>CM072998.1:200030225-202530225 GCA_037038555.1 Rhynchonycteris naso | reverse complement strand
CTCAATCTGATCAGGAGGAAATATCAGACAAACCCAATGGAGAGCCACTCTGCAAAATAACTAATACTCTTCAAAGTGTCAAGGTCATGAAAGACAAGGAAAAGACAGAGAAACTGTCAGACTGGAAAAGACGAAGGAGATATAACAAATGAATTGGATCTCCAAAGAGACAAAGGACATTTATGGAAACACTGGCAGGGTTTTACACTGTAGTTTAGCTAACAGTAGGTCTGCAGTATAGGGTTATGTAGCAAGGTTACATATGCCATTGGAGGCAGAGAACTCTATACCAGGGCATGCTCCTGGGGCCTGGGAGAGACAGAACATTCACACACACACACCCTTCCTAACCCTGAGATTTCAAGTAAAAGAAGAGCATTTAAATAAAAGAAATTGGCCCTGTCTTGTTGGCTCAGTGGTAGAGTGTCAGCCCAGCGTGTGGAAGTCCCAGTTTTGATTCCCAGTCAGGGCACACAGGAGAGGCACCCATCTGCTTCTCTACCCTTCCCCCATTTCCCTCTCTCTCTCTCTTTCACTCTCCTCCCCTCCCGCCATGGCTCGAATGGTTAGTGTGGCCCCAGGTGCTGAGGATGGCTCCATGGCCTCACTTTAGGTGCTAAAATAGCTCGGTTGCCAAGCAATAGAGCAGCAGCTCCAGATGGGCAGAGCATCTCCCTGTAGGGGCTTGCTGAGTGAATCCTGGTTGGAGTACATATGGGAGGCTGTCTTCCTGCCTCCCCACTTCCCACTTAAAAAAATATGTAACATCCATGGCAAGGATATAGTCAGAACTACTCACAATTAACTGAAAAGTGTTAGACCTAGCAAGTCTTAGGGTTGAGCAGGCCTGGGAGCAAGCCATCACAAAATGAAACAGGAGCATCCAGAATTGGGCTGAGTACGTCCACAAAGCACAAGAAGGCTGCACAAACAGGGGCCCAGGTCCCTCTTCCACCTTGTCATTTATGACTGGGGCATGACCTCACTTTCACCAAATCTGATCTAACCCCTGCTGCGGCCATGTGCCAACCTGCCAACAACAGAGACCAATGCAGAGCCCTAAACAGCACCGTCCACTGGCGGAAAGTGGATTACACTGGACTTTCCATAATGGAAAAGGCAGTGATTCATCCTTCTCAGTGAACACACATTCCAGGTATGTACTCATGTCTGCTGCCACAGAGCCTCAGCTAGTGCCCAGTTTGAAGGCTCACACAACATTTGATCTATCAGTGGGGGACTCCCCATAACACTGTTTTATACCAAGGGAACTGTTTATGTCGAAGGGGGTAAAGTGGTGGGTATAAGACTATTGGTCCACTGGTCCTAAAACAGTCTACATTGTCTAAAAGCCACCAGCTCATCAGAGCATTGCTGAGGCACTGCCTGAGAGGACAGGACACTATCGTCACTACCATGTGCCAGGCTCGGTGCTAGATGCATGGTACTCATTACTCACGGAATCCTTCTGGCACTCCTGCAATGTGAATAAGTGATGACCATATCACAGGTAAGCCAAGCCCTCAGAGCTAGCTACGGCCGACTTCTAACCTGAACCCCAGTCTATCTGGCCCCATGATCATCCCATTAATGCTGTTTCTGTTTCACATATCAATTCTGTCTCCCTGTGTTCCTATAGAGTCTAATCTCCCTCCATCCCCATGGTGCTCAGCCTGGATGACCTGACCCCTAGTACTTTGAGGCTGGAACTTCTCCTGCCAGGAGTGACGCTGGGCCCTCAGCATCCCCTCCCACCTTATTTCCCCTGCCCACTCAATCTGCCTACAATCTGAATTCTCAATCTGACCGCCCTAGCAATCTGAATTCTCCTATTACACACTTAATGACATTTAAATTTACTGTAAGTAATACACACAACACAGCATCCATTTTTATAAATATTTCTGTTTCCTGCTGAGAAAACACAAGATTTTAATTTTTACCTGCAGGGAGCCCTGGTTTTTGGGCAGAATGATGAAGCGAAGGGTTTAGAGACTGGGATCTCCCAGCGTGGGTACTGAGTGTGAGGTGACTGAGGAGGGAGCAAAACCAATGGCCCTTCCATGATGCTCAGAGGGCCCCCCTCTGCAGGAGAGGACCCCGTTTAGCCTCTGGCCCCGTGACCTTGCCACCCACAGAGACCGCTCAGGGAGGACCCCGAAAGCCAGCTCCTCTCAGCTTAGGAATATGCCCATGCTGCTGCAATGGGCAGGATGGAGTGGCTGAGAAAGAGGGCACTTGATGAAATTAAAAGGCAACCAATTTAAAAGAGATTAAGCAGGGAAAAGGGAATTTAATGATCGACTTTTGCCACTGTGAACTAAGTGAACCCACTGGCATGGAGACTAATGGTTTAATATGTTGTTAAACAAGGGTGAGGCGTCCGTGTGAGTAATAAGGGCATCTGCAGTGACAGTGACAAGGGTAAATTACCCTCCTGCAGGCCCTTGGCCTTGGGGGCCGCACTCCACTCATTTCTGGAGAAGGTCAGGGCCAGCCATTCAACGGCTTCCCAGTCGCACGAGGTGCAATTTTCCAGAGAAGAAAGGGGTCCTGGAGACGTGTGAAAGGAAGGCAGCCTTGGAGAGCAGCAGGCGGTGAGAGGGGGGGACCAGCAGCTTGCAGATCTACCTCCAGCAGGCCTGCCTCTGCCGTGGGAAAGAAGGCCACCATCTCTGGGGTGAGGGAGTGTCCGCTTTGAAGGACTTGGGAGAAATTAACTACCACACATACCAATCACGTAGTGTTCATTCTTGATAAAAAACGAAGAGAGAGAGGGGGGGGATGGGCTCTTTTTTAAAAAAAATATTTGAGGGAGATGACATCTGGAACAGTGAGGGCTTCTAAAGATAAATAGGGTGAATAGGAAGGAAACTCGCGTGTAGATAATTTGGGATGTGCCAGCATGATGCTAGGGATGGTGACAATGAATGTAGTTTTACTCAGCGGGGAGCCCTGGTGACCTTATGGCCTTTCAGTGTGGCCTGCAGGCTCTGAGGCCCACTGCCTGGCCCAGGCCCTGCAAGGCAGACAGATCCTCAGTGAGTGGCCATTAAATGAGTGAATGACCATGTGACACGGGCTGGTGACAGCGAGGTAGGCATCTGCAATACCATGCTTAATGTTTTATTGGGCATCATCTCATATCACCCCCAGCACAACTCCATGAAGGAGAAGAGATTAAGTCATGTCCCCACGGCCACAGGCTGGTAGAAGGCAGAGACGCTTCTGATACAGGTGTCCTAATCACTGCCCTGAGCGCCTCCACCCACACTGGAAGGGGTGGGAGCCCGACAGCCCGACCCTCTCAGAGAAGGTGGATGCTCTCACACCCCGACGTGGCCCTGCAGCTGCAATTCTGTGTCAACACTAAATGGTGTAGTCATAATTTAGAATCTTGCGTTGACAGAGCGTAGACATGGGTTTGGCATTAATTTCCAGTTGAAAGGAACCCCTCCTTCTGGAATTGCATAGCCTCGTGTCTGACACCTGACTGGCCATCACACTCATTTTTGTGAGTCCCCGGTCACTCGTTCATTCACATGTTTAACAACCACTCACTTAGAGAGTCTAGCTGTGCCCTGCAGGGCCTGGTCGAGGCAGCAGGCCAAGGGGTACACAGCACACAGCTACGCAACTCAATCCTGCAGCAGAATCCTATAGTTAACACTGAAAGGACATGAGGGTTAAGGCGGGGCAGGCTCAGTGCCCCTCTATAAATGGGAACAGAGAGGCTTAGAAAGAAACAGAGGACTTCCAGCAGCTCCTCAAAGATGGTCTGAGCACCTTCTCTGGGCAGCATAAAGCTGGGGGCAGGAAGTTCCCACCTGTGCCTGGAGTTCAAGAAACTCCAGATTCATCTCCAGGCCAACGGCCTGGCACCCTGGGAAGCTACTCAGTTCTCTACCCCTCAACAATCATGCTGGGTCTAGGATTGGCCCTCCCAGACCCATGTCTTCTGCTCCCTTGGGTGGTGAATTGTGTTGTTGGTGGGAACAACCTACCTCCATCTTGTCCTTATCTGCCTCCTGGCTCCCACACATCATACAGCTTAGAGTGATCATTTGGGACAGGTGGCTCCCACCTGCTGATCCAGAATTCATCTGCACATCCCCGCTCAGGTTGAGGCAGGCTCAGCCACTCTAAGAAGCGTGGTATGCGGGAGAAATAGGCTTGCTACCAGCCTGCACATTTCTGAAAAGCCAATTACATGCTTATTACTCCTCTCCAGGAATGAAACTCACGTCCCACGTGGCCAGTCCCCTTCCCCAGCACACATTCGCTTATCTCAGCCATGTGTCCCTTCTGCCAGCCACTGCTGTCAGAAATGTATAGCTGGGCTCTTAATCACCTGCCAATGGGCCTGGAGGGAAAGTAGGGGCATAAAGGCCCATCCTGGTGCTGAGAGATTCACGCAGGAGCTGGGAAAACCAGCAAGCTCTGTATGAACAGGCAGTCTGCAGGTAAGGAAGGGATACTGATGGCCATGTGAAGCTGTGATCACAGAAGGACATCGAGGTAACAGGAAGCTTTGGAGGAGGTCTGGGGTCCTCTCTCTCACCCTGTGGGTCATATCCAGTTGGCCACCTGTCCTGATAAAAAGTTTTACAGAAATAGGGTCCATCCACTCATTTACACACTGTGGCTGCTCTCTCATGATAGCAGAGCTGAGACCATACAGCCACGAAGCCAAAGGTATTCACTGCTTGGTGGGGTTTGCTGACCCTGATGTAGCAGAAAGAGCCCTGGAGCCGAGCCTGGAAGTCAGGAGACTTGAGATGAAACATGTGCTCTGACCGGTTCTAGCTGTACAGACAGAATTGGGGAACTTTGACTTCTCTAGAAGTCAGTTGTCCTCTCTATACAATGGGGAGATATTATCTAGTTTAAAGGGTTGTTGTCATAATTAGTACAAATGAGGTAAGCCTTGTGCAGTGAAGGCGTTGAAGGAAGATGCATCAACAAGTGATTACATAGAAAAGAGATTCTTTCTTCCTCGGTGGTTCTGAAATATATCTCTGCATCCCACTCCTCATGGGCTAGACCATTTTCATTGACCCTGCATGTATTTTGCAAATATGTGTATGGATGAGAGGTGTGGGTCTGAAAGGGGAGGGAAGAAGGGAGAGCTGTTCCTGATTTTTCCAGGGGAACTACTGATAAGTGATCTAATCAAAGCCTGCCTTCTCTTTTTAGTATGAACACTACCATACCTAAAATATGGCCATGTAATCCCTCAGTGGAGAATGGTGGGGTGCTGAGCCCATCATAATACCTGGCTTGGGATCAGTCTCCCTTTGGGCTCAAAACTATGGATATCGACCCCACACTCAGCCCTGTGGTCCCCCTCTCCTCCCAGTTTTGGAATAAGACCACTTTTAACTAACACCTTAATTTCCTCAAAGTTAGAATACCATCTTACACAGGGCCTCTCATAATCAGGGAACACAACTAACTACAAAGCAGTGCGTTTACACTCAGCAAATGTGTATTTAGGAGCTAAAGGGGTACTGCAGGGACCCCAAGACTGGTGGGATGCAATGCCTGCTAGGGGAAGAAGGGTTGGTAAGCAGTACCAGATAAGAATCTTTAGGGATCTTTGGATCTAAGCACAGAAGAAATTATGGTGCCTGCTGCCATATATTGTATAATTCTAAATAAGAACAATACGCCACATTAAAGCACAATATTTATAAGTATACTAAAATGGACAGAGGTTCTTTGTAGCTTTTCTAATAGCATAGTTCTGGGTAAGTTCATGGAAGCTGACATTCTCTCACTCCCCACCCACGGGTAACCCTGCCACGCTGCTGCCCTCGCCGTGCATCCAGTCTGCTCAGGAAGGAGGGCAGCTCTGAGAGGAAGTGCTCTGGAGAGACCAAGTAAAGGACACTGATGGTCAAGAGGGACCACTTCCAGGAAGGGTCTTGTGGGAATACATGTACTACTGGGGGGTGGGAGGGTGTACATCTGAGATAGGCCTGGAAGAACATACACAGTTTCAACAGATTAAAACCTAGGAGAAAGTTTTCAAGATATCCAAGGGTCTGGAAGAACAAATACATGGAGGAAGAAAGAAAGGCATTTGAAAAAATGGTAAAAATGTTCATCTTGCCTGGAGTAAAGTATTACAGTGGTGAGAAAACACGCAAGCTCATTGGCCAACTGGCCATGGGTAGAGGAAGGAGGAAGAAACTGAAATTGAGGTCAGCTAGGAGCGCTTTAAGCTGGCTGGGGACAAGGCTGAAGGCACCTGTAACGGGGGTGGTAAGTGCAGATGAGATGCTGAGAGAGAGCAGCAGCCAGTGTTCTCCAGAGAAACACAACCAACCAGGGAGAGAGCGTGCCGTTGACTTTAAGGAATTGGCTCCAGTGACAGTGAATGTTGCAGTCTTGAGAAAAATTCCTTCTTTAGGAAACCTCATTCTTTGCTCTAAAGACCTTAAACTGATTGGATGAGGCCCACCCATAATATGAAGAATAATCTTCTTAACTCAAATTTTACTCATCTAAATGTTAATCTTTACTAAGGGTTCCTGATTAAATGTTTATCACGTGCTTAAAATACCTTCACTGCAACACGAGTCTGGTGTTGACCCGGCAACTGGGCCCCATAGTCCCGTGCAGCTGACATATAGCATGAACCAGCCCGATGAGCTCATGAGCTCGTCCTCAGATGTATCAAGTGTGCAGAGCTGGTGGGAACCCCACGTGGAGGTCAGGCACTTTCAAGAGGCCATTTCTCTGCAGTCAGGGGCTGAGCCATTGGCTTTTCTGCAGGAGCTTTGCAAAGGTCAGAGTGTCCATCTTGATTTCCCCTTCTCCTCTTATTACACTGCCGGGTCCCTGAGGCCTTGTAGAAGCCTTTTCCTTTCCACTATTATGGCTGTTATTATCCTTCTTAATCTCGGCATGAGGGTGCCTGGCTGGCTTCCAAGAAGGAGAATTACTTTCTGTTTCCCTTACACACTCCTGTTGCTCTTAATTGGATGCAGAGTATCTTGTTTTCTCTCCCCAGACAGATGCTGGAGTGTGGCCTGGGACAGTTTAAGTGGCTGCCTGGCCCTGGCTCAGAGATGAATGAGGACTAGAATGGGGTGAAGCCGGTTCATTCGGGCTGCTCCATGGAGGTGTTTGCTTCCCAGAAGATTCCTGAGGCCCTGTGCATATCACTCATCAGAAGGGGACCAAGAGTCAATGGTTCCAGTCCTGCCTCTGCCACTAATTTGCCAAGTGACCTTGAACCAGCTTTCCCCAATTCCCGTTCTTGAGTTTCCCTGCAGATCTAGCTAATCTCCATGGTGTCTTCCAGCTCTAACATTTCCACTGTGCCAACATGGCAGGTTACTTTGTCATGCTCATATACAAAGCAGCGGTCTGGCCCCAAGCTGGATATATAAGCATGTGCTCAAGGATTTCAGGGTCACAGCTGGGAACTGAGTTCAGGGTCCCCAACTCCAGTCCAGAGACCTTTCCTTTCCAGTCTTCCCTATGCTGCCCATGTATTTGAGTGCAACCCAAAGTAAGAAATGCATTTCAGCACATACACCTATAAACACAACAGAGACTAATATTTTATGAATGGGAAGCTCCCTTTCTGCTTGTAATGCTTTCTCGTTCTGTCTTGTACCTTTAAAAAAATACAATTCACTGATGCATCATAATGTGTATTAAAAAGACACTCTGGTCCACCTGACACTCCCTGGGCACGGGGAAGAACTGGGATGTCCACATGCTCTCACCAGGGCTTAAAGGCAGGCTCTGCTCTCTGTGTTTCCTTACTCTGAGAGGTCATGGGGCCCCATCAGAGATCAAACCTTCCACCTCAGGAGTCCTAGCATAGTGCACGCAGACCCCAATGTGGGTTGCATGTGAAATCAGCCAACTGGGTAACTTTTGGAAGAAACTGGCACATGGATATGTGGGTTAACAGGAGTATGTCTCAAGTGTTCCTTTCAGGACTGATATATCATATTAGTTGTCCAGTATCTGTGCTTCTGTTTTTCACCACAATTTCATGTCCCCGTCCTATGTAGACAAATAGGGATCAAATGAAATTCACATTCACCATCGTGTTCCCCTGTAGACTGTACACCTCTACAAACAAGTTCTTGCCTCTGGGAGGCTGTAGGAAACAATTGTTGCCTGAGGTATATGACATGCTAAGAGGTCCCCCCTGGTGTGTGTGAGTGGGTGTGTGACTAGGAGTGGGAGGCTGCATCAGTGGCATCTTCCTCAGGTGCATGAGGTTTGCTGAGTCCATAGGTCACAAGCCTGTGCAGTAAGGCACATAATGCATATGAAGACACCTGTCAACTTGAACTTCTTTTTTAGTGGTAAATGTTCCTGTTAGTGATTCTTGTCAATATCATTGCTAATGGCATGGCCTCTTTCTCATCTTCCTCCTGCTCCTCAGTGCCAGAAATCAACACCCTTACCCACGAGGATGCCCAGGGAGACAGACAGGTGTGAGGGTACCTGGCCTCTCTAAGGAGACACTGTGGCTTTTACTGACAAGCATTTACCTTGCAGAAGTGGCACCTTCAGTATGATTTGTCTTATGGATGGTCCTCTATCCCAGGTCAGACAAAGCTGAAGGTGCCACTTGTCCCAGATCACCCTTCTCCCTCCCCACCTCAACTTGGAGCCAGATCAGAACTCTGACCCCTCTGGAGCCAGCTAGCTCTAGGCTGAAAACCAGAGTCCTTAATTCACCGCTGGATTAGGGGTGGGTGATGATGCCCACATGCAGGATTTCAGGGCAACTGCTCGAAGCCAGGTCTAGTTAATGGGCTCTCTCTCCACCCAGGGCAAAGCCGCCTCAGTCTGTCCTTCTCCCCAGAGCCTCCCACACATAACAGTCCATGTCAGAAACACCGCTCCTGCATTATAAATATGCAAAGCTTGGGAGGCAACCGGCCACGGGGATGAAACACCAGGAATTATTTACGAGTCTCCCACTCGCATGCTGGGGCTTTATTTGCTTAATGAATGGCTGGGCCAGCCATCAGCCCCAGGATTTATTTGTCACCAGGAGCAGAAGACACTAGAATGTGGAGATGTAAAAATGACAAATTCTCCAACTCAACCAAGGTGGTATTTCATCGCCTCCACATCCAGTGGGGAAGGGAAGGTGAGGTGAGGAGAAGGCTGGCTCGAGCTGAGTAGCAATGGCTGAGACGAGCTCACAGTTGAGGGACTGGCCATGGTAGAAAACAAAAAGTCAAAGGAAAAGCGCTGCTTTGCCGGATGAAGGTGAGGGCCAGGAATCAGCACACTTATTGGCCGTTCTCAAATGCCAATCTACCTTCAGCTCTTGGGGACTCATTGGGTTCCCCTTTATCAAACTGCTCGGCCCCCCAATTCTAACGTGTGTCAAGGGAACAGCACTGGCCGAGAAGAATAAAGACGTGGGGTTGGGTTTCTATTCAAGAGCTCTCTAGCAGTGTGACCCTGAGCATGTCACTTCAGTTCTCTGGGTCTGTCACTTATAAAATAAAAGGTGAGACAAGCTCAGTGACTCTGACACAAGGAACTGAAGTCAGGAATAACCAGCCTGCCTATTCACACTCATTTTGCCACTTTCACCTACACATTCACTGTCACTGAAGCCACGGTACCACCTCCACCACCATCATCCCCGCTGCCTCCATCACCAACACGTCCAAAGACCTGGTCTTCACCACTGATATCTGACCATCTGGCCCTGCACACAGCCATTTTCACATGGGCTGCAATATGTCTTGCACCCCGCCCCCGCAACAGTGAGGCCATCTGGGCAAAGACTGATCTCTGTCTCCTTAAATCTTTCCACATGACCACCCAGCCAGCAACTGCATTTCCCAGACTGCCTTGCGGCCAGATGGAACCATGCAACCAAAGGAAGGAGAGTAGAAGTTACATGTATAGCATTCAGGAAAGTGACTGTCCCCCACTCTTCTCTTTCCCCTCTCTGGACTGGGACACAGATGTGATGCTGATGGCCAGTCTCAGTCATGTGGATGAGGACAACACTCTAAGCCATGGAGACACAAGAGGACAGAGCTGGACTCTCCACATGACCTCACACTGCAAAACACTACTTTCCTGGGCCACATTTGAACTGTTTAGAGAGAAAAGAAGAAGCTTCTATGTTGGTCAAACCACTGTAATTTTTGGTATCTTTGTTATAACAGTATGGTCTATATCCTAACTAATATACCTCCCACTGAATTTTTGAAAGGGCGAATCTTTCTCTGTGTGGTGCAGCCATGGAACATCTCTATGGTAACCCTCTATGAGAGCCTACCATACAGACTTAGTTGGTTATTACATATGTATCTTCTAGATAGTAAACAGCTGGAGAACAGGGTGTGTGTCTTCTTCATTCTGATATCACTAGAGCCTAAAAAAGTGTTTACCAGATACAGCAGGTCATCAAATAACATCATTTGGTTGTATTATTTATGAAATGCTGTAGGAACTTAACAATTCTTTTTATCAACTAGCCTACGGTAAAACTGGTTTCATTATATGCCATTTCGCGTAAAGTCACAGAACCTATTGATGAAGTTAAGTGAGGACTTACTGTAGTAGATGCTCATAAAATTAAATAAATGAATAAATTCCCTATTAGACTCTACCATGACATCTCTAAGGATCTTATGTCAGGAATCAATTTTGTATGGAATGGCCTGACCTTTTGAAGAACAGCACAAGAGGAGGCAATGGAGCCTCCCGTACTTAAAAAGTATGCTGGGAATGATGCCAACATGATTGTGGAGATGGCTTCCATTCCTAACGCCAGTGCAAGATGTGCTCTCTGACACAGCAGCATCTTGCCACTCACCTCCTAGAAAATCACACAAATCTAGAGATGGGCACCAGGTGTAGACAGAAGAAGAGAAAAACAAAGTGTCTGTGTCAGAAACCACTCGGGTATTTTTAGCAAGTGGAATTAAATAGGAACCGAGAAGCTTATAAAATTGTTGAAAAGGCAGAGAGAGCAAAAGTTAGAGAAGTCACTATTAGTGTTCAGGAAATCAGAAAATTCAGGAATTATAGGAGATGGCTACCAATGGTCTCAGCTGCCTACAGCACAGGGTGGGTGATACTCTGTCACCATTCACAGGAGAACACCCCGAACTGCTGGCAAAACCTCATGTCTACCATCTGCTGAAGTCCGTGAGCCTTCCCACTGAGCTTCTGCCTCTCTCCTACCTTGCAAATTTTAGGCAAATGCTTCTTGTTGGTGGAATCTCTATGAGTCTGAGAAATGTAGTTTGCAGGCCTCTAGCCCCTGAACTACAGATGAGAGCCAAGAAGGACAGAGACGAGATGGTGCTAAGCATCAACAGTCAATATCCATCACAGCCTGGATTCAGATACAAATCCATCAGCAATTCTTTCTCTCAAGATGCCTATCCTTGTATTCTGGATTCCCTGGGGACTGAAGGATTTTAACATTCTGACTTTCAGGCCAAAAAAAGACACTAATATTCCAGCATCATGAGAGACAATGTATATATACACACACACACACACACACACACACACACACACACACACACACACACACACACACAAAACCAACTAGCCCCAGTTGTACAATTCTAATGTAAAAATGGAATTTCCTATAATTGAGATTACTTTGTGTTTAGAGAACTTTATGTTATAATCTTTAAGTGACAAAAAGTCCTTTCTCAAAATTGTAGATATTTCGGCCCTGGCTGGTTGGCTTAGCAGTAGAGTGTCGGTTTGGTGTGTAGAAGTCGTTTGATTCCCAGTCAGGGCACATAGAAGAAGCGACCAGCGACCATCTGCTTCTCTACCTCTCCCCCTTCTCTTTCTGTGTCTGTCTTTCTCCTGTCTCTCACCCTTCCACAGCCATGGCTCTAACGGTTTGAGCAAGTTGGCCCCAGGCACTGAGGATGGCTCTGTGGCCTCACCTCAGGTGCTAAAACAGCTTGGTTGCCTAGCAATGGAGCAGCAGACCAGTGGGCAGAGCATTGTCCTGTAAGGGGCTTGCCAGGTGGATCTCGGTCAGACCACATTCAGGAGTCTGTCTCTGCCTCCCCGCTTCTCACTTAATAATAATAATAAAGTCATAGATATATCAAGTCCTGTCCTGACACCATGAGATCATTTAACAGGTGAATGTCTAGATGGTCACAGGAGTCCCATCAGGTGACCCCAGGGTACAAATAGCGCCAGGGTTGGGGAACAAGTGCTACTGTTTCTTGCCTAATATGACCTCAAGTGGATGACCAGAACTGTTTACAAAAAAAGCATACGACTTGGATACATTTTCACTCTCAGGTTACTGTACTATCATTTTCAAGTCACTATTAGATGCAATACTAACTTCACAAGTGGTAATGAGGAAATCATATCTAGAATCACTAAGATGATTGAAATCCTACTTTTGATTCAGTCCATCTTTGCATTTCATGGCAAATTCTTTGATCGGCCTCATCTACCAATGCCACCGCCACTGCCTCTTACCTTGCTCATCACTTCCTCTCCCCATCCTCAACTCATCAAATTAAGAAAACCAAGTCCTCCGTTATGGATTGTTGTCACACCTTCACACCAGGATCCATCCAAACAAGATCAAATGGAGAAAAAAGTCTTTCAAATGTCTTGTCTAAGCCTTGAAAATAGCTGTCCCCTTTAGGATCTCATCAATAAATGTGGCTTTGGGTGCAGAATCTTGGCTACACATTCCAACTTGTGAGGAGAGGCAAGGCTTCCCCCCTGACCCTCCACACCCCCATGTGTGGGTCTCGCATGAGTTGCACATACAATACCGAGGTAATACATGATCTCTAATAAGTCTCTTTCTGTTTGGAGCCTCTGTGTCTGACATTACTGAACTGCATGTCCCGTACCCCTGCCTGCTCCTTGAGGTACTCCTTGTAGCTGCCACACTAATCTGCCGGGGGCCTTCCTCTACTTGGAAGGGGCAGTGTTGTCCTTCAGGAAGGCCATACTGGAACCACTGGTGGGGTTTTGAGGGGAATACCCAGGAACAGACTTGTGGATACAATGGAGCCCTTGTGGCCCATGGTGATGAAGCAGGATCCCCAAGGTAGGTGACCAATCGAGCTCAAGCCCAAAGCCCTAACCTATGAAAGTGATTCTTTTCTGAAAGTCCCCTGTGCCCATGGTCCCTAGAGGACTCAGCTACTCAAGATACCTCCCAGACACTGACATCCCAGAACTTTCATCCCCAGCTGAACTCAGGGTTGGGAAAGAGAGAGCTGTGGAGGCGGGGGTCGGGGCAGACAGCTGCACAGTGGGCAGGCCACAGTGCGGGGTTCCAGAATGTCCTGGACAGCCACCAAAGGGAGGGCAACTTGCAGTCCCAGGTTGCAAGAAACAGATGAAGCCAGCAGTTCAGGTGGCCAGATCTGATTTTTGCTGCCTCTACTTTTCTAGTGCCTTCCAAAGTCAAGCATATTAAGAAACATCCTGGAGCTGTGAAATGACTGCAGCAGCCCAGAGGTCCGTGCAAGCAAGTGCACAACTGAATTCTGCAATCCTCCTGCCAGGGCGGCTGTTGAGAACAATCCCACCACCTCAGCCCCTGATTCTCTCTCTTTCCGGCCCAGGAAGCCCCTCAGCAGCACTGCTGAGACATTAAGGTCATATCAACCTCCCACAGGGCCACTGTGAAGAGCAGAAGATGCATCCCCTACCTGGGAGCCAGGAAGCCCGGCCGCAGGGGGTACTTTGCTCAACACTGGAGAAACTGAAAGGCTGCACCATGCCAAGGGGAACACTGCATCAGTCAGCTCCCAAAGCAGCCCTGAGTTGGGAGGGACCTGGAGTCACACCCTCCCTCAAGGTTAGGGCTATATATTGTGACCAGTGAACCTCCTTGGGCTGGGAAACAGACTGGGTATAATCCTAACTGGTGCCACACGGGGAAGGGGACAGATGCCAGCCCAAGAATCAGGTCTCCAAAATAAATTCTGCTGACTCAGGAGGGTTGCTTCTCCAGGTGCTCAGCCTGAGCCACTGAAAGGTGAGTGAACTCTAGAGGCTTTAGAGTATCTCTGATTGGCAGAGCATTTCCCTCCTGCATCCTGGGTAGGGGTCCTCACCTATCCATTATGTGTGGATGCCTCCTACTTGCAAAACCCAATGAATCAGAGGCAGGGACAAGATGGCATCCCCTTACCTTCCCTGGTGGCCTCCCCCATGGCCCTGACACTTCTAACAGCAGAACCACAACAGTTTGCATTTCAAAATAAAAAAAAAACCCATGAAATCACAACGCAAGACTGAAATCGTCCCAATACCAACTTCCCAAGCCATTGTTTAAAATGAACAGTATTGCCAACCATTCTTTCCTTACTTGTGAATCTCAAGTTCTGAAAATGCTGCCTTTGCTTCTTTCATTTTCTAAGGAAATGCCCATGTGTAGCTCACAGACGCATCCTCATCCACAGTCCTGCTATCTGCTCTCTCATCTCAGGGGTAATGGCTATGACTCTGGGAAACTGTCCTCACTTCCTGATTCCTTCCCATGCTGGCCTTTTTTTATTTTTTATTTTTATTTGTTAATTTCAGAGAAAAAGGAAGGAAGAGAGAGAGAGACAGAAACATTAGCCATTCCTATGTGTCCTGACTGGGGATTGAACCAGCAACCTCTGCGTTTCAGGATGATGCTCTAACCAACTAAGCCATCCAGCCAGGGAAACCATCCTGGCCTTCTTTCACCATCCACCATTCCAGTTTCTCCCCTGGTTGAGCCCTTGCCCACCAAAACCCCCAGCCGATTCCATACTCCACACCTCTCCCTGAGACAGGTTGATGATGCCCAAAAGTTAGGTCTGGCGCTAATTTCTCTCCAGAATTCCCTCCAATGTTCCTAAACTGTCTGAGCTCAATATCTCCACTTGGATGTTCTCACCACTGAGACGCATCAGAAACTGAATTCGTTATGACAATAGCAAACAAACCCACATACTCATCAGGAGTTTGTGCTTTCACAAGTGGCTTTTACAGCTATTTTACACCCATCTTTCCATTTAAACCATACCCAAATCCTGAAATAAAAGCCAGGGAAGCAACGTTACTCTCATTTCATAGATGAGGGAACTGGGGGCTCAGAACTGTCTAAGATCAAATACGCTAATAAATTATGAAGCCATGACTAAAGTTAGTTTTTATGTTTTCTTACTTCTCAGCTCAAAGATCCAAACAGCTGTCAAATCCTATGAAGTCTTCTTTCCTTCCTAATGCCTTTTATACTGAACCTGTCCTTCATTGCCACGACTTGACTTCTGTCCCTGGCTGGCTAAATCATTGCAGTGGCCTCCTCCTTCACCTTCCTGATTTCACTCTTTAGCCTCTACAATGCACTGAACACTAACACCAAATAATCTTTTTAGATCAGTGTTTTTCAACCACCAGTCTGAGAGCAGTGCTGGTCTGCCAGAAATTTTGTGCCAATCCGCAAGAGTTAACTACTGATACTGTATGAAGGTTACAGTTGTGGTTGAAAAACACTGTTTTAGAGCATATTTCATTTTATTACTCTTCTAGGAGAAAGTCCTAAGGACTCCTCCGAACCCACACATCAAAACAGAGTGTTGAGTCCAGCACTGCACCCTTCACAAAATGGTCCCAGTGTCCTTTGCAACCTTGCCTGGCAAGTTCCCTAAGCTCCAGTGACTATTCTAGTCCAGTGGTTCTTAACCTGGGTTCTATCGAATCCTAGGGGTTCGATGAGTTGGACTCAGGGGTTCAGAGAAGCCTCTGCCAAGGAGGCCAGAATAAAGTAATACCGTAATTTGTTGTGAGTTCATGCACTTTGTTGGTTTTGTTCTTTGAGCAAGGTGATGTTCATGCACGGCTCTTTTTGTGCACCAGTAAAAAAACATATACCTATGTCTTGAATTTGGAAAAACAATCATATTTTATTTATCACTAAAGAAGGGTTCAGTGAATGCGCATATGAAACTGGTGGGTTCAGTACCTCAAAAAAGGTTAAGAACCACTGCTCTAGTCACTGACTTTTGATCTTTTTCTGGTCTTTTGATGGTTCTTCTATTCTCTGTTTGATTTATTTCTGCTCTAATCTTTATTAATTATCTTCCTTCTGTTTGATCTGCTTTTTAAAATTTCTTAAGGTAGAAGTTTAGGTTATTGATTTGAGGTCTTTCTTCTTTTTAAAACCAGGCATGTTTAGCCATAATTTCCCTCTAAGCAATGATTTATCAGCATGCCGTAAGTTTGGGTTGTGTTTTCACTTTCATGTTTCTCAACGTATTTTCTTCTTTCATCTGCTGGTTATTTAGTTTGTTGTTTAGTTTCCACTTACTTGTTAATTTCCCAAATTTTATTCTGAAATTAATTTCCAATTCTACTCCACTGTGGCTAGAGAAACTACTTAGCATGATTTAAATCCTTTTGAATTTACTAAGGTTGTTTTATGGGCTGACATATGGTTTATCCTAGAGAATGTCCCATGTATACTTGAGAAGAATGTTCTGCTGTTGTTCAGTACAGTGTTCTACAGATATCTGTTAAGTCTAGTTGACTTATAATGTTCAAGCTTTCTGTTTCCTTGTTGGTCATCTGCTTAGTTTTTCTATCCATTATTGAAAGTGAGGCATTGAGGCCCTGGCTGGTTGGCTCAGAAGTAGAGAATCAACCTGGCGTGTGGAAGTCCCAAGTTCAATTCCCAGTCAGGGCACACAGGAGAAGCGCCCATTTGCTACTCCACTCCTTCCCTCCCTTCTCTCTCGCTACCTCTTTTCCCCTCCCACAGCCATGGTTGGTTCCAGGTGCTAAGGATGGCTCCATGGCCTCACTTTAGGCACTAAAATAGCTCAGTTGCCAAGCAACAGAGCAGTGGCCTAGAGGGGCAGAGCATAGCCTGATAGTGGGCTTGCCACGTGGATCCCAGTAAGGTACATGCAGGCTGCCTCTCACCTCTCACTTAAAAAAAAAATGGGGCACTGAAGTCTCCAACTATTATTATGAAATGCCTATTTTTCCTTCAATTCTATTAGTTATGAATTCTATTGCTTTATGTATTATGGAGCTCTACTGTTAGGTGATTATATGTATATATATCTTCCTAATAAGTTGATTCTTTTATTATTATAAAATGTCCTTCTTGGCCTCTACTAAAAATTTTGTTTAGAAGTCTATTGTGTCTGGTATTAGTAAAGCTCCTTTTGGTTATTATTTGCATGTTATATTTTTAATCATTTCTTTTTACTTCCAACCAGTTTGTATCTTTGAATCTAAAGTGTATCTCTTGTAGCAAGCATATAATTGAATCATGTTTCTTTTAAAGCTGTTCACCAATCTCTGTCTCTTGATTAGAGTATTTAGTATATTTAAATATAATGTGTAATTAATGGTAAGGTTGAATTTATGTCAGCTACTTTGCTATTTGTTTTCTGTATGTCTTACATCTTTGTTCCTCTATTTCTCCACTACTGACTTCTTTTATGCTAAAGGAATGTTTTCTAGCATATCATTTTTATTCCCTACTTCTCCTTTCCTCTCTCCCTCTCTCCTTCCCTTCCATTTGTTTTTTCTTAAGTTATTTTCTTCATGGGTTCCATGGAGATTACAATTAACATCTTAATTCATAAGAATCTAGTTCAAGTTAACTCTAATTTATTTTCAATAGTATATAAGAAAACTTTAATCAAATATAGCTCTATTCTTTCTCCCCATTTCATGTAGTGTTGCCATACAAATTATATATTTATTTGTTATAAGCCTATATTTTATAACTATTGCTTTGTATAGTTGCTTTTTAAATAAGAAAAGAGTAGCAAATAGAAATACATTTACACTGTAGCAACCTTTATTACTGCTCTTCTTTCTTCCCATGAACCTGAGTTAAGTCTAGTGTTCTTTCATTTCAGCATGAAAGACACTCTTTAGTATTTCTTGTAAGGCCAATCTTCAATAACAAATTCTCACAGTTTTTGTGTATCTGAGAATGTCTTAATTTCTCCTTTGCTATTGAAAACTAGGGTTTACTGAATATAGAATGCTTGGTTGATAATCTCCCACTTTCAGCATTTGAATGTTTCATATCACTGACCCCTGGCCTCTAAGTTTTCTGGTGAGAAGTCGGCTGTTAATCTTATTGCAACCCCTGTGTGTGGCAAGTTTCTTCTCTCATGCTGCTTGAAGGTTCTCTCTTTTTGACTTTGGACAGTTTTACTATGATGTGTCTAGGTGAGGATGTCTTTGAGTTTATTCTACTTGGAATTTTTTGAGTTTCCTGGATATGTGGATTGTTTTTCATAAATTTGGACAGTTTTTTGGACATTATTTCTTCAAATATTCTCTCTGTCATTTTCTCTTCTCTACTTCTGAAATTCCTATTATGCATATGTTGATATACTTTATGCTATCCTACAGGTCTCAGATGCTTTCTCCATTCTTTTAACTCTTTTTTCATCCTATTTCTCAGAACAGGTAATGTTAATTGGCTTATTTTTAAGTTTGCTGATTCCTTATTTTGCCAAACCAAATATGCTATTGAACTTCTTTGGTGAATTTTTATTCCATATATATATATATATAATACTTTATGTCATATATGTGAAATACATATTTTATTTCATATATAATGTAAAATATAAAATTACAACTGAAATATATATATATATATGTAAAACTTCTAATTATTGACATCCTATATTTAATGAAACATTTTCTCATACTTTCCTTTAATTCTCATATGTCCCTTAACTTACTGATGGAACCTCAGGCCTATTTCCTTAGTCCTGTCATATATGAGGAGGAGAAGGGTCCACCTTGGAGGGAGTATTTTCTCATTTAGCTCTACATTACTTCTGAAATACAAGAGGGTAACTTAAAAGATCATGTTTTAGATGTGAAAGGAGGAAAAACAAGCATATTAATTCAACAGTGATTTATTTGCTTGTTAAATGCCAGGCACCACTTTTGGCATTAGTGGTTCAATAATGAATAGAGTCCCAGTGCCTGTGCTCAGAGGCATTTCAATAGGTGAAAAAATGGCCAAGGCCAACAACAGGCAAAGGCCATGTCAGGAGCAGAACCTACTTGCTCAGACTGGCCATACTTTTATGTCACTTAGGGTATAATCTCTATTCGATATTAATTTCAGTCTCTGTTATGTGTAGGCAATCATACAGTAGTGCTATAAATCATATCTGGTCATATTTAGGAGTTTAAACAGGAGATAAAGGTATCAAAAGATGAGACCAGTGTCTGTAGTCAATGCTCTTAAGTGCAGGCCCTCAGACATACTTATCCTCACAGTGGTTATCAAGTGGCACAAGCTGCAAGAAACAGAGACCCGTAGGAATACCTTAAAAGACATTACTTGGCCCCGGCCAGTGGCTGATTGGATAGAGCGTCAGTCCAGCATATGGACATCCTGGGTTTGATCTCTGGTCAGGGAACACGTGAGAAGCAAGCATCTGCTTCTCTTCCCTTCCTTCTCCCTCTTCTTTCCCACAGGAAGTAACTCAATCAGTTCAAGCATCTGCCCCAGGCACTGAGGATGGCTCAGTTGGTCTGAGTGCATCAGCCTCAGGCACTAGAAATAGCTCGACTGATTTGAGCATCAGTCCCAGATTGGGACTGCTGGGTGGATCCTCGCCAGAGTGCATGTGGGAGTCTCTCACTATTTCTCCTCCTCTCACTTAAAAGGTGGGGGGAGATTTAAATTGATATCCTCTTTATAAAGCTTCAAATGAAAAATTTATTTTAGAATCAAGTAACAGAAAAATATCCTTGCTTCTCTTGAAAAACAGACTGTTTCTCCTTTTCTGACAATAGAATTATGAAACCATATCTCCCTTTTCACTGTGACAGTCAGAAATCTTAGAGTCAAATAAGAAGTTTAATTATAGCAATTATAGTCACTGCAACTTTGGGTACTTTCTCTGGCCCAAATTCTCTATTTCAATTCATATTTCTATACTGTCATGAATTTATGACATGTGTACTTAGCATAAATCTCTTTATTAAGATGTGTGATGGGAAATTCATTCTGATATCTCCTCATCTGGAGGAAGTTTTGAGACCAACCCGTGAAGCTGGAATGGGGCCTGATTTCTGGAGGTACTGTGAGTGGTGGACATTGGGGTTCTTTTCTTTGTAGTGTCCTGGGACTGTGGGGGGATCTCAGAATGAACCTCCAGCCTGGACATTCACGCTTTCCTAACACAGAAGCAGAGGAGCCACTGGCCTGTGGATCACACAGCCTTGGATGTGAAAGGGTCCTTCCCCAGCACTTCAGTACTCGTGAGAACGTGAGAACCCTGAGGCTTTTATACAATCCTCGGGGAGCGGTTAGCAGTGGGGCATTCTCAAAAGACAGATTGAATTTCCTGCCAGGTCAGCAGGTGGAAGTTCAGCACTGATTAAATTTTAGATAGACAAAGAAATGTAACATGTCTCACACCCTACTATTGTGACCTGAAACTCATTTATGCCACAAGGGACATAAATAAATGAATGAGTAAATAAACAGATTAGAGGATAGAGTGCCTGGGATCAATTCCCAATTTGCTGTGTTTCCACCATTAGTGCCATGCAACCTTGAAACACAAGGGCTAGTGGAGAGAGAGCTCAGTGCCGAGCACAATAAACACCATCTGCAGGGACTGTATAGTAAGGGATGGAGGTAAAAAAATCCGACAGTTCCAGCCTTCAAAAAACTTAACATTCAATGTGGGCAGCACATGACAACAATAAAACATTACTAAGGAAAAGGACAGCCATAGAGTCATATGATATGTTTCTTATGCACTCACCACACATAAGGCACAAGAGAGCCAGGTGAGGAGGAAGACGGTACCCAGCAGGCAGGAAGTGTACAGGCTGGTGGGGAAGCTATGAGAGATAGGATGACAACACCCTAGGAAAGGGAGCAGGGCGTGAAGATGATTTGCATAAAGGGCTTTGGAAGGAGAGGTCCTCTGTGCCTGAAGAAAGAGAAGGCTTCAAAGAGGAAGGGGCGTTTGGGCTGGTCTCTAAAAATAGAAGGGATTTGAGCAGAATAAGGTGGCCTGAGGGGCACTGCAGGCCAGGGGTGAGGAAGGTGCGTGTGCACACCAGCTCATGCTCGGGGCTGCTGGGGTGTAGTAGATGTTTCATCATGACGTCCCTCACGATGCTTGAGCATGGATGGGTAAGGGGTGGTGAGGCCAGGAAGATGCACGCAGCTCATCACAGACAGGGTTCTTTCTGGACACGTGCTCAGGCATTTCATTTGTAAGCAGCAGACAAAGTGATGGGGAGGTTACAGATCTTTGAGCAGGGAAGGGTAATGATGAGAAACATGTTTTTGGCAGTTTGCTCAAACAGCTGGGTAGGAGATGATACATTAGAGATCATGGATTAAGTAGTTACAGGGAGAAGTGTTAGGACGACTTAGACACTTGAACTGTAACAGAGGCAGAGGGTCTTAGAAAGAAGGCAGGAGAAGCAAGGGGGTTCACAGATGTGAAGAAGTGACAAGCAGGGGTTAGGGGAGAATGAGAAGGACAGATATCAAGAGATGAGTCTGAGATTTTGGGCCTGGGTAGTATAGAGAATACAGGAGATGAGGATTTAGGAGGGAAATGATGAGCTTGGGTGAGAACACACTGCCTGAGGTCCCAGTGGGCCCTCTGATAAGATGCTCAGCAGGTATCTCATGTACAGAGATGTATTATATAAGCATGCACTTGGTTTTATATGTTTATAGCCTGATCTTTCAAAACTGATAAATTAGTGGAGCTCATAGTCATCTCACAAAAGGATTCTTCACCTTACAAAAGCATTAATAATAGGGTACTTTAAATAGTTAGCTCCCCTGGTGAATATAAGATAGGCTTTAACATTTTTTTTAAAGGTGACTTACACCTCCCTTTTCAAAAACCCATCTATTGTGTTAGTAAAGCATATGTATGTATGAATGTGGAATGAACTGAGAGACTTCAGCCAGGTAAAATTAACCAAGGAGGGTGTCATGAAGGAGGTGATCATTCTTAAAGAGAATACTGAAAGGGTGGCACTTGACTTAGTGAAGAGAAAAGATTGAGAGCTCAAAGAGTGGCCTGTAGTCTCAGTGGGATGGAGAGCCTCACATACTCTCCTCATTCCTTTCCCTTCCCAGGAACCAGTGGGGCTGGTTGGGTGGGAGGGTGGGTGGGTGGATGGGGAGCCCACTTCCACCACAGCCTTCCTCATCTCTGTTGATGGCAACTCCATTCATTCAACTGTCAAGGTGAAAACCTTGGGGTATCCTTTACTTCCATCCTCTTTTATACACCCTGCATCTAATCCATCAGGAAATCTTGGTGGCCCTTGAGGATTTAAAACACATCTAGTGCCTGCCCCTCCTCACCATCTCCACGACTGCTAACATCTTAGTCCACAACACCGCCATCTTCGACTTGGATTATTTCAATAGCTTCCCAGTAGGTCTCATTGCTTCTTCCCAAAGTTTATTTCAATAAAACAGCTAGAATGAGCCTTTATAAAAGACAACTCATTTGACCAGGCGGTGGCGCAGTGGATAGAGCGTCAGACTGGGATGCGGAAGACCCAGGTTCAAGACCCCGAGCTCGCCAGCTTGAGAGCGGGCCCATCTGGCTTGAGCAATAGCTCGCCAGCTTGGACCCAGGGTCGCTGGCTCCAGCAAGGGGGTGCTCAGTCTGCTGAAGGCTCGCGGTCAAGGCACATGTGAGAGAGCAATCAATGAACAACTATGGTGTTGCAACGACAATTAAAAACTAATGATTGATGCTTCTCATCTCTCTTCATTCCTGTCGGTCTATCCCTATCTATCCCTCTCTCTGACTCTCGCTGTCCCTGTGGGGGTGGGGGGTGGGGGGGGGAGAAAGAGCACTAGGAGCTTCTAAAAAAAAAAAAGACAACTCAAATAATTTCACTCCTTTTCTCAAAATCCCCCAATGGCTCTCCATTTCCTTCTAAATCTACACCGAAAGTCCCTTTTATGGCTTACAAGGCTCTGCTTGAAATGTTTCTGGTTACCTGTCTCACCCTACCCTCACCCAGCCCACTCCACCCCACTCCACTGGTCCCTCGCTGTCCTTCAAGCATGCCAAGCACACTGTTACTTTGTACCCGTTGCAGTAGTCCTCTCCACGGCCTGGAGCACCCTTCCCCAGATATCTGCAAGACTGAATCCCTCATTTCCTTCAAACTTTTGCTCCAACCTCACTCTCACCCCAGGACATGCTGCAACCTACTGCCTGTCCCTCCACAATATTCCCAGCCCCTCCATTTGCTTTCCTGTTTTGTTTTTATTTTTACACAGCACTTATTTCCTTTGAATATACTATATACTTTCACTATTGATTATGCTTATTATTTATTAGCTATCTTCCCCTGCTAAATGAAAGCTCCATTAGCATTCTCTTTGTTTTGTTTATAACACAGGAATGAGTCAACAAATGAAAGAATGAAGAAGGAAAAACAATGTACAAAAGTAAGAGGGGGAAAAACCCACAACTCCACAACTCCAGCCCAAACTGCTACAATTAGAGATGTAAGGCAAAGGGTCCAGCCCCTGTAGTTAGGGTCCACAGGTCTGGCTGCAGGGCTCCAGAAAAGGTATTAAAACTCTGGGATCCTCCACTATACCAGGAAGGGACGGACTAGGTGATTTTTTTTTTTTTTTTTTTTAGTGATTTTGAAAAATGAATTCATTCAACAAATACATATTGAGGGTCTGCCACATGTTATGTCCTGGACATATAAAATGAATAAGGCATCACACCACACTGGTCCTGGTCCCTCCCCATTGTCCAGAGAGATCAACCTGTAAGCAAAGAATTATATTATAATACAATATCAGATGTCTATGCAAGGTGTCACGGGATCATAGATAAAACAGGGATGAGATCAGTATTGGTGTGAGCAGGGAATGGGCCTGCCAGGCAATAGGGTGCCTCCCTGCATCTCAGAAAGGAGAACTAGAAGGACCCACCCTCTGTGAATTCTGTCAAGTTTCCTGTCTGCCAACTTCTTGCACTGTACTCTATGACAGCATATAGAAAGGCCAGTAACTTATCATAAGACCATTTCATAATTTTTAAAGACCTTTTTCATCATTCAACGGTCAATTTTTCTTCCTATAATTGTTTCTCGATGTTCCCATTAATAAGCCATGTGAAACCACACAATGTTGTGAAAAGATACATCAGAGTTCCCTGAAATATCTGGAAAGGCTCAGGAGTAAAATAATGCTCTGCTCATTTCATCCTGCAGTGGTGCTGTGCTTGTTAACTTAAACACTGCCCTCCTCAGACACATTGCAGAGAAATTGTTTTCCCCCAAAAAAACTCAGTGTTGATGTTCATATCAAGGAACATTGTCCTCTTCTGCATTCCCGACTATTATCATTTACTGACTATACCACCGTCTTCATCAGGACATTGATTTATTAAATGTCCTTCTGTGACGACGATGCAGTTCAGAGCTAGTTCCCTTTAGAAACTTGAACTTCGATACCACATATTAATAGTGCACAAATGAGAAAGGTTTCTTCTAGAAAGTACTCACTGGCTACAGTCTATCCCCAGTGCTTCTGGCTGGTCAGAAGTATGAGGCATCATATATCTATCAAAGGCATTGGAAGTTCAAACCAATATGCTCACAGAAATCACAATCTAAAAAACCTTCAGAAAGGGTTTTCTGATGGCAGAGGAGGAGGAAGACGTCAGCAGCCTTCCACATGCTGGGCAGAAAAGAATAACCAGATTGCTAAAGGAGAGGGTTAGCCACAAGGTGAAGGCAAGGATGGGACCTCTGAAATATCTTGGTGCATTCCAGAAGATGGAAAAAAATTGGCCCACACCTTGAACTTTGAAGCCCTAGCCATGAGGGGACCTTTCAATGTCTCAGATTCTGGGGACCGGCTGAGGTTTAACAACCACCAAGGTGCCAAGC
Organism: Rhynchonycteris naso; assembly: GCA_037038555.1. Classification (NCBI taxonomy): domain Eukaryota; kingdom Metazoa; phylum Chordata; class Mammalia; order Chiroptera; family Emballonuridae; genus Rhynchonycteris; species Rhynchonycteris naso. The sequence continues at coordinate 202,505,304 of CM072998.1, read as the reverse complement.
TGAGCTCAGACATGCCAATGAGAAATGCTCATTTCCAAACACCACACACCTGAGTTATCCACGTTCATCTGTCGGTGAGTACCCAGGAATGAAAGTCTTTTTTCTTGAACAAACTACAAACACAAATTGAGGAGAAACTTCCATGATCCCTCCTCCTTTTTGATAAGAAGCACTAATTGGTCATTTCTCCCTGGCCCTTGTAGTTACCAGGGAGCTCAAGGTAAAATGTAAGACTTTCCAACAGGAACCACATGAGACCTTTGTGCTCATCTTTGCTCTTAAATTCTGACTCTTCTTTACGTCCGTCTTTTATTCAGTATTACGTCATGTTACTACTACTGCTTAGATCCCTCCAACTCTCTGTGCAACCAAGAAGAGTATAATAATAACATAATAATAAAAATAAGTCATAAACTCTTACTGAGAAAGTTAAGCTATCAGCTGTCGTTGGGCTACACTTTTCATGGATCATCTCATTTTATACTCACAGGATTCCAATGAGGCAGGTGTTCTTATTATCCACAATTTAAACATTAAAATAAAATGAAAATAGAGGAAGTTTAAATAACATGCCCAAGCATCGGAGACCAGGTTTGAGTCTAAGCATAATGACTCTGGAGCCTGTATTCATAGAGACCCTGCGTGTATACACAGCCAGGAAAAAAAAAAAACCAACAAAACTTGGTAGGGCATTGTTTGGAACGTTGCCATAACCTAGTTGATGAATGTGGTATGGAAACCGATGAGAGCTACCTGGCTTCCGAACAACTCTTTACAGTCGAGGTTGCCCTACAAGCCAATCTTGGTCCTTAGACATAAGTTATTTGGAGGCTGCAGTATTTATTTTTTTCTAAGCGAATCTAATTTTGCTCTCCAGGTCTCTACAGCTCCCGCCATTTCTCACTGCCCAGGTCACTCATTTATATCACACTTTTCAAGTTCACAGACCCTGCTGTAGAATTTTCAAGATTACTCCGGTCTCTCAGCTCATTGGGTCTTTGAAATGTTTCCATAAATGAGGTAAGACAGAAATCAAAATCTCCTTGTGCAGATGGAGAAACTGAGCCTCAGGGAGGTTGAGTCCCATGCCTGGGTTGGGGAGCTGGGAGGCTAGGAAGTGACGTGGCTAGAAATAAATTACGTCCAGGTCTTCTGCTCCCTTGCGTGTATGAGGGCTGTCTCGTGGCATAGAGCACCCTCCCCAATGGAACCCGATAGAACATAAGGCACATGGCGCCAGCAATCGGCACTTCTAATAATGAACCCTTCTCCAGGAGAAAACGGCAGGGCCTGACTGGTCGGTCCAGGAGGGTGAGCTACGGGCCTTGGGCTGCTGAGAGGAGCAGAGAGAGGGCAGCCCTTGCAGCCTCGCCTCACCTGCCACTGTCAGTCTGACCTGGCAAGCAGAGGTGGCCAGTGGGAACATCTGACACAAAGTCAGCGCGTGGGCTTTTTTTCCAGGCCTCTCTGTGCCGTGGTATCATTCCCTGGGGAAGGAGGTTATGCTGGGGAATCCAAAGTCATCCAACCCTAGAGCCCCTCAGCCACCTCTGCTGCTCTTTACCCTCCCACTTTGCAGTAAGACAGGGTGTCATTCCCAGCGGCCCAGACTCCATTTGTAGCCACTCGCTGGACCCTGAATCGCTTCAGGATTGGCTCTTTTCAAGGACTCTACTCTGAGATCTGCTGGGCACTAGAGGTAGCATCTCTTACCTTTGTATAACTAACCACAAGGGCCAGAGACCCAAGGTGTTCCCCAGTCTCTCTTCTATATACAAATCCGTAAGAGCCTGGGCTACTCACCTCACAGGAATCCTTCCTAGAAGAGGGAGGACTTGAGCAAGGGTTCCCAAATATGCCTGCACACAGGATCACCCAGGAGAGTTTGAGAAAAATGCAGATTCCAGGGTTGTGCCTCGGACCCACTGAATCATAAACTCGGCAAGCAGGCCCTGGAATCTGCATGCTATCCAGCTCTGCGGAGCAGTCTCATAGCATAAAGAAACAAAGCTGTAATGGAGCCCTCTTACCAGCCACAGCCAGTGAGAGGACACAGCCAGCTGCAGACCACTGCAGGGGCCAAGGCTGCCCCGCTGCCCCATCTCCAGGGGTGTCATGAATGGCAGTATCCAACCTAGTCTAGGGAATCTTGGCACAACGCCAAGCACCAGGCCTTTGGGGTTCCAGCTTAGGGTCCATAATAGGTAGATTTAGAACATTTTAATCCAAAGCTGCTGAGCATGTGGACGTATCCAAGTACCCGAGAGCCAGCTCCCGGCTCTGGGAGAAACAGCCCAGACTCAGGGGCCATGACACCACGTGCACTGGGCCAGGGGGCATGCCCAGAGTCAAGGATAACCTCATCACTCCATCCCTCACAAGGAGGACTCCTGGACATATGGGCTAGCCACCCAAGGGGTGGCGTGACAGATAGGGGTCAGGAAACCTGTACAGTTCTGTTTCTCTTGCTTTCTGTTAGGGACCACAAGCATGGGGACCTGCTGGCTCTATGGCTTTTGGCTGGGGGATAAAGGAATATCAAGGTTCCTCAGAAACCTGAATGATCCAAGCCGAAGCTGAGCTGGCTCCGCTGCTTGGCTCTGGGGTTACATGGGGGACAGCCAGGCCAGGGCGGCTTCCGGGTCTGTGCCATGGAACCTCACTGGCAGCTCATTCTCTGGGCCTCGGGTCCTGTTGGGTCCCAAAACCGTGGTGTGTGTGTGTGTGTGTGTGTGTGTGTGTGTGTGTGTGTGTGTGTGGCAGGGGCTGAGAAGGGGGGTGAGTGAGGGCACAGACTGGGGTGAGGGGGCAGGGGCCAGTGTGGCACACAGGCCGAGGTGGAAGAGGAGGCCACAGGGCCGGGCAGGGAGAACCAAGGCAGGCACACTCTTCTTACAGTGCCAGCATGGAGGGGACAACCTGAAGCCTGTGGGTCTGTAAAATGCATTTCCCCTTCCTTCAAGATGCTGCTCAGACTCCTTCACCGAATCCCTTCTGACTCCACATTAAACTTTACTATAACACACAGCTTGTAAATAGCATCAAAACAATTTACTACAGCCTTTATCTGCCTTGGTTTAAATAATAAACATTTTTATTTCACTGTTCTGTGAAATGAAACTCTTGGGGGACAAAGTATGAAAAAGTAGAGGTGGGAACTACGGGTGGGGTAGATGGGGTAGGAGCAGGACACAAATGCAATGTGCAGCACTGGGGGAGTTCCCAGACTCAGCCCCCACCATCTCGGCCCCCACTGTCTCAGCCTCGTGGACCCAAGACACCACCCTTCTCGTTCCAGGCAAAAAAGCCAGGTCCTTCAGCCAAGGGGCCATGGTGACAGGCACAGAAATGACAGGCTTGGGATGTAGTCCACGCACCCATATGGCCACCCCCAAAGGGCACAGGCTGGGAGAGTCGAGCTAAGAAGAAACAGGCCAAGTGGAGAACTACTTGGGAATGAGGTTTGGCAGGGGAGGAGGGGGTGGAGGTGGAGGACAGAGCCGAGCAGGAGCCCAGCAAGGTCCCTAGAGAACCTGAGGCTGCAGGGAACCTGACTCCCATTCCCGGCCCCTTGGGGCCTTGGTGGCCCCTGGGAGCTGTGGAGGCCAGTCCCTGTGGGATGCTCTGGCTGCTGGCACTAGAACTCCTAGAGTGGAAACTGGGCTCCCGGGCTTCTCCTAAACCTCAGCGTCAGCAACCAGCCAGCTTGTTACTTTCTGTAACTAATGCCTTTCTATTTCCTGTGGAGTAAACAACTTGATTCCATTAGATGTCTAAAATATTTACCAAGCAGCCAGGTGGCTTCCTTCCTCCCACCACGCAAAAGGAGGAAAGCTTTGAGTTAGGGCTTGGAACAAAGATTAACAGACATGGCCATGGGCTTCCAGTCAGTGACCACCAACTAGTGACACAAGACTGGGCAGGGGGAGGGGAGAACTGGAACGGAGCACGGTGAAAGGAGCAGGTGGAACACAGAGCAAGCCTGTCTGGAAAGTGGAGGAGCGTGAAATGCATTGTGGGCTGAATCCTGGGGCAGAAAAGCTTGTGAAAGGCAGAGTCTGGAGTTGGGTTAACAGTAACGTAGTACCCGTGTTGGTTTCTTGATTGAGACAGATGTTCTTGGTAATGTAGAAGGAACTGGGTTAGGGGGAGGCAGGAACTCTCTGTACTCCTTGCAACTTTTCTGCAAATATAAAATTATTCTAAAGTAAAAAGTTCACATTTTTAAAAGTGAAACATGCATCTCTTTTGCAGGTGAGGGGTTCTCCACTATGGATGGTAGGGTGTGGGGGCAGCCATATTGCAGAGAGCGCCTGACGGTCATAGCCGGTTATCACTAAGGAGAAGGGCAAAGGGGTCAGGAGAAGGGAGAGCCTTCAGAGAGATGGAAGCAAAGGAATTGGGCAGGAAGATGCTGCAGAGAAACCACTTTCATCGCCTAGAAATTCTACTGAAGGGAGGCAGTGAAATGAACCAGGCGCCATGCTTCACATCACAGGGGACACCCTGGGCTGGCATCAGGCAGGCCGTCGCTGGGATCCATTCGTACCTACCTCCAGCGGGGCATGGAAGACCCTCTACCAGCCCGGCATGTCTGCCATTCTCATCACAGGCCCAAGGAAGGGGTGCGTAACCTGCCTGACTAGGGACTTTGAATAAAAATAAACGTTTAACTCAACAGACTTCCAGTCAAGCCGATGACCCTCCATAATGTGAGTGGGCCCCATCCAGTCAGTGGAAGGTCTTAAGAGCAAAGCAGGAGGTTTTCAGAAGAAAAGGAATTTTCCTCACAACTGAAACATAGAAAGCCTACCTGGACTGCCCCCCTGCCTGGCCCACCCTATGTGATCCAAACCCAGTACTGCAACATAAGCTCTCCCTGAATTTTCACTGTCCCACTGACATCTCTGTGGGTCAAGACTGACACGCCATTCCTGGGGCAGCCACAGCTCCACCGTTCAGTCACTGATATAAAGAGTTCATATTGATTGTCTTAAGAGGATGTCTTTCCCTGTACTCAAAAGTGACAGTAAGTGACAAACATTTCAGAAATAGCCTAGTGGACACCCTCCTCCCCTCCTGCCTCTCATTTTCAACTCAAAAATAACAACCCATCACTCAGCATCCCACTGCCCCGCCAGTCACGTGGGCCCTGCGCTGACAGAATTTCCTCGGTGAGGAGAACACATGCTAGCTGCCAAAGACATGCGCTCAGCACAGTGCTGAGTTACCCAACAGCACACGACGACCCACCTCACCAGGACAGGGTGCCTGTCCTAAGCTGCCCTTCCGCCTCCGTTTCTCCCAGCTTCATGAACAAATACAGCACCTGTGAAGCAGCCCAGGGCCTGTGGGCTCTGAGCTGACCAGGAGTCCTCAGATCTGAGTGCATCCCTAGTACCCCACACAACACGGAGACCCCCATGTCCCTGGACTCCTGCGAGCCTCAGGTCCCCGCTCTGTGACTCAGCAGAAACACTGGTGACCCATACCATTGCCTAGATGACAGCCTACAGCTCACATCCTAGGTCAGGATCAAATAACAAGGCAGAAACTTGGGCATTTTTACTTTGGTTACTTCTTTAGGGAGGAATAGCAAAAAGCAACAGCCTGCTCTCCGTGGAAGCCTGGCCTCCTGGGAGACAACAGGGCATCCTTCCTCTCCTCTCTGTTCTGCCAGGACACCCCTGCCCTCAGCATCAGCCCCGCCTCTGAAGCTCCTTCCTTCAGCCCAGCCCAGGGGAACACGTGCTCAGGGAGGCTGGAGAGAAACAGCAGCTCTGTCAGCCTTGACTGCAGAGGGCGAGTCGGGCACTGGAGCTGGAGAACTCAGCAGCCTCTTGGGGAGCTTCTGCCTGTTGCCTTCAAATTAGGCTTGCCAGACTTAGCAAATAAATATACAGGATGCCCTATTATATTTGAATTTCAGATCAACACAAACACCTCTCATGTAAGATTTGGGACATACTTAAAATTTTAAATTGCTCTTTGTTTCTCTGAAATTCAAATATAACTGGGCATCCTGTATCCTACTGGCATTCTTACTTCCAACAAAGAAGGTCAATGAGAGCTGCAGCATCAGGGCCTGCTCGCTTACCAGCTTCTGAGCCTCTTGTTCCTGTTCTTCCCAGCCAAACTCCTGCACTCTGCTCAGGTCCAAACCAGCCTGAGGCAAGAGGGGTTTAACCAGCTCCAGACAAACAGCAAAGTCAAGCCCTGTGCTCCCAGCCAGCCCACACCCGGCCCCGGCCCTCACTGGGCCGCAGGCCCTACTCTTGCCTCCACGTGTACCACATGCCTGTGCTGTGGTCTGCCGGGCACCACTTTGAGACCTGGGGACTTGTCTAATGATATCAGGCCCTTTTCCCATCCTCAGATCCAATGCCTAAACCCCAGCATAATGAGCAGAGGGTCCTGACTGCCAGAACAGTCAACTACTTCACCCTGGGTAGGCATCACCACCCTCCCTGGTGGATCTGTGAACACAGCTACAGCCCCAGACACTGCGCTGGTTGCCGGGAAGCACCAGCAGTTAGGTGAGTTCTCCACCAAATGAGTGAGAATCTTCTCAGCCCGTGTGCCCTGTCATGCCCTCCTGTTCTGCCAGTCCCCGACTCTGAGAGCCATTGGTCAGATCTTAGCCAGGTGGAGCTCTAAGCAGGCTCACCCTTCAAAGTAAACCAACGAAATGCATCCTGGGACCATGCCACACCAGAAACCACTTTGCTTGCCCTGAGGCACCTGTTTCAACTGGTGGCCTGAATCCAAAAACAATTATGCTTCTGATTAGACTTGCTTCATGTCTATCCTGTCATCCATGCTTTCTTAACAAGAGACATAGCATGGCATTAATATTTTACTAAGGACTAAACCTTTTTGTCTCTTGCGGTCTTCAGACCATAGTGTTTGAGGCAATGCAGATCAGATCGAGGCTGGAAAGGTACCTCTTACCAGTTCTTGCCTTGTCATTGCTTGGCAAGAACCCCACCACAGTGTCATCCTGCAAAGCCCAAGGGAAGGGACAATCGACATCATAATTCCTTCATTCATCCACCCACCCACGGAGTTTACCTCAGGCCTCCCAAGTCAGGCACAGCTTTAAGCAGGTACAGGGAGTGAGTCAAAGTCCCAGCCTTCAAGGGGATCATACATTATTTAGGGAGAGAGGCAAGTATACGGGACACTTCAAGGAAGTGTGACAAATCTTTCGATCCCCTGGGGTGAACTGTCTTCCTAATGGCTGTTCTGATTTTTTTTTAAACATAGTTTAAGACAGAAGTCCTATTTACGTATGGGTGGACGTACTCTGGCCATTCTGTCAACGTAATCCGAGATAATCTTGGCATGGCTGGCTCCTTCTTGTCATTCTGGTCTCACCTTAAATGTCCCCTCCTCTGAGAGGCTTTCCCCAACTGCCTGATCTGACTAGCCCATCACGCTTCCTCCCATCACCTGTTTTATTGTAATTGTGGCATTTATTTCTGCCTGGCCTCTCTTTATTTCTTAATCTGTCCTCTGTCTAAAGTAGATTCTTGTCTGTCTAGTGCGATGCTGCACCCCCAGCACCCAGAACAGAGCCCACTCCACTGATATTCACTGCACAAATGAAAGAAACAGAAAGACCAACAACCCACTGGTTCCTAACCTCCAGGGGCCCTTGAATGTAATCACAAGGCACCGCGAGCAATTCTAATATATTCCAAAGCCTAACAGACTTCATCTGTTTGCTTACCCTTGATAAAGCCCCACAGGAGAAATAAAAATGTCACATTTCTTTGCCTTTGACTAGAATGGTATTAACTCAGTATTACTGGCTCCTGTGCTAACCAGAATCACTCATTAGTAAATATATTTTGGGTATTAAAGTGGGAAAACAAAAGTATCACAAGATCAGGGCCATTTATTTAGTGGATAAGATCTTTCAAAGAAAAAGAACTAGAGGGTTCTCATGGTAGGGAGAGACTGGGGACACCTGTCTGCTTTCTGGGTGGTGAGACAGGCTTGAGGCCACACACAGCCATAGCAAGAAACCTGCAGACTATCTAAGCAAAAAAAAAAGGATAAGACTCAGCCATAAAAATAACGCTCATAAAAGAAATCATGCTCTGGAAAAGGAGTCATTTAAATAAAAGCAAAAAATTATTATTCACAGCACAGATACCCAGTATCTCCAGGCTCACTGCTGTCAAACAGCTCATCCACATAACACTAGCAATCTTCAGAAGGGCTAATGAAAATTTGGAAAGTGTGTGCCCATTAGCAAGGCGCCAACACACTGCTTTTCATTATTCTAATATTTTAAAAGCGTAAATGATATGGGCACTTACCCCCTTGGAAGCTGACCTTTGAATAGCAATTTAAATGCTGAGACTAAAGGTGCTGGATAAACCACAGACTTGCCATTTCATTTGATCAACTGCCTAGCATGACTTCAGGGTCGAAACAGAACAGTCCCAGGTCAGCCGGGATTCCAGCTGCTGGAGGCCAAAGGGGCCATTATGCCATTATCTGCTGTCTGAGCCCTGGCCTGCCCCTGCCACCCGAGCATCTGAGCCACCCATCTGCAGTGCACTGAGTCCTGGGAGGGGCCTCCTGTTGTGATGAGGGCTTTGAGCAGGCTCATGACCAAGGGGACAGGCTCCCCGCGGGCCAGGTCATGGCTAACAGCGGCCACTCGGCAGACTGTTCGGTGGATCCGTTACTTCTCCTGCCTTCCAGTGTGCATCAGGGGATGAGACTCTGATAGCACAGTGACTGGCTGCTTTATTTCTCTTATGAAAAGTGGCTCAGGCCTGACCTGTGGTGGCGCAGTGGTAAAGCGTCGACCTGGGAACACTGAGGTCGCCAGTTCAAAACCCTGCACTGGTCTGGTCAAGGCACACATGGGAGTTGATGCTTCCAGCTCCTCCCCCCTTTCTCTCTCTCTCTCTCTCTCTCTATCTCTCACTCTGTGTCTCCTCTCTAAAATGAATAAAAAAAAAAAAAAAAAAAAGGAGAAAAAAAAGTGGCTCAGCCAGAGAGGAGAGGCTAGCCTGACAACCTCTAGTCCTGCTGGACACAGCTAGAGGAGGCGACCTGTATGTACACTGTGAAAAGACAAGAGTCCCCTAACCTGCGTGCTTTCACTCAAACCAGATGTAGTCTGCTTTGGAAATCAGATGTATTCTTGAAAATTCAATTAAAGCAGTGGTCCTGGGTCTCAAATATCAGTGGGCCCCCAAATCACCCAAGAGGCTCATAAAGCACAGATTCACAGACCCCACTCCCAAAATTCTGATTCAGTAGCTCTGAGGTGGGGTCTTGGGAGTCTGCACTGTAATATGCTCTCCAAGTGGTTCTGAGGTAGGCTCGGGGCAAATCACACCTTGGAGATGCTCCAAGTTGAAGGTGATGACTTTCTGCTTTCCCCTGGTCCACTTGGTAGGTTTGGGTTTACTCATCCCTACTCTGCCTTCCAGGACACGAGTCCCAGCAGTGGGATATTCAGAAAGGGTTGGTGTTTAGGTCACTGAGTCCAGAGGCAAAGAGAGCCAGAACTATACAAGGGACACTCCTGGAGCTTGATCCAGGGGCCTCAACCTTGCGCCCTGGGGAGCCACTAGCCAGACCCTCTGACCCAGACCTCCAGGACATCACCGGGCACAATCCAGTAGCATGCATAGGGTCAAGATGCAGTCCAGGGATTCTGAATATCTAGCAGAGGTCTAACAGCTGGCATAATTTTGAGGTAGTAACAAGATGAAAGAAAAATTTCAAAATACGTATAGCTATTGCAAGTGCAAAGGCAGGGCCGAGCTAGGAGCCCAGCTCAGCCGCTGAGGCCCTGGGCCTGGCTCCAGTACCAAAGGAAAGGCAACAGCCCTTTTACAGTCACCAGGAACAACCGTTGCCAGGTGCTTCACTTTCTGTCACTGAACCTTAGATCATCACATGGCACATCCCTGCATGTGGGCGCCTGTGTGTAACACTAGCTCAGCTCAGGGAAATGCTAACAAGCCCTAATTGATTTTCATGTCAGAGACTCAGGCTTGCATTCTGATTATTGCCACTTGCCCCCAAATATTCTGTCTGTGACGTTTTCCATCCCACTCCATGCCCTGGGAGCTGACCACACCAAGTTCTCCTCTGCCAGGGCTCCAAGGTGGCTCTCTGCTCCAGTAACACCAGCCCTCTGCTCCCCCTCCAGTCCTGGGGGCAACGGCTTCCTGCTTTCACTGGTCCCAGAGGGCTCTCTGTCCCCTGCTGCCTCCTTCATCCCTGCCCATGAAAGTCTTTAAATCCCCCTGCATTAAGGTCACCTTGGTTATACTCTATGTGACAGCCATTTCCCTGCCAGAACCCTACCAATACAGCCACTCCCCAGCTATTTGCCCCTGAGCAAGGTGACCAATCGGAGCCTCCTAACCCAGGAGGAGGAGCCCCAGCACCCTCTCCTCATGGGGGGCTGCGAGGACTCATTGGGACAGTGTGTGCAGGGGGGTTAGCGGGGTGCCTGTCCTCTGGAAGCTCTCGTTGAGTCACCTTTCACTTTAGAGCTGGTGATGGGCTCCACGGACAGGTTGTTCACTACCTTGTTCTTGATCAACAGCCCTAGTATGTCCCTTGTCCAGAATGGCCAGAATCACTTCAGGGGATGTCTCCTGGTGGCACCAAGTGCTCAGAGGCCTCTTGCCTTACAGAAGCACTCAGAGCTGGGGAAGGAGGCCAGGCTGGCCCTGGGAGCCATCTGGCTTAGGGGACAATACCCTCTAGATTTGCTCTGCATTTCCCTCTTCTTTCCCGCTTTGGCGGTAAATCAGCACACCTCACAGGTGCACAGAGCTTTCAATATGACGTCCCATTGGATCTTCACGATATTATAAAGTGGGCCTTGTTACACTAACATTATACTATTGAGCTTTTGATGAGACAAAATTCAGCGATAGTAAGAGGCTTATCCAGAGTTATATAACTATTAATTACTAGATACAGGCTTAGTTCTCAAATCTTCTAACCAATGTCTCAAATTCTTTTTTTATATTAATTTTAATGGTGTGACATTAATAAATCAGGGTACATATGTTCAAAGAAAACATCTCCAGGTTATCTTATCATTCAATTATGTTGCATACCCCTCACCCAAAGTCAAATCATCCTCTGTCACCTTCTATCTGGTTTTCCTTGTGCCCCTCCCCTCCCCCCACACCCCCCTTTCTTCCCTCCCCTCACACCCCCCTTTCCTCCCTCCCCCAACCCTGTAACCACCACACTCTTGTCCATGTCTCATAGTCTCGTTTTTATGTCCCATCTATGTATGAAATCATACAGTTCTCAGTTTTTTTCTGTTTTACTTACTTCACTCCGTACAATGTTATCAAGGTCCATCCATTTTGTTGTAAATGATCCGATGTCATCATTTCTTATGGCTGAGTAGTATGGAAATAGTATATATGTACCAAAGCTTTTTAATCCACTCGTCTTCTGACAGACACTTGGGCTGGTTCCAGATCTTCGCTATTGTGAACAATGCTGCCACGAACATGGGGGCTCATTTCTTCTTTTCGAACAGTGCTATGGTGTTCTTAGGGTATATATATTCCTAAAAGTGGGATAGCTGGGTCAAAAGGCAGTTTGATTTTTAATTTTTTGAGGAATCCCCATACTGTTTTCCACAGTGACTGCACCAGTCTGCATTCCCACCAGCAGTGCAGAAGGGTTCCCTTTTCTCCACATCCTCGCCAGCACTTATTCTGTGTTGTTTTGCTGATGAGCGCCATTCTGACTGGTGTGAGGTGGTATCTCATTGTGGTTTTAATTAGCATTTCTCTAATGATTAGTGATGTTGAGCATTTTTTCATATGCTTATTGACCATCTGTATGTCCTTTTTGGAGAAATTTCTATTCATTTCTTCTGCCCATTTTTTTTTATTGGATTGTTTGTCTTCCTGGTGTTGAGTTTTATAAGTTCTTTATAAATTTTGGTTATTAACCCCTTATCAGACATATTGTCGAATATGTCAAATTCTTACCCAATAGAAAGACCTAAGAAAGCAGATATAAATGACACAACGGAACCCTCACCCTTCAGTAGTCGTAGGCCTTTCCATGCGAAACAGAAATGGCATAGGAGAGTCATTTGTCCACTGGTCACCGAGCATTTGTGGTTTAGTTGTGTAAGCTAGTGAGTTAATATACTGCTCACAAAAATTAGGGTATGTTTTCAAAATGAGTATGAAGCTATAAAACATCCCCTAATATTTGTGAGCAGCATATTTGGAAAAAGCAGAGAGATATCCTTGATTTAAATAAAAGGGAGCTGAACTTTCATCCTAACCTCTTTATCTCCCAAGGGACAAGGTTTTCTTAACCTTTGTTTAGAAAGGGAAAGCCGGCCTGATGGCCTTGCCCTCCTCCTTGCCTGTCCAGCGTTAATGGGGGGGGGGGGGAACTGCTCATTTTCTTGGAATTAAAAACAAAAATCACAGCCCACTTCCCTTAACAGAAACAGCCCAACACTTCATTCTAAAATGTTACTTGTCCTGAATAAACACTATCAGAAATTCAATTTAATGTGGGTAATGCCAACTCCTATTTTCCTTCCCCTTAACAGGGATTCCTGAGCGTCCTGGATTGCTTAGTGTGGACACCACCCGAGCCCTTGCCCGTCCCCCACCTGGAGATGCTTCACGGTCATTAATTCCTACAGTATGCCTCATAGGAAGAGGTGTATTAGCTGCACTTCACAGATGATGAGGCCAGGAGGAGAGGTTAAATGGCTTGCCCAAGGGTGACAGTGGAGCCCGTGTTCCAGCCAACAGTTCCTAAGGCATAACCAGGTCAGGGCTTCTTCCTCCCAGCCTGAGAAGACATGATGACAACCAGGCAGCCTCTCCAGATTGTCTTTCTCTGCCCACCACACACTAGTCCTTCAGGTCCCCTGCTGGCCAACAGTCTACACGAGTCAATCACCCAGAGCCTCTCACTGACCCTAAATACGGCCAGTGTTAAACGAGCCCCACTCCTGCTCGAGAGAAAAGCCCTCAGTGGGGGAATGGAACTGATTATATACTCCCGAGCTTAACAGGGGAAAGCAAATCCATTTTGTATAAATTGAATCCTCCTTCCCAGAGCACGAGGAACCTGTTCATAAAACATTTGCTAACCATTAACTACAGTCCTGCTATTAAATGCTGTTAATAGCAACTCCTCAGAACTGTGCCACACCAGGTTAGCTGCACCTTTAATGGGCCAGCGGCTGTCAACGTGACACCCGGGGTGATGTGTTTAATTTAAACAGCTCCCTTGATCAGTTTCACTGCTTTGGGCCCAGCAGGTCACCCCTCTCCAAGGAAAGTCAGAGAAACCTGGGAGACAGCCAGTTCTGCAGGAATACCTGGCTCCTGCGTCTGGACTGCACTCCACGCAGCCAGGACCTTTGCAGGGGAAGCCCCAGGGCACAGAAGGATCATGGGCTTCCATCACAGCAAGGCAGGTCTCTGAGAAACAGGTGTCTGCTGTTGGAACTGTACACCTTCTTCCCTGCAGGCTTTTAGGAGAAGGCAGACCTTCCTCAGGCTGGCCCTCCTGCATTTCTTCTCATCTTCCGTTCCCTGTCCTTCTTAAATATTGTTGGGTCTCTTCTCACCCTTCAAAGTGGTCCCTCATCACTAGTCCACACCCAGGCAGTCAACGTCGTCTACAGGCCAAGGGTCCCCAACTCCACCAGGCCTGTCCTGAGCTCCAGACCCCCTACCGGGCACCCCACTCACATGTCCCAGTTTAGGGGCCCCTCAAACTCCACGCAGAGAAGGCCTTGGCCCTTACCGGGGTCCTGCACTGGAGGACCCCGGTAAGCGGTCCTGCCAAGCTGGAGGCTGCAGTGGGGAGCTCTCCAGTTCAGCACCACCGCTCAGGGTCTCTTCTCAGAAGGGGCTCTGCTCTAAATAAATGTGATGGTGTAAGGCAAGCAAGACCAGGGCAGAAGGACTGAGGATATTTTTTTAAAAAACAAAGCCAGGTCCTCTCCTGGAAATAACTTTTCCTCTGTATCGATCTCCAGAATACACAGGGGCGAGGAGGGAGAGAGCAGTGACAAACTGTTACAACAGTGGAAGAGACTCCTCCTCCTTCATCACTGGCACTTTAAACACTCACACTTTCTGGCTGGCTGCACTTTTGGAAGGGGGTGGGGGGGGGACAAAGAGTGGGAACGATGGAGGGGTGGCTGGAAGCAAGGTCCACACTGACCTCGCCCTATCAGGTCAGCCCTGAAGAGCTCCTAGCTCTGCATCCACAGAATTTGCTGTCTATGCATCCATCTTGGTCCTTTACCCACTCTTTTGTTATTTTAACTGTGACACAGATGCCCTAAGTTCCTAGGACCTTGAGGGTAGAGACTAGGTATGTCTGATGTTTTACAGTCTGTGTTCAAGCCCCGCCCCCCCCTCCCTCCACAGGAAAGCATCACTGTGAGTCGGACCAAATCCCTCCCTTCTATTTCGTAGCTGTGTGACTTTTGGCAAGTCACTGAATCCCTGTGAGCTCTGTTTCTTGCATGGAAAAAATGGGGAGAATGCTATTTAGGAGAATGGTAAGAATTAGGGCAACATTGGTGCTCTTGGTAAACCTCACAGCCCAGGGCCTGGCAAATCTTAGGGGACAAGACAAGGAAACAACTGGCATAATGTTGGGTGGGTTGGTCAGACCAGTCTGGGGCCAGGTGGAAGGTGCTGGGATGTGCAGATGCTACAGCACCCCTTCCAGCCCCACCAACCTGGTAACAGCCGCTCCAGGGTCTCAGATTGACAGGTCCTGCTCACCATGAGGCACTTAAAAAATGATGTGAGAATTAAAGCAGTGTGAAAAGAATTACATTCAAATTGCACTGGGGAGCTTCCTGCTTCGAGAAAGACTAGAATAAACCCTCCTACAAGTCTTCCCTGGGTGCTCAACACATCCCGGGTGTCCAAACAATCTTCCCTGGGTGCCCAGCGGCAGGCAGCACAACAGCCAGGCAGGAGGCTGATGTGGGTTTTGAGTTGCAGCTTTGACACATTCATGCCTGGAATGCACCTAAATATCCCCACAAGGCACAGGGCTTCAGTTCAGGATTAAAACCCTGCCCCATCTTCCCTATAGCTGTGTGACCTAGAGCAAAGAGCTCAACCTCTCTGAGCCTCTCTTTCCTCACCTTGCACTGAGGCTTGTTATGCGGGAGAGAGGAGGTAGCAGCTGCAGGTGCTGCTCTCAGAGCAGGGTAGCACATAGCAGGTTCCCCTCCCCAGTCACCTGTTCCCCTCTTTCATCACTCTGGAGGTTCCATTTGGTGAGAGCCCAGCTTCATACTTCTCACTGGCTCTTCAGCTGAGCTGTTTTTAGGCCACCCCCAGGGGCCAGAGCACCACTGTCAAAGGGAGCTGGAGAGAGAATTCATAACACCCTCCCTTGCTATAAAGCAGCCAGGAGCCTGTCAGAGCTGGAGGACCGAGGCTGACAGCACTGTTATTCACCCAGTGTGCCCCAGGACTTCCAATGGCTGCAAGAGGTGGGGAGGTGGCATCTAGCCACCAGTAAGGGTCTCTGTTTGCTTGTGAAAACGAAACAAGGGGCTTATTTATGTCACTGGGACTTTGCAAGCTGAGAGGGGGCCGTGAAGGGAAGCCTTTCATTAGAGCTCTTCCCCTCAGAAATGCTGACATGGGTCGGACAGGAGCTACTTCTCTCCAAAACATCATCATCCCAGTGATCCCGGTGGAAAGATAAAATCGGCTGCAAAAATATGTGAAGAGCACAAAGCAGCCTGCAAGGCTTGGTGCAGGTGGGCAGGGAGCGACTGGATGTTGCCACGGACACCTGCTGGAGGCCACCTGCCCCTTCCCAGGCCAGCCTGGCCACTGGTGTCACATGCTGCCAGCACCCCCAGGCTGGGCCACTCTCCAGCATCAGAAGAGAAATCAAGTCATAGCAGGAAGCCACCACGCCTAGGAAAACGCAAGTCCCAGGCCCAGGCTGGTTGAGGATTGGGGTGCCTGTGAGGGTCCCTGGCTGCACGCCCACCTCGTCCTTATCCCTGTCCAGGGAGCTCGGATACCAGCCCTGACCGCTTGGTGCAGGGGACGCCCACCCCAGCCACACCAGTGATGCCATGGGATGAGGCTGGCTTCCTGGTCAGCCACCTATCTCCTCAGTCTATCCCCAGCAGGTGTGGCATCACCGCTCCCTCAGGGACTCCATCACCTGCTCTGACACCACCTCCCTCCAGCCCCAGGCAAGCAGATGTACCCTGTCCCCTCACCCAGTCACCAGACCTCCCTGGCCTTGGTCCCTCATTTGTCACATGGAAGAGAACAGGGGAAGTGAGGTGGGAAATTCACCCCAGACCTGAGGAGGGAGACTGAGGAAAGAACAGTGGGCAGCTCAGGCCTTGCAGACACACAGCAAGTCCGGAGGCAGGAACACGCTTCCCCATGGGGGCCATGGAGATGGGGCAGAGGCCTGTGCCCTGAGAGATTTCATCACACTACTCCGAACGGCGCATGATTTAAAAGTTAAGAATTGTCTCTTTCTGGGATTTCCCATTTAATATTCTCAGATAGCAGGTGACCATAGGTAACCGAAACTGCGGAACAGGAAGCTAAGGATAAGGGGGACTGCTGTATTGCTAGTTCCAGGAGCCACGATCTGGGGAGAGGCAGGCAGAAAGGCTGTGGACGCAGCCCCCCACCCTGAGTCTGCTCTGCCCTCCTGCGGGGTGGATTCTTCCTGTCTACACCAGCAACACTGCTCAGGAGCCTCCACTTCCTAGCCTGTCTCCAGCTCTTCCCAGAAAACAGTTCCAAGTCATTCCCCAAACAGGAACCTCTGGTCTGCTGCATCCTGGCTGCTAAAGAGAGAAGGCAAAAGGTTGTACTCCAAACAAGGTCCGTAACCGATGGCAAACTCACTTTAAAGTGTAAGAAAAGGTGCAGAGCTACCCCTTTGCCCTCCCAACCCCAGGCAACCCACGCTAGAGGCAGGCAGGGGTCACTATCCAGCACACAGCAGTACTACCAGCCCCTGAGCCCAGGACTGCAGGTGTTTAAGATGATGCTGGATTATCCAACCAGCTGATGAATCGGTAAGTAAGATTAAGTAGATTCATGCCAGGGAGTACTATTTGCCAATTAAAAGGTGAGATGCAGCCTGACCAGGCGGTGGTGCAGTGGAGAGAGCGTCGGACTGGGACATGGATGAACCAGGTTCAAAACCCCAAGATAGCTGGCTTGGGTGTGAGCTCATCTGGTTTGAGCAGGGCTCACCAAGGTCACTGGCTCGAGCATGGGGTCACTCAGTCTGCTGTAGCCCCCCTGGTTAAGGCACATATGATAAAGCAATCAATGAACAACTAAGGTGCTGCAGCATGGGAGTGACTGCTGATAGGTGCAGGGTTTCTTCTGGGAGGATGAAGATGCTCTAAAATTAGGTTCTGGTGACAGTTGCACAACCCTATGAATACACAAAACCACTGAGCTGTACACTGCATATGGGTGGATTTTACGGCATATAAACAATATCTCAATAAAGCTATTTTGAAAAAAAGAAAAAGAAAAAGATGCTAAGATTACCGCCCTGTTCTTCCTTTCTGGAGAGGGTCAAGGAGAAGGTGACGATCTCAAAAACAGAGTTAAACATTCTCTGTTATTTACCGCAAGGTCACATGAGGACAGCGAGAAGGTCCGTGTTTATTAGCGCGTTTGTCTATGGATGGGTTAGACAGCCTGCTCTGCCCTCTAATCACCACACTTATCGTTTATTGCATCCTAGTTATGGTGTAAGCACTTTGCTTGCACCTCCTCATTTATTCTGCACAAGAGCTCTATAAAGTAAATGCTTTTATTATCCCCACTTTACAAATGAGGAAATGGACTCCCCGAGAGGTTAGACGTGATACCTCGTCTGAGGACAGGCAGACCCTGAGTGCAGGTGCAGAGATGGGGACTCAGGCAGTCTCTCCAGCATCTTCCCTCAGCCCTGACCCTGGGAGGGTTCACTTGAGTCTACCCAGAGCCATGCCAACCTGCCGGAGCCGGGCCCAAGCTTCCTAGAGGCTGATGCTGGCAATAAAAACTGAACTCATAATAGGAAGATGTCTTTTTCTCCCCGAGAGGCCTCGGGCAACGACGAGATGGATTTCCTTTTAAATGACTGTCCACTGTTGTGTGTGATAGCTCTTTGGTTTTATCTAATCCTCCTCAGTTCCTGTTACTGCTGTCATTTGTCTCCCCACCCCGAAGGGGGTGATGAACTGCCTTGCTCAGTGAGAAGCAAGCGCTGTGACAGGGACAAGAGGAATCCATCAGTGCTGGCCCAAACCCGAGTAAAGAAAAGGAAGCGGCTTAATCAACCAAACAACAGCAAAGCCACAATTTTTCCTCCACCCACCTGCACCTCCCCAGAATCTTGCAAAGCATCCTCCCAGAACCTCGGCAAAAAAAGATACGAACTGTAAGCCGCCACCTGAATGAGACCCACAGAGGCCCAGCCACCGCATGGCAGGACAGAGTCTAACCCTAAGTTCTTCCCCCTGAGTTAAGTGGCAATGCCACGCAGGCCTTGCCCAGACTGTCTTGTCCTCAGAAACAGATGCTATCTATGTACCCCTGACTCAAAGGCCATCTTCTTCCACCTGCCCATTTTACATTGAACTTTAACAGGCTCCCCATTAAGCTCCAAAAGCCCTGTGAGTCATTCATTCCGACCAGCCTGGAAAATGCTCAGCAGCCATGTGTCAGTTTGCTTGAGGAGAGGCGGCTGCCAGGCACGAGCCGGTGCAGCCATAAGAGGCGATGCTGTGAACCACGTGTCTAATTTTAATTTGAAATCCTATATCCTGAAGTCGGAATTTTTTCAAGTGCATCCAAATTCCAGTATGTAGCTAGCAACTACCCAAATCATTGAGTTCTCGGGGCAATCTGAGATCCTTTGTCCAAATGCAAAAAATGCAGATTTGGAAGTGTGGGTAATTTGATGTTTGAGGAACGAAGAGAGGCTGGCCCTACTCAGGGCTGGCACTGTGCTGGCAGGAGCAGCACGTGCTGCCTTTATTAGCAGAGAGATAGATATCAGGGCCCCCTCGGACTTGGAGAAAGGAAGAGCCAGGGTCAACCAAGGATGCCCATCCTGAGTCTGAGTTCTCCCTGGGCTTGACCTTCTACAGCTATTTCTTTAAAAAGCCCAGAGGATACTAGAGCATAATGGAGAGTTGATGGCTCTGAAGACAGCCACTTGGATCTGATATCAAGGGTGGACAAAGAAATTTCTTTCAGAAACTAGTGTCAAATGACTTCCTCATTACAGCTGCTCTTTTCCCTGCCCACCCAGGCAAGTAGGGCTTCCCCAGCCAGACCCAAAGCAATGACCCTGGCTCAGCAATCCAGGCCCTGAAGGCTGGCTCTGTGAGGCCCTAGTCAGCCTCTGCTGACTTACAGGCCAACCTGGTTCACCTGGTCCCAGAAATCTTCCCCACAGCCTCCAACCTGCATCCGGACCCACCTTCTCCTCATCTGACCTGACTTGTCTGGGTCTCCCTCCCCCTTACCCCTGCCCTCCTCCGCTGAATTCTGGAATCTCCCTCTCCCTTCTGACCCCTTGGTGGGTTTCTGGACTCTGTATCAGGACTGGATACATAGGGTTCAGTACAAAATGAAAATACAGGCTCCTTGTTCAAAAACCCTGAATAATTTCAATATGGCAGCAGCAGACGCGAGACCAAGCATGATGCAACTGCCAGAGCTGCTTGCCTGGGGAGCCGGCATGCTCTGGGGGCTGCCCTGACACACAGACCTGGCCTGGGGGAGCTGATCAGCAAGCACCGGCAGAGACAGTGCCCAGGGGACAGCCAGGACTGCAGTGGGTGACGACCATGTGTGGGAGAAGGGAGAGGGCATCGGGGAGGGGTCAGAAAGGGAGGATCACAGAGATATGCAGAAGAACTCGGTAAACCCCGGGGCAGAGAGGCAGACGCATGTCAGGATGGAAGGACTGAAGGACTGAAGGCAGGTCTTCAACCTGTACTGTGCAGAAAGCTGGGGCAGAGGGGAGGGAAGCAGGGGTACAGCTCAGGTGAGAAGGGGCTCACTCCCCTTCCCACACTTCCAGTCTCTTTCCTCCACCATGTTTATTTCATACACACATGCACACGCGCGCACACACACACACACACACACACGCACACACATATACACACACACATAGTCAAATACATATTTTTCCTTCCTGCTCCCATTCTTATCTGTCTTTGTTCCTTCACTGCTTTCTTCTCTCTTTCACTCTCACCTTCCTCCAGCCCCCTGGCCTGGACTCTCGTTGTCCTCTCTGCCCTGCTTCTTTCCTCCTCTCTTATCCTTACACAACTCCTGCTTCGGTTTGCTTGGGAAAGCCTGCCTGCCTTTGCTTCCCCCTTACTGGACTCCCAGACTCCCAGACTAACCTGCCGGAGCTGAAGGAGACCTAGAGGGACAGGGACTCCCCTCCACACTGACACGCACACATTCCCCCATTGGGATCCCTCACCTCAGCACACAGGGATGAAGGGACTTCCCTCTCAGCCCTCTAGATGTGGCAAGAGGGTGAAGGAAGGTATGCTCTAGGACACCATGCAGAGATGTGCCTACTGGACAGGGTGACACAGGCCACCAGACTCGAGCCCAGTGCTCCTTCCATGACCACATGTGGCTTCTGCTCTGCACTGGGCATGCTAGTTGTCTACATGTCTTATTTAAGCCCTAAATTCTCAACTTTAATAAATAGTTTTTTGCTCTGAAACAGCTATATGTTGGGAACATGGAAAAAGATGTGGGTAGGGAAAACAGTCAAATTCATATAAAATACCAGGAACTGCAGGGGCCAGGCAATTTTTGCTGGGAAAGCCCCTCCCACAATAGTGTCTAGGCCCTGGCCGGTCACTCAGCTGGTTAGAGTGTCATCCCAACATGCTGCATTTGCAGGTTCGATCGCTATTCAGGCACATACAAGAATCAATCAATGATAACAGGACTAAGTGAAGCAACAAATCGATGTTTTTCTCTCTCTCTTCCCCCTTTCTCTCTCTAAAAATCAATCAATCTCTCCCTTCCTCTTGCACTAAAGAATAGTGTTTAAGGGCTTCTGACCAGGTGTAAAGCCAGTAGTCGCAGTCAGGATCACAGCCGCCTGACCCATGCAGGTTCGCATTTGATTTGAACAGTCGGTAATGAAACACCGGAGCCAAGAACTGGTGAGCCATCAGCTTTAATTCTAGCTTGCACCCGGCGGGCAAGCAAAAACACACACTGGGCTCCAAAACCCACACATTCAGTGCTCACAAAGCTACTGACTTATCCGAGTTTCCTAGAATCAAAGGTTTCTAGCTCACCAGACTTATTCACCTCTGTTCCCCATCTCCTCCAGCACAAACTCTTAACAAACTGGCTTCTCCCTCAGCATTCTGCCATCTTGACTGCTTCTCCTGGCCTCCATGTGGCCTTAATCTGCTCTCCTCTCTTTTACCTCAGGAACCAAACGAGAACTAGCTACTGGTCTGCCCACTTTATAGCATAGATTCAAAACCTTTAATCCAATTATACAAACAAGAAAGTCTCAGATACAAAGTCACTCATCTGAGGCACAGTGGGATTCATCATGAGAGTGTACCACCCTACATCATCCAATCAGTCATGGGTGTGGAGAAGAGCTTACTCTTAAAACTAAGCCTTAGGCTATAATGACCCGGCCTGCCCACAGCCTGTTCCAGAACACACATTAATATCAACGAACTTCCATGTGGGCAGCGCCATCTTTAACAAAGTGAGCATAATATATTTTATCTGCCCAACACCAGGAGTCACACTGACCCAGCCCCAACACTAACCAGCTGTAGGATCTTGAACAACATATTTGACCACTCTATGCCCCAGACTTCTCATCTGTTAAAAGGACTGTTAGGACTCACTCCGTGGGGTTTTTACGAGGTTTAGATAACATAACTAACTCTGCCCCGGGCCTGCCTGGCACATCACATGCACTCGGAATATGTTGCTTATACAGATGGGATTTAAATAAACGCAGGGCTGTGTGCCAGTTGCGCGCAGGCACCAACCGAGGCCCAGGGCATATAGTGAGTGGTCAAGAAAACCGACGAAGACTCTGCCCACCTGGAGCTTGCATTCCCGTGGAGGAAACAGATACACCGTAGATAAATGATCTGCTATTAAGAAAAATGAAGCAAGTTCAGGGGCTAGAGTGCAAGGAAGGAGCAATGTCTGGGGTGGAACCCCCTTTCCACTGCCCCACAGGCCCTTCTGCCTTACCCTAGCCTAGCAACATAACTACCTGTGCATTATTTGAGTTTTCTGCACACAATAATCAACTGGGATTTATATTGCAAACAGCTGCTTGTGAGCCGGGGTCTTGGAAGAGGCAAATGTGGGTGAGGAAGGAAGCAGACAAGAGAGGGCCGGGTCACTGCAGGGGAGGACACCGGTCTCACCGAGATTTTCTGCTCCCAGGACACTGAGCAGAGAACACAGCCTGCAGTCAGTCCTGGATCCAACCCTCAGCTGGGTGACCTTGGAGAAGTCACCTGACCACCCAACTCTGAGCTTCCTCATCTGTAAAACGAAGCCACAAGGGACAGCTGCTATGAGCATGAATGACAGCACATAAGCAGATCTTGGCACATGATAGGGGTCCCACTGTCCCCACACCTCTTTCACTTGCAAATGTATCTCCGGGAATCTTTCAGCCACCACCCACCTAGAAGCTTTTCCAAAAAGCCTTGTTGATTGATATGCAAACTTCAGAAACAATCTCAGAACAGTGCTTCTGGACTGGTGCAGAATATGTGTCACAGCTGGCTCTCACATGGTTTCTGAGAAATAGAGATGAACATCAGGGAGAGGCTGGGCTGGACTGTGCCCAACCCTGAGAGTGACGGCATGTTTACAAGAGCTATTAGGACTGCTGCTCCTCATATGCTTCCGGGATGATTTACTCCGCCAGGACTGGCAGGCTGCTCCTTTGCCTTTCTCTGTTGAATTGATTATTGAATTACAAATACCCCATTTGAATAACATGATTTAACTTCAAGGCAGGCAGGAAGTTCAAAGCCCAAGGTAGAAAGCCCTCTCTCTGAGGACGCTGGGCTTTCAGACTCTGGGCTCTCAGACTCTGGCAGGTTCTATACAGGCTTTCATGCAATGGTGAGAGAAGTCTTTCTAATGCACTCTACAAAAAGCTGCAGCAGCCACCAGTTCCATGAGACCTGGGACTGTATCTTGCATTCACCAGGGAATTCCCTGTGTCTAGCACAGTTCCTGCAATTCAATAAATACTTACCAAATGAATAAATTAGCCTATTCCATCAACCTGACCATGCAACTCAAGCATACCCAGGTCACCAACAGACCTGAAAACCACAGTGTATAAAGAACAGCTTGAAAAACCAGAGAAAGGAGTTGAGTAGGGGCTGGCAGGGACATGGCGCCACCCACATCTGTTTAGAGGACTGTCAAGGCGCCCAGTTTTTGAGCATCCACTACAGTCAGGCCCTGTGCAATGCAATCCTTCTCACAGGCCTTCAAAGTCTATTTTGTTTACTCACTTTTCTGTATGAGTGAAGGGAGAGCCAAAGATGTTTAATGAGTGGCCCAGAGCACGGAGCTCCTAGGTGATAGGCGAGGGTGCAGACTCATGGTCCGTCCGCAGCTCCACGTTTTAGAACCAACTCTGCTCCGATAAATACCCTTGCCTCACTTATCCTCTTAGCCCACCATCCTCTGAAGGGCTCCTTTCTGCGAGAGGCCCACTGAGTACCGAACTCAGTGGGTTCTGTCGAGATGACCATGTAAGATGAGGTCACCACATCTCTGTAATGAGTGCTGTTAAAGGACTGACACAAATGCGAAAGTACTGGGGGGGGGGATGCGTGTGATTGTGTGCGTGCATGTGTGTTTACTTGCTATCACATATACACACATAGATAGTGGCCTCAAGAAACTCACATCTGTTTGAGAAAATAGGAAATAATAAATAATGCAATAATACTGTCTTTACTGATTTAGACAATAAGAATCATATATCAGTTAACTATATGATTTGTCATGCAAACTGGGACATTTTTAAGAAGAAAAGGAGTCACTAATTGCCTAAGGTAGCCAGATGGTCATAAGCCCCAGCCAAACTATGCAGACTCAGCTCTCACTTGTCCTATACAAGTGCCGACTTCTGCCCAGTGCTACCCTGTCCCTTGTGACATCAGCGCTAATGATTACTGGTGTTATTTGCACTATTAAAGTAGCAATTCTTATCATAATTGCAGCTTCTGTTGATTGGTTATTCCAGACACTTCACTATACCATTAAAAGCAACATCTCATTTCATTCTCACGATGGTAAGAGGTGAACATTACTAGACCCATTATACAGATGAATAAAAACAGGGTTCAAAGAGTTTAGGTTAAGTGACATGTTCAGTGGCCACAAAAGTGAGTATTCAAACCTAGGACTGAATGTAAAGGTCCTCATCTTAATTATAAGTGGGTGGCGCTCTCATGACTTACTTTTACCCGTATTCCCCAAGGAGGCTATGAAAGCCAATACGCAGCCCCGTCTTTTACCATCACAGCTCAGCTCCTGCCGTCTCGTCTCACGCAGTTCCTCTCCCTCCGTTTTAACGTGTCTCCCTCTTTAACATCTGTCTTTTTCTCCCTTCCACTGTATCTCAGAAAATACCTTTCCTTCTCTCCAAATTTTTCTTTCCCCGTCTCCATTCCTGTTTCAAACCTCCAGAGATGTGCTAGGTAATCCTTTTTGCTAAGTCTAAGAGTTTGTTTACAGAGGCAAATGAAACCCTAAGTTGTAAAATGAAACTTAAATATACAGTTTTATCATTCAATAATGATATGAAAAGTGCCCAGAAGTCCCCTTCACAATCCCCAGAAATATTTATTTACCTTGCTATCTGTCTTTAATTAAGCGAACTTCCCCCCAGTACCAGCAAAATACGTACTTCTCATTCATTTTCATCACCGTTGGTTTTCATCCCAAATAGCAGGGCAGCCTTGTCACCACCTGTTTCCCACTGCACACGCATCGTACTTCAGGTACAGTCTGGGTAGAAAGGCTATGGTGGACTGGTCGCAGGACCTCACCATGGGGAAATGTGGACTAGGCCACAAAGCTGTGGGGCTCAATCCCGGGGAACGGGAGAGACCAGGGTGGGCCAAGAGGCTGGGTCAACATGGAAGGAAACAGCTTGAGTCGCAAGTTGAGGACATTGCTCCATCCTGCCAGAGGTGACAATGTGGAGAAAAAGTGCGGGAGAGGGGAACGCTGAGAAAAGACCAGCTCCAGCAGAGACCACAATGGTTCTGAATTGAGGAGGCTGGAGAAAAGGCCAGGACCAATTATGTCGACACATCAGTCCACAGGGACAACTGCCAAAAAGTATCAGGTGTAAGTGATGGCAGGCAAAGCTCAGGCTCACTAGAAAGTGAGAACTGCAATGGTGATGACCCTACTCAACAACTTTCAAAGTTTCAGCAAGGCTCTGAAAATGGTAATCAGGTTTGCTAACATTAGACCATCGTCTGCTCCCTGGTCTGCCCCCCACTGCCATCCTAATCAGCCCGTCCCTCATTAAAGGAACACGAATTGATAAGAAAACCTTATTATTTTAAAGGTTACCAGAAAATTGTGTCCAGAATTAAAGCCAACTAAATGACGTGAGAATAAAAGAGCTAGGTCTGAATTTCTCATCGAAGCAATCCTGGGAGGATTTGACCCACTAAAGATTTCTCTTCCCACTCCTTGAACTCTGTTCGAATCAGTTTCACTCGCTGTGCACCGTGCCTAGGCACCGTAGCCCTCCTGGGCCGAGGCGTGCAGGAGAGCCAGGGCAGAGGAGATCGCAGACCCTGGCTCCTGGGGACCATGCCACCCACTCAACAGTGTTCACTAATGGCAAAGGTTAGTGGACAGCATGGTGCGACCACCAAGGTAAGCAGCAGGGAATGACATGACTCATGAGATCCAAACACAGGACAAGGCACAGGCCTGGGAGGACCTGGGTGTAGGGAGACAGCAGGGCAAAGTTGGTTCACAGACAGAGGAGCGCAGGGCTGCCAACGAGGCACCTTTGGGTCCACTGGAGTCAGCAGGGCCTGTTGCACAAGCCCATCCCAGGGGATAGGAGGGGGAGCTACACTGGCGGGGCTGGGGTTAGGTTCCCAATGACATGGACAGGCCCCAACCACTGCTGCAGACCATCTTCATTTCGAGAAAACAAAAAAATAAGAAATGGAAATGCATGCCATAATATTTGGGTCAGGTGACCACACCTTTGGGAAACCAGCTCATCTGAACCAAGAGCCATACACCCAGGCTCCACGTCAGGAGAGATGCCAATAGACAGGAAGGATTGCTGTACCAATTAGAAAGCCATGCATCTAGGGATAGTTGGCTTCTGGGTGAGGCTCCCACCAATCAGCAAAGCGACTGTCAGCTGGAACTCTACGCAGGCTTCCTTAGTCACACGGGGTCTAGATCTCCATCTCCCGTTCTGGGTACAGTGATATTGACGTCTTTCAGCCTCCATCACAGCTACTCCCCTTGGTGGTCACCTGGGCATTCAGGACACCGTTGCAGCCTCCAGCAGTCCTGGGTTTGACCAGTCCCTTGCGATCTGGTGCTGCACAGGTTGGCTTTAGCAGGAATGAGTTCTGTAAGCACAGGATCCCTTCCTGAAGGGGATGCAGTGTGCATGTTAATGAAAACAGTGCATGGAGCAAAATCACAGCTGACCAGAACAATAGATATGTATGTACATGAAACAGAATACAGAAGAGAATATACAGTGAGAGTATTAACTCAGGGATGTCTGGTCACCTATAAGGTGAATTATATACATTGCCTGACACCTTTGAAAAAGCATGGGAAATCAAACACAACTCATTACCCTGAATAACAGAATGAACATGATTGCCAGATATAAAACAGAATACCCAGGTAAGTTTTTAGTGTAAGTCAGTCCCATGCAATATTTGGGACACACTTATACTAAAAATGTATTCATTGTTTATCTGAAATTCAAATTTAAATAGGTGTTCTCTATATTTTCAATTGATTGAATTTAGAGAGACAGAGAGAAAAAAGGAGAGAGACAGAGAAAGCAAAAGAGCAAGAGAGAAGCATTCATTTGTTGTTCTACTTAGTTATTCATTCATTGGTCACTTCCAGTATGTGCCCAGACTTGGGATCGAACCTGAAACCTTGGTGTTTCAGGACCACACTCTAACCAAATGAGTTAACTGGCCAGGGCTGGTGTTCTCCATTTTTATTTGCTAAATCTGGCATCTCTGCTAGAGAAGCATGTGATGCCCATTCCATACCTAGACTCTAAGTGCAGCTCTGTGAAAATCCAGAAAAGGATAGCTGTAAATGAACAACAGTATAAAGAGACTAGTTTGAAAAAAAAAAAATCATTACTTTCCAGAAGACAAAGACTAAGGAGAAAATACCTAAATCCAGGCATGATTTATTACAGGAAACAACCTGTTCTGGGAGATGCAGAGTATATGGTCTTTTGTCCCAGGCTTGTGACCGATGCAAGTCACTTATTTTTACATTAAAGAGTTACTTTAAATCCATGTTAACACAATAAATTAAAATTAATGATAAAAAAGGAGTTAATTTGAGAATGGGATGAAGAAATCACTGTGTTCTTTCCAATCTTGATATTAGGATGGTCTAGAACTATATGAACAGAGGGAAACAAGAAAAACAAAACTAGAGACTGACCAGGCAGTGGCACATTGGATAGAGTGTCAGACTGGGACATGGAGGATCCAAGTTTGAAACCCCGAGGTCACCGGCTTGAGTGTGGGCTCATCTGGTTTGAGCATGAGCTCACCAGCTTGAGCATGGGATCATAGACATGAACCCATGGTCACTAGCTTGAGCCCAAAGGTCACTGGCTTAGAGCCCACGGTCGCTGGCTTGAACAAGGGGTCACTTGGTCTGCTGCAGTCCCTCAGTCAGAGCACATATGAGAAAGCTATCAATGAACAACTAAGGAGCTGCAATGAAGAATTGATGCTTCTCATCTCTCTCCCTTCCTGTCTGTCCATATCTTCCTCTCTCTTTGTCCCTCTCTGTCTCTGTCACAAAAAAAAGAAAGAAAAACAAAAACAAAACTGGAGGGCACATGAAATATGTAGGCACCTCTTTTTTAACACATCATTGCCTCCCATAGTTACCTTTTCTGGGGGCAGCGCTGAGAACACTTAAGATCTACTCTCTTAGCAAACATCAAGTAAACAACATAATATTACAACTACAGTCACCATGCTGTACATTAGATTTCCAAAACTTATTCATCCTTCCAACTGAAACCTTGGCCAATATCACCCCATTTTACACCCCCCCCCCAGTCCTTGGCAACCACTACTCTACTCTCTGCTCTGATGAATCTGTTTTAGATTCCACTTATAGGCCCTGGCCCAGTAGCTCAGCTGGTGAGAGTGTCAACCCAATACACCAAGGTTGCAGGTCTGATCCCTGGCCAGGGCACATAGAGGCGGGTCAACCAATGAATGCATAAACACATGGAGCAAATCCGTGTTTCTCTCTTTTCCTTCCTCTCTCCCTAAAATCAATTAATAACATTTTAAAAATAAAGAATAAGATTCCATTTACAACAAGTGAGATCATGCAGTATTTCTCTTTATGAGTCTGGCTTATCTCACTGAGCCTAATGCCCTTCAGTTTCATCCAGGTTATCATAAATGGCAGGGTTCCCTTTTTTAAAAAAGCTGAATAATCTTCCAGTGTGTGTGTGTGTGTGTGTGTGTGTGTGTGTGTGTGTGTGTGTGTGTGTTTATACCACATCTTCTGTATCCATTTATCTATAGACAAATACTTGACATCCTAGCAGGCAGAGAATGTATGTGGAGATGATGTCATGGGTTGAAGCCAGAAAGAGGCTCAGAAAAAAACAAAGGTGAACCCATAATCCTAAGTAAATCATTTCGTCCTCTCAACTGTGTGGGGTCCATCGCAAACACTCTGAGGCTGATAGAAGGGAAGAGAAGCTGTCCTTACATAACACAGCTATAGCTAAGACTGTGACTGATCCCAAATGTGAGTTTTAAAATGTTTTCTTGTTGTGAAAATACTTTTTAAAAACAAAATCCACTGATCCCTATGAAGACAATTTATCTCAGATACAGTAAAGCTCAGTTAATCATGAAAGATGCTGATAAGGCTTCGAAAAGTTCATGGCAGGCAGAAGTCAAGCACATGGATTCTCAGCAATGATTAAGTTGGTGTGATCACAGCCATTTCTTATCTATGCATACAAAGTGTCTTCCAAAGAAGACTAATTCAGTCTATATTTAGAAATTCATTTGGGAACTACAAAAGTAGAAAAGCTTACCTTTCTTTTATAATATATAAATAAGCATAAATGAAAGGTAAAGAGTCTTGTTAACTCCAAAATAGATTATTATAAGTATTTTCGGTTGAATCTGCCCAAAACGGTCTAATTCATCTCAATGAAACCACATTTTTACATTTACAGCAAAAAAATAGTTAAGCATTCAAAAGTGCACATGCTTATTTTGTTGGGAAAATTATACACATTTGTTTGATTAGCTTTGGTAAATAAAATAACCAAGTCATCATTCAAGCCTCAGATGTGGCTACAAAATTGATTCAATGAAATGTCAAAATAAATCACAGCTTAAAAATGCATAGTATGTAACTCCTAAAAATGAAAACCACATCTATCTCTGTCAGAGTTGTGGAGACTGTACATTAAATTTATATCAAAAATAAATGCATTTCTGAAGGGAAAATATTGATTTAATCGACTCTTCCTGACTAGTGATTCAAATCATGATCTGAGTCCATTTTATTTTAATCAACCTCACCCTATCCAAAAGTCACTGATACATGCCTTCGGAGTGCATGATGTTATTTTCAGTGGTTTATTTGTCTTCCTAGTTATAGGATGTTCAGACTAATATAAAAAGAACTGCCACACCACCAGAGCAAGAAGCAGAGGCTTCTGCAAATTTATACCAATTGCAGATAATCTCAGTGGGGCCAAACCAAGCACCAGCTATAATTAGTAAGCGACCGAACAGGCACAGGTCAAGGCAGCCAGGCGGGATCCAGAATGCAGGTGTAAAGACCAAGCCTCAGTGACAGAAGTTCAAGTGCAACACTCCAGGCTTTTGTTGAATTCTGGAATGGAGGTCAGGAACAAGGCTGACCTCAGTCACAGGGGACTGCAATATTCAGCGGGTCCCGGCCAAAAGTGAGGCTGAGAACTAGAGACCAGGACAAGGCAGAGGTGTGGAGGAAACCAGTTTTTAGAGCCAGAGGATTAGAGCAGCCCTTGCAGGAGGCTGACCTAATGCAGAAAACATGAGTTGGGGGTACAGGGAAATAGGGTCACAGAAAGGCTGAGCAGATGAATTAACCAATACTTCTGCCTCAGCTTCCCAAAGAGGATGACCAACCTCCTAAAGATATAGCGTAAGGCACAGGTCAACTTGGCACATTGAAGTGCTCAGTCTTGGTTATTACCAATGACGATGATGATGAGGACAACAATGATGAAGAAGAAGCAAAAATGATGTTCCCTGCTAGTGAAACCAACTCTCCAGTCTGTCCAGGATTGACAGGTTTCCCGGGCTTCAGGACATTCACTGCTAAAGTAGACAAACTGGGATGAGAGGTCTTTCTTTCTCTGCATTGAGGCCAAACTGATCACAGAGCCTGGGTATGGGACGGCCTGTGGGTGGGCTTAAAAGCCATTGGCTGTGGGGATCAGAGGTCAGCAGAGGCCAGGAGTCAGGCACAATGTCGTGGGTGGAAAGTGAGTTTCTTATTCAAGGATCACAGTCTGGCTTTTCTCTTCAAGGTACCTGGTGAAGGGAACGTAGTGAATCGATGATCGTTAATGAGCTGTCCAATCTAATTGTTTCCTCCAGTCAGTTCCAGTTAAACAAAACAGAACGAGGAGGTAAGAGGGGAAGCTGAGGAAGCCAGGTCTGGCCATGCTGGAGGTCACTGCATTTCAGCTGATCTCCCCACTCTTCACCGAGTTTTAATCTCCACCCAGTGCCTTACTTACGGGCCTGGAAGGTGGTGGGCATTCAGCCCACGTGCACAGCATGTGCGAGGCTGGTGGTGGGGCTGGGATTCTAAACTGCCACCTCCTTGGACGTGTCTCTGTGGAAAAGCCCAGGCACTTGGCTGGAATTACTATCAGGGAGCCATGGTTCAGTGGGAAGGCCCTGTTCCCTGCCCAGGGGGCCCAGGCCCAAGGTCTTGCCCATAACCTTGTCACCACACTGTACATGTGACCTGAGGAAAAAGCAGTACACACAACCTTGGGTTCTTACATCCTCTCCTGCTGATGGTGAATCGTAAACTAGGAGCAAGAAGGGCCTGCAGAACATTTGGTGAGAGGCTCTCGGTGGGGAGGGATTTGGGGATGGGCTGAGGAACATGATTTCTAGAAGTGCAGTTACGGAGTGTAGCCGAGGAAGAAAGGGCATCTGACTCACAGTCAGAACCCACATGCTTAGCACCTCCAAGTTCATCTTCAGCTAACACCCACTGGCCAGACCCTGGGAGCAGCCACTGAGCAAGGCACTTTCTCAAAGTCTGTCCTCAATTAATCCTCACCACAAAACTGCAAAATAAGCACTATTATACCCATCCAATAAGAAGGGCTAGGATCCAGAAAATGAGAAGGGCTTCCAGAGAGAGGGAGGAGCCAGTGCTGAAGCATGACCTTCAGGGTCTCAAAAAGATGCTCTCCCAAACAGCCACAGATGAGCTCAACTCCCAGCCAGGAGACGGGGAGGGAGCCTTATGCCCCGGGGGGAGGGGGTGCAGGGGGCCCTGGGTGGGGCGGGAAATCAGCTTCGGTAGCTCCCTGGCCAGGACACCATTATCCTCACAGGGAAACCCGAGCCCCACACTGATTTCTGCCACCTCTGTCACCCTGTCATCCTCCTCCTCTAACACCCCTTCATGGGGCTCCTCAGCCGTCACTCATTTCCTGTCTGTGCAATGCTGTGACCTCTCGGCTGCTGTCTTGTGCTTTCTCGACGCTGCTCTAATTGAAATGCTCAGTTCCTGCCCATGTGTGACACTTGATCTGCCACTGTCTCCCGCAACCCTGGCCATCAGACCTACACTACAGCTCAAAATGTCTGTGCTGGACCACAGTCTCCAGGCTCAACCTCGGTTTTCAGGATTACAGAGTTGCTAGCTCTTCCACCCTTACACCTGCTACTAGTCCCCAAGTCAGCTCAGGCCCAGGGATGTGGGACCGCCCATGCTCTTCGTCACCAGGCTGGATAGCTCCCCTGTCCCTGGGGCCATCCCTTTCCATTCCCCTCCAGGCCTTGCAGCCAGCCATTCAAGAACCTGACCTTGAGCAAGTACCTCCATCCCCCTGGAGCTGTATTTACACAAAAAGATAGAAGTTATACAAATTACATTAGTAGGTAAGATAAGAAGACCTTATGAATTTAGTAATACCTTCAAATCAATTTGTATTCTAGTCATTACAACACCATCATTTGAAAAATAGTGGTAAGCACATGCGTGAGATTTATGACTGTTTTCTAGCCGCAAAGCAATGATTAGTGCACGGTGGACTGTTGGCCCAGGGTAGTAATTCCACATTCTCCCAGAGTCCACAGCCTACAGATTGGCAAAGAGTAGACTAGACAATTTCTAAGGGCCTTTCAAGGTCATTTATTCAACAAATATTTACTAAGTGCCTGCTAGGAAGTGTACATTCTAGTTAAGGAGACAGAAAACACCCAAGAGAATAAAAGACTGAGCAATTATGGAAAATGGTAGGAAACATAGAACTGATCTAAAAAATGAGACAGCAGAGGGAATGTGGCCTCCTTCCGAGAGATGATGAAGGAAGGCTTCTCTGGATTAGTGACATTTGACCATGTGACCTGGATGATGACAAGTCACCAGTCATGGGAGAAGGGCAGAAAACATTGCAAACAGAAGAAACAGCCTTCCCAAAGGCTCTGAGACAGGTGCCAACACAGTCTGTTCGGAACCTTTATGGCTGAGGGGGGACTTGGACAGGGCAAACTAGAGAGGGAAACATGATTCCATCTGCATGCATCAAGTTTGGGGGTTATCATGACATCCAAATGGCAATGTCCAGAGAACTGAATAGAAGAGCTGGTTCTTCTAGAAAATCTGCTAGAGGAAAGATTAGCTAAGATTGGATGGATTCGAACTTCTCAAGAAATGGTGAGGGGAGGCCATAAGGAGAGTGTAGTTGGTGTCGATGACAAGGGCCCTGATGCCTGTTGTTTGACCTGCCTTCAATGTCTTTCCAATTTTCTCCACTAAATTAAATCCTAGTAAGTCTCACTTCCTCCTTGAAAGCCTTTGCTCACTAGCCCAGCCTACCATGACCCCTGCAGTCTCCACCCCGGTCCAAAACTTGATTAGTCTTCTCATGGTTAGAGGCAGGACTCCTATTGCTCTTCCCTCTGCTGGACTTGAACATGAAGAGACGTGGGGGCCATACCGACTACTTCTTCTGAATCCCCCACAATGCCAATGACTTAGTGATGAGCATGCTAAAGAGGCTTTAAAGTGACCTGTTAACTAGTTGAAGAAGAAAAAGTATTTGCCACTGTTTCCTCTTCTGGAAGAGCTGACTTGGACCAAAACATATCAGGCAAGACCAGCAGTGAAGAGTTAGGCACCAGAACTATTGTTTTTGGAGACAGACATGTTTTTCTAGTTTGGGGTTATTTTTTTTTTTTTCTTATTTCTTATGCCAACTTCCCTGACGCCTGATTCATTTTCTTGAGTGCTTCAAAAACTCTTTCATCAATCCTGCCTTGGACACACTGACACCTTCCCTGGGAAAGCAGAAGGTTATTTTCCAGATGTTCTTTAATGCCATTGCTTAGAGGGATTTTTGTTTTATTTTTAATGAAACAAAAAGCACCATTTCTTGACAGGTGATGCTAGGGAGCCTATATTTCATGCAAGAGGTCCCAGAAATAACAAGCAGCCGGCATGCTCTCTCCATCTCAAATACGTGACTTTTGTGTACACCTAAAAGAGAGCACAGAGGGCTCTCAGGGGACTCCCCAGCCTGAGCCAGGATGGCTGAGTGCACCGTGAAGTCTCAGTTCAAAGAACCTCGGTCTCAGGAGGTCATGCACCGCCATCTCCAGCACCCGCCAATTACATGTGACGACAGGACTGGTCCAGAGAACACTTGCTTGGCAACAGGGTTGCCACAGACAAACTCATGAGGACGCTTGCCTCCCTCCCCAAAGGCTGCAGCCCACCTTCCCAAGTTCCCATCGTTTCCAGCCACCACAATTGTCAAGCCAGCCCACCTCCTCCTCCTCTGTTGGAGCAAAGTAGCCCTTGAGAAAGCCTCCAGTCCACAGACGACCTGAGACTCCCCTCTTCCGAGCTCCTGGAAGCAGCCTACTGTCACCTTCTAGAGCAGCACTGACAATCAGTAGGTGTCCCTTACCCCCAAGACTGAGCTCTCTAGGACCAGCGCTGTATTGTGTCCACCTATATTTCCTTCTCTGGCCATGTGCCAGGCACAGGGAGTGCCCAGTAGGCAGTGTGTTATACTCTAACAGCGCAGGTAAACAGAGAACCCACCCCTCGTGACAAGCTTCAGCCTTGCCTGAATTGTGGACCCTGGGACAGTGACTTCATCTCTATAGGACATTTTTCTCCTCTGTGAAGGGCACATTAAAATATCTACCTCGCAGGTGCTGTGAGGACAGAATCAAATAATACATAGTTTATAAACTGGCACGTGTTTTACAAAGATAAATCATTAAAACTAAGTCATACTGCCTGACCAGGCGGTGGCACAGTGGATAGAGCGTCGGACTGGGATGCGGAGGACCCAGGTTTGAGACCCCGAGGTTGTCAACTTGAGCGTGGGTCCATCTGGCTTGAGCAAAAAACTCACCAGCTTGGACCCAAGGTCACTGGCTCGGGCAAGGGGTTACTCAGTCTACTGAAGGCCCGCGGTCAAGGCACATATGAGAAAGCAATCAGTGAACAACTAAGGTGTCACAATGAAAAACTGATGGGATTGATGCTTCTCATCTCTTTCCATTTCTGTCTGTCTGTCCCTATCTATCCCTCTCTCTGACTCTCCCTCTGTTCCTGTAAAAAAAAATACAACAACAAAAAACTAAGTCATCCTAAAGTTACAAAGTATTTTCACTTTATAAACAGACCTTCAGACCTCCCCTACTTCTGTGGGGGCCAATGTTTTCTTCCTGGCGGAGTTTCAGGCACTGGCAAAAGGCACTGTGTCTGGACAGAGGGAGGAGCACTGGGCCCTTAATTACAGAACCTAGACCAAAGGCCAGCAAACCACATCCCACTGCCCAAATCTGACCCACCACTTACTTTCGTATGACTGGTGAACTGAGAACACTTTTTACATTTTTAAGTGGTTGGGGGGGGGGGTGTCAAAAGAAGAATATTTTTGTGACATTAAAATTATATGAAATTCAAATTAAGTGTCCATAAATGAAGGTTTCTTGAAACACAGCCATGCTCACAGCTTACGCATCGACTGTGGCTACTTCGTGCTCTGCCAGCAAGCTGGGCAGCTGCTGAGGAGACCCTATGCCCTGTAAATCCAAAGTAGTCAATGACAGGCTCTTTTAATAAAAAATTTTGCCAGCTCCAGAGATAGCCCATCTCTCTTCTTGCCTCAATGCTACTCCGGGAGAAGGATCGAGAGTGAGTCAGGATGTGCTACCGAGAATCCCACTTTAAGAGAGATAGAGACAAGATGATCACGTTCGGGGGGCCGATCAGGGATGTGCTGGGACTCAGACATATCATGAGAAGTACTGTTAGAGAGGTAATTCAGGGGGTGCCTTCAATTATCCAAAGAGCTGTCATGAAGAAGGAAGACAAGAATAATTCTCTGTGGCTGCACTAAGTAGACTTAGGACTGAAGGACCATTTCAGCTCGATATAAAGAAGCATCCTGGCTGTCTGAACTGTCTCCAGTGACAAGTTCCCTGTCACTGTAGACATCCCAAGTAGTAGATGTACAATGCCATGAATATAAAATGTGGTGCTCAGTGACTAGCATCTATCTTCTCATCTTGTAGAAGACAACTTGCAAAGACCTTCTTAACTTTACCACAAGCATCCACAGGAGAGGACGTCCCTGGATGCCATGTTTGTACGATGAGACTCAACCACAATTTACTGACCCAGAAATAGCTCCTGCCAGGGTCCCTTACCTAAGAACTTGAGAGCAGGTCAGGGCAGAAAAGAGAGAAAGGACAAGGGTGCTTTGTGTGGCAGGGAGGGTAACCTTTCTGTCTACCCTGTGGGCTGATGAGCAGAGAAGGTGGTCTACTAGGGAAGAAGAATAAAGCAGGGGTTCAGAGAGGAGGAGAGGGATGAGATAGAGTTCTCCCAGGGCTCCTGGACACCAAACTTCCCATGAGGCCTGGTTTCTGTGACCGCACTTCTAGATCACTACAAGGATCTCATTTTTCAGAAGCAGGCTTGAGATGCATTCTTGCTGACTTACACATCAAAAACTTTAAATAACATAGTACTGGGAGAAGGGAGACTCAAATCCTGGTAGCCTGGCCAGCCTCTGCTAGTTCTGGGGTTCTGAGATCCTATTACCCAACCCTGAGGAGGGGCCACGCCTCAGGAGCAGCACCTCAGGAGTCTGTCGCCGAACATCCCAGGCAGGAGCCACAGACAGGGAGATCGACGCCCTTGTGGCTTTCCTCTTTAGGAAGAGGATAATGTGAATCTATCACACCACGCTGCTATGAAGAATAATGAACAGCACCGTTAACAAATGACAAGTACTACATTTCTTCTTATTATCTATCATGTACACATCGCTTTATTTCTGTAGCATCCAGCAGGTAGTGAATGCAAATGGGCTGAAAAACATTGTTACAGACTTGCAGTCTCCAGAAAAACACCTGTTGAGCACAGAGCAGTACGGCTGCCAGGTGCTTCCACATCCTAGACTGAACTACCCTGGGCAGGACTTGAGAAGCCCCTCTCTAGCATGTTAACCGGCTGGAAAACCCTGTGAATCCAGTCATCTACATTCATTCCGGGGCAATGAGGTCTACCCTGACTGTAGGCTCTGACCTGGCCCCGGCTGTGATTGGTCCAGCAATGATGGCTCTGTACATGCACTGTAGGGAGTGTGCTGGGGGTGGGTGGGGGGCAGGAAAGGGAGAGAGAAAAGGAAACTGAGCTCTGGCCCCAATGCTGTCCAGTGATATTGGACCCCATGCAGGTCAGTTCTCCTCTCTGGCCTTAGTGGCTCATCTGTCCAATGAGCAGATTGAGCCACAAGGGACGAGTATCAAGATCCAGACAAGAAAGAGGACAGAAGCTGATACAAAAGAACCACCATGCAAACGTCACGTCTGGAGTGGGAACCGTGAACCTCACTCTGTCACTAAGAGTGCAAGTGGGGAGCTGAGAATCAGCAGCAGAACCAAGTCACAGAAGCAGCCCTGGGAGTGGTCTCTGAAGGTCACCCGAGGTCTGGGTCTCCCACTTTGGGTTCCTGTACTCTGTCAGGTCATGTCCCATTGAAAGTGTCCTCCTGAAACTGTATTCCTTCCTTCTTGCTGCGAAACTATCAGCACAGTCCTGGGTCTAAACCAGTATGAGAAGTCATGAGCCTCTAGCTGGGGTTTGGGGAGAGCCTCATCCTATCCGGGGACATGAGACCCTCCTGCTTAGATGAGACAGGATAACTAATCACCATTATGGAAGCTTGTCACTGTCCTCTTCAGTCAAATTCAGTGCAAGGGAAAACATGAACACTGAAGACCATTTCTAGAAAGCAAGGAAGAAGGAGGGAACTGAAGATTATCTGAAATTCTCCAAGGTGCAGTCGACATTTGTTATTCTTTGGCCCCAAGCATCCATTGTCACATCAGTGTCTTCTGGGGACAACCTCTCTCCCTACTCTCAGACCCTGTGCTTGATCTGTCTGCCCTCCACTCCAAGGTTGGAAAATTAACGCCTTCCATCAGTACTTACTGAGAACCTAATATGTACTCAAGGCATGGGAGATATAAGAGAAGACAAGATGAGAGCAGATGAGCCCCCTGGTGTCATGGAGCTACCAAATAAACAACAAAGCAAAAAACATCCAAGACGATGACGGGCTATGATAAAACATAGGGTTTTTGTTACAGAGAGAGAATGAGGGTCTTATCTGGACTACTTTCTAGTTCTGTTAGCTAATTCCTCTTTGTTTACACTCATTTGTGTCTGGTTTCTGCTTGTTCACACCCAAGCACCCTAACACAGATGGCACTTACCTCCCTAATACTGTAATGTTCATAGCATCACATTGTACTGACCCAGCCAAGACCTTTGTGA
Organism: Rhynchonycteris naso; assembly: GCA_037038555.1. Lineage (NCBI taxonomy): Eukaryota > Metazoa > Chordata > Mammalia > Chiroptera > Emballonuridae > Rhynchonycteris > Rhynchonycteris naso. The sequence continues at coordinate 202,466,854 of CM072998.1, read as the reverse complement.
TCATGAGAAATGGGCCATGAGAAAGAACCCATGACTGGCAGGCTCCAGCTGAGAAGTTCAGGGCCTCTCTAGTTCCTAGCTCAGCACTGACAAGCCAAGGACCCTCTGCCTGGGCTGGAAGGTCTCCTTATCAATGAAATGGGGGAGTTTTACAAGTCAATAGAATCTGTTTCACTTCCACAATTTGTATCCTATACTCTATACCAGGGGTCCCCAAACTTTATACACAGGGGGCCAATTCACTGTCCCTCAGACCGTTGGAGGGCCGGACTATAAAAAAATCTATGAACAAATCCCTATGCACACTGCACATGTCTTATTTTAAAGTAAAAAAAAAAAAAAAAAAAAAAAAAAACGGGAACAAATGCAATATTTAAAATAAAGAAAAAGTAAATTTAAATCAACAAACTGACCAGTATTTCAATGGGAACTATGGGTGCGGATGCATCCTGTACTCCTCTCACTGACCACCAATGAAAGAGGTGCCCCTTCCGGAAGTGCAGCAGGGGCCGATAAATGGCCTCAGGGGGCCACATGTGGCCCCACGGGGCCGTAGTTTGGGGACCCCTGCTCTATACCATCAGAGCTGCTCAGTCTTCCATTATAATTGGAAACTGAGTAATTTCAAGCCGGTATCAATCACTATTGTACATCTCTATTAAAAAGTTGCAAAACAAGCATCTAACAGTTGATCCAGATCCATGCCGAATTGTCAGGGGAGATGCAAACCGCACATTCAGCAAACACTGCATTCTGCTAACAAAACTCCAGAGCCTAATAAAAGTCAGTGATTTAAGAAGATGCTGATTTTACCTGAAAAACTCACCATTGCCACTGAGAACCTCTGCCTCTATCCTTCAGGGCTTATTAAACGGGAAAAGGCTTTGACCAATTACATTTGGTTAAAGAAGAAGCATTTGTTCCCATGTCTGTATGTGGGGGATAAAGGGTGTGCATCATCTTGTGATACAAATCCATCAGTGAATATATCAGGATAGTGTTAGTATAATAATGCCTCTAAAAAAGAAGTGGATTTACATGGTTATAGAAAAGCATACAAAGAAACGTTTCTCTTCTACCCTGTCCATCTCTACTTCACTTCACCAACCCACAAAGGCAAACCATTGTTGATTTGTTGTGTATTCCTTCCAGAATTTCTTAAGCATATAGATTCCAATATAAATACACCCCACCCCATTCCAGCACCTTTTATACAAAATTAGTATTGTATACATACTGTTGTTTGGCATTCTTTTTTTTTTAATTTAGCAATCTGATGAAATATGTTTGTATTTATATGTAGTTTTTTTGTTTTGTTTTGTTTTGTTGTGACAGAGACCGAGAGAGGGACAGATAGGACCAGGCAGACAGGAAGGAAGAGAGATGAGAAGCATCAACTCTTTGTTGTGGTACCTTAGTTGTTCATTGATTGTTTTTTCATATGTGCCCTGACTGGGGGGTAGGGGGTGGGAGGGGAGGCTACAGCAGACCGAGTGACCTCTTGCTCGAGCCAGCGACCTAGGGCTCAAGCTGGTGAGCCTTGTTCAAACCAGATGAGCCTGCGCTCAAGCTGGCGACCTCGGGGTTTCAAAGCTGGACTCTCTGTGTCCCAGTCCGACGCTCTATCCACTGCGCCACTGCCTGGTCAGGCTATTTATATGTTGCTTTAATTTGATTTTTATAAGGTAAGATTGGATATATATTTTTAAAATTTTTATTTATTGATTTTAGAGAGAGAGGAAGGGGGAAGAGAGAAAGACAGAAACATTGACCTGTTCCTGTATGTACCCTGCCTGGGGACCAAATCTGAAAGCCCGGCTTAGCGGAACAACACAACTAAGCCATCTGGCCAGGGCAAAGTTGAGCATATTTTTAACACAGTTAGGACCATTCATATATCTTTTTCTGTGACTTGTCCAATTATGTCCTTCACCTATTTTTTTCTATTGGATTAAAATTCTTCATATTATTGACTCTTTGGAGCTCTTTATCTATTAAGGTCACTAGTCCTTCATCATTTATCTTTTTAGTTTACTTTATGTAGATTCTTTTTGCTAATCAGGTTAATTTTGTTTGTTTTTCTAATTTATATCTAATCAAATATATCAGATTTATCCTTGATGGCTTCTGGATTTAACTCTTGGTCAGAAAGGCCTCTTTCTTTGCCTGACCAGGTGGTGGCATAGTGGATAGAGCGTCAGACTAGGATGTGGAGGACCCAGGTTCGAGACCCCAAGGTCGCCAGCTTGAGCGCAGGCTCATCTGGCTTGAGTAAAAAGCTCACCAGCTTGGACCCAAGGTCGCTGACTCCAGCAAGGGGTTACTTGGTCTGCTGAAGGCCCGCGATCAAGGCACATATGAGAAAGCAATCAATGAAAACTAAGCTGTTGCAACAAAAAACTGATGATTGATGCTTTTCATCTTTCTCCGTTCCTGTCTGTCTGTCCATCTTTATCTCTCTCTGACTCTCTCTCTCTCTGTCCCTGTTAAAAAACAAAAACAAACAAAAAACCTCTTTGTGTTTTCTTCTGCTACTTTCATAGCTTTGCTTTTACATTTGGATCTTATTTTCACTTTGAATTTTATCCTGGTGTATATATGGTATGAGGTATAGATCCAAGTTTATCCCTCCCCCCCATAGGGGTATCAGTTATGCCAATAGTACATATTTAAACTTTACCTTCAGTAATTTTAAATGCTACCTTTATCAAGTCATATATGATCATATGCATTTGGGTCTATTTCTGTTTCTTTTAACTATTTATACATGTTCCTATAACACTCAGCTCCAGTAAATGATGCACTATAAGTCCTTATAGGGCCAGTCTACCACATTGTTTCTCTTTCTCAAAATTTCCCTATTCTTATGTATTATTTTATGAGAACTTTCAAATAAACTTAATTTAAAAAGGATCTAGTAGAACTTTTATTTGTATTGTATTAAATCAATAATTTAGAATGTTTTTTAATAAACATGATGTATCACTCCATATGCTCAAGCTCCTTTTGTATCCTTCAGTAGTGTTTTTAAATTCTCTTATAGATCCTATATATCTTCTTCCTACGTTAATTATTAGTTGTTTTATATATTTGTGCTTATTTGTAATGAAGGGCTTTTCCTCCTATGTATTTGATTTCTGTATACATGAAAGGTATCGATTTGTTTACTAGTTTTTGTATGTTGTTATTTTTATGGTATTATTTTAGTGTTTGAAATGGTTTTTCAATGATTTCTCTTATGTTCTCCAGCCACAAAACCACAGTATCTGAACAAAGTGACCATTACCTCCTCTCCATTTCTCTCCCAATTGTTTTCTCATGTCTAATTGCATTGGCAAGCATCACCAGTACAATGATGAATAGTAGTACCAATAGTGCAGATTCAATAGTAAGAATTCCTTTAGTGTTTTTCCATTAAGTATTATACTGTCTTTCTCTTTAAAATAAATGCAGTATTTAGTATGTTAAGAAAAACTAGTGTTTTCTGTTGTCTTGTGTGCATTTTTAAAATAAAATATGATCATCAAATTTTCTCAGCAGCCTTTTCAGCATTTATAAAGATAACCATATAATTGTTCTTTTGTTTTATTGTTTTTGCTAATGTTCACTATTGTAGAGCCATATGTGCAGTCCAGGAATAAAATCTTGATTATAATATATTTGTTTTCAAATGTATTGATAAAATTGTTTTGCTGATTTTTAAAGGAACTTTGGATTGATATTCATTACTATGACTGGTCTTTGAATTTTTATTTGTGCCTTCTTTGTCAGATTTTGGTAACTATTTCTCTTCTTTGTCTATGCACTGGAGCATATTAAAATTGCTCCAAAAAGTTTGCTAACATTTTTCATGTAAAACCATATGGATGGGTACCTTCTTCTTTGGGACACAGTATATATGTCCGAAAAGTTTTTTGAGTTTTTATTGTTGTTTAATTTCCACTTTGAAAAATCTGGATTTGTTTTATGGTGTCAGTTGGGTACATTTTATTTTCTTGAAAAATTTAGTTCATGAAAGCTTTCAAATATATTTGCATAGAGCTGAGCAAACTAGACTCTTGTAATTCCCTTAATTTCTTGTTTATATCACTATTCTTTTTTTTTTTATTTTTACAGGGACAGAGAGAGAGTCAGAGAGAGGGATAGACAGACAGGAACAGAGAGAGGCGAGAAGCATCAATCATTAGTTTTTCGTTGCCATTGCGACACCTTAGTTGTCCATTGATTGCTTTCTCACATGTGCCTTGACTGCGGGCCCTCAGCAAACTGAGCAACCCCTTGCTCGAGCCAGTGACCTTGGGTCCAAGCTGACGAGCTTTTGCCCAAGCCAGATGGGCCCGCGTTCAAGCTGGTGAGCTCGAGGTCTCGAACCTGGGACTTCCGCATCCCAGTCCGACGCCCTATCCACTGCGCCACCGCCCGGTCAGGCTATATCACTATTCTTTATATACTACTTTGTATTCTATGTAACTATGCTTGCTCCTTCATTCTCTTGATTAGGTTAACTATGATTAGGTTTGATTAGGTTTCATTGTTGTTGTTTTTTCCCAAAACCAGCTTTGAAATTTATTTCAACTGCTCTGTTTTCTTACTCATTGATTTTTATTTTTATCTACTTCTTCCTTCTGCTTTCCCTTCACTATAATCTGTTTTATTACTATAACTCCTTGACTTACATGACTGATTCATGTGTTATTCTTATGTGTAAATATTTAAGTCCATCATTTTTCCTCTGGGTACTGCTTTAGCTATTTCACATCTGTTCTAATGGTGTTTTCGTTATTTGTGATTTTCCAGAATATCTGCAGTTTTAGTTTTTATGAGCCATGTGTTGAGTGTTTTGTTGTTGCTGTTTTGATGTGATTTTCAGTGGAATGGTCTTTAGTTTTCTAATTCAGCATTAATTTCTAGTTTGATTGTACAGCAATCATAGGACACTTTTTATATTTTTCCTGCCTTTGGGGATTTATTGGGGTTATCTTTGTCCCATAATAGATGTATCTGTGAATATTTCATAGGTCCTTGAAAGATGTATTCTTTTTATTTAGTCTACAAGGTTTGCAATTTATCAATGGGATCTGCTTTATTACTTATTTTAATTAGGTCTTCAATATTGATTTTTATTCTTTGTCCAGTTATCTGAAACATGTAAATTAAAGTGATCTTTAGTATGCTATGGTCTATTTTTCCTTAAATCTCCTGAGATTTCTGGGTTTTTCCATATTGCTGCTATGTTTTTCTTATTCTGAAATGTACACTTCAGCATTAAAAACTTCTTTATCTTATTTAATGCATTTTAGCGTGAATTCTACTTTGTGTGATGCAAGCTCATAATTAATCATTTTAATTTCTATATTTACTTTTTATTAACCTTTTAAAGTATTTTCCTGCTGTTCCTTTATTCATTACTTCCTGCATTTTCAACATTTCTTTCTTTGCTTTCTTTTTTTCTTTTTTCTTTCTTTCTTATTAAGTGAGAGGCGGGAAGGCAAAGACAGACTCTTGCATGCACCCCAACCAGGATACACCTGGCAAGCCTCCTACCAGGCAATGTTCTGCCTGTCTGGGCCACTGCTCTGTTACTCTGCAACGAGCTATTTTAGCACCAGAGGTGAGACCATGAGCCATTCTTAGTGCCCAGGGCCAATTTTGCTCAAACCATTCAAGCCATGGCTTGCTAGACAGAATGGTGGGAGTGGGGAGAAGCAGATGATCACTTTTCCTGTGTTCCCTGATCAGGAATCAAACCTGGGACTTCAACATACCAGGGCAATGCTCTATCTACCACTGAGCCAACCGGCCAAGGCATAACCTTTCTGTATTGCTTCCTTTAGGGGCATTTATTTATATAAACAACAAAGGATTGGATTGTGATCTGTGAACCCATCTGACATCTTTTTAAAAAGTGAGTTAAACTCATTTATATTCAGCAATATAACAAATGAATTTGTTCCCAGCTCTCATTTTATGTCTAGTTCTCTGATTTCTTGGTATTATTTTTAGCCTTTCTGTGATTGTTTTTCATGGGTGGTTCTGGGAAGGTTGGTATTTTTATTCTAGTGTTTGCATTCACACCTAAAACATATAATAATCTTAATCCATGTCTTTAGATATCATTATTAATACTACAAGCAAAGGTAAAATCAGTATACTTTCTCTACTTCTACCTTATTTCCCTTTTTGCAGAGGAATAGCAAAGGCTTGGTTGGGGTGCTGAGAGAAAGAGATATACATCCCTGGATGCCAGTTAGGAAATTGCATGAAGACATTAACACGCCAGCAGCTGCATGCAGGGAGATGACAAACCTATTATTTAGCCCCTGGGCACCACTTACTCTGGCTATGCTGCATCTCTCTTCTACCACCTGATTTTAGTCAATAATGTTATATTTCTCAATGCTCACCATTTATTTTTAAATATAATTATGCTTATATTAATTCATTTGTCAGCTCTAAATTACATCCTTTGATTTCCTGGTATTCTACAATAAGGAATCCAGAGAACTTAACTCTTTTTTCACTCCTTCATTTTCCAATATGTGTTGGTTGTGTCCTTTCTACATCATCAGGGCACAGAGCATTTACATTCTCCTCTGTTGCTCTAATCCTTGTATTTGTTTTAGTTTAGTTTGACAGTTGGAAGCATTTAGTGTTCACCCTCAGTCTTCTCTTTGTTGGCTAAAGTTCATCCCCTACTAGTTTGCTCAGGAAGGGCTCCTGGGAACAATATTCCCTGAGTTATTGCATGCTCAAAACTATCTTTATTCCTTAAAAGATAGCTAGGATGGATATAAATCTTTGGCTCACACTTTCCTTAGTTATCTGGTAGACATTTCACTGTCTTCTGGGCACTGAATGTTGCTGCAGAGGAAACTAGGGCTGACCTGATATTTTTCTCTCCTAAGTAACTTGATTTCTTTGCCTGAAGTTCCAGCGAATATTTTTCTTTTTTCTCTTGTTTTCTTTCCTTTCTTCTTTTCTCTTTCTTTCTTTCTTTCTTTCTTTCTTTCTTTCTTTCTTTCTTTCTTTCCCTTCTCATGATTCTTTTATTAATTTTGAAGTAATTTCAAACCTAAGAAAACATTGCAAGAATAGTACAATCTCTTATACTCCTTCCACACAAATTCCCCATATGATAATATTTTATTGATATTTTCAGAGAGAGATTTTTCTTTTCACATGATGTCTATCAACTCTATCCAGTGAATGCCTCCCTTCTCCTATATCTACCGTACAATCCTCCTATTAAAAAATCAACACTGGGCCCTGGCCAGTTGGCCCAGAGTGTGGAAGTCCCAGGTTCGATTCCTGGTCAGGGTACACAGGAGAAGCACCCATCTGCTTCTCTACCCTTCTCCCTCTCCTTCCTGTCTATCTCTCTCTTCCCCTCCTGCAGCCAAGGCTCCATTGGAGCAGAGTTGGCCTGGGCATTGAGGACAGGCTCCATGGCCTCTGTTTCAGGCACTAGAATGGCTCCGGCCACAATGGAGCAACGCCCCAGATGGACAGAGCATCGTCCCGTGGTGGGCATGCCAGTGGATCCTGATTGGGCACACGCGGGAGTTTGTCTGACTGCCTCTCTGCTTCTAACTTCAGAAAAAGAAAAAGAAAAAAATATCAACACTGACACAGCACAGACCTGATTCATAGACCCATTCAAATTTCTCCAGCTGTCCCAACAATGTCTCCATTACTTTCTTGGTCCAGGAGCCTATCCACCTTCACAGATTGCAGTTAGTTGTCAAGTTTCATTAGTCTACTTCAATCTGAAGAAGTACCCCTGTCATTTTCTGCCTTTCAAGTTTCACAAAGTCTCAGAGTTGCAGACCTTGCATTATGTAGGGCCTGAATCAATCTGATGTTTCCTCATTACCAAACACAAGCAATGCATTATAGTGAGGACAATGATGGAAATGATGTATGGTCTCAGTACATCACATTTAGGACACCCTAGGTCAACCCATCCACCGTTAGTGAGGTCAACTTTGATTATATGGCCAAGTTGGTGTCTTCCAGGTTATATTCCATACAATTCATTATGTTTCACTGTATTTGATAAAAATTACTTTTGGAACTATTCCAATATAGTACCAATATACTGATTCTTATGAAACTTTCACTCACAACACTAAGCATCCATTGACAACTCTTGCCTGTATCAACTATAATGGTTGGCAAGTGGTGAATATGTATTTCCATCATCCTCTCTACATTTGTCAGTTGGCACTCTACTGTAAGGAAGAGTTTTCCCTTCTCCCCTGACTCATTTATTTATTTATCCACTTATCTATCTATTCATATATTTACCCACATATAACAGTATGAACTCCTGGCTTCCCATTTTATTCACTAGGTGGCAAGTTGATACTCATTATTTACTTTGATGCTTACATTGTCCTCAATTTGGCCCATGAAAACTCCTTCAAGCTGCCGTCTGTATCCATTTAACATGTTCCAACCTTTTCCTTTCTGGCAAAATAAAATATTTCAGGTTCATTTTACACTTTCTTGGTCCTGTCCCTTAAGTCAGCCATTTCTCTGAGGAGCCCCATTAACTTTTAGTGGAAGACAGTAATCAGAAACCAGGGTCTAAATAGTCAGTGTGTCCCCATTGCTACTGCAGTTCCACTACTCCCAGATCATCTAAGTGGAATGAGTCAGGAAATACACATATGTATAGATACATGCTATTACATCTAATTCCACTCTAACATCCAGGTTCTTTCTAGCCTTCTCTCTTTCCATGTTTATAAATCTCTTTTCAAATAGTGAAAAACATGGGTCCTGTTATCCTCTATATATTTAATTATGTGCTCAATAAATACACTTATCTGCCCTCTGTAACTAATCTACCAATCATTCTAGCCACCTTCTGTGTCTGTCACCAGCACACACATTCCCACTTTGCTGGGGAGAGAAAGGGAGTGGAGGGGAGGAGAGGAGTGAGAAGGTGGAAGAAGGGAGGGCAAGAGAGTACAGGAAAGGAGAGGAGGTACAGAGAGGAGAGGATAAGAACCATACCTTATTTTTTATGTCTAAAACTTTATAAGACCATATCTTGGAGTTTAACTCCTCTGAGTATTTTCTCTAATACCCAAATTGTGTTCTTTCAACATTTAGATCTCAGTCTATATTATGCCATGAAAGCTTTCCTAACTTAATTTTAAATATCTGTTCTGTTCAATTATTTTGTTGTTTTTCTTCAGGGACTAAAATTTTGTTTATGTTGGATTTCCATTGCACATCTTCTATATCGATCCTTTTCTCTCTAATCTTCATTAATGCTGCCCTTATTTTACATGGCATTTATTTACCTTCCTCATTCCCATTGTCTGTGTCCCACACTGTACTTTCCAGCACCCATTTTCCCTTGAGATCCTTCAAACTTACCTTCATTTCTGAGAAAGATTTACCTGTTTCTCTAATTTCCTCCTTGAGTTCTGAAAGCTCATGTTTCACCAGCTCTTGCATCTTGTCATCCCTTCCAGAATTTTTTTTCTGCATTGTAATCTATCGTCACAGCAATTATTGCTTCATCGAACTCTTTAAATTCACTGTGAAATGCTTGATTAAATCTTCACCTGCTCCCTCAGAACATTTTCCTGGGAATGTTCCTTACTAAGGGGTAATTTTCGTGGTGACTGTTGACATTTTTCACTATAATATCTTTGTTTCTTTTCTACCAAGACTCTCAATTTCTCTTTTATGACTTGTCGTTGTATGAGGTGGACTGGCTTGGACCAGCTCTTTGCAGGAAGTTTCCATGAGATAGGAGGAGGAAGCAGGGTAACCTTTATTCATTTGCAAAAAAGCTTCCTTTGTGGGAGGGGGTAATGACTGGGAGCTGTCACAGGGAGACTTCTGGGTGCCGAAGATGCTCATCTTGATCCGGGTGGTGGTAACACAAGTGTAAACACATGTAAGTTTTCCAAGCTAAAAATATTTGTGTATTTTACTCTATGCATGCTATGTTTCAAGAAAAATGTTAAGAAAGGAACAAAGGAAGGAAAGAGAGAGGGAGAAAGGACTTTTTTTCTGCTGCCACAGACATTACTTGCTGCAAATCGGTCTCTTTGGAAGATCCTTTGTATAAACCCCTCTCTTCTGCTTCTCTGAAGCAAAATAGGCTTAGGAGGCACCTCTCCCCAGTTCTGCGCATGCTGGTCCCTGCCCAATGTCTGCAAATAGAGGATACAACTGGGGCTGTGCAGGATGCCCCTGCACCTCTGGGAGACACATTTCGCTGGCACACTCTGCCATGTGCTACCCCGAGGCCCTCCTGTCACTCTTCTAAACCTCTTCACATCCCCTAGTGACCTCTCCCAAACTTGGCCGATTAGGCAGCCCTTGTACATAATCCAAACTCTACAGATTAGATCTATTCTTTAATTTCACTGAAAATGACATTTAAATTTGTAAACTTGTTCTTCTTGTTGCCTTTACATGATATAGAAGAACAGGAATTGGAAGAGATTGACTTGCACAAACAGCTATATCATGCTGGAAGAGGAATTGGAAGAGATTGACTTGCACAAACAGCTATATCATGCTGGAAGTTCTGCCTGTGAGCCTGCTAGCTCACCACAATCTCAAAACAGTCACCCCTTGAACCTCGTCTCCCCATCCACAGAATGGGCAGAAGGAACTGCTATCCTTCCCTTAGCTCCTTCTGAAGATGATCAAAAGAGAGTATGGAAGGCACAGATATATGGCAAGTCTCACTGCTAGTAGGAAAATTTTCCTAAATGGCAAGAAACATGGTGCTTTCCATGGAGCTGACTGTTTCACCTTTCATCGTATTTCTCCCTTAGCGCCCACTCTTCTAGAGACCACCAGCCAGGCAGGAAACAGATGGTTCTTTAGGAAAGAATCATACCCCACGCTTCAGCACCTCCCCAACAACACCCACACTCACACGCAGAGACAGCAGATTCTTCAAAATACCAACTTGCTGGCTACCCTGTCTCACTTCTCTTGCAGGCTGCAAAGTAGCAGTAGGAATGTGCCACTACTTGGCACCAACCTCCTGGCTGTGAGCAAACACAGTCTCCCTCTGCCAGGCAGTGTGATTCAGGAAATACCAAAACCACAGTGCTGCCTCTGACCCATGCGAACCCCGAAGTTTCAGGCTGCAGGTAGGCAACATCAAAGCCCCAGGACTCCACCATGACCACATCAGTTGCAAATACCACCCTTACTAATAGAAGTGGCAGATGGAACATAAATTCTTCAAAAGCATTCTTATGTCAAGGACTAAAGAACATATGAAACAGGTGTGAACAGTAAATTTTTTCAAAGTTTAGAAGGCTGGACATGTCACCTGCTCAACTACACCAACAGACTCTAGAACACCCAACCTAGTTTTCCATCCAGCTGAAAATGTTTCCGTATGACTTAAAGGTTTGTCCTCTTTCCTTTGATACCTCTTCCAGGAAGGTCCAGAAGTACAAGAGCAAAACTCAAGAAAGCCAACACAGTACATGTATTGGGCGTTCAGTGTGTCCAAAAGAATGAAGATGAAACCAATCCTTTGAAAAAAAATATAATCCTTTGCAATCATATGCCCTCATTCAGGATGCTCTGCAGGATGGAAAGTTTCCCTGGGGCATGAGCAAGACGTAAGTGTTAATCATTTGCATGCTCGGTGATGGTTGTCATGGTGGAGGGTCCACAGGCAGCTCCCAGGTCCCTACCGAACTCAGCATTTCACAGAAGCAAACACAGTCAGCTTGGAAGAGGCAGAATGCAGAGCTTGGACTAGGGGCCGAGAGGCCAGGTTCCCCATGTGTCCTGCCACTAACCAGCTGAGTACTCTTGAGAAGGTAATTCCCGCTCCCTCGCCTCAGCACCCTCAGGTGTAGAGAGAGCCATTGGATCTGAGAAACTCAAAGGCTTCCTGCATGAACAAGCGAAGATTCTGATTTAGCTTCTTCCTGGATCCCACACCCCTAACTCCATCAGGGAAGGCCTCATGCTTTGTGAGCAAGATGCAACTTCACCCAGGCCTGGAACGCAGCTGCTATTGGGGCAAAGTGCAGTCATGACCTCAAAACCAATGGCAAGGGGCAAGTGGCCGGGGAAAATAAAATTCAGCCGACTTTTACTGCAAACTAAATGAGCAGATGAAAGAGTGGAGGAAATGACAGCCTAAGTCACATTTCCCTAAATTGCCCACCTTTTGCCACTCCACGAGAAACAGATAACAGAAGGAAGCCACCCATTGAGTCGGAAAATGCATCAGCCCTTGTTCTCAGATGAATTCAGGCTGCTAATAGCGCCGATCCTTTCAGAAAACCAAAGACAAGAGATCTCAGGCTTAAAAAGGAGCCTGACAGAACGTGAAGCAATGCCCCTTTTTCCTTCCTTGAAAGTGTAAACTGACTTGGCTCGTATTATGTCTAATTAAGACACGGTGACAGTGAAATCCACATAAACACACATACCCAGACACACTCAAACCCAGGAACTGGCCCCTCCGTCCGCCGGCAGTGTGGACAGATGGCTGTGGGCGCGGTGCGGTACAAGCGTTAAATGCCTCTCCAGCTTATTTGCATGCCGTGTGTCTCCATAATGTGTTATGAGGTGCGTCTGTAATTGGCTGCTGCTGATAGTGGTCCCTGAAAGGGAAACGTAGTGTGGGTGCGGCTAAATGCAGGCAAAGCTACTCAGCGCGCCAGGACAAGAGGAGATTCTCCTCACAAGGTCCAAACGGGATACTCAGAGCTTCTCCCACCCATAGCACGGGAGAGGGAGAAAGGAATAATCTATCTCAATTTTCTCAGCTCCAGAAACAATATTTATAAAATAGAAGGCGATTTCAGAGCTCATTTATTTTCCTGGTTCACAATCCCCGCTCTCTGCTGACATCATTTTCTAACCAATTTTATTCCCAACAATCACAGGAACAGGCTCAATTCTACTTGAAATCGTGAAAAACAAATCCATTCCTTCCTTGCCTTTGAGTCCCATCTTTCCAAAGAAAATGGTTTAAATTCTGCACTGCCTTTCTTTGAAATAATATGCCTGGTTTCTGAATGGCCAGTCTGGATGCTTCTTTCTCTCTTTCTTACCTAAACCTCTGCATTCCCTATAAACGAAAGAAGCACACAGGTTCCTTGTGACCCCCGCTCTGAGCACTCTAGTCACTGGCTCATCAGTTCAAAGGTTGTCCTACCTGTAGTGACTCCAAGGAACACGTCTTCCAAACACTACGCATCTTAGAAATTGAACAGGCCCAGGATTTTAAAAGTCACTAAAAGAAAGAAGCCTAGTTTCTTACCCAGAAGGCGATCTCTGGCAAGCAAAATCAAAGCATACTAGGAGATACCAAGCATGATGCTGGCTTCCATAAAAACTGTGGATGTACGCTGGCACAAGGGACAATTAGTGTCGTCTCTCTTGGAGTGCCAGGGAAGAGAGTGCTAACTCGTGGGCTAGGTGCTGGCCTACCCTTGCTATGTCCTTCCCCTGACCTTCCAGTGGAACAACCACAGGAAAGAAGACATGCTCTGTTCTTAGGGGAGCCTGGCAATCACCACATTATTGCCCCAAGTGCTCAGAAAACCATCTGTTCTAAAATTTCAGGGAACTCATGTCAAGCTGATTGGTCTTTTTCTATGAGTGGGAAAAAATGACTCTGTAAGACTCACACGAACTCTCCCAGAGGCACCAGATTCCAGTGAACAATTTCTTAAAGCCCGATTTTCAAAGGTATGACTAAACCTGAAGGAAAGGGAGGAACTTGGACTCTAACTCCAAATCCCTGAAGAACTTGGGGTCAAGTACTTTAGTCTTCCCTTACTGATGTGCCCCATTTGTGAGAGAGAGTTAGACAAACCACCCCTCACCCATGTGGTCTTCCTACAGAGGCGGAGGGCTTAAAATATCTATCAGAGCCTCAAAGACAGCAAGCCACAGCAAGCCACAGCAAGCCAAGGACGGCAGGAACGTCCCCAGTTGGGGGTGGGGAAATGCCTTCCCTGAGCTGCCCAGCCTGTTGTTCCAGGGTTCCCAATGAGCAAGACACCAGGACACCAAGACAGAGACTCCAGGGTCACTACCCTGAAAAACTTCACAGGTCTCCAGGGGCTTATCGTTTTATTCCCACAATGCTGGGTTCAGGGCTGGATACACAGTAGATACACATTAAACATTGGTAGGATTTAACTTGCTCACGAAATTGGCAGCAGTTGAAAGCCCCTATTTGCTTGTTCCCCGGGCTGCTCTGGCTGGAACAGCTGTCCCATAAACCCCCTTTTGTGGCTTTCAACCAACACTTCAAACTACAACCCACCAAACTGAAAATAAACTATAACAAACTGCCACAAACTGCACAGGGCTCACCCCTGAACCCGCCCCTCTGCGGAATCCAGTGAGTCTGAGGCGCACCATAGCGTTTTTTGTCTTTTAAAAATGAAGTGTGATACAGGTTAATAGATACTTGCCGATAAGCTGTTTTCAGATAAAGGCCTTCCTCTGATTTCAGTCACTTTTTCTATGCAAGGTAAGTTTCAATTTGATCCTCTCCTCCTTTCAATGCAAGTGTTTTGCTACTATCTCATCTCTTGTTCACTTCTTAATTATTTAATTAAGCCACCCGGCAGCACCAACAGGGCAGTCCCACAGATAGCTGTGGCCTCTAATGAAGGGGCCAGGCGCCTTCTCTCTCTACAGCTCCATGTAGTTGCTACTTCCTTTTCCTTCTTTGCATCTCTCCTTGTTCCACACAGGAGCTGAGCTCAAGACCAACAGTCACAATCCTGCCCATTCAGCAGAAGTGTCCACCCAGATGACAATAAGCCAGCCCCAGGATGCAGGGACCAAACACACCACTGTTGGTTTCTTACTCTGAGCACTGTTTGAGCAAATCCTGGTCAAGCACCTATGCTTTTCAACACTATCCCATCCGAGTCAGGCCTCCTGCTCAGCTCATGAAGACGTTCCACGGGCACTTACTGTCTGCAAATGGACCTGAGCTCCTTGCAGGAGTCATGGGAAAGAACATAGCTCAAGCTGTGTTCCCAAGTTCCAAGGAGAAAGAGAAAATCACGTAAGCCCTCAAACAGAAAGAATAGGTAACTTACAAAGCCTTCAAGTAGACTTGCCATCTGCAAAACTGGAGACGAGGACACAGTAAAAAACCATCCACAGACTGCCAGATATCCAAGCCACATGTTATCCATCTTTGTGGATAAGCAAGGGTTCACAGAAAGTATAACCCTTGCACCTGAAACTAATATAATAATATATGTCAACCAGTGGTGGGATTCAGCCGGTTCACACTAGTTTGGCAGAACCGGAACCGAATGTTTTGTTCAGTTTGGTGACCTGGTTGTTAAAATGCCACTTGGAATCCAGGTTCTCTCTACGGTGGGCGCCTGAGCAGCCGCCCAATGTGAAAATCACGAATTTACATTCCTTACTCTTTTTTAACGTTCATCTGCGCCACAGTGTATTCTAAACGCCCATAGTCATGTTTATTCTGTCCATACGTGAAAAAAATGCAAGTGAGGACCCCAATCAAGAAGCAATATGGAAATATCTTTTTTAATTGATATTAATTTTTGTGTTTACATAGATGCCAATGTCCCATTGAATACATCTCCCCACCCCTGTGTTCCCCTCAATATCCCCCTTACCACTCTCCTCCCAGTGCCCTCCCCCCTTCACTCCAGGATTTGCTTTCTTGCTCGTTATAACTCTGTGTTATGTGTGTATAATTTCACCAATCTCTTTCCCTTCTCTAATCCCATCCTCTCATCCCCTTTCCCTCTGGTCCCTTTGATCCCACCTATGCCTCTATTCTGCTCCTCAGTTCACACTGTTCATTACATTCCTCAAATGAGTAAGGTCATATATTTTTCTTTCTCTGCCTGGCTTATTTCACTTAGCATAATAGTTTTCAGGTCCATTGATGTTGTCGCAAAAGGTAAGATTTCCTTCTTTTTCATGGTCGAGTGGTATTCCATTGTGTATATGTACCACTGTTTTTTAACCAACTCGTCCACTGACAGACACTTGGGCTGTATTCAGATCTTGGCTATTGTAAACAATGCTCCAATAAACATGGGGTGCATTTCTTTTTTTGAATCAGTGATTTGGTATTCATAGGATATATTCCTAAAAGTGGGATGGCTGGGTCAAAAGGCAGTTCCATTTTAAATTTTTTGAGGAGTCTCCATACTGTTTTCCACAGTGGCTGCACAATTCTGCATTCCCACCAGCAGTGCAGGAGGGTTCCCTTTTCTCCACATCCTCGCCAGCACTTATTCTGTGTTGTTTTGCTGATGAGCGCCATTCTGACTGGTGTGAGGTGATATCTCATTGTGGTTTTAATTTGCATTTCTATAATGATTAGTGATGTTGAGCATTTATTCATATGCCTATTGGCCATCTGTATGTCCTCTTTGGAGAAGTATCTATTCATTTATTTTGCCCATTTTCCCCCCCAGGGACAGAGAGAGAGTCAGAGAAAGGGAGAGATAGGGACAGACAGACAGGAACAGAAAGAGGTGAGAAGCATCAATCATTAGTTTTTCGTTGCCGTTGCGACACCATAGTTGTCCATTGATTGCTTTCTCACATGTGCCTTGACCGTGGGCCTTCAGCAGACTGAGCAACCCCTTGCTCGAGCCAGCGACCTTGGGTCCTAGCTGACGAGCTTTTTGCTCAAGCCAGATGGGCCCGCGCTCAAGCTGGCGACCTTGGGGTCTCGAACCTGGGTCTTCCGCATCACAGTCCGACATTCTATCCACTGTGCCACCGCCTGGTCAGGCTCTTTTGCCCATTTTTTGATTGGATTATCTTCCTGGTGTTGAGTTTTACAAGTTCTTTATAAATTTTGGTTATTAGCCCCTTATCAGACATATTGGCGAATATGTTCTCCCACTGTGTGGTCTTTTTATTTTGTTCATATTGTCTTTAGCTGTGCAAAAGCTTTTAATTTGATATAGTCCCATTTGTTCATCCTGTCTTTTATTTCACTTGCCCGTGGAGATAAATCAGCAAATATACTGCTGCGTGAGATGTCAGAGAGCTTACTGCCTATGTTTTCTTCTAAGATAATTATGGTTTCATGACTTATATTTAAGTTTTTATCCATTTTGAGTTTATTTTTGTGCATGGTAAAAGTTGGTGGTCTAGTTTCATTTTTTTGCAGGTAGCTGTACAATTTTCCCAACACCATTTGTTAAAGAGGCTGTCTTTACTCCATTGTATGTTCTTTCCTCCTTTGACAAATATCAATTGTCCATAAAGGTGTGCGTTTATTTCTGGGTTCTCTGTTCTGTTCCATTGATCTATATGCCTGTTCTTATGCCAGTACCAGGCTGTTTTGAGTACAATGGCCTTCTAGTATAACTTGATATCAGGAAGTATAATACCACCCACTTTATTCTTCTTTTTCAAGATTGCTGATACTATTTGTGTTCTTTTTTGGTTCCATATAAATTTTTGAAATATTTGTTCTATATCTTTGAAGTATGTCATTGATATTTAAATAGGAATTACATTGAATTTGTAAATTGCTTTGGGTAATATAGACATTTTAATGATGTTAATTCTTCCTATCCATGAACATGGTATATGCTTCCACTTGTTTGTATCTTCCTTGATATTTTTTTATCGATGTTTTATAATATTCCGAGTACAAGTCTTTAACCTCCTTGGTTAAATTTACTCATAAGTATTTTATTTTTTTTGTTCCAATAGTGAAGGGTATTGTTTTCTTAATTTCTCTTTCAGACAGTTAATTGTTGGTATATAAAAATGCCTCTGACTTCTGAATATTAATTTTATATCCTGCCACCTTGCTGAATTCATTTATCAGGTCCAGTAGTTTTTTGACTGAGACTTTAGGGTTTTCTATGTACAGTATCATATCATCAGCAAATAATGATAGTTTTATTCCTTACTTATTCTTTTCTAATTTGGATGCTTTTTATTTCTTCTGCTTGTCTGATTGCTGTGGCTAGAACATCCAGAACTATGTTGAATAAGAGTGGTAAAAGGGGGCACCCCTCCTGTGTTCCTGATCTTCAGGGGACTGCTTTTAGTTTTTGCCCAATGAGTATGATGTTGGCTGTGGGTTTGTCATAGATGGCCTTTATCATGTTGAGGTATGTGCTCTGTATTCTCACTTTTCTGAGAGTTTTTATCATAAATAAGCGCTAGATTTTATCAAATGCTTTTTCTGCATCTATTAATATATCATGTAGTTTTTCTCCTTTCTTTTGTTTATGTGATGAATCATACTGATTGATTTGCAAATATTGTACCAGCCTTGCCTCCCTAGAATAAATCCCACTTGATCATGATGCATGGTTTTTTTCATGTATTGCAGAATCCGGTTTCCTAATATTTTGTTGAGAATTTTAGCATTTAAGTTCATCAGAGATATTGGCCTATAGTTTTCTTTCTTTGTATTGTCTTTGCCTGTTTTTGGAATGAGGATTATGCTCACCTCATAAAAGGAGCTAGGAAGTCTTCCCTCGTCTTGCATATTTTGAAATAGTTTGAGAAGGATAGGAGTTAGTTCTTTTTTGAATATTTGGTAGAATTTGCCTGTGAAGCCATTTGGCCCAGGGCTTTTGTTTGTTGGGAGTTTTTTGATAACTGTTTCAATCTCATTTGTTGTAATCAGTCTGTTTAGTTTTTCTAATTCTTCCAGATTAATTTTTGAAAGATTATATGTTTCAAGGAATTTGTCCATTTCACCTACATTGTCTAATTTTTTGGCATACAGTTCTTCATAGTATTTCCTTACAATTCTTTATATTTCTGCTGTGTCCATTGCTACTTCTTCACTCTCATTTCTAATTTTATTTGAGTCCTCTCTCTTTTTTTCTTGATGAGTCTGGTTAAAGGTTCACCAATCTTGTTTATCTTTTCAAAGAACCAGCTCTTGATTTCACTGATCGTCTGTATTGTTTTTGCAGCCTCTATGTCATTTATTTCTGCTCTGATCTTTATTATTTCCTTCCTTTTACTTCCTTTGGGCTTTACTTGCTGTTATTTTTCTAGTTCTTTTAGATGCAGGGTTAAGTTGTTTATTTGAGGTTTTTCTTGCTTCTTAAGGTATGCCTGTAATGCTATGAACTTCCTTCTCAGGACTGCTTTTGCTGTGTCCCATAAATTTTGAGTTGTTGTATGTTCATTTTCATTTGTTTCAGGAAATTTTTTTATTTCTTTCTTGATCTCATTGTTAACCCCTTCATTACTTAATAACATGCTATTTAGTTTCCAAGTGTTTGAATATTTTTCAGATTTTCTATTGTAGTTGATTTCTAATTTCATGCCATTATGATCAGAGAAGATGCTTGATATGATTTCAATCTTCCTAAATTTACTGAAACTCATTTTGTGTCCCAACATGTGGTCTATCCTAGAGAATGTAGTATGAGCACTTGAAAAGAATGCATATTCTTTAGGGTGAAAGGTTCTGAAGATATCTCTTAAATCCAGTTGATCTAGTGTGTCCTTTAAGGCTGCTGTTTCTTTGTTAAGTTTCTTTCTTGAGGATCTATTCATTGATGTTAGTGGGCTACTGATATCCCCTACTATTATAGTATTGCTGTTGATCTCGCCCTTTATGTCCATCAAAGTCTGTTTTATATATTCAGGTGCTCTTATATTAGGTGCATAGATATTTACAATGGTTATCTCTTCCTGTTGTATTGCTCCCTTTATCATTATGTAGTGACCTTCTTTATCCCTTACTACAGCCTTTGTTTTAAAGTCTATTTTGTCAGATTTAAGTATTGGTACCCCAGCTTTTTTTCATTTCCATCTGTGTAAAATACTTTTTCCCATCCCTTTACTTTTAGTCTATGTGTATCTTTTGTTTTGAGGTGGGTCTCTTGTAGACAGCATATGTATGGGTCCTGTTTTCTTATCCACGCAGCTATCCTGTCTTTTGATTGGAGCATTTAATCCATTTACATTTAAGGTTATTATTGATATGTAGTTGCTTATTGCCATTTTATTCTTTAAATCTACATTCCTCTTTCTTCTAGATTTTTTTCCCCCTTTGCTCTATTTACAATAGGCCCCTTAACATTTCTTGCAGCAGTGTTGGTTTGATTATAATGAATTCCTTGAGGGTTTTTTTTGTTGTTGTTTTTTGTCTGGGAAGCTTTTTATTTCACCTTCAATTTTAAATGATAGCCTTACTGGATAAAGACGTCTTGGTTGTAGGCTCTTGTTTTGCATTACTTTGAATATTTCTTGCCATTCCCTTCTGGTCTCAAGTGTTTCTGTTGAAAAGTCGTATGTCATCCTTATGTGGGCTTCTTTCTAGGTGATTGACTGCTTTTCTCTTGCAGCTTTTAGTATTCTTTCTTTATCTCCTAGCTTTGGTATTTTAATTATGATGTCTTGGTGTAGGTCTCCTTGGGTTCCTTTTTAATGGGATTCTTTGTGCTTCTTGAACTTGTATGACTTTTTCCTTCATCAATTTAGGGAAATTTTCAGCTATGAATTCTTCAATCAGATTCTCTAACCTTTGTTCTTTCTCTTCTCATTCAGGAACCCCTATGATGAGGATGTTGTTTCTCTTCATGTTGTCACAGAGCTCTCATAGAGTTTCCTCAGATTTTTTGATCCTCTTTTCTTTTTGCTGTTCTGCTTCTGTGCTTTCGATTATCTTGTCCTCTAAATCACTGATTTCATCCTCTGCTTCATCTAGCCTGCTTTTAATTCCTTCTAGTGTAGCCTTCATTTCTGATATTGTGTTTACATTTCTGTCTGATTCTTTTTTATGATTTCAATGTCTTTTTTGATGTTTGCTATCCCTTCGTTTAGGTGCTCATTATGTCCATCTATTGTTGCTCTAAGATCCTTGAGCATCCTAGCAATCATTATTCTAAACTCTGCAGCCAGTATCTTGGTTATTTCCATTTCATCCAGTTCTTTTTTCTGGGGATTTCTCTTGTTGATTCATTTGAATTGCATTTCTCTGTCTTCCCACTTTGTATCTGCATAGACTGCTCCTTTGAATGTGCTGTTTGTGTATCTAAGCTGAGTATAGGGTTGGTGTTGTATGCCTCCAGCTTTCAGTTGTGTTTTTTTCTAGATCTTCATGGGTTGGCTTCAACTGTTTGTTATCTGCTGTGGGATACTTTTCTGCTGCTACTGCTCTTTTTGCTATTTGTGTTAGCGTTTTCTATGCCTTAGCTGGGTTAGGTATGAGGAGCCTTTCCTTAAGGTACCACTCTAACTATGGTTGTTAGGCCCTGAGCTGATGCTCTCCATATCTGGCTGCTGGATGTACCAGCCCTGGATCTCCCTGGCTGGAACCTGGCACAGACCAGTGGGGGTCACTGCTTACAACTGGCCCTTAGCAACCTTCTTGGAGCTACAGGCGATCTAGAATTTGTGGCTGCCTCTGTTGGGTCCTGATGCCATTGTAAATATCAGCTGCACTTCTAGGCTGGAAATTATCTAGTCTTGGCCAGTGTGTATGGCCTTTCTATTCTCAAGGTGTATTCTTTCCATTGGCCCCCAACCACTGCCTCTTCCTCAGGCACTCAAGCAACACCAGGTGCATGGGATCATGAGCCGCAGCTCAGACTGCCCCTCTGGTGTGCAGGATGCCTCACTGGTCTCCGCCCCCTCCCGCAGGCACAGGGGGTGCCCCGTGGGGCTCCACCCTCTGCTGGCACACAGGACTCCTCACTGCCCATAGTCATGTTTATTCTGTCCATAGATTAAAAAAATTGCAAGTGAGGACCCTGATCAAGAAGGAATATGGAAACATCTTAAGTAAAAGTTTAATTGGTTTTTGTCGGGTTATTTAGTATTTTTTTCATTAATATTTTAAAACTCTTTCTTATAACATAATCTAGTTCTGTGTACCTTTTTAGTTTTTATTTAAGTATTAAATGCATAAAATAATAAACTACCTTTCAGTGTATCTTTTTTATATACTTAAAATGGTCATTAGGGCAGAGAACTGGTTGTGAAATTATTTGAATCCCACCACTGATCTCAACTATAATTGAAATTTATTTAAATAAATTGAATTCAAATGAATTCAAACAGAAATCTCAGGACGGGTGATATGAAGAGAAAACAGTGGTGCATGATGAACCTTATAATTTGCACAGTCGATGCTAAATAGATAGTGCTGTAAACATTTAATATAAATGACAAGTAAGAATACTTAAAAAGAAGAAGCAGTTAGTGAAGAAAAACTTGACATTTAGCTCTAGAAATATTAAATTAATTTAGTAAAACCTGGAAATGAGGGGCAGTAGAAGGTGGATTGAGTAGAAGACTCTAAGGCTCTGCCTGCTTCCAGTGTAAGAAAGAATAAAGAAGTAACAGTACTTCCAGAGGTTCAATTTATTGGGTCAATCAAGAATGGGTGAGTGAAACATGTTAGCAGAAATAATTGTTGATGTTATAGTAAGATATCCAATTTGTTTTTTTTAAAAAAGGAGGTGAAATAGTATTGGCCAGTCAACCTAGTAGAGATAATAAAAAGGAGAAAGAAAAATAAATAGTGAGTATTCAACATATCAATTATTTCACTAACTGTGATATGCTTAATATTCTTTTTTATTTTTTGACAATGACAGAGAGTCAGAGAGAGGAACAGACAGGAAGGGGGAGAGATGAGAAGCATCAATTCTTTACTGCAGCTCCTTAGTTGTTCATTGATTGCATTCTTATATATGCCTTGACTGGGAGGCTACAGAATGAGTGATCCCTTGCTCAAGCCAGCGACCTTGGACTCAAACCAGCAATCTTCGGCTTCAAGCCAGCAACCATGGGGTCATGTCTATAACCTCACACTCAAGGCAGTGACCCTGTGCTGAAGCTGGTGAGCCCATGCTCAAGCCGGATGAGCCTGTGCTCCAGTTGGTGACCTTGGGGTTTCAAACTTGGGTCTTCCGCATCCCAGTCTGACACTCTATCCATTGCACCACTGCCTGGCCAGGCTATGCTCAATATTCTTATTAAAATACAAATATGATCAGATCGAATTGAAAAATAAAAACAGATATTGAAAAAAATCGAGGTCTACCACTGGAGAAGTCAATAGTACCAGTAATTTTAGGGTGGAGTTTTATGTGGCCATTAAAGAATATGCCAAAGTTATTTAAATTATTCCCACATGCTGAAACAAAAACATCTTCCTAATTCATTCATTTTTCCTAATTATGGTAGCCATATATGCTTAAATCTAAACTCTAATGAATATAAAAATAACACTATAAATCAATCTAATTCATGAATATAGATGTTAAAATTCCAAATAAATTACAACAGATAAAATACAGCAGCATAAATAAAAGTAAACTATAACTAAATAGGGCTTATTTTAGAATACAAGTTTGGTTCAAAATGTAGAAATCAAAATAATTCACTGCATCAATAAAAGAAAACTACCAAAATATTATAAAGAATAGTTCGTTAAAGTGAAGAGTAAACAGTGAACCACTACAGCCACCACATCAAAATCAAGAAATAGTCCTGTACTGTTATCATATTCCATGTTGAACGTTCTCATGAATGTGACAGAACAAGATAATAAAATAATCAAGATAAATACTCAAGAGAGAAATTGAACTCATTTTGATAATGATATGATTTTGTACCTAATAGAACTGATGGACTGGTTAAGAAGTAACTACTAGATTTAATAAGAAAATTATAATAAAAAGTATGGTATTGGCATAGTGAGAGATTAAACAGGTCAAGAGAATAGAATGGAGATTTCAGAAGTAAAACCCAATGTTTATGGGAAACAAATATATGACAAATATGGTATTTCAGTTAGTAGAGGAAAATGTGGTTTATTTAATTAATGGCTTTCACACAAATAACTGTCCATTTGGAATAAAATCCCTACCTCAAACTAGACATAAAAATAAAATCCAGCCTACCAGGCGGTGGCGCAGTGGATAGATAGAACATCAGATTGGGATGCGGAAGATCCAGGTTCGTGTCCCCGAGGTTGCCAGCTTGAGCGTGGGCTCATCTGGTTTGAGCAAAAGCTCACCAGCTTCAACCCAAGGTCGCTGGCTCCAGTAGGGGGTTACTCAGTCTGCTGAAGGCCCGCGGTCAAGGCACATATGAGAAAGCAATCAATGAACAACTAAGGTGTCGCAACGAAAAACTGATGATTGATCCTTCTCATCTCTCTCCATTCCTGTCTGTCCCTATCTATCCCTCTCTCTGACTCTCTCTCTGTCTCTGTAAAAAAAATTAAATAAATAAATAAAATAAAATCCAGTTGAACTTAAGATTTGAAAGTGTTTTGAAAGTCAGAAAGAGTAAATTTAGAATGTTTTACATAAGATCTTTTAAATAAGGCTTAACACTCATTTCACTATTTTTAAAAAGACATTTAACTATATGAAAACAAGCAAAATATTACATGGCAATATATATCTTAAACAAAGTCAACAACAGCGTAACAACTGATTAGGAAAAACATGCAATATATATGACCAATAAAGAGCTATCTATAACATGCAAAGAATTCTTAAAATTGACAACAAAAAGAGAAACATCCCAGGAGGTAAATGCACAGAGGCTGAGAATAGACACTTCACAGAAGAACGGACCCTTTAAGGGCAATAAACATATGAGAACCTCTCTGGTAGTCAGAGAAATATAAAATTACAATAGGGTTGCATTTTACACCCTGTAATTGGCAAAACGGAAATGACAGATTTCACTAAAGGGGATGTTTGGGAAAGAGTACTCTCATACTTTGCTAGTGGAAATGTGGATTACTACACTGTTTTAAAAGCAGTCTTAGTGTATGCATGTGTGTGTATTTGTGTGTGTGTATATGACTCTCTTTGACTCAGAATTTCTACTCCTCAAATATATCCTATAGAAGGAAAAGCACCAACGTGTAAGAATATGTGTACATAGATATTTTCTGCAGCACTGTGTGTAGTGACAAGCAATAAGAAACAAGTTGGATATCCAGCAAAAGGAAATGATTGAACAAAATGCCACATCCATACTGTAGAATAGTATGCAGTCATTAAAAATAAAGAACTAGCTGGCCAGAGGATTTCCAGAATGCATGGTTAAATGAAGAGTAAGCTGCCAAGTACATATATATGATCATTTTTCTTTCTGCTTTTTAACATGACCCAAACAGAATGTAAATGTTTATTTATGTTTAATACCAATTACAGGGTGTACAAAGAAAGATACAAGTATTTACATGCCCAGATTGTCATGTTATTTATCTAAAAGTGAGGGAGGCATGAGTGAAGAGAGTTCGGGAGATGATAACCCTATGTTAGTCAATTAATTAATAAGTATCAATGAGAAATACAGCACAAACAATACCCATTTTGATGGTCTAAGACTTTTTTTTAACATATACCTTGTTTAAACAAAATAGGATCCTTAACTTTTAAAAAGTTAAGTAAGAATTCCCCTCCTTTTCTTACTTAACTTTTTAAAAACTTTATCAGGAGTATATTTCTATGTCCACTGTGTTAGGTCCTTTTCTAGTCTAGTTTCCTAAGAAGAAAACTTGGAGAGAGGCACAGAGGTTCAGCTACACATTTCAGTTTGCTACAGTGAGCCACCCATCAACCTACCTGGCATCTAAAATAAGAAGGAAATCTTCCAGGTCCTTATCCTGACCCAGCCTCCTAACAACACCAGCTGGGATGTCCGCATTCTCAATTCCTCCAATTAATGCCCCTGGACTCAGGCCCTCTGAACTCGGATACCCAGCACACGCACCCAGAGGATGTGACTAAGTGACTTTTGGCCACAACCCTGGCAAGGACTCACTCCAGGGAATGTAGACAGGCAAGATGACTTCTCCACAGGGCATCTCTCTAAGAGCAGCTACATGATTAAAGATGAAAATACAGAACATACATGACTCTCATTTAGGCCGAAAGGGTAAGAAAAAGGGAATACCAAGTTCAAATTTCACTGAATTGCCCCTTTAAGAACAATTAGCTTACTCTGAGCAGTTAACTCTTAAACCCAAAACCTTTACTGAGCAAAGTTCCCAGTGAGTAGATTATAATATTCCCATCTGGGAAGATATGTTGACTTTCCAACACATTCACATCTTAAAAAAAAAATAAGCAAATGGCTTTATTTTCAAACTCTTTTACCATCTGGTCAGCTCCTGGTTTCCATGGACTTATGGTCACTCTTGCTGAGTCCTGCAACCTCCCTTGCCCCTACTGCCCACACAACCTCCCTTTCTCTAAACTCCTACAGAATTTACCTCTTTTTCTACAGAAAGATATCCTACATTTGCTACTGTCTAGACTGTGTCGGTTGTGTCCTTTCAGCTGCATCGTAACACACTATAGGTGTGGTAAAATGATGTACTGGGATATCTGTATGAACTTGTGCTCATGCATTCTTCCTAGTCACTCTCATCCCGACCCTGCGCCAACCTCAGTACCTACCCGGAGCCAAAGCTCTCTTTCTTCCAGGGTAGTGGTATGCAAACTGTGGTGGTAGAAAGAATGCATAACCTAGAGGCGGAGGAAGGAGGCAATGCCTACAGCTGGAAAGACAACTTAGGCAGGCAGTCCTGAGAGTGGTGGGTGGCCCAGTGGATAGCAGGGTCAGAGAGGAATGGCCATGTGGTACCTTTAGGGAGGTGGTACCCAGGGCACAGGGGCTCCCAGCATCACAAGAAACCCACCAGCCTGAGAACAGCACAATGATAAGGACTTGGCCGATGATGCTACATTTGTGAGCACAATGCCAGGAAAATTCCAGCCTCTTCCCACACTCCTGGGCATTAAAAAAGCCTCTTGAATCCTTGTGAAACTGAAAGCAGAAGAGAAATCACCACCCCAAACCAGGAGAATGGGAACTGAGAATCGAAGTGAATTCAATGGGAAAATGTGACACCTACTGCAGACCTCAGTTTGCGAAGTATGATTCACACGAGTTTTTTGTGAGCAAGTTATCGGTCACCCAATGCAGCACTTCTCAATCTGGAATCACACAGAAATCACGTGGGGGTCTTAAGATGCAGACTTTGAATCAGTGAATATAAAATGGCCTGTGTTATACCATTTCTAACAAACTTCCAAATGATGCCAACACCCCTCGCCCATGAACCACATTGAGGAACAACAACCTAGGACAGGAATTAGCAAACTTTTTCTATGAAAGGCCAGCTGAAACATTGGCTTTGTAGGCCAGCTAGTCTCCATGGCAACTATCCAACTCTGCCATTGTGGTGTGAAAGCAGCCACAGACAATACATAGAGGAGGAGCCATGACTGTGTTCCCATAAAACTTCATTTGTGGACACTGAAATTTGAATTTTATATAATTTTCATTAAAAAAGATAAAAAACATTCTTAGCTCACAAGCCATACATAAACAGCAGGAGGGTGGAGGTCTGGGTTTCCCATGGGCCTACCATAGCCTAGGGTGCCCCAAACAGTACAGAACCCACAACAGGCCTCCCCGACTAATTACATTAAAGTCGGCTGCTCAGTCGGTGAATTTGCTATTCTGAAGTCAGTCTTCCTTTCCCCTTACCCTTTCACTAGTGCCACGCTTTTCAAACAGCAGGCACTTTGGGGACAAGTGGATTCCAGCAAATGAACTTCTTCAAAAACCACTGAAATGACTTTAAAAGACTGTCCGAAATCCTTCTTCTCCTAATAAGAGGCCCTGTGGAATAACAGGTTCCTGTTTTAGTGAAACAGCTTTCAAGATGAGATTAAACTTCAACTACAGTTTTCTGAGCTAAGAGAAGAGTCGCATGATCAGTGGAAGAAATTCAACCTTGCAGAACGCCTACGAAATTCAAAAGCAATTGTCTCAACCTTTTATCCCACAAACCTGCGTAAGGATTCCCTCCATCCCCTCAACCTCACATTTCACTTTGACTCAAAAGAGAGAAAAGACTTCAATCCATCTTGCAGTCCTTTTTGTCATTAAACAGGCATCCTAGAGACACAGTTATATCTTTCTAGGGATAAAGCAACACCTTTTAAAGTCCAAGAGGGAGAGAGTTCTAAAGACAGAAGTGGCCAGGGGCCAGTCGCTGCTCCACACTCCACCACTCCCTGATTCACCCTGAGCAAAAAGAGCAGAAGCATCTCATGCACAGGGCTCGCCATACCGTGATGCCCAGATCAGTTTGCTGGATGAACTGATGAGCTTGACCCAATAGTCCTGTGCAGGGGAATTGGCCCTGCTGTCTCCCCACACTGGATAGACACTCAGAGGGAAAAACTCCTTCAAGGAGCTCACCATCTTTCTCTCTTGCCAGTGACCTCAAATGGCACCCCAGCACGGGCTCCAGCATCACATAGACCTGTCTTAGTTCTGCCACTAGTTAGTTAGCTCAACAGACTTGAGCAAATTATTGGACGTCTATGAACCTCAAGTTCCACATTGGTAAAATAAGGATAATCAATGCACCATCTAGAGATAATATTCATCAGGCAACATTGTGATAGCCTGTATGACTCAGGCACTGTTTAATTAGAAAGATACCAGCATCAAATGCCCAGTATGACTAAACTGGCAAGCACTAGCTAAATCTCAGCTCGCCCACCTCATGGGGTTGTTGTAAAGCAAGGGTGCCCACACTTTTTCAGCTTGCAAGCTACTTATAAGATGACCAAGTCAAAATGATCTACCTACAATAAAAATGCAAAACATGAGTTTATTTCTTCTATATTATCATTATTTAAGTTACTATTATTACTATTTAATATTGTGTATTCTTCTTTCACCTTTCTCCTTCTCAGCTCTCTTTTTGGAGGAACGTTAATGTCATAGGTTTTATGAATAGTCCGAAAAAGCCGCTCCACATTTCCCTTCTTTGGAATAGCAATGACACACAGACAGATGAGGCAAACGCACTTAGAATATGACATAGTGAAAAAAATCCCCTCCCATTCTGTATGAAAGTGGTAGGTTTTAGGCTTCTTACTCGGACCAGCTATGGCACTCATTTTTATACCCTTTGTTGTATTTAGTTTCAATAAATTGAAGGCTAACTACGCAGCAATGTAACTGAACAAGTTAGCGTGGTTTAATGCGCATGCGTAGGGTGTCAAAAATTCAGACGTCAGATTGGCTGCCCTGTATGCCAATCAAAAGACAAATGTTTTTTTAATGTCATGCAATCTACCCACACTTCCTTCGCAATCGACCAGTAGATCACGGATCGACGTATTGAGCACCCCTGTTGTAAAGAGTGGATGACTTCACACACACAAAGCACCTAGCATTTCTCCTGCCAGTCGGTTGAACGTCCCTCTCCCCACAGAAAGCTCTCCTCTCTACATATACTCCAGGCATATAATGGTGGCCACAAACAAGCTCTTCTCTAGCACGTCTGCAGGACACCTGACAGTCACTTGCATCACTTATCAAGGTTGTGGCCAGAGGTGTCTCTGCATCATGCTGGCTTCTCTTTCCAGATAACCCAGGGAGCTTCCAAGTGCTCTCCAGATGGTCCTGCTCACAGAACCATAGCCCCGTGGGCAGGAAGACAGCTGGAATCTCACACTGCTGGGAACACACAGTCAACTATGTGTAGGAAGACAACCTATTTGGTGGGAAAGGAAGGGAGGTACAAGTCACCTGATGCTCCCAAATGCCAATACCATCCTCCTTGAATCTAGAATAAAAAGGATCTAACCTCAAAGTGCCACAATAGAAAGCAAGCAGGTCATTTCTTTGACAATTAACTCCAACACCGACTTCACTGGGAAAACCCTGCCACACTTCACGCTTAACAAAGACTCTGTGCCCATGGGAAAGACCTGGGTCCTGCTCTGGATCAGCCCTCACTTCGTCCCTGAGAAGACTTAACACCCTTGACAGAGGGCCTGACATGTGGCACTCATACACCTCAGCGGTCTCAGCCCCTTTGAGACCAGAAGGAAACAAGAAAATGACTTAATCACAGCTCAGTAAACAAATATGCTTAACATGACTGGGGAAAATGGGAAGTGTTGGTACAGAAAAAGAAGAAAATTCATTTTATAAAAAGAAATATGCCTTAAAAAATAGAAAATATCATAAATGCCGTTTATTTATGGTTAACAGCAGGTATTTGTTTTGGTTGCTAATAATCTAATTAGCAGTCAATCTAATGCATCCTTCTCATCAGCTGATTCATAATTACTGCTCCATGCTGAGTATTTCCCCGGAACATGATAGCTTTCAACTCCTGAGCACAACCAAGTAATTGGTGCTATCATGCTAGATACAGGAGACTATTCCTCTTGGAAGGGTGATGTAGGGAGTGTTTACCATCCGCTATAGCCTTTGCATTTTCTTCATCTGTTGGATCTGTTTCTCATTGTCCCCTCTTGAATTAGTCTTGAGGTGTGCCTAAGGCACCTTCCCACTCCCCAGAATGTGACACCATGGAGACTTCCTTTTTATTGTTTAACCCAGGGGCCAGAAACCTTCCTGGTCATCTGAAGGAGAGAAGTATTCATAAGGGATGTCAAATAGTGTTGAAAGACCAATATATTTCTCTTGGAAAATGCTGTAAAGTTCTCTCTTTGACTACTGTTTTAAAAAGACTTGTCCTGGAAGAGATAGCTTCTTATATAAAACTCCTCTATTCAACGACTCTGGTCTAAACAAGTGTGAGCAATTCTGGGAAGCAGAACACAGGCGGGTTATAAAGGCTGCTGGCTCAGGGGAAAATATATTCAAGCCATCACTTTCAAGGGACCAGATCCAGTGTGACTGTGAAGAGAGAGAAGGAAGCCTGGGGTGAGTATGGGGAAGTGGAATGAGGGCGGCTCTGGGGCCAGACAGGTCTGGTTTAGAATCCAGCTCCTCCACATAGTGCAGCATGACCTTGGGAAAATCACTTAACTTCCTTAAGCCTTGATTTTCCTCAACTGAAAGACAAAGTGAATAATACCTACAGCCCAGGGTGTTACGAAGGACAGGTGACTGACAGACACAGGAGCCTGACACTCACTAGGAGTTCAGATTGCTAGTTCTGCTTTCTTTCCCCAGACACACACACAAAAAAGAACTGGTTTTCTACAAGCCAGGCACTTGTACTATATAATTAATTCCCCTCTCTGTAATTAAGCCTCCACCTCTTACCTATGGATTGTTTTCAGCCCAGATTCATTATGTGGCAGCTATACCAGCTGAAGTCTTCCTCATGGTTCCCACTGTCCTGAAGGCCTTCCCTCTGCCCCTGCTCTCCCCCAGGATCCATCCCCATGATTAGTTCCTATGATGGAGCAACTGAAGGGTTAATACTCACCACCATACTTGTACTTTGGTGGGCCTGTACCGCACCAGTTGTTAAATGTCTTCCTGTCTACAAAAGGGAATAAGATCTGAGAAATTGGAAAGACATATTGAGACCTTTCTCCAAAGACTCTCTTACCAGAAAACAGAAACTAGTGGCTATAGAAAGAATGAAAACTACTACACTCTCACCCCAAATGAGGAGCTAAAACCTGGAGTCAGAAGCCACATGCAGTTCAGATTATTTTCTTTTTGAACTTTTAATTAGAGTGGAATATTACAAGCAGAAAAGAGCATGTCTTCAACGAATTTTCACAAAGTGAATACATCCGAGTAACCAGCATCCAGATTAAGAAACTGAACAAGTAACAGCTCTTCCCACCACCTTCGCTATCCCCTTCTAGTCACTGACCCCAACCAGGGACCCCCATGAAACTGACTTCCAACACCAAAGCTTAGTTTTGCCTTTTTCTCATACATTATATAAATGGAATCCTAGAGCCCTCGGGCCAAATCTGGCCAGCCACCTGTTTTAGTACACCCTGCAAACTAAGAATAAATTTTACATTTATAAATATTTGAAAATAATACCAAAGCACAATATTTCATGAGACATGAAAAATAAATGAAATTCAAATTTCAGTGTCCATAAAGAAAGCTCTGTTGGAGCACGGCCACTCTTGTCCCTCTACACAGCAAATTTCACTCCACAACAGCAGAGCTGACTGCTTACAACAGAGATGGTGTAACCTGGAAACCCCAAAATACTTACTCTCTGCCCCTTTATAGAATAAATTTGCCAACTCCAATTTGAGTGCATGACAGTCACTGGAATACATATGCATTTCTATTGGGCTTATAGTTAGGAGTGAATTGCAAGGTCATATACATATGCTTAGTGTTAGTACACACTGCCAAGAATTTTCCCAAAAAAAAACATGCTCCGTTTTGAGAGAAAAGCTAAACCCTGGAGCAGAAATGATAATCTCATTTAACAATAAACAGGGGGATTACAGGGAGTTGATCTGATCCAGAATTGAGCAAATGATTAGAATACGATCAGGGCCTCTAAGTAGCTGGGGGAAATATCAGCATGGTCTGGGTTTACATTCTTTCATTCTTACTCCATGCACCCTCCTTAAAAATAGTCTTCCCCTTAATGTTGCCATTATCGGTAGAAGTGGACAAGAGTGAAACAGTCATGTTTCTGCCGGGGATCTTACAGTAGAGTGACAGGAGCCCTCCTGTACTTTACCTGAATTGCAGACAGAATGTCCTGGAAGATATTAGCAGCCTCCTGATTTTGTGCTTTCATCAGATTAAACGTATCCATGAGCAGCAACTACATTAGTCACACCCAGCCACCAAAGCAGCCACTGTACTGGGCATGACCAGCACTCCATATGCACAGAGTGGGCTGAATTGAACAGTCATCAATGACCATTCAAGGCTAAGCAGCGAGACCCAGGCAGAGCGCCCTCTGTCAAGAAGAAGGGAGGAGGAGCTCCGTTGACGCTATGTGTCTTCTCAAGGCGCTTCCCAGGAGCCCCCCCCCCCACCTGCCTTGCATTTCAAATAGGCTGTGTTCAGTTCTTTCAAACATTTTTCCTCTTAGAGGGGAATTGCTTCTGATTCTTTAAGAAACCACATTCATCAAGAAAGGGATTCCAATCAAGAGTTTCTGTGTTAATTGCGCAATCCTGTTGACTTAGGAGTTGAGCAGCCTCCTGAATGACAGAAAACACAGCCTCATTTTCTGCTGGTAAACTCCGGGGGCTAGGCAGGACGTAGCTGCCCAGCTCGGACTCACCACATGAGGACAGAGCCACGCCAACCGCAGGCCTGGAGGGTGGGAGAGTCTCTCTCCACTTCTGAGACCCTAAGTCCGCCACGTGGCCCAGCATCTTTCCACAGCAGAAGGCAGTGTCCTGTGGGACACTTTCTCTAAGGCCTGCAGGTAGGTTAACCTTGGCCTATCCTGAAGGAAAACTGAATGTTCACCTGGCCCCCCACTGGCCCTCCAGTGACAGGCTCTCTATCTCCCTCAATTCATTCCTCAGTCCCCTTCCGTAAGCAGAAGAGCAATTCTGGTGTTTAATCACAGGCTGGGAGTCATTTCTCAGCAAGAGCACTCGCTGTCTGTCTGCATAAAAATATACATATAATAAATACATAGATAAAGTAGGTTTCATTTCCCCTGCAAAAGGAAGCTAAACAAAAGTTGTGCATGGCCATAATAGGAAAAGCATGTGCTTCACAGTCAAAACAGTGAGCTCAAAGCCACTTACAAGTTAGGTGAGCTTGCTAGTCTCCTTTTGTGACCACCTCTGATTCATCATACTTCAGAAAATGAGATTAATAATAACATCCACCTCACACAGGGTGGCAAGAAGGATCAAATGAGGCATTTGTGAAGAGAAACGCTTTGTAAACTGTAAAAACATCACAGGAAGTAGTTGAGGAAAGACGCTACCTCTTATCTTCCCAATCCTGTTCATCAGTCTAGCCTTTCAGCCTGTCCCTCTTCTGATGAGGACCACAGCCCACCATGAAGACCAGCGTCAATCCAGCACCCAAGCTGGCAGCCATCAACTGGCCGTCTATTAAGAGCCAATTATCTGAGTGGCTTAATTAATCTGTGCGCCACATGGTCCTATCTCCCCAAGATCCTAGAAAACAATGAGCCTGAAATACAGCCGCCAGCTAATTTTACAACGGCCATCAAGGAATTGGGCGTCCATTATTCCTGCATGTTGCAGCTGCAAGTGATGGGCGCATAAATATTGATTAGACCAGCCTCTGTGGCTGGAGGGAGGAGGATGAATGATTACAGTGTTCTCAGAGGAACAAGTAAAGATACATAAATCTTCAGACCGGACCTTAAGGGAAAGAAAATCCTAATTTCTAAATCTTAGTGAGGACAGAGAAAAAGGACCGTGAGTCACCTCTTTGGAGAGAGCTGGTCAAGAAGGGGCGGTCATACCAGTCCTAGAGGTTTCTCATTCTCTTCTGGTCTGGAATGAGATGCAAATTGGGTTTAAACAACAGGATCATTAGAAAGGAGGCAGCTGGGGGTGCTTTCTTCCTCTTGGCAGTCAAATCCAAGGCAGGAACACGTGAGTGTGCCGCTATCCCCTGCATTTCTTTGAAAGATCTCTGTAGTGCTTCCAGTTAAGAAGACAAGTGACATGGGAAGAATTTAATTGTTTTTTTTAAGTGCCTAATCTTGTCTTCTGGAAATGGTATGCAGGAGAGACTTTGTGCTTAGAAATTGGAATCATCCAAGAGGCAGTGGGTCAAATGGCTCCTTACTTCTCACAGTAAGGGCTCCTCAGGGCATCGAAGCAGAATGGCTCAGGGTGGCTCACAGAGGCTACCTTACTCCTTCAGAAAGAACTGCCTTTGTGTCCAGAGCAGCAGCAAGGCAGGCTGCTCCAGACCTTGGTTGGAGTCTACAGGGAAGGACGAGACTCCAGATTTCTTGCTAGAGCTCCTGACCAAGTGCTCTGGGGTTCTCTGCTCTAGACCCCACTAGCTTGGCAGGAGATATCAATAAGAGAAGGAGGAACGTGATGAAGGGAGGAGGGACACATGGAAAGAAAAGCAGAAGGAAAGAGGACTCCTTGGACGGCACATAAGTTTCTCACACCGTAGAGATCTCTTTCTCTTTCTCCCTATCAGCTTCCCAGTATTCATTAGGTCCTAAGATGGCAGCAGCTGCTGCCAAATGCAGACTGCTGCCTCAGAAGGTCACATGAGGTCATTTATTCTAAAATACCAAAATACCAGAGCCAGCAAATTTCAAGAGCTTCTGCAGAATTCCCAGGGTACCAATGTACGCACACACGCATGCACAGGCTTATATATCCCAAAGGGGTTCTTTCTTAATCAGCTCAACATCTGAGGACTCAGAGACTGATTTATTTTTTGGTTGATCTAGCATTTCTGGTAAAATAATTAAATGATAAGTACTACACATAGAGAATCTGTGGTATAATTATTGATAGCCATGAGGTCTCATTTTAGAGTTACTCACAAATAACCCTAAACCACTCAGATTGCTGTTAGGGCAAGTGGGCGGCAAGCGTTGCTATCTCATGCTGCCCCCACGCTTCCCCCACGTTTCCCCCACTCCACAGCTGAGGTGACAGAGCTGGAGGAGAGGATCTGCTATCCCTGGCACTCCACATGCCAGAAGGAGACCAAGTGGCCACGTGTATAAGAAAACCCAGAAGGTGAAAGCACACTTGACTAAGGCCATGGAGCTGCCAGGAGAGGGTCGGGCTCTCCAGCTCTGAACTCCAGTGAACAGTGTGCATCTCTGAGGTCCCTACAAGCAGGTTGGTGGACCACCCAGCTCAGATTATCGAAGGCATGTGGGAAGAGTCAGCAGCCAGCTGTCGAGGGCACGTGGCACAGTCAGACTCACTTCCCCAAACAGATGGCAGGTCTAGAATGCTGGTCTCTGGGGTGGGATGTGCAAAAGCCATGGTGGGGTTCACAGTCCCCCGATAAGAGAGGAGCTGGGAATTTGTCCCTGCTTTCTCATTCAGATTCTTTCCCAAAAGAAAAAAGAAATGCACGGGGGACTTTGAGATGCTCTGAAACGATCACAAAACTATGAATGTTAGAAACTAAACGAGGGCACAGCAACACATTTCTTCCAAATGTGCTCCTGGGTGTCTGGTAATGGATAAGACCGTTTGGGGAATTTGTGATGGGAGAGGGGGTGGGCGAGGACGCAGGCAAATATCACAGATGAGATGGCATGTGAACAGGCTGTGTGGGAATCCCGGGCCATAGGCATCAGCCAGCGCAGCCTCATTCTGTCCCTGTTCAGTTTATAAATGACCTCTGATGAGTGGAAATTAACACTTTTAAATGATACAAACAGATGAGCAACCTTGAAAAAGGGTAGTCCCTAGTTAGGCTGGGGAGCCTTGTGACAGGGACATTAATTTCTCTTTCCTCCCTGGTTTTGCCCCTTTGTCTTCTCTGGTTTAAGCCAGTATCATTCTGTGTCTCCAGGAACATTTGAGACAGGTATCCTGGTCTTTCTTTGTTTGCAAAAGCACCAGACCAATTATGGGCACAAGGGTCTAAGGGCGGAGAGAACTCCCCAGACTATCTCAAAGAGATTCCCTCAAGCAGATCTGTGGGGCCCTGGGACAGGGCCTCGCACCAGAACCTGGGGGAACCTGTTGGCTGGGAAAGGGAGTTAGGGTATGGGTACTACCCAGGGCTGCCAAAAATGACCCAGGATAAAGAAATCCCCCAGCGTGATAGGATTGGAAGGGGGCAGGACCAACTCAGATTTTTTTAAAATAAACAAATAAATAAAGCTTGTTGATAGCTAGAAAGCAAAGACCTGCTCTTTCTTGAATACCAGCCTCCTGCTGTCCCATCTCCCAGCCTCTCTCAGCAGCAACTGCTGGGCCACCAGGCAACACCATCCACATACCGGCTCCAGGAACAAGCAAGACGGGAAGACAGCCCAGGCCCCAGCCAATCACAGGAGCTAATGACAAGATAAACATTCTTCTGATAATGGGCTACTTCTGGTCTTGCCAGAGTCAAAATTCCCTGGACAGAGTCCAATCTGAATGCGGTGAGCATCAGATTAATAGGGTCTCTCTCTCTCTCTCTCTCTCTCCAATTCATTCATGATTTTTTTAATGGGAGAAATTATCTACTAAATGGGGAATAAAATAACAGTGTCATGTACCAAAGGCATTTGTGGTCTGCACACACTACAAAGAGACAAGTTTTTTCTCATCCTGTTTGCTGTATTTCCAGTGCAGCACAAATGCATTTATATAGGCCCGAAGCACTTGGTTCAAAGCCTTTACAGTTGCAATACTTTCCTCAGAAAGTACCCTCAATCCTCAAATTCTTTTTGCTTTTACTAAAGCCTAAGCCCCTGACTAAATTTAGTTCTAGGAAATAAGAGACAAATTTGCTGGTTTTCTATTTTTTTTCTTTTCTTAAATTCTGTCAATTACTATAGAATTCTCCAAATGGAAAAAAAAAAAAAAGATATGGGAGAGAAGGAATAAAAACATTTTCCAGATATATTTTAGCACTATCAATGCAGTCTGAATTATAACATCAAACTTGTTATATGATTTTCAATTAGAAATTAGAGCTTACTGAATTTGGGGGGGTAGGGGGCTGAGTAAAAGAATAGAATCAACATTGAAGAGTCAAACTTAATCTTTAATTGAGGTATCAACAGAACCAGCCTTTCTCAAAACTAAGAAAAAAACTCAATTAATTTTCTTCAATAATACATACAGCACGCCTTCTCCATCACTTGGATTGTGACCAGGCATAGGCTGTATTTCGTCAGGCCTATTTTGGAGATCCTGTCACTAGGTAAATGAGGATGTCTCGAAACACTATGAAGAGAGGAGAATGGGGTCTGGAAGCTCAGAACCGGAGCCTGTAGTGGACCCCAGTGAAGGCAGTTTGCTGCCTGAAATCTAAACTCTGGGTGGTCCTCAGCCCCTGATCCCTCCATAGCCCTCTCCTCTCCAATCCCACCATCATTCCCAACTTCTCTAAATATGTTTAAGGGAAGGGAGCTCACTGGTCTTGCTTTGGAAAATCAGCTGACCCCTCCACCACAGTGGGAAGGAGCCTGGGCTGGATGACAAGTTTCCAAAGGCTTAGACATCCCAGGCAACAGCTCTCTGCATGACTGTACATGAGCATTTCCTAGGAAAGCCTAGGTAACTGAACTCACTCACTCACTGAGTTCTTTTCCTACAGAACACAAATGTCCCAGAAATGCCCAAATTCCTACTGTTGAGGAAACAATCTCTGCCCTTGCAAATGATTTCTGCAACCTTTGGGTGCCACCTCCCAGGGGACCTTTCCCACCAGGGTGTACTCTGTCCAGCCAAGGAAACCTCCTCTGTCCCAGACGACCTCCTCCAAGGGCAGAGTGGGACTTCCCTGAGATGGCTCCCTCACAAATCACAGTAACCCTCTGCAGCTCTTCAAAGGCAAGCATCCAGGCATGAGCCATGAAAGTGCTAGAAGTGGGCTGGGGAGCACATGCAGTAAACATCCTTAGCCTCACCCCATCGCCCACTAGTGCAGACCCAGGTGGTCCACGCAGAACAGTGTTATGGAAGGAGCATGTGGGTGGGCAGTTCCCAGAGTGATCCCATTCCTTCTTTGACCCTGGTACTGCCACTTCATGATAGCCTTGTTATCATGGGCCAGTTGTATGACACCATTACTCAATCTTATCTGCATAAAAGTATTACCTGCTTTATGTGGTGGTTGTGAAAATTAAAGGAATTTATATATGTAAAATAGAGTTTGTGAATTTGAAAAGCATTGTACAAAGGCTAGCTATTGTTATTTCACACAAGTGCACACTCTCACACAAGCTTGGTCCACCAGGAACTCAAGAAGAATAAAATCATATGGGCATATTTATATGGGGCCAACGAAACTATAAAAATAATCTGCACACTTGGTATTCTTCGTCGAGCTCCAGAATGCAATCAATCAACAGGCTGCTTCTGACTCACACAGAGCACTTGTAAAGACACTGACTCTAGGACCTTCTCCCAAATCCACAGAATCATAAACCCCAAAATGTGTATGGTAAACCAACTCTCCAGGTGCTTCTGACATGCACTCAGATTTGGGGACCAACTGTACTCCTTCAGACAGGACAAGCAAATGTCCCATACTGTAGATGGTTCCTCGGAATACAACTGCTCTGGAGCTAAGACGAGATCTCTCTGTCTCAACCACCTCTGTTCGCAGACACACATACACTAAGAAACAGAGGGGTGTTCTTCCTCTAGACAGCCAGGAATACACGCAACACATCTATGCAGATGTGTAGTCACACATACAGATGAAAAACAGGAAGGAGAAATATACTAACAAATAAGAAGGCACCTAATAAAAGGTATCAAGGTTTTTAAGGCCTATTGAATTCATAGTTATAAAAGACACAGAGAAAAGGAAAAAGAAAAAAAAATAGGATGTTAAGACAAAGAACAAATGGTCAAAACTGGAAGCCCCCTCTTCCGTGACTGCACAGTATTATGTCCAGGCTTTGCTCTTAGACCCCTCCAGACACTACTGATTTATAATTCTACCTCAACCAGGAACTGGTGAGAACCCCCCTCAAAGGGTAGGGACACAATGTACTCATCATTGCAGCCCCCAAAACTGGTCCAGAACCTAGCAAGAGCCACATTCGTTCTGTAAGAGTGTGTTCAGCACATGCGGGGATGAGAAGAGGTGGGTGAGGAAAAAGGGCAAAATGCACAATAAAGGAAACATCTCTTGTCCCAGATCCCTGATAAAAACTAATAAGTAAGTTTCAGGTAATGAGGTTCACTGCCAGATAGAGAGGATTCATGTCCCCACAGGCATCACTAACTGCATCTCAAGGAGCAGAAGCACCCAGGGAAAAGGGAGAAAAGCTCTCTGGATCTATGGGTAGGTCTGAGGTGACTAAGGAAATTAATCCTGTGCTTTAAAGGCTGTTTGACAAAGTCTGACTTTGTCACTTCTTTGCTTAGTACCCCTCCATGCCCCTTAGCACCCCCCACAAGGTCCTACACAACAGGACCCATATACACCTCCCCAGCCTCATCCCTGACATCTGCCATCTGCTTTCCGCTCCAGTTATTCCAAACTCACACAATGTGCTGTGTCATTCTTCTAAGACTGTTTGGTGCAGTTAACCTCTACCTGCAATGCCCTGCCTACCCACTGGTAGACCTACTGTTCATCCTTCTCAACTCAGTTAACCCTTTGAGTAGTATGAACATGCATGTATACCCCCATGTCTCCTGACCATCCAGAGTACAATAGTACATGTGTAAGGCAACATTACAAAAAGGCAAATGTATGTTCTTCTTGTTTCCATAAATTGGTTATCAAACAAACATGGTTTTAAGTTAATACAAATGGAACTGGAACTAATTTCATCTTTTGGAAA
Organism: Rhynchonycteris naso; assembly: GCA_037038555.1. Lineage (NCBI taxonomy): Eukaryota > Metazoa > Chordata > Mammalia > Chiroptera > Emballonuridae > Rhynchonycteris > Rhynchonycteris naso. The sequence continues at coordinate 202,426,659 of CM072998.1, read as the reverse complement.
AAAAAAACAAAACTCACTCCTGGGGTCAGCGAGCATGAAAAAACTCACTACTCAAAGGGGTAAGTCCTCCTCCTCCAGGAAGTTCCCAGGCTCCCATGACACCAAGTACACTGAGACCCTGTTGGCCCTCAGCATACTGTATGGTCGGTCCACTGATAAGCAAATCCCACCCCAGAGTGTTCTGCATCTCTGTACCCATAGCATCTAGCACAGTGATGGCACATGGCTGACCAACAAAAAAATGCTGTGGAACGTGACTGAGAACTGACAAGTTTCTAAAACGCAAGTGCCAGAAGACTTAATTAAAAGGAGATCTGAGAGGCACCTGGATATAGTAGAAATATCTTGGATATCCAAGATCTGAGTTCAAATCAGTCTAGTGACCTAAGGTAAGATGCTTAAAGACTGAACCTGTTCCCTAATCAGTGAAATAAGCATAGTATCCCCCAACTCATACAACTACAGTGTGTCCATAAAGTCACAGTGCACTTTTGACCTGTGGCCGGTCAAAAGCGCACCATGACTTTATGGACACACTGTACTTATGAAGAAACACCACTATGTTACCTGGCACACTGTGAGTCTTCTGTACTATACTTACTGGGGAGACACTCCACCCCCCCCCACCCACCCCCACTGCCCCTGTTTTCAGTCTTCTGTTTTGGACCTTAAGCTCTTCCAAGGGCTTTTTACAGTCCCAGGAGGTGTGCTCTGGATCCAGTTCATAAATGTTGCCTCACGGGTAAGGAAACCTGGAGGTCTCTTCCTCTTCCATGGCCAGGTGCATGGAAGAGGAAGAGACTGAGGAATGGGGGCTCTGAATTAGAGGTAAAAGTGAGCCTGTGGGGAGAACCTTCTGCCTCTGCTCAGATGAACCAACTGAGCAGCAGTTTGAAAAGCCACTTGGACTCTCATTTCCCCAATTCCCCACCAATTCCAAGGAGTTTGTTTTTACAGACTCTTTAGTGGTGTTCAATTGCTAATGCTGCTGATGGGCTCGGGGACAGTTATAAAGCAAGGGTGATGACAGGCTGGATGGGCACTGACAGGCTGGATGAGCATCAGCAGCAGCCACCCTGGGAGGCTGTAGGGCGCTAGCACGAGATGCACGCGCGCGCGGTGCACCCCGGGCCTCTGGCTTCTTGTGGCTGGGCCTGGCAGTTATGAGAATGAAGAAGGTCAGCGCAGCCGCCAGACTTCTCACAGACACCAGCACCAGCTGGCCCCGCCACCTGATCCAAACACCGGCGACTCTCTCGAGGAGTCCACAGATAACCACCCTCTGGGCCATTTGCTGCAGCGCCCCTCCCACCCCGGGACCCCGGAGCGCCACCCAAGTTGAGAGCTCCGCTTTGCCCGCGAACGCGCGTCCACCACCCACACTCGCTCCCACTTTCACACACTGCAGGTCTGTATATGCCCCAAGCTTTTTAATAATACACAGAAAAAAACCACTGTAGCCGCATCCGGAGCCCGCTTACCTGCTCACAGCACCCAGACCCCCGCCCTGGCTTCCTGGGAGCCTGCAAACCCCGCACACTAGCTGTGAGCCCTCCTGCAAACCGTTGCCCGCGCACGGCGCCCCGCCAAACCCTGTACCTTGGGAGTCTGCACTTCAGGTCCCGACGACACCTCCAACTTCTTCATGGTTACCCAGAAGAATAGCAGCGCGGTGACCAGAAGCAACCCCAAGATCGGCAGCACCAGGCGGCGAGACAGGCACCGCATGGTCCCCTTTGCCTTCTCCTTTCAGTGGAGTTATGCCCGTGGGGCACCCCGTGGTAGTCAGAGTCGGCCGGGCAGGAGTGCCGGAAAGCGCCTGGCTCGATGGAGCGCGGCGCTAGCCTGGGATCTTGGTGCCGCGGCGGCGGGATCCTGCAAAGCGCCCCCACCTGCTTCGGAGAGAATCGAGCAAGGCTAGGGGGGCAGCGTACCCCAGGCACGGCAGGGAAGGGCCGAGGGGCATCCAAGCTAGACGCCGGATAAAGCCGGACTAGCGCCGTAGCAGCCGAGATGGTCCCCGCGCCACCGCCACTGCCACTGCCACCGCCACCGCCACAGCCTCGCCCGCCGCCGCGAGGTAAACTGACTTGAGCTGCGGGAGGGAGGAATCCGAAGCTGTGCCCGGTTCCCCGAGAGGAACACGAAGAAGGGAGGGGAGGAAGTAGCAAAGGGGGAGGTAGGTACGACAGACAGACAGACCGACTCGAAGGGAGCCCGAGTGCGAGCAAGGGGTCTCTGAGAGGGGGCGCTACCGCCAGCCAACCGAGGCGCATGGTGCTGTTCTGGGGCCGCCGGTGCTGAACGCATGGCACAGCTCCCAGCCCATCCCAGGTTGGGGCAGGGCGGGGCGAGAACCATGCATCAGCAAGACTACAACCGCCAACTCCACGTTGGGACCTAAGGGGCAGCCTGCGCCTAGCAGGGCTGTGCCTGAGAAGACTTTTCCGCTCACAGCTGGGGCTAAACGTGGCGCTCCAAATGAGTCCCGCCCTCAATGCGCCCGCCCTCCCGGGTGCTGGCAAATGGAACCGTGGGACGCTAGAGATGCTCCTGGCGGTTCAGGGCCAAGGCCGAGTTCAGCCAACCCCCAGGGTGTTTCTCTGCCTGCATGCAGGTGCCTGGCAACTTTTTCTGCTTAATGGAATGCTGAGTTGGTCTAAATTTAACTTGAAAGAAATCATTTTAAAAATTAAGGCTCTGTTATCTCCCTTAAGGGTTTTCTCTCCGTGTAAGCATTAGAGCTCTGTGCTTGCAACAAAGGGAGGGGTTGGAAGTTGGGCCAAACACATGGGGTACTTGGAAAGTGACCCTGGGCAGGGGGGCACTAGATGAAGGGGGTTATCTTTAAAAAGGACGTGAGAATGATGTACCACCTCTGTAGCCACCATTTTCCCTACCTCACCCTGCTGAGCTCAGCATGAGGGAAGCCCCCAGACACTATGGAAAGTGGGGCTCCAGAATTCATTCTCCAATTAGATGAAGCCCCCCAAAACAGTGAAGTCAGAAATGGAGGAATCTGCTGCAAGCCACTGTGTTTGGAACCTTATCTTTCAGTCACAGGACAATCCTGCCTCACAGCCCTAAAGAGTTCTTGGCCAGGCTGTAGATAAGAAGTTTCTGGTTGAGAACAGAGGTGGAAATCAAACAGCCCAGAAAAGCTGAGCCCTCTTGCCAGCCCATCTCAAGATTTGGCTGAGTTCTCAGACCACCACACAGAGCCCTGGAGATGATCCAGGATTCACCTTCATTAGAACTCTACACACTGGAAGGTTGGGGCTAGGCTCCCCAGCCATCAGTTTGGCCTGGCAAACGTCCAAGTAAACCATAGGGGGAGTAGGTGGAACCACAGCAACAGAACCACTCCTACAGCATCTTGAGCTGCCCAGATCTTTTCCAGGAGCCTCACCCTGGACCTGCAGGCTCCGCCTACAAAGTGTTCTGCAGCAAACTCTGCAGGGGACCCCCAGGCAAACCGCGGAGACACTGTCTGCTCCAGGCAGGAGCTGCAGCACCATGGTCCATTGCTCAGCGCTTTGTGATACTGCTTGTGAGGAACAGATGGCAGGGAGTTATACACCACCACCATCAAGCTTTCGAGATGGGGCAGCACGATGCTGCCTGCTGCAGAGGTGCTAGGTGCCTCCTTCTAACTATTTAGCATTTGGGAAAACTGAGGCCCTGGGATTCCCATGGCACTTCCATGCAAGGCCTACAATGCATGGGAGAGCAGGAAGTGCCTTCAAAGGTGCTTGCTTCTTGAGTCACTGTTTTGTCCTCCGGTAATGGAGACTTCCTGGGCCTCTGTAAGCTATTGAGGGAATCCAGTTTAGCCAACTGGCATCATCTGACCCAGCCAAAGGGACTGTTAGTCTGAGTTGTCAAACCATTAACTGTTATTAGGATTGAAATCAATTTCAGATGGGACTTCAAACATCTGGAAACCAGGTGAGTCTATACACCAAGCCCCGCCCTGTAGGTCTCTTTTAGTACACAGCCAATCCAGGGTCCCTCATGCTCTAGCGGATATTTAAAACTTTAATAACCAGCTTGAGTAACGCAGAGCACAGTTGATCCCAGTAAGGGATTAGCTATCATTAGCGATTAATCCAAGTTACTTTTTTCTCATCACAGTCTATATGGGGAAGAAAATCCCCCAGAAAAAGATTTAACATGGCAGGAAATAAGAAGAAAAAAAAAATCCCTCCGAATTATGTAGGTATATTCTTGATGCCCCAAAATGAATTGACCTCCCTGGTCTTGATATCCTTAAGCAAGTTCCACATTTTTTGGGGGTCTCAGTTTCCCCACTCATCATGTCATGCCCTCTCAGAGACCCTTCCAGCGCACTCAGGGTTTTCCCTTCCTTGTCCCTGAATTAGGATTCCTTTTGCCGCTCCTGTCGTTGGCAAAGTTCTGCGTAAGCTGTTCTCTCCTCACAGCCGAAGACATTAGAGAGCGAATTGGGTATTGGAGCAGATGTGAGTCATTCCTGTTAGTATAAAAACTATGGAATAAAACCCATTATGGCCCGGAAAAATGTGTAAAGCAGCATATGGAGCAAATGTAAGCTGGAAATGGGAGGAAGCTGTGAAGTCCAATGCATATGCTCACAGTGGCTTTGGCTGTGGGTTTTCACACTTTGCTTCTCGTTTCCTTGTGCTCTCCTGTCACTCTCGCTCAGCTCACTGCAGAGGCTGCAGCCTTTTGTTCCTTTTGAATCCGATTCCCTACATCCCTCCTCTCTGCTCACTGCGTGGTAACTTCAGCAAAACAGTGCATGCGCTTGTGTGTCTGCCATCTGCATGCTTACTAGACCTTTCACCACCAGCAAGATGCCCTCCATGCCAACCTAATGAGATTTCACCCAAAGAGGCCCGAACCGCCTTCTGTTGAGATCTTTACCCTTCTGGGCCCTAGGAAAAGGTAACTGGAAGCAGAGCAGACTGTAACACAGCGGTGAGATGAGACACATGCAGGCTGGTCGAGCACCGCCTGGTGTCTTGGGCAGCAAATGGTGCCGCAGTGAGAATTCAGATATGTCTGTCTTCATTCCACAGTCATGCAGATGCAGGTCTTTGGTCCGGCCCTTGCAGCCTGCTCTGTTCAAGTTCTCCAGCCATATATAATACATCAGCCCCCTTTCCCTCTGTGTTCCTCTCCCTTTGCCTTGCCATTGTAGATTCTGTTAAAACCTCAGGTCTGAGTTTCCTGCAAGGTCTTCTTATAAAGGGTGATAGTTTAGGATGCATAGTAAATGAGAATGAGCTGGCCTGACCAGGCAGTGGTGCAGTGGATAGAGCATCGGACTGGGATGCGGAAGACCCCAAGCTCGCCGGCTTGAGCGCGGGCCCATCTGGCTTGAGCAAAAGCTCGTCAGCTTGGACCCAAGGTCGCTGGCTCCAGCAAGGGGTTGCTCAGTCTGCTGAAGGCCAGTGGTCAAGGCACATGTGAGAAAGCAATCAATGAACAACTAAGGTGTTGTGACAGCAACGAAAAACTAATGATTGATGCTTCTCACCTCTCTCCGTTCCTGTCTCTCTGTCCCTGTCTATCGCTCTCTCTGACTCTCTCTCTGTCCCTGTAAAAAAAGAAAAAAAAAATGAGAATGAGCTGTTACCAACTTTCTAACCTCCTCTCTCTGCCACATTGGTGTATCTTTGTCAAAAGAATAAAGCCAGCCAGCTTTTCCTCTAATCTTTGGTGAGTAGCTGGGCGGCTTTATCTAAAGGATCTGAGAGTCACCTTTCTGGATTTTTCTCTATCCATTAAACAACTTCTTTCACTATCCCACTACCCTCTATTCCTCCCCCCCCCCATTTTTTTAAAATCATAGGTACTACTGTATCATTTGCCTCCTGGAAAGTGCCTCATATCTTTGCATCTCAAAAACCTGCCTCTTTCTTTCAATATTTGAAATGCCCCCAAATTGTCTTTGTTCCTCCCCTAAATGTCAAGTGTAAATCTTAGTATTGCTGTAATGCTAGGTCTTTGCTAGTTATGGAAAATGATTTGATCTTCAGTGGTGGTGTCCTGCGGTGTGACCTAACCCAGGCCCCATCCCCACATAGAAAAAGAAAATTTTTAGTAGCATGAAGGGGTGACCCAATTAGCTTAAAGAAAAGTAGAGGAAACTTCTTGAACCTAAATTACTTAAAAGGCTCTCTGAAAGAGCAGAAGAAATGGAGAGATTCAAAGACAGATGTCATTTACCCCCAAATTTTAGACAGCCAACTCTGACAGCCGCCTGCATCATCTCTGAGAGTTGAAGGCAGTCCTTAGTAGGCTCAGGCTCAGAGGCATTGGTGAAAGGTAGAAGCAGGCAGGAGGGCTCAAATCCAGGAAGGAACAGAACTGTTCTGGGTCCTCTCTAAGCTGGTAAGAACTTCAACACTGAGAGGAGCCGGGCATGCCCCATGGGTGGAAATGGGACAAATCTGGTTCTCAGAATAATTTCCGGTAGCCAATGGCAGATTTTGTAATCAAGTCATTAGTGGGTGTTGCAGATTGAGCAGGGTGACCACATGCCACAGTTTGCTGGCTGGTTTATTCCTATTTTTCTGGCATAATTATTAATAATAACCTCTTTGACTTTTTTTATAGGTGAGAGAAGAGGAAATAGCGAGGCAGACTCCTGCATGCGCCCCAACCAGGATCCACCCAGCAACCCCATCTAGGACCAGTGCTTGAGTACCAAGCTATTTTTAGCACCTGAGGCTGATGCACTCGGGCCAACAGAGCTATCCTCAGCACCTAGGGCCATGCTTGAACCTATTGAGCTACTGACTGCAGGAGAGGAAGAGGGAGAGAAAGGGGAGAGAAACAGATGGTTGCTTCTCTTGTATTCCCTGACCGGTAATCGAACCCAGGATATCCATATGCTGAGCTGATGCCCTATCCACTGAGCCACTGCCAGGGCCCTCTCTTTGACTGTTAAAGAATTCCTACTTTAAACCAGCCACAGCACACTAACTAGTGTGCTGCAAGAAATTTAAAACATGCAGTACCTGACTATTTAGTTAATACACTGACTTCTTTTCCCTTAGATTGTCAAATAAAGAAAAATGACAACAGCCAACACAATAGCCATCCAGTGTGAACAAATAAAGTCATACCTATTTTTTTTGTCTGATCAGCAAAAAAAACAATGTAGCATTTTTGGTGTGCTGCAGAATTTCAGTCATTAGGTTATGTGCACCATGAGATTTAAAAAAAAGGTTGAAAATTGCTGCTTTAGACAATAAATTTGATGACCACTTCAGTGGACAGAAGAACTTCCAATGATGTTGCTGAAAGGAAGACTAGTTTTCTTAGGTAACAAAAAATGCAGGTCTTTGCTGTTAAAGTTCTTATGAGTGTGTGCTGAGTTTAGGAGAGCCTACATGTTTGTGCGGGGCACTATTCTGAGTAAATGATGTTCAAGACATTTATTCCACGAAGAGCCCATGTGGACATTTGAGCTAGCTCGAAGTAAGAAACAGTTGTGTTGCCCACAACATCAATGGCTATCTGATCCCATCCACCCAGCTGAGGCATTTTACCCAGCTAGCAGCTTACGTGTCCCAGGGAGCAGCCATGATCCGGGCACTGATGTCTCTTCAGAGGGCAAGGAGTTCCTGACATGAGACTCCAGACATTATCCCTCCAACTCTCTCTTCCTCTCATTCACATACCCACTCAGGCCATGAAAATCACATGAATGAGTGAAATGAGTTGGGGTCAGAGAAACAGCAGGTTAAGTCCAATGATAGCAATGGAACTGACAGTCAACCTTCATGTTGAGGCCACAGTAGGGAATAGCGGAGTCCATCGAGGACTCACAGTGCCGACTGATCATTGCCGGTGTAGACAAAGTGGTGCAGTTTCTCCACTTCTCAGCAGAAGCAGGAGTCCAGATAATTATGAAACCTCCGAGATTTTAACTGTTGTTAACTGATTCAACTCCTACTACCTACCCCCCAAAATCATGCAATAATAAATTGAACACATCTGCAGTCTGGATCCAGCCTTCCGCTTGCTAGTTTACAACCCACATTTCTACCACAAATGTTTTAATAAGCACCGAGATTTCCTGTGTTCCATCACTCTACTAACTTAGAACAGATATACCCAGATAAGACAGAGGAGAAACAGGGGATTAGTCTGTACTAGGTCAGAAGGAGACTTGGAGACCATCCAGTTCAATGCTCTTTATTTTGGAATTGAGGAAAGGAGAGCCCAGAGAAGCTTCATGATCTACCTACAGCAGAACAAGTCCATAAGGAAAGCTTGAGTTAAAATTCATCTACTCGAGTCTCCAAGTGACGTCCCTTATGAGGTTTAACAGGTCAAAGGAAACAGGAAGCTGAGACATTTTGGTATGCCCAGAAGTTTCCAGGTAATCAGCAAAGCAATCAACAAACTGTGAGCACAGATTCTGGGCAATTTGTTGTGAAGACTACAAGTAAATAGAAGGCCTGTTTCCAGCTGTTCAAGAAAGTATGAGCCAGTGATTAGGATGCAGAATTGAGTGTTGGGAGATCTGGTCCCTCCTCTCTTTTGTGTGTCCCTTGAGTAATGAATGACCTGAGTCTCAGGTGGAGGTGCTCAGTCTACCTGCGAAACGGCTACATTGCAGCCATACTCTGCTTCTGTCTTCAGTTTTCCTAAGTGCTGTAATATTAATTAAACATTAATTATTTGAAAGGTTCTTTTAGCGTTTGAACTCAGTGGGCTGCAGCAGAGATGACATGAATACCATCCCCTGTTGGCAACATGCTGTTTTGTAAAATAAAAGCTCCTTCCCTCTTGCCATCTCCGCCCATGCAAACAGTTTATTTTGCCCATCCTCTGGCTATTTCACCTTTTGGGTCATCATTTTCATGAGACAAGTGAAAATAATACTTCTCTTGTGCTCCAGAGAGCCAAATCCCTTCTCCTGGCTGGATCCGAAGACAGTGAGTTGGTGTGGTCATGGAAGGAGCCTGATGTACAGTCTAAGCACAAATCCTCAGGGAGAAATAATATATCTCTTTGAAGAAAAAAAAACAGCTTATACTTATGAGGTAGGAGATTTTCAATTTATAAAGGTTTACCATTTCCTATGATTGCCAGGATAACTGCATTCCAGAAGGTTTGGCTTCTCCTATGAAAGACAGGCCTGCCTTTGGGACCTGGGATGTAGATTCGAAAGCGATGCATGATAAGCCTGCTCTCAGTCCCCATGCGCCACGTCCCCTGAGGCTGTGAAGCAACGCAGAGCAAAGGGTTGACACCCATTATCCGGAGAGATGGCAAAGTTCTTCTCACTGATTTCTTCCCCTATCACTACTCTCAGACCTGAATTTGAAATTGATTTCTTTAATAACTATTAAAGATCTTTTTAATTAAACCAGGCATCCTGTCCCTTGGCAAACTTTTCCTGATGACATCTCTGGTTAATTAAAGGTTTAAGCTGCAAAGACATATTACATAAGAACAAGGCAAGCTGCTTTATGGCATGCCCGTGAAGGACCCTGCTGGTCCCTGCTGCAGAAACTGAGGTAGATTGGAGGGCTGGCCCCCTCTTGCTTTATGGCAGTGTAAGAAGCTGCAAAATAAGTGTTGATAATAGCAGTGGTTGAGGGAGGCAGGAGTGGTTAATTTTTCTGTTTCCTGAGCTTCAATCTCTCCTTTCGGGTTTTCTGGGTAAGTGTTCATCAAGCGATTTTCATTAAAAGCATCATTCATTTCTATCATAAATCACTGATGCTGACAAAACATTTTTACCTTTCATCCAAAATTCCTGAGGTAGGTGATGCATTTCATAATCAGAGAACAGCGAATAAAGGCCTCTTTTCACCCATCAATAAAATGCAGCCACCTCTGCAATAGAAAGTAGCAGGTTCTCACAAGAAGGGGGGAAATTGTATATGTATTTGCAAGAGTAAATTGCTCTGATCCATGTACCTTCTTTCTTCTTACCTAGTTCATTTTTCTTTTCATTTTTTCCCCCACTGAGACCCCTATTTCAAAAGAGTAGAACAGGGTAAGCTGTGCAGAATGTCATTAAAAAACAGAACCTTTGGCCTGGCAAGGTGGCTCAATGGATAAAGTGTTGACCCATGTGCCAGAGGTCGTGGGGTCAACCACCAGTCAGGACAAGAATAAATCAATGAGTACACAACTCAGTGAGACAACTAGTTGATGTTTTTCTCGCTCTCTCTCCTCCTCCCCCTACTAAGTCAATAGAAAAATTTAAAACAAAAACAAACCCAAATAACAAAACTTTTCTGCATGCAAAGTTAAATAGCTTTTAGGTTGGGAACCAAATCCATGGCCTTGGCTTTGTGTTCATGATGGTTGCAAACAATAGGTCTCAAACCTAGATGTACATTAGAAGTTCTTCAGATTGCTGTTAAATTAGATGCTTGCATCTCACCCTAAGCCTACTGAAATTCTGCAGGTGATATTTCTAGGCACCCAAGTTTAGAAACCATAGCTCTAATCAAGTTGAGTTGGTATCACTTCTAGGCCTGCCTGGAATTGAGAAAGGTAGCTTACTATTTCAATATTTTGGTCTTATACACAATTCAGATAGGCAAAACAAAGCAAGGAGAAATATTGCTAATGAAAAGTGCCTCCAATTCTTATATGACTCAAAGAGAGGATTAAAAAGATTTTTCCACTCACACATTGTCACTGGTCAGTGGCTCACAGCTCTAGATCACCAGTTCTCAAACAGTTAGAGAATCAGAATCACCTGGATAACTTATTTTCCTAATCATTGTATTATAAAAAATTTCAAGCATACAGAAAGATAGAATGATAGCCTGCTCAACAGCCACACATGTAATATACCAACCGCCTAAATCCAAAACTTGTTAACATTTTGCGTATGTGCACACACATACATGCATCTGTAATTATGGAACCATTAAAAAGTATATTATAGACATCATGTTATGTAACACCTAAATAATAACCTTAAGTAACCCAGAAATACTTCAGCACACATTCTTCAAAACTAATGACCTCTTGGATATAACCACAACACCATTATCACACCTACCTGAATTAAAAATAATTTCCTCAGCTCATATAACATTCAACCCATAATCAATTTTCTAGGAGACTTAAAAAGACAAATGAAAACAAAAGAGCAGGGCTTTCTGGCCAGATTCCTAAGAATGTTTGTTCAGTTAGGTAATGATCATGCTTTGAGAAATGCTACTGTATATGACTGATTAATTAAGAATGCTTGTCTGTCCAAGAACTGAAACACAGTTCATTTTTTGTATCTGGTAATTGCTTGGTAATTTGCATGGCACTTAACAGTCATTATTTCATCTGATGCTGCTAGCACTGTCACGCTAAGGTAGACAGAGTGATGAGGCAACTTGGACCAAGAGTTACTGTGACCTGCCCAGGTCCCAGAGGGAGATCACAGTGGACACTTGGATTTCAACTCTGGGGTAACAGAGGGAGCTCTAAGCTGGGAGCTGCACGTGGGGGGAGCTGCATCCCAGGTGAGATGCTGGTTCTCACTCTGCATCTAGCTGTGCTATGTGACTAGGACATTGGACCAAACTTCCCTGGTCTTCAATGTCTTCATCTGAACAGTGAAGGACTAAATTGATGGTCTCTATGATCTTTTCCACTTCAATCTTTCTTCCATTCAGTGCATTCCTGACTCCTTCTCCAAAACCCTTTATTTATCTCCCTGTGGTTCAGCAGCAAATTTATATGGGGGTTTATCAAGTCAGAGAAATACTCACTGATAGAATGTTGTTGAGGAAGAAATGAATTTGACAAACACCTACCCACTTGCTATGGCTAGAGGTGCCCAGGCACCTTGAGCCCAGGAGTGTGAGAGGAGCTCCTTCAGGTAGTCAGATGGGACAGGGGTTGCATAAGGAAGTTCAGCTTGAGACTCCCATTCCATTTTACAAGTGGCCACAGCTCCCGCCTTCTTCCCAGTGTCACAAGGGCTCTGTGCTCACGTTAGCCCCTGCCAGGTTCACTAACGTTCCCTGGATGGTCCACAGCAGACCTGTGGTCTGACAGCTGAGGACCAGAGTTACTTAACATTTTTTTCTTGGTGGAGACTTTAATTTTATACGTATTGTGTGAATTTTTTTAAAAAAAACCTGAACATATACATGCATTGCTTGTGCAATTAAAAATAAATCACTTAAAATCGTTGATGGCTCGACAGGTTTTTCTTTTCAGACTCTCTCAAAGACAAAGCAATCTCCAGGGTGGAACAAATGGCTCTGAGGTTTTCACTAGTGTGGGGGTGGGGTGGGGGGTGGGGAGTTGGGGCGGGAAGGTGGTATGAACTCCCGTTTACAGGAACTGAATGGAAATGGCCAAACAATACTGACACAACAACAATAATGTTTAAGTACATCTATACAGTCCACATGTGCATTAAGGGGCAATATGGCAACTAAGGCTAGATAACCATAGTGGAATCTGGAACAGTGAAGGAAGGTGGGAGAGGAAGATGTGGAGTAAAGAATCAATTTCTCTAATTCTTTCTGCCTTCGCCTCCCAGCCTCTCAGGACTTCTTTCAGAATATCCTCTCTTCTCTCCTCCACCCCCAGTTCTGCCAGACCTGCCCAGTCAGGAGGCATACCGTCCTAATGTCACTCACTACATCCCCTACCAGAGGCTCTAAGCATGATTCTTCTTCCAAAGTCCTTTGTGCTCATTAGGGAAGGAGCTCACCAGTGGTCGGGGTGACTAGCCCGAGATCATACAGCCCAGCAGTCTCACAGAGGGGAGTTAATATCTAGAGCTTTCTGTCCTGAAGGTGTCAGACTCCATGGGAACAAGCCCTTCTCAAGGAAAATTTGACAGGAAGTGATCATCAAGTTCAGCTGGCTGATGCCTTGATTCTCTCTAGCCTGCCTCCCAAGGGTCTCTGGGTTGTCTGGTTTTAGTGACACATATGCCCTCCTGGAATCAGCTCAGGTGGTCATTATCCCTCAGAAAGATGAAAGTGGAAAGGACAAGTTTAAAACCTCAGGACTGAATAAAAGGCATTCAGAACAATGAAGGCAAAATGGGGCAGGCCAGGCTATGCATGGCGTGAAGTGGGCATAGCGGACATGGAGTCAGTTTAATATAGTGGCTAGTCTTCTGGGTGCTGGAGTCAGGGGCCTGTGTTCTAATCCCAGCTCTGCCAGCAGCTGTAGACTTTGGTCAAGTTGAAATCTTCCTTCCCCCTGGTATCCCCAGGTTCGACCTGGTCAGACCTCAGGTGCTATTTTAGAATTTGCTGTCTCTTAAATGTATAACTTATATATTATGTAGCCTTTCTGAACTTCAGTGCCATCAACTAAAAAAAAACAAAAATGGCATTAAGAATATGTTGTTGCAGAATATTTGTCAAAATTTAGAGACAATGGATTCAAAGCATCTGATACAGAATCCACCCCTCAATGAATATGTACATCATGTTGGTAGCTATGGTAGGAATGGGACGTTCGTTTGGCTGCCTACATCTGAACCAGTTTGTATCTTTGGTGAATTCCCCCCTTAATGAGGGACAAAGACAGCCTCTCCCAAAGGAGTTGAAAATTCTAGCTACTTCCTTTCCTAGCCTCCTTGCAGCTAGAGCCCAGATTTATGCTTTGACAATCAGACCCCTGAGCTGACGGACAAAAGAGGACAGAGAGCAGTGGGAGTGGTGACAGCTCAGAGGTTGAATTCCTGGTACCAAAGCAACATGGTGCTGGCATCAGTGACAGAAGCAGCCTAGCTGAGTCCCTGCACAGAAACGGCAGTGCTGCAAATAGTGGCATCTTGTTCTCTGAAAGAGACCAGTTCTGAGGGACAAGGTTAGGCATACCTCTGGAAGCTTAGCCCTGGTTTGTTGTGAGCTTTCTAAAAATCTTAACTATTCTGTTTTGGCTTTATTAGCCAAAGTCATCTCCTACAGCTTGCAATCCAGAATTTGACTGCCATCAAGGTACTCAATATCTCTCTCTGCAGGTCATTTTCCTCATCTTTAGAATGAGGTTAATTCTTTAGGGATAGAAGAAAAAAAATGTGTATCAGGTGTCTGACATCAGAGTACTCAATAAATATTATTTCCCCCTGAAAACACCTACCAGCAGTTACAACCTCAAGTTACTGTATTACTGACATTCTTTTTTGACAATTGAGTGTCTGTGTGCCTTAGGAATCCACATGGTTCTAGAGAGATCTCACTGTATTGGCTGATTCTTTAGCTAGAGTGTGATCAGAAGGCCAGGGGTAAAATATACCCCAGGTTTACATGTAGAATCACTCAGAGCCGTCAAGAGGGATCTGTGTGAACTGAATGCAGCCTGAGGACCAGCTCTGGCCTGTAATTCTGAGAAATCATGACTTATACCGCCAAATTCCCCCAAATCCTCCAAGTGAAATAAAATAATCTTGTTATGAATAAGTATGTTTTTAATGCTTTCAAAAATATAATTTCTACCATTTTCAAAATTTGCTAAAACCGGAGTAAGAAAAAATTGCCCTATTATTATCTCTTGCCATCTTTTTTGCTCAGACTGGTTGGTTTGGGCCCCTTTGTTTAGGCCCCTGCACTTCCACAACATTGCCACTAGGTGGTGATCAAGAGCCACATGCTCTGCCTTTGGAGCCTTGACAGAATTCTAGATATTTCTCCATGTATAAGACGCACATTTTTTTCCAAAAAATTTGGGATCTGAAAACTGGGTGCGTCTTATACAATGGTTGTAGGTTTTTTACTTGCATTTCCCGCTTTTTTTGCGTTTGTTGTCTTTGCGCTCTTGTTTTGCACTTGTTACCAGTATATCATGGTAGGTTACATTTTGCCAGTTCTGCCTAGAAATGGCTCAGAAAAGATTTTCATCCAGTGCTGAATTCAAGTTAAAAATGATCCAGTTTGCAAAAGTGAATGGAAATCGTGCCGCTGAACATAAGTTTGGTCCTCCTCCAGCTGAGAAATCAATCCGAAACAGTGATGAGGAGCCATATGAATTCTATAATGAATAAAACTTGAGTTCAATAACTTTATGTAATACATTTTTCTTCAAATTTTGGGTCCCAAAATTAAGGTGCATCTTATACATGGGGAAATACGGTACCTTATAACTGCTTTAGACCCACCTTACAGATCTGTAGGTAATTTCATTATCTATTAACTACAAGAAAAGGAAAACCACTCAAACTAGCTTAAGAAAAACGGGGTAATTGATTGGATGTACAGCAGGTATCTCACAGAACCTAAGGACAGTAAGGACAGACAGATCTCAAAAAAGGAAAAAAAAAAAAAAACAATCCCTTTCTTCATTTCTCTAGGAGCTCATGAAGCCTTGTCCCTAAACCTCTTAATGGCCTGCCTCATTCTTTCCCCTGGACAGCCACCTGGATTGTACCCTTGTTTCTCCTTGCCTAAAGAGATTGATAGTAGCCTATCAATCTCTAGGGCTGTAGTGTCTTTCTTTCCTTTCATTGCACTTATTACCGCCTGAGCATAGAGTATATGCTTCTTTCCTGTCTCATCCTTGCCTCTATCAGGAAAGGGAATTTGTTTTCATCACTGTTGCATCATCTGTGCCCAGAAGAGGGTGTGATGCATAGAAAGTGCTCAATGAATAGTTTTGAATGAGTGAGGAATGAATGAATGAGTGTATTCTCCTTCTCTCTCCATTCTTGTTCTCAGCTTCTAGGAACTTCTGGGAGCTCATGGGAGAAAATGGCTTCCTAGACCCAGGCCTCTGTGACCCTTGCACCCATTCAAGCTCCTAATAGTTGATGAATTAGTTTCCTGCTGAAATTTTTGAAGACAGAAAGGCCCTGATTAACTCAGTCCAGCCCACATATGAGTTCCTTCAGAGTTCACCCTAAGTCCAAAGACCTTTGGTTGCAGAATGGGGCCCCCAAAGTACAAAAAGGTATCCAGCACTGTGTGAAGAAAGGATTTGCATGCCTAAGTCAAAACCATTATGTGCACAGTCTTTGTTTAATTTCATGTGTACGTATATGAAATAAAAAAGGAATTGGTGATTGTTCAAGTGCCCCAATAATCCACAGGGCACTTGGACAATGACTATTGTTTTGTTGTTATTGTTTTTGTTATATACACATGCACACAATTCAACAACAACAAAAATACCCAGTACTTACATGTATATGTCTCTCTTTATGAACTCCTGTTTCTATAAAAGCCCTTCTACATGGAACTTCTTAGGAGCCCCGATCAGAAGATGAGCCTCCACATGGAAGGAACCTGGACCCTTCCTGGACTCAGCAGAGGAGCGTTTCCCCTGATGGATGCTTCCTGCTGTGGTTCTCTTCTTCCTAAGAAAACCTTCAATTAATTTTCTGCCGGCATCCCCTTGGCGATGAGCTGAACTCTTCCCATCCATACTAATCCCCCTGCACACACATACATACACCAGTCCTCTCAGTGTGTTTTCCTAGTATCTATAAAATGAGACCTAACCTTTACTGTG
Organism: Rhynchonycteris naso; assembly: GCA_037038555.1. Lineage (NCBI taxonomy): Eukaryota > Metazoa > Chordata > Mammalia > Chiroptera > Emballonuridae > Rhynchonycteris > Rhynchonycteris naso. The sequence goes on along the minus strand of CM072998.1, from coordinate 202,410,216 downwards.
CTGTGACACTGTGTTTTTTCTTTGACCTGTCCCTCCCAAACAAGAAATTCATCCCAACCTGTTTCCTCTGCTCTGTAGCTAGAGTTGGGTACAATCGCTGCAGTATTAATTAATTAACAGACTCTTGGAGCAGTTGCCCTGGCAATGCTCACCAAAGCATCAGAACCCTTCCAACAGAATAGTACATACAACAGCCAATTAACTGTTTTTCTCACACCGATGAGCCAAGTGCACAAAGCACCTGGTGCAGAGAAAGGCACCCAGGGGGTGCTCAGTAAACACTTGCTGACTAGCTGACAACACCTAGGCAATGAGGAGGGAGCTTAGTCCGCTGACTGGAACATCTAAAGGCATTTAGAGTCAGGGACGGAGACAACGTCCAAGGGGAATAGCAGCCAATGTGATCTACAAGAGCATCAGTGTGGTGCTAACACCTTACAAATAATCTAGAGAAGCAGGGAAAGGATTACCATCCTTCTGCTAGGGCAGGCTACTCCTGAAAGGGGAGAGGAAAAAGCTAGACCAATTCTTTCTCTGCCTGTCATTTCCACTGTCAGCTCCCAAGGCAACATAGATGATTTTTCACTTTGGACTTCAGTCTTGGGGGTTCCACTACAGCAGACCATCAGCCCAACTCAAGTTAGGTCAGATGAGCAGTGGTACGGAAGTGCTCCCTCACTCGAGGGTGAGTAACAGAGAATGCTCACTCTCTACCTAAACACAAAAACTAGCGCTCAGCTCGGTTACAGACAGACATGATAGTTCCAGCTTGATGCTGCTGAGACTTTGTGGCTCCAGTCTTTAGGAAAGTTGAATCATCCCAGGTGCATCTCAGATCCAGATAGAAACAGCTTGCTCCATTATAGACTCAATCACTGATGGCTTCCCACAATTCTTTTGAATATAAAGAATGGAGGGAAACTCACTTAAATTAGCCATTAAAGGAGGGTTTATTGAGAAAATGCAGGACTCACAGTCACCTGTCCCAACTGGGCCTCTTGGAGAGAGGATCTAAATAAGCAGAGGGCACAGGGACTACATAGCTGTCCTTTGTGATTCTCTCTGACACAAAAAGTCTTACATCTCCACCTCTCTCCAACCATGCTGCCTTCTCCTCTCTGTGCACCTGTATCCTCAAGGTCTCTGCTCCCATACCGTCAGTCGTGGCTTGCACTTGAGTGACTCTGACCCCATCACTATATGCACTTTGGACTCAGGTTCTGACAGATAATTCAGTCCCTCACTATTCCACTTCCAAATTTCTAGAGAGGAGTCTGACTAGCTCAACTCTGCTCAGAAAACTGCTCTAGACCAAATAATTGTATGAGAAATTGAGGGGAGACAGCAGGTTGCATGATATGGTCATGACTGCCTTGGCTGGGAGCACCTCTCTGAGAGGAGAGCTCTGGGCAGGGACAGGACCCCCAAGCTGTGTGACTACAGCTCCCCTGATCAGAATCTTCTGAGCCCTGTTAGTTCCCACAGCTCCTGTGCCCTGCTGCCCTCTGTTCCATATGTCTTCTTGTTCTTCTACATGTTCTTTGTACCTTTTAAGCATCCTTTTCCTGACCATGACCTTCACTTTCCCATCACCTCCCCTTAGCCATTTCTACTCCTGCACGATATTCCTAGATTCAGTTTTGGATGGAGGGTATACAGGGTATGTGACCCCAATCTCAAGAGTGCATATCTTCAAACCCCACTCTCACCCACCCACACCCCACTTATCTAATCACAGCCGTCACCTCTTTGCTCATCAGAAAACATTTGTCTCCCAAGTTCACTGTGACGTAGTCCTCTACCGCCATCTGTCTAACCCAAGTCTGTTCCATCAGTGCTTCAGTCAGCAGATCAGCTTTCTCAGAGAGTTCAATACAGTCATATCATAATCAATCAGTACAGATCTTGAGTTCAAGTTAAGCCATCAACCAGGTTTCACAAATTTTTAAATTCTGGCTTATTTTCCAGAGGCCAGCTGCTTAATTCTGATTCCGAGGACTTGATGATACCAGGTGCTTTCTGAGTAAGTTCAAAACAATAGCCCAATTCGAAGTAAAATCTGCATATTTCTCATTCATGCATGTACTTCTTTTTTTAGTCACCAAATATATATGGAGTACCTGAAATGTGTTAAGCCCTACCTTCTCAGGCTAAGGAGACACAGGTAAACAAAAGCAGACAAGCCCCCGCTCTCGTGGATGCAAATATTAATAAATTACCTGAAATATAATGATAAAGTGAGATCAGGACAATGAGGGGAAAGGACACAGCTTGGGAATATCATGTAACAGGAGTTTGTTTAGACTGAGGACTCAGCTGAAGGATTTCTTGAGGAAGTAAGATTTGTATTCAGCGCTGAAAATAAAGTTACTTAGGCCAAGGAGCAAAGATGAGAGGAGAAGTCCAGGTAGAGGGGCCTGCATGTGCAAAGGCCCAGTGGCCAGAGGCAGCATGACGCATTGCAGGAACTGCAAGAAGATCCAAGTGAGAGGACAGTAATACTAAAGGAGACTGGAGGAGGAGGGGGCAACCAGACATCACAGAGCTTTGAGGTCCAGTTCAGCACTTTGGGTTTTATCCCAGTAGCTCAGAGAAGCAGAAAATGAGATGATTTAAGTGGCAGGGTTGGTGAAAAGAGGTTACAGAGGGATGATGTTATTAGACTCCTGTGTTCAAAGGTCTCCCTTGGCTACAAAAATAAGTGCAAAATGGAAAGGGCCAGAATGGGTGGACAGACCAAAGAAGAAGCTGATAGAGTCAATACAAGCAAGATGATGGACCTGGGACTGGGCCAAGGTGTCAGAGTTGGGAGAAGGAAATGTGAATCTGAGAGATGATGGGGGGACCATCAGGAGCATGCAGTCTGCTGGGAGAGCTAATGCGTGTGCACGCACATGCGCGCGCACACACACGTAACTTGTTTTAAATGACATGGAGAAATGGCTTAAAGAGAAGGGTAGCATTGGCTCTAACTGGGGAAGGCGTCATAGACAACATGGCTCTGAACTAGGACTTACTGAAAGATGCTTAGATTTGGACATGCTGGAATGGAAGAGGGTGGGGACTCCAGACAGACCCTAGGAATGTATCTCAAGGTTCAGGTGTTGGGTTTTTGCACTGGTATCCTTTGTACACAGGTTTCTAATTGCCCAGTGCTGAGTAAAACTTGAGGGAATTAATCAGGTGATACTGAAAGTGCACAAAGGTATTCACATAACATCGGCCAGTGTGCGCTGGGTGTCTCCACTGTCACAGGCATTGTGATTATACACAAGTTGACACCCCACAGGCACTGCCCTCAAGTGCTTCTGCCAAGCTCACCATCTTCACAGCCCACAGAGCAGAGTCTGAAGACCCCCTGCCCCAGTGTCACCTGGGCAGCTTGCTAAAGTCCAGATCCCCAGGCTTCTCCCAAAACTAACCAAATCTGACTCTCTTTACTAAGACCCAGAGCTTCTTTAAAGCAAACTCACGGGGAGATGGGAGGGGGGATGGGGGGGCAGGGATATGGTCCTTCAGCATAAAAACAGAGTGAGGAGGCAGAAGAGGGAAGAGGTATTTTTTGAGTGACTGTGTTGCCTATATGACAAGCATATTGCACATTAATTCATGTAAGCCTCCCCAAGGACACGACCACGGTTAGATTATATCTCCATTTCACAGATAAGGAATTTACCTAAGGATACAACTCCTATGTTATAATATGGAGGCTCCAAGACCTCACCTCTTCCACAAAAAAAAAAAAAAAAAAAAAAATGTTTAAGTTCAATCTAACTGTCAAAAATTGAGGCAGACCACCACCTGTTAGCTCACCAGCAGAATAACATTGGTCCATTTAATGAAAAATGCCTGTGAAGTTTTGCTATGGTTTTCCCCCATAGAAACAAGCAGATGAGCTTTTTATGGGCATCTCTGGGACAGTGGAGCAGTCAGGGAGAGAAGGTATAGAAGGAAGGGGGGAACCAGAGAAGGAAAAAAATCAGCTTGTAAGTTGATGAACTAAGCCAGTTGGAACTGAGAGTCCCCTCAAGGGTCACCTGTGGAAGTCATACACTATCACTTGGGACAAGTTCTGATTTGCAGATAAGACTGCCCCTCTCACACTAAAACTTAATGGAAATTCAGAGGGTCAAAGAAGAGCTGACCCTGCAGAGCCACTTCTAGAAGGGAGACACAGCAAGCCAAATATCAACACCCTGTCTTCCCCCTCCACCGCCATTTACAGATAACCTTCTGGTCTAGGCACTACTCGATTCTTCCTGGATAACTGGCTGGACCCAACAAAACAGGCACAAGCCCAGAGAGCCAAATCTGCAATTAAGCCACGGGAGTTAATGAGGAGAGAAGTGCCAGGTAGAAAGAATGAGCAGACACCGAGACCACAGCAGATGACAGTGAGGTTTAATTCCTTCGTGCGGGGTGGGAAGATTGGCAAGCATGTGCCAATTGGAGCAGATTATTGCTGCGGAGGTGAAATATTTCATAGGATATTTTCAAAGGGAGATGCATGCAGAGGAAACAGTTCCAAATAGGTGTGTGTGTGTGTGTGTGTGTGTGTGTGTGTGTTTTAATATCTTTGCCCTAGCAAGCTAGGTAAGGAGCATGTGGGTAATTGATGCATATGTATGAGAGCATAATTAAGAACTATAAGACCTGGAAGATTTTCAAGCTCTATGGCAATTATAAACCATAAAAAAAAATCCCTTCCTTGAGGTGCAGGGCTATTATTCAAGCATCTCTCCTCATTATGGTAGCTGGAACTTCCACAGCACTGCACAGAAATGGGATAAACAAGGGGTAACCTGTCATAAACTAACCATTCCTGGCTTTGTGTTTTTCCAAGGTCTTTCCACACATTATCTTATCTGATCCCTACATGTATTAGTTTCCTACTGCTATAACAAATTACTACAAATTTAGAGGCTTAAGGCGGCACTTTTTTTTTCCCCTTACAGTTTTGAAGTCAGAAGTCCAAAATGAGTCTCGTAGGACTAAATCAAACTGTCGGCAAGGGGTGGTTCTTTCTGAAGGCTGCAGAGGAGAACCTGTTTCTTATTTCTTTCAACTTGCTTTGCTGGGCCTGTGGCCCCTTCCTTCATCTTCAAGGCCGGCCACTTCACATCTTCAAGTCTCTCTCTACTTCTGTTACCATGTCACCTTCTGTCCCTCTGATCTCTTTCCTTCCTCTTATAAGGAAACCTGTGATTACATCAGACCCACCTGGATAGTCCCGGATACTTTCCCCATCTCTAGATCCTTAATTCAATCACACCTGCAAAGCCCCTTTTGCCATTTAAAGTGGCATATTTGCAGGTTCTGGAGATTGGCACGTGAAAATCTTTGGGGCACATTCCTCAGTCAACCACACTATAGAAATGCTATGAAATAAATCATTTAAATCCCATTTTGCTGATAAAGAAAGTGACTTGACTTTGCTGGGTAATTGCATTCATGCATTCCACCAATGTTAATTGTATGTCCATGTAGCAGACACTATTGTATACACAATGAAGTCTGGCTCGAGACACTTACATGCTAGTGGGAAAGAAGCGGTTATTTAAAGATTCACATAGATACAAATCTGTTTGTGTTGGAAAGGAGAGGAATAGGGTCACTGGAGAGAAAAATAACAGGAGTCATCTTTTAGATTTGGGGGGAGCGAGGTCAGGGGAAATCTTGTGATGTGTACAAAGACCAGAAGATATATGGGAAGAGACAGTCAAAAGGAGGAAGGAGAAAAAGCATTTGATGCTGAGGGAACAGAGTGAAAATACCCTGTACTGGGGAAAAAATCTATAACTTCAACACCAGTGTGGCTGGAGCATGGTGAGTAGATGTCACCTCTGCCTGAAAGCCTTTCCTGACCTTGAATTATGAACCCTCCTTGAATTTCCTTACCCTTACCTGTTGGGCAGATAAAATATATTATGCTCACTTCGTTAAAGATGGAACTGCCCACGTGGAAGCCCGTCACCTAGGTGATAATATTAAGTGCCCTTCTTGCTTCGGATGGGCATGATTATATTAATGTGTGTTGGGTGCAGGCTGTGGGCAGGCAGGATCCTTGTAGCCTAGGGCTTGGTTTTAGGACTAAGCCTCTCCCACCCTTTTTGCTGTGGAGTGGTGCACTCTCATGAGGAATCCCATTATGCCTCAGATATGTGACTTTGTATCAGAGACTTCCTTGTTTGTATATTGGATTAAATGTTTTGATTTCTACACTATAAAGTGGGGCAGACCAGGAGCTTCTCTCTCTTGGTTCCTGAGATTAGCATTAGAGAGAAGGAGAGAAAGGCCACGTGGAGGAGGCCAGGAGAAGCAGCCAAGATGGCGGAGTGCTGAGGGAGAAGCCAGTTTGTGCAGAGAGAAGGAGATGAGAAACAGAGGTGAATAAGGCTGGTGAGCTAGAAACCTTTGATTCTAGGAAACTTGGATAAGTCAGTACCTTTGTGAGCACTGAATGAGTGGTTTTTGGAGCCCAGTGTGTGTTTTTACTTGCCCGCCAGGTGCAAGCTAGGATTAAAGCTAATGGCCCACCAGTTCTTGGCTCCGTTGTTTCATTACTGACTGTTTGAATCTAATGCAAACCTGCACTGGCTAGGCAGCTGTGATGGTGGCTGCGGCTACTGGCCTTACATTACCCTTCATCAGAACACCATGCCAATTTTAATTCCCTGAATATTTGGGTCTCTTTAATTAGACTGTGAATCATGCAGAATAGACTGGGTCTATTTATTCCTGAATACTCATCCTTGCACTGTTCTTGGCATGGATTATGTACTCAATAAACACAGAATAAATGTATGAATGAGTAATATACAAATTGCTCTTTCTGTAAAAACTCTCTGTGCTCATGTGAACAAGCCACAACGTTATCAACATTATACCCACTATGCAGAGAAAGTGTCACTCCTTCATGTTCCATATCTGGTGTGGTGTTCCTCACAAGCCTCCCCTTCCCTCCTCAGATACTAGATAGTGAGAGGGAAATATTATACATATTTAGTTCATCCTGTTCAAATTTTAGTTTTATCTATTAGCAGCCTCTTTCTATAGCTTAGACTATAGAGTTTGGGTTACTCCATCTTTCACATTCCTGACTGTTGGGCAGATAAAATATATTATGCTCACTTTGTTAAAGATGGCATTGCCCACATGGAAGTCCGTTGATATTAATGTGTGTTGGGGAACAGGCTGTGGGCAGACCGGGTCATTATAGCCTAAGGCTTAGTTTTAAGAGTAAGCTTTTTCCCACACCCTTGACTGATTGGATAATGTGGGGTGATAGCTCTCCTGAGGAATCCCATTATGCCTCAGATGGGTGACTTTGTATCAGAGACTTTCTTGTGTGTAGATTGGATTAAGGGTTTGGATTTCTACACTATAAAGTGGGGCAGACCGGGAGCTTGCTCTCTCTTGGTTCCTGAGGTTAGCATTAGAGAGGAGAGCAGATTAAGGCTACATGGAGGAGAGGAGAAGCAGCCAAGATGGCGGAGTGCTGAGGAAGAAGCCAGTTTGTGCAGAGTTTGTGCAGAGAGAAGGAGATGGGAAACAGAGGTGAATAAGTCTGGTGAGCTAGAAACCTTTGATGCTAGGAAACTCAGATAAGTCAGTACCTTTGTGAGCACTGAATGAGTGGGTTTTGGAGCCCAGTGTTTTTTTACTTGCCCGCTGGGTGCAAGCTAGGATTAAAGATGATGGCTCACCATTCATTACCATATATCCGAATCCAATGCGAACCTGGATGGACCAGGTGGCTGTGATGGTAGCCACGACTACTGGCTTTACACTGACCCTTTCCCACCAGAATGGCAGCCAGTAAATCAAGAGACTCTCCAGCATGTGACCCAGAAGCGATCCTACCCCTTGCCCAATGAACATGTTGAATATTTTCACGCTAGAGTGGAAGCTATTTAAAGACAAGGACTTTATTCTATCAGGTACTCTTAGAAGTACTAAAAGTAGGGGGTGGAATACAATATTATTATGAGTTATAACTAAGAGTGATAAGACCACATTCCAAGAGAGTCAGTGGTAACAAAGATCAAAGAGCTGGTGACACACCTTTTCTTGGTCTCATTTTCCCTATCTCTGAAAAATAAAAAATAAAAATATGGATAATATTCTTATCAGGTTTAATTTACAAAATCAAGGTGAAATAAACCTTTTGGGGAGGGAAGGTAAAAGGTCCCAAGAAGACAGCACGGCCACCGTCCCCACCTCCCACCTCTGAGCATCTTCGTCTGCCTGACCTCATGTGCCACTTCAGCACAGACCAAGATCCTACAGAGAAAGTCATGTCCCAATGACTTCCCCTGGAATTCTAGAACTTCCACTGACTTCTGACCCTGCCTCCTTTTCCAACCCTGTCTTTTCTGGTTCTATAATCTAAAGTAATCTACTTGAACTTTCTCTCCCTCAGCTTTCCTCTATCTGGAGACACTCCCATCTCCCTCACTATTGTTAGCAGGAAACCAAGTAACCTTGATGCAACAGAGTCAAAAGACCAGTAACTGAATTAATCCCTGCCAGTTACTTGCAGGCTGGGAGGCCTGCCTCCCTGCACCCTGACAGGCCATGTCACCTTACGTCCTTCCTCCATCCTCTGCTCTGAACCTGGAATGCCCCCACCCCACCCAGGTTTCTCCAGGAATCCTCCCATATTCTTAAGCCCAGGGCAAGTTCCTCTCCAGAAAACTGTCTCAGGATTCTTCAGGCCATATCAGTCTCCTACTTGCTAAAATCCTTGCTGCATTAATCCTAACCAGAACCCTACATTTTAGGGCTTAATTCTCTTCCATTTGTTCCATGTGACTTGTTCCCTAGCTGTAAAACCCTTGAGGAGTATGTCCTACACATCCGAGTGCAGAGAAGCCAAGGGGGTGCCTAACCCCACACACTGGCTGAAGGTTCTTAGACCCTCCTCTGTCCCGGAATTGCGCCCCAGCCCGGAACCTGCAGCTGGGCCCTTTCAGCCACATGGGCTCCTGCAGCAGTTGGAGGCCTCTTTCAAATGAAGAGGGTGATAAGAAAGCTATTTGGCCGTAAGTAAATAACTGTTGTAATTATAGAACATTATTCTCAACAGACCAGCAGACAGAAACCAATTTACATAACAGTTGTGGTTATTCATGAAAATGCTTGTGATTTAGCTACCAGAGCAGATGAAGACCCTAAAGTTAGTGTGTATAAGCCAGCATCAGTGATCCAGACACACTCTTTTCTCAACAAGGTATCCACTTTGCCAACAGGTCAGATTTAACATCTTCAGAGGCACATAGGTTTGGGGCGCTCTGGAGAAAGTGTGGGTCCAAGAGGGCAGCACAGGGGAGGGGGAAGGATGAAGATGTATACAGACCCCCAGGTATTGTTCCTCATGCACAAGGTCAGGGTTGCCAGTGCCCATCTGATACCTACCTTTTATGAGTCTAGCACGTCCCAGAAGCCTACAACAGAAAGAAATGGAACAAATGAGACGTGTCAGAGAGAAGTTGGTAGTGTGGTAAGGTGCCAGAGAACTGTAAAACTTAGTACAGTGGTACCTTGAGATATGTTGGGCAGATAAAATATATTATGCTCACTTTGTTAAAGATAGTGCTGCCCACATGGAAGCCCATCACCCAGGTGATATTATTTGCCCTTATGCTTGGGATGGGTGTGGGGGACAGGTTGTAAGCAGGCCAGGTCATTATAGCCTAAGGCTTAGTTTTAAGAGTAAGCTTTTCCCCACACCCTTGACTGATTGGATGATGTGGTGTGATGCACTCTCCTGAGGAATCCCATTATGCCTCAGATGGGTGACTTTGTATCAGAGATTTTCTTGTTTGTAGATTGGATTAAGGGTTTAAATTTCTACACTGAATGAGTGGGGTTTGGAGTCCAGTGTGTGTTTTTTCTTGCCCACCGGGTGCAAGCTAGAATTAAAGATGATAGCTCACCAGTTCTTGGCTCAGTTGTTTGATTACCAACTGTTAAGCCAGTGGCCAAGGCCACCATCACAGCGGCCTGGCCCGTGCAGATTCGCATTGGATTCGAACAGTCCGTAATGAAACAACAAAGTCAAGAACTGGTGAATCATCAGCATTAATCCTAGCTTACACCCGGTGGGCAAGTAAAAACACACACTGGGTTCTGTTGGGCAGATAAAATATATTATGCTCACTTTGTTAAAGATGGTGCTGCCCACATGGAAGTTCGTTGATATTAATGTGTGTTTGGAACAGGCTGTGGGCAGGCCAGGTCGTTGTAGGCTAAGGCTTAGTTTAAGAGTAAGCTCTTCTCCACACCCTTGACTGATTGGATGATGTAGGGTGGTGCACTCTCATGATGAATCCCATTGTGCCTCAGATGAGTGGCTTTGTATCAGAGACTTTCTTGTTTGTATAATTGGATTAAAGGTTTTGAATCTATGCTATAAAGTGGGCAGACCAGTAGCTAGCTCTCTCTTGGTTCCTGAGGTATTAGAGAGGAGAGCAGAGTAAGGCCACATGGAGGCCAGGAGAAGCAGCCAAGATGGCAGAGTGCTGAGGAAGAAGCCAGTTTGTTAAGAGTTTGTGCTGGAGGAGATGGGAAACAGAGGTGAATAAGTCTGGTGAGCTAGAAACCTTTGATTCTAGGAAACTCGGATAAGTCAGTAGCTTTGTGAGCACTGAATGTGTGGGTTTTGGAGCCCAGTGTGTGTTTTTGCTTGCCCGCCGGGTGCAAGCTAGAATTAAAGCTGATGGCTCACCAATTCTTGGCTCCATTGTTTTATTACTGACTGTTCAAATCCAATGTGAACCTGCACGGGTCCAGTGGCTGTGATCCCGGCCTTGACTACTGGCTTTACAGGTTCCAAAACCCACTCATTCAGTGCTCACAAAACTACTGACTTATTCGAGTTTCCTAGCATCAAAAGTTTTTAGCTCTGTTTCCCATCTCCTTCACTCTGCACAAACTCTGTACAACTGGCTTCTTCCTCAGCACTCCACCATCTTGGCTGCTTCTCCTCTCCTCCACGTGGCCTTAATCTGCTCTCCTCTCTAATGCTAACCTCAGGAACCATGAGAGAGCAAGCTCCTGGTCTACCCCACTTTGTAGTGTAGAAATATAAACCTTTAATCCAATCTACAAACAAGGAAGTCTCTGATATAAAGTCACTTATCTGAGGCATAATGGGAGGATCCCTCATGAAAGTGCACCACCCCACATCATCCAATCAGTCAAGGGTGTGGGGAAAAGCTTACTCTTAAAACTAAGCCTTAGGCTATAACGACCCGGCCTGCCCACAGCTTGTCCCCCAACACACATTAATATAATTATGCCCATCCCAAGCATAAGGACAACTAATATCACCTGGGCAACGGGCTTCCCGTGGTCAGTGCCATTTTTAAAAAAGTGAGCATAATATATTTTATCTGCCTAACACCAATAGTCCAAATCTAATGTGAACCTGCATGGGTTAGGCAGCTGTGATGGTGGCCATGGCTACTGACTTTACAGGAGGGAAAAGGATATAGTAATCTCCTGACTTAGGAGGACAACTGGGTCATTTAGTTTTAGTTCTCTGAAAGGATTAAGGTTATCTAAAGAACTTCCTTTCCCTTTCAATAAGAGAGGAAACTTACATACCTCCCTACACTGATTTTAGCTCTCCCTCCCTCCCTGGAATCCTCAGATTAACGTGTGTCTGTAGGCAAAGGAGGAGAGATAGACACTAAAAGGTTTGTGAATGTATTTTGATATGTAAAATGACATCACCATTGTGTTACCTTGAAAGTTTTAATGTTTTTTTTTAAATCCCTTAAACAAATGTTATAATCTTGTTAATGTTTGTGTCATGCTATTATGCTCTCCCCAACCTGTGAGTGGTCAAAGGGTATATAACCAGCCTCTGAGATACATTTTGGGCTGCACGATTTGGGTCAGATATGCCCTGTGTCAGTCATATGCAGCCAGCATATTAATAAATCTCCTCCTTTTAATAAAACCCTTCAAAATTCATCTGGACTTGGTGCCTCTATGTAAACCTGCAGAAGTGAAGTATGGTACTTGTTGGGCAGATAAAATATATTATGCTCACTTTGTTAAAGATGGTGCTGCCCACATGGAAGTTTGTTGATATTAATGTGTGTTCTGGAACAGGCTGTGGGCAGTCCGGGTCATTATAGCCTAAGGCTTAGTTTTAAGAGTAAGCTCTTCTCCACACCCTTGACTGATTGGATAATGTAGGGTGGTGCACTCTCCTGAGGAATCCCATTATGCCTCAGATGGGTGGCTTTGTATCAGAGACTTTCTTTATGTATAATTGGATTAAAGGTTTGGATTTTCTATGCTATAAACTGGGGCAGTCCGGGAGCTTGCTCTCTCTTGGTTCCTGAGTTCCTGAGGTTGGTATTTGAGAGGAGAGCAGATTAAGGCCATGTGGAGGAGAAGTAGCCAGGATGGCAGAGTGCTGAGGAAGAAGCCAGTTTGTTAAGAGTTTGTGCAGGAGGAGATGGGAAACAGAGGTGAATAAGTCTGGTGAGCTAGAAACCTTTGATTCTAGGAAACTCGGATAAGTCAGTAGCTTTGTGAGCACTGAATGTGTGGGTTTTGGAGCCCAGTGTGTGTTTTTGCTTGCCCGCCGGGTGCAAGCTAGAATTAAAGCTGATGGCTCACCAGTTTTTGGCTCCGGTATTTCATTGCCATCTGTCCGAATCCAATGTGAACCTGTGTGGGTCAGGCAGCTGTGATGGTGGCCTTGACTACTGGCTTTACAGTACTTTACAACATTTGGGGGCTCATCCAGGATCTGGTGTTCCTCGTCACCAGGTAGAGACACCCCAAATTGACTGGTCTCTCCAGGGGACTGCCCAACCCTGCTGGAATCTCAAAGAGAGTCGCCACCTGAGACATTTTCAGGGCTCCCATTTTCTGTAGGGTTCAGATAGTTCCTCAGCAGATGCCTCCCAATTCCCAAATTTGACGATTTGGACAATTTGGCAGAGAAATCAAGGAGGTAGGTAAAGCAACTCTTTTGCTTTACTGAATTCTAGCTAGCTTTTCTGTTTGGAACTAGTATGTAGGTAAGTAGGTAAAGCAAATATTTTTCTTTACTAAATTCTAGCTTTTCGTCTGTTCTGAATTCTTGCTTTGCTATTTTTGACTCCAAGATGTATAGGTAAGGCAAATCTTTTGCTTTGCTGTTTGGGACTCCAGAGGTGTGTAGGTAAAGCCAATCTTCTGCCTTGCTGTTTGGGACTAGTCCATCTGTCTGGATCTGCTGTACAGGAATTGGACACAATCTTACTCATGCAGTGAGCTCTCCAAGGCCGAGACATTGGTGAAGAGTTTGGGGTCCTGTCTTGGGCTTATCTGGGACACATCTGATTGTACTCTGGAAGAGGCATCTGTTTGTGTTTGCACATTTGTTTGTGCACTAGGAAAACCATTATTTTTTAAAATTTATTTTTATTTATTTTATTTATTTTTTACAGGGACAGAGAGAGAGAATCAGAGAGAAGAATAGATAGGGACAGACAGACAGGAATGGAGAGAGGTGAGAAGCATCAATCATTAGTTTTTCGTTGCCATTGCAACACCTTAGTTGTTCATTGATTGCTTTCTCACATGTGCCTTGACCACGGACCTTCAGCAGACCGAGCAACCCCTTGCTGGAGCCAGCGACCTTGGGTCCAAGCTGACGAGCTTTTGCTCAAGCCAGATGGGCCCTCACTCAAGCTGGCGAGCTTGGGGTCTTGAACCTGGGTCTTCCGCATCCCAGTCCAATGCTCTATCCACTGCGCCACCACCTGTTCAGGCAGAAGACCATTATTGGGACTAAGTTAACCCTGAACTTCCAGCGACATCTGGTTGTACTCTCAGAGAAAGACCTGAGTGGGCACATTTGGTGGTACCACATTTGGGAGTGCTCTCAGAAAGAGACCTGAGTAGGGACGGAGTTAATACTGAGCTGATCAGTCCTGTCTCAGGACTTCCAGGGACACTGTTGGGCAGATAAAATATATTATGCTCACTTTGTTAAAGATGGCGCTGCCCACATGGAAGTTCATTGATATTAATGTGTGTTCTGAAACAGGCTGTGGGCAGGCCAGGTCATTGTAGATTAAGGCTTAGTTTTAAGAGTAAGCTCTTCTCCACACCCTTGACTGATTGGATGATGTAGGGTGGTGCACTCATGATGAATCCCATTATACAGAGATTTCCTTGTTTGTATAATTGGATTAAAGGTTTTGATTCTACGGTATAAAGTGGAAAGACCAGTAGCTTGATCTCTCTCTCTTTGGCTCCTGAGTTCCGGAGGTATTAGAGAGGAGAGCAGATTAAAGCCACATGAAGGTCAGGAGAAGCAGCCAAGATGGCAGAGTGCTGAGGGAGAAGCCAGTTTGTTAAGAGTTTGTGCTGGAGGAGATGGGAAACAGAGGTGAATAAGTCTGGTGAGCTAGAAACCTTTGATTCTAGGAAACTCGGATAAGTCAGTAGCTTTGTGAGCACTGAATGTGTGGGTTTTGGAGCCCAGTGTGTGTTTTTGCTTGCCCGCCGGGTGCAAGCTAGAATTAAAGCTGATGGCTCACCAGTTTTTGGCTCCATTGTTTCATTACCGACTGTTCGAATCTAATGCGAACCTGCATGGGTCAGGCTGCTGCGATGGCGGCATCGGCTACTGGCTTTACAGACACCTTTGTGTTTGTCGAGATCTCAGTCTTTATTTTTAATGTTTCTGTCTAAAAACCCCTGAGTGAATTGTGTATAAGTGGAAATCTCTGGTGCCATAGCCTAAGCCCTTCCTTCCAGGGATGCGGCCTGTGAGCACTTGAGAGATCAGTAGGGGGAACCCTCCTATGTGCTTTAAATGATTTGTTCTGTCTCTTTGTTTGCCAGGAAAAATCTCTGGTATAATTTTAATTGGAATAAGTCATTTAAATTTTTTAATTTATGATTTGTGTATGTGAAGTCTTTGTTTAATGTTTAAATGTGTCTGATTTTAAGGCCTGGCTTAAGTACTTGTGTCAAAAATTGGGAATTTCTGGCTTAAAACTAGAGGGCAATCTGAAATGGTGAATTGTCTATACTATGTATTCTCTTTGTTCATCCGAGAAATTTCTCATGACATTTCATGGTTTGGGTCTCTCTCTCCCCTCAGAGCCACTACATATCTTTTCTTGGATCCAATACCTCTGACTTCAAGGCACTCAGTTAGATTTCTCCCCTGAAGAAATTATTCTCTTTTGTTGGCTCCTTCCTCTTGTCTTATGTAATAATTAATACCTCTATAGTCAAACATTCTTATTCTGGGTGCTAGTTATTATCTGTCTTATCTTTTTGCTTTTATTAGTGTGCTAATTCCTGTATTTTCCCGGACAGTTTTAATTTTGTAAATCAGTTGACCTAGCTATTAAATATGGGAGGAGGGCCCACTACACAAAAAGACCTCCTTAGGTT
Source organism: Rhynchonycteris naso (assembly GCA_037038555.1). Classification (NCBI taxonomy): domain Eukaryota; kingdom Metazoa; phylum Chordata; class Mammalia; order Chiroptera; family Emballonuridae; genus Rhynchonycteris; species Rhynchonycteris naso. The sequence goes on along the minus strand of CM072998.1, from coordinate 202,394,793 downwards.
GTCTCCTAAAGCACTTTCAAGAAGCTTATGAAGACAACCATGGATATGGTATTAATGGTCCAAGAAAAGACTTCACACTCCCTATGTATCAGAACGTGCCACTTTTGTTGTTGGATGGTGTAAAGCCAGTAGTCGAGGCCACCATCACAGCAGCCTGACCAACGCAGGTTCACATTAGATTCGAAAAGTCGGTAATGAAACACCGGAGCCAAGAACTGGTGAGCCATCAGCTTTAATTCTAGCTTGCACCCGGCGGGCAAGCAAAACACACACTGGGCTCCAAAACCCACACATTCAGTGCTCACAAAGCTACTGACTTATCCGAGTTTCCTAGAATCAAAGGTTTCTAGCTCACCAGACTTATTCACCTCTGTTTCCCATCTCCTCCTGCACAAACTCTTAACAAACTGGCTTCTTCCTCAGCACTCTGCCATCTTGGCTACTTCTCCTCCACATGACCTTAATCTGCTCTCCTCTCCAATACTAACCTCAGGAACCCAGGAACCAAGAGAGAGATCAAGCTACTGTTCTCTCCCACTTTATAGCAGACTCAAAACCTTTAATCCAATTATACAAACAAGGAAGTCTCTGATACAAAGTCACCCATCTGAGGCATAATGGGATTCCTCCCTACATCACCACCCTACATCATCCAATCAGTCAAGGGTGTGGAGAAGAGCTTACTCTTAAAACCAAGCCTTAGGCCATAATGACCCGGCCTGCTTACATTATAGCCTCTCCCCCACACCCATCCCAAGCATAAGGGCAAATAATATCACCTGGGTGATGGGCTTCCATGTGGGCAGCACCATCTTTAACAAAGTGAGCATATTATATTTTATCTGCCGAACAGATGGTCATCGGCCGGAACTTTTAACCCCCGGCTAGTAAGGGCAGTTTGGAACATCATAACTGAGGATCCAAGCTACCCAGATCAGTTTCTATACATTGATCAATGGCTAAATTTAACAATGAACCCGCCACAATGGCTAAAAGCATGCTCCATACAAAGAGGGTGCCACATCTTCCTAGTCAGGCCAGATTTGAGGCTGAAACAGGATGAAAGAATAACTAAAGTAACAGTAACAATTCAAGAAACAAACTCTTTAGGACAAAGGACCCTTAGGGAGTATTGGGCAGGTAAAATATATTATGCTCATTTTGTTAAGGATGGCACTGCCCACATGCAAGTCCATTGATATTAATGGGGGACAGGCTGTGGGCAGGCTGGGTCATTATAGCCTAAGGCTTAGTTTTAAGAGTAAGCTTTTCCCCACACACATGACTGATTGGATGATGTGGGGTGGTGCACTTTCATGAGGGATCCTCCCATTATGCCTCAGATAAGTGACTTTGTATCGGAGACTTCCTTGTGTGTAGATTGGATTAAAGGTTTGGGTTCTACACTATAAAGTGGGGCAGACCGGGAGCTTGCTCTCTCTTGTTTCCTGAGGTTAGCATTAGAGAGGAGAGCAGATTAAGGCCATGTGGAGGAGAGGAGAAGCAGCCAAGATGGTGGAGTGCTGAGGAAGTATCCAGTTTGTACAGAGAGAAGGAGATGGGAAACAGAGGTGAATAAGACTGGTGAGCTAGAAACCTTTGATGCTAGGAAACTTGGGTAAGTCAGTAGCTTTATGAGCACTGCATGAGTGTGTTTTGGAGGCCAGTGTGTGCATACTGGCTTTACAGGGAGCAAAATAAAGAAGGAGGGAAAGGAAGAAATTCAGGAAAAAGAATTAGGACTACACTAAGAAAAAACCAATGTGCATATTGCAAAAAAAAAAGGGATATTAGAAAAATAAATGTCCCATATTACAAGCTGACAAGGGAAGTGTTTCTCAAGCCTCTGGGGGGAAGGACTGGCAAATAAGCAGTTTGGGTGAGAGAAAAGTGGAAGGTAGAGCTGGGACGTGCTGTGTGCAGAACGGCGGGGGAAGGGTGCTGGAGTATGGGTGAGGTGACTGGAGGAAATATAGAATAGAAACTAATTTCAGATATTCAAATATCCACCTACTGACCAGGAGAGGGTTTGCCCATTTGGAAAATAGAGGGTAGGAATAGTATTAAAAATCAGAACTTTGCTTTAGAAAAATCTTAAAAAAAGAAAGGGAAACAGAGCTAGGTAAAAAGGTTTAGAAATTAATAAACCACAGGTGTGGACCTTGCTGGTTATCAGTTCCTTGAAATAAATTGCAATTCCAGAATGAGTGATGGGATCATGAATAACAGGATTATAGTGGATGGGATTATCAGAGACAGGCCTTCCAGCTGCCTCTCCCTAGGACATGGGGGGTTGTGTAGGCCCTCCATGGGGTGGGGGGTGGCTTGTTGCCCTCCACTGGTTTGTAAGAAATTATAGAAGGGGAAATAAGTATAAAATATACAAAACTAGTACTGGGAGAAGTGTTCCAACTCTCCTGCGAGGCCGAGGCAGGTGTTGGGTCCCCTCCAGGTCTCTCAGTTCCTTTGTGTGGCATGATTGTTGTCTGATGTGGGAGGCATGGGATTCATGGGGGAGACCCACTGCTTTAGCCATATAGTAAAAAATTGTAAAAGAATTCTCAGGAAATTGCAGGAAGATTAAAAACCTCATGTGGGCTAAAGCAGCCCACTGTTGGGAAGGTAAATTTATAAAATTTATGATTTTTAATTTGCTGCTTCGGTTGTAAGAAATAAAGCTAGACAGATGCTGGGGGAGGGTGTGAAAGTTGGCTTAGTTCTTAGAAATGCTGGGTTGTACAAAAAAGGGACAGGCCCACCGGATGCCTCTGCCTCTTTCCCCTTCCCTAAGAACACTGGTCAGCAAACTGCCGCTCACAAACAGCTCATGGACCACATGAGGCTCTCCAACGGAGTGCCATCTATGGGCACTACCATGGTAGGGAGTGTGCCTACCTATAAAGTTTAAATATAAAATTTGGCTCTCAAAAGAAATTTCAATTATTGTACTGTTAATATTTGGCTGTATTGACTAATAAGTTTCCTGACCACTAGGTTAAAATTATATACATTATTTCAAGAGTCTTTTGTTAATTCTCTTTATTTGCTATTTCATAGCCCTATAAGATTGAAATCTTGGTTTGAATATTCAGGGAATATGTAATGATTGTTAATAATGACTTTTTATATAATGTTCAGTTTATTATCATTTTGAAACAGTATTGTTCAATGTTAGGTCACCAAAACCCAGAGTAACAGATATTACTATTGATTAGCCTAACAGTAAAATTACAGCATAAATAAAGCATGCTCAACAAATGCTTAAAGGTCAATTGTAAATAATAAAAAAAGGGGCGGGGGAATGATATCCTGGAACTCCTGCAAATCTATTTTTATCATGCTTTTTACTTAAAAATTTGTTTTGAATGCTAATGTACAGTTATTCAGCAGCAGAGAGACTCTGGAATCCTACAGAAGACACCAAACCTGTTACTCCTGAAAACTTTTACCCTCTTTTATTTGATCCAGCTAATAGTGTTGTTTTGTCTTTTTCCAGTCAGCTCCAGATATATGGAAAAAGTTTATATAGGCATATGTGAACCCTCAAGCCCCTCAGCGAGATTTTCTGAGCATAACTTTTAAGGTCTATAACAGTGGTTTTTAACCTTTTTTGAGGTACCGAACCCACCAGTTTCATATGCGCATTCACCGAACCCTTCTTTAGTAATAAATGATATTTTTCCAAACTCAAGACATAGGTGTATGTTTTTCTACTGGTGCACAAAATGAGCCATGCATGAATATCACCTTGCTCAAAGAACAAAACCAACAAAGTGCATGAACTCACAACAAATTACAGTATTACTTTATTCTGGCCTCCGTGGCAGAGGCTTCTCCAAACCCCTGAGACCAACTCATCCAACCCCTAGGGTTCAACAGAACCCAGGTGTAAAGCCAGTAGTCGGGGCCACCATCACAGCAGCCTGACCCACGCAGGTTCGCATTGCATTCGAACTGTCGGTAATGAAACACAGGAGTCAAAAACTGGTGAGCCATCAGCTTTAATTCTAGCTTGCACCCGGCGGGCAAGCAAAACACACACTGGGCTCCAAAACCCACACATTCAGTGCTCACAAAGCTACTGACTTATCCGAGTTTCCTAGAATCAAAGGTTTCTAGCTCACCAGACTTATTCACCTCTGTTTCCCATCTCCTCCAGCACAAACTCTTAACAAACTGGCTTCTTTCTCAGCACTCTGCCATCTTGGCTACTTCTCTTCCACATGGCCTTAATCTGCTCTCCTCTCCAATACTAACCTCAGGAACTCAGGAACCAAGAGAGAGATCAAGCTACTGGTCCATCCCACTTAATATTGTGAAAATCCAAACCCTTAATCCAATTTACAAACAAGGAAGTCTCTGATACAAAGTCACCCATCTGAGGCATAATGGGATTCCTCCCTACATCACCAACCTACATCATCCAATCAGTCAAGGGTGTGGGGAAGAGCTTACTCTTAAACTAAGCCTTAGGCTATAATGACCTGGCCTGCCTACATTACAGCTTTTCCCCCACAGCCATCTCAAGTATAAGGGCAAATAATATCACCTGGATGACGGGCTTCCATGTGGGCAGCGCCATCTTTAACAAAGTGAGCATATTATATTTTATCTGCTGAACACCAGGTTAAGAACCACTGGTCTAAAATGACCAAGAGAGGAACAGAAAAGGCAAATAGAGCCCAAAAAGATATCAGGAAAAATACCAGCTCTTGGCATGCGCCCTTAAAGGCTCCAATACCTCAAAGGGGCTTCATAGTACTCTATCAGGGCACTGCTTCAAGAGTGGAAAGGAAGGTCATTGAGCTAAGGCCTGCCAGGCTTCTCAGCCCCTCACTAGGGACATTCCTTTGCTGTGGGAAAAGGGAACACTGGAAGGTAAGCTACCTCCTTGCTCCTCTAAGGAAGGGTTCAGTCTCTTCCAGCCTTGCTCCAGCTACCTGTGACTTGATGTAAAGCCTGTAGTCAAGGCCACCATCACAGCCGCCTGACCCACGCAGGTTCACACTGGGTTCGAACAGTCGGTAATAAAACACCGGAGCCAAAAACTGGTGAGCCATCAGCTTTAATTCTAGCTTGCACCCGGCGGGCAAGCAAAAACACACACTGGGCTCCAAAACCCACACATTCAGTGCTCACAAAGCTACTGACTTATCCGAGTTTCCTAGAATCAAAGGTTTCTAGCTCACCAGACTTATTCACCCCTGTTTCCCATCTCCTCCAGCTCAAACTCTTAACAAACTGGCTTCTTCCTCAGCACTCTGCCATCTTGGCTACTTCTCCTCCACATGGCCTTAATCTGCTCTGCTCTCTAATACTAATCTCAGGAACCCAGGAACCGAGAGAGAGAGCTCCCGGACTGCCCCAGTTTATAGCATAGAGAATCCAAACCTTTAATCCAATTATACATAAAAAAAGTCTCTGATACAAAGCCACCCATCTGAGGCATAATGGGATTCCTCAAGAGAGTGCACCACCCTACATTATCCAATCAGTCAAGGGTGTGGGGAAGAGCTTACTCTTAAACTAAGCCTTAGGCTATAACGACCTGGCCTGCCCACAGCCTGTTCCAGAACACACATTAATATCAATGAACTTCCATGTGGGCAGCGCCATCTTTAACAAAGTGAGCATAATATATTTTATCTGCCCAACACTTGACCTTGCCCAACCTGCTGAGACTAGCCACTGAAAGCTAAATGTGCCCAGGGTCATAGGCCCCATCTCGTGACACTGTGGACTAGCCTAGGGTATTTCTTCCAAGGAGCAGGTAAACTGATCTCATTTCTTATGGACATGAGGGCCACTTACTATACCTAGCCTGAATATTAGGGTTTTATTTATCCCTCAAAGATCTTCGTTGTGGGTATTGATAGTCCTATTTTCTGCTGCTTTGTTTAGACGGGGACCCGTGGTTTCCATGTCCGTGGCAGGTGTTCTCTCCTGCAGGGAGACAGGGACCCATGGTTTCCATGTCCGTGGCGGGCATTCTCTCCTGCAGGGAGGCGGGGACCCATGGTTTCCATGTCCGTGGCGGGTGTTCTCTCCTGCAGGGAGACGGGGACCCGTGGTTTATTCCTCTTGTCTCAATGCCCCATGCCTATTTTAGGCTGGGACCTGCTCCTAATTTAGACGAATTTACCTCTGCCACCCAACATAGTGTATCCCAAGGTTCTCTTCACCACGTCACGGTTGCAGAGCCCCAGGGAAAGGCACCCTGGATTCATCTCTCCAGTTTAAAGAAAATGAAAGCTCTGTCTCCATATGTAGGCTTTTCCAGTCTACCTGAATCATTGCCAGCTAGAAGCAGTGGTCATCAGGACCTGGACTCTACCTGCAAAATGTGGAAGTGTGACCACAACTCAAGTACCTTGTGGACTTTTCCAGAATGTGTGTGACTCTTGCTCCAGTTCTCAGACTGAGGTGGGGTTAGGTTACATTTACAAATAATATGAAGCATTATGGTATCAACATGGACTTAGTGAAATTACATTAACATATTAAGGACAGTTAAGACTGTAAAAATTTTTAGATCCTGTTGTATTAGTTAAGACTTTGCTTGATAATCTAATAGGCTTTAATCACTTCATTGTATTAGGACATTTGTTATAGTATCTGTTAGCATCAGCTATTTTAATTTTGTTGTTTATTTTATATTTTTCCAGTCTGTCTCAGAATCAGAAGATGGGAATTCAAATGAGTATGAAGATGCTACCTAAAACCAGTGGGGTTTCTAGAAAATTTTAATAACTTTACTAAAACCCCTGTTGCTAAAGGTTTATTCGCAACTGTTGGGCAGATAAAATATAATATGCTCACTTTGTTAAAGATGGTGCTGCCCACATGGAAGCCCGTCACCCAGGTGATATTATTTGCCCTTATGCTTGGGATGGGTGTGGGGAAAGGCTGTAATGTAAGCAGGCCAGGTCGTAATGGCCTAAGGCTTGGCTTTAAGAGTAAGCTCTTCTCCACACACACCCTTGACTGATTGGATGATGTAGGGTGGTGATGTAGGGAGGAATCCCATTATGCCTCATATGGGTGGCTTTGTATCAGATACTTCATTGTTTGTATAATTGGATTAAAGGTTTGGAGTCTATTCTATAAAATGGGAGAGAGCAGTAGCTTGATCTCTCTCTCTCTCTCTTGGTTCCTGGGTTCCTGAGATTAGTATTAGAGAGGAGAGCAGAGTAAGGCCACGTAAAGGCCAGGAGAAGCAGCCGAGATGGCAGAGTGCTGAGGAAGAAGCCAGTTTGTTAAGAGTTTGTGTAGAGAGAAGGAGATGGGAAACAGAGGTGAATAAGTCTGGTGAGCTGGAAAGCTTTGATGCTAGGAAACTCGGATAAGTCAGTAGCTTTGTGAGCACTGAATGTGTGGGTTTTGGAGCCCAGTGTGTGTTTTTGCTTGCCCGCCGGGTGCAAGCTAGAATTAAAGCTGATGGCTCACCAGTTCTTGGCTCCATTGTTTTATTACCAACTGTTCGAATCCAATGCGAACCTGCGTGGGTCAGGCGGCTGTGATCCAGACCGCGACTACTGGCTTTACAGCAACCAATTAGAAAAAAAATTTGCCAGCAGGAAAGGAATAATTAAAAAGGCCAGAGTTAGAATCTATTACAGAAGGCATAATATCTGAGTGTTTAGTTTATGTCAAATTAAATACTAAGAAAAGTAAGGAAGTTGTGAAAAACAGAAAGAGGAACTTTCCCAGTTCCTCTTTTTAGAAACAGACCTTAATGAAATAATTAACAGATAAATAGAAGTTTTTCCTACTGGGAATAGGGCCACAGTGACAGTTGTTAGAAAGTTGCCGTGTGGAATTCTTTCCAGATTTAGCTTGCCCATTCTAATGTTAGGCCTGCATTTATGTCCAAAATCGCACAGCAAGTAGGAAGGGAACCCAATATTAATTAGAAACTAATTTGAAGTTACATTGTGCCCACAGGCCCCAAAGGTTCAGGGCAAATAGAAGGCATAAATCAAATCATAAAGAAAACGTAACCATTCCTTCCTTAAGTACTTGCAGGGTCTGCAAATTACTCAGCAGGCTGTTCAAGACTGTCCAAGAGGCACTTCCAGCACTACCAGGACATCCAATACATCCTTTTTAGTCTGGGGACTCAGTCTGATTAAAGTAGTACATCACCCAAGGACTGACTCCCATTGGACAGGTCCACACATCGTAAACCTGACTATTCCCACTGCTGCCAAGGTAGAAGGCATGCCCGTCTGGGTCCACCATAGCCGATTGAAACCTGCAGTCCCAGAAAAGACACCCTCATGGACAACGGAGAATGACCCCACTGTAAATCCAGTAGCCGCAGCCATTATCACAGCCACCTGGCCAATGCAGGTTCACATTAGATTCGAACAGTCGGTAATGAAACAAAGGAGCCAAGAGCTGGTGAGCCATCAGCTTTAATTCTAGCTTGCACCCGGCAGGCAAGCAAAAACACACACTGGGCTCCAAAACCCACTCATTCAGTGCTCACAAAGCTACTGACTTATCCGAGCTTCCTAAAATCAAAGGTTTCTAGCTCACCAGACTTATTCACCTCTGTTCCCCATCTCCTCCAGCACAAACTCTTAACAAACTTGCTTCTCTCTCAGCACTCTACCATCTTGACTGCTTCTCCTGGCCTCCACGTGGCCTTAATCTGCTCTCCTCTCTAATACCTCAGGAACCAAGAGAGAGCAAGCTCCCGCCTGCCCCACTTTATACTGTAGAAATCCAAACCCTTAATCCAATCTACAAACAAGGAAGTCTCTGATACAAAGTCACCCATCTGAGGCATAATGGGATTCCTCAGGAGAGCGCACCACCCCACATCATCCAATCAGTCAAGAGTGTGGGAAAAGCTTACTCTTAAAACCAAGCCTTAGGCTATAATGACACAGCCTGCCTACAGCCTGTCCCCAAACACACATTAATATCAACGAACTTCCATGTGGGCAGCGCCATCTTTAACAAAGTGAGCATAATATATTTTATCTGCCCAACACCCACCAATCCTTGTAAGTTAACCCTGAGAGAGATGGCATGCCCTGCTCCAGCCACAAACCAGAAGCTGGTTGGTCTATGCATGGTTAATGCATGAATGTAAAGCCAGTAGCCACGGCCACCATCACAGCCCCCCGGCCCCTACAGGTTCACATTTGATTTGGACAGACAGTAATGAAACAATGAAGCCAATAACTGGTGGGCCATTAGCTTTAATCCTAGCTTGCATCCGGTGGGCAAGAAATACACACAGTGGGAAAACACTTCCCTTTCCATTCAGAGCTCCCAAAGCCACTGACTTCTCTGAGTTTTCCTAGAATCAAAGGTTTCTACCTCACCAGCCTTATTCACCTCTGTTCCCCATCTCCTTCTTTCTGCACAAACTGGCTTCTCCTTCAGCACTCTGCCATCTTGGCTGCTTCTCCTGGCCTCCTCCACATGGCCTTTCTCTACTCTCCCCGCTAATGCTAATCTCAGGAACCAAGAGAGAGCAGCTCCTGGTCTGCCCCACTTTATAGTGTAGAAATCAAAACCTTTAATCCAATATAGAAACAAAGTCACTCATCTAAGGCATAATGGGAGGACTCCTCATGAGAGTGCACCACCCCACATCAAAAAGGGTGGGAAAGGCTTAGTCTTAAAAATTGAGCCTTAGGCTATAAGGGTCCTGCCTGCTTACAGCCTGCCCCCCCCCCAATTCAAAGCAAACATATACATCATATTTATAAACTTATTTGACCAACAATGAAGAAAATCACTGAGAACCTCTTTTAATTAGACTTTGGGGAAGAAGGGAAACTGGGGTAAAAGAAAAGACAGCTTGGTTGTCACTAAATGTTAAGGTTTTTTAAGAGTTCTGACTAAAAGGAATTGTATAGTAATAAAAGGTATAGGGCACAGCAATACTTTTTGAAAGAGAAAGGAAGAAAGTAAATTGCTATAAAAGCTAGTTATTTCTGAATAATTAAGAAAATTTATAGAAATTAAGGATTAGCTCATGCACCTCATTAAAATGAGTCAAGGATTTGACTCAGGATATAAAACCAGTAGGAATGTGGTAAGGTACCAGAGAACTGTAAAACTTAGTATTGGCAACACCATTTTAAAGAGGAAAAGTCAGGTTTTCTGTCCCATCCTTTCTTTGGAAAATGGAGGGGAAAGGATATAGAAATCTCCTGATTTACAAGGACAACTGGGTCATTTAGTTTTAGTTCTCTGAAAGGATTAAGGCTACATGAAGAACTTCCTTTCCCTTTCAATTTGAGACAAAATTTACATACCACCCTACACTGATTTTAGCTCCCTCCCTTCCTGAAATCCTCAGATTAACGTGTGTCTGTAGGCAAAGGAGGAGAGATAGACACAAAGGTTTGTGAATTTATTTTGATATGTAAAATGACATCACCATTGTGTTACCTTGAAAGTTTTAACGTTTTTTTTAAATTCCCTAGACAAATGTTATAATCTTGTTAATGATTGTGTCATGTTGTCATGCTCCCCCCAACCTGTGTGTGGTCAAAGGGTATATAACCAGCCTCTGAGATACATTTGGGGCTGCACAATTTGGGTCAGATATACCCTGTGTCAGTCATATGCAGCTGGCATATTAATAAATCTCCTTCTTTTAATAAAACCCTTCAAAATTCATCTGGACTTGGTGTCTCTATGTAAACCCGTGGAAGTGAGGTACGGTACTTTACAACATTTGGGGGTATGGTACAACAGTAGGCACCGAAACAATGGTCTCTGCATACATCAGAGTCATCTTATTCATTTTGTGTGTCTGTGTAAGCTAGTGAGCTTTTGTAAAATCCTAGATTTTTGTGTCTTGGACCCAGAATTTCAGATGGAACTGGTGAATTGAAGTGCCTCCATGCAGACCCAGAGAAGCAGCCACTCTAAGAAGCAACCAGCACAAAATCATCCATGAACTTAGAGAACGTGACCTGCCATGAACATGCCATGTGTTACAAGAAGGAGATCTAGGGGGGCCTGGAAGTGGTGTGTTTAAAACCTCCCCAGGAATTCTGATTTACAGGTTCCACTGGGCAGACCTACCGAGAATACCCAGGTACCCTTTAACATTACTCAAACCTCCAGAGTCAAATCTTTTAAACCAAGTGAACAATTGAGTTAAGAACCTGTTTTGAAGCAAGCTGGCTCCTTTAAAGAACACTTTCCTTAGGAATGGATGGGCTTTACAGTGAGAGCTCTTCTCAACAAGACTGAGCCCAAGCCATGGGAAACAGATAGATAATCTCCAAAGGACAGTCCATAAATGTGGATGTCAAGGGGGGGAGGAGTTTATCCTTGAAGATAAAGACCTGGAGTTTACTTCTAAGGTCTTTGTTTCTTCTAAAAATTCACTTTTAAATGACTATTAACAACACATACTTAATTGTTTGCTTGCTTTTAAAAAGAAATTATTTTAAGGGGAGGAAAAGATTTCAATTCAAAATCCCAAACTCTTAAACTCAAAGATTGGCTCTGAGGCCCCAGAACACTTCCGATTGTTTTTGTCTTAAAAGATATTTATATGAGCTCCCATGAGCTCCGAGCAACATTAAAGGCAGCAGCTATTAGTTAAATAAATCAACACATGTGGTGCTTGAAGGGAAGGGAGAATCAGAGTCCCTTTGATCAGGCCTAATGGGAACCCACACTCCTCCTGATGGGGATTAACTGTCTAAAGGGAAATCCTCCCAGGAGTAAACTGGGCTGTGGGGGTGACTATATGAGTGCCCACTGGTGAACTAGGGGCCCGCTTTGCACACTCAAGAATGCAGTCAACACGAACCCATCTGTAAACTGAGGGTGGCCGGCCAGGAGAGCTCCACGTGTTCCGAAGAAGGTGATGTCATACAAGTGCAGACAGGTGGGTGAAAGTAACTGACAGCTGATTATGGCACAGTCAGGAAGGACAGCTCACCACTGTGGGGTGGGCTGTCCAGGGGGAGGGGGGGAGTACAAAGGAAGTGTGTGCATCTGGCAGCACAAATATTTAATCACTAGAAAGGTCCGTGCTGCTGCAGCTCACACTCATCTCATTCCCTGGGCTTGAAGTCTGTTTAGCCATGTAATGATCTGTTTGCTTTTCCAGGAGCCCAGAGGTGGCCCTTCTTGGAGGGTGGGCATAAGCATCTGGTCACTAAAGGGGCATCCTTCAATGACAACTGGTGGATGGAATTGCCAGGACTCATTACAAGCACATGAGCATGACTGTTGGGGACCCAGCTTCCCAGAGACTGGTCATTTCTGGGTGCCCTGACATGGAGATTATCTCACCAGCTCAGCCTTGAATAGTGATGGTCTAGTCAGAATACAGCCCCTTGGAGGCCACTGGAATATTAGCCGGCTTCTGTAGCCTCATACTGCCTCTTAATAAGGGGATTTCCTACACGGTTCATTTGTCTAAAAACCATCTGATTACTTCTAATTTATGTTGTACAAAGCCGCAAAGGCGTTAGGAGGGGTGCTGAGCATCTCCAAGAAATGACTAGAAATCCTGGGAACTGGCTCCATGGAGACTGTCCTTGGCTGGGTAGACTGAGAATACAGTTGGTGGGGTGGAGCGGGAGAAGGACAACATCCCGTTTGTGGAAAGTGCGGCTGTAAGCATCTGAGAACCCTGTGCTCAGGCTGGGTTTCTTCCCTGTATTACGAAGCTTGAGAGACTTACTTGATTTGGAAATAACTGATCATGCTCAGCTCAGCTCTGCCCCCTACCCTCTGCGGGGAGAAGCACAGACAGCCTATTGCCCAGCATTCTGGGGGAGGTGGTCTACATGCTGAGGGCTGGTAGGGAGGGGGGCCTGAGGGTCTCTACCAAAGGAGCTACAGGGCCCCCTTTGCCAACCACACATGTGGACACAGCACCCATATCTCAGTAGCCAAGCTCAATGGTTTGAAGTACACGGTCATCCTGCCCCAGCCCCCGACCCCGTCCTGGCCCCAGAAGTTATGGGGGAAATTACCTGATGCAGTCATACGTCGCCTCCATGTCTACTACCAGCGAATGATTCCAGTCCCCAAACAGAAGAGCTCATACACCAAAGCAGGAGGCTCAGATCACTTGGTTCATTAGGGAGGTGGGGTAGCAAACACACTTGAATGGCAAAGGAGTGGGCTAGAAGCACCACATGACTGAGTCCTTGGTACACAATGTTCGCAATGTTTGTGTGCCCTGCCCTCCTTCACATCAGCCCTTCGGCTTATGGGGTGGCTTCAGCAAGGAGCCCAGAAGATAGAAGGTGCTGGGCCAATCAGAGAGACATGAGGGCGGGACAGCTGGCCACAGCTGCAGCTTCACAGCTGGTCAGCCGAAAGCTGTGGAGGTTTATCTGCATCTCTAGGGGTTAAAATGGGACTGTATGGGAATCTCCAATGGGGGCAGCTGTGAAGATTGAAAGGCTCGTGGGATTCATGTGTGTTTGATGTATCCTAATTGGTGCTTCACATGCTCGTGTATATTTAGTGTGGATCATGAATATTCAGTGCCTACTCAGTTCTATGCCTACTGTGTCAACAGACCTGGCTTACTTTCTCTACCTGTCTCACGTTATTCAAGCCATTTGCCTCTACACTTAGTTTTATCTATCCTGCTTATGCATTTGTTTTTCCTAGTGAGTAAAATCATATTCACAAATACTACAGCAAATGAACATGATGTCAGGACTGTTGCTAAAACAGTAACCTCCAACTGTGAAACCCACTTTACAATTTGCAAAGCTTGTTCACATTCCCAATCGTATTTAATTGTTGCCACCATCCTGTGAGGTAGGGGTTACCATCCCGAATCAGAAGATGAGTACACTGACACTCGGAGAGGTTAAATGACTTTCCTAAGGCCACACCATCACAAACCCAGTTGGTGGCAGAGGAGATCTAGCTTCAGTCATCTGGCTTCTGGTCAAGTGTTTCCCATTTCAGCAGCCCACAACAGCTGGCATCCTTGTCCCGGGCACGCAGGAGAAGCTGTGTGCGCTAAGGTTTAGGAGGGAAACGAGGACTCAACAACCAGCCTCACCCTGCTCTAGGTCTGGCCCAGGACGGGCCACCTCCCCCTGCTCACAGAGCTTTCACTGTCACCACCTGAAAGCACTAAATCAGCCTGGATTTGGCAGCCTGAGGGCTGAGGCTGTCTGCCTTGAAGGAGCCCTTCTGTGTGTTCAGAGCGCCATCTAGTGGTGTTACAGCCTCAGCACATGCCACAGATGCAGAAAGGTGCCCCCCTTCCCCAGAGAAATCAGGTTGAACTCATATTAAGTACACTGCCAAATGCAAGAATCAAATTCTATGTTACCATATGATACCCTGTGAGGGGAGTGTTGTTATGACTTTCCATCGACCCTTAACCCCTTGTGAACCATCTGGGGCTCTGAGGAGTAAACCTTCTGCTCCCACTGAGGTTCAAGGTGAGCAGAGGACAGGGTCCCTTGTCGGCTTAACTTCACTGGAGCTTTAATAACAAGATGGCCAGTTTCTCAGAGGTCCCTGGAACTGGGTCCCTGACACTGAAGACTGAGACAGCCCTACCGAGGTCACACTTCAAGGAGTGGCTTGATTCGTTCAGAAGGGAAAGGCGGAGGAAGAAGAGAGTAAAAATGGAGGATGTAAACTTGCATGATTCAGAAGAGCAGTCAATATGAGGGACTGTGTTCTTTAAACAAAAATAAGGATAAATAATAAGAGTTGTTAAAAAATACTATGCTGCCCAAGGGAAGAAAGAGGAGCTTCGTTTATGAGTGCCTATAGCGTGTGGGCATTGTTTCATCTTCACGATGACCCAGTGATATAGACATTTTGGGCTCCATTTTACAAATGAGTAAACTGAGGTCCAATGCCACGCGGCTAGAATGTTTCTTCCCAACCTCTCCTCGCTCTCATTCCCATTGGATTTTGTGACCTTTCCGTCCTCAGGACCCTAGGAAAAAGGTGGTAACTCAGGACTGGGGCCAGTGAGCCCAGAGGGCCATTTCCCAGAGCTGGGCTCACAAGCTGCCCCTCCTTAAAGCCAAGCAGAGCTGGCCAGTGTTTACGTACCCATAAGTCATAAAACTCATTTCCTCCCTTTTTCCATTATAAATATAAACACATCTATTTCACTGGGGAAACGTCAGATTGGAAATCCTGGAGGCTACAATCATTTCTCTAACCCAGCATGATAACAGCAGGAAAGCAGTGCTGTTTACAGTCGGCTGCTGCCATCCTGGCCCGGCCCCACCTAGAATCTGAAAGGCTCTCTTTGGTGTCTGAATTTTTTATACAGAACATGGAAGAAAAATAATTGAAAACAGGGTTGAAGAAAGGACATTTTAGCTCCTCATGTCCTGTCTTTTTCTTTTACCACTTAGAGTTATTTTTCCCCCTAAGATTTTGAAAGCCCAAGACAGCATTCACCCTGGTATGTGTACCCTACGTGCTTGGGCTGGACTATGGTCAACCCAACCCTCTGGGCTCCATGACTTCACCTGTCTCAGCACTTGAGGACTGGCTCCTCACACCTCCTTCATTGGACTTCTGGTGTGCTCACTTCTCACTAGTCTTGCTCATGATCAACTTTGGCTTTTACCTTCTGGGAATTGCTGATGTCTACCACCCAGACCTTCAGCATGACTTCATCCTGACCCTTTCCCATTCTATCTTGTCCCAGATATTTACTTGTCTGGCTCCCTACACCCCATGCCCCGGAGTGACAAAATATGGGAAAGGTATATTTGGGTGAGGAGATAGCTTCGCCCCTGATCTCCAGTACTCAGCTGTGGGCAGTGGTGGAGGGAATCGTGGGGTGGTGGTCTGCAGGGCACAAGGCATCCCTGAGTTGCCATAGTGATACATAAACTTGCGGCTGAGAGCAACAAGTGAATGGCATAAAAGGGCAGTTTGGACCACCAAGAAGTCATATTTTATTTGGATATGGATCCCATCTGCACCAAGCAAAACCATCATACTGTAGTCCAAGTAGCATAGATGAACTAATGGTACCACCTTCTCAATACCCACCCCCCCCCAAAAAAAATCCAAAAGTCTCTCTATGGACCAAAGTAGTAGCTACAGTGTGTCCGTAAAGTCATGGTGCACTTTTGGCCAGTCACCGGCCAAAAGTGCACCATGACTTTACGGACACACTGTATATTTAATTAAAACAACTATTAAACAGAGATACTGATAAATAAAGACATAAAAATCTTTTAAAGACTATAAATACATGATTATCACTTATGAAAATCAGTAATAATCAGTAATATCTGGTACTTTATGGCAGATCACTTTATATTTTATCACTTGGAAGAAGTACAGATTTCTCTAAAGAAAGTACTTTTCTACCTCCATAGGCTACACTTTGAAAGTGCTCCTTCCTTCCCGGACAGTAGCCATCAATCAGGCTGTGAAATTTCCTTTGGTCCTGCCAATGGACACACTTTTATCCCATAACTCAGCCTCCTCCTGTAGTCTGCTAAGGACTTGGAAACCAGATAGCCATGTTTGTTAGAACAGTTTGTAAATTAAGAAAATAGAATTCTAATGAATGGCTGGGAAGTGCTAACCTCTGGGTACAATGCACAGGCTTTGGGAAACGGCCTTTGTCCTGGTTTCCCACCAGGTTCTGGAGTGGTAGGCACACTATGAATGTGAGGTGTGGCTGTAGTTCCAACATCAGATATACTGGCCATCCACTGGTTAACTCTGGGACGGAGCATGAATTTATTGTTACTCTTTGAAGTAGGGACACAGAGCGTTTTTGGACTGACTTGAAATGGATC
Source organism: Rhynchonycteris naso (assembly GCA_037038555.1). NCBI lineage: Eukaryota > Metazoa > Chordata > Mammalia > Chiroptera > Emballonuridae > Rhynchonycteris > Rhynchonycteris naso. The sequence continues at coordinate 202,378,030 of CM072998.1, read as the reverse complement.
TGATAGTCCATAGATCAAGTAAACAGACTGACACCTGTCCATACAGAAAGACCTTTGAGAACTCCCCTACACCACCAACGCCAATCATCTAGAGTTATTGTCAGGAGACTACCCAGTGACCTCAGTTGCCGGAGCCAGCCCATCCCACCTGGACCCTGCCAATTCTATTCTGTTATTTTCTGTGTTCTTAAAAATCTCAACATACCCCCACCCTGTACTCAAACAGTTGGAACACAGCCTGTGCCTCCACCACTTTACAGAGGCTGATACAGTCTAAGGACATAGTGGAGCCTAGACTATCACTCCAAATGTGATGACACTTGGCACGCCTTAAGTCATTTAAATTGGACAGTGATGGAGGCCATGCTGTATGGAGGCTAACACACCAATTCTGGAATCACATTGGTTAGGCCATGTCAAGTAACATCTCTGTTTGCAACAAGGTGGTGGCCACAGGGACACAAGAGCTGGCCTTTATAAGTCCAAGGCTATCTTTACGACCTCCCTCCCCTTTCTGTACACTGATCATCCAAAAAAGGAGATCTACAGAAGAGAAGTCTTCTCAACTGGAGACATGGTCCTGAAGAACAGTAAGTGAGTTGAGCATAGGTTTTTGTTCCAGGTAATGGCTACTGTGAGCCGCTCGGAGAGTCCTCAGTGAGGGAAGATGGCGCTCCAGACTTCTCAGGAGTACAGAGTCATCATCAGCCACTGGACATAACAGGGAAGCAAATTATGGTCAGTTCAGCCCGACTTCTGACATTCCATTAGAGCTGCTCTAATTTTCAGTCACCAAGTCCCAGAGTCTGACATAGGACTTGGGGCTCCCCCCCGCCCCACACTCCTACAAAGCCACGGAGTAAGGACATTAATGAATAGGTTAGCCAGAGGGATTCTGCCATCTGGTAGTAAGTATAAATCAACCTGAAATATAATCAACCTTGACTTCTCACGGTGCCTGTGAATGATGATAGCCCAGATACAGGCTGCTGCTGCATTCAATTCTCGGTGCCCTTCTTCCCCGCGAACTCAATTTGGCACGCTCGTGACAGCTGCATGTGCAGGTGTATGGACCAACTAGGTAACAGGAATCCATTAGAGCATATTCTACATGTTTACATTTATAGCCCCATTTGTCTGACAGCTTTATGTGGGTGTGATGAATGGTCCCTCTAATTCACATAGAGGGGACATCTGGAGAAACCACTCCCCAGGCTAATTACACCCAAATGATCATGCTGCCGATGGTGATGATTAAGATGACATTGGTGAAGTAAGTTACCAATGCTGTCAGAGAAAACCCCAGAGGGAAATTTCAGTAGGTTGGTTGCCACACCCCGCAGAGCTCCTTGGACGGCCTGAGGGCCTCCTCCTCGTGAAACCAGAAATAGTCAGAGCTGGTGACGAGCCCCTGGCCCAGCCCCCTCCTTACACAGGGAGGTGAGGCCCGGAATTTTAACATGACTTCTTAGTGACAAGAGTGCTGGGGGTCAGCCAGGTCTCAGGCCAAGCGTCCTCCCATCACACTACCAGCCCACCCAGGCTGTAGGCTGTCCTGTTTCAGCTGTGCACTCATGTTGTCCTGCTCCCCCAGTTCTTTGACAGAGACAGAGAGAGAGACAGAGAGAGGGACAGATAAGGACAGACAGACAGGAAGTGAGAGAGATGAGAAGCATCAATTCTTTGTTGTGGCACCTTCATTGTTCATTGATTGCTTTCTCATATGTGCCTTGACCTGGGGGCTACAGCAGACTGAGTGATCCAGAGACCTTGGGCTCAAGCTGGTGAGCTGTGCTCAAACCAGAAGAGCCCGCGCTCTAGCTGGCAACCTCAGGGTTTTGAACCTGGGTCCTCTGTGTGCCAGTTGGATGATCTTCCCACTGTACCTCCGCCTGGTCAGGCTCTGCTCTTCCAGTTCTGAGCCTGCACCATGGAAGGACTGCTTGGATCAGGAGGTAACCCTGGGGATCTTAAGTGGGGATGTGCTCAGAAGAGTCTGACCATTACTCCTTCTGCTGAATCCCACCTTTACCTTTAAATATGGGAGTGCTTGAGGAGAGACACATGCTGAAGGTCCCCATGTCTTAGACAGATACTCCATAAAATGGACATTTGAGGTCAAAGAAGAAACCCCAGCTTTTAGTAGGCCCTGCTAAGTAGCCCAAACAGAGGATGTGTTTTAGAAAGCAAGAACAGACTCCAAACCCCATGTCTTTGCAGTGAACACCACCTAGCAGCACATCTGTTACAAAGCAGGTGCTCGACAATCCCATGCAGGTTGGAAGATTGAGGAAGACAACTGGTGTCAGGCACAGATGGGTCTTCTCCTTAGCATATCACCTCATTCATCAACAAACATGTGCCAAGAACTGCTACATGAGATGCCAGATAAGGGCACAGAGACTAGGTTAGAATCCCTTTCCATGTGGCGAAGGCTAAGCCAGCTCTGGAAATGAGGTTTATTTCTGGTCTGTCTGTATTAATCTTTTCAGACTCTGAGCCACTTTGCTCATTCCCTATACTCTAGCCAGGGTTGTACTTACTGTTCCCTCTGGCCTGGGCCTTTACCACTCTCCACTCTGCTTGCCTGGCTCCCTCTTATCTTTGAGGTCTCAACATTCATGTTACCTCCTCCAGAAAGGCCTTTGTGGAACATGCTACCTAGACCAGCTCTCCTATGACTGTCTGTGCTCAAGCTCACTGCTGGCCCAGGTCTTCACCCTCTCTGTGTCCAAGTCCTCTGTAAGTGACTCTGAAGTTCTTCCCATGACAGAGAAGGCCAATTGCCCATATATTGGAAATGGGCTTGGCCATGTGACTTGCTTCGGATAATAGAATGAGTTGCAAGGCATGTTGTCCTCAGAGTTGGAGACCTTGCATGTTTCAGCTCACTCCTCTTTGCTCCTGCCATTGTCCTGAGAAGGACAAACCTGGCCAGAGCTTCCTTGTTTGAAGGTGCCAGAAAATCCCCAGACTCTCCCATAATCACTAGCTAGCCAGCTGAGACCTACTGACTCCCAGCATGTGACTGGGAAGTCAAACAAATGCTGTTTTCACCTCTGAAGTTGTGTGGATTCGTCACATGGCATTATAGTGGTCAGAGCCATTGGGTACACTGAGTCAGTCTACTGTTCCCTTCCCACGTGCCTTAAACAAAGTAGGTGCTTGGTAAATATCTGGTGAATGAATGAATGAATGAATATATGAAGTGAATTCAGTGCCACATCATGAGCTCAGCAGAATGAAGGGCCCAAACCCTTCTTCACAGGAGCCTGGACCTGCAGTGCCCCCTCTACCTTAGATGACGTGATGCGTCCCCATGGAGACAGTCCTACCTCTAGCTTTTGGAGATATATCCCTTTGCCATCTTGGGTTAAGTTTTGAAAGACACCTGTGAAAATGCAGAAGAAAGAAACGTAGCTAATGCATTTTGAAAATATTATGAACTAGTTCCTTCCATAGGTCCCCTCACCTGGGAACCCAATTGTGGAAGCAGCTCACACTTATGGTAAGTGAGCTGCCTCAAACCGTTGCCTCTGGACAAGGCAGGGTGTGAATAGGTTTGGGCAGGTGCTGCCAGGTGTCACAGGCTGGTATCTAGCGCTCCTTGTTGCTCCCTGGCCAGTCCTTTTTGCACTGGCGGCTGCCCTCCCTCCTGCTTGAACTGGGGACACATGGAAAATCCAGGAGCCTGCAGAGGAAGCCCCGCCCCTCCCTCCTTCCTGCCAGCTCACTCTCCATCTTCTCCGCACGCAGCATCAAGTGGACAAAGCTGACAAAGTCCATCTGGAGTTTGGGGCCACCGTAGCGGATAAGCATCAGCAGGCAGACATCATCGCTGAGCACGATTCCTACATTGAATGGATTCCTGCCATGGGTGCTGGGGATGGGACCTCATACCCAGCTCCCATCCCATTTGTGACCCCTTAAATTGTCCTTCCTCTTCTGGGACCTGACTCCTAAAAGCATAGAGATCTTCTTTTATGAGCTTCCTTGTGACTTGTTTAATTATTTAGTCCATTCGTTTTATTTTATCTCCATTCCTCGTTCCTGCCCCCTTGGGCAACCAGCATGAGGATCTTTTTGTCAAATGGGTTACTGGCCTTCAAGAAGTAGCAGTCTGTTAGGGGTCAAGAGCATCTGCTCTGGAGCCTTGTGGTCCTGAATTTAAACCCCAGGCAAGTTACCTAGCTTCCTTGAGCTTCAATTTCTTCCTCTGTAAAGTGGGGATTAGAACAGGGCATGGCTGGAGATTAAATGAGAGTATGGATGAGCCAACCCTCAATAATTGTCAGCAATGATTGTAGTGATAATAATAAATGTTTCTGTTATTTGTGGACCTATGTGTTTGGATCTCTGAACTCAGGGAAGAACTTTGTGCATTAGAGTTACTCCAGAATATCATGCAACACCTCCCCTCCCCCATTCATGCACTGCAGCACCAGACCCCAACCCCCTCGTTCATAAGCTACCGTACCAGCCCCTCACACGCACCTGCGTCTTTCATGGCAGCCCGCAGCTGGGCCCAGTTCAGGCATCCTGACTCATTATTGTCTTGCTTGTGGAAAACCGCCTACGAAGAACCAAATATTAAGAAAGCCAGGCATTTCCAAGCACCACCTGAGAGCCCCTCGGTGCTCCAGAGTCAGTGATGCAGAGGAAGGACTGTTGGAGACTGGAGGTTCCATCAGCAAGTCCTGCTGCCAGCATAGGAGCATGGCAGAGGGTTGATCCAACCACCTCTCTCATTTCCTCTTAAGGCTTCTGCGAAAGGGACTGGTCTTTTGGTCGCAGGAGATACAGTATGGGTTTACATAAATATGCTTAATATAAATACATTATCCAACCTTAAAGGGCTTCCAACTTTATGAGTCAGGAGACAAGGGGGAGAGTTGTGAGTTATGGTTGGAAAAGTAGGAAGAAGCCAATTTATGAAGAACTATCACGCCACGCTAAGGAGTGTGGACTTCCTCTGAAGACCATGGGGAGTCTCACGAAGCTTTCAGTAAGGACGTGATCTGATCAGATGAGAGCTTTAAAGATTCAGGAGATTAGCATAATAGGCTCTCTGAGTTTCTGAGGGGGAGAAGGAGGTCTCACTGGAGGAAGAGTAGAGAAGATTGGTGAGTAGTTGGGTATATAAAGGGCTAAAAAGGAGAGAAGTAAGTACCTTACATCCTTTGCAGAATTGCTATGTCTGCAGCATCCCGTAAGGAGATTGGTTAAAACTTGTTCTTACCTGATAGAGCACCAGCTGCTTCCACAGGTCCCTGAATTCCTGGATGCTCACGGTACCTGATACATTAAGCTGGTAGCAGGATCAAGGCCAAAACCGGCAGGGGAATGTCATCTATGCCTCTGGAGGCAGCGACTGGAGCCCCACACAGCAGTGTGCAATTTGTGAACAACCCCATTCAATGTCAGACGTCTCTAGTGGTCTCTCCTGGGTGGAGAGTATGGCCCAGGGCTCCCTGGCACTTGCTAGGAAAGGACAGAGTAAGCGGGACCACAGCACCATGGGGAGAAGTGCTGATGATGGCAGCCATGGTGCAATGACAACAGCTACCATTTAGTGAAGCAGGATCTTTTTGTGTGTCAAATTTGATGTGATTTAAATAAAAAACAGTAACTTCGTTATTGTTAAAACCAACTTATGGATGAAGTCAGGTGGCCAAGGATATTTCTTATATTATATCAGCCATTTTATGAAAAGTTAAAAGCTTAGCCCCTGGCTGTGTTGCTCAGTGGACAGAGCATCGTCCCGGGGCACTGAGGTCTTGGGTTCTATCCCCAGTCAGGGTACGTATAAGAAGCAATCAAAGAGTACATAACTAATGGAACAACTAAGTAGAACAATGAGCTGATGCTTCTCCCACCCTCCCCCCTCTCTCTCTTCCTCTTTCTCTCTCAATCAATAGAAAAAAATTTTCTAAAAGCTTAATGATTAGCCTCAGAGATCACGTCCCAACAGTCTTGCATTAGAGAGACTGGGTCCACAGACCACTATTAGAATGGGTCTAGCTCTGAGTTACTCACTTTATCTGTGTTACTTCATTTCCACCTGGTAGGTGAGATAGATGTTAACTTGCCCCTGTTATGGATGATAAAATGAGGGCTCAGAGAGTCTGATCATGTCCAAGTTCATACAGCTGGTGACAAGGCTGGGACGTCTCCCAATACCTGTACACCGGACCACCATCCCATGCTGTCCATGTCCTCTGCAAAGTTTCTGCAAAGGCTGTGTTTTGTATTTGCAACCCCTCCCCACTGCCACACACACAAACTATCCGTCCTACATGCCTATCTTCTGTATGACAACCAAACTTTGATTAGAGTGTCCACTCAGATAGGCAGAAGGTTTGCTAGAAAAATCAAAGGGCTGAGAACCAGGAAAGCTGAGTTCATGGCAAACTGTTGAGCTTCCCTAGTTCCAGTTTCCTGACCTGCAAATGGGGCAGCCACTGCCTGTTACCAAACAGAAACTTAGGGCCCTGATGCTCTTGCTCAAGTTTCTCATCAATCTGGAGATTGTTACTAACCACCACTCTGCAGCTGCCTCCCCCTCACTGTCAGACCATAGTTATTCATAGCTAATATTGATCACTTTTCCCAGGACAGTTGGGTCCTAAACACTGTATTTAGCTTATCCATTTGCATTCTCCCACCAGTCCTACTGAGGAGGTGTGAATGCCACCTCCGTGCTGCAGGTGACGACCTGGAGGCACTTCGAGGCTAACTGACTTGCCTGAGATGATCCAATTAGTAAGCACTGTGGTTGGCATTCAAACCCAGATAGCCTGGCTTCAGGACAAAGCTCCCGACCAGCAGTGTGTGTCCTCCCTCAGATCAGAAAGGATACGTCCAGTAAGGCCAGGATCCCCTGGCAGGCATCAAGACTGAAGAGGGGCTGTGTGCTGCCCAGTCCTGCAGAGGGACAGAAAGGGTACATGGGGGCTGTCCCAGGATGACACAGCATGGCCCTTATCTGAACAGGACAAGACAGCACTGCCCAGGCCAGCATAGGTTCCGATCACTTATGTGGGAAGGGAAGAGACAAAGAGCCATGGACAGAGAGGGAAGGCTTGGTTGCGATCTCTGCACCCAACTTGCGCAGTAAATCCCTGTGGAGAACTCCAGTCATAGGCTGGCATTGTTTACATAGTAGAACATAAGAACATGGCCCTATGTACCCAGCAAGGGCCAGGATCACAGGGTTACAGGCTCTATGAGAGAGATCTGGGAGATCCACTTGTTCAAGCTCCCACCTAAATTAGGGGATGCTTTCCTCAGATGTCTTGATGGTGGTCGGTCAGTTATGAGTGCTCACATGGGTGGCTAGTTCCATTCAAAAAAGACTTGCCATGTTAATTCCAGCTGAAGATCTTGTAAAATCCACTCACTAGTCCTCCTGTTGCCTCCAGAAAAGCATAAGTGGTATTTGTCCTTTCTCAACATTTCTCCAACTATTTCCTAGATGAGAGGGTTTCTAAACCCTCATGGCCCTCTTCCAGACCGGTCCTTTGCCAGAATCTCTCTAAAATATGGTACCAAGCCTGGCACACACTCCTTCAGACATGACTTGATTAAGTAGTATAGTGATTAAGGGTATAATGAGTCTATCTCTTGCAAACCTTTCAGTCTGCATTTTCTAAATTACAATCCAAGGAAGATGCTCTGCAGAGAAAGAGTTTGAGTTCAAACAAATTCTAAATACATTATATCTATAGATGCTCTTCTCCATCGATCAGGCACCTTAGTATGTGATAGATAATGAGCGGCCAATACAAAAATTTTACTTAAAGCAGAATTTCCCAAGCGCAATTGACCACAAAACCTAATCCCTTCTATTTCATGGAACACTTACTGAAACTTTTTGGTTTCTAATGTTTCTTGGAACACAATTTAAAAAACACAAATCTAAATGTTCCCATGAGATGAAGCCTGGATCAGAATTTGCTTATTTAATAGCAGCAATTTAAAACTATTAGCTCATGGTAAGCTTGGGGTCCCCTAACTTAACCAGATACTGTTCAGATCAGTTGCTACAAAAATGAGGTCTCTTCTGTTAGGAACTTGTGCAACCAATTTTTAAAAAATAACGGAGTGGTAGTTTTGACTCATTATCATCCTGACTCATCTCATCTCTTTGGTTGGGGCAGAGCTTGCAGTGAACATTCTAAATTTCAATTCTGCTGTCTGTGGTAATGATTCCTCCCCACAATGTGCCATCTGCACATCTGGTCAGCCCACCTTCCATGTCCTCTTCTGAGCCATGGATAAAAGTTGAGGAGAGGAAGGGGGAACCAAGGGCAGAATCCAAAGACTTTCATCTAAACATCTAACACTCAGCTACAACATAGAATTATCCCGCTGGTTTTATATTTACATACCTTTTGCGAAGTGATCATCTCATCTTGTTACTTCCCAACCCATACTGCATCATTTATCATGGAAGACTTTACCAAATATTCCACCAAAATCCATGTAGCTCCCTGATCTATCAACCCAGAACCCTTCTCAGAGCACTAAATGGAAGCAATTTGTCCATATATTCCTTGGAAAACCATATTGCATACTTGTGATCAAGGCATTTAAAAATTGTTTTAATGTGCAGTCTTCTAGATAATTATCCTGGGATTTTTTTTCCCCCCCAAGTGGCAGAGAAAGCATTCTTACAGTCTGTCGTTTCTAGAGTCCTTTCCTCTGTCCTTTTTTTTTTTTTTTTTTTACCTAAGTTAGGCTTTGAGAAACCATCTGGAAATTATTTCAAGCCCTGAATTATACAATACCCTGGACTTGTTTGGGTTTGAAGTCTTGTTTTCATACAAAGAAGAACACATCACATATGTTAGGTAGAAAATACCCTTTAGTTTTTTTGGGGGGGGGGGCTTATTTTTTTCATTTTGAAGTTTATTTTACTCCATGGAGAAATCGTGTTTTTCTCACTCACAATACCCTTATAAAATATTCTTATATGAACTTTAAGTTTTCCTAGTAATGTATCCCAGGCTTCACTGAAGACATCCACACCATTTGTAGCATTGTAGGGATATGCTCTGTCCTTCCAGATTTTTGTAGGTTGATCAATTTAAATAAGAACTTATCAGAGAGCTCTGTGGTAAGCTAGTCAGTGTTTAAGATTTATTTGCCCTGTTGAGGAAATGAATACAATTTTTCTTTTTTTTTTTTAAATATATTTTTCTGAAGTGAGAAGTGGGGAGGCAGAGAGACAGACTCCTGCATGTGCCTGACCGGGATCCACCCGGCATGCCCACTAGGGGGCAATGCTCTGCCCATCTGGGGCATTGTTCTGTTGCAACTGGAGCCATTCTAGCGATTGAGGTGGAGGCCATGGAACCATCGTTAGCGCCCAGGACAACTTTGCTCTAATGTAGCCTTGGCTGTGGGAGGGGAAGAGAGAAAGGAGAGGGGAAAGGGTGGAGAAGCAGATGGGCGCTTCTCCTGTGTGCCTTGTCCGGAATTGAACCTGGGACTTCCATACGCTGGGCCGATGCTCTACCACTGAACCAACCGGCCAGGGCAAGATATAGTTTTCCACATAAAATTTATATGCCAAGAAAGAAGCACACAGCTATTCTGAGAAGGAAAAATAGCAGAAATCGTCATTGTCACTGCTGTGTATCTCCACACTCAAACTAAGCAAAAAAAGAACTATTTTCCAAGCTGCATACATTCTTTTACTGCTTTGTCAGACCACCTGACCCACCCTGGTGTAAGACCCAGCTTCTCAGGAGACCAGCACACAATAGTTCGCACATCCTGCCAGGGGACAGAGAAACAGACCCAGAGCTCAGCACAGTGTGTGCTCCGAGTCCTACAGGACGGATGGCTCTAGACTACTCACCTGACCAGGTCAGGTGGTTCAGGATCCTCTGCAGTTGAGCTGCATTTATTTCTGGAGTCTGGAGTGAAAGCAGAGGGACAGAAGGAAATCGTCATTATGGGAGGCTCGTTAGAGGCAGAGGGGCCACAGTTAACAGGGGCTGGGACGTCCTCTCCAGCTTCTGCTCAGCATGGCACAGATGCCATTTTCGGGCAGAATAAGTGACACCATTATGTGTCATCTCTGCAATGTGACTAGTCATGTAATTATATCTGGAACTTCATAAGAACTTTTACAATAGTGTTTAACTGGGTGCCAAGACCAGAGCACCCCAGCAGGGCAGGACACTTAGGAAATAGACTAAAAGAGAGCAGAGGCTGTCAGACTGGGTGCTAGAGACAGGCTTCGGATTGAGTAAACAATTTGGTTTAAATTTTACTCCTAATAAAATATCTTCAGCCAAGATTCCAGATTTTAATGTTAATTCATCGGAAGCAACTCTTCACATTAACATTTAACTGTAAAATATGTTAATGAAATACAAGGGTCACAAGTTTGAACTTCTAGAACAGATACATAATCATAATAAACTATTTTTACCTGTTTCATCTATATTGAGATTCTTTGTGAGACTTCATTAGATAAAAGGATGGCAGCAGAAAATGTTTGGAGACCCCTGGTGTGGAGGAAAACTTTTATAAGCAACACATGTAAGATTCTGACATATCCTCTCTGGCTACATTAAGCAAAGCACCAGGGGTGATACAAGAGAAGACGGGAGGGCAGGCAAGTTGCGAATTGCATCCAGAGTGTTACTAACACAAGGAGCTAGTGCTCTTCACTCAGACATCAAGCCCCAGATTTCCAGTGTATTTCCTGCCCTATTTCCAAACAGCTTTCCTGTCCAGCAGGTTGGGGACAGAGTGGCCTCCAGAGCCCTACACCCACCCTGCTGGCCTCCTGATCTCTGTCAGCCCAAGGAAAGGACTCACGGGACCAGGTGTATGGCCCAGGACCCTCCACTTTCCCAAGGTCCTCTTTCTTTCCAGCCCACCTCTTCTCCAGGAAACCACCCAAGAGGTCTTTCTCCCTGGGTTTCCCATACTGGCCCTCCTCTGACCCCCAAGGCTTGCTATTACCATGCCCCTCCCCACTCCCAATACTGATTTCGGACTCTATTCCATTTTCTTCTACAACTAATCAATATAGTTTCCAAGAACAGACAGGCATGTTACAGGAGCCTTCTGGAAACCACAGTTCCATTCATTTGTCTAAAAACTTGAGGATTCAAATAGAAAATGTCAGTTTATGGAACACGTAACCTTAAACCACAGTCTATGCCCAGGGTCAGGCAGATGCAAGCACATAGTCCGTGGAGTGACATGCTCCACTTTGTCCCCTGCTCTGCCCACCTCTGGCTACCACTCCTCTTCAACTCACCTTTTCAAAGAGTTTGGTGAAGATTTCATCATGCCCTTCAGTTTGGTCTACTATTTCCTATAGGAACAGACACATAGGGAGACTTAGTTATTCACCTGGACATGTAAACTCTCATATACAAACTCATGTCTTATGGCTCCTAGGCTTCTGGAATCCAGAAGTTTGACCTTGAGCCCTGTCTTAAGTTTTCTACCACAGCATTCACACAGCCTTCAGTTCTCCTATTCTTGCTGCCTTTGGGGAGGTAACAAACAGTGAAACGGGCAAAAGAAATACCAGGTGGTGAGAAGCAGAAGGTAAAGATATATAACTCGTGCACCTGGGGTTCCAGACCCTGGATGAGAAGGACCTGACCAGAAGGGCAGTCCTCTTGATGCAAAAGCAGCAGACCTGAGTGACCTTAGGACACAATAGATAATATAGCATGTGTGCCGTGGAGCAGGGGCTGCGGGATCTGAGCATGAGGGAGGAACCCACTCTCCTGGCTTTGGAAACAGTCTCGGCCACGTGGAATCCACCTTGACTACTTACCTTAGAGAAGACAACTCTGGCTTTGCTGCCAATTTCACTGAGGGAAAACAGAAGACAGAGTTCCTTTTTGGGGATCCTCTTGGGAACTTTTTGGCCTGTCTTCCCTGTCCCCCAGGGGACTCCTCCCAGTTCCTCAGCTGATGGCCCTCCCACTTCTCCCTGAAGTGTTAAATCCAGCCACACAGCACAGCACACTGCTTGTAATGCCCTGAGCGGTCAGTGCCATTTCTCCTCTTGTGATTTTGCTTGTGCCAAGCCCTCTGCCTGGCACACCCTTTGTTTCCTCTTCCCCGCATCTAACTATTCCTACTTCTTTTAGGATGCAGCAATATGACAGGGCAGTGATGCTTGAGATTAAGTCAAACCATTGATGCCAAAAACATGAATAGAAAAAAAAAAAAACTGGATGCTAAGCACTGAAGCATTGTCATGTCAAAACAATCATGGGTCAAAAAGTGTAGCTGGGCTGTGTATATATTGCTTCACTTGCACACACTAGTGCCATCTGAGCCTGCTGGCTGATGACAGCCTCCCCTCATCTCAACCAACCCTGTGCACCCCTTAGGAATCGCCACCCCGGAAGCCACCCCTGCATCCCCCAGACCGTGGGAGGTTAGCTGATGCTCCTCCTTGATGCTCTTCTAGCACCCTGTGCAGAGAAAGGCTGCCATTGGACACAGGATGACAAAAATAGCTGCTCACTGCCATGTCCTGTCTGGACCTTGAGCTTCGAGAGGGCAAGGGCCATGCCTGAGCCTGTTCTATCCTTGTCTCTGTAATGTCTAGCAGAGTGGTCATCTGTTAGTAGAAGTAGAGGGGGAGGAAGAAGGCAAGGGTGTTCTCCATGCAGAGAGCTGCCCTGCTCTCCTGATCTCTCTCCTGTATGGGCTTCAGAGACCCTATCTGCTGCCTTTTCTATCTCATGCTCCTTATGGTCCCCAGCCCAAGCGGCCCCACGTCCAAGCAGGGCCCGGCCCCCAGGAGAGGCCTGTGCCCTTACTAGCAGATGTGCTTCCTGGAGAAGACCCTGAGGACAAACTCCGATTCCTGGCCGGCCTCTGCCGTGCAAGGCACGATGACGTAAGTCCCAGGCTCCAGCCACAGCTCCAGGCTCACTTCTTTTTCTGGGAGAAACACGTCAGGGAAACTTAGGGGATTATTCTGCAAGAAGAACTCCTGGGGCAGTTTCCTCTGGTCATCATAGAACTGTGGGTGGAAGACAGAAGGGCACCCATTGAGGTGATAACCCAGAGCTTGTGGCCAGACTGGGGCCCCTTGGCCAAGAGCCAGGAGTAAAGTGACCTCTTATTTTCCAAGTCCAACCTGCCCCAGGGGAAGATGGAATAAAGAAGTGAGAAGCAGAGAAATTAGAACAGAACATGTCAGGAGTGGGCACCTTTGCTGGAACCCTATGTAGGGCTGCGTAAACACTTATCATTTCGTTTGCCATTACATTTAAAAGAACATCATATACAAAATGATGTGAGAAACATCACTGTGCCTGCACTTTTCAAGTTAGATCATCTGCACAATGTCACCCAGCTGGTATGAGTTTTGGCCAGGACTAGAATTCAGGGCAACTGAGCTCCAATGCCCATGTTCTTTACACTTCTTGAAACTGTATTCATGCATGTGATACAATTTCAAGGTGGACTATGACATGATTATGGTCACAGACACAGACGGACCACCAATCATTTTCCCACCAACATCATAATAGCTACATAAAGATAAATTGGACATTCCAAGTTATGTTAGTGAAAACAGTCTCATAAAGGGGAAAGAGGACTGGACAAGAGCTCAGAAGACCTGAATCAGGGCTCTGGTTCTTCCATGGGGGTGTGTGTTTTATTTTATCTTCTATTCACTCTCTCTTTCTCTCATCCTTTCTACCTGCCTTATTTCTCCCCTTTTCTCTGTGTTTCTCTCTTGTTCCTTCTTTCCTTTGCTCTCACTTAGTGCTGTGGAAGAAGAAGAGGTCCATGCCTGTGAAGGCTTCTTTCTCAGTGAATATACAGCTATTAACAAAGACACTCCCCGTCCATACAAAGATGTATCTCACAGATTCCACTCAGGACTGGGGGAACAAAATGTAGCTCCTAATGACATCTGCTTTCTTTTATCAGACAAGGAAAACTACAAAATCATCCTGTTGCCATCTTTGCCTTGGCTGCTAGGAATCTCAAAACTAAATTTTATAACCAGTCATGCTGGTTGTCCTTGGTTTCATTTTCCTGGTAGAATCAATAGCTTACTTATCCCTCATTTATTTATTACTTATTTCTTGCCTTTTAAATTTCTAACTGGCTTGTAAAAATTTTCTGTTTACAATTTTATTGTAGGTTGACCCAAATTCTGTTTAGAAATAGTCCTGATATAATTTTTTTTCTTTTTAAATTGATAGTCAACTTTGGGATCACTCAGTATTGCCACAGGAGGGAGAAAAAAAAACTGACCTCAGACACCCAATTCAAATGGTTCTTTTATAAAAATTCTCTTTCATTGTTTAGTCCAATTGGAAAAAAATAAGTTTTTCACTGATGTTTCTTTGGAAATAAAACAACAGCTGCCACCCTGCAGAGGCCAGGATGCCTCCTGCCTTTTTAATTGATCCCTCAGGTGGGCACGGCACCTGAAATACAGAGTCGTTGTCCTCTGCCCATGTTTCTGTCCCATTTTCCCATCCTTTATTCCTTTTTCCCATTGAGGTGGGCTGCATGGTTTCCTCGTGTCTCATGTGTTATATATCTATTTTATTATGGGTTTCATAACTCCGGCAAGGCTGTAGTGTATCAGCCTCCCCACTCTGTGACAGTCTTCAATATTAGCCCTCGGTATTTATGTAGAGATTTAATAAATTCTTAGATTTACTGGCTCGATACCAGGCTCAGAGACCTCCCTGTAGAGGCATAAGGCTTTCCTAGGGTTCTTGGATTGAAAAAAGAACAGCAGAAGCCCTCTCCTTCCACACCCATAGGCAGTTGACATTATCGTCAGACATTACTGGAGCTCCTTGTAAAAGATTGCTATGATCAAACCGAACCTCACAGCGGCTTGGCCACACATGACATCATGCCAAACCGGGGCCAGCTGGTCAAGTGTAGACTCACCTTGCTCATCTAAAACAGAAACAAATGAAGAAGAGACCTCATTAGTCAACGAACAAGTACAAACTCTAATGGAGGCTGATACACAAGAAGACTCCACCCAGAGACCTCTTTCCCTCCCACAAGGCCTTCTGTTCCAGTCAGTGATGTTTTAATTCACCACTGGGAATTCTGGAAATGAGTGAGGAAAGGCAACCATGATATTTCTGGAGAGAAAAAGGAAACCAGTATTGATTATAAACTATGTGCCAGACACAGTGAGAAGCACTGGCACGTGACCTTTTATTTTGCTTTTTGTATAAATATCACTGTCCCCGTTTTCCAGATGAAGAAACCGATGCTCAAAGTGCAAGGAGATGACTTGTTCCAGATCACCTATTCCTAAGGGACAGAGCCAGGATTTGCACCCAGTCTGCGGGTAGACAGACATGGATGGTAAAGAGGACCAGAAACAGGAAGAAAGGACAACAGCTGGAGACCCCACAACAGCTGGAGACCCCACGCAAGGCATGTGCCCCTGCATCCCACCTACCCTGAAGATGAAGAGGCCAATGGCGAGGTGACGCTTCCGGTTGCGGTGCCGGTGCCGGGGCTTCTGGAGCAGGGATACCATCACGCTGCAGGGCATCAGGAATGTCTTGCCCTCCTGGGGCCTCCAGATGGACAGCAGGAACTGCGGGTTCTTCCAAAATGTGTCTCGGGCTAAAAACAACAAGGTGAGACAGGTCCTAGGCTCCCCTAGCATGTTGCTCCCCAAGACACTGAGAGGTGCATAGACCCAGGGCGCTTGCCCCAGGTTTCCCAGCCGGAGGTTCATCTGGACAGAGGCAGGGTCTCTTCAACCCTGGCTCTATCCACACACACACCCCCATCTCACCTCTACCACCCAGGTTCTTCCACAGACACGTGAACTGAGAGCTAACCTCACCCCATCACCTCTTTGCCCAGCATGGTGCCAGGCACAGACTTAATGTCCCATAAATCTTTGTTGCCTGAGTAAATGACTGTATTAACCAACTGAGGAGACTGTGTCTGTGATCCCAAGGGAGTCTGCATCTGAAGGGGACAAAGCCTCAACTTAATGGCAGCTTCAGCTTTGGAGGAACATGCTGTTGGGAGGGGACAGCAGAGCCCGCTGAGGTCATGCCCTACAGGTAATTCCTTTCAAAGGGATCACTCAGTGCCTCCGTTGTGGAGAAAGGGACACAGTCACCAAATCTCCCATTTTGAGAATGTAGATGTATAGGTCTCCTGTAATTCATGACCTGAGAATTCTTGATCCCTACCAAACTCTAGGTAAGGAGGAACTGATACATATGATACAATTACTGTTTCAGTCCTGCTTGGTAAGGGGTGGTTACTTCAACTTCAATCACCTTGTCCTAAGACCAAAGCAAGATGCAACCCACCCTTCTACCATGCATGCATGCCTGTGGCTGTCCCGTGCTAACTAAGAAAAGATGCAACCCAACAGGCTGGCAGCTTGACTGAGATTTCCACACCTTTGTGTAGATTGAGACCAAAGGTACCCCATCTTCCTGGTGGACACAACGCAGAGCCAGAGCAGTTAGCATGGCAATCAGGATGTCCCGACCCCCTGCCAGATGCCCTCGGCAGGATGTCGGCTGCCCAGCCATCCATGTGGCTCTGCCCACAACCCACGCTGGCCTGGACAAGCTGCCACTTTAGAACCCCAGCTCCTGTGCATATGCTCACCTTGTTGCAACTTTATGGGGCCACCAGCTGTGGCCCCTTTCTCCCATCTCCCCTCCTGCATGGTGTATGACCACTTCTGGCCCACCTCATGAGTCAGCAAACCTGGGGTCAGTTTACAGATGACCAGGAGCTTGAAATGTGCTTTGAAGTCCTTAAATGTCATCCTGGAGAGAAAGAGGAAGCAGTACAATGATAAATGAGATGATATTTCGTGATCAGGACCAAAGGAGAGGCTGGAACAAAGCAGCAGGCGTCCCAGCCCTCTCCCGGTCCCAGGCCCCCATCCCCAGCCCACGTGCAGAGCTGAGCAGGCCCTGGATGTGAGAGGGGCTGGCTAGACCAGTTTAAGGCTTTATCACAGGTGGGTGAAGCTACCGAGCAACCCTTTTCTGAGGCTGGAGGCAGCCTTGTCCGGCAGCTACCTGAGCCAAATGTTCCCATTTTGCCCGTTGCACTGACAAAGCTGAATTGCAGCATTTATAACCAGTCAATTGATTTATGTGTTCACCAATCTGTTCTCAATCATTACCTGATAAAAATCTTCACTCATGCTTGCTAACTTTGCAGTCAAGTCATGCTATATGAGCTGACTGGGGTTCAGTTTAGTTATCTGTAGTGTGGAAATAATGGTATTTGCAGAGACCTTGAGTTCAGTGACAGCTTCAAGACAGAGGGCTGCAGCAGTCTGAAAGGATGGGTAACAGGGAAGAGGAATCACGGGAACAGGGGGAAAGGTAATAATAGTAAGGGTTAAAAGCAAAGGGACAGGGAAAGAGATAGGTCTCACGCCAAACACTCAGAAACAGCATTCAAGCAGGGTTTTTGGGTGACCTTTCAAAATAAGAGCCCTGTGGCTTTGGAGTCAGTGGGAGTAGTGCTATTTTGCTCGGGAGGACACAGGTGAGATGGCTTATGGTTTGGCAAGACTTTGCAGACCTTTCTTTCCTCATCTCTTGTTTGGGCCAGGAAAGGCACGACCTCGGGCTGGAGTATACTGAGTGACATCAGAGCACAGTGGAAGTTGGGAGGAGGGGCCACCCCCACTCTCTGCTCTGAGCGCCCACTGAGCTCTACACCGGTGTTCACTGTTCTTGTTACAGAGACTGTGACTGTTTGCAGGGGCTGTTTGTCCTGCTAGACTGTAACCCTGCTAGACTTGATCTCTTTATAAGAGATGCCGGCATACATGAGGCACCCCATAAATATTTGCTGAATAGATGACCAAATGTAAGCCAGGGCAGTTGGCCCGAGTCTTGAGTCAAATACCAAAATTCTCCATCATCCTTTTTCTTCAGCAGCACAATCTTCTCATTGGGGCTCAGTAGCTCCCATGTTCTTGAGCTGAAAACAGAAAAGAAATGTTTCCATGGGGGATGAAAGGGTTGTGGAGGACATGTGAGAAACTCTTCAGTAAATGCTCTATAGTGTTGTTTGTTCTCATCTGCATGCAGCCTTTGCAGACAACTAAATCTCACACCTCATACTGTAAAAGCAATGTGTAATTGATTCGTCATTCATTATGAGCCAAGTGCTGGGCTTGGCTCTTGATGTGTTTTATTCCATTCAAGGATAACAACCTTGCAAAGTAGGGATTTTTATTGCCATTGTAGAGATGACAAAACTGAGGTTAAAAGAGATGAAGTCACTTGCTTGAAGTCACAAAGCTATTCAAAGTCAGAACTAGCATTTGAATCTATACTGGAAGCACTTCTTTTCAACGCCCATCCTTTTGGACTTCTCTTTCTAGCTATGAAGGATAAGACTTCCCTGTATCATTTACACAATGTAAACAACTAGACAAAATGTAACAAACAACTGTTTTCATATATTAAATAGCAGGCAGCACAAAATTGTGACCCCCCCGAGAGAAGGGGGACAAATGAGGTGAGCCATAACTTTAGCTAGACTTCTGCCTGCAATGAATTCCCTGGGCAGAGATGCAGAACAGTGGGACCCAAAGAAAACCTAGCAGTCTCGCTGAATGCAGGAGACCAAGCCTGGTGTTCAGGGAGGCCAAGACAGCTAGAATCTGCTGGGCAGAGTGCCTGTGAGAAGGGGGATACATAAATAAGGAGCTCCAGAGAACTTCATTGGTTTCCCCTTGAATCTGTGACTGCATAAAGTAAAACCCCACAGGACTGGACTAGACATACAAAAAATTCCAGAGCTGACACATGGCTGGGGATCATGTGAATTCCCACCAGCCAGAGTTGAAAGACCTTGTTGACTACATAGAGTTTTTACTAGAGATCCCAGTAAGTGAGGTCAAGTTATCCATAAAATAAAGGTTTCTCTAGCTTTGCCTTAAAAGTGCTTTAAAATAAAACTTCAAAGTATCAAAGATTATCCCTAAGCAATTTAACTACCTACCAGAGAAACATTCTTCAAACGAATGCAACAAAACTCAGGACCTTAAATTTACAATGTCCAGCATCCAATAAAATTTACTAGGCATATAAAAAGGTAGAAAATGTGATCCATGACAAGGAATAAAAACAGGAGAAACAGACCTAGAAGGGTGAGAGATGATGGGATTAGCAAATAAAGACATTAAAACAGCTGTTATTAACACATTCCATATCTTCAAGGCTATGAAAGGAACTATGGCCATTATAAGGAGAGAAGTAGAGGATATTCTCAAATGAAATCTTTAGAATTAGAAAATGCAATATCTAAAATGAAAATATACACTGGATGAGATTAATAGCAGATTAGACTCGATGGAATGAAAGCGTATCATTTTATTTAATCCTCACCACACCTCTGAATCAGAGAAATGAAAAGCCTTTCCCAAGGCCATACAACTGACAAAACTAACTTAATTCATTGCCTATCTTTGAGGTAAGTGCTTGTTCTTCCCTGAAACAAACTAAAACCAATATCATGATGATACATTTTGGTAACACTTTAAAATTGATGTATATCTTTGGATGTCATTTTCCACATTGACCCATTTCCTCTGCAAATTCTCCTCATTCCTATATAACAAATCGAGTGCAGTACATCTTCTGAGGAGTGAAATTCAACTTATTTCTTCATCTATAAAAATGATTAAGTCATAATGAATAGGTGGACATATTTCTGTACTTTGAAATGTCATACAGAGTCAAGTATTATAAATCTTCATAGCAAGAAGGCAAAGGACTTTGTCACTGGTCTCCCTTTCTGCCTGTGTCCTACGGCTGGTCAGTAATCTGTAAAGCCCATATCCCTTTAAGGTTGTCTTGAGGCAGACACAACCTAACATCACTAAATAGAACTTAACATAGGGGCCAGTTTGGATCTGCCTACCTCTGACTCATCAAGCTCAAGAGTGCCCTGAACTATGCGAGGGGAAGAACACTGGACCAGATAGCGAAGACCTTGGCTGAATCATGCTGAGACCTTAAGTAATTCACTTAATCTAAGCATCAGTTCCTTAATCAGTGAACTGGGGATAAAACTACCTGCTATAGAATAGCTTTATTTGAGATAAAAATTCAAAGGACTTAGCACAGTGCTGGCAAGCTCTTAATAAACACTTTACTTACTACATATAATGAATGAAAAATCAATCTATATATCATTAAACATTTTATAAGTGTGAGAGATTGACCTTCACAGCCTGAAACCTTTCCTGACCGAGCCTGAGACCAAAGAAAGAACACCCTTGAATTTGTGTGCAGGTGGCAACCTCCTTTGCAGGCTTTGCCTACCCCTTCCTCATCCTGCCTCCCCTCCAGCCAAGTCTCAGAAATTCACCTGTCACTCCAGTCTCCTTTCCACTCCACCTTCCCCCAGGGGTTCCGCAGCTTGACTGGATATTCAGGAGCACGTTTGCAGGTCACCTGCACAAAATGAGAAGCAGTTTAGGTGGCTGGGCTAAGTGCCAGCTGCAGGTTCAAGAGATATCTGGGAGAGATTCATGCCTGCAGATGAGACTTTGAAACAGAAAATCAAAGGCCCTGAGAGCTGGTAGAAGAGAAAACGGTTCTGCTACTTACTAGCTGTGAGACGGAGGGCGAGTTACTTAACCTCTCCATGACTAGCTCTTGATCTGTAAAATGAAACTAATAGTCACATCTGCTATAAAGGACTGAATAGTGGCCCTCCAAAAGATATGTGTACCCAGAACCTGTCAATATGATCCTATTTGTATAAAGGGTCTTTGCAGATGTAATTAAGAATCTTGATCTGAAATCATCCTGGATTCAGGTGGGTCCTAAATCCAATGACAAGAGAAAAGGGGAGAAGACCCAGAGGAGAAGGCCATGTGAAAGTGGGCGCAAACAATGAACTATGCTTCCCAAGCAAAGGAATACTGGAAGCCACCACTAACTGTAATGGACAAGGAAGAATTCTCCCCCAGAGCTTTTGGAGGGAGTGGCATCTGGATTTCAGACTCTGGCTTTTAAAACTGTGAAAGGATACATATATGTTGTTTAAAGCCACCTAATTTATGTTTATTCGTTACAGCAGCCCTGGGACAGGAATATGCCTACTCACAGGGTTGTTATTGTGAAGATCAAGTGAACTACTATTTGTAAGGCAGTTGGGACACTATCTAGACCACAGTAAGTCCTAAATTTTGTCAAATAGTGTTAAATAAAAATAAAACAATATAGAACTATAAACATATAAATATTAGCAAAGTATGAATTTTGTTAAATATGAAAATCAACGTAAAGTTCTTGGTACACACAGAAAAATGAACGGAGATCTAGGAGGAAGGAGAATTCAGATGTGGGTTGAGTTGAAGAAATGTGACACAGAGTGAAAGGGACTCGGAGGACTTCTGGTAAGTGAGGCTTTCTGGAGACGATCAGAGATTCTTTAAAATTGAACCTACTGATTTTTTTTTCTCCACACTTCGCATATGCTGTTCCCTCGGCCAGGAATGCCCTCTTCTCCTCATATAAATCTACCATCTTTCAGGGACCAACTCAATGTCACCTCCTCTAGAAAACCTTTTATGACTTCCCTCCAACCCAACCAGGTGAATGTCTTTCCTCCCATCTCCGAAGCCCAAGCCATTCACCTCTCTGCTTTCTTCTCTGTTTCTACTTTTTTCCTCTCCATTCTCAGATATTATACGTCTCCATACAAGACTGAAAGCTCTCTGTAGGCAGGGTCCCCATCTGTTTCCTCTTTCTCTCCAAAGGGGAACAGCGATGGAATGAGAGCGGGAGACTGTGGAAAGGAGCAAGTGAGAGAAGCGGGCATTCGGGAGGGAAGACACAGCTACAGAGACTATCCCAGGCGGCCCAGAGCGCAGCACAGCGAAGCTCGTGGACAGTGTGAGGCACAGCAGGGACAGATGGACAAATGGCTGGGGTTTCCCTGTGCAGAGAGGGGTTGGGATGGTGCAGTGATGGCAGCAAAGGCTGGACTCACCACTGCACCCCAGAAAACAGGTACAGAGCTACGGGGAGTCCCATCAGCTTTGGCAGGCCCTGGAGGACCCACCAGAGAATTAACCCCCGGGTTTAGATACCGATAATGACATTCACCAAGATGACCCCAGACTTTAGCAACAAACCCTAGGAGAGAAGGGAAGGCTGAAGGGAAACGGAGAGGCATGGTTCCACCTACCTTCCTGATTCCTATGATAGTGTAGGCATGGCCATCCACCAGCCCGTTCTCCATCACCCTCTCGTTCTGTGGAGAAAAGAGAGCACCCATCAGTCCTGCTGGGTACAGCTTATCCAGGAGTCATGGGGACCTGTTTGGCTGGAGCAGGGAGTTGTGAGGACAGGGTAGGAGAGACCCACACTGCACTGTGTTACCTTTCCTTTTCATAGCTCTTCAGCACCCACAGTCTCATTCAATCCTTTAAGTCAGGGTGACACTCTGCGGTGATTGCAACCATTTTACAGGGTACAAACTCAGATTCAGATCCACTAAGTTGTTGTGTAAGGTGACACAAGGGTCGTTATTGGAGGCACAGGTGAACCCAGGGCTCCCTCCTCCATGTTCTTGGTTGCTATTAGATTAGGCAGTAGGGACTAGCTGTGCTAGTTCAATACCTTGCGTGTGGTTGACACTTAACTGTCAGCTCCCTTCTCTGCACAATATCTGCATTCTAGGGTGGCCTCGCCTGCCCTGCGGCGGCTCTGGTTGGACATCAGGACCGTAGGTGCAGGGATGGGTGGAAGTCCTGGGGCTCACACCGGGGTGAGAACAGCAACTTGAGGACAGAGAGGACAGCAGCAGGGAAGGAGGACGTCCTGCTGGCGCAGCCCAGTCTCACCCCTGTGTGGGTCTGGCAGCCGATGAGGGTTCTGCCAAAGGTGGCTTGGGTTAGGATGTCCCAGAGGTTTCCAGGGGCCTCTGCCAGTTTGATGGTCACTGTCTCCCTGTTGACAGCTTCATCCATTAAAGAAGGCAAAAGTCCTGAACACTTGTTCAGATGGGGTGGCCCTTACATAAAACACTCAAGCTATGTCACTTGCGTATTCCCTGAGTCGTGCCTCAGTACCTCACTCTGTAAACCTTACCTGTCCCTCTTGCCCTTCTTTAACACTGATGAGAGAGACAGAGATAGGGACGTGAAAAGGGAAGGGAAGGGAAGGGAAGGGAAGGGAAGGGAAGGGAAGGGAGGGGAAACAGTTTCTCATGGTTGTCTTACTTTGCATAGGCCTTTTCCAGAAGAGCTCCCCAGAACAAGTTTTTGTAGGTGGAAGAGACGAAGACCAGCTGGCCAGCTTCATTCACGGGCAGTCGGTCATCTATCACCACAGGAACCCACTTCCCAAAGTGCCAGAACTGGAAGGAGAGAGTACCCACTGGGGAGTGCAGGTTATCGTGGAACATGGTCAGCCCAGGAGGCAAAAACATGACTCTTCCAAGAACTTTCTTTCCCATGTCCCACCCCAGACTGGGCACCAGAAGGACACTCTCACCCAGAACTGGAAGATGCCAGCATAGTTCTCAGTGAAACTCTGATTCAGGGGAACAACCCGGCTCAGGATGTCCTCTTGTAAAGTCAGAGCTTGCAAAGCAGCCAAGAACCAGCAGTCACCTAAATCAGACAGCACACAGTATCCACATGGATGTACTCCACATGCATGTGCATTCTACAGGTGTCTGCATGGATATATTGAGGGTTTATTGCATGCAGAAAATGCTTGGTCCCAACTGCTATCCTTTCTGGGCTTGTGGCCTAGTTCAGGAGAAGGGAATTCTATAATGGGGAGTAAGAGGGTGAGTGAGAAAAGTGTGGTGCAGGGGGGACATTGGCTGGAATCCAGACTTGAAAATAAGAATTGAGCCATATTCCAGCACCAGATTTTAGCTTCTCAAATGCTCCATCCTGGGGAACTTGAACCCAAACACAATCAAACTTCTCTAACTCCTGTCTCTGTAACTGAATTATGTTCTTCTGGGGAAGCTTCAATCCTCTGGACTCCATCCCTATCTGTAAAATGGGAATCACTATACATGTGCCTTCCCTTGTGGCCAATGGTTGTTTCTATTAGTCTGAAAAGAAAAGTGAGAATAGGCCTTTTTGGACTCTATCCTGGGGGCATCAATCTAGTGATAGGTATGCCAAGAAAGACTCATTACAGGAACTAAAGCAGAGTGAGCACATTTTACCAAGACAAGACTCAGAACTGTAAACTCATAATGAAGATTATTATCATTAGGCAAGTTTTGGCATTCCCATGCATCCTGACAGGACCAGATGTCATCTTTTCCCAGCAAAGCACACAGCATGTCAAAGTAGAGTTTGGGTGGCCATTCGCCCATTGGAATCTCTTGATTCCCCTCTTTCCTGCCCCCCGCTGCTTTAGCCAGGCCAGCCTTGCCGCCACCAGGTGTGATCTCAAAGGGCTGTGCAGACTCACCTACCAGTCCCTGGCACAGATCCAGCCTGTTGGCAGTGGCAGAATAGAAGATGGGGTTGCTGTGCAGTTCCTGCAGAGGCAGACATAAGTGTCCTTCTGACCAAGAAAAACCTCCTGGAGCTACAGTGACCATTGGGTCCCATACTCCCAAACTGGACTTACAGGGACATCAATACAGAATATATGAATGTAGACCAGTGGTTCTTAACCTTTTTTGAGGTACCGAACCCACCAGTTTCATATGCGCATTCACCGAACCCTTCTTTAGTGATAAATAAAATATGATTTTTTTTCCAAATTCAAGACATAGGTATATGTTTTTTTACTGGTGCACAAAATGAGCCGTGCGTGAACATCACCTTGCTCAAAGAACAAAACCAACAAAATGCATGAACTCACAACAAATTACGGTATTACTTCATTCTGGCCTCCGCGGCAGAGGTTTCTCCGAACCCCTGAGACCGACTCATCGAACCCCTAGGGTTCGATAGAACTCAGGTTAATAACCACCGATGTAGACATAAAATTGGGCTGCCCCAGAAAATCTGGCAGACAGATTCTGTCCACTGTACTTCTCATTCTTTCTTAAAGATCGTGTAAATCATATCCTAGAGGACTCTGTGTAGATAGTGAGACATAGCACTTGAAACCAAAAAATGCCTTTTCTTGGAGTGTCTATTAAAAAGGGAAGTACCTCTTATAGGGAGTATTCTCAGTTTTCCTAGAGATCTTCCCATTCTTATTCCCCCCACTATCTCTCCTTCTTGCCCCTAATCCCTAATTAAATGGTATCTTTGGCTTTCCGTGCTGACATGTGGGCAGGGGCGGAGGGGTCTCCACTCCATGGCATGCACTAAATCCCTCAGTCTTTGCTCGGGCATGGGGCATGGGGCATGGGGCATGGGGCACGGAGTGATCAAGGTCAGGAGTGTAACAAGCTGAGTCAGCAGTTCCGAGGTTTTCTGAGAGAAGTAGGATCATGACTGTCCTTTAGTTTAGGTGACACACTTGGGAATCTCACACAGAGTAGGGTCTTCACGAGTCTGACTTGGACAGTGATGGCTAATTAGGGGACAGAAAAGGGGAGAATTTATAGCATAGGTTGACTTCACTAACTGTGTTCGGGAATCTTGCATGTAAATCAAGTTTGCAAGAGATGAGTTGCTTTTGAACACACTGAAAAGTTGTCTTTTAAAGGAACCATTGATGCATTTATAAAGTGAAGAATACTTTTGTAAAGTGATGACCAGCCTCTTAATTTATGTATGTCATGAGCCTGATTTGGGAAGGGTGGAGTGAGAATTGTTAAAATTTGTCTCCCTGGCAGATGGCCCTGGCTGTGACTCAGGAAGCCTTGCCGTCTCAGATGAAGCCACAGAAACTTCCTAGGTTTCTGTCTGCAGCTGCTCTATGTATTTCTGGTCTGAGGGGGAGCTACATCTTAGACCCCTCTCAGGATCACCTCAGTGTCTTTTCTGGTAAATAAGGAAGTGGGGACTTACCCAGTTTCCTTCTCATGGGGATCAATGACAGGGAGACCAGGTGTCCGAAAGCCCTGAGCCCCAGAAGGAAGGTCTGGGCTGGTACATTGTACGTGTGCTGTTTGGAAGCCCCTTCCCAGCCCATTACCTGGGGCCTTCTCCACTGCAGGCGGGCCGGCAGCTTCTGTAGCAGCGGCCCACAGCCCACGGAGCTCAGCGAGGCCAGGAAGCTGCTGTCTTCAAAGAGGCAGCCGTCGCTCAGGCACCTTTCCCGCAGGGCCTCATAGTCCTGCCTGGGGAGCTGTGGAGAGCCTTCCATAGAGTCCTTCTGCCCTGGCTTCTTAGACCTCGGAAAGGTGACCACAAAGACATAGCAAGGTGTGGATATGAGCCTAAAGGGTCTGCCGGGAGGGTCCCTGCTACTCCTGAAATGAAAAGCAGATGTTCAGTTCACTCACTTCCTGTTAATGCTTCATCATTCCCCTGAGAAAAGGAGGAAGATGGAGAGACTGTGAGAGAGAGAAATTATCCCAATAGGAAGAAACAAAATGTGTGTGCACTGGAAGCAGCCTGCAAACATGTCTGTACCAAGATGTACTGCTGTACACCATAGGGTTATCCAAGGGTCCTCTCCATTCGTCAAGATCTTGCCTGTCCTCCAAAGTCCAACTTGAACCCCTCCTGGGTGCCTAGTGAGTTCCCCTAATCTTTACTGTCTATTGACTCATCATTTACCCTATAGAATACCCTACTACCATCTAAGGAGCTTCTCAAATTATCACTAGTGAAAGGCCTGTTATCTTTTATTTCCAATTTGTCACAGAAATTTAATGAAATAAATTAATTGAAAGATAAATTTGAAAAGAGATATACAAAATGCTCTCCTTTTAAAAAAAATAAAATTCAGATTCAACAGAAGTATAATTATCGGTCAATTGCTATAAAACACTCTAAACACTTAGCCTTAGTTTTGTACTTAGTTCATCAGCACTGCCAGTGACCAGTTTGTGGAGTGGCCCTGTCCTCCGATCCCACTGTGGGCTCTTCTCTGAGTGCGTCACATACTAAAGGTCCTCTGTCTAATACCGAGGGGTGGGGGGTTTACCCGCGGGGCTAACACTGGTGGAATGTTGTGTGTCTCACACTCTTACTTCTCTCTGACGTTAGGTCATCTGATTCCAACTGTTCTTAGTTGTCACAGGTGCAAACACACTTCCTGGGGGAGACTCACCACTCCCCTGACCTGGGTTACAGGAATCCAAAGGCTGTTACCCCAGTCTGTGTTTTCCCCCCAAGATTTACTTCCTAATATAGACTATCAGACAAAGCTTCCTCCTGCCTATCCCTACTTCTTTCCCATCAAGTTTCTTCTACACAATTAATGTTTGTAAACAAAGATGAGGTCTCATAAAAGCAAGGTTTTACTTCTTCGTCCCTGCAGGCCTGAGCAGCAACCGTTCACTGCTTGCGACATGACATGTGATAGCAGGTTCCTTGGTTTCAGAACTCTGACCCAGGCTCCTGCCCTTCTTCCCAAGGTCTGGGTTGCACCCACATTCTCCTCTGAGCCTAAAAATGTTGCATTGCATCTCATCACAAGCCTTGGTGCCTCGTGGGGATCAAAAGACAAAATGCCCATCACAAGATCAAATTTCAGAATGAGGTCACACATATAAATATCTTCTTTTTATAAGTATTCCTAAGTCACCTTAAGGAGAGTCTAGACCCACATGCGGACAGTTGACAGTTCTTGCAAGTCTCCAGTACATTACAAGCTGGGAGTGAAATTGTCTCACTTCCAGATTGCCACAGCTCTCTGCAAAGGGCCAGAGGGCTCCTGGTCATATTTGGAAATTTATTTTAACTGTTATAAGTGAACCATGTTAGAGAAGACCTATAAAATAAGACCATGTAAATGAACAAGGAATTCGAGTACACAGCCTGGAGGCATGCTGCCTGTACCTGAGTGCTCTTTCCTTGGCCCCCAGTGGGTGTTCAGACTCCCCGGTCATATTCTTCATGTCAGGACTCATTTGCACTCAGCAAAGTGAGGGACATAGCACTTTTTCCACATTGGCTGTGCTTGTTTTGTCTACAATGTTAGGTGCTAGGGAGAGCGTTGAGATGGTGAGACATGAGGGGTATCCTGGTGATTATGATCCCGAGGAGGCCTCTGAGGGCTAACTAGCTGGGGAACACTGAGCAGCTCCACCAGGTGAGACACCTGAGTCTATTTCGTGCATTGAGTCCCTGCCCTGAGGTTCGGTTCATTCAAATGTTTACTGAGCACCTACTATGTACCCATGCTAGACACACCTGGCCCTTGGTTCATCTAATAAGGGTACAGTGGGGGCTCAGGAAAGAAAATGAAAAATATAAGAACCATGTCCTTGCTCATAGGTGCTATGAACCTGTAGCATCCTTCTAGGAATGACTGATTTGCGGAGAACTCTGGCAACTTGCCACAAACCACTAAGCTGTCCAAGGTAAAACTGAAGCAGAAACCTAGGCTCCTGGCACAAAGGCTTGCTCTTTCTGCATGATAAAAAGCACCAGATTGAAAAAGTGATCAATTCCATGTTCTTGACAGTTGGAACAAAAGAGCAAGACTAACTGCGGATCCTGCGTGATTTACCTTGGGAAGGGACTGTACTTCTGTGTAATATATGCTGTACAGTGGCTATGGAGCACAAGGCTGAGAACTAGCAAACCCAGGAGGTGGCCAGGTTCGCCACCTCTTACCCGTGTGGCTACAGGCAGACCCCTTACCCTCTCTAAGCTGGTTTTCTTACCTGTAAAACGGAGGTGACACATACTGTGACAACTTTCAGGACTCAAAAGAGATAACAATGTGAAGTGACTTGAAAACACTCTAAATTAAAGCAGGGGTTGGAAGACTATGGCCCCCTCGGTCAAATCTGGCCCACCATTGGATTTTGTAAATAAAATTCTATTGAACCACAGCCACAGGCGCCTGCACATGTGCTGCCTATGACTGCTTTTGCAACATACAGCAGCAGAGTGGGGAGCTGCAACAGAGATTGGTGCCCACAGCCTAAATATTTATTGGCTGGCCCTTTACAGACAAGTTTGCTTAAAGCATTGTCTAACTCAAGTGGATTATTGTCGCACAGTGCTAGGCACAGGGGTAAGCTCCTAGTAGGAATGCACAGAATAAAATGTGGTTAGTTGTATCCATCATTCAGAATTCATCTTAACCCAACAGAATTTTATCTTTAATTGATTCACTGTATCTTTTTTTTTTCTTACAGACGCTTAACATTCACAGGTTACTTTAGTGTCTGAAAAAATCTTGAAGATGTGGCCTGCCATTTCTCTCTGCTAAAGTCTCTAATTCATTTACTAGACGCGATGATAGCAGACATTGCTGGGCAGCTGTTTGCTGGTTTTGTGGATACTGATTTTGAATAGGAAAACCCACATCTCTAAGTACACACTATGACCTTTTCATAAAAAAGGTAATGATTTTTCTAAATTAATGGTTTAAAAGGATCTTGAAAGCTTTTGCTATTTAAATATTTGTCTACATTTAGATTTAGTGTGTAACAGAAGACCCAAAGCACTTGTTTTCATTTGTTAGAGCAGGTTTTGCCTCTCAAGAAACAATAAAAAATGTAGTCCAACTATGAGCTATCAAAGGCAAGAATGGTAGATATTTATTTCTAGATCCTCAGAGCCCAGCATTGTATTATAAATAAATAGATGCCTGATAAATGTTTGCTGACTGGCTGCCTGAACAAACAAATAGATGGGTGTTTCTTCCTTCGAGAAATACAAAGAATGAGAAAGCCCATCCTCCCCATCCCTCCTGGTGTAAAGCTGAAACCAGATAAAAGATGTGAAAACTTTTTGTGAACCGTCAACCACATGGCTGCTCTTGCGCTGTTCTGATTGCATCACTGAGCGCTGGGTTAGGTGCAGGCTTGCATTCAGAGACCCCCTTAACAGCCCCCATCTTGATCCAGACTTGTTTAGGGGATTGCTTATATGGGTGGAGGCTTTGTGGGATCCAGGGCAAAGAGCCCAGAGGAACAAAGTAAAATCAATGTCAGCCTCAAGGAGGGAGCCTCTAAATGGAATGTGCGCCATAGGAGTAGCCGAGGAAGAGAAGAGGCGGGAGGTCCCTGCCTCAGCTGGTGATGCTGGGGGATCCTCTGGGCTGATCACCTACCTATTGTAGATGTAAAACTTGGCTGGTAGAGCTCCTGCCCACTCTTAACTGCCTCATCTTTCATCTGACCCCGCGAGTCACCGTGCAGCCACCAATCTTTATAGAAGTGCAGACACCCTGACAGTCCCAGAGCGTGAGTGTGCACCATGAATTGTCACATTGTGGAGACAGCTTTCCCTGGGCTTAGGCATATTCACTTGGTCTGTGTGGAAGCCAGACCCTGATGTCACTCCTTGCAGATAAACCTACTATCTGGCTAACTGGAGCTCGGTGGTCATTCTATTCCCTGCCCCTCTGTGCAGCCCCACTGGGCTCCTGGCAGGCTCAGCATGCCCAGGGTGAGCCCTGGCATCCTCACTATGGCATATCCTCTTTTCTTTCTTATTGGCTGCCCAAGCAAACCTCAGTGGGGTCACTCTAGTCCCCTCAAGCCTGCCTCTGGGCTTACCGTCTCAGCCCAGGAGACACCGGGGACCTAGTATTAGGTCATTTCATACCTTTATTTCTCTGGACCTTCCAAACTTTTGAGGGACCAACCTTTTCACTGTTCTCTTTTCTGAACATTTCAAAATCCATTTGAATTGAAAAGAGCCTTAAAACAAATGTAAATTTGTTCCTCTTATTTTTCAGGAGTATTTGCATCTTAAAGGGTCAGACATTGAGCTGCATTATTAGCTGCATTACTAGTCAGACTGAGGTAGCTTTTCTTCCCCCTGTTCCTGAAGTCACTGTCTGGCTGGCCATGTCACATCACTCCCCTCAGAGCCCACATTCATGGTCTCGAACCCAGACGGTCAGGGTCTCAGTGTTCCGGCCCCTTTCTGTATAAGCAACCTGCAGCTCTACCCCAACATCCCTTATTCCTGCACACGTAAGAGATGCTGCTTGCCCTCTGGTTTGCATTGCACCCTTCAAGGCTCAGCGTGTTTCCTTTCCTTCCGAGAGGAGCTCCAGCCCACATGATCTTTTCCTCAGAGCCGAGGAAACACAGGAGTCTGCACATCAGGAAATGTATTCTAAGGACCTCTGAGCTGTGTGACAGTTGGGAGACTGAATGGAGCTGCCATGAAAGAACACTCCTGAATCACTTACGACTTAGCACTTGCCCTTTTGTTCAAGCGTGTGAACCAGGGAGAAGGGTGTTGGGTGGTGTTGCATCTTAAGCTATGATTTACACTACTCTAGAATGTCAACTTATGCAGTTAGAAAACCAGGCTGGACTTTAGAAAAACTTAAATCAAAAACATCTTTTAGGAAAACTACTTGGCAGTAAATACTAAAGCTAAATATACAATTAATTCCATTTCTGGGTATCACCTTATAGAAATGCTTAAATATGCACCAAAAGACATGTACAAGAATATTTATAATAGTTTTATTTAAAATAGCCCCACACTGAGTATTACAGGCCCATGACCATGGATTAAAAACATTGACACACACAAAAAAACCAAAAACCAAAAAACACTGGAGCGCATTCACACAACAGAATACTATACAGCCTTCAGAATGAACAAATAAGAACTACAGGCTGCAACATGGGTGGAATTCAAAAACATAGTGCTGAGTGATAGTCTAGACACAGAAACTCTATGACTCTCTTTACATGATTTCCAAAGGGCAAAACCAATTGTGTTAGGAATCAGCTCAGTGGTTACCCTTGGAGTGGAGAGATTTATCAGAAAACCAATTATACCCCTAATAGTTAAATCAATTCTGTTCTTTTCTATTGATTGTTCTAATGGTCAGGAAAGAAATTAGGAAGGGAATTTGAAAAGTGATAGATCCAATTTATTTAAATAAGATTTTATTGAGTGCTTCCCCATGAGCCAGGTATTGTCCTAGATGGT
This sequence comes from Rhynchonycteris naso, assembly GCA_037038555.1. Lineage (NCBI taxonomy): Eukaryota > Metazoa > Chordata > Mammalia > Chiroptera > Emballonuridae > Rhynchonycteris > Rhynchonycteris naso. Next base: position 202,346,043 of record CM072998.1, on the reverse strand, counting down.
GAGGGTACACAAATAACTAGAATTCTGCCCCCAAGGAGTCTAACGGCTGGGCCTTCACTTTAGAGAGAGCTGTCTTCTCTTCACTGCAAGGTGCTTGCTCTGTTTAATGGTTAGTTCCATCCAAGAATCCTTCCTAGACTTTTTATAATGGACTAGAAAGTCAAAGATACTCTCTCACCCTATTGAGTCTGGGAGATCTCCCTAGACCCCAAAAGCCAGGTGTACCCCACTGGCTCAAACTAGGATCATAGTTCCAGCCCTGAACTCCTGTATCTGATTATATTTGCCATTTCTGGAACAAAAATGTTTAACCTACATCCAGGCTGAATCCCATCTACACAAACCATATCTCCCTCTGTCTCCACAGAGAGGACTGAATATAAGCTGAGCAGATTGCTCTCCTCCAGAGTCACCTAGAGCCTCAATTAGTGATTTCAGATGCAGAGATCAGCAAACTGCTCAAAGCAAGGTGAGTTCTAGATTTCTCATCTTCATAGAGAAACTGAAACCAGCCTCGCTGCCCATTAACACCCAAAGAACAGCTTGTCTCCTGGAACATTAGAATCCTACATAGCCCCAGGCCACCACCAGACCCCTTCCAAAATTGAGGAGGCTCAGAAGACCCCTGTAAGGGTTTGAGCCCTGGGAAATGACAATACTTAACAGTATCAGTAACTCTACCAAATGACCATTTAATAGAAATCAGAGCTGACAGGACCTCTGGCATCACTCAGGCAAAAACACTCTCTTATTTAATGAGAAACCTGAGGCCAAAGGGCTGAAGTTTATTTCTTAAGATCACACTGGTAAGCAATAGCAAAGCTGAGAACAAAATTCACATCTCCAGGCTCCGGGGCTCTTTCCAGAAATACTCTGACCTGCAAAGTTCAAACCAGGAACAGCAATGACCCTTCTCTCACCTGCTGAACCCAGACCCTGCAGAGGCCTAGGGGCTTTGAGCTAAATTGGACCCACCTTTGGAGCTAAAGAAATGTACCTGCACTGGAGATCTTGCTTCTTTAAGCAACCAGACAGGCTCTTTTTCCAATGTAGTCAAAGCCGGCTGCCACAGACCACCTTTATATATATGGCCCTTTCTATGCACAGGGGCTTGGGCAAGAGCCTGAGCTCCCACCTCCAAAACTTTGGTCCCTTCCCACTGTGTGTTCTCTGGAAGGGAGGGGAGCCCCAGGCTTTATAATGGTATCATACAAATCACATCATTTTCTTAGAACAGCCAAACAGAGCTTGTTCCAGTAATGTTTTAACAAAAGAGTTAGTCATATTCAGCTTTCTGTTATGACATTCTATGACTCCGTTTGGGACCTGCCTTGAACAAACATTTAAAAGTCATGTGTGACTGACTTCTTGACCCCCTTCCGTGACAAGTGCCCCATTTCCTGGTCCTGTTGTTTCAGTCCCAGTGCCCTACATAGTCTGCCCTTCCCACAACCCGAGGTGTGCTCTCTAAGGCCTCTTTTCCTCCGATCACAACTCTCATTCTCAGATCACTGGAAAGCAATTTGATTGAACTATTTCTTAACAACATGTGATTACATGACTTGCTCACAAATCCTTAACCTGAGCATAGGTATTTGCACTTTTTAAAATAAAAGACTCACCCAAATGAATCCCCAATTATTAAAATTTCAGGCAGTGAAATAATAAGTGAAAAAGTCCTATCAAGGAATAGTTAGGTATCAAGTATATTAAATAGTGACTGCTCACCACTGTTCATTCACACTCACATGAATCCTCTGTGTTATTTAATTAAACTCACAATAAAGAACAAGTGAAACTGTTATGTGTCCAACAGAACTATAAATGGGAAAAGCTACTGAAATACTTATGGGTAAGCGCTAAACACTTTATGCGTTGATTCCATGTTTTGCAGGCATAAGATTGAAACAAGAAAATCATGAGAGATTATAGGTCTGGTGAGGGTTACTGCTGGCAGCTCTATAGACAGGGATTTGTGGTCCTCGTGGCTATGGCACCAAAGCTTCATAAAATTAAATGACAGGTTCTACTTACTGTTCTCTGATGGTTTTCCCCACTTGATTTTTTTTTTCAGTTGGCTGTATGTTTGCAGAACTAGGATCCAGCAAGGTAAACAGAAGGGATTTGATTTGTGAGTGGGAGGGAGGATAATACCGAATTCAACAGAATGAAAGGGAAAAATATTGGTGGTTTCATATATAACTTTCAAGCATTAAAAATTTATCCCCAAACCAAGATAATAAAAAGAGGCTTTATGGGTTTAGTTCATAATAAAGTCATCTCCAAGGTTCCAAAGTAAATTCTAAGACCTAAGTTATTAATTCCTCCACGTTCAAAATATTTTCAGTGTCATAAGAAAATACTCCTTAAGAAATTCACCATGAAGTTTGGAAATAAAAACAGACAAGCTATTTTTTCTTCTCCACAGGCGGGTGTTTTCCAAAGTGATCAGAGAGCTAATTAATATTTAAAGGACATTTATTTCTAACCCACAACCCAAGTGAACTCAAACTGACAAGGTATGTTATATCTGAGAAGGGTTTGGGGACGCACTGAAAGCCACGCAGATCAGAGAGGCGGGGTGGGCATGGGGACATGGCGTTCTGGAGTGGGGAAATGTGAAAGAAACAGAAATGCACTAAGATTTTTCTGGCAGGCAGCCAGGCAGCATCAGAGAGGGTCCAAAACAGCAATGGTGACCTGGCCTCGGAGCATGTCTGGATTCCTGGAAAAGTGGCAGAGGTAAGGCTGACTTCAGTCTTATGGGAAAGGGAGTCCTAGACAAGGAGCCCTCTAAGTGCTTTTAGGATACAAGACAATTGCTTGATCATAGAAAACCAAACAAGTAGAGAATAAACTTATTGAAACAGAATTCAAGGGCTCATAAAATACTTACATTGGGCCCTAGATATTTCCCCAGAATTTGTCACTACATCTTGGTTAGAGGAAGTTAAATGGAAGTAGAAACAGGGGTCTCTCCATCACCCTCCCTTCTGGTTACTGTCTCCTCTGCCCTACCTTCTCTGGTCTGATATCAGTCCAAGGGAGCAGGGTTGAATAGCACTTGGAGTCATGCTGGGGCAATTCCTGGGACACACTGACACGTGACAGGCACATGACATGTCAATTAGATGAGTAGCACATTTCGGCATTTCTCTAGCAGGTTCATGAAATGTCCATTAATCTGGCACTCTCACTTCTTTTTGTTTTTAACATGTTTTCTCCCACGATTATTGGAAAGAATCTGATCACCTAATAATATATGGAAAATTAACATCAGTTTAATTGTCAAGTGCCGTTACTTCAAGTACAAAATATAGACCTTGAAGTATAGAACTTCATTTATTAACAATAAACCACAGGGTGGGGAGGGGGAGATCCTTTTGGCATGATGAGCCTTCCTGGTACACCACAAATCACAATTATGAAGTTGTGGGCTATTCCCTAAAACAAAGACTGTTCAAAGAGAGAGAGAAAAAAGGTCTAAAAAAATAGTATAGTTTTTTTTGTTTGTTTGTTTCCTTTTTAGCTCCCAGTCTGGTTCCCTGACACATAAAAATGCTGTCTAGACTTTTTTTTCCTCTAAGACTAATAGTATACATCTCTTGTTTTGTGCCTCTATTCTCAATTGTTCTTGGCATTGTTAAACTTGTCCAACTCTCTATATATGACTACAGCCTTGGTGGGATAGGTCAGTTGGTTAGAGCATTGTCCTGAATTGTAGAAGTTGCTGGTTCGATTCCTGGTCAGGGCACATACAGAATAGATTGATGTTCCTGTCTCTTTCTCTCTCTCTCTCTCTCTATCTCCCTTCCTCTCTCACTAAAATCAATAAAAATTATATATATATAATATATATATATATACATATATGTGTATATATATATATAATTTATAGTCATATATATATGACTATAAAATATATCTCTAATTGTTCTTCTTCCTGACCCTGACTTGGTTCCTGACATCATTTTCCCCTAAGTGTCTTACAGTTTTACCTCTACTTAGCTATTTGTTTGGCTTGTTGATTTGTTTGTTTGTTTGCCTTTTGACTTGTGACCTGGCCTGTGTTTCTTCTTTATATTTTTTAATGTTTTTATTTATTTATTTTTTTTACAGGGATAGAGAGAGAGTCAGAGAGAGGGATAGATAGGGACAGACAGACAGGAACAGAGAGAGATGAGAAGCATCAATGATTAGTTTTTCATTGCCGTTGGGACACCATAGTTGTTCATTGATTGCTTTCTCACACGTGCCTTGATCGTGGGCCTTCAGCAGACCAAGCCACCCCTTGCTGGAGCCAGCGACCTTGGGTCCAAGCTGGCGAGCTTTTGCTCAAGCCAGATGGGCCCATGCTCAAGCTGGCGACCTCGGGGTCTCGGACCTGGGTCTTCCTCATCCCAGTCTGGCGCTCTATCCAATGCGCCACCCCCTGGTCAGGCTGGCCTGTGTTTCTTGGCAGAAAGTTTGCTATCATGATGCTTGTGATGGAAAAGTGACTGCTGGGAGAACAGCATGGTTTCCATATTTCCTTCCAAGAGGTGAGGTGGTGGCAAATTTCTGTTAGGAGAGAAGTCCCAATAACAACAATAAAAAAAAATAAGAGAGAGAAAGAAAGGGAAAGAGAAAGAAAGAAAGAGAGAGAGAGAGAGAGAAAGAAAGAGAAAGAAAGAAAGAAAGAAAGAAAGAAAGAAAGAAAGAAAGAAAGAAAGAAAGAAAGAAAGAAAGAAAGAAAAGGGGGAAGAAAACCCTAAAAAATGAAGAAAAAAAAACAGATTTAAAAAAAGGAAAGAAGTCCTGGTGGTAAATAAACAATGACTAACCCTGAACTCAGGGGTACAAAAATGAGGAAGACATGGTATCTCATGCCCCAAAGATCCCCAAAAGGACCTGAATTGTATCCTAAGTCAGCAGCATCCCAGATAAGGTGATGACTCCAGTAGTTGCCAAGATAGCAGCTCCAGTTCTTGAGAGTTGGCTCATGCAAAACCATCTAAAATGATGTCTTTGTTAAGGAGGCCTCAGGGTGATAATCAAAGGAATTCCCCATGTTAACAATTATCTGTCCTCACCTTGCATTCTCCTCCAATAAGGCATTTCTCTACATGCAGAAAATGACGTGCTTTTAATGGAGAAGTTGTGTGGGCTAAAGTTTTCAACAGGAACATGACACATTTGTGTTGAAATATGTTTTCCTGCTACAGTTCCATGGAAGGGCTTGTGTGTGCCTTTCAAAACATGAAAGACCAAACACCCCTTTAACTGAAAAGCACAATCTCTGATAAGCTGTTGAGTCTAGGCTTTTGGGAATAAGGGATCAGCTCTGAAAACATTAGTCACCTAGAGGGTCATCATACCTGGGCATTCCCAATGCATGGCAGGGTTTATCTTGATCTACCCTTTCTAGAATTGTGTGAGTTTGGGTTTTAGCGAGAGTTTACCTTTGGAGCCAGAAACACCTGGGGTTGAACCCAATTTTACCACATATTAATTGGAAAGCCTTGAATCATTAACGTACCTCTGAAGGTCTCATTTTTGACATCTACAAAATAGGAATCATAACTACGTCATAAGATTAGTGGAACAATTTAACTATTCACATTGTAATGAATGCAAAACAGTCCATTGGCTGGTACATAATGAGCACTCAATAAATTTTGTTAAAATAATAATTATGACTATTTCATAATGATTACATTTCATGCTTATAAAAATTTTTTCAAACTTTTTAATAATGATATATACACTAATTTTTTAAAATGAGATTATTTTTCACTTCCCAAATTCATGAATAGTTTTAAACAATAACACACAGTGCTAGAGAGGGAAAAAACCAAACTTATAGAACTTTGATATCATTTGTGATAGAGATATAAACTGTGTTCCTCTTTTGGAAAGCTATATTTTGGTAAGTATCAAAAGCATTAATAATATTTCCAATAACTCCATTTATTAAATATATATTAAGTAAATAAAACCATAGATGAAGATTTATATATAAAGATGATCACTGAAACAGAATAAATAACTCTGAAATAGAGCTTTTATTATTGTTGACAATAATTCTGCAAATGATTTATATGTCTGTTATTTAGCATGATTGATTAAATTATAGAATTTTCAACTAGTTGAATATTAACATTCATTCTAATTTAATTATTTGAATAGTTTTCCAGGATATGTGAAATACTCATAGTGTGATGTTGATGGGGGAAGAAAGCAGATGGTAAGTAAATATATAAATGTACTGAAATAAGGCTGAAGCTAAATTACCACTAAGTTTCCATAATTACTTTCAATTAGAAGAAACAAAAGATTGAGAGAGAAAAAGAGAAGTGGAGGAGGAGACCAGGAGGAGAGTGAAGTGGAGGGAAACAAGGGACAAAGACAATGAGGACAAGAAGAAAGTGAAAACATCAAAGAAATTTTAAATCCATATTAGTAAGGGAGGGTGAATAATCATACCAGATATTAAAATTTATCATAAGGTTACAGTAATTTAAATGAAATGTTACTAAAAATAGGCAATTAGCTCACTGAAACAGAATAGATAATTCCAAAATAGGGCTTATATTATCTAATAATTTATATTAATTTATCTTTAAGAAGGCAAATTAAAAGAGAATAGAAATTGAGTTAACAAAGAACTGTTAAAGAATTCAGAAATAATTTTCAATATATAACCATCCCACAACTTTCTATCAAGAAAAAAAATGATGATGATGAATTAAAAAGTTACATATAAAAATTTTAAACTACAGAACAATTTCAAGAAAATAAACTCAAAAATTTCCAAGCAGGGGAACTCATTTAAATTTAGTGTAATAATAGAAGAAATCACAAGGAATAAAATCAATAGCTTTTGCTATAAACAATTTAAAACTTCAGTAAGTAAAAAAAAAATCTATAGTCAAAATTAAAAAGCGAAATACAAACAAAATAAAAATAAATACAATTTTAAAACAGAAAAAGCAAGATGTGGGTGCTGAGTAGAGCCGTTGAATTTCTGCTGTTATCTGTATTTGTATTTTTAAATAAGGCTGCTCATATATTCTCCCTTTATCAGGTTTCTTCTGCTCATATTTTATGATATTTGTCACCTTATTGCTTGATAATCATTGACCAACGGAAGGCAATTCACATTTCCAGTCTCTGCTACCAGGAGACACTTTGGCAATGAGTCGGGTTTGGGGCCTGCACCAGCCCTGGGCTACACTGAAAAGGGGAGATGAGGGTCCAGCCTCCCTCCTCCAGGAGCTGCCCCAGCTCCCTAATGGGGAGACAGACAAGAGTAACCACCCAGGAAAGATGCTCAGGACTCACGCTGGTTCCAAGGTCCTTTAGCTCTGGATTCCTGTGCTTTGGGCGTTTCACTGCTTTGTCACTGCTCTTACCCAAGCAGAGTTGTTTACTGGGATGACGCGATCAAGAGGGAACGACTGATACATCTGCTCTCAGAACCAAGTACTCGTTTCCGTTTTTGCTTTGCTAAAGAAGCTCATAGCCCCTTGTGCCAGTCACCTCCAAGAAGCACTTGGGGTGCTCATCTCCCCCTGACACTACCACTGCACTGCCCACCTGCCCATTCCCCTCCTAACTACCACCTCAAGGGTTAAATAATTTTTTAGAAATCAAGGGATTTGGGTAAGCTTCTTACATCTTTTGTAAATGAGGGGGGTAGAGGAGGTAGGATGATAGAGAGCTCTGTTAGAGGATGCCTGCGTGGGCACAGCTTTCAACCTCTCTGTGCTTGACGTCCCTTTCTGGGGAATCATCCCTGGCTTCACTTTCAGGGTTGCTGTGAGGACCAGATGCTATCAGGGCAAAGCCCCACCCTCTAGAAACACATGCGCTATGAAAGCAAAGACTGACCACGGAAGGTCATGCCAGGGAGATTTTCTAGTTATAGTTCACAACTTGTAGGTTACAAAAGTCTTGCCTTTGGGAAGTGAGGTTCTCAGAGAGAAAGCCGAACCATGGAGGCTTATCAAGTGAACATTTTGATGAAACCAGGCATACTTACTGCCTCTTTCAGGTGGGTTTTCCTCTCAGTGATTTTGGGTTTCTTGGGTTAGCTCTGCTCCTGGGACACCTAGTTACAAAACTGTCTTTCTGCCCATGAGAGCTGCTATTATGATTGGACACATGCCCAGTGATTAAGTAGATGTGGCAATGATGGGGAAAGCTGTACCTGGACAGTCAAACAGCTGGACTCAACCTGACCCTCTTTCTTCACCTCCTTTTCTGTTTATAACTTCCTGAGCACAGTTTCCCAAACTCCTTGTTTTTATTCCAGATTTCCTTTTCCTTGTGTGCACTCAGTTTCATTCATTCAAGGGAGGGAGTGAACTACTGTTTACTAAGTGCTATGTACCTAAATTTATAATTATATCTATAGACAGATATGCAAAACTATATTAGGATCTTGACCTAGATGGTTTCATTTTATTCCCACAACAGCTTTGTCAGGCGTCATTCTTAAGACTGGGATCACAGATGAGGATGTCATCACAAAAGAGGTTAAAAATAACCTAATTCTCAACAATAGGAATTAGTTGAATTGATGCACTTTCCCCTTTAACAGAGGTCAACCAAATGGATAAACTGCCTTACTCATATAGTCGGGACTAGGCTGAGAGGGGCCTGGGTCCTAGGGCTGTGGACCCTGAGCCCCCACTTGAATGTCCTCTGACTCCTCTAACCTCTAGCTAGGCTCCAACTTTTACTCTAGGTTGCCACTGCAGTTTTAATCTCTGTCTCCCTCTACTTCTAACCAGACCAAGGTAGTCTTGATGAGAAAGGGGAAGAGAAGAGACCCCGATTTTATATTATCATCCCCAAGGACCTATAGTGAATGCCACACATTCTATCGGCAATTATAACCCTTTGAATCAATGCTATCCTCAGTTAAGATACAAATAAACCAAAAGGAGTTACTCACTGACTCCTAGCCTATCAAATAGGTCCAGAGCTCAGGGCAGTGCCCACGCAGTGAATAAAAATAACAGTGATTATAACATTGAGAGCTAACAATGTATATTAAGCATTCTCACTGGGCCACGCACTGCACTAAGCACTCCACTAAGCACTCCACAGGCCTTGTCTCCTATAATCCTGAAAAAATATTGTTGTTCTCTTTATTTCAGAGACCAACCAGGGAGCTGAGGCTTAGAGAGCAAAGATCACACAGCTGGGATCAGGACTCTATCTCTTGCAGGTTGTCTTGCTGGGAACTGCCATGAGCCATCAGGGTGACAGAATAGAGGGCCCTGTGCTGGGTTTGGGAGAGCCACCTGGCAGGAGAGAGGCACCACGGAGCCAGAGGGCGCTGAAAACAAATGCGGCTAACAACATATTGAGTAGGAAGAAAATTGAGTTCCAAGAAACTAATGTAGCAGGACATGCTTTTTATAAAGTACCAAAGCACTAAAGCCAACAATATGTTGTTTAGCTTTCCATATATCTATGATAATATTAATTTTAAAAGCAAGGGAATAAAAGACATTAATTTTTCAGTAGTGGTTCTCTCTGGGGATGGGAGGAGATAGGAGGCAGAACAAGGGAGGAACAGGTAAGTAGATGTAAATTATTGCTAATTTTTCTAGTCCTTGGATTAGGTGAGAGATTTACCAGGGGTCATTATATTATTTAAAAATGTGAAAATTCTCATTGCTCCATTTCCTCACCACCACTTGACATCATCCAACTTTTTTATTTTTGGTCATTTTGGTGGGTGTAAAGTGTTGACATTACTCTAATTATTAATGAGGTTCAACATCATTTTTTCTTTCTTTCTCTCTCTCTTCCTTCCTTCTTTCCTTCCTTTCCTTCCTTCCTTCCTCCCTCCCTTTTTTTTTTTTTGTTTTTGAGAAGGAAGAAAGAAGAGAGAGAGAAGTATCAACCCGTTCCACTTAGTTGTGCCATTGATTGCTTCTCATAAGTGCCTTGACCAGGACACAAACTGGTGACATTGAGGTCAAACCAGCAACCCCAGGATAGACCTGGTGACCCTGGACTCCAGCTTGTGAACCCTGGGATCGAACTATTGACCTCAGCACTCTGGGCTGATGCTTTATCCACTGCGCCACCAGCCAGGGCCATCTTTTCTTTCCTTAACAAGATATTTCTGTAGCCTCTTTTGTAAAAGGAGTTTTTGTGACTTTTGCCAATTGTCTTGTATTTGAATGTTTGTCTTTTTTCTTATAGATGTACATGTATTGATTATAATAATACTTGAGTGGTTTTTGTTAATTTTATGTTTTAAATATCTTTTTACTCTCTTTTGTATTTTTAGTTGAACGACCGTGCTTAAGTTTACTATTGCCAAATGTATTCATATTTTCATTTGTGGTTTACACTTCAGTGTCTTGTTTAAGGAATTCTTTCTGACCTTGTACTAATATATGTTTGATCTCTTGCAACTTCTTTATATATCATGTTTCCAAATTTGCTGGCTATTTTACTGTGTCATTCTGTTGGTCTATCTCTGTACCAAAAGTGCACCACCTTAACCGCTGCAACTTTTTTTTTTTACAGAGACAGAAAGAGTCAGAGAGAGGGATAGATAGGGACAGACAAATGGGAACAGAGAGAGATGAGAAGCATCAATCATTAGTTTTTTATTGCGACACCTTAGTTGTTCATTGATTGCTTTCTCATATGTGCCTTGATCACGGGCCTTCAGCAGACCAAGTAACCCCTTGATCGAGCCAGCGACCTTGGGTCCAAGCTGGTGAGCTTTTGCTCGAACCAGATGAGCCCACGCTCAAGCTGGCAAGCTCAAGGTCTCGAACCTGGGTCCTCCGCATCCCAGTCCGATGCTCTATCCACTGTGCCACCGCCTGGTCAGGCACCACTGCAACTTGATAATGACATCCACTAGGGCAAGTTTACCTCACTTAGTTGTTGCTCTCGTTGATACTGTCTTCTCTTTCTCCTCTCCTCTCCTCCTTCTTCTCCTGTTCCTCCCTTTCCTCTTTCTTCTGGAATATTCTACCTATTCTGGGACTGTTGTTCTATATACCTTTTAGAATCACCTTGTTACTTTCTATGAAAATTCTGTTCAGATTTTAGTTTAAATTATATCAATTATTTAATCTAGCAATTAGGTTGAAAAGAAGTCACATCTTTGTGAAATGGCATATTTCCACAATTGGACGTGGCATGTCTTTCCCAATTATTTAGAATGCCTTTAATGTTTCCATTACATTTTATCATTTGTCACATAAAGGTCTTGCACATCTTTTGTTAGATTTATCCCTAGGTTTACTTGTTTTTTTAAATACTATATTTTAAAAAATTATCTAGTTCTGGACAAGATGGCAGAGTAGGTAAATGCAGTACTCATATCCTCCCACAACCACATCAAAATTAGAACTCAACTATAAAACAACCATCATCCAGAACAGCCTGAAATGTGGTTGAACAGAAGTCCTATAAATAAGGTTATAAGAACAAACCACATAGAATTGGTAGGAGAGGCAGAAATGCGGAAACAGGCTGGTCCCACACCCACATATGGTGGATAAAAACTGGGAGGGATATCTCAGCTGTGGAGTTCCCCCTCTGAGGAGCAAAGAGTCACAGTCCCCCAGTAGCCCCACCCCCAGCCCAAGGTTCCAGTTCCAGGAAGAGAAATCCTATAATTTCTGGCTGTACAAACCAGTGGGGATTGTGGCTAAGTGAGAGGCAGAGTTGCTGGAGGCAGTTCTCTTAAAGGGCCAGTGCATGGACTCACTCCCTCTTGGACTTGGACTCACTCCCTCTGAGCTCTATCACTGGGGCAAGCATATCAAAAGACACATCAGGGACATACAGGAGAAACTGAATTATCTGGCTTTGAGGCGAGGTTTGGAGGGGCAGCTTTCTCCCAGACAGAAGCACTTGCAAAGGCCATTGTTCCTTTGCTGAGCATTGTTCCTGCAGTCAGGAGCCATATCTGAATCTCCATCAACCTGGCTGACACTGTTCACCCTGCCCTGAAGATTCCCTGAGACTCCCCCAACCCAACTTGCAGACCTATCCAAGCTATTACCAGTGACTTTTCCATACAAACAGGATGTCATGGCTCTTGCTTCAGACTTTCTCAAAACGTTTCAAAGGTTCACAAACCCCAAATAAGCAGTTTCTAGGCTTGGCATGCTCAGTACCTTTTGCTAAGTGGTCTCTGGTCCAGCATTAGTGGCAGCTGACCTCAGTTCACAGCTTTTCCTCTCCTGGGCACCTCCAAGCCCAGCACAAGTAGCAGCTCTCTGAAGATCTCTCTGTAGCTCATGCTGGGTGGCCTGCATCTCCCCAGAGGCCCTAGCGCCACCCCACCTAGTGGTCAGTTTCAGATCATGTCGGGAGCACTGCCCAACTGCCTCCATGAGTGATATACTCAAGGAATGGACCCATCAGGCACCAGAGCCATGCTGAAGGAAGTCCTGCTCTGTGGTGTCGGTGCCTGCACAGGAGCTCCTCTGCTGTAAGCTTAGCTGGTCCTCACAGCCTATGGCAGGGGTCGGAAACCTTTTTGGCTGAGAGAGCCGTGAATGCCACATATTTTAAAATGTAATTCCGTGAGAGCCATAAAATATGTTTAACACTAAATACAAGTAAATGTGTGCATTTTATGTAAGACCAACACTTTTAAAGTACAAGTCTCTGAATTCTTTTTAATAGAGTTGTTATGCTGTTGCTAACCAATGATGAATAAAGTACTTTTTACCATTAATGTGACTTCTGGTACTGCATGGTTTTGCTGATGGCTTTGTAGCCTGGTTGATACATATGTGGTAAGGTTAAGCTTCATGCAGGTGTTGAGACTTCCATCTGTTAAACGTGATTGTAGGTTGGTCTTAACATTCTTTAGATGTGAGAAAGACTGCTCACATGCATACATAGAGCCAAACATTTTCAGTACAGCAATACTCACATGCTGCAGTGTGTGGTATGTGACGAGAAGTGAGTTCCAAGTTTTGACAATCAGCTGGTCCATGGGTTGAAGTTTTTTCATTTCTCCCCACTTGTGTTTGCTTGCCAACTCTGCTTGCTGTCGTGCAAGTCTTTCCAAATCTTCATTCAGTGACTTGAACTTATTCATCCACATGTCCAAGGCCTTCAGGTTAGCAGCTTGTAGCTCAAAATCTCTGACGGAGACACCGGGGATGTAACTTAGGTTGGCACTGTCCACTGCACACTCGTGTGGATGGTTGATGAGCTTAAAAAGACAAGTGTGCTCACGAAATTCTCCAAAGCACGCTTTGAATGATTGCAGGAGATTAGATGTGAAGCCCGCTAGCTGCTGGAGATCAAGATGTTGAGCAGGGTCACTTGCTGTGCATGCATCTTTAAACTCTCCCAGTTTTTCAAAGTGTAGTAAACGACCTGTTTCAATGTCAGCAATGAAGAGTTCCAGCTTATTTACAAATGCGAACACTGCTTGTTGAAGGGATAAGACTGTATTTCCAACGCCTTGCATTTTCACATTGAGCTGGTTCAGATGTTCAGTCATGTCCATGATATAGAACTTCAGGAGCCACTCAGTGTTAGCTAACTCAGGATGCTCGACGTTTTTCATTTCAAGAGAAGTTCAGATTTCGCTCAGACAAGCTGTGAAATGGCTGAGCACCTTCCCTCTTGACAACCAACGCACATTGCTGTGCAGAAGCAGACCAGGATAATTATTCCCAACTTCATCCAGCAGTGTTTTAAACTGGAGATCATTTAAAGCTCGGGCAACAATAAAGTTGACCACCCAAATGACCAGCGACATCACCTCACCAAGCTGCTCACCACACATCTGAGCACAAAGCACCTCCTGATGTAGGATGCAGTGAAAACTTAGGATGGGTCTCTTTTCATGTTCATGAAGAAGCGCTATGAATCCTCTGTTTTTCCCCACCATGCACGGAGCACCATCAGTACACACCAAAATAAGTTTATCCATCAGTAGATTCTTTTCTTTAGTGAACTCAGTGAAAGACTTGAATAAATCCTCCCCTCTTATTGTTTCTATCATAGGCAAAACAGCAAGACTTTCCTCACGTAGTGTGTCACCAACAGCATACCTTGCAATCATGCTGAACTGGGATAAATGGCTTACGTCTGTTGACTCATCCAAAGTGAGAGAAAAGAATGGTGCTGCATTTATGTTCTTCACTTGTGTTGCCTCAATTTGATTTGCCATCATGATGGTACGATCGTGAACAACAGATGCCTGTCTTTTATTTGTTTCATTATCTGTCTTTATCCGAAAAGTCGTCAAAAAGTTCATTGGCAACATCAAGCATGAATGTTTTGGCATACTCCCCATCTGTGAATGGCTTTCCATTTCTCACAATTGCTAAAGCACCAGCAAAGCTAGCCAAATATCAGTCACCTTGTTGGGTCCAAACATGGAGTTGCTGCTGACTAGCTTGCACTCTGCACAGTAGCTCTTGACATGCTTTCTTCCTGCTGTCTCCCACTGGATATTTCAATGCAAATGTAGTATGGCATGTGTCAAAATGCTACTTTATATTTGACCGTTTCATTGATGCAATTTTATCATTGCATATTAGACACACTGCAGAACCTGCTCTCTCCACAAAGGCGAATTCCTCTGTTCATTCCTGCTAAAAAGTACGATACTCCTCATCTTTATTTCTTTTAGCCATCTTCTTTGTCAAAAGGGTTTCTGCAATTAGCTAGCTGACTACTTGATTAAAAGGAGGGAAGTTTACTTCCTGACCTCACAACGACCCATGTACATTATGCATTATCCAATAAAAATTTGGCATTGTCCCGGAGGACAGCTGTGATTGGCTCCAGCCACTTGCAACCATGAACATGAGCAGTAGGAAATGAATGGATTGTAATACATGAGAATGTTTTATATTTTTAACATTATTATTTTTTTATTAAAGATTTGTCTGCAAGCCAGATGCAGCCATCAATAGAACCACATCTGGCTCGCGAGCCATAGGTTCCCGACCCCTGGCCTATGGACTGGGAGTACAGTTCCCCCACTGACATACCAAGAGAAATCAAGGCTCAACTACAACAGGAGAGTGCACACAGCCCATCTGGAGTGCCCAACTTGGGTGACCAGGAAGGCAAAGCCACGGGCTCAACAGGATGCCTGCTACCTAAGGCCACTCTACCAAGACTGGGAGAAATTGCAGCTCACCCTAATGCAGTGGTACCATGAGATACGAACATATGTTTTTTAAGATACAAGCTGCGACTAGGTCTGTATTTTTGTTTGAGATCCGAGCAAAATTCCGAGATACAAGTCATGATTCAGGAGGCTGCCGCTAGTTGGCGCGTTGGCGCACGAGTCCAGTATTGGCAGTTTGATATACGAGTTGACTGACTTACGATCTCGGTTACAGATCGAATTAAATTCGTATCTCAAGGTACCATTGTATACAGAAGCAAACACAAGGGGCCAGCTAAAATGAGGAAACAAAGAAACATGCCCCAAATGGAAGAACAGAATAATACTCAAAGAAGAAATAAAAAACTAAATAGAATGGAGAGAAGCAATCTGCCAGACGCAGTCAAAACACCAGTTATAAGGATGCTCAACAAATGTAGGGACGTAGATAAACTTCATGAGAACTTCAACAAAAAAATAAAAAACACAAAAATAGAGATATAAAACATAAAGAACCAATCAGAAATGAAGAATACAGTAATTGAAATGAAGACTACATTTTAGGGAATCAATAGTAAAGTAGATAAAACAGAGAATCAAACCAGTGATTTGGAAGATAAGAAAGCAGAAAATATCCAATCAGAACAGCAAAAAGAAAAAAAAGAATTTTAAAAAATGAGGACAGTCAAAGGAGCCTCTGGGACAACTTCAACCATACTAACATTATAATTATGGGAATACTGGAAGAAGAGAGAGAGTAAATAATTGAAAACCTTTTTGAAAAAAATAATGATGGAAAACTTTCTTAACCTGGTAAGTGAAACAGACTTACAAGTCCAGGAACTATAGGGTTCCAAACAAGATGAACCCAAAAGAAGCCCATACCAAGACACATCACAATTAAAATGCCAAAGTTTAAAGACAAAGAGAAAATCTTAAAAGCAGCAGGAGAAAAGCAGTTGGTTACCTAAAAGAAAGCTTTCATAAGACTGTCAGTTTATTTCTCAACAGAAACTTTGCAGGCCAGAAGGGATTGGCACAAAATATTCAAGATAATTAAAAGCAGGGACCTGCAACCAAGATTACTCTTCCCAGCAAAGTTATCATTTAGAATGAAAGGACAGATAAAGAGCTTCCCAGATAAGAAAATGTTAAAGGAGTTCATCACCACCAAACCAGTACTACAAGAAATGTTAAAAGATCTTTTTAAAGATAAAGAATAAGGAGAAAAGGAGAAAAATATGAATAATGAAATGGCAATAAATAAAGAAATGTCAATGATTACTTTAAATGCAAATGGATTAAAATGCTCTAATCAAAAGACATATGAAAGCTAAATAAATAACAAAACAAGACCCATACATGTGCTGTTGAAAAGAGATTCACTTCAGATTGAAAGACAGAGACTGAAAGTAAAGAAATGGAAAAAGATGTTTTGTGAAAATGGAAATAAAAGAAAGAAAGAAAAAA
Source organism: Rhynchonycteris naso (assembly GCA_037038555.1). Taxonomy (NCBI): domain Eukaryota; kingdom Metazoa; phylum Chordata; class Mammalia; order Chiroptera; family Emballonuridae; genus Rhynchonycteris; species Rhynchonycteris naso. The sequence continues at coordinate 202,329,452 of CM072998.1, read as the reverse complement.
GCTGGGGTAACTTTTGCTGATTTCATGTATTGCAACATCTTTTGGCTCTCTTTTGTACTTTTATAGGTGGCACAGCTGGGGTCTTAAGTCCTGTTCCACTGGGAAGGCAGGAGTCTGTTGTGATTGTTTCATTCCCATACATGTGAGTTTTTCAAAATTTTGAAGGTTGCCTTTTATGCTCATATACTAATGCTAACATAAACACCAAGGATAAATTATTAATAAAGTGGTTGCTTACCCAGGAGGGCAAAGAGCTCAGAAGTTGATGAACAGCTCTGGGGTTCAAAAAGGAAACAGGAGATCTGAGCTGTAACTAAGGAGATTCCAGCCAGCACCTACCTCTGATAATTCCTGTCCAAATCCCCACAGGGTTCACCAAGTCTATCCCTCCATTTGGGGTCTTACAGGCACCTCAACAACACGTTTCAAATTGAACACACCATTTTTTCTTCTTTTTCCAAATGAGAGGAGAGGAGGTAGAGAGACTGTAAAGCCAGTGGCCAAGGCCCCCATCAAGACCGCCTGGCCCGTGCAGGTTCCATTTGATTTGAACAGTCGGTAATGAAACAACGGAGCCAAAAGTTGGTGGGCAATCATCTTTAATTCTAGCTTGCACCTGGCGGGCAAGTAAAAACACACACTGGGTTCCAAAACCCACTCATTCAGTGCTCACAAAGCTACTGACTTACCCGAGTTTCCTAGAATCAAAGGCTTCTAGCTCACCAGACTTATTCACCTCTGTTCCCCATCTCCTTCTCTCTGCACAAACTGACTTCTTCTTCAGCACTCCGCCATCTTGGCTGCTTCTCCTGGCCTCCATGTAGCCTTAATCAGCTCTCCTCTCTAATGCTAACCTCAGGAACCGAGGAGAGAGCAAGCTCCTGGCCTGCCCCACTTTATAGTGTAGAACCCAAACCTTTAATCCAATTTACAAACAAGAAAGTCTCTGATACAAAGTCATTTATCTGAGGCATAATGGGAGGATTCCTCATGAGAATGCACCATCCCACATCATGCAATCAGTCAAGGGTGTGGGGAAAAGCTTACTCTTAAAACTTGCACGTGGGCAGCACCATCTTTAACAAAGTGAGCATAATATATTTTATCTGCCCAAGAGAGACAGACTCCCACATGCACCCTGACAGGGATCCATCTGGCAACTTTTGTCTGGGGTCAATGCTCTATCCATCTGGCGCCATACTTGCAATTGAGCTATTTTGAGCACCTGAGGCAGAGACTCCATGGAGCCATCCTCAGTGCCTGAGGCCAATGTGCTCAAACCAAACAAGCCATGGCTGTGGGAGGAGAAGAGAGGGAGAGGGAAGGGGGAGGGACAGAGAAGCAAATGGCCTCTTTTCCTGTGTGTCCGGACCAGGAATTGAACCTGGGACATCTTCATGCCAGGCAGATGATTTACCACTGAGCAAACTGGCCAGGGTCCTGAATACACATCTTTAAATGCTAAATCTGCTCTCTTCCTGATTCCTCGAAATAGTGGAACAGTGTCTCCAACTATCTTCTCTCCTACAGTAGAAAATTCAGAATCATCCTAGGCTTTGCCTTATCCTCATTTTCTCTCTGTTATTGCTTACCAAGATCTGTCATTTCTATGCCATAAAAAGATCTCTTGAATACGACCTTTTCCCCAATCCTAATAACCACTACCTCTGAAATTTTTGAAGTTTCCTAGTCTGTCTCTTGGCCTCCAACCCCTTTTGCATCTCCAGTCCCTCCCCTGTACTGCTACCAGCATTAGTAGTCTGCCTGGTCCATTAGCCTACCCTCTTTCCTCATCTGTGGAAGGGAGTATATAGGAGCCATCTGCCTTCGCAGAGAGGAGGGTTTTATCACTGACACTAATATAAATGGAGCTAATATAAAACAGACTGGCATTGAGTTGGTTTTATTATTGCATTGACGTTTCCTACAGACAATGCATTCCTTTTGCCTACACCTGGCCAAGTCTTCCCACCCCCATTCTCCTCGGTAGGCTACTGGAGATAATATGATCTGTCTCATGAAGCTGCCATGAAGTTCAAATGGAATAACGCTCACTGAGAACTTAGCCCAGGCCCCTGAACATGTTGAGCACTTAGTTAACGTTAACAATGATGAGTAACAACATTATCTTTGGTTCTTTGTCCCCTATATGACTCCCGTTTGGGCAAACAAAACCTTTCTGGCCTCAGACACTCCCTTCCACCCTTCTGAACGCTGTGCTCAAGTGAAATGGTTTATTCCGCCTTCACCAAACCAAGTTCTCTCGTGTTTCTATGCCTTTGGAAATGCCCTTTACTCTGCCTGGATGTCTTCCCTCTTCTCTGTAGATTCATCATTTAAGATCCAACCCATGGTCATGCTTTCCTGTTAAGCCTTCCTCAAATTATCTAGACAAAAGGAACACCTCTTGCCTCCTGTGAAGCCATGGCTCTTGGCTTATATCTCCTCTGTGAGGCAGCGAGGACTGGAGCGAGAGTCTGTACTGATCAACTCTGTATCCACAGTCACCAAAGTTGGTGAGCCCATATTACCAATTAAACTTGCAGGGATTTTGCCTTTTTTTTTTTTTTGAATGCATGAATTAATAAAAATGATTTTGACTCCATCGAAGACCAAGCAAAATGTTTGGGTAGTTACAGTTTTGGTCACTTTGTGGAATCTGGTATTGGACTCTTATTTCAAGAATAATATTTTCAAATATTGTACTAGAGGACCTGTCCTCCTGAGGAATTGAACTCAGGAACTAAGACCATGATGGCTAACCTATGACACGTGTGTCAGCACTGACACGGGTAGCCATTTTCGATGACATGCGACCACATACCAGAGAAGTATGGGGCTGCATGCCCAGAAGGACATTTCATCCTCGGCTCCTACATGGCCAAGTGCAGTATCCGAGAATAAAACATTTGCTGTAGTGTAGACACTCTGTGTGGGAGGTCTGTAGGCCAAAACAACAGAACTCCGGCACAGATCATCTATTTCTGGGACTTCTGGTTAGACTGTTTTTCTCCAAGTGACACACCAAGCTCAAAAGATTGTCCATCACTGAACTAAGGAACAGGACTTTTAAAAGCAGGGGGAGTGATGAGCTGGTCTACTCTGTCTTCACAGCTGTCCTTGAGAGGGCGCTGTTCCCAAATCAAACCTCCATTGGCTGGGGCTGAAATACCAGTGCGTTCCCACAGGATTCAGTATCCCTTCCTCCCAGGCAGTGGCTGCGGGTCCCCCAGCGGAGCATCTGCCCACAAACATGGCTGCGCCCTGCTCAGCTTCTCCTCGCCGGGACAGGTCTACCGGGTCTGCCTTGCCAGTACTCGGGGACTTCCTCCAAGAGTCCGCTTCCTGCACCGCTGGCATTTAAACCGGCGTCTGGGGTTGCGGGCTGCGGCTGCGAAAGCTGAGTTGTCTGAGGGTTGGGCAGCGCCGCTGCATCCCCTGAGCCACCGGGCTGGGCAGGAGCGGAGCCGAAGCATCCCCTGACTGTACCCGGGTCAGAGCAGAAGGATTCTTGGGGGGAAATCACAGACCCCGGCATCTGGCAGTTTAATTACAGGTTTGACTTTAATTTGCAAGATCGCAACCCTACTGCTCAGCCAGATATTTTTCCTCTCTCCGGCCTTGGTTGCTTGAATCAGAGGCCGGGCTTGGTCCGGTGAGCTTAGGAAAAGCTCGCTCTCCGCCCCGCAACGTCGCTTCAGGGACCTCCGAGCCGCGCGCCCGGGTCATGGTGCTGCTGACTCCCAAGCTCGAGTGAGGCGGCAGCGCGGTTCCGAGCCCAGCGGGCCCGCCCTGCGGGGCATCTTTACCGAGGAGCCAAGGGCGCCGGAACACGGGGCTCTGCACCCTCCTGCTGGGGCTTCGTGCAGGGGGTGAGCAGCGGCCGTGATGTTCAGCTGGCTGGGTTCCGACGACCGCCGAAGGAAGGACCCCGAGGTCTTCCAGACGGTGACCGAGGGTCTCAAAAAACTCTACAAGAGCAAGCTGCTACCCCTAGAAGAACATTACCGTTTCCACGAGTTTCATTCGCCCGCCCTGGAGGATGCCGATTTCGACAACAAGCCCATGGTCTTGCTGGTGGGCCAGTACTCCACTGGGAAGACCACCTTCATCAGGTGAGCCAGTCCAGGGCCCCCGCAGCTCCACCCTGCCACCCAGCGCTTATGCCTTCCGTTCCCTCCTGGTTCCCCCTCCAGACTGGATACCGTCTTCACTTGAAGGTTCTGAAGAAATCTGCGTGCATGTGTATCCAAAGCTTACTCCACTATTTTACTGCAGTCCCTGGCCCCATTCTACCTAGTGCTTCCCCACTGAACTTAGAGCCTTGGCTCTGTTAGGCAATTTGAAGTTTTAAAATTCAGAGCCATCCTATTCTTTCCATTTTATGGACAGTGAAACTCAAGGCCCAGGTGGCACAAGTAAGAAATCCCCTGGTCCCAAGAGTACCTTATGCTTGTGGGGATGTCTTACACCTTCACTTTTTAGGGCCACACCCTTTATGGCCAGTTCCACTTCCCTTGCCTAAGAAAGGCTTCAGCCACTCACATCAGGGCTTTACAGTTGCAGCCAAAGGTGGGCTGGGTACCCTGTGGCCTCCTGCCCAGTAGTGCCACTTGCCCTTCTTTTATCGTTTTCCTTCTCTGAGCAAAGTTCCTACATATATCTCTTGGAAACTGGACAGAAGAAGCAGTATCCAGAAAGAATGTTTTTTATCTTTTCCCTTGATTGATTTTAATGGCTCAATAATAATATTAAAGTCTATTAGAGGTGGAAGGGACATTGACAAGTGTCTCATCCAGCCCCTTGACTTAGCAGGTCAGGATAAATCGGACATAGAGAGGTTAAATGCATTGTCCAGAGTCATCTAACTGGGTGGAAGGCCAGCACAGGATGCTGGTCCTAGATGCATGGGAGGAGATGCTTAGCCAAATGCCTGTCACTCAGAGGGTGAGTCATCCATTCCCTTGAATTACAGAATCCTTGAACTGGAGGGATCCTCAAGAAGTCAACTTGTCTACTATACATTCAGAGAGATCCGCATATTGTCTGCTAGAGTGATGAGAATCCTTCTTATTTTTAGAAGGCAGGCTTCTCACCAGTCCTCAGTCAAAACAACAAGGCCAGGCCATTTCCTTGGCCTCATTTACAGCCATTGTCAAGCTGTTGAGGGTGCTTATAGTCTTCTGTGTTGAGAGTCAGGCTCCTACAGTGTAGCGATGTGTTCCATGGTCCCCATAAGTCAAAGGTGTTCCTTTCTTGCAGGTTTTAAAGCAGGGTTGCTCTTGTCTCCATTTATTGACTGAACACCTGAAACACCCAGCATTATTCATTGTTTGGCAAGAAAAGCAAAAAAGTTAACAGTCTGGTTACTGACTGTTAATTGGGTTTAGATACAAATTTTCTCTTAACGCTAAACTAATAACACAGCCTCCTGGAAGTAGGGCATGCCCCACACTAACATGTGTCTGAACAGAACATCTAATCAAGTCTGCCCTTGCATGGATAGCCTTGGGCTCAACAGCTGTGAGAGGCTGAGTGATTTCTGAAGTTAGATACCCATATTGGGGAGGGTGAAAGGTCGATGGGCTGGTTGGGTTTTGGATCTCTTGTATTTGTTAGAACTACAAGGGCCCTGAGCTATGAATCCAATTCATTGCTTCTTAATTTCCTCCTTTGAAAATCTGATGAAAGATAATGACCCATCTTTAGAAAAATGCACATACATCCCAAATTTACTTATAATCTTGTGGGCCTGAGGGCAGCCTTGGACATTAAGGTGAGAACTCTGATTAATCCATCTCCTTTATTTTATTAAATACCCATTCCTGCCAAAGAAATCCTAGAGATACCTGGGTTCTTTGCAAGGTTCCTTTGTAATTTGTGCCCTCTCTCTGGTCTGCATTGTGCCCCACGGGAAGTCCGGGCCATTTACAGATGGCTCCTGCCCCTTGCACAGCCTTCCCTGACCCTCTGGACACACCTTGGTTTGAGCTTCTCCTTCCTGTAATACCAGCACTTACAACTGTTCCTTAGCTCCCTGGGGTCTCGTCTGGGCATCAGTCACAGGAGGTTCTCAGTTTAAGTTTGCAGAATAGGAGGGAAGGTGGGGAAAGGCAAGTGTCCCTGAGGGGCAGGATCTCTGAGCAGCAGACAGTCTAAGTGCCTCTTGTCTGAGACTATCTCCTGGCTTTGCCTAAGACATGCTGGTTGTTAACTGGGTCTAAGAAAATGGCAGGGTCAAGTTGTCATAGATTATTCGTTATCTGAGGGAAACAGGAAGGCCTGGAGAGGCAGATTCCTCCTCTTTCTTATCCTCTAAGTACAAAAGTTCTGTCAGTTACTCATGTCAGTAACTGAATTTAGCTCTTGCATCCAATGCTGTCTAGACCCCTTGAGGGAGCATGCGCCAGCAGGGTAGGAGGGCTTATAGCACAGGGAAGCCTTCCCAAGCCAAATTATGTATTTTCCTTCCTTCTCATTAAATCCACTGAACAGTTATTTTCCTTAAATTGGAAAATGCAGAGAAGAATGAATTTCAGGGAGAAAATAAATCAGCCATAATCCTACAACTTGGGAAACCATTTTAAATATCATTCATATATATATATATACACACACATATATATATGTATATATATACACACACACACACATATATATATATGTATTTCCAGTGTTTTTAGCTATGTTATCACACAGTTAAGATCACAGCAAGCATTACAGTGCAAGCATTTCTCATGTCAATTAAAAAAATCTTTGTAAGCATTATTTTTAAGAGCCTCGTGATATTTCGCTATATGTATATGCAGTTATTCCTTTGACCAGTGTACTTCTTTTGAATATTTTAGATTGCTTCTAATTTGTTTTTTGCTACCATAGAACTACTCTGCATAATATTTTTCCACAGACTAACTGTTTTCTCAGAGATTCCCAGAAGTGAAATCACTAGGCCAAAGGTTATACAGACTTGTTTCTGTTTATTTTTATTATTATTTTTATTTTTTTGGTATTCAGAGTCATATTTCTGAGTTGCTTTCCAAGAGGGTAAGTTGAGAGAACACCCCTTTCCAAGGCCCCACTTGGGGTAGCGAGGTGCACTGGGCATAGATCTCAGGGTACCTTGGCCTCTCCGCCCTCCCCCATCCCTGCTTCTTGCTGTGAGCGCCATCATTCTGCCCTCCATCCCTGTCCTGAACCTGTGAGGGACAAAGACTTGCTCTTCAGTTCCTAGTCATTGGCCGCGGCCCCTGGAGTGCCCACCCACTTTCAGTTATATGCACTTGCCGCCGGGTCTATTTCTTTTCTCAGGAAGAACATGCAGAAAAGGACATTTTTCTAAAAACTAATTAATGTGCTGTGATCTCTGCCTGAAATAACTTCCCTGGCTTAAGGCCCGGCAACCCAGAGCAATAAAATAAACAGTAAATTGGCCTGGTGGCTGCTCCCTCCAACACAGGCCGCCCCTTCAGAGTACAGTAGCTCTGTGTCCCTCTGGCCCTGGCAGCCTTTCCTCCTGCCCCTGCTGTTTCCCTCCCTCCACTCTTCCTCTTACTGGCAGGCAGCCTCCAGTCCCTCCGCCCATGCACCATTTGGCCCCCTGGTCACAAAGGTGAACAGCTGGCAATTACAGGGACCCAGGAAGGCCCGGTGCTCTCATGAGCCAGAAGGGAGACCAAATAGAGAACTGGGGTGGGGGTGGGGGTGTCAGGAGTCAGGCTTGGGGCTGCCAGAACGAAGCTACCTGCATCTGCACAGGGAGGTCTGGGCTGATCTCAAGGGTCACATGGCCCTTCTATAGCCTGCCTTGGACTCTGAACTATGACCACATAGGGAGCTGCTGTTCAGCTGACCTATTCAATCTCCCTCACTTCTTCAGGGGGATGTTTCAATCCTCTCCAGAGGTGACTCAGCATTTACCTGCGGCTGCTCTGTCTCTCATCACCTCCCTGACATCCCTACTGCCCAGACCTCATTCTGTACATGACAGCATCACCATCCCACCCCAGGAAGCAGAAGTGAATTAAGGTCAGTTGAGGCCCCAGGTGCAGAAGAAAATATTGGGCCCCTTACATTAGAAAAAAGTGTAAAGTTGGGGTTTTGTGGGGCCCTTCAGAAGTCGGGGCCCAGGGCACGCACCTGGTGCACCCGCTGTTAAATCCGCCTCTGCCAGGAAGAGTGATCTTCTGCAAAGCTGAAGGGCTAGAGAAAGGGAGCACCATTCCAGGTAGATCCACTGACCTCTGCAAGGTCTATCCTGCCAGGCATAGTCCCTGCAACACCTCTGTCCTGTTCATCCTGGGCTCAGTGCCATCCTTTTCCCGTTAGGGCTGTGATCCCGACCTGCTGGTCCCTAAGTGAGGCTGGGTCAGTCTGCCTCAGGTCCAGTGTAAGATCTCCCTTTAAAGTCAGGTGCAGAGGCCATCAGGAGGAGCGTGAATGGGAGGAGAAAGGACCTCGGGAGAAAGGGCTCTATCCTGTTACCATGGGCAGTAGGACCAGGCCATGGAAAGAACATGGCCTGCCCAGCAGAATAAGGCTCTAGCAGATACCAACCAAGAGTCCTCGTCAGCAAGATCTAAGCCAGGGGCCCCCAAACTACAGCCCCGTGGGCCGCATGCGGCCCCCTGAGGCCATTTATTCACCCCCCGCCGCACTTCCAGAAGGGGCACCTCTTTCATTGGTGGTCAGTGAGAGGAGCACAGGATGCATCCGCACCCATAGTTCCCATTGAAATACTGGTCAGTTTGTTGATTTAAATTTACTTGTTCTTTAAATATTGTATTTGTTTCCCTTTTTGTTTTTTTACTTTAAAATATGTGCAGTGTGCATAGGGATTTCTTCATAGTTTTTTTTTATAGTCTGGCCCTCCAGCGGTCTGAGGTACAGTGAACTGGCCCCCTGTGTAAAAAGTTTGGGGACCCCTGATCTAAGCCATCTAAACCTCACCTTTCTTGTGTCTAGCCTGCAAATTGGAACAATTGCCTCCTAGGGTTCCTCTTAGGATTAGGAGGGGAGAGAACCAATGGAGCTCCAGTTCTTTTCCAGGCACTCCGCTTGGGGCTTTCTCGTTCTCGTTCCCTCTCCTCTTCTAGCAGATTCTCCAACCAGAGGCTTCGAGGCTGGCCCTGGTGAGGTGGAGGATGGGGAGGTGTGTGCAGGGAGGGCTGTGCCTGCGAGTGGCCGGGCAGGGGAACAGGAGACTGAACAGTGTGGACACTGGTCTCTGTGCTGGGGTCACCTCACCCCGTGGCGGTGGCTGCTCTGAGGAGCACAGAGCTGACTCAGACCTCAACTCTGCCATCAGGGTCTCTCCCCGCTACTCCCTCACTTTGTGTCTTGGGAGTGGGGGTGTTTTACAGTCTCCCTAAAACCCTGTGAGGCTGACAGTACTGTTTGGACTCTGTTATTTTATTTTATTTTTTGTTCTGTTTTGTGTTGTTTTGTGACAGAGACAGAGAGAGGGATAGATAGGGACAGACAGACAGGAAGGGAAAGAGATGAGAATCAATTCTTCATTGTGGCACCTTAGTTGTTCATTGATTGTTTTCTCATACGTGCCTTGACCCGGGGGCTGTAGCAGAGCAAGTGATCACTTGCTCAAGCCAGTGACCTTGGGGTCATGTCTACAATCCCATGCTCAAGCCAGGGACCCCGTACTCAAGCTGGTAAGCCTGCACTCAAGCTGGATGAGCCCACGCTCAAGCCAGTGACCTCAGGGTTTTGAACCTGGGTCCTCTGCGTCCCAGTCCAACGCTCTATCTGCTGCACCACTGCCTGGTCAGGCTAGACTCTGTTTTAAAGCTAAAGTACCCCAGGCTTAGAAAAGATTCTGATATATAACAAGAATACCTGTGATACAGGCAGAAAATGGTATTTGCCTTTAGGGTCTACTAAAAATATGCAAATTAGGAGCTGGGAGATGATCAGGGAAGAGCATAGTCAGGTTTGGGATGACAGAGTGAGCAGGTAAGGCTTCGGGGAAGAGGTGTGGGGACTGGATTTGGAGACAATAGAAATGCTCCGAGTATTTACTGGCAACAATGAGGTGTTTGTTCTCTTGAATTATTGTCTTTGCCAATATGAACAAATGTCTGGTGTAACCTTGGTTTTTCCCAAATCTCTATGGATTTCATATCAAAACCTTCAAGCGGTCCCTTTGAGCTAGTTAGAAACCAAGTATTATCCCCATTCTATAAACTAGGGAAACTGAGCCAGTGGGCAGTTGGGTGACATGTCCTAGGTCAAGTCTGTGATGTATGAGCCACTCATGAAGCTGAGCTGAGGCAGTGTCCAGACATGGCAGCACTGTTTGTGAACCCGGCCCTCCGTCCTCCTGCCCTGGGCACTGTCCCAGCGGCAGCCGGAGGTCTATCTGGCCCCACTGTTGTGGAGATGAGTACTTTGGAAGCAGACAGAGTTAAGGTTCTTGGCTGTACGCCTTACCCTGGCTGCTTAGGTCACCAATAAAGCAGACCACATGCTTTGATTGCCAGGCAAGCAGGACAGACACACACACACACACACACACACACACACACGAGAAAAAATGTCATGAAATAATTTAACTGAAGAAAAATATGCAGAAAAGTGGTCCTCATGGGAAATATCAAAATTGTGTTGGATTTCCTTACACCTATTTTATGGTTTTAGTACTTACTTATTTTTCATTGGAGGCGGTAGGGCAGGAGTGGGGGTAGGGAGGAGAATCATGCACCTAAGTTTTATCAGCTCTTAAAGTTGCTAAATCTTTTCATCTGGCCGTGAACTTGGGCATCCTATATCTCAGTTGACTCTGCTGCAAAGCTGCCATAAAGCTGCCATCCTGCAGCGCTTGTAGGACCGGCTCAGTGCAATAGCTTGGGTCCGGGTCCCAGAGCAGGGCCTGCCCCTCAGCTCAGCGTTCCCCCCTTACCCTTCCATGTCCTCATCTCAGCTGTTCCCACCAGGGCTTGAATTAACTTCTCTTTGTTCCTGCTGCTGTGGGAATGGTTTCGCCTGGCAACAGAGGCGATCTGTATCACTGCCCACAGAGAGGCAATGATGAGGTCCCTCAGTAGGTTGTCCTTTCGGGACACAGTGGTGGCTTTGTTAGGGGGGCGCTCAGTGCTGCAAGCCGTACCCGAATGTCCCTGAGAATTTACTCAGCTCTGGTTCTCTGCTCGGCCACACAGTGTCCCTGAATGTGCTGGTGGCTTTGCTAGACAGTGTGTTTCTCCAGACCCATGTGTGATCAGCAAGTTTGGGATCGTGTGGGTTTAGCCATGGGGCCGGACAGCAGGCCTAGGCTCCAGGCACTTGTGCAGACAGACTGCAGCTGCGGCTCCAGAGCATCCCGGGGATGGGGCCCTGTTATGCTGGGAAGCATCACCCTTTGATCATCTGCTAGCACAGCACGGTCTCTCAGGGATGAAATCTGAGATGCCTGGGTCAGGAGGATACTTCATCGCTGGGCCATTTGGCCCTGTTCAGGCTGGGTGTTCTGGAAGCTGCCTCAGAATTACTTCTTTCCACTTCTCTGTCAGCTTTCTCTCAAGCCTTTGGTCCCACCACCCCCTCCTGCCTCAGAATTCACACTTGCCACAGCCCCCTGCAGGGCCTGCTCAGGGCCTTCGCCCACGTGCTCAATGGGGCAGGTACTCCTGGCACACAGACAGAACTGATGGGGTTTCCCAGGCATGGTGTTGATTCTCACGAACCCTCTTCCCCAGGGAATCTGCCTTTACTATTTTTAAGTCCCAGGAATGTCCTTTGAGAGCCAGTGGGCCTGAGGCCTGCTCTAGTCACCTGATAGCAACAGCTTTTACATGCCATACCCCGCTCACTGAGACTTCGCTGTGAACCCCAAGGCCGACGTGCATGGAGACGGGTACATGGCTGGGTTCGTGAGCCCTGGAGCCCAGTCTTTCCCCCAAGGCCCGGGCCCTGGACAGCCTCCTGCCAAACCATCTTCCTTTGTGGCCTTCTTGTCCCTTTCCTCAATCTAGTCCCATGTGGGGCTCAGCCCTTTCACATTTCCTGGTCAAGGGAGACATAAGGCAGGAAAGGAGACTGTACATGTAGTGGTTAGGAGCGTAAATTCTCAAATCCAAGAGCCAGGTTCAAATCCTAGCCCAGCTATTTACTGACTATGTAACTTGAGGCAAATTGTCTAACCAGTCCCTTTCTCTTTAAAATGGGATGTTAACCTAGGTGCCAGGTGCTGGTTTAAGGGCTTGAGAGCTGTTACTAGTTTAACCCTCAGAACACCCTGAGGTAGGTTTTCCCATTAGACCTAGTTGATAGTAAGGATCATAGTCCTCACTTCAGAGTAGATGTGACAAAATGTGATAATCCACAGAAAATCTAGAACAGTGCCTGGCACATCACAGGTGCTTGATAAATTGGAACTATTATCTCCTGTGTTACAGAGGAAGGTACTGAGGTTCACAGAGGCCCAGAACCTTCTGAAGGGCATATACCTCATGGTTAAAGAAACTGGATCTGCTGGCCCCGGGCGCCGACATTCCCTGCCTCGCCCGTGTGGCCCTGAAGGAGAAGGCCTACTGAGGAAGCAGGGAGTGCCATCCATGTGTGCAGCTGTTATGGTCTATCCTCATCTACAGCCCGATGGCCAGATTTAAAATTGTCCTCTGAGGCCCTGGCCGGGTGGGTCAATGGATAAAACATCATCCTGGAGGACCAAGGTCTCAGGTTCCATCCCCGGTCAGGGCACAAATGAGAAGCAATCAATGAGTACACAACTAAAGTAGACCAACTAAATGGAACAATGAGTTGATGATTGTCTCTCTCTCTCCCTCCCCCTCCCCTTTCTCTCTCTCAAATCAATGGAAAAAAATACATAAATATTGCCCTCTGATGAAGGAAATCCTGCCTTCACACCCAGATTTTTGGGCTGGGATCCTGGAGGGAGAGGGAGGGCTTCCCCAGGCAACCTAAAACCCTCGGTGTGTGTGGGGGGAGGGGGGGGTCAGTGGCCTCCTGGGCAGCAGCTTCTCAACTGGCTATGTGGGGAGGAGCCCTTGGCATCCTGACTTAAACTGCCTGAACTTCAAGTAAACTAACAGCTCAGAATGCTTCTTGGAGGCATAAGCAGAACGTCCATGAGCCAGAAGAAACTCTAGCAAGTCTCCCTGGCCACTACCCTGTGGACAGCAGGACCGCGGCTCCAGGCCCACCTTGGGGAGGCATAGGCTGGTCAGAGAACTTGGCCCTGGAGACATGGTCTCTCTCTGGTCCCAGCTCTGCCTTGACCTTCTTTGGTCCTTGACAGCTCTCTCTGGTAGGGATATCTTCAGGGTAGGAGACAGTTGAAGAGTGAAGGATTGGGTTTTAGACTGATATAGGTCTGGGTTTTAGCTGCACTATTAGCTGTTTAACTTGGAAAAAGTCACATACCCCTTCCAAGTCTCTGTTTCTTCAGTACCTAACTATAGGGCTGCTGTGAAACCCAAAGGAGATGATGTTCCCAAGATGGTCGGTGTCACACCTGCCATGTGGAACTGCTATTGAGCGTCAGTGCTGTTATTAATAAAATGAGAGGGTTGTCAACCCCTGCTGCACATTAGGATCAACTGGGGGGTTCCTAAAAAGGACCAGGGGCCAGGGCCCCACCTCTGAGGGAATGGGTCAGAACCTCTGGGGGTGGGACACAGGCACTATTAGCTAGAGCTCTTCGGTAGCTCAGATGTGCAGCTGGAGCTGGGACCACTCGTCTAGGAGGTCTCCTGGTTCCCTTCCCAACTAACAGCCTCTGATTTGACCTCTGTCCTCCTGCGGACCCTTGACTTTTCCCTCTGAGCATGAATGTGGGCCCTCGAGGTTAGAAGGTTGTCAGCACACAGTAAGGGGGTTTGTTGGTCAATGCGTTCCTTAACTCCTTATCTATCTATCATGGTCTTGGAAGATGCCCCTGGGACTCTCCTCTGTAAGTCCCAACCCAAGTCAGTTCTGGGCTCCTCCCTGAATCCAGCCTCTGGCTATTGGGGCTCAAAGCTGTTCTGAGCTTCTTTTCAAGGATTCAGTAGTCCCTACAAGCTGTTCTCTTCATTCTCTGGCTCACCATGGGCTTTTGCTCTTGACTTCTAAAAAGGGCTATTCGGTGGGTTGGGGGGGTGGCCTTGGGCTCTCACTGCTCTGGTCAGAAGAAGAGCAAAGAAAGGGACATGCCACCTATACAGTAGACCAAAAGTCTAGGAGGGGATGGAGATCCACTTTTCAGTGTACCCATCACACTGGTTGTATTTTGTCTCGTGTATGATCTAATTTTACATTAAAAGATTAACCAGATAAATAAATAATAAGCTATGGAAAGCTAGCAAAGTCCATGGATGGTCTGATTCTAACCCTGCCCTTGTGCAGGTCCTTCCGCAGGTTACCTTCAGCTGTGACATCTGCAGTACTCGTGTCGCAATCCATTTCTACACATGCTCTAGCTCGGAGCCCAAACCTTGTTATATCTTTTCCTACTGAATCAGGGAGGGGAAAAGATAAGAACCAAGAAGAACAGATTTGGTATTTTAAGTTCAGCTGCAACCCCACCACCTCTGCACTGTCTTCGGAATCCTGTCTGGAAGTCCTATCTCCCTGCCATGTAATCTCATGGCTCTGGACCCATCCTTCTGCTCCTACGCCCATCAGCACCAGCCTGTGGTAGGCACACGGTGTTGATCTGCCAGCAGGATCCCTGCCTGATGACTGCCTTCTTCTGCCAGGTACCTGCTGGAACAGGATTTCCCAGGCATGAGGATCGGGCCCGAACCGACCACCGACTCCTTCATTGCAGTGATGCAGGGCGACGTGGAGGGGATCATCCCAGGGAATGCTCTGGTGGTGGATCCTAAGAAACCCTTCCGAAAACTCAATGCCTTTGGCAATGCCTTCCTGAACAGGTGAGTACAGAAGGAACACATGCATCCCAACTGCTCTCTTTTATTTTTCTTGGAATATGAGAACAGGAGGGACAGGGTAGGGTCTTGAGAGGCTTGGTGTAGAGTCTCTCTTAATTGTCCCTTTCTTGCTGGGAATGTAACTGAGTCAGTCACCATAGATTAGGGATGCGGGAGCTGCAAACGCTAGGCTGACTCCTCCTGATCAAGGAGCAGGGGTGGTACAGCAATTTGAATCACCTCCTCCATATCTGCACCTCCTGCCAATCAAAGCAGAGAGCACTCCCAGTCTTTGCCTGGACTATGGATATTGGTAGGAGGCAGAGGAAGGTTTTCCTTTGTTCTTAGATATTGTTTTTGACTTAAGATGGAAGCCCTGAATTTGAGCACTGACTTTCCTACCAAACTTACAGTCACCTTCCTGCCTCTGAAGCAAGTAAGAGCCTCCAGACACCGGGGTCATTGGGAAGATTGGAGTGGAGAAAGCGCTAGGGGATGCTATGCCAGGCTTTCTTGTTGTTGTTATTGCTTCTCCTGACCGCGCCACCCTCCCTTGGCTCCTCCTCTCCACACGGAAGTATCTCCTCTTGAAAACCCTAGAGTGGGTCCTATTCACTTTCACCGCCAAGTCTCTTGGCTTTGCCTCCTCATGTTTTCCTGTCCCCTTGCCTGTGGAATGTGGCGTCACCCTATGCCAGCTGCTTGTTGTGAAGGTCATCGTGATCCCTTAGCAATCATAAGCAGCAGGCCCTTTCCACCCTTACCTTACTCCACCTCTCTTTGGTATTTGTCTCTCTCAAACCTGTTCCCTCTCCTTCTGCCTCCCTGGCCAGACTCTCTCCAGTTTCCTCTGTGTCCCTATCTCTCTGGTTCCTATGAGCTGGTGTCACCCTTAGTCAGGCTCATTCTCAACCCCCTGTCCTTCTTACTCCATGGGCTTAGCTGGGGTTTTGCCCCAGCCACAACCCTTGGCCCAAAGGCCAGCCCCATGCACACGCCCATCTGGTCACCAAATGACAGAAACCCAGCCCAAGATAGCTTCAGCAGAATGTGGGATGTATTTTAGAATACTGGCATGTGCCATAGAACCTGAGGAGCAGAATATGACTGGGCCTCGGGCAAAATGGAAATCATGGACTTTGATAGGGCAGGTGCTGGGTCACTTACTGTTCTGCCCCCAATATTGGCACAGTGCCAGGCATGTAGCAGGTGTGCCATACATATTTGTTGAACTAAACTGGCCATGCTGACAGCCATCAAATCTGACCATGTCATTCTTTTGTTTAAAGCCTTCCAATGGGTTTCTACTGCCCTCAGTATAAAATCTAAATTTCTTAATGTGACTTTCAATGCCCTTGTGATCTGCCCCTCCTCCCTGTCCAGCACAACTCTGGCTGCTCCAGCTTCCTGTTCTCACCTCGATGATGTATACCCCCTCCCTTCTGAGCTGCATTTGCACCTATTCGTATTAGTTACCCAGGAATGCCATAACAAATTTCCACTCAGTGACTTAAAACAACAGAAATGTCTTGTCTCATAGTTCTGGAGATCAGAGTCTGAAATTAAGGTGTTGGCAGGGCCATGCTCCCCTGGAAGATTCTAGAGGAGCATCCTCCCCTGCTCCTTCCTCTTCAGTTGCTCCAGGTGCTCCTTGCTAGTGGAAGCATTATTCCAACCTCTGCTTCCCCCTTTGCCTGGCGTCTTCCCTCTGTGCTATCCTATCTCCTCTCTAAAAAGTGTTGTTTTATAAAATTGTACACCTTAAATTATATAATGTTATTAACTAGTGTTACCCTAATAAATTTGATTTGAAAAAAGACACTGGTCATATTGGATTAGGGGCTCACCCTGCTCTAGTATGATCTCAACTAATTATAGCTACAAAGACCCTATTTCCAAATAAAATCACACTCTGAACTATTGGGGGTTAGGACTTCAACAGATCTATTTGGGGGACAAAACTGAACCCATAATACTGTTCTTTCACTGTTACCCTTTGTCTCAGTCTAGAATGCTATCTTCTCCCCAACACACACACACACACACACACACACACACACACAGGAGCATACTGGCTTTCTGCCTGCCAAATGCTGGTTATCTATCTTATGAAATCTTAGTTCAAGGTCTGCTTCCTCTGTGAAATCTTCCCTTTTCCATTTGTCCTACATCTTTGCCATTTCACATAATACACCTGGAAGGATAAGACACCTTCTTAGCTTCCACCAAAAATGACATGTAAGAGAGAAAGGCTTGAAGTAAGAAGGATCTAAGTTAGGTTTACCAATTTGTATTTTGAAGACCTCAGATGTACCATTAGAAATGTTTCCTTCAATAAGGCTTGACTGCTAGTCTAATAGTAAAGTTTGATATTTGGATAGCCCCTTGAAGCCCAAAAAATGTTTCTGGGTGGTTTGACCCTTTAATCAGGGCCACCAGTACCTCCTCCTTCAGGAAGCCGTGCCTGGAAGCCATCTCTCCACCTTGGGTCTCCCTAACCCTTCACCTGGCCTCCCTCAGGGTTCTGGTCACACGAATGTTGTGACTGGCCATGTGCCTGCCTTCTCTCCTCACCAGACTGGGTCCCTTGGTAGCCAGACCCCAGTTCTGGACATCTTGGTGTCCCCGATAGCAGGGGTTCACAGGGTTGGACCAGTGCTGCCCAGGATCGTCCAAGGAGCTTCCTCAACATACAGGTCCTGGGCCCATTGTTGGGGCTAAGTCTGACCAGGAGCCTGGGTGTCTGCACTGGAAGGCAGCCAGCCAGGCTCCTGAACCTCTGCCCCAGGGCAGGGAGGGTGGCCGTGTGTATGAAACAAGGGTGCTTGGGAGCCAGCAAGCGCACACAGGCTCACTGAGGTTTCCTCTCATCCACGCAGGTTCGTGTGTGCCCAGCTGCCCAACCCCGTGCTGGAGAGCATCAGCGTCATCGACACGCCAGGGATCCTCTCCGGGGAGAAGCAAAGGATCAGCCGAGGTAAGTGACTTACCTGCTAGGGTGGCTGGCTTCGTGCTATATTCTTTCTGGTGTGTTCTCTTGCTTCTATACCAGGAGAGAGGCCTCCAGGGCCTTACTGTGCCTTGATGAGCTGGTCTTCCTCGTGTGCTGTATGGGATCGTCCTAGGCAGGGGCCTGTGGACAAGTTTGGGTCCATTGTAGCTCAGGAGCCGGCTGGCATCAGTCTCCTCCTCTGTAAAATGGAGACATCAGTATCTGCCTTACTTTCCTCATTGAGGTTACTTATTCTCCAAGAGACACCTGACATAGGCCAGACCCTGGGTGCTTCTGAAGTCCCTGCCATCTCTGCCCCCAGGAGCCTGCAGTTCTGCAGGGGAGGCAGGTGCGTGCAGAGAACTTCCGCTTGACAACGTGAGGGTGACAGCGTGCTTCGGGGCCTGGGAACAGGCAGCTGGTCTGTGAAAGCATTTTGGACACTGTATACCCTGGACCAATATGGGGTAATTGCTCATCAAGGGAGGTCGCTGGCAGAGAGGTTAGTAGATGGAACTCTGGAGCCACACTGCCAGGGTTCAAGGCTTGCCTCTGCCACTTCCTGGCAGTGTGAACTTGGGCTCTGATTAGTTTGTCTATAAAGTAGGGAGATTATTCTTTTTACCATATAGGTTGTTTGAGGATTTAGAAAAATAGTACAGACAAAAAGCATTCTGCCTGGCACATAGCAGTGCCTAGTAAACAGGAGGTGTTATAGGTCATCACCATTATTATCATCATCATCATCAGTTTTTATTGCTAGACTTACGCTGTTAAAGCTAAAAACAATTGCTCCTGGCTGCTCACCCCCGGCCTGTCCTGCCACGGCCTGTGGTGAGCCCCATAGCCCCCACCCTTTCTGTGCCCCGTGCTGTATCTCTGGTGAGAAAAGCAGAGAAGCCACACCCACCCGGTGCTGGAGTTGGGAGTTGGGCTAGAGCCAAATCAGCACTCGGAAGTCAGCATCCGGGAAGGAAAGGCTTTGGACAGGCAAGAGTTCCCTGGGCAGCAGCTGGAACTCTCGCCTGAACCCACAGTAAGTGACTGGCTGCTTCCCTTCGGCACTGCCTCGGCCCCTGTGCTCTGCGGCCCAGCCAGGACAGGCAGGCATGTGTTTGGCTGGGTGACCGTGCCCCCACAGCAGGAGGCTCAGGAACCCCCTCCACCAGGAGCAAGGCCTGCAAGGGCCAGCACCCCCTCTCCCCCAGGCCCCTCGAGGAGGGCCCACAGCCTCAGAGGCGACAGGCCAGCGCTTCAGTGGCCCTGTACGGATGAGTGCTGCTGGCAAGGGCCTGGTGCAGGCCGCTGCTGCCAGACAGAGCTGCTGTCCAGTCCTCCTGCGAGCTGCCTCAGCTTCCTCCCCAGAGAAAGCAGCTTGAGGCTTCAGGCTCTGCAGCTTGAGGGGCCACCATGGCTGTGTGAGGGGTGCAATCAACCCCAGCTGGGGGTAAAACAGAAAGACTGTGGAAGAGGCCCCTGGGTCAGGCCTCATGGCCCCCTGTCTGTCCTGAAGGGAGGACAGAACTTGTTCTCCAGTGACCTCGTGCTGGAGATGGCAGGAGGGCAGGGTGGGCCAGAGGCTCCAGCAGGAAACCCTGACCCTTCCAACATTTTACTGAGGGGTCACATAGGGGAAAGAGACAGGAGAGAAAGCAGTAAGTCAGGAGGAAACTGTTAACCGTTCATATAATGGGCAGCCGTCATCTATGTAAGTGGGATGTCAATAGAAGGCCCCCTGTGAAAGCGGTCTGGGAGCTGGGGTCCTGAGCTCCCAAACTCTGGGCTGTATGGTTGCACAGTAGCGTCAGAGGTGGGTAGAGCTATCTGAAGCCATAGAACCCACGGCCTAGGGAAGAGCAGTGTCTCCCAACCCTTCTGGTCTCTGTGACCTTTGTAAGCGTCCTGGCACCCTGCTTAGGTCCCTATGGAGGGCCTGCTTGGGTTGCTCTAAGTCTGGTTTTTATTAGTCTCCCTTAACACTCCCTCCCTCCTAACCAGTCCCCACCCTCACCCACCCCCATCCTGAGTGTCGGCCTAAATGGGATTTCCTGTTTCACATGGGCAGCCTGTGTGTCCTCCAGAAAGGCTCAGGGGGGCCAGACTCTTCAGTCTGAACCCCTGGCAGGTAGGTGGTACGTGCTCCAGCAAGGCCAGTGCGGCCTGACAGGGCCTGGAGCTTTCCAAGGATGCTGGAATGGACGTTCAGAGATGGGGTTTTAGAACCTGTGACTCAACAGGTCATGTTTTCTCCTTGAATGCTTGTGCTCCCATGTGAAACAAGGGCCAATGAGACCCATCATACGACCTTGTGAGGCCCCTGATGGGACTGGAAACACAGACCCCCACTCGGGGCTCCCTTCTTTCCCTTTAATCTGCCCTCCAGGGCTGCCCACTGTACAGTTCTATGCGAATGTATAGCATCTGTGCAAATGGCTTCCCTTGCAGCTGTGCAGTGCGCTGCCTGCGTGTCTGCACGGGGCAGCCCTGCTTCCGGACTCCAGCCTTCCTTGGCTCCTGTCTTAGTCCATTCTTTGTCTGCTCCTCGGCCTCCTCTTCTGCCTTCACCTTTAGACTTCAGTGGCTGCCCTATGCAAACTGGGTGCTTGGTGGGCTTGCCTGCCCTTCCTCTCCTTTCCCATCTAATAAGCCTCACCTCTGGGAGGAGTGATGGCCCCATGCGTGGCTAGCCAGGCCCATTTGTTCTCTGCCCTCCTGACTCCAGACTGCAAATGCAGCTGCCAGCAAAGCAGCCTGTGATAAAAACAGGCACTGGGAGCTGGCCGCCAGCACTGCTTCGTCAGCCTGGGGCAGTGCTCACCTCAGCTCTCCAAGGAGACTGGGAAAATGGAGGGGATCACACACTCTCAGGTATCACAGGGACCCCAGATGAGGAGAGTTTCAATATGCAGAACCCCTCCACCTCCTTTTCCTCAAAGCCGTAGCAGCTGGAGGCACCAGTTTATACCTACATGCATAAACACCCACACGTCCACACACATGCACACTCCCACACGTCCACACCCATATACGACCACACACCCATACCTCCCTCCACAACAGCCCCCACACACAAGTGTGTATGTAGAACCAAATGCACTTTAACTGGCTTCTGGCCTGGGGCCCGCAGCTCCGGGTTTAGTCCTAGTAAATTAAGCCAGCCCAGGGTAGAACAGAACCCCGACCCTGATGAGGGGTGGGTAGAGCCTGAAATTCAGCCCACATTCTGCTCTGCCCAAGCCTCGTGCCTGGCAGAGGGCTGTGTCTCCCCATAAAAAAAGGAACCATTACGAAATTTGCACGGAGCCTGCTCTGGGCCATTTGGCCGCATATGCCACATTCTGAAAAGTGAGCTGCTCTCACGGGCGCCCCAGGATTCAGGCTTCATGGGAAGGAGCACTCAGACCCCAGGCCAGAGCTGTACAAAGTGTGGTCCTTGCTCAGGGTGTGGCCTCTCTGCCCAGGTCTGGGGGTGAGTGTCTTAGTGGGAGGGGTAAAGCAGGGGACGTCCCAGAACCTGAGCACAGGAGGTCACCGCCAGCAATTGTTTCTGAATGCAGATGCATTGGGGTGGGCAGCAGATAGACAGGGAGGCAGTTCCTGAACGTGGCAGGATGTGCCTGGGCCAGCACTCATTACTGGGAAAGAGCAAGGAAGGGCTCCGGAAGTGTCCTTCTACTTGGGAACCACATTTCCCGGCTGCTCCTTGGCTAGAAATCCCCACAGGCCCCACCCTAGAAAAGCAACCCCTTGGACACGGAGTGCACGTCCATCCCTGTAAATTCCTTCCTGTACAGGTGAGCTCACCCATTCTACAGAAGGTAAAAACCAGGTCCCAACACTGGAGTGGGAACTCTGGCTCCTGATTCCCAGTCGAGTGGCTTTTCTGTACAGTCTTCTGGCCTGCCCAGGAAAAAGGTGGGAAGTTCACCTACGAGTTTCCCCTGGGGGACCTTGGAGGGTCTGGGCTGATCCTCTCACAGCCTCACATCCCTGGCCCATCCCTGGCACCCTCACTGGAGAGTGCCTGCACGTGGGTCCTCCTGGGCCCCAGACTCTACTGCAGGGGTGCCCACACTTTTTCAGCTTGCTAGCTACTTATAAGATGACCAAGTCAAAATGATCTACCTCAGTGGTTCTTAATCTTTTTTGAGGTACCGGACCCACTAATTTCATATGCGCATTCACTGAACCCTTCTTTAGTGATAAATAAAATATGATTTTTTTTCCAAATTCAAGACATAGGTATATGTTTTTTTACTGGTGCACAAAATGAGCCGTGTATGAACATCACCTTGCTCAAAGAACAAAACCAACAAAGTGCATGAACTCACAACAAATTACAGTATTACTTTATTCTGGCCTCCGCGGCAGAGGCTTCTCCAAACCCCCGAGACCAACTCATCGAACCCCTAGGGTTCGATAGAACCCAGGTTAAGAACCACTGATCTACCTACAATAAAAATGCAAAACATAAATTTATTTCTTCTATATTATCATTATTTAAGTTACTATTATTACTATTTAATATTGTGTATTCTTCTTTCACCTTTCTCCTTCTCAGCTCTCTTTTTGGAGGAAAGTCAATGTCATAGTTTTTATGAACAGTCCGAAAAAGCCGCTCCACATTTCCCTTCTTTGGAATAGCAATGGCACACAGACAGATGAGGCAAACGCACTTAGAATATGACATAGTGAAAAAAATCCCCTCCCATTCTGTATGAAAGTGGTAGGTTTTAGGCTTCTTACTCAGACCAGCTACGGCACTCATTTTTATACCCTTTGTTGCATTTAGTTTAAATAAATTGAAGGCTAACTACGCAGCAATGTAACTGAACAAGTTAGTGCGGTTTAACGCGCATGCGTAGGGTGTCAAAAGTTCAGACATCAGATTGGCTACCCTGTATGCCACTCAAAAGACAAATGTCTTTTTAATGGCATGCGATCTACCCACACTTCCTTCGCGATCGACCAGTAGATCGCGGTTGACGTATTGAGCAGCCCTGCTGTACTGTATATACTGGTATATGTGCCTGTGTGGGCCTCACCCACTGGACAAAGCAGTCAAGTCCCAATGCCCTTCAGAAGGGTGTGCTGACAGCCTGCGGCCATCTTCTGGAAGGTATATAGTGTTTCATTTGTTTCCCACTGGCATCTAAATTATTCCTACATTTTGAAGAATGATGCCTTTTTATTTCCTTTTTGCTAAAATGTCTTTAAATCTTGAAAGAGATTTTTGGGAGCGGGACAGGAGCTCTATGTACCACCACGAGGCAGTGCTGGTTTGAGGGCTCGACCCTCTGAGCTCCAGTCTGGTGTATATGAGCTAGAATGGAATGTGGACAAGAGTCCAGGGTCTGGGTTCTAGTCCCAAGTTTGCTGTGTGAGCTTGGGCGAACCCCTTACCCTCTCTGTTTCCTCTCTCTTCCCTGTAAGATGTGCATGCCCTGTTTATCTCTTGGCATAGGCAGAGTTATGAGGTTCACACGAGATTGTGTGGCTAAAAATACAAAGAAGTGTGCTGCCTTGTCCCTTGCATTCCACTGTGGATGGTGAAGGAAGCCAGTGGGTCACTAAGGAGTTGCTGTGCTTATTATGTTTGTCTCATTGATTTCCTCCTGCCTGGCATCACTTAGAAATACTTTCTTTCCAGTCTGCTGGAACCTGGGCGGTAGAGAGAGCCCCGGGTCCCTGCAGGCTCCCAGTCTCTGGGCCAGATGCCTGCAGTCCAGATCTCTCAAAGCCAGCAGCCTTGCTATATGCAATTCCAGGAAGGCCGGCTTCACTATCAGTCTCTTGGGGCTTGAATCTCCCCTACCCATTGCTGTATCTTATCTCATGAGCCTTTGGGCTGCTGCAGGCCCTCAAGAGCCCCCGTTGTGGGTCTGAAAGCCATTCCTGGGACCAGGGAGGGAAAGCGGGCAGGTCAGTGAGGGCTTTGTTCACCCCAGACATTAGGGCAGAGCCTCCAGACCGAACACAGACCCTTTGCAATCTGAGTCTGTTGCCATGGCTTTTCCACTGACCCCTCATTAGTCAGTTGTTACTCTCCCCATCTTACAGCTAACAAAATTAAGGTTCAGACTTACCCAAGGCCACACAATAAATAAAGGAGAGACATAGTCCCATGCCTTCTTCCTTAGTGGGCCCAGTATGTGCCTTTCAACTGCTCCCATTCCTGGATATACATAAGCAGAATCCAGAAAACAATTAAATGCCCATCCTGGAGGCAGCTAGGCTCTGAACAGCTAAAAGCAGGAGCCTGAGCTTCCGATAAGGCACAGGAGCCCCTGCTTGATTCTTGGGGTTCCCATCACCACCCCTGGAGGAAGTGCCTGGCGTTGCTAACTCTATAATTTGATAGCAGCTTGCTGGAGCATGCAGAATTTGCAAAATTGGAGCATGACTAGGAAGCCTGTGTGCTTATAAAGTCCTAGAAAGGGTTCCCTGAAGCCACCGGCTGTCCTCAGGCAGGAGCAGACTTCACTGAGGCACCTGAGCTATTTAAGATGGTGGCCCCAGACTTCTTTCTTCCTGTCCTGCAGGGACTTTCTTGTGTCTAATCTCCATCCATCCAGCTGTATGTACCCTCCACCCTCACTCCTCCAATCTTAGAAGCAGAGAATCGTGAACCAAAAAAGGAAGCTTAAAGACCTTCCAATCCATCCCCCTGGCTGGACAAGTAAAGACCAAGGACCAAAGAGGGGTGGCCGCTTCCCCAAGGACACACAGGAAGTTAATGGCTGAAACTAGAGCTGGCCCTTCCCAGGCCAATGCTCCTCAGGTGACCCCTTCAGAGCACACCCATCTCATGGAAACTGGAGCTTGGAAGGAGCTCTCTGCCTCAAAGAGGGCGGAGCAATAGGAACAGCCAAGGTCACATGCAGTTTCACCTGCGTCCTCTTTGATTGGATCCTCACATCAACCCTATGGCAGGGGCTAGTGGGTTCCAATTCAGAGTCTAGAAAACTGAGGCCCAGAGGTGACTTGTTTACTGTCCCTGGGATGTAGAAAGCAGACCAGGACTCACAGTTGTTTTGTTTGGCAAATACTGATTGAGCAGCTATTGTAAGCTGGGTGCCAGGCACAGGGGAAGTGCGAAAGGATAGGCAGACCCCTGCCCGACTCCCAGTGCCCTAGGGGACAACTCATCCTGACAATTTCTGCGGGAGAGTAGAGGGGCTCGCGTCTGCCTGAGTCCGTGAGAGAACTAAAGGGTATCTGACCCAGCCATGGGGACAGTAATGGACAGGGGGCCCTCCTGTCCTGAAGCACTGAGCTCACACTGTCACTCTCTCCTGCGTTGGGGCTGGTCAGGTCAAAGATATGCCCCGACCAACCTCCAAGCCCTCAAAGCCCACACCTCCTCTTGCATGACTGGTGTCGTCAGAGATGAAGAGAGATTAGAGGGGCAGGAGCTCTTTTCCTGCAGCTTCTCTGGACCCTTTACTTTCCCCAGCCTATGGAAGGATGGCTAGAGTGGTGGACTTGGGGACGTTCTGCGTTCTGGTCCTGGCTCCAGTCCTACTGCTGCATGGCCCGGGCATGTCTCTCACCCTCCTTGTCACTAAAATGCCAGTGCTGGCTGCTCTGGCTGCCCAGCGGCATTAAGGGGCTGATGTGATGAGTGCTGAGGGCTGACATTTGCTGTACGGGGGAGGGAGCTATAGCAGGCTTCTCCCAGCTGCCCTCCCCGTGGCCTGCAGCCCAGGCCACAGTCCTTGTCAGGCCAGGTTTGGGAATAGGCCTCAGCAGAATGCCAGAGACCTGAGCCCTGCTGTCCTCCCCAGCTACTAGGAGAGCCAGTGAGCTGGTTCCAGACACCAGAGCAGCAAAGCCATGACCTGTTCTCTGGGGTCAGATTTGGAGAAAGGGAATCAGCTTATCCTGATTTTCTGAGCCCTCTGACTCCCTTCCTGCCCACAGGTCTGAGGGACTGCCTTTGGGAGGTGAGAGCAGCCAGCCTACCAGGCTGTGCCAGAGGGAAGATTAAAAATAGCGAAGAGCTATCCCTGGGGTGGAGGGAGGTGGGGAGGGAGCAGGAGAGCAGGTGCAGGCTGCAGGCCCACCTGGAATGGAAATGCACAGGGCCGCCTGGGCACTGTGGGAGCTGCTGGCTGGGCCTGTGTGCTGGGGAGGGGTGGGGAGGGCAGGGCAGGGCAGGGAGACAAGGATGTGGCCAGGTGCTGAATGGCTGCTCTCATGGCAGTTGCAGGGAGTATAGGGCCCCATTGGCCAGGTCCAGTCCTGGCCCCACCCCTTGCCAGCTGTTTGACTCGCACCTCATCTCTGAACCTGTTTTTTCCTTTGGAAAGTGGGAATGATATTCTTCACTCTGCCTACCTCAGAGGCTGTGGCAAGGGTGAAATGATGTGATGCAAACATCTAGCCAGCTAGACCAAGCACTGAATCTGAGGTTAGAGAGATATGTAACATACGCCACTGCTGCCTCCTACAAGCAGAGTGGTCCTGGCTGAGTCACTATGTAACTGTCTCTGGGTGGCACTGACCATATCCCTGCTCACCACTGGACAGAGCCTGGGCCCCAACCCCTAATGAAGAGGAGCCCTTTCCTTGAATGAAAAGACTAAATAGGAATAATGATGTTAATAATAATTAGTATTTATTGAGCAGCCACTGTATGCTGGGCTTCAAGTGTATTTAGTCCTTATAATTCTATTAATTAGGTACTGTTAGTATGCACTTTGGTAGATGAAAGCACACCAACTCAGAGACACAGAGTAACTTGCTCAAAGCCAAATAGGGAAAATGGTAGAGGAGCAGGATTTGAACCCAGATCTGACTCCCAATACAGTGTTATTTCTGATGCACCTGGTGCATCTCCCCGAACCCCTAACCCGTGCCCCAAAGGCCTCTCCCCCTGACTGTCCCTCTGCCTGCAGGGTATGACTTTGCTGCTGTCCTCGAGTGGTTTGCTGAGCGGGTTGACCGCATCATCCTGCTCTTTGACGCCCACAAGCTGGACATCTCTGATGAGTTCTCAGAAGTCATCAAGGCCCTCAAGAACCATGAGGACAAGATGCGGGTGGTGCTGAACAAGGCCGACCAAATCGAGACTCAGCAGCTGATGCGGGTGTATGGGGCTCTCATGTGGTCCCTGGGGAAGATTGTGAACACCCCAGAGGTGATCCGGGTCTACATCGGCTCCTTCTGGTCCCACCCCCTTCTCATCCCCGACAACCGGAAGCTCTTTGAGGCCGAGGAGCAGGACCTGTTCAGAGACATCCAGAGTCTGCCCCGAAACGCTGCCTTGCGCAAGCTCAATGACCTCATCAAGAGAGCCAGGCTGGCCAAGGTGAGGCTGCTTCTAGGGGAATGGGCAACATGGGTGGCACCAAGTATTTGGGGGGGGGGTCAGCTGTAAGAGCTGACTGCAGCCTTGAGCTTTGCTTGCCCGTGTGAGTGTGCCCTGTAGGTATTGCATCATTAGCATCAGCTGTGCCAACACTAGCAACCAAGGGGCAGGATAGTGTGGTAGTTGTGATCACAGGTGCTGGGGACAGATGTCTAGACTGGAGCTCAACTCCATTGTTTACAAACTGTGTGGTCCTCAATCCCAGCAAGGCCCTCAGTTTCTCTGTGCCTGTTTCCATACCTGTATAATGAAACGGTTGGAGGATCTAGGTCAAGGGTCCCCAAACTTTTTACACAGGGGGCCAGTTCACTGTCCCTCAGATCATTGGAGGGCCGCCACATACAGTACTCCATCCAGTGAAAGAGGTGCCCCTTTCGGAAGTGCAGTGGGGGCCAGATAAATGGCCTCAGGTGGCCGCAATTTGGCCCACAGGCCGTAGTTTGGGGACCTCTGCTCTAGTTGAACAAACAGTGCAAAAGCCTTTATCACTGTGCCTGTGTTCTCAGAGGTGCTCAGTAAATGTTAGCTATTGTTACTGTCTTTCTTATCATCATCTCCAGTGTTACCATCCCTGTTACTGCCTTGACCATAAACTCCCCACAATCTCGCCTTTTCTGTGAGCTCTACAAAAAGAGGTCAGCACTACAAGTAGTGTGAGAGCAAGAGGATGGAGATAGAAATTATTTCGGAAGTAGGAGCAGGAGGAGGCAGGGTTTATGGGAGGAGATGGCTGAGAGCTCCTGAGGTAGAAGGAATAAATCGAGGACTTGGTCTGAAGTGTGCCCTCTGACCGATTCTCAGGTCCACGCCTACATCATCAGCTCTCTGAAGAAGGAGATGCCCTCGGTGTTTGGGAAGGACAACAAGAAGAAGGAGCTTGTGAACAACCTGGCCGAGATTTATGGCCGCATCGAGCGGGAGCACCAGATCTCGCCTGGGGACTTTCCCAACCTGAAGAGGATGCAGGTAACCAGGGTCTGGGGCTCCAAGACAAGGGACAGTGTCACATGAGCTGGCTGAGCAGCCTGAGTATGAAAGAGGCCACCCAGGGTCCCACGATGTTTGGGGCTCTGATACTTCCAGTTTATGACCTTCCTTAGTCACAGCTGCTGTGTCATGTGAAACGGGACAGGTCACCTAAAAAAAGTTCTCCAGGCCCTCAAGTACTTACATTTATCTGAGTTCCTACTTAGGAATGACTGGGGACATAGCCATGGGGAAGTCCACACAGGAGCTTGCCATCTTCGGAGCTCACTGTGGGCTCCTCTGTTGAACCAGGGACCGTCACACATGGTTACTCAGGTCATTACCCAAAGCAGCCCTCTGTAGGAGGCATTTTTATCCTCCTTTCATAGATTAGAAAACTGAGGCTTACAAAGGTAATTCATCTTTACAATTAATTGCCTGCAGTTTTCTGAGTGTAGTTTTCACAGAGGCTATAGTAGAAAAGCCAGGAACTGTCCCCGTAGTCCAATCAAGAAACAACCTCACCAGACTAACTAAATCCTCTCTGATCCTCTGCCTCTCCATCTGTATAATGAGGCTCCGGAAGCACCCACCTTGTCTGGATGCTGTGAACATCTGTGCAATAATATTTACAATGTACTGAGTACACAGCCTAATACAGAATATGCCCTTGACATGAAGTAGCAAGCTAGGTAAGATGTCACCACTTGGGGAAGCTGGGTGATGGGCAAAAGGGACCTACCTACCCATATGATTTTTGCAATTTCTCGTGATTCTGTAATTTCTTCAAAACACAGTGTTTTTAAAAATTGGGGAATTAGAGCAGCGATGTAGCAGTGATGTTGCTTTTGCTCTTGTTGCTGACTTTGATCTTCAGCTCAGAAACCAGTGTCTTGGTTCAAGACTGGGGTTTCTCTATAGTCCCAGACAGGCATTTTTAGTTTCCTATTCAACTAAAAAGGCATTCAAAATATACACTTGTTCATGTGTTCATTTGTTCCTGTAACCACCTACCATGAGCCAGTCACTAATTTCAGAATTACTTTAACATAATTTGTGTTTTTCAATCAGCTGTGGCCTGGAACATGTCAACTTTTAGTTTCTCTTTCTGTTATGATTTTAATGATCTGTAAGCCAACATTTGGGAAGGTGTTTGAAAGGAACCATACAATCCCTTTTATAATGTGAGGAATTCTTTCACAGCATAAATGATTTTATCTTCTCTGGTTAGATGTGCTGAATCAATTGTATAAATGGCTGGCCTTTGGGGGAATATGTTAAGGAGGCACACCTACTGTGGCCCTGGAAGATATTGGGACCCATCATTGGAAACTCACCAAAAGTACCCATCTGTGGACAGACAGGAGGGGCCTTGGGAGGTTATTCCCTGAGGGCAGGAGAAAGGGCTGGTCTGCTCCTGCCTCCCACCCCCACCCTGGCCCCCACCACCCCCGGTTCAGCCTGTTCTTGAAAGGAGGTTAGAAATGCCAAAGCTAACACTTGCTCTTGAAATGTAGCTGTGGGCGTTTTTGGAATTTTCTGTGGTGAACTCGATGTCCTTGTCCCTGAGTCTGTCCCCTGTGCACTGGTCTCTGCTCCATCTCCTGAGTCATTGTGGCCAGGGCCAGGTCAGGAGCAGAAAGCTCTCACCTTGTCGCTACTGAGTGTCGGATTAGCTGGTGTTCTAGGCTCCGGACCTTTCAAAATCACAAAGATGTGCGAAATGGAGCTATTTCTCTTACCGCGTGGTGGGGGCGGGGCATCATGGGAAGGCCAGGAGGAGAGCTTCCACAAAATCCGCATGACCACCTGTGTCTACTGCATCGGAAACTCAGAGAGAGGCGCCCAGAACTGAAAACTCTCTACAGGCAATTCCAATGAGCAGCCTGATGAAGAACAACTGGTTTGGGCCTGACCTTTAGCTTCTATTATGATTTGTTTTTAGTTGCCTATGCCTGTTTTTCCTTCCTTAGATGGGACAGAATGTGATTTCCCTCCCTCAGAAGGGCACTGGAGGAGCGAATAAGATAGTGTAGCAAAGGCACTTTCCGTGTTTGCCAAGGGTAACACTTATTAAAGTAGAGAGACCCACATGCTTCTCCTCTCTCCCAGCCCCCTGAAACTGTTCTACTCACAATGTGCCTTTTTTTCTCCTCCCCTCATATGTCTTTTATTATTTTGATATGGCTCAGTTTAGCCTCCAGGCCAAAGGGCTGTTCACATCCCAGCATTAGTAGAAGGCAGCCTCCCCAAAATGGAAGGAACTCCCCCCCTCCCCATCTTCTGTCCTTACCTTCTTTTGCTCCCCTCTTCCCAGGACCAGCTGCAGGCCCAGGACTTCAGCAAATTCCAGCCCCTGAAGAGCAAGCTGCTGGAGGTGGTGGATGACATGCTGGCCCACGACATTGCCCAGCTCATGGTGCTGGTCCGCCAGGAGGAGATCCAGCGGCCCGTCCAGATGGTGAAGGGTGGCGCATTCGAGGGCACCCTGCACGGCCCCTTTGGCCATGGCTACGGGGAGGGTGCCGGGGAGGGCATTGACGATGCAGAATGGGTTGTAGCCAGGGACAAGCCCATGTACGACGAGATCTTCTATACCCTGTCGCCGGTGGACGGCAAGATCACAGGTGCCAATGCCAAGAAGGAGATGGTGCGCTCCAAGCTGCCCAACACGGTGCTGGGCAAGATCTGGAAGCTGGCCGACATTGACAAGGACGGCATGCTGGATGACGAGGAGTTTGCCCTGGCCAACCACCTCATCAAGGTCAAGCTGGAGGGGCACGAGCTGCCCAATGAGCTGCCCGCCCACCTCCTGCCCCCATCAAAGAGGAAAGTCACTGAGTGATGGGAGCAGGGGAAGGTTCAGAACAGGCAGGTGTTACAGGAGATGGGAGAGGTGACCACACACACACACACACACACACACACACACAGATACACACGCGTGCACAAATCTTGAGAACTTTTTCGGCAGGTAAGAGGGCTCAGTGATCCCCAGGTTTCGGGCTGACCTTTTTTAGACACAGTTCTCAGCATTGATAGAAGCCCAGGAGCACACCCAGGGTTCCAGCTTTTAAGCCTTGGTCTCTGTCCCTCCCTCCTTTTCGTACCCCCTGCCCAGAGACCTACCTTCTTCTGCGGAGGCCATTAGTTCATGCGCCCACAGATGGCCCATCCACCTCCAGATTCCCCAGACTCAGGACAGATGGGAAAACTTTTCGCTTAATAGGCAATTCACTTTGTTTTCTGAGCTTTCTCCCAATCTGTGGCTTCCTGATAGGAAATCTGCTCCGAGACTGAGAGGGGTGTGGGGAGGGGGCTACTGGTGGGGGTGGGGGTGGGGGCGGAGAGGAGAGGCATCCTCTGGGAGCCAGGTTCCAGACTTGAAGAGACATGGCCCTGATCTCTGTTCTTCCCCAGACTTGGCTCTGTCTGCTTTGACAAACCTGGCTTTGAACCCCACCGACACTTCATTTCACAGAACCCCAGTAAGGGGGGAAGAGTGGAAAATTGGCAGGGAAAAAGGCAAGGACATTGCCTTGTCATTCTCTCCTCAGAGCCAGCCGAGGTGGTCTCACCCCACAGGCTTTGTGAGATTCAGGTTTTCTCCACCTTGCTGCTGCTGTGTGGGTGCTCAGACTCAGCTCGGCCTTACCCAGCCCCGCCTGCGTGCCAGGACCTGGGATAGGCACTTTATAGACATCATCCCATGTGGCCCTCCCTACGTGCCAAGGGAGTATGCATCAGTCCCCCCATGTTTCAGGTGAGGAGTCTGAGACTCTGAGTTTAGGTGACCTTCCCAAAGTCAGAGGTCACACCTGATGCAGAGAGGGTTCGAGCCGGGGCCTCACGCTTTCCTCTGCCATGAAGTTGTGTGCAGGATCCCAGCATTGTGAGCCCACATCAGCCATGGAGAGCAAGCCAAGCTCGCAGGGCCCTCCACCTCCCAGAGCCAGCTGGTGAGGGAGAAGGGCCCGCCAGCATTTGGTGGGCCATTGGTCTGGCCATCTGTCACATCACAGAAGCAAACGGTGCCTTCTGGCTATGCGCCCATGTTCCTACAATAGCTGGAGCCCAACAGCGCCAGCGGGAGAGGGGGCTGGCCTGCTGGCTGCCCACGTCTGTCCCCGCTCCGCCTCCCACCCAGCGCTGAGTCATCACAGCGCCAGGGTCGCCACTGACTCAGAAGGTCGCCTGGAGAGGGCCGAGGTGCTGTTCCCAGCAGGACCTCCAGCAGCTCCGGTGTCCTTGACAAATCCCCACCATTCTCAGTGTGCCGCTCCCTCCTTCATGGCCTCTCCCTAACTTGCTTCATGGCCGCTGTACCAGTCACTTTGTATGCTATGCTCCTACTGTGATGGAAAACAGAAACAAGTATAACTTATTTTATATCTATGTTCAGACTATATAGAGAATATTCTATGTATCTATGATGTGCTCACTACTGTAGTATGTTTGTCATTAGTGTTCATATTAATACAGCACATTTATCCTTTGGTACCCAGTTGGCCACAGAGCATTATTCCATGGGAGATGGGCTGGGGTCTTTCCCGAGATTCCTGGTGGCATCTTTGGGCAGAGGGTTGGGCTGCCCATGACAGGATCCACACACAGCCTCCCATTGGCCTGACGACTACCCAGTGATTACATAGGCCGCCCCTGTTGAACCTCTATTCCCTGCCACTCTGAAGTGGAGATGGGGCCCGAATCTCTTGGCTTCCTTCTGCAGCCACACATTTCTCTTTCTCATGAAATAAAGGGCACAGGGAGACCTAGGCAAAGAGGTCTAGCCTCCTGACTCAAGTGCTGAGCCCAGCAGAGACAGCTTATCAGCTCTGTCTATGCCTTTGAGATTAAGGAAAATGGGAAGGAGACCACATAGGTGGGGGTGGAGTTTCTGTCTTGATTTTTAGAAAGAAGGGGCTGTCTTAGTCCCCTCATCCCACTGCCACTTGCACACATGCCCCACCTTCCTGCCCTGCCTCCCCCCTGCGTCTCTCCCCTCCCTTCAGGACTCCAACCTGGAGAGATCTGTGAGGCCCGGGAATTCTGTGTTGGCACTTTTCCATCTCCCAAGAAAGAGGAAATGGTACTTGAGGCTCCTCTCAACAGCTGAGGGTCACTTTCTCTGGGACTGTCCCTCTGGCTCTTGCTGCCTTGGCCTACTGACCCCTTGCTGGTTCCAGGGGTGTGGGGCAATCGCGTGCCTGACTGGATAACATTTAACACAGAAAGCAGAAGCACACCCCTAGTGGCCCCACTGGGCGGTGGCTCTACCCCCCCCCCCATACCACTCTGCCGGGGTCACAGAAGTCATCAGATAGGAAGAACAACAATCTACATCACTGCCTCAGAAAAGCCTGCCCCTGCCACTGAGGGCTAAGTGATCACCAAAGTCTAGCTGCGTACAGGGACCCTGCTGGTCATAGCAGGGCCTGGGCCTCAGTTTGCAGAGTGGTGAGAGTTTGCCCTGCATCATCTCCACTTCCGTGTGTCCCCTCTGTTCCAAGAGCTCACATTTATGTGTCGGCTAGTCAGACAAAGCAGAGCGCTCTGGGGGGAGCAGGCGTGTTTCTCTTCCCTATGAGACGTTTACTGGTCTACATGTATTCAGTCCTTTATTCATCCATCTATCCATCCACCCATTCTTTCACCCAGAAGACCCTTAGAACCTCTTGCAGAAAAGGCCCTAGAGTAAAGATAGTCACTCACTGAACCATTGAAATATACTTAACTAAATGCCTTCTGGGCAGGAGGGGCAATTCTAAACAAACCTGTTTGGGTTCTTGCTCTCAAAGAGTTCACAGCCTCATGGGGAAGGGGAGCATTTGTGCAGACTGATAACTCAAGGAAGGACCAGGACAGGTGGTGGGGGTGGGGGTGCATAAGAGTCAGAAATGGGTTCATTGGAGGATGGTCAGAGAAAGCCCGGGGTGAGGGCGGGGCACGTGAGATGACCCTAAGAAACCCAGGGTCTGCCCCTGGTGCCCACTGCCTTTCCCCTCAATCCCAAAGAGGCTAGGATTTCATACAAAAGTAAACACAGCGCTCCCAGCCCACAACATCACCACAGACTGAGAGCTGCTGGTGGATCTGAGGAGAAGCACGCTGAGAATTTTGCCTCTGGAGACGGGGCTGGCTTTTCACAGGCCACTTTCAAGTAAAAATTTTATCGGTATCTTTGAAGTTGAATTTTTCAGTGTGCCTGGAGGAAAAGAGAAATGGTGATGGGGGAACGTCTGTCATTGCAGCTGGCGCAGGAGGGGAGCAGGAGGATGTGAGGGACACGCTCTCCCCTCGACCTCCCACCGTGGGTAATTAGTGCTGCTCCTCCATCCTGCTGGCACAGGGGAGGATGGAACTTTCTAGCCCTTGAAGTGAAGTGAGCTGTGTGACTTGCTTTGGCTAGTGGAATGTGAGTAGAGCAACATGCCCCTTCTTCGCAGAAAGGAGTCTGCAGTTTGCTACTTTTAGCATATGGGAGCAAGTGTGAAGACAGAGCCTGGGCCAGCCCACATCCCGAGGTTGCCTGAAATCCCTGGCCAGCCTGCACTGGACAGGTGGCATGAGCAAGACAGAAACCCTAATCATTTTAATGTCAAGCCTCCGATAGCCGTGGGTTATTTATCACCCAGCATAACCTAGACTATCAGGACCAAAAGACCTAGTAAATTCTTCCAATAGCAGTAGTAAAGGAGAGAGAGCCTAGGAGACTGAGTCCCTCCCTTCTTAAAAACCAAGGCCATCTGAAGCTGAAGTTGCTGGTGATTTGCACAAAGTCCTTACTAGTCTGAGCCACACTCTGCAATGCCCCAGACCCAGCCCTTCATCATCACTCTTTAAACTGAATAACTGCACTAATGGGATCAAACACCAATAGGACTTGTCTTCTTCCTGAAATAATGTAGAGACTGGGAATTGAATGGGTGTTTGTCTACCTAGATCCGAAACAGAGGCTGTAAACTAAAATCCCCAAACTCCCTTGCTGCCAGGTTCAGGGTGTGATTTCAGGTCCTTCCAATCAGATGTACACATGGGAGAGTTTGCTGAAGCAGAACATGCCAGAGGTGGACCCAGCAGCTACTCTCAGTCAGGACAAGAGCTTCCTGACTTTGCACGTTTCCTTCTATGTTCAAGAAGCTAGAAGTCTTGTTTGTGAGGTGAGCTGAAGCCGTGGCCTGCACTAAGGACAGCACTGTAAATGACCATATGCCACCTCGTGTTTGCCTACCTGGCCCAGGTGCCCGAGCACTGCTGAGAGGTGCAGAGGGCGCCCAGCTGCAGCGGAGAGGGTTCATGGAAGGGGTGTGTGTATGCGTGTTGGGAGGATATGCTAACGTGACTCTCGCTGGGAGGAAGGAGAAGGTATGGCAGGGCTTTCCAGATAGAATGATGGCGGGGAGACTTTCATAGTAAGAATCCCTCTCTGAGAACCCAGAGAGTATAAATGGGTGCACTTAGAACACGTGGGACTAAAATAAGGACATGTTAAAAACAGCAGTTCTGGCTTCTCCCTTAGAATTTCATGAGGGGCAGTCCCCTGCCACACCCCAGGGAAAGTCACTGAAGCATAATGGTGGCAACCATGGCCGGAGGGCTGGTCAGCTGTCGCACTGTCCCCCCACACCATTACACAGAGGAGAGACTGGCGGGTGCCAGGATGGGGGAACCAGCTGCAGCCACACGGCCTCTCTATGCCTGTTTCCTTTTCCCCTACATAAAGATCATTTCAACCTTTTGGAAATATTACAAGGACACAAAGAGATGATAGATGGGAAACTTTATTAATAACATAAACAGTCTACATAGGTGAGCTCTGTTGGCATGTGCCAAAAAAGTCATGGTTCAGGGAAGAGGGAAGAATATTACCCTCAGGAAGGAGGGAAAGCCAGAAAGCCCAGAGGGGGAGGGAACGGAAGCAGAGACGTGGAGGATTGGGAAGAGCAGTACTTATACTGCTTGGATACCTGAGTGGTGCTGGGAGGCCCAGAGATGCCTGTGTGTGCCTGCAGGCCCTGGCCTGCCATGGGCCCTGCCACCTGTGTAAGTGCACAGCCCTGAGTCCCTGCCTGACCTCCAGCATCATGACCTGTGGGCTGTGGACACTCACGGCGCACTTCCATCGGGGCGGGTTTGGGGCAAGGTGGCGTGGTGACCTGATTGCCTAACTCCAATGCAGCCCACCTGCGAATTTCATAGATAATAGCAGATCCTCCAATATATTGAACGCACGACCCAAATGGCAAATGTTTATTTTCATTCACAGTTTCATGACACTACTGTGTAAGGTGAAGTCTCCTTCTCTGACAGCCAGCGTCTTTTCATAGCATTTCTGAATCCTTGTTTTAAGATGAGGAGCTAAGGCAATAGCAAATACCAGAGCAGTGTAGAGAGGAAATAACACTTAATGCATCTCAGTCTCATCTGGGGTTGGAACTTGGATTTGGTTCACCTCTGAGAGAACCTCGGGCTTGTTGGTGTAAAGATGATGGGTGAAATCTGACTTCAGTCCAGGTTTACTTTTTCTCCAACTACTTCCTCTCCCTTCCCTCCTCCTATCTTCTTTCCACCCCATCCCAGGATGCTGAGGGTCATGCCTG
This sequence comes from Rhynchonycteris naso, assembly GCA_037038555.1. Taxonomy (NCBI): domain Eukaryota; kingdom Metazoa; phylum Chordata; class Mammalia; order Chiroptera; family Emballonuridae; genus Rhynchonycteris; species Rhynchonycteris naso. The sequence continues at coordinate 202,292,636 of CM072998.1, read as the reverse complement.
CCCCAACTGAGCATTGTGCATAAATACACATGCGTGTACACACACACACACACACACACACCCTCCAATCCTGTCATTCATGTCTGTTCCATACCATGGAGCTGGGTCTTACTATGAGACCAAGAGTCTGCATGTGTGACCATGGGGTCAGAAGCTGTTGCCAGGACCCTGGTCACAGGTATGAGTCTAGCAGGAGCCCAGTGGGAGAGGTTCAGGTCATCCCGGCAAAGAAGAAGATGAGAGATTCAGGGTGAGGCGTTGTCAGGACACATCACCATGCAGGCACCTGCTCAGATACAGGCTTTCCCTCTGGGTCTTGTCTGCTTCCCAAATGCCTCCACAGCTCTCTTGGCAGTACAGGGCAATTCGCCTCATCCCAGAAAATTCTACTCCTCAGAAACACACCATGGAATGAAAAGATAGCGCTCACTGCAGGGAGGTCAGCTGCTGTGTCTCTCCCTGAGCAGAGCAATGGTCCAGGCCCAGAGTAGATGCAGCCTGTCCTCTTCGTACCCTGGCCTGTCAGCGGCCACAGGAAGTGAGGCCCAAGATAACGGTAGCCCTGAACCCTTCAGTGACATTTCCTGGAACTTCTTGAGATGAAGAGAAAACAAGCAAGCCAACTCTGAGCTGCAGCACTTGGCCAGATGTCACTCCTCAGCCCCAGGGAGTGACTGCATGTCTAGCTTGGACTCTAGGTCTAGTGGTCTGTGTAAAATAAGCCCCACTTCGTACCCACAGATTTCTATCAGGCTACCTTGACTGGTAATGACAAAAATCCTCAAGCCATGACTTTCCAAGACCAGGTTCAAATGCTCCCCTCACCCCCACCCTCCCACCTCCGAGCAAATGACACACCACCACTTCTACCATCATCCCCTCCATCTGCAAATCCACAGAGTTTCAGAGCTCCATCTGCCTGTTGCTGTTTTCATTCGGAATGCTTATTTAATTTCACCATCTAGATAATAAACTCCTTTAAAGGCATAGATTGTGCTTAGCACAGTGCAGTGGACGCCCTGCTGTATTCTTGGACCTAGACTGTCCTTGATTGCTTGTTTCCCCAGTTACAGGTAGTGCTGCCAGCTGTCCCCAGAAATTGCCTGCAGCCACTAAGATCTCCTCCCCTAATGCCACACCCTCTCCCCAGGGCAGCTCCTGTGAGAGGTCAGTGAAGGAATATAAGGCCTGGCCCCATTGCCTGCACCTGGAATAGTCCTGAAGGGCTGACCCAGCTTCAGAACTCCCCATGGGGTTGGCCAAGTCCTTGTGACTGCGTTGCGATCCAACTGCTCCCTCTGCCCACTCCTGCCTCCTTCCCTTCCGTTTCCAAGTGTTCAACCCAAGAGCACTCTCTAATAAACTTTCTGCATGCTAGACTCCATCTCAGAGTGTGCTTCCCAGGAAACCCAAACTGTACTAGAGGGTCTGGCAGAGAGGAGCTGCTCACTCAATGCTGGTTGGCTTAATCAAACAGCAAGTTGCCCAGCGATAAATCCGATCATAGGATGGCTGCCCAGGGACTAGTTAGTTGACCAGGGAAATAGGAGCAGTGGCCCTGCCAGAAAATAAGTACCACATGGCACCAGACCCTACTTGTCAGGCCACTTTGAATTACTGGGAGAAGCTGGAACCATGAAACATATCGGAAAACCCCAGAATGGTTCCATAATTACACCACAGGCCTTTCCAGCCAGAGGGCTCTTTATTAGCAAATAATGAGAAGGACCAGAGGACTCTTACCCTGTGCAAAATGAGACTGTTACAAATCAATCTCAATCTGTAATTTCTTCTCTTTCCTCCCATTCTGGGATTTGCCACCACTCTGAGAGAGACAGAGATCAATAGATGAGGCAGTGGCCCTGGCCAGGTAGCTCAGTTGGTTAGAGCATTGCCCCGATACACCCAAGTTGCAGATTTGATCACCGGTCAGGGCATATACAAGAATCAACCAATAACTACATAAACAAGTGAAACAACAAATTGATGTCTCTCTCACTTCCTTTCTCTCTCTCTCTCAAATCAATACATTTTTATAAAATAGATGAAGGAGAAAGCATCTTTTCCTGGGTTGCAGTTCTAGCCACAGCTTTTCAAAAAGTAAATACTAGAGGAAGGACACTTCCTTTGGAATGAAATTGATGGCAAAGGTGCTGTCCTTAAGCAGCACTCTAGAACCCCTGCATGTAGAGACTGAGACTTCGCTACATTTGATAGAGAACCCTGGTGATCAGGATGAGACTTCTTAATATTGCAGACTTGTAGGATAGAAAAGATGAGTGAATGACAAAGAAATGGGGTACCAAAGGAAGAGCTGATGGGGATCCGGATGCTCTCTGCTGCTTTCCACATCCAAGTGGCCATGGACAGGGAGCAGCTGCCTGGAACACCGAGGAGCGAAGGCTGAGCCCCAGTGTGGCCTCCGTGACCAGTCAGCAATGACTTTGCTAGCCCAGAAAGGGGGAACTGTGGCCCATTCATCCTAGACTCAACTGCCGCCAGTTTCTCAGAAATCTAACTGGTTTCCGTTTTAACACCACGGTCATATTGTATATTATAGGTGGTCCGTTATATAAATAATGATATGTCAGACATAGTTAATAGTTTAACAAACCAAGCAGATCTAATTCCTTCTCTTCAATTGTTTTATCATCTTTGAGAAGTCTGGAGAAAACCAGTCCTCTTCGGATACTATTCAACAAATAGAAGCTTTGACACAGTGAATCCCAACTGATCATGTAGTAAGTCTCCTGTTGGCCAGAGTAGGCAGAATGGGTCAGTAGCCAGCCTGATGGAAATGCTTTCAAAAGGCTTGCTCCTGATTGTGTCTGGACTCAGTTATAGAACCACAGGTCTTGGAGATGAATGGGACCTTGGACACCATCATATCCATCCAGCCTGACACCCACCAATGGAGTTCTGTTTCCTTATGACTGTCTCTGGCCACCCACATGTCTGGGCCAGTTTTTCCTGGATGCAGTATTTTCCAGCAGTCATTATCTAGCTATTGCAATACTTTGCTTTATGAACATGGAACTTCATCAGAAAAGAAAGTAGAATCAATATGTATTTGTCAGAACCCACAGGACATACAATACCAAGAATGTAAACTATGGGCTTTGGGTGATCATGACATGTCACTGTAGGTTCATCGAGTGTAACAGATGTCCCACTCTGGGACGGATGTGGATAGCGGGGGAGTCTGTGCATGTGTGGGGGCAAGGGACATATGGGAACTCTCTGTACTTTCCACCCAGTTTGGCTATGAACCTAAAACTTCTCTAAAAATAAAATTTATGAATTTTATACAAATAAACAAACCCGAGCCCTCTGTGTGTGTCTAGAGCTCAGTATCTGAGTGCAGCAGTAAATGAGGCACTCCCTGCCTGAGCTCTGGGGTCCACAGGGCCCTCGACCCCTTCCCATCTCACTTAGACAAATTAAATCACTGCTGTGTCATGTGAGGAGGTGTTTGATCTTTGAGTTGGGGGAATTAGGGTCTCGAAAAGAAAGAAGGTTTTAAAAGATGACCTTTTAATTGATTATCGTCAATGTCCTCATCTTCACAACTGTAACTTATCTCAAGAGCACTTGGTTTCCCTTGTCCCCATCTCCCTCTTCCTGGCACCCCATGGCCAAGAAGTGAGAGCCTGACTTCCACCATGGCCAAGCTTCGAGATCATCTTGTCCCATCATTTCCCTTTACTGTTGGTCTCAGTTGATTCATGCATGGAAAAAAATAACTCACGATGACTTATTGTTGAAAGTGAAGGAGATAAGTCACGAGAAGGGAAAATATTTTTTTCTTTGCAGCTCAGGAAATGCAACTAGATAACTTTTTAAAAAATGAACTCTTCAATTTTCTTTCAATGCAAAAATAAAATTTTCCTTAGAAACTAAATGTATCGTTCAAGTATCCCAAACCCACAGGCATTGTTTTTTAAAAATAAAACAGACAGATTTGAGATGGAGGGTTGATAATCAATTTCAGTCCACCCCCTTTCTCTGTGAGCCTTAATTAAACAGGGATGAAAAGTAAGATAATTCTCCCAGTGCCCTTCCCCTGACTCGTCCCACTGCCCACAGAGGTCTCACACAGAGTTTTGCCAGCTATTGTCATTTCTGGCCCTAACCCAACATTTTTACAAAAGTATGTGTTAGGAACACTGCAGTGTCTACGGGACTTCAGTATCTGTGTGCACGCACGTGTGCATATTTGTTAGTGTGTGTGTGCTTGTGTCTGTGCCGATAATTGTTTCTGTCTTGTTTCTCTGGTAGGACGACAGTTTACAGAGTACCTGAGAGCCACTTTGCTCCCCTTACCGAAACCTTCTATTAAGCAACTCCAGTTCTGGAAAGGCAACATTGAAACGTGCCTCTAGCTGAGCAATATGAAGATTCAGGACAATGTTTACATGTCATTAAACAGCCAGCTCTCAAGGCCACCAAGGCCATGACTAGCACCTCTACAGCATGACACCTGGGCAGAATATTGAAGCTTTCTTTGAGCCCCAACTGTTAAATACAGAGAATTAAGCCTACCATCTCAGGTGCTCATGGGAATAAAAGAGGACAGTGTAATGGGCCTTGCACAGAAGCAGTGCTCAATCAGTAACAACTGCCTCTCTCTCTCTCTCTCTTTCTCTCTTTCTTTCTCTCCCCTCCGTGGGGCTCAGGCAAAGGCGTGGCTCTGCACCCTTCCTTCCTGGTGTCGCCTCTTGACTTGCTCCCAACAACAGCCAGGAAATGAGCTGACTATGATTTTCACCACTTTCCCCTCCTTTCAGCCCTGTCATAACTCCACTGTGACCTCTTTCCTGAACTGGAGTGCACCCACGAAGTCAGCACCTGATAGCATACCACTGAGCTGCTTATTAAGGGTTTTGTGTATCATTATTTTGTCTGCTAACCAGACTGTAAACTACCATAGGGAAGGCTTGAGTTTCCCATTTCTGTTATTTCCTCTCAAACTGACTAAACTGAGTGACCTGTTGGTCGATGGTGGTGGACAAATTGGCACAGTGAATGGAGACCCTAGAGGGCCAGAATCAGAGCAGCCTTCATCCCACCCTTGCATGAACATGGGAGTCACACATCCACACAGTGGAGCCTGAGGTTCAGTCTGGCCATTAGAGGAGAGCTCTCTAGCCCTCTCATACCCAAAGCATCTGCCCCCTGTTCTCTGAAATTGAGGCAGGCAAATGGTGATAAAGACAAATCTTGGAAGGCAAGCGAGTGCCCGCTGTTAACAGTTCATCTTCAAGCTCCTTTCCCCATCAGGGGCGCCCCCATGTCCACTACATACCGCATCTAACCTCAACTCCAATAACTATCACTTACTTTCAGACCAGCTGTCCAATTCACAAACCTGAACACGGAAGCCTTCTATGTTGCTCTTGCTGTCACTGGGACGGTACTACTCTGTGAAGGGAAGGTACAGTCATCCAGCAGAACATGCTATTCTAGGGAGTCAGCAGGCCCAAGATGGAAGCCCAAATCTACCATGTATTAGCTGTTGGGTGATTAAATACTATTGTCCTCCACCTGCAAAATAAAGGTAAAAAGGCTTCGATCACCAACACTTTTGTAAATTTTAAAGTTATCTATCATTGCTAACTTTTGTTAAGTACATACTATATACTGTGCTAGGCTCCTTATATGTGTTTTAGTTGGACCCCAGAAGAGTCCTGTAAGGTAGGCCCTATTATTATGACCCCTATTTGGCAGATGACAAAGTGTGACTTAGATAAGACTAGAGAGATAAAGTCACTGCCCAAGATTGACATCCATTATGAGGCTAGGATTAGTAACAGGAAGTCTTCTTAAGGGTTGTTGTTCTTATGCATATCTTGTCTTCTCATCTCTAATTAAAGACTTTTCAAGGATAGAGATACACCTTCCCCTTGTTTTATACCAACCTCAGAGGCTTTAAAAACACTGAAAAATGCTTCATAAAGGAATAAAGAATATTTGTAAAGCAGAGGATACAAACTCTTTAGAAAAATTATAAGAAATAAAATATTTTTTAAATCTGCCCTGGCTCGTTGGCTCAGTGGTAGACCATCAGCCCAGCATGTGGAGGTCCCAGATTCAATTTTCAACCAGGACACACAGGAGAAGCGCCCATCTGCTTCTCCACCCTTCCCCTCTCCTTTTCTTCTCTGTCTCTCTCTTCCCCTCCCACCGCCAAGGCTCCATTGGAGAAAAGTTGGCCCAAGAGCTGAGGATGGCTCCATGGCCTTCACCTTAGGCACTAGAATGGCTCTGGTTGCAACAGAGCAACACCACAGAGGGGCAGAGCATCACCCCCTAGTGGGCATGCCGGGTGAATTCCAGTCGGGTGCATGCAGGAGTCTGTCTCTCTGCCTCTCCACTTTTCACTTTAGAAAAATACTAAATAAATAAATAAAATATTTTTTAAATCTGAGATTATGAACCTATAGCCCCACTAGAGACCAGAAGAATAAACAAATTATTCTTCCAAGTCTTTTCTACACTTGTAACACTAGATACGAAAAAGCTGTTGACCTTGTTCACATCTTTAATTTCTTGTGACCTACCTGTTCACTATTTGCTGACCATGTTACTCCACTCTGCTCTTTGTGCCAATGGAAAGATGAATGAGCCAGTGATGAGTGAAAAGACTTTCATCAGCTGGGAGAATTTTTTCCACATTAATAATGATCCCAGGACTTCACTAGCAGGTTCTCACCTGTCCCCACCAAGGTCATGACTGCTCTGTGAGAGCCTTGTGATCAGGGACTTGTTGATTACCTGCTTGGGAAGAAAGAAGGTTCAAAGTTAAGGTAAGGAGAGAGCTTTCTCACCCCAATGTTAGGCCAAGAACTCTTCTCCCAACTCAAGGATGGGGATGTTTCCAAAAACTCTGAGAAGTAAATTCTTGCCTATGGTGTATACAGACTTATCTCTATGTCTTTAGGTGAAAATATTCTATTTCCAGGTTGGACCATTCAGCCTACTGTAAATTTGCTTCATGTAACAGCTGGACTCCAAAAGTGCATGCAAACCAAAGTGGCCAACTCTATTGAAAACCTGCTAAAGTGAAAATGCTCTCTAAATGAAGCACATATACTCTGGTTCTCTCTGTCTTTCTTAAGTCTGCCTTTTGGACTGGATTACCTGCCTGACTCTTTAGCCATTTGCACAGATGAATGAGGGCACAGGACCAAGACCTGAACCTTGAAGAGTGTACCCACGTGGACAGAGAGAGCACTCACTCCCTAGGCCTGAGACAGAGAAGCAGCAACTCAGAGCAAGAAGGAGAAAATGTGATTCCAGAACCCAGTGGCTATCAAGAAGTAGGGCTGGTGAAGTTTGACAGGGGAAGCTCAGGAGTCCACTGGAAGGTGAAGGGACTTAGTGAGATGGTGGATGACATGAGGAAGAGGTTTAGAAATCCGCAGATGAAAAAGGATGGAATAGGAGCTGAAGGGAAGCAGAATTGCTTAACTAGGAAGAGTCATGGGCATGTTCATGGGTTAGGAAGGACTTGGTGGAGAGAAAGATCTTCACGGTGGCTTACCATCGTGGTGTGCCCATAAGAGAGATTTCCTGGCATGCAGAACTTTTGGTGCTAAAACTGATAAAGTCCCAGGGAAACCAGGAGTTGGTCATCCTCCAGCCTGCAAAGAGGACAATGTAGGGATGAAGTGAGATAAGAACAAACCCTAGAAGAGGTAGAGAGACTAACCTGAAAAGGAGGATGGATGCTTTCTAGACACTAATTTTTATTCCACTGAGAAGTGTCTTGGTGCACAAAGAACACTGCAGTTTATAAATTATAGAAACATACTCTCAGTTGCTCAGTTGGCTTGGCACAGGGCTAAAGCCCTGGTGTCTCCCTCATTTCATGCTCACTCCAGCTATTTAGAGCCTTCTGGTCACTGACCTTCCAGCTCTCTGCTCTCCAACTCAAGGTCAAGCTTTCACTCTGTTGTCCTCAGCCCCTGATAAATAAAGCTCCTTAAAGCCAAAGCCCTAGACCAGGCCCTGCTTTGCATCAAACTTTCTCCCAAATGCTGCATGGGGAGGAAGTGCTCAGCCCTGTAGCATGTGCGTGGATGTTGCTCACATGTCCCCAACCTTCTCTCGCTCCTATCTGGCCATATGCCCACAAAGCCCGCATCCTCAAATCCCTCTGACACTTCATCTTATCTAGCCTCACCCATCTTGGGTCCGCTTCTTTTAATAGTGGGTTTTTTTAAAATTAATTAATTTATTTATTCATTTTAGAGAGGAGACACAGAGTGAGAGAGAGAGATAGAAAAAGAGAGAAAGGGGGGAGGAGCTGGAAGCATCAACCCCCATATGTGCCTTGACCAGACCAGTGCAGGGTTTTGAACTGGCGACCTCAGTGTTCCCAGGTTAATAGTGGTTTTTGACACACAATTCCTTTCTAGTATATCTCAGAGTTTAGGATATTCTCCAAAGATGGCCAACCTATTCCCTTTAAATCAGTAAGGAGTTGGAAGCAAAGAGGGTGTCTTCAAAAGATAGAACCAGAAGATTGGGGAATAGCTGTTGGCTCTGCTCCTGTTAGCCACATGACTCTGGGTACTTTAAACTCTGTAAGCTTCCATTCTCTCATCTGTAAAATGGGTAAATGATGCCTACCGCCCAGTGTCTGACTAAGTAAATTAGAAAGGATAAAGAAAAACAGTTTGTAAATTCTTAGACACACTATAAACCAGCTACCAGCACCACAAAATAAGGAGTTAAAAAGACATACTAGAAAGCCAGCAATAAGTGTTTGCTGGATGAATGAATAAGTGAATGGGTGAAGATGGAATTTCTAAGGTCAGGAAGACCTGTGCAGAACCTAAAAATCGGTCAGTGGTAACCTGCGCATAAAAACAAGGGTGAGCATTTCCAGGTTCATGGAGGTAAAAGTTTGAACTAAGTTGAAGGCATGAATGTGACCTGGCAGGACACCAGGGGCAAATCACCAGCCACAAAGAAGGCCTCAGTGAAGGAAACTGATCTTGCTGGGAGAAGCCTCCTAAATACAAGGCCAAGCACAGGGAGAGCCGCATGCTGAACTGTGCTGGAATCACATGCTCAGAGGCTGCTGGAGCCAGAACAAGTTCAAACGCAAATGTAAGTAAGCAGGTGTAAGATAATAGGCGTGCTGGCTGCTGGCGAGCTAGAGAACACATGTCCTTTTACATGGAGGCATTTAAAACTCAGTTAAAAAACAAAACCTTTGCCAAGCAAACAAAGAGATGAAGATACCGTCTTGGAGGGTGGAAGAGCCTGCCAGTTTCTGACAGCCCTGTTACTGGAATGTAGATCTCCCGACACCCAGCAATACTTTGTCAAGACTTTAGGGGGGAGATGAGGATCTGGTCAAACACAGATCTTCTGCTTTGGGTCCTCAGCTCGAGATGAGCTTTGCAGCACTCTGAGCACTGGCCTTGTCCCAGCGCAGATTCAGAGATAAAGGAGCGATGAGGAATGTACGAGGAGCTCACATAAGGACCTGATGCCCAGTTGGTAATGAGACACAGAGAGAGACTACCTGTATGAATTTGCTAGGGTGGCCATGAAAACATACCACAGACTGGGTGGCCTAAACAACTGAAATTCTTAACTTCACAGTCCTGGAGGTTAGAAGTCCAAGATCAAGGGGTCAGCAGCATTAGTTTCTCCTGGGGTATCTCCCTTTGGCTTGTCTTCTACATACTGTATATCTTCACATGGTCTTCTCTCTGAGTGTGTCTGTGTACTGATTTCCACTTCTTATGAGGACACCAGTCATATTGATTAAGGCTCACCCTAATGACCTCAGTGAATCTTCATTAGCTCTTTAAAACTTTATCTCCAAATACAGTCATATTTTGAGGTTCTAGGGGTTAGCATTCCAACATATTGATCTTGGGGGATGGGACAGAATTCAGCCCGTAACACTAGCACTTGGTAAAAATCAACAGTCCTTTAACATTTTAATGAGATTTATCCTCTCTGGTACTGTGTGTACTAGAAATAGTTTTTTTAAACTTATGGGAAGAGAACAAGGGGGCCTAGTCATGTGAAGTTGCAGCAAATCTCAGATAATCGGCCTCCCCATCTCCCCGAACACCTTAATTCTTACATGGAAAAACCTTTTTTTGGATTGAACCTACTACATTTGGGGCACTCTGCTCAGTGCTGGGGACACAGCGGTGAGTAAAGCTGACCTGACTTAGGCTCTCAGGTTACTTGGTCTATTGAAAACATTATTTCCTCTGGACCCACCCTTTATTATTTTTGAGCTTGCTTGACCCCAGTGCGCCTCGGTTTGCGCATCTGTGAGACAGAGAAAATAATGCCCATCATTAGAGAAGGTAACACGACACAGGGTCTATCAAACTATGTGGAACTCATGCAACCTCAATACACAGAAATCTCCCCTAAGTCTTAGTACCTAAGATCCTACATAAAATAATACATAGTAAAAAGAAAAGGTAACTTTATATTTGAAATAGAACATCTTTATGTTGCCTAAATATGCTACTTCCCATTCCAGGGCAAGACAAAAACAGGACCATAACTTATTAGTGGAGACAATGAATATGTTATCAATAGAAATGCACATTCCGAGATATTGCAGGTCCTGCTTCCCAGGGTCCAGCTTATCCCCCCCTTCTAATGTGGTGGGTTGAGGAAGGACTGGCGCCATCTTGGACCATTAATCATTTCCAAACAGGTCCTGGAGGGCACAAACCCCCAGAGCAGTACCTTCCACACACAGCTAAAGAATTTCCTGCCAAAACGGATAAGAATTTCCTGTTTTGCTTTTCATTATTACTTTAAATAATCATATTCAGAGTCCTGGAGGATCCTAAGCAGCAGGGGCCGAGAGGGTGTGTCAACATCTTTTCTAGATTAACTCAGCACAATTGCAGCAGCTTTAAAAACGGCAAGTTTCTATCTGGACAAAATGTACAAAAGGACCAGTTGAGAAGAGAGAGAAGTACAGCTGACACATGGGATACCCCTTCGCGTGCCACTGGACTTAACTCGTGCTTTTGACCATGACTCCAGACAAGGCATGAGTGTTCTCCCTGCCACTGGGCCTGATGCTCACCTTAGAGTCCAGGAGGGAGCCCCACAAGGACTCGTGGTACCAGGTGCCCTTAGAAGCATGAACCTCAGGGGTAGCAGCAGCAATTCCCACACAAATCGCCCCTGTCCCTTAGGGGCATCTGACATGCTCAGAGAACCCAGGCTGGACAACTCAATGATCTCTGTGGAGTTCTGGGGATACTGACTTGAAATCTTACACCCAGGAGGACTGTGTCACCTAACTGCACACTATACCCCTATTTTCCCCTCTCCATATGCTCCCTCGTCCAGAGATGGGAACATAGACTCCCCCCTTATCTCCAGAACCGAGCACACCTCACACCTCTCCACTCTAGGCCAACTCCCCATCCTGACTCCTTCCTTCTGTAGAAGCAACCTCTTCTTTCTAGTCGTCTGAACTCAAACCTTCCTGCTTCTCTTTACTTCTCCCTCTTCCTTGTACATCACCAACCGTCATCAAATGTGAGCCATGTGAGCAGCGTGCCAAGACCTGTGTGGATTCTTTCCCATGCAGTCTCACTTGCATTTGCCCTGATTCTTTCACTGTTCCCACCCCAGAATAAAGCCCTAGGCCCTGAAGGCTTTGTCACCTCCAGCCCCCAGGAGAGCTGTGGCCTTCACCTCGTCTCCCCCACTCCCATGCCATTCTCCTTGACCCTTCTCCAGAGCTGCGTCCGCACACTGCTTTGTAAGTTCACAGGCCTGCTCAGAAATTTCAGAGCCTAGTAATCACAGCACACGCCCCCTCTCTTGGCATTCAAAGCCCTGCCTGATCTGCTCTCAGATTTCTCTTATTATTCTTCCCCTCATGCACCCACACTTCAGCCAAATCTGGCGATTCCCCACTGTTAGCATTTCTTGTCCTTTGCCACACCCCTGCATCTGTCTGCTCCTGCCGCCTCTCCTGGATCTGGTATTTTCTAACTTCTGCCTCTCCAAGTGCAGCCTTCTCACTGAGGTCTTCCCATAAGTCCACTTGGGGCAGGTGCTGCCAACCCCACTGCCCTTTGCCCACTGCCCACACAGCTCTGTACGGTACTGTTTTGTCACCATGTGCACACCATATTGGTGGTAAGTCTGTTGTCAAGTGTTTGGGTCTTCTCTCCTTCAGGCCATATGGTGAATGACCTGTAACTTGCTATGATCAGCAAAATGTAAATGAAAGTGACCTGTGTCATTTTGTGCCAGAAGCTTTAAAAGCCAGTGTTCACTTTGCCATATCTTCTTCCTCATGACACACATGTTGAGGTGGAGCCTCCATCAGCCAGAGTCCCTGCTGATCTGCTATGACCATGTAGCATGAGTGGGAAATAAGTCTCTGCTTCTTTGGCCACTGAGATGTGGGAATTGTTTGTCATCACAGCCAAGTCTAGCTTATCCTGGCTACTTGAACATGAGACCTAAGACCCCATTGAGTTACATCACCTGCTTTACCGATGAGGAAACTAAGGCTTAGGGAAGTGAAATGACTTGCCCAAGGTCACATCATTAGTAGTGATCAAGTAGAGCCAAGGTCCCCTAACATCCAGTCCAATACTTCTTCCATGATACCCCCCTTCAGGATCTTTGAGACAAAGACCTAACAACAGGAGTCTGAGAGTGTGGCCCCTGCCCTTCACTACTTAACTAAGTAATCCTGGGTAGTCACTCCTGCTCACAGGCCTCAGTTCTGGCTCTTCTAGAATGAGACTGTGGAACAAAACTCCCTTCAAGGTTGTCTTCTATGTACCCCTGTGTGTGCATTATCTTCCCACAGTGCTCATTATGGTGCAGTGCAGAGTGAGGACTCATGATGTAGTGATGACCACCTAGCAGTCTCATAGGCATAGCCCAGCTTCCCTGTGGGAGTAATCCACACTGCTTCTCCAGGTGGGCAAAGGCCAGACGCAGTGCACTGACCATTCTGGAATCACCCTTCACATCTCCCAGTTTCTCATGCATTTGCCCAACAGATACAGGACTAGGGCTCAACTTTCATCTACCCAGCTCTGCCTTTTAACTGTTACTCATTGAATTAACACCCACAACCCTTAACTGACTCCACCAAAGTACCCGGCTTTTGGCAACAGAGCATACCCCTACAGTGAGAGGTGTGAGTTTCTTTTCTGGTGTGTGTTTCATTCTTTTGTTCTTTTCTTATCACACCCTAATTCTTGAGTATTCTAAAAGCTGTCAGCCTTCTAACCAGGTCATTGGTTTTTGTCCATGACACGCTCTAATTCCTTTTTGTCTTTTTATTTTCTTTCCTTAGGCTACCATTGCATGAAAAGAACTAATTCTTTGGAACTTAAAATATTTAACAAGAATTTAATTTTTTTTAAAATTTTCCCATTGATTTGAGAGAGAGAAAAGAAGGGGGTAGTAAAGAGAGAGAGAGAGAGAGAGAGAGAGAGAAGCATCAACTTGTTCCACTTAGTTGTTCCATTTAATTGTGCACTCATTGTGCTTCTCCTACATGTCCTGACGGGCTTGAACCCACAATGTCTGGCTCTCCAGGTCAATGCTTTAACCATTGAGCCATGCAACCAGGGTGATACTTATCATGGTTTCAAAATGTGCCAGACCATCTCTTACTCCTGGACACACTGTCAAAATTGAGGCTGCCTCTCAATCATTAGCCACATGCTTGGCATTCGTAAGGGACTGATCAAGCTCAGAGAAAAAAGAATCTCAGAATATGGGTGACCTCTTCCTCATACTGGTGGCAGAGAGGACGGGCTGTGACCTGGTGTGGCTCCTTTCAGAGCAACCATCTGGCCACATAATAGGTCACTGGCAGTCGCGGATTTTCCCTTTCCCCTCTGGGCCAGCCCTGTGAGGGACGTTCAAGAAAATGAGGAGCAGCCAGAGGTAAGGGTCTGCGCAGCCTCCAAACAAGAGCCTTCCTGTAAGCCCCCTTTTGCCTAACCCTGAACACATGAACTGACCGGACCAAAAATAGAGAGGGACCCAGAATGTCTAATCCTACTTGTCCATAAGAAACATAACACGGATCATATATATTTTTTAATGTTCTAATAACCATATTAGTAAAAAGAAATAGGTAGGTAAATTTAAATATACTGATTTATTTTATTTAACTCAATATACCCCAAACATTATTCTTTCAGCATGTAATCAATATAATGATTATGAATGAGAAAGTTTACATTCTGCTTTTTGATTCGTCTTTGAATTCCAGAGTGTATTTTACCTTTACAGCACATCCCAGTCTGGACTGGTCACATTTCAAGGGCTCAGTAGCCACTGGTGATGAGTGGCCTCTCCTCCGAAAACCCAGGGCTAGTGAAGCTTCGTATTACTGTCGATGAGGAAATGAGGCCCTGGGAGGAGAAGCAAATTGCACCAAGCCCCCAACTGCGGAGGTGGGGTTAAAGCCCAGGTATGTTGCAACACTCTTTTAGTAGTACCACTTAAAAAAAATCAGAAACAAACAAAAATATCACTCAGCAAGCAAATAAGGTATTGGTTCCTACAACAATTGGCAATCAGCATGCCACAAGAAATTTTAAAACATGCAATACCTGACTATTTAGTCATGGGCACTGACCTCTTTTCTCTTAGATTGTCAAATTAAAATAATGACAATGGCTGCCTGACCAGGCAGTGGTGCAGTGAATAGAGCATCAGCTTGGGACATTAAGGACCCAGGTTCGAAACCCTGAGGTCACCGGCTTGAATGCAGACTCACTAGCTTGAATGCGGGGTCACTGGATTGAGCATGGGATCATAGACATGACCCCATGATTGTTGGCTTGAGCCCAATGTTGCTTTCTTGAGCAAGGAATCACTGGCTCGGCTGGACCCCTACCACCCTCCTCTCATCAAGGCACATATGAGAAGCAATCAATGAACAGGTAAAGTGCCACAACTATGAGCTGATGCTTCTCAACTCTCTCCCTTCCTATCTGTCTGCCCCTGCCTCCACCTCCGCCTACCACCATGATGCATGAGCACGCACATTCTAAAAAAAAAAAAAAAAGACAACAGCCAACACAACAATAGCCATCTGGTGTGAATAAATCAATATTATACTTTTTCTTTTTGGTCAAATCAGCAAAATATATGTCTTTTTGGTGTCTGCAGAATTTTAGTAATTAGTTTATATGTCCCATGAGATAAAAAGATTGAAAATCACTGGTTTATATGAATCCTAGACAAAAAGATAAGGGTGCATTAGCAGGATTATGAGAAGGAGTCATGTTACTCTCAGGTTCAAACAAGCTAGGCATTGCAGGAAAGTCTTACTGTCCTGAGTGAAGTCATTATTTGTCCTACAGTTAAAACCGAGCAAAGGCAGCTGCCCTGCTAAACGGGCAGATGTCCTTCCCAGAGAAAGGCTGCCACTCACTCACTGGCAGCACCCATGCTAGTGGCCACTGCGTCCATTAGCTTGGTTTCTGACCTGCAGCAGGACATAGAACAGAACAGTGGAGGTAAAGAGGAAAGAGTGTGAGTTCTGGAATCAGGTAGACGCGATTCCATTCCCCGACAGCCTCTCTGAGCCTCTGCTCTCTCCTCTGTAAAATGGGGCAGATGTCGATGCCGCTGACACCTCCCACCGATGGCTGCTGGAAAGACCCAGGCCCTGCCGGTCAGTCCTTGGCGCACAGGCAGGTGTCAGTCAACTTGGAGCGTTTTCTTCTTTTGCTGTTCCCAAGGCTGGTTTCTCACAGCAAGTCAATGCCATTTCCCTGCCTGCTTTGGGAAAAGGGGTTCTCTGGCTTAAGGGTCACCCTGGGCCAGGCCACTTATTTAACTTGAGAGCATTGCTAACTGGGGCTCTCTCCACGTTTTAACGAGCGGCGCGGTTTTCTAGGCCCACCCACGACTGGCATGGAACATCGTCCTCCTATAGTCAGATTTGATCCTCAGGGCAGTGCTGCCGCCTGAGGTTAGAAAGAAAACCAAGTGGGGATGTCACAGTGCTCAGTGACACCATGCCATCGGGGCCAGTCTCTGAGGGAGCAAAGCCTGATTCAGCAGCTCTAAAGGAGAGTACCTCCGTGGGGGATAAATTTAGTGCCCGGTGGGATATGGAAGTGCCTCTCTGGTATTTTTAATCTAACATCAAGTAAAAATAGAATTTCCTGTTGATCTGATAAGAAATTCCTGTTTTTCCAGGGAGCATGGCAGCCTATACTGGGGGCACAGACAGCGAGGCTTACCAACCACTTCCGAGATGGATGATTAAATAAAGGAGGGGCCCAGAGGTCCTCAGTTCACATTTATTTATTTTTAAAGTGTAAAGACAGCTCATACCCAGAAGAATCACAGTGTGTAATTAACAATTTCCTCCATACATAAAGGACCTTGGCCAGCTTTGGGGAAGCTCCCACCGGTTCCCTGGAGCCTGCGTATTTTTAGTTGCCGGTTGGGTCCAGACTTCTCAGGCTGGGCTCTTGCACCTCACACATGAACATGGCATATAAAGGCTGCACCCAAATCCCTAGTCACCCCAGCCTGTGCTCAGCAGTGCCTGCTCTGCTAACTTCTGCATAAACAGCTCAAGGACTTTGTCTCTAGTGGACATTTGAGACTTCAGGACCTCCCAGCCTCCACTACCTCTGCCTTCTGTTAAAAGCGCCCTCATTTCCATTTGGGGAATCACCTCTGCCCTACAGTGTGCAGGCCTGATGGAACTGTTGATCAAAGATTCTTGCCCTTCCCTAGGGGGCTCATCAATCAGACCCTCTCCTGGGATTTGGAATCCTGTCCCTGGATGCCCAGACTTTGCCTGGTCCCTGCCCTTTGAGCCTGATTATTCATCTCTCCAATTCTGTGCGCTAGCCAGGAGCTTTCTGAACATCTCCATTTTCTAATACTTGCAAATAATGCAATGTGACGAACACAAACTTGCACTAATGCTGAGTCAGAAATGTCACCTTGTGTGTCTCCTAATTGAAATGATAGTCACAACACTACCATATGATTCATTATTACTTGAGAAGCGTCCCCACATAAGACAGCTCATTGTCAGTTTTTAACAGCTCCGTGAGAAAAGCAAGCAGCAGTCATAATAGCACCTTTTAAGAAGTGAGGAGGCCGTGGTTCCGAGAGCTATGCAGCCACCACCCAGCCTGGAAGCAGCAGAGCCATTACTACAACGTGGGTCTGTCTTCTGACTTCAACCTAGGATGGTCTCCACCAGACCACACCATCTCTGCCAAACCTCCCGAGTGGAACTGGAGCTATTTCTCCAGGATGGCTTTTATCCAATATTAGCCTCTCTGCCATATTCTGCCTCACCAGTAACTGAAATTAGGAAACTAACATGTGAAATGTATTTCATGAAGTCTCTCCAACCTGCCACGGCACCCAAGCAGAAGACACAGAAACACATCTTCAAAGTCACCTTTAAAATGTCATCAGGACTGTATGTGTATGTTTCTACTGACTACTTGCAATAGCCCCAATGTCCCTTAACAGATGAATGGGTAAAAAATTTTGGTTATATCCATACAATGGACTATTTTTCAGCCATTAGAATGAATGAAGTACTGATGCCACATAAAGTACAATGTGAATGACTCTCAAAAACATGCTAAGTGAAAGAAGGTAGACAGGAAAGGTCACATGTTATAGAATTCTATTTATGATCAATATCCAGAAGAGATAAATCCATAGAGTCACAAGACAGATTGGTGGTCACTAGTGGCTGGAGGGAGGGAGGAATGGAGAGAAACTGCTTAATGGGTACAGGGTTTTAATTGGAGTGATGAAAATTTTTTGGTAACTAGATTAAGGTGGTGATTGCACAACATTATGAATCCAGTACTAAATGTCACTGGATCATTCATTTTAACATGGTTAATCTGATGTTAGTTAAATTTCACTTCAACAAATTATATAAAAACTTAAGTTGACAAAGAATAATAAAACTAACTTAAATGAAGTGAAATAAAAATGTCATTGGGATCCATCCTCCCCTTTATTTTATTTTTATCAGTCTCTCTGATTCATTTTCCCTTCCTTATATAAGCAGTCAGACTCTCCTCTCACCACTGGGCGCCCTTCACACCATTTTTAATCACAATGATTGCACTTTCAACAATGATCAATGACTCTCCAGTGATGACAGACAAAGGCTCATTTGAGCGTTCAAAATCTTCCAGTCTCTACATCTAAACTCCCAAGCATCTCCTCTGCTTTTCCCAGAATTTTCCTGACCCCATCATTCCTTACCTCATGGGAGAGATAATCTTCATGAACCCTTATCTATAAAAGTGGGTGATGATGGTGATGGTGGTGGTGGTGGTGATGGTGGTGGTGGTGATGATGATGATGGTGGTGGTGATGATGGTGATGATGATGATGATGGTGGTGGTGGTTGTGGTGGTGATGGTGATGATGGTGATGATGATGGTAGTGGTGGTGGTGGTGATGGTGATGATGGTGATGATGATGGTGGTGGTGGTGGTGATCATGGTGATGATGATGGTGGTGGTGATGATGGTGATGATGGCAATGATGATGGTGGTGGTGGTGGTGATGGTGGTGATGGCGATGATGATGATGGTGGTGGTGGTGATGGTGGTGATGGCAATGATGATGGTGGTGGTGGTGGTGATGGTGGTGATGGCGATGATAATGATGGTGGTGGTGATTGGTGATGATGGTGATGATGATGATGATGATGGTGGTGGTGGTGGTGGTGGTGGTGCCTTATATGCCCCAGTTGTCCTAGGTGTTTTATATTGAGGAGGCTTCACACAAGAACTGAGAGTTTTCCTGGCTTCTGCTCATGTATGGTATTAACTCTGCTCTGGTGACAACTTCACCCCTTTTCCTTCTGCATCAGACACAGAACAGCCTTCTCTGCATTTCTACCACGATAACCTCTACTCTCTTTTGTTTTACATTTCCCCTTACCCTCTCTCCTACTTGATATGTAGGATTTACGCGGTTTTGGTATTTGTGTGACCTACTGAGGCTATACAATGGCACTGGAGCCAAGATATCAGGACAATCACCATCTATCAGGAGTCTTCCCATGAGGTGGGGTTGCATGTTAATAGGCCAACAGGTCTTCAGGAGAAGATAAAGTAAGAAGTCCTGAGAACAAAGATCTCTGACTTGAGGGCAAAGGTCCACTAGGCAGGCTGGCCACTGCTGGATGGAGGATGTGGCATAATAAGAGAAGTGCTGTTTGTTGAGTGAATAAATGAAAAGGAAGAGCACCTTTTGGCTGTTGCAATGTCTGGTTCAGCTTCCCCTCAGGGTGTGTCACTGCCTCATCCTACCTGGTCAGTACCCAGGCCTGCGGCAACACAGCAAAGGGAACGGAGACAAGGAGTCGCCCTGACTAGCGGGCTGACATTACCGTCAGCCGTGACCTGTCAACCCTCTACTTAAAACTCATGTCTCCTCTTGTTCCACAGACAGACCCGTGATTAGGTGCTTTCCATACCCCAACCCAGCTGCTCCGAAAAGCAGTAATTAAATCAGCAGACCTCGATGTCTGCTTCTGTTCTTTTCACACCTGTCTGCCAACAGCAGGATCACTGGGTGAAAGATCTTGGCTGTGCCCAGACTCGTGAACATCCTTTGAAAATATCCAGAAGGCCTGAGGCCGGCAAAGAGGGAGGTGGTTGTCAGTGGAGTGCAGACCAGCATCTAAGACCCTCTTAACAACTCACTGACATTTCTTTGGGGGCTGCCCTGAGGTCTGGGGGAGCTGTCGGTGGGGCCGGAAGGAAAGAAGTTCACGTTCAGAGTCAGCAATAGGCTGCTGCTACCAGCAGGAATAAGTGCTCACTTCGTGAGGAACTACTGGGGCTCCCATGTGTCAGGGGCCGTGCTGGCACCTCTGTCTCCATTCCTTCCTTCAGCTGGCCAGAGTTTATCATTTCCCCAGGTTGAAGACAGCATAGCACGCCCACAAGAGACATTCTGAAAATACTTGCAGACTGGGCAGGGGCAGAGGTAGGTGACAGCCGAGACTGGAAGCCAGGGCTGCAACAGGCTCAGCTCCTGAGCGGCGTCCCCCTCTCATCCTCACACAGCTCATTGACCCGCCCTGCACAGTGTCCTGCATTTGGGACAACAGGCTCAGACGAGTGGAAAGGAGACGCCTCCAGCCTCCCAAGGGCTCCTCAGAATGCAGAATCCCCTGTGGTCTTCCGTAAACACACATAGCTTGGAATTCCTGACAATCCCAGCTGATTATACAGGAAAAAGAAAGAAGGAACCACAGAGCCTTCATTGAACCCTGCCCCATTCCAGGTCCCATAAACATTCAGATGTTTAAAAATACCTACAACCTTTAAAGGGCCACCTTACTCACCAGAGCCCGAGGATGGGGCCCCAGGCCCCGAGGCAGCAGGAGCAGCCCCTAGCAGAGAAAGCGAGGCAGACGCCTCTGCTCTGGGGGCCTTGCTAAAGAAAGCGGAAGTGGAAGCGTCCTGGAGCCCGGGAGGCCTAAAAACGTCTGCAGGAGGCCTGTTGATTCCTACTTGGAAAACCTGTGTGTTTTCCTTGCAGCTGGTAAGACCAATGCAATGAAAAGCAGAACACTCTGTTGTTCCCTCCAAGTGGGAAAGCTTTCTTCCCCAATGGCCCCTGGACGATGCTACCTACCGGGCCTGTCCTTGCCTTGCAACACCCGAGGGAAGGCCTGGGTGTGCGCAGGCTGGACGCGCCCTCGGGAGGGGCTGATGTGCAAAGGAAAGTTTCCACCCCGGGGAGGCTGCATGCCTGCCCCTGCTGCTGGGGTGTGTGTGTGTGTGTGTGTGTGTGTGTGTGTGTTGTCAACATCTATACTCCACTGCTGGTATGTGTGTGTGAGTGTGCTGTGAGTGTGTATGTGAAGTATGTGAATGTGTCTGTGTGTGTATGTAGTCAAAGTCTATACTCCACTGCTGGTGAGTGTGTGTGCATGTGAAAAAGAGAGAGAGAGAGAGAGAGAGAGGAGAAAATGAGGCTTGAGACTATGGAGGTGGGGGACACAGACACATAGGAAGGCAGCCATGGAAGCAGGCCATAAACAGGTATAAACCCTGAACAGGGAGGACATGCTGCACCTTCCCTGGGCACTGGATGACGTCAGAGTCCTACTTCAGGACAGTCCATTCTGCTCACAGAGGAGCTTTCCTCAAATGTCGAGGCCAGCCTCAGGTGCCCTGACGGCAGTATTGCTGCTCCTGGCTCTGGGAACGAATGCTGCCGAGTTGTGTGCACGCTCATCCAGGCCACCCTTTGAGGGGCTGTGGCCCCAGCGAGGAGAATTCGTGGGCCTGGGAAGCAAAGGGCAGAGGCCACGCTTCCCATCACTCTCAGAGGCCTTCTTGGAAGAATTCTTCCTTCCCATCCCTGTAGCTCTGGGCTCTGCAAGTTTGGGTTCTAGTTCTCTAAAGAGGAATTTCTATGAGAGATTGCGGAAAGAGTTACACTGAAGCATGGCTATAGCTGCCACCTGGGCTCTGGACCACCAGAAGCCCAGAAATCAAGAAGGGGACTCACCCTCTGTCAGAGGTAACTGATCCTGACAGCAGGAGGGGGAGGGGCTGCTCTTGTTCCTTTGGGGCAGGAGAAGTTAATGGTACCAAGTAATTGGCTTGGCTGTCTCTAGGCATTTTGCCCAATCATGACATTAAATGGAAGATAAATCTGTCATGGGCTTAGGAGAGCATTGAAGAGCCTCAAAGATCTCAGGGATGAGGATCTGCCTGGGGAGCCACTGAGCCCAGTAGAAATGTTGGCTTAGAATGGGCAGTAGAGGAGGGAGGCCTGAGAGTTGATGTGTCCCTGAGACCAGCGGCAGCATTAAGGGCTGAGGTTTGTCTCATTTCTGCTTAAAAATTTTCCCCAGGAAAAGAGGCCAGCAGAATTCTGGAGGAGCTGCTTCCAGAACTTGTAAAGAGAGTGGATCTGCGTGGCACATAGCACGAACCATTGTCGGTGCTATGATGAGCAGCCAGCTGCCCCTGCAGCAGAGCTGAAGAACTTACTCACTCAGCTAACAACCCAGGTCAGAAGGGCATGGAAGAAGAGAGTCCCCTCACCCAAAGTCACACCCTCTTCCCAGGACTACCTGCATCCAATGACTGGTCAACCTTGCCACAACTCAAGATAACATTAAAGGTCCATCCCAGCTCCGGGCTCCCCACGGGTCTGGCCACTGCACCACACCCCAACTTTTCCCTCATTCCGATCCTGCTTGCTCATTCCCTTCCTCCCACACACGTTGAT
This sequence comes from Rhynchonycteris naso, assembly GCA_037038555.1. NCBI lineage: Eukaryota > Metazoa > Chordata > Mammalia > Chiroptera > Emballonuridae > Rhynchonycteris > Rhynchonycteris naso. The sequence continues at coordinate 202,270,361 of CM072998.1, read as the reverse complement.
CCCAAAAGCTCTCCCTCACACCCACTCCTTGCACGCTGAGCTCGCCTGAGCCTACCATACTGGCATACAGCAAGCACCCCAGGTATGTTTGGCCAAATAAATACATCCCTTAAAGTTTGTTCGCTATGCATGTATTACTTACTAAAAAATTAAATAATAGTATTAGGAAATATTAAACTAGTCTCCTCTGCACCATCCATCTCCCACACAAGCCTATGGAGAAGCCCAGGAGCCATCTCCAGAAGCACTCAGAAATGCTGAGAGCCATTAGAGTGTCACCAAAGGCAGAGGGAGGTTTGGCCCCTTCAGCTGGGTGACCTCCAACAGCTCAGCCCATGCCTCTGCAAGGCCCGCTCTCATCTGTAAAACAACTGTGACCTGAACTGCTCACCTCCTCCCTGAGCTGTGGAGCTCAAATGAGACCTTCACATATTATATTTGGAAGTGCATTTTAAAATTTAAAGGGCTATGCGTAAATAAGACAATATCTCTTAGTGGGTGGTCAATGAATTGTGTTCACTAACTGTGTTGGTGGCTAATTCTGCCCATTCATCCCCCCAGCGTTTGATAAATAAGGTATCAGTGCAACATACCCTAAAGACATCCATGGTCTTTCTCACCTGGTTCATTCTGAGACTCGAATAAGATGAGCATGAGAGTGCTCTGACAATCACACCTGTGTACATAGGTATGACACATTGTGTGTGTGCCTGGGGCTGGGAGTACTGGCCTGGACCCAACAGAGAAGACCTGGGTTCCATACTTTCTCCACCACTTCATAACTTAGTGGCTATGGTCAAATCACTTAACTTTTCCTCTGTTAAATGGGAATGGGAACCCATGCTTTGCTTTCCTTACAGAGTTGGGTTGTTTTGTTTTGTTTTGTTTTGTGAGGGCCAATGAGAATATGTATTTGGTAGCATTTGGAGGTGGGTAAATAGAGGTCAAGAGACTTACAAAGTTCTGACCTCTTGTAAATGAAGATGTTGGATTGAACTCAGGGCCTTGACTCCCAAGCTCAGCCTCTTTCTAGGCTGTGTCATGTAGCATCTAATAAAAATAACAACAATATGCTGATTACAAGCAGTGATCACCATGGTCTTTAAAATATCTCAGGCCACTTGGTACTTCTGTGTTCATTAGAGATGTCCCCTCGGACTGAGGGGACACAGCTTGGTGAGGATAGCAACGTCTTTATTTTAGGCCCCACGCACCTCCCACCTCCTCTGCCAGGCACCCTTGAACAGTCTACATCCTGCCCAACTCCACATTAGCAGCCTCCGTGGTTATCACCTTAAGTTCTTACTCGTTTTTCTGCAGCACGGTGGCTGTGTGCTCAACATCTCATGAACTCCAAGGCTGACCCCTCATAGAATAGTGAAATCAGTGAGCCAGAGTACAGAACTGGGCCAAGAAAGGAGAGGGCCTGACAGACAGACAGACAGATGGGCAGCACCCTCCATCTCCTCCTTTCCTAGAAGACTAGGGGAGAACGTGTGGCCTAACAGCGAAGGGAAGAAAGAGGATCAGAAGGAGAGAGAGACAAGCATGTGACCAGGACTTTGGTCAGGCAAGTTCTCAGCCCATCGGAGAGAAGAAGCCATTATCAAACTTGCCTTTAGAGAAGGGACACAGAGAGAAAGGAGTTTTGAATGTCCCCAGTGTTTCCAAAGGGTCTTCCCATTGCTGTTGCAAGCTTTCTCTCCACAACTGGGAGGTCTGGCCTCCCATGTAGCGACCAGACGCCCATGGCCCTCATGGCAAGAGGAGCTGAGCCTTCTTGGGCAAGAGCTGAGGTGCTGGGCTTGCATCTCAGTTTCCCAGCACACCAGCCCAGTTTCTTCCCTGGCCCCTTCTCTTTCCATTTATCACACATTCCTTTCTTCTGGGCATGGGCCAATGGCAAAGCTGGTTTTCGTGCATCTTGCCTTTCGGAGACATGAACCAAGTCCCGGGGTACATAGGGCTCCATCCACTGCTAGCAGCTGATGGAATAATTCAACATCTAGCAAAAGCCATGTAGTAGCAGGAAATGAAGGCAACCAGCCCAGACAATACTCTGTGTGTGTTACCAAGTCAGAGGAGTTTCTGGATTGGCGAGGTCAATGGGTTATCTGATAAGAGCACAGTTTCAAGCCACCTGACCTAGATTCAAGTTCTGACTCAGTTACTCACCCAACCAGTTCATGAGTTGAATAAGTTCGCTAACCTCTCTGAGCCTATTTCCTTATTAGAAAAGTAGAATGAATGCCCACATCATGTTGTCACTGTGAATTAAAGCTGAATTGAAAACAAAAGTCTTGTGAATTATGAAAGGGTACACGAGATGGGACAGTATAAAAGTGAAGAACTTGGTATTTGGAATTAAGGAGCCCCGCCTGCATTTGGGTCCCAGCTCCACGGTTCACTAGTGCCAGGACCTAGGACAGGTACTGAAACTTTTTTTAAAATACAGACTTTATTCTTTATATTCTTTAGAGCAGTCTTAGGTTCACAATGACATTGAGCAGAAATCACAGAGACTTCCATGTACCCCATCTCCCTCCCTCCACAGCCTCCCCTACCATCTACACCCTGCACAAGCCCGGTTCATGGTACTGATGAACCTGCATTGTCACCCAAAATCATTATCACCCAAAGTCTATAGTTGACGTTAGTGTTCACTCTTGATGTTGTACATTCTGTGGGTTTTGACAGATATACAATGTCATCTACCCATCATTACAGTATTATACAGAGTAGTTTCACTGCCCTGGAAATCCTCTGTGATCCACCTATTCATCCACCTCTTCCCACCCCAACCCTTGGCAACCAGCGAACTTCTTATCTTCATAGTGTTGTCTTTTCCAGAATGTCATACCGTTGGAATCATACAGTGTGTTTCCTTTTCAGATTGGCTTCTTTCAGTTAATAATATGCACTTAAGGTTCCTCTGAGTCTCTTAATGGCTTGAATAACTCACTTCCTTTTAGCACTGAGTAATATTGTCATTGTACTAGAGTTTATTTATCCGTTAACTTACTGAAGGACATCTTGCTTGCTTCTAAGTTTGGGCAATTATAAATAAATCTGCTCTAAACATCCATGTGCAGGTTTTTGTGCAGATACAAGTTTTCAATTCATTTGAGTAAATACCAAAGATCACACTGCTGGATCACATGGTTATGACAGTTCTTGCTGAGCCTCATCTTCTTCATTGGTAAAATGGAGACAACACAGTCCATAGGGCCTGTGATGTTTAAATGAGCTCATGCACATGAAGCACTCAGTGCACAGGCAGTGGTGGCTGTGCCTGTCACCCGACCCAAGCGTTAGTGACAGCACTATAATGAGACATGCGAGTTTAAGCACTGACTGAGGGAGATGACCTGTGGACATGTCATGGTCGTGGATCATCTGTCCACAATTCCAAGAAGGCATGTGGCAACAAGAATATTTGGAAGGCTATCAGCACCACCGCCTGCATTGAAGAGGAATGTGGTGGTCTACCGAGCAGCCTGAGCTAAGGGGAGCAGCAGGAGATAAACCCACAGTCTCATAGCAAAGTCTGTCCCAGGTTCAGCAAGTCAGGGTCTCGGGGGGAATTGTGTGCCCTTAGACATCTGTTGTTCTCCACTGCACCCTCCTTGCCCTCCCAAGCCTGCTCCTCAGGCAGCTTCCCCAACTCCCTGCCTCCACTTGACTCATCTGAAGCTAAGCCCCACCCATAACCAGAAGCTCAGAGGTGACAAAAACAAGGCTTTTTTCTGTTTTCACCTACTTCCTGTGAACTCACTTTATTGTTCCCAGAATTACCAGGCCAACAGAAAGTTTTGCCAGCTCCGGGCTTTTGTTTGTTTGTTTTTCTTTTTGCTTCTCTGGAATCAAGCCCTCCATGGGACCTAGACCTGTGTGTAAAGCATGAGCGCGTGACATTTTTTTCGAACCCACTTCTTTAGTAGGTCTTTGGAGAGGCTGAATGAGGGGATGGCACTGAATGGCAGAATGAGGTGCCCTGTGAGGTGTGGTTTTCAGAAGGCAATGCGTTCTTTCTTTCCTGCAGAAGTGACTGCAGGCACATTCTCTGAGGCTCCAGTGCTGGGCATGTTAGCTGGAAACAATAATGGTGGCTGTGTTTTGTTTATATCCCACCCTTCCTTCTCCAGGATGATGGAATTATATACAGTGGTCTGAGTCAGAACCGAGCCTGAGCACTCCCGGGGCCTCTGCTTACTCAGTCACTGCCAGTAAGTAGCTCCTTAGTTTAGCCTTCTGTCAAATGGGGTCATCACACCATTCACGTGTCCTTTGCCTCTGCTGCCATCCCCCTGCGAGAACGGCTCTGCCCTTTCCTTCTGGAAGCAAAGCCCTTGGAAAGCTGATGTCTCTGACAATGATGCTTGCAAAGTGCAGGTGTGGAGGAGGCTGCCAGGTGAGAGCCTGGCATAGGTACCACTCTCGTGACATCACTTCAGCATCCTCCAGCACATCACCTCTAAAGTGAGGGTTCTGCATTTGTGGACTCTTTGATCTCTTCCGGACCCATTTTTAAAAATTTTTCCAAGTGATCTTAGCACTAGCCAGTAGAAGTTTCTGTGATGATGGAAATGTTCACTAAAACTAGGCTACCAAAAAATGGCAGCCAGTAGCCCTACGTGGCCACTGAGCACTTGAAATGTGCCTAGAGCAGACAAGCAACTTCTCTAATTCATTTAAATTTAAGTTTCCACAAGAGGTTAGTAGCTACCATATTAGACAACACAGGTCTAGGGAGCAGAAGTCTTTCTTTAAAACGGTCTTTTCTCAATTCTACCTGAAAACGCTGTCCCAGGCGGTCCACGTGTCATTTTGAGTGTCCACCCTTAGGCAGAACCACCACCATCTCCTCGTCTGATTTCTCTTCTCCTGTTTCACCCCTATGATCCTTTCCCCACAGCACAGAGTGAGTGATCTTCTTAAAACACAGAATTGACTAAGTTACTCTTCTTCTTGAAACCCTTCAATGACATCTCATGGCAGTAGAATTGAAAACCGTTTATGAGGCTGTGTGACCCTGACATGCTAACCTGCCCCTCAGGCCTTGCCCTGCTCCCGTGCCCGCCCCAACCTCGCACCCCAACAAAATCTTTTTCAGCTCAGGTCCTTTGCCTAGAAGTGTCCTTTGTTCTAGGGCTGTGCTGTCCAATGCAGTGACCATGTGGCTTTTTAAATACATATAAATTAATTGAAATTAAATTAAATTAAAATTTCAGTTCCTCAGTCACACTTGACACATTTCAAGTGCTCAGTAGTCCCATGTGACTTATGGCTCCATAGTGGACAGTACAGATATAGAATATTTCCATCGTCACAAAAAGTTCCTTCGGATAGTGCAATTCTGGGACATTTATTCCCCATCCTCAAGTTTGGCTAATTCCTACCCATCCTTCAAGTCTCAGATTAAATATCACATTCCAACAGGGACCTTTTCTGATCCCTCAGTATAAATCAAGAACCCCTACTTTCTTTTTTTAGAGCCTGAGACTTTTCTTTTTAGTTCTTACAACTGTTTGCAAAGTTATAGTTAGGTGTGGAGTTGTCTAGTATATGTGTCTGCTATTAAAGTCTAGTGTCTTTTTTTGTTTACCAGTCAATCCCTGGCCCCCATCTCAGTGCTTGACACTTAGTAGGAACTCATTCACATTGGGCAAATGAATGAAATGATGGAACATTATTTGCTCACCTTATAAAGCACTAGGTAAATAAAGAGCAGGAACTGGGGACCCATGAGGTCCTGGAATAAAATCCTGACTTCCATACTTATTTTAGCCAGTTGAACCTTGTTGAGCCACTGTCTCCTGACACATAAGATGTAGTGCTATTGTCCAGCTCAGAGCACTGGTGACAATGAATGGGATAGCCCAAGCCATTTGCACGTAGTATGAATGTGCATTTCTTTTCTTCCCCTGTGTCCTTTCAGCCATCTCTGTGGTCCCCTCCCCCTCGCACTGCATCTCCACCTTTGCCCTCTCAGTCTCTCACCCCGCAGTCCCATTCCTCTCTAAGTGGCCTTCAGTTCCCTTTAAGCTCTCACAGATTCAACATAGAAAGCCCACCTTATTTGGGTCCCTCCTCACTGCCCTCCCTGTCTCTGGCTGACGAACTAGCCCGATCCCCCTGCCCTCCCAGAACTCATAAAGGCACCTAGTGCTGGGAATGCTCCCAGAACAGTGGCTGTGCCCAGCACTTGGTCAGAGTGGTTCTACTCTCTTTCTAGGGCATTCTTGATCAATTTGTACATGTGGACCACCTGTATCAGCAGCCCCTCCAGTGCTTGTTTAAAATGCAGGTTCCTGGGCCACAATCCTCACCCACTTAATCTCTGCGAGGGGACCCTGGAAGCTTCATTTCCAGTAACCAGCCCAGGTGAGTCTATTGCTCTAGCTCTAGGCTTCTCGGTGTTTAATATTTAGCCCCGTGGAGTCACTCACTGGTCCTCCTGTTAATTTGTATAAAATTTCATTTTTAAATTAAAAGATTACTTACCAAGTACCTACCTAATGAGTTAAGTGAATTACTATTATTTGGGACTCATAAACTCACATTAAAAATCTACGGAGGTTTACAGTGGACCCAAACTGACTGTTCTCCCCAAGAGGAAGGCATTCATCCAGTATGGAGCCATCCCATGGACGTCCAGGGCTGCGTGTACACAAACATCATTGGAAGTTCCCACAGACATGCAGGAGGATTCACTGTATTCAGAGGACAATCTTTGTTATCTTGAGTTGGTCATGAGTTTAAATTGCTGCCCTTTTTGGTCTTTCATGAAAACTGATGGTTGGTTGATCATTGTCATTTTAGTTGATTATGGGTTACACCCCTATAGTATTAACACAAGTGGAACCTGTATGTTCCCAATAACTAGACTTTATGACATGCAGCTTGCTCTTCAAATATTAATCATCTTAAAGCTAAAGCAATTGTGTGTTAATATATAAACTGACTCCAAAATTTGCTTTAGAATATTTTATTATAATCAAGTTAACTTCCTACATAATGGTATGGGCTACAGAATCATTTATTATTTCTCTTCTGTTTTATTGCCAAGGAAAGAAAAATAAAACAACCAATCCTCCCTTTGCACCCACCTCCCTCAGTTGGGACTGTCACAGTCTCAGACACCTGCCTCACCCCCTCGCAGAGGTTTTCTCCACTTGCCACTCCCCTGTGCCCACCCTGGGAAGGCCCAGCCCAGCAGCCCTGGGTTGGGGTTTCTCTGGCCTCGGAAGTAGCAGCTAGAAGGACCCCCAGCCTCCATCTCCTTCCCCCTATTCCCAGGGGGCCCTTGACCCTTCAGCCTCTTGCAGGGTAAATCAGAGCATAGCAGCAGCCCAAAGCTGGCTGCAGTTTGCCCTGGAAAAGGCACCTAGGTCCAGGAATGTGTCAGGTACCATTCTGGGCTGTTATATACCTGGTCCAAAAACCCTCACCACGGCCCGTGTCTGCAAAGTCAGGCTACATCTGTCCCTTTTGTGCAGATGAGAAACTGGGGACAGGGCTGAGCCTCCCCCAAGGACTCCTCCTTCACAATCCCTCACGGGAGGCCAGCACCTGGACAGCCCTGCTGCGCCTTTCTTCCTGTCTTTACTCTGCCTTTTCCCATTTTATTTATGTTAACTGGCTCAAAAACAGCAAGATTCTGCTGGTTTGCAAATGTAGAACACATTTACTTTTTTTTTTTTTAAAGATTGAAGATCGTTTACCTATAGTGCAATGTGTAGTTCTTAAGCACACCATTCAGCGAGTTTTGATGGATGCTTAACACACACCCCGTCCAAGAAACAGAATGTTGCCTGACCAAGCGGTGGCACAGTGGATAGAGCGTCAGACTGGATGTGGAGGACCCAGGTTCGAGACCCCGAGGTCACCAGCTTGAGCACAGGCTCATCTGGTTTGAGCAAGGCTCACCAGCTTGGACCCAAGGTCACTGGCTCAAGCAAGGGGTCACTCGGTCTGCTGAAGACCCGTGGTCAAGGCACATATGAGAGAGCAATCAATGAGCAACTAAGGTGTCACAACAAGAAACTGATAATTGATGCTTCTCATCTCTCTCCGTTCCTGTCTGTCTGTCCCTCTCTCTGACTCTGAATCTCTCTCTGTCTCTGTAAAAAAAAAAAAAGAAACAGAATGTTCCCAGAAAGATCCTCCTGCTCTTTCCCAGTCAATCCCCACCCTGGAGGAAACTGTGGAAGGACGTGTTTAGTTTTAAGATTCCCCCGGTTTGTTCAAGCAGCTGGAAATGGCAGAAGGAACACTGGGGATAGAGCAGAGAAGTGGGAGTCGGATAAAGTTAGAGAAGCACAACTATTGTCCCTGTCCTAGCTGCAGACTGTAGCAATAGACTGTCCACCTTCCTTGATCCCATTGAAGCAATGTGTCTTTTGCTATTTTCTTCCCCTTTGCTTCCAAAGGAAGCAAAGTCCAAGAGCAGGTCCCAGGAAGCTTGTGCCTCTCTGGTGGCTGCTCTCTCCAGGCCTCGGAGCCTATCCAGCCCCCCACTCTGAGACTGAGACCCAGCTGAGCTCCCCCTGTCCTCCACAGCTCTCAACTGCTGCTCTGACACCCCTCCCCCCCATGCTGCAGCTGCAGGGTCCCAACTGGGGCCGTGGGGTGTAGCTGGATCAGGTTAGCAAGAAAATAATAGCCACGGGTACAGCGGAGAGGCCCAGATGAAGAAACTGAGCAAGGGACCATCCACTCTAACAGCTGTGACTGCACCCAGGCCCCCTCTGCATTCCTGCTGAGAGTCTGATGACATCCTGTTCGACATGTCTGTAAAAACAACCCTTGTTATGTTCATCTCAGCATTGTTTATGATAGTAAAACAGCTTGGGAACGAGCCAGATGTCAACATTGGCAGATTCATTAAATAAAGCATGGTGCCATCCATACAACAGAAAACTATGTATCCATGAAAAATAACATCAAGGAAGAACATTAATAGACACGGAGAGTGGGGTAGATACATTGGTAGTTTGAAAGTCATCTTACAAAACAGCAAAGGTTTCAAAGTTGTTCCTTCTGAGTGTGAGGACTATGGGTGATTATCACATTCATCTGATTTGCCAGTAGTACTTTGTGCAACAAATACCCAATATTAAATGAAATGAAGGTTACTTATTGAAGGTTTTCAGATTTACACAGATTCTGAGGAACAAAGCATACATGGGAAGCATAGAAATGTTACCACGGCAAACTCACTCGCAAAACTGAAGCAGATGGCACTGCGCTCCCCACACCCCTTATATACGGAGCCTGGGGCTGACCACCTCTCATCCCGAAGGACACACTGTCCAAGAGCTTGCACACATTCTCTCATTGTTTGGGGGAAGCTTGTTGGTTTACACCCTGAGAAGTTCTGGTTGTTCTCTCTGTTCCCTGCACAAGGTATCCTGCCTCCTGGGTTTGTTCTTTCCATTCTGTCTCCTAAACAGCTCGGGCATGGCTCAGCATATGTAAGGTCTACCTTTAGGCAGCTGGCAGGATAATGGTTCTCTAAAGGTATTTATGTCCTAATCTCTGGATCTTGTAAACTGGTTGGCTTGCATGGCAAAGGAAGTTTGCAGATATAATTTAGGTTATAGAATGAAAATAGAGAGATGATCCTGGATTATCCAGGAGGGCCCAATCTAATCATATAAGCCCTTAAAAGCAGGGAACTTTCTCTAGGTAGGGTCTGAAGAGATGTGGCAGAAGAAGCCAGAGAGATTCAAAGCATCAGAGGGGCTCAATCCCCCCACTGCTGCAGGGAGCAACTTGGAAAATGAGGGATGTCGGTGACCTCTAGGAGCAAAGGCAGCTGCCAGCTGACAGCCACAAGACCTGCACCTCAGTCTGACCACTACAAAGAACTGAATCCTACAATTTGAATAATCTCAGAAGCAGATTCATCCCCAGAGCCTCCAGAAAGGAACCCAGCTCTGCCAACACCTTGATTTTGACCTTGTGAAATGCTAAGCAGAGGACCCAGCAGAGCCACACTAACCTACAGAACCGTGGGATAGTAACTCAAGTCTTAACAACTTTAGAATATGCAATACAGTCTTATTAACCATACTCACCATGGTGTACATTACAATGTGTTGTTTTAATGTACTAATCAGTGGTGATTTGTTATGGCAACAATAGAAAATGAATGCACCATTGTTGTTCAAATAAGTTTGTAAAATATGATTTTTATGTTTGCTTACTTATAGTTTACATTGGGGGCTGGGCAGCGCCAGGTATATGTGGTCTGTGAAATTGCAAATTCCCTTCCTGCTGGGGAAGGGCCATTGTTTTTGCTAACGTTTGCTGGAGGAGAGGTTTTTGCACCAGAAAGTTTTGAAAAGAGAGAGAAGAAGAAGAGGCAGAAAGAAGCTATGTTTACAGAGTGCTGAGAGAGAAGCAATATTGGCAGAGAGAGAGAGAAGGTGTGCAGATGGGGAACCAGAGGTGAGGGGCTTTGCAAACTTCACTGAGACTGGTGGGGTCTTTGATTCTAGGAGGAACCGGAGAACATTCTCCTGGTTGTGGAACCAGAGAATGCATCAATGGCTTTGGGAGCCCTGTGTGTTTGCTCATCTGCCAGTGCAAGACTTTAATAAAGGATGACCCACCATATTTTGGCTCCAATGTTTCTTTACCATCTGCCCAAATCCAAAGGGAACCTGCATGTGAATGGCCGGAATGGCAGCAGCTCCTGGCCCTACAACCATTGTTGGGCAAATAAGTTTGTAAAATGTGTTTTTGGTTTGCTCACTTATATTTTGCATTGGCCTGCGCAGTGCCATCCATGTGTCTGTAGTTTGTGAAAGGCTTCGGTGCATGCCCTCAGGGTGGCAGATTGCAAATTGCAGATTACTTTCCTGCTTGGGAGGGCCATGGTATTGCTACTGTTTGCTGGAGAAGGGATTTTTCCCCAGCCTGGGTTTTGCAGGAAGAAGAGAAGTGCAGATATGGAACGGGAGCTGAGGGGCTTTGATAGCTCTGCTGAAGCTGGTGGGGGCCTTTGATCCCAGGAGGAACCAGAGAAGATTTTCTGGGTTGTGGAATAGCAGAATGTATCAGGGCTTTGGGAGCTTTAAATGAGAGTAAAGCGGTCTTTCCTACCTGTTTGCTCATCTGCTGGTACGAGACTCTAATAAACGGGATGGCCCACCATTTTTTGGCTCCACTGTTTCTTTACCATCTGCCTGATTCCAATGAGAACATGCATGGTCACAACTCTGGTGGCCACTGGCCATACAACCATCCTTCAACACCAGTACACATGCCACTTCCATGAAGTCTTCTCTGGTTTGGGTCCTCCAGCTGTAGGTGAGTGACCCCTTTGAATTATCAAAGCCCCTGAATCTCTTCAGCCATTACCATTGTTCACCTGGCATTAGTATTCTTTCTATACCTGTCCTATTACTCCTGCTAGAGTCTGTATTAATCAGGGCAATAATCGAGGTTTATTCAACTTCATTTTTCTTCCAGGGCATATATATACAACACATATGTTATATGTAGTCAGTGTTAAATTTTTGTTGGAAAGATGCCTCGTGACCTGAATGGACAGTTATTGTTTAATAAAATGAATTGCTGTGGCAATTAGGAATTGAACGATGGACCTTAGAAATATTTGCAAATAGAGAAAGGAAGAGCTGCCTGGTGATGGATACTGAAAGTACAAGAAAAAATGGAACACACAAAAGTAGGATATACTAATTTTGGAATCTTAGCACTCCAGCAGTTGTCTCTGAAAGGCACATTCATACACAAAATAAATAGGACTGAAATTTGGGGCCAAAATGTTTTAAAATATAACCTCTTAAAAGTTGCAACTTCTGGCAACATGAAGTTTTAATTAAGTGAATGTTCTGCTTCATATGGATGTAAATGTTGTGGGAAATGTAACACAATTTTTTAATACTGAGCTGAATTCAAAATCAAAGAAAGGAAAAACCCCAAGTTTCATAATAAAGAAGGAACTCAAAGTCAGAATGTTAGGAGTAAGAGCTCCAGAAAGACCCATGGTCTCTGCTCTGCAGTGTAGGATAGAGCCCACTACCATCCTTTGGTGTTGACATAGGAATGAAGAAGCAGAGTGAATCCCCTGGCACAGTGAAGAAAAAGATCATCCATACCTGGATAATGGAATACCTTCACAGAAAAAAAGCAGCCAGTGAGAGAAGATATATTACCTGCAAAAGAATGACAATTGGGCGGACATCAGAAAAATAGAGTCTAAGAACTGGGAGAAATAGCTGCACCTAAAATTCAATACCCAACTGAATCATCATTTGAGGATGAGGGCAAAATAAAGACATTTTTTTTAAATTTGGGTTCACCATTCACAAACTCTGATCGAAAAACTATTAAGGGATGTGTTTCTAAAAGAAGAAAATTGAATCCAGAAGGAAGGAGTGAGATATAAAAGCAATGATGAGAAAAGCAAAGGTAAGCATAGAAAAAAATATTCGACTGTACAAGAATAACAACAATGACTAATGGTAGTGCTAACACACAGTGGAAATCCTAACAGCAGCAGAAAGGAAAAGACAGAAGAGAGAATTAACGCATTCTAAGGTTTTCATACTGTCTGGTAACAGCAAAGAAATATTAGTTAAGCATAAGCTTTGCTAAACTCAGTGTACATGTCAAAAGTTTAAAGATAACTTCTACAAAAGTTGAAGAAAAATCTAGAACTTCCAAACTAGTAGAAAGGACTGGGTGGGGAAGGAAAGAAAAAGCTTGATTAAACCAATGGAAGACAATGAGAATAAGAGAAATCAAGAATATAGTTAGTAGAAAAACACCAAATGAAATGACAGAAATAAAGTACAGTGGTACCTTGAGATACAAACAGACCAACATTTTTTTAAGATATGAGCTGCGACCCGGTCCATATTTTTGTTCGAGATCCGAGTGAAATTCCGAAATACGAGTTGTGATTCGGGAAGCTGCCACTAGTTGGCACCTGGTGCATGGGTTCAGTACTGGCAGTTTGATATACGAGTTGACTGACTTAGAAGCTCAGTTACAGAACGAATTAAATTCGTATCTCAAGGGACCACTGTATATTATTAGTTATAATTGCTGTAAACACATTATTTTGCCAGTTAAAAGAGAAATCTCCCAAATTGCATTGAAACATACATGCATGAACACAAATGTACGCATGTATACAAACATGCTATTCCTAAGAGACCCTACTGAAACATGACAGGAATGGTTGAAAATAAAGGAGCAGAGAAGACATACCCAGAAATGCCAGGTTGGGGCATGGGCCTTAAACAAAAATTCTCAGACCTTGCAGAAACAGGGATGTTCAAATATATTATTTATAATAATAAAAGATTGGAAACAGCATACACATCTATTAGTATGGGATGAAAAAATGAATTTTGGCTTATACATATAATAAAACAATATAACAGATACGTGACTGAACTAGATAAAATGGGCCAAGGGGGATACACATTAAAGGCATAATGCTGAATGGAAAACCAAGTTGCAGAAGGCTATATACCATATGATATTATGGATGTAGGTTATTTCCAAAGAAAACTTTCTATTTCAGAATACTATATGTACATAAGAATGTACAAATCTGAAGAACACTTCAATGAATTGTCACAAAATGACATGCCTTGGAACCCAGCACGCTGATTAAGAAGTCAAACCTAACCAAGCATCCCAGAAGACCCCCTTGCTCTCTTCCAGCTACTATAGCCCTCTACAGGTAACTATCATTGTAACTTCTGACCGTAAAGATTGTTTTAGGCTATTTTTGAAATTTATGTACATGGGATAATATACCTAAAAGGTGTGTGCTCATACTGTGTCTGTCTTTTTTGACTCCATGTTATGTTTTGACATACATTCTATTGAAGCATGTAGCTATGTTTATTTATTCCCTTTGCTCTGCTAGGGTCCCACTAGATGACTATGCCATGACTCATTTATATACTCTGTTGGTCATCTATATTTGGGATTTTTCTTAGTCTCGGACTATGATTGATCTTGAACTTTCTTTTGATGCATATGTGCATGCATTCCTCTTGGGCACACAGTCAGCAATTGCTGGGTCCATGGTATCCGTATTTTCAGAGGAGACTCTTGGGTAGTTCTTCAAATTGGCTTTACCAATTTACTTCCCTAGCAGTGTATGAGAGTTCCAGCTACTCTGTATCATATGAACACTTGCTTATTAAGTCTTTCTAATTTCAGTCATTCTGGTAGTTCATGGGTATGAATTTTAAAACATACTCACACATAAGCACTGTACATCACCCGTGGATATATGCACAGTAAAAATATAAAATCATGAATGGGAAGAAGAGATATCAACCTTGGGTTATTGATTATCTCAAGACCAAGGGGAGAATCTGAGAGGGGAGAGATAAAATGGAAGGTTTCAACAGTACTTTTAAAGTTAATTTTAAACCTTGGAAACAAACATTTTTAGAACTGAGTGGGAAGTATATATGTGTATTTTATTTTTTCCAAATTATTTCTGTTTGATATATATTGTAATTAATATGTTTAATTTAAGAAAAAAGTTCTTAAAAGAAAAAATTATATGTACCCTCCACAAGGAAGCAAACAAATTCACAGTGTATCTAGTTATAAACACAATATTCAGAACATGACTAATAGATCAGACATTTCACTTCTGGGTATAATTATCTCAATACATGGAAATGTTTTAAGGAACAATATTACAAAATAAATAATTATGTGGGTGTGATAAAGGATTTGAAGCAAATAGCAAAGTTGAGTATTACCATTTATAATTTTTTGCAGGGCGAATTCACTATGCTGGGGTGGCTACCTCATGAGTGTCCATTTAGAAATCAGAATTTTTAGATATGTTGTTATACTGGGAGATTTCTACTCTATAGAGAGAATGTCATCACGCACGTGCTCCACAGGACTGGTACTATGACTACACGGAGACAGCAAGACCAGTAGAAAGAACCAGACAGACTTAACGTCTGCCTCTGCCACCTCCAGAGTTCTCTTTCGCTTTCCTGATGTCAAGATGGTGGGATAGTGAGAAGTTTCTCAACCTCAGCACTATTGACATTTGGACTGACTAATTCTCTCATCGGTTCTTTCTTTTAACGTTTCAACACTGACTCTCCCCCTTTTATAAATGAGGAAACCGAGGCTCAGAGGCCAGTAAGGGCGGAGAAGCCCACACACTCTGAGCCCGTGTGCTTTCCAACACAACCTGAGCGCAGCCTGGCGCCTGGCCCTCACCAAGCATGTGGCCTGTGTCATTATGAAGGGGAGGACCTGACCATGAGACTCATGGAATCGAGAACTGAGCCGCTTGAGAGCCAGTGTCCCCATCAGCTAAGGTCCACAAACGACCAGCCACCTCTCCCGAGATTGAGCTCCATGGGAAACCGAAGGGAGGGGCCATCTCCTTTCAGCCTTACGATAAAGGCCTGGGAAGACAGCTGGGGGAGCCCCTTAGTCAGCCGAGGGGAGCTGAGAGCCAGCCCTCCTCCCCACCCGGCATGCTGGGAAATCACATTTGTGGGAGAAGCTGAGACACACTCATCAATCGTTTTTGTCATTTGCACTAAAATATAATAATATCAGCTGGCCTTACCTCGTGTAAGACCACCGCTCTCTGTGTGCCAGCTCCCCATTGACCCACACCTCGTTATAGTCCATCAGAAATTTGACTCCTTCTCGCAACTTTCCTCACACCTGTGTTTTGATCAAAGATCTAGAAACAATGGCTCTACACTTGTCAAAGTGCTTTTAAACCTCCCTCTCTCTTTCAATCCTCTCAACAGTCCAGCAGGTAGGTATGCTTACCCAGGCCTATTTACAGATGAAAAGACTGAGGTCCAGAGGAGTTAAGTGGCCTGTGCAGGAAAGAAGAGGGGAAAAGGAGAAGAAACAGAGGGGCTCGGCCAGCCCCACACTGTTATATGCAGTTCCTAAACAACCAGGCATGGGCTGAGGCGGGGTGGCTGTCACTTCTCCGGATTGGGAACTCAGGCCAGCCACAGTGGGAAGGAGAGGCAGCACCCCTCAATGATGGCAGGCAGCAAGGAGGACCCTTAGAAATTCACCACCTCGTGAGAGGAAGAACAGAGGGCCAATGCATGGGTCAGTTTAATATCTGTCAAATCTCAAAGGCTAGGACAATTGGCTGCAAAGGAGACGGGACTTGGTCTGCACCCCTGCTAGGACATGTTGAAGATGCAGAGGTGAGGCAGAATAAGAGGGAGCAAGCCACATCCTGCTTAGACTCTCAGAAATGTGCTCTGTGCTTCCAGGGCCGATGCAGAACAACATCAGAACAACAGGAGCGGCCTGGGTACCACCGTTCCAAATGTCCCCCTCAACAATCAGGGCTCAATCTCAGGAAAGGGACCCTTGCTTTCATGCTCAGGCTGTCACAAAGGCACAGTAGAGAGCTCTACTGCCTTCCTCCCTGCTAAAAGGTGTGTGTGTGTGTGTGTGTACTACTGTGTGGTCCACTCAAAGCTCCCCTTCTCTTTGGTAGGGAGTGTGCACGGCTTGCTATCTTCAAAGAAAATTTCTCTCTCCAATCTCCCAAACACTGTATTTCAATCCTTTGTTCCCTGGAGGTAGGTGATGAGCTAAAGATGGCAAGAGCAGTTTCCAGCCACCCCCTCCACAAAGCTCGCATAGATGACTCAACGCCTCACCTTGGAACGAGTGGATGTTTTGCACTTACTGTTTTGTGCCCACCTGTGGGGCTTAAGAAAGAATTCCACTTTAGTATCCTGTCCCAGGAGCTTAGGCAGCAGTAAGGCCTATGCCCATCCTTGCCACAGTGCTCATCTTGGACCCCAAGCTCTACATATCTTCTTCCCAACCAGTATAACTAGATTTCTATCATATCCCCCAGTAATCTGACCCACATGCATAAGAGGAATCTCACTTAGTGAGTAGATAGAAGACTTAAAGAGTCTGGACCAGGACTCAGGTAGCCTTGTAAGCTGATCTCTCTCACTACAGGGCTGTGGGACCCTAAAGGAATCAGTCAACTTCTCTGGGCTTGTTTCTCAGGTCCTTCAAGCTCTGGGATGCTGACTTGGCCAGGGCCAGGCCAGTTTGATGACAGAAATGACTCTGTAAACCCTTTGGGCAGTGCCTGACATTTCCACTTCCATCAACAAGGTCTGCTTTGTTTCAGATGACAAGATGTCACAGGATGTCTTCTGCCTTAGGGAACAAGTACTCCCCCAGTTCAGGATAGAGACAAAAACAAAAGGGCAGGCCCCTGAGCCTAGGGGCCCCAGGGTGATGTCAAACCTCAGCATGTCCAGGAAGCTGCATGCTCCAAATAGCCTTATCCCAGGATCTAAAATAGGCAGCAAATGGAATGGTTTCCAGAATCCCCTTCAGCTAAAGATATAAATATCATGGGCTCGGGGATGTCCCAGCCATAAATCAACCAGCAAGGCCTATTTCTGTCCTTATCCCTTGCCCAGGGTTCCTCCTATGACCTCCATCCATTCTGAACTCCCCATCCTGGACTCCCAGCCACCTTAACACTGAAGTAGAAAGAAGTTCATTCTTTGACTTTGGGCAGAAGTTCAGCAGCTTGGTCATAGCAGCATGAGAATCCTACCACTGCTTACAGGCAAAGAGGTAAGCATTCTGGTGCCTCCACGGGTCTCTGTGAGCCTGCTTAGCATGAGTCCACTCTTGACAGGCTGGGCAACTTCCAGTACATGCCCAGTTTCCTAGCCTGGATGACCAAGTGACAGCCCACAGGCTGCTGTGATTTTCCCCGAGTAAACACTCTGCCTGGCTGAATTGGGCTTCTCCTTCATCTCATTACAGAAATTAAAGTCCCACCTCTTAAGGGCACTGCGAGGATTAAATGAGACGCTGTAAGTAAAGCACTAAACTTAGCACCTGGAAAGTTGCACACTCAGAGAATAAGACTTACCCTGCCACCCACACTGGCCATTAGCAGGAGCCAGACTTACAGCTGACTCATGTCTGTCGAGATCTCCTTTGAGGAGATTTTTGTCCATTTGAAACCCTAAGTCAGCTTCAAATCCCCCAGTTGGGAAGACCTTTGAAGACATTTGGTCTACTATGAGACCCTGAATCAGTTCCCTGGTAAACTAACCAGGCGATGTAGGGCCAGTGCAGACTATGGTCTCATGTCCAGTCTTCTACTGCCCTCTGCAGGTTCCGATGTGATAGCGCGGGCATGTTGGCTGCCTCCTTGTGACCAAGGATCATCACTGTAGATCTGAGGCAGTGTACAGATTAAGACAGCAGGCAGGGCAAGGCCAGGTGTCTCAGAAAGACAGCACCTCAACTAATAAAACACTTGTGTGTTTGATTTTCCATGACCACGTTGCCTTGCCTCTGTCCTAAGCTCAAAAGAGAATTCAGTCATTGTTCAGCACTTATGGCCTCACTAATATAGCAGACACATCTCAGTCTCCAGATATGCCCTAGAACATTCCAGAAAATGCACTGAAATATACATATGTGGATATCAATGTAAATACTGGTACAATTTCTAAAGTTCTTTTGTTTTAATCATGCTATCTAAAATACTCTGAGGAATGGAATTTTATAAGAAAAAGTGTGGGGGGGTACATGTGTTAGGCATGTGCATGTGAATGTAAGGTTGGCTAAGATATGGCCAATGTTAGCATTTGGTGTGGTTATAATGATTAATAAGCATTTCTCCTGTGCCGGCCAACTAACAGTTTTGTTTAGTAGTGACATCAAGATCCAGGTTCGACTGCATGATTTCCACTATCCTTCCATGGCCAGAATCATGAACCCTGTTGGGCAGAAGGTATTTTATACAATGAAGGCTCGTGACAATGTCACATCATCCCCCTAGTACCACACAGTGATGGAATCATCTGTTGGAGCAACGACAGGGAATGTCTTCCCTTCTCTTGTCTCTCTACCAACCTCAGGGTCTTAGCAGATTTCATGAGGCCCAGATAGTACATCATAGTAAGGAAGTCAAGTTGTTGATAGCTGCAGATTCTTTATATAACTGGATCTTTCAGGTCATATATTTATATAGAGCTGGAGAAGACCTTAGACATTATTCCAGTCCAATTCTTTCATTTTGCAGTGCAATGAAGTACAGAAAAGGGAAGTGACAGACCAACGTCACATAGAGACACAGCTGGGATGAAAACCCAGGCTCCCTGACTGTTTCTCTTCTGGCTGATGTCGATTTTTGGTAGTATCATTTCTAGATGGAAATTACTCTGGCATCAAAGGAAGATTTTTAAACCTGACCCTTCTTTTGCTTCTTCTTTTTCTGTGAAATATACCAAGGGGAAGAGAAGAAAGCTAGCACATTGCACGCATTCAATAATTGGGTTTGTTGGGTTTTTGTGTTAGGGAGTAATCTTCCTTAATGCAACTTAACAAAATTAGATTCAATTAACCTTGAATTTGTTTCATTCTTTATTCTCTCCGATGACCCAAAGGTGGTTAGAGGTTTGACTCTCACCACACTGTACCATTACAAATTTGAGTATGGATCTGACATTCATTGGTTCGAAGGAAAGGCTTTCTGAGGAAGGCACATGAATTTAAAGTAACCTTGGTGTAAGCTTCTGGAGGTCTGTGGGATTACTCTTTGAAGGACAGACACTGTCAATACTTGAAGTTATACAGTCTGTCCAGTGAGTTGGGACATAGTACTTCCTAAATCTACTTGATCATATACATGATTAAAACAGATATGAAATGATCCTTAATTGCATAGCAGCCACTTGGGCCTTGGGCCTAATAGTTCTGAATTTGCTTGTCATTATGTTTGAAAATCACATTTT
Organism: Rhynchonycteris naso; assembly: GCA_037038555.1. Classification (NCBI taxonomy): domain Eukaryota; kingdom Metazoa; phylum Chordata; class Mammalia; order Chiroptera; family Emballonuridae; genus Rhynchonycteris; species Rhynchonycteris naso. The sequence goes on along the minus strand of CM072998.1, from coordinate 202,250,547 downwards.
TGATCAAAATCTTCCAATGCTCTCTGTGTTCTTCCAAACACCATTCTGCTGAATCACAGCATTGTCATCCTGCGACTTCTATAGATTCGTGTTCTACAGGGTACATTCCGTGCTCCGTGGAGCCCTGGGTAGTATCAGAATAGTCTGCTGGGGGCTTTCTCTTCAGACCCTTATAGACCAGCGTTTACAATTCTCTGGTACATCAGTGACACACTAGAAAGGAATGATAGAGAATTTACTGCCAGGGTCTTCCCATAGCAAATGTCCCCTCTCACCCTCTTGTACACATGCTGCTTCCCACCACTGCCAGCTACCATTCTTAGACCAACCATTCTGCAGTTCCAGCTGTTGGAAATGCCCCCAGGGTAGGACCCCTTAATTTCCTAGTCATTTATTTATCTTTGTTGAGTACTTTCCACATGGCAGGCACCCTAGTAGGCTCTGGAGATACAGAGATGAGCCAACATAGAAGTAGCCTCTTTTCTGAGGCACTGCCAGTCCTTCAAAAGCACAGAATCAGCTGCTCAGTCAAATCTACTGCAGGGATTTTAAATCACTAGTGTGTTTTCACATAGCAAGGGGGCTTAGGTTAGAATCTCTGGTTTAGGTCTGGGGCCTCGGAGGGGCTCATTAAATCATCAAGTTGTGCATCAGATTGTTTAAAACTGATAGAGAGTCACGCCCCACCTCTCCTCTCAGGGAATGGGTTTCAATAATTGTCAGCACTAGGGCCAAGGTGGGAAGGTTCTGGGCTGTGGCAAGGTTGCTGCAGAGCTGTGGACATCCTCACTGCCCAGTAGCCCCACACATTGTTTGAGTGGCTCTTGCCCCATAGCTGAAGCTATTGGCAGGATGGCCTAAGGACCCATCTACCCCCCTCACAATTAGTCCTGATGTCTGAGATGGTCGATTAACCTGCCCTGGGGGCTCTCCCACCCCTGCAACACTTTGGGTCCATAGTACCCCCTTTACCTCTAAACCCAAAGAACCTATCAAATTTCCCACCAAATAACCCAGGAGGAAATCCAACTTGGGGATCACGAAGAACCTGGTTCTGCTACCTCAACAGAGACTGCCATGGCAAGCAAGTGAAGGGTCCAGTGTATGCAGGGACCACCTCAGCAAACTCAGACCCTGGGCTGGTTCTGAGGGTCCAACAGTGGGAGAAACTGTCCCAGCCTGGTCTTCTTTTACCAGACATTATTCACCACAAGTACCACAGAGGACCTTCCCAAAAATGATTATGACAACCATGGAATTCTGTGTACTCTGCTACAAACATTTCCAAGGCAGAAACCAATCACTGTATAATGAGATCATCTGCAAAGTCTTCCTAAAGGGCTGCAGTCTTCAAGGCCACTGCGTGTCCTCAGTATCAGCCTGGCACATGGTCATCACAGAATAACTGTGGATCATCTAATTAATTAAAGCATCATCTTTCTCTCTCCACCTCTACAGTTCCTCACAGTGTTTTTAACAAAGATGGGTCTCAGAAAACATGCTAGCGATGGACACTAAAGATTACGTTCTTCTGGACTTTTATCCATTACCCTCATCTTCATAGAAAATAATGAAATCTGTGGGTGACAGCTGTGTATCAAACAGCCCTCCTTCCCATAAGGAGGCCCAGCTACAAGCTGCAGCTTTTAGAGAGGGGGGTTCTTGTTATTTTCCCACAAGTTCAAGGGAATGCCTCCATCGGATAGTGGAGGGCAGCACTGACTCAAGGTTTCCCGGCTGAAAAAGAGCCTAATGTCTCACTGTTCCATCTGCAAACATTCCCCTGCAGTTGACAGGCCTATGCTCAGGCCTCCGCCGGACTGAGCAGCCACAGACTGAGTGGGCACATGAGAGGCATCATACCAGGGTGGTGAACTTGTCCACGCAGGCATTGCGAATCTTCTCCGGGGTGGCAGGGCTGTCCAGCCGGAAAAGCTCCTTTGCATTGGTATCTGTATGCTGAGCGCGAGCTGCACGGATAGCATCCTTGATGGCAAAGAAGACGGAAGCAGCCAGAAAAAGAGGTGGCTCTCCAACCGCCTGAGGGGACAGAGTGGGGGACAGGAAATCAGGCGAGAGGTCCCATCCTCCACAGCAGGAACCCAGTGATGCTGGACGTGATGCCAGACCCTCAGCCACCAGCACTAACAGGCCTCAGCTAATCAAAGGCCAAGAACAATCAATCCACTAAGTGACTAGACCTCGTTGGCATATTTCTTTTAACTCTTACTATGTGATTCTGTGGTGACACCATGCACACATAATGTACAACTAAAAGTAATATTTGAGGCCCTGGCCAGCTAGCTCAGTTGGTTAAAGCATCATTCCAACACGCCGATGCTGTGCGTTTGATCCCCAGTCAAGGCACATACAAGAAGCAACCAATGACGGCATGAATAAGTGGAACAACAAATCAGTGCTTCTCTCTGTGTGTGTTTCTATCACTGTTTCTCTCTCTTCTTCTTTCTCTAAAAATCAATTAAAATTATTTTTAAAAACAAATAAAAGTAACTAGTTATATTTTATAAACAAACAAAAAAACCTGACATAAATTTTAACCCTTTCCTCACAGCTATAAGCCTAGGGACATAATCTACCTGCAAGTCTAATACCAACATTTACAGGCACTGTAGTTATGCTTACAGCATCTACTGAAATGTAGGCATCAAAACATCTAACAAAGGTGGTTTTATTCCCCAAAGCACAGATCAGAGACTATGTATCAGAATCACTAGGGTGGGTCACTTGTTAAAAATGTATGATCCAGGGCAGGGGTGCCCACACTTTTTCAGCTTGCGAGCTATTTATAAGATGACCAAGTCAAAATGATCTACCTACAATAAAAATTCAAAACATAAATTTGTTTCTTCTATATTATCATTATTTAAGTCACTATTATTACTATTTAATATTGTGTATTCTTCTTTCACCTTTCTCCTTCTCAGCTCTCTTTTCGGAGGAAAGTCAATGTCATAGTTTTTATGAACAGTCCGAAAAAGCCACTCCACATTTCCCTTCTTTGGAATAGCAATGACACACAGACAGATGAAGCAAACGCACTTAGAATATGACATAGTGAAAAAAATCCCCTCCCATTCTGTATGAAAGTGGTAGGTTTTAGGCTTCTTACTCGGACCAGTTACGGCACTCATTTTTATACCCTTTGCTATATTTAGTTTAAATAAATTGAAGGCTAACTACGCAGCAATGTAACTGAACAAGTTAGCGCGGTTTAATGCGCATGAGTAGGGTGTCAAAAATTCAGACATCAGATTGGCTACCCTGTATGCCAATCAAAAGACAAATGTCTTTTTAATGTCACGTGATCTACCCACACTTCCTTCACGATCGACCAGTAGATCGTGATCGACGTATTGAGCACCCCTGATCCAGGGTCTTATTCCAGACACAATGAATCAAAATTTCTAGGGGTGGGCACCACAGAACTGCATTTTTATCATGAGCCAATGGCAGGAAGTGCAGAGTGTCCCAGACGCTCTCATAGTAATGTAACCCATGAGGTGAGCAAATGTGGGTTTCATTGTTTACAGGTGATTATCAGTTCCCCTTAGACCTAGGACTATATCACTCAAGTTGGTTGATTTTTAACCATTTTTTCATACTTATTGGGGACTCAGAAGAAGCAGAAGATGGTTATTATTCTTCAGACATTCTGACCAAGTGTTAAGGTCAGGTGGCAGCCACTAAAGGAAGTGACAGGGGGTGTGTAACCTGAGAACCACAGTGAATATGTGGTTCTCGTGTTGTATCTGAGAGATTTTCTCTAGGCCCAAACATCAAGAATACACACCTGAGATATGGGTAAAGGTCAGGATTTGACCCACAGGATTGGATTAAGGAATTCCTCACTGTTCCCAAAGGAGCTGGGGTCAGCTGCATGCAGGTGGTTTGACACTCAACCCAGTTTCCTGGTTCTCAGGCAGGACTGCTCGCCCCTCCACCAGCATCACCAAAGCCAGTGTCAAGCCCTCTACTCTCTCCCAGACAAGCCCCCTGCAGACCCACACGGCAGGTGATGGGAGCCCCCATCACACACCCCGCCATAGCCTCCCACAGTGCAGATAGGAAGGCAGCCCAGACTTAGGTCCACAGTACCTTGGATGCATAGATGGCCTTCTTGTTAGGAGAGTCACGGAGCAGAGACACCCTGAACTCAGTGGGGATGCTGCCAAATGCAGGGATCTTGTAGGTGCTGGGGCCACGGCTGAGCAGGCTCCCCTCGGGGGAGTAATGCAGCTCTTCCAGGGTGAAGAGACCCAGGCCCTGGACAAATGCCCCTTCCACCTGCAGGGCAGACAGAGACCATCCACACAGTACCTTCCCACTTTCCAGGGACAGGCATTGCTCCCCACAATGGGCACCACGCCCAACCCAGCACGGGGCCTGGAAAGGAACTGAAAACAGCTCTGCACTGCATTCCTGGCTCCCGCACCCGGGCCCACCTCCCTGGGCCTTCGCCAGGCATTGGCACAGGCTGAGCCCAGGCATTAACACTGAAGGTCAGTTTCACAGCTTGTCAGTGAGTGATTCCAGGAGGCTCAGGTAGAGGTGGGCATAATTTCCCATTAAAACCTGCCGCAGGGCAGATGAAGATGTTCCTCCCATGTCGCCACTGGGGAAATGGTGACTCCAAGCTGAGACAAAAGCTCACAGGCTAACCATTGCTGAGCATCCCTCAGGGGCCCCCGCTCCTCCTATGTGCTGAGAAGAAACATGCACTTTTGAGCATCCCCACAAGAGAGGAGAAATCTTTTGGATAGCTTCCAGGTTTTTGATCTCTCAGCCATGCCAGTCCTCTGGGAGAAAGAGAGTCCCTGCTGTAGCTTACGGATCTGTTTGGGGGCACCTGCCACACTCTACTGGCCCTGACTCACTCCACAGAATCAGGTAGGTGGTGCCACATAGCCAGACAAGAGTATTCTGCAGGAGACTAGGAGATGAATGTCCTTGTGTCTGTGGTGCCGGGCTTAGTGGTGCCCATATTAGGGGCTCCACCAATGGCTGTTCAATGAATGAATGAATTGATTGACTAGCAATGAAATTTCTGTATACTCAGTAATTGTCCATTTCTGAGAAACATAATTTACATTTTCTACCAGATGCTCAGTACTTCAGGTCCCGATTCCTCCCCATTTCCTCTTGTTACACCTGCTCTGTCCAATACTCTTATATTTTCCAAAAGTGCTTTTCTTTGGGGTATCCCTTTACTCTTCTTGCTCAAACCTATGCTTGAGTACATTGGTGTCCTTGGGGAAGGGAGGTAAGGAGGTCAGAAAGCTCCCCTGACCTCAGAACTCACTGCCTGCACATTGATCTCACACTCAATCTCCATGCAACTATGTTCCCTTTCACACTGTGCATGCAAGCATGCATGCATGTACATGTGCGTGTGATTGCACACCCAATGTTTTCCTCATTCATCTTATTCTCCAAGGTGTGAGTACCCTTTCCAAGTCAATCCACATTAATCTGTCTACTGCCTCAAGAGGTGGGTGGGCTGTCATTCATCTACATCCCACTCTGAGGGAGACACTCTTAGTACCATGTGCAGACCCACATAAAAATGACATTGACAAGATGCTGTGGCTGGTGACCATAGAAAGGGAATGGGGCACATCAGTAGCCAAGTCCATCACCACCCTGGTTCCCTGGGAGCATTACCTGTCCAATATCAATGGCAGGGTTCAGACTGCAGCCAACATCCATGACGATGTCTGTGCGAAGGTTCTATAGAGGAGAACAAAGTAAAACAGTTGGAGAAGAAAAGAATGTGTGGAATGATGGACGGGTCTTGGTGACCCTTAGACGATGTGCCAACCCAAATTGTACTTTTGCAAGCAGAGTAATCTGGGCACGTTCAGGCAGGAGTGTTCACCCTCTGGCCAGTCTCCACGGCCATAGTCATTGCTCAGGACTGAGTTCTGAATAGCAGTTGGGGAAGGGGTGGGAGTGGCAATGGTTTCAGTAACCTGAAATAACTGCACACACTCCCACATGTGAATGGGAGGGCAAGGTTGACAGGTTATTGGGGCTTTGAACCTGAATCTGGGTAGATCATGTGAGAGAAGGGGTCAACAAACTACATTCCATGGGCTGGATCCAGCCAGTCCTTCTGTCTTTGTACAGCCCGTGAGCTACATGATGGTTACATTATTAAATACCCAACAAAAATTTTAAAAAGCATCCTGACCAGGCAGTGTCGCAGTGAATAGAGCATCAGACTGGGATGTGGAAGGACCCAGGTTTGAGACCCTGAGGTCGCCAGCTTGACCGCGGGCTCATCTGGTTTGAGCAAAAGCTCACCAGCTTGAACCCAAGGTCGCTGGCTCCAGCAAGGGGTTACTCAGTCTGCTGAAGGCCCACGGTCAAGGCACATATGAGAAAGCAATCAATGAACAACTAAGATGTCACAACGGCAACAAAAAACTGATGATTGATGCTTCTCACCTCTCTCTGTTCCTGTCTGTCTGTTCCTATCTATCCCTCTCTCTGACTCTCTCTCTCTGTCTCTGTAAAATAAAATAAAAAGAACATGTGGTGATGTGTGATAACTGCACGAAATGCACATTCAGCGTGCAACAATAACGTTTTATTGGAGCACAGCCACGCTCTTTTGTTTCCATGTCTATGAAACAGAGTTGAGGCAGCATCTTTGTGGCCAGAAAGCCTAAAGTTTTTATCTCTGGTCTTTTATAGGAAGTTTGCCGAGCTGTAAGGTACGGCATTATTTTCCTAACCACAGAGTTTGTCTCATGGTATTGCAATTCAGTTGTTTCTCTTCTTTTTTCCCCTCTTTGTACTGAAGTTTTGCAAACTTCTCACCTTATGATCCCCTGTTAAGCAGTCAATTTCCACTTCAGAGCAAGCTACCCCGTAGGTGAAGTAGTGGAAGGGGTTCCCTGAGTTGGTCTCATAGCTGTAGCCAAGGTTGGGTGTTCTGGGGGAGAAAAGAGAAAGCATGCACGCATACTGAGATGAACATGTACCCCGCCCCCAACACACACAAACGGCTTGTCCCACACAATCTTAAGACCCCAGAGGTTTTATCTTTTCATTCAGCTGTTCTTCCAAAAAGTCCGTATGTTTTGAATATTTTTTAACCTGCTAGTGAAACCAAGGTATTCCAGAGCACTGTGCCTCTTGTCTCTGTTCTATTTTGCCAATGACCCTCATATGAATCATTTTGTACAGCCGAGCAGTGTTTAGTATCAGCATGCTGGCCTCTACGTGTGGAAACAGAAGTGACAGAGTTCCCTGAGGTCACGAAGGACATGTAAGTCACACTCCAAAGGACCCGTGAGCTAGAATTCAAGATCTCAGAACCAAAGGCTCCTGGGCTGATGCCTGGGCTGCTCACCTTCTCAAGGTAAAAGTTAACAAGATCAGTAGCTCAAGCCCTCCTGGGTGCAGCTTTAAGTGGCCATTACTTCTCATCTACTGGTCCCTTCCAAGTTTTGCCAAACGATTTGAGGAAAGGGCTGTTAATAAAGCAAATGCTCTCTTATACAGTTTTTCTTTTTCAATCTGAGTTATCTTATAGAATTCTAATTTTGTATATAATATATATGTACGTGCATATGTGTGTGTATTCTCACACTAGAGTTTACTATACTCTGTATCTATAGCCTTCTCTACATTACACAGAAATCATGTGAGCTGATGGGGTCAGAATCTACATGAAAATAAACCCCACACAGGGCAGGGCTGAGGGAGAAGGCTTCTCCCAGAAGAAACTATCACTTACTTTAACCTTTCGCTTAATCATCTTCACTTGGGTGTTCTGGTATAGAACCCCAATTTTATCAACTCCAAAAATGAAATAGGAACTTATCAGAAAATCTGCACTACTTTGTGTTTACGTAGGTCAAATATTATATAACTCAGAGAGCATTGGCAAAACATTACTTTGCCTAAAAAATAAAAATATATTTAAAAAAAAAAAACAACTTTTGAAGCGAACATAGAACTATTTGCAAAAATCATTCTGTGAAAGAAAAGGCCCTAGGTAAATTTCCCAGGGAAAACTAAAACATTATGACTGATAGTTAATATGATTATATCTTGTTACAGCTTCTAAATCAGGTGGCCTGGGTCTCGCTCTTCATGTGGCCACTGAATTTTAAATCTCACTGTAAGTTCTGCTGAATTCTGCATTTCATAACAAGACCATGTGCTCTAAATCCCCCTCTCATTCTTTTGATGGAAAGCTCTGTCAAGACATCCGATGCATAGTATAAAGTAACACACATGGGTAATTCAGAACACAGGACAGCCCTGGTTCTCGTAGGAGAGTGCTGATGGAAGTTGGTCATTGCCCCATTCTGTGATAAATGAGGAAACAGGCTCAGAGGGAATCACTGATTTCTCCAAGTGGAGTAGTGTACTAAGCCCAGAACTGGAACAGGGGTCTTTTGCTGTGGCAGCTAATGCTTTTGCCTCCTTGGCACAGAGTTTGGTGTTCCTACGTATTTTAAAGCTTCTTTAAGTTGAAGTTAATGTAAGTCCACTGAAGAGATAAGAGTTTTGGTGGAATTGCTCTTTTCTGACCACAGGCTGCCAGAATTCAGGCTGGAAGGGACCCAGGAGGTTAGGAAGATGGCACATTTGTGAGATGGGTAAGATCACCACCATACATACTTGTAAAACCCAGTAGCGGACAAGCTCACTGCATCCAGGTAGGCAGCTGCAACCTAGGGACAAGAAATGGCCATCAGGAAGGAGTAAGCCTGGTTTCCAGAAGCCCTGACCTAACACTAAGATTTTTGTAAGCTCATCCTCCTCACGTGGAAGTTGATCAACACTTCACCGGTGACTCTCACTTCCACACCTTACCTCACGGTCTCGCTGCCACTCTCTGCATCAGACCCTTGACTTCCAAACCCTGAAGGGCTACCACAGCCTCCTAACTGGTCTTCCTGCCCCAAGTTGCCTCCCCATCTGCTTTGTCACCTAGCCCAGCCAGAGAGATCACCTAATCACACCGCACTGCCCATGTCACTCTCCTACTCTAGGGCTTCTGATGGCTCCCCATTGCCTGACGTTAAGGACCCGAGTCGTCACTGGCATTGCCACTCCAGCCAAACTCAAGTGTTAATTCTCTCCCAACCCTTCCATGTCCCCATCCCTGAGCACTTCTGTTTACACATTTCCACTGCCATATCTGTCCAAATCCTTTTCTTGCGTCAACAGCCCGCTCAAGCTCGCCTCTACAACTGCCTCTCCTCGGTGAGTCCTCCCTGTATTGGCTGTTACAACAGCCACTCTCTGTATTCCTCTTTTAATATCTGTGTCCTCCTTGATACTTTCCTATTAATAAAGCTACCATCTATCTTTCCATCCATCCTGTCTCCTTAACTACACCGTAAGTCTTTGAGGGTACCTCCAACACTAGCACAGCACTAAGATTTAATTTACTGTTGATATAGTTTGCATCATGATTGTTGGCAGTTACCAAGCTCTTCACTATGTACCAGATGCTATTGAGTAATTTGCACATATTATCTTACTTAATATTCAGCACAACCCTATAAGATCAGTACTATTATTACCTTCATTTTTACAGATGAGAAAAGGTTTAGAAAAAGTTTCTCTAGGATCCTTACCTATAGATAGTATCAAATATATACATATATAATGGTGGTGGTTTTAATGGCTTGTTTTCGATACAGTATAGACACGACACTGAAGAGATTTGAAGGAGACACTGAAGGAGACTTGTCATCTCCTGTCCACACCTTTTTGATCATGGCCTTTTTTGAGGTTATCTGCTTAGAAGGAACACTGGACTATATGGCTAATAGTTGAGGACAAACCTTAGATCAACGGGTTATAAAGGCTGTTGTTGAAAATATTAGCATTGCCTTCCAAATATACACTAAAACCTAAACTACCCAAATCAGCATACATTCATGTAATATGCATGTATGTGGACTCATGAGTGTGGGAAGGGAAGCAGAGGTCATGGGAGGCAGAGGAAGATGTGTGGGTATGTCAGAAAAAGTTGATTTTTTTTTAATCTGTCACACTACCTGAACTGGCTCGTGTACAGTCCCATTTTACGTGTTACTGCTGTGCCCAGTTGTCTCGTTCCAACACCAGGGGAAGGTGAAGCAGGGCCACCATCAATGTCTCTGCTTCTTTGGGAAGCTAAAGTCTCCTACCTGAGAGAGACTCCTTGCAGCTCCCCTCTGTGGGTTTCTGACATGCAGGTCTCCCAACTAGAAACCACAGAACTGGTTTCATTCTTATTAGGAGTGCTTGTTCTATTACTCCTAAAATCAGATCTTGTATAATGTCTTTTCCTCTCACTGTGTTGAAGATGGAGTCTCAAAGGACCCAGACTTCAAAGCTGGGAAGGGGAAGACGCTGATGGGGGAAGACCTCTGAGAAATGAAGGTTTGAAAAAAAACAGACTCATCAAGACTGTGGACCAAGGAGGTGTGGGGCCAGGCCTGAGTGAAGAACTCACAGTGAGGGTGTTCATTGACTTCTCAGGCTCAGGGCCATGAGACCCCGGTCCCTACAGAGCTGTCAAAATCCTGGGCCGAAAACTTTTCTCAGGTGACTTCCCTCAACTATGAAAACCACTGCAAAAGGGACCCAGCAAGGTTGACCATTTACTTGTCCTGGAAAGCAGACAGACCCCCTCAAATTCTCCCTGCTGTGTGACTAGACCACAATCTCCTCTTCCTGCTCAGGGTGGGGATAGGGCCCTGCCCCTCTATTTCATGCTCATTTGCAAAAGCCACTTGGGTCAGCTCAGACTTACCCAGTCTTCCCAGGAGCCACTGGGATTCTTTCTCTTGAAGGGTTCCAGCCTTCTCAGGATGGTCTGGCAAGCTTCCTAAAGAACACACCAACCGCACACCAGACACATCAGTCCCCTGCAGGCCCTGGCACAGGGCAAACCTTGAGGGCCTCGGAAAAGACACCTCCAAGTAATGCTGTGCCCAGGGTGCCACCGAAACAGCCTTGCCACTCTCTCAAGTATTACCGAAGCCTATGGTGGAAACCACTGGAACCTTCGAAAGGGACCGCCACTGGCCTTTGCTTGGAGAGCACTTCCTGACCCAGTTCTTATGCTGACAAAGAGTAAGATGTTTGAGGGGTCCCTTAGGAGGTGCCTTCTCTCATCAAACTCCTCTGTTTGATGACATCTTCCACATGGGAGGAGAAGCAAGTAGGCCTGACCTGGCCAACCCCACAATAGAGTTTCAATTTTGGCCCATTGTCTGGTGGCCTGTTCTCATACAAGGGAGTATGTCTTCCTAGAGCCTCCTGCATTTCCTCCAACTCGCCTCCCCTTCCTACACTTATCCTTCTTGACTTTGGTGGAAGTGATTGTGGGTCTTGGACCTGTCTTTCAGCTCAGCATTTGGAGAAACAGTTTCCCCAAAGGCATGGTCACAGCCAAAGAGCCTGCAAGGACCATTTCAGCTCCCACCCCGGGGACTCTCTGGGCCCACAACGCTGGGCTGGCCCTCAGCGCTGCTGGTTCCTGAGGCTCCTTACGTAGACGGCCTGTCCATTGATGTCGGTGCTGACAGAGGCGGCCGTGGCAGAGGTGTTGGGCACCATGCTAGTGCTTGTCTCACTGATGTAAATCTTAGAGGTGGGGATTTTCAGAGCTCTGCTGGCCACCTGTGAAGAAAGACAGCACCATTCTTTAGGGAGGCGGTGAGCACGGAGCCTGTCAGGGTCACAGGTATAGGCAAGAAAACAATTCTGTAAACTATAATTCTACTGAGACAGGAATGCTCTCGTGTCTCCCTGAACTTGAAGCAGCAGTTTATAGAATGGTTTAGTCGGAGAAAAACTTCTTAAACCTCATGGTAATTAAAAGCACTTTTTAACAAATTGCTAGTTACAAGACAGGGGGATGTAAAGTACAATATTAGGGAATACAGTCAATAATATTGCAATAACTATGTATGGGGCCAGATGGGTACTAGAAATAGCAAATGAACACTTTGTAGAGTATATGAATGTGTGATCACTATGCTGTCGATCTGAAACTAACACAAAAATAATACTGAATTAAACTGTAATTGATAAATAATTTTTAAAATGTGTTTTAAAGCTAACCCTCATTTTTTTTTCTGAAGTGAGAAGTGGGGAGGCAGAGAGACAGACTCCCGCATGTGCCTGACCAGGATCCACTTGGTATGCCCACTACGGGGCGATGCTTGCCCATTTGAGGTGTTGCTCTGTTGCAACCAGAGCCATTCTAGTGCCTGAGGAGGGGGTCATGGAGTCATCCTAAGCGCCCTGTACAACTTTGCTCCAATGGAGCTTTGGCTGCAGGAGGGGAAGAGAGAGATAGAAAGGAGAGGAGGAAGGGTGGAGAAGCAGATGGATGTTTCTTCTGTGTGCCCTGGCTAGGAATTGAACCCAGGATATCCACATGCTGGGCTGACACTCTACCGCTGAGCCAACTGGCCACGGCACCCTCATTTTAAAAAATCTAATTTGTCCAGTCACAGGAGCCAAGCAGGTGTGCCCACTGTAATCAAGCACCACCATCCAACTCCACTGTGAGGAATCTCACATGTGTGCAGAACTAGCTACCTTTACACACATACCACACCCACCTTATACACAGTCACAGAGCCCTAGAATGTTGGTAACAGAAGTGACCTCAGAGATCACATGACCAACCTCTTTGCACAAATGAGGAAACCTGAGGCCTAGATGGGAACTTTGCTCAAGGTCACATTTGAATGAGTAGCAGAGGTTGTAGCTGGTTGGCTCAGTCAGTTAGGGCATTGCCTTGAAATACTAAGATTACAGGTTTGATTCTGGGTCAGGGCACATAGGGGAAGCAACCAATAAACGTACAATTAAGTGGAACAACAAATGAATGCTTCTCTCTCTCTCTCTCTCTTTCTCTCTTTCTTCTCTCTGTCTCTCTAAAATCAATTAATAAAAATAACAAATTTAACAAAAAAATTTTAAATAAAGGAACATCAGAGCCAGGGCCAGAGCCTGGGTCTGATTCTGCCTCCAGTGTGTCCCCTGCTCAGTTTCTCTTGGCACCTCCCCTCACACACAGCACATTCCCAGACTACTCACCTGCACCATCTTGGTGTGGAGGCCTTGGCCCATCTCGGTGCCCCCATGGGTCAGCAGCACAGAGCCATCAGTGTACACATGAATCAGGGCTCCTGCCTAAGGAACGGGAAGAGTGCCAGACACAAAATGTAGCAAATTCTAGTTCAGCTTAAGACTTGAGGCAAAAGGTACTGCAGCCAAGGGGAAAGAGGGCCAGCAGCAACATTTCGGATATAAATCCCAGACAAAATTAAAACAGCATCCATCTCATGCTTTGACTGGATAGCCCTTCAGCACTTAGAAAAATTTTTATCTCTCTCTCTCTCTTTCTGTGCCTCCCATCCTCAGAGAAACCCATTTATTTGTCCTCACTCTACAGATGAAGAAATAGAATCAGAAAGGCAAAGTAACTGTCCATGGTCCCACAGTCACGACCAGTAGGAACTAGAATTCAAGCCCAGGTCTCTGTGTCTCATGCAGCCCTCATTGTCCCATGGTATACCGGACAAATAGGGGTATGAAAATTCATGAAAACTGCAAAAAGCTCCTGTAGTCAGCTCAGGTCCGAGTGAGTTTTCCCTTGCAAAGGGGGGGAAATGGTGACCAGTCCTGAGGAGATGGGCAGAGTTATAAAAAACAATTACCTGATTCAGGAAAGGAACAGTGAAGCATATTCCAAACTTGGTAGGAATTATACACAATCCTCTCTTTTTCCAGCAATTCTCCCTGGAGAGAAAGGAACAGTCTCATAAAATCTTCTGTCATATTTATGGCAGGTTGAACATATTTTCAGTCAACAACTTTGTAAAATTGAAATTAGGCATTCTCAGAGCCGCCCGTACAGTCACTGTGATACCTGTGTTGTGCGCCTATCATGTAGACAGGATGAGAAAGGTAGGGCTTTGGGTCCTGGGTCCTTCAGGGCAGCTGGAGTAGGACACACACCCCTATCCTGAGAATCTGATTTTAAAGTATCATCACTCTTCTTCCCCAAGTGGAATTCTAACTGGGTCAGGGTATCTTGGTGACCTCGGCTATGATTGTTCCAGGGAGAAATGTTGGCTCACTGATGCTAATGGTAATGACTCCTCTGTGCTTTATATTAGGTTTTCCAAATAACTCAGTAAAGAAGACACCAGAAGTATAATTATCCCCACTTTGCAGATGATGAAATTGAGGCCCAAGGAGGTGGAGTGACAGCCAAGGCCATATTTATAGATTAGTGTTAGGGGCAGGCACCAACTTCTGTGTTCTTAGTCCTGGGCAGTGTCCCCTAGAACGTGGTAGGTCCAGGCGGTGGACAAACACGTAAAGATGAACCACATTGAGGGGCTCTGATGCTGTGTGCAGGCTATGAGCCCACCTGCCCCTGGACTAAGGGCACTTCCCAATCTATGGATGAGCTGGCAAACTCAGCAGCCTCATAAGTTATGTATTAAATTATTGTATTCTTAGTTCTGCAAAAACACTGTCAAATATGAAACCCAAGAGGGCACCAGGATATTGGGCTCCTTCCCTCCCAGTGCTTACTTGTTGAACTTGTCAACCTCACTCTTCCTAGCGTGAAACTGAGAGCTTGATAGACATTCATCCCAGCACCTGGGCAAGTTGAACCCCTCAAGCTTCTGGTTGAAGTGTGTCAAGTCCCCTTCTTTGTAAAGGTTCTTCATCCGCACCTTCGCAAGGAGAGACATGGAAGCCATGTTGTTGGCAGCAGATGAGAGGGGCAAAACCTAAAGTTCAGCTTCTGGGCCCCTCTCCTCAGCACCTGCCTGTTCTCTGCCCGTAAGGGAGATACCCAAGATACAAAGCTATTGTCCCCTCCAAGTAGCCTAACCCACTCTAACTTGTGCCACCGAATTCCCAGCTTACTTCCTCAGCAGGCAGCCCACAGGTGATTGCGACTTCACTTATCCAGTGCTCAGCAACGAGCATCGCCTGGGGCCCACCGAAACCTCGGAAGGCCGTGTTGGAGGGCAGGTTGGTCTTGCACAGCCGCCCAGTGCCCCGGATGTTGGGAATTTTGTAGCAGTTGTCCATATGCAATAGAGCTCGGTCCATCACCTAAAGCAGAAGAAACCACAATGGGAGAGAATGAAGCGTTGAGTTGATTAGCTCTCTGCCTTTCCTGACCCCTCAGTCCACTGCTCTTCCTCAGGCTCAGGTGACTTCTCCCCTGGGATATTGCAACAGCCTCCTTACTGAACTCCTGGTCTTCCATGCCTCTGCTCTCTAATCTATGCCTCATACTAACATATTAGGTCACAACAGGTTAAGCCCTTGCTTAAAAGCCTGCACTTATCATCTCCAGAGTAAAATCAGTATACCTTCCAGCATGGAATTCAAGACCTTTTTCTAATACATTTTTTATTCTTTCCTAGTTACATGCTCCTCTCACCTGTCATACCCCTCCTCTCCTATCCACCTGCTAAAACCCCCATTCCTCTATGGGGAAGCCCTTCCCAGACCCTCTAGTTAGAATTGATTACTTGCCTCTTTAAAAAAAATAGGTGAATTTATTAATTTTAAAGCAGTTTTTTATTCCCATTAAGTTGTACTGCAAGTTGATTAAAGAGGCAAATACTTCCATAAGTCATGTCATGCAAAACAGTGACCCCTCGACTTTCCTTCCTTCCACTCCCCAGAAGCAACCACTTATTCTTTATCAGATATTTAATTAACACCCACATTTCCAAGTAATGTGCTGATACTGCCACTTCCTGGCTTGTTCAGTTTTAGACTTTTAGAATTTAGTTCCCACCTAACAACCTTTCCCTGGATACACGCTGGCTTCCTATCCCCCATTATATTATATTTTGATCTGATCAAGCCAGTTTAATGTTACACTGTAAACACTACTTACAGCTGAACCATGTAGTAATACTATGATGACATCTCTTGCTTGATAACATTTGCCCCTGGAGTTAATAAATTTCAACTTTACTTTTCCATTTGCTTAGTTTTCTGTGCACTTATTACTAAATCAACTTTAAAATGTACGCTCATCAGTTTGAAGAAATTGTTGATATTACCTCTGATCATTCCCTTCTCTCTTTCTCCTAGTCTTTCTTTTTGAAAGGTCTGTTATATGGATCTTCTAGGCTGGTCCTTGAGTCTTTTCGTATTTTGTCTCCTATTTTTCTGCATTATGTTCTCTTTTTGGGGGAGAGCTTCCTGAGTTTCTTTCAAATCTTCTGCTCCCACGATTTTTATTCACAATTTTACTCAGTTTTATTCTCTGACCGTTCCATTTTTATAGCGTACTGTTCTTTCTTCAAGGTATTACAGGGGTCCCCAAACTTTTTACATAGGGGGCCAGTTCACTGTCCCTCAGACTGTTGGAGGACCAGACTATACAAAACACTATGAATAAATCCCTATGCACACTGCACATATCTTATTTTAAAGTAAATTTTAAAAATGGGAACAAATACAATATTTAAAATAAAGAACAAGTAAATTTAAATCAACAAACTGACCAGTATTTCAATGGGAACTATGGGTGCAGATGCATCCTGTGCTCCTCTCACTGACCACCTATGAAAGAGGTGCCCCTTCCGGAAGTGCGGCGGGGCCGGATAAATGGCCTCAGGGGCTGCATGCGGCCTGTGGGGCGTAGTTTGGGGACCTCTGGTGTAATAAGTCATCGCTCTGATGTGATAAATGGTAGCTTTTATTTGTTCATTTGGTTGTAGCTTACTTCCCATGTATAGTTTCTCTTTCCCACAGGTTGCTTTTTGTGTCTAATTATCTCAGTCCTCGTTAGCCTACACAATTTTTGTATGTCTCAGTTAATTCCCTTTTTGCTTTTCCTGACCGCTCTGCCAATGTGTACTTTTATTCCCTTTTGTCTGTATTATGAGTCTCCCCCACCGCACTGTGGACATCCAGAGGGCAGAAACAATGCCATATGCTTCTATACGGTGCCACCCTCAGCACTCAATAAACGTTTGCTGCATTGAATTGAAAAACTTATAAGATCTTTGGGGACAAGTACTATGTCCTTTTCAACCCAATTTTTCTTACAAGGTCAAGAAGTCAATGTTATAAATGGAAAGAACACAAAAAGTGTTTCCTTTTTTGAACAGTTTTTACACCAGATCTGAAGTGTGGCATTTCCTAATTGAGTCAATTCGAGAACCTTTAGCAGAGAGGGGGTGAGGTAGTGAGGAACGACTGCATTACTTGCAAGGTGTGACTTTTTCTTTACAAAAAGAATCCATGCATATGTAATTGGTATGGTTATAAAATTAAGATTTTTAAAAACTTGAAGACTAGTACCACCAAGGTAACTTATTTACTTTTCAGAACTGACAAAAATATGTCTCTACAAGACTCATATGAGAATGTTCAGTGCCGCATGACCCATAAAAGCTAAAAACTGAAAATAACCCTGATGCCCATCACGTGGTCAGCAGAAAACAAAATATGGTCTAACTGTATCAGGAGATAATATTTATGAATGAAAAGGAATGAAGGAATGATGCATGCTATAACATGGATGAACCTCAAAAATATTCTGAGGGGGAAGAAAAGCCAGACACAAAAGGGTACACAGGTTATGATTTTAGTTATATGAAAAGGAAACTCTATAAAGACTAAAAGTACATTACTGGATGTCTAGGCCCAGGGATGGGAACAAGAGTGACTGCAAATGGGTACAAGAGGTCACTTGGGTGTGACAGAAATGTTCAAAAACTGGATTGTGATAATGGTTGCATGACTTTAAATTTACTTAAAACAAATTATATCATTTGAATGGGTGGACTTTACGGTATGTAAACTGTACTTCAATAAGCTGTTTTTAAAAAGTAACTCAACTCATTATTTAAAATTCCAACATCACAGAAATGTGCAATGGAGGAAATGACAGTGTGTCTTCCCTTAATTCACCCAGTCACTGTTTGATGTATCTTCTTTCAGACCTTTCTATGCATACCAGCATATACATGCGCATGCACACACAATGTCACCATAATATATATAAAGTTTTGTAACTAACATTGCTTGCTTGATAAAACATCTTAAACAAGAAGGATGAGTTTCTAATCAAATAAATAATATGATCATCTTTGTGCTTAGAAATTAACCAAGGATGGAGAAATTGAAGGCAGGAACCCATTGAAAAGCTATTGCAACAATAATAGGCAAGAATAGAATAGGCTTGTGCCTGCCTGTGTGACCAGGCTGTGGGGCACACCCTTGACCTCCCAGTCACCCTGGGATGCAGGAGGAAGTCCTACTTACACTCCCAGAGAGATCCTCGGTGTTCCCGGCATTGCTGTAGTGATCCACCTCTAGAGCCACAATCTTTCCTGTCTTCATGAAGCCAACCTGGTGAGAAAGAGAGCGATTTCTCAGCAGTCCCATTCTTGTTCATCTCTACCTCTCCCCTCCCATTTACACTACCTGGAGGAAACAGAAAGAACAAGACCTCACACCATGAAAAAAAGATGAACATATGAGACAACCAGAACAAGAAGAAAGGGAACTAATATCTTCCCAGTAATGTACACTTAGTTCATCCTTGGATGACCTTTTCCCCACACTCCTTCTTTCTACCTACTCCTGACTTCTGGTTCTACCACAGGGAGTGAAGAGATATTAAAGAGAATGTTGGTCATGATAGGCAGGGAGGAAAAGCTGGGAAGAGAAACTGGGAAGGAAACTGGAGTCTCCCGTCATAGCTTTTGGCCAGCAAACAATAGAAGCTACACTTTACTAGAGCCTCAGTGTGCTTTGACAACCCTTACCTAATGTAATCATTGAAACAAACCTGGCCCTGGCCGGTTGGCTCAGATGGTAGAGTGTTGGACAACATATGGACGTCCCAGGTTCAATTCCCAGTAGGGCACACAGAAGAAGAGCCTATCTGCTCTCCACCCCTCTCCCTCTTCCTTCTCTCTCTCTTTCTCTCTCTCCCCCTCCTGCAGCCATAGCTCAGTTGGAGCAAGTTGTCCCCAGGTGCTGAGGATGGCTGTATGACCTCCCTTCAGGTGCTGAAATAGCTTGGTTGCCAAGCAACAAAGCAGCGGCCTCAGATGGGCAAAGCATTGTTGGGTAAGGGGTTTGCCAGGTGGATCTCGGTTGTGGCATATGCAGGAGTCTGTCATTCTGCCTCCCCACTTCTCACATAAGAAAAGAAACAAACAAACTTGTACTGGCCATTTTATAACTGATGAAACCGGGACCCCAAAAGATCAAGTTACTTTCTTTAAGCCCACATATTTTGGAAATAAGAGAAATATAATCCATTTTAGGGCAGTTGATTATAAAATAGTCAGAAGAGGTCACAGGAGGATGTTCAAGGCCAGCTTGTGGAGAGGGAGGCTCCCAGGTATAGAGCTAGATTGGGACCTGTAAGATTGCACTGGTTTCTTTTCTTTTCCTTTTTTTTTTTTTTTCTGAAGTAAGAAGCCAGGAGGCAGAGAGACTCCTGCCTGCACTGGACCAGGATCCACCCAGCAAGCCCACTAGGGGGCGATGCTCTGCCCATCTGGGGTGTTGCTCTGTTGCAACCAGAGCCATTTTAGCGCCTAAGGTGGAGGCCATGGAGCCATCCTCAGCACCCGGTCCAACTTTGCTCCAATGGAGCCTTGGCTATGGGAAGAGAAGAGAGAGACAGAAAGGAGAGGGGGAACGGTAGAGAAGCAGATGGGTGCTTCTTCTGTGTTCCCTGGCCAGGAATCAAACCCAGGACTTTCATACACTGGGCCAACACTCTACCACTGAGCAAACCAGCCAGGGCCTTGCACTGGTTTCTAAGGGATAAGATGTATAATCAGACCAGGAGCTGGTCATCCACAGGAGCCCAGAAAAGGGAAATTGGGCTCTGCCCAGCCAAACGTGGCCTGACAGAGAAGGTGCTTATCCAAGCCCAGGGAACTTTTATTTCCATCTGTGAATTACTAAGCAGTTATTTTGATTTTCATTACAAGCTGTGAACACATTAGCATCAGAACATCCTGCAGGAAGGATTCACCCCAGATCTGCTCATAAATCATGTTTCTGAACCCAAGTAGACAAACACCAGATTTAGAACAGAGCAAATTCACAAAAGTTGTAAATGCCACCCTATGACGTCGCTTGGGAGGTGGTCTGCCAGCCTCCCCCAGCATCACCCCTCTATGTTGCTGTTGGCTGATTTGAATATCTCTTGTTGCTATTTCTCTTTGAACTTTCTCAACCAGTCATAAAAAGTCAGAGTGCATCCTAATGAGATGGCACTGCTGGCCTTGCACAGCCCCCAACATCTGGAACCTTGTATATGGCCAAGAAGGGATGTCTGCCACCAGTTATCAGCATGTCCTCATCACGATCCAGCATGCAGCGTACAGGGCGGCCGGTCCTGGGGGAGGCACCAGAGGGTAAGACAACTGGGATCTCTACAGCAGCCTAGCCCTGTGAGTCTTGGGGATGGAAGTCTTTTTTCTACCTAATACTCTGAGCTGGGCTGCTTTGCTGTCTAAGCACTAGGCTGGACAAGGTGGAGAATATAGGATGTGAGCTGTGCCCTTCCCCTCCGGGCCCTCACAGCCCCGTATGGACATATGCATGAGAAAATAAAAAAACAGGGATTGTCACCCCAATGCCCCAAAGTTCTAAAACACAAGGCTGTGAAAATGCAAAGCAAGGGGTATCAACTTCCCAAAAGGAGAAACCCAGAAAGCCTTCCTGGCAAAGGCATCCTTATTCTTCTTCCCAGAGTCCACTGGGAGAACTCACTTGTATGCAGCCAGGGCCACTGCTGTGGACACTACTGTGCTTCGAGTCTCCTTCCCTCCAAAGCCTCCTCCCAGTCTCTTTACTCGGACCGTAATCCGATTTGCTGGAACCCCCAACATGTTTGCAACAAAGCTCTGTGGGCAAAAGAAAAAGCACTCGCTCTGAATGTCTCATCTGGACTTTAAGCTTGACCCAGAGCCTGACTGATGCACAGGCCTAATTACTGCTGTGAATTCTGAAATTCCCAGATATGAAAGTCCCCCTTCCCTCCCAGTGCTGATTCTTGGGTAGGGGTGCTGGGGTTCAAAACTCATTGGTCACTGCAGACTGAATTCAGACACTTGTTTTTAGCCAGAGGGTCAAGCAGCTGGTCACAGCATACTTTAAGAGCAAAACTCATTCTCTTAGGCCAGGAACTGGTGGGTTGTAAGGGTAGAATCAGCTGTCAAATGTGCTGGTACCCACTGTCACATTATAGGCATTGAGAAATGAGGAATATTTGAGCTGCTGCAGATACTTTGGTGGTCCCTGTGGCTATCACTTACCCAACCCCTTCATTCTACAGATGAGGAGACGGAAGCCAGACATGATGTGACCAAGGCCATACAGCACTGGAATCATAATAGCTAACACTTCCTAGGCTCAAAACACATATTAAAAGCCATAGGATCATTCCAACAACCCAACCAGGCCCCACTTTATGAAACAGAAAGATTATGTAGCAAGTTCAGTGATACCAGCTTGTTAGTGACAGGGTCTGGTCCAGGACTACTACCGTCCAATTCCCTTCTGGAGAAATCTCCTTCTTCCCAGTTCCCACAATGACAGGAGCTCCCCAGGGCCCTCCCCAGGACCCTGAGCTGACCCACAGGACACCTACCTGGGTCTTCGTGGTGTTCTGTGTGGATACAAAGAGCTCCATCTCCCCTGCCTCGCCTTTTGGGACAGCGATGGTGCAGTGAGTTTCCAGGTAGAAGTGCTCTTGACCACCAATGTACAATTCACCTGGGGAAGCAACAAGACCTTCCACAGTGAGCCTGCTGCTGCAGAGGGGACAAGTTGGCTTAAGGAGAGCATGTGCTTGCCAAGTCCCAGTCAAGAACCAACTGCTTACAGGTAACCTCTAGGTTCCCTAGCCAGTGTGAGAAAGAGCCTCAGCAATCTGGGAGCTGACCCCTCCCCCACACACCCTAACAAAGAAACTAGAATGCATCCGGCATGAAGCTCTTTTCTTGCTGCAGCCAGTGGAAATTAAAGATTTTCAAACTATTACGATAGTGTTTTTGAAAAGGTAAAGAAAGAATCAACAGATGTGCTTGAAAAGCTAGAAATACCTTCCAGAGTTGAAGCGATCAGGCCAGTTTAGAGAGCTAACTTACAAGTGACTTAGGGATGCACAACAGACACTGTAGAAAACAATGCCCAAAGGGGTCTAATCAGCAGAAGCTCTGCCCTGTGCTGAGAGCTAAGGGCCTGGCTTTCACTGTGTGGAGGGAGGGAGAAAAGGAGGGGAAGCACAAGCTGAAGATTGGTGAGGACTGCCTTAGGGGTACAAGGAGGGCCAGGAGTCCATGTAGTGGAAGGCCCGGCAGATTCGAGGCTAACGAGACATGTGTGGTCATTATCTTCCCTAGACAGTTTTCCAAATCCAACACACCATGATCTCTCTAGAACCATTTAGGAATATCCAGCCTAGAGTCAGGAGAGTGGAAATGAAGATGACTGAAGTTCTTTCCCAGCCAACTGTCTACTATTTTGTTATAAACATGAAAGGAACTCAATTGTTCAGAAATTATAGGACATCACTTCCCTGCCCCAGGCCTCAAGGTACAGCTCTTAAATTTCATTCATGAACTGGGTCGCCCATCCCGGCTGCTGCATGGTGTGGCCGTACCTGAAACAACGTTGTCTGCTTCCGAAAACCCCTTCTTGAGGTTTCCTTTCTCAATCTTCACCTCAGGTCCATAAAAGGAGTTGTTTTTTATAGCGTCCTGAGAATAAAGACGCAAAAAGAAGCTTCAGGAACTTGGCTTTCAGAGGGAGGAAGGTGGTTTCCCAGTGAGGGAGAGAAGCTCCCAGAATTGTTGCCTTCCTCCTCTCACACAGGTATCTCCGCAAACTTCCTACACAGACTTCAAGAAAGCTCATGTGTAGCCCAGAAAGGTACACTCCTCCATTCCCTTAGATAGAGGTGAACAACCCCTAGATCTTGAGAAAAGCAAAGAAACCTTCAAAGACCCAAATGGAGTTGAAATTCGGTAGGAGGGACTCAGTGTGGCCATGAAAGGACTGAGTTTAAGATCACAGTGGGGAAGGTTGCATAGAACTACACAATCCCAAGGCTGGAAGAGATTTAAAAACCTATCTAGTCAAAACCTACTTGCTGCTGCTTGAGGATCTTAAACATTGCGCTTCCAGAGATAGGGAGCTCGCCCCTCTCCACAGGCAGCACTTTCATGGTTACCTCAATGGTAATGATGGCTGGAAGTTCCTCATAGGTGATTTTTACTCCTTGAGCTGCTCTCTGTGCATGTTCTGGGGTGTCGGTGACCACAGCGCCAATGATGTGCCCAACACAAGTCACCTAGCGGTAGAGTCAGACTACTGAAGATCATCACAAAGCTCCTCATAAAGTCAAGTGTTTTGTACTGTTCAAAAGGACAAAGGAGGTCCCCTGTACCCACAAATTCCTATTAAGGTACATCTTAGGAATACTCTGGGACCTTTTTCATTTCCTTATTCTATCGTTTGAGTTGAGTGCTTTTTCATTAAGTGTTTAAAATCTGTAGAAGTAGAATGGAACTTGGAGGTAACTGGTATCAGGATGGCAAACTCACTTTGTTTCAGGGGCTAATTCTGATGATTTAGTAATGACAGC
This sequence comes from Rhynchonycteris naso, assembly GCA_037038555.1. Lineage (NCBI taxonomy): Eukaryota > Metazoa > Chordata > Mammalia > Chiroptera > Emballonuridae > Rhynchonycteris > Rhynchonycteris naso. The sequence goes on along the minus strand of CM072998.1, from coordinate 202,226,873 downwards.
CTGCTGAGTCCAGGATAGAATGTAGGCATTGATTAGTGATGTCTGTCATGAGCAGAAGAATGGGATGTATGGCAGCATGAACTGTATCTGCCAACTCAGATCTACTTCATCTTCCTTGCTCTTTATACAGAGAGATGGAGACCCAGGCAGCAAGATCACAATTGGCTTTTTACCAGATGATAATCAAATCTTAAGCCCTGACTCCCAGTTTTATTTTTTTTCCACCACTCCACTCTCTTTTATCTTCTGTTTCATAGATTTATACCAACAGCTCCTCAAAGGCATCAATTACATTTTATACCCAGGATATGCCCAGGAGCAGTAGTTGCCAAATGCTAGTTCTTTGACTTGATGACCCATAAATTAGTTTTTGTTAGATTTATAGAATAATGATTATTGTTTTCTTTTCATTTAATAATTCAGTTCCTATAAAAGCTTAATGAATCTCCTTCACAGATAATTTACTCCCAACATACTCCAAAAAATAAACAACAAAATATTGTCCAACTCATCGCTTTGGAATATGAGGTTTCTGACAATGGGAACCAATATTACCCTGCCTGTCTCTCATAATTATTTCTTGAGGGCTCTGTTAAGTTATCAACTTAATTGGTGAGTGCGATGGTTGTTGAATCTGAATGACTAGCAGTAATCATAATGCTAGCAGTACTCCTGGGGGTTCTTGAAGTTTGGAAAGCAATTTGTTTTTCTATCAAATACTCTCTTCTTTTAGAGTCCTTGTCTTGGGTCCAGAGCGTCTTCACTTTTACAGGAATAATAAGATGAATTTGTCCTTCAGCAATATCAACCCGCTTCTAATTTGCAACAATTGATCTGTATTGGAATTTTAAAAGTGACTGTCTGAGAACCACTCTATAAGTGTATGGATTTTTGTAGCAGCTGAATGTTTAGAAACTTGTTTTTGGCATAATTCTGTCTGCTGTTGAAATCAATAGATAGACTTTCATATAAGTGAATTATCAATACATATAGTGGTGGTATTGTGATTTCTAGCTGGTTAGTTTATTTACTTACATTTTATTTTACTAAAGAAACTTAATATTGCACACTTAAGAACCTGATTGTTAACTCAAGTACAATTGCCAGCCTGTTTCTAATGCCACTTTGGCATGGGGTCATTCTACTATGTACAAACAGCAGCCATCAATTAAATTAACAAGTAAACACTGAGTTAACATTAATAGCGCATCATCATCCTTTTACTGAATGTCCTGAACACTGGCCAATTGGATGATGGCAACAATATGTGCAAATGTATAATCTCTTCAATAGGAGGGATTTGGAGGAATGCACACAAATTAAAACTTTAGTACTTATGTCACTAACCTCATATTTCAAAAAATCCAAGACGTACCTTATCCTTCGCAAAGACTGTTTCATCATTAAAAAGTCCAGTTTTGTTACTCCCGGGAATATCATCAGCAGAGATAAAGCAAACAAACCCTGGAACTTTCTGAGCTTCTGAGATATCTATGGATCTGCAAGAATGAGTGGTGTGAAGGGCCAGGCAGGAACACTGAAGTGGAAGACCCGTCACCCACCTGGATAACCCTATCCCCATTTTAACGGTTTTTCTTCCACCCTAATTTCTCCCTTCTCTACATTCTATTCTATTCTATTCTGTTCTGTTCTGTTCTGTTCTGTTCCGTTCCGTTCCGTCCCGTCCCATCCCATCCCGTCCCATTCCATTCCATCTTATATTTTTCTATTCTGCAAGTGTTGATTAAATGCTTACCATGTAAAGGTCACTGTGCTGAGTCCCACAGGGGAAATAAGAGGAATAAGACAGGCCTGCCCTCGTGGACCTAATAGTAATCTATTGTAGGGTCCAAGCACAAGGGAACTAAATCATAGTGAGCAACGAATTAAACCCTGGCTAAAGCCCACCTCACAGCTAATCCCCACCCAGAATCAACACATCAGAAACCTTACTGTACCACTCATCCAGTGGACCTGAACATCACCACACAGACAGATTTCTCTGCCTACATTCACAGAGCTATCCTGGAATGATGGGGCATGCTGGATATAATTAGGCAATTCAGATTTCAAAGGGAGAACGCCTGGAGAGCTCACCAATGCTAACAGTCTGAACCATGTCCTGTTCACCCTGGCCCATGCCCGCCTGGGGAAACAGAGCAGAGGCACCTCAGAAAAAGGGATGCGAAGTGCTCTGAAGTACCAATCAACTTTCAAAGAGGTAATCCTCGCGAGAGCCCCAGAAAGCCGCTGCCATTACTCCACTTTACTTTTGGGGAAACTCAATCTCAGGAAAATGAAAGAGCCTGTCCAAAGTCACCCAAGCAGAGAGCAGCAGCATAGCTGGACTTAGGACTGAGGTGAAGCTATGACGAGGGTCAAAGTCAAGTCTGCCTCTGCTCTGCTGCATCTCTTCCAGCAGCAGGAAACCCTGATCACTGCAGCTCCTACAAAGTCCCCACCCACCCTCTTCCTTCGACATCTATTCAGATATCGCTAGGATGGAGCAAAGTTGTTTGAGTGTAGAAAGTGTGGGCCATGGTACTGTCAATATGGACTCAAGACAAGAACAAAGGCAAATGTATTTACCTCATAGCTGGCTGACAACTATATCATCTTAACATTTGTTCTTTAGGGACCTGGAAGCATTTCACTATTCCTGGAAACCTTTCTCAAAGCTAGGCATATCAGCAGAGGAAAGACCAATGACAAGGGGACCTGATCTCAAACCCATGCAATGGCAGTGCCCTAGGAGGGTCATTCTTAGCTGTTCTACTCAGTGTCTGGTGCCCACCAGACAGTGAAGTCCACGGTCTCTGGCCTGAACATACAGAGGCAGCACAGCACAGCACAGCCCAAGAAGAATGCTGCCAGACTTCACATTCTGGCGATGCCACTTACCAACTGTGTGACCTGGGGCAAGTAACCTACTCTGCCTTTGCCTCAGCTTCCTTTTCTGGAACATGGAGATACTAACAGGACCTGCCTGCCTATAGGGCTATTGTGAGGAATAAATGAGCAAATGTATGTAAAACCAGAATGTGGCAAATATGAAGTTCCATATTAATATTAAGTGGTATTATTATCATTAGCATTATTAATATAATACAGGGCATTCTTGCTATTTAGGCTCTCAAAGTTTCACAGGCAGATACAGGTGACTATTCTGCTAGGTCCTTCGTGGACACTATCGCTAACCCTCACAAACACATCCTATTCCACATGAAACTTAGAGCTTAAGCACACAGGTCAAGGTCACAGTTGCTAAGTACTGGAGCAGTGATTCAGTCCCAAGTCCATCAGACTCTAAGGCTACATTCTTCCCTTTTGTGCCAACTCAAGTGTTTTTGAAAATTTGCATTGACGTTTAGCCCAACATCCAAAGTACAGAGCTAACCTGGTCCTGTTTAGGGCCTCTCAGCAGCTCCTCATTGCTTTCTGGGTAAGCTCCCTGTTCAGCACTCTAGGCTTTGCTGATCCGGCCCCTATTTACTTCTGCAAGGCACTGACTGTCCCAGTCCTCTCCAGACTGTAGCTGTAAGCTCCCCATCTTCACCTCTAGACCGGAAGGGCTGCATTCCAGGGCCTGGCAGGGCACTGCCAATACCCTCCTTTCCAAGTGTATTTACTGCACTCACTTGATCTTGGCATGTGCCCGGGTGCTGGTGACCAGCCGGAGGGACAACTCATTCTCATAGTGGGGGATGTCGTCACAGTACACAGCCTCCCCGGAGGCCTGCATGGCTGCAGCCAGGTGGGGCAGAGGCCGGCCCACCGCGTCTTCCTCAGGCTGACCCTTGGGCACCTCCTGAAACAACATGATCACCAGTCAGGCTGAGCTTTTCTGGACACTGTTCTCCTACGGACCCAGGGGAACCATGGAGAGTTTCAGGCCAGGGGGCAAAGCAAACCTGAGGAGTGTGAGTGGGGGAGGGGAGCAGGTGAAGGAAAGAGAGCAGCAATGAGAAGCAATCGGGGAGGTGGTCATTGGATCAGCATATACAGGAATAGAAAAAAACACAGGAGGAAGCTACATGCCCGTTCATTGGGGATTGGGTAAATAAACTATGTGACTCTCATACAATGGAATAGTATGCAACTGTTAAGGCATACTTTTAATTAGAAGAAAAGAAGCTCATGTTAAGTGTAAATGCAGGACATAAAACATTACATGTGTGTATGTAAAAATGATTTGAATTTCATAGTATAAAGAATATGTGTAATAAATATAGCACACACATGTCCATATATGCATAAAAATGGAATGTAAACAAAAATATAAAAATGTTTTTTTCTTTTGGAGGTAGGATTTGAGGTGATTTTAATTTTCTTTTTTATACTTTTCTGTATTTTTTTCAAAATGTTCTAAAATATTCATTTCATAATAAAATTCTGTTTTATATGTTTTTCAAAGTAATAATAATAGTGACTACTATTTATTGAACATTTACCATATGCCAGGAACTATCAAAGCCATTTACTTTTACTAACACAGTTTATCCTCAAAACCATCCTAGGAAGCAGGTGCCATCATCATCCACATTGTGGACGACATTAACTTGCCCAAAAGGCACCACAAAGTGAAGAAACTTGTCCAAGCTTACTCAGTGCTGAAATGACACAGTATGGATTCAAGTCAAGGCTGTCCGCCCCAGAGTTCACTCACCAACCTACTACATTCTAGTGCAGGGATTAATAAACTATAGCCCATGGGCCAGACCTAGTCCACTGCCTGTTTTTATAATTAAAGTTTTATTGGAACACAACAACATTCATTTATGTATTGCCTCTGGCTGTCTTTGTGCTGCAGTGACAAACTGGAAGAGTTGCTGCAAAGACTACAAATTCCAACATGTTTATTGGAAAGGCTAAACTTTTACCTAGTGCCTCCCAAAATTTTATTGATAGTAAGTTGTGTGTGTGTGTGGGGGGGGGTATTGTTGTTTACTTGTTTACATGCTCCAGAGAATTCCTGACTCTGCACATTAGTCCCGCAGACAAAATGGGGAAAAAAATTTTTTTTCTTTACGGGGCTAGTGAAGAAAAGAGCAATCCCAAGAGAAAAATTTAGGTGAGTGAGAGGGGAAATAGCCTCATTGACATTTATGTGATTCCCATATTCTTCACTGGATACTTATGCACAACAGTAAGGAGCTTTAAGCATCTACATACATTTCAAGGAAGTCATTTGCCAATGGTCAGCATCATCTGATGTGGTCTGCAAGGGCCCGTGACATTAGCTATATATTGTCTATACTCACTTGGAAGAGCTGGGCGTTGGCTGGAGGGTCTTTCTGAAAGAGTAGGGTAGCACTGGCAAAGGTAGGGTCCAATTTACCACACTTCTGTGGAGGCAAGATAACAGAGGTGACCTTGACTATTTCTGTCATTGACACTGACCTTGGTTGTCCCCAACTGATATAGTAACAACTGTCCCCCTCATCGCCTCATATTACACTCCTCCTAGTACTAAAGGGATCTATCTCAACAATTGAACATGGGCTCTGGGAGCCCAGTACTTAATCATAGCCTCAGCCTCTCCACCACAACCCCTTCCCCTTGCCCCTGAATAATGAGTGGTTTATAATTCCCCCAAGACACATAATGGCTTCTCTCACTCCCTACATTTATTGTTCTCTGTTGAGATGTTCTTCTCTCCCACCCTTCCTGGAAAGTCTTCCTTTTCCTCCTTAATTCTGTGGGAAATATTTAATGGTATGGGAAATGTTCACAATATAATTCCAACAAAATCAAGGAGGAAATAAAACTATTTGCATCATAACCCCAAATTTATTTAAGAAATTATATATAGATTTTATTCAGTGAGAGGAGGGGAGGCTTCCGCAGGCACCCAGACTGGGATCCACCCCAGCAAGCCCACTAGGGGGTAATGCTCTACCCATTTGGGGTATTGTTCTGCTGCTCAGCAACCAAGCTCTTCTTAGCACCTGAGGAGAGGTTATGGAGCCATCCTCAGCGCCTGGGGCCAACTAGCTCCAATTGAGCTGTGGCTGCAGGAGGGGAAGAGAGAGAGAGAGAAGTGAGAGGGGGAGGGGTGGAGAAGCAGATGGGCACTTCTCCTGTGTCCCCTGACCGGGAATCGAATCTGGGACATCCACATGCCAGGCCAATGCTTTGCCACTGAGCCAACTAGCCATGGCCGATGTATCATTTCTTACTAAAAGAAAGTAAGATGATAGATATATTGATGGTTGGACAAAAGGACAAATAAGAAAGAGAGAGAGAGAGAGATGGAGCAAACGAACAGAATGAGACAGATGGAGAGATAAATGTAGGGAAAAGTTCAGAGAAATAAGCAAAAATAATAGCAGTGGTTTACTCTAGGGTCTGAGAGTAATTCTTTCTTTATACAATTCTGTATTTTATAAAATTTACACAATAAGTCCTCATTACTTTTATATTCAGAATAAAGTAAGTACTGTGAATGTTTTTAAACGAGGAATTTTGCTCTGCTATTCTTGTGAAGCCTTCTCTCCTTTTGTCTCCCAGGCTCCACCTCTGTAGTGGTCACTCTAGACTAGATCGGCATGCCCCCTAGTGCCTAAGGTAATCTTGCTGGAAGGTGTAAAACCATGGTAGTACTGGCTATAGTACTGAGGGTCATCTGGTCTACCCACCGCCTTTTGAGATTTTATAACTGAGACTTAGAGAAATTTGTGACCTATTCAGGTTCTCACATAAGATAATGACACAGCCAGGACAAGAACCAATGTCCCTGACTCCCAGCCCAGTGCTCTGCTTCTCAGCCAACCGGTTGGCTCCCATCTCTGAGTGGCTCCCTAGGCTGTGTCCCTGGTCCTTGCTCCTCTGCCCTTGGATGCCCAGAGGAGAGAAGCAAGCTCACCACTGGGTCCACAGCACTGTCTCCCTGACAGCCGCTTCCCTAACCCCCAAACAGAAGCGCTGCCCAGTCCGTGCCCCCCAGGCCCACACTCACGTCATCGACGTGCTCTAGGCCCAGCTTCTGAAGCACAGTCAGGTAGAACTTGAAGAAGAAGCTGAGGGCGAGTGTGCGCCGGAACTCCACCATGCCTCCGGGCGCGTCGGGGGCCAGCTGCAGCTCCTCAGCCAGGCCTGTGCTCACCTCCTGCAGCAGCGACTCGTTCCAGAAACTGCCAGAGAGCAGGTCAGAGCAGGTCGCAAAGAGCGCTCTCACCTCACCCTCAATCATCCGTGAGGGTCGTGTGACTCTCACTTCAAAATTTGGCCCAGATACTTAGAGTTAAGTGACTTTGGGAAAGCTACTTGACCCCCTTGAGCCTCAGTTTCCTCATCTTTAAAAACAGGTACAATTTCAAAAGACCACAAAAAGAATAGTTAAATCTATTGGGTCCTTACAATGTCCTAAGTGCTTTGTATGAAACATTAGTTTTTATTTAAATTAAGAAGTATAGTAAAAAATTTTTATATTTATTTTACCAGTGAGAAAACTGAGGCATGGTTGACTTATTATATTACCCATCCGGTAAGTGTTGGAGTCAAGAATGGGAACCAAGGAGCCAAACCCCAAAGTTAAGCTTTCTCTATCTCATGGCAAGGATGACACAGGATAGTGCCTGAGAAGGGCTTGGCATGCAGTTGTCACCATGATGTGGTAGCCACAGTCATACCAGTAGCCATAGGAATAGTATAGCAGTAGTAACAGCAGTAGCAGCAATACCAATAGTAGTATCAGCAGCGACAACACCAGTAGTAGTAATACTAGCTTTGGCAGATGCAGTGCTAGCAATAGTACTGATGGAAGCAAAAGCAATAGTAATAGTAGGAACAGAAGTAATATAGTATTAGTAGAAGAAGCAGCAGTAATAACAGTAACAGCAAAAGCACCAGTAATACTACCAGTAGAGGTAGAAGTAGCAGCAACAATAGCAGTGATACTACGATTAGGAGTAACATTAGTAGTAGACTCAGCAGCACGAGTAGCAATAGCAATAATAGTTGTATCTGTGTAATAATAGTAATAGCAGTAGCAATATTAGCAGCAGGAGTAGCAATGGTAATAAGCACAACAGCAGCAATACTGTATTAGTTTTAATGCTACTAGTAGCAACAGTAATTATAGTAGTAGTAACCATGGCAATAGCAGGAGCAATAGTAGCAGTAACAATAATAGTAATACAACTAGTAGCCATCGTAGTAGCAGCAACAGTAATACGGTAGTAACAGTTTTATTTTGCTATTAGCTCTTACTTCAACAGCTGCTTCTGAGTGGTCTTAAAGGCTGAGATGGTTCTATCGGCCATTCCACCATAGCAAAGGGCCAGCTCCTTCACCTGTGTGGTCCCTGGCTGGAATAGGACTCTCATGCCTGTAGTCACCTTGGCTATGTCATCATCTCTCCGGGAGGCCTGCTTAAATGCTGAGAAAAACTCACCCTGCAAAAGAACAGAAAGGTACCTGTCTCCCACCCTGTTTTACAAATGGTATGCCTGGAACACAGGGATGTGACGTGAGCTGAGGAGATAAGACCACCACAAATCAGCAAGGAGCTGGTGACAGCCATCACAGATTGAGCCATAACAGATTGGTGACAGTCATCACAGATTGAAGCATCATAGATTGAGGTTAACAGATTGGTGACTGCCATCACAGATTGAGGCATCACAGATTGGTGACAGCCATCACAGATTGAATCATCCCAGATTGAGGCATCACAGATTGGTGACAGCCATCACAGATTGAGGCATAACAGATTGGTGACAGCCATCACAGACTGAAGCATCACAGATTGGTGACAGCCATCACAGACTGAGGCATGACAGATTGGTGACAGCCATCACAGATGAGTCATCACATTTTCAGGAGAAGTTCCACATAATATTCCCAGAACCTGAAAGGATCAGGATTTCTTTCTATTAATCAGGAAAACTAGGTCAGGGACAAAGAAGAATGGGGTGCTCTCAACCAAACAGGCGAGAGGAGGAACAATGTTTTCACCAAGTCTTCTCGGAGACCCTCTCAGGCCCGCAGTCTTCCCTACCCTGGACCCCAGGATCAGAGCGCACCAGCCTCTCTGGGGCTATGCCAAAACCTCTGTAGGCCCTGCTGCCTCTCAGGTAGATACACTGGAATGCCAAATAATGTGTGAAGCAACCTCTGGCTGGCAGCTTCCGCAGGTGCCTCTAACTTGTCTCCCCACCAGTCTACTGGCTATGGTTAGAGATCTTGCTCCTTGACAGAAAGACTCACACAGAGATAATAGCTACCTTTGTGCTTTGGCCATACATTTAACCTGGGCCTAAGCCAGGCTCTGTCTTTGGGGATAGGAGAAGAGTGTGAGTTACTCTCCAGGTAAGAATCATCTGACATCAGCCCATTCTGTGTCAGGTTCCAGTTGAGGTTCGAACTCACCCTGGCACCACAAATTCTGCTACACGTCGAAGGTAGGAGGTTTAAGGGAAGGTTTACTGAAGAGAGCACACTTAAACCCACTGCTGAGGTCCAAAATGACCACAGGTTTTTGTCTGAATAAGCCAGAGACCCCTCCTGGTGATAAAGCTAGCCCCAATGCCTGCTGTCAAACATGGCCCTGGGGCATGGAGCTCAGAGTCTGAATGTGGCTCTGTTCACATGCACAATGGTACCAATCCACAGCGGTGCCTTCACTGGGATGCCATAAAATGCCCATGTCACGCCAGCAACTGTTCTTTCTGAACAAATCTTTCCTAATTCTGGGTATTAAAGTCTCTTTTTGTTTATGACATATTTTGTGTTTATGTCCCTTGCCTGACAGAATAAAGCCTGGGCAGTCCTATGCCTGTTTTTGCCTCCTCCAACCTCATCATTTATATTTTTTTGATTTGTGAAATACATAACTCTGGGAATCACTGCTCAAAATGGTCATAACGATGAGCTAGAAAACCATTAAGAAAGCAGCTCAGGGATATGATTGCTCAAATTTAATCAGCATTCTCATTAAGAGGGTTAAAATTAACAAAGGCAAAACACAACTTGTAACACTCATTCAAGCACTATCTGTGCTAAACTTTTAAGACACTCCCTGAGAGCCACTTTTCTACCTCTCAACAATCACTGCACTAACAGGTCCATCATGGGCAGTATGGCTGCTGAGAGAGGCCAGAACCCCACCACATGAAGTCACCACAGACCCCATACTTCCCCCTATGAAATTGAGTCTCGTCTGACCAGAGCAGGAATACTCAACAGGGGTGTGTGTTCTTGAAACTGTGTTGCTGGCTATCAGTTGGTAATCTCCACTGGCTCTCAGGCATTTGCCAGGAACCTCATGAATTATTTTTCAGTCCTCACAATAACCTGCTCAGAAGGTAGTATTGTGTTCATTTTAGAGATGAGGAAATTGGGGCTCAGAAATGTGAAACGACTCACTGAGGATCACACATCTAGCTTCTGTCCATGCCCTGTGCCCCAAACCCTAAAACTTCTCATTGTCCATAGAGGAATATAGTTGATCAAAAGCAAAGTTCAGAGACAAGAACGTCAATGTTAAAGATGCTTAGGTTGGTCCCAAGACCAACTCCAGTCTCTCCTTGTCTGGAGCCGGCAGGGGTAGGAGGGATTCAGGCACAGCGTCTCACCTCCCTGCTGAAGGGGATCTCGATGGAAAGTAGTATCTCCTCCGGACCCAGCAGGGTCTTTCTGTAGCCAGGGAAGAAGGTGTGGTCCATCCGAACCGTTCTCCTGGTGCCTATACAGAAGCGAGACGAAGGGGGACCAACGTGAGAAAGCATAGTGCAACCCACCAGAGGGTTTCTCCATCCTGGTCTCTGATGCCCACAGTCAAAGCGAGTGGATGCCACAATTGGGATCAAGGCCCACCATCTTGAGCAGTGGTGTACTGGTAAATATTTAACAATCAACTCTTTTTTTTGGAGGGGAGCCCTGATTTTCTAGTTTCTATGATATTAATACTTCTACTATAGCCCATTTCAAGCTGCCAGAGTGACATTACGGCATGTGAAGTTGGAAAGAGGGTGACAGAGTTGACTCAGCAGGCATGCTGTCCTCTGAAAGTCCTATTTACAAGGTTGCCCATTGGCTGTCCTCTGGGAACTTGGATCTCAGGAGGGTTCCTGCCTTTCCCTGATAAGAATGGCTCACTGTGCCCAAGCTGTCTACAAAACCACATGGTTTACGCTGAACATGTGCTTTCCTCCTGGGCCTCTGGACTTTGATATGTGCCCAGCAGAGCTATGTGACCAGCGCCCAATTAAAGCCCTAGGTGCTGACTGTCCAAAGCACTTCCCCGGTAAACTGTACTCCTACGTGTTGTTGAGTTCACGTGCGGCTGGGAGAAGTAAGCGCAGCCTTGGGACTCCATGGGGAGGAGACTCTGGAAGCTCGTGCCCCATTTCTGCAGAAATCTGTGCCCTTCCTCTTTGCTGATTTGCTTTGTATGCTCCTGCTGTAGTAAGTCGGTAGTCATGACTATGAGTATATACTGAGTCTGTGAGTCCCTCCAGCAAGTCATCAAACCAGGGGGAGGTGCTGAGGACCCTCTGACAAGAAAAGTGCACAATGGAACATCATTCTATAGCATTTCCTCTGCAGATACAGCAGATGGAAGACACCTCAATAGCACAGACCATAGAAAAGTAAAGTGGCAAATTTAAAATAGTCATTACTTTTGTTATAATTATCACTTAACTCACTGTAAATTTATATAATTTAATTTTTTAATTTATTCATTTCGAGAGAAAGAGGAAGGAGAGAGAGAATGGGGGAAGGAGCAGGAAGCATCAACTCCCATATGTGCCTTAACTAGGCAAGCCCAGGGATTTGAACCAGAGACCTCAGCATTCCAGGTCGACACTTTATCCACTGCACCACCACAGGTCAGGCTATATAATTTAATTTTTAATAATGGCCATGTCTAACAAACTGAAAAGCCAGAGCTCAGCTGTGGCGAGCTGGTGCATTCTGACTAGCACACTACCAGGTAAGGTATCTGGTGACAGTCTGTTGTGTATTCTTAATAAAGAAATTCCCCAGCTCTCCTGGCCCCCATCATGAATAATCCCTTGTAGCTTCTAGGAATCTGACCCGTAGGACAGCTGGGTCATTGAACCTTGGACTCTGTTTCACCAGGAAGTACCCTATTTTGTAATACTTTCCTCCCCCAGGACCCTTTTTCCTGACCTCTGCATGACGCAGCTCACCTTTGGACACAATGGTCAGCTTGGTCCCACAGGCCATGAACACCGGGTTGAGGTCAGAGATGGGGCTGGCGGTAATGATGTTCCCTCCAATGGACTAGGACAAGCAGAATGTGTGCGTGAGAGCCCACCCAGAAAACCCGAGCTTACCCAGCTGACTCCCAAACACAGGTCAGGAGGGTGACACCTGCTGAAGAGAGACCTGGCCTCCAGCCAGCCCCTGAAGACACAAGACTGGCACAGTGAGAATTCCAGCGCTCTGTACAACATGCAAAACTTGAGATCCAAACGCTTGGGCCCAGCTTTGAAATTTACTGGTCAGTAAACAGGAGTCAGCCCCTGTTTGCTTATTTCACCCAACCTTTTTCTGAAAGGGTTTAGGTGGTTCATCACAGAGGCCACATAGAGTCAGGAAAGCAGAAATGGAAGTTAAAGATCAAGGGAAAAAAGGAGGAAGCTTTTTTTTTTTTTTTTTTTTTTTTTTAGGAGGAAGCTTTCAAGATGAACAATTTGTTCTAACTGAATCTAAGCTTCCTGGCCACTTGGCAAATGTAAGGAGAACCTCACACAGGATTCTCATTACTGGGAAAGAGGAAGATAACTGACTGCCCAATGAAAACCAATTCTTCCTGGAAGGAGAGTCTAGCCAACCTGGGATCTCAGTAGAATTTCTGAGTTTGTATCTCCTCATCTACAACCAAAAGTGGCAGGTGCTGGGGTAAGGTGAGCCAAATGGGAGTAGGGTGTTTTGATTTGTTTGTTTTAATTTAAAAAACAGTAATATATACACACATACATATATATATACACATATATAATATTAAATATAAATATATTATATATTATATATTTATATATAATATATATATAAAATCTCATGATGAAGCGATAAAATGTCCCCTAATTTTTGTGAGCAGTATAGAACAGAAAGTTTGGCTTTCCTCCCAATACCATCAACGATTATGAGCCTCAGATTGCACCAGGTGTGTCAGCACTACCTGTAAACTGGGAATTTCAGGGCTAGTCTGAAGGTTGATTGTGACATTCAACAGGTGGCCCCTCCCTCCTCTCAGGGCATCTCTGGTTCTACCTCCAACTCTGAAAGGTAGTGCCCCTCCCTGTTTTGGCTTCTCCCTAACTTGAGAGCCTCAGCCATGTTCAGGAAGGAGGGGGGCGAGAGGCTTCATCTCTCCAACCACCCGAAGAAGACTGAGTTTCAGAGCCAGTGTTACCTGGAGTGGCCCGCAGACCACCTTCATTAGAAGCACCTGCGGGGCTCCGCCCCAGCCCTACCGACCCAGAATCTCCGAGGGCAGGGCCCAGAACCTGCATCTTTGACAAACACCCCAGGCAGTTCTAAGCACTAAAGTTGGAGGCCCACAGGGTCTGCAGCAGAGGCCAGACTAGCCCCCCTGCCTTGTGATGAAAGGCCCGGTCCCGTGGGCCTTGAGGTCCCCTGATCAGGGGACTCACCGCCACAGATTTGACCTGCTTCCCGGCAAACCAGCGCAGCTGCTCCAGGACCCCTCTGAACACCTCTGTTTTGTGGGCAGGAAGCTCCGCAACGGCATCCTTCAGGGTCTTTTCCACAGAGGTCAGGGGGCAAGCGGCTCCAAAGGAGATACCTGGGGACACACACTCAGAATAGCAGCGATCTCCGTGCAGCTCAGAAAACACTTTCACACACAGCATCCCAGAAGCTTCGCAGCGGCCTGCGTGAGGCCGCCGCAGGGCTCGCGCCCTGTGCGGATGGGGACAGTAAGGCCCAGAGCCCTTAAGCGGCGTGCCTGCCACACACAGGTAATAAAAGCCAGGACTCAACCCCAGTGCTCTCACTACACCAGTGGTTCTCAACTCAATAAAATCAGATCTCTGAGGGTAAAGACCTGGCATTTAAAAATAAAAAAAAGACCCAAGCACTACCCACCCCCATCCCCCAACCACCACTGACTCTGAACCCCGTGAGCAATTCTAACGTGTAGCCAGGATGGAAAGGACTATTGGAAATTTCACAGTCCTTTCCCACTGGCACCCTACCATGGACACTTGATGGAGGAAGACAATAAAGGGTGCCCCTTCCCCTGGGCAAGGTGACTCCAGGACAAGCAGGTGGCAGCAGGAGCCAAAGGGGAGGCTGTGCTGGAACCCACCATCCCTCTGTGGGACCCATTCCCAACGTCCCAGCCTCTGTGGGGGCTCAGGGAAACCCCCCTTACCCTCTGGCCCACGCTCCACTGAATTCAGCTCGGGGACCCAGGCTGGGCAGACGATTACAGGAAACAACCTGTTCTTAAACTTCATCTCAATGCCTCGAGAGAAACGGGAAGCCTAAAGTTAGAGGTGTGTGTGTGTGAGCACACGTGCGTGCACACGTGTGTTTAATAACAATATTAGAAAACAGGGAACATTAAAATATGTCAGTAACCTTCCAAAGCACTACATATTTTAACTCCTCACAACAGTCCTGGGAGATACAGTGATTTTTCTCTATTTACAGATGAAGAAACCAAGGCAAACGGAGATTACGTTTCTTGCCCAAATTACACAGCTAAGAATGGGCACATTTCAGTACTTGAGCTATTATTAGAGTTGGGCGTGTAACAGTAATAACAACACAAAAGACTAACATTCAGAGGAAAAGGAAAATTGACTGAGAGAAGAGAATTTCAAATCTGCTATTCCAGGTAGAACCCTCTCTGAACATATTTGCCTCTGTGGCTCAGACTCAGTTACCTGGCACCTCACAGAGCCCCACCCACAGAGCCATAAAGGAGGAAGGCTAAAAGAGAAGTGACTGCCCATTTCCCACAGCCTCTTGCATGCTGTTTGGGATTTCTGAAGGGTGACCCAGGCTTTGGGGCGTCTGGCCAGTCTGAATTATCAGCTCTCAGAACAAAGAATGCAGATGGAGACAGTGAGGCTTGATAAGGTTCTCTCTACGCCCAGCTTCCCCAACACCTGTCCCAGCTGGGGGTGGTTACCCTTTTGGGTGATATATAAGGGAGGAGGGGATGGAGCAGCGGTCTTAAGAAATTATTTCTAACTTGGAGCTGACAAAATCTTTGGGAATTCTTTCTCTCAGCATCTAACTTGGTCCACAACGTTGTATGACTCATGGCAAGGAACTTGTCATATGTCAAAGGCCCTCAAAGATTCTTCCAGTCAGTCATTCTCCAGTTTAACTCATGCTACCCTGAAACCTTGGCCATGGCTATATGGGCCACCAGGATCACGTCACTTGAGGCCGGTCTGACAGGCCACCCTTTCATCCCAGTGTGTCACAAAACTTGGCTGAGGACCCTGTACCAAGCTTGTGCTCACCAGGGCACACATGACCAGTGGTGCTCCGCCTGTGCAGTTCTGAGCCCAGCCCTCTTCTCTGTGGCTGCAGATCCAACCAGAACCCAGGGCTCAGAGACTTCTTCCAGAAGCAAAGCCAGTATTCTCCCACAGGTAGAGGTGGATTTAAGGGCGGGCGCACCAGACATGTGCCCTGACTTCTGAAGGGCCCTGCAAAGCCCCAACTTTACACTTTTTCTAATGCCACCAAGTTTGGTTTCATATGTGCAATTTTAACATTAATAGTACATAATATTTTTATTTATTTAAAAATATGGTTAATATGTATTTTTATTTTCCCTGTTTTTCTCTTTTATTTAAGGGGCCTAATATTTTCTTTAGCACCTGGGGCCTCAACCTTAATCTGCCTCTGCCCACAGGCTTGGCTGTTAAAAGCCTGTCAAGTCCCCTGATAGACCTCAGCTGTGCCACAATCTTCTCCTCAGTCCTCACTGGGCTAGGAACCCAGCAAAGTAGAAATGGACCAAGCCAGGTTTAGAAATGGGTGCTGATGAGCAGGTGTCTGGGCACCTCTGCTCCTGTCTCTTCAAGCACCAGGACCAGGAGCTGCACAACTCAAGTCTTCCTGACCTACTGACATATTGTGGGCCTCAGGTTCCATGTCGTAGCACCAAGAGACCGGGTGGCCATGGCTGTAGGCAACAGAGTCATACGTGGACATCTCCACTCCTTTGCCTTCCCATGGCACCCCCAGAAAAGGGTGGAGATGAGAGTGACATGTGTGGAACCCCTAGTACCCATCAGGCACCAGCCTGGAGATTTTACCTCCAGCAACCCTTCTTCCCAAAGCCTTTGAGATACGTGAGAGAGAGAACTTTGTCCAGTTAATCTGGGCACTTTGGACCCTCCCAAAGCACCTGGCACAGAGCTGGCACTCTGTAAATGTTGATGGACAATAATTATCAAGGATCCATTAATGCTCAAAACAACCCTTGAAGGAGGTATTGCTAGCCCCATACATGAAATGGGGGGGATGAGGGCAGGGTGGGGGGAGAAGTCATTTTTCTGAGGACACACAGCCAGCAAGGGGTTGAACCCAGTCTGTCCGTGTGACTCCAAAGCCAGGGGTTTTGCAGAAATTCAGGAGCCCAGGGTTCCTCGGTGGGCCCCTGTCCCCCAGGCATCCCTGAGGCTGCCCCTTACCGATCTCCGTGTTCCCTACCACCAGCTTGGCCTCGGGGTGCTGTGCTTTGAGGTCCAGCAGCTCCTTGAGGGTCAGGGCCTGGATCCAGGTTACGCGCTCCCCTTCAAAACGCAGCTGCTTCCGGGGAGTGTCTTTCAGCCTCTGCAAAATGTTGTTTTCTTCCTGAGCTGTCTCCTTCTGCCCACTGCCATTCCCATTGCCCCTGCATTAAGTCCATGCTGGGATCAACTCATCTATTGATTTGTTTACTGCTCAACTCACAATGAGAATTCATGTCGAAGAGAAGTGAGGGGAACTATCATGAACTGAGGCAGGAACTAGGTTGCAGCTCATCTATATTATCTCACTGGGTCATTAGAAGATTCTGTAAAGGAGGCATCAGGAGCCCCATCGTTTACAGGTAAAGGAGAAACCTGAGGTGCCCTGGCCAGTTGGCTCAGTGGAAGAGTGTCAGCCCGGCATGTGGATGTCCCGGGTTCAATTCCTGGCCAGGGCACATAGGAGAAGCGCCCATCTGCTTCTCCACCCTTCCCCCTCTCCTTCCTCTCTATCTCTCTCTTCTCCTCCTGCAGCCAAGGCTCCATTGAAGCAAAGTTGGCCCGGGAGCTGTGGACGGCTCCATGGCCTTTACCTCAGGTGCTAGAATGGCTCTGGTTGCAATGGAGCAACACTCCAGATGGGCAGGGCATCGCCCCCTGGTGGGCATACCGGGTGGATCCTAGTCGGGTGCATGCGGGAGTTTGTCTGACTGCCTCCCTGCTTCTCACTTCAGAAAAATACAAAAAAAAAAAAAAAAAAAAAAAAAAAAAAAAAGGAGGAACTTGAGGATCAGGATTGACACATGACCTGCCAAAGGTCATAAGCCACAAAGCAACCTGTACTGTCCCCACTGTCTCCGGGAGGAGCTATGGACAAAGTGTGGGAGGAAACGGGTGGCAAAGGAAGGGGCTCCAGAGGGAATGTGATGGAGAGCTGGTTCTGTGCATGAGGGATGATGCTGGGAAAGAAAATCAGAATCAAACTGATGTCTTCAAGGTTGCACAATCTGGAGAAGGGTATTCTAGTGGCCTGCGGCAAAGCCTATCTCTCTGGCTCTTGAACTCATGGAGCCCTCCTGTGCTCAACAGCCCCTGAGGAGTCTGCACTTAAGAAGCAATGAGGGTGGCTTGGTTTTTCCTCACTGTGAATGTCAGAGTGAAGGAACAGAATCAGCAAGGCAAGAAAGTAGGTGTAAGAGGTCTCCTTAAAACAAAGCTGCAGGCCATGGGTGGTGGCCTGTGAATACAGCTTCATTTGTTTAATAAATGGAATGCTTACAGACAGAAGATGGAGTTCTACAGGGGGCTTATGCATTAGATTTAGCAAGAAGGTCAGCAGATACTTTTGGAGCACCTGCTATTATACAGGTGCCAAAAAGATCCACTTCTTGACCTCAGAGTGACATGTGTGAGGAGAGAAATGTGGGTCCCTGTAGGAGTATGTGACAAAAGGACTTGACCCCTGGGTGTCAGAGAAAGGAAGACAAATGCAGGCTGAAACTTAAAGGACAAGAAATAAAGTGGGTGTGAAATAAAGTGGGTCCCAGGGGATTGTGGCTCAGAGCCTCGAATGGGCCTTTCCCTGGGGCATCACCCACCAGCAACTCTGGGGGGAAGATGGGCTCCTGGGTGGGATCCAAGGGCATGAACTCCTCTGGGTTGAATAATGATGGCGAGAGAGTGACCTGCTGGGAAAGAGAACAGATGTGTGGTATAAGATCTCCCTTTTAAAATGCCCTGTAGGACCAACCCCAGCCCATTGTCTAAGTGAGCTCTTTAGCCCCCAGAAGGCTGGTGGAGGAGCAACCCACTTTTGGAAGACAGGAACAAGCAGGTCTTGCCAAAGGACTCATAGCTAATGTGCACAGTCACCACCCTCTTATTCCTGGCTCTTCCGACCACCCTTGCCAAGAGTGTAGAGAGAACCTACTGGCTTCTTTGATCTAAGATTGGCCCCCAGACTTCCAGAAGGCGAAGTGCCCACTTACTGTGTGGTCCTTCCTCTGGTTCATGCAGCAGTTTGGGTTGTCAACATTTCCTCCACAGCATCCACCATCCTACAGAGATGACCAACATTCACACAAAAATATCTGCTGAGTTTTTCATAGAAGCGAAAGAATCTACATTATTAATGTTCAGTGATATTCCATTCTTACACTTATTCTAGCATCAGTAATATTAGTAATATCAATTAATATTACCCTGCTTCATCCCACTTGCCTTTGCATAGAGGTAAGGCCCCTGCTGTAAATACTTTCTCTTGTGTGGTTAATGTAGACTAAACAACTTGTGAATAAACAAATAAGATCTCTTCTGGAAACAGCAGGAAAACTTGATGTTAAGAACATTTCTCCATAAAGATAGGACCTCCTACTTTATCAAAACATTTCTGCATGCCCCTTTTCCCTTCTTGGTGCTCTTCCTTAGGAAGCCTCTCTGACAGAAATTCCCCTGGTTCTCTCAGCGCTGAAGAGCTCCCTTTTCTAGATCAATCAAGTTCTCTGGGTGCCTCCCAGGTTGGATGGAGTCTTTGTGGGGCTCCTGACAAGGACGTCCAAGACTGGTTACTGGGTCCAGAGGTGTGTCCAGCAAGTGTGCCTGATGGCCTCACCACTGATCAGACACTTCTTGTCAGAAAGGTAAGCATTCTTTATTACTCACTATGTGCCTGTTCTGAAAGAAGAGTGCAGGTCTGATGACCCAATATCTATGGGGAAAGGACTGCTCAGGATGCCTCAGGGTGCCAATAGCAGAGCACAGACTACAACCTAGACTGCTACCTCCCAGAATCAAGGCACCAGGGAAAGATTGGGTTCACCTGACTGATCTGTCTCCAAGAAAGCAGGATTCTCAGTTGGGGACCTTAGGAGACACTCCAGAATCATGAAGCTGTGCTGACAGGTAAATGTGGGGAAAACTCCCAGGCACAGCCCAGGCACATTTCCAGGGTAGCTAATCCCTGGAGGAGCAGACTGGGAGCAGCCTTTCTGCACATGAATCATAGGAGACACCATTCTATCCTGACATTTCCCAAAGGATGAGTCACAACCCACTAGTGTTGCCAGGAAGGCTCTCAGATGGCCACAGGGGCCTTTGAGAACCAGAAAGTACTGTCAGACTTGGCACTGAGAAAAAAACCTTTCTTACCTCAACACTCTGCAAGTGCTGCCCCCAGTGCCGACCACTCCTGCATTTACTGCTTTGCTAGCAGATCTCAGAGCTGCTCTGCTTTGAACCTGCCCATCACCACATTGCCCCTCTCCTTTCTATTTAAACAAAAGAGGAAGGAAGGAAGGAAGGAAGGAAGGAAGGAAGGAAGGAAGGAAGGAAGGAAGGAAGGAAGGAAGGAAGGAAGGGAGGGAGGGAGGGAGGAGGACGGGAGGGAGGGAGGGGAGAGATAGAGAAGCAAAGAAAGGAAAAGAAAAGAGAAGGGAAGGGAAGGGAAAAGAAGGGAGGGAAAGGGAGGGGAGGGGAGAAGAGAAGACAAGAGAAGACAAGACAAGACAAGAGAAAAGGAAAGGAAAAAGAAAAGAGAAAGAAAAATAGGTTCCTGTAGTTCCTCTTCTCTTTTGAAGGTATACTACAGGAGGATCCCCAGGTCCCAAGTGAAGTGAGGGGCACCAGCCTCACTCACCCAGTCCTGGAGGGAAGGATGTATTTTACAGAAGTATATTTTCCATATAATTAAAATGCCAGCACATTCTAATAGAAATCTTTGTTCTTAATAATTCATTGATGTGTTCATGGCAAACAATTGTGATGGACAATGTATCATTGCCCTGAGGTTTACTAAGGTTGGATATCACAGTTTTTTCCTCCTGGAGAGATTTTCACTTTTCTCAGTAGGCTATGACTGCTGAGTTCATGCTTATTTTTATGATTCCTTCATTCCCTTCCTTGCTGTTGGAGGGAGGGACAGTGTTACTTCTTGCTGTGAATTGTGTGGCTCCCTCCAGCAGGCTCCCCTCACCTTTTTCTAGTAAATGCTATAGGCATGAAAACAAGATAACCAGGTTTGTTAGAATTGTATGTAAAATATGAGTTAAAATGCTCCGAATAAAGGCTTGGGGGTCTCTAATGAGTCATGCACATGAGCTTCCAAGGACGCCCCATGTTCAGGTCATGTTAGCTGCTCAGAGCACTCGGCTCTGCTCTGCTCCGCCAGGCAGCTGGATGGAGGGAAGCTCCACTGAACAAAGGAACCAGGAATCAACTCACCCCCGGGCAGGAGCATAATTGTCAGCTGCCCTCCAAAGCCCTTCTCTTCTGAGAAACCAGGAGGGCTGTTTGAATCATTTCTCTTTGAGAAGCCTCCTATGTAATAAACTCATGGACAAGATGAACAATTCCTGGTTCCCAGGTAAGACTGAACAATTTATAAAGATCAGGGATTAAGTCATGGAAGAAATGCACTAGCATCATGATTTATAGCTGCCATTTACTGAATACTTAAGATATGCCCAGCACCCTTCTGAAGGCTTTACAAGAAGTATTTTCAACAAACATTATAAGATAGGCATTATTATGATCCTGATTGTAGAAACAAGAAAATCTGCCCAAGGTCATGAATCAGTGATAAATTTAGATTTGAACCTAGGTCTGCAGGCTCTGAATCTGAGCTTTCAATCATTTTCATTTAAATCTACCCGTTTTAGTTCTTCATCAGGGTGTGGTGTTTCCCACCCTTATAAACCCCCTTTCCCTCTCCAAACTTTTGAATTATTTGGATGAAGCACTTCTTTTTGTAATGCACCAAGCCTACAGGTCAGCAAAAAAGCACAGGAGTCTGTGACCCTACCATCAACCCTGAGTCAATTTGAGAAGAGATGGCTTGTCTGGTGTCAGGGATCAACCTGACCCAGTTGGAGAATCCAGTCAAATCTGGAGGTTAAGCCAAGAAAGGAGCCTTGCCAGATGGCAGGTGTGTCTGTGTTTATATAAGCACCGCCTGCACACCCTGGCCAGGGCTTCTCACCCAGAGTTCTATGAACACTACAGGGGTTCACAACCCATCTAGAGACTTGATTAGCAGCTTCAAAAGCCCAGCAGCGTGCCAACTGCAGAAGGCAGCCAGGAGGAGAAAGGAGGAGGAGCGTGGGTGCTGAGCTGGGCTGGACTGTTATTACATGCCATTTTCAGCACCCGTGTCACAGGTTGAGCATGCCAGTCTCTGAGGAAGGCTGCCAAGCCTAAGTGCCCTGGAGGAAGTCAGATCTTGGATACCATACCTCTTATAGGAGCCAGTTCCCCAGGCTTTTCCTGGACAACAGTCCCCGTGCTATTAATAAGAACCATTCTCTGAATAACAATGGAAGAGTCCACTGCCCACACCAGGTATTCACAGTGAAGGGATCTGCCACCTGGCCAGCTTATCTCTCTTCTCTGCTATCCAGAGGCCCTTGGCATCCCTCCCAAATGTGATTCCTGACTGTTGCTGCTCTAAGAGCAGAGCCACTGATGTCCTGGGGCCACCACTTACCCTGGCAAAGGTCCGGAAGCCCTGGAGGATGGGTCTGTAGCCCGTGCAGCGGCACAGGTTCCCTGCGGGACAAGGAACATGTAATAATGTCAGTGCAGGCTCCAGGGCAGGTGAGGGCTTTATGGCTCAGCTCCAGCCTCAGTCAGATGCCTTCTGAATCTTCTGTTTTCTCTTCCTGGAATTCCCTCCTCCTTGTACTGCTGACTTCAAAACAGTCATCACCCCTTCCAGCAAGTCTTCCTAGAATGCCCAGACTGATCCAG
Organism: Rhynchonycteris naso; assembly: GCA_037038555.1. Lineage (NCBI taxonomy): Eukaryota > Metazoa > Chordata > Mammalia > Chiroptera > Emballonuridae > Rhynchonycteris > Rhynchonycteris naso. The sequence goes on along the minus strand of CM072998.1, from coordinate 202,204,434 downwards.
GTGCCCTTCTAAGTGCTGCCATGCTGCCTAGTCACAGTTTTATGAGTGAAATTATCAAACTACATTAAAAACTCCCTCTTCTCCTTCAGAGTATGAACTTCTTAGAGATTGGGTCTTTCAACCTTGTGCCCCTTAATCCCTATATAGTGTCTGACATATTATAGGACTCAATACAACTGATTGAATAAATAATGGACTGAAATGGTGAATGGACAAGGAGCCTTCCCTTTTCAGTTCAGAGAAACTGACACCTGGCCCAGGCTCCTGAGCTCATTCACAGAGGTGAAATGGGAAGCTATCCCTGCCCAAGCCTTGGAAGCATGGCTGCTTTCCTCAGATGTGGCCTTGGCCCTGCAGAATCCTGTCTGGTGAAAGCTGGGACAGGAAGCAATATCACTCGCCTCTGTGGAATTTCCCAATGATCTCCTCCTAAGCCAGCCCCCCACTGCTGCCTCAACCCAGTGCTGAGAGGGGGCAGGAAGACACCTCCAGAAGAACACTCTTAGTTTGAGTGTTCTTCAAACTAAGAGAGGGCCAATCCTCCAGCAGATCTTAGCCACCACGTTGAGGTAGCCTGAGCTTTTTCTCCAAAGAGCAGTACCTCAAACTCCTAGCCCATTCCCAGCTCCCACTCGGGACCTACCCTGACCCCTGCAGAGCCCCATCTGCCATCCCACCTCTGGGGCTGTGCTGCGAGGCCCATACCTTGGAAAGCATCCTCAATCTCCTCAATGGTGGGCTCGAGCTGGTTCCGGAGCAGCGTGTACATGCTCATGACGATGCCCGGGGTACAGAATCCGCACTGAGAACCATGGCTTTTGGCAATTCTCTCCTAAAAGAGACAGATGACATGGACACCTGTGTTGGCAGAACCCTGCTCAGACTCCATACATGCCTCAACTGAAGCCAGGCAATGTCAACGGGCCATGTGGGATAGCAGTCACTGTACAAAGTCAAGTCTTGGTGCCATCACTTACCAGCTGTGAGCTTGGGCACATTACTAAGCCTCTCTGAGCCATAGGTCCCTCATCCTAGGACTCACCTCTAGAGCTGTGGGAAGGATTCAGGAGATAATTCATTTAAAACTCAACCTTATACCTGGCATATAGTAGGAATTCAACCAATGTTAGTTATGGGTAGGACAGTTCCTTCAAAGAATAGTGACTCTTAGAGCCAGAAGCAACTTTTCATCCTTCTCTCCCTTCACTGAACAGAGGAAGAAGCAGGTCCTGAGATTTAAGAGATTTATCCAAAGACACACAGGGTAAATGGAAGAACTGTGTCACATTCTGTTGACTACACTATCTTGCAGTCCAGCTCAACCAGCATTTATTCAGAACCAACTGAATACATCTTATTCCAAACTAGAACACCACTGTCTTCTTAAGGAAACCCTTGACATCAAATAAGGACATAAGAATTGAGAAATGCATCATATAGAATTTTCTATATGCAGTAAATGTCACAGAATTTCACTCAAACCTGCAAGATTCTCATTACAAGGAGATTCACCATGTCATTATTATTATTATTATTATTATTTTGTCTCTTGGGAGTCTATCTTGGTACCTATATAAAGTGAAATCATTATTAGAGTATTGAATCCCTGTAGCTATTCATTCAGTTCATAAATATTTACTAAGGACCTGTTATGTGCCAGGCGTGGTAGGGGATGGGGCAGTGAAGAAGAGAGATGAGGTCTCTGATCTCATGAAGTTTATGACACAAAACTAACAAAATATCAACACCAAAAACAAAAACAAGAAAACTCTAGGTAAATATCAGTGCTATGTGGAGAATTAGTACAGATGACAGGACCCAAAATGACAGTAGCTCCTTGAAGTGGTCAGAAATGGTGGCTATGAAAGGGTGATCTTTAAGTTGAATTTAATAGCACAATTTGGATCAGGGAAGAGTGCATCCCAGGCAAAGGAAACAGCAAATGCAATCTGGTGTGCATGAGTCACTAAAAGGTCAGTGAGTGTGTGTCGGGGTGGAACCTGCCGGGACGAGAGAAACCCTGGGGAAGATCAGGCAGCTGATCTTCACAAGCCAGGGTAGGTAAGAATCCAGATAGTTATTCTGGGGGTGATGGGAAGCCATAATGTGATAAGATCTAATTTATGGCATTAAGGCAGGGGTCCCCAAACTACAGCCCTTGGACTGCATGCGGCCCCCTGAGGCCATTTATCTGCCCACCCCCTGCACTTCCGGAAGGGGCACCTCTTTCATTGGTGGTCAGTGAGAGGAGCACAGGATGCATCTGCACCCATAGTTCCCATTGAAATACTGGTCAGTTTGTTGATTTAAATTTACTTGTTTTTTATTTTAAATATTGTATTTGTTCCCGTTTTGTTTGTTTACTTTAAAATAAGATATGTGCAGTGTGCAAAGGGCTTTGTTCATAGTATTTTTTTTATATAGTCCGGCCCTCCAACGATCTGAGGCCCCCCGTGTAAAAAGTTTGGGGACCCCTGCATTAAAGAATCACTCTGGCTATTGGGTGGGGATTGGGTTATAAGGGGCAAAAACAGAAACAGGGGATTGGGACACTGTAGTGGTCCAGGCAAGAGGGTATGGTGGCTCAGACCAAGCAATAATATGGAAATAGAGAGAAAATGAAGGTTTTATTGCAAGATTTGGAGGTAGACACTAATTCTGGATAGTTTGGGGGTGGCATATGAGAGAAAGTATCAAAGATGACTCCTCTGTGTTTCTGTTGAGAAGTGGATGGATTCTTTCATGGGCTCAGACGGAAGGAGGCTGGGGAGGAAAGATGTAGGGAAAAATAGGGTTTTGTTAAGTTTGAGGCATCCATGTAGACATCCATGTAGAGATGCCAACTAGGCAGCTGGAAATTCCAGTCTAACCTCTGAGGAGAGTTCAAGGCTGAAGATATAAATGTGAGTATCATTAGCATATAGATGGTATTAAACCTACTTAGGGAGGGTGTGAAGATGGAGGAGGGAAGGGGCCCAGGCCAGAGTCCTGGGGCACTGCAGCCATAGGAACTGGGCAGATGAGGAGCCAGCACATGGTGCAGACATGGAGATGGGAGGAGAATGAGGGGAGCATAGTGTCAGGGAAACCAAGAGAAAAAAATAAGTGGACAAAAAGAAGTGGAAACTGGCTCTGCAGCTTATTTGGGAACCAAAGTAAGAGCATAAGAAATAAGGATCTGTATCATTGGAAAAGCAGGGTTTTAGCCTAATTACATATATGATCCCAGTATTGAAACTGTTTATTCCTTCTTTCATCTATTTGTCTCAAAGAAAATTACAAGTCCTAATGAATCTTCTCACATCTCCTGTAGGTTGAACATGTTTAGTAATTTTCCCTTTTCATGCTAAAGTAATGAGATCATAGAGGTGGGGCAGTACCACCCCACCCTGCTCTGACCTCACCTGTCTGGTCCCAGATGCTCTTCCTAAGGATTGTAACCAACTTGCTCAACCAGAGGTCCAGGCTTCCAGATTCACCTCAGTGCCCAAGGAAGACATGCTATGAACAACAGATCTCCGCAAATGGTCAAGGCATGATTAAGACCTGGGCGTGACTCTGGCACCCTCTGTGATTGTAATTTCCCAAAGACCCCCTGTCTCAGTGTCCCCAAACAAAAATCACTGAGAACAATGGCCTTTCCTTCCCACAGTGCTCTGCTCTCATGTGTGCTCCATTCCTCTTTGCCTGTGAACATCCTGACTCTGTCCACAAAACTTCCCAGATAACCACCCACTCTACCAAAGATAACCACCACTCTACCATGGGCGTTCCCCATGTCAACCTGTTCTCAGGTGGCCTAATACTATAATGAAGAAAGCCTTGGTCAGATACCTCACATGTCTCTGTTCTCTTATTCAGGCCTTGCTAACCTCCATGTAATGAGGATGGAGGCCTAGCAGCCCACATTTGTATTATCTGTGGGTGGGAGGTGAGAGGTACAGTGGAATTGCCACTCAAGGGAGCAGGAAGTGCATAGGCTCATTATCAAGGGGCACAGAGCATTTGGAGTGTTGAATCTGGGAAGGTGGGGGTTTCTTACGCATACTCAAGCTCAACATGAAAAAGTCCCCCCACCCTCCCTCCACTTCCAATACAGCCAGACTGTCCAGCACCAGATCCACTTGATCCCTTGGTTGAACCAAGGGGTCGTCTTGGAGTCATGCAATGCTACATTCACCCCACCACAGGAGGGAGCTGTAGCTTGAGTGCCTCCCTTGTTTCTGCCTCACAGTTCCCCACTTCCCACCCTCACCACCCTCAAGGAGATGACAAGGTAGCCAGGCCACAATACCTCCTTTGCCTAGGGGCAGCATTCATCCCAACTACCTAAAGCAATTCTGCAGCCTTGTCATGAGCCCCCTTTGCTCTGGTTACCTGCACAGGATGCAGCCTCGACTTGGTGCTTCCTATCCCTTCCACAGTCGTCACGGCAACATGGTGCAAGGAGCAGATGGGGGCCAGGCAGGCATTGACAGCAAAGTGGCTATGACCCAGATTAAGGTCATTCCATTGTCCATTCGGGTCATCAGAGGGGTCTCCAGTGCAGGGCCCGGAGACTTCGTGATGCTGTGTCATTTCTCTTCACTCTACATTATGTTTTTTTCTCTTCTACCAGTGTCCTTGCCTCTCTACCTAGGACTCGGAGCAAGGGACAATTGCCACCCTTCCCCCCCCCCCCATGGTGGGCCCTGAGCCCTCAGCTGAAGCGAGGGAGACAGAGTCACCTTCAGACAACTCTTACTCAGCCGAAGCCTGGAGGCTGAGGTAAGGGGGAGCTCCTGGTGGGTTCCAGACCCAGCATGTGCTCCTCTCTGTGTAGGGCCCTTCTTTAGCCTCTTCCATTTCAGAACCTCCAGGCACATTTGCTTCCTTGTTTTCCCCACCTCTGCTTCCCCCATTCCCCAGGGAACATGTGACACCAACCCCTCAGAGCTTGCTCATGTCCATTTCTTCATTCATCACTCATTTGCTTATACAATCAACACTGGTTATTGAGTGCCAGCCATACACCAGGTACTCTGTTGAGGGCTAAGAATAAAGGTGAGTAAGATGAAATCTCTGTTCTGTAATAGTTTGCAGTCAATCCCTGAATATAGAGACCAGTGTGAAGGTACAATTTAAATCTGTTACGGTAAATCCTCAGGAAGGGTGTACACAGGGCACTATAGGACTAGCTCAGACAAAGGGCACCTGACTTAGTCTTGGGAGATCAAGAAAGGCTTCCTGGAGGAGGTGATATTTTCCCCTGTCCTAGGAACAGTTAGCCATGTAGAAAAATCCTGGAAGAAAATATATTCAAAAAGACTTAGAAAACAGCTTATACAAAGACAAGAAATCAGTGGGTATGAAGTATTAGTTGTTCACACTTATCTCTGCATGAGGGACTATAGTACACTGATAAGTGTATGCTAGGCCCATAGAGAGAAAGAAAACTGGAGAGAAAAGGCAGGGTATATTGTGAAGGGCTTCGTGTGCTAGACCAAAACATTGGACTTTATCCTGGGGGCAATGGAGACCTATTGAAGGATTCCATAAAATGTGAAATAATTCTGGATTTTGGAAGGTCACATATGCACACACACACACTCATTCACTCACAAGCTGACCGCTGTGCTATAGTCCTCACATAGGCAACCAGCCAGCAGGCAAAGGATACACAATCTTGTTCTGGAGATGGTCATACTTGGAGAGCATCACAGTGCACGCTCCACAGCCACCTTCTCCACAGCCCAGCTTGGTCCCGCACAGCCCCACTGTGTGGTCAAGCATTAAGGAACATGATAACCGATGGAAATTACCTTGAGCTCCACCTGTATACAGTATGCGCTTATGAAATGTTAGCTCCTATTCTATTTTCACTATTGTTTTGGTTCCAGGGTCTCAGAGCATGTTCCTACTCTGAAAGAACAAAAGTTACAGGGGCTCATTACAAAACAGTCACAGGGATGTAAAGTACAGCATAGGAAATATAATCAATAATATTGTAATTGCTGTGTATGGTGCCCAGTGGGTACTGAAGATATTGGGGGGAACACTTTGTAAAATCTGTTATTGTCTAAGCACTAAGCTATATACCTGAAACCAATATAAAACAACATTGAATGGAAACTGTCGTTGAAAACTAACTAACTAAATAAAAGTAAATTTTCAAAAAGGTATGAGGGCACTGACAGTCACCTTCCCCATGCTGAGTGAAGAGCAGAACCCAAAGTCTCCCAAAGTGTCCCTTGTCCCAAGCCTCCCAGAGCTACCATTTCCATGATGGATGGTGCCTCCACATAGTTCCATAGCTTGATATCCCTTTTCCTACCAACATCACTTTCTCTGAATTTCTGCATTCCCAGAGCTAGAAAGTTTTCCCAGGAAGCCCATTTATGTATTAGGCCAAGATGGGCTGAAGAAGACCTGGCTCCTCCTGGGCAGGAGTGACCATGAAGCCTGCCAGGAGCTTCTTGTTCTAGAGGCCCCGGGTCACACCTTGGCATCACTAGAGACTTAGCAGGAAGAGATTTTAGGAAACATCAAGAATAGCCTTCTTATTCAATGGCTGAGAGTTTTGGGCCCAGAACTCAGATGACTTCCCAGAGTGACAGAACTGCCATGTGACAAAGCTGCAACCAGAATGCTGGTGTCCTGAGCCCAGACCTGCTGTTCTTCTCTCCACACTTCTCAGCTGCTCCAGCAACCACTAGAAAATGATATGCAGCTCAGGGAAGGAGTTCCGCAGTCCCCTCTCCCCCAACCCCCATTCCCAAGTCAGGATACACTTTCTTCTCAGGTAGACCAACAGGGTTGTTTCTGGGTCTGCATTTTCCTCCACCACCTATAAAAATGACAGGAAAATATATCATAGTTATACTTTGCCATCATCCTAGCCAAGAATTTGTACAGTGAATGGGGATGTGCTGAATATCTTATGAAAACTGAAGTGTTTTTCTTGATAATTCTATAAAAATGAACATATTGAAAATCCAAGCAACCAGCAGAGGCTGAGGTATTAAGACCTGGAGGAGGAGCAGCATTCCATATACCAACCTCAGAACCACAACCCCAACAAGCTTGCAAATCATACACAGAAAAAATGGGAAGACAGAGGAATGTAATTCATATGAATCAACAAAAGAAATCCCAGAAAAAGAACTGAATGAGATAGAAGTAACCAAATTACCAGATTCAGAGTTTAAAATAATAATTGTTAGGAAGCTTAATGATCTCAGAGCAATAATGGATGGACTTAATGAGCAACTAAATAAAGTAACTGCAAGTATCAAAAAGAACACTTAAATCATAAAAAATTTCTGATTGCAGAAATGACAATTATAATATCAGAAATGAAGACTAGACTAGAAGGAATCAGCAGCAGGTTGGATGAAGCAGAGGATCAAATCAGTGAATTAGAGGACAAGATAAATAAAAGCATAGAAACAGAGCAGCAAAAAGAAAAGAGGCTCTAAAAGTCTGAGGAAACTATAAGAGAACTCTGTGACAATATGAAGAGAAATAACATCTGCATCATAGGGGTTCCTGAAGGAGAAGAGAAAGAACAAGGGATAGAGAACCTTTCTGAAGAAATCATAGTTGAAAAGTTTCCTGAATTAATGAAGTAAAAAGTCACACAAGTTCAAGAAGCACAGAGAGTACCAGTGAAGAGAAACCCAATGAGGCTTACATCAAGACATATCATAATTAATATACCAAAGTTAAGAGATAAAGAAAAAATACTACAAGCAGCAAGAGAAAAGAAGTCAATTACCTATAGAGGAACCCCCATAAGGATGACATCCGACGTATCAACAGAAACACTTGAGACCAGAAGAGAATGGCAAGAAATATTCAAAGTAATGCAAAACAAGAACCTACAACCAAGACTTCTTTATCCAACAAGATTATCATTTAAAATTGAAGGAGAAATAAAAAGCTTTCCAGAAAAAAAAAAAAAAAACCTTAAGGAATTCATTACAGCCAAACCAGTATTGCAGGAAATGTTAAGGGGCTTGCTGTTAAAAGAGCAAAGGAAAAAAGAAATTGAGAAAAAGAGGGTTATAGATTTAAAGAATAAAATGGCAATAAACAACTACATATCAATAATAACCTTAAATGTAAATTAAATGCTCCAATCAAAAGACATAAGGTAGCTGCATGGATAAGAAAACAGGACCCATACATATGCTGTCTACAAGAGACTCACCTCAGAACAAAGATACACATAGACTGAGAGTAAAGGGATGGAAAAAAATTTTTACGCAAATGGAAAGGAAAAAAAAGCTGGGGTAGCAATACTAATACCTGACAAAATAAACTTTAAGATAAAGGCTATATTAAGAGATAAAGAAGGTCACTACATAATGATAAAAGGAGCATTATAACAGGAAGATATAACTATTATAAATATATATGTGCCTAATATAGGAGCACCTAAATATATAAAACAGATTTTGATGGACAAAAAGGGCGAGATCAACAGCAACACTACAATAGTAGGGTATTTTAATACCCCACTAACATCAATGGATAGAACCTCCAGACAGAAAATTAACAAAGAAACAGCCTTAAATGACATGTTAGATCAACTGGATTTAATAGATATCTTTAGAACCTTTCACCCCAAAGCAGCAGAATATACATTCTTTTCAAGTGCTCATGGTACATTCTCTATAATAGACCACATGTTAGGACACAAAACAAGCCATAATAAATTTAAGAAGACTGAAATCATATCAAGCACCTTCTCTGATCACAACGGCATGAAACTAGAAATCAACCACAACAGAAAAACTAAAAAACATTCAAACACTTGGAGACTAAATAGCATGCTATTAAATAATGAATGGGTTAACAATGAGATCAAGGAAGAAATCAAAATTTCCTTGAAACAAATGAAAACTAACATACAGCAACTCAAAATTTATGGGACACAGCAAAAGCAGTCCTGAGAGGGAAGTTCATAGCATTACTGGCATACCTTAAGAAGCAAGAAAAAGCTCAAATTAACAACTTACCAAAGCACCTAAACGAACTAGAAAAAGAACAGCAAGTAAAGCCCAGAGGTAGTAGAAGGAAGGAAATAATAAAGATCAGAGCGGAAATAAATGACATAGAGGCTAAGGAAACAATACAGAAGATCAAGGAAACCAAGAGCTGGTTCTTTGAAAAGGTAAACAAAATTGATAAACCTTTAACCAGATTCACCAAGAAAAAAAGAGAGAGGACTCAAATAAATAAAATTAGAAATGAGAGTGGAGAAGTAACAACTGACAGCTGGATGGACCTGCAGTCTATTATGCTAGGCGAAATAAGCCAGGCAGAGAAAGAAAAATATCATATGACCTCACTCATATGAGGAATCCAATGAACAATGTAAACTGAGGAACGGAAAAGAGGCAGAGAAGGGGTTATAGAGTCCAGAGGGAAAGCAGTCAGAGGGAAAGGGGATGAGAGGAGGGGATCAAAGAAAGGAAAGACATTAGGGAAAGTATATACACATAACACAGGAAGATAGAGGGCAGGATAGTAAATCAGGGAGAGAAGGGAGGAAGGTAGTGGGGGGAGGGAGCAAAGGGGGTATCAAGGAGAACACTGAGGGGAGGAAAAGAGATATATTTGGGGGAACAGTTGTTACTATGTAAACACAACAAATTAGGAAAACAAAGAAGGAAAATATTAACTACAAGACAAACTATATATGTGCTGACATTCTTCAACCCAATTTGCGTGGGCTGACCAAGGCAAAGCTCCCTTCCAATCAAGCATGTCATCTCATTACCAGTGGCTGGATCAGGCCTGTGAAGGCAGGAACAACTGAGGCAGCAGCAGGCACACCCCGGTTTTGCCCTTGGAACGCACACACTCACACAACAGAGAGCCAGTCAGTGGACCTGTGCTCGTAGTGGCGTGTTCTATGCATAGGGTTACCACAAGCAACAACATTAACACATGGCAGAAATGGAGAAATTTCTGTAAATCTCAAACCAAGGGGCCACAAATGGAATTTTCAGTAAGATGGAGAAGGTTGTCTACAAAGTGAAGTGCTATTTCCCAATGCAAAATGTCCAAGGAAATCTATGAAGTACCATTTCGCTCCTGCTCACCCATTGTCGAGAGTAAAGGGTTTGGGTGATGGGTAGAGTTAAGGGGAGAGAATTTGTGATGAGGATTTCTTCAGCAAACCCTGTAGTATGAGTCCCACACCTTCCTAAAGCCAGTAGAGGAGTATCTGTTCACACTGCAAACCTCATGGGAAGGTCCCACAGCACATGTGAGCTAATATGTCACCTCTACAGTACAGGGGACGTGGCGGTCTGGCATGCCTCAACAGCTAGAGAAAGGCTTACCAGCCAAGCTGAAGAAGAAAGTGTGTCAGTGTTGGGCTTGGGGTGCATTCCTCCCCAACAGAGCTCAGAAGAACAAAGGATGTGAAGTATTAGCCGTGGACATAGGGTAAGCTGTGAGAAAGAGGGAAAACCAGCTTGGAGGTGTTGAAATCATTCTCAAAACAACCAACTACAAGTGATGGGACTTCCAACAGAGTCTGTGTGGAGTGAACCTTCCAAAACTAGAGGCTGAGAGAGAGCAGCTGACCTGACAAGCACACGCCCCTTGTCACAGAACTGCGACTGGATGTCCCCAGTGTTGGGAAGCCACTACACCAGCTCCAATTCAATGAAAACTCTCTTGCTGCCCTCACCTCTCTGTCCTGAACTGAGACTGTTTGGCAACTTAGAGATAGGTGGCCATAGCATTTTTTTATTGGCCAAAAGTAATTCAAGAGGGAACAAAACTGCCTGAATTTGCCTCTTAAATAAAGTCTATGGAGAGCAGGAGATAAATGAATTTTCATTTTCGATTACACTGCACAGATCCAGCTTATTCAAAGACCTGGTTACAAAGTTTTCACAAGAAGCTATGTCTTTTCTCTTGGAGGAGACATCATAAACACACAAAATGAAGATCCTCATCAGCTTTTCTGTAGACGGCTGTGAGGGCCTCTTACCTCACTTTCTTCTCCCCAAACTGGTCCTTCCTCCTGTCTTCAGCTCTGCTTTCGTCATATCACATCAGTCCCTTGCTCAATATCTCCAGTGACCTCCCCCATATTCAAGGTAACACCCAAGTTCCCCAAGCTGTCTTCCGATGCCCTTTAACATATCTCCAATCTCCCTTTTCAGCCCTTTCCCCTCCTACTTTCCAGGGAAGGTAGACAAGACAAAGAAAGTTGTTTGATTATGCAGATGAGATGCAAACCCAACTTTTCTTTCATTGGTGAAAATGCACTACACAAACGGCTGAAAGTACTGGAGTCTCTGCACGTGCCCTGGTCCCCTAATTTTTGTGAGCAGTGCCTTCTTGTTCCTAAGTCTTTGACCATTTCATTCCTCTTCCTTCCATATCTTCACTTATCAGAAGGCCCTGGACACTTCTCACGGGACATTATTAATTATAAAGAAAACTTCACAGTGGGGAAATCTGGTGAACACCGCCTTCACCAAATGATGAAAGGTCTAATGGGGAAGACTGACATTGTGTCCTCCCAAGAATGGTACATCTGCAGACTCTGAATCTAATTATGTTCATTGCAGCATTATTTACAAATAGCCAAGAACTGGAAACAGCCCAAGAGCCCATCAGTAGATAAGTGGATGAAAAAAGCTGAGGTACTTTTATACAATGGAACACTATTCGGCTGTAATAAAGAAGGAAGTCTTACCTTCTGCAATGGCATGGATGGACCCACAGACTATTAACTAAGTGAAATTAGCCAGGCAGTGAAAGAAAAATACCATACGATCTCACTTATCTGTTGAATTTAATGAACAAATTAAACTGACAAACAAAATAGAAACAGAAGCATGGACACATAGAACAGACTGACAGATGTCAGAGGAGAGGGGGTTGGGAGCAGGATGTTAGAAGGTAAAGGGATTAAGCAAAAAAAAATTATATATATACACACACACACACACACACAAACACAAAACACATAGACACAGAAAACAGTATGGTGATCACCAGAAGAAAAAGGGGTTTGATGGTAGATGATGGTGGGCAAAACTGAGGGGACGAAAATGGGGACAAAGGAGACTTTGTTTGGAGCGATGGACACACAATGCAATGTGCAGATAATGTTTTATTGAGTTTCGCACTGAACTTATAACCCAATAAATTCAATTAAAAAATAAATATTTAAAAACAATAAAATAAAATAAAAATAGACTGTTTCTGTCATAATATTTTTAATTTAATGGGTAAAGGGACATGATGTCTGAAATTTACCCTGAGATATAAAATTTTATGTTTTATATATTTATTTCTATTATTTCCATACATAAATAAATATATAAAAATATTTGTGTATTTATAATATATACATCTATATATCTATGTATGTATCTATAAATACATATCTATGCAGAGAGAGATATAATAAAAAGTAAATATAGCAAAATGTTAACAGGTAAGTAAAGTTTATTTAATATTTCTTTGTATTCTTGCAACATTTTTATAAATTTAAAATACAAAGTTTAAAAAATAAATTGCTTTGCCAGAGGGTTTCTTAGGACTTTTAATATTCATTTATTCACCCCATTCACATTAATTGAGCGCCTACTTTGTGCCATTGCTGGGCTGAGTGGTTCAAGAATATCTAAGAGTATCTCATGGGGATAGTTTTCTGTGAAATACATTTTGTCATATTTTACTTTGCCTAAGCATAATCTACTTCTCCAACTAGTTCATAAATCCCTGAATAGCAAAAGCTTCCAGCCCATATATATCCCACATGCTCAGGGCTAGGAGGAACTTGCTAAATGTCAATGATGTAAGAAAGGAAGGGAGAGAAGGAGGAAGAAAGGAAGGAGGAAGGGAGGAAAGAAGGGTAGGTTGACTCTCTAACACCGATTTCTGTGGGGATCACTGCTGGACACCTTCAGCTGAAGCCTTCCGGCTAAATCTTCCCAGACTGCTCCTGATGCCACAATCTCCACTAACAGAGGGATTGCTCAGAAAAACAAGAATCCTACCCTCCTAAGGATTATCACTACAATAACAACAAAATCCTGGGGAGCTCTTTCCTTTCCACTCTGACTTTAGGTCAGAGAGGTATAAACAACAGTCACCAAGGCCCTTCACCAACACAGAAGGCCCTCAGGGTACTTGATCGTTCTGTGTCGCACCCTCTAGAGGACCCCCAGCTAGTGAAGTCCCAGACAGCAGTCTGAGACAGGGGGAGTGGAAGGCTCACATTTAAGAGTGAGTCACCGAATTCTTTACTTCTTTGGTAACATCCTGTAACAAAAGATCTAGAACCATGATGGCGAACCTATGACACGCATGTCAGCACTGACACACGTAGTCATTTTCGATGACATGCGGCCACATGCGGCTGCATATCAGAGAAATATGGAGCTGCATGCCGAGAAGGATGTTTCATCCTCTGCTCCTACGCGGCCAGGTGCAGTAGCCGAGGATAAAACATTTGCTGTAGTGTAGACACTTTGTGCGGGAGGTCTGTAGGCCAAAACAACAGAACTCCGGCACAGAGCGTCTAGTTCTGGGACTTCCGGTTAGGCCGTTTTTCTCAAAGTGACGCACCACCTGAGTTATGCTCGGTTTTTTGGCGAATGTTGACACACCAAGCTAAAAAGATTGGCCATCACTGATCTAGAACATTTGCAAACAGACATGGGAATACACTTACTCACAGCTGCCTTAATTTGTGTGGGGATCTGCTTGCTGGGTCATGTTTTAACAGTACTGCTTGTACCTCGTCACTCCTTACATTGCCTGTCCTCCTTTCTGGCAGTTTCTCAAGAGGCCACATGTTCACAAACTACAGATGTGGATATTCATCACAAAAACTGGCAGTAATAGACTGTAGGGTTTGATGTGATAATACCATCTAAAAATTACAAACTGCTTTCCTAAAATGAAAATAAAATACATAGGAAAACAATTCTTGCCAAGCCAGGTTTCCCTTGAAACGCTCCAGTGCAAACGAACCAGCCGTAAAGGAGAACAGAAGTTTGTACTGTCACACAGGAACTGATGGCTTCATTAATAATCAAAACCCTAGAGTGAGACAAGGCCTTGAAAGTCATTAAATCCAGCAACCCAACCAATGTAAAAATTGCTTAGAAAAATTCCACAGGAGATGCCTTTGTGTAAGTAACCCTTCTAGAAAGCCAATTCAATGACTGGTTTTTAAATCTCTGCAGTATGATTGCTGAATGCAACAAAATTGTTTGAAATGTTGGATGCAAAAGTCTTACTACCACCCATGTAGAAGCTTTGGTGTAGCTCCTGGTTTGGTGCCACGGTGCCAATCCTGAAAAGAAATTGGCACAGAGAGACAACTTTGAATCCAGAAGAGCATGGCTGACCCCATTCCCCAGTGCCTCCCAGTGACGCCACTTAAACAGAATCCAGTCTTTGAAGCACAGATGTTATGATGACTCAAGGAATTTTCTTGCTAGTCACTCAAAAACATCCTGACAATTTAAGCACTAGGTGCCCTATGAAGCACATTTTCTTGAAAATTACCTGCACAGTCACACTGTTTCCCATCTCAGAACTGCCAAAACTGCAAAACAAATAAAACTGCTTGCTTGAGGGGCCCATTGGGCACATCCACCCCTCACATGGTCCACATGGTTGTTTACAATATGTAACTATGTATGTGTAGCCACCCTCTTACGGTCCCTTTCATTCCCAACAGGGGAACTAAAGCAGATGTGACCATGTCAAGAGTAGGGTTAGGAGGGCAAGTAGAGGATAGAGGCAATGTAATGCACTTGCACGCTCTCTCTCGCTCTCTCTCTCTCTCTCTCTCTCTCTCTGCACTGGCATTAGATTTACAAAGGTCCTCATCCTTCCAATGCCACAAGGACTGGTACCCATGTCATAAGTGCCCCTCTGCCCTATCATACCTTCACCTTCCCTAAGTCCTTATGCACCAACTAGTTAATCCAAGTCATCAGTTTTTATCAAAGTAAAAGATTCGCAATGGCCATATTACCTAAACCAATGTACAAATTTAATGC
Organism: Rhynchonycteris naso; assembly: GCA_037038555.1. Lineage (NCBI taxonomy): Eukaryota > Metazoa > Chordata > Mammalia > Chiroptera > Emballonuridae > Rhynchonycteris > Rhynchonycteris naso. The sequence goes on along the minus strand of CM072998.1, from coordinate 202,189,396 downwards.
AATCACCATTACAGTCCCAATGTCATTTTCTTTTGTGACAGAGACAGAGAGAGGGACAGACAGACAGGAAGAGAGAGAGAGAAGAAACATCAATTCCTCGCTGTGGCACCTTAGTTGTTCATGACTTTCTCATATGTGCCTTGACCTGAGGGCTTGCTCAAGCCAGCAACCTTGGGCTCAAGCCAGAAACCATGGAGTCATATGTATGATCCCACGCGCAAGCCAGCAACCCCATGCTCAAGCTGGTGAACCTGCACTCAAGCCATATGAGCCTGAGCTCAAGCTGGTGACCTCAGCGTTTCGAACCTAGGTCCTCTGTGTCCCAGTCTGATGCTCTATCCACTCTGCCACCACCTGGTCAGGCTCCCAATGTCATTTTTAAAGAAATAGAACAAAAATTACCAGGTTTGTATGGAAGCATAAAAATTCCCAGATAGCCAAAGCAATCCTGAGAAAAAAGAATGAAGCCAGAGGTGTAACACTACCTGATTTCAAATTATACTACAGAGTCATGATAATCAAAACAGCATGGTACTAGCAGAAAAACAGATATAAAGACCAGTGGAACAGAATCAAAAGCCCAGAAATAAAACCATATATATATATATACAAATAATCTTTGACAAAGGAGCCAAAAATATACAATGAAGAAAAGAAAGCCTCTTCAATAAATGGTGCTAGAAAAATTGGAAAGCCACATACTAAAGAATGAAACTTGACTACAGTTTGCCCCCCTGCACAAAAATTCATTCAAAATGGATCAAAGACCTAAATATAATATCTGAAACAATAAATTACATAGAAAAAAACATGGGTACTAAACTTATGGACCCTGGCCATAGAGAACATTTTATGAATTTGACCCCAAAGGCAAGGAAGTAAAGGCAAAAATAAATGAATGGGACTATATCAAACTAAAAAGATTCTGCATAGCAAAAGAAACCAACAACAAAACAAAAAGGCAGCCAATCAAATAGGAGATGATATTTGCAAACAACAGCTCCAATAAGGGGTTAATATACAGTATATATAAAGAACTCACAAATGTCAGCAACCAATAAGCAAACAATCCAATTAAAAAATGGGGGGAAAATGGGAAAGGACCTGAACACACACTTCTTCCATGAAGACATACAAATGGCCAACAGATATATGAAAAGATGCTCATCTTTACTAGCTATTAGAGAAATGCAAATCAAAACTACAATAAATAGCACCTCACACCTGTTAGATTGGCTATTCTCAAGAAGGCAGGTGATAAGTGTTGGAGAGGCTGTGGAAAAAAAGGAACGCTCAATCACTGCTGATGGGAATGTAAACTGGTATAGCCATTATGGAAAAAAAAATATGGTGGTCCCTCAGAAAATTAAGGATAGAATTACCATATGACCCAGCAATCCCTCTACTGGATATCTAACAAAAATCATCAAACACATTGGTACACAAAGACATATGCACCCCCATGTTCATCACATCATTATTCACAGTGGCCAAGACATGGAAACAACCAAGGTGTTCCTCAATAGAGGATTGGATAAAGATGTAGTACATAGATACAATGGAATTCATTTCAGCCATAAGAAACAATGACATAGTGACATTTATGACAACATGGATGGACCTTGAGAACATTATATGAAGTCAAATAAGTAAATCAGAAAAAGCTAAGAACTATATAATTTCACACATTAGGTGGGATATAAAAATGAGACTTATGGACTTAGATAAAAGTGAAGTAGTTACCAGGAAAGGGGGTTGGATGTAGGGATTGGGGGAGGGGAGTAAAAAGGGACAAATATACAGTGGCAGAAAATAATTTGACTTTGGGTGATGGGCACACAACACAATCAACAGTTCTAATGCTATAGAAATGGTTACTGAAAGCTATGTACTCTTATTGGTCAATGTCACCTCATTAAATTTAATCTTCTAAATAAAAGTTTTGAAAAAGATTTATAATAGTTTACAGTATGTAAAACTGAGGGCAGGGGTAGGGGGAGCATGCCCTTTATGAAAATAAACGTGGCTGCCACAAGATGTCAGTAAATGTCCTTACACAACTAAGCTGTTATAGTTCCATACATGAACTATCAGAAACAAAGAAAAACATTCCTGTTCCTTCCCTCAGTAAAGCGATCAACAGAAGTCTTAGAACAATTATTTGATTGAATACAGAAAAAAAAAGTGCAGTGGGTGACTTCCAGTCTCACCTAGAATGCTGTACCCCTTCTCAGCTTTGTGCCAGGGTTTCAACTATTGCAGAGTAGGGATGGGGGAAGCTCACAGACTCCTCTCTCCTAGCTTCCCTCCCTCTCATTCCTTTGGCCCTTGAGTAACTTGACTATGTGCTAGCCCTGCGGTCTTCCTTCCCAATGTTACCCCCAAGGCAGCCACACCTTTAAAGGGAGAGAAAGAACAAATGAGAGTAAACATGAAAGAGAGAGGACAGAATAGCCTCTTCCCCAGGACACATATTCCTTCCCAGGGAGCAGGGAAGCCAGAGCAAAGGTCAGCTTCTGCTTACCTTTTTGCCATTCACAAAGAAAACCAACTTGTCTGCTGTCATTGTCAACAGGTCAGGGCCCTGAACTCCAGGTACCTCACTCCCAAGAAGGACTGGCAGTTATCACTGCTGTGCAACTTGAAAAACACGCCTCCCAAAAAAAGTGAAACTAAGCAGGCCAATGGGAGGGAACCTGTTTAGAGCTTCAGGGCGTAAGAGTTCCTAGCACTGGTTTGCATAATCTAGCAAAATGAAAGCAATCATTCACAGCAAATCACACCTCTCATATGTGGGTCAAAGAGCACAGAGGAAGGACCAGTAAGTATATCAGCCTTGGTACATGGGTCTTATACCCTGCCCTGGTGGAACCTGTTTCATCCTACCACATGCTGAAGACAGAGAAGAGGGAAGGCCATTGTCAGAGTCAGGCCCTTTGCATCTATCTACACTTGTCATTTCACCATTTATATATAGTTATAGCAACGCAGACAGCACTTACAGGCAGGACTCATTCTCCTGGAAGAATGTGGAGGTCACATGATGTGGTGGTGCCCAGTGATCCAGATGCAGAATCTGGCCTTGGACCTCAGTAAGTTACTTATCACCTTCAGAACTCTGTTGTGTTCATCCTATACATGGGCACACAAATGGGGACACCAAGAGCAGAAGCCTAAGGGACATATGATATATTTTGGAAGAGCTTTGTAAATTTGCAAAGAAACAAAATTTATTACTACTGCTAATAGATTCTCAACAACACAGCAAAAACAATTCTAAAACAAACCATTTCTGAGACTTTTTTTTTATCCAGGGGGACAAAAAGGTAAGGAATATATCCTTACTAAGTTGCCAGAGTAACTGATAAAATACTTATAATATCAAATAAATTAAAATGTGCAAACAACCTGCACATAGGCCAAGTTAACTTGGAGCTGAAAACGTTCCCCCATCCAATATTCATTAACTCCTAATGTAAATACACACACACACACACTGCCTACCCAGGCAGTGTCAATGGGCTCTATAGTCCACCACCCAACTGTCCTTTCCAACACACACACACACACACACACACACACACACACATACACATCCCCTCTGGTCTCCTTCAGTTCCAAAATGAACCATAAAGTTACTCAAACAGCCCCTCTGAAGTAGGTAACTTACCCTACACCCTCTGCAGACTACATAGGGGCAAGAGGGGATAGATGTAGGGGGTAGGGGTAAGAGTGGAGAAAAAGGGATATTAAGCAAATGTGCTTGGTACAGCAACAGCTTAGAGAAACTGAAGAATGCCAGGTAACCACATTATCAACAAAATGCCTTTCTCCCAGCCACAGCCTTTATTGAAGCAGGAGATGAAATTTCATTTGTAGGTTGACCAATCATCCCAGTTCATCACTGACTATTCTGGTTTTACCACTGAATCCCTTCAGACCAGGGCACACTGTGTTGGTTGGTCACCCTAAAACAATGGTTCTTAACTGGGGTGAGGGAGGATTCCAAACCCTAAAAGCCATTTGGCAATGTCTGGTGATATGTTTTATTGTTATGACTGGGAAGGGTTGCTACTGGTATCTAGTAGATAGAGGCCAAGGATGCTACTGAATACCCTCTATGCACAGGACATCCCCAACAACAGAGAATTATCTGGTCTTAAAAGTCAACAGAGCCAAGATTGAGGAAATCCAACCCTAAAAGAAAGAAGGGGATGAGCCTGGGGTAGTGTTTTGTGATTGGTGCATTCTCCCTGACCCATACCCCTCTACGATGGAGAAGCTTTTGCTCTATTCACTGATCCACCCAGCTTTCCAAGTCCTCCACTTCCTTGCCAGTCTCTAGCCAAAAGTCCCAAGAAACTCTCAAAGTAAAGGGAGAGGACTGAGGTTTGATGTTAGGTAGACTGGCTTGAATATTAACTCTACCACTTCTGCATGGACGTTTTGCAAAAATCACTCTCTTGGCCTCCCTATACTTATCTAAGTAATGGGAGTGACTATGCCTACTGTTTAAGAATTAACTATGATGATAATTAAGTGGGACTCAGTTTAGGTGCGTGACCCATCATAGATGCACAATATATATGTAATGGTTTAGTTTTCCCCACAAAGCCAGTCTTCAGCCTCCTTCTCTTGTCTGGAGGTAAAGTTACTCTCTGCAACTGTGGAGCACTAAAAAATGAAAGTGAAATACATTTTTAACAAAGGCATGGGCTATAATTTGGATTTTATTTCTGTGATAAAAAAAGAGTAATTTATTTTCTATAATACAGAAATTTGACAAAAAGAAACTTTAACTTAGTATGATTACTTCTTATCCAGCAAAATATTTGGGACCATTTCTTTCTCTGTGATTATTCCAGATGTTGTAAATTAGGGGAAAACAGTCTAAAATAAGCATTTTTTTCAAAGCCAATCCCCTCCTACATACGCTTTCTTTTCTTATTTTATTCAGTGAGAGGAGGGGAGGCAGAGACAGACTCCTGCATGCACTCCAACCAGGATCCACCGTGCAAGCCCACTAGGAGGCAATGCTCTGCCTTTCTGGATGTTGCTCCATTGTTCAGCAACTGAGCTCTTCTTAGCATCTGAGGCAGAGGCCATGGAGCCATCCTCAGTGCCCACGGCTAACTCACTCCAATCAAGTCATAGCTAAAGGAAGGGGAGAGAAAGAAATGAGAGGGGGAAGATGCAGATGGGTACTTATCTTGTGTATCCTAACCGGGAATCAAACCCAGGACATCCAAACGCTGGGCTGATGCTCTACTACTGAGCCAATAAGCCAGGGCCTATATATGCTTTCAATGTTGAATGAATTTTTAAATTTGGACTGAATTAAAGAGAGTTCATGGTCTTGGAATAAATAGGCCAAATATAACTTATATCACATTAACTTACCCTGCTCCCCAAAAGAATGCCTCACTCTATAACTTGCACTGCATTGGCAGGCGAGATTCCAAAGTCCATGGAGAAGTCAGATAAGTCCTGAGGCCTCCTGGACACAAGACCTTCTCTTGGAACAACACTTTCAGGAAATCACAAGAGATAAGAAGAATAAAAATGCTGCCAAGGGCCAAGTCATTATTTCTAGAATAGTGAGCTCTTTGGGGCCAAGTGTTCTCTGGAGTCTAGTCAGGGCTGGAGCTCTGGAGCTAGGGTCCTGGCAGGTCCCCAGCTTCCTGCAGAAGTTCCTGCCTGCCCATCACCTGTGCCTGCAGCATCCTCTGCTCTGCCTCTCCCTCTCTTTGCACCAAGATGGCCATCTTTGTCTGCACCCCATGGGTAGACCCTATTCAGTTTCTTCACTTACAACAAGCTTTACTTGGAAAGAAGAATAATTACTTTTCTTTCTAATTCCCATTGTTCAGAGTTTTCTTGTTAAATGTCTTGTGAGACACCCAATTTTCCTCCTACACACACCCATTCTGGATGAAAGGTGTCATATTTTCAGAGCATCCCTGCTCAGCAGCCAAGTCCTCCCTTATTCCCCAAACATCTGGATTACTAACCAGTCCTAATGATAGGCTCTTGGTACTGGAATAACATTTCTTTTGTGCTAACAAGATTTTGTTTCATCTTTATAAAATAAATCCCTGAGAGAAGGACAGAGAAGTTATTACCTTTCCTCTCTACACAAAGAAATCGAGAGTCAGAAAGGTTGACTTGTGAACTGTGTCACAGTGAGCGAGAGCCAGTTTTTACATCTGTCACCCATTCCCTAGCAGAGAAGTCATCTCTGATGGTTCTTCTCTAACTGTGGAGCATAAACCCCAAGACTGTGAGCAAGGCACTCACAGTCCCTCCCAATCTGGCTGAAATCCAGCCTTCCGGTTGGCGAAGCCCCTGATCAGGGGCAGAACTGTGCTTACTTGTAGATTGTTGGTGCCAGGTCTGTAAGAAGGATCAAGAAATGCTTGTTGAATTGAGCCTACAATGCAAAGAACAAGTGGAGTTTTCTAATTTTCTGCCTTTTACCAAATAAGAAATTTTTTTCCATCATTCAATATATTAACACCATTCAACTTCCCTCCCCAGCAACTTTCCAACTAACCTTTGATCATTGATATTAGGTAACCAGCTACTATTCCTCAACATAAAGGTCATATTACTTTATTACTAGGGGGGAAATCAACTCTCATTACCCACACGCATCTGGGAAGTAGAATCCTTTAGAGTCAAGAAGGTGGGATTATTCAAAAGTGGACACAGAGATAAAATTAAAAGGAACCTCAGCCTGAGTTAGTACTGCCAACACATAAAAGCTAGAGACATAGAAAAGGTCCAGAAGAAAAACAAATTTTTTCAGACCATGGAGCCACAGACACAGGGAGCTGTGGACACCTGGGCTCAGATCCCAGCCCCTTTGTTTACTAACTGTTAAGACTGGGAGGCCCCTCCACCATTTCAAATGAGGCTTATCTTCCTTCTTAAAATGGAAAAAATGATACTACATTGTAAGCTTACTGCGAAGGCTAAAGAAAATGCCTGTATAGTACGTACTCAGGACATGCCACCATTTGCTTCTTACCTGACTAATCTAGTTAAATGAATAGCATCTAGTTAAACATTCTGTATTACAAGTGCTGATCCAGCCCATGTAAAAGTCAAGGTATATAATAAATAAAAGTGAGAGCTGTTGACTTTGGTTAAGACCCAGGAAACCAAAATTGAGTTCTGGCACTTTCCTTATATTTAGTTTATCATGTCATCAGTTAGCATCAGGTTTCTTCATTTCTCTGCTCTCCCTCAGGCATTCCAGGCAAATAAAAAGCATCAGATTAAAAAAACATCAAATCAATGAAACCCCTCAAAGCTCAAAGCAGTTCACTAAAGTGAAATACCAAGCTAGACAATGGGAAAGATTGTACAAGAAGGCAGAAGTATGGTGAGCGGGGGTTGGGGGTTGTGGGGACTATGACTTCCTTCCCCTTGCCTGTTCAAAGCCCTTCTCCTCCCTTTTTTTTTAAAACAGGGCCAGAGAGAGAGAGTCAGAGAGAGGGATATATAGGGACAGACAGACAGGAATAGAGAGAGATGAGAAGCATCAATCATCAGTTTTTCGTTGCAACACCTTAATTGTTCATTGATTGCTTTCTCATATGTACCTTGACCGCGGGTCTTCAGCAGACCGAGTAACCCCTTGCGCGAGCCAGTGACCTTGGGTCCAAGCTGGTGAGCTTTTGGTCAAGCCAGATGAGCCCACACTCAAGCTGGCGACTTCAGGGTCCCGAACTGGGGTCCTCTGCATCCCAGTCCGACACTCTATTCACTGCACCACTGCCTGATCAGGCTTTTTAAAAAATTTTTTTTCCTCCTCCTCCATTTCTTGGTCACTATTGATACTTTCCTCCAAGCTCTGGGCATTTACAAAATAAATGTCATTACTCTTAAACACACTTAAAATAGGAACTCTGAGATTGGGCCTGAAACATGGAGCCTGCAAGGTGTGTTGGGAAGATTATAGGCTGTGAAGTCAGACAGACACGGGCATGTGTTCTGGCTCCATGATCTACTAACTCTGGGCCTGAGGCAAGTCACTTCATTTTTCTGATTCTCAGTTTTCTTGGTCACAGTTAAGTGATAACAATCCCCCTTTTGCAAAGATATGATGAATGTATACACCCAGTGAACACAAAGTATGGTGATCGCCACTGTGGCAAAGACTGGAAAACGGGGTCAGTGTTGACCTGTGCTCTCAGGTCAGCTTAGTGTAGGTCGGAAACAGTATGAAGATCATTGGAGTAGCTTCAGGCTGTCTTCACCTGGAATGAGAACCTTCAAAGGGATTTTGTCTGGCTTACTTCAAATAGAACCCCAACAGCCACATCTCTCTCTTCTCCCAAACCCAGCCATGTTTGACCATACCACCTGGGCTGTCCTGAACTAACTGATCTGTGGGCAACAAAGACCAGTCCTCTTTGTCTTTCAATGTATCTTTCTCATTGGTTCATGGCCTGAGAATGTCTCCATCAGCCAAAGACAGCAAATTTAATCGCAATTTATCAGTCTTAATCTGTTATGCTTTTTGATAATGTCTTTGGTATTCAGTAAACTCCATAGATCCAGGGTTTACATTTGTGGTGATGACAAAGTGGGCTTGTCTAGACACACAGCTTCTCTCTTTCCCATCTGAGCTGCTCTAGAACAATTCAGGAAGAAGAGCTTTTACTTCTTCGCTCAGAGGATCAACTTAGATGTACTCTATAGACAATATGGCTCAATAAGTAACCATTTGGGAAAATTATTCTCACAATTGTTTGTATTCCCTATTCCCTTCTTCTGGCTCTTTTCTTATTAATCATCTGAAATACTATACAATGTACTCACTCACATGTTTTTTTATCTGTTTCCCTGCACCAATAGAAGTGTGGCAGGTGTCTCTGCTTGACCCCCCAAATATTCATGCCCTTCTTCTCAGTTGAAGAGTTCCTGCTGGAAGCCACTGTCCAGCCAGGAATGACATTTCCCAGCACCCTTTTCACGTGAAAGAAAGCCATATGATTGAGTTCTGATTAATGTAATATGGGTAAAAGTGATGTCCACAATGTCCCAGCTTCCATTCTCTCTTTCCCACCATCTGATGGCTATTGTCAATGCCCAAGGTGACCTTGGAAACCACACAGTGAAGACAGCAGAGCTGCCAGTCATCCAAAGTCTTTAAATAAATACAGTGATCTGAGCAATTTCCTTTCTCACCCTTGTCGTGTATTTTACTTTATTGGAGCAAGAAACAAATGTTCTGTGTTTGCCCACTGAGATTTCTGGGTTTGCCTTGAACAGCTGCTAGGACTAAATTCACTAACATGTTCAATTCCCCAAGGGAAGAGATATTTACCTGCTTTCTTCAGTGCAAAACATTGCATAAACATGGTAGACACAATACTTATCTAAGGAGTGCTTGTTAAAGAATGACTAAATGAATGAATGGCAGCAATGACAGAACCTGGTTTCAGTTAAAGGCAAGGGCGCATGGCTCAGACAGATGTTAGGCTGACCCACATGCAAAACTGCATGTGCAAATGTCACTGAGGATCATGGGCTCCTAAGCAGAAGACAACTTTGGCCTCATCCTCAAGTCCTTGGCCTTAAGTGTCCCCATCCCACATTCTGCTTTTAAAGGTGGGCTTTAGAGCAACTTCTTCTCTAGGCAACATTCACACATCCACTCATTTGCCAACTTTATGAGACTGCATGTCTCAGGCACTGTGCTGGGCATTAACTATAGGGTCAAAGAGGCTTAAAGAGTATCCTTATTGTATCTCACAGATAATTCATGATCACTGAGCCAACATTGTGAAAACTGAACCCAGAGCATTACCTTGCCTCCTAAATATCACCGCTCCCCTGAGCAAAGATGCAGATTTCAGACTATATACTGATATCTTTAAAATAGTTATCATATGTAAACTTGAGAGCTTCTTTCAAGCCTGCCACAGCTGCCTCCGTAGTTTTATGATAGAGACCTCTGAGAATTCAATTCAGAATGCAAAAGTCTACAGGAAGATCACCTGCTGTTCCCATTCTAAATTTGTCCTTGAACTAGAACACTCTCCACAGGAACTTAGTGTTACTAATACTGCAATTTGCTTTATTTTTATTTTAAAAAAGAAGGAGCCCCTTCTCTTCAGGAAAAAAATAAAAAGTCCATTAAACCATCGTTTCATAATCTGAGACACAAAGCCCAAAAAGGAAGCATAGTCCCCAAAGTGATCAGGGACATAACACAAGCAGGCCACCTCAGCCTGTTCGCTAGTATCTGTTCAGTTCTCCCAACACTCAAGGAGAGGAAGAGGAAACATGGACTGACCTTCTATGTAAAGTCTTCCCTGCTGCGTGAGTCCCTCACTGGTGGTCTCGTCCACGCCTGGCCCGTGCTGTCCTCTCCTGATGGGACCCTCCCTTCCATTCTTGGTTGCACTTTTAGAAGAGGTTTACCACTCTCTCTAAAACCTTGAACACCATTTGATTCTTGGCCTATGTGGATGGATATTTGACATTTTAGCTATTCATGAGTATTCCCGAAGTTTTATGACATGATAATTGATGTTTTTCTGAAGCACGAATTTTAGTCCCATGAGTCACAAAGCAGCACCGCATCATAGTGCACCAAGCAATTCTTGTTGAGCAACTTATGGGGATAACTTAGATGACAGGTTTATTTTAGTGCCTTTTGTAGTGACAGGGGAAATATAGATGTTCATATTTTCTTACTAATCCAGCAAGTCATCTTAAGCTCTCTTAGGAGAGTGTATAGTTCTATAAATGCTACAATGAGAGGCCTCCAGTCCTGAGTCTAGTCTTACTGGTCAAGGCTAAATCACCTTTATAGTGGAGACATTTTGAAGAGAACACAGATTTACAAAGCTGCTAATATGAATCTATACAGAGCTCCTTTATTTCCACAACTTCCCTATGAGGCAGATATAATTCCTTCTTTTGTATATGTGGAAGCTGGCTGGGCTCAGAGAGGTTAAGCAATTCACACTCATACGACTAGTAAGGGGGAATCAGTATTTGTACCTAAGTCCCTCTGATTCTAGAATCTTCTGACAGCTCTAGAAAGCAGACAATAGGCTTTCTCTAGCTAGAAGAGACCCAGAATGGTCTTTTTACCCCTTATACTGGTCAGAGGCAGAGGAAAAACCACTTTTTTGGTCAAAGGTGTCACTTAACATTGAAGAGGTATCAGCAGTGAGAAACTCTGGCCTAGAGAAAAGCAGAGGGAGGGCAGCAGAGAATGAAACAGAAAAGAGACTCATGTGCAGCCTGTCCGAAGCTGGCTCGGGGCCCTTTGGGCCTGTCTTCTGAAAAACACACAAAGATGATTTGTGCCTCTGTTTTCACTCTTATAGTCCCTGTAAAGTGCTTTGAGGACAGAGATCATCCAGTGGACAAAAATTGGGTGCCTGAGACTACACTTGAGAAATATAGAGTATAAAAACGTTATAGGGAGAAAGAAGAACCAGATGGTGGGAAGTCAATACAATCTTAGCTGTCACCAATCAGATAATTTGGCAATTTAGGGACCTAGAAAAGGTTCCAGGGTGCAGCCTCACTCTGCCAGGATAAGCAAATAAAATGAAAGCTGTGACTATTGCCACCTATTCCCACCCCACCCCTCAACCCCCCAGATATGCAGAGAAGGGCCAAGGCAATAGAATTCTTACAGACTAGCTCACCTTTGATCTTGGCCCTTTTTCTCTGATGAGAACCAGGAAGCTTCAGGAAAGCAGGGCCCCTTGGTGGCTTGGTACCTTCCTGGAACGTTGAGGGAACATGACCCTGAATGGGGAAGGTATTAAACTTACATAGTAATACCTGTGAACCTGAGCAGAGATATCGATAGACTTAGACATAAGCAGGCAAGAAGGAAAGCAGAAGACCCAAAGGAAGGAATACTAGGAGTGGATCCCAAGGATCATGAACATAGAATGGCAACCATAGTTACTTCAGGCACCATGCTATGACCTCTTAGTCAAGCCCCATTCCCTGTGGTTCCTGGCTGTCATCTAGCTCCAAGTGAGTAGCCAGACCAGAAAAGGTAATAGTCCTTAGTGACCTGGAAACTATTCTTTTTCTATCTTGATCACTATCAGTGTTTTCATTCTATTAATTGTCTCCTATTCATCATCTCTACCTTATTATCACCATTATTCTGAGAATCTCATATACGGAAGTAGAAACTGGGGTACCAGGAATCTCAGGAATGAATCACATAACCTCAATAGCCATGTCTCGGTGCCAATGAAGTAGCAGCAGGAAGCTCCTGGCAAATGTAGGAAGCACCTTACCTGGAGTTAAATGGAAACTTCAGTGGTCGATTTATAAGCACAGCTTGTGAATTTGTTCTATGCCCGCTCCCCCCCAAAAAAAACCTTTTCCTTGGCTAAGTCTCACTAGTCATACCATTGTTATGGATAGACAGAGGTCCCATTCAACTGGTCTAGACAGTCCTCTAGACCATGGCAATAAAAGTTTAGGTTAAGATCACACCATGGAAAGAGTACCAGTTTAAGAGACAAGAGACTCAGGTGGACAGCCAAGGATCTGCTCCTCTTGCTGATCCTTTCAGTAAGACCACTGCCCATTTGTAAAATGCCATGATCCTTCCAGATCTGACATTCTAAGGTATTATGGTTTGGGAAATTACTTGGACTTTTTTTTTCATCCTTCTTTCCAAAGACAAAGCCTACCCCAAGTGTGTGATGACCCTTTTACTCATGTCCTTTGAGCCTCCCCTATCTCTGAACAAGATGTGCCTTGTCACATGATAATCCCACATCTTATTTAACATCAGTGTAGCCAGAGTGTTAAGAAAAAGAAAACATCAAATGACAGACGTGCTTAGTTTATTTTATGCTTATCATTTTCCATGTAACTGCTTAGACCAATATTTCCTAGCATGAAATATCCTGAGTAAGCCTCCAAATTGCTCATAATGTTTGGTGACATTACAAAATATGTTGTCTGTCACAGAATTTTGTCCTCCCCATGCATAGAGTAGACTCCCTTAAAAGATCCACTAGAGACTGAGGGTGACAAAAAGTCTTCCTGCTGGCAAGTCTGGTGCCCCTACAAAGTCATCCCAGTAACCCTGAAAGTAGGACCCACCAAAGCTTAGTGATGGCTGATCACAGCCCCACTCTTAGGGCCCCGACAAGAGGTGGCCCCATCCTGGGCTAGCCCTTTATAGGTTATCGAATAAACACGTCACCAGCCCTAAGACAAGATACATAGCCAGTCACCTCCCCCCACACAACCAAGGCTCTTTTGTTTTAGATCTTGGTTGATTTCAATAACTGACTCTTTGGGTCTTTTTTTGTTTCTATTCCAGCTTTAATTTCCACTCTAATGTTTTAAATTTATTTTAAAAAGAAGGAGCCAATAAAACCTTAAGTTCCCCAACCTTTGGCCCCAATTAAAGCAGAACCCCAGGCTCAGATGCTCACTTCATCTATCTATCTATCTATCTATCTATCTATCCATCTATCTATCTATCTATCTATCTATCTATCTATCATCTCTTCCCCTACCTCCATGAGACCCCCAGGTATGTCACGTAATTTCCAGGTCCTATAAGTAATAGCCTTTTTTTTTTTTCAATTTCCTCATGGTATTGCTGAAGGATATCTTGCAATCATAATAAAAACCTCAAGGACTGGTCCAACCATGAAAAAAATTGGTTACTGATAAGCTGAGACCCACACACAATATGCACCAAGGGAAATTCACTGCTCCCTGCCTAGTTCTATTGTACTTCATACCCACCTCACTTATGGTGTACACTACAGAGATCAGATCTTACTCATCTCTGTACTCCAGTAACACACAGTAGTAGTCAATAAATATCTGCTCGATGACCACCTCTCAGCTGTAGAGAGCTGACTGACAGGCACAAACTCTTTTCATGGATTTGCCTAAGTCTGCTTCCCTCCCAGCCAGAAGCATAAGTCATCTTATTCTCATGTTTATTCTTCTCCTTTTTTCTTCCTTTTCACCATCATTGTCACGGTGCACTATGTTTTGTACAATATTACATTTCCTTTGTAATATTGGATTGATTCATGGTATCTTCATAAGTACATGACATCATAAGCCCCATCTTCCTCTGAAGAAATAGGTGGTTCTGAGAGTGAATAGGAAGCAGAGTTTGAACTTGCACCTCAGGTTTTAATTTCAAAATCAAAGTTTCTTTATCAACTGGACCCCCAAGATCTTTCTTGAGTACCTCATTGTTCTCATAGCTGAGAAGTTTATATAGAATCTGCAAACTGACTATGCAGAGAGCTAATCGACACTGGATTATAAATAAGGAAGCATGGAGGAAACCCTCAACATTTGGAAAACAAAATAGCCAAAACCAACAATAAAAAATCTAGGGATCAAGAAATGAATCCCACTTGAATAAATCCCAGCAATCAGGAATGCTGGTTGAAGTAGGACTTCCCAGAAAACAGCAGACCTTACGGGAGTTTCTTCATGGTTTGGGACTCTGTTGTGACCAATGACTGCAGGGTGTTCTCATGAGGAACACTTCAGAAAGGGATTGAAAAACATTTGCTAAGGAGATGGAATTAGTCCATAAATGGGCAAGGGAGGACTGTAAATCAGGGTGAGAAAAGGACTGATGAGAAAACCAGTCTGGGCAGAAGACAAGGAAGGAAACCAGGAAGTAGCTGAAAGAAAATCAACCCCAGGCAGAGGGAGGGGGAGCCAGGAACACCTTCCCACCTCTGTGGCTTCCTGGTTTCCAGGAGCATGATGCCAGCCAAAGTGCACTGTGTCAGATGAGTCAGTTCCACCAAGAAGGGGGTCAGATCTTAGGGTTGTTAGCACCTCCTCCATGAGAAACCATGGAAAGCTAGAATAACCTCTCCTCACCTCTCTTCTGAGCAGGAGCAGCTGCCCTGCGGGGCTGCTGGTGCAAACATCCTTGCCCTTCAAAAGATCCCACAGGTTCCACCCTCAGAAAGCCAAGGTCCCCATACTCAGGTCCCTTTCAGCTTAGACTTGGGGTAGGAAAGCTGTTCTTCACTTTTACATTGTGGGGGAAGCAGCATGGTGTTATACTGGCCTTTATAAGTGAGATATGAAGTAAGTTAAGCCTAGCTGCTGTCAGTAAAATCCAGTTTTCCAGACAATAAGAATAGGATATAAGAAGCAGATATCAACTCCAAGAAGCAGTAATTAGCAGATCTGAATTAAAGATCCCAAATTTGCTCCTATGTCACACACCTAGGACCTGCCTACTGCCTCAGTAAGGTTCCAGAGACCCATCCCTGCTGTGCCAGCATCCACTGGAAAGAAGGAAATGTGGGAGAAAAAGGCAGGAAGATGCTGTTTCTCTACAAAACTTAACATAACACAGATATGCCACTCAAATTCCCAGCAAGAACTTCCTTAAGGCTCAAATGTCCATAGGCCCTAAAATGCCTGGCAGAGCCACCATCAAATGCATAGTCACCTTCAAGAGCTGGTAGATCAGCTTAAAGACAGATATGGCAGTGGACAGAGCATCAGACTGGGATGCTGAAGACCCAGGTTCAAAACCCCAAGGTTGCCAGCTTGAGCACAGGCTCATCTAGCTTGAGCACAGACTCACCCAGTTTGAGAGTGGGATCAAAAACATGACCCCATGGTCGCTGGCTTGAGCCCAAGGTTGCTGGATTGAGCAAGGGGGTCACTGACTCAGCTAGGTGCCCCTCGGCTAAGGCATGTATGAGAAGCTTTCAATGAACAACTAAAGTGCCACAAGTATGAGTTGATGCTTCTCGTCTCTCTCCCTTCTTGTCTATTTCTCTTTCTCTCTTTTTCTCGCTGAAAAAGAAAAACAAATAAAAGAGACAGACACAGCAGCATCAGGAGGAAACAATGGTGGCACTGCCTGAGATGTGGGTGTTGTGGCTTCCCTGGGGTGTCCCCCTAATTATTGTGTGCTCTCAGAATTGGGAAACTCACAATTACTTCTGGGAAGTGGTCTGGGGAGAGGGAGTCTGGTGCTGACCTTCTCATCAGGAGCATGTCACTACATTCAGATGGACACAAGGTGACGCCAAGGTATCTGAAGCATCCCTGAGAGGACTGCATCAGGTCAGTGCCTCTAACTGTGACCTCTAGAAATCTCTAGCCTCCCATAGCTTGTGCTGGAGTAATCAACAAGAGTTGGGAAAGAAGATTTAGCTAGTTTGGTTCCCAAAGGTTGCCCCTCAGGGCTCCTTCATCATTCTGTTAAGAACTAGCTTTTGTTACAAAGGTACTATTCCAGGAGACTGAAAAATGTCCTTTAATGCCAGGTCAGAAAGAGCTTCCAAGGGAAAAGGTCATAGAGATGAGATTTAGGAAAGGGAATGCTAGGAGATTAGTAGAGCTATGTGCAACTTCACTAACAGAGAGAGAGAGTGAAGAAGGAGGAGGAGGAGGAGGAGGAAGTGGGGAGGAGAGGAGAGGAGAGGAGAGGAGAGGAGAGGAGAGGAGAGGAGAGGAGAGGAGAGGAGAGGAGAGGAGAGGAGAGGAGAGGAGAGGAGAGGAGAGGAGAAGGGAGGGGAGGGGAGGGGAGGGGAGGGGAGGGGAGGGGAGGGGAGGGGAGGGGAGGGGAGAGGAGAGGAGAGGAGAGGAGAGGAGAGGAGAGGAGAGGAGAGGAGAGGAGAGGAGAGGAGAGGAGAGGAGAGGAGAGGAGAGGAGAGGAGAGGAGAGGAGAGGAGAGGAGAGGAGAGGGGGAATTCAAATATTTATGTTCAAAGTCCAAGTTCTCCACTCACCAACTCTGTACCCATGGACAAGATCCCTAACGCTCTCTGAACTGATGTCCCCATTGGTCTAATAAAGATAATATTTTTTTTACCTGGTCATTGTATGGAGATGATATTTGTTAATTTCCAGGAATGGAGCAGGTATACAAGAAAAGTTTCCTGCCACAGAAGTTAGAGTATGGCACTATTTATACTGTATTTTAACCACTCAAAAAACCCCTGACCATTTGCATCTATCTGCCAATAAAACAATGATATAGGTTAGGTTAGGCACTTTATAGAGGAAAGGTCCTGAATCCCACTAGCAGGCAGGGAGGAGTCATGGACTCCTCCCCAGAGTTTGCCTCAGGCCATACTGCTCCAGTAAGTACACACACTCCTTCACTTCAATAGTGACCAGCCACAGAGAGAGGGGATTAAGTGATCTCTAATATCCAGGACTTCAGGACCCTTTGAGGGCAGGTTCTATTCAAGAAAATGCTGAGTAGCCCAAAGGCAGCAATAAGAATTTGGATGAGAGAGTCAAGGCCTGTCGGTATTAGGTACAACCTCATTCTTGCTCTCTTCACCAATTCATAAATATTCAATCTTCTCTACATTTTGTTCCTGATTCTTTACTGCTCCACTTCATTAGGACCCAGAGATATAACTTCTGACACCTGGAGAGATATGACCAAACTAAACCCACCTAAAAGTGTCATATGTGACTCGTGCTCACATTTTGTTGGCAAAACCAGTCACAATGGCCACATCTACCTTCAAGGGGGTCTATCAGCCAGCTTAGGATGAGTTAAATTGTGACATAGGCTTATTTCTCACTCGTGTGACATGCTGCCTGCAGGTTATCCAAGGCCCTGGGATCCAGGCTGAGGAGACAGGCCCTATGTGGGACACTGCCATTCTCATGATAGATGGAAAGAAGAGTTTGTGGATTAATGTAATGGCTCTAATGTTTCTGCTCAGAAGTAGCATAGCACACTTCCATTCTTAGATCAAAAGGAGTCAGCTGGCCTATATTTGATACCAGAGAAATGTAATCCTCCTCCATGGAAAGGTACCTACCATAGGTCACATGAGCAAACCAGATGGCAAAGGATCAGGAGGTGTAATGATCTTATCACATGGAGGAGTAGCAGACATTGGAAACAATAATCTAACACAGTAGGAGAATATAATCCTACCATACCTCCTAACTTGAGGTGGAGGAGAATGGGATATTTGCAAGTAGTAGTAATGTCTAGCATTACTAGTCTCGTAAATACAGAGGGCTAAGAAATAGAACTTTGTAGCTGGAAATGACATATCTATATGTGGGATTAGAGGATTTAGGACATTTACACAGAAAAATAGACAATTAATCTCAGCTTGGGTTTGGAGAATTTATCATTTACCTCCATTATACTCAACAATAAATTTATCCAATATTTATTGAGTATCTACTATGGGCCAGGAACTACAATCACTGATATACAGCAACAAACAAAACAGGCCTGGTTTCTACCCTCATGGAGATTAAATATCTTTAGAGAAAACTGGTATTAAACCAGCACTCACACAAATAAATAAATACATTTACAAATTGGGCTGTGACAATGAAAAATACAGCGCTGTCAAGAAACAGAAAAACAGAGAGAAGACCAGACTAAGGAAATGATGTTGAAACTGAGTGCTGATTCAGAATGAAACAGGCAAAGAATGTTAAGTGAACAGTTGGGCAAGCTCCCTGAGAAGAAAATAATTTGGTATACTTCAGGAACTAATGGGAGGATGAAAATCAGTGCAGTGATTGAGTAGAAGAGCAGTTCAAGGGTAAACTGGTGAGGAAAGTCACATCATGCAGGGCCCTGAGACCACGTAAAGAGCTTCGGATTGTGTTTTAAGTGCAATGAGCCATTGATAGTTTTCAGTGGTGAGGGTAGCACTTTGTGAGTGTGAGACATTGTCCTATGCTCATTTATTTAATCATTCTGGCTGCTACACGAAGAGTGCATTGAAGTGGGACAAGAGTTGAAACAGAAAGACTAATTTGGAGGTTAGGAGGAGTCAGACAAGAGATGAGGTCGTGTGGGTTAGATCTGTGGGATAGATAAGGATATGTCTGCAATAATTTCAAGACATATTTTGGAGCTAGAATCAATAGCAATTTGTGATGAATTAGACTATGTGTTGGGGAGGGGAAGCAGGAACAAGAAGAAGGTAGCAACAAAGACAGAGCTGGGCCTGAGTGAGTTTTCCCAGAAGAGAAATAATGAAGAAGTGGAAATGAGGAATAGATATTTGCTTTAAGACATTGCAACTTTGAGATTTCTGTGAACCATACAGATAGAAATACCAAGAAAGCCATTGATTATAAAAGTCTGGGGACCAAAGAAAGTCTAGGCTACAGATATTCATTTAAAGGTTATAGTGTATAAAGTAATATCACAAAGTCATGGGAATGGACAGGATAAGGTTTTAAAAGACAAGACAAAGGACTATAAACTGTTCCCTGAGGAACTCAAATATTAGAGTTCAACAGAGGGGCTGGAATCAGGGGGAGGGAAGAAGTGCTGGGAGGAGCTGGCAAAGGAGTCTGGGAAGACCAGGGAGTTGGGAGAGAACCAGGGGAATATGGTATGGAAGCCAAGAGAAGAACAATATTCCAAGAAAGAAGTGGTTAAAAGCCTAGAATGCCTTGAAAGGTCCAGTGAAAGGAGGACAAAGAAATCACCGTTGACTTTGGCAGCATGAAGGGACCTAGCAAGGTTATTTTCTATGGAGTAGAGGGAGCAGAAGCCAAATTGAATACATGGAAGAATGAATAAGAGGTGAGGGTGCAGCTAGGTAGGGAAGCAAAGAATTGGGGCAATAACCTGAGAAGATTAGAATAACATTAGAGGGTGGTATGCAAATGTTTGAATATTTATTGCATAGATCCAATAGAGACCTAAGGGTTAAAGAGAGTGAAAGCAAAAATCCTAACAAAGAAACAAACATCCTGATAAGGCAAAAGGAGGTGGGACCCAGAGCACAAATGGGAAGCTTGGCTTTGTATAGGAGAGGAGGAAAATTGGGTGGTAATGTCACCAAGGGTTTGGATTTGATAGTGGGGAGAAATGGATAGGGTTTCTATATTATATACTGTTAGGGTTTGTTTGTTTGTTGTTGTTGTTTTTAACTAATATGAAGCAAGGTGAGAGGACATGGAATGGGATTGCATGAAATTAGAAAACTGGAGAATGTACAAATATTCTTTGAAAAGAGTAAATGAATGATCTTATTTCAGCAGTGAGGTTGGAAATCATGAGCTTAGAGTAAGATTGCTCATCACAGGACTGAAAAGTCATATTGGTCTACCCAATGTGGGAATTTTGCCCTGAAATACTCAGCTGCTGGCAGGCAGGCAGGCACAGAACAGGTAGAGACTCGGTTTATACAGGATTGAGTAGCAACAGGCAAATGGAATAGAAGGAATAGAGCCAAAAAAAGTTGAAGGTATTTACAAGAAATTTTTACTGGATTAAAGGGGTCCATTTGCCTGTGCACATCAAAGTCCAGTCAAACACAGACAGGATTTTGCCTCCCAGAAGGTAAGGGTTTATTTGAGGAAATGGAGCCAAGCCTGGAGTCATAGGTGAGTAGTGTCAAAGAACAGTCTACCCAATGGCTTCTAGGGAGTGGGTTATATAGGAGACTAAGAGAATGAGGGTCATGGTCAGGGTCATGGTCTCTACTGGGGTAGAGGGTAGTTGATCATGGCATCTGTTCCTCATGTCAGCCATGGCATCACTTAGTCTGGTTTCCAAAGGGTGTGAAACTAAAACAATTTTCTAGGTGTGGAACTAAAACACAATTAAAACGTAGATTTTATCTTTAGTTTGATTGAAATGTCCCTGTGGTCAATGGATACAAGGATTTTTTCCTAAGATTGTTTACTGCTAACCAGGGCCTCACTGTTCCAAGGGCTGAATGATTAAGGAAGTGGACTCGCAAGGGAGAGGGAGGCAGGTGAGTTATAGTGCTGGATGAGGCCAGTTTGAACCAAAACGAAAGAAAGGAGAAAGGGTCATGTTAAAGAAATAAAGTCCTGCGCATTTACAGAAGGAATAGTAATAATAATGGGCCATAGGCTCTATCCTGGATATAGAGAAATTGAAGAAACAAGAGCTGGTGGATGCACAAAAACCGGCAGGACCATCAATACAAAGAGTTAAACGAAGTCAAGAAGAATGCAGAGTCTGAGAGAAAGATGTTTTGAATTTGTGATTTAGGAATTGGTATAATTTGTGGTAGTTCCCTTGTAATAGAGTTCTTTCTTTCTTTTTAATTCACACACCATGAAATGTACAGATCTTAAATTTTTAAGCCAATGAGTTTTGACAAATAAATAGATTCATATTACACCCATTATTTTTATCATTTTAGAAAGTTCTTTAATGCTCCTTTCCAGCCAATCCCCATCCTCTAGACTCCAACAGTGGCAACCACAGTTCTGATTTCTATATCTATAGCTTACTTTTATCTGTTTTAGAATTTTATATAAATGGAATTATACAGTATGTGCTCTTTTGTATATGATTTCTTTCACCAGCTTATTGTTTTGGGGATTCATCCATGCTCTTCTGCTTTCTAGTTGTTCATTCTTTTTTATTGCTGAATGGTATTGCACTGTAAGAATACACAATTTATTTATCTATCCTTCTATTAATAACATCTGTTTTTTTCTAGGTTTTAGCTATGATGAGTAAAACCACTCTGAACATTGTGTACCTGTTTTTATTTTTCCTGAGTAAATAACCAGTGGTAGAAATTCTGGATAGAATTCTAGGTTTGGAGTATGTTTAACTTCATAAGAAACTGCTAGATAATTTTTTAAGGTGGGTATATTTTACACCCCCCCTGGTAATGTATAAGAATCATAGCTATTCTACCTCTTGTCCAATATTTGATTTGTCAGTTGCTCTAACTTTAACCATTTAGATGTAAAGTGGTTTCTCATTGAGGTTTTAGTTTTCACTTCCCTGATGACTAATAATTTTGAACATCTTTTTACATGCTAATTGACCATTTGTGTATCTTCTTTTAGGGTATGTCTCTTAAGTTGAGGTTATTGTCTTTGTATGATTGAGCTATGGAAATTCTGTGTATATTCTGAGTTTAAGTAACTACCTGAGGTGTACATACATTTCAAATATATTCTCCCAGTGTATGGCTTGTTTATTTACTTTCTTAATGGTATCTTTTGATACAAAGTTTTTAATTCTGTTTCAGTCTAATTTATTATTTATATTATTGTCAGTGAATTCTGTTCTTGTTTAAATTTCTGCCTACTCCAAGGTAATAAAAATATTGTTTTCTTACAGAAGCTTTATGCTTTTAGCTTTTATGTTTCTGTATATGATACACATAAAATTAATTTTGTGTACTGTATGAGGTAGGGTTGAGGTTCATTTTTTTCATACAGTAATTTACTTGTTTCAGCCTCGTTTGTTAACTAACTTTTATGTCTTATTAGCAATTTGTTAAAAATCAATTAACTCTACACGTGTGAATCTGTCTCTGGACTCTCTATTCTATTCCATCTGTTTGTCTATTCTTATACCCATGCCACAATTTCTTCATTATTGTATATAGTTTTATAAGTCTTGAAGTTGTTGTAGCATGTGTCAGAATTTCTTTCCTTCTTAAGGCTAATATTCCATTGTATGTGCATAATACATTTTGTTTATCCATTCACCTGTCAATGAACACTTCTACTTTTTCACTGTTGTTAATGCTGTGGCTAGGACTCACTAAGTTCCATTTACTATAAATTTCACTCTGGTTCTACTCATGGAGTTAAAAAATCTTAGTCAAAAACTTTCCTTTCCCCCACAAAATCTTTTCTGATGAATAAATATTTCTGGCTTTTATTAAGGCTCTTAAAAGCATCAAATTTCTCACAGGAACTCTGTTCTCATTCTTCCAGGGGAAGCATTGGTAGCCACACAAAACTCCTCAGAAAGCTCACCTACCTGTCTGACTTATCCTAATCTGCTGCTTCTTGTCCTTTCCATAACAAGAAGTCATTTATACCACTTGACTTCAAACACAGGTGGAGGGTTCTTAGACACCTCATGTGGGCACCAGGCATCTATCTGCTTGACTTGACCTTAAGGGTCTATTTTCTTTTCTAATAGAAAGAAGATAGTCTCATAATGGCTGAAAACTTCATTAAGTTTGATGAAAGAAAAAGACAAACAAGTCCAGGAACCACAGAGAGTCCCAAACAAGATAAACCCAAGGAGGCTTACACCAAAACACATTATAATTAAAATGACAAAAGTTAAAACAAAGAGAGAATCTTTTTTTTATAATGTTCTTTTCCTTTGTCTGAACTAACTTAAGAAATTTCTAGCTTGACCAGGCAGTGGTGCAATGGATATGGCCTTGGCCCGGGATGCTAAGGACCCCAGCTCAAAACTGAGATAGCTGGTTTGAGTGTGGGCTCATCTGGAATGAGCACAGGGCTGCTGGCTTGAGCATGGGATCATAAAAATGACCCCATGGACACTGGCTTGAAGCCCAAGGTTGCTGGCTTGAGCAAGAGGCAAGTCAAGGCATATATGAGAAGCAATCAATGAACAGCTAAGGTGCCACAAATTATGAGTTGACGCATCTCATCTCTCTCCTCTCTCTCTCTCTCTCTCTCTCTCTCTCTCTCTCGTCCTCTTTTTCTCTCACTAAAAAACAAAACAAACAAAATGATTAAAAGAAATTTCTAGTTTACCTTTTCCAAACTCTCTGTGTTAGAATGGCATAATGTATCTGTTTACCCAAAGAGAGAATGTTAAAAGTAGCAAGAGAAAGATAGTTACCTACAAGGGAGCTCCCATAAGTCTGTCAGCTGAATTCCCAACAAGAACATTTTAGGCCAGAGGATTGGCATGAAATATTCAAAGTGATGAAATGCAAGAACTTACAATCAAGATTACTTTATGCAGCAAGGTTATTATTTAAAATTGAAGGAGAAATAAAGAGCTTCCCAGAAACAACAAAAAAGCTAAAAGAGTTTGTTACCACCAAATCAGTATTACAAGAAATCTTAATGGGTCTTTTGGAAGGAGGAAGAGGAGGAGGAGGAAGAAGAAGAAGAAGGCAGCAAAACATAGTTAAAAGAATAAAATGGCAATAAATACATACCTTTCTATCAATAATCACTTTAAATGTAAAAGGCTTAAATGCTCCAATCGAAAGACATACAGTAGACCTGACCAGAGTGGATAGTGCTCGGACTGGGATGTGGAAGACCCAGGTTCGAACCCTCGAGGTCACTGGCTTGAGCATGGGCTCATCTAGCTTGAGTTCGGGCTCACTAGCTTGAGCATGGGCTCATCTAGCTTGAGTTCGGGCTCACTAGCTTGAGCATGGGGTCGCTGGTTTGAGCATGGGATCATAGACATGACTCCATGGTTGCTGGTTTGAGCCCTAGGTCACTGGCTTGAGTAAGGGGTCACGTGCTCTGCTGGAGCCCCTGGTAAAGGCACATATGAGAAAACAATCAATGAACAACTAAGGTGCTGCAATGAAGACTTGATGCTTCTCATCCCTCTCCCTTTCTGTCTGCCTGTCCCTATCTGTCCCTCTCTCTGTCTCTCTCTCTGTATCAAAAAGAAGAAGAAGAGAAGAAGAAGAAGAAGAAGAAGAAGAAGAAGAAGAAGAAGAAGAAGAAGAAGGAGAAATAAAGACAGATGGTAGCTGAATGGATAATAAAACAAGACCAATATAATTGCTGTCTACAAGAGACCCACCTTAAAATGAAAAATACAAAAGTAAAGGAATGGAAAAATATATTTAATGCAAATGGAAATGAAAAAGAAAGCTAAGGTTGAAATACTCATATCTAAAAAAATGAACTTTAAAACAAAAGCTATAGCCTGACCTGTGGTGGCGCAGTGGATAAAGCGTCGACCTGGGAATACTGAGGTCGCCGGTTCAAAACCTTGCACTGGTCTGGTCAAGGCACATATGGGAGTTGATGCTTCCAGCTCCTCCCCCCTTTCTCTCTTTCTCTCTCTCTCTCTCTCTCACTCTGTGTCTCCTCTCTAAAATGAATAAATAAATATATTAAAACAAAAGCTATAAAGGAGATAAAAAATAGCACTATATAAGATAAAGGGAGCAATCCAACAAGAGGCTATAACTCTTATAAACATTTATGCACCCCACATAGAAGCATCTAAATATATTAAGCACATCTTGATGGATATAAAGAGAGAGGTCAACAGTAATATAGTTACAGTAGGGGATTTCAACACTCCATTGACTTCAATTGATAGATCTTCCAGACAGAATATCAACAAGGAAACAGTGGTCTTGAATGACACAGTATAGCCCATGTATTTTCCAAAGCAATAGAATACATGTTCTTTTCAAGTGTTAATGGAACATCTAGGATAGACCACATATTAGAACAGAAAACAAGTCTTAATAAATTTAAGAAAAATGAAATCATATCAAGCACCTTCTCTGACAATAATGGTATGAAACTAGAAATCAATCACTAGAAAAAAATGGAAAAACACAAATACATGGAGGCTAAATAATGTTACTAAACAATGAATGCGTTAACAATGAAATCAAGGAAGAGATAAAAAAAAATAGCTTGAAACAAATAAAAAGAATAACACAACTCAAGATCTATGGGACACAGCAAAATAGTCCTAAGAGGGAAATTTATAGCATTACACTTCTACCACAAGAAACAAAATAATCTCAAATAAACAATCTAACCCTACAACTTAAAGGAACTAGAAAAAGAACAAGAAAGCTTAAACTGAAGTAGAAGAAAGGAAACAATAAAGATCAGAGCAGAAATAAACAACATAGAGTCTAAAAAAGAAAAAAAAAAACCAATACAAAAAATGAATGATACAAAGAATTGGTTCTCTGAACAAATAAACAAGATCGATAAACATTTAAGCAGATTCATCAAGAAAAAGAGAACACTTGAATAAATAAAATCAGAAGTAAAAGAGGAGAAGTAATAGCTGAAATGCAAAAAACCACAGAAATGCAAAAAATTATTTTAAAAATATTACAAACAACTATACAGGGTGGGGCAAAATAGGCTTACAATTGTGAATATGCAAAATACAAAGTTTAATCTTGTATATTATTTATTAATTATTGTATTATTTTCCATACAAACAACTGTAAACCTACTTTGCCCCACCCTGTATGTCAACAAATTAAACAATCTGGAAGAAATTAATAAATTTCTAGAAATGCCCTGGCTGGATAGCTCAGTTGATTAGAGCATCATCTAGAAGAGCAGAGGTTACCGGTTCAATTCCCGGTCAGGGTACACATAGGAACAGACTGATGTTCCTGTCTCTCTCTCTCTCTTCCCACCCCCTTCCTCTCTCTCTAGAATCAATAAAATAATAAACACTAAAAAAAATTCCTAGAAACATACAACTTCTCAAAACTGAATCAAGTAAAAAATACCATATCTGAACAGACTGATTACAACTAATGAATTAAAGCAGTAATCAAAAAACTTCCAAAGAACAAAAGTCTTGGACCAGATGGCTTCACGGGTAAATTTTACCCAACATTCAAAGAAGAACTGACATCTATCCTGCTCAAGTTGTACCAAAAATTTTTAAAGAAGGGAAAACTCCCAAGCACATTTTATAAGACAACATTATCCTAATTCCAAAACCAGATAAAGACACTACAAAGAAAAAAATATATAGGCCACTGTCCCTAATAGACATAGGTGCAAAAGTTCTCAACAAAATACTAGCAAACCAAATTCAGCAATACAGTAAGAAGATCAGATACCATGATCAAGTAGCATTTATTTTAGGAATGCAAAGTTGGTACAATATCTGCAAATCAATTAACATGATACACCACATAAACAACATGAAGGATAAAAATCATATGATCATATCTATAGATAAAGAAAAAGTTTATAACAAAATTCAGTACCCACTTTTAAAAACTCTCAGCAAAGTGGGAATGAAGAGAACATATCTCAATACAATAAAGGACATATGTGATCAACCCATAGCAACATCGTACTCAGTGGGGAAAAACTATAGGCATTTTTCTTAAGATCAGGAAAAACAGAGGGATGTCCACTTTCACCACTCTTATTCACATAGTACTGGAAGTCCTAGCCACAGTAATCAGACAAGAAGAAATAAAAGTTATCCAAATCCGAAAGGATAAAGTAAAACTGTCATTATTAGATGACATGATTCTGTGTATGTATGTATATGTATGTATGTGTGTGTGTGTGTGTGTGTGTGTGTGTGTGTATATATGGCTATAAAAATTCCACCAAAAATGCATGGAAATTATAAATAAATTCAGTACAGCTGCAGGATACAAAATAAATCTCCATAAATTAGTTGCATTGTTATATACCAATAATGAACTACCAGAAAGGGAAACTAAGAAAGCAATCCAATTTATATTGCATCAAAAATAAATAAATACCTAGAAATAAATTTAACTAAAGAGGTAGAAGACCTGTAGTCAGAAAATTGTAAGATACTAAAGAACAAAATTAAAGAAGATACAAATAAATGAAAGCATACACCATGCTCATTCATACACAGAAAGAATTAAAATGTCCATACTACCCAAAGCAATCTATAAATTCAATGCAATTTCTATCAAAATATCAACATCATATTTTACAGAACTAGAACAAATAATCCAAAATTTTATATAGAACTATAAGAGACCCTAAATAGCCACAGCAATCTTTAGAAAGGACAAAGTTGGAGGTATCATGCTACCTGATATCAAACTATATCAGTGGTTTTCAACCATTTTACAATTGGGGACTGGTGAAAATAGAAAAATTATTTGGGGGAAAAATTCACTAAAGCAGAAATCATTCTGAGCATAAATAAATTCGACTAAGATCATTGGCTCTATAATCTTCATACAACATCAGGGTGGTTAACTCTTTCATGAAATGGCATGAAATTTCTGATGGAACAGTCTGCAGGCTGGTAATTGAAAAACACTGAACTATAGTACAAGGCCATAGTAATCGAAACAGCATGGTACTGGCATAACAACATACATATAGATCAATGGGACAAAATAGGGAGCCCAGAAATAAACCCATGCCTATATGGTTAATTAGTATTTGACAAAGGAGGCAACAACATACAATGGGGTAAAGACAGTCTATTTAATAAATGGTGTTGGGGGTTTGACATGTGGTGGTACAGTGGATAGACTGTCAACCTGGAATGCTGCGGTTGCCGGTTCAAAACACCAGGCTTGCCTGGTCAAGGCACATACAAGATGCAGTCAATGAACAACTAAAGTGAAGCAACAATGATCTCACTCCCTTTCTTTCTAAAATCAATTTTTAAAAACTTCAAAAAATTTAAAAATATATATAGTGTTGGGAAATTGGCAGATAACATACAAAAAATGAAACTAGACTACTTTTTTACACCATATACAAGAATAAACTCAAAATGGATTAAAGATTTAAATGTAAGTCTTGATACCATAAAAATCCTAGAAGAAAATGCAGGCAGTAAAATCTCAAAAATCTTTCACAGTAATATTTTTTCTGATATATCTCATCAGCCAAGAGAAACAAAAGAATAAAACAAACAAATGGGTCTATATTAAACTAAAAAGGCTTTGCACAGCAAAGAAAACCATCAACAAAATTTAAAAATAACCCACTGAATTTGAGAATATATTTGCCAATGATACATCTGATAAGGGGTTACTATTCAAAATTTATTTTAAAAACTCATACAACTCAACACACACAAAGAAATCCAATTAAAAAATGAACAAAAGCCCCAAATAGACACTTCTCCAAAGAGGACATACAAATGGCCAATAGATATATAAAGAGATACTTAATGTCACTAATATCAGAGAAATACAAATTAAAACCACAATGAGGTATCACCTTACACCTGTCAGAATGGCTACCAATAAATCAACAAACAGCAAACATTGGCAAGGATGTGGAGGAAAAAGAATACTCATGCACTGTTGGTGAAAATGCAGACTGGTACAGCCACTGTGAAAAACAGTATGGAGATTCCTCAGGGGTCCTAAAGATGGCAACGGAGTAGGCAGATGCACAGACTCCCAGCTCACACCACCAAGTTGGATTACAAAGTAATTTAGAAACAATCAGCATGAAAAAACCAACTCTGGACTACAAGAATAGCTCTCAAAAACCAAGGAGCAAAGAAGAAGCCACACCAAGCCTGGTAGGGAGCGCCGAGGAGTGGTGGGTCTCCACTGCTTACAGGAATATGGGGGGGGGGGGGGGTGAGGATGAGAGCCCAAAAGGGCTCTCATTCCAAGGAAAAGAGTAGAAAATATTGCTCACATCCACTTGTCTGGGGACCTGGGAACGAGGTGTGTTGAAAGAGCTGGCTTGTCTTCTAAAAGAAAAGGGAGGAGAAAGAGACAGATGGTGACGGGCAGAGGAATGCATGGGATGACCTGAGAAGCTGACTCATCCAGTGCTGGAAGCAGCCATAGCTGGGGGAGGGGTGGATCCTTCAACATACACAAGACTAAAGTGGTTCAGGGTCGCCCACCTCAAGATAACTCTCCCGCTCCAATCAGTGCAATAAGACACAGCTAAAAACAAGAAGTGGAGAGGAGGGGCAGTAACTCAGGTCTCCATGGAGATCTGAGATACACCTCCCCCTACTGAAGCAGAGAAAGCACCCCGCCCCCAGAGAGAGTAACTGGCAGATCAGGCCTTCAAAGTCTCAGGTTACACCCACCACATTCCTGGATACAGTTTCAAATAAGCCCCCTGATGAGATCAGTAAACAAGACTACCACTGAGTTAAGAAAACTGAGAAGAAAACAAACAAATCAAGACTTAATAGTAGCTCTACTAGAGAAGCCAAATCCACAGTGGATTACAAACAACAGCTGATGCCAACCCAAGAAGACCTAAAAATAACACAACTGAAAATTGGAGGTAGACAACACCAAGCCCAGATTCAACCAGCTCTACAAACAACATACCCAAACACACAGACATAATGAGAAGACAGAGGAGTGCAATTCCAATGAAAACACAAGAGAAACCTCCAGAAAATGAACTGAGTGATATGGAAATAACCAAACTACTGGATGCAGAATTTAAAACAGTGATTGTTAAGATGCTTAGGGATCTTAAAACAACAATGGATGGTCATTACAAACACCTAAATAAAGAGATAGCAATTATAAAAAAGGACATCAAAATATTAAAAAAGAATGTCAGAGATGACAAATACAATATCAGAAATGAAGAACACAATGGAAGGAATTAAAAACAGGATGGATGAAGCTGAGGATCGAATCAGTGACTTGGAGGACAAGATGAACAAAGGCATGGAAGCAGAGCAGAAAAAGAAAAGAGACTCAAAAAGTCTGAGGGAACTCTAAGAGAGCTCTGTGGAGAAATAACATCCATATCATAGGGGTTCCTGAAGAAGAAGAGAAAGAACAAGGGATAGAAACTTTATTCCAGGGGTCCCCAAACTATGGCCTGCAGGCTGCATGCGGCCCTCTGAGGCCATTTATCCGGCCCCCACCACACTTCCGGAAGGGGCACCTCTTTCATTGGTGGTCAGTGAGAGGAGCACAGGATGCATCCGCACCCATAGTTCCCATTGAAATACTGGTCAGTTTGTTGATTTAAATTGACTTGTTCTTTATTTTAAATATTGTATTTGTTCCCATTTTGTTTTTTTACTTTAGAATAAGATATGTGCAGTGTGCATAGGGATTTGTTCATAGTTTTTTTTTTTTTATAATCCAGCCCTCCAACGGTCTGAGGGATAGTGAACTGGCCCCCTGTGTAAAAAGTGTGGGACCCCTGCTTTATTCAATCAAATCATAGCTGAAAACTTCCCTAAATTGATGCAGGGAAGGGTCTCACAAGTGGAAGAAGCACAGAAAATTCCATTAAAGAGAAACCCAAAGAAACCTACACCAAGACACATCATAATTAAAATACCAAAGCTAAGCAATAAAGAGAAAATATTAAAAGCTGCTAGAGAAAAAAGGCTATCACCTACAAAGGAGTCCCTATAAGGATGATATCTGACTTCTCAACAGAAACACTTGAGGCCAGAAGGGAATGGCAAGAAATATTCAAATTAATGCAGAACAAGAGCCTACAACCAAGACTACTTTATCCAGGAAGGCTATCATTTAAAATTGAAGGAGAAATAAAAAGCTTCCTAGGCAAGAAAAAAAAAACTCAAGGAATTCATTACAACCAAACTAATGCTGCAGGAAATGTTAAGGGGCCTGTTGTAAACAGATCAAAGTGGGAAAAGAATATAGCAAAAGAGAAATACAGCTTTAAAGAATAAAATGAAAATAAACAACTACAAATCAATAATAACCTTAAATGTAAATGGATTAAGTGATCCAATCAAAAGACATAGGGTAGCTTCATGGATAAGAAAACAGAACCCATGCATATGCTCTACAAGAGACACACCTTAAAACAAAAGATGCACATAGACTGAAGGTAAAAGGATAGAAAAAAATATTTCATGCAAATGGAAATGAAAAAAAAAAGCTGGGGTAGCAATACTTATATCACACAAAACAGACTTTGAAACCAAGGCTGTAGTAAGAGATAAAGAAGGTCACTACATAATGATAAAGGGAGCAATCCAACAGGAAGATATAACCGTCATAAATATCTACACACCTAATATAGGAACACCTAAATATATAAAGCAGACTTTGATGGATATAAAGGGCGAGATTAACAGCAATACTATAGCAGTAGGAGATTTCAATACCCCACTAACATCACTAGATAGATCCTCAAGAAAGAAAATTAACAAAGAAACAGCAGACTTAAAGGACACACTAGATCAGTGGTTCTTAACCGTTTTTGAGGTACCAAACCCACCAGTTTCATATGAGCATTCACTGAACCCTTCTTTAGTGATAAATAAAATATGATTTTTTTTTCCAAATTCAAGACATAGGTATATCTTTTTTTACTGGTGCACAAAATGAGCTGGGCATGAACATCACCTTGCTCAAAGAACAAAACCAACAAAGTGCATGAACTCACAACAAATTACGGTATTACTTTATTCTGGCCTCTGCGGCAGAGGTTTCTCCGAACCCCTGAGACTGACTCATCGAACCCATAGGCTTCGATAGAACCAGGTTAAGAACCATTGCACTAGATCAACTCGATTTAATAGATATCTTTAGAACCTTTCACCCTAAAGCAGCAAAATATACATTCTTTTCAAGTGCTCATGGTACAATCTATAGGATAGACCACATGTTAGGACACAAAAGCAGTCTCAGCAAATTTAAGAAGACTGAAATCGTATCAAGCATTTTCTCTGATCACAATGGCATGAAACTAGAAATCAACCACAACAGAAAAACTAAAAAATACTCAAACACATGAAAACTAAATAGCATGCTATTAAATAATAAATGGGTTAACAATGAAATCAAAGAAGAAATAAAATAATTCCTAGAAACAAATGAAACTGAACATACAACAACTCAAAATTTATGGGACACAGCAAAAGCAGTCCTGAGAGGGAAGTTCATAGCACTACAGGCATTCCTTAAGAAGCTTAAAAAACCTCAAATAAACAACTTAACCCTTCATCTAAAAGAACTAGAAAAAGAACAGCAAGTAAGGCATAGAGGTAGTAGAAGGAAGGAAACAATAAAGATCAGAATGGAAATAAATGACATAGATGCTAAAGAAACAATATAGAGGATCAATGAAACCAAGAACTGGTTCTTTGAAAGGATAAACAAGATCAATGAACCTTTAACGAGTCTTACCAAGAAAAGAAGAGAGAGGACTCAAATAAGAGTGGAGAAAGAACAACCAACACAACAGAAATACAAAATATTGTAAGAAAATACTGTGAAGAACTGTATGCCAAAAATTAAACAATCTAGGTGAATGGACAAATTCCTTGAAACATATAATCTTCCAAAAATCAATCTGGAAGAATCAGAAAACCAAAACAGACCGATTACAACAAAAGAGATCAAAACAGTTATCAAAAGGCTCCCAAAAAACAAAAGTTCTTGGCCCGATGGCTTCACTGATGAATTCTACCAAATATTCAAAGAAGATCTAACTCCCATCCTTCTCAAACTATTTCAAAAATTCGAGAGGAAGGAACACTTCCAAATTCCTTTTATGAGGCAAGAATAATTCTGATTTCAAAACCGGGCAAAGACAACACAAAGAAAGAAAATTATAGGCCAATATCCCTGATGAATTTAGATGCGAAAATCATCAATAAAATATTAGCAAACCGGATACAGCAATACTTGAAAAAAATCATACATCATGATCAAGTGGGATTTATTCTGGGAAGGCAAGGATAGTACAACATTCGTAAATCAATCAATGTGATTCACCACATAAACAAAAGGAAGGACAAAAAACACATGATAATTTCAATAAATGCAGAAAAAAGCATTTGATAAAATCCAGCACCCACTTATGATCAAAACTCTCAGTAAAGTGGGAATACAGGGAACATACCTCAACATGATAAAAGTCATCTATGACAAACCCACAGCCAACATCATAATTAATGGACAAAAATTAAAAGCAATTCCCCTAAAATCAGGAACAAGGCAGGGGTGCCACCTTTCACTACGCTTATTCAACATAGTACTGGAAGTCCTAGCTACAGAAATCAGACAAGAAGAAGAAATAAAAGGCATACAAATTGGAAAAGAAGAAGTAAAACTATCATTATTTGCAGATGATATGATACTGTACATAGAAAACCCTAAAGTCTCAGTCAAAAAACTACTGAACCTAATAAACGAATTCAGCAAGGTGGCAGGATATAAAATTAATACACAGAAATTAGAGGCATTTTTATACACGAACAATGAAATGTCAGAAAGAGAAATTAAGGAAACAATCCCCTTCACTATTGCAACCAAAGAAATAAAGTACCTAGGAGTAAATTTAATCAAGGAATTTAAAGACTTGTACTCAGAAAATTATAAAATATTGATAAAAGAAATCAAGGAAGACACAAACAAGTGGAAGCATATACCATGCTCATGGTTAGGAAGAATAAACATCATTAAAATGTCTATATTACCCAAAGCAATTTATAAATTCAATGCAGTACCAATTAAAATACCAATTACATACTTCAAAGACATAGAACACATATTCCAAAAATTTATATGGAACCAAAAAAGAACACAAATAGCCTCAGCAATCTTGAAAAAAAGAAGAATAAAGTGGGAGATATCACACTTCCTGATATCAAGTTATACTACAAGGCCATTGTACACAAAACAGCCTGGTACTGGCATAAGAACAGGCATATAGATCAATGAAACAGAACAGAGAACCCAGAAATAAACCCACATCTTTATGGACAATTGATATTTGACAAAGGAGGTAAGAGCATACAGTGGAGTAAAGACAGTCTCTTTAACAAATGGTGTTGGGAAAACTGGACAGCTACCTGCAAAAAAAAATGAAACTAGACCACCAACTTACACCATGCACAATAATAAACTCAAAATGGATAAAGGACTTAAATGTAAATTGTAAAACCATAAGCATCCTAGGGAGGAGCAAGATGGCGACGGAGTAGGCGGACGTACGAACTTCCAACTCCCAGAACCAAAGTGGATTACAACTCAATTTTAAGAACCACCACCTGGATAAACCAACTTTGAACAAAACTAAGTGGACTCTTCAACCAAGGAACACTGCAGAAGCCACATTGAGACTGGTAGGAATAGCGAAAACGCGAAGAGGGCTGCCCAGCTCCCCGGAGCAAACGGCAGCCTGGAGAGACCCGCGGGGCGGGAGGAGAGTTTGGTGGAGAGGGAGGGACCTGGGTCCCAGGAACCAAGCCCCAGCCTCCAGTCCTAGAGCCTAGAAGAGCGTTTGGACAGTATTGAGCTGTGAAACAAGTGAGGGAGCTCCCAGGCCTACAGTGTGGAGTATTAGGTCCCTTCCTACTCTGCTGAGGGCTGCTTAAGGTTTTGGGGCGGCAGGACGCTGAAAGGCGGTTCTGTCGGCGTGGGCGGAGGCCAAGCCGGTGGGAGATCGGTCTAGCCCAGAGGGTCAGAGGGGATCGCGAGAGCGGTCCGGAAGCTGCGGGCCCGCCTTTAATCCCACTTACGGGGACAAAGCGGGAGGCCAGGAACGGGCAGGCCCTGCGCAAGCCGGCCCTGACCGCGGGGACCGGGCTAGGACCAGGGACGGGCAGGGGCTCGCGGCAGAGCTGACGCTACCAGTCCCGCACCCCCCCCCACCCCCGGGGCGGAGAAACCGCTGTTAGCCAGTATACGTGCGCGAGCGGGCTCCGAGCGCGGGAGCGGGGTGGACCCCGAGACAAGTGGAGGCTCGCAGCTGAGCCCACACTACTATCCCCATCCGGCCGGAGAAACTCCGGATAGCATTCATACGTGAACGAGCGGACTCTGAACGCGGGGGCGGGGTAGAGCCCGGGACGAGCGGAAGTACGCAGCTCAGCGGAAGCCAGCAAACACGCCCGCCCCAATAAACCTTGGTTTCCGACCCTGCGCAAAGGCCCTGGCCTCGAGGGCGGGGCTAAAGCTCCGGACGGGCAAAAGCTTACAGCTGAGAGCACGTCAAAAGCCCCGCCTAACCCGCGGAACTGTAGCGAGCAGGCTCCGACTGCTGGTTCTGGGCGGAAGTCCAGAAATAGGCTGGGTCCGCAGCTGAGGAAAGGTGCTCGCCTCTACCCTTGGTGCTAATCTTGTGGCTTCAGTCACAACCCCTCCCACGGAGGAGAGGCAGAAATCATAGCAAAAGCCACAGTGGGCCGGCGCTGGCAACGCTCATACCCAACCACCCTAGGCACCGGCAGAGGGGGTGGGGGGCCTGCAGATAGACCACACCTAGAGAACACAAAGGCAACACTTACTGGACTCCAGTGGCCACAACTTGCTTATACACAGAAAAAATGGGCAGGCAGAGGAATGCAAACCAAATGAATCAAGAGAAATCCCCAGAGAAGGACCTGAATGAACCAGATATAACCAAATTACCAGAAGCAGAATTTAGAATAATGATAGTTAGGATGTTCAAAGAAATTAGAGCAACAATGGATAGTCATTATGAACATCTAAATAAAGAGATAACAAGTATAAAAAATGAAATTGAAATAATAAAAAAGAATCAGACAGGAATGACAAATACAGTATCAGAACTGAAGACCACAATGGAAGGAATTAAAAGCAGGATGGATGATGCTGAGGATCGAATAAGCGAGTTAGAGGACACAATAAACAAAGGCACAGAAGCAGAGAAGAAAAAGGAAAAGAGACTCAAAAAATGTGAGGAAACTCTAAGGGAGCTTTGTGACAACATGAAGAGAAACAACATTCGCATCATAGGGGTGCCTGAAGAAGAGGAGAGAGGACAGGAAATGGAAACTTTGTTCAATCAAATCATAGCAGAAAACTTTCCTAAATTAAGGCTGGGAAACACTCCACACATTCAAGAAGCACACAGAACTCCATTGAGGAGAAACCCAAAAAGATCTACACCAAGACACATCATAGTTAAATTACCAAAGCTAATGGATAAAGAAAAAATTTTAAAAGCTGCTAGAGAAAAAAAGACTATCACCTACAAAGGATCCCCGATAAGGATGACATCGGACTTCTCAACAGAAACACTTGAGGCCAGAAGGGAATGGCAAGAAATAATCAAAGTAATGCAGAAGAAGAACCTACAACCAAGACTACTTTATCCAGCAAGGCTAACATTTAAAATTGAAGGAGAAATAAAGAGCTTCCCAGAAAAAGAAAGCCTGAAGGAATTCATAAAAACCAAACCAATTCTGCAAGAGATACTAAGGGGCCTCTTGTGAACAGTTTAAAGGGAGGAATGAATAGAGCAAAAGAAGAATACAGCTTTAAAGAATAAAATGGCAATAAACAACTACATATCAATAATAACCTTAAATGTAAATGGATTAAATGATCCAATCAAAAGACATAGGGTAGCTGCATGGATAAAGAAACAGGACCCATACATATGCTGTCTACAAGAGACACACCTTAAAACAAAAGATGCTCATAGACTGAAGGTAAAAGGATGGAAAAAAATATTTCATGCAAATGGAAATGAAAAAAAAGCAGGGGTAGCAATACTTATATCAGACAAAATGGACTTTAAAACAAAGGCTGTAGTAAGAGATAAAGGAGGACACTACATAATGATAAAGGGAACAATTCAACAGGAAGATATAACTATTGTAAATATCTATGCACCAAATATAGGAGCCCCGACATACATAAAGCAGACTTTGATGGATATAAAGGGTGAGATTAACAGCAATACTATCATAGTAGGAGATTTCAATACCCCTCTAACAACACTGGATAGATCCTCAAGAAAGAAAATTAATAAAGAAACAGCAGACTTAAAGGAGACACTAGATCAACTTGATTTAATAGATATCTTCAGAACTTTTCACCCTAAAGCAATAGAATATACATTCTTCTCAAGCGCTCATGGTACGTTTTCTAGGATAGACCACATGTTAGGACACAAAAATGGTCTCAATAAATTTAAGAAGATTGAAATCATATCAAGCATTTTCTCTGATCACAATGCCATGAAACTAGAAATTAACCACAAAAGAAAACCTGAAAAATACTCAAACACTTGGAAACTAAATAGCATGTTATTAAATAATGAATGGATTAACAATGAGATCAAAGAAGAAATAAAAAAGTTTCTAGAAACAAATGATAATGAGCATACATCAACTCAAAATTTATGGGACACAGCAAAAGCAGTTCTGAGAGGGAAGTTTATTGCACTACAGGCATATCATAAGAAGCTAGAAAAAGCTCAAATAAGCAACCTGACCCTGCATCTAAAAGAACTAGAAAAACAACAACAAATAAAACCCAAGACAAGTAGAAGGAAGGAAATAATAAAGGTCAGAGCAGAAATAAATGACATAGAGGCTAAGGAAACAATACAGAGGATCAATGAAACAAGAAGCTGGTTCTTTGAAAAGGTAAACAAGATCGATGAACCTTTAACTAGACTCACCAAGAAAAAAAGAGAGAGGACTCAAATAAATAAAATTACAAAGGACAGTGGAGAAATAACAACTGACACAACAGAAATACAAAGCATTGTAAGAAAATACTATGAAGAACTATATGCCAAAAAATTAGACAATCTTGGTGAAATGGACAAATTTCTTGAATCATATAACCTTCCAAAAATCAATCTGGAAGAATCAGAACACCTAAACGGACCAATTACAGCAAATGAGATCGAAACAGT
Source organism: Rhynchonycteris naso (assembly GCA_037038555.1). Classification (NCBI taxonomy): domain Eukaryota; kingdom Metazoa; phylum Chordata; class Mammalia; order Chiroptera; family Emballonuridae; genus Rhynchonycteris; species Rhynchonycteris naso. Next base: position 202,151,332 of record CM072998.1, on the reverse strand, counting down.
TATCAAAAAACTCCCAAAAAAGAAAAGTCCTGGGCCTGATGGCTTCACAAGTGAATTCTATCAAAAATTCAAAGAAGAACTAACTCCTATTCTCCTCAAGCTATTTCAAAAAATTCAAGAGGAAGGAAGACTTCCAAACTCCTTTTATGAGGCGAGCATAATTCTGATCCCAAAACCGGGCAAAGACAACACAAAGAAAGAAAATTATAGGCCTATATCCCTGATGAATTTAGATGCTAAAATTCTCAACAAAATATTAGCCAACCGGATCCAGCAATATATGAAAAAAATCATACACCATGATCAAGTGGGATTTATTCTGGAGAGGCAAGGCTGGTTCAATATTCGCAAATCAATCAATGTGATTCATCACATAAACAAAAGGAAGGACAAAAATCACATGATAATTTCAATACATGCAGAAAAGGCATTTGATAAAATCCAGCACCCATTCATGCTCAAAACTCTCAGTAAAGTGGGAATACAGGGATCATTCCTTAACATGATAAAGGCAATCTACGATAAACCGACAGCAAACATCATACTAAATGGACAAAGATTAAAAGCAATCCCCTTAAGGTCAGGAACCAGGCAGGGTTGCCCACTTTCACCACTCTTATTCAACATAGTTCTAGAAGTCCTAGCTACAGCAATCAGACAAGAAGAAGAAATAAAAGGCATACAAATTGGAAAAGAAGAAGTAAAACTGTCATTATTTGCAGATGATATGATATTGTATATTGAAAACCCTAAAGTCTCAGTCAAAAAACTACTGGACCTTATAAATGATTTCAGCAAGGTGGCAGGATATAAAATTAATACTCAGAAATCAGAGGCATTTCTATATACCAACAATGAAATATCAGCAAAAGAAATTAAGGAAACAATCCCCTTCACTATTGCAGCCAAAAAAATAAAGTACCTAGGAGTAAATTTAACCAAGGAGGTTAAGGACTTGTACTCGGAAAATTATAGAACATTGATAAAAGAAATCAAGGAAGATACAAACAAGTGGAAGCACATACCGTGCTCATGGCTAGGAAGAATAAACATCATTAAAATGTCTATATTACCCAAAGCAATTTATAAATTCAATGCAATACCAATTAAAATACCAATGACATACTTCAAAGATATAGAACACATATTCCAAAAATTTATATGGAACCAAAAAAGAACACGAATAGCCTCAGCAATCTTAAAAAGAAAAAATAAAGCAGGAGGTATCACTCTTCCTGATATCAAGGTTTACTACAAGGCCATTATACTCAAGACAGCCTGGTACTGGCATAAGAACAGGCACATAGATCAATGGAACAGAACAGAGGACCCAGAAATAAACCCACAGCTTTATGGACAACTGATATTTGACAAAGGAGGAAAGAACATACAATGGAGTAAAGACAGCCTCTTTAACAAATGGTGTTGGGAAAATTGGACATCTACCTGCAAAAAAATGAAACTAGACCATCAACTTACACCATTCACAAAAGCAAACTCAAAATGGATAAAAGACTTAAATGTAAGCCGTGAAACCATAAGCATCTTAGAAGAAAACATAGGCAGCAAGCTCTCTGACATCTGTAGCAGCGGTATATTTGCCGATTTATCTTCATGGGCAACTGAAATAAAAGGCAAGATAAACAAATGGGACTATATCAAACTAAAAAGTTTTTGCACAGCTAAAGACAATAGGAACAGAATAAAAAGACAAACCACACAATGGGAGAACATATTCGACAGCACATCTGATAAGGGGTTAATAACTAAAATTTATAAAGAACTTATAAAACTCAACACCAGGAAGACAAACAACCCAATCAAAAAATGGGCAAAAGAAATGAATAGAAATTTTTCCAAAGAGGACATACAGATGGCCAATAGGCATATGAAAAAATGCTCAACATCACTAATCATTAGAGAAATGCAAATTAAAACCACAATGAGATATCACCTCACACCAGTCAGAATGGCACTTATCAGCAAAACAACACAGAATAAGTGCTGGCGAGGATGTGGAGAAAAGGGAACCCTTCTGCACTGCTGGTGGGAATGCAGACTGGTGCAGCCACTGTGGAAAACAGTTTGGAGATTCCTCAGAAAATTAAAAATCGAACTGCCTTTTGACCCAGTTATCCCACTTTTAGGAATATACCCTAAGAACACCATAGCACTGTTCGAAAAGAAGAAATGCGCCCCCATGTTCGTGGCAGCATTGTTCACAATAGGGAAGATCTGGAAACAGCCCAAGTGTCCGTCAGAAGACGAGTGGATTAAAAAGCTTTGGTACATATATACTATGGAATACTACTCAGCCATAAGAAACGATGACATCGGATCATTTATAACAAAATGGATGTACCTTGATAACATTATACGGAGTGAAATAAGTAAATCAGAAAAAAAGAAAAACTGAGAACAGCACGATTACATATATAGGTGGGACATGAAAGTGAGGGTATGGACATGGACAAGAGAGTGGTGGTTATGGGATGGGGGGAGGGAGGGAAGAGTGGGATAGGGAGGAGGGGAGGGACGCAGGGAAAACCAGATTGAAGGTGACAGAGGACAATTTGACTTTTGGTGATGGGTATGCAACACAATTGAATGATAAGATAACCTGGAGATGTTTTCATTGTACATATGTACCCTGATTTATTGATGTCACCCCATTAGAATTAATAAAAATAAAATATATATATTTAAAATAAATAAATAAATAAATAAATAAATAAATAAAAATAAAAAAAAAAAACCATAAGCATCCTAGAAGAAGACATAGGCAGTAAGCTCACCGACATCTATCGCAGCAATAAATTTGCTGATTTATCTCCACAGGCAAATAAAATAAAAGACAGGATAAATAAATGGGACTATATCAAACTAAAAAGCTTTTGCACAGCTAAAGACAATAAGAACAGAATAAAAAAGACAAACCACACAATGGGAGAACATATTTGACAATACATCTGATAAGGGGTTAATAACCAAAATTTATAAAGAACTGGTAAAACTCAATACCAGGAAGACAAATAATCCAATCAAAAAAATGAGCAAAAGAGCCTGACCAGGCGGATAGTGTGTCGGACTGGGATGCGGAAGACCCAGGTTCGAGTCCCCGAGCTCGCCAGCTTGAGCGTGGGCCCATCTGGCTTGAACAAAAGCTCGTCAGGTTGGACCCAAGGTCGCTGGCTCCAGCAAGGGGTTGCTCGGTCTGCTGAAGGCCCGGGGTCAAGGCACATGTGAGAAAGCAATCAATTAACAACTAAGGTGTTGCGTTGGCAACGAAAAACTAATGATTGATGCTTCTCACCTCTCTCCTTTCCTGCCTGTCTGTCCCTATCTATCCCTCTCTCTGACTCTCTCTCTGTCCCTGTAAAAAAAAAAAAAATGGGCAAAAGAAATGAATAGACACTTCTCCAAAGAGGACATACAGATGGCCAATAGACATATGAAAAATGTTCAACATCACTAATCGTTATAGAAATGCAAATTAAAACCACAATGAGATATCACCTCACACCAGTCAGAATGGTGCTCATTCACAAAACAACACAGAATAAGTGCTGGCGAGGATGTGGAGAAGGGGGAACCCTCCTGCAATGCTGGTGGGAATGCAGACTGGTGCAGCCACTGTGGAAAACAGTATGGAGATTCCTCAAAAAATTAGAAATGGAACTGCCCTTTGACCCAGCCATCCCACTTATAGGAATTATATCCCAAGGACACCATATTACCAACTGAAATAAAGAAATGCACCCCCATGTTTATGGCAGCATTGTTCACAATAGCGAAGATCTGGAAACAGCCCAAGTGTCCATCAGTGGACTAGTGGATTAAAAAGCAGTGGTACATATGTACAATGGAATACTATGGGGCTATGAAAAAGAAGGAAATATTACCTTTTGCAACAATATGGAGGGACCTGGAAACTATTATGTTGAGTGAAATAAGCCAGGCAGAGAAAGAAAAATATCATATGGCCTCACTCATTTGAGGAATCCAAGGAACAATGAGAACTGAGGAACGGAATTGAAACAGAGGAGGGATCAAAGGGACCAGAGGAAAGAGGACAGAGGGAAAGGGGATGATAGGAGGGGATAAACCTTAAGGGAAGGTAGGAGGGCGAGATGTTGAGGGAAATATGGGGGAGGGGGGATGCATTCGGGGTGACCCTAGAATCTATGTAAACATAAGTAATTAAATAAAAAAATAAAAAAATTAAAAGTATGGAGATACCTCAAAAAATTAAAAATGGAACTGCCTTATGCCCCAGTGAGTCCAATTCTGGGTATATACCTGAAGAAACCTAAAACATTAATTTGAAAAAAATATATGCACTCCTATGTTCATTGTAGCATCATTCACAATAGCCAAGATATGGAAGCAACCCAAGTGCCCATCAATAGATAAATGGATAAAAAAAAAGCTGTGGTACATATATACAATGGAATAGTATTTGGTCATAAAAAAGAATGAAATCTTATCATTTGCAACAGCATAGTTGGACCTAGAAAGTATTATGCTAAGTGAAATAAATCAGACAGAGAAAGACAAATACCATATGATTTTAATTGGTGTGGAATCCAAAGAGCATAATAAATTAACCAAAATAAATAAACAAATAAATAACAGGCTCCAAGCCACTGAACTGGCTTGAGTCTGGTACTAGGGTGAGAGGACACAATTACACTGTGGTGACACAAGTGCAGGGCCTATTGTCCAGATCACACATGTTTTTTTTTTTTTTATTATATTTATTCCTTCAATTGGCTGCTCATCTATCAGTCCTAAGGACACTGATCAAATAGCCACAATGGGTCATCACATCTGGATTGCTGTTCTATCCCTTCTGACCATTTCAGTAACTGGTCCCATGTTGTCTTAGCCTCTCTGGGGATGTAGTGCAAAGTGGCATCTATCACTTTCATCCCCAGCTAGCATGAGACAGACAGACAGTAGAGAACTTGATGGAATTACAATGTTTCCTTCATCAACGTATTTATCAATTCTTTGGGTCTGGGGACATCATACAATGTGGAAGGGCCACACCTGAAATATGCATTTCAACCTTCCAGTCCCTAAGCCTTTGGATTCCATTCTTTCCATTATACCAAAGAAGTATGGTACCTCAACCTCATTGAATCAGCCCACTGCCAAGTCAGGTTTCACTCAACAGAACAAGTAAACTGACAGTAACCATGGCAGCTGCTCAAAGTAACACAGAGATGTCAAAATCTTTGGCAGTTGCACCCATATCAGTAAATACAGTTTGATCCAACATGAAGTGCCCTCATTCTCGGTAGCAAATACTGTTATCAGTCAGTATTTAGTCAGAAAAATAGAAATCACCTTAGGTATTTTCAACACAAAGGGATTTAATACAGGAGATATTGTTTAAAAGTGTTAAAAGGAACTACAGGACCCAAGTGGGGAGAAGGAGAGAGAGGTGCTAAAAGCCAGAGATCAGGCACTACTAGAAGTCACTACCATCTGGATTAGTCTGCTTGGCTGCCATAAGAAAGTTCTGGAACTATTGCAATCATCAAAGGGAATGATCCTGGCAGCTGGGGTCGAGGTGAGAGCCATGGAAATGGTTAGAAGAACGATTTGTTAATAATTTAAATGTGGGGTGTAAGAGAGAAACTGTGGATGGCTCCAAGATGGCTCTGTTGTTATTCTTAACACAAGAGAGTGGCCCTTGATTTGCGGACCTCTCTTCCCTCTCTGCACTCACTCCCACAGTGATCTCACCCAATCCCATGGATTTAAATGCCATGCACTTCTGTATATACCTCCAACCCTGATATCCAACTCATGTATAGTATCTTCAGACTGGTATATCCAATTGTCTTTCCAAAAATTTCACTTGAATGACTAACAGATATATCAAAGTTATTATATCCCAAATTTGACTTAATTCCCTGCCCCATCACAAGGTTAATCAATTGCTCAGGCCAAAAAGATGTTTTAAAATCTTGGCATTATCCCTGACTTCTCTCTCTGTCTCACAGATTACCTCCAATCCATCAGCCATAACATTAGCTCTACCTTCAAAATATAATGTAAGTCTGACCACTTGTCACTCTCTCCATCACTGCCACTCTGCTTCTTGCCACCACCCTATCTCATCCAGACCACTACCATAGTCCTCTGGCTGGTTTACTTAGTTCTATATTTGAGCCCTTCTTGTCTGTTGCCTGCAAAGCAGGCAGAGTCATTCTTTTAACACTCAAGTCAGACCATGTCTGGCATCTGTCTACTTCCTGCTCCTTAATGGACAGAACATACTCTGCCACTTACCATTCACATCAGGTTAAGCCACAGAATCCTTCCAAACACTCAATAACATAAGCCTACGCCTTCAGGAGGTTTGCCAAATCTCCTTGTATTTAATGCTTATCCTTTTAAAATAACACTTCTTAGCCTGTCACCTCCCTTGTGTAAGTTTCTCAACAAATCCCTGAAGGGAGCAGGTCATATCCTTCAAACTTGTTTCTTCTCAATTTTCCTCATTCTCCAGGTAGTAATAGAAAGAATGTGGGGTTGGAAGTTAGCCAGTTTCTCAGAGTCTCATATCTTTCCTCCATCAATAGTATGAATGCAATACCTACTTATCAGGGTTTTATGACATTAAGTGGGATAAAATATACAAAATGCCTGGCTATAGTCAGTTTTCAATAAATGTTTTCTTTTCTACTCCCTTCTCCCAACATCTACTTACTTTCCCTTTCTTCATTTTTCATTCTGCTTTCTTCTTGGATCAAGATTCAACTTCGTACACAATCAGGCAAAAGAGACCTGCCAAGATCAAATGGAAATTGAAGCAGGTGGTCAAGTTATTGTGACACTTTCAAACTCTACTTTCAATAACAAGAAGTAGGACACTCTTAGGTTAAAGCAGCAAATTGTGCCATGCGAGACAAATTATTTGGCTTTGCCTAAGTTGGGGAGACCAGGTTTTACTTCTCTATCTGTCCAGCCTGAATTGCTGTCTAAGAGTGACCAGGTTTCTTTCTGTTGCCAAAAGTAATAAGATCTTAAAAACATGGTGGGTCAGGAAGGGGAATTCAGAATGGAACTGATTTCATTTGGTAGGATACTTAAATCTCAGTGCCTACAGAGAAATTTTATTTTGTTGAAATATGAGTGCATTTGGCTCCCACCATATTTTTATTTATACCATATAGCTTAGCGTAGTGGAAAAAATATTATAGGCTGACCTTTTAAAAGAAACCTATTCTGAAGCAAGATGGCCACGGAGTAGGCGGACGTACCAACTTCCAACTCCCAGAAGCAAAGTGGATTATAACTCAATTTAAAGAACCATCATCTGGATAAACCAACTATGAACTAAACTAAGTGAACTCTTCAACCAAGGAACACAGAAGAAGCCACATTGAGACTGGTAGGAATAGCAAAAACGCGAAGAGAGCTGCCCAGCTCCCCGGAGCAAACGGCAGCCCAGAGAGACCCGCGTGGCGGGAAAAAAGTTTGGCGGAGAGGGAGGGACCTGGGTCCCAGGAACCAAGCCCCAGCCTGCAGTCCTAGAGCCTAGAAGAGGCGTTTAAACAGTTTTGAGCTGTGAAACAAGTGAGGGAGGTCCCAGGCCTATAGTGTGGAGTATTAGGTCCCTTCCTACTCTGCTGAGGGCTGCTTAAGGGTTTGGGGCGACAGGACGCTGAAACGCGGTTCTGTTGGCGTGGGCAGAGGCCAAGCCGGTGGGAGATAGGTCTAGCCCAGAGGGTCGGAGGGGACGCGCGAGAGCAGACCGGAAGCTGCGGGTCTGCCTTTGGTCCCACTTGCGGTGACGGAGCGGGAGGCCAGGAACAGGCAGGCCCTGCGCAAGCCGGCCCTGACCGCGGGGACCGGGCTAGGACCAGGGACGGGCAGGGGCTCGCGGCTGAGCTGACGCTACCAGCCCCCCACAGCCCGGGCCGGAGAAACCGCAGTTGGCCAGTATAAGTGTGCAAGCGGGCTCCGAGCGCTGGAATGGGCTAGAACCCGAGACAGGTGGAGGCTCGCAATTGAGCTCATGCTACTATCCCCGAACGGCCGGAGAAACCGCGGATTGCATTCATACGTGCACAAGCGGGCTCCGAACGCGGGGGCGTGGGGGCGGGGTAGAGTCTGGGACGAGCGGAAGTACGCAGCTGAGCGGAAGCCAGCAAACACACCCGCCCCAATAAACCTTGGTATCCGACCCTGTGCAGAAGGGCCCTGGCCTCGAGGGCGGGGCTAAAGCTCCAGACGGGCAAAAGCTTACAGCTGAGAGCACGTCAAAAGCCCCGCCTAACCTGTGGAACTGTAGCGAGCAGGTTCCGACTGCTGGTTCTGGGCGGAAGTCTGGAAATAGGCTGGGTCCGCAGCTGAGCAAAGGTGCTCACCTCTACCCTTGGTGCTAAGTCTTGTGGCTTCAGTGACAGCCCCTCTCAGAGAGGCAGAAATCACAGCAAAAGCCACAGTGGGCCGGCGCTGGCAACGCTCATACCCAACCACCCTAGGCACCGGCAGAGGGGGTGGGGGGCCTGCAGACAGACCACACCTAGAGAACACAAAGGCAACACCTACTGGACTCCAGTGGCCACAACTTGCTTATACACAGAAAAAATGGGCAGGCAGAGGAATGCAAACCAAATGAATCAAGAGAAATCCCCAGAGAAGGACCTGAATGAACCAGATATAACCAAATTACCAGAAGCAGAATTTAGAATAATGATAGTTAGGATGTTCAAAGAAATTAGAGCAACAATGGATAGTCATTATGAGCACCTAAATAAAGAGATAACAAGTATAAAAAACAACATTGAAATAATAAAAAAGAATCAGACAGAAATGACAAATACAGTATCAGAACTGAAGACCACAATGGAAGGAATTAAAAGCAGGATGGATGACGCTGAGGATCGAATAAGCGAGTTAGAGGACACAATAAACAAAGGCACAGAAGCAGAGAAGAAAAAGGAAAAGAGACTTAAAAAATGGGAGGAAACTCTAAGGGAGCTTTGTGACAACATGAAGAGAAACAACATTCGCATCATAGGGGTGTCTGAAGAAGAGGAGAGAGGACAGGAAATGGAAACTTTGTTCAATCAAATCATAGCAGAAAACTTTCCTAAATTAAGGTTGGGAAACACTCCACACATTCAAGAAGCACACAGAACTCCATTAAAGAGAAACCCAAAAAGATCTACACCAAGACACATCATAGTTAAAATACCAAAGCTAATGGATAAAGAAAAAAATTTTAAAAGCTGCTAGAGAAAAAAAGGCTATCACCTACAAAGGAGCCCCCATAAGGTTAACGTCGGACTTCTCAACAGAAACACTTGAGGCCAGAAGGGAATGGCAAGATATAATCAAAGTAATGCAGAACAAGAACCTACAACCAAGACTACTTTATCCAGCAAGGCTAACGTTTAAAATTGAAGGAGAAATAAAGAGCTTCCCAGAAAAAGAAAGCCTCAAGGAATTCATAAAAACCAAACCAATTCTGCAAGAGATACTAAGGGGCCTCTTGTGAACAGTTTAAAGGGAGGAATGAATAGAGCAAAAGAAGAATACAGCTTTAAAGAATAAAATGGCAATAAACAACTACATATCAATAATAACCTTAAATGTAAATGGATTAAATGATCCAATCAAAAGACATAGGGTAGCTGCATGGATAAAGAAACAGGACCCATACATATGCTGTCTACAAGAGACACACCTTAAAACAAAAGATGCTCATAGACTGAAGGTAAAAGGATGGAAAAAAATATTTCATGCAAATGGAAATGAAAAAAAAGCAGGGGTAGCAATACTTACATCTGACAAAATGGACTTTAAAACAAAGGCTGTAGTAAGAGATAAAGGAGGACACTACATAATGATAAAGGGAACAATTCAACAGGAAGATATAACTATTGTAAATATCTATGCACCAAATATAGGCTCCCCGACATACATAAAGCAGACTTTGATAGATATAAAGGGCGAGATTAACAGCAATACTGTCATAGTAGGGGATTTCAATACCCCTCTAACAACACTGAATAGATCCTCAAGAAAGAAAATTAATAAAGAAACAGCAGACTTAAAGGAGACACTAGATCAACTTGATTTAATAGATATCTTCAGAACTTTTCACCGTAAAGCAGTAGAATATACATTCTTCTCAAGCGCTCATGGTACGTTTTCTAGGATAGACCACATGTTAGGACACAAAAATGGTCTCAATAAATTTAAGAAGATTGAAATCATATCAAGCATTTTCTCTGATCACAATGCCATGAAACTAGAAATTAACCACAAAAGAAAAACTCAAAAATACTCAAACACTTGGAAACTAAATAGCATGATATTAAATAATGAATGGATTAACAATGAGATCAAAGAAGAAATAAAAAAGTTTCTAGAAACAAATGATAATGAGCATACATCAACTCAAAATTTATGGGACACAGCAAAAGCAGTTCTGAGAGGGAAGTTTATTGCACTACAGGCATATCATAAGAAGCTAGAAAAAGCTCAAATAAGCAACCTGACCCTGCATCTAAAAGAACTAGAAAAACAACAACAAATAAAACCCAAGACAAGTAGAAGGAAGGAAATAATAAAGGTCAGAGCAGAAATAAATGACATAGAGGCTAAGGAAACAATACAGAGGATCAATAAAACCAGAAGCTGGTTCTTTGAAAAGGTAAACAAGATTGATGAACCTTTAACTAGACTCACCAAGAAAATAAGAGAGAGGACTCAAATAAATAAAATTAGAAAGGACAGTGGAGAAATAACAACTGACACAACAGAAATACAAAGCATTGTAAGAAAATACTATGAAGAACTATATGCCAAAAAATTAGACAATCTTGGTGAAATGGACAAATTTCTTGAATCATATAACCTTCCAAAAATCTATCTGGAAGAATCAGAACACCTAAACAGACCGATTACAACAAATGAGATAGAAACAGTTATCAAAAAACTCCCAAAAAAGAAAAGTCCTGGGCCTGATGGCTTCACAAGTGAATTCTATCAAAAATTCAAAGAAGAACTAACTCCTATCCTCCTCAAGCTATTTCAAAAAATTCAAGAGGAAGGAAGACTTCCAAACTCCTTTTATGAGGCGAGCATAATTCTGATCCCAAAACCGGGCAAAGACAACACAAAAAAAAGAAAATTATAGGCCTATATCCCTGATGAATTTAGACGCTAAAATTCTCAACAAAATATTAGCCAACCGGATCCAGCAATATATGAAAAAAATCATACACCACGATCAAGTGGGATTTATTCTGGAGAGGCAAGGCTGGTTCACTATTCGCAAATCAATCAATGTGATTCATCACATAAACAAAAGGAAGGACAAAAATCACATGATAATTTCAATACATGCAGAAAAGGCATTTGATAAAATCCAGCACCCATTCATGCTCAAAACTCTCAGTAAAGTGGGAATACAGGGATCATTCCTTAACATGATAAAGGCCATCTACGATAAACCCACAGCAAACATCATACTAAATGGACAAAGATTAAAAGCAATCCCCTTAAGATCAGGAACCAGGCAGGGTTGCCCACTTTCACCACTTTTATTCAACATAGTTCTGGAAGTCCTAGCTACAGCAATCAGACAAGAAGAAGAACTAAAAGGCATCCAAATTGGAAAAGAAGAAGTAAAACTGTCACTATTTACAGATGATATGATATTGTATATTGAAAACCCTAAAGTCTCAGTCAAAAAACTACTGGACCTTATAAATGAATTCAGCAAGGTGGCAGGATATAAAATTAATACTCAGAAATTAGAGGCATTTCTATACACCAACAATGAAATGTCAGCAAAAGAAATTAAGGAAACAATCCCCTTCACTATTACAGCCAAAAAAATAAAGTACCTAGGAGTAAATTTAACCAAGGAGGTTAAGGACTTCTACTCGGAAAATTATAGAACATTGATAAAAGAAATCAAGGAAGATACAAACAAGTGGAAGCACATACCGTGCTCATGGCTAGGAAGAATAAACATCATTAAAATGTCTATATTACCCAAAGCAATTTATAAATTCAATGCAATACCAATTAAAATACCAATGACATACTTCAAAGATATAGAACGCATATTCCAAAAATTTATATGGAACCAAAAAAGAACACGAATAGCCTCAGCAATCTTAAAAAGAAAAAATAAAGCAGGAGGTATCACTCTTCCAGATATCAAGGTTTACTATAAGGCCATTATACTCAAGACAGCCTGGTACTGGCATAAGAACAGGCACATAGATCAATGGAACAGAACAGAGGACCCAGAAATAAACCCACAGCTTTATGGACAACTGATATTTGACAAAGGAGGAAAGAACATACAATGGAGTAAAGACAGCCTCTTTAACAAATGGTGTTGGGAAAATTGGACATCTACCTGCAAAAAAATGAAACTAGACCATCAACTTACACCATTCACAAAAACAAATTCAAAATGGATAAAAGACTTAAATGTAAGCCGTGAAACCATAAGCATCTTAGAAGAAAACATAGGCAGCAAGCTCTCCGACATCTGTAGCAGCGGTATATTTGCCGATTTATCTCCACGGGCAACTGAAATAAAAGGCAAGATAAACAAATGGGACTATATCAAACTAAAAGGTTTTTGCACAGCTAAAGACAATAGGAACAGAATAAAAAGACAAACCACACAATGGGAGAACATATTCGACAGCACATCTGATAAGGGGTTAATAACTAAAATTTATAAAGAACTTATAAAACTCAACACCAGGAAGACAAACAACCCAATCAAAAAATGGGCAAAAGAAATGAATAGAAATTTCTCCAAAGAGGACATACAGATGGCCAATAGACATATGAAAAAATGCTCAACATCACTAATCATTAGAGAAATGCAAATTAAAACCACAATGAGATATCACCTCACACCAGTCAGAATGGCACTTATCAGCAAAACAACACAGAATAAGTGCTGGCGAGGATGTGGAGAAAAGGGAACCCTTCTGCACTGCTGGTGGGAATGCAGACTGGTGCAGCCATTGTGGAAAACAGTTTGGAGATTCCTCAGAAAATTAAAATCGAACTGCCTTTTGACCCAGCTATCCCACTTTTAGGAATATACCCTAAGAACACCATAGCACTGTTCAAAAAGAAGAAATGCGCCCCCATGTTCGTGGCAGCATTGTTCACAATAGCGAAGATCTGGAACCAGCCCAAGTGTCCGTCAGAAGACGAGTGGATTAAAAAGCTTTGGTACATATATACTATGGAATACTACTCAGCCATAAGAAACGATGACATCGGATCATTTATAACAAAATGGATGTACCTTGATAACATTATACGGAGTGAAATAAGTAAATCAGAAAAAAAGAAAAACTGAGAACAGCATGATTTCATACATAGGTGGGACATAAAATTGAGAATATGAGACATGGACAAGAGAGTGGTGGTTATGGGATGGGGGGAGGGAGGGAAGAGTGGGATAGGGAGGAGGGGAGGGACACAGGGAAAACCAGATTGAAGGTGACAGAGGACAATTTGACTTTTGGTGATGGGTATGCAACACAATTGAATGATAAGATAACCTGGAGATGTTTTCATTGTACATATGTACCCTGATTTATTGGTGTCACCCTATTAGAATTAATAATAATAAAATATATATATATATAAAAATAAAAAAAAGAAACCTATTCTATTTTATGAGAGTAAAAGGAGAGCATTGCATAAACTTTTGTAAGGAAGAGAAGACCCCTGAAATAATTAGGGGTCTTCTCTTCTGAAGGTTTTCTGAAGGTTTTTTTTTTTTAATTTCTTTTTATTTATTTATTTTAGAAAGGAGACACAGAGAGAGAGAGAGAGAGAGAGAGAGAGAGAGAGAGAGAAAGGGGGAGGAGCTAGAAGCATCAACTCCCATATGTGCCTTGACCAGACCAGTGCAGGGTTTTGAACTGGCGACCTCAGTGTTCCCAGGTCGACGCTTTATCCACTGCGCCACCACAGGTCAGGCCTTCTGAAGGTTTTTATATGTAGAAAAATATGCTCGCAAATACAAGCTTCAAACTGATGACAAGACAAGGTGACAGTGGCCTGGGTTTAGCAGAACCTGATCACACCCACAAAGATGTTATCAGAGACCTGAAACAGATTAAACAGACCGTGTATCACTTAGTAGCCATTTTCTTTGTTTATAACCTGTTCCCATGTGTGATTTATCCCTGATCTAATAATACAATAATGTTTTATTTGAAGTTCTCTATTTCTTGTTTTTCTAAAAATAATATTTTATTTTGTAGCTACAGTTGACATACGATATTATATTAGTTTCAGGTATATGTCTGGAGTTTTCAAAAACATCGTTTTCTGTTTTGTTTATAAAGAAGCAGTTGCTCAGGTTCAGCGCTATTGTATGGAGCTGAGGCTACCAAACCTTGACCTGGTGTTTGCACAGCCTAACACCATCCCTTACTGGAGGCACAACAGCTCAGGAAGCAGCTGTCTCCAGGAAAGGTGACTGTCTAGCTCTGTGATGGTGAACCGATGACACGTGTGTCAGCACTGACACGCGTAGCCATTTTCGATGACACGCGGACGCATACCAGAGAAGTATGGGACCTCATGTCGAGAAGGACATTTCATCCTCTGCTCCTGCACGGCCAGGTGCAGTAGTCGAGGCTAAAACATTTGCTGTAGTGTAGACACTCTGTGCCGGAGGTCTGTAGGCCGGTGCTCAATAGGTCGATCGCGATCTACTGGTCGATCGTGAAGGAAGGGTGGGTAGATTGCATAACATTAAAAATACATTTGTCTTTTGATTGGCATACAGGGTAGCCAATCTGACGTCTGAACTTTTGACACCCTACGCATGCGCGTTAAACCGCGCTAACTTGTTCAGTTACATTGCTGCGAAGTTAGCCTTCAATTTATTTAAACTAAATACAACAAAGGGTATAAAAATGAGTGCTGTAGCTGGTCTGAGTAAGAAGCCTAAAACCTACCACTTTCATACAGAATGGGAGGGAATTTTTTTCACTATGTCCTATTCTAAGTGCGTTTGCTTCATCTGTCTGTGTGTCATTGCTATTCCAAAGAAGGGAAATGTGGAGCGACTTTTTCGGACTGTTCATAAAAACTATGACATTGACTTTCCTCCAAAAAGAGAGCTGAGAAGGAGAAAGGTGAAAGAAGAATACACAATATTAAATAGTAATAATAGTAACTTAAATAATGATAATATAGAAGCAATAAATTTATGTTTTGCATTTTTATTGTAGGTAGATCATTTTGACTTGGTCATCTTATAAGTAGCTCGCAAGCTGAAAAAGTGTGGGCACCCCTGCTGTAGGCCAAAACAACAGAACTCCAGCACAGAGCGTCTAGTTCTGGGACTTCCGGTTAGGCCGTTTTTCTCAAAGCGACACACAACCCAAGTTATGCTCGGTTTTTTTGGTGAATTTTAAACACACCAAGCTCAAAAGATTGCCCATCACTGGTCTAGCTTCTGGGAGTTGAACTCCACCCACTGGATGAAGTCCGTGGTATAGAAAAGTGATACATAGCTCCTATTTAAACTAATGACCTGGAGGCATTTAACCAGCGATAATCCACCTGAAGCAAATAAACAGGTCCAATCAAGAGAGCAGAAATCACTGAGCAAACCTGGGTAACTTGATCATTGAGCTTGGGTGGAGTCTCGCCACTGTCCTTGAACCAAATGTGCTCTAAGTACCCCTTCTAAGTGCTGTACAAGCACAGACTAATCAGGCAGCTTACTTGGCATGATTACGATGAACAAACACAGGGCAAAGAGCAGCCTCCACAGATACCGAAAGGAACCTGTCATCACTTGTAGGGGACTAGACTTCATTTTCTTTCTTGTTTTTTAATTGAATTTATTGGGATGACAGTGGTGCATAAAATTATATAGGTTTCAAGTGTACAATTGTACAACACATCATCTGTACACTGTATTGTGTATTCACCGCCTCAAGTCAAGTCTCTGTCCATCACCATTTATTCCGTCTCTACCCTCTTCTACCTCCCTCACCCCGCTTTCCCTCTGGTGATCTCCATGCTGTTGTCTGCGTCAGTGTGGTTTTTTTCCTTTGCTTAATCTTTTCACCTTTTTCACCCTGATGCCCAAACCTCCTCCCCTCTTACAGCTGTCCATCTGGTCTCTGTATCCATGAGTCTGCTTCTATTTTGTTTGTTAGTTTATTCATTAGCTTGGGTGGGGTCTCACTATGTTCCTTGAACCAAATGTGCTCTAAGTGCTGTACAAGCACAGACTAATCAGACAGCTAACCTGCCATGTTTATCATTAACAACTGCGGGGGGAAGGGAGGGGCCACCACAGATACTGAAACGAACCTGTCTTCCTTCGTTTTCCTTTACTTAAAGGGTGAGCTGAAGCCTTCTAAATCCACATTTACTATAGTATCGCAACCGTATGTGTATTTTTTGCATTTGTAATGAATAACTCTGCCACATTTTTTAAATCCCCAGCATGTTTCCAGACAAATTTATGACACTCCTTGTGACAAAGTCCATGCAGGTAATAAATAAATAAATACATACATACATACAGCAAATTGTGCCAGATACATTGTTGGAGAAAAATAGGCAGTAGTGTGAACCTCGGCAAAGTAACAGCAGATTGGATGGCACACATCCGGGTTAAAGGGAGTAACTGTTAGTTGAGGTCCCAGATTGGTCATAGACATTGTGACCACGGGAAGACAGGGTAGAAAAGGAGGATAATGAGTTCAGGTTACGTGGTAGGCAGTTAGACATACGTGAGCAGAGCAAGAGCGATAGGCCAGGCACGGAAAGTCTCCAGGATGGAAAGCCCCCGGTGCCTAGCAACAGGGAAACAAGGATCTCGTTCCCAGGGTAATCTTTCCTCCACTAGCGTAACACTGGTCATTAGGTTCAGACCTTTCCCTTACCTTTCCTTCCTTCATGTGTGGCTAGTCATGCAGTAGTCCCCCTTAGAGGAGGAGCAAGGGGCCAAAGAGTAGCTTTGCTCGACTCCCATGCGAGCCCTTGTGCAACCACTCCCTTAAGCACTAACCGCTAAGGATAACATTAGGATCTCAGGTTCAGCTCCAGGCCCAGAAAAGCAGCAAAACCAGACAAGCAATGCCACAGCTGACTTCAGGACCAGCTGCACTGATCAATGACACCCTGCCCTGGTGCCGCCCAATCAGTGAAGATTCATCCCTAAAAGGACACACCTGAAAAGCTGCTAAATATTCTATTGGGATCCTCTCCTGAGACCTGCAGATAAGTAACCTCCAGGCAGAGGAGCCAGGACAGCTCTCTCTAAAGGATAAGGAGCAGACATCTATCTTTCCCCACCCACTCCCCCAGATGCACTTTCCTGGCCTCTCCCTCTCTCCCTCCTTCCCTCCCCTAAGCTCCCACGACCCCTCTATTGCCTCTGTAACTTGTTTCCTGAGCCCATTTCTTCTATAGCTCACCTCTTCTACCTGTGTGACTTTCTAAAAAAACTTCTCAAATATTTTATTGGAGATTTTTGTATCTATATTTATAAACTGACTATAATTTTGATGTCAAGGTTGCTCTGCTCTCCATTAATTAACTGAGTTGTGCGGCTTTCCACTTGACATCCAGGTCCCGAGGTGGAAATCAGCTGTCCCCTGAAAACCTACCTAGAAGTCTTCCCTTTTGTGAGGGGGACAATTTTTAATGAGCAACTCATTTAAATAAGGGTCATTTCTAGTGTATATATAGACTCTGGTTATTACAAACAATGTAACCTTTTTAATCACTGAGTCTCAGTTTTAACAGCTCTACTCACTTCTAAAGTTTATTATTCATTTATTTAATCTTTTTTCTTGAGACAGTTTGGTTTATTATACTTTTATTTTTTTTAATATGAGCATTTGAGAAAACTGATAAAATATAGCTACCTCATTATTAAGAAATTCTTCTTCTATGTATGTCAGAGAAATGCAAATATATGTCCACAATAAACATTTCCCAAAAATGTCTATAGCAGCTTTCTTCACAATAGCCCAAACTGAAAACAACCCAAATGTTCATCAATAAGTGAAAAGAGATAAATTGGGGTATATTCACAGCATAGAAATCTACTCATTTAAAATATAATTTATTACCAATGCACAAAAGACTGTGGATGAATCTGTACATATAACTAGGTTGTGTGTGGATCCGTGTTAGCGGGCACAACTGGTCAGTCATGTGTTCACCAGCATTGGACACTAGCCCTGTATTTCTTCTGATCTCTCTCGGGGCTTCAGTAGTTATTGTCTGTGAGTTGTTTTGGGGTGGCTTATAATATTATTCTGGTGTTTCCTCTTATTTAGAAACCCCCTACCTTGTCCCCTGACCAGCTGGGAAGCTTAGGACACCATATTGAGGGTCACATATATATTGACTTAGGTGACCTCTGAGCCGACCTTAGCAGGAAAATCCCTTCCTCCTTTAGTCCCTCATACCCCTTCCCTTGATTTTACCTCTCTTCATCCCTTCTCACCTGGGATGCTGAGAACAGGGAGGGCCCAGAGCAGAGGGATCAAATGGACCTTCTCTGCTTTTGGTGTCAACATTAACCCAGTCTGAAGTCTGCCAGTGAGCCAGCTTACCAAGTATTTAAAGGGAAAAACGCAATAAGGCCATGTTTTTGCTCGGAGTTTTTCCTCCCTGGGGAGCCTGTGCTGGCCCTGGTGACTAATCTTGTGGGACCCCGGGAGCTTGCCAAAGGTCAGCTCAGGAGAACAAGCAGCTGACACAGGAATTTGCAGTCCCCAAACCTGTTTTACTTTTATAATACAGGCATCATGAGGACAAAAACAGCATGACAAGCATCTAATAGCAATCCAACCTTCCCCAATGCTGTTTATCTCCTGCCCATCCCAGGAATCATCAGCTTTGACAGCCTCTTGTCCCTTCAAAAGGATCAGTTAGCAAACTAGTATTGGACTACTCCAGGCTGCAGGAGGGTAAGGCGCTTATTAATACAATGGACCATCAACAGAAAACTTCAGAAAATTGATGAGTTGTCCTACTGATTCTGATTTTCTTTGTACAAAACATGTGCTTTATTTCTGGCATGGAAGACCAACCTGTAAGCCCAGTGGCCAAGGCCACCAGCACAGCCACCTGGCCCATGCAGGTTTGCATTAGATTCGGACAGTTGGTAATGAAACAACGGAGCCAAGAACTGGTGGGCCATCAGCTTTAATCCTAGCTTGCACCTAGTGGGCAAGTAAAAACACATACTGGGTTCCAAAACCCACTCATTCAGTGCTCACAAAGCCACTGACTTATCCGAATTTCCTAGCATCAAAGGTTTCTAACTCACCAGACTTATTCACCTCTGTTTCCCATCTCCTTCTCCAGCACAAACTCTGCTCAAACTGGCTTCTTCCTCAGCACTCCACCATCTTGGCTGCTTCTCCTCTCCTCCACAAGGCCTTAATCTGCTCTCCTCTCTAATGCTAACCTCAGGAACCGAGAGAGAGCAAGCTCCTGGTCTGCCCCACTTTATACTGTAGAAATCCAAACCTTTAATCCAATCTACAAACAAGGAAGTGTCTGATACAAAGTCACTTATCTGAGGCATAATGGTAGGATTCCTCATGAGAGCGCACCACCCCACATCATCCAATCAGTCAAGGGTGTGGGAAAAAGCTTACTCTTAAAACTTGCACGTGGACAGCACCATCTTTAACAAAGTGAGCATAATATATTTTATCTGCCCAACACCTTCTCTCTGCACAAACTGGCTTCTTCCTCAGCACTCCGCCATCTTGACTGCTTCTCCTGGCCTCCTCCACATGGCCTCACTCTGCTCTCCTCTCTAATACTAACCTCAGGAACCGAGAGAGCAAGCTCCTGGTCTGCTCCACTTTATAGTGTAGAAATCCAAACCTTTAATCCAATCTACAAACAAGAAAGTCTCTGATACAAAGTCACTTATCTGAGGCATAATGGAAGGATTGCTCATGAGAGTGCACCACCCTACATCATGCAATCAGTCAAGGGTGTGGGGAAAAGCTTACTCTTAAAACTAAGCCTTGGGCTATAACGACCCTGCCTGCTTACAGCCTGTCCCCCACACACAATAATATAATTACACTCATCCCATGCATAAGGGTAACCAATATCACCTGGGCAATGGGCCTCCCTGTGGGCAGCGCCATCTTTAACAAAGTGAGCATAATGTATTTTATCTGCCCAACACAACCTAATAAAAAGACTCCCAAGAGGAATGAGAGCAGATATCCCTTTATTAGATCTCTTGGTTCCAGAACCCTTTTTTTCCCCATCTAAACTTTAGATGTTTGTTTGCTGGGAAAAACCTTCAGTAAACTATGAAGAGGCCTTTAATCATTATTCCCTTTTGGTTACAATATTCTAAGCAGATAAGGCAGCAAGTTAGTCAATACAGAAATAAGCATGAGGAGCAGAAAGGCGAGCATGGTTTTAGGTTCTCAGCGAAGAGGATGAAACAACTGATGCTTATAGAATAAAGACATGTGTTGTGAGAACACACACCTCCCTACCCACTGTTCAATCAGGTATCTCCTTGATCAGAAACCTACATTTCCTGGAAGGAAAAGTTCTGCTGTTTACACCTGTGGGAGGCAGATTGGGAGTCAATCTCCCCAGGCATTAGTTAGATCTACACATGGTGAGTTGAGCAGTATTTGCAGGAAAGTGTTCATGAACTTGCATATCGTTAGGGGAACTCCTTCCAAACTTTGTCTCATGTTGACACCTAGAATTTAGAGTCAAGTTCAAAGGGGATAAATATAGGCTTAGTCTGAAACACAGTAAACCTGAGATTATGGATCTTCATGGGTTTGTGGATAAGAAAAAGAGAAGAGCGAAGAGTCAAGGGAACAGAAGTGAATTAAGAGAATTGTGAAGCAACCTATCAAATCAATAGGAGTTACTGAGCCCTGCATGACTTCACACAATGCTTTGTGCTAAAAAGATAGAAGCAGTGTATAGAGCATCAAGCTGGGATGCTAAGGACCCTGGTTCAAAACCCCAAGGTTGCCAGCTTGATGTGGGCTCACCAGCTAGAGCGCAGGGTCGCTGGTTTGAAGAGGGGATCATAGACATGACACCATGTTCACTGTCTTGAGCCCAAAGGTCGCTAGCTTGAAGCCCAAGATCGCAGGCTTGAGCAAGGGGTCACTCGCTCTGCTATAGTCCCCAGGTCAAGGCACATATGAGGATAATCAATGAACAACTAAAGTGCCGCAACAATGAATTAATGCCTCTCATCTCTCTCTCTCCCTCCCTATGTCTGTCCTTGTCGGTCCCTATCTCTCTCACTAAAAACAACAAAAAAATTTTAATTAAATAAAATAAGATACAGAAGTGTGAGACATGGCCCCTGGACCACATTGGGGATAAGACATAAACCCATAAAATGATCAAGAAACTATTTTAGGAAGCACATAATTCAGGACATGCTATCTGGGACCCTGGGGAATTGCATGAACAACAAAGCAGCAAAGGGAGCCCATCTGGCCTCCCTCCAGAGGTCAGGGGGAACTAGTAACAAGCAAGTGAGACTCAAGCAGGATGCTGAAGGAGAATCTGGATTCACTGAAGAGAAGAAATGGGAGGGGAAGCCAGTTCTGTTTTGGGTGGAAAAGGAACAAAGCTGGGGGTTGGGGAGTTCCATGTAGAATATTTCTGCAACAAGAAGTAAGTCAAGTAGAAAAGAGAGGAGATGGACATTCATACAGATAAGAGCTAAAGCCATAAAGGGTCCTATAAGTTGATGAGTTTGTTTGATTTTATGCTTCAGGAGATATAAAACTTTATTAATAACCCTATCAGTTCTGGAGACTGGAGTGAGGAAAAGAAGGCTCTCACAAAATTTCAGGGGCACCAAAAAACTCAGTAATCAAGATGAATAATATTCTGATGCAGCACTTAAAAAAACAGATTAGTGTAAAAAACGATGAGGAGCAAAATATCAGAGTTTTAAATAAGACAAGATCAGTTACAGTGGTATAATGAACCATATTAAAGCCTGAGACAAAAGCAAAAATAAAAAGTACTGTAATATTGATTTTTGTCTTCTTTTTGGAAATTCATAATTCATATTAGCATATTAAAGGTTTTGGAAAATCCTGCAGAGAAGAACCCTATTCAACTTTGTTTAATCCTACAGATCCCAAATGCATTTAATCACACAACCAACATCTCACATCATTGTAGAGTATCTTTTAGGACAGGCTAATAAAGTTTTTGGTTTTTTTTTACTAAGAAAATCAAGGCATTAAAGTCAGCAAGATTGTTCTAGTTAACTGAGACTAAATCAATGAAAAATGTTGTAAATGTATGTTATTGTCTTCATTAATAAGTATAGTATGATGAACAGTTGTTTTTTTTGTTTTCTGGGTTTTTTTATGACAGAGAGAGGGACAGATAGGGACAAACAGGAAGGGAGAGAGATGAGAAGCATCAGTTCTTCATTGCGGCACTTTAGTTATTCATTGATTGCTTTCTCATATTTGCCTTGACCCGAGGGCTACAGCAGAGCAAGTGACCCCTTGCTCAAGCCAGTAACCTTGGGCTCAAGCTGATGAGCTGTGCTTAAGCCAGATGAACCCACGCTCAAGTCAGCCACCTTGGGGTTTCGAACCTGGGTCTTCTGTGTCCCAGTCTGACACTCTATCCACTGTGCCACTGCCTGGTCAGGCTATTATGAACAGTTTTTAACCTTTCTTTAATTTTCTTTGCAAACTTCAACTCATTGTGCTCATTAATGCGTTAAGAACTTTCTGTGAATATGACTGTATAAATAGTAAGAGGCTAAGTAAAATGCTGACTTCAAGGTGAAAAAATATCCTTAGTTTCTTCTTACCATGTTGGGAAATGAACACCTAAAAACCTGATCTTCCCGAAGCACTAATTCGAAAGAATATATACACCCCCATGTTTATTGTAGCATTATTTACAACAGCTACAATCTGGAAACAGCCCAAGTGCCCCTCAGTAGATGAGTGGATAAAAAAAAAGCAGTAGCACATATACACAATGGAACACTATGTGACCGTAAAAAAGAAATCTTACCTTTTGCAACAGTAAGGATGGACCTGGAGATTATTATGCTAAGTGATACAAGTCAATCAGAGGAAGGCAAATACCATATGAGCTCACTTATATGTGGAATCTAATGAACAAAATGAACTGATGAACAAAATAGAAAAAGAGGCAGGGTCATCTGGAACAGATGGACAGCTGTCAGAGGGGAGGGGGCTCAGAGACTGGATGAAAGAAGGTAAAGGAATTAACCAAAAAAGCGTATCTACATGACACAAAGACACAGACAATAGTGTAGTGATAGCCAGCAGGAAAGGGGGGTGGGGGCTTGGTGGAGGTGGGCAAAGAGAAGGGCAAACGGGACTAGAATGAGACTTTGCTTGTGGTGGTAGGTGCATGATGCCGTGTGCAGATGATGTTTTATTGAGTTGTACAATTGAAACCTATACGGTTTTGTGAACCAATGTTATCTCAACAAATTCAATTTAAAAAATAAAAAATAAATTAACATATAAATTATTTCTCCATCAGGCTAGATATTTTTTAAAGTAGAAAATAAAAACCTCATCTTGCTACCAGTAGTTATAATATATAGACAAACTACAAAAACAACTACCTGAGACTCTACAGAAAACAAAAGTAGGATTTTTTTGGAGGAGAAAAATTGGCAGCAAGGGACACAATGGAACACACTGAGTTTCCATTTTCTTGTGGCTTTCCTCTGAATGCAGTAACCTGAAGATGGATCAGTAAAAGTATACAATCTGAACAAGAAATAAATGACCATAGCCTTGTGCATATGTGAAACTATTTCACAAGGTCTTACACACATGTAAATGTAGTTAAAGAAGGAGGAAGAAAAGAAAAGAGGGCAGAAAAAGTGTTTGAAGAAATAATGGCCCAAATTTACAGATTTCATGGTTCCAGAAGCAATAAACAGAACAAATTTGAAGAAAACTATTCCTAGAAACACCATGCTCAAACAGCTGAAAACCAAAGACAAAGAGAAAATTACAAGATCCTAATTTCTGAGAAAATGACTTATTAGGTTCAACAACAATTTGAATGGTCACATTTTATCCTCCTAAACCAAGGAGGTAGGCATACAGTGAAACATCTTTAAAATACTGACCCCAAAAAAAGACCCTGTCATTTTGTATCTTGCAAAAATATCTTTCAAGAAAGATCTTCTCAAACAATGGAAAGCTAAGGGATTCGTTGCCACCATACTTGCCCTATAAGAAATGTTACTGTGAGTTCTTTAGGCTAAAGGTAAATGATACCAGAAAAAACTCAGAGTAAATATAGGGGTATAGATAGAAGACTGTTTCCTTTTTTAATTTCTTTGTAAGGCTGTTTAAAGACATTCAACCTGACAGTTCCCAACAAATCATCTTGCACTCTTCTGGAACATTCCAGTTATGGGGAACTAACAGGCAGATTTGTTGTCTTCCTTAGGATTAATGAAATCTTTCTCCCTTGAAGTTTCCTTTTTATTTCCTTTTTGGCCTCTCTCCCCAGTCCCTGCGGAGCTCAGAGTTCTCTCTCATCTCAACGCCGGTTTCCACCACCCCTTCTGCACGTTCAAGCAGTTCCCACCAGAGGGCACTCCAAGCACTGCTCAGTCTCTCACCTCTGCTTTCATACCTTCAGTGTGCTCTCTGCCTTATGTATGACAGGGGCTCTGGAAGACAAACTCATCCTTGCCAAGAGATATTTGTCATTTCAGGTCACTTGGCGCTTTAACCCAACTAAAAGCAGATAGATACATAGAAATAGAATTGCCAGATTATAGGGTAACCCTATAGTTGACCTTTTCAGAAACTGCCAAACTGTTTTCCAAAGATGCTGCACCATTTTATATTCCCACCAGCCATGCATGAGGGTTCTGATTGTTTCACATCCTCATTGACCCTTGTTATCACCTGTCTTTTTTCTTATAGCTGTTCTGGTCGGCCAAGTGGCATCTCATTGAGGTTTTGATTCGCATTTCCTTAATAATTAATGATGTTGAGCGTCTTTTTTATATCCTTATTGGACATTTGTGTATATTATTTGAAGAAATGTCTATTCAAATTCCTTGTCCATTTTTAACTGGGTTATTTGTCTTTTTATTATGGAGTTGTAAGAGTTCTTTTCATATTCCAGACATAAGTCCCTTATCAGATATATGATTTGTAAATATTTTTCCTGCAGTTCATGGGTTGTCATTTTACTTTCTCACTGGTGTCCTGTGAAGTACAAAGTTTTCAATTTTGATAAAGTCCAACCTGCCAATCCCCCTTTTATTGCTGTGCTTTTGCTGTCATAACTTAAATCTTTGTCTAACCCAACATCACACATACTTATTTCTCTGTTTGCTTCTAGGAGTTTTATCATTTCAGCTCTTTTATGTAGCTTTATGGTTCACTTTGAGTTAACTTTTGTTTATTGTGTGAGATAGGGGCTCATGTCCATTCTCCTGCACGTGGCTAGCCAATTATCTCAATATAGGTTTGCCTAATGGATGAAAAGTTTGATATGACTTGTCTTCAGAGATAACCAAGCGTCAAGGTTTTCCTACCATTCTTATAGTCTAAAAAATAATCAGCAAACTGATACAGGACAGAACATATCTGCTTTTACTTAACATATTTCTAAGACTCTTAGAATGGAGAAGAGAGTGCAATAGAACTATTGACAAAGTGTGATGGCATTTCAGCCACATTATGCTCTGCTAATAATTCTGCTAGTAGCCAAGTGAGGGATGGAGGGTTAGAGTATTCCTAGCACCTGCAAATCTGGGAAAAGGAATACTTCATTTGCAGAAGAGTAGGCATCAGCTGCACTGAGAAGACCAGAGAAGGATTAGACCAGTGGTTCTTAACCTGGGTTCTATCGAACCCTAGGGGTTCGATGAGTCGGTCTAAGGGGTTCAGAGAAGCCTCTGCCGCGGAGGCCAGAATAAAGTAATACCATAATTTGTTTTGAGTTCATGCACTTTGTTTTGTTCTTTGAGCAAGGTGATGTTCATGCACGGCTCATTTTGTGCACCAGTAAAAAAACATATACCTATGTCTTGAATTTTGGGGAAAAATCATATTTTATCACTAACGAAGGGTTCAGTTAATGCACATATGAAACTGGTGGGTTCGGTACCTCAAAAAAGGTTAAGAACCACTGGATTAGACAGAGTCCCCAGAGGCCAAAGGACTACTGTATGGAAGGCTTCAGGACTTATCATCTTTTAAATTTTTCTATCCTAAATTTTTATTTTGATATATTAGGAGTCTTATTCATCTTTAAATTTTATCTCTAGTTTTATAAAGGACATAATAAGGGCCCAGTTTATGTGAATGCCTTGCTGAGCCCTGCCCCAACTTGTCCAGATTCTCAGCATTCTAGCTTTCTTGGTGTTCTCAAATCCTCACCTTTATCAACTCAGGAGACCACCAGCTCTGTTTGGGTTTCCTTCCCTGTGCTGTGGCTTGAAAATGTTCTCTACTTAATAAATGGAGGAAATTGTCAGCTCAGGTTCTTGATTTCCCTTTGCACAGAAACTACTTTCATGCACCATCTGTTATTTAACATATGAACATTGTTTCATATATTTTTCTGGTACCTTAGTTGTAAACACAGTCCTAATTACTACATCATGTTTAGTTGTGGACATCCAAAGTCACATACTGTTTTGATACATCATGTTTTTTATTTTCCTTTGACTCAAAATATTTTCTAATTTATCTTGTGATTTCTTCTTAGACATATAGGTTATTTGAAAGTGTATGGGTAATATTCACAGAGGAGCAATGAAACTGAACTACAATTATGAATTTCTCTTGTTAGACATATGTTTGCCTTATATATTTTGAAAGTCTGTTATTTGGTGCATACAAATTTAGGAGTATCTTCTTGAGAACTGGCTTCTTCATCACGATGCAACGTCTCTATCACTTACAGTTCTTGCTCTAAAATCTACTTTGATACAAATACAGCCACACCAGGTTCTTTTAACTATATTTTCATATGATATGAAAACATCCACTTACTTTTAATCTGAGTGTTCGTGTTTATAGTTTTTCGTATACAGCATAAAGTTGGATCTTGCATTTTTATACAGTCTGAAAATTTCTGCCTTTACTGACACTGACATGCTTATACCACTTACAGTTCACGTAATTATTGATATGGTTGAATTTACATTTACCATTTCACTATTCTGTTTCTCCTCTCCTCTCTTTGCTCATTTCTTCTTCTTTCCCTTAATTATTTGGGGTTTGAGTGGTTTTTTATGATTCCTTTTCTTTTCCACTATTAGTTTATTATTTATATCTTTTTAAGGTGTTGCTCTAGAATTTATACAATATGCATCTTTAACTTAACACATTTTATATTCAAGTTTATACCTCTCTATATATAGTGGAAGAATCTTATACAATGGATTAATTAACTAAATGAATTAATGTACTAATGAATTAATTGAATGTAACTGATCTTACAGTATTTGCTTTCTAGTCAGTGCTGAAAAAAGCTACATCCCTATGAGGAAGACTTCTTACTGCTGAGCCTCTGAGTAAAAACGAGCACAGACTACAGGGAAACCCTGGTGGATGATTCTCCTTCTGGGTGCTCCCATCCTGCATTGGCCTCACTGAACTTGACCTCTGCACACACTTCTCAGAACAATTCCTTCAACTCCTTCTCACATGTGTCATTGATGCAGAGACTTAAAACCATCTTTATGAGGTGAGAGGACATAAATACAATTAAACTATTTATTGCGAGGCACAGCCATCTGGCTTGTTTCAAAAACTCGGTGCTTCCTTTATGGAAAACAAGAACTTATTCTCTCGCTCCGGGGGACTACTTTCTTTGGATGATGAAGAGATCGGACTTGCACAGCCTGCAAATGTGGAAAAGGGGACGAGTGCCTGTGTCAAGAGAGACCCTCCCTCCCAAGGCCCTCTGCTTCACCTCATTGTCAATTCTCCCCCACCCCATTCCTCCACTCCTCCCACATAAGTCCTCCCTTCTTCCACTTCCTTCCTCCATTCTCCTCCTCTCAGCCAGCCTGCCAGGTGGGAGAGGATATCAGATATCCTGCACCTAGACCCTGACTATGCTGAGCAAAGCCAAACCCTGAACCAAAGAAGGTTGGGGCGAAAGGTACCAACACAGTTTAGTACATATTGTAGTCTTCTCCAACAACATTTCATTCATCCAAATCCCAGGCTGTGGTTGGTGGGAAGAAATGAGAAACAATACAAAAAATATAGAACCTTTCAAGGTCACAGCTCAGCAGACTTATAAAGAGAATGAGAAAATCTCTTTCTTAGATATTAAACGCACTCAATGGCTATTAAACCGCCCAAGCACCCCACCCACATTACCATCTGGCACCATGCCTCTTCTTTTATCATGGCATAGTGCAGTGGCTATAAAACAATCAACCGCTTCCTCTAGAAGGTTTTGCTTTACATTTAGTGTTACCCTGCTTATCTGTCATGCCTGGATCTCAGCTCACAGCCCTTTAGAGAATTAAAAGTCCAGGCAAGAAAGGAAATGACTCTTCATGAGTCCCTCCCTTCATGTGCCAAGAGCTTTCCCCCTCGCTTCTTGGTGAGATGTCATAGGTTCTACAGAAAGTCAGGGCGGCCATTGCACAACTACAGGGCAGTAAATCACAGTTTTATTTATTTGTTCCTGAAAGGGCTTAAACCACCTAAATCACTGTTTAACTGCACATTTCTCATTAGCGGTCTTTTCTTCTTCAGAATACAGTGGAGCTAATGTTGCGTATTATATTGAGGATAAGGGTGATTTATGACTTGAAATCTTTTCCAAACTGAACACAAATATATACTGTATCTCTACTACACTGAGATCTCTACCACACCTTCATTTTTATCAATGACTTAAGAAATGCAGTTTTCAGTGTCATGGTGAGAAATGGAAGTCTTCTTTCACAGAGCCCACTCTACATTTTAAAAATCGTTTCAAGGAGTGTGTCTCTACTCCCATGTCCTCCTGAACATTAGGGGTGGCGTCCAACCTCAGTACATTTCCCTGCACCTTTAGTGCACCTCCTTGGAGTGGAGCTCTGAACGGTGGTGGAGAGGCTCTGTAAGCCCTTCTTCTTTCTTAGTTTCAGTTCCAAGACCCTAATTTCAAGTTGACAGAACAAAGAGAGAAGAGGCAACACTAAAAAAAAAAAAGTATGAGAAAAACAAACAAACAAAAAAACCACAGCCCAAAACCTTATAGAAATCTTAATAAGTCTAGGGGTCTTTTAATTCAAACAGTTAGTTAACATCCATGATTCAGGAGGTATTAAATGAACAGCAAAAACACTTATACATTTGATTATGATTTGTGTTTTTCAGTAATCTACATCATCCTCAGATCTTTACAGAGTTCTCTGTGTGTCTTACACAGTGAATTTCTGCACTTAGCACTGCATCTGATATAATACTGGTGCTCATTTCTCAAAAGAGGTTGCTCAATATCACTAATGCTTGTTACAAGTGTAGGTCAAGGAGACAAGTAGCTTATACATTCTGATTACAAGTGTTCAGCCCCTTCCTCCCAGAGTGCAATGTCTCAGCACCGTGCTAGGGTGGGCCTCTCCACAGGGGTTGCAAACTAGTGCAGACCAGCTGATCATTCCCAGGTCTTAGCAGCCTCCTCATTTTTAAAATTTGGAAACATTGAATGTAAAAAGAGAGAGAGAGAAAATCAAACTGAGTGAATCACTGTCTGATCCCAAAGAAACAGGTTTTCTGTCCAGATTCCTCCCTCTGGTTACAGCGTTCAGCTTCTGTTCTGGGCCCTTTGAGGACTGATGTTCAAGACACACCTTCTTGATCAGGTCCTGGGAACGGTGGTGAAGATTCCAGGAGAGGAAAGTTGCTGGGTTCTTCTGATTGGCTTCACTGTCACTGTAGACACCTCACTGGGGCAAGCGGCATCTAATCTTCATCATCTCCTTATCTGATGCTTGCTCTTTATTTGGGTATTTCCACCAGTTTCCTAGGATAAAAGAGTTCACAGCCCCTCTAAAATATTTCTTTCCTCTCTCTGTAGCCATCCTCTGTCATGTCGTTTTTTTGTTTGTTTGTTTTTGAGATCATTAGAAGCTTCAGTAAAACCCATAGCAGTTCTCTGGGTAAGGCTATGCTATCCCCAACAGAGGTTATGAAATCTTCAGGAATACAGAGCACTGAGACAACACACAAATTTCAAATGGAGTCAGTGGGTGGTTGCATTTTCAGCAATCTGAAGAGAGGGCTCCTCTGTTCAAAGTCTACCTAATCATTTCCTATTTTTCACAATTAACTAAGGAAAAGGAAGATGTGACTGAGTTTTCATTTTGCAGATTTGCTCTGTGGGGCTGTGCAATTTCAGAATTTAAATCTCTGCTACTCTTTGTATGGGTATAGAATATGTATTTTTAATTAATTCTATAAACACTTCCCTCAACCCAATTTTCTTGACTACAGCGCTCTCTTACATTGATATAGAGCATGTATAAAGCCACATGTACTTAGATAACATGAATAAAAATATGTGGGGAAGCTCTGCACTCTCTAGGAGGAATAGCTAAGGGCCTTGTTGAAGCACCAACAGGAGACAAGTATAGAGACCCCTGGGCAGGTGAGAGTACAGACTAAGTGGGTATCATACAAATGCTCCAGGCACTCGGGAAGAACACAAAAGCCCTACTATTGTGTATACACAAACTATTATAGCATATATATGTGAACTTTAAAGGTTACAGGTTATGCAGCTTGCTGATTTTCAACAGCATTGTGGGAGCTCTGTTCCTTTGTTTAGTTGGTTTCTTTAAAAGATAAATGGAATGAGGACTTTCCGAATTTTGGGGTAGTCCTCAAAGATCTTGAGGTAGAACCTAAAAGACAAGAAACAGATTATTATAATCAAGCAATGGTCAATGGTTAAGGTTTGCTGTGCCTGAAATCCTTCTTGTAAATCAACCAACACTTATTCAGGGCCCAATTCTTCCCATTGGACATTTGTCCATCTTCTTTCTCCTTCCTGTATCCTACTCTTACAAATGTTGGAAAATGTAAACAACCAGAGGGCAGCAGTGATGGCTGCATGAGATTATGAATGTACCTAATGCCACTGAATTGTGTACTGAAAATGGTAAATGTTGTCATGTATATTTTATCACAACAAAAAAAGAATGTAAAGACCAGAAAGATGTGCTCCATGGATTCACCTGAGAAATATAGGGAACTAGAGACCCAAAAGGCTATAGGCAAGGTTAACTCCAGAAAAATGTTCCCAGGGATATATACCTTCAAGAAAATATTACTTTGTGTTATGGGTTGAACTGTGTCTTCACAAAATGTATGCTGAAGTCCTAACTCCCAGTATGTGAGAATGTGACCTTACTTTGGAAACAGGGTCATTACAAATATAACTTATTAAATTAAAATGAGGTCATAATGAAGCAGGGTGGGCCCTTAATCCAATATGACTGGTGTCTCATAAGAAGGGGAGAAGAGACATAGAGACAGAGACATGTAGGGAAGAAGGCCATGTGAACACAGAGTAGAGATTTGAGTGATGCAGCTGTCAGCCACAGAACACCAAAGATTTCTGGCCTCCACCAAAAGCTAGGAAGAGGCAAAGAAGGATTCTTCTCCAGACCATCAGAGAGAGCATGCATGGCCCTGCGCACATCTTGATTTCAGACTTCTGTCTCCAGACCAGTGAGAGATCAGGTGGCATAGTTCCTCCAACTTTGTTCTCCTTTCTCAAGATTCCTGTGGCTAGTCAGGATCTTTTATAATTCCATATACATTTTTGGATTATTTGTTCTAGTTTTATGAAATACAGCATTGGTATTTTGATAGGAATCGCATTGAATCTACAGATTGCTTTGGGTAGTCTGGACATTTAACAATGTTAATTCTTCCTATCCATGAGCATGGTATATGCTTCCATTTAATTGTATCTTCTTCCATTTTTTCCTTCAGTGTCTCATAATTTTCTCAGTATAGGTCTTTTACTGCCAAAGTTGAAAGAGTCACACTACATGATTTAAACCATACAAGGCCATAGTAATCAAAACAGCATGGTACTGGCATAACAACAGGCATATAGATCAAAGGAACAGAATAAGGAGCCCAGAAATAAACTCATGCTTATATGGTCAATTAATATTTGACAAAGGAGGCAAGAACATACAATGGGATGAAGACAGTCTATTCAATAAATGGCGTTGGGAAAATTGGAGGGATACACACACACACACACACACACACACACACACACACACACACAGAAAGAAACTAAGGGGGAAAGATGGCGATGGAGTAAGCGGATATACCAACTTCCAACTCCCAGAACCAAAGTGGATTTTAACTTGATTTTAAGAACCATCATCTGGATAAACCAACGTTGAACTGAACTGAGAGGACTCTTCAACCGGGGAACACTGAAGAAGCCACATTGAGACTGGTAGGGAAAGCAAAAAATGCAGAAAGGACTGCCCAGCTCCCTGGAGTGAAAGGCAGCCCAGAGAGACCTGTGTGGCGAGAAAAGAGTTTAGCAGAGAGGGAGGGACCTGGATTCCAGGAACAAAGACCCAGCCTGCAGCCCCAGAGCCTAGAAGAGGCATATGGACAGTATTTAGCTGAGAAACAGGTTAGGATACTGTTTGTGAGAAAGAGACAGTTGTCTCAGATCCAGGATTCTTCTTAAAAGGACGGCAAAGAAAACCTCTCTCACAACCACTCACCTGGGACTCCGGGAGACAGGGAGAGAGGACAGGACTGGAACAGTGGATAGAGAGTGCGGTCTGGAAGGCACAGGGAGAAAAACTTTGAGGGAAAGCCACCCTAAACCCTGGGCTGAGTCACTCCACAAATCTGAAACAATATTTCCCCTGGAACCAGCAAAGGGAAGCAGGACACCAGCCAAACAGGCTCCCCTGTGGAAATTAGAGCACAGTCACTTAGAATGAGGGAGCTTTCAGGACTACAGTATGGAGTGTTAGGGTCTGAGCTGCAGTGCCCACACCCACACTGCTGAGGGCTTGCTGGAGGATAGACGGCCACGGGATGCGAAAGCGTGGTTCCACTGGCGTGGCAGAGGCCGAGCAAGCTGGCGTGAGCTAGGTCTAGCCCAGCCGGGGCAAAGGGGACACGCGAAAGTGGTCGAAAGTGGTCCGGCGGCTGCGGCCCGCCTGTGACCCCACCTGTGAGGGAAAAGCGGGAGCCTGAAACGGGCGGAGATCTGCCGCTGGGCAGGGGCAAGTAGGCTCGCAACCACACCCAGCCTCTGAGGCTTGAAGCCCTGACCGAACCGGCTTTACCCGTGGAGGCGGAGCGGAAGCCCAGAGCTCGGCTGAGCGCATAGCAACAGCCCAGCCCAGCTGAGGAGCTGAGGAGCCGAGGTTCACAGGGGCAGGGCTTGTAGCCTGGGCTAGCAGCTGAGGGCGCACCTAAAGCCTCTACCGGCTGGAGAAACAGGAGGAAAGCGACCCACAGCTAAGCAAAAGTGCTCACCCTTGCCCTTGACGCCCAGGCTTGTAGCCCGAGTGTGGTGCATGGTCCCACCCGTGGGAGAGGGTCAAAGGCCGAGACGGGCTAAGGCTTGTAGAGCCGGACATGAGAACACAGCACCTCCGGCGGAAGAGAGGCGGACCATAGCAGCCAAGGCCGTCTCCGGCAACACCCACAACCACCCGCCCTAGGCAGCGGCAGAGGGGGTGGCGGGCCTGCAGACAGATCACACCTAGGGAACACAGATGCAAAAACCATTGACTCCAGTAGCCAAACTCTTCTTACACACAGACAAAATGGGCAGGCAGAGAAATGCAACCCAAATGAATCAAGAGAAATCCCCAGAGAAGGACCTGAATGAATGAGATATAACCAAACTTCCTGATGCAGAGTTTAAAATAATAATAGTTAGGATGTTCAAAGAGCTTAGAGCAACAATGGATAGTCATTATGAACACATAAATAAAGAGATAACAAGTATAAAAAAGAAATGGAAATAATAAAAAAGAATCAGACAGAAATGACAAATACAGTATCAGAACTGAAGACCACAATGGAAGGAATTAAAAGCAGGATGGATGAAGCTGAGGATCAAATCAGATAGTTAGAGGACAAAATAAAGGCACAGAAGCAGAGCAGAAAAAAGAAAATATACTAAAAAAATGTGAGGAAACTCTAAGGGAGCTCTGTGACAACATGAAGAGAAATAACATCCACATCATAGGGGTTCTTGAAGAAGCAGAAAAAGATCAAGGAATAGAAACTTTGTTCAATCAAATCATAGCTGAAAACTTCCCTAAATTAAGACTGGAAAACATTTCACACATGCAAGAAGCACAGAGAACTCCATTAAAGACAAACCCAAAGATATGTACACCAAGACACATCATAGTTAAAATACCAAAGCTAAGTGATAAAGAGAAAATTTTAAAAGCTGCTAGAGACAGAAAGACTATCACATACAAAGGAACCCCCATAAGGATGACATCCAACTTCTCAACAGAAACACTTGAGGCCACAAGGAAATGGCAAGATATATTCAAAGTAATGCAGAACAAGAGCCTACAACCAAGACTACTCTATCCAGCAAGGCTAACATTAAAATTGAAGGACAAATAAAGAGCTTCCCAGACAAAGAAAACCTCAGGGAATTCATTAAAACCAAGGCAATTCTTCAGGAGATGCTAAGGGTTCTGTTGTGAACAGTTCAAAGGGAGGAAAGAATATAGCAAAGGAAGAATACAGCCTTAAAGAATAAAATGGCAATAAACAACTACATATCAATAATAACCTTAAATGTAAATGGATTAAATGATCCAATCAAAAGATATAGGGTAGCTGCATGGATAAAGAAACAGGACCCATACATATGCTGTCTACAAGAGACACGCCTTAAAACAAAAGATGCTCATAGACTGAAGGTAAAAGGATGGAAAAAAATATTTCATGCAAATGGAAATGAAAAAAAAGCAGGGGTAGCAATACTTATATCTGACAAAATGGACTTTAAAACAAAGGCTGTAGTAAGAGATAAAGAAGGACACTACATAATGATAAAGGGAACAATTCAACAGGAAAATATAATCATTATAAATATCTATGCACCGAACATAGGAGTCCCACATACATAAAGCACACTTTGATGGATATAAAGGGCGAGATTAACAGCAATACTATAATACTAGGGAATTTCAATACCCCACTAACATCACTGGATAGATCCTCAAGAAAGAAAATTAACAAAGAAACAGCAGACTTAAAGGATACACTAGATCAACTCAATTTAATAGATATCTTCAGAACTTTTCACCCTAAAGCAGTAAAATATATATTCTTTTCAAGCACTCATGGTACATTCTCTAGGATAGACCACAAGTTACGACACAAAAGTGATCTCAACAAATTTTAAAGAATTGAAATCATATCAAGCATTTTCTCTGATCACCATGGCATGAAACTAGATATTAACCACAAAAGAAAAACTGAAAAATACTCAAACACTTGGAAACTTAATAGCATGTTATTAAACAACAAATGGATTAACAATGAGATCAAAGAAGAAATAAAAACGTTTCTAGAATCGAATGATAATGAGCATACATCAACTCAAAATTTATGGGACACAACAAAAGCAGTTCTGAGAGGGAAGTTTATTGCACTACAGGCATATCATAAGAAGCTAGAAAAAGCTCAAATAAGCAACCTAACCCTGCATCTAAAAGAACTAGAAAAACAACAACAAATAAAACCCAAGACAAGTAGAAGGAAGGAAATAATAAAGGTCAGAGCAGAAATAAATGACATAGAGGCTAAGGAAACAATACAGAGGATCAATGAAACAAGAAGCTGGTTCTTTGAAAAGGTAAAAAAGATTGATGAACCTTTAACTAGACTCACCAAGAAAAAAAGAGAGAGGACTCAAATAAATAAAATTAGAAAGGACAGTGGAGAAATAACAACTGACACAACAGAAATACAAAGCATTGTAAGAAAATACTATGAAGAACTATATGCCAAAAAATTAGACAATCTTGGTGAAATGGACAAATTTCTTGAATCATATAACCTTCCAAAAATCAATCTGGAAGAATCAGAACACCTAAACAGACCAATTACAGCAAATAAGATAGAAACAGTTATCAAAAAACTCCCAAAAAAGAAAAGTCCTGGGCCTGATGGCTTCACAAGTGAATTCTATCAAAAATTCAAAGAAGAACTAACTCCTATTCTCCTCAAGCTATTTCAAAAAATTCAAGAGGAAGGAAGACTTCCAAACTCCTTTTATGAGGCGAGCATAATTCTGATCCCAAAAACGGGCAAAGACAACACAAAGAAAGAAAATTATAGGCCTATATCCCTGATGAATTTAGACGCTAAAATTCTCAACAAAATATTAGCCAACCGGATCCAGTAATATATGAAAAAAATCATACACCACGATCAAGTGGGATTTATTCTGGAGAGGCAAGGCTGGTTCAATATTCGCAAATCAATCAATGTGATTCACCACATAAACAAAAGGAAGGACAAAAATCACATGATAATTTCAATAGATGCAGAAAAGGCATTTGATAAAATCCAGCACCCATTCATGCTCAAAACTCTCAGTAAAGTGGGAATACAGGGATCATTCCTTAACATGATAAAGGCCATCTACGATAAACCCACAGCAAACATCATACTAAATGGACAAAGATTAAAAGCAATCCCCTTAAGATCAGGAACCAGGCAGGGTTGCCCACTTTCACCACTATTATTCAACATAGTTCTGGAAGTCCTAGCTACAGCAATCAGACAAGAAGAAGAAATAAAAGGCATACAAATTGGAAAAGAAGAAGTAAAACTGTCATTATTTGCAGATGATATGATATTGTATATTGAAAACCCTAAAGTCTCAGTCAAAAAACTACTGGACCTTATAAATGATTTCAGCAAGGTGGCAGGATATAAAATTAATACTCAGAAATCAGAGGCATTTCTATACACCAACAATGAAATATCAGCAAAAGAAATTAAGGAAACAATCCCCTTCACTATTGCAGCCAAAAAAATAAAGTACCTAGGAGTAAATTTAACCAAGGAGGATAAGGACTTGTACTCGGAAAATTATAAAACATTGATAAAAGAAATCAAGGAAGATACAAACAGGTGGAAGCATATACCGTGCTCATGGCTAGGAAGAATAAACATCATTAAAATGTCTATATTACCCAAAGCAATTTATAAATTCAATGCAATACCAATTAAAATACCAATGACATACTTCAAAGATATAGAACACATATTCCAAAAATTTATATGGAACCAAAAAAGAACACGAATAGCCTCAGCAATCTTAAAAAGAAAAAATAAAGCAGGAGGTATCACGCTTCCTGATATCAAGGTTTACTATAAGGCCATTATACTCAAGACAGCCTGGTACTGGCATAAGAACAGGCACATAGATCAATGGAACAGAACAGAGAACCCAGAAATAAACCCACAGCTTTATGGACAACTGATATTTGACAAAGGAGGAAAGAACATACAATGGAGTAAAGACAGCCTCTTTAACAAATGGTGTTGGGAAAATTGGACATCTACCTGCAAAAAAATGAAACTAGACCATCAACTTACACCATTCACAAAAACAAACTCAAAATGGATAAAAGACTTAAATGTAAGCCGTGAAACCATAAGCATCTTAGAAGAAAACATAGGCAGCAAGCTCTCCGACATCTGTAGCAGCAGTATATTTGCCGATTTATCTCCACGGGCAAATGAAATAAAAGGCAAGATAAACAAATGGGACTATATCAAACTAAAAAGTTTTTGCACAGCTAAAGACAATAAGTACAGAATAAAAAGACAAACCACACAATGGGAGAACATATTCGACAACACATCTGATAAGGGGTTAATAACTAAAATTTATAAAGAACTTATAAAACTCAACACCAGGAAGACAAACAACCCAATCAAAAAATGGGCAAAAGAAATGAAAAGAAATTTCTCCAAAGAGGACATATAGATGGCCAACAGGCATATGAAAAAATGCTCAACATCACTAATCATTAGAGAAATGCAAATTAAAACCACAATGAGATATCACCTCACACCAGTCAGAATGGCACTTATCAGCAAAACAACACAGAATAAGTGCTGGCGAGGATGTGGAGAAAAGGGAACCTTTCTGCACTGCTGGTGGGAATGCAGACTGGTGCAGCCACTGTGGAAAACAGTTTGGAGATTCCTCAGAAAATTAAAAATTGAACTGCCTTTTGACCCAGCTATCCCACTTTTAGGAATATACCCTAAGAACACCATAGCACTATTCGAAAAGAAGAAATGCGCCCCCATGTTCGTGGCAGCATTGTTCACAATAGCGAAGATCTGGAACCAGCCCAAGTGTCCGTCAGAAGACGAGTGGATTAAAAAGCTATGGTACATATATACTATGGAATACTACTCAGCCATAAGAAACGATGACATCGGATCATTTATAACAAAATGGATATACCTTGATAACATTATACGGAGTGAAATAAGTAAATCAGAAAAAAAGAAAAACTGAGAACAGCACGATTACATACATAGGTGGGACATGAAAGTGTGGGTATGAGACATGGACAAGAGAGTGTTGGTTATGGGATGGGGGGAGGGAGGGAAGAGTGGGATAGGGAGGAGGGGAGGGACGCACGGAAAACCAGATTGAAGGTGACAGAGGACAATTTGACTTTTGGTGATGGGTATGCAAGACAATTGAATGATAAGATAACCTGGAGATGTTTTCATTGTACATATGTACCCTGATTTATTGGTGTCACCCCATTAGAATTAATAATAATAAAATATATATTAAAAAAAAAATTTATGGGACACAGCAAAAGCAGTATTGAGAGGGAAGTTTATAGCACTACAGGCATATCAAAAGAAGCTAGAAAAAGCTCAAATAAGCAACCGGACCCTGCATCTAAAAGAACTAGAAAAGCAACAGCTAATAAAGCCCAGGACTAGTAGAAGGAAGGAAATAATAAAGATCAGAGCAGAAATAAATGACATAGAGGCTAAGGAAACAATACATAGAATCAATGAAACCAGGAGCTGGTTCTTCGAAAAGGTAAACAAGATTGATAAACCTTTAGACTCAGCAAGAAAAAAAGAGAGAGGACTCAAATAAACAAAATTAGAAATGAGAGTGGAAAAATATCAACTGACACAAAAGAAATACAAAGTATTGTAAGAAAATACTATGAAGAACTCTATGCCAAAAAATTAGGCAACCTGGGTGAAATGGACAAATTTCTTGAATCATATAATCTTCCAAAAATCAATCTGGAAGAATCAGAACACCTAGACAGTATAATTACAATAAATGAGATTGAAACAGTTATCAAAAAACTCCCAAAAAAGAAAAGTCCTGGGCCTGATGGCTTCACAAGTGAATTCTACAATAAATTCAAAGAAGAACTAACTCCTATCCTCTTCAAGCTATTTCAAATAATTCAAGAGGAAGGAAGACTTCCAAACTCCTTTTATGAGGCGAGCATAATTCTGATTCCGAAACCAGGCAAAGACAACACAAAGAAAGAAAATTATAGGCCTATATCCCTGATGAATTTAGATGCTAAAATTCTCAACAAAATATTAGCCAACCGGATCCAGCAATATATGAAAAAAATCATACACCATGATCAAGTGGGATTTATTCTGGAGAGACAAGGATGTTTCACTATTCGCAAATCAATCAATGTGATTCATCACATAAACAAAAGGAAGGACAAAAATCACATGATAATTTCAATAGATGCAGAAAAAGCATTGATAAAATCCAGCACCCATTCATGCTCAAAACCCTCAGTAAAGTGGGAATACAAGGAACATTCCTTAACATGATAAAGGCCATCTTTGACACACCCACAGCAAACATCATACTAAATGGGCAAAAATTAAAAGCAATCCCCTTAAGATCAGGAACCAGGCAGTGTTGTCCACTTTCACCACTTTTATTCAACATAGTTCTGGAAGTCCTAGCTACAGCAATCAGACAAGAAGAAGAAATAAAAGGCATCCAAATTGGAAAAGAAGAAGTAAAACTGTCATTATTTGCAGATTATATGATACTGTATATAGAAAACCCTAAAGTCTCAATCAAAAAACTACTGAACCTAATAAATGAATTCAGCAAGGTGGCAGGATATAAAATTAATACTCAGAAATCAGAGGCATTTTTATATACCAACAATGAACTGTCAGCAAAAGAAATTAAGGAAACAATCCCCTTCACTATTGCAACCAAATAAATAAAGTACCTAGGAGTAAATTTAACCAAGGAGGTTAAGGACTTGTACCTGAAAAATTATAAAACATTGATAAAAGAAATCAAGGAAGATACAAACAAGTGGAAGCATATACCGTGCTCATGGTTAGGAAGAATAAACATCATTAAAATGTCTATATTACCCAAAGCAATTTATAAATTCAATGCAATACCAATTAAAACACCAATGACATACTTCAAAGATATAGAACACATATTCCAAAAATTTATATGGAACCAAAAAAGAAAAAGAATAGACTCAGCAATCTTAAAAAGAAAAAATAAAGCAGGAGGCATCACTCTTCCAGATATCAAGGTATACTACAAGGCCATTGTACTCAAGACAGCCTGGTACTGGCATAAGAACAGGCACATAGATCAATGGAACAGAAAAGAGAACCCAGAAATAAACCCACAGCTTTATGGACAACTGATATTTGACAAAAGAGGAAAGAGCATACAATGGAGTAAAGACAGCCTCTTTAACAAATGGTGTTGGGAAAATTGGACATCTACCTGCAAAAAATGAAACTAGACCATCAACTTACATCATTTACAAAACCAAACTCAAAATGGATAAACGACTTAAATGTAAGCCGCGAAACCATAAGCATCTTAGAAGAAAACATAGGCAGTAAGCTCTCCGACATCTGCAGCAGCAATAAATTTGCCGATTTATCTCCACGGGCAAATGAAATAAAAGGCAAGATAAACAAATGGGACTATATCAAACTAAAAAGTTTTTGCACAGCTAAAGACAATAAGTACAGAATAAAAAGACAAACCACACAATGGGAGAACATATTCGACAACACATCTGATAAAGGGTTAATAACCAAAATTTATAAAGAACTTATAAAACTCAACACCAGGAAGACAAACAATCCAATCAAAAAATGGGCTAAAGAAACGAATAGAAATTTCTCCAAAGAGGACATACAGGTGGCCAATAGGCATATGAAAATAATGCTCAACATCACTAATCATTAGAGAAATACAAATTAAAACCACAATGAGAAATCACCTCACACCAGTCAGAATGGCACTCATCAGCAAAACAACCCAGAATAAGTGCTGGCAAGGATGTGGAGAAAAGGGAACCCTCCTGCACTGCTGGTGGGAATGCAGACTGGTGCAGCCACTGTGGAAAACAGTGTGGAGATTCCTCAAAAAATTAAGAATCGAACTGCCTTATGACCCAGCTATCCCACTTTTAGGAATATACCCTAAGAACACCATAGCACTGTTCGAAATGCGCCCCCATGTTCGTGGCAGCATTGTTCACAATAGTGAAGATCTGGAAACAGCCCAAGTGTCCGTCAGAGGACGAGTGGATTAAAAAGCTTTGGTACATATATACTATGGAATACTACTCAGCCATAAGAAATGATGACATCGGATCATTTACAAAAAAAAATGGATGAACCTTGATAACATTATATGGAGTGAAATAAGTAAAACGGAAAAAAACTGAGACCTGCATGATTTCATACATAGGTGGGACAGAAAAACGGGACTATGAGACATGGACAAGAGTGTGGTGGTTACTTAGTGAGGGGAGGGCAGAGAGGGAGGGAGAGGGGGAGGGGAGGGGCACAAAGAAAACCAGATAGAAGGTGACAGAGGACAATTTGACTTTGGGTGATGGGTATGCAACATAATTGAATGATAAGATAACCTGGAGATGTTTTCTTTGAACATATGTACCCTGATTTATTAATGTCACCTCATTAAAATTAAAAAAAAGAAACTAGACCACCTTCTTACACCATGTATAAGAACAAACTCAAAATGGATTAAATACTTAAATGCAAGACTCAAAACCATAAAACTCTTATGAAAAAACATAGGCAGTAAAATCTCAGACATTTCTCTTAGTATTATTTTTTCTGATATATCTCCTCAGCAAGGGAAACAAAAGAAAAACAGATGGGACTACATCAAACTAAAAAGCTTTGCACAGCAAAGAAAACCAGCAACAAAATGAAAAGACAATCCATTGAATGGGAGAATATATTCGCTCCTGGTAACTATGAAGCAATAAAGTTTGAGACAATAAAGCCATTCAGTTTGTGGTCATCTGTTTTGGCAGCCCGGGGAGAATAATACATCTTGTTTAAAAAAAGGTTTTCTCCTTAAGTAACCAGGCTGTCCTCTTAACTAGTTGAAGCTGGTAGCTCTCAAGTTATAACCAAGATGACACATTCGGTTAAAAAACCTTAGTTTGATCAGAAAGACAAATAGTGATAATACTCTACAAGAGGCCGCTGGGTTTGGGAGCTATGATGAGAGATGTAGTGAGCTACCTCTTACAGAGACCAGTCAGCCCTATAAAAAGATGCCCTATTCCCCTCCCTCCAGAGGTGCTGACACATAAGGATAATGACTCATTTGGGATTTTGTTGCTGCACCAGCTGGAACCCTGAGGTACAATGGCTGCCCTTCCACAGACCAAGCCCAACTCAGTTCATGCTTCTCAGGGCCCCTCCAACTGCTGGCCCATACTCTCTCCTCCACACTCCCCCTCCCTCAGCCTCTGGTGGGCAA
Source organism: Rhynchonycteris naso (assembly GCA_037038555.1). Classification (NCBI taxonomy): domain Eukaryota; kingdom Metazoa; phylum Chordata; class Mammalia; order Chiroptera; family Emballonuridae; genus Rhynchonycteris; species Rhynchonycteris naso. The sequence continues at coordinate 202,108,417 of CM072998.1, read as the reverse complement.
CATCCCCTGCCTGAAGTGGGAGGCACTTCAGGCAGGGGCTGTTGTGAACAATGCTGCACTGACTCTCACAGGCTGGGGACCCTCTGCTGCCCTCCAGATCCCCACCCCCCCAAGCTAAGCAGTGAAAAGAATAGGTCATGAAAAGAGCTGTTGTTTCATCATTCCTGGCAGGCACCTTCACAAACTGCACTCTGCGGGGGAAGATCCCATCCTTAGTGCAATCATCAGGTCCATGAGATGAATCAGTAGCTGGACTAAAACACCTAGGCACAGCTCAAGGGGTGCCCTAGGTCTTGGTTCCAAGTCCATTTCTGTGCCCTCTAACTTCTCCACACCCTCCCCCCCGCAATAATTATAGGCCTTATCTTTCTTCCAACTATACAAGCCATTTTAGAGAAAGGATCTGAAATTCATGTTTAAAGCCTAACCACAACTTAGTATATCACCCTTTCCCTGCCAGCAAGCCTTTTATTTCACTCTCTTGCCCCCGCCCCCATCCCAGGCACTGGGACTGGGAGGGAGGTGGGAGTTAGGAAAGCTTTAGACTAGACTTACAGAGGAAAGGTTCTAAGCCCCAGCGACTTCCTGGCATTTCCCAGGGGACCGGAAGGTCCTGAAACTGTACCACATGAGTAATTGCGTACCCTACCTTCCCAGGAAGTCAGCAATGACCTCGGCTGTGATTCATGGATGGTAGGGATAGGGAAGGGTGGCACTATCAAGATAAGCCCTGGTATTACACTGATTCGGGAAAGGATCCTAGAGTTTCCAGGGCTCTGTGATTACCTGAACTGTTAGCACCAAACCTAGAATTAAAAATGGCAGCCACACTAGGCTTGGGGCTAGTGCTTTTCCCCAGTGGTTCTCTTCCCTAGTCATATACCTCAGAATTACCTGTGATGCTTTAGAAAGTGCTGAGCATGTGCCCGCCCATGGAGCATACTTTGAAAACTGTTGTGGAAGTGAACCGAATTAAAGCACAGCCACGGAAGTTACTTCTTGTACCGCCTGATTCTTACCAAACAGTAGCCATCGCCAGCCAAGCCTACTAGTAGGGCACAGAGCCGGAGCTAACTCATGTGGATGCCAGTCACTTCTCTGGGAAGCCTTCTTCAACAAGGCAGCAGGGTGGCTTCCCAAGCCACCTGGAGTACCTTTGTTGACAAGGGTTCCTTTTTGCTCATAGAAAAAAAGAAGTTGTTACTGCTATTGTCATTCAGTTAAATTCCAATTTCAGTGGAAGCCCATGAAGTCAGAATTCACCAGTACAGATTACAGCATCAACCTTATCATATAAAAATAAACGTCTTAGTTCTCTACATCTGACTCGCTGTGCTAAAAGCCTGTTTGGAGTGGAAAGCTATGTGGATACTGCCACCTTGATTAGAAATTTTACCTGTGGTGGTGAAAAGCTCGCAGCCCAAGGAAACAAAGGGAGAAAAAGGCAAATGCAAGAGCTGGGAGGGACCAGGTGGCCAGGGCATAGCCCATCCATTCGATGATCTCACCAAGGAAATTGGCTCCAGAAACGTACGTGAACAAGCCACCTGTGTGCAGAACCCAAAAGCCAATCATCAGCACTGGATCACTGTAACATTAAAACCCCTTTGCTTTGCTCACAATACAGATGGGGTAGCGAGAACGAATGTGGGCCGAAGACTCTTCACAGTCATTACCATTTGGTGGAATTCACTTGGGGAGAAAGGAAAACAAAAGGAACAGCACCCTGTAGCTTTGTTTTAAAACATCCTGAAACAGTGAGGAGTGGTCCCACCTCTTGATGGGTCCTATCCAGATCTCTTAACAACTAACAACTGTGGGAACCCGGGCTGTCTATGGACAAGGATGAGGGGTGGGAAGTATAGCTTTTCATTCTATGAAGTGTTGAGGACCAAATAAATAAACAGGGTATTTTTGCAATCTGGACAGAGGTGCTGGGCCCAAACTCCACCTCCCCTGCCTAGTTAACAAAGAGCTACACCTGATTCTCATTTGTCTCACCCATGTTCTCCAGAGGAGGCTGGAAGCTAGTTTCTTATTAGTGTAAAGTAGATTTGGATGGTATGGTGGGGGTTGTCTTTGAGTTGCCTTGGAAACTTAATTGAATTGCTGATGGACATTTTTTCTATGAATAAAAGTGGATGTGTTTCTGGGAGCAGGCACGTTACGGTCAAGGAACAGTAAAGACTGTTTGCCGTGGAGTCCTCCTAAACCCGTGTGTGTGTGTGTGTGCGCGCACGCGCACGCGTATATATATCTTTAAGTCCCTGTCTATCATTTATTTCAATTCCATACCTTTTCCCGTTCAAAGACCCCATAACAGATTTGACATGGCTGGACCGCGACAATTAAGTAACATTTCCAGGCCACCTTTCACCTTCTCACCTTTCCCCGGACTGCTGGTCAGCACATTTTACGTTCACAGTCACACAGGGTAAAGTGACAAACCAGTTGAAAATAGTAATATTGATATGATCAGGAATTTGATTCTCCTTTGGCACTTGCCCTTCCAAAGCAGCACACTCTGTTCGAGTTTAAAGGAGGGAGTAGGAGCTGCAGGTGTTTGACCTGCTGGAGGCGAGCGAGGTCAGCTGCAATTGATTTTCTAAGTTTACTTTCTATCCAACCATGTATTCTGACACCAGACCTATATTAGAAATCACCACATTTCTAATCGTAGTAAATGTTATCTTCCCTCGAAATTTCTGCCCCACACTACACTGCCGAAGTTTTACCTACAACAAATATTTTCTTTCCATAGTTACATAAAGAAGATTTTGTTTTAAAATCATTCTCTGATAGAACCCAAGAGTTGGAAACTAACCCTGGCAATCTAGCTTTTTTTTTTTTTTTTTTTTTTTTTTTTTTAATTTTAATATATATTTTATTATTATTAATTCTAATGAGGTGACACCAATAAATCAGGGTACATATGTACAATGAAAACATCTCCAGGTTATCTTATCATTCAATTGTGTTGCATACCCATCACCAAAAGTCAAATTGTCCTCTGTCACCTTCAATCTGGTTTTCTCTGTGTCCCTCCCCTCCTCCCTATCCCACTTTTCCCTCCCTCCCCCCAACCCATAACCAACACTCTCTTGTCCATGTCTCATACCCTCACTTTCATGTCCCACCTATGTATGTAATCGTGCTGTTCTCAGTTTTTCTTTTTTTCTGATTTACTTATTTCACTCCGTATAATGTTATCAAGGTACATCCATTTTGTTATAAATGATCCGATGTCATCGTTTCTTATGGCTGAGTAGTATTCCATAGTATATATGTACCATAGCTTTTTAATCCACTCGTCTTCTGACGGACACTTGGGCTGTTTCCAAATCTTCGCTATTGTGAACAATGCTGCCACAAACATGGGGGCGCATTTCTTCTTTTCGAACAGTGCTATGGTGTTCTTAGGGTATATTCCTAAAAGTGGGATAGCTGGGTCAAAAGGCAGTTCAATTTTTAATTTTCTGAGGAATCTCCAAACTGTTTTCCACAGTGGCTGCACCAGTCTGCATTCCCACCAGCAGTGCAGAAGGGTTCCCTTTTCTCCACATCCTCGCCAGCACTTATTCTGTGTTGTTTTGCTGATAAGTGCCATTCTGACTGGTGTGAGGTGATATCTCATTGTGGTTTTAATTTGCATTTCTCTAATGATTAGTGATGTTGAACATTTTTTCATATGCCTATTGGCCATCTGTATGTCCTCTTTGGAGAAATTTCTATTCATTTCTTTTGCCCATTTTTTGATTGGGTTGTTTGTCTTCCTGGTGTTGCGTTTTATAAGTTCTTTATAAATTTTAGTTATTAACCCCTTATCAGATGTGCTGTCGAATATGTTCTCCCATTGTGTGGTTTGTCTTCTTATTCTGTTCCTATTGTCTTTAGCTGTGCAAAAACTTTTTAGTTTGATATAGTCCCATTTGTTTATCTTGCCTTTTATTTCAGTTGCCCATGAAGATAAATCGGCAAATATACCGCTGCTACAGATGTCGGGGAGCTTGCTGCCTATGTTTTCTTCTAAGATGCTTATTGTTTCACGGCTTACATTTAAGTCTTTTATCCATTTTGAGTTTGTTTTTGTGAATGGTGTAAGTTGATGGTCTAGTTTCATTTTTTTGCAGGTAGATGTCCAATTTTGCCAACACCATTTGTTAAAGAGGCTGTCTTTACTCCATTGTATGTTCTTTCCTCCTTTGTCAAATATCAGTTGTCCATAAAGCTGTGGGTTTATTTCTGGGTTCTCTGTTCTGTTCCATTGATCTATGTGCCTGTTCTTATGCCAGTACCAGACTGTCTTGAGTATAATGGCCTTATAGTAAACCTTGATATCAGGAAGCGTGATACCTCCTGCTTTATTTTTTCTTTTTAAGATTGCTGAGGCTATTCGTGTTCTTTTTTGGTTCCATATAAATTTTTGGAATATGTGTTCTATATCTTTGAAGTATGTCATTGGTATTTTAATTGGTATTGCATTGAATTTATAAATTGCTTTAGGTAATATAGACATTTTAATGATGTTTATTCTTCCTAGCCATGAGCACGGTATATGCTTCCACTTGTTTGTATCTTCCTTGATTTCTTTTATCAATGTTCTATAATTTTCCGAGTACAAGTCCTTAACCTCCTTGGTTAAATTTACTCCTAGGTACTTTATTTTTTTGGCTGCAATAGTGAAGGGGATTGTTTCCTTAATTTCTTTTGCTGATATTTCATTGTTGGTGTATAGAAATGCCTCTGATTTCTGAGTATTAATTTTATATCCTGCCACCTTGCTGAATTCATTTATAAGGTCCAGTAGTCTTTTGACTGAGACTTTAGGGTTTTCAATATACAATATCATATCATCTGCAAATAATGACAGTTTTACTTCTTCTTTTCCAATTTGTATGCCTTTTATTTCTTCTTCTTGTCTGATTGCTGTAGCTAGGACTTCCAGAACTATGTTGAATAAGAGTGGTGAAAGTGGGCAACCCTGCCTGGTTCCTGATCTTAAGGGGATTGCTTTTAATCTTTGTCCATTTAGTATGATGTTTGCTGTCGGTTTATCGTAGATGGCCTTTATCATGTTAAGGAATGATCCCTGTATTCCCACTTTACTGAGAGTTTTGAGCATGAATGGGTGCTGGATTTTATCAAATGCCTTTTCTGCATCTATTGAAATTATCATGTGATTTTTGTCCTTCCTTTTGTTTATATGGTGAATCACATTGATTGATTTGCGAATATTGAACCAGCCTTGCCTCTCCAGAATAAATCCCACTTGATCGTGGTGTATGATTTTTTTCATATATTGCTGGATCCGGTTGGCTAATATTTTGTTGAGAATTTTAGCGTCTAAATTCATCAGGGATATAGGCCTATAATTTTCTTTCTTTGTGTTGTCTTTGCCCGGTTTTGGGATCAGAATTATGCTCGCCTCATAAAAGGAGTTTGGAAGTCTTCCTTCCTCTTGAATTTTTTGAAATAGCTTGAGGAGAATAGGAATTAGTTCTTCTTTGAATTTTTGATAGAATTCACTTGTGAAGCCATCAGGCCCAGGACTTTTCTTTTTTGGGAGTTTTTTGATAACTGTTTCTATCTCATTTGTTGTAATTGGTCTGTTTAGGTGTTCTGATTCTTCCAGATTGATTTTTGGAAGGTTATATGATTCAAGAAATTTGTCCATTTCACCAAGATTGTCTAATTTTTTGGCATATAGTTCTTCATAGTATTTTCTTACAATGCTTTGTATTTCTGTTGTGTCAGTTGTTATTTCTCCACTGTCCTTTCTAATTTTATTTATTTGAGTCCTCTCTCTTTTTTTCTTGGTGAGTCTAGTTAAAGGTTCATCAATCTTGTTTACCTTTTCAAAGAACCAGCTTCTTGTTTCATTGATCCTCTGTATTGTTTCCTTAGCCTCTATGTCATTTATTTCTGCTCTGACCTTTATTATTTCTTTCCTTCTACTTGTCTTGGGTTTTATTTGTTGTTGTTTTTCTAGTTCTTTTAGATGCAGGGTTAGGTTGCTTATCTGAGCTTTTTCTAGCTTCTTATGATATGCCTGTAGTGCAATAAACTTCCCTCTCAGAACTGCTTTTGCTGTGTCCCATAAATTTTGAGTTGATGTATGCTCATTATCATTTGTTTCTAGAAACTTTTTTATTTCTTCTTTGATCTCATTGTTAATCCATTCATTATTTAATAACATGCTATTTAGTTTCCAAGTGTTTGAGTATTTTTCAGTTTTTCTTTTGTGGTTAATTTCTAGTTTCATGGCATTGTGATCAGAGAAAATGCTTGATATGATTTCAATCTTCTTAAATTTATTGAGACCATTTTTGTGTCCTAACATGTGGTCTATCCTAGAAAACGTACCATGAGCGCTTGAGAAGAATGTATATTCTACTGCTTTAGGGTGAAAAGTTCTGAAGATATCTATTAAATCAAGTTGATCTAGTGTATCCTTTAAGTCTGCTGTTTCTTTATTAATTTTCTTTCTTGAGGATCTATCCAGTGTTGTTAGAGGGGTATTGAAATCCCCTACTATGATAGTATTGCTGTTAATCTCGCCCTTTATATCCATCAAAGTTTGCTTTATGTATGTCGGGGCTCCTATATTTGGTGCATAGATATTTACAATAGTTATATCTTCCTGTTGAATTGTTCCCTTTATCATTATGTAGTGTCCTCCTTTATCTCTTACTACAGCCTTTGTTTTAAAGTCCATTTTGTCTGATATAAGTATTGCTACCCCTGCTTTTTTTTCATTTCCATTTGCATGAAATATTTTTTTCCATCCTTTTACCTTCAGTCTATGAGCATCTTTTGTTTTAAGGTGTGTCTCTTGTAGACAGCATATGTATGGGTCCTGTTTCTTTATCCATGCAGCTACCCTATGTCTTTTGATTGGATCATTTAATCCATTTACATTTAAGGTTATTATTGATATGTAGTTGTTTATTGCCATTTTATTCTTTAAAGCTGTATTCTTCTTTTGCTCTAGTCATTCCTCCCTTTAAACTGTTCACAAGAGGCCCCTTAGTATCTCTTGCAGAATTGGTTTGGTTTTTATGAATTCCTTGAGGCTTTCTTTTTCTGGGAAGCTCTTTATTTCTCCTTCAATTTTAAACGTTAGCCTTGCTGGATAGAGTAGTCTTGGTTGTAGGTTCTTGTTCTGCATTACTTTGATTATTTCTTGCCATTCCCTTCTGGCCTCAAGTGTTTCTGTTGAGAAGTCTGATGTCATCCTTATGGGGGCTCCTTTGTAGGTGATAGTCTTTTTTTCTCTAGCAGCTTTTAAAATTTTTTCTTTATCCATTAGCTTTGGTATTTTAACTATGATGTGTCTTGGTGTAGATCTTTTTGGGTTTCTCTTTAATGGAGTTCTGTGTGCTTCTTGAATGTGTGGAGTGTTTCCCAGCCTTAATTTAGGAAAGTTTTCTGCTATAATTTGATTGAACAAAGTTTCCATTTCCTGTCCTCTCTCCTCTTCTTCAGGCACCCCTATGATGCGAATGTTGTTTCTCTTCATGTTGTCACAAAGCTCCCTTAGAGTTTCCTCACATTTTTTAAGTCTCTTTTCCTTTTTCTTCTCTGCTTCTGTGCCTTTGTTTATTGTGTCCTCTAACTCGCTTATTCGATCCTCAGCGTCATCCATCCTGCTTTTAATTCCTTCCATTGTGGTCTTCAGTTCTGATACTGTATTTGTCATTTCTGTCTGATTCTTTTTTATTATTTCAATTTCATTTTTTATACTTGTTATCTCTTTATTTAGGTGTTCATAATGACTATCCATTGTTGCTTTAATTTCTTTGAACATCCTAACTATCATTATTCTAAATTCTGCTTCCGGTAATTTGGTTATATCTGGTTCATTCAGGTCCTTCTCTGGGGATTTCTCTTGATTCATTTGGTTTGCATTCCTCTGCCTGCCCATTTTTTCTGTGTATAAGCAAGTTGTGGCCACTGGAGTCCAGTAGGTGTTGCCTTTGTGTTCTCTAGGTGTGGTCTATCTGCAGGCCCCCCACCCCCTCTGCCGGTGCCTAGGGTGGTTGGGTATGAGCGTTGCCAGCGCGGGCCCACTGTGGCTTTTGCTGTGATTTCTGCCTCTCCTCCGTGGGAGGGGCTGTCACTGAAGCCACAAGATCAGCACCAAGGGTAGAGGTGAGCACCTTTCCTCAGCTGCGGACCCAGCCTATTTCCGGACTTCCGCCCAGAACCAGCAGTCGGAGCCTGCTCGCTACAGTTCCGCGGGTTAGGCGGGGCTTTTGACGTGCTCTCAGCTGTAAGCCTTTGCCCGTCCGGAGCTTTAGCCCCGCCCTCGAGGCCAGGGCCCTTTGCGCAGGGTCGGAAACCAAGGTTTATTGGGGCGGGCGTGTTTGCTGGCTTCCGCCGAGCTGCGTACTTCCGCTCGTCCCGGACTCTACCCCGCCCCCGTGTTCGGAGCCCGCTCGTGCACGTATGAATGCTATTCGCGTTTTCTCCGGCCGGATGGGGATAATAGCGTGGGCTCAGCTGCGAGCCTCCACCCGTCTCGGGGTCCACCCCGTTCTCATGCTCGGAGCCCGCTCGCGCACGTATACTGGCCAACCGCGGTTTCTCCGGCCGGGGGCGAGGGGACTGGTAGTGTCAGCTCAGCCGCTAGCCCCTGCCCGTCCCTGGTCCTAGCCCGGTCCCCACGGTCAGGGTCGGCTTGCGCAGGGCCTGCCTGTTCCTGGCCTCCCGCTTTGTCCCCGTAAGTGGGATTAAAGGCGGGCCCGCAGCTTCCGGACCGCTCTCGCGCTTCCCCTCCTACCCTCTGGGCTAGACCGATCTCCCACCGGCTTGGCCTCCGCCCACGCCGACAGAACCGCGTTTCAGCGTCCTGCCGCCCCAAAACCTTAAGCAGCCCTCAGCAGAGTAGGAAGGGACCTAATACTCCACACTGTAGGCCTGGGAGCTCCCTCACTTGTTTCACATCTCAAATCTGTCCAAACGCCTCTTCTAGGCTCTGGGACTGCAGGCTGGGGCTTGGTTCCTGGGACCCAGGTCCCTCCCTCTCTGCCAAACTTTCCTCCCGCCACACGGGTCTCTCCGGGCTGCCGTTTGCTCCGGGGAGCTGGGCAGCCCTTTTCGCGTTTTCGCTATTCCTACCAGTCTCAATGTGGCTTCTTCTGTGTTCCTTGGTTGAAGAGTCCACTTAGTTTTGTTCAAAGTTGGTTTATCCAGGTGATGGTTCTTAAAATTGCGTTGTAATCCACTTTGGTTCTGGGAGTTGGAAGTTGGTACGTTCGCCTACTCCGTCGCCATCTTGCTCCTCGGCAATCTAGCTTTTAAGAGCTTTCTCTGATGTTCTGTGTCTAGTTACTGAGTAAAAGATTTACTAACTGAAACCCCTCAAAGTTACCTTCCTTCAGGATGACAGTGCATTCGTGGTTTCCAACCTGTGATTCCCCAAACTTTGGGAGGAACCACTCACCTATTGCAGAGTCTATAAATTGTCTATTAATATAGCAAATGGTACATCTCAGCTTATTGTATTATTGTTGTTTGATATACTGTTAAGATGTTAGCAACTAGGCCTGACCAGGCGGTGGCACAGTGGATAGAGCATCGGACTGGGATGCAGAGGACCCAGGTTCGAAACCCCGAGGTCACCAGCCCCAAGGCGTGGGCTCATCTGGTTTGGGCAAGGCTCACCAGCTTGAGCAAGGGGTCACTAGCTCTGCTGTAGCCCCTCGGTCAAGGCACATATGAGAAAGCAATCAATGAACAACTAAGGAGCCACAGTAAAGAATTAATGCTTCTCATCTCTCTCCCTTCCTGTCTGTTAGTCCTTATCTGTCCCTCTCTCTGTCTCTGTCACACACACAAAAAAGATGTTAGTGACACATATTCATTTAAATATGCTATTGAATTTATAGTAGTTTTGCCATTATTTTCTTAATCAACAAATATTAATATTCACTAACACCATGTCAAATTCAGGAAAATTTTTAATCTTAAGGGTTCTATTAACATGAAAAGTGATGGGAGCCATTAACCTGCATGAATAACTACTTAAAATATTGAAGGATTACTTGGACTGACTCACTTTCACACCTGCTTATATTTGTCAGCTCATGCCTTGGTTTCTTGGAGCAGTAAGGATTTATCTCTGAAAATGCACTGGTAAGATATCTCATCCTAACTTTTGATTAAGTAAATATGGTTCTCTACACCTTTGAGGACATACAAGTGGCAGGAAATATGCAAGTACTACCCTGACTATTCATTAGATAAATCTAGTGAGACTTATTGGAGAGGGCGAATGTGCTGGTCATGCATGATTCGGCTCTATTTGCTAACTAGGAAATATCGACACTGTATATACGATGGTTAATTTTTTGCGTCAATTTGAATGGACCATGGGCTGCCCAGATGGTTGGTAAAACACTCTTTCTGGGTGTGCCCCTGAGGGTATTTCTGAGTGAGATTAGTATTTGAATGATAGACTGAGTAAAGCTGATTGTCCTTCCCAAGGTGCACTGGCCTTATCCAGTCCACTGATGGGCTGACCAGAACAGAAAGGCAGAGTAAGGAAGAATTCCCTCTCTCTGCCTGACTGCCTTAGAGCTAGGATGTGGGTCTGCTCCTGCACTCCAGCTGGAACACATACCATCTGCCCTCCTGGGTCTCCAGCTTGCAGATGGCAGATCATGGGGCTTCCTGACCCCTCTAGTTATGTGAGCCAATTCCTTATAATGAACATTGCATGTCTATATTTATACCTATATTTTATTGGTTCTGTTTCTCTGAGAACCCTCATATAGCACGTGATCATCTCACTGACTTTAACAAGGTGGCAGCTGACTTCCACCCCATCCCGAGCTCACACCCCGCCACCCCGCCACCCAGCCCACATCTTCAGGGCGATATGATCTTGCGCCTGCTGAGAACCCTTGTACCTCTCCTGAACCTCAGGGTTCAGATCAGAAGCACAAATGTGTCATGGGGTGGGGGTGGGTGGTAGGGTGTGCAGGAGAAGTCCCCAAACCGGGATATATTGTGCCATTTCTGCCCTCCCTGAACCTTCTCCATTTGTTACTCACAGTGTAACCCCCGAGACTGGCTCCCAGGAGGAGTGGGACCCTGGGCAGCAGAGTGACATTACCTTCCGGGATCTTATAGATGACTTCTCCGGGCTTCCGGAGCCGGCGCAAGATGTAGTCGCTGTGGATGTTGATCCCCATTCCCAAGATAAATAAAAGGACACCTAGGCAAAGAAGAGAGAGGAAGGTGGAAAATGTATTCTCATTTTGGTGTTTTTCTCACAAAGTTGTTGTGGAGGTTTTTTCTTTCTAAAAAGGAAGGGAAGGGCATTTAATTTCAAATTCTAAAAATGATATTAATATACGGTAACAAAAATAGTGGGGCCTGGGTGTCTGCACAGGAGCACACAGAGCTCTTCCTTGTTTTTGTTTGTTTTCCTTTGTCTCTTCAGCTCTGGCACACGCCACTGTGCACACGTAGCTGCATTCACACAGCTAATCCTCTGGTTTGTTTTTTCAAGTGTTCGCTCTGGCTGCCGTGTGGAGAAAGGGTTACTGAAGGCCAGTTCAGTCTGAAGGTCACCATGGCAGTCCAGGCAAGAGGTCAGTGTGGCTTGGACTGGGATGAACTTAGTGCAGTGCAGAAGAAGTGAGCCCTACTGGCAAGAGCTTTGAAGCTAAAGGCAGCAGCACTAAGCCAATGGACAGAATGTGATCTGTGATATAAAGAGAGGAACTGAGGGTAATCCCGAGATTTTTGGTCTGAGCCAACATATATATGATAGAAAAAGTCGAACCTTCCTGGGCTTAGTTCCTCTGACAGATATTGAAACAAATTCAATGATCAGCATTTTCTACGATGTTAGATAGGTGGGATCAGAGCATCCCAGGCAGAGAGAGTGGTCTGTATGAAAGAGCTGGGGATCAGGACCAGCTGGCCAGTTAAGGCTCCAGAGGATAGCCACGCAGGCCACAGCACTATAACCGAGGTGGATGGAGCAGGAAGTGAGGTGGGAAAATTGGGCTGAACCAAGGACATGTGGGTTTCCTAGGAAGTGGTAAGGAATTTGCATTGTATCCTGAAATCCACTGGGGGAGTTTGAGATGAGGAAGGGCATGATGTCTTTCAAAGCTCTCTCAGGCTGCAGGATAGAGAAGAGGCTGGGGGAGGAGGGAGGGAAGGGGAGAAGGGAATCACTGAGAGTTTACTATAATAGGGTGGGAAGAGGTGATGGTGATTTAGACCGTGGGGAGCAGTGCTGGGTGGAGAGTGGCCAGGTTTGCTTACCCAGGATAAACCGTATGTCTGTGTACCACTCAGCTGGGTATTCAGCGCAGTAAATCAGATAGTAGCCTTGCAGGAATCCATTTCCCATGCAGAAGACAAAGCCTTTGAAAAGTAACACAATTGGAAAAGGCCTCCCTCTAGTGAAGAATGAGTAAACAAATGTCCTGGGATATATGGGGGAGAAAGTCAGGATCCATTGTTAAAAATATAAACAGCAATGAGAGAAAAAGGTTTCAAACAGATAATCACATCAAACCCCATTTTTAGAAGCCACTTCCCCTTATATTGGTGCAATGAAATAACATTAGCCAGCTCTAAAACAAGTGTTGATGATATTATTTGTCATGTTTCATCAAAATTCATTGTAGTCTCCGTTTATTATCTTATTTTATTTTTACAACAGTCTTGAAAAGTAAATGTCATGCCCACCCAGTAATTAGTGAATTCAATCCTAGGAGCTCAGGATTGGATACTTACTGATGCTTTCTGTGTAAATCAAGAGGTGAAACCCAGATCACGCAGGAAGAAAGGTAAAGCCTGGCTTACCCCGTCCACCAGCAGAATGGCATTTTAATAGCAGCCACGTGACCATATGGCTTTCGGTAATATTTTCTTTTATGATTTAATTATTGATGTTGCAGCATTCCCTACAAAGTGGCTTCAGAATCCCTTGAGAAAGTAGAAACTTCTCTAAATGGTAGGAATTACAAATCTAGAGGAATCCAGGAAGAAAGGCTTAAAAAAATATTGCCCAAGGTATATGCTGAATTCTATATCTCAAATTACATCTTCTTCACAATTTTTATTTTCTGTGGCGCAATATAACAGGAAAATTCATAAACAGATATGAACAATGCAATGAATAACTATCAAATAAATATCCATATAATCACTAAGTAGGGAAACAGAACCTGGTCTTCACTCAGAAAGCCTCTATGGGTCCCTCTCTGTTCATAGTACCACCATCACCCCAGAGGTAACCACCATTCTGATTTTTATAATAATCACTTCCTTTTGCCTCTGCATAATTTTACCACATTTGTATGCATCACTAAAAAAAGAGTTTATTTTGCTCATTTTAATTTCATATGAATTGAACCATATTCTGAATCCTAGCATATTCATTAATATCTTATTTCTTTAACTCATCATTATGCTTCTGAGACTCAAACATAGTGTTGGGAATAGCTATACTTCATTTATTTTTATTGTTATATAGTATTCCCATGTAAGAATATACCATATGTGTTCATCTGTTTTACTTGGATGGATATTTGAGTTGTTTCTAGAGTATGCCCACTCAGATATAATTTGGTTATAACTCCCACATTTTCCCATTATTTTAATGATTTTGTATGTTTATGTAAGAAGTTGAATAAGAATCCATTTTTTTTTCCTAATGCTAGTAAATTCACTAAATATCTCTTTCTCAGTGACATGCATTGCCTTTGGTGTTACACATTAAACTACCACAAATATTGGTCTTCTCCTGGACTCTTGATTCTGTTCCATTGATCTCTCTATTGCTGAAACTACACTGTTTCAATAATTATAGTTTCAAATATGTCTTAATACTGGGTGAAACTGGTCTTACATCATAACATTTTTTGAGGATTTTTCAATTTACTCTTTACTGTTTCTTTGTTCATGTGAACTTAAAACCAACTTGTGGAGCACCCCCTCCCAAATTTCAGAATTACTCTTAAATTTTGAAGTTAGTAAAGAGAGCAAATGACAGAAGGATGACCTCCAAGAGGTCACCCCTTCATAAAAGCAAAGGAAAATCTGACAACACTATATTCAGAACTCTGGGTATTAACCAAAGGCTTGCAGCAACCTGGGGAGTATGTAGGCAAGAAATGGCTAGACCTTGGTAAGGGCGACAAGTTTTGTGGCATTTTAAATTACCCTGTCCCATCTCCCACCATCCAGCTCTGCATCACCTTGAAAAGTAACAGCCCACATTCCCAGAACTGGGGGCGTCAAAACTGGGCTGATGCCCTTCCAAAACTGCATTCCCAAAGAGAAGCCATTCCTTTACCTGTCTGGTGGTTCCCCAACAGGCGCTACTTACAAGGCTTGTCTTTATTCCACCTCAGATTTACCCAGTGCTCACAGTTTCTAGGGAGGGAGGTTATTTTTTAAATGTCTTAACAGCAAAGTGGCCTGATACGATGGACAACAGGTGGGGTATCTTATAGAGTAATGAAAAAGTAAATAAACAATCTACAGAATGGGAGAAAATATTTCCAAATGATTTGTGATAACACTTTAATATCTTCTAGATATATAAAGAACTCCTACAACTCAACAACAAAGAAGCAATCAACCCAATTAAAAGAGCAATGGGCTTGAATAGATATTACTCCAGAAGAGATAAACAAATGTCCAATAAGCCCAGGAAAAGATGCTCAACATTATCAGGGACATGTCAATCAAAACTACAGTGATATACCACTAAAAACCAACTAGAAGGGTATAATAAAAAAAATAGCTGAATATAGTTGCTGAATAATTTGTTTCTCCTTTCATTTATACCCCCAGAGAGAGCTCAGAGGGAAAGTGTGGTTGAAGACTATAGAAAGGCTATTTAAAGAATCGTTTGCCTCCCAGTGTGATCCTATTCATGCCAACAATGCCCCCAAATAGGCCCAAAGACAAAGTCCTGGCCTTTCAAAAACCCAGGATATAGTGCCTGCGGTCATGCTTTCAAATTTAACCATGTATCCTCCCCATCCCTATCCTCTGGGCCTTTTAAGTCTGAATGCAAAGTCAATACTAACCACATCGCAACTAAAGGAATGGGTATTAATCAGGACAGCCTCACTACTATAATAAACAATTCCAAAGTCTCAGAGTTTCCACATAACAAAAGCTCATTTCTTGCTCAGGCCACAGTGCCAACCTGTTCGGTGATGCTCTGCTCCACAGTCCGGAGCCGGAGCTGGGCTCTCCCGAGAGCATTCTCCTCCTCCTCCGGCCTCAGACCCAGGAAGATAGAGAGCATGGAGGATTGTGTAAAGGTTACCTTAAGGGTCAGCTGCAGCTGGAAGTGGCGTAAATTACTCCCACCCACCCTTTGCTTTGGCCCCACCCATCTGCGGGGGATCCTGGAATATATAGCTAGCTGGATCTCCCAGCAGAAAAAGGAAATCATTCAGCACAGGCTAAAGGCTCCGGAAAGCCAGGAGTCCTGGAGAACAAATACAGGTCTTCCAATCAGGATGGTTTTGATGTTGGGAAGCTGAAAGCAGTTCAAAATACATGTTTCAATGAAGAAAGCAATAAAAACAAGGACGAGGAATGGGGAAAGTGTCAAGTAGCCCAAGATGCTGAAAATAGTGCTTTGGAGGATTGCCGGCGAGTTTCCACCGTCAGATCCCATGGCCCACATATGGCCTGAGACTCAGTTTCCCTGACTTGAGACCACTTCACTTTAATTTCCTTTTACACCTCTAAGGTAAATTTTCATTCTTTTGTGTTTGCTCTGATGTAGAGACTGATAAGTACTCTGTAAATATAAAATTTTCTATCACTGCTAAGTAAATAATCATTTGGAGGGACTATATTGGAAAGGGTTAACTGAAATTGCAAATCTAATTTAAACCAAAGTAACAACCTTTAAAATTACACATCTGGCACAGACTAACTCATATTTAACTAAGTCTTTTTCAAATAGAAATGCTATTTCTAAGATTATCAAGCCAATTGAAGACTTCTCACTATATGAAATTTTAGACTTCACTGTCAATCAAAATAAATTCAAGTTATATCTAAATACATGACATATATATATATATATATATATATATATATATATATATATATATATATATATGTTATGTATGTAATAACTCCTTTCTCAGCCCCATCTCCCCCTTCAGCCACCACCCCTTTTTACTGTTTTCCTTTATAGCAAAAATCCTTCAAAGAGTTGTCTACATTCACCATCTGTCTTCTTTCCTCCTTTCCTCAACCATATAGAAACTCATCTTGGCAAGACCACCAGAGACTGCCACATCTTACTCCATCTTTCTAGAAACACTTTCTTTGTTCAACGTCCAGCACACCATTTTCCCTTGGTTTTTCTACTATATCCCTGATTTTTCTTCATTTTCTTTTGCTGGTTTCTCTAGTCGTTACCCCCTTGATTATTAAATATTGGAGTATCCCAGGGCCCAGGACTCATTTCTTTATTTATAGCCACTGTACGTGTAATCACCTCTAGTCTCATATTTTTAAATATCATCTATAGAGCAACCACTCCCAAATTTATGTCTCCAAACATTATGACTGCAGTCTTTAAACTCAACTCATATGACCAACTTCCTACTAGATTCCCTGTTTGAAGAATATCTCAAACCTTATACATTTCATTTCAAACCCTTAATTCCCTGCCCTTCCCCAAACCTGTACTTCCCTGTGCCTGCCCCATTTTAGAAAACAGCACTTTCATTCTTCTGATTGCTGAGACCTAGGGCCTTAAACCATCATTGACACACACCCCCCAGCTCTCTTTCTCACACACATACATCCCCCACATAATAAAATCTACTAGCAAAGCTTGTCAGTTCTACCTTCAAAATATTCCAGAATTTGGCCACATCTCAGCAACTCTATCTGAGCTCCAGCCATCATTAACCTTCTTTGGATATTTGCAAAAGCCTCCTCACTTGACCTGTCTTTCCTTCCTTGTAGCCTATCCTCCACAGAGCAGACAGAGGGAAACTGTAAGCTGAATCACACTGTTTGTCTCTGAAAAAACCCCCTCATTGCAAAGGAAAAAGCCCAAATCCTTATGATTGTCTCCAAGGCTCTACACAGTTTTCCTTTCCACCACATCTCTGACTTCATCTACAACTTTCTGCCTTGCCCATCCCACTCTAGCCACCCTGGCCTCCCTACTGTTACCTGAACAGGAACAGCATGTGCCAGCTCAGACCTTTGTCTCTTACCTGGAGAGCTCTTCCTCACGTATCCACAGGGCTCACTTTTTTCACATTTCTGCTCATACATTATTTCTGCTGACCACCCTATATAAAATACCAAACCTGCAATGCCACTAGCACTCACTGTCCTCCAAAACCTGCTTTCTTTGTTCCTATAGCACTTTTCACAATGTTAACACATTGCGTTTTGTTTGCTAATTGTCTCTTCTCATAAGAATGTATGCTCTGTATAAGGAGAAGAACATTATCTACTCTGTTCAAACTATACCTGCAGTACCTTGAATAGTGCATGGCCTAGGCTAAATCCTGAATCAATGAAAGAGCCTATCATAATCTTTAAACATTATATATTCATCATATGCACACAAATGTTTAAATAACATCCCATGTATATCAAATGCATCATAACTTCTACTTCTAGGAAAGTGAAGTAAATGTACTTTCCTGGATTCCCCCTGCTAAGCACAACTAATTTCCCACACATTATATATACAACAAGCATAAGAGGACTTTAAAGGGTGGAGAAAAAAAGCCCCACAAGCTAGGGATCTTCAGATTTAAAGAACAACTTAGCATTCAGTGTTCTAGGTTTTCTTTTTGCCTCAAATAACCTAGAGTTAGAGCTGAGAAAGCTGGCAACCACTCAGTGCTAATGGGCACTCACAAAAGCCCCAACAAAAACTTACTCTTTCTATCCAAGTGACCAGCAAGATGGAGCTTTTAAGAAAATAGTTGCTCTACTACAGCCAAACACCACAGGAAAAAAACTGTGGTCCCACCCCTCACACACACCAGCAAATGTTGATATGGAGCCTGATTAATGAGAACTGTAAATGAATACAGTAACGTAGGGTACAAAATGAACACACAAAAGTTAGTTGTGTTTTATGCACTAACAATGAACTATCTGAAAAATAAAACAATCTCATTACAATAGCATCAGAAACAAAATATGTAAATAAATGTAAACAAGGAGGTGAAAGAGCTGTATGCTGAAAACTATAAGACACTCATGAAAAAATTGAAGAAGACACAAATGGAAAGTTATCTCATGTTCATGGATCAGAATTGATATTAGAATGCCCAAACTATCCAAAGTCATCTATAAATTCAATCCAATTTCTATCAAAGTTCCAATGGCCTTTTTCATAGAGAGAAAAAAAATCTCAAATTTGTATGAAACCACAAAATACCCTGAAGAACCAAAGCAATTCTGAAAAAGAAGAACAAACTTGGAGGCATCACACTTCCTTATTTCAGACTAAATTACAAAGCCATAGTAGTAAAAACAATATGGTACTGACATAAAAACAGACATATAAACCAAAGGAACAGGCTCAAGAACCAGAAATAAACCCACACATAGGCAGTCAACTTATATTAGATAAGGGATCCAAAAATACTCAATGGGGAAAAGATAGTCTCTTCAATAAATGGTTTAAAAAAACTGGATATCCACATCCAAAAGAATGAAATTGGACCCCTGTCTTACATCACTCATAAAATTTAACTCAAACCAGCCCAAGTGTCCGTCAGAAGACGAGTGGATTAAAAAGCTATGGTACATATATACTATGGAATACTACTCAGCCATAAGAAACGATGACATCGGAGCATTTATAACAAAATGGATGTACCTTGATAACATTATATGGAGTGAAATAAGTAAATCAGAAAAAAAAAAAACTGAAAACAGCACGATTACATACATAAGTGGGACATGAAAGTGAGGGTATGAGACATGGACAAGAGAGTGGCGGTTATGGGATGGGGGGAGGGAGGGAAGAGTGGGATAGGGAGGAGGGGAGGGACACAGGGAAAACCAGATTGAAGGTGACAGAGGACAATTTGACTTTTGGTGATGGGTATGCAACACGATTGAATGATAAGATAACCTGGAGATGTTTTTATTGTACATATGTACCCTGATTTATTGATGTCACCCCATTAGAATTAATAATAATAAAATATATATTAAAAAAAAAAAAATTTAACTCAAAATGGATTAAAGACTTAAATGTAAGAATCAGTATTTTAAAACTCCTAGAAGAAAACACAAGGAGAAAGTTCCCTGACACTGGTTTTGGCAATCATTTTTGGATATGATACCAAATGCTCAAGCAACAAAAGGAAAAATCGGCAAGTAGGACTACATCAAACTAGAAACATCTGTAAAGCAAAATAAAAAATCAATAAAGTAAAAAGGCAACCTACAAAATGGAAAAAAAGTTTGCAAATTATGCATCTGATAAAGGATTAATATCCAAAATATATAAGGAACTTATATAACTCAATAGCAAGAAATAATAAAAATAATCCAACTAAAAATGGGCAGAAGAATTGAATAGATTTTTCTATAAGAAGATAACCAAATGGCCAAGAGGTACATGAAAAGGTGCTCAGCATCATTAGTCTTCAAGAAAATGCAAATGAAATTCACAATGAGATATCATCTCACACCTGTCAGAATGGCCACTATCAAAAAAGTAATAACAGGTGCTGGCAATGAGGTGAAGCAAAGGGAACCCTTGTGCTCTATTGATGAGAATGTAAATGGGCACAAACACTATGGAAAACACTATATAGTTCCTCAAAAATTTAAAAATACTGGCCGGTGATGGCGCAGTGGATAGAGTGCCAAACTGGAACACTGAGGTCACTGGTTTGAAACCCTGGGCTTGCTTGGTTAAGACACCTATGACAAGCAACCAATAAACAGCTAGAGTGAAGCAAGTTCTTCTTGTCACAACCCCTCTCTCTCTGTAAAATCAATAAATTAAAAAAATAAAAAGAGAATTACTACAAGATTCAGCATTCACACTTCAGGGTATACATTCAAAGAAAATGAGAACAAGATATCAAAAAAGATATATGGCCTGACCACGTGGTGGCGCAGTGGATAGAGCATCGGACTGGGATGCGGAAGACCCAAGTTCAAGACCCTGAGCTTGCCATCTTGAGCGCAGGCCCATCTGGCTTGAGCAAAAGCTCACCAGCTTGGACCCAAGGTCGCTGGCTCCAGCAAGGGGTTGCTTGGTCTGCTGAAGGCCTACGGTCAAGGCACATGTGAGAAAGCAATCAATGAACAACGAAGGTGTCACAACGGCAACAAAAAACTAATGATTGATGCTTCTCACCTCTCTCCATTCCTGTCTGTTCCTATCTATCCCTCTCTCTGACTATCTCTCTGTTCCTGTAAAAAAAAAAAAAAAAATGGGCAAAAGAAATGAACAGACACTTCTCCAAAAAGGACATAAAGATGGCCAATAGGCATATGAAAAAATGTTCGTCACTAATCATTAGAGAAATGCAAATTCAAACCACAAGGAGATATCACCTCACACCAATCAGAATGGCACTCATCAACAAAACACAGATTAAGTGCTGGCGAGGGTGTGGAGAAAAGGGAACCCTCCTGCATTGCTGGTGGGAATGCAGACTGGTGCAGCCACTGTGGAAAACAATATGGAAATTCCTCAAAAAATTAAAAATAAGCCTGACCTGAGGTGGCGCAGTGGATAAAGTGTCGACCTGGGAACACTGAGGTCGCCAGTTCAAAACCCTGCACTGGTCTGGTCAAGGCACATATGGGAGTTGATGCTTCCAGTTCCTCCCCTCTTTCTGTCTGTCTGTCTCTCTCTCTCTCTCTCTCTCTCTCTCTCACTCTGTGTCTCCTCTCTAAAATGAATAAAATAAAAAAAATAAAAATTAAAAAAAAATTTTTTTTAATTAAAAATAGAACTGCCTTTTGACATTGCTATTTCACTTTTAGGAATATATCCTAAGAACACCAAATCACTGATTCAAAAGAAGAAATGTACCCACATGTTTATGACAGCATTGTTTACAATAGCCAAGAGCTGGAAACAGCCCAAGTGTCCATCAGTGGACAAGTAGATTAAAAAGTTGTAGTACATATACACAATGAAATACTATGGGGCCATGAAAAAGGAAATCTTACCTTTTGCGACAACATGGATGGACCTGGAAACTATTATGTTAAGTGAAATAAGCCAGGCAGAGAAAAAAAATATCATATGACCTCACTCATTTGAGGAATCCAATGAACAATGTAAACTGAGGAACGGAATAGAGGCAGAGTCGGGATCAAAGAGACCAGAGGGAAAGGGGATTAGAGGATGGGATCAGAAAGGGGAAAGAGACTGGTGAAATTATACCCACATAACACAGCATTATAGAGAGCAGAAAAGCAAATCCTGGAGCAAAGGGGGGAGGGTGTTGGGAGAAGGGGGACAAGAGGGATGTTGAGGGGAACACAGGGGGATGTATTCAGTGGGACACTTGAATCTATGTAAATGCAATAAGTTAAAATCAATAAAGTATACAATTCAAAAAAAAGAAGATAAATGTTGGGGAAAAAAAAGTTGTTCTTAAAGTTCCCACCACATAACCAAAAAATGACAACTATGTGAGGTGATGGGTATGTTCATTAACCTTAGTGTTCATTAATCTTATATATTATTTCACAATATATACTTATGTCAAATAATCACATTTACATGTTAAAATTATATAATGTTATATGTCAATTATATCTCAGTTAAGCTGGAAATGTATATTTTTAAATAATGCCATAGATAAATCAAATTGGAATTGTTTTAAATTCAAGCAATCCACAGGAAACAGGGAAAAGAAAGTGGATATGGAAAAGCAGACCAAAAGGAAAAAAAGTCAGACTTAACCTTTAGTATATCAATAATTTCAGTCCAATTATCAGATCTTGTTGCATTTTTAGTAGTCATTTGTTATATGTGCCGCCTAACAGTCATTCTTCCTTCCAGGGACCCACCTCCTTCCCCAGTCTTAGCCCATGAGAGGGTTCATTCTCTCCAGGCTCCTTAGCCAATTAGAATAGTGGTTGTCTCAAGGATGGGCATGCAACCCAACAAACCCCACTAAGGTTTTTGTCTACATTTCTCATAGAACTATTCTTTTCCACATGCATTGGATCTGAGAGGCTGTAAGCTCTTAGATTCTATAATTGTCCGGCCACCACCAAGGAACAGCCTTTCTGAGAGTAGAGTCAGTAAAAGGAGAGACAAAAGCCAGAGAAACCAGATGATCCTGATGGTATCTTTGCAACCACAGCACCAATCTGGACCTGAAGTTGAAATTTTCCAGTTATGAGAGTTTTTAAGTTCAGGTTTTACTTAAGCCTATCTGATTGACTTTCCTGTTGCTTGGAACTGAGAGTCGTGATTAATGCACCATCCCACTATTCTCTTTTGAAATAAGCACTAAACTTTTGCATTTAAAGCTAGAATTGGTGAGGATTTTAAGTTGCATTTAATCATAAAATAGTGTTTCCCCCAATTTTTCCCTTTGCAGCAGAACCCACCAAGATGTCTTTTCTTGTTGGAGCCTCTCTGTATGCCAAAGGGCTCGAGGCCAACCAGCCCTCTGAGCCCATGGCCCACTTCCCTGACTTCTTCCCAAGAAATAACAAACACTGACAATGAACATTCACCTGTCCATAACTCAGATCACACCTGTCATTGTAAATAATGGATTTGGATTTATTAGAGAGTGGGATGCATTGGCCAAATGCAAAGGTGACTGAACGAATCAGTGCTGCCTCCGATCCGCTTATATTGTATTATGACCTCGTGTAGTGGGTTGAATGGTGGCCCTCAGACAAAATGTGGAGCGGGCATGTTTTTTATTTTGTCAGAATAAAAAAATATTACATTATTCTGACAAAAAAAAAGTGAATATTATCTTATATGGGAAAAGATGTGATTAAATCAAGGATCTTGAGAGGAGAGTATCCTGGATAATCTGGGTAGACCCTAGATGTAATCACAAGTACCCTTATACAAGAAAGGGGCAGAAAAAGAGGAGAAAGGCCCACAGAGTAAAGCAATGGGAAGACAGCACAGAGTGGCAACCACAAGGCAGGAATGCTATCCGCTGCAAGACACTGATAGACAAGGAATGGATTTTCCTTTAGAGCTTCCAAAGGGAGCACAAACTTTTGACACCCTGATTTCAGACTCTGGCCTCCAGAATGGTGAGAGAAAGATTTCTATTTTTTTCTGCCACATAGTTTGTGGTGCTGTTAGAGCAGCCACAGGGAACTAAAATACCTTGTCAGAGTAATAATTGGCCGTTGAAATTAATTTCAGTTCAGACATCCAGTAGAGGAAACACTGGCAAAGGACCACAAGCAGCTAATATTTTTACAGCTACTATGTTCTAAGTATTTTGCATGTGTTAAGTCATTTAATGTTTATAATAACCCTAGGAGATTAGTATGCTAATCATCTTCATTTTGTAAACAAGGAAACTGAGGCACAGTGAGATTAACAGCCTAAGGCAGTTATTCTCAAAATGGGCGCCCTAGAAGATTTCCAGGTGCACCTATGATATTCCAGAGAACTATGTGCCTGTTGCAGACCAAAAAACCAACAGGGTTTTTGGAGTTTAGATTTTTGGGGGACAGAGGTGTGGGGAATTGGCTGTAAACTGACAGTCTGCCCAACTCCCCACCTCACTAGCCTGATTAGTTTGCAAAAGGCTGTTAAACTGTGTTGCTGGATTGTTTACACTACCCCCCATGTTCCCCAGAAATACTGGAGGCAAGTTTCTGCTATCCTTTGTTTGGTATAAAGTTAAGATGATATGTATGGTGGAGGTTTTCTGCACTCAACAAAACAGTAAAAAGAGAGGAATTCTTCAATGTATTGATGAGGAAATGAGAGTTTGCCTTTCAAATATATGCCCAAACATTGAAATCGCTAGGACACATCAGGCTCATGTTTCTCATAAACACAAAAAAGAAAAAACATAACACATTTATACCGGGACCTGCTGAATTTACTAAATCTTACTAAGAGTGTGTGTGTGTGTGTGTGTGTGTGTGTGTGTGTGTGTGTGTGTATCACTTTTTTGTCATTTTTTAATCCCTCTTTTTTATGAATTCTAAAAAGCGTAACAAAAATGTTTTTTAATGTCAGAATAAATAAATTTAATTTTCTTGTATTTAATTCATTCAATTATCATAAAAGCACACTTGGACTCTATATATTTTTTCTTTAATATTTGACTTAATTATTATAACACATTTCTCAGAAATTTGTATATAATGTGCCTACAATTATTTGTAGGATTTTAAATGCACCCCGACTTCATACAGTTTGAGAACCACTGGCCTAAGGTCATACAGCTTTGAAATAGCAGAGCTGGGATTCAAGCTGGAACCAGCTTCACCTGTTATTGAGCGTTTTGTTAATGTTATTGAGCATTTTGCTCTCCTAAAGAAGAAAAAAGCATCCATTGCATACACACTTGTCTACATCAGAGGTTCTTACCGGTTGCATAATGAAATCACCTTAGGGGCTTTAGGAACACTAAAAGAAGGGAAGCACATGGCAGACAGGGTCATCAGAATCTTAGGACATAGAGCATTAGTAGCATTTGAACCTTTCCCGAGATGGTTTAAATGTGCAGTCAGGGTTAAAAACCACTAACATAATACCCTCCATTGGCAGATTTAACTAATTTGTTTAAATTGGCATTGACCAGATATTTTGGCTGCTCCAAATTCTGTGTACACATAAAGAAATTAGATTACCAAATCTAGAAGAAAAGCTCAATTCAATAAACCACATTTTTTTCCCTCTGCAATAGAGTGGTTAACCATTTTCTATCAAAGGCAGTACCATGGGAAAAGTTCAGTGTGAAGTTTCCCCTAAAGCTTCTGGGAC
Source organism: Rhynchonycteris naso (assembly GCA_037038555.1). Classification (NCBI taxonomy): domain Eukaryota; kingdom Metazoa; phylum Chordata; class Mammalia; order Chiroptera; family Emballonuridae; genus Rhynchonycteris; species Rhynchonycteris naso. Next base: position 202,083,456 of record CM072998.1, on the reverse strand, counting down.
TTCTTCCCATTTTGTTCTGATGTCCTGGAAGTGAAGACGGCCAGGTCCCACTGTCAATTCCTGAAGATGTCATCTGGTAATAATTTAGTAGAGATTTTTTATTTTTTAATTTTTCCATTGATTTAAGAGAGATAAAGAGAGGATGGGAGACATAGAGAGAGAAGTATCAACTTGTTGTTTCTTTTTATTGTTCCATTTAGTTATGCACTTACTGGTTGCTTCTTGTATGTGCCCTAACCAGGGATCAAGTCTGTGACCTCACTGTGCTGGGAAGATGCTCTGTTCACTGAGAAACCTGGCCAGGGCCTCAATAGAGCTATTTAAACTATGAAAAAAAAATAGAGATGGTTAGCTCATGAAGACCTAAAATATGGTATACCATTTTTAAGTTTTCTGTTTATATGTTTTTAAGTCTTTATATTTGTGTCCTGGTAGTATTGAAAGACTCTGGAACAGCTCAATTGCTCATTTTGCTTATTTCTTCCAGCCTCTAGCTCAAAATAAACGTTGATTATGAATACCTAATGAATTACCAAGGTTTTAAAAAAGTTTGAGGATTTCTCTGAGTAATGGAAATGTAATCATCATTGAGATACAAATGCCTGCAAGAAACATGCTACTGACCACTGACCTTATTCATTCATTCATTCAATCCTCAGAAGATCAAAATCTGAGTATACAAAGAGGCTTGGTTCAGCCTCTTGGTCTGAATAATACCAACTCATTTGACTAACTAGTTTATCTTTTCCTTTAAGTTGATAACTATGACATGGGTTTTAGCATTGTGTAGACACATCTGCTGAGCCACTCATGCTAATTGATCATGACCAAATTAATAAATTATAATGGCAAAGCAACATGGGGTGGTTTTCATCTTGAAATGCAAAGTTCAGCAAACCTACTAAGGTAGACTAAGGACGACACACATTCACTGCAGAACACAAATGCATCATTTCACTAAAAGCAATTTTGTCTCCTTTATTTTTTATTATTTGCAAAAAGAAAATCATGGTTTTCTAATTCCAGTTGTTTGGTTTCATACTATAGCCCAGGTTTAAGGGCTTCTGGTTTCTTTTGGAAACAAACAGTTCTGTACAGCTATATAGCAATAAGTCCTAGATGTTGCCATCATTCTGAGAACGTTTAAGGACTTTCAATCATTTAAATATTGTCCTGGGACTCAGTAGCCCTAATCAAAAGGTACAATATTCAAGATAGAACCCGTTCAGCAGATCTCCCTTCTACATCTGCAGTGCATTGTTCACTTAGACCAAAGAAAAAGAAAAAGCATTTTCTGGGGTCTCTGTAGCAGAATTTACTATCAGAAATCTCAAACCTATCCTTCAAAAGCATCTACTAATATCTCTCACACTCTATCCCTACTGTATAACCTTAGAGCCACCCTGCCAGTCATAACTACATGGAACCACAGGACCCAAGTAAAGGAAACCACCGTTTTCCTTTCATGTTTAGCTCTCCACAAAGTTAGAAACATGTAATGTGGGATCATAAGGTCATCTCACATTAAGCCTGAGAATGGAAAAAGCAATAGGTTATAGTGAAACAAAGGAGACTATTATGGACTGAATGTTTGTATAATTACCTTTGAAGGTAATTGGGTCATGATGGTGGAACCTTCATGAATGGAAATCAGTGCCCTTATAAGAAGAGGCCAGAGAGCTAACTCGCTCTCTTTCCACCATGTGAGGATACAACAAAAAGTCAGCTATCTGCAACCCAGAAGAGGTATCTTGACAAAATCAGACCTTGCTGGCACCGTAATTTCAAACTTCCAGCCTCCATAAGCCTAGAAAATAAATTTCTAGTGTTGATAAACTACTAAGATTATGGTATTTTGTTATGACAATCTGGGCTAAGACAGTGACTATTGACAAACTGATGAAAAGTTTAGAAACACAAACCAATGACCTTAGTCATAACATTAAGTACAAGCAGAGGTTACTAAAAGCCAGTTTTACAGAAGGTCAAATAGTAAAGCTAAATGCTAAAATGCCTGTCTTCCCTGCAATGCTGAGGAACAGAGAGATACAAACCAGGGACTTCAGCTTCCAGTAAAGACAGAATAACTGGATTTACCTTCTGGGCTGAAAAATACAAAACAAGACAAATTATATGAAATAATGATTCACAAAAAAACTAGATATAAAGTTATAAAAGACAAGAATCCTGGTAGCCTTTTTTTTAAATGTGAACCTTAACATGACCTAGCTTAATGTTTTGAGAGAATTTCCCTTTGGAAGGGGATCCCAGAGAGAAGCTAGATTTCTTAAGAAAATAAAATGGAACTGAGACTTCAGAAAATCAAAAATGTAAAATTCTCAGGACAAACAGAAAAGTAGGGAGATACACAGAGATCTATGGAGGGTTCTCCTCAAGTATTCAGCAAAGTATTAATTAGTGTTCTTATGTGAGAAAAGGTTCACCCAATAGGACTAAGAAAAACAGTGACCAATGTTTACACATGGCCAGGAATATAGCCTATAGCCCATTCCCACCAGATAGATAGGAAAACTCATAATACTTGAAGTATTGGATAGAGAATTTAGAAAGCTTTTTCTGTAAAGGAAGAGATTAATTAGCCTTAGCACTAGCACTCTTCTGAAACCACCTAACAAATCAGATCAAGACTTGAAAGGATCAAATTATTTCCAAGTAACTTAACTGTATTCCAAAACAAAACTCAAGAATATTTATCATACAAATAGGATGATAGGATGGGATCAGAAAAGAGAAAAAGATTGATGAAATTATACACACATAATACAACATTATAGAGAGCAGAAAAGCTAATCCTGGAGGGAAAAGGGGAGGACATTGTGGGGAGGGGGAACAAAGGATGTGTGGGGAACACGGGGGAGGGGAGATGCATTCAGGGAGACACTAGAATCTTTGTAAACACAATAAATTAAAATTTAAAAAAGAAAGAAAGAAAAAATGCTCATAAAAAAATAAAGAATACAAATACACCCATTAAGGTACAGTGTCTGACCATCCTATCATGTATACAAAAAAGCAGGAAAACACTTCACATAATGAGAAGAATAATCAATCAAAAGTAACATAGAAATAACACAGATATTAGAACTAGCAAATAATGATATGAAAACAGCTATTATAACTGCCTTCCATATGTTCATAAAATTAAGTAGAAACATGGCAGATAGCAAAAAAAAAAAAAAAGACAAAAATCAAACTTATAGAGTAGTGGTAGTCAACCTGGTTCATACTGCCCACTAGTGGGCGTTCCAGCTTTCATGGGGGGGGGGGGAGCAGTAGTGGAGCAACCAAACGGCACTATTACATAGATTTAACTATAGTAAGTTGTTTTATAAAGATTTATTCTGCCAAACATAAAGTACTTGGTAAGTAATTATTATTATATAAAGTCCACTTTTGTATCTCTGTCAGTAGTAAAATTTTCTAACCGCCCACCAGTTCCACAGTAATGGTGACTTATAAAGTAGGGAAGTAACTATACTTTATAAAATTTATAAAGCAGAGATACAGCAAGTAAAAGCATATAATAAGCACTGACTGGTTTCTCCCAGCTCACCCTGCCCAGATCTGTCATGGCTGAGCCCAGCACTGCTAGCAGTGTCTGGTTGCAAGGGACAGCCCTGGGATTTCACTGGCTCAAAATTCCATTGTGCACCACATTTCCCAACAGTGATGATGCCTTGGACCCAGACAACCTAGTCACAGTGGAGATGCCAACCTCTCCAGGAAAAACAGGGCATTTCCCACCACCATGCAGATCCAATAAGTCAGACGAGTAAAAAAAAAAAAAAAAAAAAAAAAAAAAACTTAAAAAATTTATGCTTCAGTGCCACCTACTGGAAGACAAAAGAAAAACTTTATATCAACCTTGTAGAGAACACCACTCTTAAGGAAAAAAAGCAGATTTCATTTCCATAGATCATCAAGTTTCAACCTTTCTCATCTCATGACACACATAAACTAATTACTAAAATTCTGAAGCACACCAAAACACATGCTATAAGTTTTGCCAATCTGACAAAGAAAAGATAGGTATAATTTTCATTCATTCACACTGGACAGCTATTGTTGCCTTGGCTGTTGTCATTTTTTTATTTGACAATCTAAGAAAAAAGAGGTTGGTGCTCCTGACTAAATAGTAAGGTATTTCATGTTTTTAAAACTTCTTGTGGCACACCAGTATGTCTCTTGAAGCACACTGGTTGAAAATTGATGCCATAAATGTCTAATCAGAGTAAGAATACATCAAACACAATGAATAACCATGATAATAGTTATTCTGAGATAGCTTTCTTTCTGAGCTCTCAGAAAGAAAACAAGAACTCTCCAGAAAATAAACTTAAATATGTGGAAATGTGTGACTTAAATGACAGTGAATTCAAGACTGCAGTTCTGGGGACGGGGTCGACAGATGGGCAGTTTAATGAACTCAGAAATAAAATTACTAAGTTAAAGAAGTCTTTACCAAATAGATTGAAACTCTAAAAGAGAACCAAATATAAATCTGGAGCTGAAGAACTAAATAAGAGAGATGAAGGATGAATTAGCAAACTTAGGAAATAGAGTTGACCAGATGGAGAAAAGAATTAGTGATATCAAAGATAGAAATCTAGAAATGACAATGATGAAAGAAGAGAGAGAGAAAAACTCTGACTCCACCAGAAAGAGCAACATAAGAATAATGGGTATACTAGGAGAAGGGAACAGAGATCCTATTCCAGCAAATAGTCAAGAGAAGTTCCCAAACCTATGGAAAGAGCAGAATTCTCAAATTCAAGAATATGTAATTATCTCAACATAAAGATCTTCTCCAAGGCACATTACATTAAAATTGTCAAAAACTAATGACAAAGAAAGAATCCTCAAGGCAGCATGGGAATAAAAGAAGGTGGCCTATAAAGAAAATCCCATTAGGTTACCATCAGATTTTTCAGCAGAAACTCTATAAGCTAGGAGAGAATGAAATTAAATATTCAAGCTGTTAAAAAGAGATAAGTTACCAGGCAAGAATAATATATCCATCAAAGTTATCTTTTAGATATGAAGAAAAAATAAAGACTTTCCAGACATACAGAAGCTGAGGGAATTTACCACCACGAGACCTCCATTACAGAAAATACTGAAGGGAATTATTCTACCAGAAACAAAAATACAAGTAGATACAAAACCATGAATAAGATGACTAACAGACAAACTAACATAAGCAGGAAATTGCTACCCTTTTACAGAATAAGACACCAAACACTTAAATATTACATAAAGTTTAAAGGAGCTTAAAACAAAAACATTTTTTTGCCTGACCAGGTGGTGACGCAGTGGGTAGAGCATTGAACTGGGACACAGAGGACCCAGGTTCAAAACCCTGAGATTACCACCTTGAGCGCAGGCTCATCTGGTTTGAACAAGGCTCGCCAGCTTGCTCCCAAAGTCGCTGGCTTGAGCAAGGGGTTACTCGGTTTGCTGTAGCTCCTCAGTCAAGGCACATATGAGAAAGCAATCAATGAACAACTAAGATGCCACAATGAAAAATAGATGCTTCTCATCTCTCTCCCTTCCTGTCTGTCTGTCCCAATCTATCCCTCTCTCTGACTCTCTCTCTGTCTCTGTCAAAAATAAAAAGAAGTAAAATAAAACAAAAACATTTTTAAAAGAGAAAACAACAGCTACTGCAATTTGGAATTGAACCCAGCATAGAGATAATTTGTGTCAACAAAAATGTAAAGGGGGAGGTGGTAAAGGTTTTTATATTCCAATTATTATCAATATTAATTCATACATGCCTATGTAAATTTATTGAAAGCTCATTCTTTATGTGCTGTGGGTTTTGTTTTTTTTACAAAATGACTATATGCTTATTTTCATCTTTGATATAGTTTAAGAGGCTAATATTTTTTAAGTATACATGATACTCAATCATATCAATTATATGCTAAATTTTTTTGGACCACGTGAAATTTCTGGACCAAAACTATGTGACATTTTCAGCGATCGTTGAACTGAAAGTTTGAACAATTCTCAGTGACATAGGGCCACACATACATACAATTTTCTCACAGGCCTACCTACAATATTTTAACATCTTTATAGAGGTATAATTAACAATCAACTACACATATTAACATTATGAAATTTGACAAATTTTGAAACCACTATATATCAAAATACATATCCATCACCACCAACAGTTTGCTTATAGCCTTTGTTATCCCACTCTTTTGTCCCTCCCTTTGTTCCCAAGAAATCACTAATGTAATTTTTGTACTATCAGTTTGAATTTTATAGAATGGAAACATAAAGTATACACTCTTTGAGCTTGTCTCCTTTCAGTCAGAATAATTATTTTTCATTTCATCTATGTTGTTGCACAGATCAACAGTCCATTCATTTTTATTGCTGAGTAGTATTCTAATATATGGTTATACCAAAGTTTGTTTACTAATTCACCTGTTGATGGACACTTGGCTTGTTTCCAGTTTTTTGGCTACTACAAAAAGCTGCTACAAACATTTGTATACAACTCTTTGTATAAATATGTGCTTTTATTTTTTGGGGGGACAATATCTAGCAATGGATAGGTCATATGGTAGCTTTATATTTAGATTTTTAAGAGACTGTCAAAATATTTTCCAAAGTGGTTGCCATTTTACATTCCCATCAACAATGTACTTTATAAGAGTTCCAGTTCTTCCACCTTCTCACCAATACTTAGTATGGTCAATCTTTTTAATTTAGCCATTCTAGTGGCTGCATAGTCCTATCCCATTGTGGTTTTATTTGCATTTCTCTACTGACTAATGATGTTGAGCATTTTTCATGTTCTTATTTGCCATTCATATGTTTTGTTTTTGTAGGGTTTTCTTTGGTAAAATATTTGTTCATATCATGAAGTACATGAGAAATTTATCAGAGAAAGAGAATTTTCAACAAATATTACTGGAATTTGGATATCCATATGCAAAAGAAAAGAACTCCAATTCATATTTCTAATCCTATATAAAAATTAACTCAAAGTAGATGATAGACATAAATGTGAAACTTAAAACTATGAATCTTCTATAAGGACACCAAAGATAAAACCTTGTGACCTCAGACTAGGTAAAAATTTCTTAGATGCGATACTAAAAGCAAAAAGCAAAATTGAACTCTATCAAAATTTAAAACTTCTACTTTTCAAAAGACACTGTTAGGAAAACAAAAAAGACAAGCCACACAGGCTAGATGAAAATACTTGCAAAGTATCTATTTGGTAAAAGATGTGTTTGTATTCAGAATATATAAAGAACTTTCAAAACTCAATAATAAGAAAACAAAGGACTCAGTTCTCTAGTATTTAGATGTATTTATCAGATATGTAACTTTGGGCAAATAAAGAACATTCACTGAGACACTGAAGTGAGACCATGTACTACTGTTGAAAGAGGGCAGATAGAAGCAGGACATAAAAGCAGAGATTGTACAAAGAAATGGGTCCTGGGATGTTTCACAGCCAGATGGGGGAAATGTCAAAAGCAAATTGTCATATTTTCTTCACAGTAACTTTTAGGGTCAGCCTTGACAACACAAAGCAAGTTGTAATGGAAGAAGTTTAAAAATGTCCCAAAGCCTGATTTAAGGCTAGGATTGTAAACCTGGATATTATGGTGTAAATACAAATAATATCTGGAAATTAAAAAGAGGAGAAGTATTCAAAAACAAAGTACATGGAGAGCACTTTTCAGTCATAGGTCATCAAACAGGGCCCCTTTCTTGACCAAACATCACACTCTCACCCACACAGCTGGGGACAGACCACCTTTGGAGGATCAACTCAAGGACTTTGCCATCACTCCCTCTCACTCCCACCAACCACAGCAATCAGATAGAGCGCAGTCACTTGTGAAACAGGATTAATAATAGTGATTGTCTCGAGGACAAAATGAAATAACCAATGTAAAACATGTAACATAATTCCTGGAACACTCGGAGTTCAATAAATATTGGTTTCCTCTTCCCTTATCCCCCTTTCTATAACCAAATGTAAGGCAAATTGCACTGTTGGCCCCAGTTCCCAGGGTTTTAAATTTTAGAGCTCCTATGCTGAGCTGACTCTCTTGAAAGGCTCCTGGGTTGTGCACTTTTAAAAACAACCTGAGTCCAGACTTTGGTGTCCCCATTGCCATACATGGCAGGGAGTCAAAGAGCAGAATGGGGATTTGCCAGAACCAAGCAGCCAGACTCTGACAGAAATCAATATGTAGACAACTTTCATATTCTATCTAATAAGGGAATACACCCATGCTCCCCCTCCTGCTTGTTCAGGGCTCTTCATTAAAGCATCCTTCTTGGACTTCCCACTGTCCCTCACTCATTCCTCCCCAGGAAAGGAGAAGTGAATGAGCTGATAGGCAAATGTGAAAGCACGACCTCTCAAAGGTACAGCTCAGCCTTTCTCTCATCCTGTTGTCTTTTCAGAACAGGTTCCACTGGGGAAAGCCTGTGCTTGTTCAGCCATGGCCTGTTGATGAGTATTTCTGAGCTACAATGTTAGGAGGCCCACATCATCCAGTGTGTAATCCACATTCTCCCAAACCAGCTTCAGCACAAATAAGGGTGGCCATTTATCTCTAATTGTTTAATTCCTAGACCTGGCTTTCAGTTGATTCTGAACTTGGGTTGATAAGTGGGATGCTGTTTATAAGATCCCCTCTATCCCGTGCGCTATATACTCCATGCACATTCACATCCAAACAGATGCTAGAGACCGCATCGTGTTCAGTGGCATGTCTGCAGTCCCCAGTATGTCCATCTCTCCTTCAGTTTGCTTTTTCCTACCTGTTCTGGATTCTCAGACTGATATTGCTGCCATCCAACGTTCACACCATAAAGAGTGACAGACACACAAGAGCGATTCTTTCCTGCCTTCCTCAGGGAGTACAAGCACCAGGTATCGCACTTCTTTGGTGTCTCCCATAGGACTTAGCACAGTTCTGAACATATGGAGCCCCGATAAAGAATCAAGAGACCTGGGTTCAAGCCGCTATGAATTCTGCCCCTTTCTCAACATGTGACTTTGTATAAATCACTTTGCCAATTTGGATCAGTGTTTCCTTATCTTGTCTGTTCTTTTTCAGTGACATTAAGTCAGAGTAAGAATGGGGGAAAGATGATCATTTCTTCAATGTGGTAAAAGTAAAATCGTCAAGATCTCTAAAGCTTGTTTACAATTTTTGGCAAACATAGCTCTATATTTTTCAGATGTGCTTATGATGTCATCACATTTACGATGTAAACTCCTAGACTCTTACCATTTCCCACAAGGTTCAAATGAAGGACTTGGAATCCATGAACTCTCAGAAAATTATGTTTATTTCTGAATTCCTACCTGAATGTAGCAGATGTTTTCTAAAACATACCCACTGCTTTGCTATAGGCTATAACAAAATTTTATTATCGAATTAGCAGAGCACTGAATATAAATCTGTCATTTACGGTTTTCTTAAGGAAGGTCTGAGAGGCCAAATAGAGCCCACTGCCTGTTCTTGTAAACAAAGTTTTATTGGAATACAACTACTCAATTGTTTATATATTGTCTGTTTGCTTTCATGCTGTAACAGGATGATTTTAGTAGTTGTTATGGAAACTATATGACTGCAAAGCCTAAAATGGTTACAATTTGGGTTTTTACAAAAGTTTGCTGACTAACCCCCCCCTACACACACCATTCTAAAGAACCTTTTAGTTCATCTTTATTGATCCAAATTATGCCTCGTGAATGTCTGTAACACATGATTAAGTGACCACAAAAATACGGCCTTTCCTGCCTGGCCCTTCCTTCCTTCTCAATCTGTAAGAGAAAAATTTGTCTAGATGATATCCAATATAGGCATTAACTGTCATTCTGATGCTCAACCAATGAGTAATTTCCTTTGTGGTGTTTGATTACTTCTGAATATTTGAGAGATCTGTACCTCTTGAGAGATTAGAGAAATATTTGCAGGGCACATCACAAGCCTCAAGTTCCAGTCCCCTCTTCACCCCTACTTGACTAAACCTCTTGGTGCTTTGCATCTGTAAAACAAGGAGGCTGGACAGATGAGGATGAAATTTCCTTAAAGCAGATGATTATGACCCAGTGTGTGAAGTGCCTCATGGAAGGTCATACTGGCTACTAGGAAAGCCCAAGGGAAGCATCAGACCTGGGTATACAGAGAAGAAGGGACTCAGGGAAGACTTCTTGGAGAAAGTGGTGTCTGAACTGTGTCTTGAACGATGAAGAAGAATTCATGCTACTGGAATTAATGGACCAGTAAAGCAAAAGCAAAATGCATCTTATTGAAGCCACCATGGAGCGGGGGGTGGGGTGTGTGTGTGTGTGTGTGTGATGATTAACCCTTTGAATATTACGAACATTCACATATGTCCTCACTCAAAGGGTTAACAAATAACTCACTACTCAAAGGATTAAAGAATGTCATTTGTCTCAGCATCTAAACACGAGGAAAGATTTCTCTAAATTCAGACTCTTAGGTGTGTATTCTTCCTCTAGATGTACATTATGGAAGGTCACACCGCCCAGAAAGTTTCCACAGTACAGTCAAGTTTTAGTGCAATGAGACTTTTTTTTTCTGGTCATACAAACACTAAGGTCACATCCAAGGCTTGAACGTGACATCAGTGGCTGCAGGCATATGTGATGTGATACCCATTGCATGGGACACCAAAGGCTGCTTGGGAAAATGAAGACAATCAAAGAGTGTTAGGCAAAAGATCACTTCAGGGCTGTAGTCAAGGTCAACGAGAGGTGAGGTAACTTTAACGTCAAACAATTTTGGCAGTGGGATTAGGCAACACGCTTATGCAGCAGTCATTTTCATGTGATTAAACCATCCAAACATCCACAACAATAGATTCCAAAGGGAGGGGGATTATCCGAGTTGACCTAGCTTATGCAATCTCAGCAATAATGGTTTCTAAGTAATCACTAGCTCTACTAGCTCTCCCACACTTCTAACTGCCTGTCCCGATGTCAAGAGTAAAAGTCATTCATGCATTCAACAAATTTTAGTACCAATTATGGTATGAGCACATTTCTGTACACTGAGGACACAGCCATAAGAAAAAGGAGACAAAAGTCCTTTTCTCTTTTGGAACTTAAATTCTAGTGTGTCACTCTTGTATAAAATGCAAAGAGTTTTAACATCTATGCAGCTGGATATATTGCTGTTCTGAATAGTCCTGGGAGGAGGCAAGGATTTTGCAGAGTCTAAGCTAAACCTGAGCCAGCCTTCTTCCTGAGCCATTATCCTTCCATTTTATCCTCTGTGTCCTAACTATGCACAGGACAGGATAAAGCCATGGCAGCCTGGTGCTTTTTCCTTAACGTACTCTCATTATCAAGCCTCAGGACTCCTAACACCTCAAAGCAAAAGTGCTCATGAACTTTGAACCACTTCTGGGAATGTTGACTAAGAATATAGTCCTAAATTCTGAAAATAAAGTAGGTGCAAGAATGTGCATCACAGCTTTACTTAGTGAGCTCCTCCTCTCCACCCACATCAAAGATGGGGGAAATTGATGTCCAAACTAGAAGTTAATGGGTAGGCAAATTATCATTTTTACATGAGGTAAAATCACAAGCAGTCATTTAGATAATATTTCCAAAGACTCTATAATGTGTGAAAGATAAAATTTTAGGTAATCAGGCAGAAGAAAAGCCCATACCGTATTTCCCCATGTATAAGATGCACCTTAATTTTGGGGCCCAAAAGTTGAAAAAAAATGTATTGTATAAAGTTATTGAACTCAAGTTTTATTTATCATAAAATTCATGCAACTCCTCATCACTTGTCCTCATCTGTGTCTGATGACAAATCACTGTCTTCATATATTACCTTGTCCTCAGTTCTATCTATGGCATTTGAAATGCCACACATTTCTACAACCACTGTATAAGACGCACCCAGTGTTTAGACCCCAAATTTTTCAATAAAAGGTGTGTCTTATACCTTTTATTGAAATACAGAATATATATACACTCAACATAGCAAGTGTAAATATAACTAGTGTAAACATCTACTAAGGAAAGTAAAAGCCTTGACTGCTAGTCAAGATGGTGGAGTAGGTAAACTCTGTGCTTAACTCCTCCAACAAGCACATCAAAATTACAACTAAATTCTAGAACAACCAATCGCTGAGAGCCACCTGAAGACTAACTAAACAAGTCCTGTAACTAAATATAAAGAAGCACAGTGAGACTGGTAGTAGGGGCAGAGACATGGAACAGGTAGGTCCCATCCCCATGGTGTGGTAATTAAGAATCAGGAGGGTTATCTTGGCTGCAGAGGTCCCCCCTGAAGAGCAAGGGCTACCAGCCTCACACTAGGCTCCCCAGCCCTGAGCACCAGTGCCACGGAGTTCCTGGCTGTGAAACCAGTAGGGGTTTTGCCCAAAAAAGACAAAGGGTATCAAGAGATCAAGACACCTAATCTCTTAATTTAATCTTAAATTTAAATTACACTTGACAGTCAATAAGTTTCAGATGTACAGCATAGTGGTTAGACATGTATATAACTTACAAAGTAATCACCCTGATAAGCCTAGAAGGCACTTAGCACCACAGTTATAATATTATTGACTATATTCCCCATGCTGTATTTTACATCCCATGACTGTTTTGAAAAGTCAGTTTGTATTTCTTAATCCCTACACTTTTTTCACCCAGTCCCCTAACCACCCTCACAGTTGGCAACCATCAATTTATTCTACCAGTTTCTGTTTTGATTGTTCATCTATTTTGTTTCTTCCATATCTTGGTTATTGTTTATGAAATGTCCTTCTTTGTCTCTTATTATTGCCTTTATTTTAAGTCTATTTTGTCTGATATAAGTGTTGCTACCCCAGCTTTTCTCTTTCCCAGCTTTTCTTTTTCATTCTATTTACATAAGATATCTTTCTTCATCCCTTTATTTTCAGTCTGTATTTAGATCTGAAGTAGGTCTCTTATAGGCAGTATATATATGGGTCTTCTTTTCTTACCCATTCAGCCACCCTATATTTTTTATTAGAGCATTTAATACATTTAAATTTAAAGTAATTATTGATAGGCATGTAGTTATTGCCATTTTATTATTTGTATTCTCTCTTTGTCTTAGTATTAAAGAAGTCCATTTTAAACATATTTTTGTAATTCCAGTTTAGTGGTGATGAACTCTGTTAGATTTTTCCTATCTGGGAAGCTCTTTAGTGCTCCTTCCATTCTAAATGAGAGCTTTGCTGGGTAGACTAATCTTGTTTGTAGGTCCTTGATTTTAACCACTTTGAATATTTTTGTGACAATCCTTTCTGGCCTTCAAAGTTTCTGTAAAGAAAACAAATGAACATCTTAGGGATGCTCCCTGGTACAGACTAACTGCTTTTCTTCTGCTATTTTTAAGATTCACTCTTTGTCTTTAATCTTTTTGTCATTTTAAGTATGATGTATCTTGGTGTGGGCCTCTTTGGATCCATCTTGCTTTAGACTCTCAGTGCTTCTTGGGCTTGTATGTCTATTTCCTTTGTCAAATTCAATATAATCCTTATTAAAATACCAATAGCATTTTTCACATTAGTAGAACAAATAATTGTAAATTGTATATAAAACCACAAAAGACACCAAATAGCCAAAGCAATCTTAGGAAAGAAGAAGAAATTTGGTGGTATAATGCTACCTGACATAAAACTATGAAGCTATAGTAAGTAATAAGACATCATGGTACTGGCATAAAAACAGACACATAGACCAATGAAACAGAATAGAAAACCCAGGAGTAAACCCACATCTATATGGCCAATTAATATGTGACAAAGGAGACAAGAACATATAATGGGGTAAAGACAGCCTCTTCAATAAATGGTAGTGGGAAAACTGAACAGATGCATGCAAAAAAATAAAATCAGGCCACTTTCTTATGCCATATACAAAACTAAACTTAAAATGGCTTAAAGACTTAAACATAAAACCAGAAAACATAAAAATCCTAGAAGAAAACTTAGGCCATAAACTCTTTGACATTGCTCTTAGATATATATTTTTTTTTATATGTCTTCTTGGGCAAGAAGAACAGAAGAAAAAATAAACAATGGTACTACATCAAACTAAAATGTTTTGCACAGGAAAGGAAACCATCAACAGAACAAAAAGACAACTTACTGAATGGGAGAAGATATGCACCAATAATATATCTGATGAGGGATTAATATCCAAAACATACAAGAAACTCATACAACTTAACACCAAAAAGACAACCCAATTTTAAAATATTCAGTACATAGGTGGGATATAAAACTGAAGCTCATGGACATAAATTAAAGAGAGGTGGGATGGGAGCAGGGGAGTAAAGAGGGACAAATACACGGTGATGGAATATGATTTGACATTGGATGATGGGCACAGTCAACAGTTCATATGCTATAGAAATGTTTCCCTGAAACCCTAATAATCAACATCACCCCATTACATTTAATTTCTAAAATAAAAATATTTAAAGTGTGAACATCAATGTAAAAAATATATATATTTATTGCAATTAGTATTTTTAGTTACCTTTATTGGCTCCAGCACAGAAAGTAAGAACCAAAGACCAGAAGATTAGGGTCGCCTTGGGCAGCTGCTAATTGAAAGCAGTTCTGAGCTGCGTCTCTGATGTTGAGCTTCTTAAGACTAAGAAGACACAGGTACAGAAATTTTTCTGCTGAAAAACTCTAAATCAAAAAAGAGCTTTATCAAAAAAAAAAAAGCTTATCTCCTAGGAAAAAATAAAATAAAAATGTGTACTAGACCTAAATAGATAGTTCTCCAAAGAGGACATCCAGATGGCCAATAGACATATGAAAAGATGCTCAACATCACTAATCATCAGGGAAATTAAAATTAAAACCACCATGAGATGTAACCTCATACCTGTTGGAATGGCTATCATCAATAAATCAATATGGCAATGATGTGGAGAAAATGGAACACTCATGGGCTGTTGGTGGGTTTATAAATTGGAGCAGCTACTATGGAAAACAGTGTGGAGATTCCTCAAAAACTTAAAAATAGAACTAGTATATACCCAGCAATTCTACTTCTTTATTTGGAGAAATCCAAAACACTAATTTAAAAAGATATGTGCACCCCTATGTTAATTGCAGCATTATTTACAATAGCCAAGATATGGAAGCAACCTAAGTGTCCATCTATAGGTAAGTGGATAAAGAAGATGTGATACATATATACAATAAAATATTATTCAGCTATAAGGAGAATATAATCTTACCATTTATAACAACATGGATGGACCTAGAGTATATTATGCTAAGTTAAATAAATCAGACAGAGAATAACAAATATCATATGATTTCACTTATATGTGGAATCTGAAAAGCAAACAAACAAAACAAAATCAAGTCCATCAATACAGAAAACAAACTGATAGTGGCCAGATGGAAAGAGGGTAGGGAGGTGGGTGAAAACGGTGAAGGGATTAATAAGTTACAAAATAGTCATGAGAATGTGAAGTACAGCATAGGAAATACAGTCAATAATATTTTCTTAACTATGTGCCAGGTGTTTACTAAACTTATGGGGGGATCACTTTGTAAGTTATATATATGTCTAACCACAATGCTGTACATCTGAAAATTATATAATAATTAATGTCAACTGTAATTGAAAAATAAAATAAATTTAAAAATTCTAAAGGTGAAAGGGATTAAGAAGTGCAAATTGCCAGTTATAAAAATAGTCACAGGCCCTGGCCAGTTGGCTCAGTGGTAGAGTGTCGGCCAAGTGTATGGAAGTCCCAGGTTTGATTCTCGGACAGGGTACACAGGAGAAGCACCTCCACCCTTCCCCCTTTCCTTTCTCTCTATCTCTCTCTTTCCCTACTACAACCCATTGGAGCAAAGTCAGCCCAGGCACTGAGGATGGCTCCATGGCGTTCACTTCAGGTGCTAGAATGGCTCTAGTTGCAACAAAGTAACACCCTGGATGAGCAGAGCATCGCCCCCTAGTGGGCTTGCCTGGAGAATCCCAGTTGGGCACATGTGGGAGTCTGTCTCTCTGCCTCCCTGCTTCTCACTTCAGAAAAATACAAAAAAAAAACAAAAATGAAAATAAAAATAGTCACAGAGATATAAAGTACAACATATAGTAAATACTGTTGTTAACTATGTATGGTATCAGATGCGTACTAGACTGATCAGGTATCAGATGCGTACTAGACTTTGTAAGATATAAATGTCTAATCACTATGTTGTACACCTGAAACTAACATACAATAATTTTTATGCCAACTATAATTGAAAAGTAAATTTTAAAAAAGAAAAATAAAGGAAAAGCCTTGGTGAAAATGTTCCAAAATTAATGATTGATATACCTATATATTGAAACTATGAATGTTTTTCTACTTTCTATATTTCCAATTTTTTTTATTAATGAACATTCATTAATTTTATAATTTAAAAAAATCAAGCCTCAATATAGTTTTTAAAAGGCAAGGACAAGGGAGCAAGTACAAATATAAAATAGTTTATTATGGTAGGTTAGATCCTGAATTCTGGATTCAAACACTCTGGGTCTGAACCTGACTCCCAAGTTACTATAGGACCTTTGCTTGCCTCAGTTTCCCACCTGCAAAATGGGGTGACATTGGCTGCCTACCTACATGGGTTAACATGAGGATTAGTGGTTAGCAAAGAGCAGAACACCTTGTAAACATTCAAAATGACAACAGATCCAATACTACAGTGGCTTCAAAGAAAGAGTTCACACAAGGGGAAAGGTTAGCAAATATCACATCTTCATGCGTCAGGAACAACTAATTCAGTGTTGTCTTTCAGGGGACAATTTCCCCTCAGGCAAAATCGATACCCAGATCCTTTATTAATAATTTAAATTCTCCCTTGAAACAGATGAAGAATATGTTGATATTCATTTTATGGGTATTCTTTGGTTTTTGTTCATGTGCCAGCCATAATTTATTAGACAAAGTGCCCTTTGGTTTAAAAAACAAGTCTAAAAATTATGTTAATAAGATCATCAGAGAGCACTAATCATTACTCTAAGAAGAAACGATCTCATAAAAATACTTTGTATGGTGCTAAAAGACGGGAGTAAACCTGAAGATAAAAAGTAATTGTCTGATAGAATCATATTTTTCTGTCAAATGTTTGTTCCAAAAACAGTGAAATCAAAAGGAGATAAGTAAAATCTTATCTCCTACACCCAACATCCTTCTTTCTGTGCAAAATAAAATAAAAACTAAATAAAATAAAGTGAATAACTAGACCTCAATTTGTCCACAATAGGCTTTTAGTAAATATTTGTGGAAAGGACACCCATTTCAGAAACTGTGCTTCTTATTGCTGGCCAATACTCCTTTTTAAAAGAGTGAGGATTCAGTTAAGATTCATAAATATTAAATATTAACCAATAAAAAAGATGCAGAGGATAAGAAAGGATTACAAAGAAAAACAGGTTCTCTCCACTTCCTCCTCCTGAAATGGGGCATCACTGTTGCCATGTGAGAGAGAGAGGATCATGCCTTTCACTTTCCAGAGATATTCTGTAGCCCGAATTTCTAATCTAGATTTCCTTGATCTTTGGAGCCTAGAAATTCTTCACTCAAATATAAGACTGTGCTTCTATTCAAGCACTTGACCTCGTTTGGCAACCATTCTCTGTCCAGGCTCTGTTTTCTCCTTGTATAGAGTGTCTGCCTGCTTATCATGATGGAAAGGTCTTGAACCACGGAGCGGTTCAGGCTTAGATTTGAATCTGGTTGGGCGGAAGCTGTAATCATCTTCATTCAGTCACTTACCTTTACTCACTCTCTTTGTCTATAAATGTGTATCTCACAAGGTTGCAATAGGGTTAAATGAGACAAGACAATAGATGCTAAATGATTGGGCATAGTAGGTAACTTAATCGAGTCTTCTCCCCTTCCCCTGTGTCTTTTTTGGAGGTTAGCAGTCATTCCAATCTTAAAAGCCTTCAGTTTCTTTCCTGTCTTTCCTTCTCAAACCAGAAGGCAAAGTTTTCTGAACTTGGGATTCTTAATTTAGAAGAACATTTGAGCTCCAAGTTAATTTCCACCCCTTCATACTTATGTCCCAGGGGAACTGGAAAGGTAGATTAGTTGGTGGTGAGGGCGGTCCTTTTGGGTAGAGTCTGAGAAGTGGGGCTCTCATTCAGGCCAGTTGGTTCCCATCAATTCTCTTTACCACAATTGAAGTCCCAGTGTGGCTCTTCCCACCTCCCTCCTCAGACCCGCAAAGATTAAGTTGATCAGTCCCTCTGAGCTGTTTTCTTAGGGAGGTGTCAACACTTAGACTCGCACAAGAGCCCTGGACCAGCCCGCCCCTATCCTGCAAAGGAAAGGTAAAAAAGAAACCGAAAAGGTAAGGGATTAGATGTCCCTGGGGGTGCTGGACCTCCTGGAGTTGGAGAGGGAACGATCCCGGTCAACAGCTCCGCTCAGCCTGAGTTTTCTGGCTCCCCTACCGCCCCGCTCAACCTTCTCCCGGAGCAGCCAGAGGACGGGCTGGCAGCCGCGACCCATTCAGGTGCGTGCCGGGAGCCCGGCTCTGCGTTCCTGGCAACCGCCTGAGCGGCCCCTCCGCGTTCCTCCATGCGCCCTGCGCGCAGCGTTCCTAGACGCCGGAGACTGGCAGTGTACCGCATGCCGCACCCGCAGTGGGGAAACTCTACCTGTGGAAGTAATGTGCGCAAAAGAGACCCAGAAGCACTGTCGCAGGGGGGCCAAAGAGAGCACCAGGCTGCCAGAGGAGCATCCCCGCCGGTACCGCGAAAGAGGGCAGCTCCTGCAGGAACCAGGCGGCGCGGGCGGGCAGGTGGGTAGCCCTGCTCAGGCTCCCTGCATGCTTCCCATAGCCGGAGGGCTCCCCGAAGTACAGTAATAGTGCTCCCAGGATGGCCAAAGTGGCACTACCCGCCAGCACCGGACTCTGCCGGCAGTGAACAGGCATCGCCATCGCGCCGTGCTCCCCTCCAGTCGCCGCTGCCTGTGCAGAGGAGAGCATGGCCCCCACTGCCCCTTTATGGAGCGCAAGACACCACTTCGTGTCCGCCCCTTCAGCGTTGGCTCCCGCCCTTCATCCTGCCTCCCACCTGGGCGCGGCCAGCCCTGTCTCTGCCCAGCAGAAATGCCCCTTTCGGGAGGCTGGCGCTTGGTGAGGCAGCCAGGCTGGGAAGAAAGACGAAGGCTTTCATGGGGCTACAAAGTTGTTTTGCAGCCCTCGAGCCTTTGCCAATCCCAGATCCGCACCTCCACCTACGCAGCCACTCTTCTTCGCCTGCCATGGGAAAGCTTGTTCCTCTCCCTTTGAAGATGTAACTTTTGGGACTAGGAAATGAGAGAAAACCACTGGAAAGATTTAACTGAGAACGGTCTCCCGCGTCAGCACACACTCTCCGCGGTAACCACGCTGCCCCTACCCTGGAACCATCCCTCGCCAGGATCTCCCTGGTTCTCTGGTTCCCTACGCTCCTTCAATCCCCCTGGCTCCCACCCAACCCTACCTCGTTCCTTCCGCACTTGGCCCCTTATCTAGGTACTTCCCGCGTCTGCCATATCCTCTGAGTTGGGGCGCTGCACTCCTTCACCCCTGTCAGCATCAGTGTCCCTCTCTGTACCACCACCATGCCCCTAGTGGGTACCAGCCTCCCCCAGCCCTAATTCCTCCAAGATTTTTCTCCAGATCTCCTGGGTGCGCCCCTCGATTTCCGGCCTTTGTGAAAGAGTCGCATCGCTGAGCGTGGGTTTAAAAGCATGAGCTGAGACCGGGAGTAGTGCCGGTGCTGGTGCACCCGAGTCTCTCCTCCCCGGGACCCCTGGAGCTAGGCAGGTTCAGTCTAACGTCTAGGGCTTCTCCTAGACTGAGTAGGGTTCCATATGGTGGTGCCATTGGAGATGCCGCTGCGCTTTGAATACCCAGATGCGCTTCTTTCTCTTCTATTTGCCGTCCTTCTCTCATTCTCCATTCCGTCGTTCTCCAACCTCGTTTAGCACCTATTTCCTCTGCCTTTCTTTTATTCAGCACCCACCTTGGCTCCTTCCTCCGAGGATCGGATCGGTGCCCCTTTCCTCGCGTCCTTTCTTTGACCTAGCTTTCCCCCTACAGGGTTGGCCTCCTCTTCCCACCTGCTGTTGTACACCTTTGTGTCCCACCTTCCTTGATTACTTTATCACCATTAATTCTCTACTCTGTTTCCCACCTCAGACTCCACCTCAGTGTCCCCCCACCCACCCACCCTCTCACCTTCCCACCCCTTTCCCTCTCCCTTTCTTAGGCACTTTCTTCATTCTTTCCCCCTAGCTCCAACTCATTGCCTCTCAGAAGTCCCCCTGAGTATTTCCGGCCACTCTTGCTCTGTTGTACTGGCTGTTTCCAGGAAAGGCACACTGCCCATCTGTCCAGTTTGGGTGTGTTTCCTGATTCCTGGGACACGTGGTATGATACTTTAATGCTACAGGGAACCCTCTGATTGTTGACCAAGAAGTATTTATCATCTCCCTGTTAGGTAATAGTTAAATAGAGTCATACTTCAATTCTCAATTGATAGCATGTAAGAATAAGCCATGCAGACTGAAGCTCTTTGCACAGAGTAATCGAGTGTTGTCTCTTACAGCTCCTGGGAGCTGTTTTTGCACTGGGCTTACAGTGCAGAGCCGGTCCCAGCTTCCTCAGTTACTCCCCACTAGTTGAGAACTCCCAAATCTAGATCTCCAGCCAAGACCCAAGCTTCTGATTTGCATTTCCTCCCTGCATGTTCTTTAGAAACTTCAAATTTAGCCTTACCCAAAACTGAACCAATTTATCTTCCACCAAATGCCCCATCCATACCAAGATCCTCCCTCTGCCATTCCTGGTTATTACAACTTCTCTGTCCTCATAGCCATGGAAAACTATAGATTTCTTGATGCCATATACTATCAGGAGAATAAGCAATGTGACATTTTGAACCCAACTCAGTAGAAGAACTTTTTAAAATGAAATTTCTCCTGTCTCAACTCCCTCCTCTCCTTTTTCCTAACTTTGTGCTATTCTGGCCCTCAATTTCTTTTCACTATTATATCATTATACCAGTTTGCTTTCTCTCTCTCTCTCTCTTTTTTTTTTTTTTTTTTTTTTTTACAGAGACAGAGAAAGGGACAGATAGGGACAGACAGACAGAAAGGGAGAGAGATGAGAAGCATCAATTCTTCATTGTGGCACATTAGTTGTTCATTGATTGCTTTCTCATATATGTGCCTTGACCTGGGGGCTCCAGCAGAGCGAGTAACCCTTTGCTCAAGCCAGTGACCATGGGCTTTAAGCCAGAGACCTTGGGTTCAAGCCAGCAACCTTGGACTTCAAGCCAGCAAACTTTGGACTCAAGTCAGTGACCATGGGGTCATGTCTATGATACCACGCTCAAGCCAGCGACCCCACACTCAAGCTGGTAAACCCATGCTCAAGCCGGAGACCTCTAGGTTTTGAACCTGGGTCCTCTGCATCCCAGTCCAACACTGTATCCACTGCGCCACTGCCTGGTCAGGCCCAGTTAACTTTTGTAGCATAACAAACTACTGTAGAAGTCAGTGGCTTTAAAAAAATCAATTATCTTCAGCTGACCTACACTTGATTAGGCTGATCTTGACTTTGTTCATTCATTCATCTGCTCTAGGGTGGGTTTGGATGGAGAACCTTAGCTGAGGCAGCTCTATTCCACATGGTTCTCATGTGGGATGATTGAGCTAGTCCCAACATACCTATATAATCCCAGTATGAGAAGCACAAGAGTACAAGAAACACACAAGATCTCTTGAGACTCCGGCCAAGAACTGGAACACTTTTACCTCCTATTCATTCTATTGGCCAAATCAAATCACATCTTGTATTCCAGAATCCAAGTGGGAGAGTATTACAAAGTTAGATGGTAAAAAGACAGGGATACAAGGAGAGATGAGATCATTGGAACCAATAATGGAACTGTTCAGCATTACATACAAAGAGAAAATACCCAGATTGTAATATACTGCTTGATTAATTTGCACAAACTGAATACATTGTTATAACCAGCATTTAGGTCAAGAAACAGATTATTAGCATACCAAAAACTCTCCTCATGAAACAGATTATTAGCATACCCAAAACTCTCCTCATGCTTCCCTATATCTCCTCCCAGAATAACCACTACTCTGACTTCTAACACCATAATTTGTTATGCCTGCTTTTTATATTTTATTTTTCAATTACAGTTGACATTTAAAATTATTTTATATTAGTTTCAGGTGTACAACATAGTGACTAGGCAATCATATAAGTTACAAAGTGATCCTCTGATATTCAAGTTTGAACTTTATATAAATGTAATCATATAGTATTCACTCTTTGTGCATTTTAATGGTACCTAAAATTTGTTTCTAATTGTGTATGGTGAGATAAACAGTCACTGAAGTGACTGTCATGAATGAAGTTTATACTCACAGATCACTGTGTTTACACTCACAGAAACAAGAGGCATCGCATGCCACACAAAACCACACGGGGAAGAACCGGGATAAGTCAGAAGGCAGAATGAATGAGAGGAAATGTGGACAAGAGATTTTACTGTGGTTTTTGCAGGAAGGAATGGACAATATAGGGTAAGCAGGTTTAGGATTGTTTATTTTAATTGTCTAGTTTGAATAATTTCAATGTGCTCTTGGTTTTAGGAACCATGTCTAGTTTTCTGGTACCTGTCTTCCGGGGTGAGTAAAGCAGGTGAATAGTGGTCCAGCGTAAGCTTGATGTAAGAAGCGGTTGTGGTATGGTGTGTGTGTGTGTGTGTGTGTGTGTGTGTGTGTCTGTGTGTGTGTGTGTGTCTGTGTGTCTGTGTGTCTGTGTGTCTGTGTCTGTGTGTGTGTGTATCAGAGAGAGAGAGAGAGAGAGATTGAGAAATCACCTGGAAAGTAATAATCCCTGAAGGGCATGCGTCAGTGGTAGGAATTTTTAGAGTGAAGGCATATTTCCTAACAAAATGTCAAATCAATGCCCCAAAGATTATTTCAAAGTAATTTAACAAAGTCAAACACTCTTGAAGGGAAGACAATTAAATCCAGATAAGTCACAATATAGACTTCACAATATCCAACATCCATCTTACATATCCAAGAACATTGAAACGCCCTGAGCAAAATGAACACACACACCTTAATTATACCAAAGCATATCATAACCAAATTGTTAAATATGTTGCATTGACTTGAGGCAACTACTGGAGTTGAACTAACCTTCACAAGCTTACGACAGTTTAACACAAGACTACCCTCACTTCAGACATCAGCAAATCCAAAGGTTTTCTAACCAAACACAGTTAAGAATAACTATCTATAAATTTGAGAATTCCCACTAGCCCCTTCAGGTTCAATAATTCACTAGAACAACTCACAGAACTCAAAAAGCACTATAATTCTGATTACAGTTTTATTACAGAAAAATACAATCAGAACTACCCAAAAGAAAAAAAGTATAAGGATCACTCCCTAGTGGGCTTGCAGGGTGGATCCCAGTTGGGGCACATGCGGGAGGCTGTCTCTCTGCCTCCCCTCCTCTCACTAAAATAAAAATAAAATAAAAAAGAAATAAAGGAAAGAAACATAAGTGAGATCTTGGAGGGTCCCAAATATGAAGCTTCCTTTTTCTCTCCCCATACAGTCAGGATCCACTACCTTCCCAGCACATCACGTGTGACAATATACAGTGTACTGTCTACCATAAAATATACTTAGGTGAGAAATGCTCACCCAAGCTTCAGTATCCAGAGTTTTTATTAAGGTTTCATATGTAGGCACAGTTGGCCAAATCATTGGCCATGTGGTTAAACTCCATCTCCAGCCTCCTTCTGATCCCCAGAGGTCAGGTTGATATCACATGAATCAAAGCCCCAATCTCTAATCACATATTTTGTGATTTCAGCATAGCCCCAATCTGAGTCATCTAGACAGTATAAACTGTCAAGGGCCCCATGTATCTCACAGATACTATTACTCAGAAAAATCCAAGAATTTAGAGCAGCTTCACAGGAACTGAAGACAAGTCCAGCCAATTCTCTCACCCAACAGTTTAGAGGCTATCCCCCAAGAAACTGGCTCAAAGAACTGACCACTCTTTGGCTAAAATTAACTCTTCACTACACACATATCAAGAAGCAGAAGAATGTGGCCCTGGTTGGCTGACTCAGCAGTACAGCGTCGGCCCAGTGTGTGGAAGTCCTGGGTTTGATTCCTGGCCAGGGCACACAGGAGAAGCTTCCATCTGCTTCTCCACCCTTCCCCCTCTCCTTCCTTTTTATCTCTCTCTTCTCCTCCTGCAGCTAAGGCTGCATTGGAGCAAACTTGGCCCTGGCACTGAGAAAGGCTCCATGGCCTCCACCTCAGGCACTAGAATGGCTCCAGTTGCAGCAAAGCAATGCCCCAGATGGGCAGAGCATCACCCCCTAGTGGGCATGCCAGGTGGATCCTGGTGGGGCACATGCAGGTGTCTGTCTCTCTGCCTCCCTGCTTCTCACTTCAGAAAAATACAACAAAAACAAACAAACAAAAAGCAGAAGAATGACACATAACTAAGCAGAAAATAAATCAATAGAAACAGACCTATAAATGACAGAGGTGCTGTAATAACAGGCAAATACTCTAAAATACCTATTTTAAGTATGTTCGATATGCTTAAGGATTTAAAAATGAGCATAATGAGAGAAATGGAAGATATGAAAATGCAATCTCTAACAATGAAGAAAGTTTTAAATGAAAATTTCACTGGTTTTTTCATAACAGGTTTGCTGCCAAAACACAGGTGTCATGAACACTACTACTAAAAACCAAAATGTGAAAGAAAAAGACTTATATCAACATCGTCATCATTGAACACATAGGCTCCAGTGAGTCTACCACAACTGGCCATCTGATCTACAAATGTGGCGGGAATGACAAAAGGAAAATTTGAGCAGAAGGCTGCTGAGATGGGGAAAGGCTCCATCCGATGTCCCAGGATACAGAGACTTTATCAAAAATATGATTACAGCCTGACCTGTGGTGGCGCAGTGGATAAAGCGTCGACCTGGGAACACTGAGGTCGCCAGTTCAAAACCCTGCACTGGTCTGGTCAAGGCACATATGGGAGTTGATGCTTCCAGCTCCTCCCCCCCTTTCTCTCTTTCTCTCTCTCACTCTGTGTCCTCTCTAAAATGAATACAATAAAAAGAAATTAAAAAAATATATATGATTACAGGCACACCTCAGGCTGACTGTGTTGTCCTGATTGTTGCTGCTGGTGTTAGTGAATTTGAAGCAGATAGCTCTAAGAATGGGCAGACCTATGAGTGTGCCCTTCAGGCTTACACACTGGGTTTGAAATAACTGATTGTTGGTGTTAACACATGGATTCCACTGAGCCACCCTACAGCCAGAAGAGATACAAGAAAATTGTTAAAGAAGTCAATAATGTACCTACACTAAGAAAATTGGCTACAACCCTGACACACTAGCATTTGGGCCAAATTCTGGTTGGAATGGTGACAACATGCTGGAGCCAATTGCTCACATGCCTTAGTTCAAGGGTTGGAAATCTACCTGTAAAGATTACAAAGCCAGTGGAACCACGCTGCTTGAAGCTCTGGATTACATCATGCCACCAACTCATCCAGCTGACAAACCCCTGCATGTGCCCCTCCAGGATGTCTATAAAATTGGTGTTATTGGTACTGTCCTTATGGACTGAGAAGAGACTGGTGTTCTCAAACCCAGCATGGTGGTCACCTTTGTTGTAGTCAACATTACAACTGCTGTAAATGGAATGTATCGTAAAGCTTACAGTGAAGCTCTTCCTGGGGACAATGTCAAGAATGTGCCTGTCAAAGATGTTCATTGTGGCAGTATGACTGGTGACAGCAAAAATGACCCACCAATGGAAGCAGCTTGCTTCACAGCCCAGGTAATGATTCTGAACCTTCCAGGTCAAATCAGTGCTGGATATACACCTAGGCTGGATTGTCACACAGTTCATATTACTTGCAGATTTGCTGAGTTGAAGGAGAAGATTGACTGTCATTCTGGAACAAAGCTGGAAGATGAACCAAAGTTTTTGAAATCTGGTGATGCTGCCAATATTAATATGGTTCTGGCAAGCTCATGTGTGTAGAAAGCATTTCTGTCTATCCTCCTCTGAGCTATTTTTTATGTTCATGACAGGAAACAGACAGTTACAGTGGATGTCATCAAAGCAGTGGACAAGCAGGCAGCTAGAGCTTGCAAAGTCATTAAGTCTGCCCAGAAAGCTGAGAAGGCCAACTGAATATGACCCCCAATACCTGACACCCCTGCCTTTTTATTTTAGCAAGAGAGAGAGAAAAAGATATATATAGATAGAGAAACAGACAGACAGGAAGAGAGAGAGATGAGAAGCATCAACTCGTAGTTGTAGCACCTTAGTTGTTCATTGATTACTTTCTCATATGTGCCTTGAATGGAGAGCTCCAACCAAGTCAGTGACCCCTTGTTCAAGCCAGCAACCTTGGACTCAAGCCAGCAACCTTGGACTTCAATCAAGCGACCTTTGGGCTCAAGCCAGCAACCATGGGGTTATGTCTGTGATCCCACGCTCAACCCGGCAACCCCATGCTCAGCTGGATGAGTGCATGCTCAATCTACCAACCTCAGTGTTTCAAACCTGAGTCCTCAGCATCCCAGGTCAATGCTTTATCCACTGTGTCATTGCCCGGCCAGGCTCTGCCACCCCAGTCTTAATCAGTAATGAAACAACAGTCTCAGAACTGTTTGTCTCAATTAGTCATTTAAGTTGAATAGTAAATGACTGGTTAATGATTACAATGCATCATAAAATATTCAGAGGAAAAGAAAAATGTTTTGTGGACCATTTCATGGGTTCTTTTGGGGGGGCAGTTTTTAAGATATTAGTTTTTTAAATCAATACTTTTTAATGGAAACAACTTGACCAAAAACCTGAAACAGGACTTTGAGATCCATTAAAACAAAGATTAATGAGAAAAATAAAAATTTACTGCATGTGATTACCAATAAATTAGACACTAAAAGAAAAGATTAGAAATTTGAATACATAGCAATATGACTTATCCAAAATAGGCTTCTGGTCAAGATGGTGGAGAATGTAAATGTGGTGCTCACATCCTCCCATGACCACATCAAAATCACAACTAAATTATAAAACAACCATCATTCAGAACCACCTGAGATCTAGCTGAATCAAAGTCCTATACCTAAGGATATACAGAAGAGGCCCCATCAAGACTGGTAGGAAGGGGGGAGACACAGAATGGACTGGTCCCACACTTACATGTGGCAATTAAAAATTGAGAGGGATACCTTGGTGCTGAGGAAGTCCCTCCTAAAGAGCAAAGAGTCCCAGTTCCACACCAGGATCCTCAGCCCAGAGTGTCAGGAAGAGAATTCCCATCATTTCTGGGTATGAAAACCAGAAGAAAATGTGGTTGAGTGACACAAAGGCCTGCTAGCAAACATTTCAGGCAATACTCTTAAAGGGCTTGTACAAGGACTTACTCAACGCACTCACTCTGAGCTCCAGCGCTAGGTCAACAACTTGAAAGGTGATAAGGACATATGAGAAGAAACTGAATTGTCTGGCTTTGAATTGAGGGTTCTAGGGGCAGCTTTATCAAACACAGAAGTGCTGTCAGTGGCCACTGTTCTTTTGATGAACTCTGCTCCCACAGCACCAGCAGGCAGGCACCATATCTGAGTCTCCATCATCCTGACTAACATTGTTCTCCCTGTCCTCCTAACTTGTGAGCCCACCCACGTCACTTCTAATGGCTTTTCCAAAGAAATGGCTTGTCTTGGAGCATACTGTGGACTTTCCTAAAATCTCCTTAAGGTTCACAAACCCCAAACAGCAGTATCAGGACTCAGCATGCCATATAACTCTTGCTAAGTGACCCCAAGCTTGACATTAGTAATAGCCATCCTTGATTCACAGCTTGGCCTCTCCCAAGCTACTCCAAGCCCAGCCCAAGTAACAGCCATCCACAGATCACTTTGTAATTTATGCCTAGTGGCCCTGGGAAGGGCACAGGTGGTAGCTGACTTTGACCTGGGAGGCCCCAGAGATAGTGCACCCTGTGGACAGCTTTAAACTGTGACAGAGCATTATGTAACCACCTACATGAACACTCAAGGTGCAAACTAGGTAGGTACCAGAGCCATGCTGAAGCAAATTCTGCTCACTGGAGTCAGCCCTTGTACAGCAACTCTTCCACCATAATTGCAGCACGTCCACCCAGTTGATTGGCCGGAAGATAAATCCAGTTTATTGATGCATCAACAGCAATTAAGGCTCAATTACAATAGGAGGGTGCACAGAGCTAACCTGGGGGAGATGCATTGGGAGCATTGGCTCAGGTGATCAGGGATACTGTGCCACTAAGCCCATGGGAACCCTACTACATAAAGTCACTCTACCAAGAAAGAGGGATATATCAGCTCCACCTAGTACATAGAGAAAAACACAGGGAGGCAACTAAAATGAGGAGATGAAAACAACAACAAAATAGTGTCCCAAGTGAAAGAACATAAGAAATCACCATAAAAATAACTAAGTAAAATGGAGGCAGACAAACTACCAGACACAGAGTTCAAAATAATGGTTATAAGGATATCCAAGGAACTTAGTAAGAACAGCATTGAAAAAAGACCTAGAAACCATTTTTTTAAACTCAGAAATGAAGACTACAATAAGAAGAATACATTAGAGGAAATCAACAATTGACTAGAGGAAGCAGAGGACTAAAGCAGTGATTTGGAAGATAAAGAAGCAGAAAATACCCAATCAGAACAGCAGAAAGAAAAAGGAATTTAAAAAAATGAATATAGTTTAAGAGGCTTCCAGGGTGCCAGGAGAAGAGAGCAAGAAATTGAAACTCTATTTGAGACCTGACCTGTGGTGATGCAGTGGATAAAGCATTGACCTGGAACACTGTAAAGCACTAACCTGGAACACTGGGGTCACTGGTTGAAAACTCTGGGCTTGCTTGATCAAGGCATATATGGGAGCTGATGTTCCTAATCCTGAGCTCACCTCTCACCTTCTTTCTCTGCCTCTTTCTCTTTCTCTCTTCTCTCTAAAAATAAATAATTTAAAAAAATAAAATTTATTTGTAAGTATAATAATAGAGAACTAAAGGAAATAGACATACAAGTCCAGGAAGCACAGAGTTCCAAATAAGATGAATTCAAAGAAGCCCACACCAAAACACATCACAATTAAAATACCAAAATTTAAAGTCAGAGAGAATCTTAAAAAGAGCAAGAAAGCCTGACAAGTGGTGGTGGAGTGGATAGAGTGTCAACCTGTGATGCTGGTCCCAGGTTTGAAGCCCCAAGGTCATGATCTTGAGTTTGGATTCATCTGGCTTGAGCACAGACTCACCAGCTTAAGCGTGAGGTCATCAGCCTGAGTGTGGGACCACCCACATGACCCCAGGGTCACTGGCTTGAGCCCAAAGTTTGCTGACTTGAAACCCAAGGTCACCAACTTGATCCCAAGGTCTCTGGCTTGACCAAGGAGTCACTGGTTGTCTGGAGCCCCTTGGTCAAGGCACCTATGAGAAGCAATCAGTGAACAACTAAAGTGCCATAGCTATGAGTTGATGCTTCTCATCTCTTTCCCTTCTTGTCTCTCTCTCTCGCTTGCTCTCTCGCTCATGAAATAAAATAAAATAAGCATTCAGATTATTTTCTTAAAA
This sequence comes from Rhynchonycteris naso, assembly GCA_037038555.1. Classification (NCBI taxonomy): domain Eukaryota; kingdom Metazoa; phylum Chordata; class Mammalia; order Chiroptera; family Emballonuridae; genus Rhynchonycteris; species Rhynchonycteris naso. Next base: position 202,053,659 of record CM072998.1, on the reverse strand, counting down.
AAGAAAAACAGCCAGAGAAAAGCAGTTAGTTATCTTACAAGGGAGCTCCCATAAGACTGTCAGCTGATTTCTCAGCAGAAATTTTGCAAGCCTGAGGGATTGGCACAAAATATTTAAAGTGATGAAAAGTAAGGACCTACAACCAAGATTACTTCATCCAGCAAAGCTATCATTTAGAACCCAAGGATAGATAAGGAGCTACCCAGACAAGAAAATGATAAAGGGGCTTATCATCACCAAACCACTATTACAAGAAATGTTAAAGGGACTTCTTAAAGAAAAATAAAAGAAAGATAAAAATATGAATAATAGCCCTGGCTGGATAGCTCAATTAGTTGGAACATCATCCTGAAGCATAGAGGTTGCCAGTTTGATCCCTGGTCAGGGCACATACAGGAGCAGTTTGATGTTCCTGTCTCTCTGTCTCTCTCACCCAGCCTCTCTCTTTCTCCAAAAAAAAAAAAAAGAAAAGAAAAGAATAATAATGAATAATAATGGCAATAAATGCATATCAACAATTACCTAAGGTGCAAATAGATTAAAACACTAATTTGAAAGAATGTATGTAACCTTATGTTCATTGTAGCATTATTTACAATAGCCAATATGTGGAAGCAACCCAAGTGCCCATGGGTAGATAAGCTGATAAAAAAAAGTTGTCATATACATATTACTTGGCTATAAAAAAATGAAATCTTACCATTTGTGACAGAATCAATGAACCTGGAGAGTATTATGCTAAGCAAAATAAGTCAGTCAGAGAAGGACAAATACCTTATGATTTCACTTAAATGTGGAATCTAAAGAACAAAATAAATAAACAAACAAAATAGAAATGGATAAAGATATAGAGAACAGGCTGATAGTTGCCAGAGTGGATAGAGAACTTGAGGAGCTGGGTGGAAAGGTGAAGGGGTTAAGAAATACAAATTGGTAGTTACAAATAGTCACCAGAATGTAAAGTACAACATAGGGAATATAGTTAATAACACTGTAATAACTACATATGGTTCCGGGAAGGTACTAAAAATATCAGGAGAACACTTTGTAAAGTATATGATTGTCTAGTCACTATGCTGAACACCTGAAACTAATACAAAATAATATTGAATGTAAAATAAATAAATGCAAATGGATTAAATGCTCTAGTCAAAGGATAGAGGGTGACTGAATGGACAAGAAAATGAGACTGTTACATATATTGTCTACACAAGACTCACTTTAGATTGAAAGACACACACAGGCTGAAAGTAAAGAAATGGAAAAGATTTTTATGAAAATGGAAACAAAAAAACCTGGGAGCCCTGGCCAGTTGGCTCAGTGGTAGAGCATCAGCCCAACATGTAGAAGTGCTGGGTTTGATTCCTGGCCAGGGCACACAGGAGAAACACTCATTTGCTTCTCCATCCTTACCCCTCTCCTTTCTCTCTGTCTCTCTCTTCCCCTCATGCATCCAAGGCTTCATTGGAGCAAAGTTGGCCTGGGTGCTGAGGATGGCTCCATGGCCTCTGCCTCAGGTGCTAGAATGGCTCCAGTTGCGACAGAGCAATGCCCCAGATGGGCAGAGCATCGTGCTCTAAAGGGCATGCCCGGTGAATCCTGGTCAGACACATGCAGGAGTCTGTTTCTCTGCCTCCTGCTTCTCACTTCAGAAAAATACAAAAAAATAAATAATAAAGCTGGGATAGCAATACTTATCCTCGACAAAACAGACTTTAAAGCAAAGGCAATAACAAAAGACAAAGACAGACCCAGAAATTCTGCTTCTGTGTATTTATCTGAAAAGAAAAAAAAAACTCCAAAGCACTAAATTGAAAAGACATATTGTTGGGCAGATAAAATATATTATGTTCACTTTGTTAAAGATGGAACTGCCCACGTGGAAGCCTGTCACCCAGGTGATAATATTAGTTGCCCTTCTTGCTTGGGATGGGCGTGATTTGTTAATATGTGTTGGGGGAGAAGTTTCACGCCAAAAGGTTTTAAATTTATTTTATTTTTATTCCATTCATTTTAGAGAGGAGACACAGAGTGAGAGAGAGAGAGAGAGAGAGAGAGAGAGAGAGAGAGAGAGAGAAAGAGAGAAAGGGGGGAGGAGCTGGAAGCATCAACTCCCATATGTGCCTTGACCAGACCAGTGCAGGGTTTTGAACTGGCGACCTCAGTGTTCCCAGGTCGACGCTTTATCCACTGTGCCACCACAGGTCAGGCTTGCGCCAAAAGGTTTTAAAATGAAGAAAGATCACATTGTTTCGGGGGAAGAGTGACTATGTTCTAGAAGAAGCCCATGCTGTAGGAGAGCAGGAAAAGGCCATGTGAAGGAGAGGAGAAGCAGCCAAGATGGTGGAGTGCTGAGGAAGAAGCCAGTTTGTGCAGAGTTTGTGTAGAGAGAAGGAGATGGGAAACAGAGGTGAATAAGTCTAGTGAGCTACAAGCCTTTGATGCTAGGAAACTCGGATAAGTTAGTAGCTTTGTGAGCACTGAATGAGTAGGTTTTGGAGCCCAGTGTGTGTTTTTACTTGCCCACCGGGTGCAAGCTAGGATTAAAGGTGATGGCTCACCCGTTTTTGGCTCTATTGTTTCATTACCGTCTGTCCGAATCAAACCTGAACCTGCATGGGCCAGGTGGCTACGATGGTGGCTGTGGCTACTGACTTTGCATTTGGCATAGTCTGTGGCAGGATTTGGATCAGTTCGGCATCACCACTTTTGAGCAGTGGAGTACAGGAGTGACTGCTGTTATGGTTTCCCATGGCTGTCCTTTTGGGGGCCATAAGCTGGCTGACTTTTACAGCCATGTATGAGGAAACCGAGAGCTCGGTGGAAGAGGCTGCCCGGGACCTGTCAACCAAGCAGTGGAAGGAACTGGAGCAAATGTGGAAGAAAGAGATGCCGACCCTGGAGCTGGAGCAAGCACTGGAGGAGGCCGACCAGGTTGGTGAGATTTGCTTGGAAATGGAGCAGCCACTGAAGAAGGAATCACAAGTTCATGAGTTGCAGATTTCCCTGGACATTGTGGAAAGCCAGCAGCAGCAGGAGGCCGGGGCTGAGGCTGGGCCCACAGCTGCAAGGCCGGCAGCAGGAGCTAATGTTTCCAGTTACTCTTTGGAGGATGAGAAGAATCAGTCTGGAGTTGCAATCCACAGTCTCCAGAAGATGAAGGCCCAGCAGCAAGGAGTACCTACTACTCCCCTGGTAGGTCTGCAATTTTGGGACATAGAGGTGGATGCCATCATGCTCTCCGGAGCAGAGATGGAAATGCTGACTGCTATTGCCACATGCTCCTCCTTGGGACAGTGTAAGACCTTCCAGGATGGCAGGGATGAGGGGGGTGGCTGAGGCCTTATGTGCGTGGACTGATTCCTTGACTATGACCGGAATGGGCACTGGCTCCTTTGTTGGATGGACTTATGGATTTTGGACAATGTGAAATACCCTGATGGGGATGAGGGGGCGGCTTTGCTGGAGGCCCTTGTCCTGCCTGGAAAGTTTCAAATGGCTAGAAAAAAGGCCAAGGACATTTTGCACTTTTGGCAAAGTGCTCAGAGACTGGTGAAATGTACCTTTGTAATTGTTGAAATTGTATGATTTGTCATGTTGTTGTAATTTGTGTAATGTGCCTAATTTCCTTGCATAGGGATGCCAGTGGTGTAGATTGTGGGTAGTAAAGTGAGCATAGGGGTATATTGTTGGACAGATAAAATATATTATGCTTACTTTGTTAAAGATGGTGCTACCCACATGGAAGCCCGTTGCCCAGGTGATAATATTAGTTGCCCTTTTTGCTTGGGATGGGTGTGATTATGTTAATATGTGTTGGGGGAGGGCTTTTGCACCAAAAGGTTTTAAAAGGAAGAAGATCACATTGTTCCAGGGGAAGAGTGACTACGTTCTAGGAGAAGCCCATGTTGTAGGAGAGCAGAAAAAGGCCACGTGGAGGAGAGGAGAAGCAGCTAAGATGGTGGAGTGCTGAAGGAGAAGCCAGTTTGTGCAGAGTTTGTGCGGGGAGAAGGAGATGGGAAAGAGAGGTGAATAAGGCTGGTAAGCTAGAAAATTTTGATTCTAGGAATCTTGGATAAGACAGTTGCTTTGGGAGCCCTGAATGAAAGAGAAGTGTTTTCCCACTCTGTGTATTTTTTGCCCGCTGGGTGCAAGCTAGGATTAAAGGTGATGGCTCACCAGTTTTTGGCTCCGTGGTTTCATTACTGTCTGTCCGAATCAAACCTGAACCTGCATGGACCAGGCAGCTGTGATGGTGGCCATGGCTACTGGCTTTACACATATAGATCCATATGTGTATTGCAGCATTATTTACAATAGCCAAGATATGGAAGCAACATAAGTGTCCATCAGTGGATGAATGGATGAATGGATGTTTGAGTCCTATTTCATATACAATGAAATAGGACTCAAACATAAAGAAAAGAAGGAAATCTTGCCATCTGCAATAACATAGGTGGACCTAGAGGGTATTGTGCTGAGTGATATAATTCAAACTGAGAAAGGAAAATGCCATATAATTTCACTTGTATGTAGAATCTAAAAAGGAAAATAAATGAAAAAGCAGAACAGAAACAGACTTATAGATTCAGAAAACATTTTGATGAGGTTACCAGATGGGAGGGAGGTGGAGGGGATGGGTGAAAAAGGTAATGGTTATAATAAGTACAAATTGGTGATTACAAAATAATCATGGAGATTAAAAGTATAGTATAGGGAATATACTCAACAATATTGTAATAACTGTATGATATCAGATGAGTACAGTACTAAACTTATTGGGGTGATTACTTTGCAAGTTATATAAGTGTGGAATTACCGGGTTATATACCTGAAACTAATATAAGGCTATATACTTCAACTGTAATTGAAAATTTTTAAGTATTTTTTAAAAATAAAAAATTAAATGATTTTTTAAAAATTCTCTAAAAGAAACACATAGAGAAATAAGAAATGGGAGGAGGGGGGAAAGGAAAGAATGAAGACTCCATGACTTGTTTAAGTGGAAAAAATTTTTTAATCTAACATATATGTAATAGAATCCCTGAAAAGGAAAGAAAAAAAAAAAAACAGAAAAACTGCAGAAATGATGTTTGGAAACGTTTTAAATTTGATGACAATTCCATCTTATGAATTCAATAACCTTAATAAACCCTAAGCAAAATAAACACACACCCAAATCACACCAAGGCATTTCATAATCAAATTGCTGAGAACCAGTCAAAAAGGGGAAAAACTTAAAAACAACCATGGGGGAAAATGACATTGAGGAACAAAAGTAATAAATACAACAGATTTCTCAGAAACTATGCAAGCCAGAAGATAATGGAATTAATATATTTGAAGTGCTGAAAGAAATCTTTTTTCAACCAAGAATTTTATATCCAATGAAGGTATCCTTCAAAATTAAACTTGAGTCTTGCTTCCAGGCATGATGAACACACACACACACACAGCTACTCACATACACATCATGACTTTCTTCAGCAACCTCCTCTAGCCAGAACAGAAACCTAGGCTAGTGAGAAAAGAAAACTCAGATGCACATTCCATCTTAACCTTACATCATCACCTATGTGCCCCTGTCCTAGTCCCTCAGGGCCCTATCATATTCTAGAGAATTAAAATGTTGATCAAATAAATTCTCTATGATAGTGGGCCATTCAGCTCTCTTAAACTATTCCAATGTGCTTCTATTCCCAGGTGATATCAAATGTCAACAAAATTTAACTTTTTATTTTTCTGAAGGACCCCTAAACAATGACTCAGTGAGGATTTTAAAACATAGTAGCAGGTCATTCTGGAAGATATTTGAGGGTTACACAGAGCTTTCAAATTATATCATCACGTTAGAATCTGTTCCACGGGATACTTTATGTATTAATGTGATCCATTCCCCTAGTAGTCAGCCAAAAATATCATTAGAAAGAACAAGAGACATCCCTTCTATGTCCTGAAGGAGACTTGATAGGCCATTAGTCAGGGAAGTGCAGATCAAAGGATATAAGCTATGGGGGTGGACACAGACCACAGCTCTGCTGGGCCAAGTTCACTGTGTTCTTGGAGAAACAGGTCCACACAAGGAAAAAAGAACTAGGTCAAGGCTAAGGTCTAATAAAGGAACAGTGCATGTGGGGAGTAGGAGCTGAATGAATCTGAAAGCAAGGAGCTTTAAATCCACCTCTGGGAAAACAATAACAACCAAAAAGACCCCACTTCCTTCCAGACCCAAGATTCCAAGTAAAGCAATTTTTCCTTGGAAAACCAAAAACAGTGGTTCCTACACTTTGACAGTTTGCCACTTAATATTTTTTAATTGACCCAAGAATTGACAACTTTTCATTTTGCTAATTGTATACAGATTTTTAAACTTCTGCCATTATAATTATTTCATACAAGAAAATAATATTTTGAAATCAAAAAAAGTAAAAGTCTTGTGCTCTCTGGAAACACTGACAAAACCAAATTTCTTGCCCTACAAGACAGACTACCATTTGAGGATCCCACCGAGATATTGCCTGAAGGTCAACCAGCCTTGCTCAGTGCTTTTTCCCAGCAGAACCCTCCAACATCAGCACCGATCACTGGTTTGCCCTCTCCACATGCTGCTCTATGTTGTAGGATCCGTGCCTCCCCCACTTTTCTAAGTAAAGCAATGTAATCATTTGAATGTTTATCGAAGTAGGCTGCAAGATACAGGAGGAAAGAAACTTCTGAAGAACTTCTTGTGGCACCAGGGAAGGATTTGGATGGAGGCAAAGAATTCAGAGCAACTGAATAGGAAGTATGATAAGTTGAAAAGAGTTTGAACTTAGAATGAAGAGACCTAGGTTTTGGCCCCAACTCTACCGCTAACAAAGTTCTTACTTTCTCTGCACCTCCTTGTCTTCATCTGTAAGTGAAAGGATAGCCTAAATTTTTCAGTGAATCCTCTGAGGTTAAAAGTTAAAATATCAACTATTTAAATACCACTCTCTGTTTTTCTCAAATCTGGTGGTTTCAGTGACAGGTAGAATTATATATTTCTACACAGGAGCTTCCCATTTTCTCCTAAGCCCCAGGTCTCCACTGGGCCAGAGAACACAAGTATGTCAGGATAAATGACTCTCAGAGTTAGAAGAGACAAATAACTGATCCCAGTCAAACCTCCCTAAGGGGGTAGAGGGGAGGCCACAAGCTGTGTAAAGCTATCCGAATGACTGTTTCTCTGTCCCGGACTGTTTGATCCCCAGAGAGAAAGAACACAAGGCCTCAGGGCAGGATGGAACTGCAAAAGAAGTCCTTGGACACATGGTCACTCCCTGTGATCTATGTCCTGGCTAGTTGTCCTGCTGACCATTTTCCAACCTTGTCATTAAGGGCTTTGAAGTTGACAGTGATGGAATAATCCTATCACTCTAACCAATAACTTTCAGTTCCCTCTCCACTAATCCCAAAGACAAATCAGGACATCTTTAGCTACAAAACGTTTTTTAAATTTTAATTAATGCAATTTTCAAACATACGGAAGAGTAAAGAAAATGCTATAATGAACTCTCATATCCTCATCACCTTGCTTTTTAAATTGTCGATATTTTGAAATATTTGCTTCTTTTAGTTTTCTTCTTCTAGAGTATTTTTGAGTAAATAGCAGACCTTACAATATCTCACCCCTATGTACCTTAGTATGTATCTCTGAAGAGTAAGGGCCTGTTTTTACATAGTTACAATAGCATTTTTCATACCTAACAAAATTCACAATAATCTAATATCACCTAAGACTGAGTCTATATTTAAATTTCCCAGTTCTCTATCCCCCAAAAGATTCCTTTTATAACCAGTTTATTCAAGCCAATGTCCAATCAAGTCCCACATGTCGCATTTGGTGAATGTGGCTCTGAAGTCTCTTTTAAGTGAGGACAACCACCCTCTTTTTTTTCTGTTACTGAACAGACCAAAGTAATTGCCTTATAGAACAACCACATTCTAGGTTTGTCTATTTGTTTCATTGTGGTTTAATTTAATTCTTTCCTGTATCCTCTGTATTCTTTATGAACTGAAATAGGTCTAAAGGCTTTATTAGATTAGACGTTATAAGCAAGAACACCTCATTGGTAATGCTGTGTGCATTACCACCAAGCACTGCAACTGGAGACAGCACATGGCCTCTGGTAATTCCACCATTGGGCTGTTTATTCGATCATCGGGGCAAGGTGATGATTACCAGGTCCCTCCACTACAAATTTCTATTTTTCCCCTTGGGACCAGCTCAGGGTCTGGGCAGTGATTCTTTTTGACGATCCAATTCCCCAACTCCTTCTGTTTTTTAGCAGTCATTCTTCAGTAAGGAAGATCTTTCCTTAAAACTCAAATTAGTGTAGCTGTCGAGTAGAAGTTCCTGCTCTGTGCTTGGTTCTTTCCCTTAGATTACTAACATCCAGAGTAAGAAGCTGCTGTTGCAGTAACCTCAATGGTTAGTAAGCAAGGTTTTGCCTTGTTTGGGATTTTTCTCAGTGTGATTAGAGATTTGGGGTTTTTTTATGTTTAATATGTTTTAATCATTTATAGTCATTGTTTTTTTTTTATCTTCAAATTGTTCCAACTCTGGCCAGTGGGATTCCTCCAGGCTGGCTCCTGTATTCTTTTGACATGATATCATTAATCTGAGTGCTTACTTGCTTTCTGAAAAACAAGTTATTTTAGGCTCATCCTAGACATTCTCTGCCCCAGACCTGAAACCAACCAACTCCCCAAGGTGTCATATACTTTTTTTATAAAATGGTATGGGAAATGGTATTTATAAACCAAACTCTGGCTACTAGGGATACTCTGCTACTGGAATACCATTGAATAACATTTTTAGTACCTATCTTTGCATGTTTTACAATTATTTTGGCTTCCACTATTGGGTTTGACAGCTTTATATTATATCCTTTAGTTAAACCTGTGTGGCAGTTTAACTGGTTTTTAGCTGGTTTTATTTCCTCCCTCCTTTCCTCTTCTCCTCCTATTTTTATAGTTTTGATTTTTTATACTTTATTAGACACATAACATTATCAGATACAGAAATTTATCGCACAATTGTGAAGCCTAGAAGTCTGAGATCAAGGTATAGCCAGGATTGATTCATTCTGTGGTCTGTGAGGGAGAATTTTTTCCATGTCTCTGTTTTAGCTTCCGGTGGGTTTCTGGAGATTTGGTGTTCCTTGGCTTATAGATACATCACCCTGATCTCTGCCTTCATCTTCACATGGCATTATCCTGGTATGTTTCCATCTCTGTATCCAAAATTCCCCTTTGCATAAGGATACAGTCATATTGGATTAGAGCCACCCAATGACTTCATCTTAATTTGGTAATCTACAAAAACCCTCTTTCCAAATAAGGTCACGTTCACAGGTACTGAAGATTAGGATTGCAACATCGTTGGGGAGGCACAATTAAGCCCATAACAGCATACCTCAACAAAGTACAGAACTTACTCAGTACACTAATCATAGTCAAATTAAGCTAGTCATCAGTGTTAAAATAAAAGCTAGAAAATCTCCAAGTGCTTAGATTTAATCAGTAATAATTCTAATAACCCATGGGTCCAAGCAGAAATCTCAAATGAAATTAGAAAGTATTTTGAGCTGTGTGGTAATAAAAACAGAACATCAAAACTTGCAAACAGTTAAAACAGTGCTTAAAGGAGCATCTATAACATTAAATGTCTATATTACATAAGAAGAAAAGCTGGAAATCGGTTATTAAAGTAGCAGACTTAAAAGATTAAAAAATAGAACAAATTAATCCCAAAAGACTATGATACAGAACAAGATTCTTTTCTATGTCTTGGTGAAGGCAAAATTCATATCTAGAGTCTCTCCAACAATGGTAATATCAACATCTCCACAGTCGGTTCTTTCTGCTAGAACTCTATTTATGTCCAATTCTAATTTCATTTCTACTGTTATTGCTTCTTGTTTCCTTTTGGCATTTTCTTCTTTGTTGGGCAATTCTGTCTTTAAATTTTCATTCACTTTAATTTCCATTAAAAAATTTTTTTCAATTAAAAAAAAACCAGTCACAGGAAACAAGGAAGAAATACAACTACAAATGGCATTCCTGTCTGTGGATGACCTGAGTAACAGAAACTCAGTGACCAATCACCAACAGTCTTTGAAAGAAGTGAAGTGATTGGTCAGTGGTCATGATACATAGCTGTTATTTGAATAGTGGTTTGTAAATCAAAGAGTTAGCGGGGAAGTTTGTACTTTATGCAATTACTCACAGTTAATGTAGCACGAAAATTGAAATCTGAACTGTGTTGATGTAAGATTGCTGTTACTTACCTAATCGTGCATGTTGGAATCATGCCCTAAAGTAAGGAATGCTTGTGTATTATAATTGCACTGATTCTACATGCCTCATAGGAAGGAAGACAGGAAAAAACTCCACAGTGGGTGCCATGCCACATTGGCAGCCAAATTTCCTTATATTCTGCAAGCACAGTATAGTTCTTTTCACCACATTCTCCAGGATGCCAAGTCACCATTAGGGCACTTGGGAGTCTGGTGATGGAAGGAGTCCAGTTTCTAATACATGTTCCATTCATCATTAAATGAATAGGCTGTGACTTTCAATTATCATTAATGTCTTATCAAAGCATTTTTTTCTCTTCCCTTGTCTGATTTTTTTTAAAGGGGTTATTTTTGGAAAGTACGACTTTTACTATTTGAGAATTAAAATTTCTGCTGAAAAAGCGATCTTCAGTTTAATTATAAATAATAATAAGAAAGTATTCTTGATTCCAAAAGTTTGCTTTGGGGCCAACTTTTTAAAGCACTCCTCTGTCCCCATTCCAACAAAATTAATAAAACAATCCCACCTACCTTCCATCATTACCTCTACCTTACTCTCTGTTCACAGAGATAACTGTGTATCCCTCTGTCCTTCTCCCAGAAACCTGTGCAAGGCCAAGGGACCAATCTGCCTGTGACCTGGGTGTGTGAGAATGACTGAAAAGGAGCCCAGCTCACTTCAGAACCTGACCGATGTTCACGCCCAGAGGCCAGATGCAGAAAGCCCTGCAGTTACTCCACCTACTGTTTGGGTGACTTTCTGTCTACATCAGTGACAGTGACTGGATCTTCTCTCCCTAAGTTCTCCCTTCATCACGGACTTTACAGCCATCAACTGTTTAGTCCAGAATTTACTTTATAGCTTCATTAGGAAATTACTGGGTGTAACAACCACTTTGAAATTAAGTAAACTCGGAGTTCAGGGTCATAACCTTATGTGATATTTCCCTTTCCCAGGTCACTCTCCATTCCAAAGCCATAAATGTTTTCATTAATCCTCTCAGACTGTTGGGAAGTCAAGCCTTTTCTGCCTGGGTCCGAGTGGCTGTCTTCAAAACCACAAGAACAGTGGTTCTTAACCTGGGTTCTATCGAACCCTTGGGGTTCGATGAGTCGGTCTCAGGGGTTTGGAGAAGCTTCTGCCGCAGAGGCCAGAATAAAGTAATACCATAATTTGTTGTGAGTTCATGCACTTTGTTGGTTTTGTTCTTTGAGCAAGGTGATGTTCATGCATGGCTCATTTTGTGTACCAGTAAAAAAACATATACCTATGTCTTGAATTTGGAAAAAAAAAATTATATTTTATTTATCACTAAAGAAGGGTTTGGTGAATGCGCATATGAAACTGGTGGGCTCGGTACCTCAAAAAAGGTTAAGAACCACTGCACTAGAATCCAAGCTTGTGATAGCATCATTTTCCACTCTACCCCAGCCATGTGCTCTAAAATGGCCACTAAATGAAAGGGCTATTTCCCACACAGAGCCACAGAAAGAAGGGAGAAATGTGAGGGCTGTGAAAAGAATGACTGTGAGATCCTTCAGCTAGAAGAGACTCAGAGATTAGACAGTGGATAGCCATCCAAGAATTTTGAGTGCTGGACCTGTGTTTGAAAATCTAGTTGCGAGGGTTCAGTGTGATGGTCCTTAGTTACTGACACTGCCCTGGAAAGTGCTGTGCTGGGCACTAGGGAAAGACAGGACAAGAAAGGCCAGATACCCTGCCCTTAAGAAACTCCGATCCTGCAGGTGAGACAGAAACAAAAATCAACATTTCGTGGAACAGTGTAAGACACCAAGTACTGGTGTCTGAAGTGGAAGAGCAACTATCTCCATGTGAAGGATAAAGACTGTCTGTGAAGGAGGGAAAGTTAGAACTTAACTATAGAGAAGAAATATAAATTGATTATGAGAGTAAAAATCAGGAAGAGCATCCGTGACAGAGGGGATTTCATGAGAGAAGGTGTGGGAAGAGGAAAACTCAGTGCACATCCCCAGAGTACCGGGAAGCTATAGAATAGGGTGCAGAGGAGGGGGAGGGATGTTGGGTTCGGGCTCCCCCCAGTGTCCTGAGGCCACTGGGCAACAACGCTGACTCAGAGAAGGTGTCATGGTTCACGAGGTCAAAGAACACAGCCTGCTGCCCACTGAATTGTTTGTCACCTCTGGTCACCACCTCTCCACATTCCCTGCCCCCGCCTGGCCAACCTTTGCTTTGTTACTTAGTACAAAGTAAGTTTGCACAGGCAACCATTAAAACTAAAAGCCTGACTCCCATTTTAAGGGAAATATTTTTAAAGTCTCACCTAAAAAAGCTGACTCTTGTAAACATTTGCTTTGATGTAGATGTCTTAACTATTCTCGTGCATCGGAAATAGCAAACAAGAGATGGATAATAATATAAAGGTCTGAGTACATGGCAGAGAGACTTGGGCTTCAGTTTGGCCAGTGAAGCTAGCTAAGAGGTGCATAGCATGGTCCAGAGTGCAAACCTCTGCAGGGGGCACTTCACCAGGAAGAACTCTGTGCAGGGGACCTCGAGGGGCTGCCAGGATGCCAGCTTCCTACCACAACCAGGCACTGTGTGGCTTAATGGAAAGAGCCCCACCTAAGTGTCTTGGGATCCATCCTGGATCCACTGTCACTTTCTGTGTGACTCTCTCGGCACCCCATTTTACACCTCTGTGCTTCAGTTTCCCCTGCTCAAGATGAAGACTTGCTGAAAGGCTAAGGGCTTTAATGTCAATGTTTTGATATTATTAAGTGCGTGACTTGGGGCAAATTACTTAACCTATGTGAGCCTCATCATCTACTGTATTAAGAGAAAATATTACCTACCTGAGGTTGTTGTGAGAAATAAATGAAGTAATGCATATAAAAAATGTCTGGCACAGTATCTAGAAAGTAGCTGGTGCTTGTTCCCTTACCTGACTTTTGAAAGGATTCTTTGGAGGCAGGAGTTAAAACAGGTAAAAAAGATCTCAAGCTCGACCCCACTCCTTTTCTACTTTGGCTGGAACATCACAGAGGGGACTTCCCCCACCTCAATTTCCTGTCATTTAGAGGACCATAAAAAAATCACTATCTAGTGAAAGGAACAAGGACGAGCCATGTGGGCAGTCACCCCACCAGCAGCAGAAGCAGATGACCACCCTAACCCTCCACTTGCTCACATTTAATAAAAACCTTCCACTAAGACCTCACTGGCATTTATTCTCCTAAGTCACTCGCTCTCACTCCTCGAGTGTGTCCTATCACTTTAACAAATTTATCATCCTTTCATAATCTTTCTGTCATGCTCTTGCATTCCTTCTTGTTTCGTGACAAGTACCTAGATTGGGTTGAGGCCTCCTTCGGCCTTCCCATGTGCCTTCCGACATCACTTTGAGTTACAACAATCTCTAGTTCCATCACAGAAGGCCCTCACACCTGACCATAGAGCCTGCAATCAGCATGGATGGAAATTACCAGTCACAAATCAGAGTAAACATTTTCAGAAGAAGGCCAATAGAGAATTAGGTTCCAAGGCCAAATCCCATGATTTAGGATCCACTTTCCTCTGTGCCAGCATTTTCTTTAACATGCTTGTTTAAAAAAAAAAAAAAAAAACTCTAGGATCATCACCTGATGATTACAAAGCAATATGTCTGGAGAGAAACCTGGACATCCCTATATTTCATTACTACTGACACCTCCAAACCCTGTGGGGGCAGGTGGAGTGGGAGCGGTTCATCCCAAAGAGGCAACCTGAGAAGGAGCGCTGGGTGAGGTTCTCCCTGAGCTTCTAGCCTCCCCCTTCACCATTCTCTGACCTGCTGTGCTGCTGGCTCTGTCCACTGCTCACCCTGGCACCCACGTGTGCCTGGAATTGGTCCAGTTCCTACATCAGTTCTGCTGCTTCTCAGCCAGCTTTATTTGGGGACTGACATTGTGGGCATCTGTTTTTTGAGGGGCGTGGCTACTCCTTTCTCCCCCTCCAGAGAATTTTGGCTGGGTGTGCCCTTGTTCAGCCTGCATCGGGGAAGAGGTTCATCCTGTCGGTTTTCACATTTGTGTACTTTGTGTTGAAAATGGATTTGAAAAGGAGATTGGAATTAAAAGCTAAAGAAAGCAATGAATTCTCAAATGTCCTCACTTTCCATTCGTGACATTATCTACCAGGGACTTTCAACATCTGTCAGAGGCCCTTCAAGCTCACAGGACTGCTAGAAGGCAGATTGAACCAATCATTGCACTTCAAGAATATTCATATGTCTGTCACACCTGTCAAAACACAAACCCCAGACTAGTGACTGTTACAAAGTGGCACATACCCCAGATTAAGCCTGCCTAGCGACCTCCATGAATACAGCAAATGGCCCTGCTGTGCCCACTCCCAGGGCTCACAGCACAGCCTAGTGCCTAACCAGCTGCCACAGCTCTTCACTGCTGTTGTGTCCCCTCTGCTCCTGGGCCCCCCACTCTGCCTGACCCCCCTCTCAGGTTCCCTTCTACCCTGGCCTCTGATTCTAGTCTCTCCCAGTGAGGAGGACTACAAGGAACCCTGCATAGTGCAGCAAAGCCAATGATGCACCATGAGATCACAATGCTCAGTGAAATAAGCCAGTCAGAGAAGGACAAAGACTGTATGGTTTCACTCAGAAGTGGAATCTAATGAACAAAATGAGCTAATCAGCAAATAGGAACATACTCATCAATAAAGAACAGACTGAGCCCTGGCCAGTTGGCTCAGCGGTAGAGCGTCAGCCTGGCGTGTGGAAGTCCTGGGTTCGATTCCCGGCCAGGACACACAGGAGAAGCGCCCATCTGCTTCTCCCCCCTCCCCCCTCTCATTTCTCTCTGTCTCTCTCTTCCCCTCCTGCAGCCAAGTCTCCATTGGAGCAAAGTTTGCGTGGGCACAGAGGATGGTTCCATGACTTCACCTCTGGCGCTAGAATGGCTCCCACCACAACAAACCAATGCCTCAGATGGGCCGAGCATTGCCCCTTCGTGGGCATGCCTGGTGGATCTTGGTCGGGCGCATGCGGGAGTCTGTCTCTCTGCCTCCCTGCTTCTCACTTCAGAAAAGTTCAAAAAAAATAAAAAAAGAATAGACTGATGGTTGCCAGAGGAGAAAGGACCTGAAAGGGGGGAGGGGGGCAGGCAAGGTGAAAAAGGTGAAGGGATTGAGAAGTACAGATTGGTAGTTACAAAATAGTCACAAGGTTGTAAAGTGGTGTTTTTTTATCCGCCAGTCCATGGACTGGTCCACCAGAAGTTATGTACTAGTCCACAAAAGAGTGAACCATCCTGATGTTGTATGAAAATTATAGACCCAGTGATCTCAGTCGAATTCACTTATAGCCTGGGTGACTTCTGCCTCAGTGGTCCACAAAATAATCCTATTTTCTCCAGTCTTCAAGTGCAAAAAGGTTGAAAACCACTGATAAAGTATAGCATAGGAAATATAGTAATTAATATTATAATAACTATGTATGGTGCCAATTGGGTACTGGAAATATCAGAGGGACCACTTTGTAAAATACATGATTGTTTAACTACTATGCTGTGAACCTGAAACTAATACAAAAATAACATTGAATTTAAACTAGAATTGAAAAAATAATTTTTTAAAAGTTTTCCGAGCACCTACCAAAACATGGCCTTGCACAGAGCAACAAGAGTTTGACAAGGACACCTCAGTACTACTAATATCCAATGTCTCCCATTCTGAAAGAGACTTTGTGTGAAGACTTCCCTTCCATTTTATTTTATTATTTTGTCTTCTTTTTTCAAGTAAGAGAAGGGGAAATATAGAGACAGAATCCTGCATGCGTCACAACTGGTACCAATGCTCTGCCCATCTGGAACCATGCTCTCAACCAAGCTATCTTTAGCACCTGAGGTGGGGGCTCCACGGAGCCATCCTCAGGGCCCGGGGCCAATGCACTCAAATCAATTTAGCTATGGCTGTGGGAGGAGAAGAGAGAGAGAAAGAGAGAGAGAAAGGGAAGGGGGAGGGATAAAGAATATGTGTTTCCTGTGTGCCCTGATGGAATCAAACCTGGGACACCCACACACTGGACTGATGCTCTACCACTGAGCCAACTGACCAGGGCCTTCCTTCCAATTTTAACACTGTTTCTTTGGCCCTGGCCAGCTTGGCTCAGTGGTAGAGCATTGGCCCAGCATGTGGAAGTCCTGGGTTCAATTCCTATTCAGGGCACACAAAAGAAGCGACCATCCTCTCCCACCTCTCCACCTCTTGTTTCCCACAGCCAGAGCTTGAATGAGTAAGTTGGTCCTGGGTGCTGAGCATGGCTCCATGGCCTCGCCTCAGGCACTAAAATAGCTTGGTTGCCAAGCAACAGAGCAGCGGCCCCAAATGGGCAGAGCATCTCCTGTTAAGGGACTTGCCAGTTGGATCCCGGTCCGGGCACATGTGGGAGTTTGTCTCTGCCTCCCCGCCTCTCACTTAATTTAAAACAAACAAACAAACAAAAAAAAACACTTTTGTTTCTTTACTTTAAATCCTATGCTCTTAAAGAAGGCTCAAAGATTTCTCCTGTCCCAAACAGACAAAATGGAATTGGTACTCCATCCACAAGCTTGGGGACTTCTTCTGCGGCACTTTGGGAAGAAACAACAGAGCTTTCTTGGGTATTTTGAGCATCCAGGCAACACCCTCCAGATGTGCCCTCCAGCTCCTCCAGAATGCCAGGAGCAGCCCTGACTCCAAACAATAGTAGGCTGAAACCCAGAAATGCTCTTTGCGGTCTTGGATCCTTTTGTGCACATCCCAGATTGAAGAGAATTCAAAATTGTGCCTAACAGATTCCCTTGAAGTCTCATCCCACACGTCCCAAGTAAGCATTTAGACTCCTGCTCCCTTCGCAATGGCGTGACATTTGAGAACAGCTAAGTGCATGAAACACACATGGCGTCATTGTTCTGTGGGATTAGTGCTGGGCTCAATGTGATATTACCTCCCTAATAACCACATGCACAGAAATGGTTTGCTAGGGGGGAAAAGAGGGGTTAGTGCACTTACACTTCACACTAGAATGTTCCTCAGCTACAAGCCTCCTCTCTCGCACTACTTCTGTGCTTCCTGCCACAGGACTTGGAATTACGGCAAAATTGTCCTACTGAGTTTTGTCTTGATTTTTCTAGGTAACCGAAACTCTACATGAACCATTCTCCTTATACCATCATTTCCTTTATCAATCATTTACCTACCTTCTTTCAAATTGCATTCCTGCTTTTTCTTCTTTGGAATATAATTGAAGAAACATGGGCTTTGGAGTCTGATGGATCTGGTTAGAGCTCGACCTCAATACATGACAGCTGTGTGAATTCAGGCAAGTTATTGACCTTCTGTTTACCTTGGTTTCCTTATCTGTAATGTAAAACATGTGGAAGCTACTTTGGAGAATCTTCAGAAGAAAATATCCATAGCTACTAAAGTCCTTGTTTCTACAACTGCTATCTATATAATTTCCTTCTTTCATTATCTAGTCATGTTCCCATTGCCCTCAGCGAGCCTCAGCTAAAAATGTTTCTTGATCTCATAAGGTAATTCAAAATTTCATTCCTGAAAAGTCTAAGTCACTACCCTACGTTGGTTCACAAAATCTACCATTAACTTTTACCACTGGGACTGGAGGCACTAGGAGATGCCTTAGAGAGTCTCTGAAGTTCCTAACATACCCACATTGCATAACAACAACCCTATTTCTCCTTAAAAACCAAGATCAACAGCTCAATACAGTAAAGTAATCCCCTTTTCTGCCTTTTGTTTCAGTTATATGAGGAATCCAAAGTAACCAGGTACGTAGCATTTTCAACCTCCAGGTTAATTGAACCATTTTGTTCAATTAAAAATAAACCTCTACTAGAAACTAGGAGTTCTAAATTAACAGAGCCCAAAGTTGCAGAAATATGGTGGAAAATGCATGTGAGTGGGCTGTTAGGTACAATGAAGAAAGGAGCCAGGTCACTCCCTCCCCTTGGTGAACTATGGAATAATGGAAGACATGAAGAGAAACAGCACCTTACAGAACAAGCTGTCTCAGTGCATATACCACACTTTGTAGGACAGAGCCCCCACCTCCTGGCTGTTTGCATACAGTGGGTCCGTAACTGAGTAAACAACAGATCATTCTTCCCATCCTGTCATTCAGGGCCACCCATGAGTGAGACTATGGTGCTGTAGCTGATGCAAAACTATCCTGTGGAACACCTCTTAAGCCAACTTTTTCTCCTTTATTAATTGGGCAAAAGGAACTTACCAAAAGGCTGAGCTACTTGCTTACACAACTTATTTGTACCTTTACTACTGGCTCAAGCCTGATATATATATATATTAGGGAAAACAGCTGTGTTAGGCTTGCTCACTGGTTTACAGGCTGCAAGCACTTTGCTTGATTAGTGCATGAGCACATGACAGTGCCGTGAGTGGATAGTCTATGTAAGGCTATGGGTGCTTGGGCTCATGGCGGATTGCTAATTGCTTGCCCACCCACTACAATGAGGGGCCGTTTTTGCTGTTCGTTTGCCTGAGAAGTGGTTTTCCCTGCCTGTTTGCTCATCCGCCATTGTGAGACTCTATTAAACGAAATAGCCCAATGCTTTCCAGCTCCACAGTTTCTCTACCATCTTCCCAAATCTAATATGGACCTGCTTGGCCTTGGCCACCGGCATTACATATATATATACACACACACACACACATATGTATATGCACACACATACACATATATACCTATATGCATATATAAAATATATAATATGTATCAATTATAATGTAATATAACAAAATATATTATAATGCAGTATAATTTTTAACATTATGTTATAATGTAGTATAGTGTATATAGGTACTGTATATGTGCATGCATGTTTAATGCTCTTACCAGGAAAAATAAAAAGTTGACATCTGTGATAGAAATTAGGGCTATCTAATTCTTTTTCTTTCAGGCCTATTGGAGAATTGCCTTTCCTTGAATTCCTTGAGACAAAATGTGGCTTATTTTAGCCAAAATTTAGCATAGAAGTCAAACATTTTAGTTCTGCATGGCTCAACACTGTACCCCATTGTTCCACTGTCAGAGTAACTGTAAAAGCAAATACTGATATGGAGGTGAGATGTCAAACCATCATATGGAAGACAGATGTTCTGGAGAGTTCCCAACCCATAATGGACTAGCAAAGTCCATAATGGAGTTTGCTAGAGCAAGACATAAATTTTTATCGATTTAAGTCCCAGACATTTGTGGGTTGTTTATTGCTGTAACATAAACTAACCATCTAACCTATTCTGACTGGTATAGATATTGATAACAGAAGGGGTATGGGATATGACTAAATAATAACCTAAAATCTGTGACCTTGGTTAAAAGATCATACAATAGGAAGGAGGAAAGGTGATACTGGAGGCTGGAAAGGTGGCGATTCAGATACCCAGCGACAACACATTTGGTAAAATTGTAGCTAACAGTAACTTGGGAAGCAGTCATGTACTCAGTGAATTTGTATACAGAATTTGAAAACAGAAGAGTAATTGAATGTGTTTATTGCTGCATTTGGTAAAAAAGAACTGCAAAAAAAGAGAGAGATGAGTTCATAAAAGTATTGGTTTTCTTTTCAAACTGGAACAAAAAGAAATATATGACGTCTAGCAGAATTGAAAGAGACAACTGCTTCTCAACTCCACCAGTAAAGATAAATTTGAGAAACAAATGTAATTAAAATTAGCCTTGAAGAAAGAATCCTATCAAGAACCATTATACTCCCTGGCCTGTGGTGGCGCAGTGGAGAGAGCACAAACCTAGAATGCTGAGGTCACTGGTTTGAACCCTGGGTTTCCCCAATCAAGGCACATATAACAAGCAATGAATGAATAGCTAGAGTTAAGAAACTACTTCTTCCCTACCACCCCTCTATAAAATTAATAATTAAACTCTTTTTAAAAAGCCATTATACTGAGAGTTAACACCTGTGAATAGATTAGGGCATCTCAAACAAAAAATCCTATTATAGGGGTTCTACCAAGGAAATTCTTTCACTTAGACAAAATAATTCAGGGATAATGTGATAAAAGTGTGATTCTCCCACTTAAATCCAATAAACTCAAGTTACATGCAATTTAATTAAGTCAAAAGAGAGAGATCAGGATGAGAAAGCAAATATAGAAAACCTGAGAACTATGTCTTAAAGAGAACTGTGGCTATGACTATTTGTCACATGAGATTCATTTTAATCAAATTAATAAAGAGAGTATAAAGTTTTTGAGATATCTAAATTACCAAAGGAAGCATGGGCTTAGACTAAGAGTCTCTGATTGTTCAAAATTTAACACAACCCTTGCAACTCCCAGTATCTACAGTGAGCAAATGGTCCAAGAGGGCTGTTTACACCCTTACCCAATGCTCACTTGTGGCCATTGATTTTAATGTCAGGGAAGAAATTTCCCTGAGGGTGGGGCCAAGGGCCCCAGTGACTGACTATATAGCCCTGTTAGAGAGACTTAATGGGAGCTAATCTAGAAATATTTCACTTATAATAGTCTCATGAGGCAAATCTCTGAGGCTTTCCCAAGTTGCTCACTGAGATTTAACTATCCCTCCTTGATGTTGTCAAAACACTAGTTTTACCTCTCACTTTAACAGCCATCTGTGTGTGTCCCCATCTAAACTGAGTTTCTTTTTTTTTTTTTTTACAGGGACAGAGAGAGAGTCAGAGAGTCAGAGAGAGGGATAGATAGGGACAGACAGACAGGAACGGAGAGAGGTGAGAAGCATCAATCATTAGTTTTTCGTTGCTGCCGCAACACCTTAGTTGTTCATTGATTGCTTTCTCACATGTGCCTTGACCGCGGGCCTTCAGCAGACCGAGCAACCCCTTGCTGAAGCCATAAACTGAGTTTCTTGAGGTTAGATGCAAACTCTCATTCAACTATGTCTCTAGGGACTGTCACTGGGTAAAGGGCTCTCCAAAAGACTTACCTAGGTGGATTTCAGAATTGCTACTGTGCCCATTTTTTTCCTTCATGAATGGAAATGTTTACTGTGGTTATCCTATCCCTGTTCCATCTTTGGACACAGGTCATGTTGCAGGGTGCAGGGGTTGTCTTTTTAGCCCATAAAGCTCACAATCAAGAACTACATGTGGACTACATGTCAGGGCTCTAGTCTTCCCCCAGAGATCCTTGGTTTGGGAGTCGTCTCACCTATAGAGAGGATGAAGCAATCTGTGTGTGGGAAGGTGAATGAACCAAATATTTAGTGTCCAGAAAGTGGGCTGTAGTAGACATTGGTTTTATCCACCTATTCCCTAGTCATTCTTCTTCAAGACATATGGCAGGATTGACCATGTAACTAGTCTGGGCAATAATTTGGGGCATAGGCAAATAAGACAATGACTTGGAACTGGAGTGTTTAATTGCTTGCCAGTGTGAGACACCACAGAATTTCCTTCCCTGTTTCAGCAACCAGCAACATTCCAATGTGTTCTCTTGGTTCCTAAACAGGGACAATATAAGACAAGGCCCCTAACTGACCTGAAACAGATGGGTAAAAGCAAGAAATAAACCTATCTTGTGGTGTTTTTTGTTACCATAGCATTACATAGCATATCGTGACTGATCTAACATTCCTATGAGTTCTGCAAGTTATTTTGATATATTCTTGATTTGTGTAATTCCGAAATCTTCCTTGAAGGATGTCTATACCAAAATACCTTGAGAAATAGAAGTGCTGTCTGTCCCAACCCCAGCAAACAACCACCCTCTCCTGTCTATCAACTCTCAGTGGCAGGAAGTATTGAGAAGTACTTTCTCATGTCAAACCAAATCTGTTTCCCTATTATTTCTACCCATTAATCTCAGTTCCTCTTGCCTATACAACTGAAAGAATAATTCTTCCCCAGTTATCCTCTAACATATTTTCTCCTCTCTAGGTTATTGAACTGTTGCTCAGATTGCAGTTTTCAATTTCTTAACATCCTCACCACCCTCATCTGGATTGCAGTGCTAATGTTCCGCTAAGAAACTTCTTAGAGGACAGTTTCTAAGGCTTTTCCAGTTTCTCACCGGGAATTAGCCATCCCTCCTTGATCCTGTGAAAACCCTTTGTAAACCTCTCTGGTGGTGCCTCTATACTACAGTCATTTTATGTGCATACGTCTCCCAATTTACACTAACTTTCTTGAGGGCAGAGATAAACTCTCATTGATCTGTATGTCTTTAAGGACCATAACAGCATTGGATACATATAGGCAGTCAAGGCAAGGAAAGATAAAGGGAGGATTCATGACTGTAGTAGGCTGAATAGCCGCAAAGATATATAGGTCTTAATGCCTTGAACCTACAAATGTTACCTTATGTGGTAACAGGGATTTTGCAGGCATGATTAACAATCTTGGGATGGGGAGATTATCCTGGATTATCCAGCTGGGCTCTAGATGCAATAACATGTACCCTTATAAGAGACAAGCAGACAGAGATTCTACTACAGAAGAGAGAGATTTGAAACTGCTACGCTGTGGCTTTGAAGATGGAGGAAAGGACAAACAGTGCTACTCTAGAAGCTGAAAAAGTCAAGGAAACTGATTCTATGAGCCTCTGGAGAGAGTGCAGCCCTGCCAACACGTAGTTTGGGCCAGTGAAACTGATTTCAGACTTTTGTCTCCAAAAAATGTAAGAGAATAAATGTGTGTTGTTCTAAGCCACCAAGTTTGTGGTCATTTGTTACAATGACAACATTTTGTTAAAGTGATCAAAATGATTTCCTGTTTCTGACCTTCTGACACAGTCTGAACAACACTCCAAGCATCTGGAACAAACCAAAACCACATTTGACATCAACCAGACATTTTAAACTACCTTTAACTGCTGGGAGCCACCACATCTTCCAAGGGTGGGCAAGGCATTCCTTTTTCCTTTATTTCAGCAAAACAAGCAGTAGTTTCTATTATTACAGGAACAAACTATATATTAAAATTTGGTTATCTTAAATTCACATCATTTTACTGGCTTTTTCATAGTACTAGCGTGATTTTAAGGACTGACCAGCTATCAACATTTCTTTCATTTAAACAGTATACAAATGAGTAAGTTAAAAATTATCACACTTTTGCCTGACCAGGCAGTGGTGAAGAGGATGGAGCACTGGCCTAGGTCGCAGAGAACCCAGGTTCAAAACCGAGGTCGCTGGCTTGAGCATGGGCTGATTCGGCTTGAACGTGGGCTTGCCAGCTTGAGTGTGGGATCATAGACATGCACCCATGGTCATTGGCTTGAGCCCAAAGGTAACTGGCTTGAAGCCCAAGGTCACTGGCTTGAAGGCCAAAGGCACTGGCTTGAGCAAGGGGTCACTCGCTCTGCTGGAGCCCCCCAGTCAAGGCACATATTAGAAAGCAATCAATGAACAACTAAGGAGATATGTGTCCCTCTCTGTCTCTGTCTCTCTTGCAAAAAAAAAAAAAAATTATCACACTTTTATTTCAACAAATTATATCTGAAATGGAATATTTTCAGATATAATGGAATATTTTATCACTTTGTATTCATTTTGAAATATCCCCTAATTTTTGTGAGCAGTATATATAAAAATTAAAATGCTGCCTTTAAATGCATATACCTATGGGTGATTTGAGCAGCCAACTCTCAGCTGCTGAAATGACTTGACTACCTAGGACTAAGGATCCATTTCTTGTACTGTACCTGCAAAGCAACAATGAGGCAATGAAGAGCTCAGAGACTGAAGAATTCTTAAGTTCAATGCATGAAACTACGCAACAATGCAAAGTCATTGTGTCTGGATATTCACTAGTGCAGATCATATGGGAACTTGAAGAGTTTGTAAGTGAAGTTTAATCCTCATTGACTTGTTTCTTATGAGGGAAAAAAGTTGCTAAGTTTTATATTGACTTCTTAAGAGAAGACTTGAGTTGCTTAACCAAGATAATGGGAAAGCCTCCGCTTTACTACTCCAACCTCTTCCCCCAATAACCTAAGTTTCACCCATAGTAACTTCTAGAACATAAAAAAAGCCTAATGCAAACTGACCGTAGCACCCTTGGCCACAGGACACTGCCCTTTATCAGTCCAAGGATCCCATTGAAAAGAAATCAACTTTTCTCTCCTTCCTTATTCTAATTACTCCCAAGAAAACATGACAAATGTTGGTTGGTTGATGTATTTATTTCCAAGTCCCTGTTAGCAGAGACACTATATATGAGTAATTTCTCTTTTCTGACTTTTTCGTTTCTCCTTTCAATTTTTTATAAGCAGAGAAACACTGCGAATTTATTAACATTACCTCTTTGGAAGAACCCTTTATCTTCAAGGAATGATTCCTACACAGGCTTTTGAGCAATACAAAACAACCTTGTAACTACTCACAGAGTAATTGGGGCCATGAACTACAGCTAGAAATCAAAATTGATTCACTTTCTTGAAGAAGACATTAAGGACTGTACTTTTGGTCCTATTTCAAACGTTGTGCACCAATTTTTAATATTAAGTTCTGTATTTTGTGGTTTATTCCAAAATTACTTTAACTCAACATTTCCTGATTATTTCTCTCAATTCTCAGCATGCAAATAAACACTAGGTATGGTAAGATAAGGAGAAATGATAGGTCAGAGTCCAGACATGGCCTCATGCACATGGGCTAGTTTATTTGGCCCCGAGTGTTCTCACACCCACACAGCTTTCTCCTCCCAGGCCTCTTCACTCTCTCCCCACCTGAGGTAGGACTAACCTTCCAAGTATCTATGCCCCAAGGATTCTTCTTCATCTAACATTCCTACTTTATCTTGCTGCCCCCATAGCTTGCCATTGTTCAGGACCTCATCTTTTCGTCTCTGTCATTTCATTGTTTCCCCTTCCACATACAGGTCCTGACATTCTTCCTGACTCAAGTGTGAGCCCCTACAATCCATTCTTCACACTGCAGTCAGACAAAGCCCTCTAAAAGCCCAAAACTCATCACATATGCCCCATCCTGAAAGCCCTTCAATGGATGGGTCCCTGTTGTCTCCAGGGTCAAGTCCAAATTTCTTAGCATGACTTATGAGGCCCTTTGAGATGTGGCCCCTGCCTCCCTTTTCTCACCACTCAGCACTTCCTGCTTCCCTTTGCATTCTTTGTCTCTTTGAAAGATTTTGCCTTCCATACTACCCATCTTTATTTCTTTCCCCTTCTTTTCCATCACATTAACACAGTGTTAAGGGAAATGAGAGCTAAGAATGCATCTGAAGTTGCTATGTTGACTCAGAGTTGACGGTGTCATTCATGGAAACATGAAGAAGATGCAGATTTAGGGGACATGAGGAATTGTGTTTGAGATATCTTAGTTTTTCAAAATGCCTAAGGGACAAATCACAGCTGGAGATAATGAGCATTCAGGTGGAAAGCATGGTTCTCAGAGAGAGGTCATGGCTGAAGATAAAAATATATGAGTCATCAGTCTGTCACTGGAATTTGAAGATATGGGAACCACGAGAAAAAGTCTGAAGCAGGAAGAGATGTTGATGACAGAATGCTTGGGAGGTGGGCAGAAAAAAACAAGACCCAAGGAATTAAGGAAAATCAACCAAGAGATAGGAACATAGCAGGAGTGTATAAAAGACAAAAGAGAAAAACTTTCCAGCTTTTGACATTCTTACCAACTGCATTTCTCTATACACAACACACACACACACACACACAAACACACCAAACTAAAGATTGCTTTTAAATGTCAATTCCTTTCTATTAGTTCTGAAAGTGTTGGTCCCTGAGAGCTCAGAATTGTTAAAGTCAACTAGGGCAGAAGATTCAGAAATACCTCTGCACCACAGCATCCTGGTGGAAGAAGAAATTAGCTTGGCTCCTCGCCATCTAGTTCCAGCACACAGCTCAGAATTCTCTACAAAAATGTTCCTTCACCCAACCCACCCCCCTCCTGCCCACAGTGTCAGAAGAGCAACCTAGGAACAATAAATAAAGTGAAAATTTGCCCTAACCTAGATCCAACTTAAGAGGGATGCATTGAACTCCAGGCACACAGTAGGCCTAGTTTGTGGAAAGCAGTTCTTCTCTTGTCTCTCAAATATGCTGTTCTGCCTTCCTCCCTACTGTCAGCAATAGTTGTTTATTGATTATTGGTGAGGTGACTCCTCTATGCTAAAAGAAAATTTCAGACTTGACTCTATACTCCCTCCAAACTTCTGTTCAATCTTTTTCCTTCACTTTACCAACAGACATTAATAATCAGGTCATGGCTCTGCTCAACAAATCTTCAATAATATCATAAAAAGTAAAATCCAAATGTCTTAGCCTTTCACAACCTATCTCAGAGAAGACTGCTTCATGTCCCCCCACCATGTTTTGGACATCCTGAAGTCTATACCATTTCTAGGACCCTCCCTGTTTTCCCCCACCTCAATGTCAGGTCCTTATTATTGCTTTTTCTTCACCCTCCCTCCTCAAAACTACATTCTACTCTTAAAGTCTTATTCATCAGCCAAAGTTTAGCTCATCACCTCTCTGCCTTGGGCTTCCCTAGATGTTCCCAGTCAAAATTAACCTCTCCTTCTCCCCTCTCCTACCTCACTTTATGATTCTTCAATCACACCTTTCTTAATTTATCTTTTTATCAAAGTTTCTTGTGAGTAAATCTGTCTTTGTGACCCCTCTCCTCCCTCCCCCATCACTCCCACATACATACTCACACATGATTATGAACCCCTGGGGGTCCAGGACTCTCTGTTATTCACCTTTGCACACACTGCAGGGCTTAATACAGATTTGGACACAGAGCAGAGTCTCAAGAATATTTGATAAATTGATAGGCATTGCAGTCAATATAAAGAAAAATATATTTACATAAATAAATTAGCAAACTATAGATTTATGGTTGGGAGGAAACTCAAAATATCATCTTCTCTTAGTGGCTTATTTTATAGTAGAGGAACTTGAGGTTAGATATTTGGAAATGCAAGACTGTGACCTATGTCAAAGACCATATAAATAATTTGTGTCAATCACATCATCATGGAGGAGGATAAGTATTTGAGAAGAAAGGACTTAGCCAGATCACTGGTGATAAAGTACAAGTAGAAAATTCCAGGGAAGAAGGAGGGAATTCACAAAAGTTTGGCAATCAAAACGAACATGATGTGTTGGGGAAAACAAACCAGTATTCAAGGAGCAGAAGTTTCTTTCATGGAAGTAGTGGGAGATAAGGTTGGAAGAGTAGGTTGGAGTCAAAACCTGCCTTTAATGATCAGAAAGAGCTCAGACTCTATCCTGAGACATTGTGATGCTCTTATAAGTGTTTTAATATTGGGATGATTTGGATAAGATGGTGATTTTGAAAGGTAAAGCAGATACCAGGAAGGTAAGGGACTGCAGAGGAACTAGATAGACTAGTTAAACATTCAAAAGTGATAACATCTGGACTTGGGAGACTACAGAATGAATCAAAAAGAATAAACAGACTGACTCATGATTAAAACTTAGAAAAGTATGAGGGGACAGAGGCAATCATCAACCAAAAAGACAATAGAAGAGAGACGGCAAGATGGTGATGGAGTAGGCGGACGTACCAACTTCCAACTCCCAGAACCAAAGTGGATTATAACTTAATTTTAAGAATCATCATCTGGATAAACCAACTTTGAACTAAACTAAGTGGACTCTTCAACCAAGGAACACTGCAGAAGCCACATTGAGACTGGTAGGAAAAGTGAAAACGTGGAGAAGGCTGCCCAGCTCCCGGAGCAAACGGCAGCCCGGAGAGACCTGTGTGGCAGGAGGAGAGTTTGGCGGAGAGGGAGGGACCTGGGTCCCAGGAACCAAGCCCCAGCCTGCAGTCGCAGAGCCTAGAAGAGGCATTTGGACAGTATTGAGCTGTGAAGCAAGTGAGGATACTGTTTGTGAGAAAGAGACAGTTTTCTCAGACCCAAGATTCTTCTTAAAGGAACAGCACAGAAACCTCTCTCACAACCACTCACCCGGGGCTCCGGGGAACGGGGACAGAGGAGAAGACCAGAGCAGCGGGAAGAGAGTGTGGACTGGAAGGCACAGGGAGAAACACTCTGAGAGACAGCCACCCTAACCCCTGGTCTGAGTCACTTCCCTAATAGAAAACGAATATTTCCCCTGGAACTAGCAATACCAGCAAAGGGAGACAGGACACCAGCCAAACAAGCTCTCCTGTGGCACTTAGAGCAGAGCTGCTTAGACAGAGAAAGCTTCCAGGACTACAGTATGGAGTGTTAGGGTCTGAGCTGCAGTGCCCCTACCCACACTGCTGAGGGCTGGCTGAAGGGACGGTGGTGGCGGGACGCTGAAATGCAGTTCTGTCGGCGGGGGTGGAGACATAGCCAGTGAGAGCTTGGTCTAGTCCAGCAGCAGTGGAGGGGACCCACGAAAGCCGTCCAGCAGCTATGGGCCCGCCCACAGTCACACCTGCGGGGGGAAAGTGGGAGGCCAGGAACAGCAGAGATCTGCTCTGCAACCCTGCGCAAGCCGGCCCTGACCACATGGGCAGGGTTAGGACCAGGGACAGGCAGAGTCTCGCGGCTGAGCGCATGCCAGCAGCCAAGCCTGGCCGAGAAACTGTGGTTTGCCATTCTGCATATGTGAGTTGGCTCTGACTGCGGGGGCAGGGCTGGAGCCCAGGACAAGGCTCACAGCTGAGCGCACCCCAGCAGCCCCGCCCAGCCCAAGAAACCATGGTTTGCGATCCTGCGCAGGTAAGCCCTGGCCTCGGGGGCGGGGCTAAAGCTCCGGACAGGGGACAGGTACAGGCTCACAGCTGAGTGCACACCAGCAGCCCCGTCAAACCTGAAAAACAGTGGCAAGCAGGCTCTGACTGCGGGGGCTGGGCAGAAGCCCGGGAACAGGCTGGGTCCACAGCTGAACAAAGGTGCTCACCCCTACCCTAGATGCTGAGGCTTGTGGTTTGAGTGCAGTGTGCAACCCAACCTGTGGGGGCAAGATGAAGGCCCAGGCAGGCTGAGGCTTGTAGAGCCGGGCATGAGAACACAGCCCCTCCCGCGGAGGAGGGGAGAAAATCACAGCAACAGCCACAGTGGGCCGGTGCTGGCAACGCCCATACCCAACCACCCTAGGCAGCGGGAGAGGGGAAGGTGGTCCTGCAGACAGACCACACCTAGAGAACACAAAGGCAACACCCATTGTACTCCAGTGGCCACAACCTTCTTATACACAGACAAAATGGGCAGGCAGAGAAATGCAACCCAAATGAATCAAGAGAAATCCCCAGAGAAGGACCTGAATGAACCAGATATAACCAAATTACCAGATGCAGAATTTAAAATAATGATAGTTAGGATGTTCAAAGAGATTAGAGCAAAAATGGATAGTCATTACGAACACCTAAATAAAGAGATAACAAGTATAAAAAAAGAAATTGAAATAATAAAAAAGAATCAGACAGAAATAACAAATAAAGTATCAGAACTGAAGACCACAATGGAAGGAAATAAAATCAGAATGGATGACGCTGAGGTCTGAATCAGCGAGTTAGAGGACACAATAAACAAAGGCACAGAAGCAGAGCAGAAAAAAGAAAAGAGACTCAAAAAGTCTGAGGAAACTCTAAGAAAGCTCTGTGACAACATGAAGAAAAATAACATTCGCATCATAGGAATTCCTGAAGAAAAGGAGAGATAACAAGAAATAGAAACTTTGTTCAATCAAATCATAGCAGAAAACTTCCCTAAATTAAGGCTGGGAAACATTTCACACGTTCAAGAAGCACAGAGAACTTCATTAAAGAGAAACCCAAAGAAATCTACACCAAGACACATCATAGTTAAAATACCAAAGCTAAGGGATAAAGAGAAAATTTTACAAGCTGCTAGAGAAAAAAAAGGCTATCACCTACAAAGGAGCCCCCATAAGAATGACATCTGACTTCTCAACAGAAACACTTGAGGCCAGAAGGGAATGGCAAAAAATATTCAAAGTAATGCAGAACAAGAACCTACAACCAAGACTACTCTATCCAGCAAGGCTAACGTTTAAAATTGAAGGAGAAATAAAGAGTTTCCCAGACAAAAAAAGCTTCAAGGAATTCATTAAAA
The DNA here is from genome assembly GCA_037038555.1 of Rhynchonycteris naso. Taxonomy (NCBI): domain Eukaryota; kingdom Metazoa; phylum Chordata; class Mammalia; order Chiroptera; family Emballonuridae; genus Rhynchonycteris; species Rhynchonycteris naso. Next base: position 202,023,258 of record CM072998.1, on the reverse strand, counting down.
TCAAACCAATTCTGCAAGAGATGCTAAGGGGCCTGTTGTGAACAGTTCAAAGGGGGAAAAGAATATAGCAAAGGAAGAATACAGCTTTAAAGAATAAAATGGCAATAAACAACTACATATCAATAATAACCTTAAATGTAAATGGATTAAATGATCCAATCAAAAGACATAGGATGTAGCTGCATGGATAAAGAAACAGGGTCCATACATATGCTGTCTACAAGAGACACACCTTAAAACAAAAGATGCACATTGACTGAAAGTAAAAGGATGGAAAAAAATATAATTCATGCAAATGGAAATGAAAAAAAAGCCAGGGTAGCAATACTTCTATCTGACAAAATACTTTAAAACAAAGGCTGTAGTAAGAGATAAAGAAGGACACTGCATAATGATAAAGGGAACAATTTAACAGAAAGGTATAACTATTATAAATATCTATGCACCAAATATAGGAGCCCCAACATACATAAAGCAGACTTTGATGGATATAAAGGGCGAGATTAACAGCAATACTATCATAGTAAGGGATTTCAATATCCCAATAACATCACTGGATAGATCCTCAAAAAAGAAAATTAATAAAGAAACAGCAGACTTAAAGGATACACTAGATCAACTTGATTTAATAGATATCTTCAGAACTATCACCCTAAAGTAGTAGAATATACATTCTTCTCAGGTGCTCATGGTACATTTTTTAGGATAGACCACATGTTAGGACACAAAAATGGTCTCAACAAATTTAAAAAGATTGAAATCATATCAAGCATTTTCTCTGATCACAATGCCATGAAACTAGAAATTAACCACACAAAAAAATGAAAAATACTCAAACACTTGGAAACTAAATAGCATGTTATTAAATAATGAATGGATTAACAATGAGATAAAAAAAGAAGTAAAAAAGTTTCTAGAAATGAATGAAAATGAGCATACATCAACTCAAAATTTATAGGACACAGGAAAAGCAGTACTGAGAGGGAAGTTCATTGCACTAAGGCATACCATGAGAAGCTAGAAAAATCTCAAATAAGCAACCTGACCCTGCTTCTAAAAGAACTAGAAAAACAACAGCAAATAAAGCCCAGGACCAGTAGAAGGAAGGAAATAATAAAGATCAGAGCAGAAATAAATGACATAGAGACTAAGGAAAAAATACAGAGGATCAATAAAACCAGAAGCTGGTTCTTTGAAAAGGTAAACAGGATTGATGAGCCTTTAACTAGACTCACCAAGGTAAAAAGAGAGAGTTCTCAAGTAAATAAAATTAGAAATGAGAGTGGAGAAATAACAACTGACACAACAGAAATACAAAGTATTGTAAGAAAATACTATGAAGAACTCTATGCCAAAAAATTAGACAATCTAGGTGAAATGGACAAATTTCTTGAATCATATAATCTTCCAAAAATCAATCTGGAAGAATCAGAACACCTAAACAGACCGATTACAACAAATGAGATCGAAACAGTTATCAAAAAACTCCCAAAAAAGAAAATTCCTGGGCCTGATGGCATCACAAGTGAATTCTACCAAAAATTCAAAGGAGAACTAACCCCTATCCTCCACAAGCTATTTCAAAATATTCAAAAGGAAGGAAGACTTCCAAACTCCTGTTATGAGGCGATCATAATTCTAATCCTGAAACCGGACAAAGACAATACAAAGAAAGAAAATTATAGGCCTATATCCCTGATGAATTTAGATGCTAAAATTCTCAACAAAATATTAGCCAACCGGATCCAACAATATATGAAAAAAATCATACATCATGATCAAGTGGGATTTATTCTGGAGAAGCAAGGCTGGTTCAATATTCGCAAATCAATCAATATGATTCATCACATAAACAAAAGGAAGAACAAAAATCACGTGATAATTTCTATAGATGAAGAAAAAGCATTTGATAAAATCCAGCACCCATTCATGCTCAAAACTTTCAGTAAGGTGGGAATACAGGGAACATTTCTTAACATGATAAAGGCCATCTATAACAAACCCACAGCAAACATCATACCAAATGGGCAAAAATTAAAAGCAATCCCCTTAAGATCAGAAACCAGGCAGGGATGCCCCCTTTCACCACTCTTATTCAACATAGTTCTGGAAGTCCTAGCTCCAGCAATCAGACAAGAAGAAGAAATAAAAGGCATCCAAATTGAAAAAGAAGAAGTAAAACTGTCATTATTTGCAGATGATATGATACTGTATATTGAAAACCCTAAAGTCTCAGTCAAAAAACTACTGGACCTGATAAATAAATTCAGCAAGGTGGCAGGATATAAAATTAATACTCAGAAATCAGAGGCATTTTTATATAACAACAATGAACTGTCAGAAAAAGAAATTAAGGAAACTATCACCTTCACTATTGCAACGAAATAAATAAAGTACCTAGGAGTAAATTTAACCAAGGAGGTTAAGGACTTGTACTTGAAAAATTATAAAACATAGATAAAAGAAATCAAGGAAGATACAAACAAGTGGAAGCATATACCGTGCTCATGGTTAGGAAAAATAAATATCATTAAAATGTCTATATTACCCAAAGCAATTTATAAATTCAATGCAATATCAATTAAAATACCAATAACATACTTCAAAGATATAGAACACATATTTCAAAAATTTATATGGAACCAAAAAAGAACACGAATAGCCTCAGCAATCTTAAAAAGAAAAAATAAAGCGGGAGGTATCACTCTTCCGGATAACAAGGTATACTACAAGGCCATTGTACTCAAGACAACCTGGTACTGGCATAAGAACAGGCACATAGATCAGTGGAACAGAACAGAGAACCCAGAAATAAACCCACAGCTTTATGGACAACTGATATTTGACAAAGGAGGAAAGTACATACAATGGGGTAAAAACAGCCTCTTTAACAAATGGTGTTGGGAAAATTGGACATCTACCTGCAAGAAAATGAAACTAGACCATCAACTTACACCATTCACAAAAACAAACTCAAAATGGATAAAAGACTTAAATGTAAGCCGTGAAACCATAAGCATCTTAGAAGAAAACATAGGCAGCAAACTCTCCGACATCTGTAGCAGCAATATATTTGCCAATTTATCTCCACCAGCAAATGAAATAAAAGGCAAGATAAACAAATGGGACTATATAAAACTAAAAAGTTTTTGCACAGCTGAAGACAATAAGAACGGAATAACAAAACAAACCACACAATGGGGGAACGACAGCACATCTGATAAGGGGTTAATAACCAAAATTTATAAAGAACTTATAAAACTCAACACCAGGAAGACAAACAATTCAATCAATAAATGGGCAAAAGAAATGAATAAAAATTTCTCCAATGAGGACATACAGATGGCCAATAGACATATGAAAATATGCTCAACATCACTAATCATTAGAGAAATGCAAATTAGAACCACAATGAGGTATCACCTCATACCAGTCAGAATGGCGCTCATCAGCAAAACAACACAGAATAAGTGCTGGCGAGGATGTGGAGAAAAGGGAACCCTTCTGCACTGCTGGTGGGAATGCAGACTGGTGCAGCCACTGTGGAAAACAGTATGGAGATTCCTCAAAAAATTAAAAATCGACGTGCCTTTTGACCCAGCTATCCCACTTATAGCAATATACCCTAAGAACACCATAGCACTGTTCGAAAAGAAGAAATGCGCCCCCATGTTCGTGGCAGTATTGTTCACAATAGCAAAGATCTGGAAACAGCCCAAGTGTCCGTCAGAGGACGAGTGGATTAAAAAGCTATGGTACATATATACTATGGAATACTACTCAGCCATAAGAAATGATGACATCGGAACATTTACAACAAAATGGATGGACCTTGATAACATTATATGGAGTGAAATAAGTAAAACAGAAAAAAACTGAGAACTGCATGATTTCATACATGTATGGGTGGGACATAAAAGTGAGACTATGAGACATGGACAAGAGTGTGGTGGTTACGGGGTGGGTGGAGGGAGGACAGGGAAGGAGTGGTGAAGGGGAGGGGCACAAAGAAAACCAGATAGAAGGTGACAGAGGACAATTTGACTTTGGGTGATGGTTATGCAACATAATTGAATGATAAGATAACCTGGAGATGTTTTCTTTGAACATATGTACTCTGATTTATTAATATCACCCCATTAAACTTAATAAAAAATAAATAAAAAAGACAATAGACAGGTTCACTTCAGGTAACCATTGACCTTTATCAAGGAAGCTACAGGCCAAGTACGTGATTACCTGCCACAATCTGCTTATAGTTAGGAATTTTTATGTTCAGACCATGTTATATAGTTACTTTCGGTGTCTGAGTCTTTGGGGCCTTTCATGTTGGCCTCCTCTGAGCTTTTCAGGTTTAGTATGTGGCCCCTTTCTCATCCACACTTTACTCACTTAATATACAGTAACCGAGCTTTTATGAGTTCCAGGTGCTATGCCAGGCATTCAAATGTAAACCACGCAGACACACTCTTTCTTTTCATACCATCTAATGGAAATAGTGGGAGATAAAGACAACAAACAGGCACACAATATAGTAAGAGCCATGATCAGGGAAGCCCAGGGTGCTACTGAAGCACAAAGGGGGGCCAGGGGGGTGCACTTAAGTAAGGCTAATTTCCAGGAGGGTGAGAAGGGGTCAGCCAAATGAAAAACCCACTTGGCATCTTTGCTTTCTGAAAATAAATTGCTACATAATGCAGAACATTAAAGAAAAGAAAAAAAATGATTTAAAGGTTTCCAGCTTACGTGACTGGGAGGATGAAGTTCTAAGAAAAAAAAGGGAATGCAGAGAAAATAAATTATTAGACCTGGAAAATTCCTTACAGATTATCTTATCCAAGTAGTATGTTTTGCAGATGATGACTCCAGGCAAAAAAAAGAAATGGTGCTGGAGAAAACAGGAGGCCTTTGCATTTAGTCAGAGTACTTAGAACATGGGACTCATCACCCACTGATGAAGAACAGCACCAGCCCTAGACTGAGTCACATCTGACCCCAGGGTGGGGCTTATCCTGCTTCTCTTTCTCCCTCTAAACTGCCCAGGACCTGCCCTGGACATGGGATCATCTTCTTCAGCTGGATCTCCATGGCTTCCTGATTCTCCTGCCTGAAACTACCTCTTACTTAAGTCCAAACCCATCCCTCTGGGCCCAGGCTCATCCTTTCTGCTTATACCTGCCCTGAGCAGATGCATACTAGCTTCAAAGCCTCCTTTTTGCTCATTCACTCCTTCATCTTTGTTCAGTTAACATTTATATAAGTCCTAGAAATAAAACGGTTAGACACAGTTACTGCCCTCATACGGGTCATATGAACCTACCTTCTAGAACTAAAGGTAGGTTCTTCCTCTTAAACCTTGAAAATGGGAAACAAGTAATTAAAATGATTTAAAATCATAACAAGTGCTAGCAAGAAAAAAAGGGACTAAGACAGAAAATAATTGGAGACCTGATATCTATGTGGGAAATTATTGAGTAGTCAGAGAAGGTGCTCTGAGAAGGTATCACTTAAGCTGAGAACTAGAGAATGAGGAAGAGCCAGCATTCCAGCTATATGCAAAAGCCCTGAAACTTTATGCATTAAAGGAATTGAAAAGAGGCCAGAGAGACTGAAGCACAGTGAGTAAGGGGCAGATTTACACAATCAGGTAACTAGGCAGTGAGGATAACTCTTTAAGATAAATAATACAGAATTTTTAATGCAATACCCAGTACAAACATTAAGTTTATTTAGAATGAGAAAGAAATCGTCCAAATTATAAATTGTAAAAGCTTACGGGAACTAAATTTTTTAGAATTATTAAATCTTTCTAGGAGTTTGAACCTTTTATTATTACGAAGTGACCCACTCTAATAATGCTTTTTATTTTAAAGTATATTTGTTTGATGCTAACCATCCAGTGTTTTCTTAGTTTATTCTACTGTATCTTTTTTAATTATTTTATTTTCAACCTTCTTTAAAACTTATGTTTTAATTTTTCCCTTATAAACAGCCTAAATGGGTATTTCCTAAATTCTATCTTAAAAAAAAACAACTAAAAAATACTTTGTGCCTGACATCTGGTGGCACAGTGGATAAAGCGTGGACCTGGAAATGCTGAGGTCGCCTGTTAACCCTGGGCTTCCCTGCCTAATCAAGTCATATATGGGAGTTGATGCTTCCTGCTCCTCCCCCCTTCTCTCTTTCTCTCCCCCTCTCTCTCCTCTCTAAAATGAATAAATAAAAATTAATTTCTCAAAAAGTCTTTTTAAAAACTTGTTTTAATTAATTAATTAATTAATTTAAAATTTTTTTAAATCTTTGCCTTTTAACTGGGACATTTGGTCCATTACATTTAATGAAATTACTGATATATCTGAATTTAAATTTATCGTCTTATTAATTTTTTCTATTTAAGCCACCTGTTCTATTCTCTATTTCCTCTCATTTTATGCCTTCTTTTGAATTAATTATTTTTTAACATTCTATTTTTCCATCTATTAGTTTGAAAATTATATACATTTTGTTCCACTCTCTTAATGATTATGCTAGTGCATCCTTGACATATCAAAGTCTGATACTTATCTTCATTTTTACCACCCCCTGAAAATTCAAGGACTTTATAGTAGTTTAACAACCACCTATCCCTCCCCAAATTATATATAATCCCTGCCCAAATATATTTATCTATTTTGATTGAATATAGTTTTTTTTAAAAACCATGATATATCATCATTATTATTGCTTTATATAGTTAATGGTCGTTTAGATTCACCTATGTGTTTACTGCATCTTTCCTCTTCTTGATACATCATAGAGCTTCCATTTGGTATCACTTTCCTTCTTACTGAGCATCTTTAAATTTTTCTTTAGCATAGGTCTGTTGAAAGTAACTTTACATTTCCATCAGCAGTGTATGAGGGTCCCAATTTCTCCACATCCTCACCAGCACTTATTGTTCATCTTTTTTTATTATATCCATTCTAGTAGCTGTGAGGTAGAATATCACTTTACTATTGATTTGAATTCCTCTGATGACTAGTGATGGGGAACATCATTTTATGTGTTTATTGGTTATTTGTATATCTTCTTTAGAGAAATGTTGACCCGAATCGTTTGAATATTTTTAAATGGAAATATTTGTCTTTTTATTATTGAGTTGTAAGTATTTAATATATTTTGGATACTAATCCTTTATTGCATATCTAAACTGCAAATGTTTTCACTCATTCTGTGGCTTGTCTTTTCACTTTTGTTTTATTTTATTTTATTATTATTAATTTTAATGGGGTGACACCAATAAATCAGGGTATATATGTACAATGAAAACATCTCCAGGTGGTCTTATCATTCAATTGTGTTGCATACCCGTCACCCAAAGTCAAATTGTTCTCTGTCACCTTCTACCTGGTTTTCTCTGTGCCCCTCCCCTCCCCCCTATCCCACCCTCCCCTCCCTCCCCCATCCCCATAACCACCACTCTCTTGTCCATGTCTCATAGTCTCACTTTTATGTCCCACCTATGTATGAAATCATGCTGTTCTCAGTTTTTTTTTCTGATTGACTTATTTCACTCCGTATAATGTTATCAAGGTACATCCATTTTGTTATAAATGATCCGATGTCATCATTTCTTATGGCTGAGTAGTATTCCATAGTATATATGTACCATAGCTTTTTAATCCACTCGTCTTCTGACGGACACTTGGGCTGTTTCCAGATCTTCGCTATTGTGAACAATGCTGCCACGAACATGGGGGCTCATTTCTTTTTTTCGAACAGTGTTATGGTGTTCTTAGGGTATATTCCTATAAGTGGGATAGCTGGGTCAAAAGGCACGTCGATTTTTAATTTTTTGAGGAATCTCCATACTGTTTCCACACTAGCTGCACCAGTCTGCATTCCCACCAGCAGTGCAGGAGGGTTCCCTTTTCTCCACATCCTCGCCAGCACTTATTCTGTGTTGTTTTGCTGATGAGTGCCATTCTGACTGGTGTGAGGTGATATCTCATTGTGGTTTTAATTTGCATTTCTCTAATGATTAGTGATGTTGAGCATTTTTTCATATGCCTATTGGCCATCTGTATGTCCTCATTGGATAAATTTTTATTCATTTCTTTTGCCCATTTATTGATTGAATTGTTTGTCTTCCTGGTGTTGAGTTTTATAAGTTCTTTATAAATTTTAGTTATTAACCCCTTATCAGATGTGCTGTAGAATATGTTCTCCCATTGTGTGGTTTGTCTTTTTATTCTGTTCTTATTGTCTTTAGCTGTGCAAAAACGTTTTAGTTTGATATAGTCCCATTTGTTTATCTTGCCTTTTATTTCATTTGCCCGTGGAGATAAATCGGCAAATATACTGCTGCTACAGGTGTCAGAGAGCTTGCTGCCTATGTTTTCTTCTAAGATGCTTATGGTTTCACGGCTTACGTTTAAGTCTTTTAACCATTTTGAGTTTGTTTTTGTGAATGGTGTAAGATGATGATCTAGTTTCATTTTCTTGCAGGTAGATGTCCAATTTTCCCAATACCATTTGTTAAAGAGGCTGTCTTTACTCCATTGTATGTTCTTTCCTCCTTTGTCAAATATCAGTTGTCCATAAAGCTGTGGGTTTATTTCTGGGTCCTCTGTTCTGTTCCATTGATCTATGTGCCTGTTCTTATGCCAGTACCAGAGTGTCCTGAGTATAATGACCTTATAGTAAACCTTGATATCTGGAAGAGTGATACCTCCTGCTTTATTTTTTCTTTTTAAGATTGCTGAGGCTATTCTTGTTCTTTTTTGGTTCCATATAAAATTTTGGAATATGTGTTCTATATCTTTGAAGTATGTTATTGGTATTTTAATTGGTATTGCATTGAATTTATAAATTTCTTTGGGTAATATAGACATTTTAATGATGTTTATTCTTCCTAGCCATGAGCACGGTATATGCATCCACTTGTTTGTATCTTCTAGGATTTCTTTTATCAATGTTTTATAATTTTCCGAGTAGAAGTCCTTAACCTCATTGGTTAAAATTACTCCTAGGTGCTTTATTTTTTTGGCTGCAATAGTGAAGGGGATTGTTTCCTTAATTTCTTTTTCTGACAGTTCATTGTTGGTATATAAAAATGCCTCTGATTTCTGAGTATTAATTTTATATCCTGCCACCTTACTGAATTTATTTATCAGGTCCAGTAGTTTTTTGACTGAGAATTTAGGGTTTTCTATATACAATATCATATCATCTGCAAATAATGACAGTTTTACTTCTTCTTTTCCAATTTGGATGCCTTTTATTTCTTCTTCTTGTATGATTGCTGTAGCTAGGACTTCCAGAACTATGTTGAATAAGAGTGGTGAAAGGGAACACCCCTGCCTGGTTCCTGATCTTAAGGGGATTGCTTTTAATTTTTGTCCATTTAATATGATGTTTGCTGTGGGTTTGTCGTAGATGGCCTTTATCATGTTAAGCAATGTTCCCTGTATTCCCACTATACTGAGAGTTTTGAGAGTGAATCGGTGCTGGTTTTTATCAAATGCTTTTTTTGCATCTATTGAAATTATCATGTGATTTTTGTCCTTCCTTTTGTTTATGTGATGAATCACATTGATTGATTTGCGAATAGTGAACCAGCCTTGCCTCTCCAGAATAAATCCCACTTGATCATGGTGTATGATTTTGTTCATATATTGCTGGATCCGGTTGGCTAATATTTTGTTGAGAATTTTAGCGTCTAAATTCATCAGGGATATAGGCCTATAATTTTCTTTCTTTGTGTTGTCTTTGCCTGGTTTTGGGATCAGAATTATGCTCGCCTCATAAAAGGAGTTTGGAAGTCTTCCTTCCCCTTGAATTTTTTGAAATAGCTTGAGGAGGATAGGAATTAGTTCTTTGAATTTTTGGTAGAATTCACTTGTGAAGCCATCAGGCCCAGGACTTTTCTTTTTTGGGAGTTTTTTGATAACTGTTTCGATCTCATTTGTTGTAATTGGTCTGTTTAGGTGTTCTGATTCTTCCAGATTGATTTTTGGAATATTATATGATTCAAAAAATTTGTCCATTTCACCATTGTCTAATTTTTTGGCATATAGTTCTTCATAGTATTTTCTTACAATGCTTTGTATTTCTGCTGTGTCAGTTGTTATTTCTCCACTGTCCTTTCTAATTTTATTTATTTGAGTCCTCTCTCTTTTTTTCTTGGTGAGTCTTGTTAAAGTTTCATCAATCTTGTTTACCTTTTCAAAGAACCAGCTCCTGGTTTCATTGATCCTCTGTATTGTTTCCTTAGTCTGTATGTCATTTATTTCTGCTCTGATTTTTATTATTTCCTTCCTTCTACTTGTCCTGGGTTTTATTTGCTGTTGTTTTTCTAGTTCTTTTAGCTGCAGGGTCAGGTTGCTTATTTGAGCTTTTTCTAGCTTTTTATGATATGCCTGTATTGCAATAAACTTCCCTCTCAGAACTGCTTTTGCAGTGTCCCATAAATTTTGAGTTGATGTATGCTCATTATCATTTGTTTCTAGAAACCTTTTAATTTCTTCTTTGATCTCATTATTAATCCATTCATTATTTAATATCATGCTATTTAGTTTCCAAGTGTTTGAGTATTTTTCAGTTTTTCTTTTGTGGTTAATTTCTAGTTTCATTGCATTGTGATCAGAGAAAATGCTTGATATGATTTCAATCTTCTTAAATTTATTGAGACCATTTTTGTGTCCTAACATGTGGTCTATTCTAGAAAACGTACCATGAGCACTTGAGAAGAATGTATATTCTACTGCTTTAGGGTGAAAAGTTTGAAGATGTTTATTAAATCAAGTTGATCTAGTGTATCCTTTAAGTCTGCTGTTTCTTTATTAATTTTCTTTCTTGAGAATCTATCCAGTGTTCTTCGAGGGGTATTGAAATCCCCTACTATGATAGTATTGCTGTTAATCTCGCCCTTTATATCCATCAAAGTCTGCTTTATGTATGTCGGGGCTCCTATATTTGGTGCATAGATATTTATAATAGTTATATCTTCCTGTTGAATTGTTCCCTTTATTATTATGTAGTGTCCTTCTTTATCTCTTACTACGGCCTTTGTTTTAAAGTCCATTTTGTCAGATATAAGTACTGCTATTCAGCATTTTTTTCATTTTCATTTGCATGAAATATTTCTTTCCATCCTTTTACCTTCAGTCTATGTGCATCTTTTGTTTTAAGGTGTGTCTCTTGTAGACAGCATATGTATGGGTCCTGTTTCTTTATCCATGCAGCTACTCTATGTCTTTTTGATTGGATCATTTAATCCATTTACATTTAAGGTTATTATTGATATGTAGTTGTTTATTGCCATTTTATTCTTTAAAGCTGTATTCTTCTTTTGCCTATTCTTTCCTCCCTTTAAACTGTTCACAACAGGCCACTTACTATCTTTTGCAGAACTGGTTTGGTTTTTATGAATTCCTTCAGGCTTTCTTTTTCTGGGAAGCTCTTTATTTCTCCTTCAATTTTAAACATTAGCCTTGCTGGATAAAGTAGTCTTGGTTGTAGGTTTTTGTTCTTCATTACTTTGATTATATCTTGCCTTCCCTTCTGGCCTCAAGTGTTTCTGTTGAGAAGTCCAATGTCATCCTTATGGGGGCTCCTTTGTAGATGATAGCCTTTTTTCCCCTAGCAGCTTTTAAAATTTTTTCTTTATCCATTAGCTTTGGTATTTTAACTATGATGTGTCTCGGTGTAGATCTTTTTGGGTTTCTCTTTAATGGAGTTCTGTGTGCTTCTTGAACGTGTGGAGTGTTTTCCAGCCTTAATTTAGGAAAGTTTTCTGCTATGATTTGATTGAACAAAGTTTCCATTTCCTGTCCTCTCTCCTCTTTTTCAGGCACCCCTATGATGCGAATGTTGTTTCTCTTCATGTTGTCACAGAGCTTCCTTAGAGTTTCCTCACATTTTTTGAGTCTCTTTTCCTTTTTCTTCTCTGCTTCTGTGCCTTTGTTTATTGTGTCCTCTAACTCGCTTATTCGATCCTCAGCGTGATTCACCCTGCTTTTAATTCCTTTCATTGTGGTCTTCAGTTCTGATACTGTATTTGTCATTTCTGTTTGATTCTTTTTTATTATTTCAATTTCGTTTTTTATACTTTTTATCTCTTTATTTAGGTGCTCATAGTGACTATCCATTGTTGCTCTAATTTCTTTGAACATCCTAACTATCATTATCCTAAATTCTGCTTCTGGTAATTTGGTTATATCTGGTTCATTCAGGTCCTTCTCTGGGGATTTTCTTGATTCATTTGGTTTGCATTCCTCTGCCTGCCCATTTTGTCTGTGTATAAGCAAGTTGTGGCCACTGGAGTCCAGTAGGTGTTGCCTTTGTGTTCTCTAGGAGTGTTCTGTCTCAGGCCTGCCACCCCCTCAGCCGCTGCCTAGGGCGGTTGGGTATGGGCTTTGCCAGCGCTGGCCCACTGTGGCTGTTGCTGTGATTTCCACCTCTCCTCCGCGGGAGGGGCTGTCACTCAAGCCACAAACCTCAGCACCAAGGTTAGAGGTGAGTACCTTTGCTCAGCTGTCGACCCAGCCTGTTTCTGGACTTCCGCCCAGCACCCGCAGTCAGAGTCTTCTCGCCACAGTTTCACGGGTTGGGCGGGGCTTTTGGCGTGCTTTCAGCTGTGAGCCTTTGTCCGTCTGAACCTTTAGCCCCGCCCTCAAGGCCAGGGCACTTTTGCGCAGAGTCGTAAACCAAGGTTTATTGGGCCAGGCGTGTTTGCTGGCTTCCGCTCAGCTGCGAGCCTCTGCTCCTCCCGGACTCTACCCCGCCCCCACGTTTGTAGCCTGCTCGTGCACGCAGGATGGCAAACCGCGGTTTCTCTGACCCGGCGGGACTGGTAGCGTGAGCTCAGCCACGAGCCCCCACCCGTTCTTGGTCCTAGCCCTGTCCCCGTGGTCAGGGCCAGCTTTCGCAGGGTCACAGAGCAGATCTCTGCCCGTTCCTGGCCTCCCGCTTTATCCCTGCAAGTGAGATTACCAGCGGGCCCGCAGCTGCCGGACCGCTTTCGCGCGTCCCCTCCGTCCCTGCTGGGCTAGACTAAGCTCACACCGGCTTGGCCTCCACCCACGCTGACAGAACCGCGTTTCAGCATCCTGCCGCCACCATACCCTTCAGCAACCCTCAGCAGAGTAGAAAGGGCCCTAATACTCCACACTGTAGGCCTGGGAGCTCCCTCACTTGTTTCACAGCTCAAAACTGTCCAAACGCCTCTTCTAGGCTCTGGGACTGCAGGCTGGGGCTTAGTTCCTGGGACCCAGGTCCCTCCCTCTCCGCCAAACTCTCCTCCCACCACGCGGGTCTCTCTGGGCTGCCTTTTGCTCCGTGGAGCTGGGCAGCCCTCTTCGCGTTTTTGCTATTCCTACCAGTCTCAATGTGGCCACTTCTTTGTTCCTTGGTTGAAGAGTCCACTTAGTTTAGTTCAAAGTTGGTTTATCCAGATGATGGTTCTTAAAATTAAGTTATAATCCACTTTGGTTCTGGGAGTTGGAAGTTGGTACGTCCGCCTACTCCGTCACCATCTTGCTCCTTGTCTTTTCACTTTTATGATGAGATTATTTTAGCACAAGAGTTCGTTTTTTTGATGAAGTCCAATTTATTTTTTTGTTGTTACTTGTGCTTTTGGTGTTACATCTTTTAAAAAATTATTAATATTTAAATAATTTTCATTCAAGACCATGAACATTTATTCTTACTATTTCTAAGAGTTTTATAATTTTTGCTATTACATTGAGTTTTATGGTCCATTTTGAGTTAAATTTTGTGTATGGTGTGATATTAGAGTTCAAGTTCATTCTTTTTCATGAATATCCAATTGTTCCAGAAACTTTTTTTTTTTTAAGTGAGAGGAGAGGAGATAGTGAGACAGACTCCTGTCTGCACCCAGACCAGGATCTACCTGGCAACCCCTTTCTGGGACCATAGCTCAAACCAATTAGGCCACTGACTGCAAGAGAGGAAGAGAAAGAGAAGGAGAGCAAAGGGGAGAAACACAGATGGTTGCTTCTCCTGTGTGCCCTGACTGGAACTAAACCCAAGATGTCCATACACCAGGCTAATGCTCTATTCACTGAGCCAAACTGCCAGGGCCCAGAAACATTTTTTGTAAAAATGATTCTTTACCATTAAATTATCTTGATGTTTTTGTCAAAATCAATTTACCATAATTAAAGTCTTATTTTTAATTCTATTCCATTGATCTATATGTCTATTCATGCCAGTACAACATCATCTTGATTACTATAGCTTTGCAATAAGTTTTGAAATTAGAAATTGTGAGTCTTAACAACTTTTTTTCTTTTTCAAGATTGTTTTTGGTGGCCCTGGCCTATTGGCTCAGTGGTAGAGTGTCAGCCCAGCATGTGTATGTCCCAGGTTCAACACTGGTCAGGGCACACAGGAGAAGTGACCATCTGCTTCACCATCCCTCTCCCCCTCCACCTTCTCTCTCTCTTTCTCTCTTCTTCTCTCGCAGCCATGGTTCTATTGGTTTGAGCACATTGGCCCCAGGTGCTGACAATGGCGCCATGGAACCTCTGCCTTAGGTGATAAAAATAGCTCAGTTGTGAGCATAGCCCCAGATGGGCAGAGCATGGGCCCCAGATGGGGGTTGCTGGGTGGGTCCCAATAGGAGCACATGCAGGAGTCTGTCTCTCTATCTCCCCTCCTCTCATTTAGAAAAAAAAAAAAAAGACTATTTTGGCAATTTTGAGTCCCATATAAACTCTATTTCTGGAAAAAATGTCAGCTGAGATTTTGATAGGGAATGTGTTCAATTTGAGATAAATTTGTAGATAAATTTGGGGAATATCATCATCTTGAGATATTAAGTAAAGTATTTCAACCCATGAACATAGAATATTTTTTAATTTCTTTAGATTTTCTTTCATATTTTTAGCAACATCTTATAGTTTTCAACATACAAACTTGCACTTGTTTTGTTAAATTTCTATCCAAATATTTATTTTGTGTTGTGTGTGACAGAGGCAGAGAGAGAGAGACAGAGAGAAGGACAAATAGGGACAGATAGATAGGAAGGGAGAGAGATGAGAAGCATCAATTCTTCATTGTGGCTCCTTAGTTGTTCATTGATTGCTTTCTCATATGTGCCTTGATGGAAGGGGGGGTTACAGCAGAGCTAGTGACCCCTTGCTCAAGCCAGCAAACTTGTGCTCAAGCCAGCAACCATGGGGTCATGTCTATGATCCCACGCTCAAGACAGCGACCCCACACTTAAGCTGGTGACCTTGGGGTTTTGAACCTGGGTCCTCTGCATCCCAGTCCAATGCTCTATCCACTGTACCATCGCCTGGTCAGGCTTCATTCTTTTCTGATGCCACTATAAAAAAAAATTTTTCAATTTCATTTTCAGAATGTTCATTGTTAGTGTATAAAAATGCAGTTGATTTTTATGTATTGATGTTATATCCTGTAATCTTACTGAATTTATTACTCCTAATAGTTTCTTAGGGGATTATTTAGGATTTTCTATATATAAAATTGTGTCATCTCTAAAGAGAAATAGTTTTGTTTCTTCCTTTCTAATCCAAATGTCTTTTATTTACTTCTTTATTTTAATTGCCCTCGATAGAACCTCCAGTACAATGATAAATAGTAGTAAGAAGAGCAAAATTTTATTCCTAATTTTCAGAGGGAAACATTCGGTGGCACTCTTTATAGTATTTAGTCCCCTCCTGAATTTTTTTTTAATTTATTTATTGATTTTAGCCCGAGAGGAGGGAAGAGAGAGAGACCAGAACATAGATCTGTTCGTGTATGTGCCCTGATCGGGGATCAAACCGGCAACTTCTGTGCTTCAGGCTGATGCTCTAACCAACCTAGCTAACTGGCCAAGGCCCCTCCTGAAATTTTTAAGCTCCAAATTTATCTCCATGAATTCAGTAAGCACAGTCCATATCTGATCATTTTTAGTATTTGATGTCTCTGCGTATATACTTTTCTAACTGGTTCTGTGTTGTTTTATCTCTTTGTATATCTCATTGTTTAGATAGTTTTTTGATCATTTTCTTCTATACTTACTTACAGAAGTAAGTTGAGGCCTTGGAAGGTGTTATCTTCCTTCAGAAGGTATTTTTATTTCCCCCTCTATTAGATACCTGAGTATCTTAGCTGTTGGAAACCAAGGTTTTCTGATTCACCAAGATGACCTACGAACTATAGTCATACCTGCAATCCCAGGGCATATTCTGTTGAGGTCTTAGTCCTGAGCAATAAGCATTTCAACAGTTTTTAATTTCCTTAGACTGTGCTGGACTCCGATCTTTGTCTCTGCCACTGCAAAGTCTAGTTTGACCTTTCATCCTCCCCATCCCCCCACACTGGGCATGCCCCTAGGGCAAAAACATATTTGAATGGTGCAGCTCTTCAGCGGTTCAACCTACTCACTCCAACTCATGTCTCCTTCCTACACTGACCTGCCAAAAGTGTAGCACTGCCTCAGTCACTGAGCACTCCAGGCCAGAAGCAGCCGAGGCTCCTCTCTCCGAACTGCCTTTCCCTGGCCGACCACAGCCTCATAATTACTGTCATTTCTTACTGTTACTTTTAAAACTATTTTTTTTCTGTCCAGCTTTTTAAGCTGTCATCAGAGGGAAGGTTATGCCAGATGATTCCTTTTCATTTTAGTAATATTGTTCTCCAAATAGTAGATAAGAAGATATTTCTCTTTATTAATGTAACTCATCTAATTAATGAAGAATGACAAAGCTTGAATATCATTGTTTTATAACACTTAATGAAGTAATGAATCTAAGTATTCAAGAATTAATGGCTGCTAATATTCCAAAAGAGGGACAAGCAGACATCACAAGTCTGATAAAAAAAACCACAATGCCACTATAAGTAATCATCTCAAAAAAAAATTAAACTGGAATATAATCAAGCCTCTAAATCTATCCACCAATCAACAAGAAATAGTAAGGACAGCCTGACCAGGCAGTGGCACAGTGGAGAGAGCGTTGGACCCAGGTTCAAAATGCTGAGGTCGCAAGCTTGAACGCGGGCTCATCAGGCTTGAGCACCAGCATGGGGTTGCTGGCTTGACTATGGGATCATAGACATGATCCCATGGTTGCTGGCTTGAACCCAAAGGTCACTGGCTTGACCCCAAGGTCACTGGCTTGTGCAAGGGATCACTGGCTCAGCTGGAGCCCCCTCCCCCCAGCTCAAGGCACCTATGAGAAGCAATCAATGAAAAACTAAAGTGCTGCAACTATGAGTTGATGCTTCTCATCTCTCTTCCTTCCTATCTGTCTGTCTCTCTCTCTCTCACTAAAAGAAAGAAAAAGAAAAAGAATACAAAGGGACGTGTTAAAATATACCACAAAATGCAATGAGCAAAATCCAGACTGTGAGACACTCACAGATTGCAAGGGGGAAGAAACAGGGTTGAGAGGCCCTAGAAATTAAAATAGATTTAACTAAAGAAATTAAAATAGATTTATAAAACATGTCAAAGAATCACAAACAACTTTTTAGGATCCTGATATTTTAAAAACTGTTAAACTATGAAATTTATGATATATTGAGAATTTTATTACTGACTCAAAAGAATTTAACATTTTAAAATATTATTACATTTTTAAATACAGTAATACTGTAGTAATTATGTTTATCAAAAAGGAGTATTAACACATAAACATATATATAGGTCTATACTATATACACATACAGTAAAACAGTTATGGATAAAGATGTTTAAAATTTGCTTAAAGCTAACAACACAGGATGATAAGAAATGAATAGGGATATAAAAACAGGAGGAGGCCCTGCCAGTTAGCTCAGTGGTAGAGCATCGGCCTGGCGTGTGGATGTCCCAGGTTCAATTCTTGGCCAGGGCACCACAAAGGAGAAGTACCCATCTGCTTCTCCACCTTTTCCCCTCTCCTTTCTCTCTCTATCTCTTCCCCTCCCACAGCCAAGATTCCACTGGAGCAAAGTTGGCCCGAGCACTGAGGATGGCTCCATGGCCTCCACCTCAGGAGCTAAAATGGCTCTGGTTGCAACGGAGCGACACCCCAAATGGGCAGAGCATTGCCCCTAGTGGGCATGCTGGGTGGATCTCGGTCAGGTGCATGCAGGAGTCTGTCTCTCTGCCCCCTATCCCCACTTCTCACTTCAGAAAAATACACACAAAAAAAGAAAGAATGCAGACAAGGAGACCATATGGAAGCCTACTTTTGTGTCCAGGTGAGAGGTGAGGGTGACCCTGACTAAGGCAATGAAGCAAAATGGAAGACTTTGAAACATCTTTGGAGATGCCCTTGGTAGTGAACAGACTCTCTGGATCAAGGAAAAGGAACAATCAAAGTGATGTCTCAATTTCTAGTTTGAATAACTGAGTAGATGCAGTATCACTTACTGAGATGGAGAAAATTTGAAGATGTGTGTCGAGAAGGACAGTTCAGTGGGGAATAAACTTTTGTTGACATTTTTCATATTTTGACTTTGAGACTTCTATGAGAGATTCAGGAATAGGTCAAATAGATAATGGCCAAGCAGAGGTTATATAATTTGGGATGAAATTACATCAATTAAAAAACAATTTTTAAATCTAGAGAAATTAATAAATTTAGGCAGAGATTATAAAGGCAAATGTTTATTGAACCTCAATGTATCAGCCACTCACTACACAATAGATTTACAGTCTAAATGGATGAGACAAGTCAGTGGGAAATGCTGTGATAAAATATGGACAAAGTAGAGTGTCGCACGATGGTGGAGGAAGCACCCTCCCGTCCTAGCTCCCTATCCAGGTGCCAGGGGAGGGACTGTGAATAAAAGTCAACCAATGTAAACTAACTGGCATCTGAAATAGTGTCACAATCTGAACTTTTCATTTTCCTCCAAAGGAAATCACCATTTTTATTGATAACACTATTCTTCTAGACTTTTCTTCTCAAAGACTGAATTTAAAGATCTTTAGGCACTGTGGGTAAAATGTCATGCCTAGCATTTTGGATGCCATTAGTTTCAGGAAAAGTTTGAAGCTGCTGGTCAGAGCAACCATGGACAAACTAGGCTCCAGCTTTCCTCAGCAGGAGGGCACTGGAAGAGCCACAGGGCCTGAGGCAGTCCCAGAGCACAGTATCGCTGGCTCATAATTCCTGTTTATGCAACCCCTCATGCCCTTCAAGTTTTCTTCCACCCTGAATGCACAGGCTGAGTGAGCCCTGGTTTATAGGCACGGCTGATTCCAATCTCTTATTGTCAAGTCCTGATGCTTTATGATGTGTTGGGAAGACCCCTGGCAAAAAGACTGCATTTAAATGTCTTTTATTGTTTTCTTGTTTGTGATGTATCGGGCCAGAAGATGTGTGTAACCTGATCAACCTAGTAAAATTTTTAATCCCTTCTATTTTTATGGCCTTCCAGGAAAAATTCCATTTAGGGAAAAAGTAATGACTTTCAGAACTGATTCTCAAACACCGTATCAACATGTTACCAAAAATGGGGCCCTGCCCTGTCAGGGATCTTTTACTCTTCTGAAAGTGTTCCTAATAGTTTTTGTTTAGAAAGTGTGTATTTGAGCACTTGGGAAGCAGAGGCTTAGGTAGTGGAGGGGTCACTGTAAGTGTTGGGTGGGGTAGGTCATGGGGGGGGCGGAGTGGATGAAGGAAAAGACATATGTGTTAAGGGCATTCCCATATGCTGTTAGGATGCCATTTTCCAGGGCCCTTAGTCCACTGAACATTAAGATCTTGCTACCAAATCTCTCAAAATGATAATCACAGCTAGGCTCACAATCTCCTTTGGTTCTCACAATAAGTCTGTGAGGTACATATACCTCATATTTCAGTCCCCACTTTACAAGTAGGGGAACTAAACCTGAGAAAAGCTACGTGACTTTGCTCAGGGTCATACAGCTTAGGGAGCCGCTGCTTTGACCTGGTTGCTTTTAACTTCCATGTCTAGTTTGGTTCCTATTCTGTACATGAGCCAAGCTAACTCCTGCATAGAGGTTGTCTCCCAGATATAAACATCCCCCACTTCAACTCAAAGAGCCTGAGAACCAAAGGAGAGGTGATTTGAGAGAAAAATACACAAGACTTGCAACATCTTTCTGCATGGAGCACCTTCAGCCAAGTGGTTCTCACCTTGTTTCCACCTCACTTTCCATAAGTTGATATACACCTAGCATTGCTTCATCAGTGTAGGAACACACCCATCTGTAACTCCACTTTTTTCTCTCTCACAAAATAGAAGCAGCAGAATCCAGGTAAGAGTGACTTTAAGAAGGATACTTAAATCTCTAATTTATCTTTATGTAAGTCATTCAAAACATTCCATTATTAGTAATAACAAATCAGTAGGAGCACAAATTACTTACAGTGTAGTATCAAACTGTCACCAGAAGTAACACTTCCTATTCCATGTCCACGATAACCACTTACTCTTTTTTGCACCTATTACTTTCTTATCTACAACCACCCATACTCGCCCTCATCTACCAGCCTCGCAGCATCTCATGTGGGCAACGAGCATGGGATTTAAATTCAGACATACTTGGATTCACATCCTGATTCTGACACTTACTGTGTGATGTTGGCAAGTTACTAAGTTTCTCTAAGGCTCAGTTTTCTCATATGTAAAAGGAAGATGATAAGAATATCTACCTCATATGCCATTGTGAAAATTAAATGAAGATGATAGATGATGGGTGGGTGGATGGATGATAGATAGATGATAGATAGATAGATAGATAGATAGATAGATAGATAGATAGATAGATAGATAGATAGATAGATAGAATTATATATGCAAGTTATCACAATGTCTGGCATGCATTAACCACTGAATAAATCTTAACTACATTTTTAATACATTACCCCCTATCATCCGATCCACTTCCTTGGCTCTCATTTTCTGTCAAGTTTTCATGGACCTATGTTTACTGTGGAGAGTAGCTTATGTGCTGAACTCTCTGAAAGAAAACAGATATTACAAACAAAATTAGAATGGGAACCTAATCGAATTAAGCAAAATTTATATAATTTCTCCTGCAACCCACCCATTCTAAATTATCTGGGTTCAGATTATGAGTTCAGTCATTAATCTTCACTGCATTGTTGAAGCAGTAGCTCCCCTCTGCATTTTAAAGACCACTTATCCACTTGGCAATTCACTGGGTTAGTTTCCTAGACTTTGGGAAGGACTTCCAAAATACAAAGACCACGCTACACTCTTTCCTCTCTATTCACTTGCATCAGCACTTCAGGTCTTGTCCCAAACACCTGATGAGAAAGTGTCCAAGCAGAGAGAGGCTGCCCCAGTTATCAAAATTGTTTCAAGAATGCTAACTGAAGTCAAGCCACACATCTGCCTTCAGATCATCTCCAGAGAGGAAAGAGAACTATTCCCATGCAGGAGGCTATGCACAGATGTGTGTCAGAGAAACCACAATAGTTGGACTCATAAACTCTGACTCTCATCACCAAAAGAACAGGTATGTCAACAAGAGAAAAATCAGTGATGGTCACGGCAAAACCCGAGTGGAAAGTGAGGTCATCTCAGAATCACATACTAGCGAGGCATCAAAGGATTCATGCGATTCTGACAGAAGTTAGCTCTAGTCATTCTGTGGCTGTCAGATCCACATTTTTTTTCCATTTCATGTATTTATTCATTATTTTTTATTTTTAAATTTTATTTAGAAAATTAAAATTAATGGAGTGACATTGATTAATAAGAGTACATAGGTTTCAGGCAAACATTTCTATAATATTTGAACTGTTGATTACTTGGGTACCTATCAACAAAAGTCAAATCATTATATATTTATCCCTCTTCGCTCCCTTCCACACCATCACCTCCCCCATAAGCCTCTCCCCTAGTAACCACTTTATTTTTATCTATGTCCATGAGTATGTTTTATATTCCATCTATGTGTGAAATCATGTAGTTCTTAGGTTTTTCTAATTTACTTATTTCACTAAGTATAATGTTCTCAAGGTCCATCCAGGTTATTGAAAATGTCACTATGTCATCATTTCTTATGGCTGAGTAGTATTTCATTGTATATATGTACCACATCTTCTTTATCCAATTCTCTGTTGAAGGACACTTTGGTAGTTTCCATGTCTTGGCCACTGCGAATAATGCTGTGATGAACATGGGGTGCATGTGTCTTTTGGTACCAATGTTTTTATGTTTTTGGTAGATACTCAGTAGAAGAATTTCTAGGACATATGGTAGTTCTACTTTTTTTATTAATTTTAATGGGGTGACACCAATAAATCAGGGTACATATGTACAATGAAAACATCTCCAGATTATCTTATCATTCAATTATGTTGCATACCCATCACGCAAAGTCAAATTGTGCTCTGTCATCTTCTATCTGGTTTTCCCTGTGTCCCTCCCCTTCTCCCTATCCCACCCTCCCCTCCCTCCTCCCATCCCGTAACCACCACACGCTTGTCCATGTCTCATAGTCTCACTTTTATGTCCCACCTATGTATGAAATCACGCTGTTCTCAGTTTTTTTTTCTGATTGACTTATTTCACTCCGTATAATGTTATCAAGGTACATCCATTTTGTTGTAAATGATCCGATGTCATCATTTCTTATGGCTGAGTAGTGTTCCATAGTATATATGTACCAAAGCTTTTTAATCCACTCGTCTTCTGACGGACACTTGGGCTGTTTCCAGATCTTCGCTATTGTGAACAATGCTGCCACGAACATGGGGGCGCATTTCTTCTTTTCGAACAGTGTTATGGTGTTTTTAGGGTATATTCCTAAAAGTGGGATAGCTGGGTCAAAAGACAGTTTGACTTTTAATTTTTTGAGGAATCTCCAAACTGTTTTCCAGACTGGCTGCACCAGTCTGCATTCCCACCAGCAGTGCAGAAGGGTTCCCTTTTCTCCACATCCTCGCCAGCACTTATTCTGTGTTGTTTTGCTGATGAGTGCCACTCTGACTGGTGTGAGGTGATACCTCATTGTGGTTTTGATTTGCATTTCTCTAATGATTAGTGATGTTGAGCATTTTCTCATATGTCTTTTGGCCAACTGTATGTCTTCTTTGGAGAAATTTCTATTTGTTTCTTTTGCCCATTTTTTGATTGGATTGTTTGTCTTCCTGGTGTTGAGTTTTATAAGTTCTTTATAAATTTTGGTTATTAACCCCTTATCAGATGTGTTGTCGAATATGTTCTCCCATTGTGTGGTTTTTCTTCTTGTTCAGTTCTTATTGTCTTTAGCTGTGCAAAAACATTTTAGTGTCATATAGTCCCATTCGTTTATCTTGCCTTTTATTTCATTTGCCCGTGGAGATAAATCGGCAAATATATTGCTGCCACAGATGTCGGAAAGCTTGGTGCCTATGTTTTCTTCTAAGATGCTTATAGTTTCACGGCTTATGTTTAAGTCTTTTATCCATTTTGAATTTGTTTTTGTGCATGGTGGAAGTTGATGGTCTAGTTTCATTTTTTGGCAGGTAGATGTCCAATTTTCCCAATACCATTTGTTAAAGAGCCTGTCTTTACTCCATTGTATGTTCTTTCCTCCTTTGTCAAATATCAGTTGTCCATAAAGCTGTGGGTTTATTTCTGGGTTCTCTGTTCTGTTCCATTGATCAATGTGCCTGTTCTTATGCCAGTACCAGGCTGTCTTGAGTATAATGGTCTTGTAGTAAACCTTGATATCCGGAAGAGTGATACCTCCTGCTTTATTTTTTCTTTTTAAGATTGCTGAGGCTATTCGTGTTCTTTTTTGGTTCCATATAAATTTTTGGAATATGTTTTCTATATCTTTGAAGTATGTCATGGGTATTATAATTGGTATTGCATTGAATTTATAAATTGCTTTGGGTAATATAGACATTTTAATGATGTTTATTCTTCCTAACCATGAGCACGGTATATGCTTCCACTTGTTTGTATCTTCCTTGATTTCTTTTTTTTTTATTATTTTATTCATTTTAGAGAGGAGACACAGAGTGAGAGAGAGAGAGACAGACAGAAAGAGAGAAAGGAGGGAGGAGCTGGAAGCATCAACTCCCATATGTGCCTTGACCGGACCAGTGCAGGGTTTTGAACTGGCAACCTCAGTGTTCCCAGGTCAACACTTTATCCACTGCGCCACCACAGGTCAGGCTTCCTTGATTTCTTTTATCAATATTTTATAATTTTCTGAGTACAAGTCCTTAACCTCCTTGGTTAAATTTACTCCTAGGTATTTTATTTTTTTGGCTGCAATAATGAAGGGGATTGTTTCCTTAATTTCTTTTGCTGACATTTCATTGTTTGTATATAGACCTCTGATTTCTGAGTAATAATTTTGTATCCTGCCAACTTGCTGAATTCATTTATAAGGTCCAGTAGTTTTTTGACTGAGACTTTAGGGTTTTCTATATACAATATCATATCATCTGCAAATAGTAACAGTTTTACTTCTTCTTTTCCAATTTGGATGCCTTTTATTCCTTCTTCTTGTCTGATTGCTGTAGCTAGGACTTCCAGAACTATGTTGAATAAAAGTGGTGAAAGTGGGCAGCCCTGCCTGGTTCCTGATCTTAAGGGGATTGCTTTTAATTTTTGTCCATTTAGTATGATGTTTGCTGTGGGTTTGTCGTAGATGGCCTTTATCATGTTAAGGAATGTTCCTTTGTATTCCCACTTTACTGAGAGTTTTGAGCATGAATGGGTGCTGGATTTTATCAAATGCCTTTTCTGCATCTATTGAAATTATCATGTGATTTTTGTCCTTCCTTTTGATTGTGTGATGAATCACATTGATTGATTTGCGAATAGTGAACCAGCCTTGCCTCTCCAGAATAAATCCCACTTGATCATGGTGTATGATTTTGTTCATATATTGCTGGATCCGGTTGGCTAATATTTTGTTGAGAATTTTAGCGTCTAAATTCATCAGGGATATAGGCCTATAATTTTCTTTCTTTGTGTTGTCTTTGCCTGGTTTTGGGATCAGAATTATGCTCGCCTCATAAAAGGAGTTTGGAAGTCTTCCTTCCTCTTGAATTTTTTGAAATAGCTTGAGGAGGATAGGAGTTAGTTCTTTGAATTTTTGATAGAATTCACTTGTGAAGCCATCAGGCCCAGGACTTTCCTTTTTTGGGAGTTTTTTGATAACTGTTTCAATCTCATTTGTTGTAATTGGTCTGTTTAGGTGTTCTGATTCTTCCATATTGATTTTTGGAATATTATATGATTCAAGAAATTTGTCCATTTCACCATTGTCTAATTTTTTGGCATAGAGTTCTTCATAGTATTTTCTTACAATGCTTTGTATCTCTGTTGTATCCGTTGTTATTTCTCCACTGTCCTTTCTAATTTTATTTATTTGAGACCTCTCTCTTTTTTTCTTGGTGAGTCTAGTTAAAGGTTCATCAATCTTGTTTACCTTTTCAAAGAACCAGCTTCTGGTTTCATTGATCCTCTGTATTGTTTCCTTAGCCTCTATGTCATTTATTTCTGCTCTGATCTTTATTATTTCCTTCCTTCTACTTGTCCTGGGTTTTATTTGTTGTTGTTTTTCTAGTTCTTTTAGCTGCAGGGTCAGGTTGCTTATTTGAGCTTTTTCTAGCTTCTTATGATATACCTGTAGTGCAATGAACTTCCCTCTCAGTACTGCTTTTGCTGTGTCCCATAAATTTTGAGTTGACGTATGCTCATTATCATTTGTTCCTAGAAACGTTTTTATTTCTTCTTTGATCTCATTATTAATCCATTCATTATTTAATATCATGCTATTTAGTTTCCAAGCGTTTGAGTATTTTTCAGTTTTTCTTTTGTGGTTAATATCTAGTTTCATGGCACTGTGATCAGAGAAAATGGTTGATATGATTTCAATCTTCTTAAATTTGTTGAGACCATTTTTGTGTCCTAACATGTGGTCTATCCTAGAAAATGTTACATGAGCACCTGAGAAGAATGTATATTCTTACTACTTTAGGGTGATAGTTCTGAAGATATGTATTAAGTCAAGTTGATCTAGTGTATCCTTTAAGTCAGCTGTTTCTTTATTAATTTTCTTTTTTGATGATCTATCCAGTGATGTTAGTGGGATATTGAAATCCCCTACTATGATAGTATTGCTGTTAATCTCGCCCTTTATATCCATCAAAGTCTGCTTTATGAATGTCGAGGTTCCTATATTTGGTGCGTAGATATTTATAATAGTTATATCTTCCTGTTGAATTGTTCCCTTTATCATTATGTAGTGTCCTTCTTTATCTCTTACTACAGCCTTTGTTTTAAAGTCCATTTTGTCAGATATAAGTACTGCTACCTCGGCTTTTTTTTCATTTCCATTTGCATGAAATATTTTTTTCCATTTTTTTACCTTCAGTTTATGTGCATCTTTTGTTTTAAGGTGTGTCTCTTGTAGACAGCATATGTATGGGTCCTGTTTCTTTATCCACACAGCTACCCTATGTCTTTTGATTGGATCATTTAATCCATTTACATTTAAGGTTATTATTGATATGTAGTTGTTTATTGCCATTTTGTTCTTTAAAGCTGTATTTTTTTTTATTTTTTTATTTTTTTTTTTTGCTATATTCTCTCCTCCCTTTGAACTGTTCACAACAGGCCCCTTAGAATCTCTTGCAGAATTGGTTTGGTTTTAATGAATTCCTTGAGGTTTTCTTTGTCTGGAAAGCTCTTTATTTCTCCTTCAATTTTAAATGTTAGCCTTGCTGGATAGAGTAGTCTTGGCTGTAGGTTTTTGTTCTGCATTACTTTGATTATATCTTGCCATTCCCTTCTGGCCTCAAGTGTTTCTGTTGAGAAGTCCGATGTCATCCTAATGGGCGTTTCTTTGTAGGTGATAGTCTTTTTTTCTCTGGCAGTTTTTAAGATTTTTTCTTTATCTATTAGCTTTGGTATTTTAACTATGATGTGTCTCGGTGTAGATCTTTTTGGGTTTCTCTTTAATGGAGTTCTGTGTGCTTCTTGAACGTGTGGAGTGTTTCCCAGCCTTAATTTAGGGAAGTTTTCTGCTATGATTTGATTGAACACAGTTTCCATTTCCTGTCCTCTTTCCTCCTCTTCAGGCAACCCTATGATACGAATGTTGTTTCTCTTCAGGTTGTCACAGAGCTCCCTTAGAGTTTCCTCACATTTTTTGAGTCTCTTTTCCTTTTTTTTCTCTGCTTCTGTAACATTGTTTATTGTGTACTCTAACTCGCTGATTTGATCCTCAGCATGATTCATCCTGCTTTTAATTCCTTCCATTGTGGTCTTCAGTTCTGATACTGTATTTGTCATTTCTGTTTGTTTCTTTTTTATTATTTCAATTTCATTTTTTATACTTGTTATCTCTTTATTTAGGTGCTCATAGTGACTATCCATTGTTTCTTTAGTTTCTTTGAACATCCTAACTATCATTATCCTAAATTCTGCTTCTGGTAATTTGGTTATATCTGGTTCATTCAGGTCCTTCTCTGGGGATTTCTCTTGATTCATTTGGTTTGCATTCCTCTGCCTGCTCATTTTATCTGTGTATAAGCAAGTTGTGGCCTCTGGAGTCCAGTAGGTGTTGCCTTTGTGTTCTCTAGGTGTGTTCTGTCTGCAGGCCTGCCACCCCTTCTGCCGCTGCCAGGGGGTTTGGGTATGGGCTTTGCCAGCGCTGGCTCACTGCAGCTGTTGCTGTGATATTCGCCTCTCCTCCATGGGAGGGGCTGTCACTCAAGCCACTAGCCTCAGCACCCAGGGCAGAGGTGAGCACCTTTGCTCAGCTGCGGAGCCAGCCTGTTTCCGGAAGGCTTATGCCCTGCCCCTGCAGTCTGAGCCTGCTTGCCACAGTTTAGCGGGTTGGGCAGGGCTTTTGACGTGCTCTCATCTGTGAGCCTTTGCCCGTCCAGAATTTAGCCCCACCATCGAGGCCAAGGCCCTCCTGCGCAGGGTTGGAAACCCGGAAACCACGGTTTATTGGGCCGGGCATGTTTGCTGGCGTGAGCTCAGCTGCTAGCTTCTGATCGTTATGTATCCTACCCCACCCCCACGTTCGGAGCCAACTCGGGCACATAGGATGGTAATCCACGGTTTCTCCGGCCAGGCGGGGCTAGCAGCGTGAGCTCAGCCGCGAACTTCCGCTGGTCTGGGTGTCTCCCTCGCCCCCACGTTAGGAGCCCCCCCGCTTGCGCACACAGATGGCACACCGCGGTTTCTCCTGCTGGGCGGGGTTGACAGCGTGAGCTCAGCCGTGAGCCCCTCACCCGTCCCTGGTCTTAGCCCCGTCCCCGTGGTCAGGGCCGGCTTGCGCAGGGTCGCAGAGCCGATATCTGCCCGTTTTTTTTCCTGCAGGTGGGACTGCAGGCGGCCCGCAGCTAAAGGACCGCTTTTGCGCGTCCCCTCCGCCCCTGCTGGGCTAGACCAAGCTCACACCAGTTGTGCCTCCGCCCACGCCGACAGGACTGCATTTCAGCACCCTGCCGCAACCACACCCTTCAGCAACCCTCAGGGAGATAGAAGTACCCTAATACTCCACACTGTAGGCCTGGGAGCTCCCTCCCTCTAAGCAGCTCTGCTCTAATTGCCACGGGACAGCTTGTTTGACTAGTGTCCTGTCTCCCTTTGCTGGTATTGCTAGTTCCAGGGGAAATATTCGTTTTCGATTAGGGAAGTGGCTTAGCCCAGGGGTTAGGGTGGCTGTCCCTCAGAGTGTCTCTGTGCCTTCAGTCCACTCTTTGTTCCCACTGCTCTGTTCCTCTCCTCTGTCCCAGTTCCCCGGAGCCCCGGGTGCGTGGTTGTGAGAGAGGTTTTCTGCGCTGTCCCTTTATAAAGATTTTTGGGTCTGAGAAAACTATCTCTTTTTCACAAACAGTATCCTCACTTGCTTCACAGCTCAATACTGTCCAAATGCCTCTTCTAGGTCCTGGGACTGCCGGCTGGGACTTGGTTCCTGGGACCCAGGTCCCTCTCTCTCGGCCAAACTCTCCTCCCGCCACTCCGGGTCTTTCCGGGCTGCCGTTTGCTCCGTGGAGCTGGGCAGCCCTCTTCGCGTTTTCGCTATTCCTACCAGTCTCAATGTGGCTTCTGCAGTGTTCCTTGGTTGAAGAGTCCACTTAGTTTAGTTCAAGGTTGGTTTATCCAGATGATGGTTCTTAAGATTGAGTTATAATCCACTTTGGTTCTGGGAGTTGGAAGTTGGTACTTCCGCCTACTCCATCGCCATCTTCCAGATCCACTTTTTAAATCTTCAATCTGACACTGATCTTCACTATTCACTCAGGATCTATAATGGTGCCATTTTGTTTCACAAGGGATTCTCTATATCAAAAATGTTCTCCATATCAAAAGTGAATATATGCTATCTAGCCTCAGCTGAATGCCCAGAGCAGCTCTCCTACTTCTTCCCTCTTTTCTTTGGTTGACTCTCTAGCCTAGTTCTACAATCACCACTCCATACATTTTCTATTCCTTAAGCCCTCAAATAAAAACTCACACCACAGTCTTCCCCCATCCCACCTTTCAATGCACAGATGAGCTAGCTTCCTATTGGGAGGTTTTATGAAACCTGAAACTCACACAATTTGGGGAGAGGAGTTCTTTAAGAAAAGGAATACAAACTTATAAATATAATATTTGGTATTCATAAGAAACAACACAGAGCACAAATTTTTTAAAGCCGGAAATAATACAATAGCATAAAATAAAGAAAGTTATACAATATATTAAATAACTAATTTGCCTAACCTCTATATTTTCCTTATAATTTTTTGCCTATATACTCTTTAATCATCTCTTCATATATAGTAATATTTTCAATAGAGAGAAGAAAAGGTAATTCAGTCTCTCCCTTAGCATGGTTGATCAAAATCTGTGGGCTTTCTATGTTGATATTTTAGACAATTTTCTTTCAGTTTCCCAGGATTTTTTTTTGTTTTTTTTCTTATTTTTTGTATTTTTTTTAGTTTCCCAGTTTTGTTATTGGTGATGCCACATAAATTTTTAGGATTATTGTTAAATTTAGGAAAACCTCTATTAAGTTTTTTTTAATATATAAGCTATAAAATCTGGAAGAAATTTTTACAGAATAGCTTATCACTTCTTATTTTTCAAACTTTGTTTTTCCTCCACTATCCACATACCGCTGAAGCCAAGCCCTGTCGAAAATGTTTGTTTTGGGTTATGACCTTTGACCCTGTACCTTCATGTCATGATGCCAGGTTAAGTCAGCTCAGTGGACAGTAGAGTATTCCTGGAGGTCATTCCTACACCAAGATTGCTAGAAATTACTCAACTATACACAGAAGTGACTAATAACCAAATAAACATAACCCACTAAACTCAAATTAAACATGTCCCCAGCTCAACTTCCCCTTAGCCAGATCCCAAAAATGCCCTCACCATTCCATGGCAATCCACACAAGAAAAAAGTGTGACAAAGAGGAGGCTTAAGTGAAAGAGATAGAGGTCCTAACCAACTGTGCCTTAAATATCATTATCATACTTTTGCAAATGTTATAAAAACATGTGAGCCCATTGCTATGAATAAGAGTGGCCCATGGGAATAAGGGGTTCTTAAGCTTTAAGCCTTTGTCTGTATGTCTGTATGTCTGTAATTCAGAACACTTGTTGTACCTCTCTTTGTGAATATATCTTATCTTCCAAGGGTATTAATAAATGAGGTAATGAAATCTTCTCAATGAAAGGAGCTTGGTTCTGATTAATGTACACAAGATATAAATAAGTCCAGGAGTCTTAGGCTATTTGGGGGACCTCAAGAAAATTTCACCCTAATATATAGATATTAATTACAGCTGAAATCTAGTGGACTTTATTAACTTTGGTTTCCTAGTTTCAATATCTTCCCAAAATACAACAAAATGAAAAGTCAACCAAATAAATAGGAGAAAATATTTACAAAATTCATATCTGATAAGGGGTTAACATGCAAAATATGAACAATAAAATGGCAATAAATACATATCTATCAACAATTGAATCTAAAAAATATTAAAATAGTTGAACAAGCAGAACAGAAACAGAATCATGGATACAGAGAACATTTTGGTGATTGACAAATGGGAGGGTGATAGATGAAAAAGGTGAAGGGATTGAGAAGTATGAATTGGTTGTTACAGAATAGTCACAGGGATGTAAAGTACAACATAGGAAGTACAGTCAATGATATTCTAATAACTATGTATGGACGGTGTCAGATAGATACGAGATTTATCAGGATGATCACTTAGTAAGTTATGTAATGTCTAATTACTGGGTTGTAGCCCTGAAACTAATATAATATATGTCAACTGTAATTTAAAAATAAAAACTGATTTTTTAAATGGAAAAATAAAATAAAATTACTCAATTGAAAATCTTAAAAAAATTGACAAGTTTCTACTAAAATTCATGTGAAAATACAAAGAACATAAAAGAACTAAAACAACTTTAAAAAAGAAGAACATTTGTCAGAGGAGGGTTAGCACTACCTGACTTTAAGTTTTGGTAAACAACTATGATAATTTAAAAAGTGGCATTGGAAACAAAGATTTCAGGGGGAAGGTAGAGTAAAATAATTAGCAATAATCTACATAAAACTAACGATAACATGTTAAATAGTTATCAATTGAGTTCAGTTTCCAGTTCTCTCGCTAATAAAGTTCAAAGATATCCCTCTTTGTATTGTGCATTTAAAAAAGTGTAATATAATTAGTGAAAAGCTGAGCTGAAATCAAAAGTGAAAGAATATTGAAAAAGCTAAAACAACATGATGAAGAAGCACTAGAATCTTGCTTATTTTGAGAAAAAAAAAACCCAAAAACTGGAACAGCATTCATGTCCAGCCTGGAAATACAAAGCTTCTAAGTCATCACCCTTAGCTCTAAGGAAGTCTTCCAAGGGGAAAATTTTTAACTAAGAGAGAATTCATGGAGGTAGTCTCAGTTGTCTGTAGAGGTCTGGTCTTGTTCTTGCCCAAGAGATTTTCATAAATGCAACTAAATTATGACAACCCAAAAGAGATCATGCAAATTCACATTATGTCTTAGATTAGGCTATTATTACAAGAATAAAAAAATGGGTAGCTTAAAAAACAAATATTTAGTTCTCACAGTTCTGGAGGCTGGAAAGTCCAAGATCAAGGTACCAGAAGAAATTGCGTCCAGTGATGCCCAGCTTTCTTGTTTGCAGATGGCTGTCTTCTTGTATCCTCATCTGGTGGAGAGCAAAGAGAAAGTAGGCTCTCAGATCTCTTCTTATAAGGACACTAATCCCATTTATGAGGGCTCCACCCTTATGATATCATGAATTCCCAAAGGCCCCCATCTCCTGATAACATTACATTGGATGTCAGGATTTCAACATATGAATGGGGGGAGGACATAAACATTCAGTCCATAGCACATGATCTTTCTGATAATCCACTTCAACTTCTTTTTGATTAATGAATCTACTCAACAGGAGGTGCTACTACTACTAATGATATACAATTGAAATAAAAACCTTTTTAAAAAGTTAAAAGGTACGTTTTGGCCAGATAGTTTGGTTGGTTCGAGTGTTGTCCAGAAGCACAGAGGTTGCCAGTTCAATCCCCAATCAGGGTACATTCTGGAACAGATCAGTGTTCCTCTCTCTATTTCTCTCTCTCTCTCTCTCTCTCTCTCTCTCTCTCTCTCTCTCCCTTTCTCTCTCACTCAAATCAATCAGTAAATTAAAAAAAGGAGAGGGTGATTTTTTTTAACTTTTTACTTTACTTTTTTAAATTTAAAAAAGTTAAAAGTCAAAATTTACTTTTAACTTACAGGATAAGACTGTAATAAACCTTTGTGTATAAGCTTTAAAAGTACGGGTCAAGAAGAGGATTCTGAAAAGGTGAGGTGATGGGAAGCACACAACAACTACACTGGCAGAATCTATATGAAGTAACTATTTTGTAACTCTGGAGTCAGCTGAAGACTTGGAACTTCTGAGGGAAAGGATTAGATGGTAAAATGTGGTTAATTTTGGTCAATTTCAGCTCTTAACATAGTATTAACTACCTGTCCTGTACCCCCAGCCACATGGCAGGCAGCTATACATATGTTCCTGCAGTGCTTGCACACAGCTTATAGGAGCCCAGGTGGGCAAAAAGAAGATATGGTCCTCCAAAGATAAGAAATCTATGCTCTGAGTATTGATTGCTGTTACTGATCACAAAAGTAAGATAAAGAGAGAGGTATCCATTATTGCTACACCTCCCTCCATTGTGGCAAGCCCCTCTCCATATGGCTCAAATAACTTTCAGGGGATATAAAGAAACTGTGCTCTTTTTTTTTTTTTACTTCAAATTTTTACTTGTCTCTTTCCCCTTTTAGGAGCCAAACATTAAATAACTAGAACATTCAAAAACAACTGCATAGACAGGGAAAATTAGAAAATGCTTTCCTATGCGTGCCCAACGAAAGGCACAGGCTTCAAATAGACCTGAAGACCTTAAGTTTACACTCAGGCTGACATTTCGCACAAATACAGACTGCGACAATTTTTAAAAACACAATACTGTATAAGAAAAACAACAAACTGGGGGAAGGGGAGAATCTGACTTCCATAATTATCACATTATTAGGTTCAAATGACCAGTTTTCAACAAAAAGCATAAAGCATACAAAGAAACAGAAAGTATGGCCCTTTCAAAGGGAAAAATGTCAACAGAAACTTCCTGAAGAATATCTGATGGCTGATCTACTGGGAAAAGAATTTAAAACAATTGCCACATTTTATCTGCATTTATCTGGCTTCATTTTTTCATATCTGTGTCTTTGATTCACTTGAAATTTATTCTACCATAATGTGAAGTATAGATCCAAACTTACCTTTTTCTGGATGTCTTTCTAGTCCCAACACTATTTGAATAATTCATCTTTTTCCCCACTGAATTGAGATATATCTTCATCATCTATTAAATTCCTGTCTGTTTATGGGTTTATTTCTGGACCCTCTATTCTGTTCCATTGACCCATGTGCCTCCTTCAAATACCACTATCATCCTTCTAAAATTGTTGATACTTTATGCTTTAATATCTGATACAGTGAGGCTTCCCCTCATTCTCTATTAAAATTTCCTCGCTGTTTTTTTATTAAGTTATAATTGACATATAACATTATATTAGTTTCAAAGGTACAACATAATGATTTGATATTTGTGTGTATATATAGTAAAATAATCACCAAATAATCTTATTTGTTTCATTTGTTATATGGACTTTAGAATAAACTGTGCCATTGCAGAGGGTGGGGAGGGGGAGTATTGTTATTTTTGTTGAGATCATGCAAAACATATGACTTAACCTGGGGATAACTGTCAACTTATGAAGTTGTTTTTTAAGACCATGCAAAAGTTTGCATTTGTTTAATTAAATGTTTTTTATCTTTCAGAAAAGTTTTAACGTTTTCTTCATATGTGTCTTATTGAATTCTTACATATTTTATCTTTTTGATTGCTATTTTAAGTGAGGTCCATTCTTCTAACAGTCTGATATAAAGAGATACGGGTCAGATATATAGATATACCACTAATGATTTCCCTGTATTGATTTTGTATGCTACTACTTTATTGAATTCTATTATTGTTTGACATAGGTATTCAATTGATTCTCTCACAATTCCAAAGTGTACAATCATATCATCTCTACATATGATAGTTTTATCTCCTCCTTTACAATTTGTATGTCTCTGTAATTTATTTGCTTTTCTAATTGCACTGACTAGTATTTCCAGCACACTGTAAAATAACAATGGTGGTACCACTTACTTATTCTGATTTCAGCACCCCACACTGTTACTCCTCAGCCTTAGACAACTACTAATCTTGCTTCCATATCTACAGATTTGTCTGTTCTGTACATTTCATATAAATTATGTTCTATTGTATATGGTCTTTTGTGACTGGCTTCTTTTACTTAGCATAAATACTAAAATACATAATGATGATATTTGAGCTGAGATTATTATATCAATAAAAATTCCACTATTCTGCCTGACTGGTGGTGGTGCAATGGATAGAGCATTGACCTGGGACACTGAGGTCTCCAGTTCAAATCCCCACAGTCAATAGCTAGAGCACTGGCTCATTGGCTTGAATACAGGTTTGCTAGTTTGAGTGCAGGTTGTTGGCTTGAGTATGAGACCATCAAAATCATCCCAAGATCACTGGCTTGAGCTCAAAGTCACTTGCTTGAGCGAGGGATCACTGTCTTAACTTGAGCACCCTCATCACTTATGAGAAGCAATCAATGCACAACTAAAGTCAAGCAACTACAAGTTGATGCTTCTTATCTCTCTCTTCATGCACTCTCTCCCTTCCTGTCTCTCTCTCAAATCAATAAAAATAAATAAATAATTTAACTATTTCTGTCTTATTCCTCGTTTATAAAAATTATTTTTTATTTTCTAATACTAAACTTCTTTTGTATTCCTGGACCAGACTCCAGTTGGACCTAATGTATTTTGCTTTTAAGGTGCTCCCAATTCTGTTTTTTAATATTTTATTTATTCATTTTAGTCATAAGTAAGATAAGTCATAGTCTCTGTTTTTCTATTTTAGTGTTTAATACGCTTTGTCAAGTTGTATTAGCTATTGTGTTTTCTTGATAAATGAATTTGTAAGTTCTTTCTTTTTGTTTGCTCTGAAACAATTTAAATAGCACTTGAAGTATACGTACTTTTTTGTGAAACCAGATTTTCTTTGTAGTCAAAATATAGTCGGTTTTGCAGAATATATATGGGCATTTGCAGGGGAAAATGTATATTCTTTATGATTAAGGTTTAGAGTTAGTTACTCTCAGCTCCTGGCCACCACCATTCTATTTTGTATCTGTGATTTTGACTACTCTAGGTACCACATACAAGTAAAATCATACAATTTTCATCCTTTAGTGACTGGCTTATTTTAAGTTCTTTTTTTTAACTGATAAATTATCAGTTTTAAATCTTTTAACAGACTTATTGAGATATATTACATATCATAAAGTTTACTTGTTTAAAGTGTACAACTCATTGATTATTTTAGCATAATTACAGAGTTGTGCATCCATTACCATAATCTATTATTTTAACATTTCATTGCACCCAAAAAGAAACCTTGTACCACACTGATAGACCCTAACTTCTGACTCTTCACCCCACATCTTTATTCTTTAGGCAAGTACTTATCTTTTTTCTATTGCTACAAATTTGTCTGCTCTGAACATTTTTTCCAAATTGTGTTATATGTGGGCTTTTGTGACTGGCTTCTTTCACTTAGCATAATGATTTGAGGTTCATCGAAGTTGTTGTATGTATCAGCAGTTCATTCCTTTTATTGCCAATTAATATTCTATTACATAGCTCTATGATATTTTGTTTATTAAATCATCTGTGAATGAATATTTTTGTTCATTTTATTTTTTTTAGTATTATAAATGAAGCTACTGTGAACATTCATGAACAACTTTTTGCGTGGACATATCTTTTCATTCTCTTGGGTAAATGGATACCTAGGAGAAAAATTACTGGGTCACACGATACTTCCAGTATACTGCAAACTGCTTTACTAAAATGGCTACACCATTTTATATTCCTACTAACAATAAAGGAAGGTTCCAATTTTTTCCCATCCTCATTTATCTGTCTTCTTAGTTACAAACATTCTAATGAGTATTTCACTGTCATTTTTATTTGCATTTCCCTAATAGATCATCTTTTCATGTGATTATTGGTTATTTGTATATCTTCTTTGAAGAATATTCAAACCATTTGTCCAAGATAAATATGATACATATATGAAATGTGAAAAGACATTTCATAGAATGGAAGAAAATATTTTCATATTATGTATCTTATAGGTGACTGGTATCCACAACATGTAGAGAGTTCCTACTCCCAATAATAAAAGTCATATAACCCAATTAATATTAGACAAATGGTTTGAATACTCTTCAAAGAAGATATGCAAACTTCCATTCTATGAGCTGTCTTTTCACATTTTTGATGGTGTCCTTTGAAGCACAAAAGTTCTTCATTTTAATGAAGTACAACTTATCAATCTTTTCTTTTGTGATTTGTATTTTTGGTACCTTATCTAGGAAATTATTGCCTTCCTCAAGGTCAAGAAGATTAGTGCCTATGTTTTATTTTAAGAGTTTTACAGTTTTAGCTTTTATATTTTGAACTGTGAATCACTTTGAGGTAATTCTTGTATATGGTGTAAGGTAGAAATACAATTCAGACTATTGTATGTGCATATCTAATTTATTCAACACCATTTGTTGAAAGACTATTATTTCTACCATTGAATTGCCTTGGCCCCTTTTTAAAAAATAAATTAATCATAAAAGGTAGGGTTTACTTCTGGACTTTAATTACATTGGTTTTTAATTCTCTTTATGGAAGTATCATACTACCTTGATTATTATAGCTTTGTGGTAAGTTTTGAAATTGCAAGCTTGAATCTTATAATTGTCTTGTTCTATTCAAGATTGTTTCAGCTATTCTAGGTCATCTGCATTACCACATGAATTTTAGGATCGGCTTGTCAATGTCTAGAATTTTGACAGAAGTTGTATTGAATTCATAGATCAACTTAGAGAGTACTGCCATTTTAATATATTAAGGCTCCCAATCCATGAACATGGGATGTCTCTTTATTCATTTATGTCCACAATGTTTTGTAGCTCTCAATATACAAGTCTTATACTTCTTTTGTTAATTATTCTTATTTTATACTTTTTAAACTATTATAGATGATAATTTTTAATTTCCTTTGGATACTATTTATTGCTAATATATTGAAATGTAGTTGATTTCTCATATTGATTTTGTATCAAGCAACCTTGCTGCATAGGTCTTTAGCAGGTTCCTTGGGATTTTTATAAATAATGTTCTGAGGCAATAAAAACTATACTGAACTCTTCCTGAAATTTTAAAACCACATTAAGCCCCAATATATATATTTGTTGCAATGAGATCTAAGCTTATTTCTGAGTTATGTTAACATTTTTGTGCACACTGAAAGACCGTCATGCTTCTGTGACCAGTCAGACTGGAAAGAGAATCCTATTGCACCAATCACTCCACCTTAATGTGGATAACAAGGTGAATGTTCTAATAATGCTTCTAGATCTAGACCTATGCCTTTAAGTGAATGGAACTTAAAACAGATTCAATTCACACCAAGTTCAAATTCTGAATGAAAATTACAAAATTTAAAATTGTCCTTCTTTATATTATTTCTCAGACTATTCCTTAGTGACTTTTGTTTTTTCAGTTTTAAAGGAAATATTATTAATTTTTGTTTTTGTTTAGCTAGGAAAGAAAAGTTGATACAATTTGGGTCTAGTCCTGGTGCTCAGAGATAGGCCAGCTTATTCTGCTCTGTGGGCTTAAAAGAGCCTCTAAAAGAATAAAATCATAAAATAATTCAGTATCATGACTGCTCCCAACGAGACCTTCCAACCTGAGAAGATTGGATCATTTGCCTCAGAGAACATTGCATTCTGTACTCTTCTGGCTTCCTTTGGAATTTTAGAACCAAGGGCCACTTCAGAACTGGGTTCATAGATCATTAATGCAGCTCCATTCATTCAGTTGCAAAAATTACCCTCAATTTTTGGTTATTTAATTCTCTCAGTAAAATGTGGCTATTTTTAAAAGCACCAGTTTTATGAGGACACACTGTACTTATTGATGCTGTGGGGTCCTTTGCATCTTTTCCCAGCTGGCAAACTCTCTATAATGACATCCTATGGATGAGACAATTAGGAAAAGAGATCACATCTCAATATTTACATGAAAAATAAATCTTTTCAATTAATACTAACCCTAGGCCAGGATGTCTTTTGGGGCATGGGGTGAGGGTCTAGTAAATATTATTAAGAGACAAAAGGTTTAATTTATCTTAAATCAAACACATCTGGGTTCTACTACTGCTGTCACTAACTGTGTTGCTTTGCAATTTCCTCATCTGTAAAATGGGACTAATACATTTCTTGCAGGGTTGTTGTGAGAATTAAGTGAGTTAATAGATATAAAGTATGTCACATGTAACAGATGGTGATTATTATTGTAAACTGATTTAAATCCCTCCTAAAAAAAGAAAACCTGAAGTTTCAAGATGAAATAAAAACTGAGAGCCACAGCAGAAGCCCCCCGCATGCACACACACTCTTTAAAACAAAACTTTTCCTTTCCTTTAGAGCAAAGCCAAAGACCACTCCTACCCCAATACAGAGTAGGACATCTGGAAGGTTTAAGGAGAAACCTAGCTGTTGTGGACAGGCAGCCTGCCTGAGCCAGGCTAGTGTCCTGTCTGAAGTAGTTCAGAATATTTTGGAGATACCAGCTCTGAGCTCCCCGCATAGCTTGCCACCTCACCTCCTACTCTCTCATTCATGACAACTCAACACTAGAGCCTGGCTTGGCCAGGACACAGAGGCCGCAGCCTTGCTGAAACATAATCAAAGACATAGGGCAGGGGGAAAAAAGCTGGACAGGTCACTTTCCTGGCTATTTCAACCCAAACCTGTACATCAAAAGGAGAGAACCTTTCTCACTCAGACTCCAAAAGAGGATAGAGGAGCAAAAGCAGCAAAGAAGGGGAGACTATTTACACTCAGCAGCCAACTATCTGTCTGTGCTTTCAATGGTCAGCACTGGGTGTTCTCTGAGAATGAGGACGGAATAACCTGGGTTTGGCACTTTGTCATCGGTCCCTTCTCTCACTCCTCACCACATTCTGTTGGTAAGGTAGATGTTATGGGCCCTCTTACAGAGGAGTAGAGGCTCAGAGAGACCGGCAATCTGCCCAAAGTCACACAGCTGATCAGAACAGAAACTGGAACACAGGTCTGTGTGACATCTTACAAATCAGTCAGCATAGAGCACTGCATTTAATATATGGAGTGTTTCTATGTGTCTGAGTTTGGGTTTTGTTGGTTTATTTTTCTTTGGTTTGTTCTCCCATGAACAATGTTAACTTAAGCCACAGGTATGAAATCCAACCCACTTCTTTCTAAAGACTGGATATTTTACTTGACCTTAATATTAAATCTTTCCTGGAAAGTCTTAAGATTTTAATAATCATTTCTTTGTTACTGTAAGAAATTTAAAGGATATAAGAAAGTAGAAATCCCACCCCTGTTGGGTTCTTTTTCACAAATGCCTATGGTTCCTTGAAATAATTGACCAATTTATCCTTGGTGCATTTGTACAATACAAACCTAAGAACTGAAAAGTGTTTAGAAGTTATCATCTTTTCAGGTAGGGGCAGCAGGAAAGGCTGAATAGCTTTCCAAAGGTTCTGCAACAGGATACCTGTTTAAAGACCTCACATATGTTTCTATATAATTTACATTTTTCTACCATTTTTCTATAAAACTAAACTTTTTCACTCACTTTATGCCAAATATCAAGGGATAAATTATTACATCTCTTTAAAGGCTCTCAGTATTTCATGTGGTCTGAATTACAATAACGGAAAATGCAAACCCATGCAAATGTTGCTTGCTTTGTTAAGCTAGCTGAAGGGTTACATGTGAAATGTCTCCCATCTGCTAAGGACATCAGTTTTATTGGGATTTAGTTTTGTGCTTTTTTGGTTTTTTTAACAACATATTGCTCTACCAGAAATAATAGGGCACTAACTAGCATAGTCCCTGAGCTTGACTGGCTTAGTCGTCATCCCAGCAGACATGTTCTCAAGCCCTGTCAAGATCAAACATCATTCACAGAAATAAAATGTGCTAAGCAAAAACACAATGTAATCCATCTATTTCTTTCTACTAATTCTTTTCTGATATGCCCACCATTCTTCCAATAATACTGTTTCTCTCATTCTTTTCTTTTTCTTTTTCTTTTTTTTTTTTTTTTTTTTTGACAGAGACAGAGTCAGAGAGAGGGACAGATAATAACAGACAGAAAGGGAAAGGGATGAGAAGCATCAGATCTTCTTGCAGCATCTTAGTTATTCGTTGATTGCTTGTTCATTGACTACTTTCTCATATGTGCCTTGACCAGGGGGATCCAGCAGAGCAAGTGACCCCTTGCTCAAGCCAGCGACCTTGGGCTTCAAGCCAGCGACCATGGGGCCATGTTTATGATCCCACGCTCAAGCCAGTAACCCTGTGCTCAATTTGGTGAGCCCAAGCTCAAGCCAGATGAGCGGGCACTCAAGCTGGTGACCTCAGGTTTTCAAACCTGGGTCCTCTGCATCCCAGTTCGACACTTTATCCACTGTGCCACCACCTGGTCAAGCTGGTTTCTCTAATTCTTAAGTATCCCTCTTCAAACATTCCCCAAGTGTTTCAACAGTTTCTTTCCTCAATAACCTTTCTTTGCACCCATTCCTTGATGCAACCAGCCTTTCCCATTCCTTCAACTACTGACTCTATACATAGTACTTACCATCTCAGATATTTATGGTGGTCAGATGAAGAGAGGAGAGAGGAAAGTGAGAAGAGAAGGAGGGAGAGAGAAGAAGGGACAAGTTAGTCCTGAAATCTTTACTCCCAGCTTCTCCCCCAAGTTCTGGATCTTTTCAACCCCAAGCTGAACATGCTCACCTGATTGACCCACCCACACCTCAAACACATATATGGATGTCAAAACCACCTTTAAAAAAAGTTTATTGGCCTGACCTGTGGTGGTACAGTGGATAAAGCATTGACCTAGAACACTGAGGTCGCAGGTTTGAAACCCTCGGCTTGCCCAGTCAAGGCACATGTGGGAGTTGATGCTTCCTGCTCCTACCCCCTTCTGCTCTCTCTTTTTCTCTCTCTTTCCCCTCTAAAATGAATAAGTAAAATATTTTTTAATTTTATTAAAACATAAGCAATATATAATAAAGTACACATACTTTAAGTGTATCATTTGATAAACTTTGACATGTATACACCCATGAAAAAATCACTACAATCAAAATAAGTAAACATATGGATCACTGCCCAGAGTTTTATGTTCCTTTGTAATCCCCTCTTTCCCACTCTTTTCTGCTCCTTCTCTCGTCTCTGTACCTCCCCTCCCCAAACAAATGGATCTGCTTTCTGTCACTATAGACTTTTTATAGAGTTTTATATGAATGGAACCATATAGCATATACTCATTTTATTTATTTATTTTTGGCACATACTCTTTTTAGATTGGCTTCTTTCACTCAGTATGATTAGGAAATCCTCCTTGTGGTTGAAAGAATCCACAACATTCCTTTTTATTGTCAAGTAGTATTGCATTGTATAGATACACTATCATTTGTTTATCCACTCACCTGTTGACGGAAATTTAGGTTGCCTACCATTGAAGTCTATAAATAAAGCTGTTATGATCATTTGTGTACAAATGTTTTATAGACATATATTTCCTTTTCTCTTGGGTAAAGAAATATCTTGGAGTGGAATGACTGGTTCATGTAGTAAATGTATATTTATTATTTTAAGAATTTGCCACCTGGTCAGGTGGCGGTACAGTGGATAAAGCATCAGACTGGGACATGGAAGACCGAGGTAGTGTCCTTAGGGGCCTTGGGCAGATCGGTTGACAACAATACCAAACACCATATTAAGTGCCAGAAGCTGGATGATACTTGACTTATTGCTTCATTTAAGCTTTATGAATGCTATTCAAGGTCAACATTTTCTTCTCCTCATTGTCACTTGACAAATAAAGAAAGTAGCTGGGGAATTCAGGTGCCTCACGGGAGTGCACACAGGGCACTCTGTAGTGACAGGTGTGGTCCACACTAGCCAGGCAGGTGGAATGCAAAGCCTGTGTTGTTTTCACTGGTATCTGGGACATAATTTCCTAACCAATAGCAATTTCCTAACCAATAGCATTTTCATAATGCACCCACCTCTGATGCGGGGCTCAGATACACTGGTGGATGAAAAGGCACTTTCTAAGCACCCTTGCCTAGACCTGGCCCCAAGATTTTTCTTCCCTTATTGCCCACAGTTCTCTAACCAGCCCTGGTTCACTGCCTCCTTTGAGCCCCAGGGCTGTGCAGAGAGTATC
The DNA here is from genome assembly GCA_037038555.1 of Rhynchonycteris naso. Classification (NCBI taxonomy): domain Eukaryota; kingdom Metazoa; phylum Chordata; class Mammalia; order Chiroptera; family Emballonuridae; genus Rhynchonycteris; species Rhynchonycteris naso. Next base: position 201,980,310 of record CM072998.1, on the reverse strand, counting down.
TTTCCCCAGCTGGGCACCTCCTGTCTCCTCAGGTCCTTGCCATGTTTCTGATACTGCCCTCCGCACAGCCTCCCTGGCTCAGCCCCCGCTGACACTGTCTAGTTCACTCTTCCTGCACATGCACCCCTTGTTAGTTGTGCTTTCTAGCCACGCCTTCCATCAGCATATCTCACCCACTCCCCTGATGCTCTCCTCTCACTGTTCACTCCCCCCCTACACATACACACATCACTAAGCTCTTCACTACGTGGCCACTCAGCTCCCAGTCTGGGGTTTCTTATTTATGCTACCCATACTTCTTGTTTGTAAATGTTTCAGTTAGGAACATATTGGCTAAATAGACCAGAGTAGAATAATAAGGTTTATTTTTTTTTTTACTGTTACAGACAAAATGGTGATTTGCCTTGTTTTAACAGCAAAATTATGCCATTGGAAATCCAGTCTATTTCCCTTTTTACCATCTCCCATATGTTTAGTTTTTATTCTCAGGCTTGATTCTCATAGAATCCGGATGGATGCCATAACCCCAACTATCACAACTGTGTTCAATGGAAGAGGTTGATGAAAAGTTCTCTTTCTATGGCTTCTGCTTATATTTTATTGGTCTCTGCTGTATCTCATGGGTAGCTATAACTCTAAGGTAGCCTAGGAAGTGAATATTTTTAAATAATCTCTAGAATAGAGACAGAAACAAAGGAATAGTTGGATGAGTCATAAGCCTGTTGGTAATACCAAACAACTCAACTTAAGCAGGAGAGGGAATTTGTCATAAGTGTCTACGGCAGGCATGGCCAACATACGGCCCTTGGGCCAAATCCAGCCTGTGTAATGAGTTTATTCGGCCCGCGATTAAATTTTTAATATTCTCTGCTACTTCAAAATCTCAGCTACTCAGAAGTGGAAGCATCTTTGATTATTGAAAATCAAGATATTTAAGAAGATAGTGATACGCGGAAAAGAATTCCGCATGTGACTAATCTAGGGTTAACTTCCAATAATTGGTTGAATGGATTCGCGATACTTCTTTATTTTTTTAAAAAATTCCATTATAAAGATTTACAACTTTTGTACTCTCTGTACTCGATATGAGCTGTTTGACGTTTAGCAGCAATGTGAAACCCACATTCTTCTAGGTGGAGTTTGCCAGTGCGCACCCAAGGTTAAACGATTCGTTATTTTTGTGGTCAAGTGTGCTGAACCAAGTGGCATTGTAGCATAGACAATAGCTGCAGTTAATAACTGAAAACGTGTCCAGGCTGTTTGTAAAATAAAATAATTGTTTTATTTGCAATAGAACCCCTTCAAGCTCATTCTATTAATTAAATATTGTTTTGATTGATTGTGATACAGTTTGGATATATTATATGTAATTATATTTTTACTAAAATATATTTTTATTAAAATAATATTTATATTAAAGATATTTTACTCACATTTATTCATAAACAAATTACATAATAAAATTTTGTTTACTTAAACAAATCATTTTTGTTTTTAACATTTTTTAATTTTAATATTTAGTCTGGCCTATGAAAAAAGTTTTCTTTCTAATCTGGCCCAGGGGCAAAAACTGTTGGTCACGCCTGGTCTATGGGATGTCCCACAGAGCTCAGGGTAGGGAACAACTGAGTCTGGGAAGGAACTGGGACCAGAGACATGATATAGTCAGAAGCCATCCTCTGCTTTCTATCTGCTGTAACTGTTCCATTACTCTGAAGATCAGCTTCCATTCTTTATCTTTTCCATGTGGCAAAGCAAACAAGAAAATAAATATACAAACTTAGGAAACAAAAACCATTTGGTTACCAACAGCTCTGACTTCACACATAACCTGTCCAGAATTATCTGTCCAGACCAGGACAGTCAACTTTAGCTGTGGTGTGAGGTCACGTTGTCCACATTCAAACTCCGGAATGGGATATCAAGGTGGTGGCAGGGGCCGGGCCTATTTCCCACAGGAGTTTGGGGCTCAGGAAATTTTCCTTCCTGTCTACTCTGTGCCTCCACCTTCACATCTCCCGTGTGTGTGTGTGTGTGTGTGTGTGTGTGTGTGTGTGTGTGTGTGTGTGTGTGTAAACTCTCCCTCTACCTCACTCTTGTGATTGCATTTAGGACCCATTGGGATATCCAGGAGAATCCCCATCTGAAGATCTTCAGTTTACACATCTGTTAAGACTCTTTCCCACGAGGAATTAGTCAAAGGTTCTAGGACTTGGGACCTGATATCTTTTCATAGCCATTATTCAGTCCACCACAGTACTCATCCATCAGAAAGAAAAACATTTGTCCCACCCTGCTTCATTCCCCTGAGACTTTCCCGGGTGGAGGACACACTTGTCCCTAGTTGTTGTCAGCTGGAGACATTTCCTAGACTAAGCGACAGGCCTAAGTGTATGTATGAGGGTCAGGGGAAGAGTTGGGCAATTGATCAGTCTCACTCTTGCCCCATGTGGCTTTAGATACCTGCATGTCCATCTCCTCCTGGAAAGCCCAGAACTCTCAAATTGAAGCTCCATGAGGAGGAAGTGGAGCGACTGACCAGATTGAAATTTCACTTGCAGTTGCCAGAACAGGGTTTCTAACCAATAGGTGGCGACAAGTGTGACCCTAGGCAGCAGCCAAGCAGGTTGCTGCCCCATGCCGGTATTGGAAAAGACACCCCTTGAAGGGCACATGCCTGCTGGTTCCCTGCAGCTCTCAGTAATCGCAGGCAGAGGGCACACCAGGACTGTATAAGACCAGGCAGCTGCTGGCTCTTGGCCCAGTTTCCCCACACTTAAGTTCAGCTAACATCATCTGAACTGTGTTTTGCTTCTTGGACAAAGAAGTCTCTACTCCAAGTGTGTGGTGACATGCTACATACTACATTCATCCTCACAAACTAAATTAAGCACGTGAGGCGATGAAAGGATCTTTGTAGTTCTACATTAGAGAAATTTTAGTTTGATTCAATCTAACCTTTTCCAAACTTATTTGACCCCAAAATCATCTTTTACTATGACATAGATATTTTCTTGGAGCTAACATTTCATAGAGCATAGTTTGGGTTGCTCTGACCTGCACTTCAATATTGTTGTGTTGAATATTAAGGACAAAGTGGGCCTTGGGACACAGAGGCATTGTAAGGCGACCAGATTTTAAAATTTGGTAAAGCGGGACACCATTGATGGGGGGGGGGGGGTTCTTGATTAAAAATTTGGTCTATATGGAGCAAAAAATTTTTTTATAGAATGCAAAAATAGTATTGTAATATGTTTTTTCTTAAATCGGAACTTTTTTAAAACACCACAGGACGTGGGACAAATTGTTAAAAAGCGGGACACCTTACAAGGTCTCTTCCACCTAAAACTACAGGGTACTACACCTGGTTGAACATAACTATACCATTGTGGGGCTGAAGGTGGCATGTTCTAGCCCAGTTAGGCCACTTCAGGATATGTGGGGGCCAACTGTTAGGGATGACCCAATGTGCCATCACCTGCTGTGACCACTAGGAGGATGCCTAGAGTTTGGTACTGTGGGAGAGGGACAGGGTAAGTAGGCAGAACCCTACTTCTTTTTCTGGCACTCACCCCTGGGGGAACTCTTGGATTTTAGTCTGATGATGTCTGATGCCCACATTAAGGCAGGCTGCTTTTTCTGGTTCTGTGTCTTTTTTATTTATTTTTTAATTTATTTTATTTTTATGTATTTATTTATTTTTAGCAAGAGAGAGAAAGACAGGAAGACAGAAAAGGAGAGATATGAGAAGCATCAGCTTGTTGCTGTGGCACTTTAGTTGTTCATGGATTGCTTCTCATACGTGCCATTACCGGGGGCTCTAGCCAAGCCAGTGATCCCTTGCTCAAGCCAGTGACCATGGGTCATGGTGAGATCCCACACTCAAGCTGGTGACCCCGCACTTAAGCTAGCAAGTCTGTGTGCTAGCTGGTGACCATGTGGTTTTGAATCTGGGACCTCGGCATTTGAAGTGGACATTCTATCCAGTTGGGCATATATGGTTTTTGATAGCCGATGTCTCTGTTCACTAACAATCACCAATTTACCAATAAATAATCAATTTATTATTATTATTTCACCAAAACTATGTATTTTCTTGTTTTTGAATGAGTAAATCTCTGAAGCTCGTTTACCTGGGTTCAAATCTAATCTCTGAGTCTCTGACTTTGGACAAATTATTGAACTTCTTGTTCCTCTTAGTTATTTACTTGCAGAATAGGAATACTCATAATACAAATGTGAGATGATGTCTTTAGATTATATAAAAATTAGAAGAGTTTTAGATAAGATTTAGCTATTATTATTTATGAGGTCTTCTGAAATTGTATGAAATCTGATGACATGAACAACTCCAGTGAAGATCTGTGCACAGTCTTAGTGAACCCGCTTCATTTGACTTTATACCAGCATTTTAAAGATGTTTATGTTTTCAAAGCCCAAAGTTGCTGATTAATATTTTAAGCAACATATTTAAATTCATAAAAATATATTCTGTTTTCTGCATTCAAAATTTTAGCATCCTGTTTGGGAAAATTGTCATTTGTTATAATTTTTATATAATCTTTTGAAAGTCATTTTCTGTGTTCTAACCATTTCAGCATCTGCAGTCATCTATTCCTTCCCACACCACATCCGTCCATCTCAATCTGACTGGCTTGATCTTTACCACATGTGCAGGATCTGACCACTTCTCTCACCTCCTCTATTATCATCTCCCTTCACCATCAGGTCTTGGCTGGTTTATGTCAACAGCCTCCCAACTTGCCTCTTTGTTTCTGCTTTTGCCACCACCCAACCCCCATTCTTTATTTTTTTAAAGACTATTTATTCCATTTTTAGAGAAGAGAAATGGGGGAGTGGGAGAGAAAGAGAGAAGGGGAGGAGCAGGAAGCATCAACTCCCATATGTGCCTTGACCAGGCAAGCCCAGGGTTTCAAACCGGCAACCTCAGTGTTCCAGGTCGACGCTTTATCCCACTGTGCCACCACCAGTCAGACCCAACCCCCATTCTTGCCCGTTTTCCACAGAGCAGCCAGTGAGACCCTTCGAAGAATAATTCAGATCACATTACTCCTTTCTTCCAAGTCTGCTTAATCATTTTAGTCTGCATACCCTGTTCACATAATCCACCCTCTTCTCTACCCTACACTTTCTGATCTCATCTCCTACCCCCGTCCCTTCACTGCTCTGCTTGGCCACACTGCCTCCTGCTCCTGCCTCTGAGCCCTTGTACTAGCTGTGGCCTCTACCTAGAACCTTCTTCTCAGAGATATTGGCTCAATTGCCAACTTCATTCCAGTTTCTACATGAACCAAAGACATGGTTGTGCTCTACCCCACCCCCTTCATAGCCCCTCGCCCAGATGTTTGTCCTGTACTGGCCATATGAACACTCAACGTAGCATGTGTGTGTTTGTTTCGTCCGTCTCCTACCAGTAGAGACTTTGTTTTTGTTCGCTGGCACTTCTTTAACAGCTGTCACTGAGCTTGCCACCTAGTAAATAGGCCCTCAATGAATACTGTGAAAAAAATTAATGAGTGAACAAAAGTGTGCGTGCATGCAAGTACTTTAAGAATCTTTTGCCTATTTTGTATATAGCATAAACATTGATTTTGTTGCAGTTTTCTACTTTATTGTTTACTTAGTCTTTAGCATTTTTAGAAGTTAAAAAATATTTTTCTTTCACCTGGCCTGTGATGGTGCAGTGGATAAAGCATTGACCTTGAATGCTGAGATTGCCGGTTTGAAAACCTGGGCTTGCCTGGTCAAGGCACATGTGGGAGTTGATGTCCTTCTACCTCTCCATCTTCTCTCCAACATGAATAAATAAAACCTTTTAAAAAAATTCTTTTTTCATAGTTACATATTTGTTGCTACCATAGAACTAATATGAGTCAGAGTTCATTGTAAAATTCCCTTTTGGTTTCTATATTACCTTTCTACTGCTTTGATTTAAAAACAAAAACAAAACAATTTCCTGATGTCCTTAAAAGCCACTGGAGTCTTCCCATGGATATTGATTGATGGAAACATTTTACTGAAAGGGAAATTTATGGAGTGGTAGTAATGCGGTAAATTTTCATAATTCAGATTAGGCAGATAAATTTTTCCGAAGTGACCTTGTGGCCCCTCTTGAGCTCCCTGGCCTGGACCTCCTGCAGGGACACACACCCCCCTCCCTAGCTACAGGGAACTTGGCTGCTGGCAACCCTGTCCTCACTAGTGTGCACAGCTCATGGAGCACAGGGCTATCTGAAATCCAGTTCATCATGTCTGCATTTAAATAATATCCTTTGGACTAGCCATTTAGAGGCTGCCTTCCTTGGCCTATTACTGTGTCAGGGACCAACAGTGGTGCCACCAGACCTGCTGTGTGCTGCGGCAGTGGGGGCACCACAAAAAGTGACAGCTCCCCAGTGCTGAGTGATCTAGTTCTCCATCCACTCTTGGTGTCCTCAGCACTGGAACAGCCTGGCACACACTAGGCACTTAGGAACTCTTGGCTTACTGAACTGTTTTCAGGCATGGCAGGCCTTGGTCAGCTGAGAATGGAGTCTAGCTTTTGGTCTTACTGACGAGGTACACTGAGCTGCGTGTCATGCCCACTTTCTCACAACAGCCCTGCCAAAGGGAGCACCCCATCCACACATGGGGAAATGGAGGCTGGTGGGAACAACAAACACAACAAGTCCCCTCAGAGCTACTTTCAGCACACATCACGACACATGGTAAGAGAGCTGTGAAGTGACTGCTCCAAGCCCCATGGACTTCACAGTAGACAGACCTCGGAGGGCACGCTCCAACTGCCAGGCGCGGGCTGGGGATGCTTTAGCCGAGTGGCTCTCATAGTGACCCTGCTCAGGCCAGGTTCCTTTTCCCACTTGACAGAGAGCTTAAGAGACTTTCTCTGGTTACACAGCTTTGGAAAATGGAATGTAAAGGAATCTTTGATTTCAAGCCTAAGCCCTAAATTCCCCTGCCGTGGGCAGTAGGGAGCCCTGGAGAGGAAACCCTGCCCTGACCAGGAGCAGAGGAGGCACAGGGTCCCCCATCCGAGCACATGGCTCACAGACATTCCTGCTTGGATTTATTGATTCTAGTGAGAGAAAAAGAAAGAGAGAAAGAGAAGAACATCAATCTGTTCCTGTTTGTGCCTTGACTGGGGATCAAACCATATATCCCTGCGCTTTCAGACAAAGTCCTAACCAACTGAGCTATCTGACCAGGGCTATACTTCCATTGATAATTTAAGATTCTTTCAGAGCAAAACTATATAATATCCTTTTGAACTAACTGTGGTCACTGCTTTTAAAATTATATCCTTACAGTTGCTGAGAATGGAGGCCAGCATTAAGGGAGAGCTCACTGTCTGTCTGCTGGAGTAGATCTCTCTGTTTCTACCTGAAGGTTCTGTGATGGGGCAGCCCCCACTGAGGGTATGAGAAAGTGGAGAGGAGGAGTCCTTTGTTTAGGAAAGAGCAAAATCAGAGCAGTCTAAGGTCTGACAGCAATGCTCTAGCAGAATGGTGTGGCCGGTTGTAGGGACTGGTTGCCAGTGGCCACACATGGACGACAGCCGGGTCAATTCCCTCAGTTCTGAGGGTTGGGATGCAGTGACACAGAAGTGGGCTTCCTAGGCAGCATCCTTCAAGGGTGGGGCAGGTGGGTGCTCACTCACCCTCACTTTCCCTTGTGGGCACCTTCCCCAGTCTGAGGAACCTCTCTTGGCACTGAGCTGTACTGCCTTGGGGGAGATGCAGCAAAGAGAAACCCCCCTACCTTGTCCACTTATCTGTTCTCTGATTCTTTTCTCCATCAAGGTCCTAGGACCTGTGAGCTGGCTCCCCGAGTTCCCATGAAGATCATATCATTGTGAGTGGTTTGAGAGCTGGCACTCCCATTTCACCATCTTGCTGACAGTCACTCCTATTCATTATGTTTAAATCTTTGACGCACTTTGACTTTATTTGGTTTAAGAACTAAGGTCCAAGTTCATAGCTTTTCCCTCGGGCAGTTAACTACTGGTGTGAGCACTGTTTTCAATACCCCTGCCTTGTCTAAGCCTCCTATGCTATTCACCGCTCTGTCTTCCAAATCCTAAGCCAGAACGTTTAAATTCCTGCAGTTTTATAATATGTTTTAATATCTAGAGGAGCCCATTTTGTAAACTTTTAACCTTTTTTCAGAATGGAGTACTGAAGAGGATAAAAGTCGTCTAGGAACAGCTGGCGGCTAAAGACAGACAGATAGCTCCTGTTGGGTGGTCAGGTGGCTTGGTTCCTGTGACCTCCTCTCATCCTTCATCACCCCGTCATTACCACATCTTGAAACGGTTGGCGGTTATTTAGTTGCAGATACTGTCGTTGGCTGCTGTCCCTCATCAATACACAGAAGGGTCAGCTGTGTAGACAGGAACAGAGGACTCTGGGCCTTCTCTTATGAACCACTACATCCTTCATTCCGTGGTCCAATCAGCAGTGATTCCATAGAGATGTGTTGGGGAGCTGGGCTGGTGCACTCTGAGCTCTTTCCTGTTTCTAACAGGTGGAATGAAATTAGTGGCTGTCCCTCCTTCGTGGTGCTAGGTAGAATCTCTGCTCAGAGCAGCGTTCCCTGCTGGCTATAACCTGCTCTGTTCACCATCTTTGCAGATTGTGAGCTTGTCCTCCAGGAAGGAGGGTTAGTCAGCATGGGGTGGTTTGTAAGAGTCTTAGCTGTTGTCTCAGCCTGTTCTCTTTCCTGTTCCTCACCAGCCAATATAGAGGAGGAGGGCACGTGATGTTGGGCTGTCTGACTGGGTGAAGAAGGGTGAGAAGACCTGTGCTTCTGGGACAGACAGGACTCGGCCCAGCATTTGTACTGAAGGCGGTCCTTGCAGTAACAGGCTTTCTTCCCTGACTGCTCTGCTCTGTAGGGAGGTGGAGATGTGGGGCAGGGGAGGGTCTTGGGGGTGATTAATGAAACAGGGTTCATGAATCCACTTTCTAACTCAATTTGCCTGTGGTTTGGGGCATCGACCTTTATCTTGTTCTTGGTGTATAACAAGTTCACCTCAAATCTATGCAAATCCTCATAGCAGTGGGACACTTTGTTAAATTAGTTATTATGGTTTATTGCAACTGAGTAACTTGTCCATTTCCAGTGTGTTGAAGCTTCTTTCTGTGTCCTCTCAGGCTTGAGAGCCAGATGGGAATTCTCTGGACCTCTTTCCTCATGTCTGTGTTTCTAGTGAGAGGCCAAGGAAGGCTCTGTTATAGAACGACAAAGGGCCAGCCAATAAACAACAGCCTCCAGGAGGCATTGAGAGCACAGCCAGCCGAGCCAGAGCCTCCCATGCCAGTTTCTGAGAGCTGTAGCAGCCATGGCCTTGGCACGGCCCGGGTGCCCACCCCTCTGGTATCCCATTCAGGGAACGAACCTTTCAGACACCCTGCCACTGCAGGGCCTAGGCTGAGGTGAGCCCCAGACTCTGTACTCTCATGGGGTTGTGGTGTGGCCCTTGGCCTCAGGCAGCCCTGTTCCAGGCTCCCCACAGGCTTCTGCACAAAATTTAATGTGTTTAATTTTCTGCTGTTTTTCAAGATTAGGTTCAGGTTATGTATTTTTAGCAGAAATACCATTGAAGTACTTCATGTCGGATCAGAAGGCACATGATGTAGTTCATCCATTCTTAGTGAAATTTCCTTTGATGATTTTGTCAAAGTGGTGTCAGCCTGTAAAAAGGTAATCTTAGCTTTTGCGACAGCATGGATGGACCTGGAGGATTACACTAAGTGAAACAGGCCAGTCAGAGAAAGACAAATACAATATGATCACACTTATACATGAAATCTAATGAACAAAATAAACCGAGTAAGACAACAGAAACAGAGGCATGAACACAGGGAACACACTGACAGCTGTCAGATGGGGTGAGGGGACTGGATGAAAGAAGGTTTTTGGATTAGCCAAAAACATATAAACATAACAGGCAGACCCAGGCAACAGTGTGGTGATGGCCAGAGAGAAAGGAGGTGGCGGCTAGGGGAAGACAGGTAGAGGTGGGAAAAATAGGGACAGAAAGGGATGCAGCTAGGGACAGAGGGCACATGATGCCATGGGCAGATGATGGTTTGTTGAGTTGTGCACTTTCAGGTTGTATGATTTTGTGAACCAATGTCATCCCAATAAAGTCAATAAAAAATAAAGTGATGTCATCCTGGCATCTGTAGTATAAAATCCTTATCTTTCTCTTCCTTATCATAAGTATCTTTTGAAAAGATATTTTGGGACTATATAAGTAGTCTCAATATATTGAGACTATCTAAGTATCCTATTAGTCTTCAAAGTTTTACCAAGAAGTGTAAGCATTCATTAAAAAGTCTTGCTTGAAACACTTATGATGAAGATGGTGATTATGTTGGTGTCAAATGGTGATTTCTACCTCGTTTCCTTTGTATATCAATCAGCTAAAGGGCGACCAATGTTTTGCCATCCCAAAGCTGCCTTTGGTAATTTTTATTTTAATTGTTTATTAACAAACAAACTACTTCAGAAATAACGAAAAACCTTTGGCTCTCCCCCTTTACATGCAAAAGAGATTCAGATGGAAAAGCCTGCTCTGGGGAGGAAATTTCAGGATGGTCCCCTTCGTCTAACTTGACTAAGATAGATGAGAGGGGTCCTGGCAGGAACCTGGTAGCTAGATCATCCCCCATGTCCCATTGAAGCAAGAATTTATCTGCCATGTACGTTTGAGGTTCATCAACTACGTACCTGTAAACTGTTTACTTCCTTTGAAGTCTTCAGCCCCTGCTCTCCTCCTTTCTCTTTTGTCCAAACTGACATATATACTTAATATTACCTCACTGTTCATGCAATTCCCATATGTATGTGCATGTATTAAAATCTGACTTTTCCTGTTAATCTGTATTAATTTGATTATCAGGTCAGCTATAAGACCTTAGAATATAGGAGGAATAGTAGTAGTATTTCTTTAGTGTGTACACAGCATTCTTGCGTAATAAGAACCCTTTCTTTTTCCATTTATTTATTTATATTGGTCTGAAATAATAGATTCCTACTTTACTCAGTGGGCTATATTTGTTACCATGATTATGAATTTTTTCATTAATTTTAATGGGGTGACATTGATAAATCAGGGTACATATGTTCTGAGAAAATATTTCCAGGTTATTTTGACATTTGATTATATCACGTACCCATCACACAAAGTCAGATTGTCCTCTGTCACCTTTTATCTTGTTTTATTTGTACCCCTCCCCTCTCCTTCCCCTCTCCCTCACCTCTACTCCCCCCCCTCCCGGGTAGCCAGCACACTCTTGTCCATGTCTCTGAGTCTCATTTTATGTCCCATCTATGTATGGACTCATATAGTCCTTAGTTTTTTCTCATTTACTTACTTCACTTAGTATAATGTTATCAAGGTCCATCCATGTTGTTACAAATAATCTGATGTCATCATTTCTTATGGCTGAGTAGTATTCCATAGTATATATGTACCAAAGCTTTTTAATCCACTCGTCCTCTGACGGACACTTGGGCTGTTTCCAGATCTTTGCTATTGTGAACAATGCTGCCACGAACATGGGGGCGCATTTCTTCTTTTCGAACAGTACTATGGTATATTCTTAGGGTATATTCCTAAAAGTGGGATAGCTGGGTCAAAAGGCAGTTCGATTTTTAATTTTTTTAGGGATCTCCATACTGTTTTCCACAGTGGCTGCACCAGTCTGCATACCCACCAGCAGTGCAGGAGGTTTCCCTTTTCTCCACATCCTTGCCAGCACTTGTTCTGTGTTGTTTTGCTGATGAGTGCCATTCTGACTGGTGTGAGGTGATACCTCATTGTGGTTTTAATTTGCATTTCTCTAATGATTAGTGATGTTGAGCATTTTTTCATATGTCTATTGGCCATCTGTATGTCCTCTTTGGAGAAATTTCTATTCATTTCTTTTGCCCATTTTTTGACTGGATTGTTTGTCTTCCTGGTGTTGAGTTTTATAAGTTCTTTATAAATTTTTGTTATTAACTCCTTATCAGACGTGTTGTCGAAAATGTTATCCCATTGTGTGGTTTGTCTTTTTATTGTTCTTATTGTCTTTAGCTGTGCCAAAACTTTTTAGTTTGATATAGTCCCATTTCTTTATCCTGCCTTTTATTTCATTTGCCCGTGGAGATAAATCGGCAAATATTTTGCTGTGAGAGATGTTGAAGAGCTTACTGCCTATGATTTCTTCTAAGATGCTTATGGTTTCATGGCTTACATTTAAGTCTTTTATCCATTTTAAGTTTGGTTTTGTGAATGGTGTAAGTTGGTGGTCTAGTTTCATTTTTTTGCAGGTAGATGTCCAATTTTCCTAACACCATTTGTTAAAGAGGCTGTCTTTACTCCATTGTATGTTCTTTCCTCCTTTGTCAAATATCAGTTGTCCATAAAAGTGTGGGTTTATTTTTGGGTTCTCTGTTCTGTTCCAATTATCTGTGTGCATGTTCTTATGCCAGTACCAGGCTGTCTTGAGTACAATAGCCTTGTAGTAAACCTTGATATCCGGAAGAGTGATACCTCCTGCTTTATTTTTTCTTTTTAAGATTGCTGAGGCTATTCGTGTTTTGGTTCTGTATAAATTTTTGGAATTTGTATTCTATATCTTTGAAGTATGTCATTGGTATTTTAATTGGTATTGCATTGAATTTATAAATTGCTTTGGGTAATATAGACATTTTAATGATGTTTATTCTTCCTAACCATGAGCACGGTATATGCTTCCACTTGTTTGTATCTTCCTTGATTTCTTTTATCAATGTTTTATAATTTTCCGAGTACAAGTCCTTAACCTCCTTGGTTAAATTTACTCCTCGGTACTTTATCTTTTTGGTTGCAATAGTGAAGGTGATTGTTTTCTTAATTTCTTTTTCTGACAGTTCATTGTTGGTATATAAAAATGCCTCTGATTTCTGAGTATTAATTTTATATCCTGCCACCTTGCTGAATATATTTATCAGGTCCAGTAGTATTTTGACTGAGACTTTAGGGTGTTCTATATACAATATCATATCATCTGCAAAGAATGACAGTTTTACTTCTTCTTTTCCAATTTGGATGCCTTTTATTTCTTCTTCTTGTCTGATTGCTGTGGCTAAGACTTCCACACTATGTTGAATAAGAATAGTGAAAGAGGGCACCCCTACGTGGTTCCTGATCTTAAGGGGATTGCTTTTAATCTTTGCCATTTAGTATGATGTTTGCTGTGGGTTTGTCATAGATGGCCTTTATCATGTTATATTCCCTGTATTCCCACTTTACTGAGAGTTTTGATCATGATTGGGTACTGGATTTTATCAAATGCTTTTTCTGCATCTATTGAAATTATCATGTGGTTTTTGTCCTTCCTTTTGTTTATGTGATGAATCACATTGATTGATTTGCAAATATTGAACCAGCCTTGCCTCTCCAGAATAAATCTCACTTGATCATGGTGTATGATTTTTCTCATATATTGCTGGATCCGGTTGGCTAATATTTTGTTGAGAATTTTACCATCTAAATTCATCAGGAATGTTGGCCTATTATTTTCTTTCTTTGTGTTATCCTTGCCTGGTTTTGAGATCAGAATTATGCTCACCTCATAAAAGGAGTTTGGAAGTCTTCCTTCCTCTTGAATTTTTGAAATAACTTGAGAAGGATAGGATTTAGTTCTTCTTTGAATTTTTGGTAGAATTCACATATGAAGCGATCGGACCCAGGACTTTTCTCTGTTGGGAGTTTTTTGATAACTGTTTCGATCTCATTTGTTGTAATTGGTCTGTCTAGGTGTTCTGATTCTTCCAGATTGATTTTTGGAAGATTATATGTTTCAAGAAATTTGTCCATTTCACCTAGGTTGTCTAATTTTTTGGCATAGAGTTCTTCATAGTATTTTCTTACAATACTTTGTATTTCTGTTGTGTCAGTTGTTATTTCTCCACTGTCCTTTCTAATTTTATTCATTTGAGTCCTCTCTCTTTTTTTCTTGGTGAGTCTAGTTAAAGGTTCATCGATCTTGTTTACCTTTTCAAAGAACCAGCTCCTGGTTTCATTGATCCTCTGTATTGCTTTTTAGCCTCTGTATCATTTATTTCCGCTCTGATCTTTATTAATTCCTTCCTTCTACTACACCTGGGCTATATTTGCTGTTGTTTTTCTTGTTCTTTTAAATGCAGTGTCAAATTGCTTATTTCAGCTTTTTCTAGCTTCTCATGGTATGCCGGTAGTGCTATGAACTTCCCTCTCAGTACTGATTTTGCTATATCCCATAAATTTTGAGTTGATGTATGCTCATTATAATTCGTTTCTAGAAACATTTTTATTTCTTCTTTGATCTCATTGTTAATCCATTTGTTATTTAATAACATGCTATTTAGTTTCCAAGTGTTTGAGTATTTTTCAGTTTTTCTTTTGTGGTTAATTTCTAGTTTCATGGCATTGTGATCAGAGAAAATGGTTGATATGATTTCAATCTTCTTAAATTTGTTGAGACCACTTTTGTGTCCTAACATGTGGTCTATCCTAGAGAATGTACCATGAGCGCTTGAGAAGAATGTATATTCTACTGCTTTAGGGTGAAAAGTTCTGAAGATATCTATTAAATCAAGTTGATTTAGTGTACCCTTTAAGTCTGCTGTTTCTTTGTTAATTTTCTTTCTTCAGGATCTATCCAGTAATGTTAATGGGGTATGGAAATCCCCTACTATGATAGTATTGCTGTTAATCTCACCCTTTATATCCATCAAAGTCTGCTTTATGTATGTCGGTGCTCCTATGTTCAGTGCGTAGATATTTATAATGGTTATATCTTCCTGTTCAATTGCTCCCTTTATCATTAGGTAGTGTACTTCTTTATCTCTTACTACAGCCTTTGTTTTAAAGTCCATTTTGTCAGATATAAGTATTGCTACCCCGGCTTTTTTTCATTTCCGTTTGCATGAAATATTTTTTTCCATCCTTTTACCTTCAGTCTATGTGCAACTTTTGTTTTAAGGTGTGTCTCTTGTAGACAGCATATGTATGGGTCCTGTTTCTTTATCCTCGCAGCTACCCTATGTCTTTTAATTGGATCATTTAATCCGTTTACATTTAAGGTTATTATTGATATGTAGTTATTTATTGCCATTTTATTCTTAAAAGCTGTATTCTTCTTTTGCTATAATCTTTTCCCCCTTTGAACTGTTCACTACAGGCCCCTTAGCAAGTCTTGCAGAATTGGTTTGGTTTTAATGAATTCCTTGAGGCTTTTTTTGTCTGAGAAGCTCTTTATTTCTCCTTCAATTTTAAACGTTAGCCTTGCTGGATAGAGTAGTCTTGGTTGTAGGTTCTTGTTCTGCATTACTTTGAATATTTCTTGCTATTCCCTTCTGGCCTCAAGTGTTTCTGTTGAGAAGTCGGATGTCATCCTTAGGAGGGCTTCTTTGTAGGTGATAGCTTTTTTTCTTTAGCAGCTTTTAAAATGTTCTATCACTTAGCTTTGGTATTTTAACTATGATGTGTCTTGGTGTAGATTTCTTTGGGTTTCTCTTTAATGGAGTTCTCTGTGCTTCTTGAATGTGTGAAACGTTTTCCAGCCTTAATTTAGGGAAGTTTTCAGCTATTATTTGATCGAACAAAGTTTCTATCCCTTTTTCTTTCTCTTCTCCTTCAGGAACCCCTATGATGCAGATGTTATTTCTCTTCATGTTGTCACTGAGCTCCCTTAGAGTTTCCTCAGATATTTTGAGTCTCTTTTCTTTTTTCTGCTCTGTTCCTGTGCCTTTGTTTTGTCCTCTAACTCGCTGATTCTATCCTCAGCTTAAGCCAACCTTCTTTTAATCCCTTCCATTGTGGTCTTCAGTTCTGATACTGTATTTGTCATTTCTGTCTGATTCATTTTTATTATTTCAATTTCCTTTTTTATACTTGCTATCTCTTTATTTAGGTGTTCATAATAACTATCCATTGTTGCTCTAAGTTCTTTGAACATCCTAACTATCATTATTTTAAACTCTGCATCCGGTAGTTTGGTTATATCTGATTCATTCAGGTCCTTTTCTGGGGATTTCTTTGGATTCATTTGGGTTGCATATCTCTTCATGCCCATTTTGTCTGTGTATAAGAAGGGTTTGGCTACTGGAGTCCAATGGGTGTTGCCTCTGTGTTCCCTAGGTGTGGTCTGTCTACAGGCCCGCCAACCCCTCTGCCGCTGCCTAGGGTGGTTCGGTATGGGTATTGCCGGCGCTGGCCACTGTGGCTGTTGCTGTGGTTTCTGCCTCGCCTCCGTGGGAGGGGCCATGTTCTCATGTAGGCTCTACAAGCCTCAGCCGGTCTCAGCCTTCGCCCCTCTCCCATGGGTGGGATTGCGCACCACACTCGGGCCAATAGCCTGGGCACCAAGACCAGGGGTGAGCACCTTTGCTCAGCTGCAGGTCCCTTTCAGCCAGTTCCTCCAGCCAGGAGAGGCTGCTGGTGCATGCTCAGCCTCCAGCAGGGCTTCTGCCCCGCCCCCGCCAACCTCGGCTGAGGAGTCGGGCTGCTGGTGCACGCTCATCTGCGAGCCCACGCTTCCTCCCGCCTCCATGGGCAAAGCTGGTTTGTGCAGGGCTTCAAGCCTCGGAGGCCAGGTGAGGCTGCGCGTTCGCTCGCCCCTGTCCAGCGGCAGATCTCTGCCCATTCCGGGCTCCCGCTTTTCCCCAACAGGTGGGGTCGCAGCTGGCCCACAGCCGCCGGACCACTTTCATGCGTCCCCTTCCCCCCTCCATTGGGCTAGACCAAGCTCACACCAGCTTGCTCGGCTTCTGCCCCCACCGTCGGAACCGCGCTTCCGCGTCCCGCTGCTGCCCACCCTCCAGCAAGCCCTCAGCAGTGTGGGTAGGGGCGCTGCAGTTCAGACCCTAACACTCCATACTGTAGTCCTGAAAGCTCCCTCCTTCTAAGTGACTGTGTTCTAATTGCCGCAGGGGAGCCTGTTTGGCTGGTGTCCTGCTTCCCCTTCCTGGTTCCAGGGAAAATATTGTTTCAGATTTGTGGAATGACTGAGCCCAGGGTTTAGGGTGGTTGCCCCTCAAAGCTTTTCTCCCTGTGCCTTCCAGACCGCACTCTTTTCCCACCGCTCTGGTCCTCTCCTCTCTCCCTGTCTCCCGGAGTCCCGTGTAAGTTGTTGTGAAAGAGGTTTTCTGCGCTGTCCCTTTAAAAAGAATCCTGGGTCTGAGACAACTGTCTCTTTCTCACAAACAGTATCCTAACCTGTTTCATAGCTAAATACTGTCCATAGGCCTCTTCTATGCTCTGGGGCTATAGGCTGGGGCTTTGTTCCTGGGACTCAGGTCCCTACCCTTCCGCTAGCCTCTCTTCCCGCCACACACCACACGAGTCTCTCTGGGCTGCCTTTTGCTCCGGGGAGCTGGGCAGCCCTTTCTGCATTTTCGCTTTTCCTACCAGTCCCAATGTGGCTTCTTCAGTGTTCCTCGGTTGAAGAGCCCTCTCAGTCCAGTTCAATGTTAGTTTATCCAGATGATGGTTATTAAAATCAAGTTATAATCCACTTTGGTTCTGGGAGTTGGAAGTTGGTATGTCTGCCTACTCTATCACCATCTTGCCCTCTGTCTTATCCACAGCAACTCTTGGGCCTGAGGCAATGATCATTGATGAGAATGAAGATTTTTGGTTTACAGTCTATTCAAAGCAAGCAGCAGCACCCTTCTCTGGTATTCAGTAAAACCTCTGTATCTTCCCCCAACACCATTAGGCATTTCTCTGTTCTGTTAGTTTTGAGGACATGTGGTGGTATGAACAACAGAGAACAGCTATGCCTGGGCCAGGGCAGCTGAGAAGGATGTTCAGGGAGGACACCAGGATGACCTTCATTGGTAATATTGACATTAATTTAGACACTGAACATTTTGTCAAAAACTTCCAAATCAAGATCTAGATCTCCACGGAACATGAAAATGGGATAATGCCACCAGATGATTGTGCCAGACTTATTCACCTCTGTTCTCCATCTCCTTCTCTCTGCACAAACTGGCTTCTTCCTCAGCACTCCACCATCTTGGCTGCTTCTCTTCTCATCCACCATGATTATAAATTTTGATGCTGGAATTATTTCAGATCTTTCTGACTTTCTACCTCTCTCTCTCTGATATTAATGAAAATATTCTTTAAAAAATGTTTGCATCTGTTTTTTATCCTCTTGATCAACTTAATTATATCACAAAAATCACAAAATTATATCACTTAATATCACAAAAATGTTATCTTCCTTGTAAATTTTAAAGAAATTGCCCATAAGTCACTATGGTTACTATGACGTTTAATGGATATATATGTCTTGACAACTTTTATAGTTTCTTCTCATTGCCATTGTTCTGCATACATCTACTTCATTTTGAATTTATTTTGGTGTCTTTGCTTCTAGAATATTGTTAATTTTATCCAATTTATAAAAATGAGCAGAGATAGATTATCTTCTCCAACATCTTGATTAGATTACTTTTTAAAAAATAAGATTAAACAGAGGTGTTTTATTTGTTTGCTTGCTTCTGTCTTGGTCACTCATTCTTCAATGCACAGTCTGGTCCTTTTCCCTTCTGGAAGTTTTCAATACACTCATCTGCTTTCATTGAGGTGCTGTCTAGTTACACCAGCAGCTATTCATAGGAAAAGAAAAGGTTCCCCTGCCCCTTAAAAAACAACCACAACAACAAACAAACTTGATAATTTTAGAAACTCTTAGGGAGAGGGGATTTTAAAATCCTCTGTGAGTTTTTACATTTCATTTAAAAACTATTTTTATTTTGGGTCCTTTAACAATCTTATTTTGTTTAATTTCTAATTTACTTTCAGGCATTTATCTTTACCTTGAGAAGTTCATCCTAGCGAATTAGCCAATTGCCCCTGCTCAGTTTTTAGCTTGGTTTAATTTGATCACCCTAAACTATATCTGGGTACTTTTATTGTTACTGATCCCTAATATATATGTTTTGCATAATTGCTTCCCTTGACTGTGAGTAGAACCTGTTGGTATAATATTACTGGTGTGATTATGTTGCACTATGTGGCAAAAGAGATTTTGCAGAAGTAATTAAGGTCTCTAATCATTTGACTTTGAGTTATTCAAATGGGATACTAGCTTGGTTAGGCCTGACCTACTCATATGAGCCCTTCGACGAGACAAGCAACAGCAAAAGTAATTCTCCTGCTGGCTTTGAGGAAGTAAACTAGCATGTTTTAAGATGGCCTCTGGAGGGTACCATGTGGCAAACAGGAGAGGATCAGGGTTCTGCAGGCAGCATTGAGAAAGATGTTCTTGGTCAAGGGAACAGAATAGGTAAAAGGAGGAGGCTTGAAAGTGTATGGTCTCTGTGAGTAGTCCAGCCAGGGGAAGAAAGATGGGCTCAGAGGTATCACACTAAAGAGCTGGACTGTAGTCCATGAGCATAAGGAGTCATAGAAGTGACATTACCGTTTTTTATTAAGCGAGAGGCAGGGAGACAGACTCCCGCATGCACCCCACCCGAATCCAACCAGCAAGCCCACTAGGGGGCAATGCTCTGCCCATCTGGGACCATTGCTCCATTGCTCAGAACCTAGCCATTTCAGTACCTGAGGCAAGGCCATGGAGCCATCCTCAGTGCCAGGGGCCAAATTGCTCCGAACCACTCCAGCCACAGCTTCAGGAGGGGAGGGGAAGGGAGGAGAAGGAAAGAGGGAGAGAGAGGGAGGAAGGGAGACAGAGGGGAGAGAGAGATAGCAAGGAGAGGGGGAAAGGTAGAGAAGAAGATGGTTGTTTCTCCTGTGTGCCTCAACTGAAAATCAAACCCAAGACTTCCACACACTAGGCCGACGCTCTTCCTCTGAGCCAACCCTGGCCAGGACAGTGACATTACCTTTTAACTAGAGCACTTCATATGAGCTAGGAACTATGTTACCATGTATGCATTATCTCACTTAATATGTAATAGTACCAAAGATTTTACTATCATTATGTCCACTTTACAAGGGAGAAAACTCAACCTTGGAGAAGTTATGCTCAAACCCAGTAAGTAATAGCTCGGAATTTGAAACCCTAAAGGTATTCTGCTGATCATCTCTAGATCATCTCATCCATAGAAAATAAAGGTGCCAGCAGTGGTATTAAAGATTGATAACAAAGGACAGGTAAGGTACCTGCTAAGGCTGTTGCACGGGTTTTGAGGAAAGTTGATGAAGGCACTAAGTAAAATTGCAAGCCTGGGTCCTCTATTCTCTCTGTAGCTTGTGATTGGCTACTGAGCCTTGGAGCATCCTGATTCTCTGTAAAATGAGGATGGTCATGGTGCATATCTTACAATGTGGTTGTATTAAGTGAGAAACTGATTACCCATTACCTAGCACAGGGGTCCCCAAACTATGGCCCTTGGGTGCATGCAGCCCCCTGAGGCCATTTATCCACCCCGAAGCACTTCCAGAAGGGGCACCTATTTCATTGGTGGTCAGTGAGAGGAGCACAGGATGCATCTGCACCCATAGTTCCCATTGAAATACTGGTCAGCTTGTTGATTTAAATTTACTTGTTCTTTATTTTAAATATTGTATTTGTTCCCATTTTGTTTGTTTACTTTAAAATATGTGCAGTGTGCATAGGCATTTGTTCGTAGTTTTTTTTATAGTCCGGCCCTCCAACGGTCTGAGGGACAGTGAACTGGCCCCTGTGTAAAATGTTTGGGGACCTCTGATCTAGTACCATGTCTGAAATGTAATTGGCCCTTAATACATAAAAATTTAGAAGGTATTTATTTAATAAATGTAGATGGAGGTGCACTGCAAGAAATTTTTAAGTACGTAATAAATGCTCATTAAGGTGTGCACAGCGGTACCATAGCGAACAAGATGAGCAAGTAAATAAATGAATAAGTAATTCTAAGTGCAATAACTGCCAATAAAGAGAAGTGAAAGATGCTATTCTTTAACTCAAGGGTGGAGAATTCTTTTTTTTTTTTTTTTACAGGGACAGAGAGAGAGTCAGAGAGAGTGATAGATAGGGACAGACAGGAATGGAGAGAGATGAGAAGCATCAATCATTAGTTTTTCATTGCCGTCACAACACCTTAGTTGTTCATTGATTGCTTTCTCATATGTGCCTTGACCTGGAGGCCTTCACCAGACCAATCAACCCCTTGCTGGAGGCAGCGACCTTGGGTTCAACCTGGCGAGCTTTTGCTCAAGCCAGATGGGCCCACGCTCAAGCCGGAGACCTTGGGATCTTGAACGTCCCTCTATCCACTGGGCCACCGCCTGGTCAGGCAAGTGTGAAGAATTCTGAAGTGTTTTTCCATATCTTTAATAATCATCTGATAATTGGGTCTGTTTCACAGTAATTCAAACAAAACTTACACAGGTGAAACCAAGAGATAAGCTAAAAATGAATCACTGATTAGAAACACAAAGCTAGCCCCCCAGAAACTAGTTCTTTAGCTGCACGACCCCTACCTCCAAGGCAGCCTCTCCGCTGACAATTCGCTCCACCCCGCCCTCACCGAGGGGTTCCCCGCTTCTGGATCCTAGCCAAGGCTTATTCGCTCCAAGATTTCCTCCCTCTAGCCGAATCACAGGCTGGTGCAGGAAACCAAGGCAGACAAGAGTCGCGATATTTGGTTCAGTCACACTTCCCAGACCCCGCCCCTCCTCAGAGCTCCTCTTGACACAGCTCTCTGGGTTGCACGTGTAGTTGTTGTGGTTCTTCCTCACGTGACTGCGGAAGCGTGGGCCCCTCAGGCCCGGCCTCCAAGATGGCGGCGTCCTTTGAATGGATCTGCGATTTGCTTAAACTCAGTCTCGAATTATAGCGTTGTCTTTGGGGCCATGGACGGGCCTGGATTAACCGCCTCGCTGGTGGTGAGTGCGGAGCGGTAGAGTGTGGTTCTCGGAGGGCCCGAATGTGGTGCCGGGGGAGGTCCTGTGCCCTAGCAATTTCTTCCAGTTTTGCGCGCTGAACTGTGCTCGGGTCACCAGTCACCGGGTCTGGGAGCGAGCGCCGCGCTCCAGGGCTGTCGGGGTCTTGTGTTACGGCCACATCTTTCCTACATGGACGTCAGAAAGAGATGGAGGGTGACTACGTGCCTCATTGTCTTCTGCACGGAGACTGTTTCTCTATTCAAAAGCTTCAATTAATATAACTACACTGGAAAACTTCGGCATTATATATATAGGAATACATGTAACAAAATAGGCTTACTCAAATCGCTCACAGCCTTACTGTCCAGGACTGTGGTTGTCATTTGTGCTATATCTTTTTTCTGTCTCGGAAAATGACATGCCATTCATTCATTCAGTATATGATTAATCCGCTTATTCTGCTTCCGAGCATTCCCCTAGCCTTTGAGTATATTGATGCTGAGCTATGGAACCAATAAGAGAGTAGTGCTTACTTCCTTAGAAAACAACTAGCATCAACACTTTTTAGGATAACAAAGGAAATAGTCCTTTACTAAATAATTTGAAACCTCTCTTATGGCAGGTCCAATAGGGGGTACTAGAGACAGCAGTGAATAAGTTAGAGATTGGCTTGTTGTGGAGGAGTGGACAGAAGTAGACAAAAAAAGAACCTGTAAAAATGCTTCTCATAAAAAAATGGAGGCCCAGAGGAATGTCTTCATTTAATTATCAAATTATTGTTGCAGATAACATGGTGAACAAGATAGACCTACCCACATGGGTCATGTGGCCGAGAGAGAACAGAAAAATGACTTGTGAAAAATGACACGAAGGCTAGTTTCAGAGTGTTATGGAAAGCTGTGGAAGGGGCACCTTACTCAAACTTGTGGGATAATGGTTGTAAACCAAGATTTGTTGAGAGTTGTATAAGCTAGATGTTAGAGATGCAGGCAAAGAAATATATTATCACTATCAAGGAGTTTTCCTGTCTAGCGGGTGAGGTAGCAGTCATAGTTTTGACAGACGTTTGACAGTCGTAGTTTTGGCACAACATTTTTGTGCCAGGAACTGGGATGAGATTTTTATATACATCATCTCTAATTCTGTCAAACACCTGAAGGCTTATCTTAGTTTTCCAAATAAGGGAACTGAGGTACAGAGAGGTTAGATAACTTGTCTAAAATCACACAAGTGAGATCCAATTTATGTCTGCAAGTGTTGGAGACCAGACTCCAACCCAGGCAATGTAGTTTGGGATTCCATGTCCTTAACTGCTCCTTGCTATATCTCTGATGTCAGTAGCAGTTGCTAAAAACAGGTGAGTACCCAAGTTAACAAAACAATGATTTTTAAATTTATTAAGTGTGGTAGACATGCCAAAAGGTATACTTTTATTTTTTAATGTAGTTACAGTGGGTAAAACTTGGGTCAATGGTTACAAGTTTCAAGGAAGTTAGATTTCATTTCAGCTAAAGACAAATCATTTTATTCATTCAGCACCCAGTTTATCTACCATATATTCTGGCCACTGGGCACTGTGATTACTCTTGAAGATATGGTGACAAACACACCAAACCCAAAAGATAGGTACTTTGAAAGAAATAAACGGAGGTGGGATAGAGATAGACTAGTACGGGGATCAGGGAATGTGCAGATACTCCAGTACTTTCAGCATCTCATTTGCATAATCAAACAACTTTCTTTGATTTGTCATTTGCTTTTCTGATGTTGTTTAATAAAAAAAATCAAATGATTCTTTTTTTATCGCTTCATATTCATTTTGAAATGTCCCCTAATTTTTGTGAGTAGTATATTTGAGAACCTACTTAGATGGGATGCAGAAGTAATTAAGGTCTAGAACCTACTTAGATGGGACCAAGGAATGCTCTGAGGAGGTGACATTTAAGCTAAGATCTAAAAGTTAGTAAGGTGGTCCTGGCCATTTGGCTCAGTGAATAGAGCATCAGCCCGGGTTCGATTCCTAGTAAGGGCACACAGGAGAAGTGACCATCTACTTCTACCCCCCCCCCTTCCTCTTTTTCTCTATCCTGCTTCCTCTCCGCAGCCAGTGGCTTTATTAGTTCGAACATGGCCCTGGGCACTGAGATGGTTCAGTTGGTCCAAGTGCATTTCAAGCATGGCCCCAGACAGGAGTTGCTGGGTGGATCCCAGTTGGGGGTCATGTGGGAGTCTGTCTTACTATCTCTCCCCTCTCACTTAAAAGATAGGAAGGGGCAAGACATTTTGAGGCAAATTGGGGAAAGTTTAGCCTGACCAGGTGGTGGCGCAGTGGATAAAGCATCAGACTGGGATGTGGAGGACCCAGGTTCGAGACCCTGAAGTTGCCAGCTTGAGCGCAGGCTCATCTGGTTTGAGAAAGGGTCACCAGCTTGAGCCTAAGGTCACTGGCTTGAGCAAGGGGTCACTAGGTCTGCTCTAGTCCCCCAGTCAAGACACATATGAGAAATCAATCAATAAACAACTAAGGAGCCGCAACGAAAAATTGATGTTTTTGATCTCTCTCCCTTCCTGTCTGTCTGTCCTTCTCTCTGACTCTGTCCCCCCCCCCAAAAAAAATTGGAGAAAGTTTAGCAAGCAACACGTGAAAAAACCCTTAGGTGGAAAGAGTTTTAGATCGTTAAAATGGTGGCTAGGGAATGGCTGGGATGAAACTATTTTACTGACCTTGTTCATCTATTCACTTGGTTCTTAAATGAAAGCAAAAACATCCCTGCTGCAGTTACAGTGGTACCTTGAGATACGAACAGACCAACATTTTTAAGATACGAGCTACGACTCAGTCCGTATCTTTTGTTCGAGATCCGAGTGAAATTTCGAGATATGAGTCATGATTCAGAAAACTGCCGCTAGTTGGCATGTTGGCGCACGGGTCTAGTATCTGTAGTTTGATAAATGAGTTGACTGACTTACAAGCTCGGTTACAGAACAAATTAAATTCATATCTCAAGGTACCACTGTACTTTTAACAAGTCCTAAGGTGCAGGTGAAAGGACTTTGGCAGGTGTGGGTACTGTGCAGGAGAAGTACAGACCGTCATTTGATGGTAGTGTAAGGTTGTAAAAGTGAATTAGGAAGTGGAAATCATGCAAAGTGGTTTCAATGATGAGAGAAAAATTATAATTTAATGACCATTAAAAATTTTTGTCAATGGTAAAAATTAAAAAGTTTTATTGTTGATTGTAAATGTATAGAGAAATGAAAAAATAGTAAAACTTTTATTTAGGACATTGTAATTTGACATTAAAAATTTCTTTGTAAAAAAGTATCAAAAATAATTTGAGCAGCATTTGTCATTGAGTTGAGTCACATAACTTACAATATAGAATAAACATCTTTTTTTATGCCTTGGCAAAGTGTCATACTGCTTTCTAAGTTTGGATCAACTTTGACCATTTTATCATGTGTGCTTTTTGTGTTGTGAATTATCTCCCAGTTTCTTGTGTGTGTATGTGTGTGTGTGAGAGAGAGAGAGAGGGGGACAGATAGGGACAGACAGACAGGAAGGGAGAAAGATGAGAAGCATCAATTCTTCACTGCAGCACCTTAGTTCATTGATTGCTTTCTCATATGTGCCTTGACCAGGGGTGGGAACTACAGCAGAGCAAGTGACCCCTTGCTCAAGTCAGTGACCTTGGGCTTCAAGCCAGCGACCACGGGGTCATGTCTGTGATCCTACACTCAAGCCAGTGACCCTGCACTCAAGCTGGTGAGCACGTGCTCAATCCAGCGACCTCAGGGTTTTGAACCTGGGTCTTTTGCTTCCCAGTCCAACGCCCTATCCACTGCACCACTGCCTGGTCAGGCCTTAGATATGTGATTCTTAATTTTTTTTTAAATTTATTGATTTTAGAGGGATAAGAGAGAGAGGGACAGAAACATTGATCTGTTCCTGTAGGTGCCCTGATCAGGAATCAAACCCACAACCTCTGCATATCTGGACGATGCTCCAAACAACAGAGTTGTCAGGCCAGGGCTAGATACATGATTCTTAAAATATAGATCTAGATTCACAAGGACCATTACCTGTTTAGAAGTCTCTCGCCTGATCTGTGATGGTGCAGTGGATAAAGTAATGGCCTGGAATGCTGAGGTCGCCAGTTCGAAACCCTGGGTTTGTCTGGTCATATGATTGTGGCACATATGAAAAGGCAGTTATGAGAAGCATAAGTTCTAGAGGTTTAATGCATAGCACCGTGATTATAGTCAACAGTTCTGTATTACATACTTCAGAGCTGCTAAGAGACCAGATCTTACTGTTCTCACTACAAAAAAGAAAAATTAATTGTGTGACATGATGGAGGTGTTAGCTAACATTATGGTGGTGATTATATTGCAGTATAAAAACATATAAACACTTTGTACACCTTAAACACACAATGTAATATGTCAATTCTGTGGCAATAAATAAAAAGAATTCTGGGTCAGTTCTCTCACCATCACTATTTTCATTTGTCTCTTAATACTTTTTAAGTATACTGAATAAGAGTGTCATACAGTTTAGTAAGGCTCTTTTAAAAGTATTTCTTTTTTGGCCTTGGCTGGTTGGCTCAGTGGTAGAGCGTTGGCCTGGCGTGTGGAAGCCCTGGGTTCAATTCCTGATCAGGGCACACAGGAGAAGCAACCATCTGATTCTCCACCCATCCCCCTCTTGCTTCTCTCTCTTTCTTTCTCTCTCTCTCTCTCTTCTCCTCCCCTCCTGCAACCATGGCTCGATTAGAGCAAGTTGGCCCTGGGCACTGAGAATGACTCCATGGCCTCCACCTCAGGTGCTAGAATGGCTCTGGCCGCAATAGAGCAATGGCCCCAGATGGGCAGAGCATCACCCCCTAGTGGGCTTGTTCAGGGCACATGTGGGAGTCTCTGTCTCTGCCTCCCGTCCTCTCATTAAAATAAACTTTATAAAAAAATTATTTATTTTTCAAATGTCATTCTGATGGTCCTGTGTAATACAAGTATTATATTATCTATGTGGCTAGTCAGTAGGAAAGACTGGATTCAAACACAGTTCTTCCTTGAAAATTACTCCCAGACTTAAAGCCTAGAGATAAGAAAAGTGCTAGCAGCCTGAACGAAGATGAGATTGTTCCTAATTTAAAGAAAAAAATATTTTTTACTATACATATTTTTTTTGTATTTTTCATTGAAAAAATATATCTTGGAGAACACTCCTTAATGTATATAAAGTGGTTTCTAATTTTCCATCTGAATAATATTCCATTGCACAAATGTTTCATAATTTATAAATTTCCTATTCTTTTATTTAAAAAAAATTTAAGCCTTTTAATTGAATTTTTGGGGTGACATTGGCTAATAAAATCATACAGGTGTCAAGTGCACAACTCTAACACATCATCTGTACACTTTATTGGGCACTCACCACCCAAAGTCAAGTGTCTCCACCACCATTTACCCCTCCCCACCTGCCTTTGCCCTCTTCCACCTCCCCCCACTCCTCTTTCTCTCTGGCACTCAATACTGTTGTGTCTGTGTTTTGTTTGTTTGTTTTGCTTAATCTCTTTACCTTTTACACCCAGCCCGCAGCACCCCTCCCCTCTGATTGACAGCTGTCAGTCTGTTCTCTGTATCAATGATTTTAAAAAAAGAAGGAAATCTTACCATTTGCAACAGTGTGGATGGACCTGCAGAGCATTATGCTAAGTGAAATAAGTCAGTCAGAGAAAGACAAATACCTATGATTTCACTTATTTATGAAATCTAATGAACAAATAAACTAACAAACTAAACAGAAACAGACTTAATTTCTGATATGCTGAGTTTCTGGAGATAGGAGGAGACAAATGAAATAGGCAGCTCTAACTTTGAATAGCTTGCCAGTTTAAAAGATAATTGGTCCATCGTGGCCTAAGGCATTACATTGTTCTGTCCTTCTTTTGCAGTATTAGATCTCAATTTCCCAAATCTCCTTAATTATCTTTGAAGTCCAAGCCAATTCAACTTGAATGTCCTCTAAGTAAGATAGGGACTTTGTGTACATGATGATTTGAAGCACAATGCTGACACCTAGCGTACTGAATTTTTACTTTTGTTCTATTTTTTTTCTGTCCCTTCCTTCCTGCTGCTACTTCTTCCACCCATCCTTCCTTCTTTCCTTCTTTTCTCTCTTCTTTCCTTCCTTCTCTTCCTCTCCTCCCTTTCCTTTCCTCTATCATTCCCTCCTTTCAAGAATGGCTGTTAGGATATAGCAAACATTAATTCAGAACTTACAACACCTTAAACATTGTGCTAAGCACTTTAAACATATACTGCTCACAAAAATTAGGGGATATTTCAAAATGAATATGAAGTGATGGTATATCCCCTAATTTTTGTGAGCAGTGTATGTATTTATCTTCTTTAACTATGAATAATTCTTCATCATCATCCCTATTTTGAAAAAGAGAAAGTTTAATCAAATGTTATTGCAGTTAGGATTCATGTGCAAATGTGCGACTCTGAAGCTAGAGCACTCAATCGTTATTTTTAAAGGATCAAGTCAGATTGTTTTATTGGACAGTTACATTAGTTTATATGTATTCACTTGGAGTACATGGTTACATAGACTTCATTCAAGACTATTCTTAAGTGGTAACGTAGAAAATATGACAAATCTGAGGTCTGCAACTTCGAGCCAGGCCTCCCCTTGATTTAATATCTTTCTATGGCAGGATGTCAGCCCTTGAGTTACCCAGGTACTTTGCTCTCATTCTGTCTCTGAGGGCAGGGAGACTCTCAGAGTAGGTTCTAGCTACCTCTGGGATTTCATTAAAAAAAAAAAAAAAGAACATTTATCCTATGAGCAGCATACTTTATAGCGTATTTCTTTGTGGGGTGAGCGTATCGTTCTTCAAATTATCTCATTTCTTCTTCTAGACTAGTACTCCAAGAACCCAATGCATGTTCCTTTCTCATTTTTTGAAGGCAAAATACTTGTCATATAGTGGTTACTCAATAATGTGCTAAATATGTTAATGACAGGCTGAGAATCTGTTATTTCTTTTGTAAAGTTGTTTTCTTTGCACCCGTTATTTACAATATACAAGTATTTTGAGTTCAGTGGCTTAGCGCCTGTTGCTAAGACTATGATGTGAATACCATCCCAAAGTGAGCTGCTTAGCTTCTTTCTCAGAAAGCATGGTTCCCAGGGTGTCTCAGTGCTTCCATTCAAGGGCTTTCAAGAGGAACTTTTATTTCCCTTTTTCTTCTCCTTCCCTTACTCTTCCATTGTTTCAAATCTGCTATTAAGAAGCACCAGCTGTTTTTATACAGTGGGAATGGAATTGTTTGACAGGAGTAACAAGCTCAGTGTCATGCTTTTCAGCTAGCTTGATGGAACATAACTTGTCTCCTTCCAGGGCTTCCCTTTGGATCTGCCTGATTTTAAACCTTTGTATTTAAATCTTAATCATTAAACTTGAAAAGAACCTGTTAAAATACTTTTAGACTAGTTCCTCAAGTTGTTTCTCCCTATTTCCAGTGTCTAGTATAAAATGGATTCTCAATGAGAGTTTAATATTATAGAATGTTAAAATATAAGCCAACATTGATCAAATAATTGGCATATGCTAGTTCTTTCCTTACTCTATCTAGACACACAATATCTCATTTCTCAACACTAAAAGCGATTATGACTGTTTCAGTTTTTATACTTCAGGAAACATTATCAGAGAAAGTAAGTCATTCATCCAGGGTCAGGCTCCAGATGAACATTTGACTGTAAATCCAACACTTTACAACTATGAATCCCAAGTCAAAAACTGAGCTTTCTTTTACCTCCGTTAGATCAGTGGTTCTTAACCTGGGTTCTATCGAACCCTAAGGGTTCGATGAGTCGATCTCAGGGGTTCGGAGAAGCCTCTGCCGCAGAGGCCAGAATAAAGTAATACCGTAATTTGTTGTGAGTTCATGCACTTTGTTGATTTTGTTCTTTGAGCAAGGTGATGTTCATGCACGGCTCATTTTGTGCACCAGTAAAAAAACATATACCTATGTCTTGAATTTGGAAAAAGAAATCATATTTTATTTATCACTAAAGAAGGGTTCGGTGAATACGCATATGAAACTGGTGGGTTCGGTACCTCAAAAAAGGTTAAGAACCACTGTGTTAGATGAAAGAGAAGCAAGTCTCTCCTAAGTGCCAGGCCTGGACTTTAGTGTGAAACTGTTCTCAGAACATACACGTGAAACTGGTAGTATGGCCTTTTTAGATTGTACTCAAAAATATCCTCAACTCTGGATGTAGAGTGTTCTGCAACCCCTTTCCTGGGAAACACTGTACTAAATTAATTAAAATTTATGTGAACAATGACTGTTGTTTTCTTGAGTTAAGGACTTTTTAAGTAAAGTAGAAATTAGAGTTGACTTAATACCATGTTACTTGTGCAAAAGTTGGACAAGTAACATGATCATCAAGATGGTCTCCTTTACAGAAAATCAGATTCAATTATATTTATGATTTTTTTTGTTCTGTCAATATGGTAAAATACATTGACTGATTCTTTAATGTTAACTAAGTTTGCAGTCCTGAGATAAAAGCACTTGGCCACCATGATGTTATTATTCTTTTGATATGTGGTTGAATTAAATTTGCTAACATTTTCTTAAGAACTTTTACATCAGTGTTCATGAGGAATATTTGTTGATGTTTTTTTCTTGTCATGAATTTCTCTGAGTTTTTGTTTGGTTTTGTTCTGATTTGATTTGATATCAGGATTATGCTGGACTCATAACTTGGAAAATGTTCCTTCCTGTTCTATTTTTTATGAGTTTGTATAAAATTGACATTGTTTCTTTCCTAAATGTTTGGTATAATCTGTAAGTGTAGTCATTTATACCAGGAATTTTCACTGGAAAGTATTTAACTTTAATTCCTTTAAATGATATGAGTAATTTCCCCTTATCTAGTTTAAGTGATTTTGGCAGTTGTGTGTTTCAAAAAAGCTATGTTTCACCTGACTTGTCAAATTTATTGACATGAAACTACTCATAATATTTCATTATCTTGGTATCTATAAGGTCTGTAGTGATAGCCCCTCTTTTGTTCTTGTTACTAGTTATGTCTTCACCCTTTTTTTCTGATATACTTGGCTAGAAGTTTATCAATTTATTGATCTTTCATAAAATCAGTTGTGATTTAATTTATTGGGAATCAGCTATGATTCCAGCTTCACTTATACTCTTTGATCCTTGTTTTCCATCTTTATACTTTAAGTTACTTTGCTCTTCTTATTCTGGTTTCTGAACTGGAAGAATAGGTTATTAACTTAAAATATTTTCTGTTTACCAAAATAAGCATTTAAATTTTCCTCTTGTTATAAAGTACTGCACCCCAGATTCTGAAAGGCACTGTACCTCATTTCATCGAGTTTACGTAGAGACACCCAGTCCAGATGAATTTGAAGAGTTATATTAGAGGAGGAGATTTATTAAATATGCCGGCCGCCTATGGCTGACACGAGGTATCTGCAGGCCCAAATTGTGCAGTTCCCAAAAATAGTTCAGGGGCTGTTTATATACCCTTAATTATACATGGGCGGGGAAAGAACCTGACATCATAGCATAAGTTTTATTTTCACTTACACAGGTTTGGCAAAAGGATGAAAGGAGGGGGGATGGGACACAATTCATTAGCAAGTTTATAACATTCCTCTATAGGGTTCACAAAATGATGCTTCTACACATTAAAACTTAGAAGGCAACACAATGGTAAAAATGTTACTTTATTTTACATACTAAAAGACATTCCTATATTTTCTAGTGTTCATTTGCTATTCTTTTGTCCAGAGATACATACATTAACTACATGCTTTCAGGAGGGGGAGAGGTAGTTTCCATGGGGACAAATGCCTATAAATGGTCCATTAGTATAAGAAAAGGTTTGATTTAATCTTTTCTCTCCCTACACCTGGCTAGCTATTCACCCATTTTCCCATAGGTATGGAGAAAGTCTGAGAATCCAAGTCTCCTTTCTCTTTCTGCATTTACAAGACAATGTCATCGGCCATCACGGTTTTATGCTGATCACACAAGTACAGAGATCATTTACAAAATCTCTCTGTACGCCTAGCCCAAATTAATATAATGTTCTTTAAGCTTCCTAAAATATTAATATTAATTCTGTAGCCTTTGGTACCTTAGAGCACTCTAAGCCAGGGGTCCCCAAACTACAACCCACGGGCCGCATGCGGCCCCCTGAGGCCATTTATCCGGCCCCTGCCGCACTTCTCACACTTCCCGAAGGGGCACCTATTTCATTGGTGGTCAGTGAGAGGAGCACAGGATGCATCTGCACCCATAGTTCCCATTGAAATATTGGTCAGTTTGTTGATTTAAATTTACTTGTTCTTTATTTTAAATATTGTATTTGTTCCCGTTTTGTTTGTTTACTTTAAAATAAGATATGTGCAGTGTGCATAGGGATTTGTTCATAGCTTTCTTTATAGTCCGGCCCCCCAACGGTCAGAGGGACAGTGAACTGGCCCCCCCGTATAAAAAGTTTGGGGACCCCTTGTAAAGCCAGTAGTCGCGGTCAGGATCACAGACGCCTGATCCGTGCAGGTTCGCATTAGATTCTAACAGTCGGTAATGAAACAACGGAGCCAAGAACTGGTGAGCCATCAGCTTTAATTCTAGCTTGCACCCGGCGGGCAAGCAAAAACACACACTGGGCTCCAAAACCCACACATTCAGTGCTCACAAAGCTACTGACTTACCTGAGTTTCCTAGAATCAAAAGGTTTCTAGCTCACCAGACTTATTCACCTCTGTTTCCCATCTCCTTCTGCACAAACTCGCTTCTCTCTCAGCACTCTACCATCTTGACTGCTTCTCTTGGCCTCCACATGGCCTTCATCTCCTCTCTATACTAACCTCAGGAACTCAGGAACCAAAGAGAGAGAGCAAGCTACTGGTCTGTCCCACTTTGTAATGTAGAATCCAAACCTTTAATCCAATCTAAAAACAAGGAAGTCTCTGATACAAAGTCACCCATCTGAGGCATAATGGGATTCCTCAGGAGAGTGCACCACCCTACATCATCTAATCAGTCAAGGGTGTGGGGAAAAGCTTACTCTTAAAATCAAGCCTTTAAGCTATAACGACCCAGCCTTCCCACAGCCTGTCCCCAAACACACATTAATACCAACGAACTTCCATGTGGGCAGCGGCATCTTTAACAAAGTGAGCATAATATATTTTATCTGCCCAACACCCCTGCTCTAAGCACTGCTTTAAGTCTCATAATTATTTTTCATTTTCATTCATTCCACTGACCCATTGATTATTTAAAAGTACTTTTGTTTTATTTTCAAATATTTGAAGTTGGTCTCCATAACTTTTTTAATTTTAGTTTAATTCTGCTGTGATCATAGGAAATATTTTGAATAATTTCAACCTTCTTCATTTTATTGAGGCAGGTTTTCTTGCCCAGCATATGGTGAATCTTGGTGATTGTTCCACATGGGCTTAAAAGACAGTAAATTCTGCTACTCTTGGTGGAGTGAGCTATAAAAATGCCAGTTAGGTTAATTTGGTTAATAATATTGTTAAAGTCTTCTAAATCCTTACGAATGTTCTCTTGACTCATTCTGTCATTTATGAAAAAAATTCTTCTGAAATACCCATCTATGATTGAATTTGTCTACTTCCCCTTTCTATTTGATCAGTTTAAGTTTTTTGTATTTTGACACATTTAAGAATTTTTATTTATTGATTGATTTTAGGGAAGGAGGAAAGGGGGGGTGGAGAAAGAAACATCAGTTTGTTGTTCCACTTACTTATGCATTCATTGGTTGGTTCTTTTTTCCTTTTTAACAGGGATAGAGAGAGAGCCAGAGAGAGGGATAGATAGGGACAGACAGACAGGGACGGAGAGAGACGAGAAGCATCAATCATTAGTTTTTTGTTGCCGTCGCAACACCTTAGTTGTTCATTGCTTTCTCACATGTGCCTTGACCGCGGGCCTTCAGCAGACCGAGCAATGCCTTGCTCGAGCCAGCGACCTTGGGTCCAAGCT
Source organism: Rhynchonycteris naso (assembly GCA_037038555.1). NCBI lineage: Eukaryota > Metazoa > Chordata > Mammalia > Chiroptera > Emballonuridae > Rhynchonycteris > Rhynchonycteris naso. Next base: position 201,946,358 of record CM072998.1, on the reverse strand, counting down.
GACGAGCTTTTGCTCAAGACAGAGGGGCCCGTGCTTAAGCTGGGGAGCTCGGGGTCTCGGACCTGGGTCTTCCGCGTCCCAGGCCGACACTCTATCCACTGCGCCACTGCCTGGTCAGGCAGTTGGTTCTTGTATGTACCCTGACCAGGGATCAAACATGCAACCTTGGCCTATCAGGACGACACTCTAACCAACCTGACCAGGGCTTGACACTTTGTTATTAGGTACAATAAAGTTAAGAAATTTATTTCCTCTTAATGAGTTATCCATGGTAATATTTGTTTGTTTTTTATTGAACTTATTGGGGTGGCATTGGTTAATGAAATTTTTAAGTTTCAGGGTATTTGTAGATCAGAAGTATATTTTATGTGACTAACAGCCATTCCAGGTTTATCAGGATCACTGTTTACATAAAATTGGGTGTTGCTTTTTTTATTCAATCTAACAGTATCTGCCTTTTAATTATGGTGTTTGGACTATTTTCATTTAATACAATTATTCATGTAAATAGCCTTTTTCATAGTTGTTTCTACATGCTTCATGTGCTCTGTTTTTTTTCCTCTTTTCCTAATTTCTTTTGGGTTCACTGAAGGTTTTTTTATTATTATTATTCCAGAGAGAGAGAGAAGCAGAGAGAGAGGGGAAGGGAGGAAAGAGAGAAAAGCATCAACTAGTTGCTCCACTTACTAGTGCATTGCTTGCTTCTCATGTGTGCCTTGACCAGGGATTGAACTGGTGACCTTGGGCTCCAGCCAATGACCTCGGGGTTGAGCCAGGGACCCCATGCTCCAGCATGAACTAGTTGTGCCACTTAGTTGTGCATTGATTGCTTCTCATATGTGCCTTCACTAAGGATTGAACTGAAAACCTTGGGCCCAAGCCAGTAACCTTGAGTTCAAGCTGGCAACCTCAGGATCGTAGTAGTGACCTCATGCTCAAGCTGGTGACCCTGAACTCAAGCCAGCAACCCTGGGCTAAAGCCAGTGACCTCAAGTTTTGAACCAGTGACCTCAGCATTCTAGGTCAATACTCCATCCACTGTGCCACCATTGGTCAGGCTGAAGGTTTTTTGGTTTTTGTTTTTAATCATTGATTGATTTTAGAACAGAGGAAAGGGGAAAGGGGGAGAAAGAGAGAGAAACATCAATTTGTTGTTCTACCCATTTATGTATTCATTGGTTGTTTCTTATATGTGCTTGTATAACCAGGGGTCAAACCTGCAACCTTGTCATATTGGGATGACATTCTAACCAACTGAGCTACTTAGGCAGGGCTCACTGAAGGTTTTGTTTTTTTAAGTAATTCCATTTTATTTTATTGGCTAATTACTATATTTGTTTTGTTATTTTGACTTAGTAATTGCTAGAGTTTACAATATAGTCTTATCTTCAAATAACATTATACCACTTCACACTGTAAGAATCTTACAAATGCATACTTCCCCTTCTTCGCCACTCACACACTTTGATATTTCTTCCATTTTACTTCTACATATGCTGTTAAACTCCAAATATATTAATATTTTTGGTTTAAACAATAAATTATTTTTAAGATTTAACAATCAGGAAAATGTCCTTTTTATTTACCCACATATTTACCATTTCCCACATCCCCTTCTTTGTATGGATCCAAGCTTCCATCTAGTACTTTTTACTGCTGGGAAACCTTATTTTACTTCTAGTATTGGACTACTAACAATAGATTATCTCATCTTTTTGCCTGAAAAAGTGTTTCTTTCTATTTCAATTTTTAAAAGTGTGTTTTTTAGGTCAAATATTTCATGTTTGTAATTTTTTTCTTCTTCAGTACTTTAAAGACATCCTTCCACTGTGGTATAGCCTACATATTCCCTGGTAAGTCAGTTGTCATTATCTCTGTATTTATTTTTTTCTCTCCCTCTGGTTTAAGATTTTCTTTGCATCCATGACTTTCAGTGATTTGATTTTAAAATGCCTTGCTGTGATTTTTTTTTAAGTCTGTTTAATTTGCTTCCTGGATCTGGCTTTTAGATTTAATAAAATTTGAAAAATATTTGGACATTATTTCTTCAAATATTTTTCTTGTACCTTCTCTCTCCCTCTTCTTTTCTGGGACTCTGATTACACGTATGTTAAACTGCTTGATGTTATCCCATTGATCACTGATGTGCTGTGCCTTCCTTCTTTCCTCCTCTTTACTGTTTGTGTTTCATCCCTGTTGGTCCTATATTTAAATTAATCTAGTGTTAATATGATGTATTTATTGTATTTCTCATTTCAGATACTATATTTTTCATTTCTAGAAGTTTCAGTTTGGTCTTTTTTACATCTCCCACTTCTCTCACCATGTTATTCTCTTCTGCTTTCTTGATCACATGGAACATTATTTATGAGCAGTTTTAATGTCCTCATCTGCTAGTTCTGGTACCTCTGGCATTTCTGGGTTTCATTTTGATTGCTTTTCCCTGCCTGGTGTGGGTCATATACAGTGTGTCCGTAAAGTCATGGTGCACTTTTGACCGGTCCATGACTTTACGGACACACTGTATTTCTGCTTCTTTGCATACCTGATTTTTTTTTAACTGAATGCTAGACTAAATTCTTTAAAATCCATTGGAGCTTATTCTGGCATGGTTATTTGGAGTCAGGTGGACTTGGAGTCTTGCTCTTAAGCTTTTTACATATAGGTTAATAGCAGAGCCCTGGTCCATTTAACCCTTTCTGAGGATTCTCCCATATATTGTGATGTCTTTCTGCCTCTGGCTGATGGGAACAAACTATTCCTAGTCCTGTCAGCTCAGGAAATCATTATGCATAATCCTTTACAACCGTCTTCCTGACCTCAGATAATTTCTTCTCAAACATGCATAGGTTGGTACTCACCCAAAGACTCAATGGGATACCTTTGCAGATTTCTAGAGCTCTTTCTCTGTAAAGCAAACTTTTCCTTTCTGGTACTTTGCTCAACAAATTTTAGTCATATTGGCTTCTGCACACTCTGGCTCATCTGTGATGACAGGTAAAATATTATCTGGTATATATTTTTTCTTTTGTCACTCGCTTGGTAGAACTAAAACAAAGAGTGTGATCATAAGCTTCCTGGCTATTTATTTCAAATGCCGTAATTTAGGTACAAAAGAGGAATTACCTGGAAGATGTCATCAGGTAGAATCTATGTCCCTAATCCAGTGGGCTACATAAATTCATTCAAGCTGTGGCAGGGAAGAGTGGCAGAGTATAAACAGGAAACAGAGTAAGCGGGTCAGAAACAGACATGAGGAAGGCAGGCCAGCACCATGCAATACTACCCTCTACTTCCTCAGACCTAACCCTGGAGAAAACTTTAATACTCTTATAAGATTGGGGGTTCCTAGAACAGAATGGTTGTTATTTTGCCCCAAAGAAGTAAGTTGTGCAGAAAATCCCCATGCCCAACATAATGACAGGGAAATGAGCTGGGGTCCAGACACAGAAGCCCACTCAGATCAGCACACTGGGGCATAAGCAGAGGTTGACTTAGAGTTGGCAGTCATTCCAAATACACCCTCCTATCATGGGTATGGAGGACCAGTCAGTGGACAAAAAAGACAATATAAATGCAGCAGATGGAAGGGCCAATATCTTAGCAGATGTCTGCGGAAAGGGGAGACAACACCCAATGTCTAGCTGGAGTCAAACAAGGACCACACATACTTAGAATGCCTAGCCATCATGTAAGTCACTTTTGTACTCAGACACCACATAGGAAGAAAGAATAAAGAAAAAAAGAACTGACAGAAAAATTTCTTAATCTGATTGAGAAAACTTGGAATCAACTAAATTAGTTTTTTCTATCAAACTGTCACTAAGAAACCCAATAAAACCTGAATTATTAAAAAATGGTTATATTTCTGTGTGACTTACACTATAGCATTCTACCCCTTATATATTCAGTGGATTATTATGTAGCCATAAACACAATTTAGAAGAACTTTGATTCATTGGTAAAAATTTTCCTGATGTTAAATTTTTTAAAAAGCAGAATACCAAACTGTTTATATGGTATGAGTTCACTTAAAAATATACATATCGATGTACACACACACACACACACACACACTGGGTGGGGCAAAAGTAGGTTTACAGTTGTGTGAAAATAACAGTAATATAAGAATAAACTGTTTTGCAAAATACAACTGTAAGCATACTTTGTCCCACCCTATATATATATATACACACACAAATATGTAAGCTCAAAAATCTTGTTATAATCTATATAGTATGATACTCTTTTCCCCCTATCCTTTTATTTGCACACTTAATAAACGTGTCATTTGATTTCTTCCTGCAAAAGAATTTTTATAATTTATGTGTTAGGATATGTCCAGGGTGTGGATAAGGATAATTTTTTTTTTTAAAGGGACAGAGAGTGTCAGATAGAGGGATAGATAGGGACAGACAGATAGAAACGGAGAGAGGTGAGAAGCATCAATCATTCGTGTTTCATTGCCGTTGCGACACCATAGTTGTTCATTGATTGCTTTCTCACATGTGCCATGACCGCGGGCCTTCAGTAGACTGGGAAGCCCCTTGCTGGAGCCAGCAACCTTGGGTCCAAGCTGGCGAGCTTTTGCTCAAGCCAGATGGGCCCACGCTCAAGCTGGCGAGCTCAGGGTCTCGAACCTGGGTCTTCCGCATCCCAGTATGACACTCTATCCACTGCGCCACGGCCTGGTCAGGCTGGATAAGGAGAATTTACAGGCTTGCAGCACCAGCTAACATTTGCCCAGCTGATGGAGAAGGAAGTTTCTTTCTGTCTTAGAACTCTTTCTAGAGTTAATGTAATTAAATGGCAAGATGTCTACATTCTCAAGGAGGGAAGGAGTATGGGAGAATTTGCATGGGTTACCATTTCAACGTACTGGGTACCAAAATAGAAAAACTGTTTAATAGCATTGCTATTTAAAAAGCACAGCTAACAGTTTTTAAATGATATCACTTCTCTAGGAATCAGAATGGCAGATGTCTTGATTTCTATGCCCGTTTAAAAAACATCAATTCATTACCAAAAAAAAGTAAACTGAAGAATTTGAATTCAAATACCTCTTTTAAATTTTAATCAAGTAAAAGTTAACATTTCCTATCTCAAAATCATTAATTCAGAATTCTCCACATTTCATAGTGGTTTTAAGGGAATCTAGTTAACAAAAAATAAAAAACTTTAAATTTTAGCATTTTCAAAAACTGTACTTTTGCATCATTTATCAATTTTAAATGAAATGTCCAGGAGTTTCACATGTATAATTTTGAAGTATATGAATAATTTGCATTCTTACATAGCCTAAAGGCAGTCTATCAAGTTAAAATTTTGACCATTCTTCTTATAGATTTGAATTTAAGATAAAGTAACGATTCTAAAACTTTTGTGGTGAGGTGTATTCTTTCTTGCTTCCCTCTACACCCCATACCCACTATACACCACAGAACAGATTGCAGCATCAATCTTGATAATGAATTCTATAATCTCACCATGATTAAAAAAAAAAAAAATTCTAAAGGTCATTTAATCTTTGAAACTTTCCCTAGGCAGAATCTCACCTACACCATGATGAAGTTACCTCCCTTTTTCTTCAGCAGACCTTCACAGACTGAGAGCCCTGATGCTCCTGACCCTGCATGAGCTGTTTGTCTAGGTCGTTATTTACAGCTGCTTAAAAACGACTGACTAAGACAGAAAGCAGCTCCTCCTCAGCACGCAGAACATGTTCCTTGTCGTCCCTACAGATACAATTCATCCTGATCTCTCAACTTTCCTCTACAGACATTTTTCTTCTTTTAAAAAGTAAATTGATTGATGGCTTGATTTTAGAGAGAGAGACACACATTGGTTTGTTGTTCCTCTTGTTTATGTCAAACATTTTTCCTCCAAATCTTGTTTCTTCCCATCATCATTCATGTGTGCCACTTACCTCAGTTTTTTCTACTCTTTGCATGTGTGCAGTCTAAAATCAAGCACAGAACTCTTATGAATGTTTATACGATGTGTGAGGACTCTGCAAGATTCTGTTAGGATGGCCATTTTTCTCAAATTGTACATATGCCTTATTGTGAGTGAATAGCAATTAGGCAAAGTTTCTATTTCCAGAAGTGATTTTTTGTTTCTTTTTGGAAACTTACTAATTTTTCACGAATAAAAGTATATCATAGAACAACCAACCGACCATTAGCTTTTCAATAGTTTAGTTTACAGTGGTCGGCAAACTCATTAGTCAACAGAGCCAAATATCAACAGGACAACGATTGAAATTTGAGAGCCAAATTTTTAAAACTATATAGGTAGGTACATTGTTATTATCTTAATTAGGGTACTATTAAGCTGGCCTTTGATAAAAAACATCCTCAATCTGATTGAGCTGCATGTGGCTCGTGAGCTGCGGTTTGCTGACCACTGATTTAGTAAATGCTATTGGTCAAACAGACCTAATTTATCCAAAAATGTTTAAAATCAATGAGAGGCAATTCAAGACGGTAAAGAAGGAAGATCCTGAACTTGCCTTCTCCCACGGACACACTGAATCCACAGTCACGTAGGGAACAGTTCCCTCTGAAGATACAAAAACTAGCTGAACAATTCCTCACCCTGAACAAACAAGAAAAAGGCCACATGGAAGTGGCTGGAGAAGCTGAGACCCAATCCTGCATCAAACCCACTGCCAGCAAGCAACCTACCATTGAGGGGCTGGGGTAACTTCTCCCTGAGGGGAGGGTTCTTACCCTACATCAAGCACCCCAACTTTTAAGCCTGCATCTGAGAGACAGCCCCTGAAACATCTGGAACATGGAGTGGGAGATGAGACCCAAAGGGCTGTGGTGAACTAAGAAGCCACTCTTAAAGGGCCCACACCCAGACCCACTCAGTCCAGGGCCCAGTGCACAACCAACCATTGGAAGGTGCCCAGACTTTATGTACAAGAGATGTCTTTGCTAATCTTTAAATGAGGCAGGGGCAGGGGCTGACAGGGTACAATACCAGACCCAGGACCCTGGGTGCGCTGCACCACACCGAGTGCCAGATTCGCCCGGAAGGGAGCCTTTACATGAGTCCAGTGGTGCTCAGTTTTTGTGGCTGCCACCCAGGGGACACCCCTTGATCTCCCGGCTCTGGCACGCAGAAGGGCTTGTGTTTCTGGGTCCCAGAGGACTGTAGCAACCAGAAAGAGTCCTTGGCTAACCGCCACCCCCAGGGCACTGCAATGAGAACAGACTGAAACACTCCCATTTTCCTAGAAAGAGGCCATCTGGCTTGTCCTGAAGCTTTGGTTTGAGACGCAGGCCTCAGTTTTGCCACCCATTTACAGACCATGGAACTGCTCTCAGGAAATGTGGGCCAAGACATGCTGTCTTTGCATGCTCCCGCTACCTCGCTACGGCTACCATTAACTCCCAAAACTGAGTTTATGCACCGGTCTGGAGCCATGATTTTTGCAATTACTGCCCAGGTCCACCTCCAAAGTGCCTGGCTCTGGTGGCCAGCAGGACTTACACTTGCATTCCCATAAGGCTGGATATAATCGGCCTGCCTTCCAGTTGGCCTGAATGAATCCAGCTGCTGACTGAGATCCTCCCCTTTGGGACAGTGACAAGTCTTGACACCTTCAAATGAAAAATAAAACAGGTTGCTCCAACAGCAACAAAGGTTTGAGAGCAACCAAAGCTAGGGCAGAGTAGAAAGATAACATTCATCTCAACAAGGCCACTCCAAGGCTAGGAGAGGTGGTATTTTCATCTAATGCACAGAAACCAACACAGAAATGAAACTGGACCACTGTCTTACACCATACACAAAGATTAATTCAAAATGACTTAAATAAAGACTTGAATGTAAGACCTGAAACCATAACACCAAAAAGAGAACATAGGCAATTAGTTCCTTGCCATCGGTCTTGGCAATGACTTTTTTGGTTTCTTTACAAAAGCAAAGGTAAAAAAAATAATACATAGACAAGTGGAACTCCATCAAACTTAAAATCTTCTGTATAGCAAAGGAAATCAAATGAAAAGGCAACCTACTGAATGGGAGAAAATATTTGCAAACCATGTATCTGCTAAGGGGCTAATTATAAAAAAAAAAACAGCCTGACCAGTGGTGGTGCAGTGGATAGAGTGTCAACTTCAAACACTGAGGTCCAGGTTCAAAACTCCAAGCTCAAGCTCATTTGGCTTGAGCACAGCCTCACTAGCTTGATTGAGCAAGGACGGTGTCTCTGGCTTAAGTATGGGATCATCATTATGACCCCAGGGTCACTGGCTTGGCTGGAACACTCCCCCACCCTGTCGCTTCCCCCCCCCCTGCCGCCAACACTACCATTGCAAGGCATGTATGAGAAGCAATCAATGAACACCTAAGGTGCCGCAAACTATTCTCATCTCTCTCCCTTCCTGTCTCTCTCCTCACACCCATCCCCCAATGTGTTATATATATAAACTGACACACCTGAATAGAAAAAAATAATCTGAAAAATGGGCAGAAGGCTCGAATATTTTTCCATGGAAAACGTAATGATGGCCAACAGGTACAAGATGTTCAACATCATTAATCAGAGAAATGAAAATCAAAACTGAGATTATCACCTCATACCTTTGTAATGGCTATTATCAAAACGATAAATAAAAAGTGTTGGAGTCACCCCATTAGAATTAATAATAATAAAATATAAAAAAAAAGTGTTGGAGAGGATGTTGAGAAAAGGAAACTCTTATGCATTATTAGTAGGAATGTAAATTGGTGCAGCTTCTATGGAAAAACAGCATGGAGCTTTCTAAAAAAATTTAAAAATAAAACTCATATGATCCAACAACCTTATTTCTGGGTAGTTATCCAAAGAAAATGAAAATGCTAACTTTGTAAAGATATTTACACCCTTATGTTCATTATAGCATTATTTACAATTGCCAAGATACAAAAACAACCTAAGTGTCCACCAATAGATAAATGTATAAAGATGTTTGTGTATACGTATGTATATCTATTTATATATTATATGTATATTATTCAGCCATAAAAAAATAATAAAATCTTGCCACTGTGACAGCATAGATGGACCTTGAAGGCATTGTGAAATAAAAGAAAGACAAATAGTGCATGGCCTCACTTATATGTGAAATCTTCTAAAAGAAAAAGAAAAAACTCAAAAGAAACCACCAAGCTCATAGGTACAGAAAAGGATTGGAGGTTGCCAGGGGCAAGGAATGGTGGGTGGGCAAAATGGGTGAATGGGGGTGGAGTCAAAAGGTATGTGCTTCCAATTATAAAGTCATGAAGATGTAATATACAGCATGGTGGCTACAGTTAATAATACTGTATTTTATATTTGAAAGTTGCCGAGATTTTAAAAGTTCTCATCACAAGAAAATATTCTAATGCTGTGCAGTGACAAATGTTAACTAGACATTGTGGTGATTTCACAATATATGCAAATATCAAGTCATAACAATGTTATATGTCAATTATACCTTAATAATAACAATAAAAAAGAAAAATCCGTGACATTCTTTCTTATTAAAAGAAAAAAAAATCAGTTGATAAATGACGATAAAACAATTATATCCCTTCTAAGGTCATATGATAAGAGAAACTCAGACTGAAGTGTTACTTTAAGCTTGCAGAATTTGCCCTCCTGTACACAAAGGAACCCCATTCCAGAAGAAACTAAAAATCCATTTTTATTAGTGATTCTTGGAGGTAATGAAAACAGTTACATACATGTTTACAAACATTTGTATAAAATGACTTTTCCTTCCCTTTTAAAAGGTATTTTTTCATTTGGAAAAAGATTAAAATATTACTTTATCATAAGCAATGAAATCCATTACCATTATAAATGGTCATTTCTTCCCTTCACCCTTTTCCTTATATTTGATACACATAAAGGCAACCTAAATTGGCAGTGACATTTAGGACAGTTAACTGTAGTAGTATAATTAATGATAAGACTTCTCTTTTAGAAGATAATGCTAAAATTTTAAGTACTAATTAAGAATTACAGTGCCTGACCTCTGGTGGCATAGTCAAGCGTTTACCTATAACAGTGAGGTCACCATTTGGAAACCCCAGGCCTGCCTGATCAAGGTACATACAAAAAGCAATTACATACTATGAATTGGTGCTTCCACTCCTTTCCCCAACTCCTGCTTTTCTTTCTCTCAAATCAATCAATAAAATTTTTTTAATTACAGTAATTGCATACTTATAGGTGTTATTCTCCCTGATGTATTTCAATGAAGGAGGATAAAGAAACAGAAAAGGAGAGAGAGGTGCAAGAAAGTGATTAGCTTTTTGAAGGGGGCAAGGGTTTTTCTGGGGCACATAAGGCATCCTAAAAGACTACTAACTACATGGCGAGAATGTGCCCAACACCGTTGCTACATACAAAGATGGGGTTGCTCTATGAAGAGTATTAAATCTCCTGAGCTCCAGTTTCCATTAAAAAAAAAAAAAGTCATGAGTAAGATACAAGAGGAGGAACAGGTTACCTTCAGCCAGAAGCCACAAGTTTAGATTCCTCAAAAAGTGTCTCCCAGGTATAAATAATCTCCCTGAGACTGAAATGGGACTTCAGCTGTTATGGGAAAATACAACAAAGAGGAAAGGACGGTGGACACAAATCAGTGTCTTTTCGTATCAGTATTTTATTTTAGAGGAAATGCCTTTTTAAATGTTAGTAGATAATGAGCATTGTAGAATTAAACCAGTAATTCTATTATATAATTACCTATGTCAGTTAACTAAAAGAGGGAAAGTGTCCATGAACTAAAAGGGAGCAAAAAAACAAAAATCTTGCCATTTCCTGCTTTAGTTCTTAAATACATAGAATTAAAACATACAGTATCTTTTTCTTAGGAATAACATTTAAATGTCTTCAAGTTTAAATGTTTAAAAAATATTTTGACTTCATATTCATTTCTGTCTTATACTCTTCACTTATAAACCTCATTATCTTCATTTGAAAACACATTATTCTTCAATGAACATGACAAAATCCATGCTCAAAAAAACCAAGTATTTCCATTTTGCTTCACAATCCCTTACTAGGGTGTTCCTAGCCTGGTCTGCAAGTCAGTACATGACCTGGTAAAGGTTGATTCTTTAAGAATTTCAAGTGCTGTAAGCTCTCTTATAAGAGAGGGAAGTAAAATATACTGACCTACCTATCACTGCTCTACTCATCTTCAGCAGAAAACACTAAAACTCGGTGAACTTAATTCCACTTTCAAACGTCTAGTTTTCCTAGAGGAAGCAAAAACTAACAGGGTAGAAACTAATAAGAAAAGCTAAAGATTCTAGCCAGAAAGCTTTATTGTTACCATATAATAATGAAATTACTATAAAATTTCTACTAAAAATATTTTTCTAAGCCATTTTATAACAGGAGTAACTTCAATCAAATGAGTTGGTCACAGAAAACTGAAGCTATTGTAGACAAACATCTCTACAAGAGGAAAAATACCAAGGAAAAGCAAAGGAACATGTAGTTAGACCATATAAAAGCTGCTACTGTGTACTAAAGTTCAAGTAATAAACTAGTAATGATTTAAATATTATAATTTGCCATATTTCTATTATATAAAAAATTATATCTCCATTTCAAAAATCAGCATAAATGTAGAAATTAAAAATTAACTTGTTAATAATGCAAATTTCTACAGTACACTTAGTATGTAAATTACAATCAATTTTAATTTATTATTAACTCTTCTATAAATACCTGAGTGGAAACTGATATCCTTTAGATATCCAATCATAAACTCTATGCAAAACACCATGCCTAAATTTCAACCTGTAGAGCACTAACAGTCAGACTATCCCCATTCCATAATGTAAACATTTAGTTAAAAATTACTTTTGTCAAAAGATAATAAACATGAAAAATTTTAAGACAGCAAAAATTGCAAATCAGCTACTGAAAGATACAATATTTTCCTAATGCAGAAACAATCATGGGAACCGGAAATTATAAAATTATCTGTGGCAATTATGGAGATCTGCTTTTTTAATAGAAATTTAAAAGAATTTTACTGCTAAAACATGCATCATTGTTTCATCCAAGTTAATTTTCTCTGACAACTGTACCTAAGAACTTTCTGGAATAGACTAATATTGTAAGATCCATCAAATTAACAAACATCCAGAAATACATTGTTGAATACAAGTGCTTAACACTTATAAACGGCAGGAGACATTTTTTAAACGTTAAAAAGGCAAGTTGTACTTTAATACTTTGGACAGAGGTATTGCTTAAGTGACCTACTGGTGATGAAACATGTAAACTTTTAAAGAGATAATTTTTCAAGCTTGTTTTACATAAAGTTATCACAAGACTGTTCACATTTAACACAAATCAGCTTTCAGAAAAGACTTTTAAAAGATATTCCCCATTTTTAATCACATTGTCTAACATTCCTTAATAAAAAGTGTTTAGTGTTCAGGAAATGGGCCAGCTTTCTTGACATATTTTAAAAATCATCTTTTGTTCTTACACCAGATTTTTAACCTACCATATTGAGATATTTGAAATGCCCAAAGCCTTGACTTTAGTAAGGTAGTTTTATTTAGATATACTATGCCTAAAAAGTAATAAGATTAATTTTTTGAAGTAACTTGTATTACCTGTATTTACAAATGAATAGTTACTTTAACAAACTATACACTTATTCCATTATACCACCACTGGAGAGTTAGGGGAGCTTCCACTTTAGAGCAGTTTAATGTGTCTCAGGAGAAACATATTTTCCCCATTAGCCATATTATGCAATCTAATCACCCAAATGACTGACCATTTCTAACAGATAAATAACAACCTCAAATGTCAAGAAATGTCCTTTCATATATTCAAAAGAACATGGCAGAATCTGAAGGTACCACAAGGAAACTACATTGGGGAAAAAACTCTCTACACTCTGGTATTTTTGCTTAAAAAAACAGAGATGTTAAGGATGTTAACTTTAGAATCAGAATAACTAATTAAAATGTATTCTTTAAGTATTTTGTTTTTCCTGTGGGGAAATATTTGTGCATGGTAATCTCAGGGTAGCCTTATAAAAATAAAATGATAATGTTGCTTAAGTTTATCTATGCTTCATCCCACAAATCTAATCAATAAAGGACACATTTCAGATACATAAAGCACATGGGAAAAAGAAAGGAGACTGATAACATGTGCCTTAAATGAACATAAATTTCCCACTTAAAAAACAACATAAAAATCAGTATTTCTAATTTTAAAAAGATATCAAAGAACTATAAAAGATGCACTTATGCTGCACAAAATTTAGAGTTTATTTGGTTTATAAACTCCATATTCCTTAATTCTTAATAAAACCATAAAATGTACTGACTTAACAAAGATCACAGAACAGACTTTGGAGAAATTATTTATTCTTACAGTCAATGTTAGGAAAGGCTAATCCTTCCTGGTCTCTTGCTTGCTGATTATAATGAGCAAGTCCTGGTAAGAAATTAGAAAGTTGGACTGAATTAGAAAATAATATATAATTTTGTTTCAATTAAATTCCATTTTAATTTCTACCAAAATAACCACTGTGTAATTCTTAAGTTATCTGGATAATCAGTCAATATTTTTATAAGAAAAATAGATGTGACAGAAAGATTTCCACATAGGATGTTTGCCTTGAATTTTTACCTAAGATTTTTTTTACCTCAAATCTTTCCTTTGTTACAAAATGAGGCAAGAAAATTAAATTTAATGTGGATGTGATTATGAGGCAAACTAAAATAGTCCAAATATTAAAATACTTGTCCAAAATATTGTCATCATTTTTTGTATCCAAGAAAACACTAGTAATGACTTACTTCCCAAATCAATGTTTTAGTTTGTCCCAGAAACAGGCTCTGACAAGGATTCAAAGACAAGAAGTTCATTTGGGAATTCCAGGAAACATTAATAAAGGAATGTGTAGCGAGACAGAAATGAGGAGAAATAAAATAAAACACATTTAAGAGTTTCCTGCTATGAGCCATGAGATCCAGCCCCATTGGAAATTCAGACAGTGTGAAATTTGCCTCTGAGTATCAGCAATAGGACAAGGAAGCTGGAATTACTATCCTCCAACACCCCCATCCATCACTAGCTGATGGCTGGCTCCCGTGGATTATCTTTCTAGCACTTCCACTCAACCCTGCGTGCAGTCAAGAAAATCCAAGGCATACTCGCAAGTGCTTGCAGGACACTTTACACATGGACTAGAATGGTGAGTCAGGTGTCTGCTGCAAAGTCCCGTCATCAATAACACACACCAAGTAACTTAAATTTGATTTTTGTCACTGTCCCATTACAAAGCAGTGCATTTTAATGCTAGCCACAGAACAGACTTTTAAGGTCTAGAAGTAAACTTCCCAGTGAAGAAAATAGAACTCTGCAATCAGAAGTATTTTAATCCACCAAAAGAAATCTATATTTGCCTGAATTAATCAAAACAGACATTTACATGAATGATTCCCATTTTTATTGAAGTTGCAAAACCCCATTGCTTTTCAATTCAATATAATATCTCAAACAGCCAGCACCAAAAATAAAACACAGAATAACAATATAGGATATAGTACATGTTGGTAACACAGGACTGAAAATCAGAAGAGCTGAATTGTCTGAGCTCTGACAGTAACTAGCTGTGTAAACTTACATATGTCATGTTATTTGTGTGGGCTTAAGGTTCTCTATCAGTAAAAATAAGATAGTAATGTCTGGCTTACTTATTCTTGAAATTGAGAAAAAAAGTTGTGAAATGTTTTAAATTAAAAGTGCAATATATTAAATAAGATATTTTTATTCTGGTCATAAAACATCAAAGATAAAAGGCCATCAGGAGTCATATTTTTCAATTCTAACTCACATCAATTAAGAAATAAACTCTTCTCCAGAAAACAGCAGTGATTGACTCCAGCAAATCAGTAGCAACTCACTGGCACAGCTGAGAATGGCTTCCAGTGCAAAGTTTCTAGCACTCCCCAGCATCTCTGTATTTGAGTGCTGGCTGGACATGTCACGGGCAAGCAACAAAGAGTACATTTTAGCTAATTACTTTAAAAACTTTGCAACACTTTTTACTAACAGTAAACATAATAAAATGCTGCAAAATATGAGCTAAGAATCATGGACCAATGGTTTCACATTTACCAGATCACTTACATTACCATTAATTTCATTTGGCATTACACAGAGCCTAGGAATATTAAATTCTACCCTCTTTAAAAATTAGTAAGGAAGCTGGTTTCCACAATGAAAAACTGAAAATGGGGTGGGGGAAAGCCAATTAAAAAAGTGTTTCCAATGAAAAGGTTTACGCTTTCCTGTCCTTTTAGAACACACTTCATATGAACTTCAAAATTCAATTCATTAAAACTAAACACCAACTAAATGTCTATGATGTACTGCTATATTCAAATGGATAAATTTTAAATGGAAAAAAACTTAGAAAAAAATTTTCATTTATAAAATGAAGTTAAAATAATTTTATTAGATCTAGTTCAACAATCTAAGTATTTTGTTTTTAAAAACATCACAAAACTCAGTGTCATATATCATTCTAGATATTGTTTTCATCTTTTTACTTAAATGTATTTAACATCACATTCAGTAAGTAATTCAGAGAATATTACTGTCAAAAAAATTAAAATATTTTCCAAAAGTTTACATTGGCAGATTGAACAACCAGAACTCAGGTCTGATTTATAGTCGAATACACTTGACCTTCAATAGCTTCTCAATAATGGTATTTGTAGTCTCTTTGGTTTCATTATTAGGCTTACAGGAAAAAAAAAATGACTACATCTAGTAAAGTTACAAACCTCACTTTACAGTATAAAATATGTATTTGAACATAATTTACAAGTTATATGAAAAACCAATTGCTTTACATTATGGCTTTCAAAATTAGGAGAACTGGCTTTTAAATTTTTTTCCATTATTTTTATAGGGTGATTGGCCAAAACCTTACATTAGAATCACACACACACACACACACACACACACACACACACAATGAATAAATAAATCATCCTGGGTGCAAACCACTCTGGGGTCACCACAGAACCCTCGGAATAATGACAGAACTAAAACCCTAAGATTCTTCACATGGTGTCCAATAAACACACTGAATCAACGGATTCATGACAGGGAAACAAATCCACCCCCAAGAGTGACTATTAAAAGGCAGAGGTCCCAGGTACCAGCATTGGCTGAGGGTAACTTTACCAAATGAATAGCATGGTCAGTGATGACTGTGACATGCCACTCAGTTCTATTCACAGGGTCAGAGAAGAGGAAGAGCGCAGAGAAAACATCTGCCAGCTGCTGCTGGTTCCAGTTCTACTATTTTGATAGTAATAGATATAAAAAAGGGAAAGCTCCCTCGGTACCCTTTTCACTAATGATATGTCTGTGTTAGATTCGCTGTCACTTATTCAAAGAACTTAAATTTATTTTAGTAAATGGTAGAACTTTACCTTGTCTTTAAATGCTTTAACGTTAAAAAGTACATTAATTTTTCTAATGGTCTAGTGTTCTATCACTAACAAGTAATGATCATCAATTTTATAATGTGTTGAAAGATTACGTTAAATGATCAAAGTCAATTTTTACTTAAAAATTACTTCCCTTATGAGATTTATACAAATGAAATGTTTCATTTTACTTGTACTAATTCCATAAGTTTTCTTCAGTTTGGTGACCCATAACTTTAGATCTACACCAATAATATACCAGGTGATGCTGCTGCTATTACAAGGATCCTACTTTAGAATCACTATCTAGACTTTGTTTGAATACATTCAGTGATTTTATGAGGACAGAGCCAATTTCACTTAGAAAGTCTCATATTGAACATTAAATATGGAACCAGAAACTTCCATTTATTACAATTAATTTTTCCATCTATAACACAGAATAATTCTATTCCTTCTTACATATGATAGTCACTCAGCTATATGAAGAAAACTCCTTGTTTTAAAACTTCTCCAAAGTATCACGGATTTCTTTGACTGCATCCCACTTTCCACAGCACTTGGGCCTTTCGGCACTCCAGCTGCCTCCCTAAGAACAGTACAGTTCATAATGCCTCTCCTTAAAACGTGGCACTTACAATTTAACTCAATAATAGTTTTATAACTATTTAGGTCTTTCAGCAACTATATCACAGCACTTCCCAACTGCCAGTCTATGGGCTGATAACTTGATGAAGTTTTCAGTGATCTAGAGTAAATGAGAAAAGAACAGTGTAGTAATTTTTCCATCAACTTAAAATTATTCAACTTAAATAATTCTCTTATTCTGAGTTTATGTCCTTCAAAAATGTTGGGGTGGGGGGTGTAAATAAAGTGATGGTGATATAAGATGGTAGTGATTTTTTCATAAGTCTTGACAAAATAAAGGCTCATGTTTCACAATATCAAATTATTGGTCAAGTGTCCTAGAATACTCAGGTAAAAAGGGCCATCTGATGCATTTTTTCTACCATGTAGGTAGTTAGGTGTTTAGAATAACTTATATGATTTGCAACAGCGAATCACAACCTCCATTCATCATTTATGGCAGCAAAGCAAACCTCCAATCATCTCTAGCAAAAAAAGAGCTTCAAAGTGCTTTAACACAGTTCCTAAGAGTTCTTAGTTTCCCTTACACACTTCCCACTTACCTTTGTAATCCTAAATAACACTCAAACCCAGCAAACTAGACTACATCAACTTATGAGAGGGTTGAGAGGTACAATCACCTGTTGCAGTTTAAATTATTAGCCAACTATTTGAACTACAAGTGAAATATGCCATCTAGGACAGGGGACAGCAAACCACTGCCCATGAACCAGAGCCAGGTCAATGTCTGCTTGCATTTGAAACACACTGTCCATGGCTGCTTTTGTGCTACAACAGCAAAGATAAATAGAGGCTATTCGGCCTGCAAAATAATTACTACATGGTCCTTTACCCAAAACATGTGCCAAAATCTAATCTAGGGTAATGAATCATTTGCTACCAAAGAACAATTTGAGATCTACAACAATAACTATTAACTCAGGATGCCTACCATCCATATTGAAATATCTAAATATAAACACTGGAATATCTGAATAGTCCTTTACCTTACACTGTATGAAGATTTGTTGCCCACCCAAGATGAAGAATTTACTTACCTGCTCACTGAGCTAATCTTTAACATACATTTTTCAAAAACTCACTAGTGAAATAGTGAAGAATCCATGAATACACTGCTCTGTGTAATCTAAGTTTTAAAAAAAAGTTGCAAATAACTCAAAGTAAAATAAAAAAGCTACATAGAACTACATAATTCCCTTTACAATTTAGATTTCAAATACAAAACTTTTAAAGGCACTTAAAGTAGGAAAGCTTAAGTTCAACAATTTAGGTACTATTAACCATAAATAATACATATTAATTTTCCTTTTCTATTAAAAAAAGAATTTCATTTTCAGTATGTAAAGCTAAAATCAAGCAATAAATAACACTTCTAATATAACTCAATTATGTATCTTTTTAACATGACACCAGAATTTCTAAAGAATAAAGTCACAACATTAAAGTACTTTGAAACTGGAAAGTGCTAAAGAGATCACCTCCACGTTTTACAGATGAGAACGTTTTGATACAACATGAATATTTATGGTAAGAAAATTAGTGGCAGAGGCAGAACGAGAACCCAACACTCAACTATCAGTTTGGAACTCTACTTAATGACTGAGAATGAAAGATATGCCCATGTTCTAGGAAAGGGTAGATGATGTTGAAATAGTCTAGTGTTTTAAATGTACAATTAACATACTAATAAGGTTACTGCCCACTCAACCTAAGCAACCCTCTTGTGTTTTTTATTAAACAATCAACTGTAAAATTACAGAAGGATAAAAAATGATTCACCATAAAGCCACTCATTAATTAGAATGATCAAAAGAACAAATATTTGTTTAACAAACTGTCAAAGATAAAAAAAATAATAAAAGTGGAGAAGGAGCAGTATGAGTACTCATATATTGCTAATTTGGCACAAACTTTCTGAATAGTAATTTGGTCATATTTTAAAGAGCCTAAACATTTCTCAGCATATAAACCAATTATCCCATTCCCATGAATATACCCTAAAGAACTAGTCTAACACAGAGTTCAAATTTCACATACAAAGACATCCATCCGCTATTACTTAAAATTGTAAAATATTAGAAACAATCTAATAGCCAAGGAGAGAACATATTCAATTATGGTATATTCATACAACAGAGTATTAGGCAGCCATTTTTTAAAATCACATTTTCAAAGACGTGGGGAAGTACTTAAGATGTTAAGTTATAAAAAGGATATACAACTGTATGGTCAGTATAATCTCATTATTGTTATTATGCACACACACACAAAATCATATGCACACTCATACATATAAATAGCATAGACAAAGACTGAAAGAAAATACAAAAAATTATTAACAATGTTATCTCTGGATAGTGAAATTGCAGTTAATATTTTCTCTTCTTTATACTTTTCAGTATTTTCTAAATTTCCCATAATAATCATATTAGTTTTGTACTCAGAAAACATTAAAAATTCATTCTATAGTCAATTTTGAAATTTTTATAGTCTATATAATAAATAAGGAATAAATATTTATAGCACTCAAAAGTGTATTTAAATGATGGGAAATAAATCGGTAATATGTAAGATTATAATTTCCATACATGTATAGGTGGGTAATTTTGAATCCAAAAGACAGTATCATTTTATCTCAATTCTTGTGTATAGAAAGTTGATATTTAGTAAATAAGAAATGCAATCTTTAAATAAAATAAAATTGGTGCAAGGCATCTAAAAATTGTGCTATTCTGGCATGACATTGAAGATAGAAATGTTCTCCAATGTAATGAAGATACCCAGTGTTAGATTAAAATAGGTATAATCTAGTACATGCATGGTGGCCAATAATTAACTAACTGAATTACATTTTTTTCCAAAGTGACTATAATTGGTCTAGGCTTAAAGAAATAAATACAACACCATACCATTATTTTAGTTGGAAGAGCCGCACCAAAAATCATGACAAAAATATTTTAGAACTTTAAGAAAATCCAGTGGCTTTTTGTTATTATTAATGATTTCTTGCTAAAAATTCAAGTCAAATGCTTAAAGCACTAAAAAAGCATATAGCAGCAGTGTATGGTCTGCAATGATTTGAAAATTCTAGGAACACTCTCCAATGTCTCCTCATTTGCAGACTACTGCCTATCAAACAGTATCTTTGAAGGAAAGGACTACATCTGTGTTCTTTCACCAATCTTGAACGTACAATAGTAATGACACAAGTAATGTCACACACACAAAAACAAACTGTATGTAATTTAAAAAGCTAATTTTAAAATATTCTAGTATCAGTGATAAAAAAATCACATAAATATGCAAAATATAAAATACATCCTAACATTTTTATATAAGAGCTGATTTTTACCATTTTTAACATAAAAATTCTGAGATGAATTAATAAAAAACCAATTTTCATGTATACCACAGAGCAATAAGTTTAAATCAGACTATTTTGAGTTGTGTAGCCCTTTATTAGCAACTAAAATAGAAGGTATCTGTTGTACAACACGGGTAGTAATGGACTATAACTGGAGAATTATTATATTCTAATACAGACCATTTATAAATGCAATTTCTTTATTAAAAAGCTTCCACCATTTTGTTTGTGTACAATTTGCAAAACTATTCTGAAAGCGTAATATATGTGCACAAGTCTGCAAAGAGTGCAAATTTAGGATATGGTAAATGCTTTACAAGTTACTTTCAAAAAACTGCCACAGCTGGGCCATTACATTGTCATCCTTTTTGACCAAAATATTTGATGCCAGCCTTCCTTGCACTGCCTAAACTATAAAGCATTTTTTAATGAGTTGAAATTAAGGAAGGACTACACCTACTAGAAAAGAAGAGAAGAAAGTTCTATTAGTTTGAGGTTTCGGAATCCCCCAAACCAGGACCAGTATCTTGGTAAGGGCTAGGTCAGGACCCCGGACAGAGTATGAGTATGTGCAGGTGGCATCCCTGAGGATTCAGAGCTTCAGTGGACCGTGAGCGCTCCAGCCGCGTAACTCACTGAACTGTCTTGCCAGTTTCTACACTGGCTTGACTGGGCATAATTCAAAAAGGAAAAGCTCATATTCATTCCATTCTTCTGGAGCTCTGTGATAGCCTAGAAAAAGAAAAATTTGGTTATAACAGACAACATGTAAAAAAAATGAGCACTGAGCTTTGTTGAAAAATAATAATAATAATAATAATAGCACTCTTTGAATGTGTTGGGGGTTTATCTTTGTCCACCTTACAGCTGAAGCCTAGACCTTTCATGTTTCACCTTTTTCTTGGATTTCTCATCACCTCATGTTAGGTAGGAATAAATGAGAATTCCTTATTTAAGTCTATCAAAGAAGTTCTCCTAATATAACTCCTAGATAAATATCAGTCATCTTCCTCCCCTACCTCTCCTTGTATTTAATAAGGCCACTTAAAAAAACACCCAAACAAACAAGCAAACAAACAAAAACAAGTAACTCATGGCATCTCTCTATTCTCTAAACCAAATCTTTAGCTACTTCTACTATCTTGAAACGTTGGAGTCTTGTCTTTGATTTTGGTTAGGTCTGAAATGTGTATAAATTAAGTTTCAAAAGGTATACTAGAATTTTTACTTTAATTATGTATTGGTTTGTCATTTATTTAATAAGAATGTTATTTAATTCAATTCAGATGTTAGGAAATTAAGAGTCACTTATTCTAGTTTAAATTTCAGAAACTAGTTTATTAAGCCCTTACCGGGCTTTTCTTCCAGTTAGTCAATACTGCTTAAGAGAAAATCCTTTGTAAAAATCCACAATGTACTGTCTTTCACATCACATTAAATAAATTAATACTTGGCCTTCCAATCCCTACCTCAGACTATTCTAGGCTATACTTCCTTCTCCATTATTTCTCTGCCTTTCCAAACAATGAGCCATTATGACTTCCTCCTCCCATTCCTGAGTATACACTTTCTTCTTTAAGAATCTTACATTTTCTTTCAGAAAATCCATACTGTTTTATTAAGAAAACAATGAATGTTATTATCTTCTGAAAATCCAGCTAATCAAGATGTCTGCCTATTACCACATTCCATAAATGAATTACCACTGTTTCTCTTGTAAGAGAAAAACATATACACACCATCTATCTGTCTTGCTTTATTAACTTATACACACCTAAAGTTCAAAACCAAACCTTCCATTTATTTTTATAAAGTCCAGGACACTATATACAACCAAGAAATCAATAAGAACATAACCTCTTGAAAGGTTACTCTGTTTTTTGTTTTCCAGAGACAGAGAGAGAGTCAGAGATAGGGATAAATAGGGACAGACAGACAGAAACGGAGAGAGGTGAGAAGCATCAATGATTAGTTTTTCGTTGCTGTCGCAACACCTTAGTTGTTCATTGATTGCTTTCTCACATGTGCCTTGACCGCGGGCCTTCAGCAGACCGAGCCACCCCTTGCTGGAGCCAGCGACCTTGGGTCCAACCTGACGAGCTTTTGCTCAAGCCAGATGGGCCCACGCTCAAGCTGGCAAGATCGGGGTCTCGAACCTGGGTCTTCCGCACCCAGTCCAACGCTCTATCCACTGCGCCACCGCCTGGTCAGGCGAAAGGTTACTCTGGTTTATATTTATAAAGACCATACTGGAATTGGCTGAGAATCTAGAGAAAATGGGTTGTATTCTAAATAACTTTCTGTTATTTAGAAAGTATTGCCTGTCTTCCAGTGATAAATAACTATATTCAAGTAACTAAAACAATGAAAACCCAAATTATTTTATTAAGGTACTAGAAAGAAATTTACTATATGTATCTGAAACATTTAATCCTATGAAATCACAGATAATCATAGGATTAAATGTTAAAAATGAAGGCTTCCTGCCCTGGCCAGCTGGCTCAGTGGTAGAGCATTGGCCTGGCATGTGGAAGTCCTGGGTTCGATTCCCAGTCAGGGCACACAGGAGAAGTGCCCATCTGCCTCTCCACCCTTCCCCCTCTCCTTTCTCGCTATCTCTCTCTTCCCCTCCCATAGCCAAGGCTCCACTGGAGAAATGTTGGCCTGAGCACTGAGGATGGCTCCATGGCCTCTGCCTCAGGAGCTAGAATGGCTCTGGTTGTAACGGAGCAATACCCCAGATGGGCAGAGCATCCCCCCTGGTGGGCATGCTCAGTGAATCTCAGTTGGGCGCATACAGGAGTCTGTCTCTCTGCCTCACTGCTTCTCACTTCCGAAAAATACAAAATAAATAAATAAAGAAAGAAAGAATCAAAGCTTCCTTAGAATACTCACATTTAATAATACTCCGATGGGATGTCTTCCACATATAGTATTATGGTATTTCTTCAAGTAATTGCTAAAAGATACAGGGTCTAATTGTTCTATAATACTCATACCCTAAAGAGAGAAAGAGAGAAATGAAAGAAAAAGAAAAAAAGGACACAATTTATTATTTCCTATTTACATATACACTTTATTAACAGAAAATTTTTAATCCTCAGTTCAGTTTTCTCTGACCTCCTTTGTATATGTTTTTATACCCCTTTCACCAGATGTTACTTAGCTCATAATCCTCATTTTACAACTGTATATTTTCTT
Organism: Rhynchonycteris naso; assembly: GCA_037038555.1. Taxonomy (NCBI): domain Eukaryota; kingdom Metazoa; phylum Chordata; class Mammalia; order Chiroptera; family Emballonuridae; genus Rhynchonycteris; species Rhynchonycteris naso. The sequence goes on along the minus strand of CM072998.1, from coordinate 201,922,669 downwards.
ATTTAAATATACTTATAAAAGTAAATCTGTTGTGAAAATTTTCATAGGAATCTAAAACTTTTATAGGAATCTAAAATTAAATTTGCTGGTAATATGCCTGTTTATCCCCATATCTACTATATTTCTCCTACTATAGGCATAACTAATCAAGAGTTTATTATAATTCAACTATTTCCATAACTATAGTTAAATATTAGAAGTGTGCAAGAGCCTGACCAGGGGTAGCACAGTGGGTATAGTGTTGACCTAGGACACTGAGGACCCAGATTTGAAACCCCGAGGTCACCAGCTTGGGAGCAGGCTCATCAGTTAAAAGTGGGGTTGCTGACTTGAGTGTGGGATTATAGACATGACCCCATGGTCACTGGCTTGAGCACAAAGGTCACTGGCTTGGCTGGAGCCCCCCGCACACACCTCAAGGCACATATAAGAAGCATGTGAACAACTGAAGTGCCACAATTACGAGGTCATGCTTCTCATCTCTTCCTGTCTGTCTCTCTTGCAAAAAAAAAAAAGTGTCCAAGACATTAAATTATCAGTAATTATCTAGGTATGTGATAAAGAAAGAAGATGCTATAAACTAAAATAAATAGATTACATATTTTTAATTAACTTAAAAACCATAAAGAAGAGGTCTTTTAGGAACAAGTTATAAAAAGAAAAGCTTTGCCTGACCAGGCGGTGGCGCAGTAGATAAGAGTGTAGGACTGAGATGCGGAGGAACCAGGTTCGAAACCCCGAGGTTGCCAGCTTGAGCATGAGCTCACCAAGTTAAATGCGGGGTTACTGGCTTGAGCGTAAGATCATAGACACAATCTCAAGGTCACTGGATTGAGCAAGGGATCACTTGGTTTGCTGTAGCCCCCAGTCAAGGCACATATGAGAAAGCAATCAACAACTAAGGAGCCGCAATGAAGAATTGATGCTTCTCATCTCTCCCTTCCTATCTGTCTGTCCCTGTCTGTCCTTCTCTGTCTTTCTCTCTGTCACAAAAAGAAAGAAAAGCTTTAAAACATTTTCTAATTTATTGGGGTGACACAGCTTAACAAAATCATGCAGGTTTCAGGTGCACAATTCTATAACACATCTTCAGTACACCATGTTGTGTGTTCACCCCTCTGGTCAAGTCTCTATCCATCACCATGTATTCCTCCCTACACCTCACTGCACCTCCCCCCAACCAACCTACCCTACCCTACCCCCCACTCTGGCAATCACCACACTATGTTCGTGTCCATGAGTTTTTTCTTGTCCTTTTTAGCTCGATCCCACCACCCACCTTACACAGTACTTCTACCCCCAACAGTTGAACTAGAAAGCTTTATTTTCAAGATTTTCATTCAGAATCAAAGTTCTTAGACTATAATTAAAACAACCACTGACTCGCCTGACCAGGCAGTGGCACAGTGGATAGAGCGTCGGACTGGGATGTGGAGGACCCAGGTTTGAAGGTTTGAGACCCTGAGGTCACCAGCTTGAGCGTGGGCTCATCTGGCTTGAGCCAAAAAAAAAAAAAAAAAAAAGCTCACCAGCTTGGACCCAAGGTCGCTGGCTCAAGCAAGAGGTTACTCGGTCTGCTGAAGGCCTGCATTCAAGGCACATATGAGAAAGCAATCAATGAACAACTAAAGTATCGCAATGAAAAACTGATAATTGATGCTTCTCATCTCTCTCCATTCCTGTCTGTCTGTCCCTATCTATCCCTCTCTCTAACTCTGTCTCTGTTCTTGTAAAAAAAAACCAAACAAACAGAAAAAAACAACCACTGACTCAGACACTTCTTTACACTAAACTCCATATTCTTCAAATGCATTCAAATAATGTGTTCACAATACATTAATATAGAGCAACTTTAACTGATCTTAATTAGGCAAATAAATGATTCTAACTCATTCTTTCAGCAAATACCTTACCTTGTTTTCTTATTGATAAAATACTTTACATTTGTGTTCAATAAAGTAGATTAATATTTTCTGGGAAAAATGTGAATGGCAGCTTAACTAGAGAATTTGGTTTTAAAATTGAATTTTGACATGTTTTAACAAAACAAGCAATGTGTAAAGCACCTAATCAGATGAACAGTCATCTGAAAAGTGATAGTAATCAGTTAATGACATACAAATATTGCAGTGGCAGCATCAAAATTTAATTAACCTTTTTTCAGAATATTCAAGTCCTTCGTAAACATTATCACCTTCTACAACTATATCTAAAAGATAAGCATATGCATGTATAATCAATTACCAGTGTTAAATGCTAAGTTGGTTTTCCCCTGCCAACTAAAAGGCTTCCATCAACAGTCTCCACTGAATAAGCTCGAAGACATAAGAACTAATTTAAAAATTAAACCTAACTGCAACTGGGTAGCTCAGTTGGTTAGAGCACTGCCCTGATATGCCAACTTGCAGGTTCGATCCTGGTCAGGGCACATACAAGTACATAAATAAATATGTGGAGCAACAATTCTCTCTCTCAAATCAATAAATTAAAAAAAAACTTATCAAAAAAATTTTAAAAGTTAAACCTAAGATAAACAATTAGTATTATAATTCTGGTGCAAAGAAAATCATGCAATTTATTTCTAAGTTAAGTAGTAACAGAGATGAAAGTAACAGATCTCTCCCATAAATACAGATAACCAAGATATAACTCCCTAAAGATGAAGAAACGGAGACATAAAAAAGGATAAAAGCTTGTCTCTAAATTTCTAACCTAGATTCTTTCTCATTGACTACTCTGCTTCATATAGTGTAACAAAAGACATACTAACAACTTTTTAAATAATATGGTATGCATATTATATGAGAACTCTTAATGCTCTTGGGTGAAGTCTAGGACAGCTTACCTTAAATAGAATTCCACTCATTAATAAATTATGTGACACTGACGTTCCAATGTAAGTTTTAATACTAAAATTCCAAAGCACATTTTTGGACAAACATAAAATTTATATTTTGACATGAGGAACTGGAGAAGGAAACTAATGATCCCACTTGAGAAAACAAAGAATTCAAAGCAACTGACCAAGAAATTTCATATCAAAACCAGAAAGTTATAAATGTAGAGAAGATGCTACTAAATAAAGAGTTGAAAGTGAAGAGATAATGGTAAAATTACAATAAAAATTGTGATAATGGAATATAAGGGATTAAATTTAAAATCTGAATTCCCTAAAGTGTATAATGTACCTACTAGGGTGTATCAATTCGTTGCACTCAATTCTCTGACAAATACAATAGTATGTTTTATAAAGGAGGGATAGAGAGAAAAATTAAGGCTTTACAATTGAAAATTCATTAAGTACACAAACAACAGCAATACTGATTATAAAATTGCAAAGTGGGACATCCACTAACTAATACAGAACACTGGCAAATAGGCTTTTGTATATATTTATGTTTTGAAGCTAACAATTTTGAAATTACTATTACCAAAATTCCAAGTTGATTAAAAAAAATGCTTCTCAACTTTTCTACTTTTTAAAATAGTGGAAGATATGATCAGTGAATCTATGGTCCAAGCAATGGAAAACTTGCCTAGAGCGTAGGATACTGAATATTTGCATGAATTTAATCTAGTATGAAGTAGTGAAGTGGGTCACTACCCACTCAGCCCTAAGATACCAATCACACATAATAAACATCAAAAGTCTATCCATCATAGGCTGATTTTTGAGGAATTTAGTAGCTTCAGCAATAAATCCTCAGACTGAAAGCTGACTTCTACCCTGAGTAGGACAGGGCAGAAGGAATCTATCACTGTGCTCACTCTCCAAGTAATGGGTGGAAACTTGCAATGTCAAATCCCAGTGGCAACCCTAAACTAAACAGGCAGTTTTAACCAACAGAACTGCAAATTGAGGACTCTAGGAAAACAACAAGCATCTTCCTTTTAAAACAATTTATATATAATAAAATATTTAAATTATTTAATTTTAAATATTATCGTCCAAAAGTAATCTCCCTCTAAATAACAAACACAAAAGAGTACCTAAGCTTTTTAGAGGTCTTTAAGAAATAAAAATTAGAATCATGCCTTTTATGAACACAATTAATCACCACATTATCAAATCATTAGGACTCATTTTTTAAAGTAAGAATATGCTGGAGCGATGTACACATTTAGGGAGGTAAGATGAAAGCATAAAATATTCTGGTTTCTGTAAGAGGCATCAAGATAAAATCCTATAGTGAAAGAAATTTTATGGGGGGAAAATCACCCTAAAGATAGCTGTGCTTAAGAAGCAATGTACTATCTTAAAGATGACATACTATCTTAAATCATTACCTTTTTTAAAACTACTAAAGAAACTATATTGGTATAAGTCAAGAGAAAGAAGTATGAGTAGAAAAGATGAACAATTTCACTTTCAAAAGAGTAGGAAGAAAGAAGAATAGTTGAAGTTCAAAGAAAATGAAGTGACTACTAATAAAAGAGGAAGGAAAAAAGTTATAAGGATGACTATAGTGACACTTTCAGATTCTTTCTGCCAAATCAGAAATAATTTATCATTGTCCATATTGAAACGCTGGTCTCCATCAAAAGTAGTACAGAAAAAATAACACGATCATGTAATATATATAAAATATGTAATGTATAAGTATGGCTAATGTTTCAAGTATGTTATCTAAAAAGTTAACAAAAATCAGTATCTTAAAACATGTTCTGCTTTGGTCACTGTAATTACTGAAATTACAAAAAACTATTTATCAAAAAACATGGTCAGTAGCTGCTGACATCCTGACTTTCAGAATCCACATTTCCCATAACTAACCGCCCCCGCCCAAATAAAACATTTGGAAAATCCAATTTGTTTCCATATATATTTTTTATTTCTTTATGTTGTTTTTCATGTAATTAATTTCCAAGATACTCAAATGCTATAGATATAAACATTTTGTGATAAAACCAGCTATTTTTCTTTTGCTTTTGGAATCTAAAAGTACTTTCACTTGTTTTCTAGCTTTTTAGTAACTACATTTAGTAACACTTTTCTGGTAACAAAAAAGGACCAAAACTACATTAACACACAGATTTTGAACAGGTCAAATCTAATATTTTATACTTAAAAATCATTTCTTTTCACTCTACCAAACTTTCAAAATATATAATTATTATAATTCAGCATTACTTACATTTTTGTAATACTTATACAGAGATCCATCACACTGTATCTGTTCTAAAAAGACTGCATATAGGCACTAAGATATTTGTTCTCAAATAAATGAGATTATTTATAACATTAAGTGACACTTTAAAATACAGAGGGATATTCACCATTTGTTTATATAAGTAAATTAAGAAAAATCATTATATAAGAGTCTGCCTAACAGTGAGTATACATATATATGTATGTATAAAAATATACATACATAAGTATAAAGACAGAGTTAACCATTCTTATTTTATTTTAATCTACTTATTCTAATGCCCAGAATTCATTTATAACTTAAATCAAAAGCATGCAAATAAAAGACCAGAACCTTGTGAACCATTTAAAAATTCTATATATAAATAGAAATGTTTCAGTTAATGAACCACAAAAGTCAACTCCAAGTTAAATGTTTTACCAAATATTAAAATCAAGTATAATATTACGAAGCAAATACTTGGTATTTATTCAGAAATTGTATTCCTGGCTATTTAAATAAAAATTTTAAAGTTATAATCTGGTAACCTGCAATATCTAAAGTAAGGTAAATTAGATGCAGATTTAGAAGTCAGCTAAAGTTCATTGGTTCTACTTACTTTTTGAAGTTTCAAAGACTTAGAAGCTGGCAGAATAGGCAACAATTTCAGCAAAAGTTATGATAACCAAGCCAATAGGTAAATGATACTTTTTTGTTCTGCCTAAAAGTAAGAAACCAAGGTCTGTCTATCTAACTGATCATATACATCAAGAGAGGCAAATAAAGCTAGTACTCTTAACATAAACTAACAATCAACATAGAATTAATAGAAAGGCTAAAAGAATTATTAAATCTGGATGTTTATATCTAACCCAAATAGAAAATAACAAAAATATTCAAAAGGCAAGCCAATGTTTTGGGGAAACCGTCTTCCTTGTGCTAAAAGCATCATTCACTGAGTTACAAATGATTACATTTGCAAAATTGTTGCCTGATTAAAAGTTCACAAATGATTTAAAGAGCTAAACAGAAAATAAGGGGAGAAAACAAGGAAATTTTGTTCTACTTCAACAGATCAGGAACCAGAGTCCACCAGTTCATATTTACTTACAAAGTATTTTAGGAATAAAGATGTCAGGACTCTTTCCATGCTACTGAAAGGGGACCTCTATGGGTGGGTTATGGGCAAGTCTATTTTGAAAAAAATCCAGATTATTATAGTTGTAAAAACAGGACTGATTACTATAGCAGACAATCTCATCTCAGTCCTGGCTTTAATTACCATCTATCATCTCCCCCTAAACTACTGCCAATGCCATTGTTACTACTCTTGACCCTGTTACAGAACCCATTCTCTACAACAGCCAGAGTAACTTTTTAAAATAATGTAAATTATATCATCACACTTCCCACTGCACTTACATCAATTTCCTACCCTGGAATATAAAGCCCTACATTACCTGATCCCTGCCTATCTTATTTATTTATTTGTTTGTTTGTTTGTTTGTTTATTTTATTTTATTCATTTTAGAGAGGAGACATAGAGTGAGAGAGAGAGAGAGAGAGAGAGAGAGAAAGGGGGGAGGAGCTGGAAGCATCAACTCCCATATGTGCCTTGACCAGACCAGTGCAGGGTTTTGAACTGGCGACCTTAGTGTTCCCAGGTCAATGCTTTATCCACTGCGCCACCATAGGTCAGGCCCCTGCCTATCTTTTTTTATCACAGCTTGTACCACTCTTACCCTCACTTACTATATTCCTGCAACAATGGCCTTTTATCTTTTCTTCTAACACAAGCATCTTTCCCATCTCAAGGTATTTACACTAGCAGTTCCTTCAGTCTAAGTCTTCCCTCTAATCATTACTTGGTTTGCTCCTCCTCATCATCATTTATATCTCAGTTTAATGTTTCTACTCAAGCATGCCTTTCTTCAATCAGCCTCAAATTATTTACCATCTCAAAAACCTTTTAATAGTTTCCTAAGTTTTTAAACAATGTGTATGTCCTTCTGTGAGATCAAATCTGCTTGTTTATTGCTGCATTTCCACCAGCACCTTCACTGTAAATGCACTAAAAAATAACTGACAAGGGTCCTGGCCGGTTAGCTCAGTCCCAAAATGACAAGATTGAGGGTTTTATCCCCAGTCAGGGCACACATAGTGTTGGGCAAATAAGTTTGTAAAATGTGATTTTTATGTTTGCTCACTTTGTTAAAAATGGGGCTGCCCACGTGAAATTGCTAATTACCTTCCTGCTTGGGAAGGGTCATTATTATGGTAATGTGTACTGGAGAAGGGGTCTTTGTGAGCCCAGATAGTTTTTTAGAAGAAGAAGAAGAAGCCAAGATGGAAGGGAAGGAGAGATAAGTCAGTTTTGCAGAGTAAGAAGCCATGTTGGCAGATGGGGAACCAGAGGTGACTGATACTGGTGGGGGCCTTTGATTCTAGGAAAACCGGATGAGTCAGTGGCTTTGGGAGCCCTGAGTGGAAAGAGAAGTGTTTTCCCGCTGTGTATTTACTTGCCGGCCAGTTGAGAGGCTAGAATAAAGGAATCGCCCACAATATTTTGGCTCCACTGTTTCTTTACCATCTGCCCAAACCTAATGGGAACATGCATGTGAATGGCCACAATGGCAGTGGCCCCTGGCCTTCCACATGGGAAACAACCAATAAATGTAGGACTGAGTGGCACAATAAATGGATGCTTCCCTTCCCCCTCCCCTCTCTCCAACTCTACCAATGAATAAAAATTATTAAGGCCCGGCCGGATGCTCAGTAGGTTGGAGCATTGTCCCAGAATGCGAAGGTTGCCGGTTCAATTCCCCAGGTAGGGCACAGACAAGAGCAGCTCGCTGTTCCTGTCTCTCTCTCCTTGCCTCTCTCAAAAAAATTTAAAGAAATAGAAATAACTGGCAAGATGAAAACCCAAATGCCTGCTTGATTGACATCTCCACTTGGATATCTTAAAGGCAAAGCAAATATTTCCTAATAGGAGTTATGATTGCCCTACCGCCTAAGAAATCGTTGAGTTTCTGATGTTAAGTGAATAACAACACCTTACCAGCAGCATAAACCAAACATTTTAAACCAGTCATTGATAATTCCTTCTTCAAGTCCTATCATAAACTTGTCTTTTAATTATACTAAATGCATCCATTCTGTCCCTCTCTTCCACCATCACTACGCCATCCACTGTCTAAATTACCATTTCTTGTTTGAATTACCCAACTGGTCTATTCATTTCTCGTCTGGGATCCCTCCAGTCCATTTGCTCCACTGCAGATATATGATCTAATCAAATGCAATCTAATTTTATCACATTCCTATTTAATATTATTAAACATCCTGTTCTAGATTCTCTAGCTTCATTTTTTGGCACTCCCCCATCCATTGAGTACTACTCACTGACAGGCTGATGATACAAAAGAAAGATCCTGATTTCTTGAAGTTTATAATCTAATACAGGAGGATGTCACTAAAAAATCAACAAATACTTAGTCATAGTCACATACTAGTAAGTCCTAAGATGAAAAATAAAGCAGGGTAAGTTCAAAGAATAATTCTTCATCATAGGGGAATAATGAAAAACCACAGCCACATTTTTGGGTTGTCCCACTAATAAGATGCTATTGGGGGATTTAATAGATAAAATCCAAGGATGCTGACTACCCTGCAACATAGGACAGTCCCACAAACAAAGTACTATTCTCATCCCATGGCACTTTCACATGTCCATGTAGGTGAAAAACCTGCTTATAGGCCCTGACTGGGTAACTCAGTTGGTTCGAGTGTCATCCTGACATGCCAAGGTTGCAGGTTCAATCCCCAGTCAGGGCACATATAAGAATCAATAAAGCCTGACCAGGCAGTGGCGCAGTGGATAGTGTCAGACTGGGAAGTGGAGGACACAGGTTCGAGACCCCGAGGTCGCCAGCTTGAGCGTGGCCTCATCTGGCTTGAGCAAAAAAAAAAAAATCTCACCAGCTTGGACACAAGATTGCTGGTTCAAGCAAGGGGTTACTTGGTCTGCTAACGGCCCGCGGTCAAGGCACATATGAGAAAGCAATCAATGAACAACTAAGGTGTCACAACGAAAAAACTGATAATTGATGCTTCTCATCTTTCTCCGTTCCTGTCTGTCTGTATCTATCCCTCTCTCTTTGTCCCTATATATAAAAAAGGAAGCCACTGTGGAAAACAGTTTGGAGATTCCTCAAAAAATTAAAAGTCAAACTGCCTTTTGACCCAGCTATCCCATTATAGGAATATACCCTAAGAACACCATAGCACTGTTCGAAAAGAAGAAATGTGCCCCCATATTTGTGGCAGCATTGTTCACAATAGCGAAGATCTGGAAACAGCCCAAGTGTCCGTGGATTAAAAAGCTTTGGTACATATATACTATGGAATACTACTCAGCCATAAGAAATGATGACATCGGATCATTTACAGCAAAATGGATGGACCTTGATAACATTATACAGAGTGAAATAAGTAAATCAGAAAAAAAAAATCTGAGAACAGCATGATTTCATACATAGGTGGGGCATAAAAGTGAGACTATGAGACATGGACAAGAGAGTTGTGGATACGGGGTGGGGGAAGGGAGAGGAGGGTGGGATAGGGAGGAGGGGAGGGGCACAGGGAAAACCAGATAGAAGGTGACAGAGGACAATTTGACTTTGGGTGATGGGTATGCAACACAATTGAATGATAAGATAATATGGAGATGTTTTCATTGTATATATGTACCCCGATTTATTGGTGTCACCCCAATAAAATTAATAATAATAAAAAAAATGTTTAAGAAACTGGCAAAGCACTGATACCATCGTGGTGGCCTCTGACACTGGAAATGCCTTCCTACAGACACTGAGCTCAGTAAGCGGACACAGAGGACAGATAACACATTAATAAGCAAAATCACCCTGTGAATCATGTTTTGTTCTGTTCTATTTGTGGTCAGTGCTCAGTTTCACTGATATACAGAAAGGCCCTGTCTTTCCTTCCCAGTGGCAGATGGGCCTCTTTTCGTTGGGCATGGCTAAGTTTTTTCAATTTACTTATAAATGACTGCATGCATTTTTACTTTGAGAGCATAAAACCCCTCAGAGGTAAAGATTATTACCTCCATCCTAGGGAGGGGACTTATGCAGTCAATAGCAAACTTAAAAATTTGAAGCCGGGAAATTTGACCTCAAAGTGTGTGCTTGTTAGCACTCTATTATGCAACGGGACAACACCATGCAGCAAGACTTAGATATTAAACGATCTGTGTTAAGTTTGTCGCTATAGGTGTGAATGAGGAGAGTGTGTGTGTACTATGTCAGAGAAGTGGCATGCTCACTTCCTACTACCTCTAAGTTAGGTTTTGACTCTTTCAAAACTGGTTTGTTCCTGGGAGAAACTGCTTAATGGGTCTGGGGGTTTTTATACTGGACTGATGGAAATGTTTTAGAAACAGAGATAGTAGTTGCTCAACATTGCAAATGTACTAAATGTCACAGAATTGTTCAGTTTGAAATGGTTAGTTTTACATTATGTAAATGTTATCTTAATAAATTATTGTTTAAAAGAAAAAAAAAGGAAATCAATCAACAATAGCATGAATAAGTGGAACAACAAATTGATGTTTCTCTCTGTGTGTCACTATCCCTTACTCCCTTCTCTAAAATTCAAGAATTAAAAATTTTTAAAAACCCTGCTTCTGTCTACATCCTAACTCCATTTTATATGCAAGCATAAAGAAGTTTTATATGATTTTAATATACAGATTTCGCAGGAATGAAACTATCTTACAAAGTTAAGAAAGACTGTATACTTTGTTTACAACTTGACTAAAAACTGATCACCATTTGGCAAATTAAGTCACCCAGTAATGCAACTTAGTAATGTGAGTCACAAATACAAAATAACTGTGTAAATTTGCATTTGTAATTGTTACATTAATGATACTATGCAGCATCTAACTACATTAAGTCTTTAACTAATAGAGTTGTGCCTGGACATTTACATGATTAGGTATATATTATTATAAATTACTTTCATTTTATTTCTTCCTCATTTTCAATTAGAGTATTCATTTGACTTATGTATATTGGAAGGTCATCTGCACTAAAATTCATTCATTTGAAAAACATTTATTGAGCACCTACTTATGTTCTAATTAGTATTCTAAGCACTTCAGACACATCAGTGAAAACAAAATATCCTGAATAACATAATTGTAATAAATAGTAAATAAAACATTTAGTTTGTTAGGAAAAAAAGTAGGGCAAGGTAAGATGTTAGGTGGGTTGGGAGTGCTGAATGGGGCTGAGTGTAGTATAGGATGCAAAATTAAATAGGGCGTCAGTAGGCCTCACCGGGACAGTAAAAGCTGAGCAAAGCCATGAGGTGAGATGGCCAAGTGCAAAAAGAGCACAAATGTTAAGTTAGGGACCTAAAAGGTATTACTCAAGGAACAGTAAGGAGACCAGTGTCTCCACACTACCTCCTAAATACTTCTTATTCTCTATAATGTAATAAGTTATTTTTAAATCTGTTCAAAGATGAGACTGCAAGTTCCACTAAGTCAGCGACCCTGTTTTCTCCTCCTACTATAATCAATACTGCACAGAGTACCAGATACAAAGTAGATACCCATTAACCATTTGTCATATGAGTAAGCGATGAAAGAACCAGTAAAGTTTTCTGAGGCAACTGATAACTAAACCTAAGAAAAATGAGATTAAAGCTAGAAGCCAGAAAAGAATTAAATGACTGCAATGACAACATAATAAAACCAAAAGGAAAAGTCTGTAAACTACAATCTAGACAAACTCCCAAACGTAAATGTATTAGGCCATAATTGCATTTAAAGTAACAAGATAAATTTAAAAATATAATAAAATCTCTTTAACTAACTTTGCATTCATTCCATCTGGCTTTTAATGAAATATTCTATGTGATATAATCCACTTATAGGTTCAGATCCAGATTCCTTCCTATACACCATGTATTATAGACTAAATAATCTTGTACTAAAATATATGCATAAAGCTTCAGACACAACGGTAAAGTTAATTTTAACAAATACAGATTTAAAGGCTGATAGTGTTTAAAGATAATTTAGAGGGTGTCTACTCAAGTCTCTCATCTTAGAGAGGACCACCTGAGGACTCGAGAACTGAAAAGATCTGTCACAGGTCACCACAAGTTAATGATACAGCTGCTAAATTTAGTATTCTGTTCATGAGTAGACACCAAAATGATTTAAATATTAAAAGAAGTACTATGACTGCCATACTACTTCAAGGAAAATGACAGGATCAATGTCTACTGTTCTGGGCTAGGTAAAAATAAGATCATTTTAAAATTCTATATTTAAAGTAACAAACTGAAATTCCATTTAAGAAAAATCTAAATGGCCAAAAAAAAAGAAATAATACAATAAACTAAGAATCTGCCCTGGTTGTTTCTGCTTAACATTAAGTATTGGCATTAGTACCCCGTAGTCCCTAAAACTAACACACTCCCCCCGCAAATAATATCTAAAATTGTCTATTCTTAGGTAGTTTCATTAGTCAAATAAAATTAAGATGAAGAAAATTTGTACTAATAGAACAGGGATTATTTTTAAAATCAGTACTCATATGATTATAGACTATATTTTGCACATTTAAAGATAAAGAATTATTAGCCCATTGTATATTTCAACATATTGTTTTGAATCACTAATCTGAAATTAAAGAAAAAAATCTTAGAGCATTAAAACCCCACACCTGAAAGACTTACCATTTTATCTAGATGTTCAATGGATCTATAAATCTCCCCCTGGGATTCATCATAGTAACTGTAACGGAATCTTTGACCTTGAAACAAATATCATGTACAAAATAAAATAGGGAAAAATTAGAAGCTAAAAAGAAAGCAAGCGCTTACCAAATAATTTCAGTTCTCAAGGAAGGCAAAGCACAGCTTAAGCCTCTGAGAGAATCATTCCCAAGAGCCCTTGTACATAAAAATAAAAGGCATATTTGGGAAGGTAATAAAGAAATGATATATCACCAGTGTTTTATGATATTAAAAACTATTTCAAATTTTAAAACCTTATAGTTATGAGCAATACAAAAGACTAAGGAAACAAAACAGCTTAAAAGTTAGAAGCATTGTTAAATATATTATATCAGTCTATAATGGAGAGTAAACCCAAAGAATATGAAGCAAGAAAACTTGGTACTGTGTCTCAATTTAACAAGTCAATGAAAGCTTAGCTTTTCCTGCCCAAATGCAAAGATTTGATCTCTAATACAGAAAAAAAGTGCGTAGATCAGAGATACATGTGGCTTGTGTGACTTTTATGACCTCAAAAAATTTTATCTCAATTTCACAAAACTTGCTACTCAGAAACGGATCAATACAAGTGCCTTAAAATAAAATTCACAAAAAAATATAATAAATAGTCCTACTCTGACAATAAAATCTCAACAATAGTACAAGCACAGAACATTCAATGTTAAATGTTCTCCAGAGTATAAAATGGAAGCAGCTCAAAAAGACGACAAAAAAACAAACAAACAAAAAAACACCCCATATCTAAACCCACATAACTAATTGTGGATTGTTGTTACACTGACTGTTGCATCTAAACCTTTATTTCAGCCACACCTTTATTTCCAAGAACTCCTTTTATATTTCCTTATTTTAAAAGATTCACTGAAATGCACTTCTAAAGGTAGTATATAGCACATCAATCATGTGCACACGCTATGTATCTTGTGCTTCATTTTAAAAGCAAGTTTACATATCCAATTATTATCCTCACACCTGAGAAGATAGATTTGTTGGCTGATTATGATTTTTAAACTTTCTGTTTATCTTGCTAAAAAATACAATCTTATAAATAATGAGCAGTGCAAAATTATAAAACCCTTTTAATCACTTTTTGGAAAAAAACAGACATCACAATTTTTAAAACTTCATTTACTCATTGATGCTGATAATCTTTGATGGTCATCTTTCTACAGTATATTATTTATTTCCTCAACTGTATCATTTTACTTTTTCATATACATTACTATGCACAATTACTCAACATGGTAGTTCTTATTTTCCCCCAAGAGCCATTATTAAATTAATACTGCATCTTACATGACATCCTACAATCAAGCAATAGGTTCTAAGAAAATTATCTGCTTTCTTAATTTAAAAAAAAACAACTTTTTTGTAAACATTGAGATTGATTATAGTCCTTGCACTAAAAAAAGATTCTTAAACAATGACAGTTCATCGCTCAATGCCCCTATAATTCATCAGACATTTCTTTCAAAATTTAGAATTAAGTATAGATGTGCTTGTCCTCAAAGAATTTATGTACTTTCTTCTACCTAATAATGAAAACTATATAATTTGCCTCATTTTTCATATTTGCCAGGTGACTGTCAGAAGGCTCAAAGACAAATCTAAAGTCTGTCACAATAATTTATTGATTCAAATAACTGGTATTAAAATTCTCCTTCAATTTCAAGTTCTTTTGAAAAACTGCCCAAAATCTTTGAATGAACAATTAAATGAATAATCTCAGACAAGGAAATTCTGACACAATGTCACTGTAGTAAGAATAACATTCTTGTAAGAAATGAAGATGAATATTCTTTGAACCTGACCTCCTTCAGATATATACTAATGCATTCTTTTTTCTTGCTTCTGGAAATAGCCGTTAGTTTTAGCTGTAAATAATACCTGTGACCAGGCCTTAACTGTCTTTTCTGAAGACTACTACTCTTGGGTGTAGAGAAAAATGCATGTACTTTGTGATTCCCATTTGCTACTCAAAAGTCCGTTTTGCTTATTTCTAAATTCAGAGCTACTGTTTCAAATGGTTGGAGGTGGCCAAACCGCCTTAATCCTAAATGAAAAGTATAACTAGATTTTGAAATGCTGTCTTGTTCATAGAGACCAGTGGTTCTTAACCTGGGTTCTATCGAACCCTAGGGGTTTGATGAGTCGGTCTCATGGGTTCAGAGAAGCCTCTGCCGCGGAGGCCAAAATAAAGTAATACCATAATTTGTTGTGAGTTCATGCACTTTGTTGGTTTTGTTCTTTGAGCAAGGTGATTAATGTCCATGCACGGCTCATTTTGTGCACCAGTAAAAAAACATATACCTATGTCTTGAATTTGGAAAAAAAAATCATATTTTATTTGTCACTAAAGAGTTCGGTGAATGCGCATATGAAACTGGTGGGTTCGGTACCTCAAAAAAGGTTAAGAACCGCCTGACCAGGCGGTGGCGCAGTGGATAGAGCGTTGGACTGGGATGTGGAAGACCCAGGTTCGAGACCCGAGTTCGCCAGCTTGAGCGCGGGCCCATCTCGCTTGAGCAAAAGCTCACCAGCTTGGACCCAAAGTCGCTGGCTCAAGCAAGGGGTTGCTCGGTCTGCTGAAGGCCCACGGTCAAGGCACATGTGAGAAAGCAATCAATGAACAACTAAGGTGTCGCAACGGCAATGAAAACCTGATGACTGACGCTTCTCACCTCTCTCCATTCCTGTCTGTCTGTCCCTATCTATCCCTCTCTCTGACTCTCTCTCTCTGTCCCTGTAAAAAAAAAAAAAGGTTAAGAACCACTAATATAGACCATTTATTTTAAAGGTAAATTTGACATAAAAACTACTTCTAAAGTAAAAAAGTAAATAGAATATTTGAAACTTTAAAATACTAAAACAACATGTAATTTAATAAAAATACACAGAAAAGCAATGAGCCAATGTTTAATATTTTGCTACCTACTTTTTGCTACTCTTCAGTAGCCACCTTATATTTGTAGTTGAAAAACTGAGTAGAAATATTTGATGAGCTCTAAAGAATCTACCTATTAAGAAACTACTACATACAGCTACTACACTGAAAAAAACAATCTTATAACAGCTCAATATATGTCTTACAGTAATTTCTTAAATGTACAAACATTTAAAAATTTTTTCAGGCCTGACCAGGCAGTGGCGCAGTGGATAGAGCGTCAGACTGGGATGAGGAAGGACCCAGGTTCAAGACCCCGAGATTGCCAGCTTGAGCGTGGGCTCATCTGGTTTGAGCAAAAGCTCGCCAGCTTGGACCCAAGGTCGCTGGCCCCAGCAAGGGGTGGCTCGGTCTACTGAAGGCCCGCGGTCAAGGCACATATGAGAAAGCAATCAATGAACAACTAAGATGTCGTAAAGGCAACAAAACACTGATGATTGATGCTTCTCATCTCTCTCCATTCCTGTCTGTCTGTCCCTATCTATCCCTCTCTCTGTCTCTGTGCAAAAAAAAAATTTCAGGAATTCATTCCGGTTAATATACATACTGAAAGTATGAAATTTAAAATAAGTAACTGCCAACATCTTCTATGTGTATGTATGTATTTGTGTTTGTGTGCATATGCATGCACATGCTAATACACACTTAATGTTAATTAAAAACCCCTTGAAATTTGAGGCCAAAAGATTTTTCTTTGTTTCTAATTACTAAAAAAGTAAGTTTATTGAGATTTTATTTCATAAGCAATAGAAGAAATGACAACATTAGTAAAATGTCTAGATCATAAATGTGCCTTTAACTAAATATTGTTGGTTTATAATACATTATCATTCCACGTACCTCATGAGCAGACATATTTTGTCTTACACTATTTCTAACACTCAGTAAAGCTTATCTACCTGAACTGAACAAAAACAGTTGCCTATGCCCCTGGAGAACGGGACTTGTGCACTTTTATAAGTATGAATAAAGCATATCACGTAGTAAGAGAAAATTACTTACCTGAAACTTATCCTTTCAGAAGGTACACTGGGAAAATGGATTCTTTGAGCCCCTGTTTCAACTCCAAGTATGAGCTTTCTAGCTTTAAGAGCCATTGACACTGCCCCTAGGGGCAGCACAAGCTTTGGAACTCCCCTAGTGAGTATATCAGTAGTTTCTTCAGGTGCCTTCCCTCAGTTCTTTTCAAATTCAAAAGATGAGAGGAAAAATAACCCAAGAATAAAATCCTGTAAAGCAGAAACCTTACTCTTTGAGGGAAGGAGGGTAGCTCATTTGTGAATCCATTCCAGAGCACGCTTTCTGAGAAAAAGAAATACAGGTAAGTAATTTTCCCATCTCCAAAGGTGACTGGTGATTAATGAGTGGATTCACAGAGTGTGGAGAATAAGCTCCAGGGATGTCTGTTTAACACACAACAAATCAACTAATGAGGACAAACGTAACAATGAATGGTACAAGAACCAACTACTTTTTAAGTTCCTTGGGAAAAAAAGGTAAAAAAAAAATTTTAAACCTTAACATTAAGCTAACACTGAATTGTGAAATTAAACAATGAGCTTGGAAAGTTGATCTATAAACCCTCAAAAGATCAGTCAGTAAGACACACTTTCAGACATACGTCTAGTAAAAACTGTACTGTTATACACTCTTCTAGTCACTTTATATTTATATGTTAAAACGTTTTCAAATATTTTTGAAATATTTTGAAATATTTAAAACTAAGAACCTGTGAGATAGATTGCTAAGGACCTAAAACTGGGGAAATTCTTAACTAAAACCACTATTTAAAAAAATGTATTTCACAAAGGAAACATATTCTAAGTACTTTAATCATTCTCATAAGGAAAATATATACTATAGTCCTTTCATTCTGTAATCTTAGTTATAATGTAAAAGTATTATTAGCCTTCTCTCAAACTTGGAAAGGATTAAAAAATAACTATATAAATGAAATCAGTGTGTATAAATATCAAAGCTAGGATAAGATACATTTCAGGAATTAGCTTACACTCAAATCAAATTAAATAATTCCAAAATAGTAATTCCCTCATAACCCAAGAGACTAACAGCAGAAAGAAGAGAATACATGAATAATCACTTTTTAATACATATTGAAGTAGAAATCTGAATAAAGATATAAAAATTTAGAGGAACACAATTTTTCATAGGTGGCACATATTTATAAAAAAGAAATGATGTAAACCTAGACAAATATACGTTTACAGATAAAAACTGAAAAATTTTGAAGTGACAAAAGTAAACTTTATTCATATTTTAATATAATTCATCATTAATATTTACCAAGTAAATTTATTTAAATTGATTTGTACTTAAAACCACCATAAAATTAAACAGAACTATGAATCCACTTTTAAATAATTTCTGTTAGATCCAATTTCTCTTAGAAACTTCTTTAAAGTTAGTTAACCGAAAATTTTGTTAATGAAAGCTGTTAATAATCTAAATTTGGAAATATAAATTTCATGGAGGTTAGGAAAACACAAATATTAACAGTATAGATGGAGAAAGGAAAAATGAAACTTCAGAAATTGAAATGAAAATTCTAATTACAAAAACTAAAATAGGTCCAGACAAAATTCTCCTATATGGAACCATCCAATCGGATGTGGAACATGATAAGTACACAAAGTATGGGGACAGCACCATTTAAACATAATAAAAATCAAATACTAGCAGCAAATGTCGTT
The DNA here is from genome assembly GCA_037038555.1 of Rhynchonycteris naso. Classification (NCBI taxonomy): domain Eukaryota; kingdom Metazoa; phylum Chordata; class Mammalia; order Chiroptera; family Emballonuridae; genus Rhynchonycteris; species Rhynchonycteris naso. Next base: position 201,904,049 of record CM072998.1, on the reverse strand, counting down.
TCACCTATGTCACCCTTCCTGACAGTAACAGGAAAAATGAAAAGAAGTGGGATCATTATAAGCATTGGTGGGGAAACATCATCCAGTTGGGCTGACTAATGACAAGATAAAAGCCAAGAACTGAAATGCAGGGGGTTCTGCAAGGCAATTCAAATGAGGGGACAGAAAGGAGGGGCCTAGCAGAAGCTAGGTTCTCAGCTCTCCCTTAGCTCGCCTCACCCCAAGGAGAAAACTTGAGAGTATTTTGGTCTTTCTACTTTTTATTTCTCTAATTATCTCTTTTAAGTATGAATGAAGCTAAGTAGGATCTGAAAGATGAACAACTTTAAAGCAAAATACACTTTTAAAAAAGGAAGTCATTCATGTGAATGGACACTGGCTAACGAAGTCAAGGCAAATTTCATCTGACTACATATAGGTCTCCCAACTGTCTTTATCAATAAGTTTCTCCCTTTACTTTCCACAGAAGCTGGACAATATATTAAAAGAAACAATGACTAGAAATGAAAATGTCACAGCCAGTATTGTCATATACAACATAAACAAAGTTACACTGTATATAACTGAGTAATTTTATCAACTATACCATAATCAATTTTAAAAAATAGCAATTTATAAATGTGGGATGTGTTAAGAGACTAACACAAGAGAAATTAAAGTCTCTAAGTACCTGAGGAACTAAATTCTTTCTGTGGGATGAGTTAGAATTCTTTGTTATCATTACTTCAGCATGGTCAAATCAAACTGTACAGTATCTTTTAAAAAAAAGGAGAGGAAACCACTGAATATTATCTTCATGAGAAAAAGCTACATTTTTGAGATGGGAATGTAGTGCTCATTAATTTAGAAAAGATGATTAATGCCAATAAAGCATGAATTTGAGAAGTGTGAAACTATTTCTGAGGCAGTTTAACCCATAACTAGCCAACAATTCATATTACTACTTCAATAGGCACGTAAAATAGAAAATAAATCTTACTTTACAAGTGCAGCAGTTACTACAGATATTAATTATTATTGTAGAAAAGAGACTACCAATTTTGGAAGAATATCCATGTAACCCCTTCAAATTATCCCGAAACCTCAATCAAATTTCCTAGTTATAGTACAGTGCTTCCTGTAGTACAAAGTAAGCACTTAACAAACATTGTTAGTGATAATAATAATGAAAAAACAAACAGGTGGAAAAGTTCTATTACTTAATCACCAAATGTAAATATAAATGTTTTAGTTTATGTTTAGCTTCCCATAAGCTAACTTATCACCAGAAAGTCCTATCTTACATTTTAAATACCAAAATTTTCAAGAAATCAGATAAAGTGACCTAAATAATTTTCTGAGAATCTAGGTAGAATGTAAAACAAAATTCATTTTTCTCTCAACGTTGTACTAAAATATAGTAGTGCAATATAGTTTGTTAATAAAGTAAAAAGGATGATACTACAGAAAAAAGCGTTATTAAGGTGTCCACTGATGTTTTATGTGAATTTATGTTGTAGTTATTTGTACATGGTTCCAACCTAAAAAAGCTTACTTAGATTCTGAAAAACTATATCATGAGAACCAATTATTTAAATCATAGAGTAATTTAAAGTTATTTGTAAGAGCCTTAAAAGAATGCTTTAGAATTTTTAATTCATGCTTCAAGAATTTTTCATTTCTAAAGTATTTTTAAAGTATTATTTATTTAATTTCTAAAGTATTATTCCCAATGTAAACTTACACTACTAAAGAAAAATAGCCTTTTTTTATTATAATACACTTCAATTTTTAAGATCAACTGTTACTAAACTTCTGAATTCTCAAGACACTCTTTTTAAGTGCCTACCCTCAGATGTAATATAATTATGTCCATAAAAAATTAACTTCTGTCAAGGTAGCCAATAGAACTGGTTATTAATTTAACCCTTTGAGTAGTGAATTTTTTTCATGCTCTCTGACCCTCAGGAGTTTTTGGGGTTTTTTTTAATGAAACTAGTTCCAGCTACAGTTTTATTAACTTAAAATCATGTTTGTTTGATAACCAATTTATGGAAACAAGAACATACATATGCCTTTTTTTAATGTTGCCTTACACATATTTTAAATAAATCAATCGTACTCTGGATGGTCAGGAGGCACGAAGATGTACATGAACATTCGTACTACTCAAAGGGTTAAAGAGCCCTGAGAGCCTCTCAGGAAGTCTGGCAAGGTAGCACAACTACCTGCATACCCTAACCCAGGGCTTTCAACCTCACTACTGGTATTTTGGACGGATAATTCTTTGACATAGAGGCTTTACTGTGCGTTATAGTATGTTTAGTTAGCAGCTTCTTAGTGTATTCACTAGATGCCAATAGTATCCTGACCTACCACCCTACCCCAGTTGTGTTTATCAAAAATGTCTCTAGGCATTTCCACATTCCTCTGGAGGACAATCTGTGCCCCAGCTGAGAAATTAGTGACTTAAACAAAAATATTTACCTATGTCATTAGGGAGGATTTTCTCAAACTGAAATCTCAAGGCCACACATAACACAACATAAGAGAAGAAAATACCAGACTAAATAGGCCAGGTGAATGATGAATCAACTCTGGCAATCAATGGGTAAGATGTGAAAATATAGGGCTCCCTATATTTCACTGAGGATGTTTTTCTGGCCATTCTAACACTCCGCCTTAAAATGTATGGTCTTATGCCTTATGTTTTCTGGATAATCAAAGAAATAACTGAAGGACGAACAGATACTGGTACCCTTAAACCAATGAACACATAAGTCAAAGGGATGTCATATAAAGAAAATAATTCAGAAATGTTCTAGAATGGTAAATGAGAACACATTTTGTCCAAAGAAAGAATTCGAAAAATCAAAATTTACTAAAAGAGGCATCCACAAATGCCTCTATTCAATCTATTCACCATGCAGCTTCCTTATTCTTTTAATTCACAGTAGTAACAAAATTCACTTAGGAGTCCTTACTCTTATGAACCATTACCAATGAAGACCACACTGGTACTAGCCAACGTGTTACAATCTTTGGAGTACAGCTTTAAACTGATGGCAATTACGGGCAAATACTAAGCACCAAACGAATAAAAGAAAGAAAAAAGACTTTATAAAACAGGAAATGTGGGAAAGGACTGCCACTGCACACAGTGTTCTTCCATGTTCTAAAGAAGAAAATTTGTTTTATCCACCAAAAAACCAACTTCGGGCATCTACCACACAACTCTAACTGGAAATGGGGTTAAAAGATCTTACTGCCACTAATGTAAGTGTCTAAGCAAGGATGCCCTCACAGTGTGAATCCAATTATACCAGTCGCCTTTGGAAATGTATCCATAATCCACTATTATAATCTGATCCTTTTTAAATGCCCAAAAGACTTTTTATTCACTTTTAAATATTGCTGCTAAAAGTAAAACTTTCCAAGGTAAGAGATAAAGCACTGAAAATCAGAGCTTAGAATGAAAAGATACCTTTAAACCACAGTATATAATAGCTACCATGATATGTTAAAATCTAGAACTTACCCCAATGGCAGAAATCAGAAGAAACCACAAAGAGATTACTAGGATCCGCTAGATATTTACTGAAGAGTTTTCCGAATTCCTGTTCTTTTGACTCACTCAGAGCTCCAACCAGTACAGGAATAATGGTAAACTCATCCTTATGGCTTAAAGAAAACAGAAAAAAAATGTCACTTAAGAAGTATAAGAATAAAATAGTTTTCAATGTGTTTGCACTAAAAAGTGGAACATTTATTAATACATGATATTGTTGAATTCTTAAAATTTATAAATTAAATGTTTAAAGAAGACCATTTAAAATATAAGTACAAAAAATGAGAGGTACAAAATACTCAAAATATCCATTTAAATTATAGAAATGTACAATACTTCTTTAGTTAAACAAAGCTATGTTACTACAGGTAAAATAATATCCTCAAAAATAAAAATAACCCATCAGACAATCACCACGTCAAGTCTTCTCAACTACCCATCAAAGCTAAAATCATCTGCCCAATTCTGCAATTTTAAAGCACAGTTATAACTCTTCCTCACTTGTTTTAATCCTATCCCATTATTAATACCACCATTTCTGGTACTTGTTCTATAAAACTGACAAGTGAGACCTACAACACTTAATATTCGCTCCATAAAATTCACCAACTATACTTTATCCTATACTAATAAACTGATATAGGACATCTGAAAATACAACTCAAAATCTACTGACATCTGGGGTGAACATAGAATTCAAGGAACTAGGTATTAATTTCTAGCAGCAAGAAAAAGACACCATGCCCACCCCTACCCACAATGTTTATGACATATCCACAAGTCCCTTTCTTACTCTACAGATTCACAGATTTATGGAAAAGGAACAGAGCAGATTAATAAAGAACTATGATGGGCTATAAAGAAATAGATGTTTATCCAAAACCTTTTCAATTTTTCATTGTAGTGAAATTTCACTTACATATATTCAATATTATTTATCTTCTAAATGATCACAGATTTGGAATTTTAGAAGCATGAAATCATCTTTGTTTGTTCTGTTCTGAACAGGAGTTAAGGGGAAAAAACCCACCAGTATAATAAATGCCTTTTAATATGATAATCTGACACATAACTGATGCAGGACAAACAATTCATAAAAAAGTTCTTTAAAATACTAAGTTTAAGTATTCCCAAAATAAATGTTAGCCCAACTTCATAAAGCTAAATTCAGGGAACCCAAGCGCCTCCCCCATAAAGGCCCCCTTACCCTTGTCAATTGCGAAATAAACAGATCATACAGATCTCCAGTCCCTCTGCAATGCAGGGGCTTCTTGGGCAGAATCTGCATCTATGGAGTAAGAAAAAAAGAGGAAGCTGGCAGAGGAAGCTGCCAGGGGGTATTTCTTTCTCTGACTCTTATCCATTTGCTTAACAACTGCATGAGTGAATAGGGGCTTTTCAATAAGTTAAAAGTGCTTATCATTTCAAAGAAAAGAATTCGAGCTCTAGTAAAAATTCAAGAAGATTGTTATGACCTATTCTAACTTCAAGTATCACCTACATAAATAAATACACTAAGATCATCAAAGTTTGCAAATAATTATAACATGGTAGGAAAAGTTATAAAGAGTATAAAAACAAGAAGTCAGGAGAAATGGGTTCAAGTATTATCTCTACCACTTACAAATGTTGAGTGCGTGGCTAAATCACTAACCTAAAAATGTCCTTATCTGTAAAATGATCATAACTAAAATACCTATTCCATAAAACTGCTGCAAAGCAAATACTATAGGAAAAGAAATTTTTCAACAATAGCTGGCCCACTCTGAAGAAACAACACATATCTACCCTCCACAAAAGCCACCAAACCACTCAATTAACCTATCTGAGCTCGCAAATCTATCTATAAAGAGGTAAACATCTCATACTACTTAGAAATATAAACTTTGATTCAAGATTCATCTACCTCTGTCAACTTCCCTTTATAAACAATTTCTTGTTGTTCTCTATCCTCACAAAGTACAAGTTAGAGAAGAGAATTTTTAGCTTTGGTGGTAGGCAGCTAGAGAAATGAGCAGAGCAACGATGATGGGCCAGGTATAGGTCACCAGAGCAAGGACAAAAGGTCAGGTACAGAGTGCCAGGGTTGAAAGCCTCAGATGCCTAGCAACAGGTAAAACTGAGACAATGAAGACCTTGCCCTCAGAGTGATCTTTTCTTCCCTGCCATGTTGCTGGCCTTGTAAGTTAGACCCCCTAAGAGGTGAAAGAACAATGGGGTCAAAGAAGAGCCCGTAAGCATTAAGCCCCAGGACAGTGAGGTTCTGACCAGTATCAAATACATCTAGGCCTCAGTTGTGTTTCAGCTCCAGGCCCAGAAAAGCAGCAAACCAGACAAACAACTCCACAGCCCACCTAAGCACCAGCAAGCTGCTTTGATTAAGGACCTCTTGCCCTGTCACCAACCAATCAGTGGAAACCACGACCCTGAAAAAACATACCTGGAGAGCTGATGGATTTTTTATGAAGATCTTCCCTTGGGATCTCCTTTAAAATCTTCACCTTTAAAAGCCCTTAGGAGGGAGGACCCAAGTACTCACCCTCCAGGGTCTTTGCCCTCCCCCATGTCCTCCCAGGCTCATTTTCTTTGCCTTTCTCTTTCTCCTAAACTCCAAGAGTCCTTCTTTTTTACCTCTGTGACTTTCTAAATAAACTTTCACTTATAGTTTGAGATAACTCTGAATTCTTTCCTAGACAGAACTCAAATACCAAGGTTGCTGAAACAAGGTTCAGTCTGCCCCTGCCTAACACCTGGTGCCATTTCTCCCACTACCAACAGCTTTGGTATGTAATGTGCCCAGGTTTTAGAATAAATGTGTGAAGTTCATTCTCCTTAGTGAAGGAGTACAAGTAACAATTTATGAAACAGAATAAATTGTCAAAGACAACCATTCTGTGCTCCAGAAATCAACCAAAAGCAAAAAACAAGATTAGAGTTTATTCATGAAAATGACTGAATTTCTTGCGAGGAACAGTGGAAGTCCGGCATTTTGGGAGGACCTGTTTCCATGTCACTGCTCCATTCCCATGGTCCTTCCAGCAAGGTGTGGTTGGCTGGGAAAACCAGGTACTTCACTGATAAAGGGAGCTGACCGATTTGAAGCAGAGAGCAGAAAACCCACACCCAGCAGGAAGTATGCAACTTTGCAGCCCGAGAGAGATTACAGTACTAGTTGAGGCAAGCCACAAATGAAAGACTATCTAGAAATTTAACAGGGAAAGAAGAGGGCCATAGAGCAACTTGATAAATTCCCATATTCTGAGGAGAGAATTGATGTTCTCCACACAACCCTGGCTAGAAGGCACTGCCAAGCTCCCTAACAATGCCAGCTAATTGGGGTAGGGGGAGCATGCACAAGGAAAAGTAGAGACCTGAGAGACAAGGCTCTCATACATCCTTAGCTGAATAGAAATCTGCAAGAGCCTGACCTGTGGTGGTGCAGTGGATAAAGCCGTCGACCTGGGAACACTGAGGTCGCCAGTTCAAAACCCTGCACTGGTTCGGTCAAGGCACATATGGGAGTTGATGCTTCCAGCTCCTCCCCCCTTTCTCTCTTTCTCTCTCTCTCTCTCACTCTGTGTCTCCTCTCTAAAAAAAAAAAAAAAATGAATAAAATAAAATAAAAAGAATGTCTAAAAAAAGAAATCTGCAAGAGTACACAGAGAGACAAGAAAAGATCCAGTAGAAACTGAAGGAGGCAAACCTGAAAACAGCCTGAATGAACTTTCAGAGTGCGTGCCAAAACCCACACAAACTACCAGCAGAGGGAGAGGGTTAGGGTTAGTGATATGGTCAGGCCTTACTGGCTTAAGATATGCAAGCACAACTGCCAACCAATCATCAGCTAAGCACTAAGCAATGTAGCACTAAGCAAGCCAAAGCAAAACACAACAAGAATTTTTAAAAAGGGCCCTGGTTTTGTTGGCTCAGTGGATAGAGTGTCCACCCAGCATATGGATGTCCCAGGTTCAGTTCCTGGTTAGGGCATACAAGAGAAGGGACCAGCAACTTTTCTTCCCCTCTCTCTCCCACTTCTTTCTTCCCCTCCTGCGGCCAGTTGTTTGACTGGTTCGAGTGTCGGCTGTCAGTACTGAGGATAGCTGGGTTAGTCCAAGAGTCAGCCTCAGGTGCTAAAAATAGCTCAGTTCATTTGAGCATTGTCCCAGGACAGGTTGATCCCAGTCAAGGCACATGCAGCAGTCTATCTCACTATCTCCCCTCTTCTCACTAAGAATAAAAAAAATGTAAATAACTAAAATAATTTTTTATAAAGCTGAGAAGCTACATCAGTAGCTACACACTGTAGTAGACAGATTGTGTAGTCAGAATCCACGAAAGTTACTTTTTAAAATAAATGAATGAAAGAAACAACCCCTACCACCTACCAAAAAAATTAATAAAATCAGAATCTAGTTGCTATAATGTACTATGTAAAAAGTCTAGTGTCAAGGAAAAATTAGCAGCCAAAGAAAAAAATGGAAAACTGTGACCCAATATAAAAAGAAAAAAAAAAAAAAAGCCATTAAAGCTATATCCAAGTGGGACCAGATATTGGCTTAAGTCAGTGGTTCTCAAAGTGTGCACCAGGGCACACTGGTGCGCCCTAGAAGATTTCCACGTGTGCCCTATGGTATTCCAGAGAAATATGTGCCTGTTGGGAACCAAAAAACCAACAGGGTTTTTGGAGTTTAGATTTTTGGGGGACAGAGGTGTGGGGAATTGGCTGTAAATTGACAGTCTGCCCAACCCCCCACCTCACTGCCTGATTAGGTTGCAAAAGGCTGTTAAGCTGTGGTGCTGGATTGTTTACACTACCCCCCATACTCCCTGGAAAGACTGGAGGCAAGTTTCTTCTATCATTTGTTTGGTGTAAAGTTAAGATGATATGTATGGTTGGAGGTTTTGGATTGATGATTAAACATAAGGAATTGTCTCTTGAAGCCTTTTGGATTTCTATAAAAGAAGAATATGTGGCAATATCTAAAAAAGCTTTGAACATTTTACTACAATTTTCAACATCCTATTTATGTGAATTAGGATTTTCTACCCTCAACACAATTAAGAGTAAAAAGAGAGGAATTCTTCAATGTATCGATGAGAAAATAAGAGTTTGCCTTTCAACTATATGCCCAAACATTGAAGAAATTGCTAGGACACATCAGGCTCATGTTTCTCATAAACACAAGAATGAAAAAACTTAACACATTCACACCGGACCTGCTGAATTTACTAGATCTTACTAAGAATGTATCTACAGTGTGTCCGTAAAGTCATGATGCACTTTTGACCGGTCACACTGTATAGGTATAAAAAGATAACATTTTGTTGTTTTATTTTTTAACCCCTCTTTTTTATGAATTCTAAAAAGCATAACAAAAATGTAACATAAAAACGTTTTTTAATGTCAGAATAAATTTAATTTTGTCGCATTTAATTCATTTAATTATCATAAAAGCACACTTGGAATTTATACTTTTTCTTTAATATTTGACTTAATAACATATTTCTCAGAAAATTATATATAGTGCACTTACAATTATTTGTAGGATTTTAAATGTTCCCCAACTTCAAAAAGTTTGAGAACCACTGGTTTAAGCGAAGACTTCAAAAACAGCTATTATAAATATGTTCAAAGAAATAAAGGAAACAATACTTAGAGAAGTTTTACTATATATAGCATCATATATTTAATGACAATGACTAAACAAATAATAAATATCAATAAAGTAACGTGAACTATTAAAAAGAACCAAATGGAAATTTTAGAGTTAAGAAGTATAATTACTGAATTGAAACAGTCACAAATGGTCTGAAGAGCTAATTCAATATTACATAAAGAATCAGAGACAATAAAGATAAAATAAATTATCCAATCTGAAGAAGAGAAATAAAGATTGAAGCGAAATAAACGGAGCATTGGAGACTTGTAAACAACACAAAACATACCAGGAAGCAGACAGTAAAAGTCCCAGAAATGGTACAGTATAAATATTAGAATAATGGCTAAAAACTTTCCAAATTTAACAAAAAAACATTAATCTACAGACACAAGAAACTCAACAACCCAAACTAGAGTAAGTACAAAGAGATTCCCACTTTTATATACCATAATGAAACTGATGAATACCAAAGACAAGCAGAAAATAAAATCTTGAATGCAGCAAAAAGAAAATAACTCATTATTTACAGGACAGTCTTTTCAACAAACAATACTGGGATAATTGAACATTTATATGAAAAATAGTGAACATAGAACTCTACCTCATATCGCACACACACACACACAAACTCAAAATGTATCACAAACATAACTATAAGAGCTCATAATTATAACACTACTAGAACAGGGATCAGCAAACATCTTTTGAAAGGGGCCATAAAGTAAATATTTTAGGTTTCCTGAACCATACAATTGCTGTAGCAACTCCTCAACTGTCACTTAAAGAGAAAATAGCCACAAATAATACAAGGTGGGACAGAGGTAGGTTTACATTTGTGAGTATGTGAAACACAGAGTTTATTGTATTATTACATATTAATTATTGTAATATTTTCCATACAAACAACTGTAAACCTACTTATGCCCCACCCTGCTTATAAATGAACAGGTGTGGCTATTTCCAATAGAATTTTTACAGTAACAGGCTGTGGGCCTGATGTGGTCCGCATGCTGTAGGTTACTGATTCCTGTTCAAAAGGTAAAATTTTTGTGACCCTGGATTAGGCAAAGATTTCTTAAATATAATATCAAAAGCAGAATCTGTACAAGAAAAAAAATGATAAAGTGAATTCACCAAAATATTCGCTCTTTAACACATACCACTAAGAAAATGAAAAGACAAGTATTATAATGGAAGCAAATTTTTGCAAATCAAAGCATGTAGATGAATAAATAACTTGTAACCAGAATATATAAAATCTCTTACAACTCAGTAAAAAGACAAATTATCAAATTAAAACCAGGTCAAAAATATATGAATAGACTTTTCACAAAAGAAGATATGCAAATGACAAAGAATCACATGAAAAGTTGCTTAACATCATGAGTCATAAGAGAGATGCAAATTAATGCCAAAATGAGGTTACATTACACATCTATTAAAATAGTTATAACTGAAAAGACTGATATTGGCCAGAATGTGGAGAAACCAAAACCCCGTGCATTGCTCCTGGAATATAAAGTGGTGTCATCACTTGGCAAACAATTTGGCAGTTTCTGAAACAACATAGACTTAATCATGACCCAGCAATTCCATTCCTAACTACCTAGTCAAAAGAAATGAAAACATATATTCACATTAAACACTTTGTATAAGAATGTTTATGACATTACTCCTAAGGGTCAAAAATGGAAATGATCCAAATGTCTAGCAACTTGGGAATGGATAAACAAAATGTGGTATATTCATATGATGGAATAACTAGTTGGCAATAAAAAGTAATGAACTACTGATACATGCTACAACATGGATGAACCTCAAAAATAGTATGCTAAGTGAAAAAGGACACAAATGACTCTTGTCTTGTATGATCCCATTTATATAACAATTCCAGAAAACAAAAATCTATAGAGACAGACAGCAGATAAATGGTTTCCTAAGGTTGAGAGTGGGAGCAGGAATCTGCCCTCAAATGGAAACAAGATAGCTTCTTGGGGTGATGAAAATGATCTAAAACTAGAGCCCTGGCATGATAGCTCAATTGGTTGGAGCATTATCCTGAAGTGCAGAGGTTGCTGGCTCCATCCCCAATCAGGGCACATACCCTGTCTCTTTCCTGTTCTCTCCCTTCCTCTCTCTAAAAAAGTCAATAAAATAAACATAAAAGAAAATTATCTAAATCTAGATTCTGAGAGTAGTTGTACAACTTTATAAATTTACTAAAAAATCATTGAGTTGTACTTTTATGTGGATGAATTTGATAGAATGTAAATCATATTTCTCAAAAGAAAATCCAAAAAAAGGTTATGCAGCGTATTATGTAGCATACAGTGTGTTATGTACTCTGAAATCAAAATAAAAAGTAAGGCCCTGTTGAGCTTGACTCTAGTAAAGTAAAAAAAAATAATAATAAAGAAAATCCATCTTTGCCACTTGTAAGCTGTGCTACCTGTAGTAGATTGCTTAAAACTATCCTAAGCCTCAATTTTGTCATCAGTAAAAATAGTTAATAATGTTTACAATGCTCTTGAATAAAGAGGAATGAAATGTTTTATCCCTTCTTTTCTGTCCTATACCTTACACACCATGCAACAGAAAATTAATACAGCTAAGACATGTTATAGACTAAAACAAATTGATATCCCAGAACCAACAGTGAAACACTCTAAAAACAAACAATATGGTCCTGGCCAATTAGCTCAGTGGGTCAGAGTCATCCAGAAACACCAAAGTTGCAAATTTGATCCCCCATCAGGGCACATACAGGGAGCAACCAATCAATGCACAACCAAGTGGAACAACAAATAAATGCTTCTCTCTCCCCCCACTCTACATCTAAAATCAAACAATTACATATATATATCTCACTATATCAGCAATTGTCCTAATGGCACAGAGCATGAAAAGTCTAAATTCTAATGTAAAAATTCTAACATAAAAATGTGAATTCTACAAAAAACATATAGTTGATTCTATAGTTAATAATACTGTATTGCATATCTGAAAGTTATAACAGTAGATCTTAAAAGTTCTCTTGGCCCTGGCTGCTTGGCTCAGTGGTAGAGCATAGGCCCAGCATGTGGAAATTCCAGGTTCACTTCCTGCTCAGGGCACACAGGAGAAAGTGACCATCTGCTTCTCCCCCACCCGTACCCTCTTGCAGCCATGGCTTGAATGAGCAAGTTGGCCCAAGGCGCTGAGGATGGCTCCATGGCCTTGCCTCAGGTGCTAAAATAGCTCAGTTGCCAAGCAACAGAGCAGAGGTCCCAGATGGGCAGAATATCAGCCCCAGATGGGGGTTGCCAGATGGATCCTAGTTGGGGTGCATGCGGGAGTCTGTCGTTCCACTTCCCTACTTCTCACTTGATTTAAAAAAGAAAAATAAAGGGTCCTCTTGACAAGGAAAGACATATAAATCCTAATTTAAGTATACCAAATGATAAGAAAATAATCTGTCAGAATTTTTGCTTAATAAATGGTACATAAATAATTTAAATCTTAAATTGATGACATTTCAAGCTAGATAAAGTACTGTATACAAATAGTTATTTGCTTATTCTTCCCCTGGAATTATTTTGTATATCTGTCCCCTGAACAACATTAATGAATATGAGAATTTTCTTCTTTATTCAAATTCTTCCAAGTTCCTAAAGATTTGAGAAGCAGTCCAGAGCTTCTGAAAGTGAGAATTAAACAAATCATAACTAAGCCAGTAAGAAGGAAAATTATCCTTATCCCTAAGGTGCTATAGCAGTTGTCACAGTAATACAAATAAAACTTGCACCCCTTTCCTCTTTTAGACAGAAAATAATCAGGGGAATAAAGAGGATAAAACATATGTAGATAGCCTGACCAGGTAGTGGCACAGTGGATGGAGCATTGGACTGGGATGCAAAGGATCCAGGTTCGAAACCCCGAGGTCACTGGCTTGAGTGGGGGCTCACTGGCTTGAGTGTGGGATCATAGCCATGACCCCATGATCACTGGCTTGAGCAAGGGGTCACTTGCTCTGCTGTATCCCTTCCCCTCCCTGTCAAGGCACATATGAGAAAACAATCAATTAACAACTAAGGAGCTGCAACAAAGAATTGATGCTTCTCATTTTTCTCTCTTCCTGTCTGTCCTTATCTGTGCCTGTCTGTCATAAAAAAAAAAACACATTGTAGATAAAATAAATGCCTTATACTACCTCTTGTTCATCCTTTTCATGGTCACTGAAACTGAAATTTTTCCATTATGACAAGCAAAAATATTTCAGCTATATTCCAGAGATCCTCCATACTCTATAATTCCAAATAATCTCTTGCTGACGTACAGGTAATACTCAAAGTGTATGTAAAAAAGGAAAACTCAGAAACACATAAAGAAAATCCACATTTGTTCTAAAATCTCAGAAAATAACAACAAAAAAGACTTAACTGCAAGACATATGCAGAAATATACAAACAACCATGAGTATAAAAGTCACAGGATAAGAATACATTAGAAAAATGGCACTGTTCTTGTGACTGTTGTTTCAGCTGGACAGAAAATCTCAGACTTGTTTCTATGTCCTGTGACAGACTGTTAAAGGCTGCCTATACAAGAATAGATCTTACTTTTCTCTGAGCATTTTATCTGAAGACCTTAATTAAGGCCAAAATCAGAAAGGAAAGTAGACCCTGGCCGGCTAGCTCAGCAGTAGAGCGTTGGTCTGCTGTGTGGAAGTCCCAGATTCAATTCCCAGCCAGAGCACACAGGAGAAGTGCCAATTTGCTTCTCCACCCTTCCCCCTCTCCTTCCTCTCTGTCTCTCTCTTCCCCTCCCGCAGCAAAGGCTCCATTGGAGCAAAGTTGGTCCGGGCGCTGAGGATGGCTCCATGGCCTCTGCCTCAGGAGCTAGAATGGCTCCGGTTGCAACAGAGCAATGCCCCAGATGGGCAGAGCATCACCCCCTGGTGGGCATACTGGGTGGATCCCGGTCAGGTGCATGTGGGAGTCTGTCTCTCTGCCTCTCCACTTCTCACTTCAGAAAAATACAAAAAAAAAGGAAAGTAAAATTTTAAGATCTAGTACAAACCTAAGCTAATAATAAGGGTTAGGATGGCACGTAAGTGAATCAAAAATTCAGAAAGTTGGAATGGCAATATGGCAGCCTAGAATTGGGAAAGAGGTATGGGAACTCTGCAGTACAGTTAACATAGCAGGTCTGTTGTGCAATCTTTAGAAGGACCTGCTTGTAAGACTATCCTTGGCTGACATCTGGGAACTTGGCTTTTACAATGTTCCTTATGTTGACTAAGGCTGTTTTACCTTCTTGAGACACTATAGCAGCTTGCCCAGATTGTTTATAAAAAGGTGATTACAGCTAACACCTGCTTTCCTTCTGGAAGTCTGGAATTTCTTTAGTTGTAGCTAGTTACACCAGTAGGGTGTACCTACATAACCAACCCCCTGTGAAAAAACCTGGATTTTTTCATTTTAAAAGCAGGCATCCCTGGCCAGAAACATTATACACATGTTACACAGCTGGTGTAAGCATGTTCTATTCACCTACCCCTATGGAAGGTTGGAATGTCGGAAGCCTGCACCTGGATTCCTGCAGATTCTGTGTAATGTGTCTTCTTCCCTTGCTGGTCCTGCCGTGTATCATATTTTTTCCAATAAACCAGTCAGGAGTACCACTGTGAATCAGTCTAGTGAGTCTTCAAATATGAAGCTGGTTATGGAAATCTCGAAACAGATGTTAAAGGGCAAAGGGAAATAAAGGATCTTAACTACAAGAGTTTTAGAATTTCTCTCATTTATTCTCGATTAAATTCACTTTCAGACCACAGTTACACACATCCAGACTTTATGCAGAATACTCTCACTGTGAGAGAGAACAAACTAAAAAGATCTTGAAAACATCAGGCAGAGCCAAAGAACTGGGGAAGGGAAAGGAGAGAGGGAGTAAGGTAAACTAGCTATCAATGACAACTAATATTAACAATTAAGTTATTATAAATCTTTACTGTGCCTAACCAGTCGGTGGCACAGTGGATAGAGCATCGGACTGGGATGTGGAGGACCCAGGTTTAAGACCCAGAGGTCGCCAGCTTGAGCGTGGGCCCATCTGGCTTGAGCAAAAGCTCGCCAGCTTAGACCCAAGGTCGCTGGCTTGAGCAAGGGGTTACTTAGTCTGCTGAAGGCCCATGGCCAAGGCACATATGAGAAAGCAATCAATGAACAACTAAGGTGTTGCAGCAAAAAACTGATGATTGATTCTTCTCATCTCTCTCGTTCCTGTCTGTCTGTCCCTATCTGTCCCTCTCTCTGACTCTCTCTCTGTCCCTGTAAAAATAACTAACTAACTAAATAAATAAATCTTTACTGTTTGATCGAATATTTGATCGAATTTACTGTTAAGTAAATCGAATATTCTCAAAATTAATCCAAAGGCTCTATCTCTCTGAATTTCCATTTGAGTAGGAATAATGATAAAGATTTTATAAGAGTGGGCATATTTCAAGTACTAGACAGCTATACTAAACTCTATTTTGTAAAATCAACCATTAGAAGCAAAACAAACAGAACATCCTATTATGTATTGGCCAAGTTGACTAGAGAAACTCCAGTATTTTGTTAGAAACAAGTCAACATTTCCATGTCCTATGTTCTCTTAAACTTTTGCATTTTCTTAAAATCATCTTACTCCTCCATATATAAACATTTACCAATTTCTATTGGTTTTAATCTTTAAATGATCCATTCACCTCTACCTAAGTTCAAAGCCACCATGGTTTCTTTACTTAACTATTTCTATCTCTTCCTACTCTAGCCCATCCTTCATAGTACCATCACATCGTCAAGGAGTAATATTCTTATTGTCAGGTTCTGATCATTGCCCTCCCACTTTGCTAAGGAACATTAGCTAGGTCTGTAACAAGCATGGAATAAAACACAAATATTTTAAAATGACTTTCAACGCCCTCCATCATCTGGTCCCAACCTATTGTTCCAAATTTCTAATCCTGTCCCTCTAGTTCTATGTCTCTACAGGTCACTTACCCAAATGCCTCCAACCCAAGTTGATATCATACATGTGTGAAAAGTTAGATAAGGCATAAGATAACAGGAAGTGACAGGACCAATATCCAACTAAAAATGTTTATATATTGAAAAACATTTTCTAACTATGAAGGTCAAACAAAAAGCATCTACAAACAGAATTCAGTTATTAGCCAAGCCTTTTTTTTCTTTCCCTTAAGAAAAAAAAAAAAATCACATACTTTACAAAGTGTTCCCCCATTATTTCGAAAATCTACATAGCACTATACATAAATAAGCATTACAATAGTATTGACTATATTTCCTATGCTATACTTTATACATTTCCAAAAAACAATTTTGTAGCTGGGAATCTATACTTCTCAATCCCTTCACCTTTTTCACCAAGCCTCCAACCTACATACCCTTTGGCAACCAGCAGTCTGTTCTCCACTTTTATGAGTCTGTTTCTGTTTTGTTTGTTTACTTTGTTCTTTAGATTCCTCATAACTCATATGGTATTTGTTTTTTTCTGACATTTCTTTTAGCATAATACCCTCTAGATCAGGGGTGCTCAATACGTGGATCGGGATCTACTGGTGATCACAAAGGAAGTGTGGGTAGATCGCATGACATTAAAAAGACATTTGTCTTTTGATTGGCATACAGGGTAGCCAATCTGATGTTTGAACTTTTGAAATCCTACGCATGTGCGTTAAACCACGCTAACTTGTTCTGTTACATTGCTGCGTAGTTAACCTTCAATTTATTTAAACTAAATACAACAAAGGGTATAAAAATGAGCGCAGTAGCTGGTCCAAGTAAGACGCCTAAAACCTACCACTTTCATACAGAATGGGAGGGGATTTTTTTCACTATGTCATATTCTAAATGCGTTTGCCTCATCTGTCTGTGTGCCATTGCTATTCCAAAGAAGGGAAATGTGGAGCGGCTTTTTCGGACTGTTCATAAAAACTATGACATTGACTTTCCTCTGAAAAGAGAGCTGAGAAGGAGAAAGGTGAAAGAAGAATACACAATATTAAATAGTAATAATAGTAACTTAAATAATGATAATATAGAAGAAATAAATTTATGTTTTGCATTTTTTTTATTGTAGGTAGATCATTTTGACTTGGTCATCATCTTATAAGTAGCTTGCAAGCTGAAAAAGTGTGGGCACCCCTGCTCTAGATCCATCCATGCTGTCACAAATGGTAAGATCGCATTTTTTTTATGGCTGAGTAATATTCCACTGTATATAAATACCACCACTGTTTTATCTACTTGTCAATTGATAAGCACTTGGGTTGCTTCCATATATTGGCTACTGTAACTAACACTGCAATGCACATAGGGGTGCATATAATTTTTCAAATTAGTGTCTTGGGTTTCTTCAAATATATACCCCAAAATGGAATCACTGGGTCATAAGGCAGTTCCACTTTTGATTTTTGAGGACCCTTATACTGTTTTCCATAGTGGCTGCACCAATCTGCATTCCCACCAGCAGGGCATGAGTTTTTTCCTCCATGTCCTGGCCAACATCTGTAGTTTGCCAAAAAAGTTCTTAAAATAAGCCCTGGGTTTTTCTACTCCTATATTTTGTGTTTACAATACTCTCCTCCCCACAAAAACCTTCTGTACCATTCTGTGAAAATTAGAGCCATCTTCAAAGTCCATGCCACCTCCTCCAATATGCCTTCTCTGTGCTTCCCTAACTCAGCTATTATCTCTTGGCTTCCACATCCCTTTTTTCTGCTCCTATGAACTCTTCAATTGTACTTATTACATTTTGAGTTGTATTGCATTTATTTATATACATTTCTTAACTCTCCTACAAGTCTATATGATGAGGAACCACAAAAAGTTTCCTTATTTTTGTATTCCCCATCAATCCTTTTACAAGGATTAGTACAATTAGGTCGCTCTATAACATTTGAAAATTTCAGATTAGCCAAAAGTTAACAATTTTTAGAGTAAATGTCATCTTAAAAACAATTTAATTTTTACATAACTTATAGAGTAAAATTTAAGGGGAAAAAATTATCATTTGGGAACCAAAACGAGTTTTCTTTACTAACCTACTTAATTACGCCTCATATTTAAAACACATTATTGTAAATTTGTGATTTAAAAAAAACATCAGTAAGGGAATCTCTTGTGTATTTCTGAGGAGGCAGTAAAGGTAAAGGAAAAGAAAGTCTTTTTCCTACCCAAAATACCAAATTTACATAATAAAATCAGAGCTATAAACTGCTAAAAGTCCTTCCAAGAGAAGAAAAATTATATAGGTCAGAAACTCGAATCTAGATAAGGAACACATTAGAACAGGAATAAATTAAGACAAAATAATATCTTTAGTTTATGTAATTTCATTATTCTTACCCTTTATTGATCTAACAGAAAACAATTCATTCAAAATAATAATAGTAACATGTTTGATAATTATAGCTTATGAATTATGACAACGTTATAAAGGCAAGGAGGAGAAATTAAAAATACTCTGTTATAAAGTACTTGTACAGTGTTATTTAAAAGTGCATTTACGCCTGCCCTATTGTGGTGCAGTGAATAAAGCATCAACCTGGAACGTTGAAAAGTGCATTCACATGAGTGGTAAATGTATGCTGCAAACTTTAGGCAATGACTAAAATTTTTTTAAAAAGGAAAAGAAGTATAATTAATATGCTGGGGGGTGGGGTGAATACTAGAATCAAATAAAGTACTCAAAACCAGAAAAAGAAAAAACAGAAGAAGACACAACAGAATAAGGGCAATGAATAGGAAACAGAAAAAAATATGGTAGATATTAATCCAACTATATCAATAATCATATAATAGGTAAATAAACTGTGATGCATCAATATTATTCAGCAATAAACAATAAGCTATTAAGCTATAAAAAAACATATAGAAATCTTGATAGTGTATTACTAATTTTGAGAAACCAACCTAAAAAGGCTATAAAGTGTATGATTCCAACTATGTGACTATGGAGACAATAAAAAGATCAGTGGTTACCAGGGGTTGTGGCGGGGCAGGTTGGGGATACGAGTGAACAGGTAAAGCACAAAGGATTTTTTAGGGTAGTGAAACTATCCTGTGTGCTACTATAATGGTAGCTACAGAACATGAGGCATTCAGCAAAATACATAAAATATATAACACAAAGAATGAATTCTGATTAAACCAGAACTTTAGTTAATAATAATGTAACAATATTGGTTCATCATTTTAACAAATGTCCCATTTAATGCAAACTGGAAAAACTGGTTAGTTAATAGTGTTCGATACCACAATAAGGCATCTGATAGCAGTGTTCCCACTCAGGTAACTCAAAAATACAAATTAAATAAACATAAAAATTATACATGAGTTAATTTAACAACTTGGCAAACTATGCAAAATAAAGGTTTAGTTTGTTTTAGAGTCTAAGTTTGATAACTCCAAGAGTTATCAAATCCTAACCACACTGAATTAGTAAGATTTGCTACAACCTTAAAGAGAACATGGAATATACATATATTTTTAATTGAATTTATTGGACTGACACTGGTTAACACAGTGGTAGTCAACCTGGTCCCTACCGCCCACTAGTGGGCGTTCCAGCTTTCATGGTGGGAGGTAGTGGAGCAACCAAAGTATAAATAAAAAGATAGTTTTAACTATAGTAAGTTGTTTTATAAAGATTTATTCTGCCAAACTTAGCGAAAATCTGACATAAAGTATTTGGTAAGTAATTATTATTCTATGCTTTAACTTGCTGTAACTCTACTTTATAAAATTTAAAAAGTAAAGTTACTTCCCTACTTTATAAATCACCATTAACTGTGGAACCGGTGGGCGGTTAGAAAATTTTACTACTAACAGAGATACAAAAGTGGGCAGTAGGTATATAAAGGTTGACTACCCCTGGTAATTTTACAAATTTCAGGTGCCCAATTCTAGGTGGTAACACATCTAGATGGAACATATTTAAATACACTGTACTGTGTTTCAAACTGTCCATGTTCCATATTGACAGTAACGAAGTATTATATGGCTAAGAAGATAATGATACTCTACAGTGAACATAAACAGTCTTACAGTGCCTTATTTCTCAAATGAACACTTGCAAACTTACTAAAGCATCCTATTTACTCTGTACATTTTTCTGTACAAAAGCAGTGAAATTGGGGCAAAGGAATTGTTCTGTATCTTGTCTATGTGGATATATACACATCTGCATTTTTAAACAGAATTTTATGAGATAAAGAGTACATTTTACTCTATGTAAATTACATAAAAATTACAATTTTAAACTGTAAACTAACAGTGAATGGGGAGGAGGAAAAGGAAAGTGAACAGAGTAAAATACAAAGAAGAGAAGTCGGGATTCAATATTGTTCATTTTAAGAGTAATTAACTTTTTTCAAGATAGATGGTTTCTACATATCCTTGCTTAACTCTTTCAAATGCCATTACTATATGCCATAATAAAAATTATGAATTTCAATGGTAAAGATAATATATGGAAAAAGGATCAGAAAAAAGAACATAAGATATGATCTCTTATTTACATATTTTAATTTATACAAATAAACACATATAAGTAAAAATATCATACATATACAAACATATGCATATATTATATCAGTATATGCATAATTTTTAATGTCAGTAAACACTGGTTGGGAGAAGCAGAGAGGCGTTCTCTGTTCACTTTGTACTCTTTGATGCTGTTCTGTTACCTTTTCAAACCATGTGCATGTATTTTTTTAATTTCAACAGGGTTAATGGAGCAATGGAAATATATTCATAATATGAAAAGCAGTAAAAAAATTTGACTTCATTTTCAGAAAAATATTTATTCATTCAGCAATTACTGAAATCTTTTTGTGTACCAGGTACTACTGTGCTGGGTACAGAGGATACCAAATACACCAGTGCCCTTGAGCAGAGAACAGATTAGGTAACTACCAGAGAAGGGCAGCAGATTATATTAAGTAATTAAACAAAGAACTATTTAACTACTGTGCTACTATATGGTTAGATGTTTGTAAATATAGTCACTACAAATTCCTCCCACCTCTAAATGCTCATTTCACTCCATCAAAAGTAAAGCCTATCTTTTTTCCTCCCCTTAGACCAAGCTTTGCAACTTGCTTTGATAAGTAGAATGTGGCATAGGTGATACCATACCAGTTCCAAGCATAAATATAAAGAGGCCTGGAAGTTTCTACTTTTGCTTTCTTGCTACTATGAACTGCTGTGTACTCCATGATAGTTCAAGGCTATCCTGCTTATAAGGGACACCACATAGACCCTTAAGGATGAGTGACAACAGGTGAAGATAGCATCAAGATGAGAACTCAGGCGTCTCCATAGACAACCAACATCACAGCCCCAGACAGGAAGTGACAGCATCTAGGAGCCTTCAGTCTAAGTCAACCTGACTCAACTGGCAAATGTAAAAGAGACGAGTTGTAGCCCCTCATCCCTGACCAAATTTCTAGCCCACAGAATCACAAACAAATAAACACTTTGAAGTGATCTGACATGCTGTAACAGATGACGGAGCCAAAAAAAGGTACTTAAAAAGGGTACTATTGTAACAGAAACCTAAAACACGCAATACTGGCTTTCGACTCAGAAAGGCAGGCAGTAGTTGATCGGAAAACAAGGAAACTGGAAGAGCAGTAAGGATGACTATAGAAGGCTTGAATAAGGGTGACCCATATTATATACTGGCAGAACAATCAGCATACTTGTCACATGAAATAACTTGAAAGATTAAAAATATAATTAGTGAACCTGAAGATTTAGGTAAAAAGATTTCCAGGCAAAATATGTATTCAAAGTGTCAAAGGCTTCTTTACAGCCTCATATGAGAGAGAAGGTATGAGAAGAAAAGCATGAACCAAAGAATTACAAGCAGAATTTTTGTTTAATACAACTGATTCTTGAACAACATGGGTTTTAACTACACAGGTCCACATATATGTGAATTTTTGCAATACATACAGTACTATAAATGTATTTTCCATATGATTTCCTTAATAACACTTTATTTTCTCTATTTTATTATAAGAATACAGTATATAATATATATGACATACAAAATATGTGTTAATTACTAAATTACTAAAATTATGCAGCACACCAAAAAACACCATAGTTTTTTACTGATCTGTCCAAAAAATAGGTATAATTTTGATTCATTCACATGGGACTGCTACTGTGTTGGCTACTGTCATTTTTGTATTTGACAATGTAAGGGGAAAGAGGTCAGTGCTCCTGACTAAATAGGGACTGCATGTTTTAAAAGGTAATATAGCACACCAGCCTGCCACAGCACACCAGTTGAAAATCACTGGTATAAAAGAATGCACTTGTAATCTGATACACAGAGAACCCATGAAGTATTTAATGGAGTTTTATTCATTTGGGAAGACATTGTTTTAAATGAAAAGAGGCCTTTAGGCTGTTAAAACTGTCACATACACAAGCAGACTGAAACTGCTACTCAGGTGCAAA
This sequence comes from Rhynchonycteris naso, assembly GCA_037038555.1. Lineage (NCBI taxonomy): Eukaryota > Metazoa > Chordata > Mammalia > Chiroptera > Emballonuridae > Rhynchonycteris > Rhynchonycteris naso. Next base: position 201,881,316 of record CM072998.1, on the reverse strand, counting down.
CAAGGCTTATTTTAGGGAGTAGAACCAAGAGCCCAAAGGACCCAGCCACAGTCGAGAAAAATAATGAATTGTAAAGCCACTACCAAAGACAAAACTAAGTCAGAATAAAGGGCATTCTCTGTTCCCTGGTTAGATTTCAGAATTGCTTTAGACCAAAGACTGCTACATGCTTCCCTTCCCATTCTCTTTCACTCTCTAACAGGAGTATCAACTGTGGTTAATTGCCCCTATCTTAAAATTATATATTGAGTGTATAAGGGAAAGGGGTGTAACTTTTTTTAGTGAACAGGTATCTAAATAAAGAGAGCTGTACCCCAGGAGCCTCATCCACATCTCAATCTAATATAGAACGTAAGATAATGGACTTTGAATCTGAGATCATTACTGAGCACTATTTCTGAGCAATGTAGGAATGTGTACTGCATGTTGGAGAGATATGAACTGTCCACCTGAGGAAGAACTGTGAAAGTCCATCTGCAAAGACGACTGCCAACAGTTCCTCCTATTTCTCTACACACATGCTACTCCCCCCATCAAGAGGTGGAAACTCTTTCTCCTTCACTATAATCTTAGCTGACAGTACGTTCTGCTTTAAAAAACAAAATGCAATGAAAACGATGCTATGTAGTTTCAGCCTAGGCCTTAATAGGCCAAGAAACTTTGATTTTCTTCTCTTACTACCCTGAATCACCATGTAAGGAAATCTAGACTAGCCTTCCAGCGAGAGACCAAAAGAGAAAGGCCTGTTTAACGGACAAACAGGCCACCTAAAGAACAATGAAGTGTCTCAATAGCCAGTGTCAGATCTATCTTGAATTTTTCTAGCCTGTTCAGTCACCTCAGTCAACATCTTGTGGCAAGGTGTTCCCTGACCCAAAGATTGTGAGCAATAAAATTGTTGTGATTTTTAAGCCACTAAATTTTGGAGCAATTTGTTACTCATTTAGTGACTGTGGCAAAGGCTACAAAGGAAAACTATTGGGTACTTTCTAAAAGTCAGTATTAGGGATTCTAATGTAATCTGTGATATAGGGAAGATTTTCTTAACAATTGATATGCTTAACAGTAGTTACTTAACACTATTTAATAGAGGGAAAACTATGAACAGGAATTTTATTTGTTTGTTTTAAATTTCTATTTTTAAAATATTTTCCACAATGTACATTTTACTTTTGAAATAACAAAAATGCTATTTTGTTAAAACTTCTTTAAGGATATTGCTGGCAGTTTACTGTTTCTATTGTTTTGAAATCTACTAAGTCTAAAATATTTATTTTTTAATGACAAAACGTCTCAGCAAATAACAAAAGTTTCCTATTACTCTACATAGCTAAAGGTTTCAATTGCATTAGCACCCCAAGAAATAAACATCACATATTGCTTTAACAATTTCTGAAGAATTAAAATGTATTAACATACAACTAAACTAAAATTATACTGCTTCTAATTTAGTATCACACTGGTTTTTAGAAACTTCTGCAGATTTATGCAGTTCCTCGTATCACTGTAAACAGATATCAATAATGTAAGAATGAAAGAATAATACTTTGTTAACAGAATTAGGAGTAGAAACAATCCCAAAATTCTGCAATAAAGAACTAAACCCAACAAGACAATATTACACAGAAGTAATTGAGATATATACATGTTGGGTGAAAAAGAAATCAACCGCAAAAGCACAAGAGGATAAAATAACCCAGCATAACAATACGAAAAAGCCTTGGGTTTGAGCTGACCACCATACATTCGCCACAACAGCACTAAAATGTTACTGTAATCTCAAACTTCATTAATATAATTACCTTAACAAATATTTACTGAGACCCTAAAATGCAACATGTCTTTACTGACAGAATACAGTGATGAGAGCCAGAGAAGGAATAATATCATATTTAAAACTAGTCAAATTATATATGGAATATTAAGTCTATATAATGGAAACGGTTGAAAAAAATAAGAGAAATCTGACCTTCAAAAGGAAAACATTCTAATTTTAATACTGACCTAAAAGAAAGCTCTTAAAACAATTCTTTCATTGTAACAAAATAAATTAATGACTGCTAGGTGACTGCCATTGTTCTAGGCACTTAGGTATAAGTGGAGAACAAAACAGATATTGTCCTTGTCCTCACTCTACTTAGTACTACTGAGTCTATTGAGTACCCTATCACTGGAAGACCTTTAGCAGATATCAAATACTAATCTATCAAGCATATTATAAGAACAATTCATGTACTTTAGGTAAGGGTGAAATAAATAACCTCCGATGCTGTTCCCAAATCTAATGTTTTATATTACTTACTATGGCACTATACCATAAAAGAGTATAATTGTTATTTTAAGATAAACAAATGTCTAATGAGTAAAGTAACAGGCAAACCAACAAATACACACACACACGGGTTTTTTTAATATTTCCTCCTATTAAAACAACCAGCTCAATTCATATGTTCAGCCTTCATAGGCAAACTATTCAAAACCAACTTCAATCCACGTTAAGAAAATCCAACCTCAATTTTTTATTTCATTTCAAATAATTTTCCAGAACTGTGAGAGAATAAATTTGTATTGTTTTAAGTCAAAGAAAAAAATTTAAATCTCCTTACCCTAATGATTATCTTACCCTAGTTAAAATAATTCCAAAGAAATTAATATCTATGATTTCTCTGGGATTTCTTATATTAATCAATATACCTTTCCATGGCTTTAGCTGTATAAGGCAAATGCATTTCAATACTGTGTTCATCTTCATCTGTCTGCAGAGACATGCGTTCAAACATTCCTGTCTTCCATAGTTCTCCGTAAACTAAAGAGATTTCAAAATATAGTAAAACAAATATATTAATGTATATCCTTATCCTGTGACACTCCATCCAGTAACACAAAACTACATGCTTTGGCAAGAGACAGAAGCACCACATAGTTTTATCCTTTGTTGTTTTTTCCTCCCATTTTATTTAAAAAAAAAAAAAGCTCTGTACATACCAGACAAAACAATAATACATGTAATAACTTATTACTCAGCATTTTTGTTACATAGTTACATTAAGTAATAATTTAAATTTTTCATCAGTTCTTTTCATTATATCAAAAATCACATTCAGGTCTAAGCCTTTCCTTAACTTGAATCAGCCATTCTAACAAGAACATAGTTGATTAGAACTCCCACTGAAATATGGAAAAATCTACTTGCACATGAAGTTAATAATACAGTTTTTGAGTTTTGCTTTGCTTTTTAATATAATAAATAGGATTATTATTTCATACCTCAGGTTCTGGCCATAGTAAGAACAGAAAATTCCCTCTAAGAATGCTATTTTCCTCAAAATTAAAAATAAAGCTTGTAGGATAGATTGGAACAAAAATTCACCATAATATTAAAATGATCTAGTAATTCAGACCTTTCTGATGAATTACATTTAAAATTGAATATCGTAAAGTAAATGATGGAATTTAATATGTATAAAAATTATGAGTATTTTTTTTTCTTTATTCATTTTAGAGAGGAGACACAGAGTGAGTGAGAGAGAGAGAGAGAGAAAAAGAGAGAGAGAAAGGGGGGAGGAGCTAGAAGCATCAACTCCCATATGTGCCTTGACCAGACCAATGCAGGGTTTTGAACTGGCGACCACAGTGTTCCCAGGTCGACGCTTTATCCACTGCACCACCACAGGCCAGGCATATATGAGTATTTTTATGTTATAAAACTGAACCAATATTTTGATAACTACATCAAAGTAATGGGTTTGTCAATATCAAAGAAAGAATTACAAGTGGTACTCTAACTTTTTTCTACAAAAATATACCTGATTAAAAATCTTCCATTCCTTTCTTTGGCAGGCTATCCAATACCAAAATTGTCTGAATGTCACAATGAAGTTTTAAAAATTAAGTATGTCCTCTAAAACTAGCTCAGGGAGTAAGGCTAATAAAAATACAGCTTCAATAATAAGATAAATTCTAACAAATTGCTAATACTCCATGATACTTAAAACCCCAAATTACAGAAATTTAGACCTAAAAAAATAAGAAAAGGGTAGGTGGACATTTCCTTTGTAAATGATTTCTTTTACTCTACAGAAGTAACTTTTGTAAAATTTCTTGGAACAATAGGCAGTCAACATACTTAAAATATATTTTGATGAACTGGAAGGACATACACCAAGCCCATAGATAGAGGTGGTTACTGGTGGAATGTAAACTGATTCGGATGAGTTCAGATGAGGAGGAGATTCTGAGTCAGTTGTGGATGATGAACACATGAATATTTGGAACACTATTTTCTATACTATTTTGTATTTTTAAATTATTCTCCCCAATCCTCCAAAAATACTGTGTAAAGTAAAACATTAGTAATGCATTTTTTACTTTACACAATCAATATATAAAATGATTACCCAACTAAATAAAAAATGAGATTTCTATGGAAAAAAAATGAAATCAAAATAGATGGTTTAAAAAATAAAATAGACTTAAGATTTATGTAGCACTTTTCCTTCAGAGTTTCATAACTACAGTCTCATTTTTCCCGTAAAAATCATTTAAGAGAAAATAATGGCATTATCACCATTATTTATATACACAGAGGCAGACTAGCATGGCCAAATCTTTAATCCAGTTGTGATGGCTTCTAATTTCTTGTCTCACAGTACAACGAGCATATGGTACTTTCTTGAATATAAATGCAACCGCTAGTTTCGAGACTAGTGGATCTGACAGATTTTTGTGGTTGGCAGAAAAACTGTGGTTGTCTTTTAAGCATATAAAAAATTTTCTTTGTTTTCACTTTTAGTAGATAAGTTAAAACAAATTTTATTTTTTGAGATATTATTTTAAAATTCATATTTATACTTTAACTTATAATTCCTATTTTTAAAAATACCTTTAGCTGTTTAAAAGCTGGGTAATTTCTATATACTTACTCTTTTGGTCAATACGAAGGTCATATAGAGGTGTCCTATATATATCCACACTGGAAAGTGCACATCGAGAGAGGGGCACATGATGAGAGGGCCCAAGGATGAAAATTCTCCGGCTAGGAGATACACAACAAAAAACACAGAACAATTGCACTTCTCACAAACCTTATTAAATAAAAGAAAAAAGAAAGTAAATCTTTAAAATTACATATAGTACTATTTTCCTTGATTGATTTCACTGCCTACTATTACGTGCTAAATTGTGCTGCTCTAAAATTCCCACATTGAAGTGTCACCCTAGTACATCAGAATGTAACCTTATTTAAAGATAAGGTCTTTAAAGAGGTTAAGTTAAAAGGAGGCCATGATGGTGAAGCCTGAATCTAACAGTGTCCTTGTAAGAAAAGGAAGAGACACCAGGATTACACAAGCACAGAGAGGTGACCATGTGAAGAAGCATCAAGAGGATACACATCTGCAAGCCAAGGAGAGAGGCTTTAAGAGAAACCAAACCTGCCAGAACCTTGATCTCAAACTTATAAACTCCAGAACTGTGAGAAAATAAACTCCTGTAGTTTCAGCTGCCCAGTTTGTGGTACTTTGTTATGGCAGCCCTGGCAAACTAATTATTTGCTCCTCAATTAATTAAGTTAATTTCTTTATCTCTTTTTGTTGGAAGGCCTTTAAAAGAAACATGTGTAACACATAGTAATACCAGTTACTAATTACCTATACAGGAAACCAACTGGCTATGCTTAAACTCATCTCTATATTCACAATAGCTAGAAACTTTTCAGTAACTACAATAACTGAATTTTAAACATTTCAGCTATTAAGTAAAATTTCAAAATTCTAACACATTCTAAACTCGCCTTCTAAGGGCTACTACAATTTTAATAAAAATACATAATAGTATAGGTTCTACAAATCCACGCAAAATATCATGACAAAGAAGCATTCTGATAAACCTATTTTCATATTTCTTCCCTGGCAGAGAAAAAAGGCATCTTGTTGAGAAGAATTCTGTGTAATAAGCTTTCTCTGTTCCCATTTAACTAGAAGTCCTTCTCAAAAACAAAGAAACTTGATTATGTGTTATTTGCACTGTAGGCTAAAGAAAAGAACTGGGATACACTGTAGCCTGAATCATTACAATCCTTTTATCTTGACATCAAGAGTAAAATTAACTTCCTTTCATTTTATATCAAACATTCCTACAATCTAAATTCCCAAACTATCCATTTTCTCTGTTCTCCCAGATTCACATGAACAAAACTTACACACACATACACACACCACACTCACACACAAACTTACTAACCTAAAAGATCAAAATGAAGAGAAAGAAGGAAATATGTAAATGATTGGCTATGTACCTAGAAAATTAAGGGCTACTCATTGCTCATTAATGGATTAAGACTAATCCATGAGCTAGATTCTTTCATATCAAAACTTGCAGGCCAAAGAATGTGTGTGTTGGCAATATATTTATTTTGATAAAATTCTATAACAGCTAAGAAAATTAACCTGTTGTCTGCTGCATGTTATTTGCTTTTTGGAGAGGGTGGTAGATAAGAAAGATATGAACAAGGAAAAATCAATTCTCAATTTAGATCCCAAAACCTCCTCACTATATCACACACAGCAAACATCGAAGACTGCATCCACAGGCCATTTCTAGTGAGAAACATAATCTCTTTCTGTTCCTCCCACCACTGATAATACTCACTTTTTGTCATCACCATTATGATCATCTCAATAACCATTTCAAAAAAAAAAAATCAAATCTATAGATTCTCCCCAAAATTGATAGATTCCCAAATGAACATGAGACATCACTATGTTCTCCTATCTTAACAGCACATAAATATCCCCATGATGTTTGAATTAACATCTAATGTGGGGCATAGATAACAGTAACTCTGAGTATTTAAGTTGCCTTAGGACAAGTATTTATATGAACAAGAATCAAGTATAGGAAAAAGCATCGTTATGTTTGAGGAATACATTTCTATGAAAAGATAGGGGAGAGGGATGAATATTTAAAATCAAGAGTACTCGTGGGAACCCAGGATAATTAAAGTATGAAAAGACTTTTAGAATATCAATCTAAACTTAAGGTTAGATACATTACATAAGTAAGTGTAGCAAGGTCTCACAGTGGCCAAAAGATAAGAAGAACACTACTCCAGAAACAACGATCACAAGTTCAGTTGGAGAGGTCTAACTGACTCCTCGAATACTGACTATTCATTCACCTTGCTCGCCATTTTGTCAGACCCAAGCTTACTGAAGAGATGCAGACTGCTGGGGAAAAGACATCCCTCCAATCTGAATTATCCAACTGTGTATCCAACAGATACTTCCCAATTAGGTAGAAACTCACCCGAAGACAACATGGTGAAGTTCCACACATAGTTAAGAGAGATGATAGGAAAAAAGAAGCTTAGGTCCCATTAACATAAAAACCTTAAAAGTGATATACCCAGAACCAAACCATAAAAGTCAAGGTATCATTGAAGTTTCAAGAAAAAGAGTATATTAAACCAGAAGTAATCACAAATGGGTCTCTGTTAGCTGGGTGCTAACAAAAGGAATACTAATAGTGTAAATTAAAAAATAACAAACTTTCTTTTATTTGTGCAAGATTGCTAAATCCACAAACAGCAAGGCCATCAAAATATTTTAGAGAGAAATTAGGAATAAACACATTAAAAGCAATGCTACTTCCTATTTCCTAAATTCCAAGGTGCTTTGTCTTTAAAGAAGTAAATATTAGCATGTCATCACTGATGTCACACATGTAAAAGAAATCTTTACTATGAAAGAATGGGGGAAAATCAGTAGGCATTCTCTTAGAAGTAAATGTAGTTCACGTATAATACCTCCAGAAAATTCACATTTGCAGAGTTACTTACTGAGTGTCATCTGTGAACCCAATACATAAGTTACCTGAGTGCCCTCATAAATATTCAACCACTTATCCTAAATAATGTAACACAAGTAATTTTTAAAAGGTTTTTCATGGCAAGTGCAGATATTTTAATTAAAAAATACAATGTCACATGGCCCCAAATAAGATCCCTTTTTGTTCTCTTTTCTGCCATGCAAAACTTTCTGAAAGATATGAATCAAGTTACTACTAAGTAACTTGATTGAGTTTATCTTTATTTTATTAAAGTTTTAGTAATGGAAAAAGACTTTGTAACTATACATACGGAAAAGAACTTAATTAAATGTATCCTTTAAAAAATTTTTTAAAGGCCCTGGCTGGATGGCTCAGTGGACAGAGCACTGGCCTGGCACGCAGACATCCCGGGTTTGATCCCTGGTCAGGGCATACATCTGCATCTCTTCCCCTTTCTCTCCCGCTTCTCTCTCCCCCTCTCACAGCCAGTGACAAGATTGGTTCAAGTGTGGGCCTGAGGCACCTAGGCCAAGCACTGGCCTCAGGTACTGGAGATAGCTTGGGTGATTCAAACATGGGCCCTATATGGGGTTGCTGGGTAGATCCCAGTCAGCAGACAAGCGGGAGTCTGTCTCTCTATCTCCCCTCCTCTCTTAAAAAAGAAAAAGAAAATATTTTAAATAGCCAGCCAGGTTGCTAATTTTGAAACATAAATCCTTAAAATGGTTCTAAAATCTCAAATAAACCATCCCCTTTTTGTATTACTCTTCCCCTTGACCACAATACTTTATGTACACTGGTCTTCTTGCACTTCCTTGATGACACAAACAACTTTGCCTACTTCAAAGGCTCCACACGTTCCTTTTGCTTGGCTTAAAAATCATTTCTTCTAAGATGCCTTTCTCAAGGACTTATCCAGACCTTAACTACAATCTAAATCCAATCACCCTGTATCATAACAGTTCTCAAAGTGTGAACTGTGAATTCCTCAAGAGCCTTTCATGAAGTCCACAAAATCAAAACTATTTTCATAATAATACAAAGAAGTAACGTGTCCTTTCCACTGTGATGGTACTTGCACTTCCGTACAAAAGTAAGGCTGGGTAAACCGCTGGCACATCGGAACTACCATCTGGGTAATGGAATCAAGATGTACTAACAGTCATGTATTCTTCACCTATGCTAAGTTTTTCTTTAAAAAAAGAAAAGAGTTTCACTTAATTTCATTAAATCTTAAAATTTGAGTTCAATTTTATAAAAATATTCTGTATGAAAAAATGCATTCATTTTGTAGTAATAAAAGCATGAAGTACTTCTGCATATAGAAGGATGTCTCAAAGGAAAGAATTAGTATGACTGAGTTGTGAGCTGAATGATTTTTTTTATGAAACACAATTTTTACATTAAAAAATGGCTGTAGACAAATTACGGTTATTCCAATTTAGGTAGCTGGTAGAAATTTTCTAAGATAAACAAAATGAGCCTGCCACCTCAAAGAAAACATTTGACATATTTGTTGCCAATCACAAAATTGAAGCTTTCAAGTGAAAATTAAACTTTTGCAAAACTTCTATCCCTGTGAAATTGACAGCTTCTCAATAATTAAAGATTTTTCTGATGAAATTAGTGGTGATATTAACAAATGATTTTCTGACACTGTATGATAAATGTCCACATTTGAAAAATCTACATAACTCAATAAACAGATACTTTCCAAATGTTCCATGCAAGATGGTACAAAAATCATGCAAAGGTAAAAAGATCCCTTTAAAGGGCAAGACAGTACAAAAGATGATCCTGGTTGACAGGTAGAAAATGGATTCCTGTGAAAGCTCAGAATGGAAACTAATGGTATAGAATTCAACCTTCTCTCTTAGAGAAAGTTACATTTATTATTTTTCTATACTCCTCATAGTTCCCAAAAGTTTCTCACATTTTCTCAAAGGACTCTGATGACACTGCAAATCTCAGAGAGGGGCACTTCCAAGATAATATGACTGTCTATTATTTTTAACACACAGACCTTCAAATTTATCTATTCAGAATTCAATTATTATATACTAATTATAAAAAATAAGCTGATTATATCATCATCTATCATTTGTCTCTCTTTTTACTAACCTCCTTCATCATTTTCTTAGTCCTTGGTTCTCTTTCCTTTTTATTCTTTTATCTTCCATTCTCATTTTTCCATCTACTTATTTAACACGAGCTTTCCACTTCTACCAATATTGGCTCTACATCTCTCTATGTATTATTCTAAGGCCAAATTTAATTTCCAATACATCATCATCAATAAAAATTCTGCCAAATAGAAAAAGATTTGTAAAAAGCTGTTACACAAACTAACCTTAACAACAGCTGGTTTACAGGTAGGTCCAGGGTCAAATAAAGGAAACTTCTAATTTCTATTTGTTTTCATTCATGAAATAATTTAGCTAAAATTGTATATTAAACATGAATCAAGAAATATTTGTTTATGATGTCCCTCAAATCATCAAATATAAGGCAGGGCTAACCAAAATCTCATCAATCTGGCACATTATCATTTTACTTATGATTTAAAAGTTACTAAAAACAACTTTCAGCAAAGGTATGACAAAATGTGCAGAACACACTACATAAAACAAAAAAGAGCAGCTTTATTGTTTTAAAAAAAATTGAACAAATTGCTTAAAGGAGAAAGAATAGGCTGTGGGTAAGATTTTCTTTTTAAACTCACAGCTGCTCTGAGTTACTTTTCAGTGATGATGCTTCCTCTCTACTAGTATAAATGTACTACTGTTACAAGTACTACCACTAACAACCAACATTAAACAGAACAGATAACTGATTTTATCTATTTATACAGTGTATATGCAACTAGCAATACAGACTGGACCCTGATACTGATTCACATGTAGTAAATTAACTATTTAAATAAAATGCAGAAAATTAAGTAATTTGGGTGGCTATTTCCAACAGAAATTTTTGAAAGTTGTCATCTCTGTTATTTTAGAAATTAGTATTAGCTTTTTAAAGTTCACACGTTTCTCATTTTCGAAAGTAGTATACTACTCAGTCTCAATTTGCCAGAAAGATGTTTATAAAGCTAATTTCAGATATGACATTAAATTATTAAATGCTTATATCAGGGGTTGGGAACCTATGGCTCGCGAGCCAGATGTGGCTCTTTTGACGGCTGCATCTGGCTCGCAGACAAATCTTTAATAAAAAAATAATGTTAAAAATATAAAACATTCTCATGTATTACAATCCATCCACTCATTTCCTACCGCTCATGTTCATGATTGCGAGTGGCTGGAGCCAATCACAGCTGTCCTCTGGGACAACACCAAATTTTTATTGGATAATGTGTAATGTACATGGGTCATTGTATGGCACTCACGGAATTACGTTTTAAAATATGTGGTGTTCATGGCTCTCTCAGCCAAAAAGGTTCCCGACCCCTGGCTTATATGCTTCAAACACCATATGAAATACAGTCAGATTCTAAAATAATTCAGGTACCTTATTCTCTCAATGAAAATGTATTCTTCTTTCATTAACCACAACTTAATAAGTACTATAAATAATTTTAAATTACAAAGTGATTAAAAAGAATAAAGTGCTCTGCATTTTTCTTAAAAATGCTCACCACCAAGTTTACAAAGAAAAATTTTAAAACCAAAATATTTAACTGTTAGTGTTCTTGGACCTAATTCCAACGTATGTGTGTTGGGTGAGGGTGTTTTCGACACCTCCAAAAAACAATTCTTGGACACTCTGCCTGGAGATATTATCAGATTCCATAAGTTATGAGTTTGGTCCTACAAGACTGTCCCTAAACCCCCCATTCAGATGCAGTCAGAAGCCCAGGTTGTAACCTGTACTTCTGTCCAATAGGCTGTATATATCAGGTTCCCGTGACCCCCACCGCTTGGGTTCAATTAATTTGCAAAGCGGCTCACAGAACTCAGAGAAACATTTTACTTACAAAACCACTGATTTATTATGAAAGGATATAACACAGGAACAACCAGTTAGAAGAGATGCCTAGGACAAGGCCTGGGGAAAGGGAGTGGAACTTTCATGCCCTCTTCAGGGTGCCACACTCCCTTAGATCTCACCAACCTGAAAGCTCTCTGAACCCAGTCCTTTTGGACATTTATAGCAGCTTCATTACATAGTGATGACTTATTAAGTCACTGGGCACTAAACTGATTCAACCTCCAGGTTCTCCCCACTCCCCAGAGGTCAGGAGCGGGACAGAAAATTTCCACCCCCTCATCATATCATTGGTTCTCCTGGCAACCAGCCCCTATCCTTAGATGAAATCCAAAAGTCACTTCACTAAACCTTTCTATAACAAGAGCCATCTTTATCATACTCAACACTTAGAGAATTTCAAGGCTTTTGGGGACCTATGAGTCAGGAACTATGAACTAAAACCAAATATATATGAAAAATACATTTTGGTCATCTGCAAGACCAAATATATATTTCTTATAAATCACAATATCACATTAACCTTCTAACATTTCCAGAACTAAACATTTTACCAACCAAAGGAAAGGTTAAAAACTAAATGTTCAGACAATGAAAAATAGTATTAAAGTTTCCTGTAACCTATAAGATATAATCAAATTTATAAAAAGTAAAATTCCTGATGAAATAGAGAATAAGTATGCAAAACAAATTATTTCTACAATGACAAAGCAATTATGATATAATTCCCAGCATTATTCTAACTCTATTACTTACGTAATAGATGGATCCACTTGTTTGTAAGCATGAGCAGCACAAGACCCACAGTACGTATATCCTGCATGGCTACAAAACAAAATATTTTTAAAACTTAATCAACAAATTAAAAAACAAAGATATTCTGAAAAACTTTTGAAAGAAATATAACTATGGCAAACATAACAACTGAACGTATATATTAAAAAGCGATGTAACTAATAATGAAACTTCTAAACAATAATTAAAAAGATAACTTCTGTATTCTGATTTTAAATTTTAAAAAGTATTCTGTAATTATTTTGGTTGAAAGAAAAGATAAATTTGGAGATATTCAAGGCTTACACAAAGCTGCTAATGTAACACTGATGATAATTAGTTTTTTTCACTCCATTTCAATATCATTAACAGACTACATAACAATGATAAGACCAAGAACAAGTCAAATCAGACCAAAAAAAAAAATACCTTTCAACAACCCACTTCCCTCTGTGTCTTCAGTGCTAAAACAATTGACTTGGCCTTCTGTGTATTATGCCTTTCATTTCCTCCCTCCACAACACATGCCTTTCATCCTCTGCTTTCAGCATTAGCTTGGGTCTCTTATCACCAGGGAATGACTGAATCTGGAACTCATTTTTCCTTCTTGACTCATTAAAGTTATGTGAGCCTAGAAACATTTGCCTTACTGCTTTCTTATTAGTGGGTGGTTTGTGATAAATGTTTAACAACTGGTTCTACAGAAAAAAAGTGTGTGTGTATAAAAATATGTATCTATACATATGTAAATAAGCTTATAAATTTTACTTAAACAATATGTACCACATATTTACAAATAATAAAAAAATGTAATACTCTTATTGCAAATTCCACATAGTCAATTAACTGTCACAGAATGTTTTCACTAATTTTAGTTTAGCTCTTTATTCATAGCCAAGGGATGGCTGCAACTGACAGGAGTGAAACAATGACCTCACTCATTCAACAATGACTTGAATGACTTCTTTACTGATTAGATAAGTTTTCAAATACTAAGTAACTATTTCCTTCCTCACTTTTTTGTGCTATTCATAATGTAAAGGCTACAGACACAACATAATTTTATGTCTAATTTGCATTATTAACCTTTCCCCATTACTTCTTACTTTTGTATCTTACAATACAAAAATCAACAAAAAGAATAATGCCCTGATGTGTAGTATTAATTTGTCACTTATGTGGAGTAAATTGTTCCCCACCAGGGCCAATTTTAAGATGCCCAGTAACATAAAAAGACAGAACACAGTCTTGGAGAAAACATTTATAAGCATGTGTCTGACAAAGGATTTATATCTGAATACTTTATAAATATAAAAACAAATAATCCAATACTTAAAAAAAATAGCAGCCCTAGCCAGTTGGCTCAGTGGTAGAGCACTGGCCCAGAGTGTGGAAGTCCCTAGTTCCATTCCCAGTCAGGGCACACAGAAGAAGCATCCATCTCCTTGTCCACCCCTCCCCCTGTTAACTTCTTTCTCTCTGTATCTCTCTCTTCTCCTCCTCTCCTGCAGCCATGGCTCAGTTAGAGTGAGTTGGCCCCTGACGCTGAGGATGGCTCCATGGCCACCGCCTCAGGTGCTAAGAAATGTCTCCTGTAGCAACAGAGCAACACCCCAGATGGGCAGAGCATTGACCCCTAGTGGGCTTGCCAGGTGGGGAGCATGCAGGAGTCTGTCTCTGTCTCCCCTCCTCTTACTAAAAAGAAAAAAAAAGTAACTGTTTTTGTAACATTGATTGCACAATATGAATGTACTTAACATTGTACTGAACTTAATATAAATGGTTAAGATGGTAATTTTACATGTATTTTACCACAATTAAAAAAAAATTAACAGGAAAGTATACGAGCAGGTAACTTTATCAAAGAATACACTGGGATTGCAAATAAGCACATAAAAGAATGCTCACCATCATTTAGTCATTAACGAAAGGCAAATTAAAACAAAAATGAGCCTGACCTGTGATGGTGCAGTTGATAAAGAATCAACCTGGGAACACTGAGGTCGCAGGTTTGAAACCCTGGGCTTGCCTGGTCAAGGCACATATGGAAGTTGATGCTTCCTACTCCTCCCCCTTCTCTCTCTCTCTCTCTCACTTTCTTTCTCTCTCTCTCTAAAATGAATAAAGTCTTCAAATAAAAAATAAATAAAAAATGAGCTACCAATAAACACCCACTAGAATATGTAAAATTAAAAAGAGTGACCATACCAAGTATGGCAATGATGTAGAACTGAAACTCAATCTGTACTTGTAGAAATGTAAAACAGGCCAACTACTTTGGAAAACAGTTTGGTAATTTCTTTAAAAGTTAAACACACTACTATCCCACTTCTTAAAAAAAAAAAAAGACAATGTGTCCACACAAAAATTTGTACACAAATGTTCATTCCAGTTTTATTTGTAATAGCCAAAAACTGGACACAACTAAATGACCCACAAAAGGTGAATGAATAGCCTGACCAGTAGTGGTGAAACAGACAGAGTCGACCTGGGATGCTGAGGTCCTATGTTCAAAACCCCAAGGTCACTGGTTTGAGCGCAGGGTCACTGGTTTGAATGTGAAATCATCAAAAAGGATCCTATGGTCACTGGCTGAATGAACCCGGGATTACTGGCTTGGCTTAATCTCCTCTCTACCAGGTCAAGGCATGTACAAGAAGCAATCAATGAACCACTAAAAGGCAACTATGAATTGGTGCTTCTCATCTCTCTCTTTCCCCACCAACCCCTCTCTCCTTCCCAAAATAAAGGTGAATGGATAAACAGAGATATATCCATGAAACAGAATACTCTTCAGCAATAGAAAAGAATAAACTACTAACACACTCAAAATAATTATGCTCAAATTATATAAAGGTCAATAAAGAAATATGCTGAGAGGAGCTAGACAAAAAAAATTCATACTATATGATTCCATTTAAATAACTCTAGAAAGCAAAAACTAATCTATACTGATAGAAAATATATCAGAAGATGTGGAAGAAAATTACAAAAGGGCACAAGGAAACTTTTGAGGATGTTGAATATGTTCATTACCTTAACTGTGGTGGTAGTTTCACAGGTGTATATATATTTCAAATTTATTAAACTGTACACTACATATATGCAGCTGTATGTTAATCATACCACAATGACACTCTTTTTTTTAAATGACCTTCATCTGAACTAGCTTAAGA
The DNA here is from genome assembly GCA_037038555.1 of Rhynchonycteris naso. Classification (NCBI taxonomy): domain Eukaryota; kingdom Metazoa; phylum Chordata; class Mammalia; order Chiroptera; family Emballonuridae; genus Rhynchonycteris; species Rhynchonycteris naso. The sequence goes on along the minus strand of CM072998.1, from coordinate 201,865,552 downwards.
TGTGAATGTAGAAGATTCACATAAGTCAATCACAGCAATACAAGATAGCAATGTGCTTAATTAGGAGTTAAGGTATACAGAACATAGAGAAGCACACTGAAATCACCGAGGACTTTATTGGTCAGACACTAATCACTGTACCCAAGGGAGCCTATTAAGTTGCCCGATATAGTAATATTCTGACAACACGGTTCGTCTTAGCCAGAAGGAAGTGCACATTGTTTTAGAGCCCAGCAAATAAATTTTTGCTATCATCCTGCACTGATCTTGATACTTGAGCTTATCAGGGGCTCTATTTTATCTGGTTGTGTCCCCAGTCTTCCAGAGCTCAAGACTCCAATACTGACTGCTTCAGATTCCTGACACCTGTTCTTGATCTTAACATTACTGGCTCCCCCTTGTCAATTCAAAAACATGCTATCTTGCCTAGCCATGTGGACCTGAAAAAACCCATCTGATCCACCTGGATCTGCTCTGATCTGTCTCAAAACCAAATTATATTCTAGATTTTCGACACTTCTTTGCTCTCAGTTGTCACTCATTTCCTATCTCTACACTTCCTATCCTTGTACCTTAAACTGGTCCTTCCATCTTGGATTTGTTTTTCACACTTTAATTCCCATTTCCCATTTTTGAACTTAAAGCCCTGACCACCATACTCTAATCTCTAAATCAGGGGTGCTCAATACGTGGATCCTGATCTACTGGTAGATCACGAAGGAAGTGTGGGTAGATCGCGCATAACATTAAAAAGACATTTGTCTTTTGATTGGCATACAGGGTAGCCAATCTGACGTCTGAACTTTTGACATCCTACGCATGCGCGTTAAACCACGCTAACTTGTTCAGTTACATTGCTGCATAGTTAACCTTCAATTTATTTAAACTAAATACAACAAAGGGTATAAAAATGAGTGCCGTAGCTGGTCCGAGTAAGACACCTAAAACCTACCACTATGGGAGGGAATTTTTTTCACTATGTCATATTCTAAGTGTGTTTGCCTCATCTGTCTGTGTGCCATTGCTATTCCAAAGAAGGGAAATGTGGAGCGGCTTTTTCGGACTGTTCATAAAAACTATGACATTGACTTTCCTCTGAAAAGAGAGCTGAGAAGGAGAAAGGTGAAAGAAGAATACACAATATTAAATAGTAATAATAGTAACTTAAATAATGATAATATAGAAGAAATAAATTTATGTTTTGCATTTTTATTGTAGGTAGATCATTTTGACTTGGTCATCTTATAAGTAGCCTGCGAGCTGAAAAAGTGTGGGCACCCCTGCTCTAAATCAATGTGTCTCTTTAGTCCATCTTTTCCAGTTTTACCAATCCTGTTCCTACACAGTTCTTTTAATGCAAATCTTTTCTTCATTTAATTATTCATTTTTTAGAGAGGGTGAAGAGAGAGAAAAAGAGAGTGAGAGAGAGCAAGGAGGAGGAACAGGAAGCATCAACTCCCATATGTGCCTTGACCAGGAGAGCCCAGGGTTTTGAACTTGTGACTTCAATGTTCCAGATCAATACTTAATCCAATGTACCACCACAAGTCAGGCCCCAAGCTCAGTTCTTAAACATCAGAAAGTCTTCTTAGAAGCATTAGATTCCTAAAGTATGGGAAGGACAGAATAATAAGAATAGAATGGCAAGGGCATGAAGGAAGGGCATACAGGCTGGAGAAAGAACACGAACAAATGTACAAGAGTATGATGTAGATGAAAAAATATGAGACTGGCCTGGGTAGAAGAAGACAGTAATGCTAAGCCAGAGTCAAAGAAGAGTCGGGACTTGATAACACAAGTTCCTGAAAAACTATTGTATGCTCTTAAGCAGGGGAGTGACACTTTGAAACTTTTTTGTTAGTCTAGTACTGAAAAACATGAGCACAAAGGAAACATTTAGGAGCCAGCAGTGTTAAATAAAGCTCTCTTGGCAACTATGGGATGAGGTAATAAGGTCATAGTCTGAACAGTGTCAGTAGTAGTAGGAAATGAGAAATGAATGCTCTAGAGTCTAAAAAGAAAAACTGACATATCTTAGTGACCAAGTAGGTACAGGAAGATGAGGAGGAAGAGGATAGTTATAATGGTAATAACTAACATTTACTGAGTGCTCACTATGTGTAAGGCACTCTTTTATGTAACTCCAAGCATTAAGTCACTTCATCTTCACACCAATACAATGAGATAGGAATTACTATTTTCCTCATTTTATAGAAGAAACTAAAGAAGGAAGGTTAAGAAATTTTCTCAAGGCCTCAAATGGCAAGTCCACCCGAGGACTTGAAGCCAGACAGTAAAGCTCCAGAATCCATCCTTAACAACCATAAGAAACCCTTTCATATTTGAAAGAACAAGGTAATGAGTCCATGAAGCAGGAAAATTAAAAACCTAAAACCTGGATGAATACTTACAGATCATATATCCTAGAAGACTACAGAGAAAGATGACAGTTTTGAAAACATAATCAAAATAAATATGTTTTATAAGAAAACTCATATTTCATTTCAATCTTTATGAAGTTGAAAACTTAGAAGTCTACTTGAAGAATAGATAAAATAGTTGTGAAGAGCAGAAGTCTTCATTTGGAGAGGGAATGCATTGTGGAGTATTAAAAAAAAACATCATTGGCCCTAGCCAGTTGGCTCAGTGGTAGAGCATCAGCCGGGCATGTGGATGTCCTGGGTTTGATTCCTAGCCAGGGCATACAGGAGAAGCACCCATCTGCTTCTTCATCCTTCCCCCTTTCCTTTCTATCTCTCTCTTCCCCTCCTGCAACCAAAGCTCCATTAGAGCAAAGTTGGCACGGGCGCTAAGGATGGCTCCATGGCCTCTGCCTCAGGCGTTAGAATGGCTTTGGTTGCAACAGAGCAATGCCCCAGATGGGCAGAGCATCGCCCCCTAGTGGGTATGCTGGGTGGATCCCGGTCAGGCATATGCGCAAGTCTGTCTCTCTGCCTCCCCACTTCTCACTTCAGAAAAATACATTAATAATAACAATAATAAATAAAAATAAAATATATATCATTAAGTATACCGCCTCTCTTAACCTCCATCATGAGGAACTCTAATTCATGAAAGGACCAAGATCATAGTCAAAGCAGAGAATTTCTAATACTTTCCTTTATCCTGGCACCCAGGTATATGGTATCGAAGAAAGCCACAGTAATTATTACCAAATCTCACCACTGAACCTCTCTGTTCCTGCCCCCTTCTCTTGCTAATAGAACTTGTGATTCTATATTTATGTGGAAACAAGGTTTCATTAACCCTTTGAGTAGTACGAACTTCATTAACCCTTTGAGTAGTACGAACATTCATGTACGTCCTTGTGCCTCCTGATCATCCAGAGTACGATCGTACAAAATTTTTATTTTAAAAATGTGTAAGGCAACATTAGAAAAAGGCAAATGTATTCTTCTTGTTTCCATAAATTGGTTATCAAACAAACATGATTTTAAGTTAATAAAACTGGAACTAATTTCACTTTTTTAAAAAAGAAAACTCACTCCCGGGGATCAGAAAGCATGAAAAAAACTCACTACTCAAAGGGGTCAGGAACCAATCCTAATAAAGGAGGCTTCACCAGGGAGCATCTAGGGCTTTTTTCTTTGGTGCCTAACAGCCAGAAGACCAATAAAATCTTGAGCTCTATAGATACTTGAGTATGTATCAGAAAAGTATGTCCCCGTCAGACTTTTAAATCTATAAAATCCTTACTACAAAATCATCCCTGCTAGCTTTTTCTGGTCGCCCTGACTCCCAGTGTAACTTTTCACAAAGACAAATACAAAATTTATTTTAATATTTACAATTAGTCATTAGGCTAAACCATGCCTCTAAAAACTGATCCTTTTTTTTAACAGGGAGTACTTTAGCTTCTCCCTTTACTCCTACACAGCAGACTTTTCTACCAGAAAGTCCAGCTCCTAACTGTCCAGAATGTCTGTGCCCCCACAGAGCTTCAATTAAATGAGGATACAAGGCCATTGTCCATGATCATTCACTGGATAAGAGACAGCTTCCCACAAAGCAACCCTGCAGTATGGCACAATTTAAATTCCTATGTCAGGAAAATTACCAATTCCTACATGACATGGACTTTCACTTGTTCAGTCTCAGACTGCCAAGATATAGGTGAACAGTGTAAACTGTGAATGCCAAGAGTTTACCACATGTTCCATCAGAGGCTTTTGATCAAAGAGGATATGGGGCATAATAAAAGAGTGCTTACTTGGATTCAACAGTCAGGTTCTCATACTCCTAGTTCTACTTAATGGCAGCAAAAATGCAAAATAAAAAGATTGGACTGGATGAAATGAAAAAATTGGACCAAATGAAATAAGCAGACCTCTAGTAATATGAAAAGTCTGTAAGATCTACTAAAGCTAAAGTATGACTCAGCAAGCTAGAAATTTAATTTTAAAACACCTGTGGGTTTTTTTTATTTTATTCATATTGTCTTTAGCTGTACAAAAGCTTTTTAGTTTGATATAGTCCCATTTGTTTATCCTGTCTTTTATTTCATTTGCCTGTGGAGATAAATGAGCAAATATATTGCTTCGATAGATGTCGGAGAGTTTACTGCCTATGTTTTCTTCTAGAATGCTTATGGTTTCACGGCTTACATTTAAGTCTTTTATCCATTTTGAGATTATTTTTGTGCATGGTGTAAGTTGGTGGCCTAGTTTCATTTTTTTGCAGGTAGCTGTCCAGTTTTCTCAACACCATTTTATTAAAGAGACTGTCTTTACTCCACTGTATGCTCTTACCTCCTTTGTCAAATATCAATTGTCCATAAAGATGTGGGTTAATTTCTGGGTTCTCTGTTCTGTTTCATTGATCTATATGCCTGTTCTTATGCCAGTACCAAGCTGTTTTGAGTACAATGGCCTTGTAGTATACCTTGATATCTGGAAGTGTGATACCTCCCACTTTATTCTTCTTTTTCAAGATTGTTGAGGCTATTCATGTTCTTTTTTGGTTCCATATGAATTTTTGGAATATTTGTTCTATATCTTTGAAGTATGTCGTTGTGGGAGAACATATTCAACAATACATCTGATAAAGGGTTAATAACCAAACTTTATAATGAACTTGTAAAACTCAACACCAGGAAGACAAACAATCCAATAAAAAAATGGGCACAAGAAATGAATAGACACTTCTCCAAAGAGGACATACAGGTGGCCAATAGGCATATGAAAAAGTGCTCAACATCACTAATCATTAGAGAAATGCAAATTAAAACCACAATGAGATACCACCTCAACACCAGTCAGAATGGCACTCATTAACAAAACAACACATTATAGGTATTGGCGAGGATGTGGAGAAAAGGGAACCCTCCTGCACTGCTGGTGGGAATGCAGACTGGTGCAGGCACTGTGGAAAACAGTATGGAGATTCCTCAAAAAATTAGAAATCGAACTGCCCTTTGACCCAGCTATCCCACTTATAGGAATATATCCCAAGGACACCATATCACCAACTGAAATAAAGAAATGCACCCCCATGTTTATGGCAGCATTGTTCACAATAGCAAAGAGCTGGAAACAGCCCAAGTGTCCATCAGTGGACGAGTGAATTAAAAAGCTTTGGTACATATATACAATGAAATACTATGGCTCCATGAAAAAGAAGGAAATATTACCTTTTGCAACAATATGGAGGGACCTGGAAACTATTTTGTTGAGTGAAATAAGCCAGGCAGAAAAAGAAAAATATTATATGACCTCACTCATTTGAGGAATCCAAGGAACATTGAGAACTGAGGAAAGGAATTGAGACAGAGGAGGGATCAAAGGGACCAGAGGAAGAGGGGATGATAGGGTGGGATAAACCTGAAGGGAAGGGGGTAGGGCGTCGTAGGGACGGGGGTAAGGGAGATGTTGAGGGGAATATTGGGGAGGGGGGATGCAGTCGGGGTCACCCTAGAATCTATGTAAAAACAATTAATTAAATAAGTTTAAAAAATAAAATAAAACACCTGTGAACATACGGGATCAGCCTGAACGACAGTTGGTGCTGAACCATTTGCAGAAGCAGCAGCCTCCACAAGTTCTCTCTGCATTTTATTTTGCTGCACTGAGCCTTTTATTATTTTCTTTCAGAGGCACTGTTCAATGGCCCTCAAGATTCCTGCTTTAATAAAAAATACTAGTGGATGAGTATATCTACCCAAAATGCCCAGGTTAGACAATTATTCAGAATACTTTATTTTTACAAAATGGAATCTCACAAACATTAAGTAAACAATATGAGCTAAAGAAAGTTATTAAAATTATTCAAATCAAACAAGAATACACTAACCACAATGTTGCATATCTAGATATTGTACTGCTAAAATATATATAGGATTTCAGATGTTGCCACGAATAGCCTACTGCTTAATATAAACAAGGATGAGAAAGAAATAATTGCACACCTCTAGTAACTTCGATTTAATACATAATGTATGAAGATTCATTGTCTCACAACACACAATGGTAGAGCTCTACAGGTAAGCTTAACTATACACAAACCGGTCTTCTATTGAAATGTTTCTTACCCGTCAAATTTCTTAAACTAGTTTTTTTTGTTATTTTTATTTTTCTTAAGTGAGAAGCAAGGAGGCAGAGAGACAGATGGACTCCCACATGTGCCCAACCAGGATCCACCTGGTATGCCCACTAGGAGTCAGTGCTCTGCCCATCTGGGCCATTGCTCCATTGCAACTGGAGCCATTCTAGTGCCTGAGGCAGAGGCCATGGAGCCATCCTCAGCACCCGGGCCAACTTTGCTCTAATGGAGCCTTGGCTGCGGGAGGGGAAGAGAGAGAGAAAAGAGAAAGAGAAGGGTGGAGAGGCAGGCAGATGGGCACCTTTCCTGTGATCCCTGGCCTGGAATCAAACCCAGGACTTCCACACACCAGGCCGATGCTCTACCACTGAGCCAACCAGCCAGGGACTAAACTAGTTTTTATATTAAAAGTAATACATGTACACAATAAAAAAGTTAAATAAAGAACAGTACACAATGGAAAGTGAAAGCATATTTTATTCCATACTACTCCTAGTAATTAACTACTAACAAGTTAAAATTTATTTTAAATGTATTAAGGGGGCTTCACAGTCATAGTACCTGCTATATAGTAAAAAATAAATAAGCCCCTTCCCCAATTATCTGATTATATTTTCATATTCAGTAAGCGGTTTCTTAAATGATGCATGCCTGTATTGCTCTATTCTAAGGGTTGCTAAGCTATTCCTGCATACTGCAAGACAAACAATACTTTAGGCACTAAGATGTCTAGCAGTCATGATAGAAAGGTTTTTGGAACTCCTAGTTCATGAGATCATTTAAATATATATCCCTGGGACACATACTATCTTTTGAAATTCAAACAAAGAATATTTTTAATCAAATTATTCTGAATCCCCCAAATGTGCCTGCCTATATGTCATATAGGTTAGAATTCATTAAGATTGATGGCCCTCACCAGGTAGCTCATTTGGTTAGAGCAATGTCCCAAAGCACTGAGGTTACTGCGTTCAATCCCCAGTCAGACTACATATAAGAACAGATTGATGTTCTTATCTTCCTCTGTCCCTTCCTCTCTCTCTAGAATCAATAAAATAAACATTTTAAAAAATTGATCAACAGTTAAAAAGATTGATCAACAGTTGGTTTACAAGTCAATATTTATTCTTAATGACATCATCCTATTTAATCTACATCAATATAAAAGTGAGCAATCTGTTTAAGCATTTTAAAAAGTGCTATCTAGGTTCAGAGTTTTCTTTTTTTAAGGTTCCCCTTATATGATGTATACCTATAAAAAAAAATCTAAGAAGAGCTGGTTCCAGAGAACTAGAATTTATAAAATTTAAGGTATGTTTTTGATAGAGTTGATTTGAAATAATGTAGAAATCTTAAAATTTTAAGTTTTCTACTTACTATATAAGCATATTCTTACAAAAAACCTTCATGCCTATATATCAATAAAATATTTGTTGTTACTCTTCTACCTCAAAAAAAAAAGTAACTGCAAAGGAAAACAATTACTTCTGGAAACCATATAATAAGATACATGCCTGTAATTGTCTATATATGCATTAACATAAAAAGTCAGTTATATAACAGAAACATATACACCAAAGCCAAAATTATTTTCAAATATCTATTTTAAAACTTATGGTAACCTGGAAATCTTTTACAAATCAATATATTTGTAACATAGGCTAAAACATTTCATTTCCCAGGCTACTGCCAAGGGTTTCAATTTTAAACTACAAGAAAGAAACAAATCTAGCTACTTTTTCATGAATAACTAACTTCAACTTAATTATATGTTGATTCACCTCTGTCCCCACATTTAGAACAAGTTTTAACTAGGAAGGTAGCATACCATAATAGTCAAGCACCAGCAAAGTAATCAGCAAGACAATACAACCTAACTCATGATAGAGATCCACTGTTTCTCAACCAATCAAGATTCTCACTTATACAAACTTCCCCTCTTACTCCTGTATCAATTTTTCTTTCTCTGCTGGGTCATTTATTTATTTATTTATTGACAGAGACAGCGAGAGAGTCAGAGAGAGGGATAAATAGGGACAGACAGATGGAAACGGAGAGAGATTAGAAGCATCAATCATTAGTTTTTCGTTGTGACACCTTAGTTGTTCATTGATTGCTTTCTCATATGTGCCTTGACCACGGGCCTTCAGCAGACCGAGTAACCCCTTGCTCGAGCCAGCGACCTTGGGTCCAAGCTGGTGAGCTTTTGCTCGAACCAGATGAGCCCATGCTCAAGCTGGCGACCTCGGGGTCTTGAACCTGGGTCCTCCGCATCCCAGTCCGATGCTCTATCCACTGCGCCACCACCTGGTCAGGCTCTGCTGGGTCATTTCATCAGCTTTATAACACTTTACAATCTTCCATTTTGAATAAAAATTCTCTTCTGACACTATATTCCCACTGTCATGTTTCCTTAATTTACAGCAAAATTCCTCATAAAAAGAACGATATTCACAATCTTCATTTCACTCTCAAAATTCCTACTTGAACCCACACCAATCATGCATTTATACCTGCCACTCCAAAGAAACTGTTCTTATCGAGGTAACCAGTAATGGCGACACTGCAAAATCCAATGATGAATTCTTGGTCTTTATTTTATTTACCCAATTGGCAGAATTTGACACCACTGATCCTTTTTTCCTCCCTGACACATTTTTCATCCTTTGTTTCCTAGTGACACCACTCACCCTCACCCTTGGTTTTCCTTCTTGCTCACAGGTCCTCCTTCAGTATCTCCTTTGTAAATGCTCACCTTCATCCTGCCCTCTAAATAAAGCTGGCTTGCCTAAGGGGCTTAGTCCTTGAACCTCTTCTCTATATTTTATTTCCTAGGCAACTACAGCCTGTGATATATACACCAAGACAGCCTAGCCCTTCTCCCCTGTACTACAGATTCATGTATCTAGCTGCCCATTTGACACCTTCACTTGGATAACTAATAGGCATCTCATCATTAACACAATCAAAGTCAAATCCTAGAGCCTACATAAACACTTCTACACCCACCTCCACCAGTTTGCTCCTTATCAGTATAAAAACAATTCCATCCTTCCATTTTCACAAGAGCTTGACTCTTCTTCTATTTTATTGGTTCTTACCTTCAAAATATATCCAAAAATAAACTGCTTCTCATCACCTTCACCACCAGCCTTAATCAAAGCCACTGTGTCATCTCTATTCTGTACTAGTGTAATAAGCCTCCTAAATTGGACATCCTGTTCCCATAAAACAGAACATCCATACAGCAGGCAAGAGTAATCCTTTCCAAACCTAAGTCAGATCATGTCACTTTTCTACTCAAATTTCTCATGATTTGCCATTTCACTTGATATAAAAAACCAAAGTTTTTAAGCTAGCCTACAAAGCCTCTCCTTGGAGTGGCCCCTGCTGCCTATTTCATCCCTTACTCTTTGGCTCACACATGCCACTGCAGCTACACAGGCTTCCTTGCTTTTCCCCAAACACACTAAGAATACCCTGGAGCCTTTGTGCTTGCTATTCCCCATCCTAAAACCCTCCTTCCCTGGGGATCTGCATAACTTCTTTCTTACATCATTTAGGTTCAAATGTTACCTTATCAGGGAGACCTATTACTATCCTATATAAACTAGCAAGTCCCTCATGTTGTCACTCTCAATCCTCTTATCTGCTTTATTTTTCTTCTTAGCACTCATCAGCACCTGACACAGAATATAATTAATTATTTACTGTTTGTCTTCGCTGGGTACTAAAATACAAGCACTATGAGAGAAGTGATTTTGATTTATTCAAAGAGCATCACAAAGAAGAGGACCTGGCATTTAGCCTGGTACATATTTGCTGAATGACTAAATAAATAATTGAAAGTCATTATGCTGAAAGTTTTATAAAGATTAGCTCATTTAATCATCAAAATGTGGAAGTACTATTATTATTCCAATTATACTAATGAGACAAAGGCACAAGAAATTAAATAACTTGTATGTCACAAAATTTGTAAGTGGTACAGTCAGTCCCCTGTGTCTATTAAACAAGATCAAGTTTAAAACATACAATGGAGTACTTAACAAAATGTTTGGCACATAGAATACCTAACATTTACAGAATACTTATCTCATGCCAAACATTAATATAGGTTATGTGTAGTTACCCATTTAATTCTCATATTGTTTAATAAATGGTTGCTTTTATAATTTTCACTAGTATTTATCAGGGTACCAACCTTGACTCATAGAAGTCATAAAAGATGCTGTTGTGAGAAGAAACTCCACAAACTCCAACTTTTACTCTTCTCAGAAAAATGTTAACATGTGCTTAAAAAACAATGTGTTTTGAATATTAGCACTGGAAACCAAATTAAATTTAACTGAAGTCATATCATAAACAGACACATCATGAACTACATATTTGCTATCTCTCAGTTCTACGAAGCCCTCTAACATCCAAAGTCAAAAAATTCAGATTTTCATTGCAAAAGAAATCTAACCCACCAGCAAAATTCCAGTTGCTACTCCATATTGCACCATATTATGGTTAATGCATTTTTTCATTATAAATTAAAAACTATCTGGATTAAAGTAGATCTTTTTAATGTTTTAAATATAATTTATTAAATTATAGAAATTATTACTGAAATCACCAAATTTACCTAATGTAAACACCCTCTGCTTTAAAAGTCAGTTTTATTACCAAAAGTAAATTTGAAATTACTACATCTGAGAAAAGAAAGTAGACAATTTTCTTTATCCTTGAGTTAAAATGAAAGCCACTGGATACATGAAATTTACTGAATATAATTTTGCCAGCTCAAAATATCGTTTGGCTTTTGATTTATAGCTCAACCTACAAATAACTCATTCTTTATTAACAATTAACATATAAAATATCTGGGTAAAGTCTCTTAAAACTTACGGTGCAATAATGGCTCTAGCAGGTCTTTTTGTAGACTGCACTTGTGAAAGCCAACCTTCTAGCTGTGCATTCAGCTGCGGTCCTATAAAAAGAGAAAGAGGGAAACTGGAGTCAGCAAAGCAATGTACTATAGATAACATACATGACACAAAACCCTCATTGAACCTATTTGGGTCTAAAATAGCTTAACGGGCAGCGGGGTCATCAGTTTGGATGTTAAAGTTTGAAAATTAACCAATTACACACAGTCTCTAGAAAGCAATATGGTAGGCTAATTAAACTAAACTTGCTTTTATTCATTTGCTTATTTATTAACAACAGTCTTCATTCCAGAACAACAATAATACAACCTACAATTTGATGGGGTATATAAACAAAATCAAATAAGAAAAAGAAACCTGTTAGTATGTGGGGGGAAAAATAATTGAGTGAATATTTTTTAGAGTACCAAAACCTGATTAAATCACTAAAATCATACACATGCAGTGATCACTCCCACATCCAATAACCTTTTCTTCTCATCATGCCAGCTCCCTACACCCATGACTGGATCAATAATCAGTAACTACACTACCTCCACAATCTCAATTTCAAGCACCCTACTCTCTTCACTTCCTATCTTTCCAGTTCACTCCTAGAAGTCTGTTGATTCAAAGACTCTGCTCTTACAACTGTGCCAGTCTCTTGTACTAACTTGTCCCTTTTTACTAGATCATTACCGTCAGCATGCAAATATGAGATACTAGCACATTGTTTCCCCTCATTTCCCACCATCTATCATGCCCTTTACTTCTCACCCAGCCTGAAACTCAATCGTTCCCTTGTCCCACTGCTTTGCTCCTTTCCTTCTCCACAGTCAAATCACAGAACCAACTTTCCACTTAACACAGTACCTCCACCTGAACTGCTGCTGAAGAGAAACACAACCATAACTTTGAAATTATACCCATAAATTTCAGCAGACCATTATCTTTAAAATAGAGAATTACCTCATATTACTTCTGCTTTTACCTTAAACCTTCATCCCCTTCTCATTCCAAGCAGATGACCACACTTTTTCATCTTGCCGAGGAAAAACAAGTAGCTGTGGGTGGCCAACCATCCTGGTTTGCCCGGGGCTTTCCCAGAGGTAGCACTGAAAGTCCTAAATCATGGGAAACCTCAGTCCCAAACAAACCTGAACATTAGTTACCCCAAGTTGAGAAGAGAACTACTACTTCTTCCCACCATTTATTCTGCTTTCCCACCTGTTTCAACAAATTGTCCTCGCTCCTATCAAAAGCCAAACAAATTAATTCTGCACTGGGTCCCACTGTTTTTCTTACTTAAGGAGTCTGCTCTTACAAACTGTCCCAGCCTCCTGCACTAGCTGGTCCCTTTTACTAGACCACTTACACCATCAGTGTGCAAATATACAATACTAGTAAATTGATTTCCCCCAACTACCACTCCATTTCTCTGGACCTCTTTTTCCTCTTTTTAAACTTTTACTCATAAAATATTAAAACATTACAAATATTTAGATAATAATAACAAAAACCCAAGGATCCACTACTCAAATAAATGAATCTTAACATTCTATCTTAATTACTTAAGAAATGAAACATTATGTGTTGTATCATACATTGTTTTTGTTCCTTTTTATTGCTGAGTACTAACCCATTGTATGGTAATACCTCAATTTGTTTATTCCTTTAACTGTTGATGGTCAATTACACTGTTTTCAATTTATAGCTGTTACAAATAAACTTGCTATTAACATTCATATACAAAGAAAAGAGAAATAAAACATTTAAAGACAGTTGAATGCCTTGCTGATCCCATTTGTATACTTCCCTCCTGAGAGATAACCACTTTGATTTTAATGTTCATCACTGAATTAGATTTTAATTAATATATATACCCATAAATACGTGTATTATTTTGTTCTGCGTATTTAAATATTATGTAAATATACTGTATATGTTCTTCTGCAACTTGCTCCCGTCACTCAATATATTTTTTAAAAATTATGTTGATATACATAACACTAATTCACTCGTTCTCGATGCTATAGAGTGTTGTAATTTATGAATAGACCTCCTCCTGTTCACAGACATTTTAGCTGTTTCCATTGTTTCACTGTTAATAGACAATATTACAAGTTTCCTATGAACCTGTGTTAAGAGTTTCTGTGGGATTTATCTAGAAGTACTGGACCATAGGGCACACACACCTTCACTCCTACTACAGCACTGCTAAATTGCCTAGTAGGGCCACCAGAACAAATAAAAATAAGTTTAATTCTCCGTCAAAAATGAAAGAGAAACCCAACATGTACTTTTCTTATAGTGTTTTCTTTAGAAAACTAATAATTCTACCTTCTTTCTCTGTGCCTTTGAAATGTATATAAATCTTTTTTTTTTTTTTGACAGAGAGTCAGAGGGAGGGACAGATAGGAACAGACAGACAGGAAGAGACAGAGATGAAAAGCATCAATTCTTCATTGCGGCATCTTAGTCGTTCATTGATTGCTTGTTCATTGATTGCTTTCTCATATGTGCCTTGACCCGGGGGATGGGGGGACTACAGCAGAGCAAGTGTCCTCTTGCTCAAGCCAGTGACCTTTGGGCTCAAACCAGATGAACCCGCATTCAAGCCACCGACCTCGGGATTTCGAACTGGATCCTGTGTCCCAGTCTGACACTCTATCCACTATGCCATTGCCTGGTCAGGCTGAAATGTATACAAATCTTTCAAAAAGGTAAATGATTATTAATGTCACCATATTAAAATTAATAAAAATTAAAAAAAAAAGGTAAATGAGCTTCTAACCAGCAAATCAGTACTGTCCTTCTCAAGGACCTGGTAGCCATCTCTCTGAAATGTGATCATCAGGGAATACAGTTGCCCCTTTCTGCCAGTTTCTGTGGAAGGGCAGAAGCGTGATATGAGCAGACCCACCTAGCCACACAAGGCAATTTCAAAATTGCCACCTGTCATAAAAATGTTTATTGTTCCTTTGGATAAAGCCAATTAGCTAAAGATAACATATACCCCAATTACCAAGTGAATTTAGGATAAACTAGTAGGCATGACAAATGTTGCCTTCAAGTCTTCTTACTTGAGCACTATTTTAGTTTATCTGGAGAGGATGTATGTAATCAGTTTTACCCACCTAACTACATAAAAGTATGAGCTCTCCTTAGGTCTTTGCAATCCCTTAGCAGATTACCTATGATACGCATCACATTCTAGATTAATGCTTATTCAAAACTAAAATTGTTTTCTTTCTCTTTTACCCTTGAAGGAAGGATTTCTGAGATGAAAGGGGGTTTTGATTTAAATTATATTTTTACCACATCACAACCATTAAAAATTCCCATTTCCAATGATATGATGTAGAATTGGGCACCTGAAAACTGTATCACTTTGTTATCCAGTGGCAACCCAATAAATTCAATAAAAAGGAAAAAAATTCCCATATCCCTATATCTTTATCAATATTAGATACTCTCAGAATTTTTAATTTTGCCAATTTGATGGGTAAGACATGGTATCCCTTTGTTTCTTCTAATTTGTATTTTCCAAATATCCACTAAGATTGTGTACTGATTTAGAAATCATTCTGTATATATTTAGGACTATACTCATAAACAAATCAAGTTTATTACAGCTCATCTGTAAATTTCCAAAGTATCAAACTATGTAGTTTATTTATAAAACTTAAAGAACAATTACTGCCTGACCAGGAGGTGGGGCAGTGGATACAGCATCGGACTGGGATGCGGAAGACCCAGGTTTGAGACTCCGAGGTCACCAGCTTGAGCATGGGCTCATCTGGTTTGAGCAAGGCTCACCAGCTTGGACCCAAGGTCGCTGCCTCGAGCAAGGGGTTACTCGGTCTGCTGAAGGCCCAGGGTCAAGGCACATATGAGAAAGCAATCAATGAACAACTAAGGTGTGGCAACGAAATACTGATGATTGATTCTTCTCATCTCTCTCTGTTCCCATCTGTCTGTCCATATCACCATATCAATCCTTCTCTCTCTCTGTCTCTGTAAAAAAAAAAAAAACAATTGCCAAAAACCTCATATAAAAAAATCTCATTAACTCAAGAAAAAATAGTCAACTAAATATTTAGCTACCTAATTAATTTAATCTTAACATAAGTATTGTTCTAAATATTTCCATATTACAGGATGTCTGCAAAACAGAAATTTAAAAAAAACGTATAAGAGCAAGGAAATATCTCCAATTCAGACACCCTACTGCCGCCAACTTCACTGATTTTAAGCACTAAACCAAGTTTCTTATCAGTCCTTCTGGCAAAGAACCGATTTCTACAGAAGGGTCTTATGGTTAAAGTCAAATTCCAATCTATTTATTATATACGATTGCTTAATTATTTTTTGATCTTACCAAAAGGTATCTCTAGAAGATTTAATAAATAGGTTTCCAAAGACAATCCAGAGTTGGTCATCTCTTCCATAAATGGCATGTTAACTGAAAGCTCAGTGGGTTGCAGTTATCTAGTCAAAGCCACACGATTAATAAATGAGTTCACAGACACGTAGGCAGTGACAACTGTAAGGTCGGTGGATAATGGGGAAAGGTCACGTGAGAAACCAGACCCAGGAACTTTGGCTAGAACCACCCACACCCAGGCGTGCCAAAAGAAACTTCCCAGGAGTCCTTAGGAAAAGAGCGACTATCTGCCAGCCAGTGAGATTTCGCCAGGTCATATTAGCTCAATTACCCTAGACGAGACCCTTTAAATATCCCTCACGCAGTTTCTTCTGCGCAACTTTCCTGGCCCATGTCTGCTGGACCAGGGAATATTGTCTGGGAAGCGCTATACTCAATAAAGCCTTTACTATTCCACACTTCGTGGCTACAGCCCCTTCCTTCTTCCTCGGCGGGAAAAAATACCTTACATTTGGTGCCGAAACCAGGGAGGAGTCAGAAGTTCGCAAGAACTGCTCCTCTCAGCCTGACCTGTGGTGGCGCAGTGGATAAAGCGTCAACCTGGGAACACTGAGGTCGCCAGTTCAAAACCCTGCACTGGTCTGGTCAAGGCACATATGGGAGTTGATGCTTCCAGCTCCTCCCCCTCTTTCTCTCTTTCTCTCTCTCTCTCACTCTGTGTCTCCTCTCTAAAATGAATAAAATAAAAAGAACTTAAAAAAAAAAAGAACTGCTCCTCTCCCCTTCCCCTCCAAGAAAGAACCAGAACGTCTGACTTTCCGCCCACTTCAGCACACGGTGTGGTTAAGTCCTCTGCCTTCAGCCTCCCCTCAATTCTTTCCCCCAAGACTCCCTGTCCAAAACAGCAGCTGCATCAGGGACCTCTTTTCCATTCCGAGTACATGTGTGCCCATGGAGACATCCCGGTCATTCCCCCTCTACCTAACCATCAGGTGGCCAGAGATTGAGTTGCAGGATGCCAATTCTCAACTCTGACCACTTTGAGAACTGAGGGTGGCCATAGAGGCACAGGAATCTAAACCTAATCCAAAAACACTCCTGGAGTTGCCTTATCTAAAATCTCTCCCTCCCTAAAGAAGAAGAAACTATTCTCTGCTGTGGCCAGGCCACAGAACCCACTGGATAATCGAACCAGGTAGCCTCCTAAAGGGACTTTCGGTTTTAACACCCTCACCAATTTAACTATCGTCAAAAAAGCTGGGAACTGGTTGGAGATCCCTTACATTCAGGGCCTCTAGTATTAACGCTCCCATACTAATCTCTGTGCCACCTGTTCTACCACGCGGGCCCTTTTTGGCCAGAGAAACCTTACCTAAACCCTCCACTTCTGATCTTTCCTCCTTTGCCAACCCCCAGCTCACTCCCCCTCCTGCCCTCCAAGAAACCCCCTCCCCTCCCTTCACAGGATCCTGTTTCTCATTCACCTGTAAAAATGGTCTCTCTTCTCTCCTGCTGGCAAGGGGCCTCTCCCTTCTCCACTGTGTTCTTAAGACCCTCCTCCGTCAGGCCATTCTCAGCCTGCCATTGGCCCTTACAATGGTTTACAGGACGCCCAACCCCAATCTGCTTGCAGGAAGTTCTGGCCCTGTCCTGCCTCTGGCTCCAGTCTTTCTGGCCGGATCTGGGTGCCGGGCTCCCCAAGAGCCCCCCTCCTTTTATTCTAACCCCCTAACCCATATTCAAGACCCGTGAACATGGCATTTAAATTTTTTAATGGTCGGGAGGAAAAGGCCGAGGCTGTTCACCAGGCCTGCATGCAGCAGAACGTAACACTCCAAACCCAGAATGGCTATTGTGGCAGCTCTAAGGCCAGCAAAGCAACAGGGGCAAGGTACAGAAGGTGCTCGACCTAAGTCCAAGCCACAAAGAAGAATCCCACCAGCAGCTTGCTTTAAGTGTGGGAAGGAAGGTCACTGGTCCCGGCAGGGCCCCTGCCCACGGCTGCCCAATAAGCCCTGCCCTGACTACAAGCAGCCCAGTCACTGGCGGAGTGATTGCCCCTTTGGGCAACAGGCTTTACCTCAGTGCCTCTACATGGAGGACAAGCCACCCAAATAGGAGGCCAATCCAGCCAGGCAGGCCCACTGCTCAAACTTCTAGACATCATGGATGACTGACACGGCCTGGATTCGGAGACCCACATCACCCTCACCAAACCACGGGTAATGCTACAATAATGGGTAAATCCATCTCATTTCTTGTGGACACGGAGGCTACCTTCTCTGTTTTGCCATCACACTCTGGACCTTTAGTTCCCTCACAGGTCTCGATTATGGGAGTTGACAGGACCCCTTACTTTCCCCTTCGTACGGCACTCCTGGCATGCAGTTTTGCCTCAAGCTTGCCCCCATGTAAGACTACTTGCAGTCAGAACCATTGGTCCCTACCCATCTTCGGTTCACCAAAAGGTTGGGCCCTGCAGACCCTCCTGTTGCTCCTGTCCCTCCCAACAGGCACCTGCTGCCAGAGTGAGCTGAAGCAGGGAGCAATGCTATTCAGTAAGACTGGTTTAATCAAAGAAACTTCAATCTCCTCAACCGCCTGTGAGAGAACTGAGCAAGAATCTCTCCTCCCACAACCCACTTAACTCCTAGTGACAGCCACCCATTCTCACCTGGGCTGCCCCTATCCTAAATCTTTTAATTATCAATGTATAACTCATATGTGCTCCTTTTTTAAAATTCTTACAGAATCGCATCCGTAAAGTTTTTCAAATCGCAGTCAAACAGATGTTCCTCCCGACTTCCCTCAAAGTCACCACCTTACAACTTCCCCTCCCTACGACGCCCCTAACCAGCAGGAAGTAGCCAGACGAATAAGCGGTACCCCTATTTAACACAAAAGGTCAGAATGTAAGGTCAGTGTATAATGGGGAAAGGTCACGTGAGAAACCAGAGCTGGGAACTTTGTTTAGAACCACCCACACCCACGTGCACCAAAAGAAACTTCCCAAGAGTCCTTGGGAAAAGAGCAACTATCTGCCAGCCAGTAAGATTTCACCATGTCATATTAGCTCAACCACCCTAGACAAGACCCTTTATCCCACATGCTGTTTTATCCATGTCCCCTGGACCAGGGAATATCATCTGGGAAGTGCTATACTCAATAAAGCCTTTACTATTCCACACTTCGTGGCTACAGCCCCTCCCTTCTTCCTCGGCGGGAAAAAATACCATACAACAACTATTTCACAAACTGACAAAGATATTTAAGCCCTAGCTGGTTTGCTCAGTGGTAGAGCATTGGCCTGGCATGTGGAAGTCCCAGGTTCAATTCCTAGTCAGGGCACACAGGAGAAGCTCCTGTCTGCTTCTCCACCCTTCCCCCTCTCCTTTCTCTTTATCTCTCTCTTCCCTCCCACAGCCAAGGCTCCACTGGAGCAAAGTTGGCCTGGGTGCTGAGGATGGCTCCATGGCCTCCATCTCAGGCACTAGAATGGCTCCGGTTGCAACAGAGCAATGCCCCAAATGGGCAGAGCATTGCCTCCCAGTGGGCATGCTGGGTGGATCCCGGTCTGGCACATGCAAGAGACTGTCTCTCTGCCTCCCTGCTTCTCACCCTAAAACACATTTTATTGCTATGCTATTTATAAAACTTACTATCTTATTTTTAGATACATCTCAAGGGATGATGTCTGTTTTTATGCATCTGTGATAGGGCTCCTCACACAGAAAGTTAAATGCCTTTGGGAACACAGGAACACAAGAATTGTCAAACTGAATCTGACCCAAAACCCATCTAGAGCAATACTGCATCAAACCAAAAACTCTTGCTGAAAAGAATACTGACTGTTTTCAATATAAACCTCAAAGGTTAGGCCAAATCCAAATATCTTGGATTTCTTACTATCCACTAATTTATTTAAACATTGTAAGAATTTATTTATATTTTTAGCTGAACTCTGTGGTTCAGAATACAATTCATAGGGACAATTAACTACTCTTTTTTTTTTTTTATAAACTTTAATGTGGTGACACCAATAAATCAGGGTACATATGTACAATGAAAAACATCTCCAGATTATCTTATCATTCAATTGTGTTGCATACCCATCACCCAAAGTCAAATTGTCCTCTGTCACCTTCTATCTGGTTTTCCCTGTGCCCCTACCCTTCTCCCTTTCCCACCCTCCCCTGCCTCCCCCAACCCTGTAACCACCACACTCTTGTCCATGTCTCATAGTCTCACTTTTATGTCCCACCAATGTATGAATTCATGCTGTTCTCACTTTTTTTTTTCTGATTTACTTATTTCACTCCGTATAATGTTATCAAGGTACAACCATTTTGTTGTAAATGATCTGATGTCATCATTTCTTACGGCCAAGTAGTATTCCATAGTTTATATGTACCAAAGCTTTTTAATCCACTTGTCTTCTGACGGACACTTGGGCTGGTTCCAGATCTTCGCTATTGTGAACAATGCTGCCACTAACATGGGGGTGCATTTCTTCTTTTCGAACAGTGTTATGGTGTTCTTAGGGTATATTCCTAAAAGTGGGATAGCTGGGTCAAAAGGCAGTTCGATTTTTAATTTTTTGAGGAATCTCCAAACTGTTTTCCACACTAGCTGCACCAGACTGCATTCCCACCAGCAGTGCAGAAGGGTTCCCTTTTCTCCACATCCTCGCCAGCACTTATTCTGTGTTGTTTTGCTGATAAGTGCCATTCTGACTGGTGTGAGGTGTTATCTCATTGTGGTTTTAATTTGCATTTCTCTAATGATTAGTGATGTTGAGCATTTTCTCATATGTCTTTTGGCCATCTGTATGTCTTCTTTGGAGAAATTTCTATTCATTTCTTTTGCCCATTTTTTGATTGGATTGTTTGTCTTCCTGGTGTTGAGTTTTATAAGTTCTTTATAAATTTTGGTTATTAACCCCTTATCCAACGTGCTGTCAAATATGTTCTCCCATTGTGTGGTTTGTCTTTTTATTCTGTTCTTATTGTCTTTAGCTGTGCAAAAACTTTTTAGTTTGATATAGTCCCATTTGTTTATCTTGCCTTTTATTTCATTTGCCGGTGGAGATAAATCGGCAAATATATTGCTGTTACAGATGTCAGAGAGCTTGCTGCCTATGTTTTCTTCTAAGATGCTTATAGTTTCACGGCTTATGTTTAAGTCTTTTATCCATTTTGAATTTGTTTTTGTGAATGGTGTAAGTTGATGGTCTAGTTTCATTTTTTTGCAGGTAGATGTCCAATTTTCCCAGCACCATTTGTTAAAGAGGCTGTCTTTGCTCCATCAATTAACTACTCTTTAGTGTATACCAACCAACTCACAGTTGGCCAACTGGAAATCATTTACCACTTTCCCGTTCCCTCAAATACAGTTTCTCAAAATTTTCTCGCCTTTTTCTATCTTTCGCTGAAAAGAAGCAAAACAAAACAAAAATACTCACAATCCTGAAGGTATTTTACACGTTCCTGCAATTTAATCTTTTTAACTAATGGGGTATATTCTTTCTCCTATAATAGTCAAAAAGCAGTCTATGTGCTAGGTTAGGTAGTTAGACATGAGCTGGGACAGGCAAAGGAGGGGGAGGGATGAACTACCCCCCATGCTTTCCAAGTATTCAGGATCTACCTCACCACACCCAGACTGACAGTCTCCAGTTCCCTGATGAAGACAGATAAATGAGAAGCTAGAAAGAAAAAGAACAAGCAAACAATTTAGCCCATAAAGAGCTAAATTCTGTAACTAATCAGGGTACACACTCTCGTGAGTGAGTTGCGCACTCAGGTCTTCCTAAGTGTATTCCTGAACGGCTATAAACCCTTGCTTTGCTTGCTATACTGTCTCTTGATTGAATTATCTCAAGCAAGACAAGAATAGAGGCTTCATCTTTTCACTAGTAACATATAGACCAGAATCTCTTGCTGTGTTTATTTAAGAGAGAGATCTCCTGTGTCACCCCAGGGCTATGTCATCATGATCTCTGGAGAGAGCAACCAGAAGTTTTTAACAAGCTTCTAACAAGCTCTCCAAGTGACTGAGAAACACATTAAAATGTGAGGCCCACTGTCCTATGGACACATGCTACGTGAATGAATGAATATATATGAATGAATGCAGCAAACAGATTCCTGAATGGTTTATAACTGAGATTTTTCATTACAATAAATAAATCAGCCTGGCCTGTGATGGCACTGTGGATAGAGTGTCGACTTGGAATGCTGAGGTCACCAGTTTGAAGTCCTGGGCTTGATCAATCCAAGGCACATATGACAGGCAATCAATAAACAACTAAAGTGAAGCAGCTATGAGTTGATACTTCTTGTTTCCCCTGCCCCTCTCTCCTTTCTCTGTACAATCAATAAATAAAATATTTTAAAAATAAATAAATAAATCATACTCTATAGGTTAGCTATATATAAATGCATGCGGTTTTACATCCAAACTATATACTTTGAAGCCATAAGTGATCCAATGTTTTTTAAAATTTACTTGATTATTTTTTAAAGGTTTTATTTACTGATTTTAGAGAGAGGAGAGACAGAGAAAGGTGGTGGGGAGGAATGGGAAGCATCAACTCATAGTTGCTTTTTGTATGTGCCTTGACAAGGCAAGCCTAGGGTTTCAAAATGGCAACCTCAGCATTCCAGGTTGACACTTTATCCACTGTGCCACCACAGGTCAGGTTCTTCAATCCTAATGACAAAGGAAAATGAACTCAGATTCATAAAAACTAAGTGGTACACATACTCATTCTCTTTCAGTCCAAAAATTCTTAAGAATGTAACAGATGAACCATACAACTTCATAGTCATCTCAAAACTCCCATGTCCTATGTGTAACCTAGACTGAAGTGTCTAGAAGATGCATGTTTATCCTCTAACACAGGGTCAAGTACTTTAGAGAGGGAAATATAAACCTGGATCATAAAAGATAACCACCTGAAGTGGTCAAATGCCTACAGTTGGGTCCAAAATACTTCTTTATTGCATATCTAACCAGGCATAATTATTTTCTTCCCATTGCAGCTAGCATGGTTTTATTTTTCCTTTGGGTTACAATCAGTCAGTTGATACTAGTGAATATGCATAAGTTACTATCAACTTCAAAACATAATCTGTGAAAAAAATAAAACAAGCCTGTCTTATTGGAAAGAATCAGCACTAGGATAACACTTCCCACAGAATTTGATAATAGTTCTCAAGTAACTGCTAAAAAGTAAAATTTTCTTAAGAAAAAAGAAAAAGTTAGATTTTTCATTTTTCATATATTTTTACCGCAAAACAGACATGTAGACATTACCAAATTCTCACCCTATCCTGTATAATACAGATTTTCTTCTCTAAGAGTTTTCACTTACAAAATTTGATAAGAAAATGTAGGTCAGGTCCAGTAGACTATACCAAATGAAACATAATAAGACCTTATTAATAGCTTTCTCTATAATTTTCCAATGAACAAAATATAAGTTTCAATAGTTTGTGTTTTTCAGGTTTGTTTTGTTTTGTCTTTGGTCTAGCAAGGACTTCAGTTAGTCCTCACTCTGACTTCTCCAGCAATCATTTACCAGATAATCTGAAAAAGTTAAATAGTTTATTGAAGCAATTAACTATAATCTAATACAATTTTTGTTTTTTTGCTTTTGTTGTGGCATGTTTGAGGCCTGCTCCTGTCTTTCACTAGGCATTGGCACTGCATGTGCCAGCTCATCCATCTAAAGAATTATGTTTTTGATTTTGCAACCATAAAATGCAAACAAAAAGAATCTCAGCAAGTTCTTCCTTGATAACTAGCCAAGAAAACACGCCTGATGCAGACTGAAAGACGGGCATGACGGGCATGCCAGGCATGAAATATGCAAAATAGAAAAAGCAGACAGGCATAACAATCATCAACATAAAAGACTTTCCAAGGAGTTCTGAGATTGATGATTTAAGGGGAAAACTACGTTTGGACAGTTAACACAGAAGCTGAGCTATATGTATGCACCCACTCTGCCAAATCCTTTCCATATTCCTGTGTACTGTTGAAGAATATTTGAATTCGCTTATTCCCAGAAGATCACACCAGAAAAGCTTTGAGAGCCACAGCTATGCTCAGGCATTAGCACCTTTAAGAAACTTTAGACAATTGTCACTGATACCTTTTCTGGAACTACAGCAGACACAAAACTTCTATTAAAGTTATAAAAACTCTCTCCTAAACCCATCTACACTTAGGTCAATTTGAGAAATGACAGACAGGCAGATAGATAACCACTCAAAACAACCTTAATTCTATAAGCCAGCATTTCCCAAACTGTGTTAAGCCAAATTAGAATAGAATTCTGTTCCTGAATAAATGGGAAGGGAGTAAATGAGAGTCAATGATGACTAAACTTGGGGGCTAGAGGAATTATAATTAGTATCAGTACCAATGATGGAATCAAAAAGACGATGAAGTCTGTTTTAAGATGAAGACTTTCACAAAATAACCTAGAGATGTTTGCTCTGAACATATGTACCCTGATATTTATCAATGTCACCTTATTAAAATTAATTAAAAAAATAAAAGATGAAAACTTTCAGCCCTGGCCAGTTGGCTCAGTGGTAGAGTGTCAGCCTGGCGTGTGGATGTCCTGGATTTGATTCCGGCCAGGGAACACAGAAGAAGCACCCAACTGCTTCTCTACCTTTCCCCCTCTTACTTCTCTCTCTTTCTCTCTTTCTTACTCTTCCCCTCCCACAGCCAAGGCTCCATTGGAACAAAGTTGGCCCGGGTGCTGAGGATGGCTCTATGGCTCCATGGCCTCTGCTCAGGAACTAGAATGGCTCCAGTGGCAACAAAGCAATGCTCCTGATGAGCAGAGCATTGCCCCCTAGTGGGTATGCTGGGTGGATCCCAGTCGAGCGCATGCAGGAGTCTGTCCCTCTGCCTCCCCGCTTCTTACTTCAGAAAAATACCAAAAAAAAAAGATGAAGACTTTCACTTGAACACTAAAAGCTTTAGGAGACAATAAATCAACCAAAGATGTGCAGCTGGTAAAGAATAAGAGCCTTAAGTGGAGAAAAAGAAAAAAAAAAGGAAAGAAAGAAAAGGATCAAAGACAGAAACATAGGGCCCTGGCCAATTGGCTCTGTGGTCGAGCATCGGCCTGGCTTGTGGAAGTCCCGGGTTCAATTCCTGGTCAGAGCACACGGGAGCAGCACCCATCTGCTTCTCCACCCTTCCCTCTCTCCTTTCTCTCTATCTCTCTCTTCTCCTTCCACAGCCAAGGTTCCATCGGAGAAAAAGTTGGCCCGGGAGCTGCGGACGGCTCCATGGCCTCCACCTCAAGCACTAAAATGGCTCTAGTTGCAATAAAGCAATGCCCCAGATGGGCAAAGCATTGCCCCCTAGTGGGCCTGCCAGATGGATTCTGGTCGGACGCATGCAATAGTCTGTCTCTCTGTCTCCCTATTTCTCACTTCGGAAAAATACAAAAAAAAAAAAAAAGACAGAAACACAGATGTCAGAGTTATTTAATTAAGATGGTTAAAGACAAGAGAATTGACAAGAACCATGTGTGTACAGACTGATGACGGCATAAATGTTAAAAATTTGAGTCTTAGGATACAAACACTTGGCATACCAGTAACAAGTTGAGCCAATGAGGGAAAAAAGAGGTGCAGCACAAAAGAAAGAGGGAAAATACAGTACAAGGAAGACAGAAATGAGATCTTCAAGAAGAGTAACAGAATCTGATGACCTGCAATGAATGAGAACAAAGAAAATGCCAATCAATATACATGGGTGGGCAATAGGAGGTTAAATTTCCAGTCATCATGACCTATTAGATAAATCATAAAGATACAGAATAATAACAATATTATAAGACAGATAAATAATGCAATAATTAATAAATAATAATATCAGAATAAATTCTGTGTTTTCATACAACTGTAAACCTACTTTTGCCCACCCCCATATGTGGTAATGATGAGAAATCAGTAACCTTAGAGTGATTAGCTTTCAGTAATTAATGGTAATAACTTAGTTTACAATTAGTTGCAGACAAGGTAAGTTAGAAGAAAATGGAGAGAGTAAATGAAACCAGTCCAAGAAGAACTGAAAGCCTCCTTTTTCATCATCTTTAGGTCTCCCAACCTGAAGTCTCCAAAATACAATCTTAGGCATTAGCAATCATAATTTTATATCTCACAACAAAGAAAGCCATCTACTAATGTCATGACAAAGTCAACAGTCAGGCATATTTTTGGAATTTAATCCAAATACATAGCAAACAACCTGAATATAAAAGTGTATTTTTTGGAAAAATAAACAGTTTCTAAGATTTTCCCTTCACATTCACATTAAACATGCATTACGGTTAACAATACTGTAGCTAACTCTAAAGAACTCAGGCCAGTGTTTCATGTTCCAAAGGAGAGAGATAATTAAAAATACTAGCATTTGGTACGGGTAGCATAGCTTTCATCTAAGGACACCAAAGCAACTTTTAAACATCTATTAATTATGGCTTTTCTAAACTATTCTATTTGCTGTAGCAGAATACAAGCATGAACATGAGTACATTCTACTCTAATGACACATAAAATATTATTTATTTAAAACATCTGTGATTAATACTCAATAACTACAATAAATGGGGATAAAACAAAAGTTACTCTGAATAATGTACTTCAGAAAGAAAAGTAAAATCTTCTCAATTTGAACTTCAGTAACTGTCATCCAAAAAATTTAGAACCAGACTAAATATTTTTATTCTAGTAAGGATTAATAAATAATCCTATACTATAAACATACTATAAACAAGGTAACAAATGCAACAAAAGTGTACTGGTTTCAGCCAGTTTAATATACTCGATGACCAATTCAAAAAGGTGATAGCACAGCAGAAAGAAATGCAAACTAGGAGGACAGGGGGGAAAAAATTTACAGGGTACCTACATTATGATGACATAGTAGTGGGTTTCTTAAAATGTTATTCTTGGTTAACTGTCATAGTAATTATATAATATAGCTATTATCTCTAGCTTACAAAGAAACAAAAAAGCAAAACTTTTTCAAGTTAACAAATGGCAATGCCAAGATTTTGAAACATGTTGGACTACAGATAGTATTCGACTTACGACCACGATTTATTCCAACAGACTGGTCCTAACACGATTTGGTCGTAAGTTGAGTAGGCTATACGTACAGTACTGTGAAATGATGTTATAAAAATCTTTAAGTCGCCTGACCTGTGGTGGCGCAGTGGACAAAGCGTTGACCTGGGAACACTGAGGTCACCAGTTCAAAACCCTACACTGTCTGGTCAAGGCACATATGGGAGTTGATGCTTCCAGCTCCTCCCCCCTCTCTTTCTCTTTCCCTCTCTCTCTCTCTCTTTCTCACTCTGTCTCCTCTCTAAAATGAATAAAATAAAATCTTTAAGTCATATTTTATCATAATTTTCTTTCATTATTGTTATATATCATAATTTTCTTTCTTCATTTTATGTCATTTGTATCATCTCTACACCATTTTGTTTCTTAATTTTACATTCGTCAGGTTTAAGTAAAACACTGCATTACCAGTACAACTGGTTTAATATTTGCAAAACATACAAAATTACAAAATACAGGTGCGTACAAAAACTGCTCCAGACGCGGAGCAGTCGAGGCTAGCGATCGTGGTTGTAAAGTCGAATGGTCGTAAGTTGCATAGGTTGTAAGTAGATCAATACCTGTATCCTTGAACAGTGGGGTTGTCCTACTACACAACACACTGCCCACTCTAAGAGGCAAGTGATCCAGGTTATACATATGTCCACCTTTCCCACACATCTAGGTCTCAATTTCCTTTTCTGTAAAATAAATACGATAAATTCAATTATGTCCGTAATCCTATGTTACTGTAATATATACTAAAAGGCAGAACTGTTTAGGTTGATGCTTAAAGAATATAACAACTGATAATCATTTGAATGCATTTTACTAACTAGGTATGACTGTGCCATAAGCTTTCATTCTAAGCTTTCTTCAATGTTATATCAGAAACTAAGAAAGTGAAAACAGGACTGAGAGAGCAAACACCAAGAATCTCTTTCCTAAAAGTGAGAAAAGAAGAGAACAAGTGCTATATGAAACAATTTAATGACTCTTAAGAAATTATACATTTTTTTAAGTGATAGAGGGGAGATAGAAAGACTATGGCACACGCCCTGACCAGGATCCACCTGTCAACACCCATCTGGGACCAATGCTCAAAACAACCAAGCTATCATTAGCACCTGAGGCTGACTCTGAGACCAACCAAGCTATGCTCAGCACCCAGGGCCAATGCTCAGAGCCACTGGCTGAAAGAAGGCAAAAGGGGCAGGGGTGAGAGGGAGGGAAAGAGAAACAGATGGTCGCTTCTCATGTGTGCCCTGACTGGGGATCGAACCCAGGACATCTACATGCCAGGCCAACACTCTATCCACTGAACCAACTGGCCACGGCCACATTTTTTTATTTAAAAAAATCCTGAAATAAAGCATTTTATAATAATGCTTTGAAAATTATGACTCTCAATGTATTTTAATCATTAAAAGATTCATCAGAGGGCATTTTATTAATTGCCAATATTATTTAAAAGATTTTGATACTTTGATTTTTAAGAGGGTATAAAGATCAGGGCTTCTTGGCTAAATGGTGGATTCCACATCTAGGGCAGGAAATGTAAAATGAACCTGGACATCTTATACCAGGTAAGACAGTGAATTTTATATATCACCCTGACTGAGTCATGATGTTTCAAGAAATTTGGTCAAAGGTTATTCTGGGTATACCTGTGAGAGTGTTTTTGGAAGAGATTAACATTTGAATCTGTACACTGAGAAAACACAGGGCAATCCCTGTGATATGGGTAAGCTCCATCCAATCAGTTGAAGGCCTGAATAGAACAAAAAGGCTGACCCTGACCCTAGAACCCTAGATTTCCTTTCCTTTGAAAGGAATCTTCCTGGGTCTTAAAGCTTACCAGACTCTGAACCAAAACCACACCATCATTTTCCTGACTCTCCAGCTTGCTAACTACAGACTTTGGGCTTATCAGTCTCCAAAATTGCAAGAGCAAATTCATTATAATAAATCTCTTTCTACAAATATATGTATATATCCTATTGGTTGTGTTTCTCTAGAGAACACTGACTAATAATACACCAGGAAGCAAGAAAGTTATTAAAGACCATTAAAGCAATGTCAAAAGGGCTCAAAAGCCAGCTTAATGGGGCACCCACCAGCTAAAGATGGACAATCTGAGTCTCTTTTAAACAAGTGTTGGTAAGGGTATGGAGAAAAGGGAATCTTTGTGCACTGTTGGTGGGAATGCAGATTGGTGCAACCACTGTGGAAAATAGTATGAGGGTCCTCAAAAAATGTAAAAAAGGACATCCTTATGACCCATATCACATATTCTATTTCTGGGTATATGTCCAAAGAAACACTAATGCAAAAGAATATATGCACCTCTATGTTCACTGCAGCATTATTTACAATAGCTAAGATATAGAAGCTGCCCAAGTGCCCATCAATAGACGAAGAGATAGAAAAGCAGTGGTAGCCTGACTGATGGTGGCACAGTGGATAGGTCATCAACCTGGGACACTGAGGTTTCAGGTTCGAAACTCCAAAGTCACTGGCTTGAG
Organism: Rhynchonycteris naso; assembly: GCA_037038555.1. NCBI lineage: Eukaryota > Metazoa > Chordata > Mammalia > Chiroptera > Emballonuridae > Rhynchonycteris > Rhynchonycteris naso. The sequence continues at coordinate 201,836,028 of CM072998.1, read as the reverse complement.
CATGGGCTCATCCAGCTTGAGAACGGGCTTGCCAGCTTGAGCTTAAGCTCACCAGCTTGAGCATGTGGTCATCAAAATGATCCCATGGTTGTTGGCTTGAGCCCAAAGGTTGCTGGCTTGAGTTGTGGGACTGGTTGAAAAAGGTGAAGGGATTAAGAAGTACAAATTGTCAGTCTCAAAATAATAATGGGGATATAAAGTACAGTTTAGGAATGCCCCAGCCAAGTAGCTCAGCCAGTTGCCAGTGTTTTTCAACTGCTGGTCTTCAGGCCATTGCCAGTCTGCCAGAAATTTATGCCAGTCTGAAAAAAAGGTAACCACCCTGACATTACATAAAGATCTTAGTCAAACTCGCTTATGCTCAGAGTGACTGCCTCTTACCAGACTGCATCACTGATAAAAATACTATTGAGATTGTCTTATATATCTTTGGAACTTGTAGGTTCCTTCGAACAACCTTTTGCCCCATGCAGAACATTTACAAATCATGTGCAATAGACAAAAAACATTCAATCTTATATAGTATTCAATGCATTGTACATGTGCAGTTCAGAAATCAAGCATCAGCTTGTACAGTGCTGCACTGTTGTGCACAGTAAGATAAAACTTTATTCGTTGCATGTTCTGTTTCTGGCTGCCTAGGTCACCAGTATCCCAAATGTAAAAAAGGTGAAAACCACTGGGTTAGACCATCATCCTGATACATCCAGGGTTGCAGGTTCGATCCCCAGTCAAAACACATATAAGAATTAATGAATGCATAAGTCAGAGGAAAAACAAATCCATGTTTCTCTCTTCCCCCCTTCCTTCTCTAAAAATCACTTTTAAAAAATTTGAGCCTGACCTGTGGTGGCGCAGTGGATAAAGCATCGACCTGGGAACACTGAGGTCGCCAGTTCAAAACCCTGCACTGGTCTGGTCAAGGCACATATGGGAGTTGATGCTTCCAGCTCCTCCCCCCTTTCTCTCTTTCTCTCTCTCTCTCTCTCTCTCTCCCCCCCAATCTGTGTTTCCTCTCTAAAAATGAATAAAAAAAAAAAGTACATAAAAAATTTGAAATGCAGCATAGGGAATATAGGTAATAATACTATAATAACTATATATACTGCCAAGTAGGTACATGAAATATTGGGGGTACCATTTTGCAAAGTATATGATTGTGTAACCACTATGCTTTACACCTAAAACAAAGTAACACTGAATGTAAATTGTAACTGAAAAATAAACAAATAGTTTCTGTGATTTACAACTATATACTGAAATGTTTACAGATGAAACAACATGCTGGGATCTATGTCAAAGCAATGTTGCAGGGTTATTAACCAATGTTACCTCAAAAATTTAATTTTTTTTAAAAAGTAGTTGACAATGGCCTGACCCGTGGTGGCACAGTGGATAAAGCGTCGACCTGGGAACACTGAGGTTGCCAGTTCAAAACCCTGCACTGGTCTGGTCAAGGCACATATGGGAGTTGATGCTTCCAGCTCCTCCCTCGTTTCTCTCTTTCTCTATCTCTCTCTCTCACTCTGTGTCTCCTCTCTAAAATGAATAAATAAATAAATAAATAAAAATTTAAAAAAATAAAAAGTAGTTGACAATGTTAACTGTGAAATGATAGATGTGTTAATTTTCTTGCTCTTGGTAATCATTTTACAATGTATATGTATATCAAATCACATTGTAAACTTTAAGTATATGTAATTAATTACATCTGTAACTTACTCCTCAATAAAGATTAAAAAAATTAAAAAATGTAATGGGGGAAGTAATGTGAGGGGCAAATGTAAGGGGAGAAAATGAAACAAGCTGACAAAGGACAAATAATTTCATTGTTCTGTGATATGTAAATGGAATACCACTCTATTATTCTTTCCATTTCTATAAAAATCACAGAATTATAGAGTTGAAATGAACTTCAGCATGACCTGCGGTGGCTCAGTGGATAAAATGTCAACCTGGAACACTGAGGTCACCGGTTTGAAATCCTGGGCTTCCCTGGTTAAGACACATATGGGAGTTGATGCTTCTTGCTCCTCCCCCCTTCCCTCTCTCCTCACTAAAATGAATGAAGTCTTAAAAAAAATAAAAGAAAGAGCCTGACTAGGCGGTGGTGCAGTGGATAAAACGTCGGACTGGGATGCAGAAGACCCAGGTTCGAGACCCTGAACTCACCAGCTTGAGTGTGGGTCCATCTAGCTTGAGCAAAAAGCTTGCCAGCTTGGACCCAAGGTCACTGGCTCCAGCAAGGAGTGGCTCGGTCTGCTGAAGGCCCACGGTCAAGGCACATGTGAGAAAGCAATCAATGAACAACTATGGTGTCGCAACGGCAACAAAAAACTAATGATTGATGCTTCTCACCTCTCTCCGTTCCTGTCTATCTGTCCTTATCTATCCCTCTCTCTGACTCTCTCTCTATCCCTGTAAAAGAAAGAAAGAAAGAAAGAAAGAAAGAAAGAAAGAAAGAAAGAAAGAAAGAAAGAAAGAACGAACTTCAAATATTAGAGCATGGTAAACTTGAGGGAAAGAAAAGAAAACAAAGCCAGAAATATCAGAGAGTGACACCTGAACAAAAAAAAATTTCTGCATTTCAGTTTCATTACACTGGGGAACAAAATTTTTGTTGCATCCACAAAAACACTTGTTCTTACCTAATTCGAGTGTGCTGATCTCAAATCTGACATTAGTTTTTCTCTGTAAGCTACAGTTTCTTTGCAATTCAAAATTTCAGGGTTTCATCTGATTGTAAAATTTTCAATATATAGTTTAATATAATGAAGTAGAATGTCTTCTTGGGCATCATCTTTGTAAAAATATAGTAATTTATATAATGCAGTAAATACACTAATACACTAAAAGATATGATTGCATCAGAATTAAGTCTACAATTTTGAAATGGAACATATTAAAACACTTATTTTAATCATAAAATTTGCGCAAAACTTATATAAATTCTATTCAGGCAAAAATTTGCATTTGTAGCTCTTGCGTTTGTGTACTTGTTGAGGACAATCTCGTCTGATGCTCCAGCAGTGGTCTGCCATCATACTTCTGTCCAATCACCCCTGATAACGCTCTTCCATTGTCTTCAGATCTTTATGAAAGCGTTGTCGCTGCTCATCACTAACAGCTCCAAGATTTTCGGAAAACTTATCAAGGTGACTGTTCAGGAAGTCAATCTTAATGCTCATGTTACATCCAATGTCACAGAAAGCCAACAGCATCCTTTGAACCAGAAGTTCATAGTTTTCTGCTTTTTTGTTGCCAAGGAAGTTCTTTGTAACTGCCACAAAAGACTGCCATGCTGCTTTCTTCTCCTTAGTTATCTTCCTGGCAAATTCTTTGTCACGTATGGAGGTTTGAATTTGAGATCCATTGAATACACCTGCTTTTATCTTCTCGAAAGACAAGGCAGGAAAGCAGAAATAATATGTTGAAAGCATTCACTTTATCTATTCAAAGCAGAACAAACTGCTTCATTAAGCCAAGTTTGACGTGAAGTGGGGGGAAAATGATCCTGTCTCGATTAACTACAGGTCCATTCACAATATTTTGCATCCCTACTTCCAGAGCTCACGTTTCAGCTACTCCTTCTATGTCCAATGTTTCTCCCAAACTCGGCTGTCCCACAAACACAGAAAGCAAGGATACTTCGTGAAACCTCTCTGTTGTCCTAGCAGGAAACTTACCATTTTAAGATCTACACCAACGACCCAGTTATGCTTCTCATACTTCAGAAAGTCGAGGACAATTTTTATGTCATAATCTTCTCGCAGATGAGTTGAATAACCAATTGGAACCGCTGCATAAACATTAAACATTACCGTTGTGTAGGAGAACACATTTCAGACTGTTTATAGCTGTCAAGAAATAGCCGCCATTCTGTTGGACTGTAAATGGTAACATCTAGCCGGATGAGAAGACTACTGATATCATGACAGTAAACAAAGTGTTTTTCTTCGGAAAAAAAGTCCACAAAAATTTGTTTACGCTTCCTGAAATGGGATACTTTAGCTGACCCGGTGAAGTACATTCTTTTCTTGAAGCCTGGAGGCTAATAACTCAGCTGCTTTTTTTTGATGACCCAAATCTCTTACTAAGTCATTCTATTCAGGTTGGCTAAACTACTGAGAGGTTAATGACTGCTTGGCATCAGAAGACCCTTCAGATTCTACAACCATTTCCTCATGCATCTTATCAAAATACACTTGATCACCATTTTCACTTTCTTTGTCCTTAGAAGAAATAAAACCATTGAAAACTGGAACCGGGAGTGTCTCAGAGTGTGGGATAGGTCGTATTGCTGAAGGACAATTAGGATATGCGATCAGATGCCGTTTTTTCTTGCCGATGCCCTTTGTATGGATCAGAGAGAAAAAACAGTCACTGCTGTGGTCCTTAGGTTCATGCCAAACCATGGAAATACCAAAAGGCATTTTTTTGCATTTTCCTTTTGTCCAGTCATGAAGCATTTCCTCACAATTATGACACACAATATGAGGAGCTCAATTCTTGCCTTGATCGCCAAAGGGAACTTGAAAATAGGCAATATATGCACGTGTCACAAATGATGAAATACTGCGCCTTTGATGTTGAAGTGTATAACAGCCACATATATAACAGAAGGTGTCAGGACTATTCTTACATTTACACCTTCTCAAAGAAGCCATGATTCAATCTTAAAACAAAATAAGTGTGTTTTATCAGATAATAATTTTTTACATTTAAAAACTACAATTATGTCAAAGTGATGTTTGTAAAACATTAATTGCCTTGTGGTTATGTTCAATCCAAGAGTCGTTGCCCTTTAACTCCAATTTAAAAACCAATGCATGCCATTAACTATAACAAAAAGAAATTAAAATTGAATAAAAACTAGAGCATGCACCAAAGAATGGATTTCAGATTTGGAATCAGCGATGCAGAAATATATAGAAACATATATATTCTAAATATATTCTAAAACCTCATGCAACAGAAAATGGAAAAAAAAAAATTGTTCCCCAGTGTAATCTATAATAATGAAAATAAAACATTTATATGGGATGGTTTAGCATTAAATGGAATAACACATATAAAAACATGTTTCCTAAAAGTGAACACTTTTCACTTTTCTAAAGTACTAAGGAAATACTAGCTGACCTGGCCCAATCTCACTTGAAAAGTAAGAAAACTAAAGCAGCTCCTCCAAAGTCTATATACATTAGCTCCTCTTTCCCGATACTACCCCTGGTTCTCAGTTTATAAGCTACATCCCCCATGTATGCAGAGTACACACTGTGTAGTCCCATGCTTACGTGGAGACTTGTTTTAAGATGCACAGAATTTTATAACTTGCCAGTTACCAGATACCGCTACTAGCTATTTGCTGATTTATAATTAAAAGTTCCTTATAGACACCCTTCTTTTAAATAATGAATGGTAGTTACAACCTTTTTTTTCATACAACTACTAGCCTTTAAAACTAGCCTGATATCATATCCCAGAAAAAGCTAAATTATTTGATATAGCTCTACATGCATTTCAAAGATCTCACATATAGTGTTTTATTTAAAATTTATTTAAAATTTAAGCTTAAAATATTTAAAAGAACATTGTATTTAGGAAAAACAACCTAACATAGATGTTGCCACATTTGTAAATGATATAAAACCAATATTCTGTCAGTGGTTATCTTTGGGTGTCAAATTATGGTACTCATTTCAGCCATCTCTATACACTCTAATTTTTTCTACATTAACCAAGTAATTTTATGATGGAGGAAAAACAACTTTATATAAATATAGAATAAAGGACTTCATTCTATAAAGAAAGATAGAAACAACAATGAATACTAAATTGTTATTGACATAATTTCACTAAATGAAATTGCTATGTAAGAGATGTTAATAGCTCCTAATCACTTGGCAGTAAATCAACAGCAACTATATTTAATAGAAATATAATTTCTTAATAAAATTCGAAAAAAGTTTAAATTTATATTAGTGTTTAGTAGAAGGTTTTAAACTTTTGTTTCGCTGTTTAAGTAAAGAGTTCCAAAAGTAGTTTTTTTAAATTACTGTTCTGGCCTGACCAGTCGTGACACAGTGGATAGTGTCAACCTGGGACACTGCAGTCCCGGGTTCAAAACCCCAAGGTTGCTGGCTTGAGAGCAGACTCACTAGCTTGATTGCAGGGTTGCCCGCTTGAGAATGGGATTGTAGTCATAATCCCATGGGTACTGGCTTGAGCTCAAAGGTCCCTGGCTTGAAGGCCAAGGTCACTAGCTGGAGCAAGGGGTCACTGGCTCAGCTGGAGCCCCCAAGTCAAGGTACATATAAGAAGGAATCAATGAACAACTAAAAGTGCTGCAACTATGAGTTGATGCTTCTTATTGCTCTCCCTTTCTGCCTGTTTCTCTTACTAAAAATAAATAAGTATAAATAAATAAATAAATAAATAAATAAATAAATAAATAAAATTACTGTTCTGACCTCTATTCTCAAATATTATCTTGAAGATCCCTCGGATCAAGATACTTAGACAATGGGTATCAAAGCTCACACGTGCCAACCGAGAGTCAGGAGTTTTACCTGTGTGTCTCAATCCATGGTTCCAGAGCCTCAATCAACTCAAGAGAATTAGGTGGTGTGCTTAATAAAACTTCAGACTCCCCAAAGCCTAACCTAAAAAGACTGAATATATATCAAAATAAATCCACAACCTGGCAAATAGCACTTCACAGATTATTTTTATTTCTTCTTAGTATAAACTTTAAATACCTTGCTGCAGCCAAACCATTAAACCATCACACATCTTTTAAATAGGTCCAGGTACCCATCTTGTGAAGTAATCCTACTTATCTGATTCTGCCTCACTTAGCAACAGGATGCATCTGCAGACCTGAGCTCCATCTGGCTTCAACTAACACCAAGGGCCCCAGCACTGCCTACACCCAGGCAGGGCTGAATGCAAACAGCTTCTACCCTGGCATAACCAACTCTGATTAGGAACTCTCATGCAAATCTCCTGACTTGAATGAAGTCTCTGAATCCTGTATTGCCTACAGTATTACCCTAACTGTATTAGCAGCTTCCCATCTCCTAGTAGCAAACCATCTAGATACTAGACAACCTCTGTTCTGTTAGTGACCAAACTGTACAGCAGCAAATTTCAACTGATATGCCACAAGAATTTTTAAAACATGCAATACCTGACTATTTAGTCAGGAGCACTGACCTCTTTTCCCTTAGTCCAGTGGTTCTCAAACTTTCTGATGTCAGGGAGCATTTAAAATCCTACAAATAACTGTAGGTGCACTATATACAAGTTTCTGAGAAATGTGTTACAATAATTAAGTCAAATATTAAAGAAAAAATATAAAGTCCAAGCATGCTTTTATGGTAATTAAATGAAATAAATATGACAAAAATTTATTGACATTAAAAAACATTTTTATGTTACATTTTTTGAGTTATGCTTTTTAGAATTCGTAAAAAAGAGGGGTTAAAAATAAAAAAACAAAAAGTTATCTTTTTATATATATAGATACATTCTTATTACGATTTAGTAAATTTGGCAGGTCCTGGCGCAAATGTATTAAGTTTTTTCATTCTTGTGTTTATGAGAAACGTGAGCCTGATTTGTCCTAGTGATTTCTTCAATGTTTGAGCATATATTTAAAAGGCAAGCTCTCATTTCCTCATCAATACATTGAAGAATTCCTCTGTTTACTCTATTTTGTGTTGAGGGTAGAAAATCCTAATTCACATAAATTAGGATGTTGAAAATTGTAGTAAAACATTCAAAGCTTTTTCAGATATTGCCACATATTCTTCTTCCATAGAAATCCAAAAGGCTTCAAGAAACAATTCCTTATGTTTAATCATCAATCCACAATCAGTGGATATAGCTGCCAGTTTTTCTTCTTCTGTTAATGTTAAACCAAATCACTTGAAGCTTCCATGAATGCAATTCTAATCCAATCGAATTGTTCACTGATAAGTGATGGAAAATACTATAAATTAAATTCTGCCCGTCAGCCTTCAAGTCCTATTTTATTTACATTTAACTTCTGCTCACTTCCAGAATCAGATTCTTTAATATCACACTTCTTTTTGAGAAATCTACCCATTTTATTTGGGTGTATTTATCTAAAAATAATATAATGATATGTTAACAATAAATATAATAATGATATGTTAACAAAAGAGTGGTATTTCCGTAATGAAATGGTATAATATAGTAACTATATTTATTTTTATATCTGGGCACATGCTGTGAACCAGCGCAGCTAGTAATTCCAGGTCCTGAGTGGGAACGGTGTAAAATTAAGAAAATACAGGGTCGGGAGGGGCCTGTAATTGCTGCTGGCAAGAACAAAACATGCCCAAAAACCACATCATGATTTATTTATAGGGCAAAGTGAGACCATTAGCAAATGAATGAGATCTCTGATCACATTTCCAAGGCAACCCAAGGATTTTACCAACTGCAGAAAACCCCCACCATACATATCATCTTAACTTTGCACCAAATAAGGGATAGAAGAAACTTGCCTCCAGTCTTTCCGGGGAACATGGGGGGAAGTGTAAACAATCCAGCACCACAGCTTAATAGCCTTTTACAACCTAATCAGGCAAGTGAGGTGGGGGGTTGGGCAGACTGTCAGCTTACAGCCAATTCCCCACACCTCTGTCCCCCAAAAATCTAAACTCCAAAAACCCTGTTGGTTATTTGGTCCCCAACAGGCACATATATTTCTCTGGAATACCATAGGGTGAACCTGGAAATCTTCTAGGGCGCACACTTTGAGAACCACTGCGTTAAGAATGTAAAATAAAACAAATGACAGCAGCCAATACAACAATGAATAAATCAAAATTACATCTACGTTTTTTGTAAGACTGGCAAAAAATATATTTTTTGTCATGGCACAGAATTTTAGTAATTAGTTTATATGTACCACGAGATGAAAAGAATTGAAAATCACTGCTGTAAAGTAATGAATCCACCAAGAAGCACCTCAGATTAATTACAAAGGAGGCTTCCTTCTCTTTCACTTTTCATCTTATTAATTACAAAACTATTCTCCATGTTATACCCTTGTGTTCCCAACTCCACACTTAACAATGACTTACATCAAACTCCACACTTTTAACAGAAACTTATGAATGAATACTTAGGATGTTATGCATTTTTCTAATGACTCAAATAGCTGCTAAGTGCCTGACCAGGCGGTGGTGCAGTGGATAGAGCGTCGGACTGGGATGCGGAAGACCCAGGTTCGAGACCCTGAGCTCGCCAGCTTGAGCGCGGGCCTATCTGGCTTGAGCTAAAGCTCGTCAGCTTGGACCCAAGGTCGCTGGCTCAAGCAAGGCGTTGCTCAGTCTGTTGAAGGCCCGCGGTCAAGGCACATGTGAGAAAGCAATCAATGAACAACTAAGGTGTCGCAACGGCAACAAAAAACTAATGATTGATGCTTCTCACCTCTCTCCGTTTCTGTCTGTCCCTATCTATCCCTCTCTCTGTCTCTCTCTCTCTGTCCCTGTAAAAAAAGAAAAAAAGGAAATTAGCTGCAAAGTAAAAATTAAAAGTCAGGTACATACTTACAGTCTGTTTTATCATGGCTTCAACATCTAAAAACCCAGCATTTCAAACTACAAAATACTGATAAACTTATGACAGATACAGAGTACCAAAATCTGAATCAACTCAATCTTCTGTTTCTAACTGGATGCCACACAGAAAAACAAAACAATGGTCATGAGTGACAGAAATACGTAATAAAACCATAAAAGTTCTAAGGGGGTATATTGATTTGTCTTAAGCCTCAATAGGAATTCCATAAGAAATAGCTTTAATTTAAACAGCCTGCAATAGGAAAGCAAAACTAATGTAAAACATTAAAATGTTAAAAATAAATAAAGACCAGTTTGTCAAGTATAACACCTAATTACACATTCCCCCAGGTCAAAACTCCTTTAAGCAGACAAAGCCAGGTTTCAGGAGACTTCTCATCTCCAGATCAGTGCGGCAGACATGACTCAGCAGACAATGTAGGGTCTTACTAGACTCAGTTAAGTGAAAGCTTACACTCCTCCTTGACATAAACCCATGTCTTACCACCTAGACACATGGAATATGCCACCCAGACCTCAAGAGTACTTAGCTTACACATCCTTTGGTAGATACCTAGCAAAAGACATTAGTGTCCTATTTCATTTCTTCCCCACCCCCCATGTGGCTGAGCACTAAAAAACAGTGTCTTTGCCTAGAAACAAACCATTCCTAGAGAGACTGAAAGGAAAGGAGAAAGGAAGCAAGTTCACTGCAGTGCTGAGCAGAATAAGTAGTCTATACTCTCAAATATATACATTTCCACGTGGCAAAAATTAAAATGCAGAAAATAATGTCAAAATACATACATTATAATGACCTAGCATTAGCAGTCACTAACAAGCCACATTTCTAAAAATTACTAAAATATATGTACTCGTATGTTTAAAATATAGACAATTTAAAAAGAATCCACAGCCCTGTCCAAGTAGCTCAGTTAAAGTGCCATCTCCATACACCAAGGTTGTGGGTTTGATCCCCAGTCAGAGCAGCACATTACAGAAATTAACCAATGAATACGTGATAGATGGAACAAATCGGTATTTCTCTCTCCCCCTCCCTTTCTTTTTTCTTTCTGAAATCAGTCAATTCTTACAAATTAAAAAAAAAAAAAGGAATCCAAAACATCCAGATATCGAAGTGCACATGCAACCACTTTCTTTTCGAGTAGCCCATAAATTATTATTAACAAGGTATTTAACTTCCAGACTCTTATATAGTTAATTTCAATTACTTTTACTGAAATTGGTGCTCCTCACCTAAACACTGAATAAGAGAAAAATAAAGTGGCAAGTGAGGAAGCAAATTCTCACTATTTAAAATTTTTAAATAGAGTTGAAAGTAGACAAGCACTCAAGCACAGCACAACAAAGCTGAGCTTAAAAGCCTCCCCATATACATTCCAAATTCAGAGGGCAATATGTCAAACCCTAAAGAATGTATTTTCAAAACCAATATAAGGTATTCAAGAACAGAGCTTTGACATATGAATAATTATATATATCAAATTAAAGGGAATATTTGTTTCTAAAAACTCACAATATTAATTATTATCATCATACTCTTGCTATTTATACAGATCAACACAAAACACACCTTTTTTTTCTTTTAGAGTTCCAACCTTTAATTTCCTGATGAAATAAACACCAGAATTTTCCACAAGAAAATAAATCTTGAAATTATAAACTTGAAATTTAAATGAGACAGGATGAACAAAATGAAAATGTTTACAAAAAACATTGCTAATATTCCGTATGTGGCTTTTATTATCTTTTTCAATAGCATGCAATTATTCTACCCCTTGTACATATAACACACTAATTACAAAAAAAGTATCAGTGAGCCAGACGGTGGCAGAGTGGATACAGCATCAACCTGGGACTCTTAAATTCCCAGGTTCAAAACGCCAAGGTCGCCGGCTTGAGCGTGGGCTCATCTGGCTTGAGCACAGGGTCACCAGCTTGAGCGTGGGATCATAGACATGACCCCATGGTTGCTGGCTTGAGCCCAAGGTCTCTGGCTTGAGCAAGGCATGACTGGCTCAGCTGGAGGCCCCCAGTCAAGACAACACATACAAGAAAGCAATTAATGAACAACTAAGGTGCTGCAACTATAAGCTGATGTTTCTCATCTCTCTCCCTTCCTGTCTGTCTGTCTGTCTCTCTCTCTCTCTCTCTCTCTCTCTGGCAAAAAATAAAAATAAAAAACAGTATCAGTGACAGATATCTCCATCAAGAGGCTTATCTAGTTGAGGAAATAGCTAACACAAGGTAAGATACACGGTGCCCAAGGAAGAATTTAAGAGTTCAGAAAGAGAGAAGTTTGGAAGAAAAATGGACATAAATTAGGTCTTAACGTAGATGCAGAAAAGCAGAAAATGGCAGGGCACTTCCAAACAAAAGGAAGCAATGAACAAATGAACAAAGGCAGAAAAGTGAAAATGACAATAGCAGTTGCATGAAACAGCTTGCATAGTTGAAAGGGGGAGAGTCAGAATAAGTGACCCATGTTGAGGTGTTTGCTTGTTTTTCCATATAGACAGACAATGGGGAGCCATGGGAAGTTCTTATGTTTAAAAATGTGTTTTAATTACAAGAACAACATACTGAAACATGCACTGTATAGTTTATGTACATACATGACTAAAAGGTTTAACTTTATGTATTTTGGATTTAAGATTATCTTGCTTTTATTGATCTTAAAGTATGAAACTCCATAAAATAAAAAATTTTACAAGTCTTATTATGAAAAGCCTTGCATGGGAAGCAGTATGGAATGGTGGTTTCTAGCTCCAACTGTGGAGCCAGCAGGTTGGAACACCAGCACAAATTCCGTGACCCCAAATAACCTAAGTCTCAGCTTTTTCATATAACTGTTGTACATATTAACAGAGAAATGCAAGTGCAAGTCCCTGACATGTAGTAAAGACTCAATAAATGTTCGCTATAATCATCAAATAGAATCTAAATGCCCTACCACTAAGTTGGTTCATCTGAACTTGGTGAGGATTCATAGGTACTTTTTTTTCTACTTCTCAAAATTATTAGTGAAACATACCTGTATTTAATAAATATGTCCTGATTAACTGATATGTAGAAACCAACTGTTTATCACTACACCAGATAACGGACAAAATGGTATACAGATTGTATCCAAGTCCTAAATACAAAATATCTCAACTCAGTTATTTTAAAACAATTATTTTTTAACTGAAAACTTATAATTAAATTATATTAATGTTAAAATTCATATTAGCAATGGAATTTTCAAATATTGTAAGAACTTTGATTTTTAAATCACTGCTCTTCATTCACTGTTTATGATAAGCATATTAACACCTAATCAAATCTATTTCTTTGAGTTCTCTCTGCCATTTCACATCTTCCTATTATAATTAGAATAAAACCCAAACCATTACATCTGCCCTACAAGATTCTATACAATATAGTCCTAGCCTCCATCTCCAACCTTCTTCACTGTATTTCACCCATATGTTGTCTCTAACTAGATATCTCTCTCCTTGAGAACTTCAAAGCATTCAGATTTCAATTTAATTTTTATCTACACATAAAATAGTAATTTCTCCCCTAGTCACTTCTGTATTACCTCTTCACCATATTCAAAGGAAGAGACAAGTAGTGCTATGGCTGGTTGGCTCAATGGTAGAGTGTTGGCCCAGCATGTAGATGTCCTGGGTTTGATTCCCGGTCAGGGCACACAGGAGAAGCGAACATCTGCTTTTCCACCTCTCCCCTTCCTCCTCCTCTCTGGGCTCTGTTGAGCTTCTACCTCAGGTGCTAAATATAAATAGCTCAGTTGCAAGCATCGGCCCCAGATGGAGGGTTGCTAGGTGGATCCCAGTCAGGGAGCATGCGGGAGTCTCTCTCTATCTCCATTCCTTTCAATTGGAAAAGAAGAAAAAAGAGAGAGACAAGTAATAGTATAAAGCTTGATACCATGACTCTTAACAAACCAGCTGACTGGATTGGGAATGGCAGTCTGAACACAAGAAGAGCCAACTTACAGGCTGACCAACAGCCAGTAAGGAACCCCTGGGAGTCAAAGAATTCCACACAGAGCAGAGATAGAGACTAGTAAACTAATCAGTCTGTGACCAGTCAGTTCCCTCCCTTCTTTTCAAGTTTAAGTTAGCCAATAGCACCAATTCAGAAAAATCAGATCCTGAATCGCCGAATGGCAAAGCACTAGAGCAACATACTCATCATAATCATTTCTAGTGCTTTTAAAAAACATAAACAAGGTCAGCCTGACCAGGCAGGCAGTGGATAGAGCGTCGGACTGGGATGCGGAAGACCCAGGTTCGAGACCCCGAGCTCACCAGCTTGAGCGCAGGCCCCATCTGGCTTGAGCTAAAGCTCCCCAGCTTGGACCCAAGGTCGCTGGCTCCAGCAAGGGGTGGCTCAGTCTGCTGAAGGCCCACAGTCAAGGCACATGTGAGAAAGCAATCAATGAACAACTATGGTGTCACAATAGCGACAAAAAACTGATGATTGATACTTCTCATCTCTCTCTGTTCCTGTCTGTCTGTCCCTATCTCTGACTCTCTCTCTGTCCCTATTAAAAAAAAAAAAAAAAAACCGCCTGACCTGTGGTGGCGCAGTGGATAAAGCGTCGACCTGGGAACACTGAGGTTGCCAGTTCAAAACCCTGCACTGGTTCGGTCAAGGCACATATGGGAGTTGATGCTTCCAGCTCCTCCCCCCTTTCTCTCTTTCTCTCTCTCTCTCACTCTGTGTCTTCTCTCTAAAATGAATAAAATAAAAATAAAATAAATTTTTAAAAAAAACCATAAACAAGGCCAGACTCCCCATTCCTGGAAGAGATTAACTGACTCAACAGGTCTGGTATATGGTCCCATGAACAATTCTTATATATAGTCTTTGCTTGAAAACCACTATATTTAGTGACTGAACAAAGGACAGTTTCTGCTAATAAGGCAACAAGATAACCCAGTAATCAGAGCTCACGGGTTTCCTAAATGACCACTCATTTCCTCAAACACCCTGTCTTTCCTGACACCTTGCTGTTGAGCAGTTGAGATTTCTTTGTCCCTTACTTTCTCACAATAAATATCTATTACTTGAGATAATCTACACCTATCTCTCTGACTTATAATCTAAACAATACGTATCGCACTTGCCTGATGAAAGCCATATAATCCAGATGTTAAAAATCATCAGATAGATGTTATTCCTTAGCAATTGGTCTCATTTTCCAAAACTCTGTGATACTTATATCAATATTGTGCTCAAAGTTCAAATTTTTACCAACTGAAACCACATATGAGAAGCAAAGGAGAAAGCATCTGCATCTTACCCTTAGGAAAATTTCCTAGAATTCAAATCAAGACTTATTTCACTCAATTATAATAAATGTATGCTACTAGCAAACACCCAATAGATGAGAAGCAAAACTGAGAATGGGAGTAAGAGACTGACTGCTACAAATAGGCACAATGACATCTACAAGGAATCTCCCCCCCCCTCACACACATACACACACACACACACACACAGTTTTCCACCTCACCCAAGAGGACAAGGGGAAAAGCAGCTGTAATATTTAGTAACTTTTCAGATATTTTATTAAAAACAATTAGAACTGTACTTACATACTCTGGTTGGTAAATCTGTTTCACACAGAAGTATGGGTTAACAATTCTAAGCCTGCTTTATTATATATACTGTGATTGAACAAATGAGTAAATGGATAGTAGATGGTGGACAGGGGCCTATATTCTCACTATTGAAGAGGGATTAAGATAAGCAAGGGAAATAAGATAAAGTAATGGATTAGAGTTGTAAAAATGAATATGAACTCATGGTTAACTGAATATATAGAAGACAAATATAGAAATAGAGATGTGCCTGACCAGGCAGTGGAGCAGTGGATAGAGCACTAGCATGGGACGCTGAGGACTCAGGTTCAAAACCCCGAGGTCACTGGCCTGAGCGCAAGCTCACCAGAAAGCTGGTGAGCTTGTGCACAGGACTGCCGGCTTGAGCGTGGGATCATAGACATGACCCCATGGTCGCTGGCTTGAAGCTCAAGGTCACTTACTGGCTTGAGTCCAAGGTCATTGATTCAACTGAAGCCCCCAGGTCAAGGCACATATTAGAAAGCAATCAAAAAACAACTAAGGTGCCACAACTATGAGTTAATACTTCTCATCTCTCTCCCCTCCTGTCTGTCTGTCCCTGTCTGTTCACCCCCTCCCTGTCTCTCACTAAAAGAAATGTATAGAGATGTGTGTATATAAGTTAGTAAAAATAAATATATTTTCTGTTTCTATCCAAAATTAGGGCCTACAAACAAACAGCGATACCAAATACTAGCAATAAAAACATCCAGTGTCCAGATCTTTACACCTAAACACCATTTCTCAATAAAAGAAAGCAAGAATCCTTAGAAAAATGGCACATTCTGTGGCTGGGGCAGAAGAAATACAAAATAAGCATAAAGTATCTTACAAAAGGAAGGAAGTGCTCAAAAGTCAAAAGACTGGGACATGTCAAGGTAATATAGGAGCCAATCTGAAGGTGCTCCCAATGGCCAAAACTAGAAACATGAGCAACACAAAAATAGTGTGGGGTTGGATTACGCTCCAAAGTATAAAACACATGTTTACATATTGATATAAATTACTGAATAAAAAGAAAAAGTGCTCATCGATGGACAAATGGATAAAAAAGATGTGGTACATATATACTGCTCACAAAAATTAGGGGATATTTTATTGCTTCATATTCATTTTTGAAATATCCCCTAATTTTTGTGAGCAGTATATATACAATGGAATATTATTCAGCCATGAGAAGGAAGTAAATCCTGACGTTTTTGACAACATGGATGAATCTTGAGGTCATTATACTATGTGAAATCTAAAAATATCAAATTCATAGAAGCAGAGAAAGGTGGCTGCTGGAGGCTGGGGGATATGGGGAGAAGTTGGTCAAAGAGTACAAACTCTCAGTTATTAAGTGAGTAATTTCTGAAGATCTGATATGCAGCATAGTGACTATAGTTAACAATACTGTATTATGTACTTGAAAGTTACTAAGAGAGTAGATCCTAAATGTTCTCACCACAAAAAGGCAATAGTAATTATGTGAGGTCGATGGACGTTTTTACAAACCCTCCCGTGGTAGTCAGGAGGTTTTTACAAACTCTCCTGTGGGAGTCATTTTGCAATGTATAAACGTACCAAGTCATCACATTGTATATCTTAAACAATGGTCTATGTCAATTATATCTCAATAAAGCTGAAAAAAGGAGGTATATCATTATTTTTTTAAATAGAAGATGTTATTTAGTTCCAAAGCTATAATGCTAAAAATGGTAATTTACCTGAAATACTTAATCCAAATGACTGCTCCTTGGATAGCAAAAACTGTACCTATTTATTTACTTATTTTCCTCCAGAAATTACTGTTGCTCCCTCTTATATTGGTCTTAACAACCATTTAGAATCACACTCACTTTAAAAAAAATGCCACAGGCAATTTTATAAACCAGAAACCCTACTCTCTATGTGATGTTTAACTTAATAATCTAGAACAAAGTTACTAATGTAAACTCCTTAATTATTAATAAATATAACCAAAAACTTTATTAAGTTTAAAATATTTACTGAGTAACCAAAACAGTTTTCTTCCATATAGTTTTTCCACTCATTCATCTATTTATTTAATGAAGTTTACAAAATGTCTATTACATGTCAAAACTGTTTCTGGTACTGGGGAGACAACAATAAACAAGACAGGCACAGGTCTCTGTTTTCATGGTGAATATATCTAAAGGAAGGAGGCAGAGAGTTAGTAAACAAAGTAACTGCAAATTGTGACAAATACTAAGAAAGAAATAACAGAACTACTTATTTCATGACCATTCTATGTGCAGTAGAGAAAAAGGGAGTTAAAAAAAAAAGGACAGACAGGAAAGGCATCCTAATCAAACACATGACAACTGTATTTAAGACCTGAAGAATAATAACAGCAAAAAAGAAGCTGGGGAAGAGCAAGTACAATGGCTCTAAGGCAAGGAGTTGAGCATGTTAAAGAAATCAGGAGAAAAAATAACCAGTTTTATGAATCTTAAAATATAGTGAACAGGGGCGAAAATGATAAAAGATGAGGTAGGATAGGCAGGCATAAGCCCAAATCATGTAAGCTATTTACAATCAGAGGCTTAACTACAATGGAAAATTGTTGAAGCAATCAATAATCACTAAGCAATACATTATCTGACTAACATATATTTTAAGTTCCAAAACATACACTTGTAAAGTTAAGCACACCAAGAAATATAATTAAATACATAATTTAAAGCTAACTTTGTCATCAGATATTTGACAAAGATCAATAACATAATAATCTAGTCAGATTAATCATTCAATCATTCAGAAAGAATTTACTGAGCTCCTGCTCTGTGCCAGAGACTGCTTTGGGTGGCAGAAATACAAGGTGATAGTAGAGATGTCACCTACCACTCTGGCCAGTATATACAAATCTGAAAATGTTGATGTCATCTTCTACTGAGTAACCCAGTTTCCTTCCTAACGACTCAAAGCACCTTTGGTGTGTGGTAAAAATAAATAACCTATCAGCAATTTTAATTAATTAAGTTCCCAATAGTTCCACAAACACTTTGAGAAACAGAGGTAAAGGAGGTAGTATATCAAAATCACTTATGGTTTAAAAATCACATTTCCCCATTATCCTTTTGAGAATCATGCCAAAGTCACCACTGTAATTGATGGAAGGAGTACATAATGTGGTGTGTGTGTGTGTGTGTGTGTGTGTGTGTGTGTGTGTGTGTGTAGAGAGAGAGAGACATTAAGTCTACAACCAGGGTGTGCCCAATCTCATCTGATCTCAGAAGCTAAGCAGGCTTGGACCTGGCTAGTGCTTGAACTGGAAAAAAAGACACTAAGATTGATAACCACTACAATAGAGTGTTCTTAGTGTTTTGTAGATTCCTTTTTATTTTGATTACCAAGGAAGAAATAATGATTTCTACAAACCAGCAGTTCTCAAAGTTAACATCTACAAAATCCTGGGGAACCCCATGACTAAGGTGACCAGACGTCACACTTTTGGTGGGACAGTCCCGATTTTTAACAATTTGTCCCACGTCCTGCGGCGTTTGAATACGCGCTGTCTTTACCAGGAACTAATGCTGCGACTGAACGCGTTTTTTCTATGGTAAATAAAGTGTGGACATCAGAAAAATCACAATTAAGTGTTGAGACTTTGAAAGCCTTTTTTTTTTACAGGCACAGAAAGTCAGAGAGAGGGATAGATAGGGACAGACATACAGCAACGAAGGGAGGTGAGAAGCATCAATCATTAGTTTCTCGTTGCCATTGCGACACCATAGTTGTTCATTGATTGCTTTCTCACATGTGCCTTGACCGTGGGTCGTCAGCAGACAGAGCAACCCCTTGCTCAAGTCAGCGACCTTGGGTCCAAGCTGACGAGCTTTTGCTCAAGCCAGATGGGCCCGTGCTCAAGCTGGCGAGCTCAGGGTCTCGAACCTGGGTCTTCCGTATCCCAGTCCGACGTTCTATCCACTGCGCCACCGCCTGGTCAGGCTGAAAGCCACTTTATGTGTGAAATATAATTTAACAAATTCTTGTGAAAAATTTCATAACCTCTTAAACTACAAATGCAATCTACTAAAAAAAAATTCACTCAAATAAATATGCCAAAGAATAAAATAATACTATACATAATTTTTAATGTATTATATATGTAAATTGTACTTATGTTGAAATTTAAAAATATATATTACAATATTATTTTTGCATTCTATGAAATTTTTCTTTTGCTCCATATAGGCCAAATTTTTAATCAAGAACTCCCCACCCCCATCAATGATGTCCCACTTTACCAATTTTAAAATCTGGTCACCTTACCCATGACCCTTTCAGAAGGTCCACTAAGTCAAAACAATTTTCATAACACTACTAAATACACTCTTTGTTTTTTGCACAGAACTGATATTTGCCTTGATGGTCAGAAGTATAGGTAAAACTGCTGGTATCTCATTAGAACTAGCTCCAAATCATGCTAGTACTCATTACATTCTTCACTATCACACATTCACTGAACTTAAAAATAAAAAGAAGCCAGTTTCATTTATAGAATTCTTTGATGTAGCTATAGCTGTAAATATTACACATTTTATTAACTCTCAACCTCTGAATACCCACTTTTTAATATTCTGTGTGCTGAAATGAGAAGTATAAATGGTTGCCTCATGGGAAAGCACTTAAATAACTGAGTTGCAAGCCAAACTAGCCACTTTTTAATGGAACATTTTTCCTTTTTTTTCTTTCTTTTATTTTTTTTAGCAAAAGAGACAAAAAGGGACAGACAGACAGAAAGGGAGAGAGATGATAAGCATCAACTTGTAGTTGCAGCACTTTAGTTGTTCATTGATTGCTTTCTAATATGTGTCTTGATGGGAATGGGGGTTCCAGCTGAGCCATTGACCCCTTGCTCAAGCCAGCAACCTTGGGCTTCAAGCCAGAGGCCATGGGGTCACGTCTACGATCCCACACTCAAGCCAGTAAGCCCGTGCTCAAGCCAGATGAGTCCACACTCAAGCCTGTGACCTCAGGGTTTTCAAGCTGGGTCCTCAGAGTCTGAGGTTGATGCTCTATATACTGTGTCACCACCTGGTCAGGTGGAACACCATTTTTCTTGAAAGATTGACTGACAAATGATGGCTGCTTAATCTTGGATATTTAGCAGATGTTTCCTGTCAATATCTATTGCTGACTATATAAAATTAAAGCTTTGAGAAAATTTTGCAAAACTTGTTTCTACCATGTGGACTTTAAAGCTTCCCAAATCAGACTTTTCTGATGAGAATGGTGATATTAACAAATGTGATTCCTTGACAATAATGAAATGTGTTAACACTCAAAAGATTTGGAAGATCTGCATGACCCAAGGAACAAATATTTTCTTTTTTTTTTTTTTTTTAAATGTTTTATTTATTTTTATTTTATTTTTTACAGGGACAGGGAGAGAGTCAGAGAGAGGGACAGATAGAGACAGACAGACAGGAACGGAGAGAGTTGAGAAGCATCAATCATTAGTTTTTCGTTGCTGTTGTGACACCATAGTTGTTCATTGATTGCTTTCTCATATGTGCCTTCAGCAGACTGAGCCACCCCTTGCTGGAGCCAGCGACCTTGGGTCCAAACTGACGAGCTTTTGCTCAAGCCAGACGGGCCCGCGCTCAAGCTGTCGAGCTTGGGGTCTCGAACCTGGGTCTTCCGCATCCCAGTCCAACGCTCTATCCACTACGCCACCGCCTGGTCAGGCAGGAACAAATATTTTCCAAACGACTAATGCATGGTATTAAAAAAAAAAATCCTGCATGGATGAAAGATCCATTTAAGTAGAGGATAGACCAACTGGTTTTAATGAAAACAGAGTATGAAAACTTCATTGCTATGATTTCAAATTCCATATTGCAATTAATCTTTCCAAAACTGCCTTTAGAGGTATTCCATTAGACAGTGTTGACAGTTTCACAGGCATATTAAATATTTGTAACTTATAGTTTGTCAACTATATTCCAATAAAACATTTTTTTAACTACCACTTGGGTTTTAGAATAGCATCAAAGAAGGATATATCCACAATTATGTGAAAACTCTATTAAAATACTCTATCCTTTTCCAACTACGTATCTGCAAGATACCAGATTTTCTTCATATGCTTTGAGTAAAAGAACCTATAACAGAGTGCATGCAATAACAGCTATGAGATTCCAGCTGTTTTCTATTAAGCTAGACATAAAGGCAGTTGCAAAATATGTAATAAATGCCAATCTTATATTTTTCTTGTTTTGGAATAGACAGCGATTTTCATTAAAATGCTACTTCTATTAACGTAAGTAGCATTTCAAATGAATTCATTATTGTTATTTTTAAATGGGTTTATTGTTGTTATTTTTTAAAGATATTGTAGATGCAACCTACATAAACAAAAGCTCTTTGGAGTTACCAATAATTTTCAAAGAATGTAAAGGGATTCGGAGACTGAAAAGGTTTTTTTTTAATTTTTTTTTATTAATTAGAGGAAGGAATGAAGGAAAGGAAGGGAGGGAGGGAGGGAGGGAGGGAGGGAGGGAGGAAGGGAGGAAGGAAGGAAGGAAGGAAGGAAGGGAGGGAGGGAGGGGGCAAGGAAGGAGGAAAGGGAGGGAGGGGGCAAGGAAGGAGGAAAGGGAGGAAAAGGGGAGGAGGAGGGAGAGGGAGAGGGAGAGGGGAGAGAGAGAGAGAGACAGGAGCATTGATCTGTTCCTATATGTACACTGACCGGGGTTCAAACCAGCAACCTCTGTGCTCTAGGACAATGCTCTAACCAACTGAGCTATCTCACCAGGGCAAGACTGAAAAGTTTTAAAACAACTGCTGTAGATCTAATAATATTTATTATTTAGCTATTCAACTCTAGGTCACCTTTTTGAATGCATGATAAGTATCTTCCTTGAAGTACCAGAATAAGCAATGACCAAGAAAGGGGATGTGATGATGGTAGAATAATGATTCTTACAATATAAAAATATCATCAATTATTAAATTTGTAGAGTTCAAAAAAGCAAAGAATAAAACAATTCCAGACTATGCTACCATTTTCTAAAAACAGGGAGGATATGATGCCAGACACATATGTGCTTGTATATGCATAAAAAATTTTTTCAACTTGCCTGGCCTGTCGTGGTGAAGTGGATAAAGCGTCGACCTGGAACGCTGAGGTCACCAGCTCAAAACCCTGGGCTTACCCAGGCAAGGCACATACTGGAAGCAATTACTACAAGTTGATGCTTCCATCTTCTCCCCCTCTTTCTCCCTCTCTCTCCTCTCCTCTCTCTAAAAATCAATAAATAAAACAAAAAATTCAGCTGATATTTAAGAAATTGTTCAAAGCAACCACCTATAAGGGGAATATGAAATACTCAGGAATGGTATAGGAATGACAGTTCTTAATGAATACCTTTAATTTTTTAAACATATGAATGTATTCAATTTTTTCAATTTAATCTAAATTTAATTTAATCTACCTAGAAAATAACCTTAAACCAATACTTAGCCATGATTCAAATATACTTTTTAATTTCTAGGTTACTCTGATCTCAGAAAAAAAAATCTTCCCCTTTTTCATGGCTCAGAGGCAAAATAATATTAAAAATACTTATGCCAGAAGAATACTCACTGGTCAATCTGAGTTCTAGGACACAGAAGAAAATGTTTTATAAACTTGTAAATAAATCTGTCATCTGAAGAAAACTAAATAGTAATTAATAAAAAAATAAATGAAAAAATATTCAAGTGACAACAATTATTTTATTAGCTCTTTTATACTTACATACTGTTTTTTAAATTTTTGCATTGATTCAGTAGAGAGAGGGGGGGGGAAAGGAGCAGGGAAGGGAAAGAAAGAGAAAAAGAAGCATTAACTCACTGTTTCACTTAGTTGTTACATTTAATTCTGTACTCACTGACTGCTTCTGGTCAAAGTCGTGACCGTGACCGGGGGTCAAACCTGCAACCTCTGGCACAAGTGGATGATTTATCTACTGAGCCACCCAGACAGGGCCTGCTATCTAACTTACTTTTAATTGGAATCTAGAAAGCAAAGAGGATGAAAAGAAAAAATATTTCACATAATAATAAAGCGTGTTTTCCAAACTTGCTGCAAACTATAGCCTACACATTCAAGAAACCTGGTGAATCCCAAACAGAGTAAGACAAAGAAAAGACACATGATAATAAAATAACAGGAAAATGGTATTAAATCTTAAAGCAACGAGAGGGGGAAAAAATAGTGTATTTAGAGAAACAAATATTTTAAAAATCACAGAATTCTCAGAAGCTGCACAAGCAAATAAAAAGAGTAATGGCGCCTGACCTGTGGTGGCGCAGTGGATAAAGTGTCGACCTGGGAACACTGAGGTCGCCAGTTCAAAACCCTGCACTGGCCTGGTCAAGGCACATATGGGAGTTATGGGAGTTGATGCTTCCAGCTCCTCCCCCCTTTCTCTCTCTCTCTCTCTCTCTCTCTCTCTCTCTCTCTCTCTCTCTGTCTCCTCTCTAAAATGAATTAAAAAATAAAAAATTAAAATGTCTATCCTTTAAAAAAAATTAAAAATAAATAAAAAAAAGAGTAATGGCAATATACCCACTGAATTCTGTGCCTACCAAACTACCTTTCAAAAACAGGGTAAAAAAACAACAACTGCAGTAAAAAAAACTTCCTGTTAGTGGCACTGGATAAACAGACAGACAGACCAATGGGATAGACCTGAGACTCAAACATTTATGTACAATTGATTTGAACATTCAATGGCAAAGAACAGTCTCTGCAATAAAGGATGCTGAGACAACTGGGTATCCACATGCAAAAGAATGAAGTTGGGCCACAACCTACCGCATACACAAAACCTAACTCAGAACACATCAACAACCTAAATATAAAAGCTAAAACCATAAAATTCTCAGAAGAAAATACACAGGCAAATCTTCATTATCTTGGATTTGCCAATGGTTTTATTAGATGTAACACCAAAGCATGAGTAACAAACTAAAGAACAAATAAAACTGAATTTTATCAAACTTAAAAACTTTTGTGCATGAAAGAATATTACCCAGAAAGTAAAAAGACAATCTGTAGAAATGGGAGAAAATACTTGCAAATCATATATCTGATAAAGGATTAAGTTCCAGAATATATAAATTCTTACAACCCAATTAAAAAATGGATAAAGGATCTGAACAGACATTTCTCAGTAATGATATACTAATGGCCAATAAGAATATGAAAAGATGTTCAACATCATTAGTCATTAGAGAAATGAAAATCAAAACCATAATGATAAAACTTCACACTCAGAATGTCTATTATCAAAAATAAATGTTCTCAAGGTTGTGAAGAAAGGGGAACCCTAATCTTGTCTCGTTGGTAGAAATGTAAAATGGTGCTGCTGCTGCTGCTGCTGCTGCAGCAATCAGTTCGGTGATTCCTCAAAAAGCTAAACATAGAATTACCATATGACCCAACAATTCCTTCCTAGATAGATACCCAAAGGAATTAAAGGTAAGGACACAAGCAGATACTGGTATACCAATGGTCACATCAGTATTAATCACTAAAGCCAAAAGGTGGAAACAACCCAAATGTCCATCAAGAGATGAAATAATAAATAAAAGATGGTATATACGTATAATGGATATTATTCACCCTTAACAAGAGGAATGAAATTCTGATACAGTCTACAACATGCGTCCTGCTTGAAAACACATTATGTGAAATAAGCCAAATATAAAAAGAGAAATATTGTATGGATCCCTTTACAAAAGTCATCTAGAGTAGGCAAATTCATAGCTAAAGAAAGTGGAATGAATGGCGGTTGGAAGGGGCTAAAGGAGGAGTCAACTGGCAAGTTAGTGTCTAATGATAAAAATGTTTAGCCATGGCCAGTTGGCTCAGTGGTAGAGTGTCAACCCAGGTTTGATTCCCAGCCAGGGCACACAGGAGAAGTGCCCATCTGCTTCTCCACCCTTCCCCCTTTCCTTTCTCTCTTTCCTTCTCTTCCCTTCCCACAGACAAGGCTCCACTGGAGCAAAAGTTGGTCCAGGCACTGAGGATGGCTCCATGGCCTTCGCCTCAGGTGCTAGAATGGCTCTGGTTGCAACGGAGCAACACTCCAGATAGGCAGAGCATTGCCCCTAATAGGCATGCCAGCTGGATCCCGGTCGGGCGCATTCGGGAGTCTGTCTTTCTGCCTCCCTGCTTATCACTTCAGAAAAATACAAAAAAATAAATTTTTAAGAAAAGAAAACGTTTAAAGATGAAAATGCTCTAAAGATTGATACTGGTGATGGGTGCAAATAATAAGAATGTACTCAATGCCACAGAAATATATTTAGAAACTGGTAAAAATAGTAAATTTTATGTTACATACATTTTACCACACACACAAAAAAATGTGTCTTTGTATATCTGGAGCCTTGTCAAATAGTTTATGCTAACAATGTGATTTACGGTGAACTGTTTTAGTTCTCCTTGTATCATACTCTATCTCCTGGGTCATAGTGTCTCAGTATGACCTCTGCAGGAGAGAGGAGGCTGGAGACTGAGTAGCTAAGGTGCTGCTCCATCCTGACATGAATGACCTCCCAGTAAAAACCCTGGAAATCACCTGACCTATGGTGGTGCAGTGGATAAAGCACTGACCTGGAATACTGAGGTCGCCAGTTCGAAACCCTGGATTTGCTTGGTCAAGGCACATATGAGAGTTGATGTTTCCTGCTCCTCCCTCCTTCTCTCTCCCACTCTCTCTCCTCTCTAAAATGGATAAAGTCTTTAAAAAAATAAAACAAGAAAACCTGGAAACCAAGGCCTAGGTGAGCTTCCCTAGTTGGCAATTCTTCATACTTGTCAAATATCACTGATGGAAGACCAGCACTGTTGAAACAACTCCACTGAGAGGAGACACCTGACTGTTCGCACATAGTTTCCCTTGGACTCCAATGTATGCACCTCTTCCTTTTCCTGATTTTAAGATATGGCTTATTTCAGAGAAATAAACCATATCTACCAGTACAACAGCTTCTCTTAATTCTCTGAGTCCTTCTAATAAATGATCAAACCAGAAGTGTTCTCAGTGACCACTGACACAGATGAAAAAGTATTTACCATGCAAGTATTAACCAGATGAAAGCTAGATTGGCTTTATTAATATTAAACAAAAAATACTTCAGAACAAGAAATATCACTAGAAATAAAGAGGTACATATGTAATGATAATTCATAAAAAAACATAATCACAAACATGAACATTAAATAATAGACATTCAAAATACAAGAAACAACAAATCAATAAAACTAAAGAAAAAAATTCCAGAGTTATACTTAGAAATTTCAACACTGCTCTCAGGAACTGACAAATATTAAACAGAAAATCAATAGAAATGTAGGTGATTTAAATACAGTAACACAACCTAATTAACATTTAGAGGGCATTTCATTCCACAACTACAGAAAACATACATTACTCTATTTTCAAACGAATATGGAACACTCACCAAGACAGACCCTGTAAGAGCCATGAACAAGTCTACTGTTAATCGTCTCAGCCCTAGGGAGAAAACCAGATTCAACATTTCCTGAACTTACTTGACTATTTAAACCCTTTTCGCAAAGGCTTCTCTCAAAAGGCTACTGTTTCTAAAAACACTTGATAAAAGTTATGCCACCCATTTTCAACACATCTTCCTATTTCTCCTCCTAATCATGACTAACAAAACAAGGGACTCAATAAAAATATCCTTTCTTTGATTACCCAGCCAGGATTAGTCAATCTTATAAGTATTCATAAAAGTCCTAAAGCAGGAATAGGTTTGACATTTGGAGAACAGCAAGGGGGCCAGAATGACTGGAATAGCCTAAGGTAAAGGGTAGGAGATAGGAGATGAAATCAGAAAGTTAAACAAGTCAGAGCATGTAAGACCTTCTAAGCCTTGGTAATAATTTTGAATGTAATTCTAAGTATAATGGGAAGTTTTTGAAAAAAGAATATTACTTTATTTATATTGCTAAAGAATTTTTCAGGCTACTATGTAAAGAACAGAATGGAAACTAAGCAACTGGTTAGGAACCTTTGGTGGTAACATGAGAGATGGCTAAGACCAGAGTGGCTTAGACCAGATATAAATGTGTTTGTCAGAGAAAAAAATGCCAGGAAAACCTATATATTGTTTTGAGGTGCGTTAAAGCATTTTCTTTTCTTGGATTCCAGAACATTCATTCTGTTACCCATGAGATGCTTTATCTGTCTTCCTTACATGATTACCCTTACCTCCCCAACCTCTTCATGTTGGAAACGTTTGAAGGCCCAGTTGCTGAACCTTCTTTTTATAGCTCCTCTCATTTTTACGGTGATTTTATCCACACGCTTGGCTTTAAATATATCATCTATATGATGATAATTCAATTTTACATCTCCTGTCTAGGCCTTTCCCCTAAACTTACTCATACATACAGTTGACTATACAGTCAACATCGTAAACATAAGAAAAAAAACAAAATTGAGCTCGTAACCTTCCCCCTCCAAATGTGTTTTTCTTAAATCTTCCCTCAGATAATATCAACTCCATCATTGCAATTGTTCAGGGATAAAGATAAAATTTAAGAGATATCCAAGACTCCTCCACTCTCTCACACCCCACGTCAAGTTTGTCAGCAAGTCCTCTCAGCTATACCTTCAAAATATATCCAGTAACCAACCACTTGTTACCCACCCCCACTGCCATGACTCAGTCTACGCCATCATCATCTCTCACTTGGATTATTGCTTTTTTTTAAACTGGTCTCCCTTGTACTGCCCTTGCCACAGCCTTCACCATTCTCCAACTATATACTCTCAACATAGCAGCCAAGTGATTCTAGTAAGCCGATCATGTCATCAACTGCTCAAAACCTTCCAACAGCTATCACTCAAGTAAAAATCCTTACAACGGTCTTCACGTGACCACATCTTTGTGCCTCTGCTCCAGGCATTTACCTCTAACTTTATATCAGAATACTCTGCCCCAAGTCACTTCATTCCAGCTTCAATGGCCTACTCGAGTTTGTCAAATATTGTAGGTCTACTCTAGTCTCAGTACCTTGGAACTTGCTGTGTCCCTAAGCCTAAAATTGTCTAGCCTTAGAATTATATAGAATGCAAGCATGTTCTTTCACCTATCTAAAGTCCTTTTTTTTCACCTACCTAGTCTTCACTCAAATGTCATCTCAGTGAAGTCTTCCCTTTCCACAGGATTTAAAATTGCAAACTTCTCTCATTCTTTAACATTGCTAACGTGCTGGTTCTCCTTTGCTTTGTAATTCTCTATAGCACCTTCCTCTATCAAACATACTACCTAGTTTACTAATTTACCTTATTTATTGCCTGCCCCCTCCAACTAGATTATAATCTCTAGAGATTTTTGTTTGTTTCACCTCCTGCTACACTCCTAGTCCCTAGAGCAGTACCTTTCACATAGTAGTCTGTTCAATATTGAATCACTAATTATTAAATAAAGCTGCTCCAGAAGTGTTAGGCCAAATTCAAATTCTGGGACTAATCTAATTAAAATACACCAATTCCTTTGTCACTATTTATAGTATATGAGTAATATTCCAAATTCATAAATGTTTTTATAGTTACACTTTTATTACTTTATAATCTATGATACTTACTTACTTGACAATTATAGCTTTGTTTATTAACTTAATTCCAAATAGTTCAACTTTTTACTTACTCTGGCAATACTATAAATAAAAAGAACAGAGAAGGCTTCAGCTGGAAGGCCTAGGTTCAAATCCCAGGCCTACCATTTATCAAGGGTATGACTCAGGAAATTTAGCCTCATCCTGGTTTCTCAATAAATACCAAGGTGGGGGTGAATTAAAGACCAGCCGGCCTTACCTATCCTGCACCTAATCTCAATATTATTGTAAAAATCAAAAATTATTGAGAATATGCTTTATAAACTATAAATGATACACAAGTATGAGTTAAATGTCTATACTATAATATGGAAAAACCTGAAATAGAATAGAAAAGTTCAGTGTTTGGAGCAGCATATTTCACCATACCTCTCTGCCCCTAACACTAAACTCCAGCTTTTGAGTCAGACTGGCTCTTCCACTTACTGTACCTTAAACAAGTTACTCAACCACTCTGAGTCATTGTTTCCACATCCATAAAGAGATATAATACCAACCTTATAGCATCCTTTTGAAGATTAAAGATTATATATACACAGATGTAATGTACCTATGAAATACAACATTTGTGTGTGTGTGTGACATAGACAGAGAGAGGGACAGATAGGGACAGACAGACAGGAAGGGAAAGAGATGAGAATCATCAATTCTTCGTTGGAGCATCTTAGTTTTCAATGATTCTTTTCTCATATGTGCCTTGACCAGGGATTATAGTAAACCAAGTGACCCCTTGCTCAAGCTAGCGACCTTGGGCTCAAGCTGGTGAGCCTTGCTCAAACCCCGTGCTCAAGTTAGCAACCTCGGGGTTTCAAACCTGGGTCCTCCGCGTCCCAGTCCGACGCTCTATCCACTGCCCCACCACCTGGTCAGGCAAAATACATTTTTATTTGTTGTCTACTTGTTCTTTCAAATGGAAAAAAACTCAAGCAAAGACAGATAATATAAATTACACCTCAGAAACAGGAAAAATGATTTTGCTTGGAAATTGCATGTGAAAAGACAAGAAGGAAAGTAAGAAAGAGCTAGAGGTAATTAAGCAATAAACTCAACAGTTTTCCTATTAAATTTGTTCTATCCTTGCCTTTATCTAAGGTAAAATAAGATGCAAAGAAAACTCAGCACACAGAGCGCCATATTTAATAACCCCAGAAAGTTTATTTCAAAACTATATATTATATATATAGTCTTTTCTCTTCAAAAGAGAGTAATTCTTAGTCTTTTGATTTCTCAAACACCGTATATATTTTGACACCCTAAAACTCAATACATGCCCAAAAAATAAGTGTCATGGTTTTCCAACTTTAGATTCCTGATATAACTGTATTAAATGTTTAGAAATGACAGAATGAATAAAAACCTAAAAAGTAAAACTGGAATTAGACATATATCATACAAATACATCAAGAATGCTTTTTCAAATCATTGGACTTTGATATATTTCTTCATTCATCAATTCTAAGACACCAGCAATTGTAAGATGAACCATAAATATAAAAAACATTTTCTGGGGGGGATATCCTTTCCACGTTAAATATACACTTAGATATAAAGCATACCAATTTCAGAAAATATTAAAATATAAGGGATCCCTCTGAGATGCTGAAAAAGTTCTATTTTTTTTTAAAGATAGGAGAAAGAGAGAGAGAGAGAGAGAGAGAAGGGGGAGGAGCAGGAAGTATCAACTCCCATATGTGACTTGACCAGGCAAGCCCAGGGTTTCAAACCGGCGACCTCAGTGTTCCAAGTCAACGCTTTATCCACTGTGCCACCACAGGTCAGGCAAGTTCTATTTCTTAAACTAGGGTCTGTTTACATATGTTAAATTTGTGAATATTCATCAAAGTATATACTCAATTTGTACGCTTTTTGCAGATGTATGTTTACTTCAGTATATGTGCTACCAAAGCAAGTACATATATGTTTACTTCAACAAACAAACCTATTTAACGTGCCACTACTTCAGACAGAGCTGTCAACAGACAAATTATTTACCTAAAATGAAAGGTTAAAAAAAATAAAGCTTTTGCCTGGCCTGTAGTGGTGCAGTGAATGGAGCATTGACCTGGAATGCTGAGGTTGCCAGTGTGAGACTTTGGGCTTGCCCAGTCAAGGCACATACGACAAGCAGGCAAGAAATAACTAAAGTGAAGCAACTATGAGTCAATACTTCTCATTTCCCCCCTTCTCTGTAAAATCAGCAAATAAAATCTTTTCTTAAAAATAATATAAAGCTTTTAAAAGAAAACATAAAAAGTAACTTCATGTCACTGAGGAAGGTAAAGATTTTATAAATGGAAACAAAAAAGCAATAACCAATTAATAAACTGACTTCTTTAAAATCAAGAATTTTTAAATTGATTTTAGAGAGAGATAGAAACATCGATCTGTTCCTGTATGTGCCCTGACCAGGGATTGGACCCCATGGCATATCGGGTCGAGGCTCTAACAAACTGAGCTACTCAGCCATGGTTAAAATCAGGAATTTTGATTCACCAAGACACCAAGATCCTGAAAGAACAACTACAAAGTAGAAGATACTTGCAACACATACATCTAACAAGATTGTATCCAGAATACATAAAGAATTACAAATCGATATAAAAAAGAAGTAAACAGCATAGTTTAAAAAGAACAAAACACTTTACACTTTAAAAGCAGAAATCCAAATGGCCAATAAACATGGTGTCCCTAATATGCAAACGTGCTTAACTTCATTAGTAACCAGGAAAATTAAAACTACAGTGCAATAACACCACACACCCTTCCAGAATAACTAAAAAAAAAAAAAAAAAACTGACAACACCAAGTGTTGACAAAGATGTAGAAACACTGGCAGTCTCATACACTGCTAATCGGAGTACAAATTTATAAAACCACTTTGCAAAACTTTAACAAAATCTACTAAAAATGAACATATCCTGTAACCATAAACATGACCTAATAATCCCACTTAAGATACATACACAACAAAAATGCATGTTCACCAGGTAAAAAATGTTCATAGCAGCAAAACTATAAACAACCCAAATGTCCATTACAGACAGTAGAATGGACAAACTGGTATATTCACACAATAGAGTAAGCACTGAGAATGAACAAACTACAATACGACATGGATTAATCTCTTAATTGTACCATTGAACAAAAGAAATTCAAATGAGACATATTAGTACAGGATTCTACTTATATATAGTTCAAAAACAGGCAACAGTTATCTACAGTGTTAGAATTCAAGGAACACAAGTGTGAGGAGGTGAGAATTGCCATACCGATATTTTCTTGAGCTAGGTGTCAACTGATTACATGAATGTGCTTATTTTGTGAAAAACAATGGTCATCGATATTTAAGTTATACTTCTTTTAAAAATCTTACATTAAATGAAGTCCCCAGCTGTGGATCAGGATTTCTAATCCTTTCTCATCTCCAAGATTCTTCACCAATACTATGGTCAGAGACTTAACTGAAACAGTCCTGTATCACCCCACTGTTCTTCAGGATTTAATAAGCATCAATTATCTCTCCATATCTACTACTTGCAAAGCACTCTAATTTTCATTTATTCAAATACTTATTGAATAAGTATTATGTATAAAATCTGTGCCAAGTATTTAGGGTACAAGAAAATGAAGAAGATACGATCCCTGGCCAAAACTTTATAATCATATAGAAAACCATATACACAAATTGCAAGGTAAATATATAGCGATAAACACAGGATATTATAGGAGCACAAAGGAACATCAAAACAATCTGGGGGAAGCAAGACATCAGAATAGGCTTCCTAGAGAAAGAGAGGATGGGTGAGGGAGAGAGAAAACATCAATTTGTTGGACTTATTTATGCATTCATTGGTTGATTCTTGTGTGTGTCTTGAGTGGGGATCAAACCCACAACCTTGAACCTTGGTATATAGGGACGATGCTCTAACCAACTGACCTACCCAGCCAGAGCAACACCTAAGTCTTTGAAGGTGAGTAGGAGTTATCCTGACAAAGTGCGTTCCAACAAAGGGAACAGCTTGGTAAAAGTACAGTGTATTTAAAGAAACAATGAACAGCTGCTAAATGTTGCTTAAGGGTAATAAAGGCAAGAAATGGGATAGGATGGGATGGGTGGGGGGAAGTGGCCAAAGAGATATGAAGATGCCAAGTCACGAATGCAGTTATTAGACCTTAACCAATTGGCTGGATGGGACAGTGAGGTTTATGTAAAGACATTATGTGGTCAGATAGATTATTCAGGGAGCAATGCAGAAGATGGAGTTAAGGGGGATAAGGCTGGCAGAAAGAGGGCCAGTTAGGGAGCAGTTATAACTGTTCTGCAGGAGATAAAAGGGCCTGAAAAAATAAAATGAAAGCAAACCTGGAGAAAATATAGAGTACAGACACATTATGCTGCTGGTCTACAGATCACCAACCTACACTAGGGATTGGTAAATATTTTCTGTAAAAGACCAAACAGAAAAGGTTTTAGGCTTCATGGGCCACATATGATCTCTATCACACTCCCTGGCTTTTGTTATTTTAAACCTTTTAAAAATTAAAAACCATTCTTAGCTAGTGGACTTTTTTTTTTAAGGCAGCAGGCTGGATTTGTGAGTGCAGTTAGTTTGCTGATCCCTGCTGTACATCCATAAAGAAGTAAGGATTAACCTTCCTATGAGATTAATTTTCCTAAAATGCTATTCGAATATTAGTCCCCTGCTCAGAAATTTCTCCACTGGTCCTGACTGCCTACTGAATAAGTTAAATCTCTATGATGCATAGCATTCATAGACATCTATAGCAGGGGTCCCCAACTTTATACATAGGGGGCCAGTTCACTGTCCCTCAGACCGTTGGAGGGCCAGACTATAAAAAAAACTATGAACAAAAACCTATGCACACTGCACATCTTATTTTAAAGTAAAAAAAAAAAAAAAAAAAACAGGAACAAATACAATATTTAAAATAAAGAACAAGTCGATTTAAATCAACAAACTGACCAGTATTTCAATGGGAACTATGCGTGCGGATGCATCCTGTGCTCCTCTCACTGACCACCAATGAAAGAGGTGCCCCTTCGGGGAAGTGCCACGGGGGGCTGGATAAATAGCCTCAGGGGGCCACATGTGGTCCGGTGGCCCACTGGCCGTAATTTGGGGACCCCTGATCTATAGTCTAACTCCAACCAGGCAGATGAACTACACCCCTTTGAGAACCTTCCATTCTTACTCACATAACCTACTTCTATTTCCCTGCCTCTGTATCTTTGTGGTATTTCCCCATGTAGTTTCCTCCTTTCCAAACCTACACAAATACACTTCCTTCAAAGCACAATTCAAATCCTACATTGAAGTAATTCCACCCTTATCAGAACTCCTAGAAGCTCTGTCTCAATTATTCTGATATTTACTTGCTGTCTTGAGCTATTGCTTACTTCAAATAAATTGTATATTCCTTGAGGGCAGGGAATAATTTGTACTTCTACCAATGGATCTAGCATATAACAAGGGGTAAATAAAAATGAAGATAGAGGTGTATGTGTATGTAATATATATGTTATATATGTATTATACATGTACTGTTATTTTATATTTGTTATATATTTATATACACACACTTTTTTCTAAACTAGCTATTAACTGAGACAAAGGTGATTTCACTTTTACCTTATATCAATAATTGAACACTTTAATTCCATACATACAATTTGAATGCCACAGGAACCACAGAATAACAATCCACAAGTACATTATTACTCTTCCATTACATGTTTTGGGGACTAGTTTACAATAGAAACAATAATAATACAAGAATTTTTCCAATGGTAAATGTTATCAATATAGGTACACTGGGATAATATTAAATATAGACATTACAAGTCTCACACACACATACATACATACACATACACAAAAGTCACACATGATCTGAATATTTAACAATGAAGTCCTCTGCCACAATTCACATCACCAAAATGGTAATGTTGATTTCACTCAGAAATTAGGGAAGAAAATATATTTTACAATTTTAAGAAAATAGTCCATTTTAGTTCACTACTGATAAGTAGCTATAACTACAGAATTTTTTGAGCTAGATTAACGGATTCTTCCTCTTACTTGAGATTGATTACTGAAGAAGTCTTTTTCAAGTCTGAAGTGTGAACTATGACTTATTTTACTATAGAAAGAATGTTCAAGAATCTATAAAAATTCCTCCAGAATTAGTTGCCCACATTTCGATATCAACTACGATATCAACTACAAAAAAAGTTTAAAACATTTATAGAAAGGTATAAAAACACCAAAGCAAAAGAAATTAACCAAAAGATGGCCATGAAAGTGAATAATGAAACTTTTTAACTCTTCAAAACACACTGAAGAAAGCTTAGTAATTTACAACACTGAAAATACTATTATTCATTGATAAATTTAATATTAACAATACACTAATTGGAGAACAAACCCAGGAAACAGCGACTCTCACTTCTCAATTCCTGTTCTGCCACTGGCTTAGTACATACAGTCTTGTGCATATCCCATATGGTGAACAAAACAAGCCTAACTGACATTCTAATGTTGTGAGAAGTGATTGTTATGAAGTACACTCTAGGACCATGAAGGAAAGCCATTGTAACCATTAAATGTCATTTAGTTAATACAAAACTGTAGCTACCTGTTAGGCTTGCCAATCCAGTCATCAAGATTCTTTTGTGTCTTCTTAACACTGCAAATCTTCAGTGAGTCAGTAAACTGCGTGTATTTAATGAGCTAGTTTAGCAACCTCAGAGAAATGAATTTTCTTCTAAATCTTTTTTTTCTTATCCAACTATTTGCAAAGGAAACCATATGCTGATTCATATTAAAATTAGGTCTAGTTATTGATAAGCCAATACCAAATGACTGAAAACTATTAGGAATCACAGTGGAACTTTGTTAACGGAAATGTGACTCCTGAAAGTAATCCCAGAAAACAATCATCCTAAGAAGAGCTTTATTAAAGGCAAAGTTCCTACACGTTTTTAAAGAGCTGAAAAATGGTTTTAGACAGTGTAGATAGAAGACTAAATTCGCTCAAAATCTAAGCTAATTCGTTAGGTAGTTTCAGCACCTGCTGGGTGTTGAGTGAGTAGAGACTGGTGAGGCTGGTCAGGAAAAGTGCTGATGCCACCTTCAGCTGCCCCTTTCGTGAATGACAGTAACAATGCAAACACTGACAAAAGATCTGGGAGGCCACCCTGAGCCTCTGCTTAGCAATACTTCTGCCCTACCCCCAACACACAGAGCTACAAATCCTAGCAAAGGCCCTCCTCTTCCAGGTCTCACACGCGGAGACCTTGTCCCCAGTTTGGCAACGTGGGAAAGTACTCCCCTTCACTCTGTTCCGGACAGCTGAGCACCTTAAAGGGGAGGGGGAAATGCTGCCTCTCTCTAAACTGACAGAGGAAAGGGACACTTCCTCTCTACAGACGGCGAGTAGGACCGGGTGTGCAGAGACTCCGAGAACTCCGGGTCTCGGCAAGGAGAGGGGACGCGAGTGCGTCCCTCCCTGGGCCGGAGGCCGGAGGGTCGCCCAGCTCCGGGTGCTGAAGCGGGGCTCGGGCGCCCAGCACACCGTCCTGCCGGGGGTGGCAGCACTCGGCCACCGCTTCCTGGGTGGCGGGGGAGGCGACAGTAGTCGCGGGTCCGGGAGCACATTCTTTCCTCGAGCCCGGTCCCGAGGGATGGGGCAGGCGGCCGGGGCAGCAACTCTTCCTCTCGCCCAACTCCAGGGTGAGCGCGAGGGCGGCCAGCCCCGGCTGCCCCGCGGGATGCCGCCCGGTGGGGGAGGCGGCGAGGCCGGCCTGGGTCCGTTCCCTCCCCACGCGGTCCGCGGCCGGAGGCCGTCCGCGCTCCAGTCCCTCCCGCCGCCACCGCGCGGGGCAGGGCCGCCGACCTCGGCCGATCGGGCGCGGGGCCAGGCGGCGGTGGCGGCGGGCGGGCCGGCCGGCCTGGGGCCCTACCTGAGGCTGTGTACCAGCTCCCGGCGTGACTGGCTTCCCGGCAGACCACTCGGTTGGACATCTTGGTGCCTGTGCCGCCTATGGTGCACGAGGATGAATGAGGAGGAGGCGGCGGCGGCGGCGGCGGCGGCAGGAGCGGCTCCGCAAGGGGACGAGACACCGCGGGCCCAGCCCAGAAGGAGGCGGCGGCGGGGAGGGGATCAGCCCGGCCCAGGAGGAGGAGGAAGAGGAGGAGGCGGCAGCGGCCCAGGAGGAGGAGGAGATGGCAGCCGGGGCGGTGGCAGCAACAATCACCACAAACTCCGGCGACCGCCGGAAGATGGGGCCCGCGGCGGCTTCACCGGGGCCCGGAAAGCCTTGGCCCCGGCCCCCGGAGTCGCCGCTGCTCCCCAGCCGGGGCTGGTTCCGCCGAGCAGCCCCCACGGCCCCCTCAGCTCCCAGTTGGCCTCCCGGAGCCACCGCCGGTGACCCCACCCCCGTGACTCCGCGCCTGCCCCCTCCCCCCACCCCCAGTGGGACTCCCAGCACCCACCCCCACCCCGGGCAGGGCCCTCCTGCCCGCCCGGCCGCGGGCCTGGCGGCCCCGCCCCGCCCCTCCTCCGGCCGCGCCGTGAGGTTAAAGGCGGAAACCGGACAGGCCAGACGGCATTTGGGGTCGGGCGGCCCCGCGAGGAGGCAGTGGCTGTTGCAGCTCTGCGCACACAAAAGCCCAGGGCCGGGGCCTGAACCGGGGAAGGCAGACCCGGAGAAGAGCCAACGCTTCCTTACTCGCCACTCTAACGGGTCCTGCCCACTGAGCATGCCCAGCAACCGCTGCCAGGCCCTCCGAGGAATCTCAACGTGCACGCTCCGCGCTCCGCGGTTTAGAGGCAACAGAGGCTGGAAGGGGGAGGGCTCCGGGAGCCGGACGCAGCCGCAGGGCAAGCCCCCTCCCCCAGCCAACTTCTTTAAATGAAGAGCACCGAGGGCGCGCAGATGCGACTTTCCATCTGGAAAGTCCAGGTCCACCTTCCTCTTGGCACCATACATAGGAATCCTTAAGTGCATCGGCACCCCCAGGGGTTCACAACTAGGGACTCAAGTATGTGGCCACGCTGGGAAGTTTATTTATATTCGCAGGCACATGCTATATTATGCCTGTGGTCCTGCAAACGCTGGTTTGTGCTTCACGGGACCACCGTTACCACTCATTCTTGGCTTTGACATTGTAAACATTTATTTTGTTTCATGTTATACTTATGTGGGTGCGTGTCTTAATTCCCTAACTAGACTGTAAGTAAGATATATCTAGCCTCAGTTATTCTCATATATAAAATGGGGATAGTAATACTGGGTTGTCCCTAGGATTAGGAGTTCATATGAAGCAATAAAATATCCCCTAATTTTTTTGAGCAGTATAGTTCTGGCGAGACAGCTCAGTTGGTTGGAGCACTGTCCAGATACCCAAAGGTTTTGTGTTGGATCCAGGATCAGGCCACAAAACAAGAACAAATAGTTTCTGTCTTTCTCTCCCTTCCTCTCTTTCTAAAATCAAATAAACTTAAATAAATATAGAGCATAACAGAGTAGACATAGAGCAAACATTATTCGAACCCTTCATTATTTTATCAACTCCAATATTCTACATAAGGGTCAGGAGCAAAGAAGTCTGTTAAAATTAGAGGAATTACAGCAAAACATATCTTGCTTGGAATTCCCAGGAAGTGTTATGAAGTAAAAACCATTACAAAATTGGGAAGAGAGTAACAGAAAGTTGCGCTATCTTCAGTGAACACTTAGGGTTAAAAAGTAAAATTGTTATAACAGAATCTCACAGTAAGCAGATCTTTGGTAGAGTCCAAAGCAGACAACTAGCTAATATTCATGTTGCCTAATCAAGTTTCCCTAGTAATAATGTACAATTTTTTTTTAAATAGTACTGTTCTATTTCTACATCTCCCACCTTTTCCAACATTAAGGTCCAAGGGTCTTGTGTGAGATCCCAGTCCTAAAGCCTGGTCAATTACTGGAACACTTCCTTCACACCTTTTTCTGCACTGTTACTAGGCTAACATATCTTGACTGAATCTACTACATACATAACTCTACTCAATGTCTAATCCTCTCACTTCACCACTAACCAGCCCATCTATTAAGATAATGAAAAAAAAAATGTACATGCCAAGTAGACACTTAGGGATTAATTAATAGAAAAAGGAGGGCTGGCCCTCTGATTCTATGGCACCCTTCCTGTAGTACCAAACCCAGTGTTAACTGATGAAATGGTGAACTCTTCATTGTAAATTTCAAGAAAAGGAAACTGTTGATATAGGTGATACGGTGTTGATGATGGTGATAGCTCTTAAAGTTAATTATTGCTGATTCTTTTTCTACGGACTAAAAAAGGAGGGGAGGGTACATTAAATGCAATTCAGTTACATATCTGAATACAAGTAATCTTCATATTTCAGGCAGGTCTAACTAGAAAATCAGATTTGAATCCTGGCTGTCACTTATCAACTAAGTGATCCTGAGAACCTTAACAAGCCTCAATTTTCTCATCTGTCAAATGCTAACAGTAATATCTAACTCACAGGCTTGCTATGAAAATCAGGGTTTGTGAAAAGTTTATAAATTGTTCTTTGTAAATGTTATAATCCTCTGCTCCCAGCAACAATGCTAAATCTCATTCTAAACTAGTAATCTAATTTAAAATGAAGCTTCCGTCCTATTAAAATGCTCAAGGGATTTTTCTTACTGGTCAAACTCAGTAAATACCACACTGCCAGGTGAAGTGAAAGGTTAGAGAAACTTGTGTTATCTCTAGAATGCTTTCAATATATTCTATTCCATCATTACTCCACCTGTCCTATTTATTCTGGTTACCTTATCCAAGGACAGACTTAAATAAGTTGAAACTATACATTTACTTACCCACCTTCCCTAGTTCTTTTTGTTGTTTTTTTACCGAAGGAGAGACAGGAAAGGAGATAAGAAGCATCAACTCCTAGTTGCAGCACTTCAGTTGTTCATTGATTGCTTTCTCATACATGCCTTGATGGGGGGGGGGGGGTCTCCAGCTGAGCCAGTAACCCCTTGCTCGAACCAGAGACCTTGGTTCAAGCCAGCGACCTCAGGGTTTCGAACCTGGGTCCTCAGCGTCCCAGGATGATGCTCTATCCACTGTGCGGCCATCTGGTGAGACCCCCACCTCCCCTAAATTAAGGAAGATCCATATAATACAAAATACTTGTATCCCAGGAGAAACCTGTCTGGTGATACTGTACAATTACCATGTTATTATTATTAATTTCCATTATACCCACCAGGGCTTTGGGTTTGACACTCCATAAACATCATTCATAGTAAAAGGCAAGAAGGAAATCTTCATTAATAAGTCCTTATGAAGTACAGACCTTCAATAAGTAAGTTACTACTGGTCCCAGAACCCAACTTTAATAACCCAACATATCTTCTGAAATAGCATGTTGGATTATCAGTCAGTACTACGAAATGACCAGAAACAACCACAATGTCCATCAATATGAGACTTGTTAAATTACAATGTATCCATACATACACACCCATTAAAAAGAATGAGGTGGTGTTATATTGGAGTATGGAAAAGTGCTCCAAAAAAAAGAAAGAAGCAAACTGTAGAACAACATGTAAAATGTTTCCATTTGTTTAAAATGAGTACTGTACTACCATTCTCATACACTTGCATATGCATATACATGAATAATTCTAGAAGGATACACAACAAACTGGTAACATTAATTGTTTGGATAGCTGAGGTACAAGAAAGAATAAAGATTTAACCTTTTCAATGTACATCTTTGTGTAGGTTTAGAATTTTGTGCCATATACGTATAATACCTATACAAAAAATAATTTGTTTACATCTTTAGGCTTGATTTTTGGAATCTACATGGCAATATTAAATTGACCATTTTTAGATTTTACTTATCCACAGTTGACAGCTTCAGGAACACCCTAATTACTGAAAACCTGTATTAGAAAAATATTCTTGATCCTGACCTGCAGTGGCGCAATGGATAAAGCCACCTGGAATTCTGAGGTCTCTGGTTCAAAACCCCAGGCTTGCCAGGTCAAGGCACATACAAGAAGCAACTACTACGAGTTGATGCTTCCTGTTTCTTCCCCCTCCCTTTCTCTCGCTCCACTCTCTAAAATCAGTAAATAGAATCTTTAAGAAAATAAATAATAAAAAAAAGAAAAATATTCTAAAATACCAGTTTTGAACAAATCAAGGTTGAGAAAAAAGTTTAGCATAAAGACGCTATTTTGATTTCAATTAAAACTGATACTCTGGCCCTGGTTGGTTGGCTCAGCAGTAGAGCGTCGGTGGGGCATGTGTAAGTCCCAGGTTCAATTCCCAGCGAGGGCACACAGGAGAAGCGCCCATCTGCTTCTCCACCCTTCCCCCTCTCCTTTCTCTCTGTCTCACTCTTCCCTTCCCAAAGCAAAGGCTCCATTGGAGCAAATGTTGGCCCCAGCAGGCGCTGAAGATGGCTCCATGGTCTCCACCTCAGGCACTAGAATGGCTCCTGTTGCAATGGAGCAATTCCCCAGGTGGGCAGAGCATCACCCCCTAGTGGGCATGCCAGGTGGATCCTGGTCCTGGTCGGGCGCGGGCGCATGCGGGAGTCTGTCTCTCTGCCTCCCTGCTTCTCACTTCAGAAAAAAAATACAAAAAACAAAACTGATACTTTTACTAAGTATCACTCAACCTTGCCTTTCTTCTTTAGAAAACACACTTTATAAGTAACATTTATTAAGCTCTTACTATGTATGACACTAGGCTAAGTATCTTACATATTTAATGATTCTTACAAGATGAAAATTTGTTCATTTCCAATTTTTCGAATAAATCTCATACGTAAAGCTTTTACCAAATTTATTGTTAATATTATTTCAAATTCTCAGAAATGAAATAACTGACTCAAAAGATCTAAAGTTTTTTAAAATTTGTTATTAGAGAGAGAGGAAGGGATAGAGAGAGGAACATGTATCTGTTCCTGTATGTGCCCCAACCAGGGATCAAACCCACAACCTTTCGCTATCTGGACGATGCTCCAACCAACCAAACTATCCAGCCAGGGCAAAATTTATTTATTTATTCATTTATTATTCATTTTTAGAGAGGAGACACAGAGTGAGAGATAGAGAGAAAGGGAGGAGCAGCTGGAAGCTTCAACTCCCATATGTGCCTTGACCAGACCAGTGCAGGGTTTTGAACTGGCGACCTGTGTTCCCAGGTCGACGCTTTATCCACTGTGCCACCACAGGTCAGGCTGACAAGATTTAGTTTTTTAAATGCTGACAAGATTTTTTTTTAATTTATTGGGGTTGACGAGTTTTTTCTTTTTCTTCTTCTTCTTTTCCACGTGAGAGGAGGGGAGATAGAGAGACAGATGCCCACATGTGCCCCACTGGGATCCATCTGGAGCCCATGCTCTGCCAATCTGGGGCCATGCTTGCAATCAAGCTATTTTTAGCATCTGAGGGTGGAAGCTCCATAGAGCCATCCTGAGACACCAGGGCTAGCTAACACACTCAAACCAATCAGCCATGGCTTTAAGAGGGGAAGAGAGAGTAAGAGAGAAGCAAGGGTGAAGAAGCAGATGGTTGCTTCTCCTGTGTGCCCTGACCAGGAATTGAACTCGGTACATCCAAAAAACCAGGTGGACGCTCTACCACTGAGCAAACCGGCCAGGACTAACAAGTTTTTCTTTAAAAGAAAATTGTTATTAGTGACTGCCCATTTTATCTCTCATGACCTATTTTCCACTTTATAAAGGTGTGGGCAAAAATAAGTTTATAGTTATGAGTATGAAGTTTATTCTTTTATTATTGTTGTATTATTTGTATTATTATTTCATATCCTTATTGATATATCTTTTAGGTGTTTTTGTTTTTTCTATTTTTCCAAAGTTAGAAGCAGGGAGGTAGTCAGACGGACTCTTGCATGTACCAGACCGGTATCCACCTGGCATGCCCATCAGGGGGCAATGCTCTGCCCACCTGGGGTGTCGCTCCATTGCTGCCTGAGGTGGAGGCCATGAAGCCGTCCTCAGTGCTGGGTCAACTTTGCTCCAATGGAGCCTTGGCTGAGGAAGGGGAAGAGTGAGACAGAGAGGAAGGAGAGGGGGAAGGGTGGAGAAGCAGACTGGCGCTTCTCCTTTGTGCTCTAACCGAGAATCGAACCAGGGACTTCCACACGCTGGGCCAATGCTCTACTGATGAGCCAACCAGTTAGGGCTGCTTGTGAATACTTTATAAATAGAAGATTCCAATATTTCAAGGTTTTTCCTGTTCAAATATACAGGTCTGGCCCTGGCTAGGCAGTTCAGCTGGTTAGTGTCATCCCATACATTAAGTTTGTGAGTGCAATCCCCATTAGGGCATACATACAAGAATTAACCATTGAGTACATAAATAAGTGGAACAGCAAATTGATGTCTCTCTCTAAAAATCAATTTTAAAAAAATATAGATCACCTGACCAAGGCAATGGTGCAGTGGATAGAGCATCAGACTGGGATGAGACCCCGAGGTT
Source organism: Rhynchonycteris naso (assembly GCA_037038555.1). Lineage (NCBI taxonomy): Eukaryota > Metazoa > Chordata > Mammalia > Chiroptera > Emballonuridae > Rhynchonycteris > Rhynchonycteris naso. Next base: position 201,792,579 of record CM072998.1, on the reverse strand, counting down.
GCCAGCTTGAGCACGGGTTCATCTGGTTTGAGCAAAGCTCACCAGCTTGGACCCAAGGTCGCTGGCTTGAGTAAGGGGTTACTTGGTCTGCTGTAGCCCCACGGTCAAGGCACATATGACAAAGCAATCAATGAACTAAGGACCCACAATGAAAAACTAATGATATTGATGCTTTTCATCTCTCTCCGTTCCTGTCTGTCTGTCCCTATCTATCCCTCTCTCTCTCTCTGTCAAAAAACAAAAAAACAGGTCTCCAGCTGTAAATCAAAACCATATTACCTCCCTACAAGTGTCACTCCTACTGAAATACATTTTTCCTGTATTAAAGATAACTTAAGGGCTCTGGCTCTGTTGGTTGGACAGTCGTAATATACCAGGGCTGCAGTTCAATCCCTGGGCACATGAAAAAAGAATCTTCCAATGAATGCATGAGTGGGTATAAAAACAAATCAATGTTTGTTTCTCTCTTTTTCTTCCTCTCTCTAAAATCAATCAATAAAAAAATATTTAGAGAACTGTATGACATACTTCATCAGCATTAAATTTCTAACTTTGCCTTCACGTGTTCAGCATGGACACAAGTGTTTTGTTGTTGTTGGACACAAGTCTTTAAAATGCTTCCAAAGCAGGGAGTCTCAACCTTAGCAACACTGACATTTTGATTTGCATAATTCTAAGGGAGAAATAGGGCACGCAGGCTTTCCTGTGCATTGTATGGTATTTAGCAGCATTCCTCACCATCACCCAACTAGATGCCAGTAGAACCCCACCTTATTCCAATTGTAGCAACCATAATGTTTCCAGACATAGCCAAATATCCACTGGGGAGAGGGGGGCAAATAACTCCCCATTGAAGACTACTGCTCTAATAATGAATGTTTGTCCTGCCTGGCTCTCTTCAGACAATTTTCTCTTTTCTTAATGAGTTATCTCAATTTCTTCATACAGGAATAAGTGAGCAAACCCCAAATAATGGACTGCTGTAAAAAGAAGTAAAAAACGATGATGTTAACTAGCACAAGTACTTCTCACTTAGCTATAAGCAACATATTGGTAGAAGTGGGTTTGAATGCCCATTCAAGCACTTACCTGTGTGGTCTTGAGCAAGTCACTTATCCTCTCCAAATCTCTTTCATCTGCAAAATGGGAATAACAATATCTACTTTTCAGAGTTGCTATACTAGAAATAATTAATGTAAAAGAATACTGTGCCTGGCATGTAGAACTGCAATGATAGCTATTATTACATTATTACCATAAAGGCTACTAGCATAGGAGGATATTATACACCCTCTGTAGTGCTAATACCAGTACTCCAACTTTATTATGCATTAGAATCACCTGATAGTTTTCAAAAATGGAAGCTAACCAGATCCTACCTTCTAAGAGGTATAGGAACAACACTGAAAAAAACTAAGATGTTTAAATATTATACTAGATTCTGATATATTTTCATGCTATTGTAAAACTGCAGCATTCTGCCTGACCTGTGGTGGCGCAGTGGATAAAGCAGTGACCTGGGAACACTGAGGTCGCCAGTTCAAAACCCTGCACTGGTCTGGTCAAGGCACATATGGGAGTTGAGCTTCCAGCTCCTCCCCCCTTTCTCTCTTTCTCTCTCTCTCACTCTGTGTCTCCTCTCTAAAATGAATAAAATAATAATAAAAAAAAAAGAAAACAAAAAGATTAAAAAAAAAAACAAAAACTGCAGCATTCTGACACAAAACCAAGTCATAAAAGTAATTGAACCACATAAATTAATCATATATAAAAACTTATTTACAATAATGACATTTAACAGTTTATTTTGAAGATCATTTTAAAAACAAAGTTAAAGACAGTCTGAGGAAAAATTGCACAGTATACACTCATTAAATAACTATGATGATTAAATCAAAATAAGGGAAATATGTTATCATCGGCAACTCTGGTAATAAGTTGTTGTCCTGAAGGTTCTTATACTTCCAACAATGGGAGGAAATCACGGCAAGAAAGCTGACTCTTAATCATGGAAATCTATAGTAGAAACCAAATTTCTCTGTTCTTCCCAATAAGTCAGTTTCGATCTTCAAACTGTGCCTTGTTTTTTAAAAGATATGATGCTAGAAATTCAATGGGATTTGGTGGTCTGTAAAGGAAAAGAAATCCAAAATTTAGAAATTTATATTCTGTATGAGTTCATTTAAATATATTGTTCCATAATAAAAAGTGTCTTTTAAAGTTTAATTTTTTTACAGTCAAAGGTCACTGGAATATAGTAAATGGAAAGGTCAAGCAGGTTAGCAAAACACTGTAGTTTAAAGGGACTAAAATTTTTGTAGTAAGTCTGAAATCTGCTTATGAACTCAATTCTAAAACACAAGTTTCAAAAGTGTACTGACAATTGGATGACGATTATCCCAGAGGAATAATGATGTGAAGGGACCACAAGTAAGGCTTTTGCAATACTAGCAGCATTCAGTTTCTTGATCTAAATGCAGGTTACACAAGTATGCTTGGTTTCTAAAAATCCATCAAGCTGTACATCTATGGTATTCTTAATCTTCTCTGAGTATTATCCTTCACAGTACGAACACAAAAACAATATAGAGCCTGACCAGGCGGTGGCACAGTGGATAGAGCATTAGACTGGGATGCGGAAGACCCAGGTTCGAGACCCCGAGCTCGCCAGCTTGAGCGCGGGCCCATCTGGCTTGGGCAAAAGCTCTCCAGCTTGCACCCGAGGTTGCTGGCTCCAACAAGGGGTTGCTCGGTCTGCTGAAGGCCCACAGTCAAGGCACATGTAAGAAAGCAATCAATGAACAACTAAGGTGTTGCAACGGCAACGAAAAACTATTGATTGATGCTTCTCACCTCTCTCCGTTCCTGTATGTCTGTCCCTATCTATCCCTCTCTCTGACTCTCTCTGTCCCTGAAAAAAAAAACCAAAAAACAAAAAAAGCAATATAGAAAAATGGCTACAGTATCACCAAGACATGTAGACAAACTCCCTAAGTGACTAATCAAAGGAGGCAATATTCATTTTAAACAAGTTCTGTGATGTTTCTTTTTTCTTTTTTTTTTTTTTTGTGTGTGACAGAAACAGAGAGAGGGACAGACAGACAGGAAGAGAGAAAGATGAAAAGCATCACTTCTTCATTGTGGCACATTAGTTGTTCATTGATTCCTTGCTCATATGTGCCTTGACCAGCAGGCTACAGCAGACCGAGTAACCTCTTGCTCAAGCCAGCAACCTTGGGCTCAAGCTGGTGAGCCTTGCTCAAACCAGATGGGCCTGCACAAAAGCCGGCGACCTCGGGGTTTCGAACCTGGGTCCTCCATGCCCCAGTCAGATGCTCTATCCACTGTGTCACTGCCTGGTCAGGCAGTTCTGTGTTGTTTCTTTTAAAGTCATTTCTATTTTTCTTCAAATAACTTAAATCAATAATAGTTATAATACTGCCACCACACAGCACACCTGAGTAAACATATTTTAAAATTAAAGGGTGTCGCCTGACCTGTGATGGCGCAGTGGATAAAGCATCGACCTGGGAACACTGAGGTCGCCAGTTCAAAACCCTGCACTGTTCTGATCAAGGCACATATGGGAGTTGATGCTTCCAGCTCCTCCCCCCTTTCTCTCTTTCTCTCTCTCCCCCTCTCTCTCTCTCACTCTGTGTCTCCTCTCTAAAATGAATAAAATAAAAAGAAGTTTAAAAAAAATTAAAGGATGTCATTTCATATTTATTATTTTTACCTAACTTATCCTTGCTGAGAAAACAAGTCCAAAAATGAAAAGTGGGGGGTTAACATTTATTTAAATCCTACAAGGAAAAGGCATACTGAAAATTGATTTATAATGGTCTCAAAATACTCTTTTAATATTTTGAGAAATATACAGTGACAGAAAAGGAGTTGACTTGGATGATGGGCACACAACGAAATTAACAGTTCAACTGCTATAGATATGTTCACCAGAAACCTATGACTTTTATTGATCAATGTTACCCCATTAAATTAATTTCTAAATTAAAAAATAAATACTCTTTTAGCAATTTAAACAGTCTTTTAACGAACTAGACAATGTTTTTCTATATTAATTTACTTACTCATTTTCCAGACTCCTTACTTTAAAATTGTATTTTCTAATAGCTTATTATATAAAACTACTTCAAATTTTTTATTCTAGCACATAAATATTTAGAATTTCAAACTTTAGCCTTTTTTAATGAAAAAATAAATGATGTCCATATGTCAACTGCCAGTAGTAGAGCCATAAATAAATCCTATTTTATAAATATAACAACCTAGAACAAATATTTCATGTATATCATAATTTTATGTAAACAAAATACATTCTTTAAAAAAATTTTTTTTTTAGATTTTTATTTATTCATTTTAGAGAGAGAAAGAGAGAGCAAGTAGGAGGAGCAGGAAGCATCACCTTCCATATGTGCCTTGACCAGACAAGTCCAGGGTTTCAAACCGACAAACTCAGAGTTCCAGTTCAACACTATCCATTGCGCCACCACAGGTCAGGCTAATATATTATTCTAAATCAATAATTCACCCTAACTGTAAGATATAATTTCATCAAGTTCCTTACCAACTTGTATCAGTTTAATGGTATTCATTATTATTCTTTAAACAAAAGATAATCTTCACCAGTAGATGAATGGATAAAAAAAAAAAAACTGTGGTACATTTATAGAATGAAATACTACTCGGCCACAGAAAAATATCTCACCTTTTACAACTGCATGGATGGACCCGGAAATTATTATGCTAAATGAAATGAGTCAGTCAGGGAAAGACTAATACCATATGACCTCACTTATATGTGGAATCTAATCAATAAAATAATTTAACAAACAAGATAAAAACAGAGGCATAGATACACAGAACAGACTGATAGCTGTCAGAGGAGGGCAGGAGGTGGGAAAGCTGGATGAAAAATGATGAAGGGATTAAGCAAAAAATAGATATGTAAGACATACAGACATGGACAACAGTATGGTGAGAGCCAGAGAGACTAGGGAAATGGGGGAGGTGAAAGTGGGTGGGAGGGATAAATAAGGACAGAAAGAGACTTGACTTTAGATGATTTGTGTATGATGCAGCATGCAGATGATGTTGAGTTTTAACTTGAAATATGCATGGTTTTATTAACCAATGTCATGACCAATAAATTCTATTAAAAAAAAGAGCACAGGGACCAGAGGAAAAGCGGATAGAGAGAAAGGGGATGATAGAAGGGGATAAACCTAAAGGGAAGGGAGGAGGGCACTATGAGGAGGGGGAGTAAAGGAGATGTTGAAGGGAATATGGGGGAGGGGGATGCATTCGGGGCAACACTAGAATCTATGTAAACACAATAAATTAAAATCAATAATAAAAAAAGAGCATAATCTGCATCTAACAGATGTCGACTAATATAATTTATAAGAAAGTGTTTTTTACCCTGACCAGGCAGTGGCACAATGGATAGAGATTTGGACAGGGACATGGAGGACACAGGTTCGAAACCCTGAGGTCACTGGCTTGAGCACGGGCTCTTCTGGTTTGAGCAAGGCTCACCAGCTTGAGCCCAAGGACGCTGGCTTCAGCAAGGGGTCACTCAGTCTGCTGTAGTCCCCCGCCCCCATCAAGGCATATATGAGAAAGCAATCAATGAACTAATGTGCTGAAATGAAGAATTGATGCTTCTCATCTCTCTCTCCTTTCCTGTCTGTCTGTCCCTATCTGTCCCTCTCTGTCTCTCTCCGTCTCTGTCACCAAAAAAAAAAGTGTTTTTATGAAATTTGCTTACACAAAAATAATTTAGGTAGAATTGCTGGGTAAACATACACACAGAAAAGAGAAAAAATTGTAATCTTGTCAGTAAGGAAATGTAAATTAAAACAATTTGGCAAATATGTTTATAACACTCATGTTGTTGAAGCTATGCTATCATGGAAGAACTTTAAAAATAAACTTTTGGACATAAACATGATACTAAGTGTCAAACACCATAAAAATAGTCATGCCCTTTAAAGCAGCTTACCAACTCTTGGGAATTTATCATACAAAAGTACGTAATTTAAAAAAAAAAAAGTACGTAATTAAATAAAATCAAATGAGGTATGAAAACAGATAAGCTGCCTGGTGATCTATAAGAATAAAGGAAATTGAACCTAAATTTTCAACGAGAAAGTGGCTAAATTAATTGTAGTACTATTATAATTTAAATTAGAATTATGAAGTCTATGCAGAAATATGGATAAATCTTTATAACATTAAGTAAAAAGGAAATAAAAAGTTACATGCAAACCATCATTACAGATCTTTATAAATATGCATATGATCAAAAACTCATAAAAACAATTAGGTATCTGTACTGAGATTATGGCAGACTTTAAAAATATCTTTAATATCCACCTGACCAGTGATGGCACAGGTTCAAAACCAAGGGAGCCAGCTTGAGCATGGGCTCATCTGGCTAGAGCTCAGGCTCACCAGCTTGAGTACAAGGTCACCAGTTTGAGTGTGGGACCAGAGAAACGATTCCATGGTTGCTGGCTTGAAGCCCAAGGTTGCTGGCTTGAGTAAGGGGTCACTGGTTCAGCTGGAGCTCCTTGGTAAAGGCACATATGAGAAGCAATCAGTGAACAACTAAGGTGCCACAACCAAGAGTTGATGCTTCTCATCTCTCTCCCTTCCTATCTGTCTCTCTCCCTACCCCCTCCTGCTAAAAAAATATATATCACACACACATACACATACACCTTTAATATACATAAATTTTTTATATAGGAAAAAACTACATATAACTAATGATACTTCAATTAGAAAAGTCTTTATTTTGCTTTCTCTGGTAATTCCTTATGCAGACACCATTATCTTACCTCTCCTTTGCAAGCACAGCAAGTCCCTGTAATAAGATAGGTACAACAGTCTGATCCAGGTAGGCACGAGTTGGCAAAGCCTGGAGATCCACTTTCTGTTTTGATGACTTTTCTGCATTAATCTTCTCATTTTCTACTATCCTCTAGTGAATTCAAAAAACATGCACGAATATTACAAATACTTTTTTTTTTTTTTACAGGGACAGAGAGAGAGTCAGAGAGAGGGATGGATAGGGACAGACAGATAGGAACGAAGAGAGATGAGAAGCATCAATCATTAGTTTTTAGCTGCTGTTGCGACACCATAGTTGTTCATTGATTGCTTTCTCACATGTGCCTTGACCGCGGGCCTTCAGCAGACCAAGTCACCCCTAACTGGAGCCAGAGACCTTGGGTCCAACCTGGAGAGCTTGAGCAAAAGCTCAGATGGGCCTGCACTCAAGCTGGTGACCTCGGGGTCTCGAACCTGGGTCTTCCGCATCCCAGACCGACGCTCTATCCACTGCGCCACCGCCTGGTCAGGCACAAATACTTATTTTTGAGTGCTAAACAAAAATTAATAGAAACATGGTACTAATAGAAAAGGCAAGCCATTAACTAAAAACTGGTATTAAACTGTAAACCTCCTCTCTGGGAACATAAAATAAAATCAGACCTATCTAAATTCCACTCAAGCTTCTTTTCTCTGAAAGCACAACTCCTCTTTCTTTTAATGTCATATCTCCAGATCCTTCTCTTTCTCACTTTCCTCTGCCTTTTTAGAAGTAAATGGAAGTCTTTCTTCTTTTTTCACGAGAATACCTTCTTACAGCTTCAAAATATGTGGACATGACACTAAGTAGCACTGAATCACAGTGAGAAAGCTAGTCCTATTGCAATTCTTTTATTACAGATAATATCAAGGACAAAGTCTCAGTTTGGTGCTAATATGTCTTTTAATATTTCTGTACCACTTGCTTAACTCTCTTAACAGAGAGAGTCGGCTTCAAGCTGAGAGCTTTTCACTGGCAATAGAATTCAGCTAAAATTTATTACCACTGTTTTATACTCGGCTTTCTTTTTATAGTTACCCTCTACCCAATAAGACTGTGTTTTCCATTTACGTGAATGAAGAAAAAATAGTAAGTAAAAAACAAACAAAAAAACCAGGGAATATGACTAACATAGAAAAAAATATTAATGTAATAGCCACATGAAGTTTAGGAAGCAATGACTAACTTTCTACATGTAAGAATCTCCAAATTTGGGGCCTTTCACATAGATTCATTTGACATCCAGAGAATCAAAAACTACTTTAAGTAAAAAAAAAAAAAAAACTACTTTAAGTAAAAAATTTTGTCTTCTTTTGAAAATTTACCAATTTAGAAATTTAGAAAAAAGTGGCTATCTAAAACACAAAACACTATTTAAGAGCATTACCATTTAAATGAACGTTTGCTCCAAACATACTCAAACTGAATATAAATGAATCAACAATAACAAAAAAAACATTTTTCTATATTTAGTATTTTTATATTTAATTTTATTTTACAAAAAGTGAAAAAAAATGTATCAGGCAACTACTCTAGTTTTGCTTATGATGTTTCACTCTAATTTTGGGACGTAATAAGAAAATAATTTTTTATACATAATTAATATATAAAATTCCTATTTGCCCATGGATTACAGATAATACCTATCTATAACAAAAATAGTCAATTACATGACACTCCAATGCCTTCAATAAGAAACTGCAGTACATAAGCAACTTTTATAAATCCTATAATCAACTACTTGGCCAAATCCTCTCATTTGCTTCATGCAAATATTTACTGAATATTCACTATATGCCAAATTGCTATGCTTAATTTTAGGTAAGTCAAAATCCTGAATTAATTAAAAATATATATCCAAACTATTATATAAAATAATAAACTGTTAACAGTGTAGAACAGTGATCACAAAAAGGAAAAAATGATGTGAGTCTATGATTGCCCCAACTTAATGCTTCCTGCCTGGAGCTCTTATAGGAAGCAATAAAAGAAAAGGGAACCAAAGCAGAACCCAGCTATCTCCCTAGTTGAGAGTTAAAAACTCAGGGAGACCAAGCTATCTCTAATATGCAGGGCACACTGAAGGGGAGTCACACGAAGAGGCGAGAGCTGCACAGAGAGGAAACAGTTGCACAGAAAAACACTAAAAAAACTGTCTTCCAGTCTTCTGGTGAGTATCTATCAATGCATGGCTATGAGGGAACTACCCAGGCCAGGGAAAAAAGCACATGAAAGGAGCAGGAGGCACAATCCCTGGCATTCACACAAGCCAGGACTTCTTCACGTTTCTGTGACCCAGAATGGGAAAACCTCATACTACATAAACCATTGAGTTGAATATGAAAGAAGACAAAATGAGACCTAAAGTAAAGGCTTGTCCAGTCTAACATAACAAAGCTCAAACCTCAAAACAATCAAATTGTTTCCAAGTAACTTAACTATGTCCTAGAAGAAAGCTCAAGAATGTTTGAAGGCAGCATGGCTCAGTAGCTCAGTTGGTTGGAGCATCACTCTGATATACCAAGTTGCAGGTTTGATCCCCAGTCACAGCACATACAAGGAACAACCAAGAGTCTGACCAGGTATTGGCACAGTGGATACAGCATCGACCTATGATGCTGAGGTCCCAGGTTTGGAACCCCAAGGTCACTGGGTTGAGCATGGGCTCACCCGACTTGAGTGTGGGATCATTAACATGGCTCAACTTGAGCCCTCCGGTCAAGGCACATAAGAGAAGCAATCAATGAACAACTAAAAGTGACAAAATCACAAGTTAAAGCTTCTTATCTCTCACTTCCTATCTCTCTCTCTTAAAAAAAAAACAAACCATTGCCAGGCAGACCCTGGCCAGGTAGCTCAGTTGTTTAGAGCATCAGCTCATTACACCAAAGTTGCAGGTTCAACCCCAAGTCAGGGCACATACAAGAAGCAACCAATAAATGCATAAATAAATGAAACAGCAAATCAATGTTTCTCTCTCACTCTCTCTAAAATCAATTTTCTTAAAAGATTGCCAGGCAGCAAAAAAAGCAGGAAAATACTACCCATAATGAGGAGAAAAATCAATCCACAGAAAGAGCCAGAATTAAAAGAAATGATAGAACAGGAATGTCATTAAACCAGTTATTACAAGATATACTATATGTTCAAGAATATAAAGAAAAGCACAAATAAGTTAAATACAATACTTGAAAAAAACTGAATGGCTAAATTTTTTTCAAAACCATAAAAACTCTGAACCCACAGATCAAAAAAACTCAATAAATCCTAAGCACAAGAAACATTAAAAAAAAATTAAAGTCACTGTGACACATCATAATCAAATTATTTAAAACCTGAAATAAAATTTTAAAAGCGTCAAGAAATGAGGCATTCAGTTTGAAGGGGCAAAGATAGAAAAGATAGTAGACTTCTTGTCAGATATGTCAGCCAGAAAAAAATGGAATAAATCTATACCCAGCAAAAATATCTCAAAAACAAAGGCAAAATAAATGGCTCCTTACCAGCAGATCTGAACTACAAGAAATGTTAAGGGAACCCTCCCTGACCAGGCAGTAGCCCAGTGGATAGAGCATTAGTCTGGAACACAGAGGACCCAGGTTCAAAATCGCAAGGTCACAGGCTTGAGTGCAAGCTAACCAGCTTGAGTGCAGGGTTGCTGGCTTGAGTGCCAGATTATAGACATGACCCCATGGGTAACTGGCTTGAGACCATGGGTCACTGGCTTGAGCTCAAAGGTCACTGACTTGGCTGGAGCCCCCTAGTCAGGGTACATATGAGAAAGCAATCAATTAACAATGAAGGTGCTGCAATAAAGAATTGATGCTTCTCATCTCTCTCCCTTCCTGTCTGTCTGTCAAATAAATAAATAAATAAATAAATAAATAAATAAATAAATAAATAAATAAATAAATAAGAAACCCTTCAGGAGGAAGAAAAATGATAGCAAAGAGAAGTTTCGGCCTGACCAGGCGGTGGCGCAGTGGATAGAGCGCCAGACTGGGATGTGGAAGACCCAGGTTCGAGACCCCAAGCTCGCCAGCTTGAGCACAGGCCCATCTGGCTTGAGCAAAAAGCTTGTCAGCTGGCTCCAGCAAGTGGTGGCTCAGTCTGCTGAAGGCCCTCGGTCAAGGCACGTGTGAGAAAGCAATCAATGAACAACTATGGTGTCCAATGGCAATGAAAAACTAATGATTGATGCTTCTCATTTCTCTCTGTTCCTGTCTGTCCCTATCTATACCTCTCTCTGACTCTCTCTCTGTCCCTGTAAAAAATAAATAAATAAATAAATAATTTAAAAAGAAAAAAGAAGTTTCGACCTACACTAAAGAATGGAGACCCAGAAATGTAAATGTGAAATACTCCCTTTTCTTATTGTTGAAATCTCTTTAAAAATAACTTTTACTTATTTATTTATTTCAAATATTTTATTTATTCATTTTAAAGAGGGAAGGGAGAGAGAGAGAGAGGGTGAGAGACTGAGAAGAAGGGAGGAGCAGAAAGCATCAACTCCCATATGTGCCTTGACAGGGCAAGCCCAGGGTTTCAAACCCAGTGACCTCCGCATTCCAGGTCAACACTTTATCCAGTGCACCACCACAGGTCAGTTAAAAACTAAACTTTTAAAAAAATATTTTAAATACCAACTTGTAGGGCTTATAACATATGTAAAAGTAAACTATGTGAGAAGACATGGAAGATTACTGTAGCAAGATTCTTATACTATAAATGATAAGATATATTATCATTTGACGGTAAATAGTGATGTTAAACTTGCGTACTATAAACCCTAAAGCAAACAACTTAAAAAATTATAACTAATAGTACAATAAAGAAAATAAAATATAATCATAAGAGAAAAAACAGCAGCAGCTGTAGATAATGGTTTCCAGACTTTCATATATCACAAACAAGTAAATTAGATATAAAATAATAAAGGAAGAAATTAACATAGGATTAATTCAATTTTACCAACCAAAACTGTAAAATTAAACATAATTATTATTTTACTATCACCATTAATTCACAAAAGAACAAGCATTTTAAAATTATAGAAGCAAAGCCCTGGACAGTTGGCTCAGTGGTAGAGCATCAGCCTGGCCTGTGTATGTCCCAGGTTTGATTCCCAGTCAGGGCACACAGGAGAAGTGCCCATCTGCTTCTCCACCCCTCCACCCCTCTTTCCCCTCTCTCTCTTCTTCCTTCCTGCAACCAATGTTTAGTAAGAGCGAATTGGCCCCAGGGCGCTGAGGATGGCTCCAAGGCCTCTGCCTCAGGCGCTAAAAAACCGCTCTGGTTGAGCCTGACCAGGCGGTGGCGCAGTGGATAGAGCATCGGACTGGGATGCGGAAGACCCAGGTTCGAGACCCCACGCTCACCAGCTTGAGCATGGGCCCATCTGACTTGAGCAAAAAGCTCACTAGCTTGGACCCAAGGTCACTGGCTTCCAGCAAGGGAGTGCTCGGTCTGCTGAAGGCCTGCGGTCAAGGCACATGTGAGAAAGCAATCAATGAACAACTAAGGTGTTGCAAAGCAACGAAAAACTAATTATTGATGCTTCTCACCTCTCTCTGTTTCTGTCTGTCTGACCCTATCTATCCCTCTCTAACTCTCTCTCTGTCCCTGTAAAAAACACACACACACAAAAAAAACACAAAAAAATGGCTCTGGTTGCAATGGTGCAAGGGCCCCAGATGGCCAGAGCATCGCCCCCTAGTGGGCTTGCTGGGTGGATCCCGGTCAGGGTGCATGCGGGGAGTCTGTCTCTGCCTCCTCTCCTCTCACTAAAATTTTTTTAAAAAGTTATAGAAGCAGAAAGACCAATCATCAGATAATGTATCATTATTAAACACTCCATTCTCACTGTCTCACTTAACCATGGAAATTGAGAAAAAGCATTTAGGTATCACTGCTCTACAGTAGCACAGTTCTGGAATTATACACAAGCACCATCAAAAAAAAAAGGACTACTAATGCCTAAAACAAAGTCTCTCAAATGACTAGAAAAGAGCCTGACCTGTGGTGTAGCACAGTGGATAAAGTTGACCTGGAATGGTGAGCTCACCAGCTCCAAATGCTGGGCTTACCCAGTCAAGGTACATATGACAAGCAAATACTACCAACTGATGCTTCCTGCTCCTGCTCATCCCTACCCCACTCCCCTTTCTCTCTTTTCTCTGAAAAAAAAAGAAACACTAGATAACAAAGTGCTGTATATCTTCATCTGATTCAGCAGAAGTTCAACTAAAAACTGCATTAGGAAGAGAAAGATTCTCTTATCAGTATTGATATCAAAGCGATATATTATTAGCAACTTTACAGACACATTGTAGTCATTCCACATGCCAGCAAACTCTAGGAGTCAGTCAAGATCAGAAATAAAATTTAATTGTTCTTTAAAAATGTCAACCTGGCCATGTAGCTCAGTTGGTTAGAGCATCCTCCAGATATGCCAAGGATGCAGGTTCAATCGCCGGTCAGGGCACACACAAGAAACAACCAATGAATGCATAAATAAATGTAACAGCAAGTCAATGTTTTGCTCTTTCTCTCTCCCCCCACTCCTTTCTTCTTCCTCTAAAATCAATAAATAAAAATTTATATAAAAAATAAAAATGTCAACCTGTTTAGGTTTAACACACAGCTCTCCACTTACCCCCTGGTAACTTAAACAAGTTACTCAATTTCTCTGAGCCTTACAGGGTTCAAGATATATGCAAATCATTTAGTAGTGAGCCTGGCAAACAGTATAAGGGCTAACAAAATACTAACAGCTGTTACTATTACTCTCCTCATAAATGCTCCTGCCCTCATTTACCCAAACTTTATCACTAGTAATGTATTTCTTTATGCAGAAAACCCACACATTTTCAGAAAGCCCATTTTCCTAACCGATTCCACATAGCTCTGGTTAATTCATTTTTCCAGCATTTATTTATTCATTTACAAAATAACTAGTACTTTTATAATAACCTCTTAGCGCTCATATGAAAAAGCTCTATAAATTTGCCTTCTTTTTCAAATTTTTCACATGTACTTTCTGAATTCAGATTTAACCATGTAAGGCAAAAACAGTCTCTGCTATGTGTGTTATAGCTCCCAATGGCACTTGACTACTGAACTCTGCAAAGAAATCAACATTATATGCTGACTACACCAACAAAAATCTGCTACAAAGAGTTTCTTAATTTTAATGTGCCATCTTTCCAAAGCAATATCCCAACAAATGCATTAATAGCCACCAAGCAAAATAATTGTTTGTTTCCATACGTCACTTTCACAAGTTCCACTTTTTGATTCAGAACTAATTTGTACGTCTGTATACCACGAAGTGTTAGTACCGCTAATAAAACAAGTTACCCATAATTTGATAGTATTTGCTTCATGATAAAGTTTTCCCTTGGGCAAAGCAACCTAGTAAAAATGGATCCCAAGTTTTCTCCGGCTCTTAAGAGACCCACAGAAACGGATTAGGAACTGGGCGAGTTACCTCGACGTTATCTGTGAGACCGTACTCAGCGTGAGGATTTTCTGCGACCTAAAAAACAAAACACAAGTCACAGAGACATCAGCCGCCCTTTCTCACAGCACACCGCCACCTGGAATCCAGGGCCTCCCGGTACCTGCGTCTGTCCCTCCAGCATCTGCTCTGGCTCCATGGCGGACCCTGCAAGTCACAGTCCCTGGATACCAGTCTTAGAAAATAAGAACAAGGGTGAGTTACCCAGGCGATTTCAACACTAAGATGCCAGGACGGAAAAAAAGAAATTAAAAAAAAGAAAAGACACCAGGATCGAGTTCAGCCCAGCCCCCGACCGCGCCCCTCACCCCGACCTGGGCACGGGACCACCCTGAGCAATAGAGGAAGCAGGGTGGGACAGTCCACGACCCCGCGCGTGCGTCAGGTCCGGAAGCTCCACGATCCCAAGCTGCCACAAGAACTGGTGAAAGAGGATAAGGGATCTGATTACCCGCGCCCCAGCACTCCGCTGCTAAGAGCTCTGCAGCGCGCCACCAACTCCCAGCACAAACCGCTTCCGCCGTAAGTGACGGATGTCGCACGACTAACGCGCTTGCGCAGAACTCCCCAGCGGGCTTGGGGTGAGGAGGGTTCTTGACCGGTCCTGGAGTCTTCCTTCCTTTCTGGGTTCGCAGGCTATCGTAGGCAAGGTCTGGTCTCCGGGTCTGTGAGAGAATCGTTCCTCGACCTGCCCAGCCATGATGAGCACCACAACTGCAGACCCACTGACCAGCCAGCCCTCGGTGCTGGCTGAGAGCTTCTGCCCCAGCTTTTCGTCGCGGAACCGAAACCACTTGCCTGGTAGTTCTTAAAACGAAATCTCAGACCCAACCTCGGCAGTCTGCGAAAGGATGTCAATATTTTACGCTAAAGCTAAACGAAGAAGCAGTTGTTTTGGAGTTTCGTAATAAGCTTTTATTCAAACCCTTAAATCTGAATATGTGGTGTTAACCATACCTCACGCTTGTATCAAGATTAGCAATATGCAACTGGCTTTCCAAACCGTGATACTGGTGACACTATTGTTTTTGTAAAAAATACAAAGGATAGCCTGACCAGGCAGTGCTCAGTGGATAGAGCGTCAGACTGGGACGCAGTAGGAACCAGACTTGAAACCCAGAGGTCTCTGGCTTGAGCGGGTGGTTGAGAGTGGGATAATAGACATGATCCCATGGTCGCTGGCTTGGTCAAGGGGTTACTCGTTATGCTGTAGCCCCCCTTCCCCCCCCCCCGTCAAGGCACATATAAGAAAGCAATCAATAAAAAACTAAGGTGCCGCAACAAAGAATTGATGCTTCTCAACTTTCTCCCTTCCTCACTGTCCTTATCTGTCCCTCTCTCTGTCCTTGTCACGAAGAAAAAAAATACAAAGGATAATTGTCTCCACACATATGAAAATACTTATAACTATAACTATTATTTTTAAATGGTAGAAAAGAAAAAATAGTAAAAGACAAGTTCATTTTCCTAGCCGAAAATCTGCATGTAAAAAGATCTAAAGTAAATAAAGTTTCTTCAGGAACTAGACTTGTGGATATGTTTTAAAAGTTTTATTTTATAATGTATGCTTGATTAGTATTGTGATTGGTGACAGCTACCATATGGCACTTTGAGGATTTTTCATTTAAGACTGATGCAAAGATGGGGGTGCATAGGTACAGGATTATTAACTCAAATTAAGTGCTTTCCAGGACTGGGAAGTAACAGCAAGTAAGAACAGAGAACAATTGGGGAAACTTAAGAAAATAGTTACATGGCCTGACCAGGCGGTGGTGCAGTGGATATAGCATCGGCCTCCCACACTGAGGACCCAGGTTCCAGCTTGAGAGGGGCGCTGCCAACACGAACATGGGATCATAGATGTGTCCCCATAGTTGCTGGTTAGAGCCCAAGGTCACTGGCTTGAGCAAAGGGTCACTAGCTTGACTGGAGCTCCCCCCCTTCCCCACCCCCATCAAGGCACCTAAAAGAAAGCAATCCATGAATAACAAAGGTGCCACAATAAAGAATTGATGCTTCTCATTTCTCTTTCTTTCTGTCTTTCTCTCTTGCTAAAAAAAGAAAGAAAATAGTTACATGCATCATTATATTATAATTTATTCCTAAATTTCTTAATACATAGTAGGTACTCAATATATATTACCAAATTATGGAAAGTAATTGAGAGCTACTAATTTCTACTTTCTGAGTACTGACAATTTTAGTAAAGTAGGAAACTAGACTGCGAGCTCCTTTAGAGTAGGGACCTTGTCTTATATATCTTTGTACTTCACACACCTGGTACATTGCAGGTGCATACATTAAGTTGAGCTGATCCATAGTCAAACTTGGATATTAACATAGACACTGACACTTCTGAAGATAAAAGAGAAAGCAATGTAAAAATAATTACTGAAGGGATCAGCACAGAGCAATTATCAGCCAGGTTTCTCTTAACCTAGAGAAGAATTACTACTGTGGTTTATAAAAACTCTGCAAGTATTTACATTTACAACTTATTAATTGAAAGAGTCAAAGAACAAGTCATTTTAGCAGAGATGGGAAACTGACAGCTGGAAATGATGTCAATGAATTAGCAAGAAAGTAATAGGAAAAATAAAGTTAATTGAAGATACTGCAGAATGCTCAGTTTTGATAGTATTTAAAGATTCTAAAGAGGCCCTGAGAACCATGATTATGACAGAATTTTACATGGGAACCATGACTATGACAGAATTTTATCTGAAATGTACTATTTAAAGAGAAATATATTAAAAGAATGAGAAGAACATTTAACTCTAATTGGACTTATATCAAACTTTGTTCAGGACTCTTACCTGCTTCCATTATGTCCCATTATGGTACTTACTCTACCTTACTCTACTTTATATTTTGTTTACAGTTAAACACAGATAAATTTTGAACTGTTCAAAGACAAATATTATATTCATCTTTGTATTTGTTTATTATATTCAATAAATACACTTTCCAAAGTAGTAACGGTATAGGGAAAACAAGCACTGTCACCAATGTTCTACTCTCCAGACTTCCTGTCTTTCCTGAGGTTCTAAGGATTTAGTAGAAAAGATTCTGGAACTATATTTCTAGAATCTAGAATAATAAAAATTGTGCTTGACCCCCTTTTTACATACTTGGTGCAAATCCCCTTTATAAATACATTAACTTATTAGAAGGCAATATCTATTTAGGAATAATACAATATTTTTAGTAAAGAAACATTAGATTTGGGAATAAATATTAAAACCTGGTTTCTTCACTTGTTTGCCATGTAAAATTAAGCAAATATTAAATTCTCCTGAGCTTCATGTTTTTTAACATATAAAATTAGGATAACAATTCTTCATTGAGAGGATCAAATAAGATAGATGAAACTGCTCTGTAAAATAAAATTACCTATTTTATCTATGCCTAACTACTTTGATATTATAATAATGTTCTATCATTTTTGTTGTTGTTGCTCCTATTTCTTTTCTTTTAAGTAATTTGTGGAAAATAGAGTGCTCAGAGGAATAACACGATTCAGCACACATGCACACACACACAGATGTGTTTGCAAAGAAATATGGTAGAATATATTGATTGTAAATAGGCCCTCTGAGCGCAGTGTGTAGGGAGGGACCCCAGCCACCTTTCAACACGACCTAGAAAAATATATTTCAGATTTTTTAAATTATTATTTTTTTTAAACTTGCTTGCCCAACAAGTATTGTTGGATAAACAATACTTGTTGGGCAAGCAAGTTTTTCTTTGTTTTTTTATTGTTTTTTTTTTACAGGGACAGAGAGAGGTATAGACAGACAGGAACAGAGAGAGGTGAGAAGCATCAATCATCAGTTTTTCATTGCCGTCGCAACACCTTAGTTGTTCATTGATTGCTTTCTCACATGTGCCTTGAACGTGGACCTTCAGCAGACCGAGCAACCCCTTGCTGGAGCCAGCGACCTTGGGCCCAAGCTGACGAGCTTTTTTTTTTTGGTCAAGCCAGATGGGCCTGCGCTCAAGCTAGCAAGCTCGGGGTCTCAAACCTGGGTCTTCCGCATCCCAGTCCGACGCTCTAACCACTGCGCCACCGCCTGGTCAGGCTAAATTATTTTTTTTAATTTATTCATTTTTTTAGAGAGGAGAGATAGAGAGAAGAGGGGAGGAGCAGGAAGCATCAACTCCCATATGTGCCTTGACCAGGCAAGCCCAAGGTTTTGAACTGGCAACCTCGGCATTTGAAGTTGACACTTTATCCACTGCACCACAACACGTCAAGTGTATTTCAGATTTTATAAATCACTTTCCAAGGAAGAATATTTTGGTGGCTAATACAGGAAGACAAACAATCTACCTGTAGCTCCCTCGTCTCCATTACCAAACCGCATACCCAAACACCCTTAACACCGTACTCATCTCAGAAATGTTGGTATATTAAGGAACATACATAATGAGGTGGGTTTTTTGTTTGTTTTTTGTGGCAGAGACAGAGTCAGAGAGAGGGACAGACAGACAGGAAGGGAGAGAGATGAGAAACATCAATTTTTCATAGTGGTTCCTTAGCTGTTCATTGATTGATTTCTCATATGTGCCTTGACCTGGGGGCTACAGCAGACCAAGTGAACCCTTGCTCGAGCCAGCGACCTTGGGCTCAAGCTGATGAGCCTTGCTCAAACCAGATGCGCCCGTGCTCAAGCTGGTGACCTCAAGATCTCGAAACTTGGTTCCTCCACATCTCAGTCCAACGCTCTATCCACTGCACCACCAACTGGTCAGGCTAAAATAAGTTTTTTAAAGATGTGAATACAGTGCATTCTTCTGATTTTTATGATATAAACATGATCTTAGCCCATGATGGGGAACCTATGACACACGTGTCAGCACTGACACGCATAGCCATTTTCGATGACAAGTGGCCCTCATACCAAAGTATGGGGCCTCATGCCAAGAAGGACGTTTCATCCTTGACTCCTGCCCAGCCAGGTGCAGTAGCCGAGGATAAAACATTTGCTGTAGTGTAGACACTCTGTGCCGGAGGTCTGTAGGTCAAAACAACAGAACTCCGACACAGAGCGTCTAGTTCTGGGACTTCCGGTTAGGCCGTTTTTCTCCAAGTGACACACCACCCAAGTTATGCTTGGTTTTTTGGCGAATTTTGACACACCAAGCTCAAAGGATTGCCCATCATTGATCTTAACAATAAGAGTAATAAAAATAAAGAAAAGGCTCAACTTATTTTCAATCTAATTGTCAAATATTTCTGCCATTTCTCATAACAGATTATATTTATATATTTTTTACAATTTCCTAAATGATTCAAATATTTTTAAAGTTGACTTATTTTTCGTTTTAGAATTCAAATAAATTTGTTTATAAGTGAGTCATAGTTTGGTTTTTGTTTTAGAGAGAGAGGGAAAACCCCCATCAAATTGCTGTTTTATTTATTGATACATTCATTGCTTGACTCTTATATTTGCTCTGATGGGAAATTGAACCTGCAACCTGGGAATATCAGGACAATGCTCTAACCGACTGAGCTACCTGGCCAGGGCTATACTATAGTTTTTTTTGTTTTTTGGGTTTTTTTTTAATTTATTCATTTTAGAGAGGAGACACAGAGTGAGAGAGGGAGATAGAGAAAGAGAGAAAGGGGGGAGGAGCTGGAAGCATCAACTCCCATATGTGCCTTGACCAGACCAGTGCAGGGTTTTGAACTGGCGACCTCAGTGTTCCCAGGTCGACGCTTTATCCACTGCGCCACCACAGGTCAGGCTATACTATAGTTTTTAACAGGAAAAGATTGGGAATAGTTTAAATTATGGTATCTCAGTACAATGGACTACTATGTAGCCATTGAAAAGTATAAGGTAGCTCTTTACGTGCTGGCATATAAAGACATTCACAACATAATTTTATGTGAAAAATGCATAGTGTGGGAAAATCTGTGCAGTGAGATTCTCTTTTTGCACATATATATTTGTATATGCAAAAGAAAATTTCTGGAGAGATATACAACTATTAATACTGGTTACCTGTGGAGAGAAAAACTGGGGAGGGGAAGTCTTTACTCTTTACAAACTTTTATATTGTTTGAAGATTTATTTTACCAAAAGCATGAATTTGTCTTTAAATTAAGAGTAAAAGTACTTGGGTAAATTTTCTTTTATTAGAAAGTATGCAGTTTTTATTATATGAAACATGCAAAGAATATTTATGTGAGTCATGAGTCTAATTGGCTGTATGATAGTATGAAAAGAAAAATCTTTCCCTGGCCGGATAGCTTGGTTGGTCAGAGCGTTGTCTGGAGGCACAGAGGTTGCCGGTCAGTAGGGCACATGCAGGAGCACTGTTCATAGTTGCTATTTAAGATTTTTGGCCACTGCAATAGACTAGAAACTTGATCTTAGTCCTTACTGTAGTCCTGGTACCTACCTATTTGTTGGACAAGTGAATCAATAATATGCACCACAATGTGGACTCAATACAGAGATATAGTTAATTGTTTACAATTAGGGTTTTGCTTATTAACTCAGATATAGGATAATAATTGCCTAATTGTTACCTTACTCCTCCCATCCCTCACCTCCAACTATGTTTTTTAATTTGTTTCTCTTTTAAGTTTTCTACCTTTTTCAGGATCAGTCATCTCCTCTGTTGGTTCTAGGTGTACCATTTTATTTTACTTTATTTATTTATTTATTTTTGAGAGAGAGAGACAGGAACACTGAGCTGTTCCTGTCTGTGCCCTGACTGGGGGATTGAACCGCAACCTCTGCACTCCAGGACTATGCTCCAACCAACTGGGGCTTAATTTTTCTTTTTCTTTTTCTTTTTTTTAAGAGACAGAGAGAGGAAGGGAGATAGAAGGAAGGGGGAAGGGAAGCATTAATTTGTTCTTCCACTCCGTCGTGCATTTATTGGTTGCTTCCCATGTGTGCCCTGACCAGATTGAATCTGTATCCTTGTCATTTTGAGACAATGCTCTTAACTTACTAAGCTAACCAGCCAGGGCCACTTGTCTTTTCATTTAAAAGACATTTTTAGCCTGACCAGGCGGTGGTGCAGTAGATAGAGTGTCGGACTGGGATGCGGAAGGCTCAGGTTCGAGACCCCAAGGTCGCCAGTTTGAGCGCGGGCCCATCTGGCTTGAGCAAAAGCTCGCCAGCTTGGACCCAAGGTCACTGGCTCCAGCAAGGGGTGGCTCGGTCTGCTGAAGGCCCGCTGTCAAGGCACATGTGAGAAAGCAATCAATGAACAACTATGTTGCAATGACAACGAAAAATTAATGATTGATGCTTCTCACCTCTCTCCATTCCTGTCTGTCTGACTCTCTCTTTCTCTGTCCCTATAAAAAAAAAACAAACCAAAAATAAAATAATAAATAAAAGACATCTTTAGCCTGACCAGGTGGTGGTGCAGTGGATAGAGTGTCAACCTGAGACACTGAGGACCCAGGTTCAAAATTCCAATGTTGCCGGCTTGAGCACGGGCTCATCAGCTTGAGCTCAGGGTCAAATCGTAGACATGACTCCATGGTTACTGGCTTGAGCCCAAAGGCACATATGAGAAAGCAATCAAGGAACAACTAAGGTGCCACAACTACGAGGTAATGCTTCTCATCTCTCTTTGTCCCTACCTGTCTTTCTCTCTCTCACTAAAATAAAAAATAAATAAAAATAAAAGAACTCTTTAATATCTGTCATTGGGCCCTACTTCAAATAATCCAGCATCTTTCAAGCTAAATGTTTAGGGAGTTCCTCAGAAAAGAAGTAGAGCTAAAATATCAAAAAAAAAAAAACCTATTTGATGGTAGTTACTTTGTAAATAGATTAATGGGTTAAAGTGATAAAATGACTGAATGTCCTGGATTAGTTAACAGAGTACAGTACTCAGCTCCTCCTTTTTGTCCTAGTGAAACTGGCCCAGATTCCTTTCAAGATTAAGTGTTCTCCAAGTTCTCATCATCTGAAAACTGGGAGGCTGTCAAACTGTACGTTAAATAGCTGAGAAAGTTAGTATCTTCAGTTCAGACAGCTTATAAGGCCAGGGTAATGTCCAGGCTTTATTTTCCTTGATACAAATTTAGGAAGATGGTAATTCAGAAAATGGGTTTGACCCATTTTACAAAGGAGTTAACTAGTTAAAGAACTTGTTCCATATCATACAGGACCAGAATACCAACTCCATTTTTTCTCTCAATTCCATATTTTTCCCATACCCCCTTCCCAAAAAATGCCCAAGGTACAGAAAAGCACAATCAATACTAAGTACAATTGGATAGCAGAAAGTTAGCAAGTGAGAAGCCGGAGACCAGAAACTCAATACCTGGATGAACAAGAATGAAAGATAACACCTCCTCCAGGGGCTAAATATGTGTTTATTTCATAATTAACAAACAAAACAGACTACAATAAAGTGTTCTTCTCTGGAGTCTTCTGATATCCACGGTTGTAAGTTTGATCTCTGGTCAAGGCACATACAAGAAATAACCATGACAGCACGAGTAAGTGGTACAGCAAATCAATGTTTCTGTGTGTGTCTGTTTCGCTTCCTTCCTCTCTCTCTCTACAGTCAATCAATCAATCAATTTTTTTTTACAGGGACAGAGAGAATCAGAGACAGGGATAGACAGGAACGGAGAGAGATGAGAAGCATCAATCATCAGTTTTTTGTTGCGACACCTTAGTTGTTCATTCATTGCTTTCTCATACGTGCCTCAACCGCAGGCCTTCAGCAGAAGGACCAACTCCTTGCTTGAGCCAGCGACCTTGGGTCCAAGCTGGTGAGCTTTTGCTCAAGCCAGATGGGCCCACGCTCAAGCTGGCGACCTCGGGGTCTCGAACCTGGGTTTTCTACATCCCAGTCCGATGCTCTATCCACTGCACCACCGCCTGGTCAGGCAATCAATCAATTTTTTTTTTTTTTAGATTTTATTTATTCATTTTAGATAGAGGAGACAGAGAGAGAAGCGGGGGAGGAGCAGAAAGCATCAACTCCCATATGTGCCTTGAACAGGCAAGCCCGGGGTTTCGAACCAGCAACCTCAGTGTTCCGGGCTGATGCTTTTACTCACTGCGCCACCACAGGTCAGGCTCAATTTTTTTTAAAAGGTCAATACGCCTGACCTGTGGTGGTGCAGTGGATAAAGCATTGACCTGGGAACGCTAAGGTCCCTGGTTGGAAACCCCAAGCTTTCCTGGTCAAAGCACATATGGGAATTGATGCTTCCTGCTCCTCCCCTTTTTCTCTCTCTCTTTCTCTCTAAAAATGAATAAATCTAAAAAAAAAATAAGGACAATAACACTTAACTCAAATAGTGATGACTAAATAAGACAGTAAAAGTTAAACTGCTTAGCTCAGAATATGGTTAAATGTTAACTAGTCGTAGAAGTCATCATCATTTTTGTTTTGTCCCCTTACTTAAGTATATTAATTTACGTCATTGTTAAAAGATGATTTTTATAATTCAGCAAAATAGTTGGGAAATGCTTTTTTAGATAAGCCACCCATCCTAAGCTCCAATATGAACTTGAGGTAAAAGGAATGTCTACACATAATCACTCTGGCAGATTACTTACAAAGATGCCATAATAATTCCTTCTGTATATAATACAGAAGTATTATATACAGATTATATATATATATATATATACTTCTGTCTATATGTGTGTGTGTGTGTATATATATATATATATATATATATATATATATATATACACACACATACATAAATATACATGCATGCATGCAGTGGCGCGCTGGATAGAGCATTGGATTGAAATATGGAAGACCCAGGTTCGAAACCCCAAGGTTCCTGGCTTGAGCATGGGTTCACTAGCTAGAGCACAGGGTTGGTGGTTTGAGTGTGGGATCATAGACATCACTCCATGGTCACTGGCTTGAGCCCAGACATCGCTGGCTTGAAGCCCAAGGTCACTGGCTTGAGCAAGGGGTCATTTGCTCTGTTGTAGCCCCCCAGTCAAGGCACATATGAGAAAGCAATCAATGAGCAACTAAGGTGCCACAACGGAGAACTGATGCTTCTCATCTCTTGCCTTTCCTGTCCATCTGTTCCTCTCTCTCTGACTCTCTCTCTCTCTCTGTCAAAACAAAAGAAAACAAAACAAAAAACATGTAGTTTTATTTTTCCCATTCATTACATTGGAGTTACTTTGATAAAAGAATCCAACAGAAGTGACATTGTGCCCTGACCAGATGGCTTGGTTGGTTAAAGCATAAGAACATCATCACAATACTGTACATGAAAATTGTGGGTTCAATCTCCAGTCAGTGCACATACAGGAACAGGTTGATGTTTCTCTCTTTCTTTCTCTCTATAAATTCAATAAAAATTTCTTTAATAAAATAAAATTCAAAAATAGACACCACTTAAAAAAATTACATTGTACAACTTTGGAGTTTAGGTTTCAAGAGGCTTTGTTGCTTCCGCTCATACTCTCTTGGAAGCCAGATCCTAAATAGAGAAGTCTGAAGTACCAACTGAATTCAGTGCAAATTGCTGATTCATAAAATTGTGAGTAAATAAACACCTGTTATCCTAATAAGTTTGAAGTGGTTTATAATACAGCAACATATCTACAATAATCACCATGTTTGAATTATTTTTCAAAATATTAATCTTTATTAAATGAGTACTAAAATCGGCCCTGGATGGTTAGCTCAGTGGTAGAACGTCAGCCCGGTGTATGGAAGTCCTGGATTTGATTCCCGGCCAGCCAGGGCACACAGGAGAAGTGCCCATCTGCTTCTCTACTCTTCCCCCTCTCATTTCTCTCTGTCTCTCTCTTTCTTTTCCACAGCCAAGGCTCCATTGGAGAAAAGTTGGTCTGGGCGCTGACGATGGCTCCATGGCCTCTGCCTCAGATGCCAGAATGGCTCCAGTTGCAACAGAGCAACGCCCCAGATGGGCAGAGCATCGCCCCCTGGTGGGCATGCTGGGTGGATCCCAGTTGGGCGCATGCAGGAGTCTTTCTCTCTGCCTCCCCGCTTCTCACTTGAGAAAAATAAATAAATAAATAAATAAATAAATATTGAAATCAAGGCATTAGGTTAGGTGTAGAAAGTGAACTACTGTCTTGAAGTAAGTTTATAATTTACATCAGGAGATGATAAAGTATTTAAATAACTATCACACAAAGCAATATATGAGAAGAGCCATAGAGTAACACAACCATATTGTCGTAAGAATTAATAAATGGGCCCTGGCCTGACCAGGCGGTAGCGCAGTGAATAGAGCGTCGGACTGGGATGCAGAAGAGCCAGGTTCGAGACCCCGAGCTTGCCAGCTTTAGCGCAGGCCCATCTGGCTTGAGCAAAAAGCTCGCCAGCTTGGACCTAAGGTCGCTGGCTCCAGCAAGTGGTGGCTCTGTCTGCTGAAGGCCCGCAGTCAAGGCACATGTGAGAAAGCAATCAATGAACAACGATGGTGTTGCAACGGCAATGAAAAACTAATGTTTGATGCTTCTCATTTCTCTGTGTTCCTGTCTGTCTGTACCTACCTATCGCTCTCTCTGACCCTCTCTTTGTCCCTGTAAAAATAAATAAATAAATAAATAAATAAATAAAATGGGCCCTGCCCAGCTAGCTCAGTGGTAGAGCGTTGGCTCAGCATATGGAAGTCCTGGGTTTGATTCCTGGACAGCCAGGGCACACAGGGGAAGCGCCCATTTGCTTCTCCACCATTCCCCCTCTACTTTCTCTCTGTCTCTCTCTTCCCCTCCTGCAGCCAAGGTTCCACTGGAGCAAA
Source organism: Rhynchonycteris naso (assembly GCA_037038555.1). NCBI lineage: Eukaryota > Metazoa > Chordata > Mammalia > Chiroptera > Emballonuridae > Rhynchonycteris > Rhynchonycteris naso. Next base: position 201,766,419 of record CM072998.1, on the reverse strand, counting down.
GTTGCCTGGATCATTGAGGATGGCTCAATGGCCTCTGTTTCAAGAGCTAGAATGGCTCTGGTTGCAGAGGAGCAACACCCCAGATGGGCAAAGCATAGCCCCCTGTGGGCATGCCAGGTGGATCCCAGATGGGCGCATGCGGGAGTCTTTCTCTCTGCCTCCCCGCTTCTCACTTCAGAAAAAAAAAAAAAAGAAAGAAAAAATGACCCTGGCTGGTTAGCTCAGTTGGTTAAGAGCATCATCCTGAAACAACAAGGTTGTGGGTTGGATCCCTGATCAGGGCACACATGGGAAGCAACCAAAGAATGCATAACTGAATGGATCAATAAATGAATGCTTCCTTTCCCTCCTCCCCCTCTCTCCCTTTCTGCCTCTCAAAAAATCAATAAGCCTGACCTGTGGTGGCGCAGTGGATAAAGCGTCGACCTGGGAACACTGAGGTCGCCAGTTCAAAACCCTGCACTGGTCTGGTCAAGGCACATATGGGAGTTGATGCTTCCAGCTCCTCCCCCCTTTCTCTCTTTCTCTCTCTCACTCTATGTCTCCTCTCTAAAATGAATAAAATAAAATAAAATATATTTTTTAAAAGTTTAAAAAAATAATCAATAAAACTTAAGCCCTGGCCAGATAGTTTGGATGGTTTAGAGCATCCTTCTGTAGTGCAAAGGTTGCCAGTTCAACTCCCCAATCAGGGTACATTCAGGAGCAGCTCGATGTTCCTGTCTCTCTCAAAAAATAAATAAAAATAAAAAATAGGGTCATTTTGCCTGACCAGTGGTGGGGCAGAGGACAGAGCCTTAACCTGAGACACTGAGGTCCTAGGTTGGAAACCCCAAGGTCATAGGCTTGAGCACAGGCTCATCTGGTTTGAGCACAGGGTTGCTAGCTTGATCCCCAAAGTTGCTGGCTTGAAGCCCAAGGTTGCTGACTTGAGCCCAAAGTTGCTGGCTTGAGCCAGGGATCACTGGTTGGGCTTGATCACCCCACCCCATCATGAAGGCAAGTATGAGACGCAATCAATGAACAACTAAAGTGATGCAACTATGTGTTAATGCTTCTCATCTCTCTCCCTTGCAGTTGCTCTCTCTCTCTCTCTCTTGCTCGCTAAATAATAAAAAGAAAAAAATAGAATCATTTCTGCTGGACGTGATAAGGAAAGAATTAATCATGAAGATAACATTACAGTTAAGCCTTGAAGGGTTTTGATGGTGGAGTTAGGAAGAGAAGCAATTCTAGGAGAAGAAAAATAACCTGAGGATAATTGTGTTCCTGGGAAATGGCAAAGAATGCTTGGAAACTTGTCAGTGGCTCATTTTAGTTGAATGACAGTGTACATATAGGTGCGAGAGAGCCATTCTTCATTTAACAATATCAAGTAGCAATTTCATTCCAGGCACTCCTATGACTCTGTTTTTATATAATAGATGTGGAAGATGAGTCACTAGCCCAAGAACACAGAAAGTTGTGGAGCAGGAATCTTTTTTTTAAAATTTTTATATATATTTTTAATTTATTCATTTGAGAGAGAAGAGAGAGAGAGAGAGAGAAAAGAGAGACACAAGGGGTGGAGCAGGAAGCATCAACTCCCATATGTGCTTTGACCAGGCAAACCCAAGGTTTTGAACCGGGGACCTCAGTGTTCCAGGTCAAGGCTTTATCCACTGCGCCACCACAGCTCAGGCCTGGAGCAAGAATCTTAATGTAACCAGTCTGACTCCAGAACCACTCTACTACTCAGCCATCAGTTGATCAGGTTAAACGTTAGTTACATAAGACCCTGGCTGGGTTGCTTCGTGGTTGGAGCCTCAACCCAGTGTGCCAAGGTTGCAGATTTGATTCTGGTCAGGGTGCACCTATGAGAAGTAGCACAATGAGTGAACATCTAAACAGAACAACTAAGTGGAATGATGTGTTGATGCTTCTCTTTCTCTCTTTCAAATCAGTGAAAAAATTGAGCAAGAAGAGAAAACTCAAGAATATGGATAGCCTGACCAGATGGTGGTGCAGGGGATAGAGCATTGGACTGGGATGCGGAAGACCTGGGTTCGAGACCCTGAGCTCGCCAGCTTGAGCACAAGCCCATCTGGCTTGAGCAAAGAGCTTGCCATCTTGGACTCAAGGTCGCTGGCTCCAGCAAGGGGTTGCTTGGTCTGCTGAAGACCCGCGGTCAAGGCACATGTGAGAAAGCAATCAATGAACAACTAAGGTGTTGCAATGGCAATGAAAAACTAATGATTCATGCTTCTCACCTCTCTCCGTTCCTGTCTGTCCCTATCTCTCTGTCCCTGTAAAAAATAAATAAATAAATAAACAAAATAACAGAAAGGAGAAATCTCTCTTTAAGAAAAAAATAAAAAGGATATGGATAATAGTGTGGTGACTGCCAGAGGAGTAAAGATGTGTGAAGGTGGAAGAGGTTATGGCATATAAATGGTGACGGAGCAAGACTTGACTTGAGGTGGTGAACACAGAATACAGTGTACAGATGATGTGTTGTAGAAATGTGGACCTGAATCCTATATAATTTTGTTAACCAGTGTCATCTCAATAAATTCAATAAAAAGGGAAAAAGAAAGGAATATATGGAGTATGATTACATTTGTGTCACAACCAGGCAAAAATATGCAATATATTGTTTAGATATAACTACAGACATACATGCAAAACTAAAACAAAAGGCAAAGGAATGATGCATACAAAATTCAGGATAGTGGCTTTCTGTAGAGGAGGAGAAAGACTGAAATTAGGGAGGGCCTCACAAAATGCTTCAAGGAGCTCTTTACATTCATTTTTCTTAAACTGGATCCTGTTGATTATTTTTCTTTATACATATAAGTTATGTACATCTTGTTTACATGATAAATGGGTAAATATAATAGATTTCATGCAACAAAAAGTACTATAGAGTTCAAAAGAGAGAAGTCAGGAATTGAAATGAATCATGATGTTAAATGGAGAGGACATTTTCAGCATGAGGAACTCCAATAAGCAGAGGCAGGAAAGGGGAATAGAGAAGAATGAGGGAAACAGGGAATAAGTGATTTTTGCAGACTATACTTGTAGGGGAGTAGTGATGGTGAAAAACTAAAGTTATTGCCAGAATGCTGAGATTTTTGGAAGCTATCATGAAGTATTTGTAAACCTCATGATGTAAACAATGATGACTTTGTATCGGTTAGGATTCCTTAGTTTTAGGCAACAAAAGAACAATTATGGCTGACTGAAATAGAAAAAACAGAAGAGAGAGAGAAAAAAAAAAGATAGGGAGATGACTGAAGAGGGAGGAGGGAAATAAAAAGGGAGAGGGAGAAAGAGAAACAAATAGAGAAATAGACTTTACATTATCAAGTAACCAGTCTAGGAACCTGGCATCTCTGAGGACCTCAATGAGATAAACTGATAGACCAGCTCTAAGCACTCAGTTCCTACTACCTTCTATCCCATTGTGTCTCTATCCAAGATTCCAGTTCCTAGGAGAGTATGATTGACCTAGAATTTCCATCTCTGGAAGGTGGAGTTCTGTGCTTGCAGTTCACTAGAATACCTGCAGCAGGGGTGAGTAGGTAGAACCCCAAAGGAAGGGACTTGGAGTAGATTAAAAAACAAAAGGCCCAGTGTGGACTCCTCAGTAAACCACAGGATGATTACTGTGCAAAACTTAAGAATTCCCTTATTCAACCTGACCTGGTTGTGGCACAGTGGATAGTGTTGGACTAGGATGCAGAGGACCCAGGTTCGAAACCCTAATGTTGCTGTCTTGAGAGTGGGCTCACCAGCTTCAGCAAGGAGTCGCTGGCTTGAGCGTGGGATCTTAGACATGACTCCATGGTTGCTGGCTTGAGTCCAAGGTTGCTGGCTTGGGCAAGGAGTCACTTGCTCTGCTGTAGTCATGCCCCCCCCCCCTGAAGGCTTCTCACCTCTCTCCCTTCCTTTATTCCCCCTTGCTATCTTTTTATCCCTACCTGTCTCTCTCTCTGTCTGCCACACACACACACACACACACACACAAATTCCCTTATTCAAATAAATTAATTCTCCATCTAAACACCTATTTAGTTAAACACCTATAATCCTTGACTTCATCTCATTGAACTAACATTTTGTGACCTTTTTGGTGACCTTTTTTCGTACATCTCTAGTATCACTTCCTTCTCAGATAATTTCCAGATTGGTACCCATTGATTTTGAGATGGAACTCAGATTAATTATCCTATGCGGAAGTTGGCAGAAAATACTGAAAGAAATACTCCTAAGAAAATGGTGACACTCTGGAAGACCGAAACCTTGCTAAGTAGCCTAAAGCCCCCAAACCGAAAAAGTCCATTGCTGTGAGTTGATAAACAATGCTGCCGACTAAGGAGCTCCCAGGGATAGTGAAGTCGGCTGACCTATGGTCCTTGAGGATGACGTAAACCGAACTGCACATTGGGAACTGTAGTTCCGCAGGAAAGAGATCGAGAGGCGGACGCCGCACACGCGCACTAGGCGCTCAGGGCAACAAAGACGGCGGTGTACGCGCACGCGCCGGGGAAAGACACGGGAGGGCGTGCACGCGCGGCCGCCGCTTTGAGCTACTAGCGGCAGCTGAGAAGACGGAGGGAGGGAGGGGAGAAGCCACCGACCTCAGAAAGAGAAGGGGTTGTGCTCCCGGCCGTGCAGAGAGAAAGGGGCGGGGCCAGGAACTGGTGCGTGCAAGTGTCGAGCACTTGGGCCCGGCCGGCGCGCGGGGCGTCTGTGCCCCTCGCAGCCCCAGGGGCCGCTGCCGTCACTTGGTCGCCGTCGATCTGCGGGAGGCGGGTTATGGCGGCTGCAGCAGTGGGAGCTGTGAATGAATTCTCCGGGTGGACGAGGGAAGAAGAAAGGCTGCGGCGGCCCCAGCAGCCCGGTGCCTGCCAGGCCTCCGCCCCCCTACCTGGCCCCCGCCCGTTCCGCCCCCAGGCCGGCCCCTCAGCCGGAGTCGCCGCATAAGCGGAACCTGTACTACTTCTCGTACCCGCTGTTCGTAGGCTTCGCGCTGCTGCGTTTAGTCGCCTTCCACCTGGGGCTCCTCTTCGTGTGGCTTTGCCAGCGCTTCTCCCGCGCCCTCATGGCCTCCAAGAGGAGCTCCCCGGCCGCGCCGGCCTCGGCCGCGCCTCCGGCGCCAGTGCCGGGCGGCGAGGCCGAGCGCGTCCGAGCCTTCCACAAACAGGCCTTCGAGTACATCTCAGTCGCCCTGCGCATCGACGAAGACGAGAAAGGTAAGCGGAAGGCTGTGGGCCAGGGTCGGCGGTTGGGGGGAGAAAGCGGTGGGGTCGCGGAGGAAGGGCAGTACCTGCGTCCCTTCCCTGTGGGAGCGGGCGGTGCTCCCCTGCAATTGATCCTCCCCGCGAGACCGCGTCCCCGCACTCAGACCTTCATCCTGTGCGATTCTCAGTTAAAACCTCTCCCCTTTCAAGGCACCCTAGTTGTCGACTTTGTTTCAGACACCAGCCAGGCTTCCCCTACACTTCTCCAGGCCCAAATCCCTGTGAGACAGCCAGACGTGTTGGTGACAGTGACAGTTGTCCTAGAGTGACCACAGGGATCCTTTCTAGCACTGTAAACTGTGTGGCTTCCTCTGAGCCAGGTTTCCAGAAGGTTTTGATATCAAAGAAGCTGAGACTTGTTAAAGGCTTTTAATGAAAGCAGAATACTGTAGGGTCAGAAAAAAAAGAATAGTGACTTAATTTTGAAAGGAACAGCTGCATATGATTACAGCTGAATTTGCATTTTTTAAAGTTTCATAACAGTCGCTTTATCAACATAATGGCTCCTAAATATTTTTCAGTAAAGTTCTATTTTAGCATAAAACTTTTGCCCCTGGTTAATTTGATTTTATCAAAATTAGTAATTACTAACCTAGCTTCTAAGTTTCTAAATTAAAATGTTAAATGAACGAATAAGATAAAGGTATAAGTATCATTTTACAATAAAACTTAAAGACTTGTTTCTGAACAAAACAAAGATATACTTCATCCTTCAGATTTCTTTTGAGATGTAAGTCTTTCTATGTGCTAGGCACTGTGCTCTTAGCTTTACATGTGTCATCTTTTTAGTCCTCTCAGTTACACTGTGGGATGAAAAAGGTACTGTTAGTGTCGGCATTTTACGGATAAACAAACAGGATCAAAAGATTAAAGTAAGTCATCTGATTGGTAATGAAAAAAATTTATGGATGATGATAAATGAAGTTAGAAGGAGTCTTAATAATGTTTTGAAAATCCCTCCTTTCATCCTCAATTCCAGTATGCTGAGATTTTCTTTTCCCTCTAATTACTAAAGAACACTTTACCACACCTCAATTAAGTACTCACTTGCATTGTCCTTTTCCTTTCTTTCTTTCTTCCTTTCCTTTCTTTTCCTTTCTCTCTATTTTTTTAAAGCAATCTGCACTTTATTTGTAGACTATCTGTCCACTACCAACTCCAGAAACTGTTCTAGAGTTTCGGTTTTGTTGAAACCTATTTCCTTTGTGGGGCCTGGGAGTGAGAAGTAGGATATAAAGAAAGAGGCAGGTGTTCATGGTTTTGGAGCCTAAGGACAGAGTGAATGGAAGAGACACTTTTAAAAAAAAGAATACCATGTATTTGTGGAAGGAAGTATTTTATCAACTGCTTCATTCTTGACCACCTGGTAGGAACATCCAAGGATCTCTTAGGGAAGATGAAAAAGGGTACCATCATTCCTTCCTAGAGAAACACTGTTTTATTGTAGAACATTATTCTAATAGGGTCTTCTGAAGTTTACTAATCTAGGTCAAAGATTTTTAGAATAAAGGAACTGTGTTTAAGAGTAGATTAATTGTTGTGTTTAGGAAGAGAATGTTAGAAAATAAAGGAAATTTTAGTTAACTCTGGGTAATGAAAGTAAGAGGAGAGGTCAAGGAAAAACTTAGGTATCAAAGAAAAAGACCCTACCATGACCAGTGGTGGCACAGTAGAATAGAGCATTGACCTGGGACACTGAGGTCCTGGGTTCGAAACCCTGAGGTTGATTGCTTGAGGGTGGGGTCATCGACATGATCCCGTGGTCGCTGTCTTGCGCTCAAGATCTCTGGCTGGAGCAAGGGGTCACTGGCTCAGCTGGAGCCCCTCGGTCAGAGCAGGTATGAGAAGCAATTAATGAACAATTAAAGTGATACAACTATGAGTGGATGCTTCTCATCTCTCTCTCTTCCTGTCTGTCTCTCTCTTGCTTAAAAAAAGAAGAAAGAAAGAAGACCTTAGATTCTTAGATTTAAAGAGAAATTATTTCTGTGAGAGAAGTGACAGAAATAGAATTCAGACCTTGGCTTTCATGCTGGTGACTTATTAGTATTACATGTATGCCTATATCTAGTATATTTAAATCATCTTAAATAATTTTTAAGTATAATACTTTCAGCAATCTATGTACCCCATATTTCACCTTCTATTTACTGATATTTCTATTCAAAGGTTTTTGCTTTGTGCTTTAGTTTCTTAAATGGACATCAACATGGGCTATGATAACTATTTGGTTTAAATTCTACAACTGATGCATCATATGCTAAAATAAATTAGTTCAAACAGAAACAAATTAGTTACATATTTATTTTCCTCTAAAAATGAAGTAAAACTGAGTTTATGTTGTCATGGTTCTTTCCTATGTTAACTTTTTCCTTTAGCATGCTGAAAGTTTTTACTTTAGTCTTAATCTAGTAGTCTTAAGAAAGTTCACATTAGACGTCTATTTTCTTCTCAGCCATCCTAGACAATACAAAACTTAATTCCATTCTCCCTCTTTCCTACTGCATTAAATAATATATGAACAAATAGAAGTGAATTGGATATTCAGTCTTTAAAGGTGTCCTAACTCTATGGTAAACCATGGAGGGGCTTATAATGTCATGTACTGCCATTCCCCTCAGCAACTTGACCTAGCTTCTTTTTCTTTTTAAGTTTTTATTTATTGATTTTACAGAAAGGATTGAAAGAAAGGGTGAGGGGAGTGGGAAGCATGAAGTCATAGTTGCTTCTCTTATGTGTCTTGACTAGGCAAGCCCAGGGCTTTGAACTGGCAATCTCAGCATTCCACATTCCAGGTCAACACCTTATCCACTGTGCCACCACAGGTCAGACTTGATTTAGCTTCTAAATGTACTGAGAGCTACTTTGTTTGTTTTTTGATAGGGACAGACAGACAGAAAGGGAGAGAGACGAGAAGCATCAATTCTTTGTTGAAGCACCTTTATTGTTCATTGATTGCTTTCTCATATGTGTCTTGACTGGGAGAGCCACTTTATTTCATCAGGTCAAGTGGGTTTTTTCTGATTCTAGTGTTTTTAACTGAAACATTTGGTACCTCGAAATAAAGACCAAATTCACTCTTATTTTAATAAAGTAATTATAAATGTTGTTAATGTGGTGACTATGTTTATTTTTAATTCCATTCTTTTGTTATATTCAACTTTGACACTGAATTTGTAAAAAGGCCTAAGTTTGAAAGCTAACTACTTTAAATAGAGAAGAATATAGTAAATTCTGTTTATCTAATATAGTATGTGAGGTCTATTCATTAAAGCAAACATTAATTGGATACCAGTTAATTTGCACAGCCTTGCATTCTAGATGTTACTTGAAAAAAACTTACTTCTTCTCCAGTGAGATGTATTAAAGACATTTGTTATGAATAAATATGTATATATTTTTATATATATAATGTATCCCTCATTTTTTTTCAAGGAATTAAATAGTTTTGTGGATATTAAATTGTTGAATATCCTTTGAAAACTGATAACCTATGATAGTCATTGTAATATAAGGAATATATGGAAAACTGAAATTTAAAGAGTGAACTCATCATAGCTTAGGAACAAAGTTTAGGTGAACAGATTCATAATTTTATGCTTTTTTGTTTTATAATAAGCAGGTTCTGTTTTATAATACTAATACTGGACCCCTTGGGTACATGGGAGAAAAAATGTTGTAATAGTGGTTCTTTAGATTAACCAGAACATGACCTAACATGTTTCAGATGGCTCCTGCAGGTAGACAAGTGTGGGATTTCATAGGTATTACATTGGTACAGGTTGTGTAGGTGTGGTTCCATTATCTCAAGTATATAGGACTTGACAGTAAAGGTCCAAAATGTTATATCAAAGAGAGTTTCTCAGGGTGATGTAGGGCTGAAGAATCTAGCATAAGGACAAATTGTCTAAAAATATTTTTCCATTTATTCCTAGTCAGTTTATATTAAAATACCAGGTTTTATAAAAAATAGATTTCTTTTTTCTTAAGTGAAGGGAGGGGAGACAGAGAGACAGATTCTCCCATGCACTTCCAACCGGGATCTACCAGGCAAGCTCCATACAGGGCAGTGCTCTGCCCATCTTGGATCGTTGCTTGGCAATCAGGCTATTTTTAGCACCTGAAGTGGAGCCTATACAGAACCATCCTTGTGCCCAGGCCCAATGCACTTCAACCAATTGAGCCATGACTGCAGGAGGGGAAGAGAGAGAGAGAGAGAGAAAAGGGAGGGGGATGGGTGGAGAAGCAGATGGGTGCTTCTCCTATATGCCCTAACCAGGAATCAAACCTGGGATATCCACATGCTGGGCTGATGCTCCACCACTGAGCCAACCAGCTAGGGAAAAAATAAATTTCCATATAATTATTTAATTTCATATAATTCAACCCTGGGCTTTATTTAAAATATACACAAAATTAAGGACTGAAGTAATTTGAGTATGGGTTTCAGCCTATGTGCAGACTGGCCCAGATCATAACTCTTCAGAGATACAGAGTCCCCAACAAAATCCTGGAGTCTTTGCCACTACTTCTCCTGGACATTCCCTAGAATTTATTTTTGGTCAGCTTGGTTTCATGAGTTTCTTGACAGTTAATTGGTCACTTTTGCTTTTAGAATTGGCAATTGCTTCAAGCAGGAAGTTGCCCCAAATACCAGGCTCACCTCTGTTGGCTCTTCTCTTTTCTACATTTTGGTGATTATTACTGTTTTTGAAAACTCCAAACCTTGAAAGAGATATTTTAAAAAATATTTTTCTAGCTTTTCTAATTTTAGTTCTGGTATGATAATTCAAGCCACAACAAATATTCTTATACATAAATATTGGAGTATTGTACCTTTTAGAAATTAGATTTATTGTGCTATAATTTACATACAGTAAAATTTGCCCTAAATTTAGGGGGGGGTGTAATTCAGTGAATTTTGACAGTTTGGTAACCATCACTACAATTAATATATTGAATATTTTATCATCCAAGAAGCTTCCTTTTGTAGTCAACTCCCTATCTTTCCCCTTAGACCTCGGCAATCACTCATCTGATCTATCCCTATAGTTATGTCTTCACCAAGTGTCATATAAATGGAATCAATTTACAGTATACAGGGCGTCCTCGGGTTATGACACAGTTCCGTTCCTACGACGGTGATTTAACCTGAATTTTAGTGTAAGGTGAAACACACCCTAGCCCCGTGATGGCGAACCTATGACACGCGTGTCAGCACTGACAGGTGCAGCCATTTTCGAAGACACGTGGCCGCATACCAAGAAGTATGGGGTCGCATGCCGAAAAGGACGTTTCATCCTCGGCTCCTGCACGGCCAGGTGCAGTAACCAAGGATAAAACATTTGCTGTAGCGTAGAAACTCTGTGCAGGAGGTCTGTAGGCCAAAACAACTGAACTCCGGCACAGAGCGTCTAGTTCTGGGACTTCTGGTTAGGCCGTTTTTCTCCAAGTGACACACCACCCGAGTTATGTTTGGTCTTTTGGTGAATTTTGACTCACCAAGCTCAAAAGATTGCCCATCACTGCCCTAGCCTGTCACTTACCTATCCTAACACAGTTGTAAAATCATAATCTATAACATAAAAACACAACTAAGCCACAAAAAAAGAAAAAGGACATAAATATACTGAACTGTACACTGTACTGCGTATTCTTCCACTGTGTGCAACCAAACTAGTTCACCCACATAGTCTGTGAGTACGATGCTCATGGCATAAGCCAAAACACTGGCATCTCAATTTTTTTTAAAGTTTTTATGGAGATTGTTGTAACCCAAGGACCCCCTGTATAGCCTTTTGTATCTAGTTTCTTTCACTTAACATGTTTCTGAGATTCATCCATGTTGCTACATGTATCTGTAGTTTGTTCTTTGTATTGCTTAGTGTTCTGTGTATAGATATACCATTTTGGTAATTTATTCAATAGATAATGACCATCTGGGTTGTTTTCAGTTTTTAGTTCTTATAAATAAAACTGCTATAAATATTCATGTACAGTTCATTAATCTTTTCATTTCTTTGGGTAAATACGTAGAAGGGGTAGCTGGGTCATGTGGTGAATACATGTTGATGTCATAAGAAACTACCAAACTCTTTTCTATAGTGGCAGTACCGCCTGGCCTGTGGTGACTCAGTGGATAAAGCGTTGACCTGGAACACTGAGGTCGCTGGTTCAAAACCCTGGGCTTGCCTGCTATAGGCACATATGGGAATTGATGCTTCCTGCTCCTCCCCTCTTCTTTCTCTCTTTCTCTCTCTTGCCTCTCTCTCTAAAAGTGAATAAATAAAGTCTAAAATAAAATAAAGTTTCAGTATCATATTGTATTCACACATGTATCAAATGAGACATCTTATACTTTAGCTTGAAATTTATTTTCCATTCTAAATTAGGTATGAAGTGGTATCTTGTGGTTTTAACTTGTAGTTCGCTAACAACCAATAAGCACATCTTTTCTTGTGTGTGTTGGCCAGTTATATGTCTTCTTTAGTAAAGTGTTTTAATCTTTTGACCAGTGTTTATTAATGAGATACTTGTTTGTTTGTTTTTTCTTTTATCATTGTATTTGAGAGTCTTTTATATACTCTGGCTGTAAGTGCTTTATTAAGCATGTTGTTTTGCAAATACTTTCTCCCAGTAAATCTGTGGCTTTTCATTGTCATAAGTCTGTTTAGAAGAGCAGGAACTTTTTTTAAAATTATTTATTTATTTATTCATTTTAGAGAAGAGAGAGAGATACAGAGAAAGAGAGAAGGCGGGAGGAGCAGGAAGCATCTACTCCCATATGTGCCTTGACCAGGCAGCCCAGGGTTTTGAACTGGCGACCTCTGCATTTCCAGCTTGACGCTGGCTTGATCCACTGCGCCACCACAGGTCAGGCGAAGAGCAGGAACTTTTAATTTTAATGAAGTCCAGATTTTTTCTCATAAAGTTTGTGATTTTTATGTTCTGCTTAACAAGTCTCTTTCTAATCCAAGATTACAAAGGATTTTGTTTATATTTTTTCTATAAATTTTATATATTTTAAGTTTTACACTTAGTTCTGTGATGTATTTCAAGTTAATCTTTGTTACATGAAGATCCCCCCCCCCCCAGGGACAGAGTGAGAGTCAGAGAGAGGGATAGATAGGGACAGAAAGACAGGAATGGAAAGAGGTAAGAAGCATCAATCATTAGTTTTTCGTTGCTGTTGCGACACCATAGTTGTTCATTGATTGCTTTCTCACTTGTGCCTTGACCGCGGGCCTTCAACAGACCTAGCAACCCCTTGCTGGAGCCAGCGACCTTGGGTCCAAGCTGACGAGCTTTTGCTCAAGCCAGATGGGCCCACGCTCAAGCTGGCGACCTCGAGGTCTCAAACCTGGGTCTTCCGCATCCCAGTCCAACGCTCTATCCACTACGCCACTGCCTGGTCAGGCTGTTACGTGAAGGTTTTATTTTTGTTCATGGGTAAATCATTTTTTGAGAAGGGTCTTTTCCATTGAATTACCTAGTTGTCTTCTTCAGAGTCAGTCGATGGATGTATAGGTCAGACTTTCTCTTCTCTTCCATTGACCCATATGGGTCAATTTTCCCATAGTCTTACACGTTTAGGTAAGAAATACCTATTTGTATTTCACATTGTGCTGACTTAGGAGATTTAAATAATACAATAAATCAACTACTTGTTACCAAAGAATATTAGGTACTTGGGTAATTACTGAGGTGGGAATTTATTTGCAATTATTTATTTCATTTGCCTACATGAATGCACTGAGAACTTTTAGTTCAGATGTTGCCAATAAGAACTGTCATACACTGCTTGTAAATTGATACAAACACTCTCAAAAAGCAATTTATAGGTTTCTGGTGAATGGAGAATAGGTAATGAGCTGTGACTCATCAGTCCTACCTCTTTTTTTTTTTTTTAAGATTTTATTTATTCATTTTAGAGAGGGGAGAGAGAGAGAAAGAGAGGAGTGAGTGTGGAGCAGGAAGCATCAATTCCCTTAAGTGCCTTGACCAGGCAAGCCCAGGGTTTCAAACCGGCAACCTCAGCATTCCAGGTCGATGCTTTATCCACTGCACCACCACAGGTCATGCCATCAGTTCTACCTCTTATATACCCTAGAGCAATGGTTCTTAACCTGGGTTCTATCGAACCCTAGGGGTTTGATGAGTCGGTCTCAGTGGTTCGGAGAAACCTCTGCCGCGAAGGCCAGAATAAAGTAATACCGTAATTTGTTGTGAGTTCATGCACTCTGTTGGTTTTGTTCTTTGAGCAAGGTGATGTTCATGCACGGCTCATTTTGTGCACCAGTAAGAAAACATATACCTATGTCTTGAATTTGGAAAAAAAAATCATATTTTATTTATCACTAAAGAAGGGTTCGGTGAATGCGCATATGAAACTGGTGGGTTCAGTACCTCAAAAAAGGTTAAGAACCACTGCCCTAGAGACACTGGCACGCATACATAAGGAGACAAGCACAAGAATGTTTATTGCAGTGTTATTTGAGACATTGAATAACTGGAAACAACCTACCATATTTTTTGCTCCATAAGACGCACCTGAACATAAGACACACCTAGTTTATTTGTTTGTTTCCTTTATTTGGACACACCTAGAGTTTTAGGGAGGAAACTAAGAAAAAAATACTCTGAACCCAATGGTGCGTTAAAATAGAATTTAATAAAATACTGTATTTTTCTCTGCATAAGACTCATGGGCATTTTTCCCTCCACTTTGGGGGGAAGAAAGTGCATCTTATGGAGTGTTAAAATATGGTAAGTATCTTTTACTTAGGTTGTTGAATAAGTTACTGGATGATACAAGATACTATACAGAAGTCAAAAAGAATGAACTAGATCTCTATACAACAAGCTAGATCTCAAGCAGTGCAATTTTTGAAAATAAAACAGTAGAACCTGATCAGGCAGTGGCTAGAGCATCGAACTGGGACGTGGAGGACCCAAGTTCAAAACCCCAACGTCACTGGCTTGAGCCCGGTATTATCTGATTTGAGCGAGGTTCACCTGCTTGAACCCAAGGTCGCTGGCTTGAGCAAGGGATCACTCGGTTTGCTGTAGCCTCCTGGTCAAGGCACATATGAGAAAGAAATCAATGAACAACTAAGATGCCACAACAGAGAATTGATGCTTCTCATCTCTCTTCTTTCCTGTCTGTCTGTCACTATCTGTTCCTCTCTCTGTCTCTGTCACAAAAAAAAAGCAAACAACGAGTACTGGCAAAAAAAAAAAAAAAAAGCAAACAACAACAACAGTAGAAATAAAACAGGAAACAAAAAACACCAAAAATAGAATAGGAACAGAAAAACATGTACTAGAAATATACACACTGAGTTCATGATAGTGGTTTCTGGAAAGGAGCATTGGAATAGGATGAGGTATAAAATAGGAACTTCTGTTGTATTTGTTAATTTGGACTTTATTTTAAGAATTTTTAAGCAAATAAGACATTATTATCAATATTCCCACCACTGGAATGTAAATGGTATTTTACTATTTTCTCCCTTTTTTCAAGTTAAAGAAACAAAAACACATGTAAACAGGTGTTTTCATAAAAAAGTAAGGTAAGCATCAGGTATTTTGAGTTGATTTACAATATATTATTAGTAATTTCTTCATGTGCTATTATCAAGTATTTATTGAACACTTGCTCTGGACTAGACATTGTCAAATACTAATGGCATTTAATATGTAAGAAACTACTATACCTTGTTCGAGGAATTAGTAAGTGATTTGTTTATTTATTTTAGCGAGAGAGACAGAGAGAGTGACAGATAGGAAGGGGGAGAGATAAGGATCATCAATTCTTCATTGCGGCACCTTAGTTCACTGATTGCTTTCTCATATGTGCCTTGATTGGGGGGGAGTTACAGCAGACCTTTGGGCTCAAGCCAGTGACCTTTGGGCTCAAGCCAGCAACTATGGGGTCATGTCTATGACCCCTATGACCCCATGTGCAAGCCAGCGACCCCATGCTCAAGCTGGTGAGCCCGTGCCAAGCCAGCGACCTCGGGGTTTCGAACCTGGGTTCTCTGTGTCCCAGGCCAACTCTCTATCCACTGCACCACCACCTGGTCAGATTAGTTAGTGATTTATTTTTAGGATGGAGGAAGGGGTAGAGGATTAGGTGGTACATATTAATACATAAATAAGGAGATAGCATTTCTTAGTTGTTATATGTATTATTTATAATACTTTGTTAGCAAGAGAATCATGATAGTTTGATTTCTGAAGTTTCAGATACTAATAAATGACAAGGGAATTTTTGTTTGATTAAATAGGGGCTTGAGTTGTGAAAAGATGAAACACAGGTCTAATAGATGATTCTCACTATAACTTTATTACACTCTGTATTAGCTACTTAGTGGCTTTGCATATTTTAAGTACTAAGAAATTAATTTTTGAGAATAGTGAGGTTTACAAATGAAAAATCTAACCTTACATCTAAAAGAACTATGAAAAGAACAACAAATCCCAGAGTAAGAGTATGTAGAAGGAAGTGATAAAAATTAGAGCAGAAATAAATAATATAGAACCTAAAAAAAAATAATAATAATACAAAAGCTCATTGAAACCAAGAATAGGTTTTGGTTTTTTTTTGTTGTTTTTTTTTTTATTTTATTCATTTTAGAGAGGAGACACAGAGTGAGAGAGAGAGAGAGAAAGAGAGAAAGGGGGGAGGAGCTGGAAGCATCTACTCCCATATGTGCCTTGACCAGACCAGTGCAGGGTTTTGAACTGGCGACCTCAGTGTTCCCAGGTCGACGCTTTATCCACTGCACCACCACAGGTCAGGCCTTTTTTTTTCTTTTTTTCTTTTTTTTAATTTCTTTTTTTTATTTATTCATTTTAGAGAGGAGAAAGAGAGAAAGGGGGGAGGAGCTGGAAGCATCAACTCCCATATGTGCCTTGACCAGACCAGTGCAGGGTTTTGAACTGGCGACCTCAGTGTTCCCAGGTCGACGCTTTACCCACTGCACCACCACAGGTCAGGCAAGAATAGGTTTTTGAAAGTATAAACAAGATTGACAAGCCTTTAACCAGATTCATAAAGAAAAAAGAGTATCCAAATAAATAAAATCAGAAATGAAAGGAGAAATAACAAATGACAGCACAGAAATACAAAAGATTGTAAGAAAATGTTATGAATATCTATATGCCAACAAATCAGATAATCTAGATGAAATGGATAAATTCCTAGAAACATACAATCTTCCAGAACTGAATCAGGAAGAATCAGAAAATCTGAATAGACCAATTACACATAATAAAATGTAAGCAATAATCAAAAACTCCCGGCAAACAAAAGTCCTAGACCAAATGGCTTCACAGGCAAATTTTACCAAACATTCAGAGAACTAACACTTTTTATTCTCAAACTATTCCAGAGGACTACCAAGCTCATTTTATGAAGCCAGCATTATTCTACTTTCAAAACCAGATAAAGACACGATAAAGAAAGAAAATTACAGGCCAATATTCCTGATGAACATAGATGCAAATATCCTCAACAAAATATGAGCAAACCAGATCCAGCAATATATTAAAAAGACCATAACTGCCATAGCCAGATATTTCAGTTGGTTAGAACGTCATTCCAATGCCCAGAGATTGCTGATGTGATTCCTTGGTAGGGCATGTACAGAAACAGATTGATGTTTCTGTGTCTCTCTCCCCCTTCTTCTCTCTTAAATCAATTTTTTAAAAAATCATAACCATGGTCAAGTAGGATTTATTCTGGGGATTTAAGTTTAGTACAATATTCACAAATCAGTAAACGTGATATACCACATAAACAGAATGAAAGATAAAAAACCATAGGATCATATCAATAGATACAGAAAATGTGTTAGATAAAATCCAACACCACCTGACCTGTGATGGTGCAGTGGATGGAACATTGACCTGGAATGCTGAGGTCGCAGGTTCAATACCCTGGGCTTGCCTGGTCAAGGCACATAAGGGAGTTGATGCTTCCTGCTCCTCCCTCCTCTCTCTCTCTCTTCTCTCTCTAAAAGTGAATAAATAAATCTTAAAAATATTTAAAAAAATCCAACACCGATTTATGATAATAACTCTCAGCACAGTGGGGCTAGAGAAGACATGCCTCAACATAGTAAGGGCCATATATAGCCAACCTGATACCTAACAAGAAAACACTACAAGCATTTTCCTTAAGATCAGGTACAAGACAGGGATGTACACTTTTACCACTCTTATTCAGCAAAGTACTGGAAGTTCTAGCACAGCAATCGGACAAGAAGAAATAAAAGGCCTTCAGATTGGAAAAGAAGAAGTAAAACTGTCATCATTTGCAGATGGCATGATACTATATATAGGAAACTCTAAAGACTCCATCAGAAAACTACTAGAACTGATAAATGAATTGAGAAAAGTAGCAGGATAAAAAATTAATATTCAGAGATAGGTGGCATTTTTTTTTATAAAGTTTTTTTTTTTCCCCCCAAGGACAGAGAGAGAGAGTCAGAGAGAGAGATAGATAGGGACAGACAGACAGGAACGGAGAGAGGTGAGAAGCATCAATCATTAGTTTCTCGTTGCCCTTGCGACACCATAGTTGTTCATTGATTGCTTTCTCACATGTGCCTTGACCACGGTCCTTCAGCAACCCCTTGCTGGAGCCAGCGACCTTGGGTCCAAGCTGACGAGCTTTTGCTCAAGCCAGATAGGCCCGCGCTCAAGCTGGCAAGCTCGGGGTCTCGAACCTGGGTCTTCCACATCCCGGTCCAACGCTCCATCCACTGCTCTACTGCCTGGTCAGGCAATAGGTGGCATTTTTATATACCAATAATGAACTCTCATAAAGAGAAACTAAGAAAAAATCCCATATACAGTTGCAAAACAACAAAAAAGTACCTAGGAATATTTTTTAAAAACGTTTACAGTCCTGCCTGACCCGTGATACATCTGATAAAGGGTTAATATAAAAAATATTATAAAGTATAGTAGTATCCAAAATACTAAAAGGTATATTATAAAGTATAGTATAAAGAACTTATGCAGTTCAGTACCAAAAAAAACCCAACCAATTTTAAAATGGGCATAGGACCTGAATAGACACTTCTCCAAAGAGTAAAATTGGCCAATGGACATGTCAAAAGTTGTTTAACATCACTAATCATCAGAGAAATACAAAGTAAAACCACAACGAGCTATCATCTCACACCTGTCAGAAGGGCTGTCATCACAAATCAACAAACAAGTGTTAGCAGGGATGTGGAGAATAGGGAACACTCATGCACTGTTGTTGGTGGGAATGCAGATGGGTGCAGCCACTATGGAAAACAACATGGAGTTTCCTCAAAAAATGGAACTGCCTTCTGACCCAGTGATTCAAGTTCTGGGAATATATCCAAAGAAACCTATAACTAATTTGAAAGAATATATGCACCCTATGTTCATTGCAGTGCTGTTTACAATAGCCAAGATTTGGAAGCAGACCAAGTGCCCACCAGTAGATGTGTGGATAAAAATGCTGTGGTAAATTTTATACAGTGGAATACTATAACAGGAAAAGGAGGAAATCTGACCTTTAACGAGAGTATGAATGGAACTAGAGAACTAATGGGCACTCTTTTGAGCTTGGTGTGTCAAAATTCGCCAAAAAACCGAGCATAACTCGAGTGTTGTGTCACTTCGAGAAAAACGACCTAACCGGAAGTCCCAGAACTAGACACTCTGTGCCAGAGTTCTGTTGTTTTGGCCTACAGACCTCCAGCACAGAGTGTCTACACTACAGCAAATGTTTTATCCTTGGCTACTGCACATGGCTGTGCAGGAGCAAGGATGAAACATTCTTCTCGTCATGCGGCCCCATACTTCTCTGGTATGCAGCCGCATATGGCCGCGTGTCACCAAAAATGGCTGCGCGTGTCAGTGCTGACACGCGTGTCATGGATTTGCCATCATGGACCTAGAGGGTTATGATAAGTGAAATAAGCCAATCAGAGAAAGACAAATACCATACAATTTTGCTTTTATGTGGAACCTAATGAACAAAATAAACAAATTAGAAACAGACTCATAGAGAGAATAGACCTGACAAATGTGGGTGGTGATGAGGGGGATGAAATCTGTGAAGGGATTAAGCAAAAATAAAAAACCTCATAGGTCCTGACTTAATAATTAAGTATGGGCTCATCTAGCCTGATCTCAGGCTTGCCAGCTTGAGTGCGGAGTCACCAGTTTGAGTGTGGGATGATCAGAATGATTCCCACAGTCACTGGCTTGAGCAAGGGGTCACTGGTCAAAGCACATTGGAGAAGCAGCAATGAACAACTAAAAGTGATGCAACAAGTTGATGCTTCTCATCTCTTTCTTGTCCTCCCTCTCTCTCCAAAAAACAGAGACCTCATAGACACAGACGTCAGTGTGGTGATTACTAGGTAGAAGTGGGGTAGGAGCAAGTAGAAGAGGGCTAGGGAGGAATACATCATGACAGAGAGAGACTATCGACTCTGGGTAGTGAACACACAATACAATATACAATAATGTATTACAGAATTGTACACTTGACAACCAATGTAATCCCAATAAATTCAATAAAGAAAGAAGTGCAAAAAGAACACTGAAATTTGCACTTAATTGTTATTGCTTTACAGATATATATATATTTGGTTATGCTGAATTTTTAGGTTATGCTGAATTAATCTTTTAGGTGTTGGGGGAGGTGAAAGAGGGTATAGGGGTATAAGTGGTGATGAGTGGAGACCTGACTTGGGGTGGTGAACACACGATACAGTGTACAAATGATGTGTTATAGAATTGTACTCCTAAAACCTGACTAATTTTGTTAACCAGTATCACCCCAATAAATTCAATTAAAAGGAAAAAAAGTAACCACCATAACAGCTTGGTACATAATTCTTTCAGGTAGTTCTTATGTTTATACAGATATGAAAGATAAATATGTTTGAAAAAACATTAATGTTGTAAACCTGTCATTTGTTTCAAAGGAAATAGAAATGTATTGCTAATTGCCACATTTATAATTTCATGTACCAATTCTCATGATGCAGTTATTTGTTAAATAAAAACTAACTCTAGAAAGGAGACACCCAACAATGAATATATTGCATCTGATTTGAATGCAATTAGATTCAATAGTGCTCTTTTCCCCTTAATATTATATTAATATTTTAAAAACCTCTTATTCAACATCAGTTTTTTCTAAATAAAATTTCCTTCCCTAATACAGCATTTCAGTGGTTATAAGCATCAATACAATGAGATGGTAAATAAAGAACTCACAGTCTTAAATTTTGAGAAACATTGAAGTCTATTTTCCCCTTTTGGAGATTCACATGTGTGTTAAGATGCTATAGATACTAAGAAGTCATATAGTAATATTTCTCAAATTTATTTGATGACAGTTCTCTTTTTCATGTATCACCAAGAAACAGCATGTTTTGGGAGATGTTCAATGTATTTTATTTTTATTAATCTTAGTGGGGTGACATTGATAAGTCAGGGTACATATGTTCAGAGAAAACATCTCCAGGTTATTTTGACATTTGATTATATTGCATACCCATCACCCAAAGTCAAATTGTCTTCGTCGCCTTCTATCTGGTTTTATTTGTGCTCCTTCCCTCGCCCTACCCCCTACCCCTCCTTTCCCCCTACCCGGTAGCCAGCACACTCCTGTCCATGTCTCTGAGTCTCATTTTTATGTCCCATCTATGTATGGATCATATAGTTCTTAGTTTTTTCTGACTTACTTATTTCACTTATTATATTATCATGGTCCATCCATGTTGTTGTAAATGATTCGATGTCATCATTTCTTATGGCTGAGTGGTATTCCATAGTACAGGGGTCCCCAAACTATGTCCCGCAGGCTACATGCGGTTTCCTGAAGCCATTTATCCAGCCCCCACCGCACTTCCAGAAGGGGCAGGTCCTCTTTCATTGGTGGTCAGTGAGAGGAGCACAGGATGCATCCGCACCCATAGTTTCCATTGAAATACTGGTCAGTTTGTTGATTTAAATTTACTTGTTCTTTATTTTAAATATTGTGTTTGTTCCCGTTTTGTTTTTGTACTTTAAAGTAAGATATGTGCAGTGTGCATAGGGATTTGTTCATATTTTTTTTTATAGTCTGGCCCTCCAACGGTCTGAGGGACAGTGAACTGTCCCCCTGCCATAGTATATATGTATCAAAGCTTTTTAATCCACCCTTCCACTGACGGACACTTGGGCTGTTTCCAAATCTTCGCTATTGTGAACAATGCTGCCACAAACATGGGGCTGCATTTCTTCTTTTTGAACAGTGCTGTGGTGTTCTTAGGGTATATTCCTATAAGTGGGATAGCTGAGTAATAAGGCAGTTCGATTTTTTTTTTTTTTGCCAGGGACAGAGAGAGAGTCAGAGAGAGGGATAGATAGGGACAGACAGACAGGAACGGAGAGAGATGAGAAGCATCAATCATTAGTTTTTCGTTGCCGTTGCGACACCATATTTGTTCAATGATTGTTTTCTCATATGTGCCTTGACCACGGGCCTTCAGCAGACTGAGCAACCCCTTGCTGGAGCCAGCGACCTTGGGTCCAACCTGAGGAGCTTTTGCTCAAAACACGTGGACCCGCGCTCAAGCCGGCGAGCTCAGGGTCTCGAACCTGGGTCTTCCGCATCCCAGTCCGATGCTCCATCCACTGCACCACCACCTGATCAGGCGATTTTTAATTTTTTGAGGAATCTCCGTACTGTTTTCCACAGTGGCTGCACCAGTCTGCATTCCCACCAGCAGTGCAGGAGGGTTCTCTTGTCTCCACATCCTTGCCAGCACTTATTCTGTGTTGTTTGGTTGATGAGCGCCAATCTGACTGGTGGGAGGTGATATCTCATTGTGGTTTTAATTTGCATTTCTCACATGATTAGTGATGTTGAGCACTTTTTCATATGCCTATTGGCCATCTCTATGTCCTCTTTGGTGAAGTGTCTATTCATTTCTTTTGCCCATTTTTTGACTGGATTGTTTGTCTTCCTGGTGTTGAGTTTTACAAGTTCTTTATAAATCTTAGTTATTAACCCCTTATCAGACGTATTGTTGAATATGTTCTCCCATTGTGTAGTTTGTCTTTTATTCTGTTCTTATTGTCTTTAACTGTGCAAAAGCTTTTTTAGTTTGATATAGTCCCATTTGTTTATCCTGTCTTTTATTTCACTTGCCCGTGGAGATAAATCAGCAAATATATTGCTGTGAGAGATGTCGGAGAGCTTACTGCCTATGTTTTCTTGTAAGATGCTTATTGTTTCACGGCTTACATTTAAGTCTTTTATCCATTTTGAGTTTGTTTTTGTGAATGGTGTAAGTTGATGGTCTAGTTTCATTTTTTTTGCAGGTAGATGTCCAATTTTCCTAACACAATTTGTTAAAGAGGCTGTCTTTACTCCATTGTATGCTCTTACCTCCTTTGTCAAATACCAGTTGTCCATAAAGGTGTGGGTTTATTTCTGGGTTCTCTGTTCTGTTCCATCAATGTAATTTTTTACTTGTGATATACACAAATAATTGTTTTTCTTTTAAAGCAGGACAAAAGGAGCAAGCTGTGGAATGGTATAAGAAAGGTATTGAAGAATTAGAAAAAGGAATAGCTGTCATAGTTACAGGACAAGGTAAGGTTATATTTACATTTTTTAGGAGCTATTCCAAATTTAAAAAAAAAATTATCAGTATGTGCCCTGATTGGGGATCAAACCAGCAACCTCTGTGCTTTGAGACAATGCTCTAACTAACCAAGCTCTCTACCAGGGCAGGAACCATCCCAAATGATATTCACATTATTGCCCTGGTTTTAAATCCATTTATCATAATAAAAGTTTTTAAAATGCTATCATTAATGTTTATAGACTTATCCTTAATTCGTCATTACCTGTTATAAGAAGGAAGTTATAAGCGGAGATGCTCAAACTTGATTGCAAAAACAAGTATAGTCTACAGCCATACCAAACTGAACTCGCCTGATCTTGTCTGATCTCAAAAGCAAAAACGAGTATGTTACTTATGTCCTTTTGGACCCACTGTTGGTGATGTTATAGCTCTATGTTTAGCCATATTTTTGAAACCTGTCCTTTCTTCATTGAGGCAGGGAAGATTGGTTAATCCACAGGGTCCCCTTTGCAATTATATTGCTTGATGACATGTTAGAATACCAGCTGTAAATGTCTTACTTTGATTCATACTTGGCTTTTTAAAACCAAAGCAGTTATTCTTTACCTTTACTTTCCTATCACCTCAAATAAAAAATTAAGTCTAATATTATCTTTAAATTTATAGATAACATTTCTTGCACACTTACTAAGCATCATTGTACATGCTTCATATGTATGATCTCTTAATTTTTACCACAATACCTCACTCGGAGGCTGCTGCTCACACTGTGTTTTTCAGATTAATAATCTTAGGTACCAAAAAGTTAAGTAACTTGCCTAAGGCTTTGTAGCTAGCAAGTGGTGGAGTCAGGATTTGAACCCAGCCAGCCTGACTGGGTTTAAAACCTGAATTATTATTTTTTTAAAATTCATTTTAGAGAGAAAGGAATGGGGGTAGAGAGAGAGAGAGAGAAAAACATTGATTTGTTGTTTTACTTATTTATGCAATTATTGATTGATTCTTGTATGTGCCCTGACTAGGGACTGAACCCACAACCTTGGTACATGGAGCCAATCCTTCCTTCTCTCTCTTTTTTTTTTTTTCCAGGGACAGAGAGAGAGTCAGAGAGAGGGATAGATAGGGACAGACAGACAGGAACGGAGAGAGATGAGAAACATTAATCATCAGTTTTTCGTTGTGACACCTCAGTTGTTCATTGATTGCTTTCTCATATGTGTCTTGACTGTGGGCCTTCAGCAGACCGAGCAACCCCTTGCTGGGGCCAGCGACCTTGGGTCCAGGCTGGTGAGCTTTTTGCTCAAACCAGATGGGCCCGCGCTCAAGCTGGTGACCTCGGGTTCTTAAACCTGGGTCCTCCACATCCCAGCCCGACGCTCTATCCACTGCGCCACTGCATGGTCAGGCTTTCTTTTTTTTTCTTTTTTTTTACATGTAGTGAGAGGAGGAGAGGCAGAGAAGACTCCCTCATGTACCCCAAGGGAATCCACCCGGCAAGCCCACCAGGGGGTAATGCTCTGCCCTTATGGGGCCTTTGCTCTGTTGCAACTGGAGCTAGTATTTAGCCTGAGGCAGAGGCCATGAAGCCATTCTCAGTGCCTGGGGCCAACTTGCTCTTATAGAGCGTTGGCTGCAGATGGGGAGGAGGAGGAAGAGGATAGAGATAGAGAGAGAGAGAAAGAAAGAAGTGGGAGGGGGAGAGATGAAGAAGCAGATGGTCATTTCTCCTATGTGCCCTGACTAGGAATTGAACCCAGGACATCCACATGCCGGGCTGATGCTCTACCACTGAGCCAACCGACCAGGACAAGCCTGAATTCTTAAATATTGTGCTGTGACTATTGTGTACTCTATGGGTACCACTATTAAATAAGTAAAGTACTTCAGTTTATCATAGCTAAAATAAAATCAGAAGCAAAAATAATATGTAGGCTAAAAATCTTAGCCTTATGGATCAGTCCACCCCATGGATTTTAGTTGTCTGGCTGGTTGATAATTTATATCAGCTAATCTCCAATAATTTCAATCTATCCAATATTTTCCATGTTTTTTCTGTCCACTTTTATTTTGACAACTGGTCTCGTGCGTAAAAGGGAATTGTCATAGCAACAATGTACTACTTGGAGACCAGATGAAGTGCTCTGAGGGACCGAGGGGAGGCAACAGCCCTGGTCAGTAGACCAAAGGACTAAAGCCTTGCCCCCAGCCTTACTCAGATATTTATTAGCCAATACAAATAACTCAAGGAAGCAGACAGAAGTTTTTAGGGGAGAAGTGAAGGAGACTAGAAACATGCTGATTTCTAATCTCTGTTCTGAAAGCCTAAACATTTCTTGTTGCTGAATCTTATCCTGCTGTTTTGCTGTTTCCAGCACACACTGTTTCCAGTATGGGTCAGAGAGGCCCCTGGACTCTTTTCCGCTCAGGGATTTCACTCTAAGGTGCCTTTCCGTCTCTGATTGTTGACCCTAACTCTTCAAGTCTTCACAGCACATTCCTACAAGGAATAGAGTAGAACACGTAAATATAGGTGGTTGGGCATTTGAACCTTTTATGAGTTTATGAGCATGACTTTATGAATTTTATACAAACTGGCTAGATAGTTCAATTGGTTAGAGCATCTTCCCAGTACAACAAAAGTTGCCAGTTCAATCTCCAGTTAGGGCATATACTGAAACAGATTGATGTTTCTGTCTCTCCGTCTCTATCCCTCCCACTCTAAAATCAATCAGTAAAGAAACATTTTTAACAACTTACAAATTATTTTAAAAAATGCCTTCACTTGTACCACTAAGAGAAAAAACAATGTCAATTAAACTAAGACACATTCTCTTCTTATCACTTACAATTTACATTTTAAACCTTACTGAGTTTGCTGTACTATCTTATATAGGCATAGTTATAATAGCAGTGTTACTATCTGTGACCAAAGTGATGCCTGCACAGGCAGTGACAGACTGTGTTTTGACTGCAACCTGGCTGATGGCTTTGGCACTATTTATAAAACACATCCCAATTTCAAAGATTTTAAGCACAGGGAAGAAATGTGTCTCAGAATTCATGGACTACCACAGTAGGGCTGAAACCAGCATAAGGAACTGTAACTTAAGTTTTTTAATATAGTATTTGAAAATAATACTAATTTTTATAAATACTATGAGTTCACATGAGATTAGAGTAATATTTTATTTTGAAGTGATAGTAGTAGGGAAATGCAGATATTTTAGTTCTTTTATTTTCTGTTTTTTTTTTCTTTCAGGTGAACAGTGTGAAAGAGCTAGACGCCTTCAAGCTAAAATGATGACTAATTTGGTTATGGCCAAGGATCGTTTACAACTTCTAGGTATCAATGAATTTTATAATTAGAATGAGATGTATCTGAAATTCGTGTTCAAAGAAACTTTTAATGTAGATGGAAATAAGTGAATGATCTTTTTTCTTATAGAAAATCTCTAACATGTATAATAGAAGAGTGTAATGATAATTATCCATCACTTAGTTTTAATAATTATCGATTCATGGTCAGTCTTGAGTGGGCGGTTTTTATAAAAGGTTGATTACCCCTGATCTATACAAAGGACTTGTAAACTACAGCCCATAGGCACCTCAGTTCACTGCCCATTTCTATAAATAGGCCCACAGATACTCTTACTTCTTTATATGTTGTCTGGATGCTTTCATGCTACAGTGACAGTTGAGTAGTTGGTACAGAGCTCATATAATTTTCAAAAGCTTTTTTTTTCTTCTTTTCTAAGTGAGAGGAGGGGATATAGACAGACACCCACATGCACCCCAACTGGGATCGACCCAGCAACCCCTGTCTGGGCTGATCCTCTGCCCATTTAAGGCCATGCTCAAAACCAAGCTATTTTTAGGGCCTGAGGTCAAGGCTCCATGGAGCCATCCTCAGTGCCCAGGGCCACTGCACTAGAACCAATTGAGCCATGGCTGCAGGAGGGGAAGAGAGAAAGCCAAAGAGAAAGGGGAGGTGGATGGGTGGAGAAGCAGGTGGTTGCTTCTCCTTTGTGCCCTGACCAAGAATTGAACCGGGACATCCATATGCCGGGCTGAGGCTCTACCACTGAGTCAACCGACCAGGGCCACAAAAACTTCTAAGATGTAGTTTTTTCTTTTCTTTACTTTTTTTTTTTTTTAGAAGTTTATTTTTTTTTTATTTATTTTTTTATTCATTTTAGAGAGGAGACACAGCGTGAGAGAGAGAAAGAGAGAAAGGGGGGAGAAGCTGGAAGCATCAACTCCCATATGTGCCTTGACCAGACCAGTCAGGGTTTTGAACTGGCGACCTCAGTGTTCCCAGGTTGACGCTTTATTCACTGCGCCACCACAGGTCAGGCCTAGAAGTTATTTTTTTTAATTTCTTTTTATTTATTCATTTTAGAGAGGGGACACAGAGTGAGACAGAGAGAGAGAGAGAGAGAAAGAGAGAAAGGAGGGAGGAGCTGGAAGCATCAACTCCCATATGTGCCTTGACCAGACCAGTGCAGGGTTTTGAACTGGCAACCTCAGTGTTCCCAGGTCTACACTTTATCTACTGCGCCACCACAGGTCAGGCCTAAGATGTAGTTTTTAAAAATGTTTGAATATTTACTACCTGGCTCTTTACAGAAAAAGTTAGCCAACCCCTGTTTATATCCCTACTCACTTTCTCCCACTTGCTATTTTGAAACAAATTCTGACACCTTTTTATATTATTTTAAGTATATCATATCTCTAAAAAAAAGGTGCTTTAAAAATAAAATCACCAAAATACCATATCACACCTAAAAAGAACCATTCATTTCTTTTAATATTATAAAAAGAACTATAAATGGTCATGTTCTAAGTATAATTTATATATAATACCCAATTGGTATCTTATAATTGAAACAGTTCTTACTATTTTTTTATAATTATTTAAATCAAGATCTCAAGAAGATCCATGCGTGGCATCTGTGGGTGGTGTGGGAGAGGAAGTCATCATAGGGACGTTGGTAGCTGTCCCTCCAGCCCTCTCCCAAGACCACCAACCCAGTTAAAAAAAAAGACCCACATAGTATATCTCTTTTAATTTATAAGTCCATATATTTTTCTTGGAATTTATTTGTCAATGAATAGATCTTTGCCACATAGTGTTTTCTGTAGTCTAACTTGCTGTGTGCATCTCCATGGTATCTTTTAATATATTCTTCTGTTCTTCCTGTAAATTGATAGTTGGATATTGAGCCTTGATTGATATAAAAGCTAGGCATTAAAAAATTAATATTTTGGATGTTGTGTCTTGTCATCCTCAAAAGTGCTATGTTTCCATTAGTGAAATATGTTACTTTTAAAAATAGGGGCTAGAATAGAATGTATCAACATATTCCTGTCTTCTGAGAACTCAGATAGATTGGAGTTATATAGATCAATGACAGTAAAAAAGAGCTGTGCACAAGTGCATAGTAGAGCATATTTGTGTATTATATGCTGGTTAGGAAATGGGGGTTTTCAGAGGTGGGATGCTCAATAGAAATCTAATTAGAATGGAGTATGATACTGGGAGCTCCCAGACAGACTGGTTTGAGAGGATGTAGTCTCTGTGATAAAGTTGGGATGAAATCATATATATTATATATAGTAGATCCCCCTTATTCACAGGGGATACCTTCCAAGATCCCCAGTGGATGCCTGAAACTGCAGATAGTACCAAACCCTATCTAAACTAATTTTTTCTTATGCATACACACTTATGATAAAGTTTAATTTAAAAATTAAGCACAGTAAAAACTAATAAAATAGAACAATTATAACAATATACTGTAATAAAAGATATGTTAATATGATCTCTCAAAATATCTTATTCTACTATACTCACCTTTTCACTTCAAGGAGGCACTTTAAGGTTTCTCTGGCATATCTGAATTAGTGACGATAGTGGCATTTCGTCACTACTCTTGCCCCTTGGGGTCATTCTTAAGTAAAATAAGTTACTTGAACACAAGGACTGCAATACCTCAACTGTTGATCTGTTAATCAAGAGGGCTACTAAATTACCAAGGGACAGGTAGCATATACAGTGTAGATGTTCTGGACAAAGGGATGATTCATGTCCCTATTAGGATGGAGCAAGTTGATGCAAGATTTTATCACACTACTCAGAACTGTGCACAATTAAAAACTTATGAATTGTTTATTTCCACAATTTTTCATTTAATATTTTCAGACCTCAGTTGATCATGGTTAACTGAAACTGTTGAAAGTGAAACTGCAGATAAGGGAAGACTACTGTATCTTGAATTTAGTGACAGTGAACCTTAGAGCAAAGCTTAACTGTAAAACCTGCTATAGAAAAAAGAGAATTTCGGCATCAGCATCTTGGTATACCTGGCGGCTTGTGGTTACCCTATTCCCACCCCCCCCCCTAAGTTTAGCTTCATTCAGTGTTCATTCATTAAGTCCTTACTCTCCCAGTACAGGAATATAAACTGAATTTATTAACTCAGTAAATATTTTTTGGGTAATTACCATATTCTAGGCACTTAGGATAGTAGACAAGGATTTCTCCTTCATGGAATGTATATTTCAGCAGGGGAAGGCTTAAACATAAAAACAGAAGGCAATAAACATAAAAATAAATAAATTATATACTGTGTTAGAAGGTGATAAATATTTGGAAAAAAAGAAAAAGTAAAACACAGTAAGGGAGGTTATGGGTGGATGGGAGGTGGTTTGGATTTTTAGTTTTAAATAGGATGGTCAGAGTATGCCTCTATGAGAAGTTGACATGAATTAAGGGTCACTGTGGCTACTGTAGTTAGTGCATGTAGGCTTTAATGGTGTAACCACTGAGAGCAGGTAGGACCACTGTTGTAGTAAGCTAGAAGAAAAATGATAGAGGCTTGGACCAGGGTCATACCCAGAGAAATAGCAACAAGTAGTTGGAGTCTGATTATATTTGTAGGATGAGCAAACCGATTTACTGATAATTTGGATTAGATGTTCCTCTCTTTAAGGCTCTCAGGATATAGTGGGGGAGGCAGATGCACAAATAGATAAATCATGTCACTGTATGATGGAGTATACAAATATTTTGGAGGGGCAGGGAAATAGATGTCTAAGAAATCTTCCTGGAAGAAGTGAAGCCTAAAGTGGAGATTTAAAAATATAAAAGTTTTTTACCTGACTGGTGGTGGCGCAATGGATAGAGCATCAACCCTGGACACTGAGGACCCTGGTTCAACACCCTGAAGTCACTGCCTTGAGCTCAAAGGTCGCTGGCTTAAAGCCCAAGGTCACTACACTGGCTCTGCTGGAGCCCCTCCCTGGTCAAGGCATGTATGAAAAGCAATCAATGAACAACTAAAATGAAGCAACTACAAGTTGATGCTTCTCATCTCTCTCCTCCCTCCTCTCTCTCTCTCTCTCTCTCTCAAATCAATAAAATTAAATAAAAATAAAGTGATAAGTAAAAGTTTTATAATAATGTTTGGGAGAAAGCTTGTTCAGGAAGAAATAACAACATGAACAAAGACTCAGGCAAGAAACAGTATAACAAGTAGGGAAGAGTGCTAGGTAGAGATGTGAATTTTGGATTGCATGGATAGCTTTGTTATATAAAGGAGCCTGAGGGCTAATCTACGGGCAATGGGTAACTGCTGAGGGGTTTTAAGCAGAACAGCTATATGGTAAGATTTTCCTTTTAAGTCAGTGGTTCTTAACCTTTTTTGAGATACTGAACCCACCAGTTTCATATGCGCATTCACCGAACCCTTCTTTAGTGATAAATAAAATATGATTTTTTTTTCCAAATTCAAGACATAGGTATATGTTTTTTTACTGGTGCACAAAATGAGCCATGTATGAACATCACCTTGCTCAAAGAACAAAACCAACAAAGTACATGAACTCACAACAAATTCTGGTATTACTTTATTCTGGCCTCCGCGGCAGAGGCTTCTCCGAACCACTGAGACCGACTCATTGAAACCCTAGGGTTCGATAGAACCCAGGTTAAGAACCACTGTCTTAAGTAGATGATTATATGGGAATTGCATGTGAGGAGAATCTAGAAGCAAGGTGACTGTTTTTGGTTTTTTTCCAGGGACAGAGAGAGGGATAGATAGGGATAGACAGGAACGGAGAGAGGTGAGGAGCATCACTCATTAGTTTCTCGTTGCCCTTGCAACACAATAGTTGTTCATTGATTGCTTTCTCACATGTGCCTTGACAGCGGGCCTTCAGCAGACTGAGCAACCCCTTGCTGGAGCCAGCGATGCTGGGTCCAAGCTGACGAGCTTTTGCTCAAGCCAGATGGGCCCGCCCTCAAGCTGGCGAGCTCAGGGTCTCGAACCTGAGTCTTCCGCATCCCAGTCCAGCACTCTATCCACTGCGCCACCACCTGGTCAGGCGCAAGGTGACTGTTTTAAGTTATTGATTACACAATGTTTAGTCATTCCAAAAAGGACCATTAAACTAAGTTTACATTCTTTAACAAAAATGAATAGGGCCTGACCAGGCGGTGGCACAGTGGGTAGAGCGTCAGACTGGGATGCAAAGACCCAGGCTTGAGACCCCGAGGTTGCCAGCTTGAGCGTGGGCTCATCTGGTTTGAACAAAGCTCACCAGCTTGGACCCAAGGTCACTGGCTCCAGCATGGAGTTGCTCAGTCTACTGAAGGGCCGCGGTCAAGGCATATATGAGAAAGCAATCGATGAACAACTAAGGTGTCACAATGAAAAACTGATGATTTATGATTGATGCTTCTCATCTCTCTCTGTTCCTGTCTGTCTGTCTCTATTTATCCCTCTCTCTTATTCTCTCTCTGTCTCTGTAAAAATAAAATAAAAAAATGAATAGATGAATAGGAGCAAGTTCATGCTAAGTGTACTGCTACTTTGTATGTGTATTTTTCCATGCATATAAAACTCAACCCTACACATTAAAATAAGTCCTATGCCTTTTTATTTTTAGTTGTTGGTTATCAAAACTAAAGATATAATTTGTTTATTTTTACTGTATAATGAATGTTTATGTGAGCTTTTATTACCTTTCATTGACGAGAGTGTTAATTGATAAAGAAGACATTTACAAATCAGTGTTTTTTCTAATTTATATCTTTTGCCAACACAAATGGTTTCTTTCTCAGTATAGTGATTTGAACAGTAGTATCGCTGAGAAAAATCAGATGACCTACCTGTTAACTAACAACAACAA
Source organism: Rhynchonycteris naso (assembly GCA_037038555.1). NCBI lineage: Eukaryota > Metazoa > Chordata > Mammalia > Chiroptera > Emballonuridae > Rhynchonycteris > Rhynchonycteris naso. Next base: position 201,734,300 of record CM072998.1, on the reverse strand, counting down.
AAAAAACACCCCAGCTTCAAGGTATATTGTATCAGCCAGTTCTAGGATACAAAAGCTGTGCAGTACTTTGTGCTTTGTGCAAAAAGGGTAGCTGCTATTTAACCTGTCCCAAAGGCATGTGTGGTGTACCATAAACCAAGCATGGCGCCTGCTTGTCTGTCCTTAGAAATGGAAGTTCAGGAGAGTTAGTATATATGTGCTATATTTTTATGTGTATCCATTGATTTTTCTAGTATTAAGAAGACTCAGTTATGACAACTGGAATGTTTCAACAATATTAATGTGGTAAAAATTGAGGCCCTATTGTGAATGAGGCATAGAGTAGGTGCTTTATGTATATTATTTAATCCTTGAGAACCTCAGAAAACTGAAGCTAAAGCAAATTTATACTAGTCAGTAAGTGATAAGTCAGGGTGTTTGTCATTTCCCTTCCCCAGAGGCAGCTGCTATCACCAGTTTCTCTGGTTCCTTTTTAGAAATAATTTTTGTGTACAGTAATATTACCCCTTGTCCATGGTTTTGCTTCCTATAGTTTCAGTTACTCACAGTCAACTGCAATCCAAAAATATTAAATGGAAAATTTTGGAAATAAACAATGTATAATTAAATTTCATGCTGTCCTGAGTAGCAAGGTGAAATCTCACATATTCTCGCTCTGTCCCATGCAGGATATGAATCATCCTTTTGTCTGCATATCCACATGGTATATGCTACCTGCCTGTTAGTTACTTGGTAGCCATTTAGTTATTAGGTCAGTTACCAGAAAAATACCATATTCATATAATTTTAATTACAATACAGTGGTACCTTGAGATACAAATTTAATTCATTCTATAACCAAGCTCGTAAGTCAGCCAGCTTGTATATCAAACTGCCGATACTGGACCTGGACCCAAGCGCCAACGCGCAACTAGCGGCAGCTTCCCAAATCACGACTCGTATCTTGGAGTTTCGCTCGGATCTCAAACAAAAATATGAACAGAGTCGCAGCTCGTATCTTTAAAAAGTTGATCTGTTCGTATCTCAAGGTACCACTGTATATTATAATTGTCCTATTTTATTAGTTATTGTTGCTAATTTGTTACTGTGCCTAATTTATAAATTAAACTTTATTTAGGTGTGTATGTATAGGAAAAAGCATAGAATATGTAGGGTCCTGTACTATTATCTGTGGTTTCAGGGATCCACTGGGGGTCTTGGAACATATTCCCTGTAGATAAGGTGGCGACTACTGTATACAAGTGTGTACAAATATATGGTAGGGTGTTTGTACACACAATTCTGAAGCATGCTTCTTCCATTCTGCTTTATTGCTTTTATCTTTTGCTTGACATACAATACATTGAGGTAACTGAATATGACAGTTTTTAAACACTACTTATAGTTTCCTTTTGTGTCATTTTAAGTGTTGTTCCTCTTTCCTGAAATGTCTGTTCTTTTTAGGTTTTCAAATCCTAGCCAACTCACAGCCCACTTTTCTGTAAAGCCTTTTTAATGTTCTCTTTCCTTTGTGTTATAGTCTTTTTAAAAATTGATTTTGAGAGGGAGAAAGGGAGAGAGAGAAGTAAGAAAGAGAGAGGAAGGGAGAAGCATCAATTCATTATTCCACTTAGTTGTTTCATTCAGTTGTGTGCTCATTGGTTACTTCTTGTATGTGCCCTGACCAGGGTTCAGACCTGCAACTTCGGTACTCCAGGATGACACTTTATTGAGCAGTTTGCTAGGGCCTATACAATCTTTTTTTAAAAACAAATTTGTGTTTTAAGTTGCCAATCATATTTAATAAGTATTTGGATGGTAGCCCTGGTCAGATAGCTTGGTTGATTAGAACATCATCTGGAAGCACAGAGGTTGCTGGTTTGATCCCTGATCAGGGCTCATACAGGGAGAGTTCAATGCTCCTGTCTCTCTCTTTCTCCCTTCCTCTCTCGCTGAAATCCATAAATATTGGGGAAAAAAAAAAGAATATCTGGATGGAAGAGACTGTATTTATTTTTTATCTATGCTGTTCTTTCTACACAATGACTTGGACTGCTAGATTCAGAAAATATTTGCTGGTGATAATAGTTACATCGAACTGCCTCTGGTTACCAAACCTGAATAAGGTATATTTTTAACATGGCCATGTATTTGTTATTTTCTGCTACTATTTTAACGTCTGAGTTTTTCTAATTATATTTTTAGGATATTTTTATATAAATGCAAAACCCTTTATCATGTAACAACTTTGTAACACCTTGAATCATTTTTCATTTTCACATGTACCTTTTTTCATTATGTATTTTTTCTTTTTGTTTATTTTGTTCTTTCTTACTCCTGTCTATTGCATAGAGAAGCTGCAACCAGTTTTGCAATTTTCCAAGTCACAAACAGATGTCTATAATGACAGTACTAACTTGACATGCCGCAATGGACATCTTCAGTCAGGTGGGTTTAGGTTACTAACATGTAAAATAATAAAGCTTGCATGCAAAGTAAAGTCTCATTTAACCTGATAATATGGATTTGATTTTATACTGATAGTTTTGATTGGCTTTTGTTTGCACAGGGCTATGTTGAAAATACAGTATCCCTATCATCTATAGTGTATAAACATGTGACAAATAAGGTCTAACCATTTTCAACATGCTTTAGTTGCATATTTTGCCACCTCTAATTTTTGAAATGATAAAATATGAAGGTCTATTTTTCTAAATTTAAAATATTCTTTTGCTTCTATTTTCAGCTTTTGTGTGTTTCTTTTATTTATGAATAACTAAATCATATTTTTATGAAGTATTCTTCTTTAAGAGATATTTCCATTTTTCTTTGTTATATATCAATTTTTATTGCGTATCAGTTTGCAATATTATACATGAATGTTTTATCGTAGTACCTGTTAGAAAAAATTTGAAGCTGAGATCAAGTAGTGAGGAGAAATATTAGAATACTGTTATTGTTAAATTTGTTTTCCATGAACTTTTGAGTATGAACTCTTTTATAACATTAAATGTTTTTTTTTGTTTGTTTGGGTGGGTGGGAGAATCTTCATTTCCAAGGTTCTCTGACATCTTAGACAGTTTTATTGGTGACTTTTCAAGATTAGTTTCATGCCCAAGGCTTAAATTGTATTGTCATAAATATTACTTTAAGTTATAGCCCAAAAAACACAAAAAAATCTTAAACCATGAGACCACTGCCTTCTTTTTTCATATGTAATACAAAACTTTTAAGATTTCAATAGAGAAGAGTTAGTGGAAGTGAATTTCTATGAATGACAGAGATAGTTGGTCATTAACAAAATCTTTTCCTATGACTTCACCTAGCCCTTGAAGAGTTCTCACTTAGTCTGGACCTGAAGAGTATTACACTAAGTGAAATAATCCAGTCAAAGAAAGACAAATACCATATGATTTCACTTATAAGTAGAGTTTAATGAACAATATAAATTAACAAACAAAATTTTTAAAATAATAATGAAAAATAGTTTTACTTAGATTTGGTCTTCTAGTATAGAGCCCCACACCAATAGCTATATTCCTTTTCTCAGTTCTTCCTGTGCCTGATTTAAAATACCATTTCAAGTGTAGAGATAAATATTTTGCCTGTTTCTCTTAGAATGGCTGTGAAATGCTGACATTTTCATTTTCATAGGGAACTTTTTGAAAAAAACAAAGAAATTTAAGAATGCACCACATGTAAATAGTTAAGCTTCCAAAATACAAATTTGAGACTCTAATAATCCTACCAGGATAAGCAGCAAAAATTTTCTAGCCCACAAGAGCTTATATACCTTCCTGTTGTTATTTTGATTCTCTTCTACTTCATTCACAGGCACTATCCCATTTTATTTTCTGCCAAGCAAAAATTTTTACAAAGCAACTTTCTCTTTCTGGGACCCATTAAAAAAACCAAACTATCCTTACTTCAAAGCCTAGTAAGCTATCTCTTCTATTAATTCTGTTTTTTGGTTGGGGGGACATACTGACTTCACATTTAATCTGCGCAGCACTGGTGTTTGATACTAGTGAATGAGCTGGCTCATTCAAGTCTAGTGTATTGGTGTTGCCCACTTCTGAAACATTCTGTGATTTCACTTGGATGAGTTACTTATCTATCTTAAGAAATAGTTTGCTAAAGTCTATATATTATTTCAGTGTGTTTCCTACAATGTCCAGTTTTCTACTCAAAATTACTAGACATGCAAAGAAAGAGGAAAGTGTGATCGTACTCAAAAAAACTCAGTCAGTAGAACTGTTAACTAGATCCAGATGTTGAATTTAGTAGACACAGATTTCAAAACAGCATTTATAAATATATTCAAAAATGTAAAAACAAAAATGCCATCAGTTAATAAACCTGCAATCTCAGTAGATAATATAAATTACACAATAAAAATAATGGAAATACTAAAGTTGAAAAGTACAACCAATGAAATAAAAATTTCCTAGATAGCCCCACAGCAAATTGAAGATGTCAGATGAAAGATTCAGTTATCATGAACCTAGATCCATAGAAATTCGTAAATCAGATGATTCTTAGGTTGTCAGAAAGCGGTTTGCCTAGGTCCAGGGACAGTAAGAGTGATGAAGTACAAATAGATACAAGGAAACTTCCGACATTTTATATCTTGATTTTTGTGGTGGTTTCACCCTTATACAGTATACATTTTTAAACTAATCAAATTGCACTTCTTAAAACTATTCCTGATTTATCAGTTTTTGATATTTACTGACTTCTTATTCAGGTTGAAGAAGGTTTAATTCTATGTCACCCAATATCTCCAAGATATAGATAGAGATATATTGCTACTTTTAGTTATATTTAAAAATTACATTTAATATTATTAAGACTTAGTACATATTGTTTTCCCAGACCAAATAGAATATTCTGATTGTATTTTCTTTTTTTCAGTTTTTTTCTCCTCACAGATTTTGTGATTTTTCTTGTTCTCTAATATTATATTATAGTTTGTTCTTTTTCTTCTTCTTTTCCAAGTGAGAGGAAGGAGCAGATAGACTACCTCATGTGACCTGACCGGGATCCACCTGGCAACCCCTGTCTGGGGCCATGCTCACAACTGAGCTATTTTTAGCACCTGAGGCGGAGGCCCCACAGAGCCATCCTTAGTGCCCAGGGCTGATGCGCTCCAAACAGTGATCCATGGCTGTGGGAGGGGAAGAGAGAGAGAAAGAGAGAAGGGAGAAGGGTGGAGAAGCAGATGGTCACTTCTCCTGTGTGCCCTGACCGGGAATTGAACCCAGGACTTCCACATGCTGGACCAATGCTCTACCACTGAGCCAACCAGCCAGGACCAATATTATAGTTTTTTACTCCTTTCTGTTTATTTCCTTTTTTTCACATCCAAATTTTTATTTAGTTTTTAACCTCCATTGCACACTAAGTTAATTTTTCAGAAAATAGAAAACACCTGCCTGACCAGGCGGTGGCTCAGTGGATAGAGCGTCGGAAGACCCGGTTCAAGACCCCGAGCTCCCCAGCTTGAGCACGGGCCCATCTGGCTTGAGCAAAACCTCGCCAGTTTGGACCCAAGGTCGCTGGCTCCAGCAAGGGGTTGCTCGGTCTGCTGAAAGCCCGCAGTCAAGGCACATGTGAGAAAGCAATCAATGAACAACTAAGATGTCGCAACAACAATGAAAAACTAATGATTGATGCTTCTCACCTCTCTTCGTTCCTGTCTGTCTGTCCCTATCTATCCCTCTCTCTTTGCCCCTATAAAAAAAGAAAAAAAGAAAGAAAGAAAATAAGGAAATAGAAAACACTTGGAAATTGATCTGAAAGTTCTGAACATATTAGTTGGACAGAAATATAAACAAGTCCCAAAGGAAATAACCATGATACTTAATATTGGAAAAGGAACTTCTAATATAATTAACCTGTGTTTATTATTTATGAACTGGTCCATATTTTTCCGCTATACTTTTGTGACATACATGTAACAAGCAGAAAAATTCATGGCTCTTAGCACACAGAAAGTTTCTGTAAATGTTTCTGTATAGTCAGGTTCATTGGCCTTGCCTGGGAATCACTGTAGTACTGCTAATGCCTAGATTCATCACTGGCCAGAGTCTCAAAAAATCTTGATTATCCTTAATAAGATTAGCAGCAGGTAAAAATGGATGCAGTGGCTCTGCAACAGAAATTATAGGGAATGTAAAAATATGGTATCTATCAACAATGTGATAAAAGGAAATGGTCCCCATATTCATATCCAGAAGAATCCCCCCTCAGTATATTCAGGGTCTAACTATAAGAACAGTCAAAGGCATGGTGCTGGCTGAGAAGACATCTCTGTTTCTTGAGCCTCGTCACAGTCCAAGAGCCAAATTATGAAGACAGTAGAATTACCCTGGTCAACAAACAGATTCTTTGCAAACACCCACATCCCATTCTTTGCTTGTTCCCACCTCCACCTCCCAGTAATGGCAACCAGAGGGGAACTGAGGGGAGCCCAGGACACAAATTGCATAGTTGAATCTCAGCACTGACCCTCCACTTCTCTTTGAAACACCTACAGCAGACACTGCTTGGGTCCTCAAAAATGATGAGGTAGTTTGTTGGCTGTGTCAACATCCAAGGTCATATCCACTTGGAATTTCTGCCTCTGTGGGTTCACCTGAAGAATAATTTTTTTTTTTTTTTTTTTACAGGGACAGAGAGTCAGAGAGAGGGATAGATAGGGACAGACAGACAGGAACGGAGAGAGATGAGAAGCATCAATCATTAGTTTTTCGTTGCCGTTGCAACACCTTAGTTGTTCATTGATTGCTTTCTCACATGTGCCTTGACCGCGGGCCTTCAGCAGACCGAACCACCCCTTGCTGGAGCCAGCGACCTTGGTTCCAAGCTGACAAGCTTTTTGCTCAAGCTGGCGAGCTCAGGGTCTCGAACCTGGGTCTTCCGCATCACAGTCTGATGCTCTATCCACTGTGCCACCGCCTGTTCAGGCAAGGATAATTCTTAACTGAGGCTCTAACTCCTTTACCTTTGAAACCAAGCTGCCCAACTGTTTTTTGGAGCTGATGTTCTTCTTCTAAGAAATCACAGAACAGAGGGGGCACACCATCCTCACTAAGTTCCTTCTGCAGTGATCCAGTGCACTGGAGACAGCAGACATATCCACATTTTAGGTTCACGGTGTTTTCAAGATAGTCACGCAGACAGGACATCTGCATGCTGCTTTAATGAGTTCATTCAGCAATGGCCACTGTCTCTCCTCCACTAAGTCTTCTTCTGGCCTCTGGCTGCTTTCCCAGACAGCTCAGCTCTCTGTGTTTATTTGCTTTTTAACAAAATAAACCTCTTTTAGTAGTTCTTTTAATGTAGATTTGTGGATCATAAACTCTCTTAGTCTTTCTAATGTCTGAAAATACTTATGTGGTAAGTCACCTAGATACAGATTTTATGTAGGTTAACACCTTTTTCTTGAGCATTTTGAACATACTGCTGACTGCCTTTGTTACTTGTTTATGAAAAGTCAGACTGCTGTCATTGTCAAAGTTCCCTGTGGAAATTTCTATCCATTTTCTATCCTTAGGACTGTATGTTTCTGTCTGAAGAAATTGTTTACTTTTTTTCCCTCTGAAATGAATATTTATCTTCACCCTAGACAGATTTTGCTTTTATTCAAATCTTTGCTTTTGTTTACATTTTTGCTTATTGTCATTTTCTTTTCTGGATTGCTTTCCTGATTTTACCCTTAAGGTCACTATCCATTATTCCTTGAATATAAGTTTAAATTTATTTGTAAATAAATGTAATCAAATTTCTTGATTGCCTTAGTCTACTCTGAAGTTTCTACTTTTGAGTTTTCTTAAACCATATTAAGGGATTTGATGACTTTTGTCTTTTCTCTAGGCCACTGAATTTATTTGCTGACTAATTTAACATTTGTCTTCACAGTAGATACTGCATATAAAAATATTTGGAAGCAGTGATATTTGAACATTTAAAAGCCTGTTTATGTAGAAGACAGCTGTAGATAAGTCAGGCAGTCTTTTAGACTTAATTGAAGGTGTTCTATACATATTTATTTATGTATGTAAAATATAGCACATAAAATACGTGGTTCATTAAAAACTACATCTTATACCTTTTACATTAAAAATTGATGTTTTTGCCTGGCATGTGGTGGCACAGTGGATAGAGAAACGACCTGGAATGTTGAGGTTGCCAGTTCGAAACCCTGGGCTTGCCCAGTCAAGGCACATACAATGAGTAAGCAGTGAACAACTAACGTGAAGCAACTATGAGTCAATACTGCTCGCTCCCCCCGCCCTGTAAAATCAAGAAATAAAATCTTTAAAAAAAATTGATTATTTTAAAAAACTTTGCTGGTCCCATACCATGGACTTCCCTACTATTTTGTTGTCTTAAAAGTTTGGAATCAAGGTATTGCAGTGCAGTGCTATTTTTTCTCCTCTGTATCACCTGTCCCTAATGCCTGTACTGGATTTTCTTTCTCAATTATTTGGCAACTTTATTTGCTTGGTAACTTTTTTTTTTTTTTGTATTTTTCCAAAGTTAGAAGTGGAGAGGCAGTCAGACAGAGACTCCCACATGTGCCCGACTGGGATCCACCTGGCATGCCCACCAGGGGACAATGCTCTGCCCATGTAGGGCCTTGTTCCGTTGCGATTGGAGCCATTCTAGCACCTGAGGCAGGGGCCATGGAACCGTCCTCAGCACCTAGGCCAACTTTGCTCCAGTGGAACCTTGGCTGCGGGAAGGGAAGAGAGAGATAGAGAGGAAGGAGAAGGGGAAGGGTGGAGAAGCAGATGGGCACTTCTCCTGTGGGCCCTGACCAGGAATTTAACCCCGGGACTTCCACACGCCGGCTTTGCCTATGCTCTACCGCTGAGCCAACCGGCCAAGGCGCTTGGTAACTTCTTTATGTGCTCCTCCTGCCCAGCAATTAAAGTTGTTATTTCTTATTACAAATACATACTCTTTGAAAGAAAATTAAAATATACATCAGAAAAAGGGAAAAAGTAAATAATCATAATCTCATCCCCCTATAGTGGCAACCTCTATGAACACCCTACTCTATATTTTGACTGAATTTTTACTTTGAAATATTGGCTAAAGTTAAAAAAAAATTAGCTTATTTTTGCAAATCTCTACTAGTCTTTATTATTTTTACAATGTTTAACCACATTTTTCTAACCATGATGATTTTACTATTTTTTTTTCATAGAAAGTGGAGCAGTTCCAAAAAGAAAAGATCCCTTAACGCATGCTAGTAACTCACTGCCTCGCTCAAAAACAGTTATGAAAGCTGGACCCACAGGGCTTTCAGGACACCATAGAGCACCTAGTTGCAGTGGTTTATCCATGGTTTCTGGAGTGAGACAGGGACCCAGTTCTGCAGCTGCCACCCATAAGGTATTTGGAGACAGAATTTGATTGCTGTGCTTTGCAAATAGAAAATTTTGAATATGATATGCTTGCTTCAATTTATTACAAATATTTTATAATAACTTAAAGAATTAATAAGTTTCCACAAAATTGAATGTAATTTTTCTTTATAAAATAATCTATAAGGGCAATTTGCTATTAAAAAGCAAATCTTGGCCTGACCTGTGGTGGCGCAGTGGATAAAGCGTCGACCTGGGAACACTGAGGTTGCCAGTTCAAAACCCTGCGCTGGTCTGGTCAAGGCACATATGGGAGTTGATGCTTCCAGCTTCTCCTCTCTCTCTCTCTCTCTCTCTCTCTCTCTCTCTCTGTGTCTCCTCTCTAAAATGAATAAAATAAAAATTAAAAAAAAAAAACTTAAAAAAAAGCGCAAATCTTATTTTACCTCTTTTTTGGACCCAAGTAGGCTTTATATATCGTAATAAGTGCATCCAATTTTATATAATGCTATCTAGTTCATTTTAAATTTGTTCTTTCAATTATTTAAATCTATGTAAATGTTTTGTAATATTAAACATAGAGTTTTCTTGCAGTTCTAAAAAGGATCAAAATTATATGACTACATATCATAGAGCTTTTTTTATTTTATAGTAATTAAAGCTCTTCAGATAAAATCTTCTATCAGTCTACTTCTGCCAAATGTAGTACTGTAGTAAATATCTTTTTACCTTGAAATAAAATATACATTTATTTTTATACTTTTTCCAATTCTGTTAACTTTAAAGTTAATTTACCTGTAAAAAGTGTAAATGTTAGGTTGTATTTTCACATTAAAATTTTGTGTCCCTTAAGAATACACCAAAAACAAATCGAGCAAATAAACCTTCTACCCCTACAACTGCTGCTCGTAAAAAGAAAGACTTGAAGAATTTTAGGAACGTGGACAACAACCTTGCTAACCTTATACTGAATGAAATTGTGGACAAGTAAGTTTTGCCATCTAAAGTGTTTGATTTTACAGTTTTTATTTTTGAACTTTACTTATAAAATGTATCATGAGTGAAATAGATTAAAAATACCTTGCCTAATTTACATATTTATTTTTATGGTGGTTTTTAGAAAACCATTTCTTTACTAATTTAACTATAGTTTCACAGCTGATTAACATAAAAATGACCACACTTCATAGAGCTTAGACTTCATTTTATAATAATTGATGCATATTTCTGTTGTGGAGATAACTGAAATTCTGTTTCTTAGTGGAATGGCTGTTAAATTTGATGATATAGCTGGTCAAGAGTTGGCAAAACAAGCGTTGCAAGAAATTGTCATTCTTCCTTCTCTAAGGCCTGAGGTAAGGACTGTATATTTCACTTTTCTATACCATCCTCTATTACTGAATCTATAGTAGCAGTAAAGAAATTTTTGAGCTATGCTAGAATGATTAATTTATGTCATAGTAGATTAATGTATTTTTTTTGTTTTTCTTTTTATTTTTATTTTGTTCATTTTAGAGAGGAGACACGGAGTGAGAGAGAGAGAGAGAGAGAAAGAAAGGGGGGAGAAGCTGGAAGCATCAACTCCCATATGTGCCTTGACCAGACCAGTGCAGGGTTTTGAACTGGCGACCTCAGTGTTCCCAGGTTGACGCTTTATCCACTGCGCCACCACAGGTCAGGCTAGATTAATGTTTTTAAAAAGAAAAATAGAACACTAAGAATTGCTGTTGTGCCTGACCAGGCGGTGGTGCATACGATAGAGCGTCAGACTGGGATGCGGAAGACCTAGGTTCGAGCCCCTGAGCTCGCCAGCTTGAGTGCGGGCCCATCTGGCTTGAGCAAAAAGCTCGTCAGCTTGGACCCAAGGTCGCTGGCTCCAGCAAGGGGTTGCTCGGTCTGCTGAGGGCCCACGGTCAAGACACATGTGAGAAAGCAATCAATGAACAACTAAGGTGTTGCGACGGCAATGAAAAACTAATGATTGATGCTTCTCACCTCTCTCCGTTCCTCTCTGTCTGTCCCTATCTATCCCTCTCAAAAAAAAAAAAAGAATTGCTGCTGACTAGTTATTATAGGAGAGGAGAATGATTATAAGGATTCCTAATACCCAACCCATTTTTAACATATGTGGGAGAAGTAGGTAAAACAGTAAGAGCGATTTAAAATAAAAGACGACCTGGTTGGGTAAGCTCAATTGGTTAGCACGTCGTCCTAAAGCGTCAGGATTTCAGGTTCCATCCCTGGTGAGGACACATACAAGACTCTCCCTTCCTCACTCTGTAAAATCAATCAATAAATAATTTTTTAGAAAAAACATCGTACTGAAGAAAAAAAAGAATTACAATAAAACCTGTTTAAACAACAGGTTTGTTTTGTTTTGGTGACAGAGACAGAAAGAGGGACAGACAGACAGGAAGGGAGAGAGATGAGAAGTACCAATTCTTTGTTGCACCTTAGTTTCTCATTGATTGCTTTCTTATATATGCCTTGACCGGGGGGCTACCGCAGAGCGAGTGACTCCTTGCTCAACCATCAACTTTTGGGCTCAAGCCAGTGGCCATGGGGTCATGTCTATGATCCCACGTTCAAGTAAGCGACCTTGGGCTCAAGCTGGCAAGCCTTGCTCGAACCAGATGAGCCTGCGCTCAAGCTGGTGACCTCTGGGTTTTGAACCTTGATCCTCTGCATCCCAGTCCAACACTCTATCCACTGTGTCACCCCCTGCTCAGGCTGAACAACAGGTTTTAAAAAAATTATTTTCAAATATATTAAGTCATGAAAGTAAGTAGAGAGCAGTGAATGATGGATAGGGATCTAACTTTCCATCCCATACTTTTAGACTCAGGAAGTCAGGTTATTTCTCAATTGATAAAATACTTGATTTTCCATACTTAACACTATTTTGAATTTTCATAATTCACAAATTGCATATTTGGTGCTATTCTGATATTATTACAAAAAATGAATCTGATAATTTACTTCTGGGCCAGTTATTTCTCTTTTCCTTTACCATCAAGTTTTAGGAATTCATTTATAACAGCTGATGGAAATAGATGCTGTATGGCACATTGTTGTGATATGCTTTTCAGTGAATGTGTGAAGGTTGTGTAGTTCCCTTTTTCCATTGTCTCAGTCATTCTAATACTACTTCACGGTGTTCACAACTGATGAGTACCAACTATACTGGAACTTCCTGAATATTTTTCAAGTCTGCTTTCTTTGTGTTCTTATTCATTCTACGCAGCAATGTATATGAAATCACTGATTTGTTATACCAATTGAAATTTTGATAATATACAATATAATAATTTAAGAATTTATAAAATAGAAAGCATTTGTCTTTATATAAACCAAATTTATCTCTTGTTCCACCTCAGGCCACACTTTGGGGCAACATATTGTAACCTTTATATTGGGTTAACTTTTTGCTGAAATTATATATGTAATAAATGCAACAGACTTGAGTATTAACCAAAAAAAAAAAAAACAGCAAAAAAAACCAACTTACTGAAAAGATTCAAATTTTAAACCTGAAAAAAATCTTAGCAATCATCTAGTCCATTTGTTGATAAGGATATTAGTCCTAAGACCCAAATTGCTTGTTCAAGATAATAGTTAAGTGGTGGACCTAGGAAATAAGATAAAAGTGTGATTCCTAAGCTTAGAACTGCCTCCTCAAAGCTGTAGCTGCCACCAAATTCTTAAGTGTGGGTTTTAGTATGCATGAAGCACCATGCGTTTTAGGGTACAAAAATTTATCTAAAATTGTGAGGGTAGTACTGAGGAACTATTTGGACTCTGCTAGAAAAGTCATTCAGCTTCTGCTTTCCTCATACCTTTAAAGAACACATCTAAAGTAGACAGTGAGGTCAAACAGCATATACATTTGTATTTAGGCATATTTCCATGGTAGTGACATATGTGCAGTTAAGAGACAATTAAGCTGGAATAATGTTAAAATTCTACTTGAAAGTCATTTCAAATAGTGTTGAATATCCTAGTTTTGGGAAGGGCAGAGACTTTAGTAAATGTACTAAATGAATAGGAAGATTCAATATTATCAACATGTCAGTTTTTCCCAATATATAGATTCAAAACAATCTATAGATTCAAAATCAATATATAGATTCAAAACAATTCCAGATCAGAACTTCTGCCAGTTATTTTGTGGATGTCGAGAAGTTGATTCTAAAGTTTTAATGGAGAGGCAAAAGACCCAAAGAGCCAACACAATATTGTAGAAGAACAAATGACTGAGAACTAACACTACCTGAGTTCAAGAAAATGTAAATCAACAGTAATCTCCTGCCTGTGGTGGCACAGTGGATAAAACGTCAATCTGGAAACACCGATGTCACCAGTTCGAAACCCTGGACCTGCTTGGTCAGGCACATATGGGAATTGATGCTTCCTGCTCTTCCCCCCTTCTCTCTCACTCTCTTTCTCCTTCTCTCCTCTCTAAAATGAATAAATAAAAATATTTTTAAAAATCAACAGTAATCATGCAACATTATTTACAATAGCCAAGATATGGAAACAACTTTAGTGTCCATTGACAGATGATTGGAAAATGAAAATGTAAAGAGAGAGAGAGAATGTATGTCTATATAATATATGTATGAGAATATTATTAATCTATAAAAGATAAAGATATCTTGCCATTTGTGACAACGTGACTGGACCTTGAGGGCGTTATGCAAAGTGAAATAAGGAAGACAAAAGGACAAAATACTGTATGATCTCATGTATATGTGGAATCTAAAAGCACTGACCTCATAGAAACAGAGTAGAATGGTGGTTGCTAAGGGCTTAAAAGTGGGGGGCACAAGGAGCTCTTAGTCAAGGGTATAAGCTTTCATTTATAAGCTAAGTTCTAGAGATCTAAGGTACAGCGTGGTAACTATGGTCAACAATACTGTATTCTATATTTGGAAGTTGTTAAAAGAGTAGAACTTTAATTTTCTTATAACAATAAAATGGTTATTATGTGGAGTAAAGAATGTGTTAACCTTACTGTGGAAAATATTTTGCAGTATATGTGTATATCAAGTCATCACATTATACACCTTAAACTTACCCAATGTTATGTAGATTATATCTCCAGTAAAGCTGTGGAAAAAATACTGAAAACAAAAAGAGCTGCAGTAATCAAGACAACATGTCATTGGCAAAAGAATTGACAAGTAAATCAATAGAACAAAATAGAGAGCCCAGAAATAGACCCACATAAATAATAATCAACTTATTTTTGACAAAATAATGAAGATAATTTGATGGAGAAAAGGTAGCCTTTTCTGCAAATGGTTCTGAAACAACTGAACATACACATGCAAAAAATGAATCTAGACACATACTTGATACTTTTCACAAAAGTTGATTCAAAATTGGTTACAGACCTAAATGTGAGAGGCAAACTAAACTAAAAATCCTAGAAGGTACTGTAGAAGAAAATGTAGATGATCTTTGGTTTGGGGATGACTTATTACTGATGGTGAACCTATGACATGCGTGTCAGTACTGACACGTGTAACCATTTTCGATGATGTGCGGCCACATACCAGAGAAGTATGGGGCCACATGCCGAGAAGGATGTTTCATCCTCAGCTCCTGCACGGCCAGGTGCCAAGGATAAAACATTTGCTGTAGTGTAGACACTGTGTGGGAGGTCTGTAGGCCAAAACAACAGAACTCCGGCACAGAGCGTCTAGTTCTGGGACTTCCAGTTAGGCCGTTTTTCTTGAAGTGACACCCACCCGAGTTATGCTCGGTTTTTTGGTGAAGTTTAACACACCAAGCACAAAAGATTGCCCATCACTGACTTAATAATACAATACAAAACCATGATCCTCAAATCT
This sequence comes from Rhynchonycteris naso, assembly GCA_037038555.1. Taxonomy (NCBI): domain Eukaryota; kingdom Metazoa; phylum Chordata; class Mammalia; order Chiroptera; family Emballonuridae; genus Rhynchonycteris; species Rhynchonycteris naso. The sequence goes on along the minus strand of CM072998.1, from coordinate 201,719,089 downwards.
GACCTCTGGTGGCGCAGTGGATAAAGCATCCACCTGGAATGCTGAGTTTGCCACTTTGAAATCTTGGGTTTGCCTGGCTCAAGGCAGATATGAGAAGCAACTACTATGAGTTGATGTTTCCTTCTTTTTCCCCCTATCTCTCTCTAAAACCAGTAATTTTTTTTTTTTTTTTAAAGAGATAGACAGGAACAGCAGACAGGAAGGGAGAGAGATGAGAAGCATCAGTTCTTCATTGTGGTACCTTAGTTGTTCATTGCTTTCTCATATGTGCCTTGTCCAGGTGCCTCCAGCTGAGCCAGTGACCCCTTGCTCAAGGCAGTGACCTTTGGGCTCAAGTCAGCAACCCTAGGGTCATGTTTATGATCCCATGCTCAAGCTGGCAGCCCTGTGCTCAAGCTGGTGAGCCCGCGCTCAGGCCAGCAACCTTGGAGTTTCAAACCTGGGTCCTCAGCGTCCCAAGCCGATGCTCTGTCTACTATGCCACTGCCTGGTCAGGCAGTAAATAAAATCTTTTAAAAAAAGTAAAAAGCCTGACCTGTGGTGGCGCAGTGGATAAAGCGTCAACCTGGGAACACTGAGGTCGCCAGTTCAAAACCCTGCACTGGTCTGGTCGGGGCACATATGGGAGTTGATGCTTCCAGCTCCTCCCCCCTTTCTCTCTCTGTCTCTCTCTCTCACTCTGTGTCTCCTCTCTAAAATGAGTAAATAAAAAGAAATTTAAAAAAAATAGTAAAAGCAGGATCCTTGAAAGAAAAATTGGTAACTTGAACTTTATTAAAATTAAAATTTTCTCTGAAAGACATTGTTAAGAGAATGAAAAGACAAACCACAGACAAGGAGAAAATCTTTGCCAAGCATATTATATAATAGACTGGAATCCAGAATATACAAAGAACTTTTAAAACTCAACACTAAGAAATGACTCAATTAAAACATGAGCTAAAGATCTGAACAGATAACCTCACCAAAGATGATACTGTATACCAGTGTTAGTCAACCTGCTCCCTACCGCCCACTAGTGGGTGTTCCAGCTTTCATCGTGGGCAGTAGTAAGTTGTTTTATAAAGATTTATTCTGCCAAACTTAGCGAAAATCCGATAAACTTAGCATAAAGTACTTGGTAAGTAATTTTAATATGCTTTAACTTGCTGTAACTCTGCTTTATAAATTTTATAAAGTAAAGTTACTTCCCTACTTTATAAATCACCATTACTGTGGAACTGGTGGGCGGTTAGAAAATTTTACTACTAACAGAGATACAAAAGTGGGCAGTAGGTATAAAGAGGTTGACTACCCCTGCTGTATACAGATAACAAACATGCATTTGAGAAAATACTTAACATCATTTGTCATTAAGGAAGTTCAAATTAAACAACAGTAAGATTCCATACCCACTTATTGGAATGGCTAAAATTGTAACATTAAGAACAACAAATGCTGGCAATGATGTGGTGCAACAGGATCCCTCATTCGTTGCTGGTGGAAAGGCAAAATGACACAGCCACTTTGGAAGACACTTTGACACTTTCTTACAAAACTAAACACACTATGCTACTTAGCGGTCATGCTTCTTAGTATTTACCCAAATGAGTTAAAATTTTAAGTCTACATAAAAACCTGCAATTGAATGTTGATAGTAGCTTTATTTGTAATTGCCAAAACTTGGAACCAACCAAGATGTTCTTTAATAAGTAAATGGATTTAAAAAAACTGTTGTATTTATATAATGAAATACTATTCAGCATTAAAGGGAAATGAGCAATCATGACATGAGAATACACTGGGGAACCTTAAATGGATATTGCTAAAACAAACCAATCTGAAAAGATTAATACTGTATAATTCCAAGTATATGGCATTCAGTCACAACATTGTGGAGACAGTAAAAGATCAGTGGTCTGCCTGACCTGTGGTGGCGCAGTGGATAAAGCGGCGACCTGGGAACACTGAAGTCGCCAGTTCAAAACCCTGCACTGGTCTGGTCAAGGCACATATGGGATTTGATGCTTCCAGCTCCTCCCCCCTTTCTCTCTTTCTCTCTTTCTCACTCTGTGTCTCCTCTCTAAAATGAATAAAATAAAATAAAAAAAGTTTAAAAAAAAAAAAGATCAGTGGTTGCCAGGAGTTCATGGGAGGGAGGGACTGATGGATAGATGGAACACAGGATTTTTTAGGGCAGTGACAGGATTCTGTATATTAGAGTAGATTATGTGATGCATACTGTGAACCCTAATGTACGTATACTTTGGACTTTTTAGTTGATAATAATGTATTAATATTGGTTCATCAATTGTAATAAATGTACCATATTAATGCAAGATGTTAATAATGGGGGAAATGGAGAGGTGAGTTATATGGGAACTGTACTTTCCATTCAATTTTCTGTAAACCTAAAACCACTAAAAACAAGTATTTTATTACGAAGTTGAATATCACCCGCTTAAATGGTTCAACTTAAAAGAGTTCATACACCTCCAGACCAGGCAGTGGCGCAGTGGATAGAGCGTTGGACTGGGATGCGGAAGATCCAGGTTGGAGGCCCTGAGCTCGCCAGCTTGAGTGCGGGCTCATCTGGCTTGAGCAAAAGCTCGCCAGCTTGGACCCAAGGTCGCTGACTCCAGCAAGGGGTTGCTCGGTCTACGGAGGGTCCGCGGTCAAGGCACATGTGAGAAAGCAATGAACAGCTAAGGTGTTGCGACGGCAACGAAAAACTAATGATTGATGCTTCTCATCCCTCTCTGTTCCTGTCTGTCTGTCCCTATCTATCCCTCTCTCTGACTCTCTCTGTCCCTGTTAAAAAAAAGAAAAAAAAAAGAGTTCATATACCTTCACTATTAAGTGTTATCAATCTGGTTCTTTACCCTTGACTTCTGTCACACCCAAGACTGGTTTAATTTCTCTAAAATAAAATTTCTGCATCCTTTGGTTGTGGAAGTGCTCTTGCTGGGGTGGGGGTAGGCAGAAACATAGGTTCAGTTCTTCATACCAACTTTGATTTCGTATCTGTTTCGAGCAGCCTACCTTACTGGTGCTTTCTGTGGTACCTGATGCCTCCACTTCCTGAGCTTTCCCATGAATTTTTGTTTGTATCAGCCTGCCCCTTGTATCTAGGGATCACTTCACAAGCTAGCACTTAGGCTTTAGCTCCCTTAGCTTTGCTGTATAAATTACCACACTTTATCATTTCTCCATCTACAAAGATTTATTGTATTCTGTGTTGTCTCCTTTCCTATTCTTTTTTTTAAACAAAAGACAGGTAGGAAGGGAGACAGATAAGAAGCATCAATTTGTAGTTGAGGCATTTTAGTTGTTCATTGATTGCTTCTCATATGTGCCTTGACCAGGGTAGTGGGCACCAGCCAGCCAGTGACGCCTTGTGTAAGCCAGCAACCTTGGGCTTCAAACCAGCAACCTTTGGGCTCAAGCCAGTGACCATAGGATCATTCCATGCTCAAGCCAGCAACCCAGTGCTCAAGTTGGTGGGCCTATGCTCAAGCTAGATGAGCCCATGTTCAAGCTGGCAACTCGGGGTTTTGACCCACTGGGTCACCACCATCATGCTCCTTTCCTATTTTTGTTTTGAAGATTTTTATCTGTTTTATTCATTTAGTATTATTTGGTAAGATTTTTAAAGGGAGCAGAGAAGAATACCTATGTTTAATAATACAGGTTGTTTAACTAGTCTGCATTAATTTTGATCAATGAAGGTTTGGATTTATTTTTTCTTGTGTTTTTAATAATTATATTAGTTTATTGATTATGTATTTTCTCTAGAGCTCTGGGTAGCTCTGTTTTGTAGGTGCTATTGAAAAAATGACATTTTTTAGATGACAAATAATTCTTAAAATGTCTGAAAGTCCAGAATCATAGTTGTGCGTATATTTTTAAGTTGTTCACAGGGCTTAGAGCGCCTGCCAGAGGATTGTTACTCTTTGGTCCACCTGGAAATGGGAAAACAATGCTGGTAAGAAATCCTTTTAAATTTTAATATTCTAATATTCTATTAATATTCTACTAGGGCTAATGATTTTTAAAAAAAACTTTACCTTGTCCCTGAGTGTATTATTTATGACTTGCTTTTTCCTATAACATTCATCTCTTAAGTTTTTAAACTAATTTTCAATGACAAAATAAATGGAAAACCATATATGTAATCTCCAGTTATATGTTTGGGTTAATTAAATTTAACAGTGTAATTTTTATTATTTTCCCAAATTAAATAATAAAATATTTACTTTACTGTATTGGATATCTTCCCAATCCTTGATTTTTTATCTTAATAGTTTTATTTAAATAATCAGCATTATATATATATATATATATATATATATATATATATATATATATATTGTTTATTTATTTATTTTAAATTGAAGTATAATTGACATACAACAGATTTTTCTCCCCAGTAACCTTTTGTCAAAAGTTTTTAAGATCTGGATATCTCTTCTGCATAGTTCTTCTAAAGGAAAAAAGTAAATAGAGGAAGAGTAACTTTTTTTCTTAGCTGTTTTATCCTCTCTAGTATTGAACTAATTTTTTGCCTTTGTGATTTTTAAAGGCTAAAGCAGTAGCTGCAGAATCTAATGCAACCTTCTTTAATATAAGTGCTGCAAGTTTAACTTCAAAATATGTGAGTATTTTTTTCAGTATTGTCATTACTGTCTAAATGTTACTGTGTTTAGTAAGATGGTAATAACATGCAAAAATATTTGTGAATTTTATATCCATTATTCAGGTATGATGAACATGACTCTTCATAGAAACTCATGTGCGTTTTTAGGCTCTTTTAAAATTAGAATTGTGCTGTCCATTACTGTATTAGTTTGATAGGGTAACGAAGCACCATAAACTGGCTGGCTTAAACAGAAGTTTATTGTCTTACAGTTTTGGAGGCTAGAAGTCCAAGATCAGATATTGGCACGGTTCTCAATTTTGTAAAGTAATTAAAAGTAACTATGAAATGATACCTCTTTTCCTGGTTACATTTTGTTTTCTATATGAAATTTGATAAGTAAAATTGTTATTGATGTGGGTTTATCCACATTATAATTATACGCATGGTATAATGGAAAACACTGTCTTGGAAGTTAGAAGATAGGGATTCCAACAGCTTTTACATACTGAGCTGACCTTAAGATAGTATCACTTCAGGCCTTACTTCATTTGTGAAGTGTTGATGTCATGAGAGGTGATCTCTTGCAATTCCTCCAACTTGAGAGTATTTGTTTTGATGATTCTAAATCTAGGGCCAGTCTTCCTTCCTTTCTCCCTCCTCTCGCCTCCCCTCCCCTCCCACCTTCCCTCCCCTCCTTCCATAGGTGCCACCTGAAGGACAGAAGTATTTTTTACAGTAAATTACCCCTACTCTTATGACCCTTTCATTAGATGCTTTGGTGCATCGAGTAGTTTTATTGTGTGTCTCAAGGGGTCATAGACCTTCTAGACTATCTAGAAATATTTTGATATTTATTGACAGTAAAATTGTGAGAATACATTTTCAAAGGTTTTTCTTTTTTTGACAGAGAAAGGGAGAGTCAGAGAGAGAGAGAGAGAGAGAGAGAGATAGGGACAGACAGACAGGAAGGGAGAGAGATGAGAAGCATTAATTCTTTGTTGCAGCTCCTCAGTTGTTCATTGATTGCTTTCTCATATGTGCGTTGACCCGAGGGCTACAGTAGAGCAAGTGACCCTTTGCTCAAACCAGCAGTCTTGGGCTCAAGCTAGTGACCTTTGGACTGAAGCTAGCGACCATGAGGTCATATCTATGATCCTATGCTCAAGCCAGTGAACCTGTGCTCAAGCTGGTGAGCTTGTGCTTGAACCGGATGAGCCCTCACTCAAGCTGGAGACTTGGGTTTTGAACCTGGGTCCTTGGCTGTAGCCCTTGGTCAAGGCACATATGAGAAAGCAATCAATGAACAACTAAGGTGCCACAACAAAGAATTGATGCTTCTCATCTCTCTCCCTTCCTATCTATCTGTCCCTCTCTCTGACTATCACAAAATTTTTTTTTGTTCAGTGAGCACTTTCTAACTTATCTGCTTATTTAAATATACCCTGCAGCCCAGGGCTTAAGGAATGTGTACAGCATCTCTTTCTGTTCCCACAGAAAGTTATAATAAAACTAATAACTTATTAGTTTTCCTTTGACTAATAAGTTATTCTATTCTCAAGTCTTAGGAGTGCAGTGTCAAGCAAAACAGAGTTATGTTTTATTTTATGTAGTACTTACCAAATTGTATTAAATAATAAATAAATGGCCTATTTTCTAAAATTATAAGGGATATTTCAGTAACCTCCTCTACCCTCTTACCAATTTCTTAAACCAAATCTTTGATTATTGCAAAGAAAGGAAATTAAATTTGTAGATTCTAAACTTTCAGTCATGACATCTTAAAACAGGGGTCCGCAAACTTTTTACACAGGGGGCCAGTTCACTGTCACTCAGACCATTGGAGGGCCAGACTATAAAAAAAACTATTAACAAATTCCTATGCACACTGCACATATCTTATTTTAAAGTAAATAAACAAAACGGGAACAAATACAATATTTAAAATAAAGAACAAGTAAATTTAAATCAACAAACTGACCAGTATTTCAATGGGAACTATGGGTGCAGATGCATCCTGTGTTCCTCTCACTGACCACCAATGAAAGAGGTGCTTTTGGAAGTGCACCGGGGGCCGGATAAATGGACTCGGGGCCGCATGTGGCCTCTGGGCCATAGTTTGGGGATCCCTGTCTTTAAAGCTGGATTATACATGTGATAGTGTGTAATGCCTTGTTTTAGGTGGGAGAAGGAGAGAAGTTGGTGAGAGCTCTTTTTGCTGTGGCTCGAGAACTTCAACCTTCTATAATTTTTATAGGTAAGAACATGTTTGCAAACTAAGTTAGTTGAACCTTTGTGAAATTTCCCTCTCCAAATCTAAGAGCTATGATAGGAAAGATTATTTAGAAGGAAAAAGTTTTAATGAAGCACAAAGTTAAAGGCTATCTAATGAATTGAGTATGACCCCTGTATAAATAATTTAAGTAATAAACTAGATTCATCTCAGATAGCTCATAAAAATTGGCTTTTTAACTTGTTTTATCCTATATTTCCTCTAGATGAAGTTGATAGCCTTTTGTGTGAAAGAAGAGAAGGAGAACACGATGCTAGTAGACGTCTAAAAACTGAATTTCTAATAGAATTTGATGGTGTAAGTATTGATTATGATATTTTTAATGTGGTAACATTTTAATGTGTATGTTTTCCTATTAAATGACCCAAATTAGAAATGCAGATATTGTTACCTTGTTTTCCTTTGTTACTACTTTCTCTAAAAGTACTAAAAAATATTTTGGCTTATAGGTGCAGTCTGCTGGAGATGACAGAGTACTTGTAATGGGTGCCACTAATAGGCCACAAGAGCTTGATGAGGCTGTTCTCAGGTAGGAAGATTTATGTAGAAACACACATCTATTACAGATATGTTTAGTCGTGTCTTCATTTCACATATTTCCATCACTCTCAATTTGAAAACAAAATTTATTATTTTTCTCCTTTTCATCTATTCTCTGACCACTTGTTACCAACTAAAGATTTTGAGGTCAGGACCAGCAGGATATCAGTAAAACTAATTTTCATTTTATGGCTTTGGGTAAATTGCTTATTTCTTCTAGGTTGGATTAAATTATTTTAAAATTCAAATTCTTTTTTTTTTTTTTTTTTTTTTTACAGGGATAGAGAGATAGTCAGAGAGAGGGATAGATAGGGACAGACAGACAGGAACGGAGAGAGGTGAGAAGCATCAATCATTAGTTTTTCATTGCCGCTGCAACACCATAGTTGTTCATTGATTGCTTTCTCACATGTGCCTTGACCGCGGGCCTTCAGCAGACTGAGCAACCCCTTGCTGGAGCCAGCGACCTTGGGTCCAAGCTGATGAGCTTTTTGCTCAAGCCAGATGTGCCCTGCACTCAAGCTGGCGAGCTCAGGGTCTTGAACCTGGGTCTTCCACATCCCAATTCAACGCTCTATCCACTGTGCTACCGCCTGGTCAGGCAAAACTCCAGATTCTTACCTTCTTTTACTGGGCTTCATGAGAAACTGATAAAAGCAGGTTTCATGGCAACTATGTCATGTTCTCTGTTCTTATGTGTTTGGCCAAGTTTGTCCCCTTTCTACTGGGAGGACAGTTTGTCTTCAGCATAAAATTATTGGGCCTCCCTTTCATTTCCTGAGGAGTCTATAATAGTGCCCCATTGTTTCTAGGATTGAATGTTGTAGTGTAAAGTCTGAAGCCATTCTACTTTTATTCATGTTCATGGATTAACTTAGTTCTTTTTTTTCTTCTTACTGGATACAGCTTTCAACTACTGAAATCTGGTTATTTGAAAAGCATGTGATCTCTGTTCATTTTTCTTGGAATTTGGTGTTTGTTTAAATTTATAGTTTGGAACATCCTTTGAGGCAAGGTGTTTTGAATACTATATTTAATTTTTTTTCTTAATTTATTTTTCTGCTTTTTATACTTTACACAATTTATGCATTATGTTGCATCTTTTTCTTTTCCACATCTGTTATTTCTTTTCTTATCTTTTTAAACATTTAGACCTTTTTGTTTTGTCTGTTTTCCTGTTTGTTGTCCTTATTTCTTACTGGGTTAGTATCTAATCTCCTTTCTGCTACTACTTTTGTAACTTGTTTCTCTGGTAGTTTTTGTTTTCTTTCTTACTGCTTTCCTGATCACTGTGATTCATTTTATTATCTTTTTTCATTGTCTTATTTCTTTGAGCCTTTGTATGTGTCATTTTCTTGAACCCTTATATCTCACTGAGCTCTTGTTTCATAGAAGACTTTTTTTCATTAAGTTACTATATTGCCTGACCTGTGGTGGCACAGTGGATAAAGCTTCGACCTGGGAACACTGAGGTCGCCAGTTCAAAACCCTGCACTGGTCTGGTCAAGGCACATATGGGAGTTGATGCTTCCAGCTCCTCCCCCCTTTCTCTCTCTCTCTCTCTCTCTTACTCTGTGTCTCCTCTCTAAATTGAATAAATACAAAAAGAAAAATACAGCTAAAATAAAAAAAGTTACTATATTGTATTTTATGGGAAGATATTTCATTACAAAAATATTTCATTCTTTGGAAGAATCCTTTTGTACGTATTCTTCATTTTATGTTTTATTTATTGTGTTCTTTTCCCCTATTTTGACAATATATTTTTAAAATAATTCCTGTGCTTTTATCTGCTTTGCTTATTGTTTTTATTTAAATAAGGAGGTTTCCTAGAAAACCTAGTTTTGGAAGGATATTGTAGGAGAAGAGCTAAAATTAAAAAAGTAAGATACCAAGCAAGTATTTTGAGTTGTCTTAGGAAAACCGTGGACTGAAAGACTGTCTCCCTAATTCAGCAGTAAAGCCTTACTTGATAAACAAGTGTATGTGTGTGTAAATAAGACATTAAGTGGATTTGTCTTCTTCATCTAATAATTATTGGTCATTGCAAAACAGTCTATCATCTTGCCAGACTGACTGATGTCTTCTTACAAGGACAGTGTATCTTTGAGTTGCTTTGCTCAGCCTCATCTTCCTCATCTTTCCCTTGCCCTGTTATTGAGTAGGGAACCCAGTCTTCACATGCTTATTTAAATGTGTGTGGAGAGATTGGTTTTATTACCCCTCAGAATATGCTCTCTCTGTTTTCTTTGGGAACAGAGAATGTAGTGACATTCATATCTATAATCTGCAGTGTGTATCTTTCTTTGTCAGTGTAATTTTCACTGCCCTAGGCAGCCTCCTGATACATTTACATTCCATATGTGTTATCTAGTTGGTTTTTTTTTTAATTTTTTCATTGATTTGTGAGAGGGGAAGGAGAGAGGGGAGAGAGAGAGAGCACATGAGAGAGAAGCATCATGTGCTCTCTCTCTCTCTTTGTTCTTCCATTTAGTTGTGTGCTCATTGTTTGCTTCTCCTACGTGCTCTGAATGGGTGTTGAACCCACGAACTCTGGCACGCCAGGATGACGCTTTACCTAGTTTCTTGATGATGAGGTTTACTTTTCTGTTTCTGTTGTCCTTCTTGTTTATAGTTTGAAAATGACAGCAAAGGTATTCTTATATCAGATATTTTGTTTTAAAGTGTCATATCATTGCTGTTAAAAGCATGCACATATCTTATTGATTAACTTAATTCTTACAGTATTGAATTCAGGGTTTTTAAAATATTATCTAGAGTTTTAAAAGACTAACTCTAAAAGTAACTTTTTACATTGATGAAATGCATTCACATGCCGTGAGCATTATACTTCAAGTTTTTTTCTTGTCATTTGGTACTTAAATTGAGTTACCTTGAAATTTAAAACTATGCTTCTGAATTGCTTGAATTGAATCCTTCTTTTAGGCGTTTCATCAAACGGGTATATGTGTCTTTGCCAAATGAGGAGGTACGTATCTGTGTGAATTCTTTCTAATGAACTATATGTATTATCCATATTTATTTAATTTTTACTGATATAATGGCAATTTTAATTATTAAGATTGTTTTTAAAAAAAGATAAACATAAACCTACCATAAGTTTTAATAATTCCATTCCTAAGAACTACGCAAGAGAAATGAAAACATATGTGTATACAAAGAGACATGTACAAGAGTTTTTATAGCAGCCTTATGAAATAATAGCTAAGAACTGCAAAGAATCTAATCTATTCATCAGTTGGTTAATGGATAAATAAATGAGGTATATTCATTTAATGGAATACTATTTACCAATGAAAGGAATGACCTACTTTTATATGCTATAATGTGGATGAACTTCAAACACATTATACTAAGTGAAAGACACCAGATGTAAAAGATTACACATCATGATTCCATTTATGTGAAATGTTCAGAAAAGGCAAATTATTAGAAGAATAAAGCAGACTCTGATTTGCTAAGGCAAATGATAAGAGTGAGGATTAACTGCAGATGGCTTGAGTGAACTTTCTGTGGTGATAGAAATGTTCTAAAGTGGATTAAGGTTATGGCTGCAGAACTGTAACTTTATTAAATCATTGAATTACAGACTTACAGTGGGTGACGTGCACGTTACATGAATTCATACTTGCATAAAACTTCTTTTTTAAATTGTGGTTGTTTAGCTCAGACCATTAACATCCTTGGTAGTAACAGTATGTATATCTTTAGCACTTTGGAATTATCTTTACCTCGCTCAGGAACTAAAAAAAAAAAAAAACGGTTAATTTTGAAGGATATGAGTGAGACTCAGAAAGGCAGAGTGATTTGTGTAAGATCATTCTGCTCTTAAATATGAGTTAGGATTTGAACCTGATTCCTGGTATTTTATTAAGCTAATTCTTAGGACTGATAATTCTTTAACATTTCTTTTCAGACACGACTGCTTTTACTTAAAAATCTACTATGTAAACAGGGAAGCCCATTGACCCAAAAAGAACTAGCACAACTTGCTAGGTGAGTAATTTGATTTGGTCTGTCTTACAGCTCTTTTTTTTTTTTTTAAATAAATCATTTTCTGTTTTGTTTAAAGTAAGCTTAAGTATAAAATGAGTATGTATCAGAAAACTTGTCTCATCCTCTGCTTCTTTTACCTTCTTTCTTATCTCTTATTCTTATAGTTTCTAGATCCTATATAAGATATGACCTAAATATCTATGATGGTACTGTAGTCTTTTTAAAAAAGTATTAAAACTTCTAAGTGGTATTAAATTTTAAAATTTATCTCATATCTGACCAGACCAACACATACTTTATATAAACTTCTTTTGCATTACACTTAACTTTTTTTGTATGAATGGTATACTTTAGTAGACACTGAATAGACCTGACCTGTGGTGGTGCAGTGAATAAAGTGTCGACCTGGAATGCTGAGGTCAGTGGTTCAAAACCCTGAGCTTGCCTGGTCAAGGCACATATGGGAGTTGATGCTTCCTGCTCCCCCACCTTACTAAAATAAAATAAATTAAAAAAATTTAAAAACAAAATCTAATAAAGTAAAATATTCAGTAAGTTTGTGAGTAACTAATAATTTTAGTAAATATTCTGAATTCCTAGGTAACTCAAAAAAGAACAAATTCATTACTTGTTAATAATGAGATCCTTCTTTGTTAATCCAGTAAAGAATTCTGCTAATAATGCTTGACCTATGTAGTTATTTAACATAGTACATAAATAAAGGTTTTCTTTCTTTCTTTTTTTTTTAATGTTTTTATTTATTTATTTATTTTACAGGGACAGAGAGTCAGAGAGAGGGATAGATAGGGACAGACAGACAGAAACAGAGAGAGGCGAGAAGCATCAATCATCAGTTTTTTGTTGCGACACCATAGTTGTTCATTGATTGCTTTCTCACATGTGCCTTGACCGCGGGCCTTCAGCTGACCGAGCAACCCCTTGCTGGAGCCAGCGACCTTGGGTCCAAGCTGGCGAGCTTTTGCTCAAGCCAGATGGGCCTGCGCTCAAGCTGGAGAGTTCGGGGTCTTGAACCTTGGTCTTCCGCATCCCAGTCCGACGCTCTATCCACTGCGCCACCGCCTGGTCAGGCTAGTAAAGGCTTTCTTTACTTGTTTTATTTTCCTCTTACCTTTTCCTCTCTACTTAATTCCCTTTGATAATCTCTTGGCTGCCCAGGATTCTCCACTATGGCATCCCATTCAGTGTGCCTATTTTGGCCAGTGTTTTGTGGTTTTTTTTTTACAGGGACAGAGAGAGAGTCAGAGAAAGGGATAGATAGGGACAGACAGACAGAAACAGAGAGAAGTGAGAAGCATCAATCATTAGTTTTTCATTGTCATTGCAACACCTTAATTGTTCATTGATTGCTTTCTCACAAGTGCCTTGACCGCGGGCCTTCAGCAGACCGAGCCACCCCTTGCTGGAGCCAGCGAGCTTGGGGTCTTGAACCTGGGTCTTCCGCATCCCAGTCCGACGCTCTATCCACTGCGCCACCACCTGGTCAGGCTTCGCCAGTGTTTTTTACCACAGGCCCTTACATCACCCTGTCTGTCCTTCATTCGGGATCTGGCTGGCTAGCTCAGTTGGTTAGAGCATCATTCTGATACACCAAAGTTATAGGGTCGATCCTCAGTCAGGGCACATACAAAAAATTGACCAATGAGTTTATAAATAAGTGGAGCAACAAATCCTCTCCCAGTGTCTCCCGTCTCTCCAACTCTCTCCCCCTTTTCTCCAACTCTCTCCCCCTCTTCTCTAACTCTCTCCCCCTCTTCTCTTTTTCCCCCCTCTGTCCCCTCTTTCCCCTCCCCCTCTCTTTTCCTTTCTCTCCTCCTCTCTCCCCCTCTCCTCCTCTCTTCCCTTCTCTTCCTCTCTGCCCCTCTCACCCTCTCTCTCCTTTCTTCCCCCTACCCCTTTTTTTACCTTCCCCTCTTTCTCCTTTCCCCTCCTTCCCCCTCTTCCCTCTTCTTTCCCCCTCTTCCCTTCCCCTGTCTCCCTATCTCTCTTCCTTCCCCCTCCAAATCAATTTTTTAAAAATCTACTTTTTGGTATATTATTGAATTATATACCTGGAACCTGTAAAATTGTATTAACCAATGTCACCCCAATAAATTCAATTAAAAAGTTTAAGAAATAGCCTGACCTGGTGGTGGCGCAGTGGATAGAGCATCAGACTGGGATGTGGAAGACCCGAGTTCGAGACCCCAAGCTCGCCAGCTTGAGCGCAGGCCCATCTGGCTTGAGCAAAAGCTCATCAGCTTGGACCCCAGGTTGCTGGCTCCAGCATGGGGTTGCTCGGTCTGCTGAAGGCCCGCGGTCAAGGCACATGTGAGAAAGCAGTCAATGAACAACTATGGTTTCACAAGGGCAACAAGAAATTAATGATTGATGCTTCTCACCTCTCTCTGTTCCTGTCTGTTTGTCCCTATCTGTCCCTCTCTCTGACTCTCTCTGTCCTTGGAAAATAAAATTAAAAATTAAAAAAAAAGCTAAGGAATAAAATTTTTAAAAGAAAATAAAACTTGTACTTTGACCCTCATTCCATCAAGTCAGTACTCTTTGTCAAGACAAAGACTCATTAACTTACAGAGAAGTAGCTGTGATTATGTGTTAGTTGACCAATAATGGCTTATAGGTGTTACTTTTCCACAGGACATATATACAATTTAATGGAAATATAGTATACCTTAATCTAAAAGGATGGTTGTAATGATGAAAATTTGAACCATTATAAATAAGGAGCTAACAGCAGACTGTTTTGTTTTTAGCAAGTGGGCCTTACTATGCCCTTAAATCACACAGCAGTTCGCTTAACGACAAAGGCAAAGTAGGCTTTACCCTCTTATTACATGGAAATTTTAAATCTACAAAGATGAAAATAATTTTCTCTTTCTACCCATTCTCAGAATGACTGATGGATACTCAGGAAGTGATCTAACAGCTTTGGCAAAAGATGCAGCTCTGGGTCCTATCCGAGGTAGGTGTACAAGAGCTTGAATCATTTATAGCTCTTCATTAGACCACGTTAGAAGTTTAGGAAGTTCCTACTGAGAGATTTTGATGAGTAGGAAAGCGGTACAGCTGTATCAGTGGAAAACTTAAGACAAAGTAGTTTCTAGACTTAGGGTCAGCAAACTTTTCTGTAAAGGGCCTGATTGTAAATATTGTAGGTTTGTGGGCCACATATGCTCCCCATTGCATAAATTTTTATTTTTTAAGCAACAATAACAAAAACAAAAATGTGAAACCATTTTTAGTTCACAGACCATACAAAGACAGACCATGACCCCTGTTCTAGACAACAGGTTTCACTTGTTCATTATAGCTAAGCAGAAAACTCAAAGAAAAAGAAAACTTTTTCAGGCAAACAAAAAGAATAATGAAGGGAAAAATGTTCTTAACTTTTTTGGTACTTTCCATTTCAGTATTCTAGTATCATTTGAAATTGTGTCTAAGGAAATTCATATAACTATATTTTTATCATATGTTAACTTTTGAGGAATTGTAGTAAAATATATCATTCATGGCTGTGTTTTGTTTTGTTTTGTGTCAGAGAGGGACAGACAGACAGGAAGGGAGAGAGGTGAGAAACATCAGTTCTTCGTTGCGGCTCCTTAGTTGTTCATTGCTTGATTTCTCATATGTGCCTTGACCGGGGTTGGGGGCTACAGCAGACCGAGTGACCCCTTGCTCGAGCCAGCGACCTTGGGCTCAAGCTGGTGAGCCTTACTCAAACCACCTCGGGGTCTCAAACCTGGGTCCTCCACATCCCAGTCTGACGCTCTATCCACTGTGCCATCGCCTGGTCAGGTTCATTGCTTTGTTTTGACTCGGTATTTTGTTGATTTTGAAATATCACCACTGATCATTTTTAGGTTAAGTTAGAATAAACTCACTGTGGTAGCACTTTAGAGTAGATGTTCTCAGCTACTTTTCCACAGCCAGCATTGGCAGCTGTGCACTCAGATTACGGGCTGTGATGATAAAATAGAACATGGACATGCAGCTTCCAGAATACGTCTCCTACGGTGTAACGGTATGGATTAAGAACTGCTGCTTTGGAGAATAATAAATGTAACTTTGAGAATATATACTGCTCACGAAAATTAGGGCATGTTTCAAAATGAATATGAAGTGATAAAATATTCCCTAATTTTTGTGAGCAGTATATTTTGAAACACCAAGTAAAACATTTTAATCAGAGTTTCTTGCTGCAAGCCTTGAAGCCCAGGTAGGGACTCAGAAACAATAGCTAATGCATAAATCATTTGTATTTTTAGAATTTTTTTGCTATTTTCTGAAGTGGACAAAAGTTGTTAGGTTTTAAAAAGCTAAGACCTTTTGTAAAGAACAAGTTACATTCTTATACATTTACTCTCAAATTTGTAGACTTCGTGTTTCTGGACAATATTCAAAGAAATTGAATGCCTTTCAGTTACTTCTAAGAAAGAGTATTACTCTGAGCATTTATACATTGTATGTTCTCTTAATATATGTCTCTTTTAACATATTGATTTATATTGAACTCATATATTTAGGCCATTGTACTTGGTTTAAATTTTCTTAAAGTGGCTGACTTTTTTATTTTACAGAACTGAAACCAGAACAAGTGAAGAATATGTCTGCCAGTGAGGTATTCTGTGTTACAGTGATCTTCTCTTGGTTTTGGCCCTGTGTATTGTAAAACGTTTGGTGTGGATTTTATAGCTTATTTGATTAGAAACTAGAAGCTATTAACTTTGCTTTATTTCAAAATATGGAGGTCTTTCCAATTACAGTATCTTTTTTAAAATAAATTATGATATAAATATATACAATGAATTTTTTAACATTTTATTGATTTTTAAAAAAATTTACTTGATTTTTTTAGAGAGAGAAGGGGTGGGAGAAAAGATCAAGAAGCATTAAATTATAGTAGTTACTTTTCATATGTACCTTGACTGGGCAAGCCCAGGGTTTCGAACCAGTGACCTCAGCATTCCAAGTCAACACTTTATACACTGCCACCACAGGTCCATTTTAAAAATTTAAATTTTTTTTTATTTTAGCAATAGAGGGGGATAGACAGACAGGAAAGGAGAGAGATGAGAAGCATCAATTTTTCATTGCGGTGCTGTAGTTTATTGATTGCTTTCTCATATGTGCCTTGGCTGGGGGGTTACAGCCAAGCCAGCGACCTTTGGGCTCAAGCCAGCAATCATGGGGTCATGTCTATGATCCCACACTCAAGCCAGCGACTTCACACTCAAACTGGTGAGTCCATGCTCAAACCGGAGGAGCCCGTGCTCAAGCAGGCAACCCCAGGGTTTCAAACCTGGGTTCTCAGCATCCCAAGCTGATGCTTTATTCACTGTGCCACTGCCTGGTCAGGCCACAGGTCTATATATTGATTTTAGAAAGAGGAAGGGAGAGAGGGAAACGACAGTAACAAGAATCTGTTTCTATATGTGCCCTGAACAGGGATCAAATCGGCAACTTCTGTGCTTCATGACGATACTCTAACCAACCAAGCTACTGGCCAGGGCCAATTACAATATCTTATGTTGTTCATTAATAATAGACAGAAATATTGTATACAGTCATTAAGTCATTTTCTAACAATTCATATTATATAAATACTAAATAAGAAAATGATAGAAGAAAAGCTTTTTAATTATTTTAGCAAGAGCAAAAGATAGAGAACCAGAGACATACAGGCTAACAGGGAGGGAGAGAGATGAGAAGCATCAACTTATAATTGCAGCACTTTAGTTGTTCATTGATTGCTTCTTATAACTGCTTTGACTGGGTGCTGCTGCTAAGCCAGTGACCCCTTGTTCAAGCCAGCGACCTTGGGCTTTACACCAGCAACCTTTGGGCTCAAGAAAGAGACCTTGGAATTATTTTTATGATCCCGTGCTCAATCTGGCAACCCCACACTCAAGCTGATTAGCCTGTACTCAAGCCAGATGAGCCAACGCTCAAGCCATTGAACTTGGGTTTTGAATCTGGATCCTCAGTATCCTGGGTCAGTGTTCTATCCACTGTGCCACCATCAGTCAGGAAAGAAAGATTTTATACATCATGAAAATAACTTCCAAGAGGTTAAGCCTCTGATGTTATATTTTGTTTGATTTTTCCTTTTTTTAAAATTCTTTTCCAAGTGAGAGGAGGGGGCATAGAGACAGACTCCCACATGTGCCCCAACTGGGATCCACCTGGCAACCCCCATCTTGGCCCATGCTTGCAGCCAAGCTATTTTTAGCACCTGAGGCAGTGGCTCCACAGAGCCATCCTCAGTGCCCAGGGTCAGTGAATTTCAACCACTTGAACCATGGCTGTGGGAGGGGAAGAGAGAGAGAGAAAGGTAAGGAGAAGCAGATGGTTGCTTCCCCTTTATGCCCTGACCAGAAATCAAACTTGGGACATCCACATGCCAGGCCAACGCTTTACCACTGAGCCAACTGGCCAGGAACTTGTTAATTTTTTAATACTATTTTCCTTACAAAAACAATACAATTACCATTGTAATGTAATTTATTATTTATTGTATCTTAATATGGTAGGCCCTCTTATGAAATGCTAAAGAATTTTTTTTTAAGATATTTTTATTGATTTTTTTTAAATGTTTATTGTACTGCCTGACCAGGCGGTGGCACAGTGAATAGAGCATCGGACTGGGATGCAGAAGGACCCAGGTTCGAGACCCCGAGGTCACCAGCTTGAGTGTGGGCTCATCTAGTTTGAGCAGAAACTCACCAGCTTGGACCCAAGGTCACTGGTTCCAGCAAGAGGTTACTCAGTCTGCTGAAGGCCCGCAGTCAAGGCACATATGAGAAAGCAATCAATAAACAACTAAGATGTCACAACAACAACAAAAAACTGATGATTAATGCTTCTCATCTCTCTCCGTTCCTGTCTGTCTATCCCTATCTATCCTTCTCTCTGCCTCTGTAAAAAAATAAATAAATAAATAAATAATTTTAAAAATAATGTTTATTGTACTGATTTTAGAAAGAGAGAGAGAGGAAGGTAGAGACAGGAACAACCATCTACTCCTGTATATGCCCTGACCGGGGATTGAACCTACAACCTCTGTGCTTTGGAATGATGTTCTAACCAAGTGAGCTATCTGGCCAGGGATATTTACTGATTTTTAGAAAGAGGAGAAAGAGAAGGGGGGTGGAGCGGGAAGCATCAACTTATAGTAGTTGCTTCTCATATGTCCCTTGACTGGGCAAGCCCGGGGTTTCAAATTGGTGACCTTCACATTTCAGGTTGATTTATCCAGTGTACCACCACAGGTCAAGATGATGCTAAAGAATTTCTTTTGAGAAATACTGCCTTCTTGTGAAATATAAAATTGGAAATGCAGAATAATCATAAATATGTGAGAAAGCTTTTAAAATCGACTTTCATTATATTTGTAACTTAACCTGTCAGAGGTATTTTTTTACTGCCCAAGTTTCCACAGCGACTGAGAACACACTGAACTCTTAACATAGAGATTAGTACATTTTGGCAGTCTTCTTTCTTTAAACTTATGAATAAACTTGATGTCTTCAGACATTGTGTGTACGATGGTTAATCACCTACATTATTAAGAAAGTCCTCACACTTCTTGCAACCACTCTTCCATTTTAATAGTCTAATTTACCTAAAGTGTGTTTGACAGGAATGAAGCTTAGAAATAGAGAATTCCACTATACCTTTGGTGATTAACTACTATTACCTTAAAAATTCACATTTAAAGTATAAATTCCAAGTCCCTTTTATCTGACTCATAATTTTATTCATTTTTTTCATTTTTAGTATAGAAATACCATACAATTTGTGTTTCCAAAGTGTCTTATGGGTTTTTTAATAGTTTAAGTATGAATTATTAACAATATTCCATAAATATATTATTTCTTAAATAAACCTAATATTCATAGCATAAACCTAATAGTAATTTTTTACCCAAAAAGTATGCATCAGGCATGAATATTTTCTTCTCCATATACCACTCCTCTGACTTGGATCCAGGATAGGTAAACTTGGTATCTTATACTCTGGTTTCCTAGCTTAAAGTTGAGGAAAGGCCTATCGTATGACATTTTAGGCCTCTGTGTTTGTTCTTGTAAAGACCATACAAATAAAGGGACCAGTCAAGGCAGTAATGAGCTAAAACCACCAATTGGCAAATAAATTTCAGTAAGGAGTAGTCTAGAAGTTTTCAGTTGACTTAACAGGCAAAATCTACTGAGCCCCACATCTGCAAGTGTTCTTCACACTCGAGCTCCTAGGACATAGCATTTCTATTATATCCACTAGGACGGCCACTTGCTTGTACTTATAAATGGAATGCTTTGATACACTTTCATTAATATCTTATAATAATTTTATAAACCAAAGAGGTAGCTGCTTAGGGAATAGTAGAAATTCATAGGAATATTTCCATTTCATGATTTTACCATTGCTGGTGGTTCTGTCAACCTTTGTGTGTTTTACCCACCCTGAGAATATACATACAACCAACCATGAACAATAGTTTTCTTCTTTTTTTTTTTTTTTACAGGGACAGAGAGAGAGTCAGAGAGAGGGATAGATAGAGACAGACAGACAGGAACGGAGAGAGATGAGAAGGGGTGGGAGCAACCCCTCGCTGGAGCCAGCGACCTTGGATCCAAGCTGGCAAGCTTTTGCTCAAGCCAGATGGGCTCGCGCTCAAGCTGGCGAGCTCGGGGTCTCGAACCTGTGTCTTCCACATCCCAGTCCGACGCTCTACCCACTGCACCACTGCCTGGTCAGGCCAGTTTTCTTCTTCACTGAACAAAGTCAACCTAAATATAATTCATGTTTTATTTGAAGAGTAAAGAAATTTTGAATCAGTATTTCTTCTAATTTTTTTTTCTTTCAACTATAAAACAAGATAATTCTATTGCCATAGGTATCTATAGCTGTTTAACAAAAATTTACCCCCAAACTTAGCAGCTTAATACAACATACTTACTATCTCATATTTTTAAAGTTAGGAATATGGGTGCAGCTTAGCCTAGTCCTCTGCTTCAAGCTCTCTTAGAGGGGAGTAATCAAGGTGTTGGGCCACAGTCTCTTCCAAAACTGGAATAAAGATGTTGCCTGGCACTATAGTCATTGATAGGCTCAACTGGGGAAAGATCTGCTTCTAAGCTCACTCATGTGATTCTTTGCCTGATTCATTTCCTAGCGGGTTGCTGGGCTCAGAGCTCAGTTTCCTTTAGCTGAAGGCCGTCTTCATTTCCTTGCTACATTTGCCTCTCCAACATAGTAGTCTGTTTCATGAAAGCATTTAAGCCAGGAAGACAAGTGTGCCAGCAAGATGGAAGTCATAGTCTTTATACCTACTCTTGAAGGGGACATTCCATCATTTTGCTGTATTCTGTTCTTAGGTCCGTCCACAATTGGGAAAGGGATTATACAAAGGTATATATATAGCAAGAGGTGGAAATCATTAGGATACATGTCCAAAGATGCCCATCATGTGTGTAAAGCAGTTGTAACTTTTTTTTTTATGTTTAAAAGGTCTACTTGGCCAGTGAAATCTTTTTATGTGATGACGAGCCCTCTCAACACTACTTCAGAACTTTGAAAAGCACTTTTGCTTTGTAGGATCAAAACACATCTTGAATTTGCCTATCCCAAGAGATTGGAACAGCAACTCTGTAGAAACCCTGATTCATTTTAATGAATAATACTAAGATTCTGAGTATAGAAATGCATACTACTTTGTTTTTCTTTAGTACTTGTGTTAAGTTAGCCCACTTCAGTAACAAGAGCCTGAAAATACACATATTTTAAAAATATCATAAATATCGTTAATTCATTCTGATAAAGTACATTTTAGTATTATAATTTAACATATCTACTTGATTTTTTAAATACCCCATCTAGAAATAGAATTGTATCCACTATTTTAAAAATATATAATCCATAACATTTTTAATTAAATTTCAGATAACGATACTATTACTAGTACCATCCCACTAACTATGTATACCCAGGTTACATTGTTATAATTTTTCAGTCTATTGTATACTTTTCCCAGTTTGTTTATTTTTAATCAAATGGTTTTAATATTAATAATTTGGTAGTAGCTTTTAGCTGGTAATCCTGACTTGAGTTGATATTTATAAAGCGCTTAAATTAGTCTGGTAATAGTGAACAATACATGTGTCCATTAAATCATTTTAAAATACATACTGAATAATGGCATTTTTTAGGGTATATTGTACTTTGGGTTTTATTTATTTATTTTTAATCTATTGACTTTGAGAGAGAGGAAGGGAGAGAGAGAGAGAAAAACAGGAACAAATGTTCCTGTATGTGCCCTGACCAGGAATTGAACTGGCAACTTCTGTGCTTTGGGACAGTGCTCTAACCAACCAAGCTATCTGGCCAGGACACTTTGGTTTTTATTTTTTAATTGATTTTAAAGAATGAGGGAGAGAAGCATTGGTTTGTTGTTCCACTCATTCATGGATCCATTGGTTGGTTCTTGTACGTGCCCTGAGGATCAAACCTACAACTTTGGCGTATCGAAATGATGCTCTGACCAAGTGAGCTACCTGGCTAGGGCTGTTCTTTGTTGTTAAACTACAGTTTTATCCAATTTAACTTTGTCGTTCTTTAATTTTTTTAAATAAGGTATATTTGCTGTTTATTTCCCTTTGGCTGAACTAGCAAAGTTGATTTTTCCTGTTATATACTTTAGTCTCTTACTAACTTTAAATTACCACATATAAGTTTCATATGGATACATACACCAAATTATACACTTAAATTAGAATTTCATTAAAAGCTCTTAAAACCTTAATTTATATAACAAATTATATTCAGGAAATATCATAGCTAATACCCACATTACATTCATTGTTCTTCTACACTAGTGTGTGTTTTACAATTAAATAAGGAACATGGAGGGCTTATATGGTGATTATGTGGTAGTAATATATCATTTTTCTTTTTGACTAAGATTTTTCAGATTAGGCTACAAGTTATAAGTGAGGCAATTTTCTTATTCTGTTTTTGGAAATACTAGAGAGGATGTCAAGTGGTTAGACTGGGTTTTATGAGTAATAAAAAAGGAAGAATATAAATAAATATTATTTTTGCCTAACTGGTGGTGGTACAGTGGCTAGAGCGTCAACCAAGAACGCTGAGGTCCTTGGTTGGAAACCCCAAAATCACTGGCTTGAGCACGGGCTCGTCTACTTGAGTGTGGATTTGCACCTTGAATGTGGGGTCACTGGCCCAGCTTGAGCCCTGCACCCCACTCCCATCCCCATCAAGGCACATATGAGAAGCAACCAATGAACACCCAAAGTGAAGCAACTACAAGTTGATGCTTCTCATCTCTCTCCTCCCTCTCCCTTTCCTCCTCTCTCCCTAAAATTCAATTTTTAAAAAGATATCATTTTTTGAAGTTTTGTCTCAAATTTTCCTTTAACTTTTTATTATTATTATTATTAAGTTAGAGGTGGGGAGGCAGAGACAGACTCCCGCATATACCCTGACCGGGATCCACCTGGCAAGCCTTGTACCAGGTAATGCTCTGCCTGCATGGCTACTGCTCCATTGCTGGGCAACTGAGCTATTAGCACCTGAGGTGAGGCCATGGAGCCATCCTAAGTCCCCCGCCCAGGGCCAACTTTTGCTCAAACCATTTGAGCCATTGCTGCAGGAGAAGAGGAGAGATGGGGTGGGGGTGCAAAGAAGTAGATGGTCACTTCTCCTATGTGCCCTGACCAGGAATCGAACCCAGGACTTCCACACGCCAGATTGACGTTCTACCACTGAGCCACTCGGCCAGGCTCCTTTAATTAACTTATTTTGGGGAAAAATATACATGTATCTACTGGTGATAGTTTTTAATACTGGTCATTTTGTGCCCAATGCCATTTTGGCTTTTATTATAAATCCTTAGGTAAACATAGATGTTTTTTTACTCAGCATTGTTTTATTCTACATTCTCAAAGCCAATTTCAATGTCAGAAAATAATATCAAATTAATATAAAAATGCATTATAAGCAATACATATATATATTTATAGAGACAGAGAGAGAGAGGGATAGATAGGGACAGACAGGAACGGAGAGAGATGAGAAGCATCAATCATCAGTTTTTCGTTTTGCACCTTAGTTGTTCATTGATTGCTTTCTCATATGTGCCTTGACCACGGGCCTTCAGCAGACCGAGTAACCCCTTGCTCGAGCCAGTGACCTTGGACTCAAGCTGGTGAGCTTTTGCTCAAACCAGATGAGCCTGCGCTCAAGCTGGCGACCTCAGGGTCTCGAACCTGGGCCCCTCCGCATCCCAGTTCGATGCTCTATCCACTGCGCCACCACCTGGTCAGGCTATAAGCAATATTAACATTAGAAAACTTAAGATACAAGCATCATACATGTTGTACTTTAAGACTTTTTCGTAAAAGTATTATGTGCTTCCTGTAAACCTCCTTTTCTAATAAACCTAGCGTGAATTTTAGCTAGAGTATATAGTGAGTGAGAATCAAGAATGCAAAATTCTATTAACCTATTCACAGAAAAAATTGGAAGGAGATAAAGGAGTGGTTGTATATCTGAATTCCGGAACTGTGTTATTCTTTTTTCTGCTTGTTTGTATTTTGTCAAATTTTCTATAATGAGTATGTCTTGCTTTTAGAATGGGAAAATTTTATGATTTAAATTTTAATAATAAATTTAATATTTAATTATGATTTAAAGTTTAGTATTATTTTAAATATTATTTAAAATATTATGATCTTAAAAAGCTAAATACATGTGCCTGACCAGGGGGTGGTGCAGTGGATACAGCATCGGACTGGGATGCGGAAGACCCAGGTTCGAGACCCCGAGGTCACCAGCTTGAGCGCGGGTCCATCTGGCTTGAGCAAAAAGCTCGCGAGCTTGGACCCAAGGTCGCTGGCTCCAGCAAGGGGTGGCTCACTCTGCTGAAGGCCCGCAGTCAAGGCACATGTGAGAAAGCAATCAATGAACAACTATGGTGTCTCAATGGCAACAAAAAACTAATGATTGATGCTTCTCATTTCTCTCTGTTCCTGTCTATCCCTACCTATCCCTCTCTCTGACTTTCTCTCTGTCCCTGTAAAAAAAAAACCAAAAAAAATGTTTTTTTGTTTTTGTTTATATAATGAAAGTATATTAATACAGCATTTATATAAGATTTCTTATATAGCAGCCTTGCCTAATATACAGGATTGGGGCAAACGTAGGTTTACAGTTGTTTGTATGGAAAATAATACAATAAATAATAATACAAGAATAAACTCTGTGTTTCCCATATTTACAACTATAAATCTGCTTTTGCTCCACCCTATATACTCAAACTAAGATGATTAGCGTGACTTTTTAAGAACTCATCTATATATAACATTCATAAAAATCATCTTTAAATCCATTATTAGGTTAACTACTGTATGTGTTCATTTGTATTGTGTGCTTTTTTAAAATCTAGATGAGAAATATTCGATTGTCTGACTTCACTGAATCCTTGAAAAAGATAAAACGCAGCGTGAGCCCTCAAACCTTAGAAGCGTATATACGTTGGAACAAGGACTTTGGAGACACCACTGTTTAAGCAAACACCTTGTAAGACCGCCAGACATTTTACTTACCAAGAGAGAAACAAACCACCTTCAGTGAATAGTTATCAGCTACAGAAACTCAGCCAAGTTTACAGGACTTTTCTGAGTCTTATAATTATTTGTGCATCCCAGAAGATAAACCATAAAACAAATTTAAATAAAATATACAAATAAATGGAATATTTTGTTTAAGGCCTTCTCGCTTTGATGGTCCTGGTTATCCCTGTGGACAATGTAAGTCAGAGAGCACAACACTGATTCTGCTCTTCTTTACTAATATAATCAGAATGTAAATAATTTGTATATTGTGTTGCGATGAAAGTATTCCAGAGACAGTAAATGATGGAAGACACAAGAGCTGTTGGTTGTCTTTTGACGTCATTTTATAAAATAATAATTTTTCCTATTTTCCTCTCCTACTGTTGTCTTTACTCTGGGTTATTGGAACGCCAAACATTAAATGTCTTTTTTTCTTTTTCCTAATTGTGTGCCAAATGAAACTCTTTCTGTGAAACAGAAATAGGAACAAGGATTTTGAAGCCTTCTTTTATTTTGAAAGCTTTTTCTTTATAAATCTATAGACATTAAACAAACTTGTTCTTTTTACTTTTTATTTTTCTATTACCTTTATACCATGCAATTTAGAAAGCAAGATAGCAACAAAACAAGTCTAGTGTAATAGAAATTTGGAGGTTTTGAGTAACATGTATATCAATCTTCATGTGACCACAGTATTTTTTTTCTAATATATTTGTGAGAAATCTACTGTACACTGGTAACTTATTCCTAATGGAAATTATGTTGTGCTAGAATTATTCTAATTTTTAAGAAAGCCAATTTTAACAGCTGTAAAAGTGGTTCCTATGTAAGAGAAGGGAAGTACTAGGAGTGAAGACCTTTTTAATTTATTGCCTATTACTTTCTTACTGTTTACAGGATAAAAATAAGCCAGTGGACCTACCATCTTTTATTCTTAGTAATTATTAATCCCTTCAATGAAACTCTAAAAAATTACTGAATTTTTATAAATTGTGCATACATTTTATAGTTTTCTTGTGCTCACTTTGTTAACAAGATGTAGTCAGTTAATCTGTCTTTCGTTCCCCCAAAATGTACAGTAATTCTGTTTGTTTGTATAAGTATGCCTGAACTTTTATTATAGAAATGTCATTGTAGGAAGTAGAGACTCATATCATGGCCTTTTAAATATTGTAATAAAGGCAAATGGACATTTGCCCTTAGTTTACTGGTTAAAAGTTTGTTTACAGAAATTGACTTTGGTGCTTTTATGTAAAATGTTATGGTTAGAAAAGATAGTTTTATAGTAGGAACAAATAATTTTCAGTTAGGAAAAATATCTTTGGTTTTGAGAGAACACATTAAAGTTAAAGCCCTGCACCTAATAGATTAGGATTTTATAATGAATACCTACATTCTTCTTAATTTTACTTTTGCTCTGGTTGAAGATTTATCTAAATATAGATGTATGGTTTCTTAACATCCTGTGGGGTTTGTAGATGTAACTGAAATCAAGTCTCTTCTAATCATGACTTTTTAAAAATTTATTGATTTTAGAGAAGAGGAGTGGGGGCGAGAGAGAGAAACATCAATTTGTTGTTCACCCATTCATGCAGTCCTTTGTTGATTCTTCTATGTGTCTTGACTGGGGATCAAACCCACAACCTTGGCATATTGGGATGATGCTCTAATCAACTGAGCTACCTGGCCAGAACCTAGTCATGACTTTTGAACTCTTTGGATAGTAAAAATTAGGGTTTAGATAAACAGAAAATAAACCTTTTAAGCCAGATCCGTGTATATTTTAGGTCATGACTAGTATCTTTTTAAGGTCTCAAACATTAAAGCATCAATTATAAAATACTAATAATTAAAGATGATGAAATATATGTGACAACAAGAATTAAATATCCCAAATTAAAACATTTTCAATAAAGGTCAAAATTTCATTTTGTATTTTCATTTAGTAAATGATTAACAACCTTGCAGGCAGGCGGCTCAGGAAA
This sequence comes from Rhynchonycteris naso, assembly GCA_037038555.1. NCBI lineage: Eukaryota > Metazoa > Chordata > Mammalia > Chiroptera > Emballonuridae > Rhynchonycteris > Rhynchonycteris naso. The sequence goes on along the minus strand of CM072998.1, from coordinate 201,691,996 downwards.
TGGTTGCTATTTAGGCCCATTCTTAGGCTAGCATCTCCTAGCTCCTTGCTGGAACTGGAGAGGGACACTTTCCCAGGTGGCCAGACAGGGTCTTGCTAGGTAAACATATAGTAGACAGTTAGATAGACATGAGCCCGGCAAGGATGACAGGTCAGTTGTGTTCAGCTCCAGGCCCAGAGAAGCAGCAAAACCAGACAAGCAACACCATGACTGCCTTCAGGACCAGCTCATTGATTAATGACCCCCAACCCCCTGTTTTGCCACCAGCCAATCAATAAAGACCACAACCTTGAAAGGATACACCTGGAAAGCTGAGGAATTATTTTATTGGGATTTTCCCCTGAGACCTCCAGTTAATACCCTCAAGATGGAGGACCCATTTGGGCTCTCTATGGAGCATTCCCCGCCTTTCCCCACTTCCTTCCCCAGGTGTGTTTTTTTGCCTCTCCTAAGCTTTAAAGGCCCTTCTTTTGCCTCTGTAACTTGTCTCCTGACCCCATTTCTTCTACAGTTTACTCCTCTACTGTGACTTTCTAATAAACTCTCAAAAACAAAAAAAGAAAAGGATTAACATTATTGATGCTTGGATAACTTGATTAATCATACATATTAAAAGTCTATGAAGTTCAAGGTCAATTTTAAAAATATCTTCATAATTCTTAAATCTGCAATTTAATGTAGCTATGTTTATTGGGAAAGTTTTTAAATAAAGATTTCAAATATTAAAATAGGTAAAAGTCAAGGTAATATTATTATAAACATCGAGTCAGATGTATGAATATCCATCAGTGTATAGCTAGCTATGCGGTAATTTACTTTCCTGATCAAGTCTGTAGTTGAGCATAGTGCTAAAGAACTGGTTAATATGACTTACTATGACAAGTTTTATTTTAAGTTGTACTTCTTTCATAGAAGGGCCATGAAAATAGGATAATAATAATAGTACGAGGTATACGGAGTTGGTTTGGTCTTTTTCAACATAGAAGTTGCTGAGGTTTTTCAAATTAATATTAGACTTAGATTGTAACATTTTAGATTTTGCATTGAGTTCTGTGTCAGATTACTTTCTAAAAGACAATACTTGATCATTAAATTTTAGTGTGTTCTTCATGTTAATATGGCAGAGTTTGTAAACTAAATTGAAACTTATTGCTGTACTGGACTCTTAAGCAAAGGGAAAGATCCAAAACTTTCTTTCAAGGCATCTTAAAAATAAAGGCTAAGATAATTTGCCTATTGAAGTGACCAGATTTCTGACTTGCAAATATGCTTTGTGCTTGGGAAGAACAGGAGGAAAAGCAAATGCTAGAATTCTAATTGAAGGAAATATACAGTATTTGTTTATAATGTAAAATTCTATTTTGTACAAAAATTAATTCTCTTGGTAGAATGAATCTTTTACAGTTTGTTTTTGGACTCTGAGTCAAAGGATTTTCCTTTAAGCACCTGTCTCAATTTTAACCTGGTCTTTTGTACTTTTGTTCACAAGAAATGGATTAAAAGATTCAGTTGCATAAAAGTGGGGTTTTATCCTAATGGACTGGAAATAAATGATAAACTTTGTTTTGCCTTTAATTTTTTTATTTGAAACTTTTTGAGATTTCAGAGGTTGCAGTCTGGCTTGTATTATACTAATTCTCTTGCCAACAGCAATTATAGACTGAATAAAATATAAAAACAATCAGAAGACTGTAGAGAGCAATCAAACACGAAGCAACTGCACAATCTAATATACTAGAAGAGATCCACATTACCTACCTTTTACCTGGAGGGAAATTTCCATTTTGTACAGTGTGCTTGGAAATAGAATTTAAACAAAATGTGACAGTCTTGCTTGGCTGAGAAGTCATTTGGAGTTTCTAGAACAGCGGAAGTTAAGGAAGCCTTGGAAAGGAGAAAGCTTTAAATATGTAAGCCCCCAAATCTGCTTACAAATTCCTTTCAAACTGTACCTGTGTTCAGTGTGATATTCAGAGGAACCCAACAGAGAGCAGTAGTTGAAGTCTAAGGAACAGAGTGGAGGTAGAAACTTGTAGGGTAATAAAGAGTTTGAAATTCAAATTCCACCAAGAAGAATTTACACTTCAGGATTCTCGGTGAAACCAAAAGGGCTATGCCTTAGAAGGAAGGGTAACATCCTAGAACTAAGGACTGTATGTTAGGATTGTAGGCAAAATGGAAAGACACTAACAAAGCTCAAAATCAAGTTTTTACAGCATTTAGGTTATCCATCACTAATTTAACATATAACCAGAACAAAACACATTTTTTGGAAGAAAATAGAATCCAGAGTCTTCACGATATATCAGACACAAAGTCCAGTACACAATAAACAATTTCTGAAAATACAAAGACAATTATATGAACCATAATCAAAATATAGAAGCCGAAGTACAGGTGACCCATATGTTGGAATTAACAGAAATTATTTTAAAATAAGCTTTAAAATATGTTAAAGAATATACAGAGGGCAAAAGGTGAGAGATGAACTGATTGGGATTCTCAGCAAAGAAACAAACTAAAAACTAAAGTCTGGTGGTGAAAAATAAAAATCTGAAATGAAACATAGTATCTGAAAAGAATTTTCACTGGAAGGGCTTAACAGTAAACTGGACACAGCAGAATTAAGACAACTGAAAGAGTCAATGCAATGATCAAACTGAAGCACAAAGGGAAAGAAAAGAATAAATAGAGATTTGAGACCTGAGGAATAATATCAGTCTGACGAACCTATAATTTGGGTCCAGAAGGAGAGAAAAGGAAGAGAATAAGAAATATTTGAAACAGTAATGCCTGAAAATTTACCAATAATGTTGAAAGACATCGACTTACAGACTTAAGAAGTCCCATGATCCCCAAGCAGAATAAAGACAACATAGATCGCATCTGGGTACATCTTATTGAAAAAATGATGATGATAATAAAAGCAGCCAGGGAAGGGAAATGACATTACATTCAAATAGGAAAAAGTGGTGGCTAACTTCATCAGAAATAACAAAATCCAGGAAATGATGGAATGACATCTTTAAAGTGTAATAATTAAAAATTAACCTAATATTTTATATCTAGCTAAAATATGAAGACAAAGTAAAACCTGTTCCAAATAAATAAAAACCAAGAATATGTTGTTAGCAGACTGACATAGTAAACGCTTTAAGAAATTCTGCAGTTGATGGAAAATGATCCTTAATGGAAACCTATGTCTTTAGAAAGGAATTAAGAACTTTGGAAATATGTCAATAAATACAAAAGATCATTTCTTAATTTCTCTAAATTCTACTGACTTTTAAAAATGTACATTTTTTGATGTTTGTGTATAAAAGTAAAATAGCTCTGTTTCTCAACCTTTTTATACTTGAAGACTGGTGAAAATAGAATTATTTGGGGGACTGCTTAGGCAGAAATCACCCCGAGCATAAGCGAACTCGACTAAGATCATTGGGTCTATAATTTTCACACATCAGGGTGGTGAACACTTTCACTGACTGGCTTGCAATTTCTAGCAGACCAGTCCGCACCCAGTGGTTGTAAATCAGAGTAGAGAACAAAATAGCACAAAGTACACAAAAAAGCAATAAATAGAATTATATTGAAGTATAGTTATTGCCTGGCCTGTGGTGGCGCAGTGGATAGATCGTGGACCTGAAACACTGAGGTTGTTGGTTCGAAAGCCTGGGCTAGCCTAGTCAAAGGCACATATGACATGCAATCAATGAGCCTAAAATGAAGCAACTGAGTTGATACTTCTCGCTCCCTTCTTCCCCCACCTATGTAAAATCAATAAATAAAATATTTATAAAAGGTGATTATTATTTTGTATACAAAGTAGTATACTCTTTAGGTAAGCTAGACTGATGAGTTAAGGATGCCTCTTACAATCTCTCACCCAGCTAAGGGGAAAAGATATGGGACAAAGTCCAACAGAAACCAAGCACCAGCTTCCAAGCATTCTCTCCCAGTGGAATTAGACAGGATGTACTTAATTCCTCCAACTTCAACTTAAGACAACGTGTGAAAGGGATAGGTCATATTAGGCAACAGTGATCCACTCATCAGTTAGGGAATGGTGGGAACTTACCCCTACATCCTAGTAACCAGATGCGAGTCAAAAGCCAACTTTACAAACAAGACTTTCAAAGGATAGCAGTCTTAGGCCTGGTATATTAACTCTTCAAAGTAGTTCCAAACAGGGTCATAAAGGGGAAAATAGACATAGGATGGCTCAAAGTGGGAAGTTAGTGACAAAGTGGGGCAAGGAGGGTGTATCCAATGACGGCCAGCTTGTTATAGGGTGTTAGGGAGGAAGTTAGTCACATGGTGAGCAGCGGCAACCTGGAATGAGGAATAAGCACTCAAGCATAAAGAGGAGAGTGTCAGTGTGGAGTAAAGATGTCAGATTGGTTAGATACAGGGTACCTGATCAAATAAGTAGATATATTAACATAGTAGACCACATTTCTCACTGTCAGAGGAAGTAATTATGAATACAGAAAGGTTATTAATACAAGGGTTATGAATACAGAAAGGGCAAAAACTAGAATTCAACCTGTGGGTTGAATTGGATTTAAGAGTATGAATCTATGGCCCTGGCAGGATAGCTCAGTAGATAAAGCATCAACGTAGTGCACCTGAGGTCACCAGTTCTACCTCTGGGCACACTGGAGAAGAAATTGATGAGCACACAACTAAATGGAACTAAGTAAAACGAGTTGATGCTTCTCAAGTCAATGGAAAAAATATGTTTTTAAGTATGAATTCATGATTTAAGACAAATATGTAGATTTATGTGAATGTACATATGTGTGTATGTATCCATATACATAAATTCCCTAGTTCTCAACATTGAGAGGCCTGAGAGCAATTACATCCTCAAAAACAATGAGCACCAAAGAACCCACCCATGTGTTGCCTTCCAAATTCTTCATATAGTCTGCTAAAGCTGCCACATTTTCAGATGTTTTTTTTAAAGACTTTGTTTATTGATTTTAGAGAGAGGAGAGAGAGAAGGAGGAGGAGGAGTGGGAAGCATCAACTCATAGTTGCCTCTCATGTGTGCCTTCACCGGCAAGCCCAGGATTTTGATGACCTCAGTATTCCAATTCTACACTTTATGCACTGTACCACCACAGGTCAGGCTTGGGCGTTTTTTGTTTTTTGGTTTTTTACAGGGACAGAGAGACAGAGAGAGGGATAGATAGGGACAGACAGACAGGAACGGAGAGAGGTGAGAAGCATCAATCATTAGTTTTTCGTCACTGTCGCAATACCTTAGTTGTTCATTGATTGCTTTCTCACATGTGCCTTGACGGCAGACCTTTAACAGACCGAGCAACCCCTTGCTGGAGCCAGCAACCCTGGGTCCAAGCTGGCGAGCTTTTGCTCAAGCTGGCGAGCTTAGGGTCTCAAACCTGGGTCTTCTGCATCCCAGTCCGACGCTCTATCCACTTCGCCACTGCCTGGTCAGGCCAGGCTTGCGTGTTCTTAGAGCAGCACCTCACTTCTTGGTATCAAAATCTTAGTCTACTTGGGCTGCCCTAATAAAAATACCATAGACTCGTGGCTTAAACAACAAAACTTATTTTCACATTTATGAAGGGTGGGCAAATCCAAGATAAAGGTGCTGGCCTATTTAGATTCTGATGAGAGTTCTTACTGGCTTGTCAACAGCTACCTTCTCTCCTCTCTGTGTCCTCATGTGGCAGAGAGACAGCAAGTTCGCTGGTGTCTCTTATAAGGGCACTATTCCCACCAAAAGAGGCTCATCCTCAAGACCTTATCAAACCCTAATTATATCCCAAAGATCCCATGTCAAAATACAATCACATTAGGATGTGGGGCTTCAACATGTGAATATTAGTTAGACACAAAATTTCAGTACATGACACCCATTAAAGGAAGCAGGGTTCCTTTGTGAAATGGCCAATTCCAAAGTTGGGGCAGAGAATGTACAGTAGTGGGCAAAAGTAGGTTTACAGTTGTGAATATATGAAAACAGTTAATCATTGTATTCTTTTCATATGAACAACTGTGAACTACTTTAGCTCACTTCTGTACATGATAAACCTAGAATATCTTGTGCCAGAAAAGAAGAAAGTGCTCAAAGACTGGTGAGACTGAATCATTCATTGATTGGAGTTTCTCCCACTGGACAAATTTGAACATCAAAATAAGTAATTATAGTACTGGATTATAAACCATCAGGTAAAATAAGCCATGAACCAATGTGGCTATATATATATACGTATATGTTTGTGTGTGTGTATACATACATACACAAATATACAATTTATGTATAATATACATATATAATTTATGTAGTATATATTTATATATACACAATAAATACAAGAACAAACTGATGAAGATATTTTTTTTTTGTAACAGAGAGAGAGGGGGACAGATGGGTAGAAATGAGAAACATCGATTCTTTCTTGCTGCACCTTAGTTGTTCATTGATTGCTTTCTCATAAGTGCCTTGGCATGAGGGGTAGGGTAGGGGTACTACAGCAGAGCTAGTGACCCCTCAAGATGGCTTGAGCCAGCAACCCAGGGCTCACGCCAGCAACCTTGGGGTCATGTCTATGATCCCACGCTCAAGCAATCTGTGCTCAAGCTGTTGAACCTGTGCTCAAGTTGGATGAGCCCACACTCAAGCTGGCGACCTCAGGGTTCTGAACCTGGGTCCTCTCTGTCCCAGTCCGAAGCTCTTTCCATTGTGCCAGGGCCTGCTCAGGCAAGTGAGATATTTTTACATGGTTTCAAAGTGGATCCCCACCAAATATTAATTAGAAAGGGGGAGCTTTCTTATAGTGGGAAAACCTGGCAGATGCCACCTCAATCTTATGATGAAAGTTATTACTGGGCTAAATTTCACATAATAGGGTCAATGAGAAAAACGCAGTCTCACCTCAGAAATATTTCTGTCAAAGACGTATAACCTGAGTTTACACCAGGAACATTTTAAAATATTGCTGGCATGTAATTTTCAAAAGCGGTAAGCTCACGAAAATGAGGTAAAAATGGTCCATACTGAAGAGATTAAACGGAATGACAACTATTGCTTCCGATTCTACCTCTCCACCCCAGTCCTTGAGAGTAAAGTGACCAACTTTTTTATAATGAAAAGGACAAAAATAAATTGAAGAAAACAATATCGTAAATAAAATATTTTATTCATTGCAACAATACACTATAATATGATAAATACATAAAAACATTTGTAGTACTTTATGTTGCAATTATGCTTACATGCCTATTAATTTTTAACAATAATTATAAAAAAAAGTACTAATTTAGATGCAAATACATCACATCACACGCAATTGATCGACTCTGCATCAATCGAATACGGACATTCATAGATTAGTCTTCCAACATCAAAAAGTAGGACATGTAGGAGGACATTTTTTGAGAAAGGTCAGAACTTACAAAAGAAGGTCTGTCCTCCCTAGAGGAGAATGACTGGTCACCTTATTAATAGGCTCAGGAGCCAGAGCCTTCGCGTCTATAGGACCAAAGGGCAGTCAGGGATGGGGGGCGGGATCAGGAGGCCAGGGCACGAACTTCCGTCACCGCGTCGCTTACAGCCAATCGGCCTCTGACGCTCCACCCCTTCCGCTCTAGGGAAAAAGCAGCTGGCAGAGCGTCTTCCGGCGGGGGCTGTGCCGCTCCTTATCATGGTGAGTTGGCTGGGGGTGTGCGGGTTTCAGTTGTAGATAATTCCTCTTACCTTCTCTCCCCCCAAAGCGGCCTTGGAATACCTCAGCTGCGCGGAGGCGGGGTCGTCGGAGTTTTGCTCCGGGGCTGGGAGAAGCCAGCCCGAAGGGTTTCCTCCACAGCTCTGAGTCCCCCTCGCTCTCTCACCTTGTTCCTTTTCCGCTGGGGGTACCGGGCCGCTGCAGGCCGAGCTGTCAGGCGCGTTGATGGCTTCTCTTTGCCGAGATTTCCTTCGTGTGGAAATAAGTCTTTCCCGGAGTCAGCGACTGCCACACTAGCAGAAGAACTGAAAATAAATGCACAGCGACAACGACCATGATAGTGGTGTGATGTTAACAGTAAAGTTAACACCGGCATAAATAAAGAAGGCTACGTTACAAGTTAAGGTATTAAGGCAGACACCCCGCTCTGCAGCTTGGCTTTACTGAGGGCCGGGCAGCCTCATTAGGCAGCAACTCTCAGAAGGCCGGTGACTGGAGAAAGTCTAAGTGTGGGTAGAGCATCTTATGGCAGCTTTTTCCTGTGATTATGATCCTAGTGTACCCTATGGCTTGGGATATCTGGTATTTCTAAATTAGGGGAATTACTCATGATATGCTTGTATAAATCAAGTCTTTAGTTCTCTGAATTTTATCTAAAGATAAGCAGTCGATTGTCCTTTCAGGGTCAGAAAAGGTACAAATCATTTTATCAAAAAAGTTAATGGGTCGCCTACATGTGAGAAAAAGACCACATTCCTATCCCTAATCCATCGTCACTATTACATTTTTCCCTTGAATGGATGTGGCGGAAAGAAATGGTTGTGGCTATTCACATACTCTATCTCCTGTAAGTTTTCTGCAATCCCTCCTTACACACAGAAAGTGGGTAAAAGTTTACCTTTCTAAGCTAACCAGATAACCTCCAGTTACACTTTTCAAAACATTCACTGTTGTGGCCAGATTTCGAGTTTAAAATTTTGACTGTTCCACTCCCTTGCTTAAAGTTCATAATATTTTCCTTTAGCTCTGAAGATAATGTTTAGCATGGCCCACAGAGCCATCTGTAGTAAAGTTTCTTACCTTTACAGCTTCTTTTTGCACATTCATACATCCGTATTCCCCCCACTTTAAACAGTTTGTAGATCTCTAAGAATTAGGCCTTTGGACCTAATTTATACATGCTGTTCTATCTGCCAGCGACCTCCCTCTCCTATCCCCCATCCTTATCAATATACTATAACCCTTACATGTTCTTTAGTCTCTTTCATGAGCCTTTCTGCCGTGTGTCAAGATCCTGTGAAGTGCCTGCTTAATGCTTCCACAATAACTTGGGGCTTTATACTAATAACATAGCCCTTACCAGACTGTTAAAATTGGGTATTTACTTCTTTCTCACTTCCTAAATTGTAAGCTCTATGTATTCACTCTGTTATTCCCAGAGCCTTGTACAATGCCAGAGGAGGTTTTCAATAAATACTTGTTTTATAAAACACTGAATAAATAACTATGACACTAAAGTTTTATGCTTGAAACAAAACTATATGGAAATAGGAGCTTTTAAGGTTTATTTTAAAGTTTTGGGGGAGAAAGATTTTTATGATTCCCACAGTATGATTTAAAAACGTGTGTGGGCAAAGCACAGTTCTCTTAGAAAATGGAAAGGACGTATAACCCTTCTCATTAGTGAAGTTACTAAAAAATTGAGATGAAAGCTATCCCATAGTGAAGTACACAGCATAAAAAGGCACTGTGGTTTGGAATAATATAGGAAGGCTTCATGTAGGAAGTGAAACATTCACTAAGTACTTTCTGCTTTACTCTAATACTCTTAATCTACTATTGATTACTCATTTGATCAGGAAACAGGTCATGCAACTTGCTAAGTGTTATACGACTATAATAGCTTGTGTTAAGACAAGTTGTGCCTTTTCACTCTTGAGCAGTGTTTTTCAACCGCGGGTCCGGAAAAGAGTTAACCACCCTGATGTTGTATGAAGATTATAGACCCAATGATCTTAGTCAAATTCACTTATGCTCAGGGTAATTATCACTTATCCGGGTGTACATTAGTGATAATACTATTGAGGTTGTCTCAGATATCTGAAACTTGTAGGCTCCTTCAAACAACCTTTTGCACCATGCAGAGCATTTGCAATTCATGTGCAATAGTAAAAAAGCATTCAGACAAACATATGTAGTATTCAACACATCCATCATACATGTGGAGTTCGGAAATCAAGCACCAGCTTGTACCATGTTACACTTTTAGGCATAGTAAGATATAACTTTTTGTTATGTGTTTCCATTTCCAGTTGGCTAGGTTTACTGGTCCCCAAGTTTGAAAAGGTTGAAAACACTGCTCTAGAGTGGTATAATCATCAGACACAGGTACACCAGCCTAGTTGGAGTTGAGGATTCCTATCTGAAGCAAGAGATAATACTGCAAAGAAACTGAGACTAAACCATTGAAAGCTTTGATTTCCAGATTGTAAAATTTGGAGTTTATCCTGATGATAGGAATGGAGAGCCAATAATATAATTTTGGAAGCAGTAACATGAATGTTAGGATATTTGTTTATTTTCAGTATCAGATTGGCTTTAGAAATGCCTCCCCCCCCCCCCCGACCTTTTAGAAACCTCTTATTGCCTTAACTTAAAACTTTAAGTAATGAAAAATTGAAGGTGGGGTGAAGTTAGAAGATTCCCAATGAAAACAGTAGTAAGCAGAATTATCTTTGGGACCAAAATAACCTACACATAGTTCTTTAAAAACAGAGTACACTGATTAACATGAGCATTTGTTACCATTTCAAAGGAAAATGGTATAGTTTCTTTTCAGCTGAATTGACTTAGAGCTTTAGGGTTGCACACATACACTGGCCCTTATTTGGATACCAAAATTAGTAATACTTTTTCTGATATTTTTTAAAGTTTATTTTACTGATTTGAGAGAGAGCCACGAACATACATCTGTTCCTGTATGTGCCCTGACTAACCAGTGATCAACCGCGCAACCTCTGCGCTTTGGGACAATGCTCTAACCAATCGAGCTATTTGGCCAGGGGTTTTCTGATTATTTTGACATTTTAAAGTATTTTTTTATTATGGAAAATTTCAAAAATATATACAAGTAGAGAAAATATAATGTCACCATGTAGCTATTACTTGGCCTTAGTGATCAACATTCTGCTATTTTTCTTATGCCAGATTTCTGATGCTCAGCCTTATTTTCTCCCTTTCTGGGTCTCAACATACTGTAACCAATGACATGTCTAAGCTTTGAAGAAATAAGCTATACCTTTCTATAACTACTGAAATTTTCCTAGATGCTAATTGTAGGGAAATTATGCCTCTGCTTGAATTGGATCTGAAAGTTTTTCACATTTTTTTAAAAAAATTGATTTGTTGTTCAACCTATCCAGACATTCACTGGTTCTCTTGTAGGTGCCCCAACTGGGAATTGAACCTGCAACCCTAGCGCGTGGGGACAACGCTCCAACCAACTGAGAGTTTTCACATTTTTAATCTAACACCCAGTTCCACTGCTTTCTGTGTAGCTCCAAAAGTTTGAGTCAAATTGAGCAACATAAGTGAGGTAGAGATTTAGTATGATTATTATGGTGATTGTGACCTTTACCAGCTAGGAAAATACTTTGTTAAAACCCAAATATGCCACTTAGTAATAAAATTATGTGTGACCATTGAAAATTATGAAGGATTTTTTTCCCCTAGAGACAATTACTTTGCTTATGATTTTTTTTTTTTTCACAGTTTATCTTTCCAGGGTTTTTGTTTATTTTTAGGGTATTTCCAATGTGAAAGTATATACTAAAATTGATCAATTTTTTCCCCTAGCTTCTTGGTTTTATGTCCTATTAAGAATAGTCTCCCAACTCTAAGATTATAAATTATACATATGTAGTTTCTTGAATTCTATAGTTTTTTAATTCTAAAATAAAAAATTAGAGCAAGGAGTATAGTAAGGATCCAATTTTACCTTTTTCAAGCACCATTTATTGAATAACTCATATTTTCTCCTACTGATGTTGGATACTGCCATAATCATAAGCTAATTCTCCATATGTGCTTGATCTCTCCTTGATGCTAAAGGTTTTCCACATGGTTTCCTGCTCTTCACTAGTAAAGCCTACCCTAGTCACCACTCAGGCTCTTCTCTCAGTGGTAATGCTACTGTCAGACCCTTGATCTGCTAGCTCTATACCCTAGCCCTTGTCCTAGCAGGAGCCACAGGTGTCAGTACTCTAAATGTGTAAGAGACTAACTACCTCAGAGGCTTTACTATATACTCATTATGAAAACTGTCACATATTAAGCTGTGCTCAGGTAAATTGTAATATTTTCTTATCATTACAGCTATTTAACAATTCTTTTCCTTTTCTGGTTCAAAATTGCCTTATCCATTTAAAAATGAAGTGCAGTCTGGAGCTGAAATGGTTTGAACTTCTGCTCAGCCATTTACTATCATTGTGCCCTTGGAAAACTTAGCAAAAATTACTTTTACCTCATAGGATAATTGTGAGAGTTAAATAGATAAATATATGCAAAGTGTCTAGAATAAGTGTTTAACATGTGTTGAGCCTTTATTAATAAATGTTAGTCATTATTATTATACTACATCACAGGAACTGTGAACAATACATACTTAGATACTGATTTGTACATTTTAATATTTTTTAAAGGGGACAATTCATCTCTTTCGAAAACCACAAAGATCTTTCTTTGGCAAGTTATTACAGGAATTTAGACTTGTAGCAGCTGACCGAAGGGTAAGTTATTTTTATTCCTTAACCTGACTTTTATTACTGCACAGACATGACATTGAAAAAAAGGTAATTTTTTTTCCTTTTAATTGAATTTATTGGGGTGATACTGGTTAACGAAATTGAACAGGTTTCAGGTAAACAATTCTGCGACACATCATCTGTACGCTGTATGTATTGTATATGACCCTGAATCAAGTCTTTGTTCATCACCATTTATCCCCCTATACCCTCTTTCACCTACTCTCTCTCTTCCTCCCCCAGCAATCTCCACACTGTTGTCTGTGTCTGTGAGTTTTTTTCTTTTTTTCTGAAAAGAAGGTAATTTTTTTTTAAACTAGAGAAAGACAAAAATGAGGAGCATCAACTCATAGTTGCATCACTTTAATTATTCATTGATTGCTTCTCATACGTGCTTTGATGGTGTGGGGTAGGTGTGCTCCAGATGAGCCAGTGACCCTTTGCTCAAACCAGAGACCTTGAGCTGCAAACCAGTGACCCCACTCTCAGGCTAGCAACCTCATGCTCAAGCTGGTAAGCCCACGCTCAAGCTGGATGAGCCTGTACTCAAGCTGGATGAGCCCACACTCAAGCTGGTAACCTTAGGGTTTCGAATGTGGGTCCTCAGCGTCCTGGGTTGATGCTCTATCCACTGTGCCACGACCAGTCAGACTGGAAAAAGGTAATTTTTAAGGCAAATAGAAATGACTTGGAATACCACCACACTGTTTTCATTTTTTTATGTTGGATAAGTAATTTTTTTATTGTACACTTTTTGTACTATAGCACATAGTTTTGCTGGGGAAGAAGCTAGGCCTCATTTAGTTTTTATTCAAACTTTAAAAAATCTTAAAGAGAAATTATTTTGTGACTGCCTTATGTTAGTAATTTTTCTTAAATTATTTTTATTTATTCATTCATTTTAGAGGAAAGGGAGAGAGAGAGAGAGAAACAGAGGGGGGGGGAGCAGGAAGCTTCAACTCCCATATGTGCCTTGACCGGGCAAGCCCAGGGTTTTGAACCGGCAACCTCAGCATTCCAGGTCAACGCTTTACCCACTGCGCCACCACAGGTCAGGCCTATGTTAGTAATTTTTAAAAAATAAATGGATGTAGCGCTGGCCATATAGTTCAGAGCATCATCCCAAGGCACAGAGGTTGCTGGTTCCATCCCTGGTCAGGGCACATATAGGAACAACATGATGTTCCTGTCTCTTTCTCTCCCATTTCCTCTTTCACTGAAATCAATCAATCAATATTTTTTTAATTAAAAAAAAAAACACTTCTCTTGATCTCTTCTTCCTTTATTTTTAAAATGCCCTTTCTCCTTTCTTTAATTCCTGCTATTTTTAAGGTGTTTCTCAGGTCCTCACCCCTGTGAACTTCTAAATGGTAATCTTTCCCTCTTAAGACTCATTTGTTAAATAACTAACTATTGCCTTTTGGGGGTAGTGGGGGAAGTAACTTTATTTTGATAAAATTTCAAAATTACAAGATTAGTATACGGAACTCCCTTATGTTCTATACTCAGATTCACCAGTTGCTTACATTTTTGAGCCATTTGCGTTATCATTGTCTCTATGTACACTTTTTAATGGAGACAAAGTGTTTTTAAGCTTACCAGAATTTACTTTATTTGAGTGATTCCCCTTCTAGAATTATTCTTTAATATATATATAAAATAATAATAACTTGGTTGATGATAATTTGATAATTTTGGTAAATTTAGAAAATGTGACACTGACTTTTTGAAGGAAGTTGTGCTTATTCCTTTGAATATTAAAAGTATGAATTATAGCAGCTTGAACAGATTCAGTGAAGTTTATCAGTACTGTGCAAGTAAGAATTATTTTCTTTTTTGTAGTCCTGGAAGATACTGCTCTTTGGTGCAATAAACTTAACATGTACTGGCTTTCTGCTTATGTGGTGCAGTTCCACTAACAGTATAGGTATGTCACCATTCTTATTTTTATTGTGTTAATTATTAGTTTCACTTTTGTTATTCTGATTTTAAATAAAGGTATGGTTTCTTTTATCACAAATATATTATTCTTAAATATAACTCAAAAGATTCAAATGAGAAAATCTATTTAAAAAGTGTCTTAAAGCTTGGCTTAATTGTTAGGTGTTATTTTTCTGAATTAGCTATTCTTTTCTAAATTTTTAAATCTATTTGTAAAACTGAGATTCCTTTTTAATGTGATATATTAATATTTCAGTTTATAAATGGAATTTTGAGATTTTAAAAGGCTGGAATAGCAATACTTATGTCTGAAAAAAAGTACTTTAAAGCAAAGGGTATATAGTAGGATACACAGAAGGACATTACATAATGATAAAGGAAGCAATCCAACAAGAGGATATAATCCTTCTAAACATTTATACACCCAACATAGATGCACCTAAATATGTAAAGCAAATCCTGAAGGGTATAAAGGGAAAGATTGACAATAATACAGTCATAGTAATGGATTTTAACACCCCTCTAACATCACTGGATAGCTCTTCTAGACAGAAAATCAACAAGAAAAAGGAGCCATAAATGACACATTAGATCAGATTTAATATTTCACCCCAAAACAGGAGAATATACATTCTTTTCAAGTGCTCATGGAACATTTTTTAGGATAGACCACATATTATGACACAAAACAAATCTCAATAACTTTAAAAAAATTGAAATCATGTCAAGCATCTTCTTTGACCATAATGGTATGAAACTAGAAATCAGTCATAAGAAAAAAACTGAAAAACACACAAAGGCATGGAGGCTAAATAACATGTCACTAAACAATGAATGGGTTAACAATGAGATCAAGGAAGAAATCAAAAGATGCCTTGAAACAAATAAAAATGAGAATACAACAACCCAAAATTTATGGGACTCAACAGAAGCAGTCCTAAGAGAGGAATTCATAGCATTACAGGTCTATTTCAAGAAACAAGAACATTCTCAAATAAACAATAACTTTACATTTAAAGGAACTTAAAAGGAACAAGTAACAAAGCCCAAAATCAGTAGAAGGAAAGAAATAATAAAGATTAGAGCAGAAATAAATGAAATATAGTAAAAATATAATAAAAGATCAATGAAACCAAGAACTGGTTCTTTGAGAAGACAAAATTGCCTTCGCTAGTTAGTTCAATTGATTGGAACACAATACCAGAGCACAGGGGTTGCCAGTTTGTTTCCCTTGTCAGGGCACAAACAATAGCAGCTCCATGTGCCTGTCTCTTTCTCCCTGCCTCTCTCTCTCTCAAAAAAAGAAAAGAAACGGATAAACAAGATTGACGAACCTGCCTGACCAGGCGGTGGCGCAGTGGATAGAGCATCTGACTGGGATGCAGAGGACCCAGGTTCAAGACCCCGAGGTTGCCAGCTTGAGCACGGGCTCATCTGGTTTGAGCAAAAGTTCACCAACTTGTGTACTCAAGGTCGCTGGCTTGATCAAAGGGTTACTCGGTCTGCTGTACCCCCATGGTGAAAGCACATATGAGAAAGCAATCAATGAACAACTAAGGTGCCACAACAAAAAACTGATGATTGATGCTTTTCATCTCTCTCCGTTCCTGTCTGTCTGTCCCTACCTATCCCTCTCTCTGACTCTGTCTCTGTAAAAAAACAAACAAAAAAAGATGGACAAACATTTAACTAGACTCATTAAGAAAAAAAGAGAGAACCCAAATAAATACAAGAGTTCTCAGGTTATGACAGTCTCAACATACAATGTATCGAGTTTATGATGCTCCCTTCCATAAAAACTTTTAAAAATTGAGACATGAGTGTTTTGGCTTATGCCATTAGTGTCGGACTTACGGATTATGTGGGCAAACTACTATAGTTTGGTTGTGCATGGGGAGAGAATATGCAGTAATGTGGCATATGAATGAGGGAGTTGACATCCTCCAGTATGCTTAGCTATGCCATTTTGGACTGCTAAAAGCAGAAGTGTTCCATTTGTGTTGCTTTGTTTGGTGACTTTTTGGCCCTTATCGTGACTCCTAAAGGAAAGTCAGAGTCTTCAGATGGTTCTCCTTCGAAGAAGAGGAAAGCCATCATGATAGAAGTGAAATTAGACATTGTAAAGAGATCAGAAAAAGGAGAATTATCAATGAACATCATCCAGGTGGTAAAGACTGTATCCTAGAGCATGTAAAGGGATTAGACCCTATGAAATTGACTGTGATTACTAAACAGTGAAGTGGCATAATGATTGAGATGGAAAGATTGCTAGTTTTGTGTCTGGAAGACCAGCATCAGCGGCATATACCATTTAGGATAGGGAAGTAAGTGCCTTAGGCTAGGTTGTGTTTCGACTTACACCAAAATTCAGGTTATGTCACTGTCATAGGAATGAAACTGTGCCGTAACCCAAGGACCTCTGTAAAGTCATAAATGAAAGAGAAAAACAGTCATTTGCAGATGACATGATACTGTATATAGAAAACTGAAGATCTCATGAAAAAATCTACTCGATGTGATAAATTAAGTAGGGTTTTTTTGAAAAGGGAAATCTGTAATATTTTTATTGTGTCTTGACCTCTCATATATTTATGTATCATTTTCATTCTGCTATTCAAAGGATATGTTTAAAATAGTACTCAGTTGACAGAATAAGGCAAAAAAATATAGTCACGGGTCTTTTGTACACATATTGCTTTATTTTTCCAGATGGAGAAAACAAGTTCTAAAGAAAGCTTTTGTACTAACCAACTTTGACTACTTATTTTAATCAAATTTACTGAATAATTGCCAACATATGAGGTTAATCAGTGATCCAATTTTTTTTCTTTTTCTTTCGTTAATGTATATTCATGGTATGAACAATTTTGACATTTTGCTATATTTCCTAACAATGGATTCAGTAACATTTTATTCAATCTGTTTTGCAGCTTTAACTGCCTATACTTATCTGACCATTTTTGATCTATTTAGGTAAGTGTTTAAAAATATTCTAATATTTTGAAGCTAATAAAGAATTTGTTACATTGAATTTGCAAAGCCTTTTTTGCTTAAAGGAATCTGCCATATAAGTGAAAATTCGAATACATATACAAATAATAACCTGACCAGGCAGTAGCGCAATGAATAGAGCATCAGCCAGGGGTACTGAGGACCCAGGATCAAAACCCAGAGCTCTCCGGCTTGAGCATGGGATCATAGACATGACCCCATGGTCACTAGCTTGAGCCCAATGGTGACTGGCTTGAAGCCCAAGGTTGCTGGCTTGAGCAGGGGGTCACTGGCTCAGCTGGAGTACCCTGGTCAGGGCACATATGAGAAAGCAATCAATGAATAGCTAATGTGCTACAATTATCAGTTGATGTTTCTCATCTCTCTCCCTTCCTGACTGTCCCTGTGTGTACCCCTTCACAAAAAGAAACAAAAACACAAACACCCATATACAAATAGTTAACATACTGTATTTCCCCATGTATAAAATGATTCCATGTACAAGACGCACCTTAATTTTGGGGCCTGAAATTTGAAAAAAAAATGTATTACATAAAAGTTATTGAACTCAAGTTTTATTCATCATAAAATTTACACAACTCCTTATCACTGTCAAAACTCCCATCCATTAGCTTGTCCTCATCTGTGTCTGATGACAAGTCACTATCTTCAACAATGAGTGCAAAAACAAGCATGGAAAAGCGGGAATTGCAAGTAAATAAATCTATAACCACTGTATAAGATGCACCCGGTGTGTAGACCCCAAATTTTTGGGAAAAAAGTGCATCTTATACATGGGAAAACACAGTATATACTAGAAGAAAATGTTCCATTTACATAGTAACAGAAACAATAATATACAGGCATTCAGGCAGGTACTTCAAGTGCCTACCTTTGGGTGAGTCAGCTGTGGCCAGGGAACAGGATCACATAACGTACCAGTTCCCATTGTAACTGTAGGTGGGAAAACAAATGAGGGGCATTTGTGAGCATAGCTGAGAAGCAGTTGTGAGCTAGGGAGACAGCCAATGGGCTCCCAGCTTCATGGGACCATTCATATAAGGTTTGCAAAATACCGTGATATCTTCAGGATCCATGCCATACAAGTATGTCATAAGGATGACTTTACATTAATCACATATTAAATTTATACTGCTCACAAAAATTAGGGGATATTTTGTCGCTTCATATTCATTTTGAAAATATCCCCTCATTGTGAGCAGATATTTGATTGGTCTAAAATCATCTGAATTGAATTACCTGAATTTCACATGTATTAAGTTGTTTTAGAGTGAATCTCCACTATACTTTGAAAATGAACATTATTTTCTCCCAATCCAGAACATTGTCAAGATGTTATTAATATTTAGCTCAACGTTTTATTAACTTAAAATTTTTTTCCCATTGATTTGAGAGAGAGGGATAAAGAGAGAGAAAGAAGTATCAACTCATTGTTTCACTTAGCTGTACACTCATCCACTACTTCTGGTATGTGTCCTGACCGGGAATCAGACCTGTGACCTAGTCAGGCCGTGTTGACACTCTAGCTACTGAACCACCTGGCCAGGGCAATCTTTAGGGTGGATAACATTGAGAAAAGAAAGAATGGGCTTAGGCTCTATTTAACCGCTTGAGAGATGTATCGTAACCGCTGTCAGTTTCTCCATATGTTAAAACTGTCACATATTAGGATGCTCATTATGAATAGATTATAAATTACTAAATGTTATTATTAATTTAATTTGTATGAATACTGATGACTTTCAGCAGCTTTGGAATTCTGAAAACTTAATTTCTTCATTCATATTCTCCTCTAGCTGTGCATCTAATGTTACATTTATTTTCCTTTTACTTAGTTTAATGACGTGTTTAATAAGTTACTGGGTAATGATGAGGAAACCTAGTCCTGTCTATTCATTTGGGTAAGTTCAAATTATTTTATTTTCTGTTAACTTAATGCCATTAGAATATTACCTATATGAGATAATAAAGAGATGGCTAGAATAGCTCCAGAAAATAAACACTGCCTGCTTAGTAGAATAAACAATTAGTGAGAGAAGGTAGAAAAGGATTTTCCAAGTAGATTCTAGATAAGAAACATAAACATTTAAATTTGTCATATTAAAATAAAATGTTTGCCTGACCAGGTGGTGGCGCAGTGGATAGAGCATCGGACTGGGATGCGGAAGACCCAGGTTCGAGACCCTGAGGTCACCAGCTTGAGCGCAGGCCCAACTGGCTTGAGCAAAAGCTCGCCAGCTTAGACCCAAGGTCGCTGGCTCCAGCAAGGGGTTGCTCGGTCTGCTGAAGGCCCACGGTCAAGGCACATGTGAGAAAGCAATCAATGAACAACTATGGTGTTGCAATGGCAATGAAAAACTGATGATTGATGCTTCTCACCTCTTTCTTTTCCTGTCTGTCTGTTCCTATCTGTCCCTCTCTCTGAGTCTCTCTCTGTCCCTGGAAAAAAAAATAAAATAAAACCTTTAAAAAATAAAAAATAAAAATAAAAAATGTTCACATGTTATTTTCTATTTTATAAAATAAATATTAACAAAAATTTCAAATTAGATTCTTTAGTGTTTTGGGAATCTCTCATTTTAGTTATAAAATGTACAGAGGATTTTCATGTAATTATACCTTCTTGGTGTTAAAGTAAATGTGATATATTTCAACATAAATGCAGTAGTATAGATGGATTTTTATTTCAAGACTGTATTTTTGATAGCAATGAACTAACAAAGTATTTGAGGTTTCTGTTTTTGTAGTTTTAGAAAATGCTGAAAGTTGAAAGAGGGTAGTGTTTTATATTAGCGATTTTAAATAATGTATATTAGAAAAGTGTGATTTCCTTTCAATTCAAGGAAACAACTTGAAAGAATTTACTTTCGTCAAGAAACTCTGAACCCAATTACCCTTCTCCTTCACTATACCATTCATTGGGATTATGTTCTTTTGAACAAAATTAAGGTTTTTTTTTTGTCAAATCAGGCTACTATAATTCTCTCTAAAGAATTTAACAGATTTTATAATTCCATCTCCTCCTCTAAAATATAAATTTTGTGGTGTCAGGAGCCACATCTCGTTCTGTATTATGTTTTCACACTGATTAATTTTAACAAATGAATGTACCTGTGTAACTATTACCTAATACACAACATTACAAGTCCCCCCAAAACCTCCTTTCATGTCAAGTCAATGTCAAATCCTGACAACAGTAACTAATATTCTGACTTCAGTCATTACAGATTAGTGTTGCCTACTTTTGAAGGTATATAAGTGGGATTATAGTCTATACTCTCACATAGCAGTTCATTGTTATTCATTGTTCTAATAGTCCATTATAGAAATATACTTCAATTTGTTCATATGTTCAGCTATTAAAAGAAATTTAGGTGATTTCTAGCCTTTAGCTATTATAAATTAAACTGGTTATGAACGTTCTTGTACATGTTTTCTAGTGTATATGTGTTCTCATTTATGTTGAGTATGTATCTTTGAGTTAAACTACTCAGTCATAGAACTTGCCCTATGTTTATCATTAGATGATAATACAAAACAATTTTCCATAGTGATGTTATCAGTTTATGAGGGTTCTAGTTGCTTTTTATCTTTACCAACGATTGGAATTGTCTTTTATTTTTTATTTTTTCATGTTTATTAACTATCCAGATGACTTTTTTTTGTGAAATGTTTTTTCAAGTGTTTTACCCATTTTTAAGTTAGGTTACCTGTCTTTTTTCTTACTGATCTGTAGGCATTCTCTGTATATACTGCAAGTATCTTCTCCCACGCCCATTTGCCTTTCATTCTCTTTCATGGTACCTTCTGGTTTATGAAAAATTTTAATTTCAATGATAAATTCAATTTACCAGTCTTTTTCTTTATGGTTAGTACTTTTTGTATAATGTACTTGTCAAGAAATCTTGGCCAGCCTAAAAGTCTTACTCTGCTCTGGTATTAGCTGGAGGTCTTATTGTTTGACCTTTACATTTAGATCTATAGTCAAATTGGGATGGATTTTTGTGTATGAGGTGAGTTAGATGTCAAGGCACATTTGCCTCTAAATACCTATTCAATTGATACAGCATCATTTATTAGAAAAAAATCATGCATTTTCTAGAGCTTTTATGTACTACCTTTTTCATAAATCTGGTGATATGTCTGTGTAGGTCTATTTCTGGATTCTCTTTACTGTTCAATTTGGTATATTTTAGTCTGCATTAGTACAGACATACCTCATTTTATTGTAGTTCGCTTTATTGGGCTTTACAGATGTTGCAGAGGTCTTTTGTTTTTTATAAATTGAAGGCAAGACCCTCCACCAGCAAAAAGATTACAATCTCTTTATTGCAGTGGTCTGGAACTGAGCTGCAATATTTCTGAGGTATGTCTATACTATGTTAATTACCATAGTTTTGAAATGAATCTTGATGTCTGGTAGTCTGAATTGTCCAGCTTTGTTCTTCAGATTGTCTTTGATTTCCTTCATGTTTTACATTTCCATGTGCATTTTAATATCCACTTGTAAATTTCCACAGGTGACATTGCTGCATTTACATAGCTTTTCATACTTTTTTATAACCTACTGTTTTCACTTACATCTTTCCATGTAAATAAATTCCATTATATTTTTAATAATGCATAATGGTCTGTTGTTAATTTTCAACATTTTCTTTTATAAACAGCAATGTGATGATAATTATCTTTGGGAATTGTATACACTTATGCTTACCACAAGTATTGAATGCCATTAAACTATGTATTGTGGAAAAACCAAAATGAAGAGACAAAAGCCGCTGACCTCCAGTTGATAATTTAGCGATTATAGGAAATGCTAATAATTAACTGCAATCATGTGTGCTTAGTGTAAGTGGTTAAAATCATGAACTCTGGAGCAAGAGTGCCTGAGTTTGAAAACCTGACTCCTCCACTTGCTAGTTATCTGACTGACTCTAAACAGTTATTTTTCTCATTGTTTGAAGTTTCTTATCTCTCTCTCTTTTTAAGTGGATAAAGTAACCCTCATAAGGGATTTGGGAGGTTTAGATGAGGTAATATGTTAAGCACTTTGACCAGTATCTAACACAAGCTAAGTCAATTAAGTGTTAGCTGTTAATTAGATAATGGTTATTTCTAGAAAAATAAGAGCCATAAATGGGTCCTGGGAATATATGTTGTTCTAATAGATACCCTTTTTACCCGTGATGTTCATTTTAGAAACTCCGAGATCTGTTTTAACAGTGTTTGGCTAATAGTAAGCATGTGTATATTGAGTGAATGAGTAAATGAATGTAAATGTGTACTAGAGATGTTGATTTGGTTGAGACAATTATGCTGATCTGATGAACTTTCTGATTTCAGATTTGAAAGGTTAGAAGTTCTGGCTGTATTTGCCTCCACAGTCTTGGCACAGTTGGGAGCTCTCTTTATATTAAAAGAAAGGTACATTTGTATACGATGTTATTGTCATTCTGAATTCCACTTAGGCTACCTTTGAGAACATAAAGAATCCAGTAAGAGACTTGTCTGGTTTGTGGGGTATACAAATTAAGATGAACAATGAGGTTTTAGTAGTATGATTTCTTCATATTTCAGCCTTTTCTTCATTCTTGTCACTCTTTTATTACCTTTTTTGAAGTTACTAAATCCAATTATAGGTAGATGTGAATGAAAGAAAGGCATTCAGTGAGATATGTTATAATGCTTTGAACTATAAACCCATTGAAACAGGTTTGGTAGAGAAATATTGACATTTTATATCGGGGGGGGGTGTTTGGGAGTCTCCTTGCCTCATCACTGCTAATAGTCAAAAGTTGGTTATTATATTAAACACTTGGTTAATTTATTGGATTAATTCTTTGTTTACTAAAGCTTTTTAATTTTATAATTTTTAGTACTTATTTAATACATTTCTTTTTCTTTCTTTTAGTGCAGAACGCTTTTTGGAGCAGCCGGAGATACACACGTAAGATTTTACTTTTCACATACCATTATTTACTGTTAAGTTTAATTCCTGAACTTAATTGGTATATTATTAAATAACTATTACTTTGGCCATTATTAAGAGTTCAAAGTGTGGCAGTATACATTTTATTGATATTTTACAAAAGAAATCTCCAAATCCCAAGACTCTTCACCCTTCACTGTTCCCAAGCCCTTGTACTACAAGGGGAAAGCCTCTCTACGCTGGCTTCAGGGCCCTCTTTGTTTCCAGGCTTGGTTCTGCACACTAAGTCAGTCCGGTCTAGTCTTCTGTAATTTAAATTTGAGTCTCAAAATCTTTTAGTAGCACCTGTAGGAAAGATGGAATTGTTATCTTCCTCATAGTTGCCAACAGTATGGACTTGACCTATTTTAGTCAGTTTAATTCAGGATAGTCCCTGTACAAAATACCAAATACCATCAGCATTTACACAGATTTATAACAGCAGTTAGTTACCTGTAAGAAGGTAGTATTAATGCTAAGAGTCTTTTTTGGTCCTGTGTAGGGTGGAGCAGTAGTAGACAGGACATGGGTTATAGGGCTATGAACCAAGTTCAGATTCTGGCTCTGCTAATACCAAACCATAGAAGAGACCACTCTGGCTTCCCATCTCTTTCTTAGTCTCTCTGCATGCTGAAATCACATATTGACATTACCGAGAAAAAAATAATGATGTATGTTATTGTTCTTTTTAGGGGAAGATTATTAGTTGGTACTTTTGTGGCTCTTTCTTTCAACCTGTTCACGATGCTTTCTATTCGGAATAAACCTTTTGCTTATGTCTCTGAAGGTAAGTTTTTTCTGTTGTTGTTATTAAAATATTTCATCTCATAAAAAAGAGTCTTTTATTTTTTTATTAACTTATAAATCAATCAGAAAATATGTCCTGAAGAGATTAGAGAACTACCTTAAAGGTTTTCAAGTCTTCTTTAAGCAGAAAATTATAAAACAAAATATTATTAGTTTAAGCTTTATTACTTAGAAACAGGTAGAACTAATAAATTAAATGTGATGAAAATTACATTTACCAAATAACATGAATGAGATTTTAGATATATGACCTGCCTATAAGAAGTCTATTATTGCAAGCCTTTTAGCAGCATCTCAGGCTACTTAGAATAGTTCTTGTGCTCATGGAAAATAATTGAATTCTGTTAATTCAGTAAAATATCAGGTACTTCTTGGTGGTGTTGGGTGAACATATATTTGAAAGTAGTAAAAATGTTTTATTTTGAAATATTCTTTTCTTTTCAAGTCTTTACAAATTCAAACTGATTTTTTTACTTCAGAGGTTTAACCTACAAAAGATTAATCATTGATTGATAAAGTGAGGTGAGATTTTTTTAAGATTTTATTTATTGATGTTTTGCCTGTCCTGTGGTGGCACAGTAGATACAGTGTCGACCTGGAAGGCTGAAGTTGCCAGTTAAAAACCCTGCGCTTATCTGACCAGGTGGTGGCGCAGTGGATAGAGCGTTGGACTGGGATGCGGAAGACCCAGGTTCGAGACCCCAAGCTCGCCAGCTTGAGAGCGGGCCCATCTAGCTTGAGCAAAAGCTCATCAGCTTGGACCCAAGGTCGCTGGCTCCAGCAAGGGGTTGCTCAGTCTGCTGAGGGTCCGCGGTCAAGGCACATGTGAGAAAGCAATCAATGAACAACTAAGGTGTTATGACAGCAATGTAAAACTAATGATTGATGCTTCTCATCTTTCTCCATTCCTGTCTATCTGTCCCTATCTATCCCTCTCTCTGACTCTCTCTCTGTCCCTGTAAAAATAAAAATAAAAAATAAAAACCCTGGCTTGCCCAGTCAAGGCACATACAATAAGCATTCAATCAGTGGACAACTAAAGTGAAGCAACTATGAGTTGATACTTCTTATAAACCGTCCTTCTCTCTAGTCTTTAAAAAAGAGAGAAAGGGAAGGAGCAGGAAGCTTTTAGAAAGGGAAAGAGGAGGAGCAGGAAGCATCAACTCATACTAGTTGCTTCTCGTATGTGTTTTGACTGATCAAGTTTGAGCTTTGAATCCGGGATCTCAGCGTCCCAGGTTGATGCCCTACTTATTCCCTGCGCCATCACAGGTCAACCCAGACCCCCATTTTTTTTTTTTTTTTTTTTTTACAGGGACAGAGAGAGAGTCAGAGAGAGGGATAGATAGGGACAGATAGACAGGAACGGAGAGAGGTAAGAAGCATCAATCATTAGTTTTACATTGCCGTCATAACACCTTAGTTGTTCATTGATTGCTTTCTCACATGTGCCTTGACTGCGGGCCTTCAGCAGACTGAGCAACCTCTTGCTGGAGCCAGCGACCTTGGGTCCAAGCTGGCGAGCTTTTTGCTCAAGCCAGATGGGCCTGCGCTCAAGCTGGCGAGCTCGAGGTCTCAAACCTGGGTCTTCCGCATCCCAGTCCGACGCTCTATCCACTTTACCACCGCCTGGTCAGACCCCCATTTTTAAGCTGAGACAGTTGAGGGTCTTTTTTGGTCTCTGTTTGGCAGATAAAATATATTATGCTCACTTTGTTAAAGATGGCGCTGCCCACATGGAAGTTCGTTGATATTAATGTGTGTTCTGGAACAGGCTGTGGGCAGGCCGGGTCGTTATAGCCTAAGGCTTAGTTTTAAGACTAAGCTCTTCTCCACACCTTTGACTGATTGGATGATGTAGGGTGGTGATGTAGGGAGGAATCCCATTATGCCTCAGATGGGTGGCTTTGTATCAGATACTTTCTTGTATGTATAATTGGATTAAAGGTTTGGATTATCTATGCTATAAAGTGGGCGGACCGGTAGCTAGATCTCTTCTCTCTCGGTTCCTGGGTTCCTGAGATTAGTATTAGAGAGGAGAGCAGAGTAAGGCCACGTGAAGGCCAGGAGAAGCAGCCGAGATGGCAGAGTGCTGAGGAAGAAGCCAGTTTGTTAAGAGTTTGTGCAGGAGGAGATGGGAAACAGAGGTGAATAAGTCTGGTGAGCTAGAAACCTTTGATTCTAGGAAACTCGGATAAGTCAGTAGCTTTGTGAGCACTGAATGTGTGGGTTTTGGAGCCCAGTGTGTGTTTTTGCTTGCCCGCCGGGTGCAAGCTAGAATTAAAGTTGATGGCTCACCAGTCTGTGGCTCCTGTGTTTCATTGCCATCTGTTCGAATCCAATGCGAACCTGTGTGGGTCGGGCGGCTGTGATGGTGGCCGCGGCTACTGGCTTTACAGTCTCACTGACTTGAACACCAGAACAGTCATGAGAAAAGAACTTCGTGAAATACCCATTCAAGTTCAAATGACTGTGACTGTCATGAAGTATGAGTTCCAGTTGTATGAGTGAAAGTTTAAGAATTTACTACATGAAATTAAAAATTAAATAATGATACTTGTCCAAAATAACTTGAAAAAAATACTATCAATTTTTAAAATAGGATAATGTGCACTCCTGAAATTTTAAAGATATAGAAATTTAGAATCAATATCTTTTTGTAAAGATCAGAAAGATACAAGAAGAAAAAGAATACTGATAATATCATGACCCTGAAATAATATCTGTCAACCTTTTTCTATTTTACTATTTAATTATTTTATGCAAAATACATATCTTTGCATACTTTAATTATATGGATTTACAATTTTATGTTCTTTTTCCCCCCAATTAACAGTGTCTTAAGTATTGCCTCATTAAATGCTTTTTGAAAAAAAAAATGTTTCTCTGCTTTTTGGGATATTGATTTAAGCTGTTTATTAAGCAACAGAAGACTCAGAACCTTTTACCCTTCCCCCTTTCCTGCTTCAGGAAGGAAGATTTGCTTATTTGAATTCAGTATGATAAATAGGAGGATTTCAGACAGGGGCTTGTTAGCTAGGCACCCGCTGTGTTCCATTGTTTCTGAGTCACTTCACAAGGATTTGCCTACCCCCTTTGTTCTGCTTCTCCTCAACTACCTGTAAATTGCCCATTCTCGCTTCTGAAATCTAACTACTACCCCATTTCCCCTCTTTCTCCTTTGTCTAAAGTGTATTCTATATCCAGTGTTGCCTCACTATGTTTAGAATTTTCATGGATTTATCACATCTGTGTGAATTCTACATGCACACGTATTAAACTTTTATTTTCTTCTGTTAAAAGAAATAAAAGTTTTCATATTTTGTCCTATGAGTATTTTTAAACATTAGTCTATGTTTATATATTTCCAACTTTTCTTTTTACAAATAATGCTCTAATCA
The DNA here is from genome assembly GCA_037038555.1 of Rhynchonycteris naso. Taxonomy (NCBI): domain Eukaryota; kingdom Metazoa; phylum Chordata; class Mammalia; order Chiroptera; family Emballonuridae; genus Rhynchonycteris; species Rhynchonycteris naso. The sequence goes on along the minus strand of CM072998.1, from coordinate 201,664,368 downwards.
GTTTCCTTGTATTAAATTTCTTATGTGCATTTATGATTCTTCTTTAGGATAAATTCCCAGACAAGAAATTATAAGTAGATTGAAAATATAGTATTTTTAAAGACTTTGATATATATTATCAAATTTATTTCCAGAAAGGTTATCTATTTTGTATTTTCATTAGTTGGAAATGAAAGTTCCCAGGCACATCAAGATTTGTGCCATTATATGAAATTTGAGTGGAAAATAGTATCTGCCAGGCATTGTGTTAAATGCTTTATGTAAACTAACCTATTGAATTCTCCCTATATCCGTATGAGGTAAATGATTTTATTATTCCTATTTTAAACTGAAGTACTGAGACATTAAGTCACTTGGCCCTGGCCACAAATCTCTCGTAGTTAAAGGCAAAGAGGGAATTTTAAATCAGGTATTCTGGCATCTGAGGCTGCTCACAACTGTTCTCCCACACTGACTTTTGTGTAAGGCTTGTCAATCTTCTTTTCATCAGAGTACACATAAAAAAATGAATATTCCCGGCACCCTGGGGTAAGAGGACACTTTACTCTGGAGGCTACTTGTCCAGGGACACTACCTACTGGGTGTCATTGTCTGTAGCCTGGTCCTCACCTGGCCTTTCAAGGGTTGAGGAAATTAATAATTGGTATGTATACCCATAACCCATTCTCAGCACACTGCTTAGGAAACTGCTTTACAGTATGTGGAGCCTTTAAAACTTCAAATTAATAGTAATAATGATACATAAATTCACTGATTCCTTCAGGTCAACTATATATTGCAGTTGAAACTGCTTTTGATTCAGTATCTTAAAAGTCATAAAAGAGGAGGAAGTTCTATATTTGAGGAGTAACATGTTCTTTTGTAATGTTATGTGGATGGTGCCAAACTTACTTTGAAAATTTTAAAAATCAAGTATTTCTGGTAGTGATTTATTCTTCTATATAGATAATTTAAGTATTTTCTTTATTTTCTTCTTAAAGCTGCTAGTACGAGTTGGCTTCAAGAGCATGTTGCGGATCTTAGTCGAAGGTAAGATGTTCTAGGGTTTCATGCTATACATGATTTCAAAGGAATACTCAAGAAATGCATGTGCCATGGGAACTTATATGATTCGTTGCTGAGGTTAATCCGTGAGTCTCACAGATCAGATTCTCATTATTCCTTTACTTTTTCTTACTTTTTAATTGATGATTAAGAGATCTTTATGAGGAGAGAACTTTGTTGCCAAATCCTCTTTACTTTCTTTAAGGGATATATGATACTAAATTATTAATCATCTTTTACAAGATTGTCATCGTTATCACATGAGTTATGCTAACGAATACTTTTTGTTTGTTTTACTCATAGTGTGTGTGGAATTATTCCAGGACTTAGCAGTATCTTTCTTCCCCGAATGAATCCTTTTGTTTTGATTGATCTTGCTGGAGCATTTGCTCTTTGTATTACATATATGCTAATTGAAATTAAGTAAGTATTTTTTATTTCTGTTAAGTATGGTTTCATTCCTGGAGCCTGACTATTAAGGGCATTGATGGGATGGATGATGGTTAAGCTTATAGCATGTTTAACTATGACCTCAGTAACATTGCTCATGTCTTGTCCTCAAGTGTCTTCGTTTGAAAAAGTAAGAGGGTTGTAGTCAATAAGTATTTTTCACTACATTCTATAATGCAAATTAATTTTCTACTGCTGAACAGAAGAAGATGGTGAAAGAAATGAGCAACAGCTTGCTAATTGCTTATGGAGCAATATTTTAAAAAAGTAAGATGTATGGCCAGTAGCCGCAGCCATTGCGGCCATTCACTGCAGGTTCCCATTAGGTTCGGACAGATGGTAAAGAAACAGTGGAGCCAAAAAATGGTGGGCCATTCCTTTATTCAAGACTCGCACTGGCTGACAAGAAAACAAACACACAGGGCTCCCAAAGCCACTTGCACATTCTCCGGTTCCACAACCAGGAGAATCTTCTCTGGTTTTTCTCAGAATCAAAGGCCCCACCAATCAGTGGAGCTCACAAAAGCCCCTTGCCTCACTGCCATCATGGCTTCTCACTCTCCAGCACTGCCTTCTCTCTGCTCTCACTCTGCAAAAATGGCTTCCCCCTTCTTCTCCTTCTCTCCTTTTAAAACCTTTCTGGCACCAAAACCCTCTCCTCCAGCACACATTAGCATAACAATGGCCCTTCCTAAGCAGGAACATCATTAGCAATTTCACAGACACATACCTGGTGCTGCTGCCCAGTGCCATTTTTAATAATAAAAGTGAGCAAACTCAAATAACACAAATTTTACAAACTCATTTGCCCAACACAAACCTTTTAAAAAATAGACTTCTGCCCTGGCCGGTTTTCTCAGTGGTTAAGCATTGGCCTGGCATGTGAATGTCCCGGGTTCAATTCCTGGTCAGAGCACACAGGAGAAGCGCCCATCTGCTTCTCTACCCTTCCCCCTCTCCTTTCTCTCTCTCTTTCCCTCAGCAGCCAAGGCTGCATTGGAGCACAACTTTGCTGAGGATGGCTCCATGGCCTCTGCCTCAAGTGCTATGATGACTCCAATTGCAACGGAGCAACAACCCAAATGGGCAGAGCATTGCACCCTAGTGGGCATGCCAGGTGGATCCCGGTCGGGTTGCATGCAGGAGTCTGTCTCTACCACCCACTTCTCACTTCAGGAAAAAAAAAAAAAGACTTTAGTGCTCCTTTAATAAAGCTTAACATCTTATGACATACAATTCTTTGACTACATACCCTTTAAATACTATATTAGTATTAATTGGAATCTCTCTTTAATTCTTTTTCCTGTTTTGTATACTCTCCTGGGAAATCACTTATAATTCTTTGTTTTATTTACATTGCTCACAAAAATTAGGGGATATTTTCAAATGAAAATGAAGCACTAAAATATCCCCTAATTTTTGTGAGCAGTATACTTCTTCTTGTGTTTCCAAAACCTTTATTTCTAGCCCAGAAATATATTGAATTCCAAAAGACCTATCTTACTACATTCTATTCATGTTCATCCTTAGTGGAACCTATTTTCCCCATACCTTTGACCCATTTCCCCCACCCCTCACTCCTGCCTCAGGCAACCACCAGTCTCTTCTCTATTTCTTATGGGTTTGATTTTTTTTTTTTTTTTTTTTGTGGCAGAGACACAGAGAGTCATTGAGAGGGACAGATAGGGGCAGACAGACAGGAAGGGAGAGAGATGAGAAACATCAATTCTTTGTTGCAGCTCCTTAGTTGTTCATTGATTGATTTCTCATATGTACCTTGACAGGGGGTGGGGGATGGGGTGGGGGCTATAGCAGACCTAGTGACCCCTTGCTCGAGCCAGCAACCTTGGGCTCAAGCTAGTGAGCCTTGCTCAAACCAGATGAGCCTGCTCTCAAGCTGGTGACCTCGGGATCTCGAACCTGGATCCTTCACATCCCAGTCTGACATTTAATCCACTGCGCCACCGCCTGGTCAGGCAAGTTTGATTTTTTTTTTTAGATTCCAGATATTAGTGAGATCATACAGTATTTATCTTTCTCTGACTTAATTTTACTTTGCCTAATATCCTAAGGGTCCATACATGTTGTTGCAAATGGCAGGATTTCCTTCTTTTTTTATATCTGAATAATATTCCTGTGTGTATGGGTGCATGTGGGCATGCGTGTACATATATATACCAAATATTTTTTATCCATTCAACTGTCAGTGAACACCTAATTGTTTCCATGTCTTGGCTGTTGTAAACAGTCTTGTTGTATAATATTGTGTAATTTTTCTTTTTAATATTCATTTATCTGTCCTCTCCTTACCATTCTTATTCCTGCATCCCAAATTGAGGCCTTTGCCATCATTTCCTTGGCGTCATTAGAACAGTCTTCTAAGCTTCTAATTTTCATTCTCACACATCTATTTTGCTACTACTAATGTTGATCATTCAAAATTGCTAGTCCAGATATAATATTTTTGTGTTTCAAATTCTTTCCCATTGCATATCTTAAAAAATCAAAGGTTGTTAGCATGATAAAGTCCCTGTTAACCTTACTAGCCATCCATCTTCCTGAACTGATTTTAGTTTTGTTGCTGCATCAGGATTTTCATGCTGTTGCGCAAGCTGCTTTCACTGTCTACAGTATCTTTCTCCCATCATCTCGCTCTTCTTTGCAGGCCAGCTCAGATGTCACCTATTTTTATATTTAGCCTTTCTGGATTAACTCTACCCCAGTAGGCTCAACACTCATTTCTTTGTGCATCTATGATTCCCTGTAGGGACTTCTCCTTTGCATGCAAAGTACATTTTCCACATGTACTTCTCCTGATATTTCAAAGGCAAAAGCAATGTGTTAACTCATGTTTCTATCCCAGCATGGGGGAAAAGTTAAAAAGTGTGTTTATAACCATTGGCATTTTGGTCTGTCTTAAGTAGAACAGTCTGAATTACTGTTGAGATGTTACACTTCAGTCACAATTTGCTATAACAAATTTATGCAGAATCTCACCATGTAAAATTTCCATTTGAATTTTTTTTAATTTTGTATTTATTGATTTTAGTAAGAGGGATGGAGGGAGGGAGCGAGTGAGAGAGAAAGAGAAAGAGAGACAGGAACATTGATCCTGTGTCCTGACTGGAAATCAAACCGGCAACATCTGCGCTTTGGGACAGTACTCTAACCAACTGAACTATCCAGCCAAGGCTTGAAAAATTTTAATAATAACTATTAGAAAACTATTGTTTATAGAGAAGTTTACAGAATAACAGATGAAATTCATTAGTGTCTCTATTAGAAATTTCTATTTCAAGGATTTTGTTTGTTGCAACAAGTGAACATATATGAAATCTTTCTAGTAGACAAGTCGATTGAAAATAGTGGGGAACTGCTTGTGTTTTTTCCTTCTTTATCTCTTTTCACACTAATTAACATAATTATTAGCTTTTTCCCACTGAACTTTGGCAAGAAAGTATTCAAAAAACTTTTTGTTTTCCTTTAAGATCCTCCTATTGCCAGTGGTGACCACCTGTGATATAATACTCCTTTTGCTTTGGGTAATTAATGTTTGGTAGATTGAATTATATGAAGCCAAGTGAGGCGTACATTTAAAATTTAGAATTGTTTTTTCCTTTCAGTAATTATTTTGCTGTAGACACTGCTTCTGCCATAGCAATTGCTCTGATGACGTTTGGCACTATGTATCCCATGAGCGTGTACAGTGGGAAAGTATTACTCCAGGTAAACTGCTTCTTTCAGTATGTGCTCAAATTAGCCATGTTCTTCTACTAGATTATAAAAGTGTATGTGTTCTGCCAGATTGTGAAATTTTTAACTTTTGGAGGGCCCCATTATAAACGAAGCCAACAAGTAATCTCTGAAATTTATATACTAAGAACTAGATAAAATTACATTGGCTTACAAAATAGGCACAGATCTTTCTTTTTTAATTTTATTCATTTTTAGAGAGGAGACACAGAGTGAGAGAAAGAGAGAGAAAGGGGGGAGGAGCTGGAAGCATCAACTCCCATATGTACCTTGACCAGACCAGTGCAGGGTTTTGAACTGGCGACCTCAGTGTTCCCAGGTCGAAGCTTTATCCACTGCGCCACCACAGGTCAGGCTGGCACAGATCTTTCTTTTCTCTCTCTCTTTTCTTTTCTTTCTTTCTTTCTTTTTTTTTTTTTTTGAAAGACAGGAAGGGAGAGAGAGCAGAAGCATCAGCTCGTTGTTGCAGCACGTCAGTTGTTCATTGATTGTTTCTCATACATGTCTTAAGCAGGGTGGGGGGCTCCAGCTGAACCAATGACCACTGACTCAAGCCAGCGACCATGGGATTATATCAGTGATCTTATGCTCAAACTGTGTGAGCCTGTGCTCAGGTCTGCGACCTCAGGGTTTCAAACCTGGACCTCAGCATCCCCATCACAGATTTTTCTATATTTGTAATATAAAACAAAATCATTAATTAAAAATAATTTACCTGTAATAATGTTTCAAGTGAAAACAATGTTACTTAAAATTTTTTTTAAGTATTTTTTTCTAATAAATTTGTGTAAGTTTATTGTATAATCTGGCTATTATATAATCTGGTCATGATTCTTTTCTTTATGTGGTTGAATTAGTGAGACTTAAGTTTTGAACTTAAAATTGAAAATGACAAATGATTATTTATTGAAATAATGGGGATACCTGTAACAAGTACCTGAATGGAGATATAGTTTCCCAGGACTGGATGTGTATGTAAGCACTGATTTTCCTTTTTTCTTTAATTTCATGCTTTTTCTTAAACTTATGGGTAGTATCTCCACCTCCAGTACCAGTAAGAACAGTAAGATAATAGTTGTATAGTGCTATGCCCTACATAAAATGTTACCTTCTTAAAGATTATTTTGTTGAGGCCTGACCTGTGGTGGTGCAGTGGATAAAGTGTCGACCTGGGAACACTGAGGTCACCATTTCAAAACCCTGCACTGGTCTGGTCAAGGCACTTATAGGAGTTGATGCTTCCAGCTCCTCCCCCCTTTCTCTCTTTCTCTCTCTCTCACTCTGTGTCTCCTCTCTAAAATGAATAAAATTTTTAAAAAATTAAAAAAAAAAGATTATTTTGTTGATTGATTGGTCCTATAAGGCTTACTTGCTTCTAGAGATAGCTTCTTTGTGAGATAAAAGGTGAGTATGAGCTAACTAACTCTCATTGCTTCACTACTGGGGCCAGTTGAGACCTCTGTTCCCTAAATCATGATAGGGCACATGTCAAATGAAGCAAAGGTTGGTGTAAGACCCAATAATGTTAGTTTCTGGCCTGACCAGGCGGTTGCACAATGGATAGAGCGTTGGACTGGGATGCGGAAGACCCAGGTTCGAGACCCCGAGCTTGCCAGCTTGAGCGCGGGCCCATCTGGCTTGAGCAAAAAGCTCGTCAGCTTGGACCCAAGGTCGCTGGCTCCAGCAAGGGGGTTGCTCTGTCTGCTTGAAGGCCCGCGGTCAAGGCACGTGTGAGAAAGCAATCAATGAACAACTAAGGTGTCGCAACGGCAATGAAAAACTAATGAGTGATGCTTCTCACCTCTCTTCGTTCCTGTCTGTCTGTCCCTATCTATCCCTCTCTCTGACTCTCTCTCTGTCCCTGTAAAAAACAAAAAATTTTTTTAATGTTAGTTTCTGAACCATTGTTGCAAAAATTTTTTGAACTCACTTGATACATATTTTATTTTTTCCCCAGACAACACCACCCCATGTTATTGGTCAGTTGGACAAACTTATCAGAGAGGTAAGATGGAATAATAAATAAAATCATTTAAATTTATAATTAGAGAATTCAAAGAGTAGGCACAAATAATACTTTATTCAGCCCTATCTAGAATTTTAGGGGAAGCCAATTCACTTGAAATAAATGTAGAAGGTTTGTGATTTTTATGATTCTGTATTTAAACCTAGGGATTTAAGTCAAAATTCATTTTTATGTGTTCATTGCTTACCACTTAACATCTTTTTAAAAAATAATTTAAAAAATTTAAGTTTGTTTTTATTGATTTTATTTTTATTGGTTTTCAGAGAGGGAGTAAGGGATGGAACAGAGAGAGAGAGAAAAACATTGATTTGTTGTTCCACATATTTATGCATTAATTGGTTCCTACCTGTATGTGCCCTGGAGGGGGATCGACTCTGCAACCTTGGCATATCAGGACAGCTCTAGCCAACTAGGCTAACTGGCCAGAGCACCACCTAATGTTTGTTTTGTGAGTTTAGATTTTGTATTGTTTTAAATTTCCACCTGTTAACTAATGAAGTAATAAGATCATTGAATTACTTGGATCATGAGAGTGAGAGGATTTTAAACTGTTGGTTGTCAGTATCACAGAGGCCACTTTTATCAATACAGCTGGGTACTTGGAGCCTATGCCACTGTACCAATGGGCCATACATTATATATCTGAACTTGGAATTTCCTTTTGGCCCACATCCAAATAACATTCTTTATTGTGTAGAAATTTGTTAAAAGGGAATTCAGAGAAAGGAATAATAGGAAAAAAAAACTGATAGCACAAATGCTGGATATAAATAATGCCATATTGTTAAAATGAAAAGAACCATACACTGCTGAACAAGGTAGGGATGGGGACATGTAAAGACCTGAATCTAGAAATATTGGTGCAGACAGATTGGGAAAATAAGGCCTTGGCTCTACTGAACTAGCAGAAATGGTATTTTAAGTGAGTGGTCTTGGAACTTCTCTTGGCTAATGAGAGTCCTCATGCAGGGTTTGGCTGTGTTATTTCTAGGCTGAGAGCAGGTCCATAGTGTGACTGACCTGTGTTGGATATGTCAAGTACAAACAACCCTATTTCTGTGTTTCTGAACAGGTATCCACCTTGGATGGAGTTTTAGAAGTCCGAAATGAGCATTTTTGGACCCTAGGTTTTGGCTCATTGGTATGTTTTCTACATATTACTTTAGTTCTAATTTAAAGTATAGTTTATAATTTTCAAAACTGCAAAAAGTATTTCTTTAAAATTTTTATAGAGCTTTTGATTCCCATTTTTGTTCAGTAGAGTCTAAAATGTAGGTGGTCTCAGGAACCTAATTGAGATTAATGGAGAGATGGTTTTCTTTTTTCTTTCAAACCAAATGATCTTAATACTGAACTGTGCAGAGAAGACAAATTCATGTTCACACATTCTGAACTGTTTTAATTACAGTTCTAATTTTGGAGATTTTGCTGAATATGTTAAGGAATTATAATAACAAACTTGCTGCAGCATAAAATTCCATGTTTTCTAATTCAGTTTGGACCTTATTACCAGAGAGACTTTTTATGGTGTAGTTTTACTTGTGTATCAGGAATGATGAGGAACATAAAGAACCCAGAAAAAAATAAATCATAATTTTAACAGGTTTTATCACTAAATATTACTCTTCTAATTAAAAAAAATGAATAGGATTTGGTTTTTCTAATATAACACAAATTCCAGAGGTAGGCAGAGTAGGATTGGTCCAACAGCTCAACAGTATTATCCACAGTGCAGTCTTGAGTTTCACATTATGCTCTTTTACTGGAAAAACGACTGCCTCCTCTCTATCACCCCTATTCTTCTCCTCTCTAGTCATTGTATCTAAAACTCATTCTCTAGTAAGTTCTTCAGGAAAGGCCCTGGAGAACATTCACTAAATTCCTGAATATTGAAAAAAACTGTGGACATTATACTTAAAACTCACTTTGGTTGGATATAAAATCCTCAGCACATACTTTGTTTCCTTGAGTTTCTTAAATAGTGTATATCACTCCACTTACCTTAGGCATAAAGATTATTGTAATAAAAGTCTGGTACGTGTTTCTTTTCTCCTGTATATGTATGTGACTTGATCTTTTTGCCTGGATCCCCAAAATACTTTTTTTGAGTCTAATAATTTTACTAGAATATCTTGGTGTTAGTCATTCTTGGTCAATTATTTCAGGTATGCAGGATACTCTTTCAGTAATGTTACTTTGAAAACAATTTTTTTTAACTTTCAGGAAAGTTTTCTTTAGTTATAGTACTTAATATTTATTCTGGTCTCTTGCTTTGATTTTCTTCTTTGTGCACTTCTATTATAATCATGTTGGATTTTTGCCTTTTTTTTGGTATTTGTTTTATCTGCAATGCAGCCTTTGATTTTTAAAGCTTTCCTTTTCACCTTTTATTTCTTTTACAAGTATATTTGTATGTTTATTTTGCTTTTGTATTCCTTCTAGCTTATTCTTAATTTCTAAAGTAATTTTTTCCCTATTATTTCTAATTATCTCATTTCTGAGGTTTTCTTTCTTTTTTTTTTTTTACAGGGAAAGAGAGAGAGTCAGAGAGAGGTATAGATAGGGACAGACAGACAGGAACGGAGAGAGGTGAGAAGCATCAATCATCAGCCTTTCATTGCGACACCTTAGTTGTTCATTGATTGCTTTCTCATATGTGCCTTGACCGCGGACCTTCAGCAAACCAAGTAACCCCTTGCTGGAGCCATCGACCTTGGGTCCAAGCTGGTGACTTTTTGCTCAAGCCAGATGAGCCCGTGCTCAAGTTGGCGACCTTGGGGTCTCGAACCTGGGTCCTCTGCATCCCAGTCTGATGCTCTATTCACTGCGCCACCGCCTGGTCACGCTGAGGTTTTCTAATTTTGATTTATATTGTTCTTGTTTTATGTCCTTTGTCTTGTTTTGATAAAATGGGGTATACTTCTCATCAGTTTTGTAGCAAATCTTCCTGGTGATCTTTTAATCTGTTCTTTATTTCCTTTTTTTCTTGTAATAATTTTGTGTGGGATTTGGATTCAGCCCTTTTCTGTTCCTTTTATGTGAAATTAGTTTTCCTGAACTTCGACATACAGGGTGGTTTAGGGCAGTATATCTAAATTCATGGCTCTGGACTTCCCTCTTCTGATGAGTCTGTGAAGTCACAGTTTTTTCTTTCCCCTGGCTCTGTTTCTCTTCCATTTCTATTTGCCTGCTTTATCCTTTGTCTCTGCTATGCCGCTCAACTGGGATTCTGTTCCAGTTGTTTCTTCTTAATGTGGGGCTTTGCTTGGTTACTTTTGAAAGCTCTAAGGTTCAGACTGCTCCAGCTCTTCATATCTTATTGCAGACCTAGCTATCTTTCTCAGATTCGCTGTCCTAGATTTTCATTAAATACCGCTTGGCTGCTTTGGGGTTTTTAGGTCAGTTTGATGCCCTGTTGCTTCCTCCTCCACAGATACTGACACTTTGCAGGTCTACAGCTTGCATTTGGGGTTTCTCAGGAGTACCATGTTAACTAGTTTTTTTTAGATGTTCTTTATAGGTTTTTGGATTTGCTGTCTTGGTTTCTCTGTTTTTATGGGGGTATTTTAAAAATGTGCCACCACTGATACTGTCTTCCAAGAATACTACTAACATAATTTTTAATGGCTGCAGAGTTTTACATTATATGAATGTCAAAATTTATTTAATCATTCCTGTATTAAACAAGTTGTTTTCCATTGTTCCCATATAAACTAGGCTGAGATGAATATTTTTCTGGCATAATCTTTGTATATACTCGTGATCTTTTTATATATATAAAAAATTTATTTATGCATCTGTAAACAGATGGGCAGAGACCCTAGTGGCATCAGCCCTCTGATTATTTCTTCGGATTAATTTTTAGCCTGACCTGTGGTGGCGCAGTGGATAGAGCATCAACCTGGAATGCTGAGGTTGATGGTTTGAAACCCTAGGCTTGCCCAGTCAAGGTACATATGGGAGTTGATGATTCCTGCTCCTCCCCCTTCTTTCTCTCTCTCTTTCCCTCTCTAAAATGAATAAATAAAATCTTTTAAAAAAAAAAAAAGATTAATTTTTAGGCCCTGGCCAGTTTGCTCAGTGGTAGAGCGTCGGCCCAGCATGTGAATGTCCCAGGTTCGGTTCCCAGTCAGGGCACACAGGAGAATTGCCCATCTGCTTCTCTGCCATCCCCTTCTTGCTTCTCTTTCTCTCTTTCCTTCTGTCTCTCTTTTTCTCTTTCTCTTCCCTTTCTGCAGCCTTGGCTCAATTGGAGTGAGTTGGCCATGGGCACTGAGGGTGGCTCCATGGCCTCTGCCTCAGGCACTAAGAAGAGCTTGGTTGCTGATGAATGAAGCAATGCCCCAGATAGGCAGAGCATCACCCCCTAATGCAGTGGTCGGCAAACTGCCGCTCGCAAGCCATATGCGGCTCTTTGGCCCCTTGAGTTTTTAGCAAAGGCCAGCTTAGGAGTACCCTAATTAAGTTAATAACGATGTATCTATCTGTATAGTTTAAGTTTAAAAATTTTGGCTCTCAAAAGAAATTTCAATGATTGTCCTGTTGATATTTGGCTCTGTTGACTAATGAGTTTGCCGACCACTGCCTTAGTGGGCTTGTTGGGTGGATCCCAGTGGGGTGGAGGCAGGAGTCTGTCCCTCTGCCTCCCCTCCTCTCGCTAAATTAAAAACATAAAAAAAGAAAAATGTATAAATAAAGAAAGATTAATTTTTAGAAGGGGTTTTAGTGAGTAAAAGAATATTATACTTTCTATGGATTTTGATGCCATTTGCCTGATTGCTTTCCAAAAATGATTATACTAATTTACATTCCTCCAATAATGTAGTTCATTTTTAATCGTCTTTTAATTGTATTGATATCAGTAAATTAGTAGGCAATTGTTTTTTAAGCTTGGTGGCTTATAAACACAAAGAACAAAATCATCTCAGCTATTCAGAACTTAGCCATCCTACAACTATACTGATGTAGTGCCTAATTAAGATCAAGGAGATTACTAAAAAAGCTTTTGAGCTGCCAAAAATAGTTGTCACGAAAGGCGTAGGTTAATGCATAATCAAAGGAGACTCTGTTCAATCTCATATCTGGAAATGGTTTTCATTTATTTTACTGTGCTTTCCATATCAGATTGAAAGAAGATACAGTAGGAGTGGCAAAGGAAAGGGGGAAATCAAAGCTGTTTTGATTTTATTTTCTTTTTTGAAGCAAGAGAAGAAGGGAGGGAGATGAGGAACATCAAGTCATATTTGAGGCACTGTAGTTGTTCATTGGTTGTTTCTCATATGTGACTTGATGGTGGGGGTGGCGTGGGGGTGCTGAGGGGCTTATGCTGAACCAGTGACCTTTGGGCGCAAGCCAGCTACACTCAAGCTAGCAGCCCTGGGTTAAGGCTTATGAGCCATCGCTCAAGCTGGATGAACCCTCACTCAGGCTGGTGACCTTGGGTTTCGAACCTGGGACCTCAGCATCTCAGGTCTACACTCTATCCACTGCACTACCACCAGTCAGGCAAAGCTGCCTTGATTTCTAGACATGACTTGTCTTACCTAAAAAGTAATCAAACCAAAAGTCAAATTCACGCAATATAGATATTTTTTCTATCTCATGATACTAATTTTTATTACTGCTCAAATAGTAGATTCATACTTATTTTCCTTTTTGAAAATCTGAGTTTATCTAGAAATCAATATGGAATATGTTGGATATTTTATTTAATTATATTTATTGTATATTTTAATATTTCATTATACAAATACCCAATTGTTACAAAAATTAGAATTTACAGCTAAGTCAAAAAGAGAATAAAAATTCTTAGTAATTCTATCTTCTAAAGATAAGTGCTGTCTCTTGATATTTCTGTATTTTAGTCAAAATAGGATTATTGTTGTACATACTATTTTGTTGTTGTTGTTGTTGTTTTCTAAGGTTTATTTTTTTATTTTTTTACAGGGACAGAGGGAGTCAGAGAGAGGGATAGATAGGAACAGACAGACAGGAGCGGAGAGAGGTGAGAAGCATCAATCATTAATTTTTCGTTGCTGTTGCGACCCCTTAGTTGTTCATCGATTGCTTTCTCACATGTGCCTTGACCGCGGGCCTTCAGCAGATCGAGCAACCCCTTTCTGGAGCCAGCGACCTTGGGCCCAAGCTGACGAGCTTTTGCTCAAGCCAGATGGGCCCGCGCTCAAGCTGGCGAGCTCGGGGTCCCGAAACTGGACCTTCCACATCCCAGTCCGACACTCTATCCACTGCGCCACCGCCTGGTCAGGCTGTTTTCTAAGGTTTAGAATCTCCAAACTTTTTACACAGGGGGCCAGTTCATTGTCCCTCAGACCGTTGGAGGGCCGCCACATACAGTACTCCATACACTGACTACCAATGAAAGAGGTGCCCCTTCAGGAAGTGCATCGGGGCCGGATAAATTGCCTCAGGTGGCCGCAGTTTGGCCTGTGGGCTGTAGTTTGGGGACCTCTGGTTTAGATGGTAGACAACATAAAGACTAAAGCATTATAGATAAGAAAAGAGATGAACAAAAAGATTGGAAGGTAGGATTCAACGCAAAAGAGGCCTTGATGACTCCAAGAAGAGGTGCTATACCTCATGCAAGTACTAGCACCTTTCGTTTAATTTCTGGAAGAACTTCCTCTTCAGATACAACTTCTTCCTCAGGTACAAATTCTTCCTCATCAGAAAGAACTTCCTCTCCCACAGGAAGAACTTCCTCTTCCTCAGGAGAAACTTCCACTTCTTCAGGAAGGATTTTCTTCTTCAGGTACAACTCCCTCTTCAGGAGAAATTTTTTCTTCAAATGGAATTTCCTTTTCCTGAATTGGAACTGGCTCCCTTTTCTTTGGCATTTAAATGATATAGTGTTCCACTTATCACAGCTGGAGCCTCTACTTTTTCAAGAGCAGGAACTGGCACCTTCTTGAGCACAGGCTTCTTGGGCACTTCTGGTACTTTATTGGGTGGGGCCTTTGGTTTTGTGGAAACTGGTTCTTCTTGGACAGGCTTTACTGGGATAGGCTTCTCAGGTTCTTCAATACGTTTTGCTGGCGGTTTCTTTTCTTCAGGTGATGGTAACAAGAGAGGGATAGGAGGAACAACTGTAGGAGGGATTTCTTCTGGTGGTACTGCTCTGATAGGCATAGTAGAGATTGGAACTCTGAAGTCGGGAATATCAGGAGGCTTCATCTCAAATTTGATTTCTTTAGTTGTCAAGTACAGCTCTGCTGTGCTTTTCACTTCTCCACTTGGCTCCAGACGAGCAATTACTGAATAGACACTTTGCTTTCCCCATCTTTTGGGGAATTGGAAAGTAGTTCTTTGGGAGAAAATGTTATGCTGCATTGCATGAATGTCTTTTCTGATTTGTCTTTCAACTCCATTGAAAAATATTGACGTTTTTCTAGACTAAATTCCATTGACACATGTTATACCTTTGTTTTTTACTAAAAATGAAACAGTCTGAGTACCATTAATATAGGTGCCACCGAAGTTAAACATGTCCGGTGTAATTGCGACATCAGGAAGTTCACCAGTCCCACCAATCCTAAGGTATATAGTCTGCATAATACACAGTAACCTTTGCCACTGTATCAAATATTTCTGCTGTGGTAGGTGTACAGCAGATATTGAGAATGGTTAGTCCCCAAAATGGAATTACTTCTTCTGATGGAATAATATTATTGGCAAAAGACTTTTACTGCAAACCCGTGTGACACATTTTAGTGGCAGACTGTCTCCCTTGTCAATGCGAAGAATAAATTCTTCCCTTTCAGGAGAACTGAAGCCTGGTTCCCATACTACTTCACATTTCAATGAGAAGTGTGGTTCAACAGTGCCTGGTGTTCCGGTTTGTAATATTGTAATTCCACTTCTATCTTGACAAATTCAGCATAATCACTACATTTCCATGGCAGCCACAGAAGAGGAAAGCCCAGCCATTCAGCCCTGGTTAGGATGGAGAAACATGGAACAGTGCAGTGTGCTCTGCTTTCAGACGCCGGCAGCTCTATATCACATGCTAAAGCAGAACCTGGAACCAATGAAATGTGCATAAATAGTTTTTCTTTCTTCTGATTGATCATTCACTCAGCTTTTCCCGGCTGATGTGATCATGACTGCGCCCTGCTCTAGTAGTCCTCCCGCTCGCTGGCCGCCCAGCTCCGCAGTGTACTTGTCAGCTCAGACCCCGCTGGTTCTCTCGCGCCTCCTCATTGCCCTGGTGTGTTGTTCCGTCCCCTACTATTTTTTATCTATTGTAGAAATGTAATATATGATAAATGTCTTTTCAGGTTTATAAACAGACTCCTAAACTTCATTGTAATACTGGTGCTCTCTATCCTCCTAGTAACCTAGACTAGAAACCTTGAGATCATCTTTGATGAGTCCATCTCCCTCATCCATTGCATCCAGTTGGGTATCAAGTTCCCACTACTGACCCATGGAATATCATGAATCTATATGACCCTCCCTGACCTTACTGTGTTAGTCCTGTGTCAGACCTCTTCATTTTTACTCTAGACCGTTGCAATTATTTTCTACATAATTGGCAATCATCCATACCTATACTTTTTTTGAACTCTTATTATTTTATTACTGTCTTATTGCTGCTGTTAAAACTTACCATGATTTTAGCTCCCTCTTCTAGCCTTTCTTTTTAACCTAATTACCTACTTTTCTTCTTTCCATTCTTTCTTTGTTTTCTTTATTCTTCCTTTAGTCCTTTCTTTTCTTTTATTCTTTTTCTGCTTCCTGAAATATTTGTACTTCTTTACATATTAGTGGTATTGCTTATTGTTGCTCACAGCATGCCATCTATTTTAATTGCTGTATTCTAAGCCTGTCTCCACCTTTTGAAATTGCATTTAATCATCAACCCTAGATCAAAAATATTTTTTTCTTTAAGTCTTCCTCAATTTGAATTAATATCTCCCTTTTCTGACCTTCCATTACATTTTTTATTTATTTATATTCTGCCTTATGTTATAACATGCCTGGCTTCCTCCTATATGGATTTCTCTTCTTTTATATATATATATATATTTAAAATATCATGTTTTATTTAAAGAGTCAGAAATTATTTAACTCTACCTTGATAAACATTACTAAGTAGTCTTTAAGGAATGTCAAGACATTAAGCTATCTCTTCTATTAAATACTAAGTACTGCCTGACCAGGCAGTGGCGCAGTGGATAGAGGATTGGACTGGGATGCAGAGGACCCAGGTTCGAGACCCAAGGTCGCCAGCTTGAGCACGGGCCCATCTGGCTTGAGGGAAGGCTCGCCAGCTTGGACCCAAGGTTGCTTGCTCCAGCAAGGGGTTGCTCGGTTTGCTGAAGGCCCGCGGTCAAGGCACATGTGAGAAAGCAATCAATGAACAAATAAGGTGTCGCAATGGCAATGAAAAACTAATGATTGGTGCTTCTCACCTCTCTCCATTCCTGTCTGTCTGTCCCTATCTATCCCTCTCTGACTCTCTATCCCTGTAAATACCAAGTACTATTTCAACAAACTCAAATAAAATATTCATTTCTAGTGGACTTTTCAGTAGTGTAATTCTAAGCTGTCTCTTTCTTATGATTTTGCCCGTTTTAGGCTGGATCAGTGCATGTAAGAATTCGACGAGATGCAAATGAACAAATGGTTCTTGCTCATGTGACCAATAGGCTGTACACTCTAGTGTCTACACTGACTGTTCAGATTTTCAAGGATGACTGGATAAGGCCTGCCTTACTGTCTGGGCCTGTTGCAGCTAATGTCCTAAATTTTTCAGATCATCACATAATTCCAATGCCTCTTTTAAAGGGCACTGATGAATTGAATCCTGTCACATCGACTCCAACTAAACCTAGTAGTCCACCTCCAGAATTTTCATTTAACACACCTGGAAAAAATGTGAGCCCAGTTATTCTTCTAAACACACAAACAAGACCTTATGGTTTGGGTCATAATCATGGACACATACCTTATAGCAACATGCTTAATCAAGGACTTGGAGCTCCAGGAATTGGAGCAACCCAAGGATTCAGGACTGGTTTCACAAATACACCAAGTAGATATGGAACTAACAATAGAATTGGACAACCAAGACCATGACGTACTGTAATTTATTTTATGAGGAATATTGACTCTTTGACTTCCGATTTCTTTAGTAATCCAACTTTGCATTGACTGTTCAATCATTTATTATAAATGTTAAAGAATAGTAGACTAGTTCACATTATATGAAACTGTATTTTTGTAAAATGTATCTTGGGAAGTGAGAACCTTCTAAGTGTTGTAGGCTTTAAAAAGGCTTCCTTTAGAAAGTGTATTTCTCTAAATTTGAATTTTGCTATCTTTGGTTTTGTGGTTTACTACAGTGTGATATGAGATTACCTTTACAAGCGAACCACTTACTGGGTAGATCTGTTGCTTTATTAAAAATATAATATTTTCTTCAGTGAAATTTATGAAACTGCTTCTTGAATAATGATACACATTTTAGGAAAGGGAAAAAAATATCCTATATGAAAATATGTCTCTTTTATAGCTTTTCCAAACTTAATTGCTACATTTTTCTTTGAGGTCTTCCTGAATCATGTCTTGCTAAGTAAAAGCAAACATTTTTATCAGCAATTTTGCAACGTATTCTACTACCCAGTTTATGTCATTTAAAAATTTCAATGCATTTGTAAATAGTTCATGGTTCTCAAAGTGTTTTATTCTATTTAATGAGTACCGAATCCTCTGGTGGTACGCAATGAAAGAATCCCAGTTTTCTGTCTTACATATTGTATAATCAGGTACTGACATGATGATGGAAGTTTTGTCACTTTTTTATTGGTTGACTTTAATTTCTCATTAACAAAACATCAAATATGTTACCAAAATATATGAAATTCCATACTAATATTGGATTTGGTATCTTTTCAAAGTTGCATAATCAATTTGAGCTTATATTATGTAATTTTACCAAAGTTAAAGGACCTTACTTAGATTATAGAATACAGTATTTTCAGATCTGCTACAGGCAGTTTCTAATTTTTAGTACTTTGTTTTGCTTTGTCAAATGTAGTGAATTGTTATCTGTGATGGAGTATGAGAATATGTAGATTATTTTATTTTCTAATTCTTTTACAACTGCAAATGTTAAAGACTTTCCAATGTAGCCAGTATTACTTATAAAAAATATAACAAGCAGCAGTCACAAATTACTTATGAGGGTTTATTTTCATTATAAGTTTTATGATTAGTGTTTTAAAAAGAAATTTTCAGAGTGGATTTAACTTTTCTCGAATCCAGTAATTCCTGGAGATTTGTGACTTTTCCAGCCATCAGCCAGCTATCTAGAGGAGACTTGTTTTTGTAGAATTTGTAACAGTTTCTTCAATCAACTCATCCACTTCTTCCTCTATGTCCTCACTGTGGAATAACAAACATCTAAGAAGCCCTCTCTATCAAGCCGAACTGCAGCTGTCCTGCAATCACAAGTGACCATGTCCCAGATACTTTTGCTTGGTGAAGAGTTAGTTGGTCATTGTCTTCCCATGTGTGACCCTGTTCAGGCATTTGACCTACTGAAGAAATAGAGTTTACACTACGTTGACTGCTGGGGAAAAGGAAACTGTAAACTGTAATAAGGAAACCTGTTTCTTGTCCTTTGTCTTACGTTTGTCAACTATTACTATACCTATTATTGGTCTGCTATTACAGGGCGTTTTTTCCTCTATTTGACTTCGTCTAAATGTGAATTTGAGTCATGCATGAAATCTGAAGAACTGTCATGTACTGAGTGATGTTTAAGAGATATGTGCTGCCACCCTGTGCACATCTTCTCTATCCCCATGGGATTTTTAAAGTGTCCAGGTGCTGAACACAGCTCTTTGTGAGGTTAAATGCCTACTTCCTCAACACCTATTCAGGAGCAACACCTGTGCAGTTGTCCCTCCAAAGGTGCTTTCGTGCCCACCTACGCTATTTTGAGAAGTTGCCTGTGGGTTCTGAAGGAATTGGCTTTACTTGCTGAAATTCAGTAATGCCAACTGCTGCTGGTGACTTTGGTCTACTCGTTATTATAAAAAGAAGTCTTACTTGCCAAGCTCTGGCCAGCTTCTGGATTTGAAAACAAGAAACTTGGCCAGTATAGGCCTTTAAGTTGTAGTCCTACTAGTAAATCTCACCACAGAGTTATTTGAAGGTAGACCAAAAAAAAGGAAGTTCAGATTAAATACTTGACCCAGGAATGTGATTATCCTTGTTTGAGAAATCACAATTTTTACTAGAAGAAACACTGGACCGCAAGACAAAGGCTTGGATCCCAATCCTGACATTGCCACTATGTAAGTAGTTTCGTAACCATGGGCAAGGCATTTAACTTTCTTGAGCTTTCTCATCTGTCAAGTTGGGGTAGGGAATGAATTGGTTGATCTGTAAACTGTCAGCTCTAAACTTTTATGGCTAAATCTATAGACTATGCCCACTGTTAAACAGAATATTGTGCTCGGAATTTCTTCCCAGTGACTACCTCAACATGCAGGCCACGTGTTCCCTACACCAACATCCAAGCCTTTAATGTGAGGTGCCATGAGAATGGAGGACGAACTGCACGCTACACCATTTAGGGTTTCATTTCAGACGTGCCTCGAATAAATCTTTAAATCTGTTTAAACAGGTTTTTCTTAGACTTCTTTCTTTGTGGGAAAGGATTATTTTTGCAGGGTGTTGGAGAAAAGATTAGGACACAATACCCTTAGTTTCCATAGGTATGAAAGAATGGGGTACATTTTTATCTCTTCCTTGATCTCTGAAGTCACTGTTAAAATTACAGGCATGTATCAGCAACTGGGGAGGACCAGAATTTCAAGCCTCTGATTTAGCTGCTCATAAACTGCCAATTTGTTTTTGCTTGACTAAAGAATGCCAGTCTTTTTGGGAGTCTGATCTGCTTCTTGTATAAGAAATGCTGTTCACATTCCAAATTGTTTGAATTAAACTTTTTTTTAATAAAAGACAGACATGGACTTTTCTGTGATTTTAAATAATTTTGGCTTGTTTCTTTTTTTGGTAGCTATTTATTGGTAATTTAATTATTTCGTATTTAGCAAATACTTGTTGAGAGTTTAGTACATGCTAAGCACTGAACTAAGCAAATATGCATACACTATATCAATTCTTGTGACCTGCTATTGGGACTGTGGGAACCTAGGCAGCATAACAGTCCCCTTCAAATAGCTGATAATCATAGCAGGAGTGATGAGACACAGCAGTAAACTCCTTCCCACTTCTTCCTCTATGGCCTCATTTTCCTGAACGATGAAACTGAGATAGCAGATTTCCATGCAAGAGACCAGTTAAGTAGGTGATGCTGCCTCATCATCCTGAAACCAGTAAAGGAAGAGGAGGTATAGAAGAGGTGAGTTGTTGACATGGATAATTTTTAGGTGTATAAAAGCCGTATACTTTCAGACTCTTGGACTATATGAACAAAGATTTTTAAATCACCAGGCTGAAAATAATGGAATCCCCAGAGCTTTCAAGTGCTCAGGTCTCTTTTTATTTAAGCAGTTACTAGTTTAAAAGCACCTTTAATAACACTGACATCATCATCATCAAATTGCCACCCAACAAGCCTAGCTTCTTGCAAAAAAGTTAGCTTAGATAACACATGACCAAGTTTTCTGACTAATGCTGCATCGGGTAAAAATCTTGGAGTACTAAAGTCAAAAAACACTAATTGCTTAAGATTTTCAAATACACCCATGAAGGTAAGCCATCCGTCACTGCTCACATTGTGTCCTGCCAAATCCAGCTGCTGGAAGTTTTTCAGAGGATTCTTTTCAAAAAATGCACCTGGTAACAAAATAGAAATCAGTCTTTTAGTTGGAAGCAAAAGAGTTTTTTTTTAAGACAAATGGCATCTGACCAGGCGGTGGCACAGTGGATAGAGCGTCGGACTGGGATGCGGAAGACCCAGGTTTGAGACCCCGAGCTTGCCAGCTTGAGTGTGGGCCCATCAGACTTGAGCAAAAGCTCGTCAGCTTGGACCCAAGGTCGCTGGCTCCAGCAAGGGGTTGTTTGGTCTGCTGAAGGCATGCGGTCAAGGCACATGTGAGAAAGCAATCACTAACAAGTATGGTGTCGCAATGGCAACAAAAAACTAATGATTGATGCTTCTCACCTCTTTCTGTTCCTGTCTGTCTGCCCCTATGTATCCCTCTCTCTGACTCTCTCTCTGTCCCTGTAAAAAAAACAGAACAAAACAAAAAGACAAATGGCAATCTTTGGACCATGGTTTTGCTTTAGAAATTCTCTATAGACAGGGCAATAATCATCTGGTCCATTGTATTTATAAATTATATTATTCATAAATTTGTGTAAGTGAATCTGATAAATAGTAATTCGTATTTAATTAGTATAATTAATTATAATTAATTTATAACAAATAGTTAACGGCCCTGGCCATTTTGCTCAGTGGTAGAGCATCGGCCCAGGGTGTGGAAGTCCTGGGTTCAATTTTCAGTCAGGGCACCATTTGCTTCTCTATCACCCCCACTTCTCTCTTTCTCTCTTGTCCTCCCATAGCCATGGCTCTAATGGTTCTAACAAGTTTGCCCTGGACTCTGAGTATGGCTCCATGGCCTCACCTCAGACACTAACATGCCTGGGTTGCCCAAGCAACAGAGCAGTGGCCCCTGATGGGCAGAGCATCGCCATGTAGGGGACTTATTGGATGGATCCCAGTCAGGGTGCATGCCGGAGTCTGTCTCCCTGCCTCTCAATTTAAAAATAAAAAAGTTATATAACAAATAGTTAAAATGTTAATATAATTTATAACATAAATATAATTGATTTAATTAGAATTGTATTATATATTGATTTTCTAATATAAGTGAATTATATATTTTTTCCCTTTTTCTGACTCTTACAGGAAATGGAAGATTGCTTAAAGATTGAGGCATGAGAGGTGCTATTAAATAGTGCTTGTTTTCAAAACTGGAGTCAAATTCTAGCTATCTTAGGTCATTTCCTCTTCCTTTTTTAAAAAATTTTTCCATTGATTTGAGAAAGGGGGGAAGTAAAGGAGAAAGAGAGAAGCATCAGCTTGTTTTACTTGCTTGTTCTATTTAGTTGTGTACAGATTGATTGCTTCTTGAACGTGTCCTGACCAAGGATTGAACCCCCAACCTCTGGTGCACCTGTTCCATGTTTTATTCACTGAATCACCTGGCCAGGGCCTTATTTCCTCTTAGAAGCAAACACTACCCATTGTTTCTTGGGTATGGGTTGTCCCTAACTGTAAATTTGAGTAAGCATCTCAAGATTTGGGTTTGGAAATTTTTATTTTAACCCTCCACAGACTCTTCAGAAACTTCCCCCATTCCTTGCAGAACAGAGCACTCTAAAGTACCTCCTACAAAGGGAAGGTGGAGGTCTCTAGCTGTGACCAGGAAGTCAAAGATAACTCTCTAAGGACTAGAGCAGAGGTCCCCAAACTTTTTACACAGGGGGCCAGTTCACTGTCCCTCAGACCATTGGAGGGCCGAACTATAAAAAAAACTGAACAAATCCCTAAGCACACTGCACATATTTTAAAGTAAAAAAACAAAACGGAAACAAATACAATATTTAAAGAACAGGTAAACTTAAATCAACAAACTGACCAGTATTTCAATGGGAACTATGGGTGTGGATGCATCCTGTGCTTCTCTCACTGACCACCAATGAAAGAGGTGCCCCTTCCAGAAGTGCGGTGGTGGCCGGATAAATGGCCTCGGGGCCGCATGTGGCCCGTGGGCCGTAGTTTGGGGACCCCTGGACTAGAGGAATAAAAAAAGTAGGTTTCTGGGGCTGAAAGACCACGCAGAGCAAAGCCACCCCACTTGCCTGGACTGCTCACTTCTGATTGTTAGAGGATAAGGAAATAAGTTCTACTATAAGCCATGGTGTAGTTGGGTCTCTGGTTATGCCAGTTTAGCCTGTGCCCATCCTAACTCAAACATAGGGCTTTACTTTCTCCCGCCTTCCTCCTAAGGAACCCTTATTTATCCCTTATAGGTAGCTTTCTCCCAACTCTCTCTTCTATGTCATATTCACGGTTTCTGCCTCTGCCTTTCTCCTGTGCTTCCCAGCATGGCATGCACTCAGTCAAACGTTAGTTGTCAGTGTCTGTAAGGCCTTTCGAAAGAGAAACTTCTTTTCTCCTTGACTAGCAGACCAGATTTCACCACCCAAAAGTTACTTAAAAAGGAAGAATTTAAAGCATATTCCACCCCTCAGAGGATAAGCTATTTATACAGACTATCTACTAAGGTTTAAGAATGGTATCAACTCAATAATAGAGCTTTTTGGGTAAAATATTAGACTATGTGCAAGCACAAGAACCAATAACAAGCAACATAATCCATAATCCAAGGGCATGCATTTTGTATATTTAACTGCAGTGTTTCTGTCATCACAATGAGCAGACTGGTCCTGAGAAAAAAGGAATCTATGACATTCAGAGCTGTGGGCTGTATGTCGGCTACAGAGAAGAGAAGTGGCTGGATCCAAATGCCAGGCAGAGCCTCACATGCTCTGAGTAGAAGGATTCTGGTCCTTGAAGGGTCCCTGCATCCTAAACAAAAGTCTGGTATTGCCAGAGCTCTTAACAGTTTTTTATTCAGCAAATATTTTTTGGTGCCTGCTGTGGGTATGTGAAAAGGACAGACACTGTCCCTGTTTTATTGGGTTTGCAATATAATGTAAAAACATACATTATAAATTAGACGTGTGCCTAGTGCCGTTGGTAGGCCAGGGTACCATGGAAGCACACGAAGGCAGTAAGCCTTCCAACCCCACTTTGTTCCTAGAATACTGGCAAGTGGGTTTATATGCTCCAGGAGGAAACAGAAGGATCTTTCTCCAGGGAAATCAAATTGCCTCCAAGAAAAGGCCCTCCAAAGGAAAAGCCATTTTTCTTTCCTGATCTCCCCACAATGAAGCAAAGCAGTTGAAAAGTCAACCCCTTTCTCAGGCACAGAGCTTTTTATCAATTTGTACCTTACTCTACAATGTCAAGAGAAGCCCTGGCCAGGTAGCCTAGTTGGTTTAACGTTGGCCTGCTACGCCAAGGTTGTGGGATGATTCCTGATCAGTCCACACAGATACAGGAGTCAAGCAGTGAATGGGTAAATAAGTGGAACAACAAATTGATGTTTCTGTCTCTTTCTCTCCCTTTCTCTCTAAAATCAATTAATAAAATGTTTCACTTTTTAAAATTATTATTATTAATTTTAATGGGGTGACACCAATAAATCAGGGTACATATGTACAATGAAAACATCTCCAGATTATCTTATCATTCAGTTGTGTTGCATACCCGTCACCCAAAGTCAAATTGTCCTCTGTCACCTTCTATCTGGTTTTCCCTGTGCCACTCCCCTCCTCCCTAACCCACCCTCCCCTCCCTCCCCCCACCCCGTAACCACCACTCTCTTGTCCATGTCTCATAGTCTCACTTTTATGTCCCACCTATGTATGAAATCATGCTGTTCTCAGTTTTTTTTTTCTGATTTACTTATTTCACTCCGTATAATGTTATCAAGGTACATCCATTTTGTTGTAAATGATCCGATGTCATCATTTCTTATGGCTGAGTAGTATTCCATAGTATATATGTACCAAAGCTTTTTAATCCACTCGTCTTCTGACGGACACTTGGGCTGTTTCCAGATCTTCGCTATTGTGAACAATGCTGCCACGAACATGGGGGCACATTTCTTCTTTTCGAACAGTGCTATGGTGTTCTTAGGGTATATTCCTATAAGTGGGATAGCTGGGTCAAAAGGCAGTTCGACTTTTAATTTTCTGAGGAATCTCCAAACTGTTCTCCACAGTGGCTGCACCATTCTGCATTCCCACCAGCAATGCAGAAGGGTTCCCTTTTCTCTGCATCCTTGCCAGCACTTATTCTGTGTTGTTTTGTTGATGAGTGCCATTCTGACTGGTGTGAGGTGATATCTCATTGTGGTTTTAATTTGCATTTCTCTAATGATTAGTGATGTTGAGCAGTTTTTCATATGCCTATTGGCCGTCTGGATGTCCTCTTTGGAGAAATTTCTATTCATTTCTTTTGCCCATTTTTTGACTGGATTGTTTGTCTTCCTGGTGTTGAGTTTTATAAGTTCTTTATAAATTTTGGTTATTAACCCCTTATCAGACGTGCTGTCGAATATGTTCTCCCATTGTGTGGTTTGTCTTTTTATTCTGTTCTTATTGTCTTTAGCTGTGCAAAAGCTTTTTAGATTGATATAGTCCCATTTGTTTATCTTGCCTTTTATTTCATTTGCCCGTGGAGATAAATCGGCAAATATATTGCTGCTACAGATGTCAGAGAGCTTGCTGCCTATGTTTTTTTCTAAGATGCTTATGTTTTCATGGCTTACGTTTAAGTCTTTTATCCCTTTTGAGTTTGTTTTTGTGAATGGTGTAAGTTGATGGCCTAGTTTCATTTTTTTGCAGGTAGATGTCCAATTTTCCCAACACCATTTGTTAAAGAGGCTGTCTTTACTCCATTGTATGTTCTTTCCTCCTTTGTCAAATATCAGTTGTCCATAAAGGTGTGGGTTTATTTTTAGGTTCTTTGTTCTGTTCCATTGATCTATGTGCCTGTTCTTATGCCAGTACCAGGCTGTCTTGAGTATAATGGTCTTATAGTAAACCTTGACATCTGGAAGAGTGACACCTCCTGCTTTCTTTTTTCTTTTTAAGATTGCTGAGGCTATTCGTGTTCTTTTTTGATTCCATATAAATTTTTGGAATATGTGTTTTATATCTTTGAAGTATGTCATTGGTATATGCTTCCACTTGTTTGTATCTTCCTTGATTTCTTTTATCAATGTTCTATAATTTTCCCAGTACAAGTCCTTAACCTCCTTGGTTAAATTTACTCCTAGGTACTTTATTATTTTGGCTGCAATACTGAAGGGGATTGTTTCCCTAATTTCTTTTTCTGACAGTTCATTGTTGGTATATAAAAATGCCTCTGATTTCTGAGTATTAATTTTATATCCTGCCACCTTGCTGAATTCATTTATAAGGTCCAGTAGTTTTTTGACTGAGACTTTAGGGTTTTCTATATACAATATCATATCATCTGCAAATAATGACAGTTTTACTTCTTCTTTTCCAATTCGGATGCCTTTTATTTCTTCTTCTTGTCTGATTGCTGTAGCTAGGACTTCCAGAACTATGTTGAATAAAAGTGGTGAAAGTGGGCAACCCTGCCTGGTTCCTGATCTTAAGGGGATTGCTTTTAATCGTTGTCCATTTAGTATGATGTTTGCTTTCGGTTTATTGTAGATGGCCTTTATCATGTTAAGGAATGATCCCTGTATTCCCACTTTACTGAGAGTTTTGAGCATGAATGGGTGCTGAATTTTATCAAATGCCTTTTCTGCATCTATAGAAATTATCATGTGATTTTTGTCCTTCCTTTTGTTTATATGATGAATCACATTGATTGATTTGCGAATATTGAACCAGCCTTGCCTCTCCAGAATAAATCCCACTTCATCGTGAAGTATGATTTTTTTCATATATTGCTGGATCCAGTTGGCTAATATTTTGTTGAGAATTTTAGCGTCTAAATTCATCAGGGATATAGGCCTATAATTTTCTTTCTTTGTGTTGTCTTTGCCCGGTTTTGGGATCAGAATTATGCTCGCCTCATAAAAGGAGTTTGGAAGTCTTCCTTCCTCTTGAATTTTTTGAAATAGCTTGAGAAGGATAGGAGTTAGTTCTTCTTTGAATTTTTGATAGAATTCACTTGTGAAGCCATCAGGCCCAGGACTTATCTTATTTGGGAGTTTTTTGATAACTGTTTCGATCTCATTTGTTGTAATTGGTCTGTTTAGGTGTTCTGATTCTTCCAGATTGATTTTTGGAAGTTTATATGATTCAAGAAATTTGTCCATTTCACGTAGGTTGTCTAATTTTTTGGCATATAGTTCTTCATAGTATTTTCTTACAATGCTTTGTATTTCTGTTGTGTCAGTTTTTATTTCTCCACTGTCCTTTCTAATTTTATTTATTTGAGTCCTCTCTCTTTTTTTCTTGGTGAGTCTAGTTAAAGGTTCATCAATCTTGTTTACCTTTTCAAAGGTTTCATTGATCCTCTGTATTGTTTCCTTAGCCTCTGTGTCATTTATTTCTGCTCTGACCTTTATTATTTCCTTCCTTCTACTTGACTTGGGTTTTATTTGTTGTTGTTTTTCTAGTTCTTTTAGATGCAGGGTCAGGTTGCTTATTTGAGCTTTTTCTAGCTTCTTATGATATGCCTGTAGTGCAATAAACTTCCCTCTCAGAACTGCTTTTGCTGTGTCCCATAAATTTTGAGTTGATGTATGCTCATTATCATTTGTTTCTAGAAACTTTTTTATTTCTTCTTTGATCTCATTGTTAATCCATTCATTATTTAATAACATGCTATTTAGTTTCTAAGTGTTTGAGTATTTTTCAGTTTTTCTTTTGTGGTTAATTTCTAGTTTCATGGCATTGTGATCAGAGAAAATGCTTGATATGATTTCAATCTTCTTAAATTTATTGAGGCCTTTTTTGTGTCCTAACATGTGGTCTATCCTAGAAAACATACCATGAGCGCTTGAGAAGAATGTATATTCTACTGCTTTAGGGTGAAAAGTTCTGAAGATATCTATTAAATCAAGTTGATCTAGTGTCTCCTTTAAGTCTGCTGTTTCTTTATTAATTTTCTTTCTTGAGGATCTATCCAGTGTTGTTAGAGGGGTATTGAAATCCCCTACTATGATAGTATTGCTGTTAATCTCGCCCTTTATATCCATCAAAGTATGCTTTATGTATGTCGGGGCTCCTATATTTGGTGCATAGATATTTACAATAGTTATATCTTCCTGTTGAATTGTTCCCTTTATCATTATGTAGTGTCCTTCTTTATCTCTTACTACAGCCTTTGTTTTAAAGTCCATTTTGTCTGATATAAGTATTGCTACCCCTGCTTTTTTTTCATTTCCATTTGCATGAAATATTTTTTTCCATCCTTTTACCTTCAGTCTATGAGCATCTTTTGTTTTAAGGTGTGTCTCTTGTAGACAGCATATGTATGGGTCCTGTTTCTTTATCCATGCAGCTACCCTATGTCTTTTGATTGGATCATTTAATCCATTTACATTTAAGGTTATTATTGATATGTAGTTGTTTATTGCCATTTTATTCTTTAAAGTTGTATTCTTCTTTTGCTCTATTCATTCCTCCCTTTAAACTGTTCACAAGAGGCCCCTTAGTATCTCTTGCAGAATTGGTTTGGTTTTTATGAAATCCTTGAGGCTTTCTTTTTCTGGGAAGCTCTTTATTTCTCCTTCAATTTTAAACGTTAGCCTTGCTGGATAAAGTAGTCTTGGTTGTAGGTTCTTGTTCTGCATTACTTTGTTTATATCTTCCCATTCCCTTCTGGCCTCAAGTGTTTCTGTTGAGAAGTCCAATGTCATCCTTATGGGGGCTCCTTTGTAGGTGATAGCCTTTTATTCTCTAGCAGCTTTTAAAATTTTTTCTTTATCCATTAGCTTTGGTATTTTAACTATGATGTGTCTTGGTGTAGATCTTTTTGGGTTTCTCTTTAATGGAGTTCTGTGAGCTTCTTGAATGTGTGGAGTGTTTCCCAGTCTTAATTTAGGAAAGTTTTCTGCTATGATTTGATTGAACAAAGTTTCTATTTCCTGTCCTCTCTCTTCTTCTTCAGGCACCCCTATGATGCGAATATTGTTTCTCTTCATGTTGTCACAAAGCTCCCTTAGAGTTTCCTCACATTATTTAAGTCTCATTTCCTTTTTCTTCTCTGCTTTTGTGCCTTTGTTTATTGTGTCCTCTAACTCGCTTATTCGATCCTCAGCGTCATCCACCCTGCTTTTAGTTCCTTCCATTGTGGTCTTCAGTTCTGATACTGTATTTGTCATTTCTGTCTGATTCTTTTTTATTATTTCAATTTCATTTTTTATACATGTTATCTCTTTGTTTAGGTGTTCATAATGACTATCCATTGTTGCTCTAATTTCTTTGAACATCCTAACTATCATTATTCTAAATTCTGCTTCTGGTAATTTGGTTATATCTGGTTCATTCAGGTCCTTCTCTGGGGATTTCTCTTGATTCATTTGGTTTGCATTCCTCTGCCTGCCCATTTTTTCTGTGTATAAGCAAGTTGTGGCCACAGGAGTCCTGTAGGTGTTGCTTTGTGTTCTCTAGGTGTGGTCTGTCTGCAGGCCCCCCTCCCCCTCTGCCGGTGCCTAGGGTGGTTGGGTATGAGCGTTGCCAGCACCGGCCCACTGTGGCTTTTGCTGTGATTTCTGCCTCTCCTCCGTGGGAGGGGCTGTCACTGAAGCCACAAGACTTAGCACCAAGGGTAGAGGTGAGCACCTTTGCTCAGCTGCGGACCCAGCCTATTTCCGGACTTCTGCCCAGGACCAGCAGTTGGAACCTGCTCGCTACAGTTCCGCGAGTTAGGCGGGGCTTTTGACGTGCTCTCAGCTGTAAGCTTTTGCCTGTCCGGAGCTTTAGTCCCGCCCTCGAGGCCAGGGCCCTTCTGCGCAGGGTTGGAAACCAAGGTTTATTGGGGCAGGCCTGTTTGCTGGCTTCCGCTCAGCTGCATACTTCCGCTCGTCCCGGACTCTACCCCGCCCCCACGTTCGGAGCCTGCTCGTGCACGTATGAATGCAATCCACGGTTTCTCTGGCCGGGTGGGGATAGTAGCGTGGGTTCCGCTGCGAGCTTCCACTTGTCTCGGGGTCCACCCCGTTCCCGCGCTCCGAGCCCGCTCGCGCACGTATACTGGCCAACCGGGGTTTCTCTGGCCCGGGGGGTGGGGGGCTGGTAGCGTCAGCTCAGCCGCGAACCCCTGCCCGTCCCTGGTCCTAGCCCGGTCCCCGCGGTCAGGGCCGGCTTGCACAGGGCCTGCCCGTTCCTGGCCTCCCGCTTTGTCCCCATAAGTGGGATTAAAGGCGGGCCCACAGCTTCCGGACCGCTTTCACGCGTCCCCTCCGACCCTCTGGCCTAGACCGATCTCCCACCGGCTTGGCCTCTGCCCACGCCGACAGAACCGCCTTTCAGCGTCCTGTGCCCCAAACCCTTAAGCAGCCCTCAGCAGAGTAGGAAGGGACCTAATACTCCACACTGTAGGCCTGGGAGCTCCCCCACTTGTTTCACAGCTCAAAACTGTCCAAACGCCTCCTCTAGGCTCTAGGACTGCAGGCTGGGGCTTGGTTCCTGGGACCCAGGTCCCTCCCTCTCCGCCAAACTTTCCTCCCGCCCCGCGGGTCTCTCCGGGCTGCCGTTTGCTCCGGGGAGCTGGGCAGCCCTCTTCGCGTTTTCGCTATTCCTACCAGTCTCAATGTGGCTTCCTCTGTGTTCCTTGGTTGAAGAGTTCACTTAGTTCAGTTCAAAGTTGGTTTATCCAGATGATGGTTCTTTAAATTGAGTTATAATCCACTTTGCTTCTGGGAGTTGGAAGTTGATACGTCCGCCTACTCTGTCGCCATCTTGCTTCCTCTAAGAAGGCATTCTTGAGGTCTTTGATCCGGCAGGCATTTGAGACAGGGCCAGGTAGCTGGCCAATCAACCTATGTCCACACAGCCAAACAGAATCAGGGAGTAAGCCTAGGACGACCTGCCACTGCCCACCGCTTCCCTAATAGTAAGTTTGGCTGGTGGAAGGGATTGTTCAGGCATCCAGTACCCTGTCCTGGGTTTCGGCACCAAATGTTAGAATCCACCGGAATCGATATGAAGATTCTCAGAAGTTCCATGGACTGTCTTGTTGTCTCTCATCACCTTTCACATACAAACGGCTCTGCTTCTTTCATTTTCTATGGGAGTGAGCATCCATCCCATACTCCAAACGTCTTGGCTCTCACTCTTAAGCTTATGCCTCAAGCCCAAGCAGACTGCTCTTTACCCCTCTGGGAAGTGAGGAAATGGCTGGGAGGAGGGACCGATCGCTGCCAGCACCTAAATCTCTCCTCTCTTTCAGCAGCACTTCCTCTCTAGAGGTCTCCAACCCTTTCCCCTGCTTAGTATCACAGCCTTCTACTGTCTCTACATCTTTATAAAACCGGGATAATATTGTTTCCTTTTATAGGGATATAATGATAATTTCTCAAATTCTCCTTTAAAAGACTTTGAAAATAAGTTATTACTATTGATTAGTTCATTCCTCTTTTTTATTTTTGTAACTTGCATTGTAGGGAACAATGTTACAGCTAAATTTCCAAGATTCGGCTGCCTTCTGTTATGCTTATTTTTCTCGTTTTCATATGGAGGCAATAAGGCACTAGATAATTAAAGTCAAGTGGCAGATTACCACCTAGCTCAGTTCTTATTTCATTAAACACACCATCTCTCTCTCTGGTCTCAAAGGCCAGCTTCAGAAGTAGGTAGTTTAGGCAGCTACCCATTTAAAGATTTGAAAGGTGGTAAAAGAGTTTCTACCTAAAATATCTCCCTCACATGTAATTCTAATTCAACACACTTCCCTATGGCTTCTGTAAAAAGATACATCCTTTCCAACTCACAGTATCAGGTTACCTGAGTCAGATTATTTATTAGCCAACTAGTCTGTCACAGAAGCCACCTGCCTGTGAAAGAATGATACCCAGGATGATATGATTCAATGGGTTTAGGAAGTAGGTGGAGGAGATGGAAGCAGAGCTAGGAATTATGGGAGGGAAAGATAGAAAATTTGAATCCCGTTAGCGAAAGCAAACCCTTGAGCAGCTTAAGGACTTAAGTAGATTTATACACATCTCTAAGGAGCCTTTAGGGAGTTAGTGTTTAATGGGTATAGAGTTTTAGTTAGTGAGGATGAAAAAGTTCTGGAGCTGGGTGATAATGGTGGTTGCACAAGAATGTGAATGTACTTAGTGCCAGAGACGTGTACACTAAACATACTACAATACAAATACATTCTAGACCAGGGGTTGGGAACATTTTTGGCTGAGAGAGCCATGAACGCCACATATTTTAAAATGTAATTCTGTGAGAGTCATACAATATGTTTAACACTAAATACAAGTAAATGTGTGCATTTTATGTAAGACCAACACTTTTAAAGTATAATAAGTCTCTGAATTCTTTTTAATAACATTGTTATGCTGTTGCTAACCAATGATGAATAAAGTACTTCTTACCATTAATGCAACTTCTGGTGCTGCATGGTTTTGCTGATGGCTTTGTAGTCTAGTTAATACGTGGTGAGGTTAAGCTTCATGTAGGCGTTGAGACTTCCATGCATTAAACGTGATCGTAGGTCGGTCTTAACATTCTTTAGATGTGAGAAAGACTGCTCACATGCATATGTAGAGCCAAACTTTGTCAGTACAGCAATACTCACACACTGCAGTGTGTGGATGTTACAGGAAGCGTGTTCCAAGTTTTGACAATCAGCTGGTCCGTGGCTTGAAGTTTTTTCATTTCTCCCCACTCGTATTTACTCGCCAACTCTGCTTGCTGTCGTGCAAGTCTTTCAAAATCATCATTTAGTAACTTGAACTTATTCACCCACATGTCTGAGGCCTTCAGGTCAGCAGCTTGTAGCTCAAAATCTCTGACGGAGACACCGGGGATGTAACTCAGGTCAGCGCTGTCCACTGCACACTCATGTGGATGGGTGATGAACTTAAAAAGACAAGTGTACTCACGAAATTCTCCAAAGCGCGCTTTGAATGACTGCAGGAGATTAGATGTGAAGCCCACTAGCTGCTGGAGATCAAGACGTTTAGTAGGGTTACTTGCCGTGCATGCATCTTTAAACTCTCCCAGTTTCTCAAAGTGTAGTAAACGACCTGTTTCAATGTTGGAGATGAAGAGTTCCAGCTTTGTTTTCAAATGCAAACACTGCTTGTTGAAGGGATAAGACTGTATTTCCAACGCCTTGCATTTTCACATTGAGCTGGTTCAGATGTTCAGTCATGTCCACGAGATAGTAGAACTTCAGGAGCCACTCAGTGTTAGCTAACTAAGGATGCTCGACATTTTTCATTTCAAGAAAAGTCTGGATTTTGCTCAGACAAGTCGTGAAATGGCTGAGCACCTTCCCTCTTGACAACCAACGCACATTGCTGTGCAGAAGCAGACCAGGATAATTATTCCCAACTTCATTCAGCAATGTTTTAAACTGGCAATCATTTAAAGCTCAGGCAACAATTAAGTTGACCACCCGAATGACCAGTGACATCACCTCACCAAGCTGCTCACCACACATCTGAGCACAAAGTGCTTCCTGATGTAGGATGAAGTGAAAACTTAGGATGGGTCTCTTTTTATGTTCATGAAGAAGTGCTACAACTACTCTGTTTTTCCCCACCATGCACGGAGCACCATCAGTACACACCAAAATAAGTTTATCCATCAGTAGATTCTTTTCTTTAGTGAACTCAGTGAAAGACTTGAATAAATCCTCCCCTCTTATTGTTTCTATCATAGGCAAAACACAAGACTTTTGTCATGTAGTGTGTCACCGACAGTATACCTTTCAATCACTTTGAACTGAGATAAATGGCTTATGTCTGTTGACTCATCCAAAGTGAGAGAAAAGAATAGTGCTGCATTTATGTCCTTCACTAGTGTTGCCTCAATTTGATTTGCCATCATGATGGTACGATCGTGAACAGTCTTGCCGACAGAGGCATGTCTTTTATTCATTTGATTATCATGTCTTTATCCGAAAAGTCGTTAAAAAGTTCATTGGCAATATCAAGCATGAATGTTTTGGCATACTCCCCATCCATGAATGGCTTTCCGTTTCTCACAATTGCTAAAGCGCCAGCAAAGCTAGCCGAATTCCAGTCACCTTGTTGGGTCCAAACATGTAGTTGCTGCTGACTAGCTTGCACTCTGCACAGTAGCTCTTTACATTCTTTCTTCCTACTGTCCTCCACTGGATATTTCAATGCAAATGTAGTATGGCATGTGTCGAAGTGCCGCTTTATATTTGACCGTTTTATCAATGCAAGTTTATCATTGTATATTGACACACTGCAGAACCTGCTCTCTCCACAAAAGCGAATTCCTCTGTCCATTCCTGCAGAAAAGTACGATACTCCTCATCTTTTTTTCTTTTAGCCATCTTCTTCGTCAAAAGGGTTTCTGCAATTAGCTAGCTGACTACTTGATTAAAAGGAGGGAAGTTTACTTCCTGACCTCACAACAACCCGTGTACGTTACGCATTATCTAATAAAAATTTGGTGTTGTCCCGGAGGACAGCTGTGGTTGGCTCCAGCCACCCGCAACCATGAACATGAGCAGTAGGAAATGAACGGATTATAATACATGAGAATGTTTTATATTTTTAAGGTTATTATTTTTTTATTAAAGATTTGTCTGTGAGCCAGATGCAGCCATCAAAAGAGCCACATCTGGCTCACGAGCCACAGGTTCCTGACCCCTGTTCTAGACAATCTTTGCAGGAAATTAAGACAGCAGTCGAGGCTGTTTTTATCAGTCCTCTGCCATAGATGGTACAATAAATAGCCTCAGAGATGACTCCAATGATCCTTACCTTCTAGAATTCACTCCCAGTATTATCCCCTTCCACATTGGATAGGGCTAACCTGGGTAATTAATAGGATACAGCAGAAATTACCAGAAATTACCTTCCAAGACTAGATCATAAAATACATAGCTTCCAACTGGTTCTCATCTCTTGCTCTGGGAGAAGTAAGTTATCAGGTTGTGAGGACATGCAAGCAGCCTATGGAGAAATTCTGGGGTGGAAAACTGAGAGCTCCAATCAGCAGCCAGCAGTAACCTGCCAACCAAGTGAGAAACCAGCCTTCTTCAAAGCATATCCCCTAGCAGCTACAGCCAACATCTGGACTGCAATTCATGACAGAGCCTAAGCCAGGACCAACTAGCTAATCCTGCTCCCAAATTCCTGATTTATAGAAACTGCGAAATAATGTCTGCAGTTATTTTAAGTTATGGAGTGATCTATTACACAAAAATTGATAACTAATACAGACAGCATGAGGCTCCTTCATTACCTGCCTGATGCCAGTGGTATCCTCAGTCATTTATTTATCTTGACTCATTCCTGGGAGTCACAGCTACTTATGGATATTCCGTGACCCCTTTTAGACAAAGTTGCTCTTACCTTTATATGTTTTGAATACCCAATAGGTGACTTAAAAATATTTCCCAAGATTGAAGAGGCATTGCTGAGCCTCAGACAGTCAAGGCTAGAGACAGTAATTTCTACATAACACACCTTGTCAAATACTATGAATGTTTTTTCTTTAATACTAAAGCTTAAAAAGCTTTAGGCAGGTCAGTGTTTTATTTTTCTTTTGTTTTTTTTGTTTGGTATTTTTCCAAAGTTAGAAGAGGGGAGGAGGTCAGACAGACTCCTGCATCTGCCCGACCGGGATCCACTTGGCATGCCCACCTGGGGGCAATGCTCTGCTGATCTGGGGCATTGCTCTGTTGTGGCTGGAGCCATTCTAGCACATGAGGCAGAGGCCATGGAGCCGTCCTCAGCGCCGGGCCAACATTTTGCTCCAGTCGAACCTTGTCTTTGGAAGGGGAAGAGAGAGACAGAGAGATAGTAGAGGGGGAAGGGTGGAGAAGCAGATGGGCTCTTCTCCTGTGTACACTGACTGGGAATCGAACCCAGGACTTTCACACGCAGGGCTGATGCTCTATGGCAGAGCCAACCAGCCAGGGCCTAGGTCAGTGTTTTAAATCATTTTATTTTACTCCTTCACACGTGTGAACTCTCTTTAAATATATTTATATAAGAAAGAAGAGACAAAAAAATAAAGGCAAAGAAGAAGAATTGGAAGGAAGGAAAGAAGAAAGAAAGGAAGGAAGGAAAGAAAAGAAAGAGGAAGGAAAGAAGAAAGGGAAGAAGGAAGGAAGGAAAGAAGGAAGGAAGGAAAAATTCAACTTAAGAACTTTTTTAGGCCCTGGCCAGTTGCAGAGTGGATAGAGTGTCGGCATGGTGTATGGATGTCCTGGGTTTGATCCCCGGTCAGGGCACACATGAAAGGCAACCATCTGCTTCTCTTCCCCTTCCTCTCACTCTTTTCTCTCTCTCTTCCCCCCTTGCAGCCAGTGTCTCAATAGGTTCAAATGTTGGCCCCAAGCGCTTAGGATAGCGGATAGCTTGTTTGGTCCAAGTGTCAGCCTCAGGCTCTAAAAATAGCTCAGTTGATTTGAACATCAGCCCCAGACAGGTGGGAGTGAGGGGTTGCTGGGTGGATCCCAGTCAGGGCACATGCAGGAGTCTGTCTCTCTGTCTCTCCTCCTCTCACTTAAAAGAAAAACCAAAACTTTGTTAGGGGCAACTTCTTTTCTCTTGGTTCTGTGTGTATACCTACCTAGAATTCTAATCTCTGCATCTGTGAGCCTCCAGTTTTTCAGCCCAAGTTTGACGAGTCGTGGGACCCCCTGCAGCTGTTCCAACAGCCTGGTCAGACTGATTCGTACATCACTCCACCAGGGTAGCATCAGCACAGTTAGCTGTTCCAAGATGTGCAGCCTGTCAACTTGAAGAAACAAAGACCAGTTCAGGAATTGGATCCATCTCAAAATTGATGAAAGATGAAGGGATATGGGAGATGGAATGGTCTTTCTCTCTGCAGCATACTCAATGAGCAATGAGAATTGACAAGTTTTTTGATTAGTATTTTATGGAAAGTGTTCAAGACTATGCAAACATTATGTAGGATAGTGAAACTGTGCATACTAATAAGCCAACTTTCAACAAACATCAAATCATAGACAATCTTGCTTTACCCTCATCAAATTCCTTCTCTTCTGAATTATTTTGAAGATCTCAGACAATAAGTATCAGTTTTTTTAAACATAATCACAATATCATTATCACACATTGTAAGTCTTATTACTGACTCCTTAAGCCAATTTGCCTTAAACATCACCTACTCACAGACAACAACACCCTAGGTGGAGACAAGCAGGTGGAGGCCTCAGAAGCAATGATCATGTGAAAACTGGTGACTCAAAAGCGATGGGTTTGTGTTCCTTAAGGACAGTTTAAGAAAGGGCTACATGACTGCCGTAAGGTGCATTTAATAAGGCAAAATTGCCATTCTTACTCAGTTCATGCAGAGCTTCATGTCCATCAATTTCCAGGTGATTTTCAGATAAATCAAGAATGCTTAGTTTGGCCAAATTGTGAAGATTCTGAGCTGGAAAAAAATTTAATAAAAAAAAAAATCAGGGTGCTATATGTGCATTTAAAAATATCCTTAGAAGAGAGGGAAGATGGCGATGGAGTAGGTGGAAGTACCAACTTCCAACTCCCAGAACCAAAGTGGATTATAACTCAATTTTAAGAACCATCATCTGGATAAACCAACTTTGAACTAAACTAAGTGGACTCTTCAACCAAGGAACACTGCAGAAGCCATATTGAGACTGGTAGGAATAGCGAAAACGCGAAGAGGGCTGCCCAGCTCCCCGGAGCAAACGGCAGCCCGGAGAGACCCGCGTGGCGGGAGGAGAGTTTGGCAGAGAGCGAGGGACCTGGGTCCCAGGAACCAAGCCCCAGACTGCAGTCCCAGAGCCTAGAAGAGACATTTGGACAGTATTGAGCTGTGAAGCAAGTGAGGATACTATTTGTGAAAAAGAGAGAATTTTCTCAGACCCAAAAATCTTTTTAAAGGGACAGCTCAGAAAGCCTCTCTCACAACCATGCACCCAGGGTTCAGGGAACTGGGACAGAGGAGAGGAACAGAGCAGCGGGAACAAAGAGTGAAATGAAGGCACGGAGACACTCTGAGGGACAGCCACCCCGACCCATGGGCTAAGTCACTTCCCTAATCGAAAACAAATATTTCCCCTGGAACTAGCAATGCAGCAAAGGGAGACAGGACACTAGCCAAACAAGCTCTCCCACAGCAATTAGAGCAGAGCTGCTTAGAGGGAGGGAGCTCCCAGGCCTACAGTGTGGAGACTTAGGGCACTTCTAGCTGAAGGCTATAGTTGCGGCAGGACGCTGAAACGCGGTCCTGTTGGTGTGGGCGGAGGCACAACCGGTGTGAGCTCAGGCTAGCCCAGCAGGGGCAGAGGGGACGCGCAAATGCAGTCCTTTAGCTGCGGGCCGCCTGTGACCCCACTTGTGGGGAAAAATACGCGCAGAGATCAGCTCTGCGACCCTGCGCAAGCCGGCCCTGACCGCGGGCACGGGGCTAAGACCAGGGACGGGCGAGGGGCTCACGGCTGAGCTCACGCTGCCAACCCCGCCCAGACGGAAGAACCGCGGTGTGCCATTTGTGTGTGCGAGCAGGCTCCTAACGCGGGGGCAAGGGAGACACTGAGACCAGCGGAAGTTTGTGGGTGAGCTCACGCTGCTTGCCCCGCCCGGCCGGAGAAACTGCGGATTACCACCCTATGTGCTCGAGCTTGCTCCGAGCGTGGGGGCGGGGTAGGATGCGAACAGACCGGAAGCTAGCAACTGAGCTCACGCCAGCAAACACACCCAGCCAAATAATCCCCTGCACAGGAGGACCCTGGCCTCGAGGGCGGGGCTAAATTCTGGATGGGCAAAGGCTCACAGCTGAGAGCACGTCAAAAGCCCCGCCCAACCCACAAAACGGAGGCGAGCAGGCTCTGACTGAGGGGGCTGGGCTTAAGCTTCCAGAAACGGGCTTGGTTCGCAGCTGAGCAAAGGTGCTCACCTCTGCCCTGGGTGTTAAGGCTAGTGACTTGAGTGACAGCCCCTCCCGCAAAGAAGAGGCAGAAATCACAGAAATAGCTGCAGTGAGCCGGCGCTGGCAACGCCCACACCCAACCGCCCTATGCAGTGGCAGAGGGGGTGGCAAACCTGCAGACAGACCACACCAAGAGAACACAAAGGCAACACATACTGGACTCCAGTGGCCACAAATTGCTTATACTCAGATAAAATGGTCAGGCAGAGGAATGCAAACCAAATGAACCAAGAGAAATCCCCAGAGAAGGACCTGAATGAACCAGATATAACCAAACTACCTGAAGCAGAATTTAGAATAATGATAGTTAGGATGTTCAAAGAAATTAGAGCAACAATGGATGGTCACTATGAGCACCTAAATAAAGAGATAACAAGTATAAAAAACGAAATTGAAATAATTAAAAAAACCACACAGAAATGACAACTACAGTATCAGAACTGAAGACCACAATGGAAGGAATTAAAAGCAGGATGAATCACGCTGAGGATCGAATCAGCGAGTTAGAGGACACAATAAACAAAGTTACAGCAGCAGAGAAAATAAAGGAAAAGAGATTCAAAAAATGTGAGGAAACTCTAAGGGAGCTCTGTGACAACATGAAGAAAAACAACATTCGCATCATAGGGGTGCCTGAAGAAGAGGAAAGAGGACAGGAAATGGAAACTGTGTTCAATCAAATCATAGCAGAAAACTTCCCTAAATTAAGGCTGGGAAACATTCCACATGTTCAAGAAGCACACAGAACTCCATTAAAGAGAAACCCAAAAAGATCTACACCAAGACACATCATAGTTAAAATACCAAAGCTAATAGATAAAGAAAAAATCTTAAAAGCTGCTAGAGAAAAAAAGACTATCACCTACAAAGGAGCCCCCATTAGGATGACATCGGACTCCTCAACAGAAACACTTGAGGCCAGAAGGGAATGGCAAGATATAATCAAAGTAATGTAGAACAAGAACCTACAACCAAGACTACTCTATCCAGCAAGGCTAACGTTTAAAATTGAAGGAGAAATAAAGAGCTTTCCAGACAAAGAAAACCTCAAGGAATTCATTAAAACCAAACCAATCCTGCAAGAGATTCTAAGGGACCTAGTGTGAATAGTTCAAAGGGAGGAAAGAATATAGCAAAAAAAAAAAAATAATAATACAGCTTTAAAGAATAAAATGGCAATAAACAACTACATATCAATAATAACCTTAAATGTAAATGGATTAAATGATCCAATCAAAAGACATAGGGTAGCTGCATGGATAAAGAAACAGGCCCCATACATATGCTGTCTACAAGAGACACACCTTAAAACAAAAGATGCACATAAACTGAAGGTAAAAGGGTGGAAAAAAATATTTTATGCAAATGGAAATGAAAAAAAAGCCGGGGTAGCAGAACTTATAGCTGACAAAATGGACTTTAAAACAAAGACTGTAGTAAGAGATAAAGAAGGACACTACTTAATGATAAAGGGAACAATTCAACAGGAAGATATAACTATAATGAATATCTACACACCAAATATAGGAGCCCCGACATTCATAAAGCAGACTTTGATGGATATAAAGGGTGAGATTAACAGTAATACTATCATAGTAGGGGATTTCAATACCCCTCTAACAACACTGGACAGATCCACAAAAAAGAAAATCAATAAAGAAACAGACTTAAAGGATACACTAGATCAACTTGATTTAATAGATATATTCAGAACTTTTCACCCTAAAGCAGTAGAATATACATTCTTCTCAAGCGCTCATGGTATGTTTTCTAGGATAGACCACATGTTAGGACACAAAAAAGGCCTCAATAAATTTAAGAAGATTGAAATCATATCAAGCATTTTCTCTGATCACAATGCCATGAAACTAGAAATTAACCACAAAAGAAAAACCGAAAAATACTCAAACACTTGGAAACTAAATAGCATGATATTAAATAATAAATGGATTAACAATGAGATCAAAGAAGAAATAAAAAAGTTTCTAGAAACAAATGATAATGAGCATACATCAACTCAAAATCTATGGGACACAGCAAAAGCAGTACTGAGAGGGAAGTTCATTGCACTACAGGCATATCATAAGAAGCTAGAAAAAGCTCATATAAGCAACCTAACCCTGCATCTAAAAGAACTAGAAAAACAACAAATAAAACCCAAGACAAGTAGAAGGAAGGAAATAATAAAGATCAGAGCAGAAATAAATGACATAGAGGCTAAGGAAACAATACAGAGGATCAATGAAACCAGAAGCTGGTTCTTTGAAAAGGTAAACAAGATTGATGAACTCTTAACTAGACTCACCAAGAAAAAAAGAGAGAGGTCTCAAATAGATAAAATTAGAAAGGACAGTGGAGAAATTACAACTAATACAACAGAGATACAAAGCATTGTAAGAAAATACTATGTAGAACTCTATGCCAAAAAATTAGACAATCTAGATGAAATGGACAAATTTCTTGAATCATATAAACTTCCAAAAATCAATCTGGAAGAATCAGAGCACCTAAACAGACCAATTACAACAAATGAGATCGAAACAGTTATCAAAAAACTCCCAAAAAAGAAAAGTCCTGGGCCTGATGGCTTCACAAGTGAATTCTAACAAAAATTCAAAGAAGAACTAACTCCTATCCTCCTCAAGCTATTTCAAAAAATTCAAGAGGAAGGAAGACTTCCAAACTCCTTTTATGAGGCGAGCATAATTCTGATCCCAAAACCGGGCAAAGACAACACAAAGAAAGAAAATTATAGGCCTATATCCCTGATGAATTTAGATGCTAAAATTCTAAACAAAATATTAGTCAACCGGGTCCAGCAATATATGAAAAAAATCATACACCATGATCCAGTGGGATTTATTCTGGAGAGGCAAGGCTGGTTCACTATTCG
This sequence comes from Rhynchonycteris naso, assembly GCA_037038555.1. Taxonomy (NCBI): domain Eukaryota; kingdom Metazoa; phylum Chordata; class Mammalia; order Chiroptera; family Emballonuridae; genus Rhynchonycteris; species Rhynchonycteris naso. The sequence continues at coordinate 201,622,483 of CM072998.1, read as the reverse complement.
CAAATCAATCAATGTGATTCATCACATAAACAAAAGGAAGGACAAAAATCACATGATAATTTCTATAGATGCAGAAAAGGCATTTGATAAAATCCAGCACCCATTCATGCTTAAAACTCTCAGTAAAGTGGGAATACAAGGAATATTCCTTAACATGATAAAGGCCATCTACGACAAACCCACAGCAAACATCATACTAAATGGACAAAAATTAAAAGCAATCCCCTTAAGATCAGGAACCAGGCAGGGTTGCCCACTTTCACCACTTTTATTCAACATAGTTCTGGAAGTCCTAGCTACAGCAATCAGACAAGAAGAAGAAATAAAAGGCATCCAAATTGGAAAAGAAGAAGTAAAACTGTCACTATTTGCAGATGATATGATATTGTATATAGAAAACCCTAAAGTCTCAGTCAAAAAACTACTGGACCTGATAAATGAATTCAGCAAGGTGGCAGGATATAAAATTAATACTCAGAAATCAGAGGCATTTCTATATACAAACAATGAACTGTCAGCAAAAGAAATTAAGGAAACAATCCCCTTCACTATTGCAGCCAAAAAAATAAAATACCTAGGAGTAAATTTAACCAAGGAGGTTAAGGACTTGTACTCAGAAAATTATAAAACATTGATAAAAGAAATCAAGGAAGATACAAACAAGTGGAAGCATATACCGTGCTCATGGCTAGGAAGAATAAACATCATTAAAATGTCTATATTACCCAAAGCAATTTATAAATTCAATGCTATACCAATTAAAATACCAATGACATACTTCAAAGATATAGAAAACATATTCCAAAAATTTATATGGAACCAAAAGAGAACACGAATAGCCTTAGAAATCTTAAAAAGAAAAAATAAAGCAGGAGGTATCACCCTTCCGGATATCAAGGTTTACTACAAGGCCATTATACTCAAGACAGCCTGGTACTGGCATAAGAACAGGCACAGTGATCAATGGAACAGAACAGAGAACGCAGAAATAAACCCACACCTTTATGGACAACTGATATTTGACAAAGGAGGAAAGAACATACAATGGAGTAAAGACAGCCTCTTTAACAAATGGTGCTGGGAAAATTGGACGTCTACCTGCAAAAAAATGAAACTAGACCATCAACTTACACCATGCACATAAAGAAATTCAAAATGGATAAAAGACTTAAACATAAGCCGTGAAACTATAAGCATCTTAGAAGAAAACATAGGCAGCAAGCTCTCCGACATCTGAAGCAGCAATATATTTGCCGATTTATCTCCACGGGTAAATGAAATAAAAGGCAAGATAAACAAATGGGACTACATCAAACTAAAAAGTTTTTGCACAGCTAAAGACAATAAGAACAAAATAAAAAGACAAACCACACAATGGGAGAACATATTTGACAGCACGTCTGATAAGGGGTTAATAACCAAAATTTATAAAGGACTTATAAAACTCAACACCAGGAAGACAAACAATCCAATAAAAAAATGGGCAAAAGAAAGAAATAGAAATTTCTCCAAAGAAGACATACAGATGGCCAATAGACATATGAAAAAATGCTCAACATCACTAATCATTAGAGAAATGCAAATTAAAACCACAATGAGATATCACCTCACACCAGTCAGAATGGCACTCATCAGCTAAACAACACAGAATAAGTGCTGGCGAGGATGTGGAGAAAAGGGAACCCTTCTGCACTGCTGGTGGGAATGCAGACTGGTGCAGCCACTGTAGAAAACAGTTTAGAGATTCCTCAAAAAATTAAAAGTTGAACTGCCTTTTGACCTGGCTATCCCACTTTTAGCAATATACTTTAAGAACACCATAACACTGTTCGAAAAGAAGAAATGCGCCCCCATGTTCGTGTCAGCATTGTTCACAATAGCGAAGATCTGGAAACAGCCCAAGTGTCCGTCAGAAGATGAGTGGATTACAAAGCTATGGTACATATATACTATGGAATACTACTCAGCCACAAGAAATGATGACGTCAGATCATTTACAACAAAATGGATGTACCTGATAACATTATACGGAGTGAAATAAGTAAATCAGAAATAAAACCTGAGAACAGCGTGATTTCATACATAGGTGGGACATAAAAGTGAGACTATGAGACATGGACAGGAGTGTGGTGGTTACGGGGTGGGGGGAGGGAGGGAAGGGTGGGGAAGGGAGGACGGGAGGGACACGGGGAAAACCAAATAGAAGGTGACAGAGGACAATTTGACTTTGGGTGATGGGTATGCAACACAATTGAATGATAAGATAATCTGGAGATGTTTTCATTATACACATGTACTCTGATTTATTGGTTTCACCCCATTAAAGTTAATAAAAAAAATAGACTAGATATTACCTAGAAGTCTTTATTATCTTTATCTTTGCCAGTTTCTCTAGAAATTAAATTTCTGCTTGAAAGACTTAGGATGCACTGCTGTAAAAGTATCACATGTTTTCTCACGCTGTTTTTGGTGAATAGAGGGAACAGTTACCTAGGGTTTTCACAGCATTTGCTGACAGGCAGCAGGAGACTAACTGGATTTCTTCAAGGTCACAGGGTTCGGCTGACAAAGACTTTACTATGTAATCCATTCCCTTCCCAATGTCAGACAGGTGTGTCAAACAAAGTAAACACATATTCTTCAGGTTTGTCAGACCTTCAGCTGCAAATAGATGAAAAGAAAATATATTAGGATATCAAGTTAATTTGATTTAACCATATAGTAATGGGCTGAAAAGAAGGCAATGAACAACTGCATAGAGACCTTTCTGTAGACATCTTCAGTTATAAAAAGTCAAAGAGAGATTTTCTTTCAACTATCACTTTCCAGTCTCCCAGACCATACAAAGATCATTTAAGTGGAGGTCATTCCCTCAGTAGCATGAGAAAAACTATGGTAAATGGGTAGTATTTTAATGGGTATCAATGTGTACCTTCACCACAACTTTTTTCATAGAAATAAGACTTCTGAATGAGCATTCTGTCTTCTTTATTTATTTTTATTAAGTGAGAGGTGGAAAGGCAGAAAGACAGACTCTCACATGTGTCCTGACCAGGATACACCCAGCAAGTCCCCTATTGGGCAATGTTCTACCCATCTGGGGCCGTTGCTCGGCAACTGAGACATTTTAGTGCCTGAGGTGAGGCCGTGGTGCGATCCTCAGAGCCCAGGGCCAACTTGCTTGAATGAGCCATGACTGTAGGAGGGAAGAGAGAGAGAGAGAGAGAGAGAGAGAGAGGAGATAGGAAACAGGTGGAGAAGCAGATGGTCGCATCTCCTGTGTGCCTTGACTGAGAATCAAACCCAGGACTTCCACACGCTGGGCCAACGCTCTACCACTGAGCCAACTGGCACTCTGTCTTTAACCCCCTTAAACATCTTAGAAGGAGTGAAGGCTGAATTCAGAGGGGCAGCTTGGGGACTTCACTTCCTTGGTGTGTTTCTATTGTAACAGTTTACAGCCTCAAAAGGGCACTGCTTGTGATTGTATGATACAGGACCTCCTTGATGCTTTATAGCAAAGACCACATCCAATGCAGCATGCTTGACAAGGAAAAAGATTGATCTTATGTCAATAATACAACTGAAAACATTCTTTTATTTTTGTTTTGTTTGTTTGTTTGTTTTTACAGGGACAGAGAGAGAGTCAGAGAGAGGGATAGATAGGGACAGACTGACAGGAACGGAGAGAGATGAGAAGCATCAATCATCGGTTTTTCATTGTGACACCTTAGTTGTTCATTGATTGCTTTCTCATATGTGCTTTGACACATATGAGACCGAGTAACACCTTGCTGGAGCCAGCGACCTTGGGTCCAAGCTGGTGAGCTTTTTGCTCAAGCCAGATGAGCCCGCGCTCAAGCTGGCGACCTCGGGATCTCGAACATGGGTCCTCCGCATCCCAGTCTGACGCTCTATCCACTGCGCCACCACCTGGTCAGGCCAACTGAAAACATTCTAAAATGTCCCTTGGCTTGATTAGGCATGACTTTGTGTCATTAAAATAGCTTTTTATCTTGGTGATACTCTAACATAGAGGAAAATACACTGTTTTAATAATAGCTATCTTGCAGAGCTTTGGGGAGGTTGCAGATGTATGTAATGTACTTAGTATGATACTTGGCACATAGTAAGTGAATATTAATGATTGTCTTGGGAGTACGCATATTTTAGAGGTTGTGAATCTGACCTTTGCAGATTCCTAAATCCCGTGCTTAAAAATCATGTAAACTTGGGCAAGTTATTCAACCTTTTAGCTGTGGTTTTAGGGATAATTATACTTACATACTTGAACTGATGTGAATATTCAATGAGAAGTATGTAAAAGTGTCTGGTAGAATGTCTAACCTATTGTACTTTGATAAATATAAATTTAGATAGATTTATTCAAGTCCAGACTTCAAGTCCTTAATAGTTGAAACAGATTGTCTCAGGTAGGTGTTTTTGGACCCTTTCTAGCAATTGTTGAAAACTTGGGCAGGTCAATAAACTGGTCTAGGTTCCAGTGGCAGTAAAATGAGAGAGTTAAACTAGAAGTTCTCAGGCTCCTTTGAGCTCTGACATTCTGTGTAATTCATAGACATGCAATAAATGTTCATGAACAGTGAGTTAATTTGATTATTCTTTTCTTAAAATAATTAAATTTTTTGGGTTTTTTTAGTGAGAGGAGGGGAGGCAGAGACAGACTCCCGTATGTGCCCTGACCAGGTTCCACCCGGCATGCCCACTAGGAGGTGATGCTCTGCCTATCTCGGGCCCTTGCTCCATTGCAATCAGAGCCATTTTTTAGTGCCTGAGGCAGAGGCAATGGAGCCATCCTCAGTGCTGGAGCCAACTCACTCCAATCAAACCATGGCTGCAGGAGGGGAGGGGAAGAGAGAGAGAGAAGCGAGAGGGGAAAGGGGAAGTGTGGAAAAGCAGATGGGCGCTTCTCCTGTGTGCCCTGACCGGGAATTAAACCCAGGACATCCACACGTTGGGCTGACACTCTACCACTAAGCCAACCGGCGAGGGCCAATTTGGTTATTCTCATGTAGGCTATTGTAATGGGGAAAAAGGTCAGTCATGTTTTAATTATAGGATAAGGTTGTCTTTAGGCAAGGAGAATGAAAAAGAACAAGGTTGAGGAGCATTTAACTGAGGTCTCAAATAGGGGAGGGGAACCAATACAATAAAGAAAAAAATTTCCAGCCCCCAAAAGCTGTTGAAAAACAGCTTCTACAGGGAACCATGCTGTCCTAGAAGGCAAATCATGTGTTCTACTTGTGTTTTTAAAGTTTTCTTGATCCCCATTCATTCTTGTCTTCTATTCCATTTTTGAAGTTTTATTTAATTATAAAACCAATGTATAACCTTTTAAATATTGTTTATATGCTTTAAATACAAATATAACCAATACTTTTGAAGCTTTACTTAATTATGAAACCACAGTTTAAAGATTTACATTGTTTCTGTGCTTTACATACAAGCAGAGTCAATCAGCCAGGAAGATAAAGCAGTTCATGGCTTCTGTACTCAAAAGGGTCATAGTAGAGTGGTGAACAATTTACATAAAGTGGTGCTGAAGACTTGGAATGGGAATGGAGAAAAATGTCTAGGAAAACCAGTGTCGTCACAAATACATAAAGCTTCCTTGCCTTGTATAGACACAACCACAACCAGTGCCAGAGTCTTTGTTTTCTTCTTCTTCTTTTTTTGGTGAGTGAGAGAGAGAGAGATTGAGAAGGGAAGGGAGAGAGGGTGAGAAGCATCAACTTGTAGTTGCATCACTTTAGTTGTTCATTGATTGCTTCTCATATGTGCCTTGTGGGGGTTTGGGGGTGCCCCAGCTGAGCCAGTGACCCCTTGCTCAAGCCAGCAATCTTGTTTCAAGCCAGCAACCTTTGGGCTCAAACCATCAATCATGGGATCATGTCAATGATCCCATGTTCACAGCAACCCAGTGCTCAAGCTGGCGAGCCTGCACTCAGGCCAGCATCCTCTGGGTTTGGAACCTGGGACCTCAGCGTCCCACGTCAACACTCTGTCCATTGTACCAACATTAGTCAGGCAAAGAGTCTTGTGTTAACTGTTCTTATTATGAAACTTATATTATTAAAAAAGTTTTTTAAGCCTGACCAGGCAGTGGGGCAGTGGATAGAGCATCAGACTGGGATGTGGAGGACCCAGGTTCGAGACCCCGAGCCCACCAGCTTGAGCGTGGGCCCATCTGGCTTGAGCTAAAGCTCGTCAGCTTGGACCCAAGGTCGCTGGCTCCAGAAAGGGGTTGCTTAGTCTGCTGAAGGCCTGCGGTCAAGGCACATGTGAGAAAGCAATCAATGAACAACTGAGGTGTTGTGATGGCAACGAAAAACTAATGATTGATGCTTCTCACCTTTCTCCGTTCCTGTCTGTCTGTCCCTATCTATCCCTCTCTCTGACTCTCTTTCTGTCCCTGTAGAAAAGTATTTTAAGAAAAAATATTACCTAGTTTTATAGCATCTTCCTCATTCATCTTAATGTTATCCAATATAAGCATCACAAGGTTCTTCAAATTACCCAAGCTGTCAGTCAGACCACCTGCCAAAAGAAGAGAAATTGGTCTGTGTTCAGTTGTCATTTACTAATTTTCTATTACAGATGAAAACATTTTAGTTGTCACCATTGCAGGAAATGCTTATGAAATTGACACAAAAATGTATGGTTTTGTATCATAAATGGGCATTTTTCTTAGCTAAAAGCACATTCTCCAAATATACTGGAATCAGCCTGGAAAACGGTAACAGAAAGAACAGGAAATCTCCAAACACTTGGAAATTAAACAACACACTTCTAAATAAGCATGGATCAAATAGGAAGTCTCAGGGAAAATTAGACAATGTTTTAATTTTTTTTTTTACAGGGACAGAGAGAGAGTCGGAGAGAGGGATAGACAGACAGGAACGAAGAGAGGTGAGAAGCATCAATCACTAGTTTTTCGTTGTAGTTGTGACAACTTAGTTGTTCATTGATTGCTTTCTCACATGTGCCTTGACCACGTTCAGCAGACCAAGCAACTCCTTGCTGGAGCCAGCGACCCTAGACCCAAGCTGACGAGCTCTGGCTCAAGCCAGATGGGCCTGCGCTCAAGCTGGCGACCTCGGGGTCTCAAACCTGGGTCCTCCACATCCCAGTCCGACGCTCTATCCACTGCACCACCACCTGGTCAGGTAGACAATGTTTTGAAAAACACAAAAAAGCAAAAATATAATACCAAAATCTGCATTTAACATACTACTCAGAGGGAGGTTTATAGTATTGAGTGCTTATATTAGAAATAAGGAAAGGTCTCAAATCAATATATTAAGCTTACTACTTAAGAAACTAGAGAAAGGAGAATAAAATAAACTCAATGCAGAAAGAAGGGAGAAATCAATAAAGACTGCAAATAGATAAACAGTAGGGAAAAAATGGAAAAAATTTAGTGAAAAAAGTTGTATATTTGAAAAGACCAATAAAATTGATAAATTTCTAGCAAGACTGACAAACAGGGAGAACAAATCACCAATATAAGAAATGAAAGTGAGGATATCATTACAAAGACTGCAGATGTTAAAAGGATAGAGAATAATATAAACAAATCTATATGCGTAAATTTGACAACATAGATAAACTTTCCCAATTTCTTGAAAAACACAAACTAATAAAACTCACCCAATATGACATAAGCTACCAAAATAGTTCTATAAAACTATTTTAAAAAATTGAATTGTAGTTTAAAACTTTTTAAAAAAGAAATCTGCAGGTGCAGATAATTTAATTTGCAAATTCTACCAAGAATTCAAAAAAGAAATAACACCAATTCTATAAATTCCATTTAGAAATTGAAGTAGAGGGAACAACTCCTTACTTATTATATGAAGCTCCATTAACCAATAGGAAACCCAGACCAAGAGAATAAAACAAAAGAAAATTTCAGACCAAAATTATTTATGAGCAGAGAAGCAAAAATCTTCAATAAGATATTACTAAGGAATCCCACCATATATAAAAAGAATATTATACTACAACCAAATGGACTTCATACAGAGAATACAGGGCTGTTTCAATATTTGAAAATTAACCCACACAATTCACTATATTAACAGTCTAAAGAAGAAAAACCACATGATCATATAAATTGATGCAAAAAAAATATTTGACACAATCCAACATCCATTCATGATAAAAATGCTCAGCAACCTAGAAATAGAAGGAAACTTTCTCAACCCAATAAAAGGCATCTACAAAAACTACAGTTAACATTGTACTTAATTGGGAAAGTCTGAATGCTTTCTCCTTCAGATCAGGAACAAGGCAGGATGTCCACTTTCAACTCTCATATTCAATATTGTACTGCAAGTCATAATCAGTGCAATAAGGCAAGGAAATGAAATAAAAGAATACAAATTATAAAGGAAGAAACAAAACTTTCTTTTGAGAGGTAACATGATTATCTATGACAAAAATTTCAAGGACTCTACCCCCTACCACCCAAAAAAGAGCTCCCGGAACTAATGAGTTTAGCAAAGGTGTAGAATACAAGATCAACACACAAATATCAACTGTATTTCAATATAGTAGCCTTAAATAATTGGAAGCCAACTTTTAAAAAATACTATTTACAGCCTGACCTGTGGTGGCACAGTGGATAGAGCATTGACCTGGAACACTGAGGTCGCCGGTTCGAAAACCTGGGTTTATCTGGTCAAGGGACATATGGGAGTTGATACTCCCCCCCATTCTCTCTCCTCTCTAAAATGAATAAATAAAGATTAAAAAATTACAATAACTTCAAACAAATAAAAAAGTTAAATATAGCCTGATCAGGCGGTGGTGCAGTGGATAGAGCATTGGACTGGGATGTGGAGGACCCAGGTTCGAGACCCCAAGGTCGCCAGCTTGAGTGCGGGTTCATCTCATTTGAGCAAGGCTCACCAGCTTGAGCCCAAGGTCTCTGGCTTGAGCATGGGGTCACTCGGTCTGCTGTAGCCCCCTGGTCAAGGCACATATGAGAAATCAATCAATGAACAACTAAGGAACTACAACGAAGAACTGATGTTTCTCATCTCTCTCCTTTCCTGTCTGTCTGTCCTTCTCTCTGACTCTCTCTGTCTCTGCCACAAAAGAAAGTTAAATATAAACCTATTAAAACATATCAGGATTGACATGATAAAAACTACAAAATGATAATAAAAGAAAATGTAATTAAATAGAAAGAGATACCATGCAAATAGATGGAAAGATTCAACGTAATACAGATTGTCAATTCACCTAACTTGGTCTATAAATTTAATGTAATTTCAACCAGTATCCCAGTAAGAGTTATTGATGATATAAACAATTTTGATTCTCAAATTTATATGGAAAGGCAAAGGAACTGGAGTATAAAAAAGAATTGTGGAAAAGAAAAGTAAAGTTGGAGAAACAACACTACTCAATTTTATGACTTAACCATAAAGCTACAGTTACTCAGACAATGTGCTATTGGGAAGGAATAGAAAAGTGTATTGGCAAATGATAGGTCAGTAGAGAATAGAATCCAGAAATATATTTACACAGTTATAACCAAGTGATCTTTCACAAAGGGACAAAGGCAATGTAAACACAAGAAAATAGCCATTTCATGGAGAGTCAACCTGGAGTGCTGAGGTCACCAGTTTGAAACCCTGGACTTGCCTGGTCAAGGCACATATAGGAAGCAACTACAAGTTGATGCTTCCTGCTCCCTCCCTACTTCTCTCTCTCTAAAATAAATAAATAAAATCTTTTTGGCCCTGGCTGGTTGGGTCAGTGGTAGAATGTTGGCCTGGCACATGGATATCCCAGGTTTGATTCCTGGTCAGGGCACATAGGAGAAGTGACCATTTGCTTCTCCACACCTCCCTCTCCCCCTCTTCCTTCTATTTCTCTCTCACTTTTCCTCCCACAGTCATGACTTAATGGGAGCAAGCTTGCCCTGGGCACTGAGGATGGCTCCATAACCTCATCTCAGGTGCTAAAATAGCTCATTTGCCGAGCAATGGATCAACAGCCCCAGATAGGCAGAGCATCACCTGGTAGAGGGCTTGCTGGGTGGATCCTAGTTGGGGTGCATGTGGGAATCTGTCACTCTGCCTCCCCGCTTTTCACTTAAGAAAATAAATTTAATTAAAAATTAAAATATTTTTAAAAAATAGCCATTTGACAGAACACTAAACTTGATGTAAACTGTATACCTTATAACTTAAAATGGATCACAGATCTAAATGTAAAGCATAAAACTTTAAAAGGAAAGAATAGGACAAAATCTTCATGACCTGGATGGACTCAGACATGACACCAATAGCATGATTCACAAAAGAAAAAATGGACTGCAACAAAATATAAAACTTTTGTTCTTAGAAAGACACTGTTAAGTAATGAAAGGACTGGCTAAAAATTGAGAGAAAATATTTTCAAATCACTTCTGATTGGAATGACAGAGGACTTGTGTCCAGAATATATAAAGGACACTCAAAACTCAACACGAAGTTGCCTGACCAGGCGGTGGCGCAGTGGATAGAGCGTCGGACTGAGATGAGGAATACCCTGGTTTGAGACCCTGAGCTTGCCAGCTTGAGCGCGGGCCCATCTATCTAGCTTGAGCAAAAAGCTCACCAGCTTGGACCCAAGGTCGCTGGCTCCAGTAAGGGGTTGCTCGGTCTGCTGAAGGCCTGCGGTCAAGGCACATGTGAGAAAGCAATCAATGAACAACTATGGTGTCGCAAGGGCAACGAGAAACTAATGATTGATGCTTCTCACCTCTCTTCGTTCCTGTCTGTCTGTCCCTATCTATCCCTCTGTCTGACTCTCTCTCTCTGTCCCTGTAAAAAAAAAAAAATTAAAAAAAAAAAAAAACTCAATATGAAGAAAACCATCTAAAAGATGGGTAAAAATTTGAATTTGAACAGGCCTGACCAGGCGGTGGTGCAGTGGATAGAGCGTCGGACTGGGATGCAGAGGACCCAGGTTCGAGACCCCAAGGTCACCAGCTTGAACCTAAGGTCACTGGCTCGAGCAAGGGGTTACTTGCTCTGCTGAAGGCCCACGGTCAAGGCACATATGAGAATGCAATCAGTGAACATCCAAGGTATTGCAACGCACAACAACAAAACTGACAATGGAATACTCTGTAGCTGTAAAAAAAAAGGAAACCTTACCTTTTGAAACAGCATGGATGGACTAGGAAATTCTTATGCTAAATAAAATAAGTCAGTCAGGGAAAGACAAGTACCATATGATTTCACTCATATGTGGTCTCTAATGAACAAAATGAAATGACAAGCAAAATAGAAAGACTCATACAAAGGGAGCAGGCTTACAGCTGTAGGGGGGAATGGTAAGGGAGTGGAAGAATAAAGCAAAAGAGTACAAAATAAAACTCATGGATACAGCCAACAGTGTGGGGATTGCTGGGGGTGCCGAGAGAGGGGAAGGGTGTAGGTGTGATAAATGGGGATGGATGAAGACTTGACTTGGGAAGGGGGAATTGAACATACAAGTACAGTGTACAAAGATGTGTTATAGAACTGGGCACCTGAAACCTGTATAATTATTTTTTATGTTAACCAGTATCACCTTGTTGGTCAAATAAGTTTGTAAATATATATGTACTATATATGTTTGCTCACTTATAGTTTGCATTGGGTGTGGGAGACAGGTTGTAAGCTGGCAAAGTCTTTATAGCCAAAGGCTTAGTTTTAAGACTAAGCCTTTCCCACCCTTCTAATATTAAGATCTTCTCAAAACTAAGCTTTTCCCCATACCCTTGACTGTTGCATGATGTGGGGTGGTGCACTCTTATGAGGAATCCTATTTATGCTTCAGATAAGTGGCTTTGTTTCAGAGACTTCCTTATGTGTATATTGCCTTAAAGGCTTTAAGTTTCTACATTATAAAATAAAGCAGACCGGGGGCTCTCTCGCTCAGTCCCTGCCATCAGCATTGCAGAGGAGAGACAGCCATTTCCTACATAAGAATCTAGTAACACAATTAGCCACTAGCTCCTGCAGGTGATTAATTTACAGGCTGGATTTCCTCCCAGACTTGAAGGGGGGAGGGGAGCCACCAGCAGGGAAGCAGTGGGTGCTGGGTGGAGATGGAGATGCTGAAAAAGGGGAGATTTTGCTAAACACAAGCTTAACAACTATACAGGGTGGCGCAAAAGTAGGTTTACAGTTGTGAGTACATGAAACACATCATATACACATAATACACACATAAACTCACACTTTGCTATATACATTATATAGCTATTCTGTCAAACTATATATCTTCAGCTCTGTACGTCCTCCCTAAGGCCTCCCAATCTGACAGCTTTTCCCCCACATAAACCCCCCCAGCCCTCCCACCTCCCTTCCAAGTCCTGACACCTGGTAGAAATTATTAGAAATTTTAAAGCAAAACTATATGATATCTAATGTTTCCATGGTACTTAGGTTTGATTATCGCTTCAACTACTGATGTTTACAATACCTGGCAGCCGCTGAGTCTGTAGGTTGTGAATACTCAAGGTCTTCAGGTTTGTCACAGATGCGATGTGCTGCTCGTCTTCTATGGTGAGGGGACTGGCTTCCACGATAAGGAACTGAATGTTCTTACAGGTGCTGAGGAGCAAACTGAGGCTTCCAGCCACGCCAGCACATCTCTTAATGTACAATCTGAGGCTGCTAGCAGAGCTGAATATCTTTCCCAGGTATTTGATATCTTGCTTATTCAACTTGCTGAAATCCCGGAGTGTTACCTCCAGAATCTTGAATTCCTGTTTCCAGTTGAAGAACAAAGACACAGCCCTGCTGGGAATGTAGGTCCCAGAGGACACTTCCTTGTGGGTTCTGCTTGTGTCCTCCTTGGTCTTGTCCCACGAAGTTGTGGCTCCCCCATAGAAATCCAGTTTAATGAAGTCCAGAGCACTTGCACAATTAGGCAAGTGTTCAAAGAAGTCAAACAAGTAATCAGGGATGTTCTCTGAATTGATATATAAGCTTTTACCACGAAAGAAGTCTTCAAATTCTTCACTCAGGTCTGATTTGGATATACTCTCTTGAAATAAATTGATGCCATACTCTGTAAAGGAATTGATGTTTATGGCTTTTAGAATTTCTTGAGCAGTAGTGCTTTTCACATTTTGCATAGAGTTCTGCCTCCAGAGAGGCTTCTTGGTGAGGGAAAGGCTGAGGAGGCTGCCGTGTTCACATACAGCTGCAAGGTGTTTCAGAACACTTCTGGTGGCTTCAGCAGATGACCCACACGTGTACAGGAGCAGGTTGCTATACTTGGATGTGATGTCTGATATGGAAACCATTTTCTGCAAATGACCGTTCCCCTTAATCACCTCCCCTGGCTCCTGGGACACCAATAAACCGCTGAGTCTGCGTCCTGCTACATACTCTTGGAATGATTTATGAAAGAATGTATACTTTGGCTTGAACCGCTGAGCTGTGTATTTGCAGAGGAGTCCAGTTGTCAGTAGGACGTCCTCATTCACACTGGACACATCCTTCGGTTCAAAATCAAACCTGTGGTTGAAGACGCCCTCCAGAGCCAGGTCTCCACAGTGGTCCAGGCTCCTAGTGAAGTCCCCTGCAGCCACCCCTCTATGTTTGTGTTTGTTTTTATGTATCAGCAGGTCATAGAAGGTACGGAACAGCGTTGTTTGTGTGTGCGAGTGGAACTCACTTTCCCCCATCTGGATTGCACAAGTGATGACCACAAAGAGCGGGGTCTTCATCAGATTCCTCAAGCACCTGGATTTCTGAATCTGGAGCACCAAGGCTTCTGCAAGTTCCTTTATCAGCACCTCCCGGATGAGAGACTGGGCACTCTCCTCCATCATGTCCCCCACCTCGGCAATCAGGGCACCGAACTGCCTGATGTGCCTCAGGCACTCCGTGGTGGTGGTGACCATGACCATATTTTTGAAGCGGTGGTTTTCCTTTATCAGGGCTTCGATTTCTGGGCAGTTCTGGGCCTTGAATTCATTGTAGCCATCAAGAAGGAAAAGAACCCTCTGCCGTAGCTTCAGCAGCGTGGCCATGAAAGTCTGCTTTCTGATTGTGTCAGGTATATCCACAAGTTGATCGCACAGGGTTTCAAAGAGTCCACCCTGGGCCCTGCTCAGACGGAGAAAGAAGACTAATTTGAACTTGGTCAGGGCCACGCACTTTCCAGAGGCCCAGAGCATGGCGATTCGCTGTAGCAGAGTGGACTTCCCTTTGCCCGATTCCCCTTCAATGATGCAGGGACTCTGAACAGTGTCCAGCAGGTCACTTAAGGTCAGCTGCTTCAGACGGTGATGGTGTTGGTCCTTCCTCCAGAGAACAGGCTCTGTGAACGTGCTTTTCAAGTTGAAAATAATATCAATATCTTCACCCAGGGGATAGAAGTTCAGAAAAGCTGGGGAATCGTATAAATCTTTTAAATCCTGAGCCAAATCATCTAAGTCTCCTTCTGAGATCTGATGAAAAAGACCTGTTAGAGAAGAGGTGAGATTAAAGAGGACCCAGTTTTGTGTCTCCCCAGAACCCAACGTTCAGGAGAATGATGGGGCGTCATACTGAGACTCTTCCATTGGTGATTTTCACTTCCTTCCCCAATTCTCCACTGGAACAGGGGTTTCAAATATTTACTCCTGCTTTTCCCTGTCACCCAAGTTACCCTTCCTCTCCTTTTCCATTTTGTTTCCTCTTTTCTGCCACCAAATCTTACAGCAGCTGATTGGATATGAGGGGAGCCTCCATGTGGGTTAAGTGCGTGAGAATGGTGGGGAGAGATGGCTGAGAATGGTGGTTAGGGTAACTTTCAGCAGATCAAGCCCTAATCTTTCTTAAAAACTGTCATGAGCCTGACCTGCGGTGGCGCAGTGGGATAAAGCGTTGACCTGGAACACTTAGGTCGCTGGTTCGGAACCCTGGGCTTGCCTAGTCAAGGCACATATGGGAGTTGATGCTTCCTGCTCTTCCCCCTTCTCTCTCTCTCTCTCTTTCTAAAATGAATAGATAAAATCTTTAAAAAAAACTGTCATGAAATAATTGACCAGTTTAAAGAAATAAAAACTAAGTGTTTCATGAAAAGCAGAATTTTGCTTCTTTAGTCAGCCAGGCTCTCCTTACCACAGTGCTGGGCTCCTTACCATCAGTCAGAGGAACCACTGCTACAGGGGCTTCTTAGGTGCCTTCACTGTCCAGTTTGATTTGGACATGAGGATATACTAAGCATCTGTTCCCTGACCCTGAAGGTACTCACTGGCTTCACCATCAAGCGATCTAATGGGAGTTTTTTTCTGAGAGAGCCCATTTGCTCCCCATGGACAAAGTCCCCCGCCCAGTGGTATGAAGAGGGAGGAGAGCAGAGGCTCTGCCATGGGGATCGTGGATTTTCCTCGTGGTTTAGTCTATTTGTGGAACAGAAACAAGCAAATGGATACTTACTTTGTCCATTCAAGTCCTGAAACAGAGGAAAGTTCCACTTTTCAAGGGATTTAAGGAAGAGGTCACAGGCTTCTGAACCCTTCTTCAAAACCATATGAATGACGCCTCTCGCAGCATCCTGCTCGACCTTCTCGCAGCAAATGACATTCACTTCTTCAAAATTCAGAACGTTCCGTTCCAGGAGCTCATCCACAATTTGCTTTATAACTGTCATTCCCATCCTTTGAATGAGGGCTTGACTGTTCTCCTTAATGAAATTCACTGAGGAGATGGGGAAATATAGACATAGTTATTCATTTGTATAAAATATGAATGTCATGGTGTCAGAGCATTCGAGTCATGAATTTGTTTTTTCCTTAAGACCCATCTCGAATTACGAAGATGGCGAATGCTTGAATTTCAGGCCCTCAAAAAACAATAAAAGCCCCACAAAGCCCCTTATCCCTAACCTTTTGCTGAGCAAGATGGTTTTTCTTTGGTAATGAAGGAAAGTGAACAATCTTATTCCCCAGTATAAGAGGGTCCCCAGTGAACTCTGAGTGGGCTTTGGCGTAATGAGACTGGTCTAGGATCTGCCAGCTGATACCATCTGTGTAGCCTTGGCAAGTTGCTAAACCTCTTTGAGCCTGTTTCAGTGCTGTTGCTAAATGTTGAACACACTGCCTCTCTGGGGGCAAAAACCCTAATTCGTAGCACTTACGAATCTCCATGTTATAAATATTCCCACCATGGCGAATTTCAAACTAATAATGTATTTCAGCTGGGTAACAAAAAACATGAAAATTCAACACCAAGGTCTCACAAAATGGTAAGAACTAATTCAGCATGCCACTGGTTCCTTATCTGTACAGTGGTGTTGAGGACGGTATTTAAGTTATGTAATTGTTATGTGAGTTCATGCATGGTACACGTATCTCCTACAAAGTAGTAGCTCAATATATGTTAGCTACTATTTTTAGGTGTTATTCAGCTGTTACCTCTCAAAGGAGCAGTACAGTTTATTGCCCATAGAATTTGGTCTTTTCTGCATAATATCACTGCAAAACAGTTGTCTGTATCCAGTGTAAGCCTGCTCACTCTTGCAGTTCCTGGAGAAGCTGTCATTTCTGCGTTGGGCTCTCCAAGCTCTAACTTTCCTACGCAGACTATGCCATACCCAGGCAGTCTATGACAGCTCAGTGAAATGTCTCCCTGTTTTTTTCACTGTTCAATGCTATCTACTCTAGTTTTCTTCCTGAGCTAGGCTGCTCCTGGTTTTCAGATCTTCCCTGACTCACCCTAGGGGATGTGCTCCTCCTGAAGGACCTGAGGCCTCGCTGGTCTAAAATGTGCCATCAGGCACTCCGGCCCCAAGGATCCCACCCTTTTCTCTGGGTCACAAATCTCTCCTATCAACCTCAGCTGGAACATCACAATATCCTTGTCTACCTGTCCTTTTAACGAGTCTCAACTCTCTCTCTCTCTGGGGTCTCATCTGTCCTGTGGTTTCTACATCCTTTGTGTGGAAATGACCTCTTACATCTGGATCTAGACATGATCTTCATCTTACAGCTGAAGAAATCTTGCCTCAGAAAGTGTATAAAACTTTTTTTTTTTTTTTTTTTACAGGGACAGAGAGAGAGTCAGAGAGAGGGATAGATAGGGACAGACAGACAGGAACGGAGAGAGATGAGAAGCATCAATCATCAGTTTTTCATTGCGAGACCTTAGCTGTTCATTGATTGCTTTCTCATATGTGCCTTGACTGCAGGCCTTCAGAAGACTGAGTAACCCCTTGCTCGAGCCAGCAACCTTGGGTCCAAGATGGCGAACTTTTTGATCAATCCAGATGAGCCCGTGCTCAAGCTGGCGCCCTCGGGGTCTTGAACCTGGGTTCTCCGTGTCCCAGTCCGACGCTCTATCCACTGCACCACCGCCTGGTCAGTCAAGACTAGCTTTTTTGATGCTACCTTTCTTCAGCTGGTAAATTAAGACATTAGCTTGGCCCTGGCTGGTTGGCTCAGTGGTAGAGCATTAGCCCAGCATGTGGAAGTCCAGGTTTGATTCCTGGTCAGGGCACACAGGAGAAGCGCCCATCTGTTTCTCCACCCTCCCCCCTCTCCTTCCTCTCTATCTCTCTCTTCCCTTCCCGCAGCCAAGGCTCCATTGGAGCAAAGTTGGCCCAGGTGCTGAGGACAGCTCCATGACCTCTGCCTTAGGCACTAGAATGGCTCCAGTCACAGTGGAGCAACGCCCCAGATGGGCAGAGCATTGCCCCTGGTGGGCATGCCGGGTGGATCCTGGTCGGGCGCATGTGGGAGTCTGTCTGCCTCCCTGCTTCTCACTTCAGAAAAATACAAATAAATAAATAAATAAATAAATAAATAAATAAAGACATTAGTTTTACTTAAAAGACTCATGAAAAAGATTGAAGAGTCACGTACATTAAAATGTTTTAAGATTTGAAAAGTGTACTGCTATATAACTGTAAGATGTTCTTATTACCAACCATGGTATATCTTCCTGTGTGTAAACTACCATATTCCTTTCTTATCAAGTAGTTAGGTAAAACATCCATCCTTTCTTCCTTCCTTCCTCCCTCCCTCCTCCCTCCCTCCCTCCCTCTCTCCCTCCCTTCTTCATTTCTTCCTTCGTTTTTTCCTTCTCCTTCTTTCCATATTCATTCTTTTGTGTGTGTATGAGAGAGAGTCAGAGAGAGGGACAGATAGAGACAGACAGACAGGAAGGGAGAGAGATGAGAGGCATCAACTCATAGTTGCAGCACCTTAGTTGTTCATTGATTGCTTTCTCATTTGTGCCTTGACCAGGAGGCTATAGCAGATTGAGTGACCCCTTGCTTGAGCCAGCAACCTTGGACTCAGGCTGGTGAGCTTTGCTCAAACCAGATGAGCCCACGCTCAAGCTGGTGACCTCGGGGTCTCAAACCTGGGTCCTCCGCATCCCAGACCCATGCTCTATCCACTGCACCACCGCCTGGTCAGGCCATATTCATTCTTATCAAAATGTCTGTCTGTCTAGATCAGCACTGTACAGTAGAGTTTTCTGAGATGATAAACATGTTCTATATTTCTGCTGTCCAATAGAGTAGCCATTCGCCACATGTGGTTACTGAGCACTCGAAATGTGGCTAGTGTGCCTGTGCAATTGAATTTTAAATTTTATTTAATTCTTATTTATTTAAATTAATTTTTAAGTAGAACCATGTCGCGAGGGGCCACTACATTGGATAGCACAGGTCCACACCCAGTAATCAAAGTGGAAAGAGTTATATTTGGGTTGCCATTAAGGTCCATGCCATGTGTCCTCGTAATGCACTTAACATTGTGTGGCTCTCTGCTATCTGGCTGGGAGGACATGGCTAATCAGTGATGGCAGGGGACCAATATTCTAAAACATACTCCCAGTTGCTCTTTGTGTAATTCCTAGCCTACCTGTGATTCTGCCTTTTATCATTGGCTGTCATGTTTATAACTGAATTCTCAAAACCACAGAATAATATTTACTGGGGAATTTCACATATAACTGGTCAGAGAAAAGCATAAATTGATTTTCCATTCAATATCATCAGTATATGGTAGCATATTATATAAACAGACAGAATTTATGTCTAGTATACTTACTTGTTCTGAATAAAAGCTTTTCACCCTTCTATAGTTCAGTAGACAGTATTATTTCCAAATGGACAGGTCAAAGATGATTTCAATACTGGCTTCTTCTTTCTGTAAAACTGCTCCTCATTCTATAAAACTAACAAAACAGAACCCGAAACTATCAGTCAGCAACCATGGTCTTCTTTGTACTTATTCTTTTCTTTTCTGCATCCAATAAGGACACACACACTGTAAGGTTCAACTTCTGTTGTTTTCTTATTTACTATATTTTTGAGACCTTTCTATATTAGTTAAGTATTAAACTGCCTCATTTTATTTTATTTTATAATGTTTATTTTATTAACTTTAGAGCAGTGGTTCTTAACCTTTTTTGAGGTACCGAATGCACCAGTTTCATATACGCATTCACCGAACCCTTCTTTAGTGATAAATAAAATATGATTTTTTTTCCAAATTCAAGACATAGGTATATGTTTTTTTACTGGTGCACAAAATGAGCCATGCATGAACATCACCTTGCTCAAAGAACAAAACCAACAAAGTGCATGAACTCACAACAAATTACGGTATTACTTTATTCTGGCCTCCGCGGCAGAGGCTTCTCTGAACCCCTGAGACCGACTCATCAAACCCCTAGGGTTCAATAGAACCCAGGTTAAGAACCACTGCTTTAGAGAGAGAAAGGCAGAGAGCAAGAGAGATACAGGAACAATCAATCTGTTCCTGTATGTCGCTTGATCAGGGATCGAGCCAACAACCTCTGTGCTTTGGGACAATGCCCCAACCAACCATGCTATCCAGCTAGGGCTAAACTGCCTCGTTTAAAAAATCAACATCACTGAGGTATAATTTACAAACAATAAAAGTGCAAGGAGGGCTCTGTTGTTTAGAGGGTAGTTCAGTTGTTTAGAGTGTCGTCCTACCAATATGCCAAGGTTGTGGATTTGATCCCAGGTCAGTGCACAAGCAAAAATCAACCAATAAATGCATAAATAAGGGGAATGACAAATTGATATGTGTGTCTCTCTCTGTCTCTCTTTTCTCTCTAAAATCAATCAGCCAATAAAAACAAAATTTTAAGTGCAAGAAGCTTTGGCAAATGTACACACCCAAGTCAATAATAACCTAATTAAGATATCAAATACTGTATTTCTATCATGGCAGAAAGTTCTCTATGCCCCTTTATAGTCCATCCCTACTATTTTCCACCAAAACAACCACCAATCTGATTTGTTTAACTATAAGTCACTTTTGCCTGTTCTAGAAATTGATATAAATGAAAAAATATACTCTATGTGCTTTTGTGTCTGGCTCCTATCACTTAACCAGCATGTTTTAGAGATTCACCCTGTTTTCTGCATGTATTAGGGTTTCAGTCTTTTTTTTATAGCTGAGCAGTACTATTATATGAAGAGATCAGTTATCAATTCTTTTATTGATAGACATTTGGTTTGCTTTCAGTATTTTAGTATTATGAAAGTGCCTACTATAAACAATCTTGTACAAGTAAGTATCTGTGGACATATGTTTTCATTTTTCCTGGGTACATACCAGAAGTGGAATTTCTGGATTATATAGTAAGTGTATGACAATTTTATAAAAGGTACCAAACTATTTTTCTAAGTGTTTGGGCCATTTTACATGCCCACCATCACATAAAATCAACAGTTCCAGCCGTTTCAAATCCTCACTACTACTTGGCATTATCCATCTTTTATTTATTTATTTTTATTTAAAAAATTTTTTTACAGGGACAGAGAGGGAGAGTCAGAGACAGGAATAGATTGGGACAGACAGACAGGAATGAAGAGAGATGAGAAGCATTAATCATTAGTTTTCGTTGCCTTTGCGACACCATAGTTGTTCATTGATTGCTTTCTCATATGTGCCTTGACTGCGGGCCTTCAGCAGACTGAGCTACCCTTTGCTTGAGCCAGCGACCTTGGGTCCAAGCTGGTGAGCTTTTTCTCAAGCCAGATGGGCCCGCGCTCAAGCTGGCGACCTCGGGGTCTCGAACCTGGTTCTTCTGCATCCCAGTCCAATGCTCTATCCACTGCACCACCGCTTGGTCAGGTGGCATTATCCATCTTTTAAATTTTAGCCATTTTAATAAGTGGATAGGGAAATCTCATTATATAGCTTTAAAAATTTTTTTAAATTGATCTTAGTGAGAAAGGAAGGGAGGTAGAGAGAGAGAAAGAGAGGAAGAGAGAGAGCCTGACCAGGTGGTGGCGCAGTGGATAGAGCGTTGGACTGGGAAGCGGAAGATCCAGGTTCGAGACCCCAAGGTCGCCAGCTTGAGTGCGGGCCCATCTGGCTTGAGCAAAAGCTCGCCAGCTTAGACCCAAGGTCGCTGATTCTCTCTCTCTGTTCCTGTAAAAAGAAAAGAGAGAGAGAGGGAGAGAGAGAGACAGGAACATCAATCTGTTCCTGTATATGCCCGACTAAGGAATCAAACCTGCAACCTCTGCACTTTGGGATGATGCTCTAACCAACTGAGCTATCCAGCCAGGGCTCATTATGGAGTTTTAATTTAAAATTTTCTTGATGGTTAATGATGTTGAGCATATTTTTATATAGTTTATTGTTTACTCAAATCTTTTGTGAAGTATCTGTACAAATATTTTGCCCATTTTACAAATTGGGTTGTCTTTTTATTATTGACTTCATAAGTTCTGGATGCAAGCTTATTGTCAGATATATGTATTATGACTATTTTCTCCTAATCAGTGGTTGATTTTTATTGTACCTGGGATTTAATTTATAGAGAGAGCTGACCTACAAAATGGAGAAGTCAATGCCAATGAAAGAAGTTTCATTACTTACAGTTCCTAAGAGAAGGATGGTGTGCTACATTACACAGGGCCACACAGGGAAGTGCTGAAGTTGATCAGCAGGTAGAAGGAGCAAAGCAGAAGGCTGAGCCCAGACAGAGCCTCTGTTATGGTTTTCACAGGAAAGAATGGGTGAGGCAGGGTAGGCAACTTTGAGCTGTTAAAGATTGCACCGTTTGAATAATCTCAGCAGACTCTGGGCTGTGAGAAGGGCCCTGGAATGATTTTGGGTAGGTGTGTGTGAGTTAGATAAAATTGGCTAGGGGTATGGTTTTTGGGTTGGTTGGTTTGCACATGAAAGGCACACACACAGTCGAGTTTTCTGCTTTCCTTAGGAACTAGATAGACCTAGTAAGGGTGGTCTTTCTGGGCCAGCAAAGACCCAAGATGGCAAAAAATCATAAAATATAGAAAATAAATAAAAATTAATTCAATGGTTTGCCTTTCTTACATCTTTTAAAGGCAAATTATTTTCATTTTTATGAAGTCCAACTTATCAGTTTTTTCTTTTTTGATTCATGCTTTTTGTGTCCTATCTACAAAATTATTGTTATTCTGACCCACAAAGATTTTCACCTAAGTTTCTTCTTTAGTTCTTAGCTTTTACTTTTTGTTCATTATGTAAAATAAGGAGTTGAGGTTTATATTTTTCACATAGGGATATTCATATTTTCAGCATGACTGCTTTAAAGAATATAATTTATTCATTTAATTTGTGTCTATTTCTGAACTCTGTTATGTTCCATTGATTTATATGTTTGTCCTTATACTAATATCACACTGTCTTGATTACTGTGTCCTTATAGTAAGTCTTGAAACCAAGTAGTGTAAATCCTTCAATTTTTGTTCTTTTTCAGAATAGTTTGCATTTTCACATAATTTTTTAAAATTGATTTATTGATTTCTGTTTTTAAAAGTTTTCTTGACTTCTGATTTCTGGCCTGACATGTAATGAAGTTATTACTCCATCATAACATCAAGTAGAAATCTTAATAAACTGAAAATCAACAATATTTTTTAGGTCTATCAGAGAATAAAGGTAAGAAGGCAAACTGTTGCCCCCAAATTTCAGTCAGGCAGATACAGAGAATCACAACTTACTGGAGTAGAAACCTTTGAGGAACCAGAATGGGGGTATGACCCTTAAACTGTAATTGAAGAATTGCTAGAGGCTCAGTGTGAACAAATCTAGAATTAAAAAAGAAAATACCCCAGAAAGGGCCAGTCTTAGAAGGGCCCTCATGTCCTTGTCAATTTTACCTCCTGGAGCCCTATCAGGACATCAAAGTAAAAATCAGAGAAAAATCCCCTCCTACTTCTAGCCATTTTGAAATATACCTTTGGAATATTATCAGAGCCCACCTGACCTGGGGGAAGGGAACTTACCCAGCTCTAACCTCCACTAGCTTTATCCACAGGAGAATATTATATTTATTTATTTAACTACAAAGACATTTATTTTTTTAATAGATTCTTTTTTTTAAAACTTTATTTTGTTGATTTTATATAGAGAGAGTACGGGACAGAGAAAGAGACAGAAATATCTATCTGTTTTTTTGTATGTGCCTTCACCAGGAATTGAACCAGCAACCTCTGTGCATTGGTCAACACTAACCAACTGAGCTATCCAGTCACAGCACTACAGAGACATTTAAAAGTTACTACCATCAGTCCCAAAGAAATAAAGGCATGAAAAATATTTCAAGTTCTGGAATATAATGTGAAATAGAATATTTATTATTTTCTGTTAAACTTATTCTTACATTTAAGACTTCTAATAACTATTTTTTATCTGTTGCCTCATGTGAAAGAAACTCTTCAGAAATAAGAAAATTTTAAGTGTTTTTTATGTAACTATGAGCCAAGATATATTGACAATTCTTCTTGAGGGGCCAGAGAACCTGAGGCTTTCAAGATTAGAGAAACAAGCGCTGGCCGGATAGCTCAGTTTTTTAGTGCATCATCCTAAAGTGTAGAGTTTGCCAGTCTGATCCCTGGTCAGGGTACATACAGGAGCAAGATCAATAGATTGATCTCCCTATCTGTCTCTCTCTCCCTTCCTTCCTTGCTAACATCAATAAATAAACATCTTTTTAAAAATATTAGAGAAACAAAAGTTGTTAAAGGAAGAAAAAGTGTCTTCTAGGGCAGTTTTTCTTTTCAGAAATTTTCACTGAATTTGTTGGGGTGACATTGGTTAATAAAATTAGATAGGTTTCTAGTATACAATTCTTGTTATTTTTATTTTTTTATTTACTCATTTTAGAAAGGAGAGAGAGTTAGACAGAGAGAGAAAGAGAGAGAGAGACTGGGGGTTGAGGGGAGGAGCAGAAAGCATCAACTCCCATATGTGCCTTGACCAGACAAGTGCAGGGTTTCGAACCAGCGACCTCAGCGTTCCATGTCGACGCTTTATCCACTGTGCCACCACAGGTCAGGCTAGTATACAATTCTATATTACATCATCTGTATATTGTATTGTGTGTTCCCCACCCAAAGTTAAGTCTCCTTCTATCATCTTTTATTCCCACTCTGCTCTCTTTGACCTCCCCTAACTTGGGCAGTTTTTCAAACTGGTCAATTCAGTGAGTCATGAAATAAATTTAAGTGGGTTACAATTAGTATATTTTTATAAATTAAATAGAATTAAAACTATCAGAATGCACTCACTTTTTAAGAGAAAAATATTTTTTTGCAATTGTTTGTATATCTTAGTGATGTAAAATGTATTTCTTATTGGGAGTTGAGGTCAAGGAAAGTTTAAAGGTTAGTGTTCTAGGAATATTTAATTCTATGGAGGAATATCTAATTCTACCTGGAAGAAGTGACTTTTGAGTTGTTCTGAAGGAAGTCAAAGTTCACCAGGCAGTAAAGGGGAAAGGCTCTTTGTAGGCAGAGGAAGCAGCCTAGGGAAGGAGCCATGGGGGAGCCTGGAAACCAGGGCGGGGACAGCAGAGTATAAGCAAGGGCCTGCTTTAGTGTCAGGATTGTGTTCAGATGTCAGCTCTACCCAACAAGCTGGGAGTCTGATGGATACACTGAAAGCACTCAGTAAGTAGCAGCTACTACAGTTTCTTTTCCCCTTCTTTCTATCACCCTCACCCAAAAAAGGGGGTATCTGAGAGGAATTGGACCTCTATTGACCTGGCCGGAGTTTAAGAGAAAAGAGGAAGAAGATAGAGGAAGGATCTAAGATGTTTCTTATATTCACTTGTGAACAGAATAAACTAGTTCTAGAGTTGGCCGAGCAGTCACTTTGTCTGATGAAAGTCAGTTAAAATTGCTCAATGAATCATCAGGCAGGAATCTCAGCTGATTCTGAAGATGCTAAAAACTCATATTCAGTTTGGATACTGGGAGTATTCTTTCTGTCCACAGAGAGAAAGTCTGTGACCAGATCAGAGAACCAAATCAAAGATAATTGACTAGTTATTAATTGTTCTTGATAATAAAGTCAACACACAGTCTGAAGCTCAAGTAGTCCACTCTGGCATAAAAGACAGGGTTGTCATTAGTTTGTTCCCCTGGATTGTGGCTATGGCTCTGAACACTTCCCCATATCGTTAAGCAAGCTGTTCAGTGAATAACTGAGTTGTATGGAAGAAGTCCTTTTCCTACATTTGTATTTTGGAAAATAATATTTAGAACCATGGTAATTCTAAAAATGGGTATTTTATTCCAAATGTTTATAAGCTCCTTAGAGAATTGAAGTTCCTCAGGAGCCATATAACCTACATCTATGGATTTATTCCACAATTTTGGATGAAATAAGGGAAAAGTCATATATCATAGGAACAGAAAGGAAGCACACACAAAAGTGGAAAGTATGTGTGAGCTTTGACATTGCAGTCCTGAATTAAAATCCTCATGCCACATTTCATTAAATGGCACCCTTCCCTTACTGAGTCTTGCTTTCTTTATCTGGAGCATTGACATGAATAATATGAATCTTGTAGCACTGTTGTGAAGATTAAATGGGAAAGTGGTTGGGATGAAGATGGCCAGTGGGTGCTATTTGTATTCCTTTCTAGTAAAAAAATTCTAGTCTAGAATATTCTTAGATCTCCAGTAGACTCCAGAAATCTCACATAGTATCAATATTAGTGGTATGGGTGGAACTGTGGTCCCCCCAAATCTTTTGAAGTTCTAACTCCTTCAGAACATGATTGTATTTGGAGATAGAACCTTTAATGATGTTGATACTTTTTTTTTTAAGAACTTGGTTGTTTTTTGTTATTTTATTTTATTTTATTTTATTCATTTTAGAGAGGATTCACAGAGTGAGAGAGAGAGAGAAAGAAAGAGAGAAAGAGGGGAGGAGCTGGAAGCATCAACTCCCATATGTGCCTTGACCAGACCAGTGCAGGGTTTTGAACTGGCGACCTCAGTGTTCCTAGGTCGACGCTTTATCCACTGCGCCACCACAGGTCAGGCTGATGTTGATACTTTTTTAAATTTTTATTTTTTGCCTGAACAGGCAGTGGTGCAGTGGATAGAGCGTCAGACTGGAACCCTAAGGTCACTGGCTTGAGCGCGGGGTCGCTGGTTTTGGCATGTGATCATAGACATGACCCCATGGTCGCTAGCTTGAACCCAAAGGTCTCTGGCTTGAGCCCAAGGTTGCTGGCTTGAACAAGGGGTCACTCGCTCTGCTGTTGTCCCCTGGTCAAGGCACATATGAGAAAGCAATCAATGAATAACTAAGGTTCTGTATTGAAGAATTGATGCTTCTCAGCTCTCTCCCTTCCTGTCTGTCCCTACCTGTCCCTCTTTCTGTCTCTCTTTCTGTCTCTGTCATACACACAAAAAATTATTGGTTGATTTTAGAGAGGGAGAAAGAGACAGGAACATCGATCCATTCCTGCATGTGCCCTGACCAGGGAATTGAACTGGCAACCTCCATGCATCAGGTTGACATGCCACCCAACCAAGCCATTCAGCCATGGCAAGAGATAAAACCTTTAAAGAGGTAATTAGGACCCCTCCTTTTTTTGTTTTTTTAGGACCTCTTTTAAAAGTGCTCATTGGGCCTTTTGCTAATGACCCACTGAGACACCAAGAAAAGGCAAAATAAAAACACTACTTTTGGATGAAGAAGCAGCATGTTGTGTTGTTTTGCTTCAATTGGTGGTGTGGCAAGGTGTTAAGAAAAATAAACATTAATTAATTAATATTTTTAAAAGAGATAATTAGATTAAAATGAGTCTAATAGGGTGGGCCCTAATCCAATATTACTGGTGTCCTTAACAAGAATGAGATTTGTACACATACAGACTCCAGAGATGCCGGGTCAGAGGAGAGACAGTGAGAAGGCAGACATCTGCAAGCCAAGGAGAGTGGCCTCAGGAGAAACCAAATCTGTCCACATTTTGATCTTGAACTTCTAGCCTGCAGAACTGTGAGAAAATAACTTCCTGTTGGGAAAGCCACCGATTTTGTAGCATTTTGTTGTGGCAGCCTGAGCAGAGTAATACAATTAGTATTATAGAAGTGTGCTGAGCTATTAAAAGAACAATGACAGGCCTGACCAGGTGGTGGCGCAGTGGATAGAGCATCAGACTGGGATGCAGAAGACCCAGGTTCGAGACCCCGAGCTCACCAGCTTGAGCGTGGGCCCATCTGGCTTGAGCAAATGTTCATCAACTTGGACCCAAGGTCCCTGGCTCCAGCAAGGGTTTTCTCGGTCTGCTGAAGGCCCGTGGTTAAGTCACATGTGAGAAAGCAATCAATGAACAACTAAGGTGTTGCGATGGCAACGAAAAACTAATGATTGATGCTTCTCACCTCTCTCCATTCCTATCTGTCTATTCCTATCTATCCCTCTCTCTGACTCTCTCTCTGTCCCTGAAAAAAAAAAAAAAGAACAATGACAGAAGACCAATTCTATGCTATTTCTGTAGACTTGAAGCATGTCAATTAACCTCTCTTCACATTTCCCATCCCTCTAAACCAGCATTGTATTGATTGAGATAAAGTATGTATGTAAAGACCCTATTAACAATCAGTGTCCTATAACAGTGGGTTTCTTCTCTCTAGATCAGTGATTTTCAACCTTTTTCATGTCATGGCACATATAACTAATTACTAAAATTCTGCAGCACACCAAAAATATATTTTTTCCCTATCTGACAGAAAATAGGTATAGTTTTGATTAATTTATAAATAATAATAATAATAATAGTAATTATCTACCCTTTTTGCTCCAAAGTGACTTTTTAAAAACTCAGCTACCTATACTTGTATATTAGGATTTCTGGTACCAATAATTAACCAATTATATGCAACCTTATTATATGATGTGACCAATAAGATGCAGCTCTATTATATGATCTATATATTTATGGTTCAAGATAGGTCATTCACATTGAACAGCTATTGTTGTATTGGCTGTTACCATTTTTTTAAAATTTATTTTTATTTATTTATTTTAGAGAGGAGACACAAAGTGAGAGAGAGAGAGAGAAAGAGAGAGAGAGAAAGGGGGGAGGAGCTAGAAGCATCAACTCCCATATGTGCCTTGACCAGACCAGTGCAGGGTTTTGAACTGGCGACCTCAGTGTTCCCAGGTCGCCGCTTTATCCACTGCGCCACCAATGGTCAGGCCTTGGCTGTTACCATTTTTTAAAATTTAACATTCTAAGGGAAAAGAGGTCAGTGCACCTGACAAAATAGCCAGTTATTACATGTTTTAAAAATTCCCGTGGCACACCAGTTGAAAATTGCTGCTCTAGATATCAGGGTTCTCACAAGTAATGCAGGGGATTGGATGGACTAGTGGTCTCCCAAAATATTTTCAGCTCCCTTTCTATGATTCTAACAGCAGGTTTAGGAACAAAGTAGGTTTCTTTCCTGTAAGCTCAGAAAAGTATTTCAGTGCTCTTTCCCTCATTTTGTCTCATGGTAAACACAAATGCACCCTTCTGAATTAATGTACATTTATACTTCAATTAAAATGAACCTAATTAAACCCCACCAGGCCAGACTACCCCTAAAAGTTTTCCTAAAGGTAAATCTTGCCATGCAAAACCACAGTCTTCAATGTTAAGGCTTTTATACCCCCAGACACAAGCCTTAAGTAAATGTAAACCCAAATTTTAATATTTAGTTCCAAAACCAATTTAAAACCCCATTCTCACCTGATCAGTGGTGGCACAGTGGATAAAGTGTCGACCCGGAATACTGTGTCATTCGGAAACTCTGAGGCTGCTGGCTCTGAGCATGAGCTTGTCAGTATAGGGTCACCGGTGTGAAAGGGGGGATCATCCACACAATCCCAAAGCTCCCAAAGCTTACCAGCAAGAGCCCTAAGGTCCCTGGCATGAAAAGCCGAAGGTCTCTGGTTTAAGCAAGGGGACATTGGGTTGGCCCCAGTCAAGGCATTTAGGAAAAGCAATCAATACATAACTAAAGTGAAAGCAACTACAAGTTGATGCTTTTCACCTTCTTCTCTCCCTTCCCCCGCCCTCTCTCTCACACACACACATACACAAAATTTTCTGTCCCCACAGTACCTGGCTGAACAATCCAGTTGCCTTGTTCTTGGTGGATCAAATGCTTTTAAAATAAAATTTATTTTTTTTTTGCTTTCCATTTCACAGTGAGGCCTGGTGTCCTGTTGATCTGAGGTCTGTAAAGGAAGATACTGACAAGTTCTCTTTTTTTCCCCCTAAAGTATAGTAAGAGTGGTTTTGAAACAAGTACTACTGCTAAGAAAGGGAAGACGAGTGTAAGTAGAAGTAGCCAAAGAAGGGGAACTTGAGACTTAAAGAAGCAAAATCTAAAGTCTGACTGGTGGTGGTGTAGTGGATAGAGCATTGATCTGGGACGCTGAGGTCTGAGGTTTGAAACCCTGAGGTAGGCAGCTTGGGCCCAAAGGTCGCTGACTTGAAGCCTAAGGTCACTGGCTTGAGCACTGGCTCAGCTGGAGACACTCCCCCCCTCACGCCCCCCGCCTTTGGACAAGGCATGTTTGAGAAAGCAATCAATGAACAACTAAAGTGCGGCACCTAACGAGTTGATGCTTCTCATCTCTCTTCCTTCCTCACTTGTTTCCTAAGTGTTCATGATGTGTGAATCCTATTGCTGTTGGTTTATTTATTCTACTTCTTAAAATGAAGCAAAGTGTTTGAACATTTAATTTGCATTAATTGTTATGTTTGAGAGAGCGACAGAATGAACCCATTTGGTTGGATAAAGCATATTGCTGCTGCAAAGTCATGCTTACCATCTGTACCTTGGATTGTAGCAGACTTCTAAGAAATGCGTACTCTGTCACTAGGGTCCTAGGTAAGGATAGCACACAACAAATGGATTACTACTGTCAGTCCACAGTAGATTGGAATATATCTTGTTTAGGATTTCTTATGAATGGAATCATAAAGGATATATTCTTTTGTGTCTGTCTTCTATCTTTGATATTTATCTGTGTTCTTGTATATATCTTTAGTTCATTCCTTTCTATTGCTGAGTGCTATCCCATCGCATGTATCACCCACACATACATGTGTATATAAATATCATGTATATACACATGTATATATGTATCGCAATTTATCCATTTATCCATTAATCTGTTAATAAATGTTTGGTTGTTTCTAGTTTTTGGCTGTTATGAATAAAACTGCTATAAACATTTATGTACAAGTCTTTGTAGACACAGGTTTTCATCACATAAATACTTAGGATTGGAATTGATAGGTCACATGACAAGTAAATATTTGACTTTATAAGAAACTATCTAATAGTTGTCTTTGTGTATTAGAGTTCTAGTTAGTCTATATTCTTGCTGATGTTTGGTATCATCAATCTTTTTTTTTTATTTTTTACAGGGACAGAGAGAGAGTCAGGGAGAAGGATAGATAGGGACAGACAGACAGGAACGGAGAGAGATGAGAAGCATCAATCATTAGTTTTTTGTTGCCGTTGTAACACCTTAGTTGTTCATTGATTGCTTTCTCACATGTGCCTTGACCACGGGCCTTCAGCAGACCAAGCCACCCCCGGCTGGAGCCAGCGACCTTGGGTCCAAGCTGGCGAGCTTTAGCTCAAGCAAGATGAGTCAGCGCTCAAGCTGGTGAGCTTGGGGTCTTGAACCTGGGTCCTCCGCATCCCAGTCCGACGCTCTATCCACTGCGCCACTGCCTGGTCAGGCGGTATCATCAGTCTTTTGAAGTAAACTTTATTTCTTAGAACAGTTTCAGATTTACAGAAAAATTGTCAAGATAGTACAAAGTTCTCATACACACCTGCACCTGCTTTCCCTATTATTAACATATTATTATGGTAAATCTATTCATCAGTTTTTAAAATGTAGTTATTCTAAGGAGTCTGTAGTGGTATCGCATGTGGTTATAATTTAAATTTCCATTGTGACTAATGATGTTGGGCACCATAATATGCTTATTAGCCAAATGAGTATCTTCTTTTGTGAAATAACTTCAAATCTTTTGTCCACGTTGTAATCACAATAAGAGATATAAGAATTCTTTAAGTAGGCCCTGACCGGTTGGCTCAGCAGTAGAGCATCGGCCTGGCATGTGGAAGTCCTGGGTTCAATTCCCGGCCAGGGCATACAGGAGAGGTGCCCATCTGCTTCTCCACCCTTCCCCCTCTCTTTCCTCTCTATCTCCCTCTTCCCCTTCTGCAGCCAAGGCTCCATTGGAACAAAGTTGGCCTGGGCGCTGAGGATGGCTCCATGGCCTCTGCCTCAGGTGCTAGAATGGCTCTGGCCGCAACGGAGCAATGCCCCAAATGGGCAGAGCATCGTCCCTGGTGGGCCTGCCGGGAGGGTCCTGGTCGGGTACATGCAGGAGTCTGTCTGACTGCCTCCCAGCTTCTAACTTCGGAAAATACAAAAAAAAAAAAATTCTTTTAAAGACCAATTGTTTGTCAGATAGATAGTTTGTGAATATTTTCTCTGTATGTGGTTTGACTTAATGTCTTTAACAGTTTTTAAACTTTATGAAGTTCATTTCATTTATGATTTGTACTTTTTGTATCATATTTAAGACTGTTGTTAACCCAAGACATCAAAGCAGCAAAGATTCCATCTGCAATCTTTTGTGTGTGTGTGTGTGTGTGTGTGTGTGAGAGAGAGAGAGAGAGAGAGAGAGAGAGAGAGAGAAAGAGACAGAGAGACAGACGATAAGGGAGAGAGATGAGAAGTATCAACTTATGGTTGTGGCACTTTAGTTATTCATCGATTGTTTTCTCATACGTTCCTTGACCAGGGGGCTCCAGCTGAGCCAGTGACACCTTGCTCAAGCCAGCAACCTTGGGCTTGAAGCCAGCGACCCTGGGGTCAAGCTGGTGAACCTGTGCTCAAGCCAGATGAGCCCGCACTCAAGCAAGAGACCTCGGGTTTTGAACCTGGGTCTTCAGTGTCCCAAATCGATGCTCTTTCCACTGTGCCAGCATGTGATCAGGCTCCATCTGCAATCTTAATTCTTTTTCGCCATGTAACATAACATATTCACAGGTTATGGGTTTTAGAACGTAGAAGTCTTGCAGGCCATTATTCTTACCACATAAGTCCATTACCAGAATGAAAGATGGCTCTTCTGTTCCTAGTTTGCTGAGTATTTTTCTTTCTTTCTTTCTTTTTTTTACCATGACACATATTGGCGTGTTTACTATGAGCCAACCACTCAAAGTATTTTACACATATTATGTCATTTAACCCTCACCTTTGACATGATTATCAACCCCAATTTACAGAGTAATGGAGGCTTAGAGAAAGAACTTTTCCCAGAGTAATGTGACTAATAAATAGCAGAAATAAAATTTGAACAGAAATATGATATAACTAAAGCTCAATTTTTAAGTAATGACTAAAATGGAAAGCAGATATTATTCATTTTCTGCATAAGGTCATTCACTTGTCTTTTTAAAACAGCTCTTTTGAGATATTATTCACATACCTTACGACTTACTCATTTAAAGTATATGATTCAATAGCTTTTAGTATATTCTCAGAGTTGTGTACCTATCACAGTCATCAATTTTAGAACATTTTAAAAACCCCCAAAAGAAAATCTGTACTTCTTGGCTATCACCCCTAACACCCATGCACCCAGCCCTAGGTAACCACTAAGCTGCTTTCTGTCTTCATAGACTTGCCTATTCTGCATACTTTATATAAATGGAATCATAATATGTTGTATTGTGACTGCCTTCTTTCATTTAGCATAATATTTTAAAGATCCATCCATGTTGTATCCTGTATTAGTACTTCATTACATTTTATTGCCAAACAATATTCCACTGTATATACTAAATTTTATTTATCCATTCATCATTTGATCAACATTTAGATTGTTTCTGACTATTATGAGTAGTGCTGTTATGAATATTAGTATATAAGTTTTTGTGTGAATATATGCTTTTATTGGGTCTACACCTAGGAGTGAAATTGCTAGACCATACAGTACATAATATATGCTTTTATTGGGTCTACACCTAGGAGTGAAATTGCTAGACCATACAGTACATCTGAAGAAGAACTGACAGACTTTTCCAAAGTAGCAATATCATTTTACACTAATGAGAGTTATGATATTTGGGGTAAGTGCTAGGAGAGAATAAACAGGTTTCTATACTAGAGACTACTGTGGTAGTCAAGGATACTAGGAAGGTTACATTTACACTGAGGTCTCAAATATAAATAGAACAAAATTAAAAGTGCCAAGGAAGAACGTTCCAGTCAGAGAAGAGCAAGAACAGAGGCCTCTCGAAAATCAATAAATTAATAAAATGAATTAGTCCTTAGACCTTCTTCTAGACATGCAATTACACTTTGTTCTGAATCTCAAACTTGCCTCACTGCATAGTCCCCAAATGCCAGTCCTTCACTCCCACCTCAAACAAAGAAACATAGATTGCCTGCCTGCTGCCCCTAAGCAGGAGAGAATAATTTGAGAAAAATCTATTAAACCTGTCGCAACCAGTGCAGGGAAGTGAAGACCTGAGTGGGGGGGATGGAGGATTAAGGAAAACACAAAGACATAAAGTTTGGGCCAGGTGGGACATTGTGCTCTGATGGAGACACAATGACCCCAAGCCTGTTTTCAGGATGGCGATCTCTTGGGGCTTCAAACCTGGGTCCTTTTTTATCCCAGTCTGACACTATCCATTGTGTCACCACTGGCTCTGCTTTTGGCCATGAACAGCCTTCAAGTTGTTTTAGTGACCTTGCCTTGCCAGGTCACTCAAAACCAAGCAGGGCCCTTCCTGTGCTCTCAGCTGCACATAGGCCAGAAACATTTGATGCAGTGACTCTCTACATAAACCTTGGTCAGAACTGTGTGACACTGGACATTCCATGCTGAAAAGGGCAAGCTGCCACACACCCAGTGCCCTTTCATAAAGAGTAGGGGTGTCACTCTGGAAGAGCAGGTCTCTACCTGCAGCTCTGGTGCAATTACATAGGGGTTCTGCCTAGGCAGAAAGGCAGGTGATAAAAGGAGTCCCATAACTCTGCAGGGGAAAAACGAACTTTATTCAGAATAATGCCTAAGACCATTGTTGAAACAATAGATATTTTCATGGAGAGAAGAAGCTACAAGCTATTAGCCAGATGTTTAGTGAAAGAACAAGGGACAGAGACATTCAAGAAGAGCCCTCTTGGCTAATAGATCCCCTCTGGGGATCTGTGTGCATATATTACAATAGTTTGCACCAACTCAGGAGCAATCAGTGTTGAAGTGGAACATATTCCTGAACCCATACACAAACTCATCAACACAAGATGAAAGCTTCCCTGGCATATATGGCTTAAATACAAATTAGAACCAAGCTTTTACTGAACAATAAGCTAGTGTGACCCAAGGGTAATTCCTAGGAAATCAGGCTCAAAATAAAATCATTTCAGCAAAATTCCCGTCTAGGAATCTTCAAGCCTCATTTTCCCCAAGGAAACAACGAGGGAGGGAGGAAAGACAGAGAAGGAAAGGAAGGAAGAGAAAGAAAAAAAGGAAGGAAGAGAAAGAAAAAAAGGGAAATAAAGGAAAGAAAGAAACTGGCAGTACTAACTTTATAGGAACTCTAGGAAACAAAGGTCTAAAAGCAACTATATGATTACTCAATGAAGAAAAAACTACTTTCAGCCCATTTGTGGTGGCGCAGTGGATAGATCGTCCACCTGGAAGGCTGGCATCTGGTTTGAAACCCTGAGCTTGCCTTTAGGGCACATACAATAAACAACCAATAAATAACTAAAATGAAGCAACTATGAGTTAATGCTCCTGTCATTTAAACCCCCCATCTGTAAAATCAATAAATAAAATGTTAAAAAGAAAAGAACAACTACCTTTAAAATAACAGGAAATTTCGTGGCATTTTCACTTGCCTTTGTCCATCTCCCCAAAAGTCTTGGGATCCTAAACCCAGGTTGACCTCTAAAAACGTTCCTAGTTCTAAAACTCTTTAACCCACCCAGTTAAGAAAAACGGAGGAACTCGGTAAAAGAAAAGCCAGAACAGATGAATCTTAAAGAAAACAAAAACCACCAAGAGGGAGGAGGTAGCCACAACAGCCCACGAATTAGACGTGAACTTCCTGTTCTGGGTAAACTTCCGGGATCAACAATAGGGCGACCCAATCAGAACCTTTCTCCGGGAGCCAATGGAAGAGCTCATTACAAAGAACCAATCCAAACTGCGCTGTCACTGTTATGGTCCTGTCAGACGCCGGCGTCGTGGTGCTTGGGCGGCCGCCACCAAGGAGACTTTGGTGGAGCAGGCTCGGGGACATCTCGGCGGCCCGCTGCGCTACTCACGGGCCTTGTTTCCAGCCTGCACCTTCCGGCTCGCGGCCCGCGCCGTAGGACTCGCGTGTGAGTCGGCGCCGCGGCCGCCTTGGGGCCTGGGCCAAGCCGCAGCTTCCTCCACCGCTGCAGGCTCCGAGCGGTCGCGAGATGCAGCCGCCGGGCCCGCCCCCGGCGTATTCCCCCACTAACGGGGACTTCACCTTTGTCTCCTCAGCAGACGCGGAAGGTGAGACTGAGACCTGGAAGTGCCCAGCGCCCCGGGGGACGCAGGGCTCCACGTTCCGGGGTCTTTCTGGTGTTCAGGCGGCTGTGGCCGGGCGGGGGCGGACAGGAAGCTGACCGCGCTGAGGGGCCTTGGCAGAGGGCCCGGTGGCCGCGGGAATGAGGGTTGGAGGGGAGCTTCCCGAGTGTCTCGGTCAGCTCCAGCTTTCCTTGCTCCGTCTGGGGCAGGTTTTTCTGGGTGACTTGCCTACTCTCAAGTGCACCCACGGAACCCGAAGATTTTTAATGAAATGGCTTGCTGTTACTTAAGAAAGCGATGGGTAGATTGGCCAGGGTTAAGTGTCAAGAAGAGAACGAGGGTGCCTCTTATTTATCAGTTGCGGACTTTTGGTCGGATTGGATTCGTGCGCTGTAAATCCAAGGAATTTAATACCTTGCCTCAGTGCCTTTTTCTTCTTGTTTTTTTTTTTAGTGGTTGACCTAATATTCAGAGAAGTAGACCCAGGTATCTTTGAAGCTTTTTGTAAATCCTGCTAGGTGTTCACAGTAGCTTCTGCAGATTTCCTGGTCACAACTGTTTGGACGAAGCAGTTGTATTGGAGAGATTTTTCTACAGCCCACGAACTTCTGTTTAATTCCTTTCCTCTGTTCCCACCAGACTCTCTGAAATCGGAGTCTTTGTCTGCTAAGTCATTTTCATACTTTTATTATTATTACACTGTGTACACCAGTTATCTTCCAGTGACCAAACTTACTGCCTAATGTGAAAAGATACATTATACTTAGCTACAGAAATTTCAGTCTAGAGAAGAATGTAGTATTTCATCAGAAATTCAATTTCTTAGTGCATCAGTTATAAAGTTTTTACCCATTATAGAGAACATAACTGATAAAATATTTTTCAATTTTAGGTTATATTCAGTATTTTATATTAGTTTCAGGTGTATAGCATAGTGGTTACACAGTCATATACTTTACAGACTTTGTTGCCCTGATATTTCCAATGCCCACCTGACACCGTACATAGTTATTACATATTATTGACTATATTCCCAATGCTGTACTTTACATCTCCATGACTATTCTGTGACTGCTAGTTTGTACTTATTAATCCCTTTAAATTTTTCACCCAGTACCCTAACTCCCCCTGTATTTGGTGAAATATAGCAACTCAGAATATTTCAGGTTGTTTCCTCCACATTTGGTGGCATAGGGTTTAGGGAGAAATATCAAGTTTAATTTCTCAGACTTTAAAAAAAAAAGGCCAACATTGAATATCAGAACCTGATTTTTGTTCAGATTCCTCTACCTATACATATATTTTTCACACACCCCTCCCACATTAATGTTCTTAAATACACCTAGGAAATCTGACAGAATACATAATGAGCTAACTCATTGTCTAGATACTAAAGCAAGAAACCTGGAATAAGTAAAATCCATAAGGTTTATTCAGACTTTTCGACATAGACTTCAAGGATATATAGACTCCCTGTATATTAAGGATATGTAGACATAAAATAACACCCTCATCTGTATAACTTTGTGCATTGTAATTTTACAGCAGGTTTTAAGCAAACATCTTGATTGGTCTTTGTAAGAATCCTGCCAACTTTTATTATTTCTGTATTTTATAATAAAGGGGGCTTAGAGAAGTTCAGTAACCTCTGTATGAAGGATCTGGATTGAAATTGAGTGTTATGTCTTCTCAGATTTCTTTCCACTTAACCAAGATGCCTCTTTCTTATATTTTTATAAGTGGAATAGTGTATCTGAAGTATAGTGTAGAGAGTCTTGGGTTTGCATCCTGGCTTTACTAATTACTGTTATTTGTGTGATACCAGGCAAATTTTATAGCTTCTGTTAATCTCATTTATTATCCTCCGACATGAACATTTTACTCTGCAATTCCATGTCTTTTCCCTGATTCTTAAGCATGTCATGCAAATTCTTCTCCCTTTTTACACTGTTTCTCTAACCATTAATATTTTTGACATAGAAATTTTCAGTGTACACCTTCTTTTTGTCAACATTTCTCATTTTTAATAATACCTAGCCTTACTTTAGATCACAAATATCCTATATCCAAAAACCTGCCTTGATGTTTGTTTCTTTTTCTTCTTTTCCAAGTGAGAGGAAGGGAAATAGAGAGACAGACTCCCACATGAGCCTTGACAGGAATCCACTGGGCAACCTCTGTTTGGTCCATGCTCACAACAGCTATTTTTAGCACCTTAGGTGTAGACTCCATGGAGCCATCCTCAGCACCTGGGGCAGATGCAGTCTAACCAATTGAGCCATGGCTGTAGGAACTATGGCTGTGGGAATGGAAGAGAGAGAAGGGGGAGGGGGACGGGTGGAGAAGCAGATGGTTGCGTCTCCTGTGTACCCTGGCCAGGAATCGAATCTGGGACATCCACATGCTGAGCTGACGCTCTACCACTGAGCGAACTGGCCAGAGCCCTACCTTGATGTTTCATCTCCAAATCTATGCATATCCTACTCCTCCTAACCCCAAATTGAAATTTAAGACTGAACTCAAATGCTCCTTCCTTGGTGAAACCTTGTTTAACTGTCCCTCAGAAACAGTAACTTCTCTAATCTTTTGTATATCCCAGCACCTACCATAGAACCCAGAATATAAACATCACAAAATAACTGTTACAGGAATAAATGAGTTCTGCTTTCTGTTGTTTCTTGTGATATTAATAGTTGAGACTACAAAGGTTAGCACATTTAAAATTTTTTTTGAAGACTTTTTTCATTTTAGAAAATAAAGAGAGAGAGAAGGGGAGCAGGAAGCATCAGCTCCCATATGTGTCTTGACCAGGCAAGCCCAAGGTTTCAAACCAGCGATCTCGGCATTCCAGGTCAATGCTTTATCCACTGTGCCACCACAGGTCAGGCAAAGCTTAGCACATTTTGGATGGTATAACTAAAAATATTACTAGATTTAGTCTGACCAGGCGGTGGCGCAGTGGATAGAGCGTCGGACTTGGATGCGGAAGACCGAGGTTCAAGACCCTGAGCTTGCCAGCTTGAGCGCGGGCTTATCTGGCTTGAGCAAAAGCTCATCAGCTTGGACCCAAGGTCGCTGGCTCCAGCAAGGGGTTGCTCACTCTGCTGAAGGCCCACGGTCAAGGCACATGTGAGAAAGCAATCAATGAACAACTATGGTGTCGTGATGGCAACGAAAAACTAATGATTGATGCTTGTCTGACCCTATCTATCCTTCTCTCTGACTCTCTCTCTGTCCCTGTATGTATATGTATATATATATATATATATATATATATATATATATATATATATACACACTAGATTTAGAGCCAGAAGATTTCAGTTAAAGTCCTGACTCTTAAAGTAGCAGTGTGATAATTGGACAAGTTACACTGCTTCCATAATCATTATTTTGTTATTTATAAAAGGAAAGTATACCACTAAAAAGAATATTTTAGGAATTATTTAAGTTAATATGTATAAAAGCAAGGTCCCTAAGTATGGTTAAAAGAACATGAGCCATGTATGAATAAGCCAATAAATGAATACATAAATGAATAATGAAATTCAGACTAAATCTTCAAATAACAGTATAAACTTAAATCCAAAACCAGTAAATATATATATTATATATATGTATGTATAAAGTCTAGTATAGAAGTCTCTTAGCTAATTTTTAAAATTTATTTTGTATAAGGTAGTACTAATTCTTTGCCTAGTTTATGTCCACAGACCATCAAAATTGGCTTTACCTGGGTGCTAAGTAATGCAGAATCTGCCTAAAGCATAATTTTCATTTTAGCAAGATCCTTTGGTGATTCATATGCACATTAAAGCTTGAGAAGTACTGATTTATAATGTTATGAAAGATCAGAGGAGAATTTTTATTTTAGCTGGAAGATCAGAGACTTTTTTTTTGTTTGTTTTTTGTTGTTTTTTTTTAATTCATTTTAGAGAGGAGACATAGAGTGAGAGTGAGAGAGAGAGAGAAAGAAAGAAAGAAAGGGGGGAGGAGCTGGAAGCATCAACTCCCATATGTGCCTTGACCAGACCAGTGCAGGGTTTTGAACTGGCGACCTCAGTGTTCCCAGGTCGCCGCTTTATCCACTGCGCCACCACAGGTCAGGCCAGAGACAATTTGATGATGGTGATATTTAGCCAAACTTTGAAGAACAGATAACATTTTGTATATGTAAGATGGAAGGAATACCTCCATGTGCAAGGGACTAACGTGGTCTATCTAATAAGAGCTTTAAAATTTTCATTGTACATAATAAATGCTGTATATATGGTTGAATGGAGGAAGTAATTAATAGTGCAGGAACGGATCAAGGAAGTCTTCAGGAACAAATGAGGTATATTTTGAAGGATAAGTAAGAGTTTTCCAGATTTAAAAGGTGAGAGAGCATTCATTTCAGAATTGTGCAAGTAAAAAGATTGCCTGACCTGTGGGTGCAGTGGATAAAAGCATCGAACTAGAATGGTGAGGTTGCCTGTTTAAAATCCTGAGCTTGCCCAGCCAGGGCGCATATGACAACAATCTATGAACAACTAAGGTAAAGCAATTATGGGTTGATGCTTCTTGCTCTCTCCCCACCCCTGTAAAATCAATAAGTAAAATCTTTTTTATTTTAAGTGAGATACAGAGACAGACTGGGACAGACAGACAGGAAGGGAGAAAGAGAGAAGCATCAATTTTTCATTGCGGTACCTTAGTTGTTCATTGATTGCTTTCTCATATGTATCTTGATCAGGGGGCTCCAGCAGAGTGAGTTACCCCTTGCTCAAGCCAGTGACTTTAGACTCAAGCCAGCGACCTTTGGGCTCAAACCAGTAACCATGGGGTCATGTCTATGATCCCACGCTTAAACTGGCAAACCCATACTCAAGCTGGTAAGCCTGTGCTCAAACCAGCGACCTCGGGGTTTCGGATCTGGGTTGTCACCATCCCAGGCCGACGCTCT
The DNA here is from genome assembly GCA_037038555.1 of Rhynchonycteris naso. Taxonomy (NCBI): domain Eukaryota; kingdom Metazoa; phylum Chordata; class Mammalia; order Chiroptera; family Emballonuridae; genus Rhynchonycteris; species Rhynchonycteris naso. The sequence continues at coordinate 201,581,641 of CM072998.1, read as the reverse complement.
ATCCACTGCACCACTGCCTGGTCAGGCTATAAATAAAATCTTAAAAAAAAGAAACTGATGGAGGCAATCCCTGTGTCTTACACATCTCAGTATTCACAGACCTAAAACAATGCTGATTTGATCGACCTGTAGTGGCGCAATGGATAGAGCGTTAACCTGGGATGCTAAGGTCCCTGGTTTGAAACCCAGAGGTCACCAGCTTGAGTGTAGGCTCGTTGGCTTGAGCATAAGCATGTCAGCTTCAGCACAAGGTGGCTGGCTTAAGCCCAAGGTTGCTTGCTTGCACAAGGGCTCACAGGCTTGGTTGGAGCTCCCCTGGTCTAGGCATGTATGGGAAGCAATCAGTGGACTAAAGCACAACTACGAATTGATGGTTCTCATCTCCTCCCTCACTCTCTCGCTCTTCACTTTCTGTCTTCTCTCTCTCTCTTTCTCATTCTCTATCTCATTCTTTCTCTCAAAAAGTAAAAATAAAACAATGCTTATTTAGATCATGAGCTCTTTACGGTTAGAAGCAATGCTTTACTCCCTATATCATACGCAGTGCTCAGCACAGAGCCTGGCACATAGCAGGGACTCATTAATGTTTGATGAATGAATGACTCCATGAGACTTCTTGATTACGATAAAGGTGTTGTGCTACTAGAACTGGTACCTTGATCTTGGATTTACAGCCTCCAGAACTGAAAAATAAATTTGTATTGATTATAAAGGTACCTAGTCTATAGTATTTTGGTATAGCAGCCTGAAGAGATTAAGACACTCCTGTATAAAAATGATAGTAACTACAACTCATAGTACATTTTTGTGATCAATTAAGTTCTAAACATAATAATCCTCTGCTGCCTGACCAGGTGGTGGTATAATGGATAAAGCATCAGACTGGGACGTGGAGGGCCCAGGTTCGAAACTCAAGATTGCCAGCTTGAGCGTGAGGTCACTAGCTTGAGCCCAAAGGTCGCTGGCTTGAAGCCCAAGGTTGCTGGCTTGAGCAGGGGGTCACTCGCTCTGCTGTAGCCCCACAGTAAAGGCACATATGAGAAAGTAGTCAGCGAGCAACTAAAATGCTGCAACGAAGAACTGCTGTTTCTCATCTCTTTTCCTTCCTGTCTGTCTGTCCCTATCTGTTCCTCTCTCTGTCTTTCTCACCAGAAATATAATAATAATAATCCCCTGCTAGAGGTAATAATCCAATAATTATTGTCAGTGCTCTTTTGAGTAAATGATAATTTTTTTGTTTACTTGCTAAGGTGACTAAACATCTAGCTTATTTTTTGTATGAGGTTTCCCCTCCGCAGAAAAGATACCACCTCTCATACAAGTTAGTAGTTTAGATACAAGATTCCTGTATCTTCTGTTGTTTCTTTAAAAAAAATTCTCTAGCTCTGGCTGGGTAGCTTAGTTGGTTAGGGCATCACCCTGATACACCAAAGTTGTGGGTTTAATTCTCAGTCAGGGCACATAGAAGAATTAACCAATGGCCTGATCAGGCAGTGGTGTAGTGAATAGAGCATCGGACTGGGATGTGAAGGACACAGGTTCGAGACCCTGAGGTCGCCGGCTTGAGCACAGGCTTAGCTGGTTTGAGCAAGGTTTGGCAGCTTGAGCCCAAAGACACTGGCTCGAGCAAGGGGTCACTCAGTCTGCTGTAACCCCCCAATCAAGGCACATATGAGAAAGCAATCAATTAACAACTAAGGTGCCACAACAAAGAATTGATGCTTCTCATCTCTCTCCCTTTCTGTCTGTCTGTTCCTGTCTGTCTCTCTCTCTGACTCTCTCTCTGTCACAAAAAAAAGAAAAAAATCAACCAATGAATGCATAAATAAGTGGAACAACAAGTTGATGTTTCTTTCTCCCTCTCATCCCCACCTCTTCCCCCTCTTTTGCCTTCTCTTCCCCTCTCTTTCCTTCTCTTCCTCGTCTTCCCCATCAGTCCTTATCCACCCTCCTTCCCCCCCTCTTCCTTCCTTTCTCTCTGAAAATAAAATATAATACTAATGAAAAAATTAAAAATTCCCTACTCAATTTTTAAAAAATTACATCTTTATAGGTATTATCACAAATATCTTGTATACAATATACATACTAATGAAATATAATATATGGGACCCTGGCCAGTTGGCTCAGTAGATAGAGCTTTGGCCCAGTGTGCAGATGTCCCGGGTTTGATCCCTGGTCGGGGCACACATGAGAAGTGACCCATCTGCTTCTCTTTTTCTCCCTCTCCCCCTTTTACAGACAGTGACTAGATTTGTCTGAGCTCTTGTCCCAGGCAATGAGGGTAGCTTGGTGGTTCAAGGGTCCACCTCAGGAGCTGAAGATAGCTCAGTTGATTCGAGCACCGGCCCCAGATCAGGGTTTCTGGGTGGATCCCAGTCAGGGCTCATGCAGGAGTCTGTCTCTCTATCTCCCCTCCTCTCACTTAATATAAAATTTTAAAAAAGGAAAAAAATATAATATACAGTGTGTCCGTAAAGTCATGGTGCACTTTTGACTGGTGACACGGTCAAAAGTGCACCATGACTTTACGGACACACTGTAATAATGGGTGCAAGAATAGCTTTTCTTGGCCCTGGCCAGTTAGCTCAGCTGGTAAGAGCATCATCCCAAAACACCAAGGTTGTGAATTTGATCTCTTGGGCACATACAGGAAACAACCATGAATGTTTCTTTTCTTTTCTCTCCTTCTCTTCCTCTCTTTCTCTCTCTCTCTCTTTCTGGAATCAGTAAAAACATGGCTTTTCTTCCATATTTGAAAATTGAAACTGACTTTTTAGCCAACCTTTCTTAAAGAGAAAAAGGTTAGTTAAGCAAGGTTTACCTTTTTAAAAAATCAATCTATTTCTCTCATAAATTTCAAACTCATAAGGCATTACACAAATCTATAAATGCTATAAAATGGTACAGAACTATATACATATGCAAATTTGTACATGTAAAACTGGTAAAAATCTTCAGGTCTGTCAACGTCCTAGTTTTCATAGTTACATAAGATGGTACCTTGGAGTAAATTGGGTGATGGTTACATGTAACCTCTCTGCACTATATTTGCAAATTCCTGTGAATCTATAATTATTTCAAAATAAGTTAAAAGACTCATAATACAAATAAAAGAAATTTCTGTTAAATAAGTGGTTTATGCCAAAATAAGATTTAATTGTTCTAAAGGTAGTTCCAGGAGATTTAATTGATTTTATTTATTTTATTTTTTTTACAGGGACAGTGAGAGAGTCAGAGAGAGGGATAGATAGACAGGAACAGAGAGAGGTGAGAAGCATCAATCATTAGTTTTTCATTGCCGTTGCAACACCTTAGTTGTTCATTGATTGCTTTTTCACATGTGCCTTGACCGCGGGCCTTCAGCAGACCAAGCAACCCCTTGCTCGAGCCAGCCACCTTGGGTCCAATTTGGCGAGCTTTTGCTTAAGCCAGATGGGCCCGCATTCGAGTTGGCGAGCTTGGGGTCTCGAACCTGGGTCCTCCGCATCCCAGTCCGACGCTCTATCCACTGTGCCACCACTCGGTCAGGCGAGATTTAATTGATTTTAATTAATATCATGCACATTATGAAAATTTACTGACATTATTAAATAATCAGGCAGCTAAAACCGTAAATCAAAACAATATGAATAAAAACCTAAGACAATTTTAAACAAGGCTTTAAATTTTTTTTGTAGCATATCATGATCAAGCCAGCTCCAATATATGTCTAGTAATTATAAAATCATTATGTACTTGTATATCATTCATTGACCTATGTATACATTAAAATATTTTTGTAACTAAAACGGAACAATGGAATTTATCCCTTCACTGTGAAACTTATGCTTCTTTTGCTGTACAAATACTTAGTTCTGGTTTGGATTTAAGTACACATGGGTTTTATTTTCAAATGGAATGAGATGATTCTTTGTACTTATTGCATGTTAAATAAGAAAAAGCCTTTTCGCATATATACGAAGTTGGCAGGTGCCAAAAAATTGTTCATTATTTATTGCAGGATACTTTTTTCCACAGAAATCTAGAACTTGCCTAGGGGCAGACAAGTAAATCCTATCCTGAAATTACTATCATACTGAACTGGACTGAGTACTTCCTTATCTTTCAGAGTGCTCAGGCTGAATTGAAAGTTCAGAGAAAGGATCCTCACCCATTCAAACACTTGAATTGAAAGGCAGAGAAAATTACTGTTATATTTTCTTTTGTAGTTTTTCTAGGTGGCTTTCCATAAAACTTGAAACTGTTATTCTTCCTCACTCTGAGCCCAACTAGTAGTGGAAATATTTTTAAGACTTTTCTGTTATAATAGGTTTTTTTCAATAATTATTTCCACTTAAATCCATATATTTATTACTATTTTGACATTTTTCTTACTTAGAAAATGACAGAGGCCCTTGGCTGGTTTTCTCAGTGGTAGAGCATCCGCCCAGGGTGTGGAAGTCCTGGGTTTGATTCCTGGTCATGGCACATAGGAGTAGCGCCCTCTGCTTCTCCACCCCTCCTCCTCTCGATTCTCTTTCTCTCTTCCTCTTCTGCAGCCATGGCTCCATTCGAGTGAGTTGGTCCTGGGCGCTCAGGATAGCTCCGTGGCCTCTGCCTCAGGCACTAAAATATGGCTCCGGCTGCAATGGAGCTTCAGACCCAGATAGGCAGAGCATCGCCTCTTAGTGAGCTTGCTGGGAGGATCTTGGTTGGGGTGCATGTGGGAGTCTGGCTGCTGCCTTCCCTCCTCTCACTGAATTAAAAAGAAAATGACAAGAATATTTTACATAGTGTAGTAAGAAAGAATTAATAAAATTAGTGCTTTTTAATTCTGGATACCTATCCTAGAGTTGACAACGAAGCTAGCTGATTCTTACTTTGGCTCAACTTAGATCTGTGCTCCTGGAGTGATTTGGAATTTTTTTTTTTTACACATTCTTCTTGTTAGTATGCTAAAACGTTAGGCTAATAAACAGTTTTTGAACTTTCCTGTTGGTTTTCTTGTTCCTACATTGTGTCTTGGGTAGACTGGGGGATGTCAAACTGCTGTCAGTGGCATTCCTACATATATGTTCATGATATTTTCACACTATGCATGAATGGAAGGTACTACAGAATTGTAAGCTAAAGTTGTCTTTTTGAGGTTCTGGCATTCATGCTGTGACAAACTGCTAAATATATACAATTCTTCATCATAGCATTCCCTAGTACCTTTTTCTGTTTAGATTAAGATCTTTAAGTGTAGTCCTTTCTACAGGCCAGGAAACAGTTGTTAAGGTCCTTTCCTGCTTCATAATTCTTGGAAAACCTTTGATGTTACTGCTGTACTAATGACTTTCTGATTTAGACCTTCCTCTTGTTAAATCAGGAAAAGCATTTCTTGTACCTAGTTGAAATGGAATTTAAGTTAAATCTGAACTCTTTTTTTTTTTTTTAAGTAAGAGGAGGGGAGATAAAGAGACTGATTCCTGCATGCGCCCTGACTGGGATCCACCGGCAATCCCTGTCTGGGGCCGATGCTCGAATCAATTCAGTTATCCTCAGCGCCGGGGCCGATGCTCAGACCAGTTGAGCCACTGACTGCGAGAGGAGAAGAGAGAGAGAGAAGAGGGAGAGGGAGGAGGGGAAGAGAAGCAGATGATTCCTTCTTATGTGTACCCTGACTGGGTATTGAACCCTGGACCTTTGCATACTGGGCCGACGCTCTATCCACTGAGCCAACTGTCCAGGGCTTAAATCATTTTCAGCTGAAGTTAAGACAAAAAAGCAGAAAGTAATTTTGAGAGAGTATTTTAATTACAAGATGCTATACCCTGGCCAGATGGCTAGGTTTGATAGAGTGTCGTCCTGATATTCAAAGGTTGCAGGTTTGATCTCTGGTCAGTGCACATACAGGAACAGATCAATGTTTCTGAGTCTCTTTCTCCCTGCCCCTTTCTCTAAAATCCATAAATAAAAATTACCAAAAAAAAAAAAAAAGATTCTATGATAACATCTACAGGGCCCTTTTTTTTTTTTTTTTTTACAGGGACAGAGAGAGAGAGAGAGAGAGAGAGAGGGATAGATAGGGACAGACAGACAGGAACGGAGAGAGGTGAGAAGCATCAATCATTAGTTTTTCATTGCCATCGCAACACCTCAGTTGTTCATTGATTGCTTTCTCACATGTGCCTTGACCGCGGGCCTTCAGCAGACTGAGCAACCCCTTGCTGGAGCCAGCGACCTTGGGTTCTGGCGCTTTTGCTCAAGCCAGAGGGACCCGCGCTCAAGCTGGTGACCTCGGGGTCTCGAACCTGGGTCTTCCACATTCCAGTCCGACACTCTATCCACTGCGCCACCGCCTGGTCAGGCTACAGGGCCCATTTTTAAACTTTAAGTAGGGAAGGATAGTGAATTCAAAAGTACTGGCATTTCATCTCTAGCTGAGTAAACTCCCTAGTAAAACCTTTTGAAATTATATAATGTTAAACCTGGAAAGGAACTTTGAATAGGAAACTGGAGACCAGAGGATATTAATGATTTGCTTTATTAATTAGCTAAGCTAGGACTTAGCTTCATTTTATTGTAATTAATTGCAGGAGTTGTTACAACCAGACCAAAATGTGATTAATATAATTGAGCCACTCATTGATTAAAGTTTAAGCCAAAAATTAATGGCTATTCTCAAAGCTAACCTAAAATTTAGCTTAAAATTAAGACTTTATACTGGATTATTATCTTCAGAGCAGGTGCATCTTTGTTAATGTTTTGGTTTGCTGTTGCCAAAATTACTTTCTAAAGTGCCACTCCAGTCATGTGACTTCTAATTAACATTGATGGTCGTCGACGAGTGCATATTGTTTGGTCCTATAGATGTGTTTTTTTCTTCTTAATTCCTATATGACTTTAAGCAAGTCCTTCACTCTTTCCAATTTTTTTCAACCAGAATATGTGGCATTTGTACCACTATGATTATCTTAACCTCTAAGCTACCGTGCACACTATGAATGGAATGTATTTTGTAATGTGGGTAACAATTTCATAACCTTTTTTTTAGAACTGACCTAAAAATAACTTTTACTTTTTCCAAAACTAAAGATGAATGACATAATTATATAAAGGAACGAGCTGAAATAACAGGGAACTCTTCTTAGATTTATTCAGAACTAATCAACATGTGAAGCACTTAGCTTAGATAATTGGTGATTTAAATGAAAGACTGTATAAATAAATACATTAAAAAGTAGAGAAAAATTACCTGTAGTTTTCCTTTTGCCAATAATTTATGTCTGTGTATATATACATATATAGTGCCTTTAAAAAGAATTTATCCAGTCGTTTTGTTCTGAAGCCATAATTTTCATTTTAATGCAGTGAATCCAAGATATATTTTGTATATATCTTCCATTTAAAATTTAAAGTTACTCTGAAAGCAACAAATGAACAAACAAGAAAAGCAAATGAAAAACTAATAAACACAGACAACAGTGTGGTAGTTACCAGAGGGAAGGGGAATGAGAGTGTGGTAAAAGGTAAAGGAGGTCAAACATATGGTGACGGAAGATTTGACTTTGGGTGGTGGGCAAACAATGCAATATACAGATGATATATCAGAATTGTACATGAAACCTATATAATTTTATTAACCAATGTCACTTCAATTATTTGAAAATAAATAGACTCTGGCCGGTTGGCTCAGTGGTAAAGCGTCGGCCTGGCGTGTGGAAGTACTGGGTTCTATTCCTAGTCAGGGCACACAGGCCCGTCAGCTTCTCTACCCCTCCCCTCTTGCTTCTCTCTCTTTCCCTCTCTTTCTCTCTTTTTTCTCCCCTCCTGCAGCCAAGGCTTAGTAAAAGTAAGTTGGCTCTGGGTGCTGAGGATGGATGCATGGCCTTCACCTCAGGTACTAATAAAAGGGCTCCAGTTGCAAGGGAGCAAAGCCCAGATGGGCAGAGCATTGCTCCCTAGTGAGCTTGCCGGGTGGATTCCAGTCTGGGCACATGCGGGAGTTTCTCTCTGCCTCCCTTCCTCTCACTAAAATTAAGATAAATAAACAAGATAAAAATCATTGAATAAAATTAAGTTATTGTTATAAGTCTAGATTCTGGTACCAATCTAGCTAATTAGCTGTAAGACCTTTAATATGTCTTTACTCTCTCATTTTTCATTTTCTTACTGTAAAATAAATGATATTTAGCCTGACCAGGCGGTGGCGCAGTGGATGGAGCGTCAGACTGGGATGCAGAAGACGCAGGTTCGAGACCCCGAGGTCGCCAGCTTGAGCGCCGGCCCATCTGGCTTGGGCAAAAGTTCACCAGCTTGGACCCAAGGTCGCTGGCTCTAGCAAGGGGTTGTTTGGTCTGCTGAAGGCCCGCGGTCAAGGCACATGTGAGAAAGCAATCAATAAACAACTAAGGTGTCGCAACGGCAATGAAAAACTAATGATTGATGCTTCTCACCTCTCTCCGTTCCTGTCTGTCCCTATCTGTCCCTCTCTCTGACTCTCTCTCTGTCCCTGTAAAAAAAAAAAAATGATATTTAGATGTCTATAATGTTAAAATATGAAGATTGTAAAGATTGTATGCAATAGCAGGTCTTCAAATGGTAATTATCTTAGTTGATATATGGTTATATAGTTAACATTGACACATTTTACCTTGGTTTATTGTTTTGTCCTCTTTTCCCCGAAGATCTAAGTGGTTCAATAGCAGCCCCAGATGTCAAATTAAACCTTGGTGGAGATTTTATCAAAGAATCTACAGCTACTACATTTCTGAGACAAAGAGGATATGGCTGGCTTTTGGAAGTTGAAGATGATGATCCTGAAGATAACAAGCCACTCTTGTATGTAAAAATAATATGTATTTTTGGTTTTTTAGAGCTAATTTGTAGGATCATTATATTCTTTTCATTGTTATTTAAAGATCAGTATGGAAAATCTTACCTTTTTGGTCAAAAGCTTTAGGTACTTTCAGTTTTACTACTAATTAGATAAATTAAAATAATGAGAGAATATTTTTAACCTACTAAATTGCAAAAATTAAAAAAATCATAATCCTCTCTCTTACATATGCACACACACACACTTTCTCTCTCTCTTTCTCTCTCTCGCTCTCACTCTCTAAAGCAGTGATTCTTAACCTGGATTCTATCGAACCCTAGGGATTCGATGAGTCGGTCTCAGGGGTTCGGAGAAACCTCTGCCGTGGAGGCCAGAATAAAGTAATACCGTAATTTGTTGTGAGTTCATGCACTTTGTTGGTTTTGTTCTTTGAGCAAGGTGATGTTCATGCATGGCTCATTTTGTGCACCAGTAAAAAAACATACCTGTGTCTTGAATTTGGAAAAAAAAATCATATTTTATTTATCATTAAAGAAGGGTTCGGTGAATGTGCATATGAAACTGGTGGGTTCGGTACCTCAAAAAAGGTTAAGAACCACTGCTCTAAAGTGTTAGGGCTTACCTGAGTCTATAACTATCTTAAATAAACATAAAAAGGCAGAACACTTGGCCTGACCAGGTGGTGGTGCAATCTTAAAAGGCAGAGCATTTGGCCTGACCAGGTGGTGGTGCAGTGGATAGAGCATCCAACTGGGATGCGGGAGGACCCAGGTTCGAGACCCTGAGGTTGCCAGCTTGAGCGCGGGCTCATCTGGCTTGAGCAAAAAGCTCACCAGCTTGGACCCAAGGTCGCTGGCTCGAGCAAGGGGTTGCTCTGTCTGCTGAAGGCCCACGGTTAAGGCACATGTGAGAAAGCAATCAATGAACAACTAAGGCAGTGGTAGTCAACCTGGTTCCTACCGCCCACTAGTGGGCATTCCAACTTTTATGGTTTGCAGTAGTGGAGCAACCAAAATATAAATAAAAAGACAGATTTAACTCTAGTAAGTTGTTTTATAAAAATTTATTCTGCCAAACTTAGCGAAAATTCGACATAAAGTACTTGGTAAGTAATTATTATTATATGCTTTAACTTGCTGTAACTCTGCTTTATAAATTTTATAAAGTAAAGTTACCTCCCTACTTTAGAAATCACCATTACTGTGGAACCGGTGGGCGGTTAGGTAAGTAATTATTATTATATGCTTTATTTAACTTGCTGTAACTCTGCTTTATAAATTTTATAAAGTAAAGTTACTGCCCTACTTTATAAATCACCATTACTGTTTGGAATCAGTGGGTGGTTAGAAAATTTTACTACTAACAGATACAAAAGTGGGTGGTAGGTATAAAAAGGTTGACTACCCCTGAACTAAGGTGTCGCAACGAAAAACTGATGATTGATGCTTCTCATCACTTTGAAAAAAAAGAATTTAACAAGTTTGAAAAGAAGAACCTATAGCTTTGTAAAATCTAGGTATTACCAAGTTATTCTATGTAGTAATTATTGGTGGATGAAATGCTAAACATTTTATTTCTAAATATACAGTATTCATTCAAATCTAAGATGCTATGGGTTACAAAGTGCAGTTATTTTCTATGTATCAATAAGAAAGAAAAAGTGCTTAAGACAGTGTAAACTTAGGACATCAAAGGGCTATCTCCTTGGTTTCTGAATAAATGAAAAATAACAGACCATACAGAAGACACAGTGGGGACTTTATTTGTCTCAGTTTGGCACTGGGTGGGGTGTTGGAAAAAAACTTTCCCCCTGAGAGAGTAAACTCTGTTCCAGTTCTTATATAGGATTGCAGTCTGAGTTATCATTATGGTCCTAAAAAAGTCTCAAGTAGAGAATTTTATTGATTTAAACTCCCAAATTGGCCTGACCAGGCGGTGGCGCAGTGGCTAGAGTGTCGGACTGGGATGTAGAAGATCCAGGTTCGAGACCCTGAGGTCGCCAGCTTGAGCGCGGGCCCATCTGGCTTGAGCGAAAGCTCGCCAGCTTGGACCCAAGGTCACTGGCTCCAGCAAGGGGATGCTCGGTCTGCTGAAGGCCCGCGGTCAAGGCACATGTGAGAAAGCAATCAATGAACAACTAAGGTGTTGCAACGGCAACAAAAAACTAATGATTGATGCTTCTCACCTCTCTCCGTTCCTGTCTGTCTGTCCCTATCTATCCCTCTCTCTGACTCTCTCTCTCTGTCCCTGTAAAAAAAAAATAAATAAATAAAAATAAATAAACTCCCAAATTGGTAGTACCTTCAGGAGACTGGCAAAAGGAAAGGCAGATCTTGGAAGAACTTGCTTCACTTCAGGCTGACAGCAGTTATAAGGCACCAATGATTGTGAGATTCATGCCGACTTTGGAGATGTTGAAAGGTGGAAAATGGACACCTTGGAGTTAGTGAACTATGGTACTTCAAATGCGTATGTTTTGTTGACCTAAAGAGACTAAACCGTTATATTTAAACTTAGTTCTTCTGCAACTATCTCAGTATTCCGAAGTGTTGTGTGCTTTTTAAGAATTTTTGTTTTACAATTATAGGGAAGAACTGGATATCGATCTAAAGGATATTTACTACAAAATCCGATGTGTTTTGATGCCAATGCCATCACTTGGTTTTAATAGACAAGTGGTGAGAGACAATCCTGACTTTTGGGGTCCTCTGGCTGTTGTTCTTTTCTTTTCTATGATATCATTATATGGGCAGTTCAGGGTAAGTATATCTTAATATGAATTGCAAATATTTTAAGACGTTTAAAATTAAAGATAGCCAAATATTAACTATAGTACTACATTAAATTTGAGAAAAGTTTTACGTCTGCCATTATTTCTTGTTCATTTTTAGAACTATTCTTAATTATTCTTAAATATGTGGAGAGTACCTTAGATGAATGCTTTCCAAATGTTTCTACATCATTTTTTCACATAGAAAGTCTTAATAGTCTCACCAGTGGTGGCACTATGAATAGAACATTGACCTGGGATGCTGAGGTCCCAGGTTTGAAACCCTGAGGTCACCAGCTGGACTTGATCGCGGGCTCACCAGCTTGAGTGTGTGGTCCCTGGCTTGAGCATGGCATCATGTTGATGATCCCATGGTCACTGGTTTGAGCCCAAAGGTTGCTGGTTTTAAGCCCAAGGTCGCTGACTTGAGGAAGGGGGGGGGGTGTCACTGGCTCTTTTGGATTCCTCCAGTCAAAACATGTATGAGAAGCAATGAACAACTAAAGTGCTGCAGCTATGAGTTGATGCTTCTCATCTCTCTCACCTCCTGTTTCTCTCTCGCTAAAAACATAGAGAGATAAAGTAATAATATTTACATAAGGACCAAGGTAAATGGATGGAACTAATCCCGTCTGACCAGAAGTGAACTTAAGGGCTGCCTGTGCCCTTTCTGATTTCCCCAAGGGAGGAAGAGTTTGAAACACCAAACTCATAATCATGTTAATACCTTTCCTTCGTTTTTTGTTCTGTTTTTTAAAGTAAATGTTTTAATAAATGATAAGAAATTCATCAGTATTATTTTTATGTAATACTTTGTCCTACTTCGGGGGGCTTTATCTTTATCATCAAAACACAAAATGCATAAATCACTCCCTCATGCTGAGATTGTTTCAGCATTAGTCATTTGGAGCTCCCGCCAATTAACTTCTGTGTCCTTCTAACATATTCCTGTTCTTTTTTGTACACTTTTTTTTCTTCTGACTCCACAAAGTATTCTGACCTTATCTTTTATTTTACTTCAATCCTGAATCAACCATTTCTCTAAGGAATCCTAGTTTCTTTTACTAGAGAATGATATTTAGAAACCAGAACCTGGACAGTATTATGCTTTTGCAGCTGCTGGGCTATCATTTTTAGGCCCTCCAGGTTAGATCGAAGTTGGAAATATATGCATGTATCATTATTATGCTAAGTCTCAGGAGTCAAAATTGTCTAAAATGTCTTTCATTCTATTACATGGGTGAATGTGTAATCAATATGAACTTTACAGACCATCCGAGAAGATTAGTAGCTTGTTTCAGAGATGAATTTTCCTTGAAGGATGGTGTAAACCAAGGGGGTTGGGAATAAACATCTTGTTCTCTTTTTACAGTAATCTTTTATCATAGTTCTTGAAGTACTGAGGTTTCCTTAGGAAATTGATTGTTGCTAAATTTTCAATTTGGATGTAAAATTACCACATCGTATTCTTTTTAGGTTTTGGAAAGATACTTGGCAACCAAAAATACCTCTATATGACCTGAAATTGGGTATACCAAAGTATCTTATGTGGCAGAGAATTTAGTTCCTAGAAACTTACCAGTTTATTTGGTACAAAGATGTTAATTGCATGATTCTTTTCCCCTTAGGTGGTATCATGGATTATCACCATTTGGATATTTGGTTCACTAACAATTTTCTTACTGGCCAGAGTCCTCGGTGGAGAAGTAAGTGGTTAATTTTAAAAATAGGCTTTGAGGCCCGGTCTTATTGGCTCAGTAGATAGAGTGTTGGCCTGTAGTATGGACGTCCTGGGTTCCATCCCCAGTCAGGGCACACAAGAGAAGCAACCATCTGCTTCTCTCCATCTTCCTCTCTTGCAGCCTGTGGCTCGATTGGTTCGAGTATTGGGCCTAGATGCTGACGATAGCTCATTGGTCTGAGTGTCAGCCTCAGGCACTGAAGTTAGCTTAGTTGATTTGAGCATCAGTGCCAGACAGCAATTTCTGGGTGGATCCCAGTTGGGGTGCATGCAGGAGTCTGTCTCACTATCTCCCTTCCTCTCACTTAAAAAAGTAAAATAAAATAAAATAAAAATAACCTTTGTTTTTATGAAAAGCTTTATTTTTGATACTGCAGATATCATCAGTGGCTATTTTTTATCATAACTGTTTCCTTTTCCTAGAATTGCTTTTTTGTTGTTGTTTGTTTTTTTTATTAACTTTAATGGGGTGACACCAATAAATCAGGGTATATATGTACAATGAAAACATCTCCAGATTATCTTATCATTCAATTGTGTTGCATACCCATCACCCAAAGTCAAATTGTCCTCTGTCACCTTCTATCTGGTTTTCCCTGTGCCCCTCCCCTTCTCCCTATCCCACCTCTCCTCCCTCCCCCCATCCCCCACCCCGTAACCACCACACTCTTGTCCATGTCTCATAGTCTCACTTTTATGTCCCACCTATGTATGAAATCATGCTGTTCTCAGTAAAATTTTATGTTATGCTACTTCCTTTGAGAGGATCAACATATTAGTATTGTACATACTTAATATAAGAAACGAAGGGGAGCCCTGGCCGGATAGCTCAGCTGGTTGGAGCATAACTAACTGCACAATCATTGCTGATTCAATTATCTGTCAGGGCCCATACAGGAACAGAACTATGTTTCTCTCTCTGTCCCACTCTCTCCCCCTCCTTTCCTCTCTCTCTAATGTATTAACATAAAAATTTATAAAATTATATAATAAAAGGAAATGAAGTGAAAAGAAAAGATCCCCTTCCACTCATAAGAAATTCACAGCTTTTCAGGGAAGCATACAGTCTATTCCCTTACAGTAATTCTCAAATTTTTTGATATCAGGACTCCAAAGAGATTTCATTATGTGGGTTATATTTATTATTTTATAACTTAAAATAAAATTTTAAAACACATATTTATTCATTTAAAACTAAATAATACACCAAATTCACTTGAACCCAGTGGTTGGCAAACCGAGGCTCGCTAGCCACATGCGGCTCAATCAAATTGAGGATGTTTTTAGCAAAGGCCAGTTTAGGAGTACCCTAATTAAGTTAATAACAATGTGCCTACCTATATAGTTTAAGTTTAAAAAATTTGGCTCTCAAATGAAATTTCAATCATTGTACTGTTGATATTTGGCTCTGTTGACTAATGAGTTTGCCGACCACTGCTTTAATCTAAATAATACATTTTAGCCTGGCCTGTGGTGGCGCAGTGGATAAAGCATCGACCTGGAAGGCTGAGGTTGCCAGTTTGAAACCATGGGCTTAACCGGTCAAGGAACACATGACAATCAACGACCAACTACATCAGTGGTAGTCAACCTGGTCCCTACCGCCCACTAGTGGGCGTTCCAACTTTCATGGTTTGTGGTAGCGGAGCAACCAAAGTATAAATAAAAAGATAGATTTAACTATAGTAAGTTGTTTTATAAATACTTATTCTGTCAAACTTAGTGAAAATCCAACATAAAGTAATTATTATTATAGGCTTTAACTTGCTATAACTCTGCTTTATAAATTTTATAAAGTAAAGTTACGTCCCTACTTTATAAATCACCATTACTGTCGAACCGGTGGGCGGTTAGAAAATTTTACTACTAACAGAGATACAAAAGTGGGCAGTAGGTATAAAAAGGTTGACTACCTCTGAACTAAAGTGAAGGAACTATGAGTTGATGCTTCTTGTTCTGCCTCTTCTGTAAAATCAATCAATTTAAAAAATCTTTAAAAAATACATTTTAAAGAAAACTATTTTGCAAAACAAAAAGAGTTAGAAGAGTGACATCATTTTCATTTTTACAAGTACTGTAGTTCCCTCTTATCTGCAGTTTTGTTTTTTTTACAAGGACAGAGAGAGAGTCAGAGAGAGGGATAGATAAGGACAGACAGACAGGAACGGAGAGAGATGAGAAGCATCAATCATTAGTTTTTTGTTGCCATTGCGACACCATAGTTGTTCATTGATTGCTTTCTCACATGTGCCTTGACCGCGGGCCTTCAGCAGACCGAGCCACCCCTTGCTGGAGCCAGCGACCTTGGGTCCAAGCTGGCGAGCTTTAGCTCAAGCCAGATGAGCCCGTGCTCAAGCTGATGACCTCGGGGTCTCGAACCGGAGTCTTCCTCATCCCAGTCCAACACTCTATCCACTGCGCCACTGCCTGGTCAGGCTCTTATCTACAGTTTTGCTTTTGCAGTTTGTTACTTGCAATCATCTGCCATCCAAATATATTAAATGAAAAGTAAACAATTCATAAGTTTTAAATTGTGTGCCTTTTTAAGTAGCACGATGAAATCTCACACCATCCCATTCAGGGATTGGATTCATTTCTTTTTTTTATATCCACGCTGCATAAACCTGCCTGTTAATCACTTAGCAGGGTATTAGGGTATCAGATCACTTATCAGAGAGAGAGAGAGAGACCACATTCACATAACTTTTATTACAGTATAGTATTATAGTTATTCTATTTTATTACTAGTTGTTAATATCTTACTC
The DNA here is from genome assembly GCA_037038555.1 of Rhynchonycteris naso. Classification (NCBI taxonomy): domain Eukaryota; kingdom Metazoa; phylum Chordata; class Mammalia; order Chiroptera; family Emballonuridae; genus Rhynchonycteris; species Rhynchonycteris naso. The sequence goes on along the minus strand of CM072998.1, from coordinate 201,565,559 downwards.
CACCTAATTTACATATTAAACTTTATGAAAGTACATATGTATGCATAGGAAAAACATAACAGTATATGATAATTTGAAATGTAATGGGTATAATACATCATGATTTTTTTTTAATTTTCCCATTTATGTAAGTACAACAAAGAAGACATAATGTTCAATAATGATTTAAATGAGTATCTTGATTTCTGTGACTTTATTTCAAAATTTGAAAATTCACAGGTTGCATATGGCCAAGTTCTTGGAGTTATAGGATATTCATTACTTCCTCTCATTGTAATAGCCCCTGTGCTTGTGGTGGTTGGATCATTTGAAGTGGTATCTACACTTATAAAAGTAAGTAGTGTGTATTATAAAAAGTAGTTTACTATTTTCCAATAATAAAAATATAATAGATCTCTGGCTAAGAATATTGTAATCTATAATTCTTTAACAGTTAGTATTTTGGAACAGTGATCTTACTGATTTTACAGTATTTCTTTTTCCCTTTCAATTATCAGAAAATATAATGTATATCTAGGAGGAAATAAAGAGCAAAGAGTTAATCAGGTCTCAGGGTATTACACTCAGAGAATGTTTTTAATGTTGAATTTTTCTTCTCTATAATATGAATGTATCTGAAAGATTTTGTAGGAAATACAGTATGTCCGTAAAGTCATGGTGCACTTTTGACCGGTCACAGGACAAAAGTGCATCATGAGTTTACGGACACACTGTATTTATTTTAAAGTCCAGTGGACATGTATTTAATAACTGTTATTCCTATCTGAATTGTAGCCTCCTTCAAAAATTTTACAGAAATGATTCTGATAAATTGGTTTTTCTATATTGCAGAGGTAAGGACATAGGCAGTGTAAAATTTACATTAACATGTATACCAATTTTAAACATTTACTGATAATAGTTAATAATCAGTAGTCATATAACTTAAATTTTGGCTTTTATTAATTTTGAACAACTTTGGGTAATATATGACTGCTTTTGCACATGTATGTGTATTACACAGTGAATGTATTTTTTTCTTTTGTGAGTATGTTTATTAAAGCTCAGGACTGTAATTATTTTTCTTTATGGGAAATAAAACTTTTAAAACCATCACTTTTAGAACTGCTGTTATGTAACATCCACACTAAAGTATTTGTTTTTAAGTATTGCCACTTAATTTTTATGACATTTGGTTTTATTTATTATTATTCCAGTATAAAATAAATGATTTCTTTTAGAATTAGTTAACTGCAGGCTAATACTGATATTATATAAGCATTAGATATTGAGTAGAATGTAGATTTTGGAACCAGTCATTACTGAATTAAGTCCTGGTCTTGCCACTTACTTGCTATCTGCCCTGTTTGAAATACCTTTTCTTTCTCTCCTCTGCAAAATGAGAATGTTAACAACTACTTTCTAGGATTAGTTGTGAAGCTTTTAAAATATATGTAGTGCCTAGTACAGTGCTTGACACAAAGTAGGCACACAGGTGGTGGCTGTTATTTCAAATATTGTAAAAGAACATTTTGAGAATATCTTTGCATGTTTGAACCGTTTGAACACTGGAGACCAAGAAGATCTTTCTTTCCTCTACATTCTAATCTTAAAAAATATTTTAATTGCCATCATTAGCACTTAGTGTAGAATCTAGTCCCATGTTGGCATTTAATTCTCTAGCCTTAGTGAACATGCCACTTTACTGAATCATTCAGAATCACTTCCTGCTTATGTGTGGATGTGTTTAACTTGGGGTAAAGACTGTTTGAATACTGCGAAGACTACACCCAAAATTGCTAAAACTGTGTCTTCTGGTCATTTTTAGTCATCATGTTCAATTGGTCCTTAATATTCTTTATACAACATATGAATGTTTTATTATAAAATATAAAATCTTATTTATATTATTAAAAGTTTAGGGTAAAATTGGTTTTACACTTCACATTTTTCTTTGCCAAAGTTTTTTTCCTAATCAATCCTCTGTATGTGGTGAGCTGTTGTACACACTTCTTGTTTCAGTCCAAGTTTTGTTGAGGAATATGTTGCAGAACTCTCATCAGTTGATTCTAGCATTAGAATACACTTTAATCTACAACCACTAATTTTTAAAAAAGTAAATCTATATTAACCATTTATTTACAACGAAAAATTTTAAGCATGACAATTGATCATAATTTTTCTTCATATATTTTTCTATGCTTTTCTGTAGGCTTAAGATATATATGTAGGTTTTCTTTTCTCTCTTTTTTCTTTTTAGTTTAGTTTTAAAGGCACAATAGAGGGTTAGGCCATGTCAAACACATTCTCAATCCATCTGCTAATACTTATTTTTATCTTTGTACCAGTGATTCTCAACTGAGGGTAGTTTTCCCCCCAAGGACTTTTCGCAATGCCTGGAGACATTTTAGGGTGTCACAAATTGGGGTGGTGGTGGAATGTTATTGGTATATAATAGGTAGGCACCAGGGATACTGCTAAACATCTATAATTTCTAATAACAGCTACTCACAACAATTATCCAGCCCCAAAATATCAGTAGTACACATTGAGAAACCCTGCCCTGTGCCAAGTCTGTTTCTATCATTGTTTCTCTGATTTCTACCCTTGAAGTTATGTCTTTCATTTTAATCTGTAAAATGGCTTCAGTAACTATATTAATAAGTGCTACATAAATTTCCAATGAATATAATTTAATATTAGGAATGTGTATAATCAGAAAAACACAGTTTATTTATTTAATTAAACTCTTGACCAAAATGTTACTGTTTTTTCTCCTTTTTATTTAATCCTATACTTCTATCTATTCCTGGGAAAATGCTGTGATACTTAATAAACATTGTGTGAAATTTTTACTTAATCTATTTTCTTAATTAGAAGAAAGTAAAGGAAAAAATTTATTGTGTGAGAATTGATTAGTTTATTTTCAGCAATCAGATTTCTTGCAGCAATTTGGCCCAATGATAGTTTTACCAGAAGTTGCCTTACCTTAAATCACCAGGGACACTAGTTTAAAATCTTAATATCTAGACCCTTTTTATATAAGTTCTGATTTATCCAAACTAGAATGAATCCCAGGATTTTATTTTTAACAGGCACTCTAGGCGATTCTTTTGATTAGACAAGTTTGATTACAAAACACTTTTATTTGCAGAAGTCAAGGAGCAGTAAGGGCTGACATTCTTAATAAGTGTTATTGTTTACCACAATGTTGTTGTTTTAAACATTATTGTAAATATTATTTTTACTAAATAACATGTAAAATATTAACTGACTTGCTAATATGCTACTCTTTGTCTTTTTTCTTTTTAAGCTGTTTGGTGTGTTTTGGGCTGCTTACAGTGCTGCTTCGTTGTTAGTGGGTGAAGAATTCAAGACCAAAAAGCCTCTCCTGATTTATCCAATCTTTTTATTATACATTTATTTTTTGTCCCTGTATACTGGGGTGTAATCTAAGTCATGTATGAATAGAAAAAGACAATGTTACATTTGTTTGAAGGCTGAGAATTCTTGCTGAAGGGATTGAAGAAAACCTGTTGCTGGTGAAATTTTACATGTTCCAGATGTAATGACAGGTTTAAGGGACTTTTTTAAACCTTTTTTTTTTTTTTTGTATTTAATTAAGCAATTGAAGTTATCTGGATTGCTTTTTTTCTTGTCAGAATTCTAAATTCTGTTTGATTCTTCATATTTCAGTAAATAAAATATAAAAGCATTGTGTTTTTAAAATTGTGTCTATCTTCTCCTAAAAATTTGTGCCAAAAGCACCTGGAATGATAATCATACTTCACTTTAAAGGGTAAATATGACAATATACTGATAATCTAATAGTGAGATTTTTTTTCTTTAAAGGGTTGTCTCCTGCATTGCAGAACCTGTAGATAAATATTTATATTTATACATATATATTTATGAAGTAATTCTTATTATTCACAAAATATATTTCTGAATAGCTGAAAAATTAAGATATTTTAAATCTGATGCTTAAACTTTCTTTAATTTGGCCATTAATCTTTTTATTTATGAATTTGAATTTGTTTTTAAATTGTATATAATTTTTTAAATCTTATACATGCTTCAATATGTCATTGTTAAGAATTCTTAATCATAACAAGTAAAACTAATTTTAACACTTGTTGATGTAGATTTGTTTTGTTTGGGTGCTTTTAAAAACTATTTTTTAACTATATAAACATTAAAAGTTTCTGTTATTCTTTCTGACCAAAGGAGCAAAAGGTATAATGGACATGGCATTCATTAAAATTGTCAGTATGTAGAAAAGCAGTAATATTTATAGCATCAGTAAATATTTTTAAGTGATACTCCTACGTCATAAAAGTTGCTTGAAAGAGACCTTTACAGTCTTGTGGTCCTGAACAATGTTATATGAAGTAGAAAAAAACAAAATACTTCCCAGCTGTGTGTTTTGCTTTCTAACACCTGTATTGATATTTTAACAAGTATCAGGTACTCTAACAAATGTTCAATAATTGCTAAGGGAAATAGTAAGAAATTTTTGGTAGTGAAGTTTTGTGGCAAATAATTTTATGTACCTTTAATTAATATTACTTTGTAAAGTAGATAAAATATTTATGTTCATAAAGTAGCAAATGCCTAATAACCATTAGCAAGTTATTGTATTATTTGTTCTCTTCTGAGCTGAAAGAGTTAACTGCTGTCCTCATGATAACATGGCTGTCTCATGGTATGTATTCCTTTGGCAGTCTTATCCATCGGAAACATTCAGCAACTCTGATGCTAGCTATAAATTAGCAAGATATCAAGGCCATCTCTCTTCCTTTTACCCTCTCCCCTGCCAAAAAAAAGAAAAATAACTTTAGGCTATATGAAAAGGGTGGATCTACCTTTGAACCAGAATAATTTGGAAGATTTCATATGCTGATTCTGTTCAAATTCATAAACAATTTCAGGAAAACAGAAATACCAGAGGGAAGGAACTTCTAGAACCAAAAATAATTTGATGTAGTGAGGAAGGATCTACAGCTACAGAAGCGGTAACTGTAAAATAAACAGTTTTTATACTAAAGGAGTTCCTGAGAGTCAGTACTCGGTTAGAGTGGATTATTGCATTTGATGTTTACAGTGTTAACCGTATCTGCTTCTCCAAAAAAGCTTGAGAGTCTGTATACAAGGGGATAGAGTTTTACTAAGTAATAAGTCAAGGCACTTTAGGACCAAGTATATTTTTAAAATGGTTTAATATTTTAAGCTATCATGTTTATCCATAATGATAAAGATAAAATGAGGCATTTGTATTCTAAAAAGATATTTTAAAATAACAGCATTTAATCTTGGGAACTACCCTTTTTAGGGTATATATAAATAAAATTTATAATATTTCAGGCTCTACCAATATTTTCATGTGCTAACGAGCAAAGCAGTTAAAACATATTGTCAGTTTGAAACATGATTTGTAAATGTGTACAAGATACAGTACTGCTACAGCTAATATGACCATAATGTCTTCTCCTTGAATTTTTATATATAATAATGTTTTCTAACTCATATTGATTTTAAATCGTGATTTCCAACAGAACTCTTAGTTCATTAGTATTTCTAGAACAGAATTAACCAATATGTCTCTTTCAATTTTATGTGTGTATGTTTTAAGTGCTACAAACTATAGTAATTCTTATGAATGTTAATCCGCAAAATAATTGAGACATATTTACTTCTGTTTCAACTTGATTGTAAAATAATTGAAATTTTTATTAAAAATGAAATTCTATATACAATTTTCAGTGTATTAAAAACCATTTAGGAAAATTTGTAAAGTTTTGTGGACCATTTCTTATTTCTAAGATCTTATAAGACAGTTTTATATATAATAATGTATCTTTCCCAAAATTCCCCAAATGTTAAATGCTAGTATAGAGTTCTAAATTAGTGAAAATTTGCATTGAATTAAAATGAGATCGATATTTTTGTTTAAAATTTAATCAGTTTCTTTTTGAAATTTTGCTGTAATTAAAACATTGAATAGTAATGCTTCTACAAACTAATAAAAACAATATTTTTCATATTCAACAAAACTGAATATTTTAAGATGATTGTTATTTACCTTTTATATTTTTCATTAAATATTTAGTTAGTCTTAGACTTTAGGGTACTGGGACACTTGTTTTGCCTTTTCTGTTTGTTTGGTTTTTTTTGTCTTTGTGTGTGCGTGTGCCCCATTTGTACTGTTAAAATATCTTCTATTTCTATATAATTCTTTTTTTTTCCTGGTAGTTGAATAATTTGCATTTACTGTTTTGTTTTTTGCAACTAAGGAGAACAACACATATCATGGGAAGCCATAGGGTGTCTCAAAGTGTTAAAAATGACCTATTAAAGGATTTTAGCTTGTTTTGTTTTTTTGACAAAGACAGAGTCAGAGAGAGGAACACATAGGGACAGACAGGAAGGGAGAGAGATGAGAAGCATCAGTTCTTTGTTGTGGCATCTTAGTTTGTTGATTCATTCATTGATTGCTTTCTCATATGTACCTTGACGGGGTGGGGGACTACAGAAGAGCAGTGACCCCTTGCTCAAGCCAGCAACCCTGGGCTTCAAGTCAGCGACCTTTGGGCTCAAGCCAGCAACCATGGGGTCATGACTATGATCCCACGCTCAAGCTGGATGATCCCACAATCAAGCTGGTGATCTCAGGTTTCGAACCTGGGTCCTCTAAGTCCCAGTCCAACACTCTATCCACTGTGCAACCACCTGGTCAGAACTGGCTTATTTTTTTTTGTTTTCTGTATTTTTCCGAAGTTGGAAGTGGGGAGGCAGTCAGACAGACTCCTGCATGTGCCCAAGCAAGATCCACCCAGCATGCCCACCAAGGGGCGATGCTCTGCCCATCTGGGGCATTGCTCCATTGTGACCAGAGCCATTCTAGTGCCTGAGGCGGAGACAATGGAGCCGTCCTCACTGCCGAGGCCAACTTTGCTCCAATGGAGCCGTGACTACAGGAGGGGAAGAGAGAGAGAGGAAGGAGAAGGGCAAGGGTGGAGAAGCAGATGGGCACTTCTCCTGTGTGCCCAGGCTGGGAATTGAACCTGGGACTTGCACACGCCGGGCCGATGCTCTACCACTGAGCTAACTGGCCAGGGCCAGGCTTGGCTTGTTTTAATACAGTTCTTTATGATTGCAAAGCATGGCAATCTGAAGTAAGTCTTAACAGTTAAAAATCACCCTCAGCGATTCTCTGCTGATATTTTAGTCAAAATAATGGTGTTTTATTATCTCTTTCATAGATGGTTTCTTTAATTGAACCCTTGTGTTACATCTTACATTGTACTACATTTTAATTTCCCTTTAGAAACAATTACAAGTGCTATTTTTCTCATTTGTATAATTTCCTGGCAGTTGTTTGTGCTTTTGAGGATCTGTTGCCACTTTTCAAATAAATACCAAAATACGATTTTGAAATCAGTGAAGACTAGACATTCTTATATTGTTACACTTGAAATCATGATTATTTTCTGAAGAATGTTGCATTTTGTGAATATGTTTTCTTATAACTGGTATAAATTTTCAACCCTACCATGTCTTTATGGGGTGTAGTAGTCTGAAAAGAAATAGTTAAAATATTTCCTGTCCAAGGTATATATTTTTTAAAGATTTTATTTTTGTTGATTTTATGTTTTGGGGTGTTTTCTTTTAGGTTTTATTTATTGATTTATAGAGAGGAGAAAGAAAGTGGGGGGAGAAGCAGGAAGCATAAGTCATAGTAGTTGCTTCCTATGTGTGCCCTGACCAGGCAAAAGCAGGTTTCAAACTGGCAACCTCAGCGTTCCAGGTCAGCACGTTATCCACTGCACCACCACAGGTCAGGCATGGGTTTTTTTGGGGGGGGATTTCAGATTTTTTTTAAATTTAATTTTGTTATTATTAATTTTAATGGGGTGACACCAATAAATCAGGGTACATATGTACAATGAAAACATCTCCAGGTGGTCTTATCATTCAATTGTGTTGCATACCCATCAACCAAAGTCAAATTGTCCTCCGTCACATTCAATCTGCTTTTCACTGTGCCCCTCCCCACCTCCCTATCCCACCCTTCCCTCCCTCCCCCCACCCCGTAACCACCACTCTCTTGTCCATGTCTCATATTCTCACTTTTATGCCCCACCTATGTATGAAATCATGCTGTTCTCAGTTTTTCTTTTTTTCTGATTTACTTATTTCACTCCCTATAATGTTATCAAGGTCCATCCTTTTTGTTATAAATGATCCGATGTCATCATTTCTTATGGCTGAGTAGTATTCCATAGTATATATGTACCAAAGCTTTTTAATCGACTCGTCTTCTGACGGACACTTGGGCTGTTTCCAGATCTTCGCTATTATGAACAATGCTGCCACGAACATGAGGGCGCATTTCTTCTTTTTGAACAGTGCTATGGTGTTCTTAGGGTATATTCCTATACGTGGGATAGCTGGGTCAAAAGGCAGTTCGATTTTTAATTTTTTGAGGAATCTCCAAACTGTTTTCCACAGTGCCTGCACCAGTCTGCATTCCCACCAGCAGTACAGAAGGGTTCCCTTTTCTCCACATCCTCGCCAGCACTTATTCTGTGTTGTTACGCTGATGAGTGCCATTCTGACTGGTGTGAGGTGATATCTCATTGTGGTTTTAATTTGCATTTCTCTAATGATTAATGATGTTGAGCATTTTTTCATATGCCTATTGGCCATCTGGATGTCCTCTTTGGAGAAATTTCTATTCATTTCTTTTGCCCATTTTTTGATTGGATCGTTTGTCTTCCTGGTGTTGAGTTTTATAAGTTCTTTATAAATTTTAGTTATTAACCCCTTATCAGATGTGCTGTCGAATATGTTCTCCCATTGTGTGGTTTGTCTTTTTATTCTGTTTTTATTTTCTTTAGCTGTGCAAAAACATTTTAGTTTGATATAGTCCCATTTGTTTATCTTGCCTTTTATTTCATTTGCCCGTGGAGATAAATCGGCAAATATATTGCTGCTACAGATGTCGGAGAGCTTGCTGCCTATGTTTTCTTCTAAGATGCTTATGGTATCACGGCTTACGTTTAAGTCTTTTATCCCTTTTGAGTTTGTTTTTGTGAATGGTGTAAGTTCATGGTCTAGTTTCATTTTTTTGCAGGTAGATGTCCAATTTTCCTAACACCATTATTAAAGAGGCTGTCTTTACTCCATTGTATGTTCTTTCCTCCTTTGTCAAATATCAGTTGTCCATAAAGCTGTGGGTTTATTTCTGGCTCCTCTGTTCTGTTCCATTAATCTATGTGCCTGTTCTTATGCCAGTACCAGGCCTTCTTGAGTATAATGGCCTTGTAGTAAACCTTGATATCTGGAAGAGTGATACCTCCTGCTTTATTTTTTCTTTTTAAGATTGCTGAGGCTATTCGTGTTCTTTTTTGGTTCCATATAAATTTTTTGAATATGTGTTCTATATCTTTGAAGTATGTCATTGGTATTTTAATTAGTATTGCATTAAATTTATAAATTGCTTTGGGTAATATAGACATTTTAATGATGTTTATTCTTCCTAACCATGAGCACGGTATATGCTTCCACTTGTTTGTATCTTCCTTGATTTCTTTTATCAATGTTTTATAATTTTCTGAGTACAAGTCCTTAACCTCCTTGGTTAAATTTACTCCTAGGTACTTTATTTTTTTGGCTGCAATAGTGAAGGGGATTGTTTCCTTAATTTTTTTTGCTGACAGTTCATTGTTTGTATATAGAAATGCCTCTGATTTCTGAGTATTAATTTTATATCCTGCCACCTTGCTGAATTCATTTATAAGGTCCAGTAGTTTTTTGACTGAAACTTTAATGTTTTCTATATACAATATCATATCATCTGCAAATAGTGACAGTTTTACTTCTTCTTTTCCAATTTGGATGCCTTTTATTTCTCCTTCTTGTCTGATTGCTGTAGCTAGGACTTCCAGAACTATGTTGAATAAGAGTGGTGAAAGGGGACACCCCTGCCTGGTTCCTGATCTTAAGGGGATTGCTTTTAATTTTTGTCCATTTAGTATGATGTTTGCTGTGGGTTTGTCGTAGATGGCCTCTATCATGTTAAGGAATGTTCCCTGTATTCCCACTTTACTGAGAGTTTTGAGCATGAATGAGTGCTGGATTTTATCAAATGCCTTTTCTGCATCTATAGAAATTATCATGTGATTTTTGTCCTTCCTTTTGTTTATGTGATGAATCACATTGATTGATTTGCGAATAGTGAACCAGCCTTGCCTCTCCAGAATAAATCCCACATGATCATGGTGTATGATTTTTTTCATATATTGCTGGATCCGTTTGGCTAATATTTTATTGAAAATTTTAGCATCTAAATTCATCAGGGATATAGGCCTATAATTTTCTTTCTTTGTGTTGTCTTTGCCCGGTTTTGGGATCAGAATTATGCTCGCCTCATAAAAGGAGTTTGGAAGTCTTCCTTCCTCTTGAATTTTTTGAAATAGCTTGAGGGGGATAGGAGTTAGTTCTTCTTTGAATTTTTGTTAGAATTCACTTGTGAAGCCATCAGGCCCAGGACTTTTCTTTTTTGGGAGTTTTTTGATAACTGTTTCGATCTCATCTGTTGTAATTGGTCTGTTTAGGTGTTCTGATTCTTCCAGATTGATTTTTGGAAGTTTATATGATTCAAGAAATTTGTCCATTTCACCAAGATTGTCTAATTTTTTGGCATATAGTTCTTCATAGTATTTTCTTACAATGCTTTGTATTTCTGCTGTGTCAGTTGTTATTTCTCCACTCTCCTTTCTAATTTTATTTATTTGAGTCCTCTCTTTTTCTTGGTGAGTCTAGTTAAAGGTTCATCAATCTTGTTTACCTTTTCAAAGAACCAGCTTCTGGTTTCATTGATCCTCTGTATTGTTTCCTTAGCCTCTATGTCATTTATTTCTGCTCTGATCTTTATTATTTCCTTCCTTCTAATATTCCTGGGTTTTATTTTCTGTTGTTTTTCTAGTTCTTTTATATGCAGGGTCAGGTTGCTTATTTGAGCTTTTTCTAGCTTCTTATGATATGCCTGTAGTGCAATGAACTTCCCTCTCAGAACTGCTTTTGCTGTGTCCCATAGATTTTGAGTTGATGTATGCTCATTATCATTTGTTTCCAGAAACTTTTTTATTTCTTCTTTGATCTCATTGTTAATCCATTTATTATTTAATATCATGCTATTTAGTTTCCAAGTGTTTGAGTATTTTTCAGTTTTTCTTTTGTGGTTAATTTCTAGTTTCATAGCATTGTGATCAGAGAAAATGCTTGATATGATTTCAATCTTCTTAAATTTATTGAGACCATTTTTGTGTCCTAACATGTGGTCTATCCTAGAAAACGTACCATGAGCGCTTGAGAAGAATGTATATTCTACTGCTTTAGGGTGAAAAGTTCTGAAGATATCTATTAAGTCAAGTTGATCTAGTGTATCTTTTAAGTCTTCTGTTTCTTTATTAATTTTCTTTCTTGAGGATCTATCCAGTGTTGTTAGAGGGGTATTGAAATCCCCTAATATGATAGTATTGCTGTTAATCTCGCCCTTTATATCCATCAAAGTCTGCTTTATGTATGTCAGGGCTCCTATATTTGGTGTGTAGATATTTATAATAGTTATATCTTCCTTTTGAATTGTTCCCTTTATCATTATGTAGTGTCCTTCTTTATCTCTTACTACAGCCTTTGTTTTAAAGTCCATTTTATCAGATACAAGTATTGCTACCCCAGCTTTTTTTTTCATTTCCATTTGCATGAAATATTTTTTTCCATCCTTTTACCTTCAGTCTATGTGCATCTATTGTTTTAAGGTGTGTCTCTTGTAGACAGCATATGTATGGGTCCTGTTTCTTTATCCATGCAGCTACCCTATGTCTTTTGATTGGATCATTTAATCCATTTACATTTAAGGTTATTATTGATATGTAGTTGTTTATTGCCATTTTATTCTTTAAAGCTGTATTCTTCTTTTGCTCTATTCTTTCCTCCCTTTAAACTGTTCACAACAGGCCCCTTAGTATCTCTTGCAGAATTGGTTTGGTTTTTATGAATTCCTTCAGGCTTTCTTTTCTGGGAAGCTCTTTATTTCTCCTTCAATTTTAAACGTTAGCCTTGCTGGATAGTGTAGTCTTGGTTGTAGGTTCTTGTTCTGCATTACTTTGATTATATCTTGCCATTCCCTTCTGGCCGCAAGTGTTTCTGTTGAGAAGTCCGATGTTATCCTTATGGGGGCTCCTTTGTAGGTGATAGCCTTTTATTCCCTAGCGGCTTTTAAAATTTTTTCTTTATCCATTAGCTTTGGTATTTTAACTATGATGTGTCTTGGTGTAGATCTTTTTTGGTTTCTCTTTAATGGAGTTCTGTGTGCTTCTTGAATGTGTGGAGTGTTTCCCAGCCTTAATTTAGGAAGGTTTTCTGCTATGACTTGATTGAACAAATTTTCCATTTCCTGTCCTCTCTCCTCTTCTTCAGGCACCCCTATGTTGCAAATGTTGTTTCTCTTCATGTTTTCACAGAGCTCCCTCACATTTTTTGAGTCTCTTTTTCTTTTTCTTCTCTGCTTCTGTGCCTTTGTTTATTGTGTCCTCTAACTCGCTGATTTGATCCTCAGCATGATTCATCCTACTTTTAATTCCTTCTATTGTGGTCTTCAGTTCTGATACTGTATTTGTCATTTCTGTCTGATTCTTTTTTATTATTTCAATTTCGTTTTTTATACTTGTTATCTCTTTATTTAGGTGTTCATAATGACTATCCATTGTTGCTCTAATTTCTTTGAACATCCTAACTATCATTATTCTAAATTCTGCTTCTGGTAATTTGGTTATATCTGGTTCATTCAGGTCCTTCTCTGGGGATTTCTCTTGATTCATTTGGTTTGCATTCCTCTGCCTGCCCATTTTTTCTGTGTATAAGCAAGTTGTGGCCACTGGAGTCCAGTATGTGTTGCCTTTGTGTTCTCTAGGTGTGGTCTGTCTGCAGGCTTGTCACCTCCTCTGCCGCTGCCTAGGGCGGTTGGGTATGGGCGTTGCCAGCGCCGGCTCACTGTGGCTTTTGCTGTGATTTCTACCTCTCCTCCACGGGAGGGGCTGTCACTCTAGCCACAAGCCTCAGCACCAAGGGTAGAGGTGAGCACCTTTGCTCAGCTGCGGACCCAGCCTGTTTCCAGACTTCCGCCCAGCATCCGCAGTCAGAGCCTCCTCGCCACAGTTTCACGGGTTGGGTGGGGCTTTTGACGTGCTCTCAGCTGTGAGCCTTTGTCCGTTTGGACCTTTAGTCCCACCCTCGAGGTCAGGGCCCTTCTGTGCAGGGTAGCAAACCAAGGTTTATTGGGCCGGGCGTGTTTGCTGGCTTCTGCTCACCTTCGAGCTTCCGCTCGTCCCGGACTCTACCCCGCCCCCGCGTTCGGAGCTCACTCGTGCACGCAGGATGGCAAACCCCGGTTTCTCCGGCCAGGCGGGGCTAGTAGCCTGGGCTCAGCTGGGAGCTTCCACTCGTCTCCAGGTCTACCCCGCCCCCGTGTTCGGAGCCAGCTCGCGCACCTAGGATGGCAAACTGCGGTTTCTCCGGCCCGGCGGAGCTGGTAGCGTGAGCTCAGCCGCGAGCCCCCGCCCGTTCTTGGTCCTAGCCCCGTCCCTGCGGTCAAGGGCCGGCTTGCGCAGGGTCGCAGAGCAGATCTCTGCCCGTTCCTGGCCTCCCGCTCTGTCCCCACAGGTGGGATTACAGGCGGGCCCGCAGCTGCCAGACCTCTTTCGCGCATTCCCTCCGTCCCTGCTGGGCTAGACTAAGCTCACACTGGCTTGTCCTCCGCCCTCGCCGACAGAACTGTGTTTCAGCGTCCTGCCACCACCATACTCTTCAGCAACCCTCGGCAGAGTAGGAAGGGCCCTAATACTCCACACAGTAGGCCTGGGAGCTCCCTCACTTGTTTCACAGCTCAAAACTGTCCAAACGCCTCTTCTAGGCTCTGGGACTGTAGGCTGGGGCTTGGTTCCTGGGACCCAGGTCCCTCCCTCTCCACCAAACTCTTCTCCCGCCAGGTGGGTCTCTCCGGGCTGGCATTTGCTCCGGAGAGCTGGGCAGTGCCCTCTTCGCGTTTTCGCTATTCCTACCAGTCTCAACTTGGCATCTTCTGTGTTCCTTGGTTGAAGAGTCCACTTAGTTTAGTTCAAAGTTCATTTATCCAGATGATGGTTCTTAAAATTGAGTTATAATCCACTTTGGTTCTGCGAGTTGGAAGTTGGTACGTCCGCCTACTCCGTCGCCATCTTGCTCCCCAGGCATGTTTTTATTGATTCTATTAGAGCAGTAGTTCTTAACCTTTTTTGAGGTACCGAACGCACGGTTTCATATGCGCATTCACCGAACTCTTCTTTAGTGATAAATAAAATATGATTTTTATTTCCAAATTCAAGACTTAGGTATATGTTTTTTCTGCTGGTGCACAAAATGAGCCGTGTATGAACATCACCTTGTTCAAAGAACAAAACCAACAAAGTGCTTGAACTCACAACAAATTACGGTATTACTTTATTCTGGCTTCTGCGACAGAGGCTTCTCCGAACCCCCGAGACCGACTCACTGAACCCCTAGGGTTCTATAGAACCCAGGTTAAGAACCACTGTATTAAAGAGAAGAGAAAGGAGAGAAGGAAGCATCAACTCATAGTATTTGCTATCTCTCGTGCCTTGACTGGGCAAGCCCAGGGTTTTGAACCAGCGACCTCAGCATCCACGTTGATGCTCAGTCAGGCAAAGCATGTCTTATTAAACATAAAACTTAAGGTTAGGTCTCTCATTTGAAATTCCTTTGATATGCTGAGATTGCAGAATGGAAGTTAATTTAGGGGAAGATATAATGATTATGGTGCCATTAGTAAAATTTTCTATCAGTAGTAACCCTGGGTTCAACTTCATTAATTTTCATCAAGATATCCACAAGTTTTTACTTTAAAGATATTTCATTTATAGTTTGCAAGCACTTAAAAATTTTTTACATCCCTTCTGAACAATTCAGTGGGATACTGATGCTATTACAGATTTTTTAAAAAGATATTAATATGAAAAATTACTTATAAAATATTTTGGCCTGACCAGGTGGTGGCGCAGTGGATGGAGCGTTGGACTGGGATGCAGAAGACCCCAGTTCGAGACCCTGAGGTCGCCAGCTTGAGCACGGGCTCATCTGGCTTGAGCAAAAGCTCGTCAGCTTGGACCCAAGGTCACTGGCTCCAGCAAGGGGTTGCTCAGTCTGCTGAAGGCCCGCGGTCAAGGCACATGTGAGAAAGCAATCAATGAACAACTATGGTGTCACAATGGCAATGAAAAACTAATGACTGATGCTTCTCACCTCTCTCTGTTTCTGACTCTCTGTCCCTATCTATCCCTCTCTCTGACCCTCTCTCTGTCCCTGTAATAAATAAAAAGAATTTTTGGATTTAACTTGTAATTGGAACATATACAGATTAGTAACACAAAGGGTAAGAGAGTAAGCTTTCTACCTGTAATAACTTTATTAAATTAACAATTGGAATATAAGTCAATTAGTTTTATCGAGAATAGGCCTTGGGTTTCTTAAAGTATTTGCCACTGGGTAATTTTTATTAAAAATCTAACAAGCAAAAAATGCATACCAAATGTTTGCACAGGATCAAGTGAAATTACACAGAATGACTGGTTATGGGAAAATTTGTCATCTAGTGATAAAGAGAAAAAATATAAAAGTGGATTGCTGCTATTCATATAACCACTCATTGGTGAAGATAAATAATTGAAATTTTATATTTTTGCTTGATTTTTAATAATCCAACTTGCTTGTGTGGAATTAATTAGTTGCTATGTAAAGTATTTAAATAATGTTCACTATCTGATGAGACAGCCCCTATGTTTTATAATCCTTATGCAGTATTAGTCTATAATAGTCTCTCCACAAAAAACAGTAAAAAGATCTTGTTCATGAAAATGGGCCTATGTGCCAAATTCCTTGTTCTGAAGTCTTTTTGCCAAATGGAACTTATGAAAATCTCTTGCCTGATTTAAATTTATTTTCAAAGGATGGTACTGATGGTAACCCTAAGAATGAAACATTCAGAAGAAAAAGCATTTGAAGTGAAGAGATAATAGATACCCATCAAATATGTACTGACCCATTTCTCTGTGCCAGGCACTGTGCTAGGTTCAGGGATACAGTGATATACAGAAAAGACCACACATGCCCACCCTATCCTTAAAGAGACAGTGTTGCTGGGACAGTGAGAAACAAGTGCAACAAATAGGTCTGTGGCTGTGGTGGTGAAAGGGAGTGTAAAAAGGAGGAATAAGATGAGAAGAACGAACCTCTTGAGACAATGAAGGATAAGTAAAAGTTAAATAGGTAGGCAGAGAGGGCAAGGAAGGCCATTCCAGACAATAGCAGGTATGTAGGAAATGAAAAGCCACTTGGCTGAAGTTTAATAGTTTATGAAATTGAACTGTCAAGTTGGCACCATGCCAATGCCATATCTGACAGTCTAAGCCAGGGGTAGTCAACATTTTTATACCTGCCGCCCAATTTTGTATCTCTGTTAGTAGTAAAATTTCTAACTGCCCACCATTTCCACAGTAATGATGATTTATAAAGTAGGGAAGTAACTTTACTTTATAAAATTTATAAAGCAGAGTTACAGCAAGTTAAAGCATATAATAATAATTACTTACCAAGTACTTTATGTTGGATTTTTGCTGTTTGGCAGAATAAATCTTTATAAAATAACTTACTATAGTCAAATCTATCTTTTTATTTACACTTTGCATACATAGAAGTTACATTAGTTAATTGAATTATTAGTGGGATCCCTGAGGCTGATGCTGGGAAACTAAATATTGAATATCTAGTTCAATTTTTGTGAGGAAACAAACGAAGGTCTCCCCTTTTGGAAATATTTAGGCGGTTTCTTTCTTTCGTCATAATATGATTAACAGCACTAAATCCTGATTCCACAAGATATGAGGTAGGGAAAAGTATCAATAAACTGAATACCATTTTCCACATATTTGGATATAAGACTGGCATTCTTTTATTTTGCCATAGATTTTTGTATCCACAATTGTCAGATTTATGTTTACTTTCTTCATCATATCTAATTTTTAATAGTTCTTCTTGGCAAGTTGTATAAGCCTCTTCAATATTGGCTGTAAAGGATTTTTCATCCAGTCATATACCCTCAATTTTAAAATATCTTCAAATCGTTTTTCCATGTCCAATTTAAGTTCGTTGAGGTGGCTACTGAATCAATATATCTGGAGTTACATCATCTTTTATAGATGATAATTGAGGAAACTGATGAAATTCTCCAATAGGTTATGACGTAGTTCAAGTTTGTCAATAAATAATAGCACAATACTTTGGTAACCTATAAGAGTTTTATTAGCTCCTTGAAGCTGCAAATTGACATAGTTAAATCTCTTGAAAATATCTGCCAAGTAAAAGGCATCATTCTTTACTGTTTTTAACTGTTGACACAGGTTGGTCTCATTATTACTTTCAAAAAATTGTATGACACTATCATATAATGCTACAAATCTAGCCAAACATGTACCCTTTGACAGCCACCGAACTTCTGTGTGCAAAAGTAACTTAATAAAATCTTCATTATTGACCTGGCAAAGCTGCCGAAACATTCTATCATTCTTTGCATTAGATTTGATCTTGTTTACGGCTCGAATTACTATAGTTAATGATGAGTGGAGACTTGTACTTAAATGTTTTCCTACAAGATGTTGTCTGTGCACCACACAATGAAAGCATAAGACATTTGGCACTTCCTGCTTCAAATAAGCAACAAATCCAAGATAGCGACCTACCATTGATGGTGCTCCATCAGTAGCTCATGCAACAATATTATTCAAAGGAGTATTATTTTTTGTAAAGTATGTTCTCACAGTATTAAATATAGATAATCGTTTTGTATCTGTGATAAAATTTATTGCGAATAGCATTTCTTCTTGTAATATATTGTTTTCATCAAATAACGTACATACACCATCAAAACAGCATCATTATCTGCAATGGTAGATTTGTCCAATTGCATGGAAAATGACGAGTTTTGAAGAATATTTACAAGTTTGTTTTCAACATTAACTGCCATTTCATCAATTCATCGCTTTACTGTGCTATCGCTTTACTGTATTATCGCTTAGGGACAACGTTTTTTAAAATTTGAGGTATATCCTGATGCATTACTGTTGAGATAAATTCTTTAATAGAGGGTATTATTACAGTTTCTCCAATATTATAGCTTTTACCACTTTTTGCAATTATTTGTGAAATGCGATAAGTGGCAATTAATCCATCTTCGTTTGTTGTATGTTGTTTCTTAAATGATGCAATAATAGTTGAATGATTTTGAAAATTTTTATATATTTCCTGAAAATATTCAATGAGCTTGTCCTTGTCATTTGGATGCTTTGTAGAAAGATGTGCTCGCAATCGACTTGGCTTCATTGCCTCATTGGATAATGTTTTATGGCACAATAACCACATTGGATGTTGTTTATTTGCAACAGATTCTATGAAACCCATCTTCAGATACTCTGGCAAATAGCCGTTGTGTAGCTCACGATATTTCACAATATTTTGTTTGAAGCTGTAAGCACGTGCTTGCTCTCAGAAATCTAACTACATACTGACTTTAGTTTCGATTACGTAACAATTTAGCTTCACTTATGTAATGTGAACAAAACTTATGCGCTTGAAGTCTGTTGCGTGGTCGTGATGTTACAAGTGTCATAGTTGAGCTAGAGTTTGTCGAGACGAGACTAAGTTAGTGAGTATCTGTGGTTGTGTGTTTTATAAAATTTTATGTAGTGGGTGTTGGCCAATGGCATCACTTCTTTGTGATTGGGGTGAAGTAGTGATACATCGGCTTGGTTTGGCAGTCCAAGGAGGGGTTCCTAGAATATCACCCTATTACCCTAAAATCCAGGAATCGAGATGAAAATGAGTTAATTGGTGTCCTCATTGTCGGGCAGTTTCTGACATAGAAAGAAGTGTCAAACCAAAACGTTCTTTATGTCTACAGGGTAATAAAACAATGAACGCTAGTTTTTGGGCAATAGCGGTCATAAACAGCCCGCCAGATCGGGCAGCGGGTGTGGACCCGGGGTCAAGTACTTGGCCGCTTGCGGATGCAGGCCAGGTGGTTGCGAAAGAGGTCGGGTCCAGTTCCAATACAAATGCCCTGTAACAGAGTCTGACCTCTGACCTCTGTCCTGATCTTGACTGGTCAACAGTTAGTCGATTAGTATGTAATGGCAGCGCTCTTTGTTTGCTCCGCTACCGCCCACCATGAAAGCTGGAACGCCCACTAGTGGGCGGTAGGGACCAGGTTGACTACCACTGGTCTAAGCCATGTTTTCTTGTTGGAGCTTTTGATGAAGAAATATATCAGAAATGTGCTTTTAATACTAAAGGCCAAGATAAACAGTTCTATTGGGATATACCCAGCAAAACTGCATGTACATAATCCATAAGACACGTGTGTAGTAATGTGATTTATAGTAGCCCAAAATTGAAAATAGCATGTCCATCAGCATAGTGTGGATAAATAGAAATACATGTAGAGCCCTGGCAGGTTGGCTCAGTGGTAGAGCATCGGCCCAGCGTGTGGAAGTCCTGGGTTCGATTCCTGGCCAGGGCACAAAGGAGAAGCTCCCATCTGCTCCACCCTTCCCTCTCTCCTTCCTCTCTATTTCTCTCTTCCCCTCCCGCAGCCAAGGCTCTATTGGAGCAGAGTTGGCCTGGGCACTGAGGACAGCCCCGTGTCCTCTGCCACAGGTCCTGGAATGGCTCCGGCCTGTAGCGGAGCAATGCCCCAGAAAGCAGAGTGTCACCTCCTGGTGGGCAAGCCGGATGGATCCCGGTTGGGCACATGTGGGAGTCTGTCTGACTGCCTCCTGCTTCCAACTTCAGAAAAATACAATAAATCAAAAACAAAAAAGAAATATATGTAAACAGAAATCTTATGCAGTGAAAATGAACAGCTAGAACCACATATCAGCACATGGAGAATTTGTCAAACATTGTGTTGAGTGAAAGGAGCAGACACCAAAGAACTTGAATTACTCCATTTATATGAAGTTCAAACACAGACCAAATTACGCTAGATATTTAGGGATATTTATTGCGGTACAGTTTTGTTTTGTTTTGACAGAGAGAGGGACAGATAGGGACAGACAGACAGGGAGGGAGAGAGATGAGGAGCATCAATTCTTTGCAGCTCCTTAGTCTCCTAGTTGGTCATTGATTGCTTTCTCATATGTGCATTCACTGGGGGGCCACAGCAGAGCGAGTGACGCCTTGCTCAAGCCAGTGACCTTCCAGCTCAAGCCAGCGACCATGAGGTCATGTCTATGATCCCACGCTCAAGCCAGTGACCCCACGCTCAAGCTGGTAAGCTTCTGCTCAAGCCAGATGAGCCCACACTCAAGCCAGAGACCTTGGGGTTTTGAACTTGGGTCTTCTGTGTCCCAGTCCGACACTATCCACTGTGCCATTGCCTAGTCAGGGCAGTCTTCTTTTAACAAAGTATTTATGAGAAAATTTATCGTAACTGTACAGTTTGTAAATTTTTAGTAAATGTATACAGTTGTACCATAATCCAAATGACAAAGTCATTTTATAAAAAACAATAAAGTGACCACCATGAAAATCAAGTCAGTGGTTACCAATTAATGGGGAGGGATGAGGGTTGTTTTGGAAAGAGTCATGAGGAGGATTTCTTTCATGGGTGTTCAGTTTATAATAATTCATTAGGCTATATGTTTTATGTACTTTTCTCTGTGTATTACAGTGCACCTTAACATTTTTAAAAAACTGTTTTGGACAGGTTGCACGTTTAAAATAGTGCCGCTTTGCAACTTACTCTTCATGTATTATGTCATAGTCATCTTTTCTTGTTATACAAACTTATATGGCCCCCTCTTCAGAGAACTCACTTCTGATCCTGCTAACTATCCAACTATGTGCCCCAGTTAATCTCTGACATCACTCCTTATTTCATTCATAGCACTAGTACCCTCTATATCTAGCACTTTTCCTTTTTGTTGTTTTTTATTCCTCTACTTAAATGCAAGTTCCAATGGAGCAGGAACATTTTCTGATATGTTCACCAATATGACCTCTGTACTTTTGTTGAATTAATATGTAATTTATTATATATTAATTCAACAAAAGTTGAATTAATATATATTAAAAGTTGGTTATAATATATTATCTCTCTCCCTCCCTGTCTGTCTGTCCCTATCTGTCTCTCTCTCTGTCAAAACAAAACAAAACTGTACCTCAATAAATAATTAAACCTGGTCATTGAATTTTGAATTCTGAATTCAAATTCAGATCCAGTCAATTTCAAAACTAGTAGCTTTAATATTAGTCTTTCATAGAGTGTAATGATACCTCTTATATAGATTAGGAACCTAAGGCCTAAGGAAACACTGCTGACCTGCAAAGTTGGAATAAGAGCTTAAAGACTTAAAACTCCAGCCTCACTGATGGTGGTGCAGTGAATAAAGCATCAGCCCCAAACACGGAGGTCGCCATTTTGAAACCGCAAGGTCACTGGCTTGAGTGTAGGCTTACCAGCTTGAGTGTGGGATCATCAACAGGATCCCAAGATGGTTAGAAACCCAAGGTCACACTGGCTTGAGCACAATGATTGCCGGCTCTAGCAAGGGGTTGCTGGGTTGGCTTGAACCTGAGGTCCAATCTCTGGTCAAGACATGAGAAGCAATCAGTGCACAACTAAAGCGAAGCAACTATGAGTTGATGCTTCTCACTCTCTTTCCCTCTTTTCCTCTCTCTGTTTCTCCCTTCCCCTCTCTCTAAATCAATAAAAAAGTATTAAACACACACTATTTTAGGCTTTTAAGTATTACACATTAATTTGAGGATTAAGCGAACTAGTTAATATAAAGCATATAAAATTGTACTATTATTCAGTAATATTAGCTATTTAACTGAAGTTATTTAGATCAATGAAACAGGACGGTTTTCAGAAATATACCTAATTATATATGGGAAGTTGGTATGTGATAAAGGTAGAATTTCGAATTGCTATAAAAGGATGGATTGTTAAATAAGTCAGGATACTGCATCAAATAGAAATATTTGGTTATAAGAAATAACCCTACGATCAATGGCTTCAATAAATAGTAATTTTATTTCTCACATAATGAGAAATCTTAGGATATATAAATCCAGGACTAACATGGCAGTTTAATGGGCTCCTTTCATCTTTCTATTCTGCCATTTTTGGTGAGTGACTTTTATCCTCATCTCAAGATAGCCACTTCACCTCTAGGTATTACATCTAGATTCCAAGCAAGAAGAAAGGTGAAGGTTAAGAGGACAAATGGAGCATGTTGGTCATTTGAAGTTATCCTTATTTAAACTCTTTCTGGAAGTCAAACTCAGTGACTTTCCCCCTCTACCTCAGGACAGACTGACTCACCTGGCCACCCCTTCCTGTAAGAGAGTCTGGGAAAATCATTTTAAGCTCAGGCAGGGCTCTTAATTGCCCTAAACAAAATCATGGTTCTGTTAGTAAGGAAAATAAATGCCAGATAGGTAACTAGCAGTGTCTGACAAAGACATGAAGGTCAATTAAAGACATATCAAATATTTTAAAAACAAAACCAGAAAGAAACAGGAAGTTTTCATATACTATGAGAAAACGGGGCTTTCAAAGCATGACATAAAATAAAAAGCCAAATAGGAAGAGATTAAGAAACTTGACTGCATATCATTGTGTGTGTATGTGTGTGTGTGTGTGTGAGAGAGAGAGAGAGAGAGAGACAGGGACAGACACAGACTGAGAGAGGGACAGATAGGGACAGACAGACAGGAAGAGAGATGAGAAGCATCAATTCTTCATTGCAGCACCTTAGTTGTTCATTGATTGCTTTCTCATATGTGCCTTGACCGGGGGGCTACAGCAGACCAAGCGACCCCTTGCTCAAACCAGATGAGCCCACGCTCAAGCTAGTGAGTTCAGGGTTTTGAACCTGGATCTTCTACATCCCAGTCTGACGCTCTATCCACTGTGCCACTGCCTGGTCAGGCACATATCATTTAAAACAATTCTACGGAGATAAGATAAATTGTAAGTTGGGAAATATAAGACTTAGGTAGACAAAGGAGTAATTTTATAAAAAGGACATAAATCAGTAATTTAAAATGGGCAATGGATATACATGGGCAATCATATTAAATAAAGTAAAAGAATATAAATAAAAATGGGGAGGAGGTATAAATGAACAATTCATGAGGGAGAAATGATTTTTAAAAAAACCAAAAAGCATTTGGCCCTGGCCAGTTTGCTCAGTGGTAGAGTGTTGGCCCAGCATGTGTAAGTCTTGGATTTGATTTCCAGCCAGGGCACACAGGAGAAGTGCCCATCTGCTTCTCCACCCCTCCCTCTGTTGCTTCTCTATTTCTTTCTTCCCCTCCTGCAGCCAAAGCTCCATTGGAGCAAAGTTGGCCCAGGCGCTGAGGATGGCTCCATGGCCTCTGCCTCAGGTGCTAGAATGGCTCTGGTCTCTGCCTCCCCCCTTCTCACTTCAGAAAAATACAAAAATATACATATATATTTTTTAGTGTGAGAAGTAGAGACAGAGAGACAGACTCCAGCATGTGCCCAACTGCGATTCACCTGGCAATCCCACTGGGGGGCGATGCTCTGTCCATCTGGGGCATTGCTCCATTGCAACCAGAGCCATTCTAGCACCTGAAGCAGAGGCCATGGAGCCATCCTCCGTGCCCGGGCCAACTTTGCTCCAATGGAGCCTTGGCTGTGGGAGAGGAAGAGAGAAATAGAGAGAGGAGGAACAGGGGGAGGGGTGGAGAAACAGATGGGCACTTCTCCTGTGTGCCCTGGCCAGAAATCAAACCCAAGACTTACACATGCTGGGCCAACGCTCTACCACTGAGCCAACTGTCCAGGGCCACTAACATTTTTTTTTGTTTAATAAAATTTAGAAAATTTAAAAACCAACAAACATTTACAGATGCATAAAATTATTTGTGATTAAATAGAGTTTAAACAACAACAATGGTTCTCTCAGAAACCAGAACTTTAAAAGACTGATATATCCAGTGTTAGTTGGATGATAAGCAAATATGATAGTTAGCTTATAGATACCAGCATGGCTGTTTCAATTGTTAAAATATTGAAATTTATTGAGCCAGTGGTAAATAGTATTGGTAGAGCTGCAATTGCATTTCAAATGAATAAATTATGTAAATTATAGTACAGATTTATTTGTTCCATTGTGACAAACATTTATAATGATGAATCTTTTCTTGTAATGACATCTGAGAAACATTTGCAACATATTGTTAACTTGGCCTGTGTTATAGTAAATAATGTTGCTGCATTGTTCATTACCTATGAAGTATTCCATGTTCTAGAAGTAACTAATGCTTCTAAATGGTTTTTTTCATTTATTTTACTTTTAGTGTATTCTAATTCTTATGTGAAAAGTAAATACAGTTTTTGAACATTTTTAAATATAAGACTTTATGACAAAATGTTAATAATGAATATTCCAAAACTGTTTTTACAATATCTACTATCTATCAATGTGGACCATATGCATATATCCTGAGTCTCAGCGATTCCATATGTCCACCAACACATGAATTCACCACTGTGCAATGGAACTTCCTACAATGATGGAGGCACTCTATATTTTGTGCTGTCCATAGAGAGTACCACATAGCTGTTGAGCACTTGAAATGTGCTTGGTACAACTGAGGAATTGAATTGAATTGAATTTTATTTAAAGAGCCACATGTAGCTACCATATTGGTCAGAGCAGTGAGTGTCAATCAACATCATTAATAATATCCAGAACTGGAAACAACTCAAACAGACAAAATAGTGTCACAATAGACTGCAGTAAGATGGAAAGATCTATAACTACAAGTATGACTATTGTGATCTCAAAACCCTGATGTTGAGCTAACGTGATCAGACACAAAAGAATACACGCTTAATGGACCTATTTATGTAAAGTAAGGATGTTGCTTACTTTTGAGTGGGAATGAGATCACTGAAAGAGGGTATCGGGATTGGGCTTCTAGGATGCTAGTATGTTCTATTTCTTCATGTGGGTACTACATAAATATATAGATGTGTCAGTTTGTGAAAAATTATTAAGCCGTGTACTTGTAACATGTACACCTTTCTGTAAGGATGTTGTGATTGAATTAAAAGTTTTAAATTGGAGAGAAAAACACCCAGAATGGAATGTCAGCAGTGTTGATAAGCTTCTTGCCATTACTTTTAAATGTCCTAAGTGTTCATATTCTGTAACTGTGGAAGAATATGATAACGAACTACAGATTGAAACATACTGAAACATTCTGAAGTATCTTGCTACTGGGCAACAATTTTATATAAAATAAAACAAAATAGTTTTATTTCTGTAAGGAAAACATGATTTATTGCAAGTGATATGAATATTGAATACAGTCTGACCAGGTGGTGGCATAATGGACAGAGTGTTGGACTGGGATGCAGAGGATCCAGGTTTGAAACTCGAGGTCACCAGCTTGAGCATGGGCTCCTTCGGCCTGAGAACAAAGGCTTACCAACTTGAGCATGGGGTTG
Organism: Rhynchonycteris naso; assembly: GCA_037038555.1. Classification (NCBI taxonomy): domain Eukaryota; kingdom Metazoa; phylum Chordata; class Mammalia; order Chiroptera; family Emballonuridae; genus Rhynchonycteris; species Rhynchonycteris naso. The sequence goes on along the minus strand of CM072998.1, from coordinate 201,539,917 downwards.
CTGGCTTGAGCGTGGGGTCATAGACATAACCCCATGGTCACTGGCTTGAGCCCAAAGATTCACTGGCTGGAAGCCCAAGGTCACTGGCTTAAGCAAGGGGTCACTCACTCTTCTGTTGCTGCCCAGTCAAGGCATATATGAGAAAGCAATCAATGAACGAAGGTGCCACAATGAAGAATTTATGTTTCTCATCTGTCTCCCTTCCTGTCTCTCTATCCCTATCTGTCCCTCTCTCTGTCTCTCTCTTTGTCACACACAAAAAAAGAATACTGATTGCAAACAGTGATAGAAATTTAGTATTAAAACTTAAAAGTGCTAAACTCATGTTTCACCCCAAAATTAATCATGTTCACTTGAAGTTTATGGGTCAAAGATTTGCAACTATTAAAGAATAAAATAAGAGGGTATTATAAATTATTTTCAACAATAAGAAATTTGAAATAAGAACATATATATTTCACCTAAGAAGTTTCAATTGATCAAACAAAAAATATGTTAAAAGGACCATTCAAATTGTCATCACCATCTAGAGAGTTGTTAATATTAAATAAAATCAAGGATTTTTAAGCATTAATTATTTAATGAAACTTATTAATACAGAGTATTGCAATTTATATTTATGACCTCACTTGTAAAACATCCAACAAAAACAAGAAAGGAAGTATTCAATCATTATTACAAATCTTCAGTTGTTACACATAAAAGTGTCAATAATTGCCTGACCTGTGGTGGCGCAGTGGATAAAGCATCGACCTAGGAACACTGAGGTCACCAGTTCAAAACCCTGCACTGGTCTGGTCAAGGCACATATGGGAGTTGATGCTTCCAGCTCCTCCCCTCTTTCTCTCTCTCTCTCACTCTGTGTCTCCTCTCTAAAATGAATAAAATAAAAATTAAGAAAAAAAAAAACAACCAAGTTCTTAAAAAAAAGTGTCAATAATTTACTTAAAAGGCAAAATATCACAATTTAAAAACTAGTTTAATGACTTTCATTGATCCGGAAGTGAAGGTAATATCTGGGGAAGATATGAAACCCTATTACAGGTGTTCATGAAAATGACTCCAGTAAGAACTACTATATGAAAACTTCATTGAGTTTTTTAAAACTGAATTCATTGGTGTGACATTGATTAATAAAATTATATAGGTTTCAGGTGTATAATACATATCTGTATATTGTGTGTTCACCATCATTAAGGTTTTTAAATATCTTTAAAATTTTTTTTCCATTGATTTGAGAGAGAAAGAGGAACGGAGAGGGAAAAAGAGAAGCATTAACTCTTTGTTGCACTTAATTGCTCTGTTATTTATTTACTTTTAGTGAGTGAGAGAGAGAGAGACAGACAGATGGAGATAGGAAGGGAAAGAGATGAGAAGCATCAACTGGTAGTTGCATCACTTTAGTTGTTCACTGATTGCTTCTTATGTGTTCCTTGATGGGCTTGAGGGGAGAGGCTCAAGCCCAGCCAGTGATCCCTTGCTCAAGCAACCTTGGGCTCAAGCCAGATGAACCTGCACTTCAGCCAGCAACCTCAGGGTTTCAAACTGGGGACCTCAGCATCCCAAGTCGAAGCTCTATTCATTGCACCACCACCAGCCAGGATTAGCTGCTCTATTATTCATTGCTTCTAGAATGTGCCCTGACTGGGGAATCCAATCTGGGATGACACTTTATGCCCTGAGCTACTTGACCAGGTCCTCCTCATCACTGGGTTTTTTTTGTTTTTTTTTCTTTCTTTCTTTTCTGGGGTGGTGGTGGTGGTTTGGTGGTGGGTGGTGGTGGTGGTGGTGGTTTGGTGGTGGGTGGTGGTGGTGGGGTGGTGGTGGTGGTGGTGGGGTGTGGGGTTCATCATTGGGTTTTGAACAGACAATACTATGCAGTGCTCTGGAAGAAATCTGGAATTTTAGCTAAAGTTTTAGAAAGATTTCCAGGTGTTTTAATATGGCACAAAAGTTACAAAATTTGAGTATCTCCAAAAGGTGCAATAAAGATTTAAATAAATGAATCACTTTTTAAGTATTTTACCAATAATTTTATGATAGCAAATACAGTTAAAATTTTTCTGAGAAAGTTAAATAATAATATTTGAAGAGCTCACTTATGATAATAATAATTGGAATTATATTTTGTCTTCAGTGGCAGTCTAGAGTGCTAGAACTATAAAAGTAATTTGGGAATTATATCAGTTTAGCCTTGTATAACTTCTTCATTAGAAATTTTGAAGTCTGAGCAAACATTTAGGATATAAAAATGATTTTAGCAATTTGGTGTTATTAAAAATATTTTGCAAAGATATCAATTCTCTGTTTAGGTTTTCCAAAGAGCATTGTTTTAGTAATTAAGGGTCATAAATTAATTTGACAAGAACTGAAATTGATTGAACAAATAAAATTAAAAGTGTGAAAAAAGAAACAAGAATTATTTAAGATAAGGAAATGCAATATGCCACTTGAAACAGAACACAGAACCAATTTAAGGGAAATATATTATCTAATAAACTGTCTGATAAGGAACTTTGATATATTCCTTTCTGTGGTGGTTAATTTTATGTGTAAACTTGACTGAGCCGCATAGTGCCCAGTGTTTGGTCAAATATTTTGGGTGTTTCTATGGGAAAGTTTTTGGATGAGATTAGACTGAGTAAAACAGATTGTTTTCCCTAAAATGGGTAGACCGTCAACCAATTAATTGAAGGCCTAAATAGAACAAAAAGGCTGACCTTCCTCCCTTCCCCAATCCCCACCTCCAATAAGAGAATTCCTCTGGGCTGATTACCATCAAGCTGGGACATCTGTTTTTTCCTGCCTTCTGACTCCTGAGTCTACAGACCTTTGGACTGGAATTACTCCAGCTTGCCTACTCAACCTGCATATCTTGGGACTTATCAGCTTCCATAATCACGTGAGCTAATTCCTTATAAGAAATTGTTTTGTGTATATATACATTTTTCCTATTCTCTGGAGAGTTCTGTTTCTCTGGAGAATACTAATACACTTCTTTTTCCTTGTGCTTAGTATTAAAACACGTGCATTTTATATAAATAACTTAAAAAAAAAATTCTTGATTTTAGCAAGAGAGCAAGGGTAAGAGAGAGAGACAGGAATATCAATCAGCCCTGTATGAACCCTGATTGATGATGGAACTGATAACCTCTGTGCTTCCAGATTTCGCTCTAACCAACCTATTTATTCTGCCAGGCTATATAAGTAACTTTTGTACAGTTTTATTCTAAGAATCCGTTAGTGTTCATTGATTTTCAGAAATCTGTGTAAGAGAAAATACTTATATAATATTTAGCCTGACCAGGCACTAGCACAGTAGATAGGGCATTGAATTGGTACTCAGAGGACCCAGATTCAAAACCCTGAGGTCGCAGGCGCAGGGTTGCTGGCTTGAGCATAGGATAATAGACATGATCCCATGGTCACTGGCTTGAGCTCAAAGGTCACTGGCTTGAAGCCCAAGGTCGTTGGCTTGAGCCCAAGGTCGCTGGCTTGAGCAAGGGGTTACTTGTTCTGCTGTAGCCCTCCCATCCCGTGTCAAGGCACAGATGAGAAAGCAATCAAGGAACAAGCAATCAATAAACCAAGACGCCGCAACGATGAGTTGATGCCCTTCCTGTTTGTCTATCCCAATCTGTCCCTCTCTCTGACTCTCTCTCTGTCAAAAAGAAAAAGAAAAAGAAACATCACATTTCACTGTTTTCTAAATTAAATTAACTCTAACCTGAGCTTCCCTAGACCTGGCTATAGGAACTTTCAATATAAGTGGAAATGGGATTTCTTCATCCCTTCATTGGCTCCTAAAAGGATTCCTGGCCTTAGCCGATGTCAAGGGGTTGGTTCATTGAGTTTTACATTATTTCCATTGCTCCTTCTAGGGAATCCTTTTTCTGGGAAATGCTCTCCTCCATCTAATAGACCCTATTGCTCTGTAAGAGTCACCAAGATGCTTTCAGTGTCACTTCCCACCAACAACAGGCTGGCACACACAGACACTTTTACTTTGTTTTCAAGGACCCTAAATTACTTTGACCATCTGAGACATGGCGACATCTAGGCCTGTTATGAAATGCCATGGTTGGGAAGTTCAGCGGGTTGAAGTATCATCCTGATGCACCAAGGTTGCTGGTTTGATCCCTGGTCAGGGCACATACAGGAACAGATTGATGTTCCTGTTTCTCTCTCTCCCCCATTCCTCTCTGTAAAATGAATAAATTAAATTTTTGTTAAAAATAAAATTGAGCCTGACCAGGCAGTGGCGCAGTGGATAGAGTGTCAGACTGGGATGTGGAAGACCCAGGTTCGAGACCCCGAGCTCACCAGCTTGAGCGCGGGCCCATCTGGCTTGAGCAAAAGCTCGCCAGCTTGGACCCAAGGTCGCTGGCTCCAGCAAGGGGTTGCTCAGTCTGCTGAAGACCCGCGGTCAAGGCACATGTGAGAAAGCAATCAATGAACAACTAAGGTGTCACAACGGCAACGAAAAACTAATGATTGATGCTTCTCACCTCTCTCTATTCCTGTCTGTCCCTATTTATTCCTCTCTCTTACTCTCTCTCTCTGTCCCTGTAAAAAAAAAAAAAAAAAGAATTGACCAATGAATACATAAATAAGTGGAACAACAAATTGATGTTTCTCTTTATCTCTCCCTTACTCTCTGAAAATCAATCAATAAATTTTAAAGGAAAAAGAAAGAAAATCCTCTAAGCCCAATATCCTTCCCAGTCCCCAGTATCTTACCTTTTTCTCTAATCAGGCTACTCCTTTTTTCACCCCAAGCACCAGTATCTTCCAGTTTACCATCCCAACATCAACACCAGATTAATTTCTTTCTAACAAAGGCCTAGAAGAATTCTTTTTCATGACAGCCACTGAAATCCAATGGAGTTACAATTTACCCTTTACCTTCCTATACACATACATTAGTGGAGAAGACCCCAAAGTCTAGAAAATAAAGGCTTGATTGGAAAAGGGGAAATTACTATTATGATGAGGAAATAATAATGATGACCCTACCATCAGGAAATAGGACCACGGTGATGTTTCTTTTAAGTACACTATGACACATTTCAGATTTATAAATATGACACATTTGCAGATTAATGCAAATAGCACCTGTGTTAAAAAGTTAACAGCTTCTGCCTGACTGGTGGTGACACAATGGATACAATGTCAACCTGGGACCCTGAGGTCCTCAGTTCAAAACCCCAAGGTCGCCAGCTTGAGCACGGGTTTACTAGATTGAGCCCATAGTAGCTAGCTTGAGTGTAGGATCATTGACATGATCTCAAGGTTGCTGACTTGAGCAAGGGGTTACTGGCTCTACTTGAGTCCCCTGGTCAAGGTCAAGGCACATAAGGAGAAGCAATCAATGAACAACTAAAGTGAAGTAACTGTAAGTTGATGTTTCTCAGTCTCCCCACTCCCTCTCTCCCTTCTGTCTCATATAGATAACTAATTGTCCAAACAACATTTAGTAAATAATTCAACATATCCCCACTGACCTTCAGCATATCAAATTTTCAGGTATGTATAGGTCTAAACCGAGAGAATTTGTAGTCCAGTTACTCTACCATACTATCCTTAGTCTTTCATTTTTGTATTCATCCTTGATCTTTTAAGTTTATTTTATAGCTCATCTTTGGGGCTTTCAAAGCAACATTGATTGCTTTGATCACCTCCCTTTCTTACTCAGTGGAAACACTGGCACTTGCATTGTAAGAATATAATATTTTAGCCTGACCTCTGGTGGCGCAGTGGATAAAGCATCGACCTGGGAACACTGAGGTCGCCAGTTCAAAACCCTGCACTGGTCTGGTCAAGGCACATATGGGAGTGATGCTTCCTCCCCCCTTTCTCTCTTTCTCTCTCTCTCTCTCTCTCTCACTCTATGTCTCCTCTCTAAAATGAATAAATAAAAAGAAATTTAAAAAAAGAATATAATATTTTAAAGCTTATCTATTTGTATTTTTGTGTGTGTGTGTGACAGAGACAGACAGAGAGAGGGATGGATAGCGACAGACAGATAGGAAGGGAGAGAGATGAGAAGCATCAAGTCTTTGTTGCGGCACACATTAGTTGTTCACTGATTGCTTTCTCATATGTGCTCTGACCGGGAGGCTACAGCAGACCGAGTAACACCTTGCTCAAGCCAGTGACTTTGGGCTCAAACCAGCGACCATGGGGTCATGTCTATGATCCCACATTCATGCCAGAGACACCACGTTCAAGCCGGCAACCCCGTACTCAAGCCTTTGAGCCCGCGCTTATGCCAATGAACTCATGGTTTTGAATCTGGGTCCTCAGCATCCCAGTCCCACGCTCCATTCACTGTGCCACCGCCTGTTCAGGCCCTATTTGTATTGTTTTTTAAGAATCCTTGACCTTTATATATGACAAACCTACAGCCTATATCATACTCAGTGGGCAAAAACTACAGGTGTTCCCTTAAGAACAAGACAGGGATGTCACTTTTACTGCTCTTATTCTCATAATATTAGCAGTCCTAGCCATAGCAATCAGGTAACAAGAAGAAAAAAAGAGCCCTGGCCTGTTGCCTCAGCAGTCTAGCATTGGCCTAACGTGTGGAAGTCCTGGGTTCGATTCCTGGCCAGGACACACAGGAGAAGTGCCCATCTGCTTCTCCACCCTTCCCTCTCTCCTTTCTCTTTCTCTCTTCCCCTCCCACAGCCAATGCTCCAATGGCGTAAAGTTGGGCTGGGCACTGAGGATGGCTCCATGGCCTCTGCCTCAGGCACTAGGATGGCTCTGGTTGCAATGGAGACAGAGCCCAGATGGGCAGAGCATTGTTCTCTAGTGAGCATGCCGAGCGGATCCCGGTCAGGCACATGCAGGACTCTGTCTCTCTGCCTCCCTGCTTCTTATATTTTCTTTTTAAAGGAAGAAAAAAGGATACAAATTGGAAAGGAAGAAGCAAAACTGTTATTATTTGCAGGTGATGTGGTACTGCATATAGAGAACTCTAGAGATTCCACCATAAAACTACTAGAACTGATAAAATAATTCAATAAAATTGTAGGATACAAAATAAATATCCAGAAATTATTTGCATTTTTTTTTCTTTCTTTATATATATTTTTTACAGGGACAGAGAGAGAGTCAGAGAGAGAGATAGATAGGGACAGACAGTCAGGAACGGAGAGAGATGAGAAGCATCAATCATTAGTTTTTCGTTGCCATTGCAACACCTTAGTTGTTCATTGATTGCTTTCTCACATGTGCCTTGACTGTGGGCCTTGAGCAGACCGAGCCACCCTTTGCTGGAGCCAGCGACCTTGGGTCCAAGCTGGTGAGCTTTTGCTCAAGCCAGATGGACCCGTGCTCAAGCTGGCGACCTCGGGGTCTCGAACCTGGGTCTTCTGCATCCCAGTCCAACACTCTATCCACTGTGCCACCGCCTGGTCAGTCTATTTGCATTTTTATACACAAATAATGAACTATCAGAAAGGCAAACTAAGAAAACAATTCTATTCCAAATTACTTCCACAAGAATAAAATACCTAGGAAGAAATTCAACCAAGGATGTAAAAGACTTATACACAGAAAATTATAAGACATTGAAGAAAGAAACTGAATAAGATATAAATATGTAGAAGCATGTACTGTGTTCATGGACAGGAAGAATTAACATCATTAACATGTTCATACCACACAAAGCAATCCATAGATACTAATGGGGTATTTCACAGAACTAGAACAAATATTCCAAAAATGTATATGGAACCACAAAAGACCCCATAGAGCAACAGTGACCTTGAGAAAGGAAAAAGAAGTTGGAGGAATCAAACCACCTGATATAAAACTATACTACAAGGACATAGCAATCAAAACAGCATGGTTCTGGCATAAAAAACATATATAGATCAATGGAACAGAATAGAGAGCCCAGAAATAAGCCCGTGCCTTTATATTCAATTAACATATTTTTGTGTCAACGTCACAGGAACTTATTTGAAGGAGCTCTCATTGACAAAATCTGTAACAATTTGAACATCAGAATAAATAATGAAAGCAAAGGACTACAATCTATTAAGTAAAAAAGAGGACCACAATGAGAGGGGGGAAAAGAGAACATTTTTAAAGTAGAAAGCCAAAATAATAATGTAGAAAGCCATTTAGAATAAATGATGGAATTTGAAAATAACTTGACAACCATCATAGTAATAACTATGGATGCCGAAACTAGTGAATGTGGCCCCGGTCAGGTAAGTGACATTTTCCAAGTTCCCAGAATCCCAGGACTCATGATAGTTTACTTTAGTTTCTAATGAAGCCTGGATTTTTCTTTTTAACTTGAAAAAAACCTAAAAGCATATGATATTTAAGTAAAAAGTAAAAAAAACTCAGACTTTTATTTTAAAAGAATAGAAAGATTTTATATGCAGATCATAAGCACACCATCTGGTTAACTCAAGAGAAATCCTAAGAGCTTAGATTTCACATTTATATCAGCCATGCATGGCTTAAGATAGACCTCCCTACACTAAAAATATCAAATCCTATTTGTTCTGCTATTTATGAGTTGGTTGAAAATGCCACTCACCTGCAGTGCTAAAGACTCATTTATCTTATCTAACAATTAGAGTCCATTATGGTTTATATTTCTCACGTTCAAACGTTCAATGGTGTGCAAGACAAATTCATCACATGAGAAGGAGGCAAGTTTGGCACACTGGTATTATCTCTAAAGTTAAATTTTAGTTCTTTAAAAATAAGATGCTTATTTTTAAATGATTCTTTTTTTCTTTTTATATTTTTCCAAAGTGAGAAGCAAGGAGGGGGAGGCAGACAGACAAGACTACTGCATGCGCCTGACGGGAATCCACCCAGCATGCCCACCAGGGGGCGATGCTCGGCTCCTCTGGGGCATTGTCCTGCTGCAATTGTAGCCATTCTAGTGCCTGAGGCAGAGGCCATGGAGCCATCCCCAGTGCCCGGGCCAACTTTGCTCCAATGGAGCCTTGGCTGCTGGAGGGGAAGAGAGAGATAGAGAGGAAGGAGAGGGGCAAGGGTGGAGAAGCAGATGGGCGCTTCTCCTGTGTGCCCTGGCCGGAAAATCAAACCCGGGGCCTATGTTCTACTGCTGAGTCAACCGCCGGGCCTTAAAACGATTCTTAACCAAGGACAATATTGCCCCAGGGGATATATTGCAAAGGATTTAGACATTTTTGGTTGTGACTACTGAGAGTGGGGGAGAGTTAGGGCATGTTACTGGCATCTAGTGATAGAAGCCAGGAATGCTGTTAAATATTCTAAAATGCTTGGGCCGTCTCTTATAACAAACAATTATTTGGTCCATAATGTCAATGTTGAAAAATCCTATACTAAATGAAATCATTTTCTAAATTTTCAAGCAGTTAAATTGCTACTAGGGATGGAAGTATGCTTCTTTCTAGTCTTGTTTTGATATAGAATATTATCAGTTAACCTAGTGTCTGTACATAATATACATTCAATTTATATTTGTTTAATCAAAATATTTGTGCTGCTGGTCAGGTCACATACAAGAGTCAACCAATGTGTCCTGGCCGTTTTTCTCAGCGGTAGAGCATCAGCCGGGCGTGTGGAAGTCCAGTGTTTGATTCCCGGTCAGAGCACATAGGAGAGGTGCCCATCTACTTCTCTATCCTTCCCCCTTTCCCTTTTCTCTCTCTCTTCCCCTCCCGCAGCCAAGGCTCCATTGGAGCAAAGTTGGCCTGAGAGCTGAGGATGGCTCCATGGCCTCCGCTTCAGGCGCTGAGGATGGCACCAATTGCAGCAGAGCAACGCCTGAGAGGGGCCAAGCATCGCCCCCTGGTGGGCATGTTGGGTGGATGCCGGTCAGGTGCATGCAAGGAGTCTGTCTGTCTGCCTCTCTGCTTCTCACTTCAGAGAAATACAAAAAAACAAAACAAAACAAAAAACCAACCAAGGAATGCATAAATAAGTGGAACAACAAATATACTGCTCACAAAAATTAGGGGATCAGAGGACGTGCAGATACTCCAGTACTTTCAGCCTTTTATATAGTGCATTTTCACCAATGAAATAAAAGTCGGTTTTGCACCTCATTTGCATAATTGAAGAACTTTCTTTGACTTGTTTAAATTTTCTGATGTTCTTGTTTAATAAAAAAAATAAAAATGCTTTTAAAATCACTTCATATTCATTTTGAAATATCTCCTAATTTTTGTGAGCAGTAGATATAACTCATTAAACTGTGGCAAAACCTCAGGTAGTCTGGTTTGAAAAACACGTTTAATATGTTATATTCAATGATTACCTCATCTGACTAGAACTCTCTGAAGTGAGGAAAAACCATTAATTGCTTAGGGCATACAATAAAGAAAAAGGTAAAAAGTATTAATATTCTTTAAACATTACTATCAAATTCCTTGTTTATTTGAATTTATTTAATCATGATGATTTTTAATTGATCACTATATTCTAAAATATCCTGATTGATATACTAATGACAAAAATTATTATATCTGCCCTGGATGGAGAGCTCAGTTGGTTAGAGCATCATCCTGAAGCACAGAGGTTGCCAGTTTGATCCCCATTCAGGGCACATACAGGGACAGATCGATGTTCCTGTCTCTTTCTCTCTCTTTCCCCCTTATTCTCGCTGAAATCCATAAAAATTTTAAAAAGACTATTATATCTAAATTTAATCCAACTTGGTTCTCTTGTTTTTATTAGCTATTTTAAGAAATTAAGTTAATATTTAGTAAAACAAAAAGTTGCCCTGCCTGAATAGTTCAGTTGATTACAGCATCAACCTGATACACCAAGGTTATTGGTTTGATCCCTGGTCAGGGCACAAAGAATCAACCAATAAATGCGTAAATGAATGGAATAACAAGTCGATGTTCCTCTCTCTCTCTTTTTCTTTCTAAAATCAATAAAGAAAAAAGAAGAAAGGAAATGTCACAGTCTCAATGCCATTCCTTCTTCACTCTTCATACAAATACTGCATCTCAGAGCAAGTAATTTTGTTTTAGTTTTTCAGGTAGTCATCGTTAGAACTTGGAATAGTATTTTTCTGTTAATACTTCTTGCTGTATCAATTATAGACATTTATTCCTACCTTTGAAATGTAACTATGTAAGCTAATCTTCCTCCTACTCATTTTTGGTAGTTCTATTATCTTTAGTTATTCTATTGAAAAAGTCTTTATAAATTTTATTTTTAAGTCTTTATAAATTTTATTTTTAAGTGAGAGGAAGACAGACCCCCGCATGCACCCTGACTGGGATCCACCTAGCAACCCTGTCTAGAGACAAGGCTCCAATCAACCAAGCTATTTTTAGTCCCTGAGGCTAATGCACTTGATCCAACTGAGCTATCTTCAGCCCCACAAGCCAACGCTGGAATCAATGGATCCACTGGATGCTGGAGGGGAAGAGAGAGAGAGAGGGGAGAGGGTGAGGGGAGAGAAGCATATGGTCATTTTTCCTGTGTGCCCTGACCCGGAATCAAACCTGGGACATCCATATGCTGGGCCAACTCTCTATCCACTTAACCAACCGACCAGGGCAAAAGTCTTTATAACTTAAATAAGATATACTCCTGTTTCTGTTCCTCAGCTTTATTATAGCAACTCTGTCTCTCCTAATGAAAGATGAAGTCATTGTCACATATTCCTTCCTTCTTCCCCTTCTCTTCTTCCATCCAACCTTTGTCAGCTTCACTTTTGCTTTCTGTCTTTTTATGACATCAAGGTTATGACAGCTGCATTCTGTTCTGTAACTATAAATAAATATTCAATGTTTTGTCTATACCTGATACTGTACTTTGAACAGCAGTAAACAACATTTGCTTTGTTATCACTATGTAAATATCAGTGCAGAGACAGGTGCCATGCCAGGACATTTCCTCTTTCATGGGTCCACTTTCTTGACCCCACTGCCACCGAAGAGAGAATGCTTTTCCTTTAAATTTATTAGTTGTTCGAAATTGAGATGTTTTAAACTTTCTTTATATCTGGACTGTGGCTTTCTTGTGATTTTTTTTCTTACAAATTCTAATTGCCTTTCTTTTTCACTACGGAAAAGAAGAAATGTGTGCCTCCTTTACCCATCTATGACATGAAATGCATTTTGTTTTCTTTTAATCTTTTTTAAAGACGTTATTTATTCATTATAGAGAGAAGAGAGAGAGAAGGGAAAGGAGCAGGTAGCATCAACTTTCTTATGTGCGTTGACCAGGCAAGCCCAGGGTTTCAAACCAGTGACCTCAGCATTCCAGGTCGAGGCTTTATCCTCTGCACCACCACAGGTCAGACCTGCATTCCATTAAAAATTTTTTTTATTGATTTAAGAGAGACAGAGAGAGGAAGGGAGAGAGAGCAAGAAAGAGAGAGGGAAGCATTTTTTTGTTGTTCTACACTTAGTTGTGCACTCATTGGTTGCTTCCTGTATGTGCCCCGACTTGGCATTGAACCTGCAACCTTGTTTTGGGATGACACTCTAACCAACTGAGTTAACTGACCAGGGCCACATTCTCAATCTTGAATACATGCTCCCTGGTGCCTACTGACTTTTGTCTTATGTTGTTTCTTTTTGTTGTTGTTGTTGTTTTTAGATTTTATTTATTCATTTTAGAGAGAGGAGACAGAGAGAGAGAGAAAGAAGGAGGAGCAGAAAGCATCAACTCCCATATATGTAAGGTGACCAGATTTTAAAATTGGTAAAGCGGGACACCATTGACAGGGGGGGGGGTTCTTGATTAATAATTTGGTCTATATGGAGCAAAAAAAAATTTCATAGAATGCAAAAATAGTATTGTAATATATATTTTTAAATTGGGCCTTTTTTAAAATGCAGCGGGACGCGGGACAAATTGTTAAAAATCAGGACTGTCCCGCCAAAAGCGGGACATCTGGTCACCTTACATATATGCTTTGACTAGGCAAGCCTGGGGTTTTGAACTGGCGACCTCAGCTATTCAGGTCAACTCTTTTACCCATTGCGCAACCACAGGTCAGGCTGTCTTATTGAGAAAGATTGCTTTCAGCTCTGCTGCACCTTGGCAGCCTTCTCCACTGGGCTTTTGTTGGTTGCTCTGCTCTTGTATCTCATGTGTCTTCATCTTTCTTGATTTTTGTCCTTGTTTGCTGACATACATCATCAAATTTTTCACAAGGATTCCTTGTTTTCTAATTGAGATCATATTCTTGATTCTCCTTTCTGAAAGAAAAATGATATGCATCCATGTGAATTTCTTGTCCTTCCAACTTCCTTCCTAGATCCTATGCAATAAAAGCACCAGTATGCTTTTTTAAAAAGGAGATTTTATTTATTGATTTTACAGAGAGAAGGGGGGTTTGGGAGCAAGAAGTATCAGCTCATAGTTGCTTCACTTTAGTTGTTCATTGCTTGCTTGTTGCTTGTCATATGTGCCTTTACTGGGCAAGCCTGGTGACTTCAGTGTTCCAGGTGGACACTCTCTCCTCTGTGCCACCACAAGTCAGGTACCAATATGGTTTTTAAGTTGGGTGTACATGAATTCTTTAATTTAGAACAACCACTAGTTCTCTATATGGTTATATAACCTAATACATATTTTGCAGTATAAAAGTTGCCAGTTCTTATAGAGACTGTTAGGCTGATTTTGTCAAATGGTCTTTTTTTTTTTTTTTTTTTTTTTTTTTAAACAGGGACAGAGAGAGAGAGTCAGAGAGAACAGAGAGAGAGTCAGAGAGAGGAACAGACAGGGACAGACAGACAGGAACAAAGAGAGATGAGAAGCATCAATCATCAGTTTTTCCTTGCGACGCCTTAGTTGTTCATTGATTTCTTTCTCATATGTGCCTTGACTGGGGCCCTTCACCAGACCGAGTAACCCCTTGCTCAAGCCAGCGACCTTGGGTCCAAGCTGGTGAGCTTTTTTTTTTTTCTCGAGCAGATGAGTCTGCACTCTAGCTGGCGACCTCGGGGTCTCGAACCTGGGTCCTCCACATCCCAGTCCGATGCTCCATCAACTGTGCCACCCCTTGGTCAGGCTCAAATGGTCTTTAACAGTATTTTCCAATAACATAGATGAACTCAATTTAAGTGTGTGGTAAGATTTCCTTCTTTTTTATGGCCAAGTAGTATTCCACTGTGTAAATGTATCACAGCTTTTTTATCCACTCATCTACTGATGAGCACTTGTGCTGCTTCCAAATCTTGGCTATCATAAATAGTGCAGCAGCAAATATAGGTGTGTTTACGACAAAGGCAAAAACAGGCTTACAATTGTGAGTATGCAAAACACAGTTTATTTTTGTTTTATTATTATTATTTATTTGTATTACAGCTATAAACCTGCTTTTGTCCACCCCTGTATATTCTTTAAACTTAGTGTTTTGGGTTTCTTCAGATATATTCCCAGAAGTGGAATTGCTGGGTAATAAGACAGTTCTGTTTTTAATTTTGGGGGAAACTCTATACTGTTTTCCACAGTGGTTGCATTCCCATGAATAGTACATGAGGGTTCTCTTTTCTACACATCCTTGACATCACTTGTTTGCTCATTTATTGATGATAGCCATTCTGACAGTTGTGAGGCAATATCTCATTGTGGTTTTAATTTGCAGTTCTCTGATGATTAGTGACATTGAGCATCTTTTTATATGTCTATTAGCCAGCTATGTGTCTTCTTTGGAGAAGTGCCTATTCAGGTCCTTTGTCCATTTTTTAATTGGATTGGGTTGTTTTGTGTATATGGTGTGTGTTTGAGCCAGTCTTTTCTTTGTTATTTCCTTAACTCTGTTCATGTATACTCTGACTCTTTCCAATTCATGCTTTCCTGGATGTTCCTTAGGATTAACTCCCTGAGTTGCCAAATAAACCCAAAATACTGAATTTTGAATCAAGAACTTGAATCTACTTTTACTTGTTCAAGTTCTTTTTATTAAAATTTTTATTAATTTATTTTTAAAAAATAGAGAGAGAGTGGAAGGGGTAGTGAGAGAGAGCCAATAACTGGTTGTTCCACTTACTTATGCATTCATTGGCTGATTCTTGTATGTGTCCCGACCAGGGATTGAATGCACAACCTTGGCATATCAAGATGGTGCACTAATCAACTGCGCTATTCAGCCAGGATGGGTCCAACTTCTGCAACAACTCATTTCTAGAAACAGACATTATGGTCTTCAACATCCCGTCTATAACACCAATGGAATTCTCAAATGTTGATAAATGCTCATGAATTTCTGTCAGATAATATTCATTAATTTTTCTCCTGTTATTATGACTCACTCTCACTGGCCTTCCACTCCTGTCTCCTGGAATGCAGTTAGGTGGCGATGACTTTAATCTACAGAGAATCACTTTTAAAAAACAGTACCTCCTAAAAAAACAAGTACCTCCTAAATTTGTATTAAGTTAATAAGTCTGATTTTTTGCATTAGATGCAATATTTGGAGGTAACATGTTATTGTTCATTCTGACAGCATTTCCTTCATATAAATCAGTAGAGTCACATCCAAATCTACACATCCTGTGGCAGCCTTAGCTCTGGCCTCTTTCCAGGACACCACTGACATGAAATTAAACTATATGTGGAAAAATTGGGGTAAGGGGACTCTAATTACCTCTTAATGATTATTACAATAAAATGTATAATTAAGATTTTAATTTTTAGAACAGTTTTAGATTCACAGAAAAGTTGAGCAGATGGTACAGAGAATTCCCATCTATTCCTTTCCCTGTACTCAGTTTCAGCTATTATTAATACCTTGCATTTATATGGCATATTTGTTATAGTAGATGAATCAATGTTATTACACTATTATTAACCAAAGTCCAAAGTTTACATGAAAGTCCCCTCTTTGTGAGTGCATTCTATGGGTTTTGGCAAATGCATGATATTATGTATCCACCATTATAGTATCACAGAGAATAGTTTTACTGTCCTAGAAATCCTATTCTCTACCTAGTCAGTCCTCCCTCCTCCCCACAAACTGCTGGCAACTACTGATCATTTTTCTTTTTTTAAAATTTATTTATTGACTTGAGAGACAGACATAAACAATGATTTCTTTAGGTTTGTGCCCTGGCTGGGGATCAAACCCACAACCTTTATGCATGGAGACAATGCTCCCACCAACCCAGCTATCTGGCCAGAGCACTAGTGATCTTTTTTACTGTTTAAAAAAAAAAAAATTTTACTGTCTTCATAGTTTTGCCTTTTCCAGAATGTCATATAGTTGGAATCATATAGTGTACAGTCTTTACAGTTTGGCTTCTTTCTTTCACTTAGTAATATGCATTTAATTTTCCTTTATGCCCTTCACAGCTTGATATATATATATATATATATATATATATATATATATATATATATATATATATATATCACTGAGAGAGACAGGGAGAGGGACAGAGAGGGACAGACAGACAGGAAGGGAGAGAGATGAGAAGCATCAATTCTTCATTGCGGCTCCCTATTTGATCGTTGATTACTTTCTCATATGTACCTTGACTGGTGGGCTACAGCAAAGCAAGTGACCTTGCTCAAGTCATTGAGCTTGGGCTCAAACCAGCGACTTTTTGGGCTCAAGTCAGTGACCATGGTGTCATGTCTATGATCCCATATCAAGCCAGTGACCCCACGATCAAGCTGATGAGGCTGTGCTAAGCTGGATGACCTCACACTCAAGGCAGAAACTTTGGGGTTTCGAACCTGGGTCCTCTGCATCCCAGTCTGATGCTCTATTCACTGCGCCACCGCCTGGTCAGGCCAATCACTTATTTTTAAAAAATATTTATTGATTTTACAGAGACAGGAGAGAAAGGAGAGCATGTAATGGGAAGTATCAACTCATAGTTGCTTCATGTTAGTTGTTTGCTTGTTGTATGTGCCTTGACCAGGGAAGCCCAGGGTTTCGAACCGGCAACCTTGGCATTCCAGGCCAGAGGTTTATCCACTGCGCCACAACAGGCCAGGCCCAATCACTTTTTTGAAAAAATATTTTATTTATTGATTGTAGAGAGAGGAGAGAGAGGGAGAGAGAAAGAGAAATGGGTATTGGGGTAGAGGAGTGAGAAGCATCAACTTGTAGATGCTAAGCCCAGGATTTCAAACTGGTGACCTCAGCATTCTGGCTCGACGCTCCATCCACTGTGCTACCACAGGTCAGGTCTCCAATCACTTATTAAAGGACATCTTAGTTGCTTCCAAGTTTTCAAAATTATGCATAAAGCTACTGTAAACATTTGTGTCCAGTTTTCGCATAGACGTAACTGGGTAAACACAGAGGACTGAGATTGTTAGATCACATGGTGAAACTGTTTGATTTTGTAGGAAATTGCCAAACTGTATTCCAAAGGGGCTGTACCATTTTGCATTCTTACCAGTAATGAATGAGAGCTCCTATTGCTTTACATTCTCACCAGAATTTGGTATTTGTCAGTTTTTTTGGATTTTAGTCATTCTAATAGGTGTGTAGTGGGTACCATCTTAACCATTTTTAAGTACACAGTTGAGTTGCATTAAGTACATTCACATCCATCCACAGAATTCTTATCAAGCCAAACCAAAACTTTGCCTTTTAAATGATAATTCCCCATTCTCTTCCCCCTAATTCCCAGTCCTTCCAAACACCATTCTACTTTTTGTCTCATGAGTCTGACTATTCAAGAATCTCTTATCAGAGGAGGGCGCAAGATGGCGATGGAGTAAGCGGACATACCGACCTCCAACTCCCAGAACCAAAGTAGATTATAACTTGATTTTAAGAACCATCATCTGGCCTGACCAGGCGGTGGCGCAGTGGATAGAGTGTCGGACTGGGATGCAGAAGACCCAGGATCGAGACCCCCGAGGTCACCAGTTTGAGCGCGGGCCCATCTGGCTTGAGCAAAACCTCGCCAGCTTGGACCCAAGGTCGCTGGCTCCAGCAAGGGGAGGCTCAGTCCGCTGAAGGCCCGCGGTCAAGGCACATATGAGAAAGCAATCAATGAACAACTATGGTGTCTCAGCGGCAATGAAAAACTAATGATTGATGATTCTCACCTCTCTCCGTTCCTGTCTGTCTGTCCCTATCTATTCCTCCCACTGACTCTCTCTCTCTGTCCCTGTAACCAATGTTGAACTGGACTCAGAGGAATCTTCAACTGGGGAACACTGAAGAAGCAACATTGAGACTGGTAGGAAAAGCGAAAATGCGGAAAGGGCTGCCTAGCTCCCCAGAGTGAAAGGCAGCCCAGAGAGACTTGTGTAGCAGGAAGAGAGGACAGTGGAAGGGTAGGGACCTGGGTCCCAGGAACAAAGCCCCAGCCTACAGCCCCAGAGCCTAGAAGAGATGTACGGACAGTATTGAGCTGTCTAACAGGTTAGGATACTGTTTGTGAGAAAGAGACAGTTGTCTCAGACCCAGGATTCTTCTTAAAGGAACAGCGCAGAAAATCTCTCTCACAACCACTCACATGGGACTCCGGGAGACAGGAAGAGAGGAGAGGACCAGAGCAGCGGGAAGAGAGTGTGGTCTGGAAGGCACAGGGAGAAAAGCTTTGAGGGACAGCCACCCTAAAACCTGGGCTGAGTCAATCCACAAATCTGAAACAATATTTCCCCTGGAACCAGCAAGGGGAAGCAGGACACCAGCCAAACAGGCTCCCTGTGGCAATCAGAGCACAGTTGCTTAAAAGGAAGGAGCTTTCAGGACTACAGTATGGAGTGTTAGGGTCTGAGCTGCAGCGCCCCCACCCACACTGCTGAGGGTTTACAGAGGGCAGGCGGGGACGGGACGTGGAAGCGCAGTTCTGTCGGTGGGGGCAGAGGCCGAGCCGGCTGGCGTGAGCTCGGTCTAGCCCAGCGGGGGCGAAGGGGATGCAGAAAGTCGTCCGGCGGCTGTGGGCGCGCCTATGACCCCAGTTGTGGGGTAAAATCAGAAGTCCGGAATGGGCAGAGATCCGCCATTGGGCAGGGGCGAGCAGGCGCATAGCCTCACCCAGCCTCCGAGGCTTGAAGCCCTGCACAAACCAGCTTTGCCCACAGAGGTGGGGCAGAAGCCCAGGCTCACAGTGGAGCACGCACCAGCAGCCTGGCTGAGAAGCCGAGGTTGGCGGGAGGTGAGAGGGGGGGGAGAAAACCTGGCTTGTGTCTGAGTGCGAAGCAGCAGCCCGGCCCAGCCGAGGAGCCGAGGTTGGCGGGATTGGCACTATTGGCGCAGAAGCCTGGCTTGCAGCTGAACGCGCACCAGAAGCCCCACCCGGCTGGAGGAACAGGCTGACAGGGACCCACAGCTGAGCAAAAGTGCTCTTCCTTGCTGTAGGTGCCCAGGCTCGCAGCCCGAGTGTGGTGCACGGTCCCACCCGTGGGAGAGGGGTGAAGTCCGAGACCAACTGAGGCTTGTAGAGCCTGGCACGAGAACATATCACCTCCCGTGGAGGCGAGGTGGAGACCGCAGAAGGGTAGGGACCTGGGTCCCAGGAACAAAGCCCCAGCCTACAGCCCCAGAGCCTAGAAGAGATGTACGGACAGTATTGAGCTGTCTAACAGGTTAGGATACTGTTTGTGAGAAAGAGACAGTTGTCTCAGACCCAGGATTCTTCTTAAAGGAACAGCGCAGAAAATCTCTCTCACAACCACTCACATGGGACTCCGGGAGACAGGAAGAGAGGAGAGGACCAGAGCAGCGGGAAGAGAGTGTGGTCTGGAAGGCACAGGGAGAAAAGCTTTGAGGGACAGCCACCCTAAAACCTGGGCTGAGTCAATCCACAAATCTGAAACAATATTTCCCCTGGAACCAGCAAGGGGAAGCAGGACACCAGCCAAACAGGCTCCCTGTGGCAATCAGAGCACAGTTGCTTAAAAGGAAGGAGCTTTCAGGACTACAGTATGGAGTGTTAGGGTCTGAGCTGCAGCGCCCCCACCCACACTGCTGAGGGTTTACAGAGGGCAGGCGGGGACGGGACGTGGAAGCGCAGTTCTGTCGGTGGGGGCAGAGGCCGAGCCGGCTGGCGTGAGCTCGGTCTAGCCCAGCGGGGGCGAAGGGGATGCAGCAGCCGCAGCGCTGGCACTGGAAACACCCATACTCAACCACCTTAGGCAGTGGCAGAGGGTGGGGTTGGACTGCAGACAGACCACACCTAGGTAACACAGAGGCAACACCCATTGGACTCCAGTAGCCAAACCTTTCTTACACACAGACAAAACGGGCAGGCAGAGGAATGCAACCCAAATGAATCAAGAGAAATCCCCAGAGAAGGACCTGAATGAATCAGATATAACCAAACTATCTGATGCAGAGTATAAAATAATGATAGTTAGGATGTTCAAAGAGATTAGAGCAACAATGGATAGTCATTACGAACACCTAAATAAAGAGATAGCAAGTATAAAAAAAATTATAATAATAAAACGAATAAGACAGAAATGACAAATACAGTATCAGAACTGAAGACCACAATGGAAGGAACTAAAAGCAGGGTGGATGAAGCTGAGGATCGAATCAGCGAGTTAAGGGACAATAAACAAAGGCACAGAAGCAGAGCAGAAACAAGAAAAGAGACTCAAATAATCTGAGGAAACTCTAAGGGAGCTCTGTGACAACATGAAGAGAAATAACATCCGCATCATAGGGGTTCCTGAAGAAGAGGAGAGAGAACAAGGGATAGAAACTTTGTTCAATCAAATAATAGCTGAAAACTTCCCTAAATTAAGACTGGAAAACATTTCCCACGTTCAAGAAGCACAGAGAACTCCATTAAAGAGAAACAAAGAAATCTACACCAAGACACATCATAGTTAAAACACCAAAGCTAAGTGATAAAGAGAAAAATTTAAAAGCTGCTAGAGAAAAAAAGGCTATCACCTACAAAGGAGCCCCCATAAGAATGACATCCGACTTCTCAACGGAAACACTTGAGGCCAGAAGGGAATGGCAAGGTATATTCAAAGTAATGCAGAACAAGAACCTACAACCAAGACTACTTTATCCACCAAGGCTAATGTTTAAAATTGAAGGAGAAATAAAGAGCTTCCAGACATAAAAAACCTCAAGGAATTCATTAAAACCAAACCAATTCTGCAAGAGATGCTACGGGGCCTCTTGTGAACAGTTCAAAGGGGGAAAAGAATATAGCAAAAGAAGAATACAGCTCTAAAGAATAAAATGGAAATAAACAACTACATATCAATAATAACCTTAAATGTAAATGGATTAAATGATCCAATTAAAAGACATAGGGTAGCTGTGTGGATGAAGAAGCAGGACCCATACATATGCTGTCTACAAGAGACACACCTTAAGACAAAAGATGCACATAGACTGAAGGTAAAAGGATGGAAAAAAATATTTCATGCAAATGGAAATAAAAAAATGGCAGGGTAGCAATACTTATATCTGACAAAATGGACTTTAAAACAAAGTCTGTAGTAAGAGATAAAGAAGGACACTACATAATGATAAAAGGAACAATTCAACAGGAAGATATAACCATTATAAATATCTATGCACCGAACATAGGAGCCCCGACATACACAAAGCAGACTTTGATGGATATAAAGGGTGAAATTAACAGCAATACTATAATAGTAGGAGATTTCAATGCCCCACTAACATCACTGGATAGATCCTCCAGAAAGAAAATTAACAAAGAAACAGCAGACTTAAAGGATACACTAGATCAACTTGATTTAATAGATATCTTCAGAACTATTCACCCTAAAGCAGAAGAATATACATTCTTTTCAAGCTCTCATGGTACATTCTGTAGGATAGACCACATATTAGGACACAAAGGTGGTCTCAACAAATTTAAGAAGATTGAAATCATATCAAGCATTTTCTCTGATCACAATGCCATGAAACTAGAAATTAACCACAAAAGAAAAACTGAAAAATATTCAAACACTTGGAAACTAAATAGCATGTTATTATATAATGAATGGATTAACAATGAGATCAAAGAAGAAATAAAAAGTTCTGAGAAACGAATGATAATGAGCATACATCAACTCAAAACTTATGGGACACAGCAAAAGCAGTACTGAGAGGGAAGTTCATTGCACTACAGGCATACCGTCAGAAGCGAGAAAAAGTTGAAATAAGCAACTTGATCCTGCATTTAAAAGAATTAGATAAACAACAGCAAATAAAGAACAGAGGTAGTAGAAGGAAGGAAATAATAAAGATCAGAGCAGAAATAAATGACATAGAGGCTAAGGAAACAGTACAGAGGATCAATGAAACCAGAAGCTGGTTCTTTGAAAAGGTAAATAAGATCGATGAACCTTTAACAAGACTCACCAAGAAAAAATGAGAGAGAACTCAAATAAATAAAATTAGAAAGGAGAGTGGAGAAACAACAACTGACACAACAGAAATACAAAGTATTGTAAGAAAACTCTATGCCAAAAATTAAGACAACCTAGGTGAAATGGACAAATTTCTTGAATGATACAATCTTCCAAAAATCAATCTGGAAGAATCAGAACACCTAAACAGACCAATTACAACAAATGAGATCGAAACAGTTATAAAAAAAAACCTCCCAACAAATAAAAGTCCTGGGTCTGATGGCTTCACAAGTGAATTCTACCAAAAATTCAAAGAAGAACTAACACCTATCCTCCTCAAGCTATTTCAAAAAATTCAAGAGAAAGAAAGACTTCCAAACTCCTTTTATGAGGTGAGCCTAATTCTGATCCCGAAACCAGGCAAAGACAACACAAAGGAAGAAAATTATAGGCCAATATCCCTGATGAATTTAGACGCTAAATCTCAAGAAAATATTAGCCAACCGGATCCAGCAATATATGAAAAAAATCATATACCATGATCAAGTGGGATTTATTCTGGAGAGGCAAGGCTGGTTCAATATTCGCAAATCAATTAATGTGATTCATCACATAAACAAAAGGAAGGACAAAAATCACATGATAATTTCAATAGATGCAGAAAAAGCATTTGATAAAATCCAGCACCCATTCATGCTCAAAACTCTCAGTAAAGTGGAAATACAGGGAACATTCCTTAACATGATAAAGGCCATCTATTACAAACCCACAACAAACATCATACTAAATGGGCAAAAATTAAAAGCAATCCCCTTAAGATCAGGAACCAGGCAGGGATGCCCCCTTTCACCACTCTTATTTAACATAGTTCTGGAAGTCCTAGCTATAGCAATCAGACAAGAAGAAGAAATAAAAGGCATCCAAATTGGAAAAGAAGAAGTAAAACTGTCCCTTATCAGTAAAACAACACAGAACAAGTGCTGGCGAGGATGTGGAGAAAAGGGAACCCTCCTGCATTGCTGGTGGGAATGCAGACTGGTGCAGCCAATTTGGAAAACATTATGGATATGGAGATTCCTCAAAAAAATAAAAATCAAATTGCCTTTTGACCCAGCTATCCCACTTTTAGGAATATACCCCAAAAAACACCACAGCACTGTTCGAAAAGAAGAAATGCACCCTCATGTTTGTGGCAGCATTGTTCACAATAGCGAAGATCTGGAAACAGCCCAAGTGTCCGTCAGAGGACGAGTGGATTAAAAAGCTTTGGTACATATATACTATGGAATACTACTCAGCCATAAGAAATGATGACATTTGATCATTTACAACAAAATGGATGGAACTTGATAACATTATTCGGAGTGAAATAAGTAAAACAGAAAAAAACAGAAGTGTATGATTTCATACATAGGTGGGCCATAAAAATGAGACTATGAGACATGGACAAGAGTGTGGTGGTTAAGGGGTTGGGGGAGGCAGGAGAGGGAGGGAGAGAAAGGAGAGGAGGGGCACAAAGAAAACCAGATAGAAGGTGACAGAGGAGAATTTGACTTAGGGTGATGGGTATTTTATTAATGTCACCCCATTAAAAATAATAATAAAAGGAAGCTAAAAAAGTCTCTTATCAGTGAACCACACAATAATTTTCCTTTTGTGTCTGGCTTATCCTAGTTAGCATCATGTCCTCTGGTGCATCCACATTCTAGCATATGTCAAATTTCCTTCCAAACACATGCACATACAAGTTTATCTTTGGAATATTTCCCACACTTTATTTTAGGGATAAAATTACTGAAGCGATTTCCAATTTGCTAAAATATCTTTGGGAAATAGATGTATTTATTATTATTATTATTATTATTATTAATTTTAATGGTGCAAGTATGTATCAAGAGTGATAGTGAAAAACAATAATGTAAAATTCCATTCCCTTAATTTTTAATAGCTTCAATTTGCTGAAATTATGATGTATGTTTCTAATAAATAAGAAGATATAAAGGCATACTTCTTTCTCTCAAGAAATTCACAATTGGATGGGTTCATTTTGGTCATGAACTATAGAAACAATTTGTATATACAATCTGAGATCAGAATTTCCACTGGCTTTTTGGTAAATTGCATAGACTGTGTTATTAATAAATACAAAGTCTTGCCCTGGCCAAATAGCTCAGTTGGTTAGAGCATCAACCTGAAGCACAGAGGTTGCTTGTTTGATCCCCAGTCAGGGCGCATGCAGAAACAGATGGATGTTTCTGTCTCATTCTCCTACTTCCTCTCTTAAAATCAATAAAATAAATATATATTTAAAAATAAATAAATACAAAGTCTTTTTAAAGTCTACCAATTTAAACTATGTTAATGAAAGAATCAGCTGTATGGTTATGTAGCTGACTGCTTCACAATTTATTTGCAGATAGTAGTTCCAAATAAGAAACTAGTGACACCCAAATCCTACTCCATTCAACTAAACACAATTATTTGATACTACTCATTGTTAGACATAAATATTACTAATTGTGTGATTATATTTTGATACCTAATAAACAGAAATCCATTAGTTATCTTAAAAACAGATTTTCCTTTTCCCCAAATTTTTAAAATTTATGGTTAAATATATGTAGATAAAATGTACTGTCTTAACCATTTTTTTTTAATTAAGCAAGAGGGGGGGAGGCAGACAGACTCATGCATGTGCTCTGGCTGGGATCCACCTGGCAAGCCCTCTACTGGGCAATGCTCTGACCATCTGGGGCCACTGCTCTATTGCTTGTCAACTGAGCTATTTTAGCGCCTGAGGTGAGGCCATCAGGCCATCCTCAGAACCCAGGGCCAACTTGCTTGAACCATTCTAGCCATAACTGTGAGAGAAAGAGAGAAAGAGAGAGAGAGAGAGAGAGAGAGAGAGAGAGAGAGAGAGAGAGAAGAGAAGAGAAGAGAAGGGGAGAAGTGGAGAAACAGATGATCACTTCTCCTTTGTGTCCGGGCCAGGAATCGAACATGGGACTTCCACTTGCTGGACCAAACACTCTTCCGCTGAGCCAATGGGCCAGGGCTGCTGTCTTAACCATTTTTAAATGTACAATTCAGTTGCTTTAGAATAGATACATTCATAATGTTGTGATTCCATCACCCTCATCCATCCACTCTTTTTCATCTTGCTAAAATGAAACTCAATACCTAGTAAAGAATAACTTTCCATTCTTGTCTTTACCCAGCCCCAGGCAACCATCATTTTACTTTCTAGCACTATGAATTTGACTACTCTAAGATCTCACGTAGGTGGAATCATACAGTATCTGTCTTCTTGTGATTGGCTTATTTCATGTGGCATAATGTCCTCAAAGGTCATCCATGTTGTAGCATGTCAGAATTCCCCCTCTTTTTAAGACTGAATAATATTCCATCATTATTTATTCATTCATTTGTTATTTTTAGACATTTGGGTTCCAACCACACTTTCACTGTTGTAGATAATACTGCTCTGAATATGGGTGTTCAAATATGTTTGAGACTCTTCTTTTAATTCTGAGTTTATACCCAGAAGTGGAATTGCTGGGTCATATAGTAATTCTATTAAAATTTTTTTGAAGAACTGCTATACTGTTTTTATAGCAATGGTACCATTTATTCTCACCAACAGTATACAAGGGTTCTTATTTCTACCCATCTTTGCCATCACTTGTTTTTCTAGTATTTTTTATAGTAGTCATCCTAAACATTGTTAAGTGTTATCTCACTCTTGTTTTGTCCTAAGAGTAAATTTTAATGATATACATACCAGCTGTCAGTATCAGTCGAGGTAAGAGCGATTCTTAGGATATCAGCCCTTTCATTAGAACTTTATCAGATTCTGCTTTGGGACAATTCAAATCTGCCTGTAAACTGCAGAGAGAGGTTAATTTGGGTATTAGGGTGATGTTTTCAAGTTTTTTCATTTTTAGTTTATAGAATTTTTTTCATTTAGATTCCCTTATTACATCAAGCATTTGTTTTATGCAATGTCTGTATATGCCTCATGTGTGTGTGTGTGGGGGGGGGGCGATTTACTGGAGTGTTAGAAATGTATCCAGAATTCTAGCTCCTATGGCATGACCTCAGCTGCCCATTCAGAGTTCCTTAGCCTTTGCTAGGGAGGAATCCCTAGGAATAGTGTGTTCTCTGTAAGCTCCAGAATCAGTTTTGTCTCTCTTTCTCTGCTCCTATGTAACTCCAGACACAGTCGTCCACTCAGCGATAGCCCTGCTTACTCCTCTGTCAATCAACATCTGCAGATACAGGGCAGCTAGTTTCTTCCAGGCCTCAGCCTCAGCTCCTCCTCCTAAAGACTGGTTTTCTACTATCGGGTTGCACAAGGGAAAGAAAAGTGCAGGGGTGAGAAACTGCTCTCTTTCTCTCCTCATTATTTCTTTTTCTTGCCTTGTTGCAGTGACTCCCCTTAAGTTCTACAACTTCCAGTACCATGTTGAAAAGGAATAGTGAGAATGGATATCCTTGTCTTGTCCCTGGTTTTAAAGTGAAAGCATTCAATTTTTTTAACCATAGTATGCTGTTAGTTTTTATTTTATTTTATTAAAAATTTTAATTTATTGATTGATTTTAGAGAGAGAAGAAGAGATTTTTGAGAGACAGTGAGACAGGAACATCAATCTGTTCCTATATGTGCCCTGACTGGGAGTCAAACCTGCAGCCTCTTTGCTTTGGGACAAAGTTCTAACTAACTGAGCTATCTGGTCAGAGCAGTTGTAGTGTTTTTTTGGTAAATGTTTTTTATCAAGTTGAGGGAACTTCTATTTTTAGTTTGTTGAGAGTTTTTTCCTTGAACAGATGTTAGATTTTTGTCAAATGCTTTTCCTATGTCAATCTGGCCTGCTTTCTGAATCCGCACTTTTGATTCCAGCAAATTCCTCTTTCAAGAGATTGTCAGTAGGAATTTGTACTTCCTTTAGTGAACACCACCTATGCCCCAATGGTTTGGCTGGAGACCCTCAAAGGCCATTGCTTCAAAATTGACTAGCCATGAAAATCCGTACGTTTTCAGTGTTAGGAGTGTTCTCTCTCAATTC
The DNA here is from genome assembly GCA_037038555.1 of Rhynchonycteris naso. Classification (NCBI taxonomy): domain Eukaryota; kingdom Metazoa; phylum Chordata; class Mammalia; order Chiroptera; family Emballonuridae; genus Rhynchonycteris; species Rhynchonycteris naso. The sequence continues at coordinate 201,512,615 of CM072998.1, read as the reverse complement.
TATGTACAGAAAGACATCAACAACACAATTGATGTTGAACTTTACCCAGTCTTGCCTAGTTTCATTTTTGTAATCACTTTAAATAAAGGAACCTTAACCTGGGTTCTGAAACAGTCTTTGAGGTCTCAGCAAATACTCAAAAATATATATTCACACACAACAGGTTACACTAGAGTGCTCTTTGAAATATTTGTTTTGCACAATTCTATAGTCATAAGAGTTTGTGAAAAGTTGTTAAAGGAAGTGAAATAGAATTCTTTTTTTTTCTTTTACAGGGACAGAGAGAGAGTCAGAGATAGGGATAGATAGGGATAGACAGGAATGAAGAGAGATGAGAAGCATCAATCATTAGTTTTTCATTGCCGTTGAGACACCATAGTTGTTCATTGATTGCTTTCTCACATGTGCCTTGACCGCAGGCCTTCAGCAGACCAAGCCACCCCTTGCTGGAGCCAGCGACCTTGGGTCCAAGCTGGCGAGCTTTTGCTCAAGCCAGATGGGCCTGCGCTCAAGCTGGAAACCTCGGGGTCTCGAACCTGGGTCTTCCGCATCCCAGTCCGACACTCTATCTACTGCACCACCACCTGGTCAGGTTGAAATAGAATTCTTTACAATAGGTGGACTCAGAGATTTGGATATGTTAATGTGCATTATCAATCTTTCAAGAGGGAAAATATAAAGGGAGTTGTTTCCCAAATTTCTTTGATTATGGAATTGTTTTATTTCAGAACATCATCTGGGTAATTGCTGGTTTATAGAGGAAAGTAGCCTAAATCTATATAAAGAAAAAAACTTCCCCAATAAAAAATAAATAGAAAAGTAACATAAGCTAACAAATATATTCCTCTATGCCTCAGTTCTTTTAATATAATACAACATTCAAGTTCAGGTTCCTAGTTTGTTTTCTCTACCAATAAGAGGAGGGGCTTGATTTGCAATTGAGGTCTATTAAGGAGATCCTTTCAGATTACTGTTCAAGTTTGGCACATGTCCTGCAACTTAAAAACTGTTTTAGAAAGACACCTTCCAGTTACATTTAAATTTGATTATTTGCACTCCCTTACCTGAAAGGACTTATGTTTTATTTTTTAATTTTTTAAAAATTCAATATATTGGGGTGACACTTGTAAGGTATTTTTCCCCGCTGAGGAAGAAGGAAGATGCTGTACCCACAGTGTGGAATAGTAAAGGGTTTATTTAGTACCATGCTGCCCGGACGATGTTCCCTGTCGCTGGAGACAGAGGCCAGGGAAGTCGCATGGACGAAACCGCGTGTGGGATATTTAAATGGTCCCGTCTAGGGTGGTCGAGCTAATATGATGTAGTGAAATCTCACTGACTGGCAGACAGTCGCTCTTTTCCCAAGCACTCCTGGGAAGTTTCTTTTGGTGCGCATGGTTGTGGGTGGTTCTAGCCAAAGTTCCCAAGTCTGGTTTCTCACATGACCTTCCCCATTATCCACCGACCTTACATTCTGACCTTTTGTGTTAAATAGAGGCGCTGCTTATTCGTCTGGCTACTTCCTGCTGGTTAGGGGCGTCGTAGGGTGGGAAGGTCATAAGGTTGTGACTTTGAGGAGAGTCAGGAGGAACATCTGTTTGACCGTGACTGGAGAAACTTCGTGGATGCTGTCCTGTAAGGATTAAAAAAAAAATAGGAGCAATAACAGGATTTTCAGGGTCCAGCCTTTTGGTGAACTGGAGATGGGTAGAGTCCAGTGATTCCGACTGCCAGTGTTCCCGCACGGGGGCAAGCTTGAGGCAAAACTGCATGCCAGGAGTGGCATATGAAGGGGAAAGGTAGGGGTCCCATCCACTCCCATAACCGAGACCTGTGAGGGAACTAGAGGATCAGAGTGTGATGGTGGAATAACAGAGAAGGTAGCCCCCGTGTCCACAAGAAATGAGATGGACTTACCCATTCCTGCAGCATTACCCTGAGTTTTGGTGAGGATGATGGAGGTCTCCGAGTTCAGGTCAGGTCAGTCATCCATGAGGTCTAGGAGTTCGAGCAGTGGGCCCACCTGGGTGGATTGGCCTCCCATTTTTGGTGGCTTGTCCTCCACATAGGAGGTACTGAGGAAAAGCCTGTTGCCCAAAGGGGCTATCGCTCCACCAGTGACCGGGCTGCTTGCAGTTAGGGCAGTGTTCAGTGGGCAGCTGTAGGCAGGGGCCCTGCTTGGACCAGTGACCTTCCTTGCCACATTTAAACTTCTTTTTTATTTTATTTTATTCATTTTAGAGAGGAGACAGAGAGAGAGAGAGAGAGAGAGAGAGAGAGAGGAAGGGGGGAGGAGCTGGAAGCATCAACTCCCATATGTGCCTTGACCAGACCAGTGCAGGGTTTTGAACTGGCGACCTCAGTGTTCCCAGGTCGACGCTTTATCCACTGCGCCACCACAGGTCAGGCCCTTCCTTGCCACATTTAAAGCAAGCTGCTAGTGGGATTACTCTTTGCGGCTTGTACTTGGGTCAGCATCTCTTATGCTTTGCCCTTGTTGTTCTGCCGGCCTCAGGGCTGCCACAAGAGTCTGGGTTTGGAGTGTTACCTTCTACTGCATGTGGGCCTGTCAAACAGCTTTAGCCTTTTTCTACAAGCCGCGACCATTAAAAACTTTAAATGCCATGCTCACAGGTCTTGGATAAGGGCTTGGGGGTTGAGAATAAGAGGGGGGGGGGCTCCTAGGGAGCCCAGCACCCAGATGCAACCGGAAATGCTGGAGCCAGAGGCAGGACAAGAAGATTGGGGTTGGGCATCCTGCAAACTGGTGTAAGGGCCAATGGCCTGCGGAGAATGGGCCGACAGAGGAGGAGTTTAAGAACACAGTGGAGAAAGGAGGGGCCCCTGGTCAGCAGGGGAGAAGAAAGAGAGACTGATATTTGCAGGTGAATGAGAAACGGGATTCGCGAAGGGAGGCGAGGGAAGAGACCCAAGCAAAAGAAGTCGACAGAGGGATCAGAGAGGGGTCCTGAGAGAGGGCCGCCCCAGGGGTCAGGCAGGAAGGGGAGAGTGTTGGGAGTTGGTGAAGGAGGAAAGATTAGGAGCAGAGGGTTTTGGTGAGGTTTCTCTGGCCAAAAAAGGGCCTGCACGTAGAACAGGTGGCACAGAGATTAGGACAGGAGTGCAAATAACTAGAAGCCGTGAATGTAAGGGATCTCCAACCAGTTTCCAGTTCTTTTGGTGATAAGTTTGTGAGGGTATTAAAACTGAAAGTCCCTTCAGGAGGTCTCCTGTTTCGATTATCCAGTGAGTTCTGTGGCCTGGCCACAGTGGAGAAGAACAGTTTCTTCTTCTTTAGGGAGAGATTTCAGATAAGGAAACTCCAGGAGTGTTTTTGGATTAGGTTTAGATTCCTGTTCCTCTATGGCCACCCTCAGTTCTCGGAGTGGTCAAAGTTGAGAACTGGCGTACCACAACTCAGTCTCAGGCCATCGGACAGATAGGGAAAGTGGATGTGCTCAGGAGTCTCCACAGGCACACACATTCGTATTGGAAAAAAAAGAGGTCTCTGATGCAGCTTCGATTTTGGACAAGGAGTCTTGGTGGAAAGAACTGAGGGGAGGCTGGAGGCAGGGGAGTTACTGCACCCTGTGCCGAAGTGGGTAGAAAGTCAGAGGCCCTGGTTCTTTCTTGAAGGAGAAGGGGAGAGGAGCGGTCCTTGTGGACTTCTGACTCCTCCCGGGTTTCGGTACCAAATGTAAGGTATTTTTCCCCACCGAGAAAGAAGGAAGGGGCCGTAGCGACAAAATGTGGAATAGTAAAGGCTTTATTTAGTACTGTGCTGCCCGGACGATGTTCCCTGTCCCCGGGGATATTTAAAGGGTCTTGTCTACGGTGGTTGAGCAAATATGACGTGGCAAAATCTCACTGGCTGGCAGACAGTCAGTCTTTTCCAAGGACTCTTGCGAGGTTTCTTTTTGCGTGCATGGTTGTGGGCGGTTCTAGCCAAAGTTTCCCGGTCTGGTTTCTCACGTGACCTTCCCCATTATGCACCAACCATACAACACTGGCTAACAAAATTATACAGGTTTCAGGAAGGTACTGAAGTTTTGAGTATGGGTTCTGGCGTCAAATTGCCTAAGTTCAAACTAGCTTGCTGTTCTTTCCTTACAAGCTGTGAGACCTTGGACAAGCCATTTAATCTTTCTGTGTTTAAATTTTTACAGTTTACAAGCACTTTACATACACTTTTTAACAAACCTAAGCAGGTAAGTAATGATAAAATTATAATTTCTACTTGACACTTGGTGACACATTCTCAGAATTTATAAGTGGCTTGCCTAAGTTCATAGATAAATGAAGTCACAGTGACTCAAAATTAGAAGTTCGGTAGACTTTATTACTATTTTTTTCCTTTTTATTATACGTTGCCTCCCAATATCAGATAAAAATTTATATATTATATAAATACAATTTTGCATACGAATATATAGGCTTAAGATGTATTTGGAATAATCCATGAAGATTTTTTGAAGGATGTCTGCAGGAATAGGGAAAGGCAATTAACTTTCATTACTTCTATTGAACACCTACTGTATGTCAGACATTACTCTACACATTTTACAAATGATTCTTCTCACAACAGCACTTTGAGTTTTAAGGAAAAGAGACTGAGGCTTTCCAAGATAACATAATAATCCTAAAATATAGTTCTGTATCTTGATTGCACTGATAAAATGACATAGAACTAAACACATATAAATGTCAAATCTCTGTTTTTGTAAAATTATGTATTATGTGTTGCGGCAAACTGGGTAAGTTGTCCTCTGTTCTATTGTATGGCCAGGAGCCACGGGCACCATCACAGCCGCCTGGCTCATGCAGGTTTGCATTAAATTCGGACAGTCGGTAATGAAACAACAGAGCCAAGAACTGGTGAGCCATCAGCTTTAATCCTAGCTTGCAGACGGCAGGCAAGTAAAAACACACACTGGGCTCCAAAACCCACTCATTCAGTGCTCACAAAGCTACTGACTTATCTGAGTTTCCTAGAATCAAAGGTTTCTAGCTCACCAGATTTATTCACCTCTGTTTCCCATCTCCTCCTCCAGCACAAACTCTGCACAAACTTGCTTCTTCCTCAGCACTCCACCATCTTGGCTGCTTCTCCTCTCCTCTACATGGCCTTAATTTGCTCTCTTCTCTAATGCTAACCTCAGGAACCGAGAGAGAGCAAGCTCCCGGCATGCCCCACTTTATAGTGCAGAATCCAAACCTTTAATCCAATCTACAAACAAGAAAGTCTCTGATACAAAGCCACTTATCTGAGGTATAATGGGAGGATTTCTCATGAGTGCACCACCTCACATCATCCACTCAGTCAAGGGTGTGGGGAAAAGTTTACTCTTAAAACTTGCACGTAGGCAGTGCCATCTTTAAAAAGTGAGCATAATATACAGTATGTGTGTAAAGTCATGGTGCACTTTTGACCTGTGACCGGTCAAAAGTGCACCATGACTTTACAGGACATACTGTATTTTATCTGCCCAACATCTATCTTTGAGAAAATCAGGTATTTTATGGAATATCCTTCAATTTGGGTCTATCCAATATTTTTCTCATAGATAGGGATTGTGGGTTTTGGGGAGGCAGACCACAGAAGTCTGTACTATATTTCCAACTATTAATCTAATAATTATTTCAAAATTTAAAGTAAAAAAAAATGTAGTTATTCTCCAAAGGGGATGATTGGTAAATTTACTTGACTAGAGTCCCCACAACACCCCCCCCTCCCACACACACACACACACACACACACACACACATACACCTATTAACAATTCACATAACTAGTTGTTTGGAATGTGAATAGAAAAACTAGACTTAATTATATGCTCCCAGCACTTCTTATCTGGCACTTTTGTTAAACAAAAAGATTCGGTGATGGGAGAAGGGGCGTTGTAACAGGTACCGGTTTGGGGAGGTCGTTAGGTTTCTCCAAATCCAGACCAGAGGTTTTTCAAACTGTTTCTTCTCTGATTAGAGCCGTGTCCCAACCCGGAGGTTTCCTTACGGCCACAGCCAGTGCCAGAAACTGTGCAGGCGAAGCTTGAAAGGGTCTCAGGGCGTCTCAGGTAGCCCGGGACCCGGTCGCGCCCAGCGGAAACACATAAAAGCCCAACCTCCCCTCGCCGGGAGTCCCGTGCTGGGTGGAGCTCAAGCAGCGGCCACTCCCAGGGCTCAAAGAATCTGGGACTTTGAGGACGCAGAGCTAGCTAGACCAGCGGCGCGTGGCACGCGCGAGCCCTCCCGCGCATGCTCCATCCCTCCGCCTCTTGCCCCCGCCCCGCCTCTCTCGCCCCCTCCTCAGGCAGCCTCCCCAGAGCTTGCCCCTCCGGGCGCGCGTCCGACGTCCCGCGTGCGTGCCGGCGCCTGACTTCATTTCCGGTTAACGCGCTCCGCTTGCCCCCTGGCCCCGGATGGTGACTGGCGGTGGTGGTGCACCTCCCGGGACTGTCACTGAGCCGCTTCCCAGTGTGATTGTGCTGAGCGCAGGCCGGAAGATGGCGGCTGCGGCTGCGGCGGCCTCGGGCCTGGGCTGCTCCTCGGCGGCGGGGGCGGGAGCGGGAGCGGCCGGGGTCTCAGAGTGGCTGGTGCTGAGGGACGGCTGCATGCGCTGCGACGCGGAGGGGCTGCACAGTCTTTCCTACCACCCGGCGCTCAACGCCATCCTGGCGGTCACCAGTCGCGGGACCATCAAAGTCATCGACGGCACTTCGGGGGCCACCCTGCAGGCCTCGGCGCTCAGTGGTGAGTGTGCGGCACGCCGGGCCGGGGCTGGGTCCGCTGCGGGAGGAGCCAGGCCCGCAGGATGCCGGGGAAGGAAGCCGCCCAGCCCCGGGGCTCGGCCTCCAGGGGAGCGAAGCAGTGTAACGGGAGCTTGGTGGCGAGAGGGCAGGGCTGGGGGCTCAGGCCTGGCTGTGCAGGGGGGCCCGGAAGCTGATGGAGGAGGACCGTGGGACTTGACTTTTTCTGCGCTGCAGCCGGGAAGGAAAGACTGGCGAGTTAGGGAGTGGTGGGAGTTGCCTTTCGGGCCTTGAACGTCCGGTGTAGGTTGGTCCTTTGGGAGAGGTGAGGAGGCCTTGGGTCTCGGTCCTGGAGAAACCAGACTCCCGTGTAGGTTCTGGAGAATGTGTCGGTATTGCCTTCACCCTGCTGAGAGGGAGAAAAGGTCGAAAGGTTGGTCCCGAAGAGAGGCTAGTGGCCGAAGGCGAGCGTCCGAGCCGGCACCCAAGCTCTCCCTTCTTGAGGATCGAAGTGGGTCCCCTGCTGTTCCTGGGACCTGCAGATGTTGGGATGTGTCGCGGACTTCGCGCCCCGGGTGGGAGTGGGGATGTGGTCGGGGTGGGGTGTCTTGGAGTGGGGGTAGAGAGGGAAGTAGGCGGGTTAGCAGCCTAAATTGTTCCGACTACGACTTTAGGACTCTGGCGGACTCCATAGAAGACTAGACCTTGTTCCCTAACTCTGGACTCCCAACTTCTACCCCACAGTGACGAGAAACTCAGAACTTGCAGTGTATGAAATGTAGATTTCTTTTGGTTCGAAATGAGGTAAAACTTCACACCCTCTCTACTTGTTCTACCGTAGTGAGCAGAAAGTTGGGATTTAGAGGTATGTCTGAGTCTCAGCGAAGGAGAGCAGTTCTGGGTGGTGTACACGTTGGTCCAGGGACGGGACTTCTAGTCTGCACCAGGTGAGCGCTCAGTAAGCTGGAGTGGAGTGTTTTGGAATTGCCCTGGCTGAGATGACATTTCAGTTGCTGGTTAATGAGTGACTTAATTTAGATTTATAAGTTGAGATTTAAAACTGAGTATATATGAGTGAGTTAGACTAATGCACAGATTTATAATATATATGACTGTGCATTTAGTCAAGTGGAAGTCCAATTTACTTATATTTTAGCATAGACAAATTAGGAAAGGTCGTTATTTTAGTTTACTGTGTAATAAAAACTTAACTACCTGGCAATTTAGAAATACAAAGATAAAATAATAGATTTAATTTTTGTTGATGTCAGAATTGTGAAAGAAACGGACTGTTTATAGCTATGGAATATAAACAGGTGACATATCTTTTTCTAAGAGAAAACTTTGTGTTGTAGGCTTGTAAGTTTTCCTTTCTTGGCTTAGGGAACAGGAGGGATGTCCTTGATCAGTGGTTCTTAACCTTTTTTGAGGTACCGAAACCACCAGTGTCATATACGCATTCACCGAACCCTTCTTTAGTAATAAATAAAATATGATTTTTTTTTCCAAATTCAAGACATAGGTATTTGTTTTTTTACTGGTGCACAAAATGAGCCGTGCATGAACATCACCTTGCTCAAAAAACAAAACCAACAAAGTGCATGAACTCACAACAAATTCCGGTATTACTTTATTCTGGCCCCCGTGGCAGAGGCTTCTCCGAACCCCTGAGACCGACTCATCGAATCCCTAGGGTTCTATAGAACCCAGGTTAAGAACCACTATCCTAGATGTAGCAATGAGCAGTTACTGTACCTTGGACATAACAGCTTCTATAGGGAGATAATCACTAGTAATTGGATAGCCTCTTAAACTAACTTAAAAATATTTCAAATTGAAGAAGATATAAAGAATAATTATGATGTATCCCCACTCAATTTATGAAATAAAACATAGAGTTGAATCTTCCTCTGTGTCCCTTCCTCACCTCCCTCTTCCATGAACATTGTCTTAAATTTCGTTTTGTCATTTTCATACATGTCTTGATGCTTTTTAGTATATGCTTGTATCTTTTTATTTTTTTTTCTTGAGAGAGCGAGACAGACAGAGAGGAAGGGAGATGAGAAGCATCAACTCATAGTTGCAGCACTCTTAGTTCGTCGATCAGTTCTTATATGTGCCTTGGGTGGGGCTCCAGCTGAGCCGGTGACCCCTTGCTCAAGCCAATGACCTTGGGCTCAAGCCAGCTACCTTAGGCTTCAAGCCAGCGACCATGGGATCATTTCTGTAATCCTGTGCTCAAGCTAGTGAGCCTGCAGTCAAGGGGAATGAGCCCTGGAGACCTCAGGGTTTCGAACTTAGGCCTTCAGAAGTCCCAGGTCGATGCTCTATCCACTGTGCTACCACCTGAGGCTATGCTTGTATCTTTAAACAATATCCAATATTGTCTTTAATAATTTTAAACTTTGAGTACCTGGTAAGTGGTATCATAGTATATGTATTTGAATATTTATAAAAAGCCATATTAACAAAAATCTTAAAATGTTTTCTATAGAAGAGAAGTTTCACGGAATTTTATATCAGGAAGCCATATTTAAAAATAATATATGCTAGATTTTGTTATAAGTGGTTGGGGAAATTGGACATATATGCATGTGCCTGTTCATCAAAGGGGAAAAACGTCACTCTAATGGTATATTATTAAAAGGGAGGGTTATAGGTGCATAATATAAGTGTAAAGGTAGATGCATAAAACATAGCACTGATTTGGGATGACTTAGTTAGGGATTTGTTGATTAGAAAAGTACGGGATTGAATACAATGGCAGATGCCCCTACATTGAGCATGGATTATGTAATTTAAAAGATATAGGACTTGTGTAAACAAAATAAAATATTACAGAAAAAGTTTGAAAGGGACAATAGGCAAATGCTGAAATGTTTTCATAAGTGAGAAGTGCAGTTTTTAAATAATTACCAGAAGTTGTACAGGGTCATGTGTATGTCATCTGTTAAATGATTTTGGAGAGAGTGCTGCATTTTATGTGTTGCCTTGCATATGTAGGTATTTAGTAGATTTGTTTTTCTAAATTCTTTCTTTTTTTTTTTTTATTCATTTTAGAAAGGAGAGAGAGAGAGAGAGAGAGAGAGAGAGAGAAAGGGGGGAGGAGCTGGAAGCATCAACTCCCGTATGTGCCTTGACCAGACCAGTGCAGGGTTTTGAACTGGCGATCTCAGTGTTCCCAGGTTGACGCTTTATCCACTGTGCCACCACAGGTCAGGCTAGTAGGTTTGTTTTTAATGATTAAAAGAGGGAGGCAGTCCTATAAATAGAGTGGGGAAGAAGGTGCCAGTCGTGATGATGGTCCCAACATGATTGCTCTTTCCAATTCATGGGCAATGAGCTACCTTCTTTTCTATGCCAGAGGAAAGACATCTTTGTTTGAGGGAAAAAGAGTGGTGTAGCCTAAACCATATAGTTTTATTGGGTGATAGATAGTGTGTCTGATGGATGAGTTCAGTTTATAGTGTTATAGGTAGCCTATTAATGTAGATTGGAAACTGAAAGATGAAAGCAGAACTTACTTGTGTGTCTATTCATTTGGGTGGCAAAAATGGTGAATTTTTAACTGTGTTTACTGGAATATATCTTGAAACATCTGACATAAAATATTTATAAATATGTTTTCATTAGTTTAATGAGCTATATGTATACAATATGTTGGTTAGGCAAGTATTTACTGCCTGTTAGTAATTAAGAGTTAAAATTTCTGCACTGGCCAGGTAGTTCAGTTGGTTAGATTGTTATCCCCATTTGCTAAGGTTGTGGGTTTGGTCCCTGATTGGGGCACATACAAGAATCAACCAGTGAATGCATTAGTGGGTTGAACAACAAAGCAATGCTTCTCTTTCTCTCTCAAATCAATTTTAAAAACATTAAAAAACAAACAGGAATTCTGATTCCTTGGCTTGACATTAAGTAACCACCATGATCTAGCCTCTAACCAGTCCCTCTAGTCTTGCTTCCCTCTTTCATTTGGTGGAACTGGTTAATTTAATTTCCTGTCCTTAACTCTGGTACTTTTGTCCTTTCTTGGAGTGCACCAACTCCCTCTGGACAATTAGATCTTACCCATTTTTCAAGACCAAGAGCACATCCTATCTTCTCCACTGAACCCCTAAGTACATATGTACATATTTCCCTATTAATCTCTGTTTTAGTAATTTGGCAGCTTACTATTTGTGTTATGTTTTCTATTTTGAGCTATTTAAGTTCCATTTTATTTATCTTCTTGTGAATACGTATATGATGTCTATTTAACTATATTTCAAACTTCTTTTGAAAGAAACCTTGCAGTGGATAGAGCATAGACCTGAGACGCGGAGGACCCAGATTCCGAAAACGCGAGGTTGCCAGCTTGAGTGCGGGCTCACCGTCTTGAGTGCAGGGTTATGGGCTGGAGCGCAGGGTAACTGGCTGGAGCGTGGGATCATAGACATGTCCCCCATGCTCGCTGGCTTGAGCCCAAAGATCACTGCCTTGAAGCTCATGGTCACTGGCTTGAGCTAGGGGTCACGGGCTCAGCTGGAGGCCCCTCCCCCCAATCAATAAGTGCTGCAACAAGTTGATGCTTCTCATCTCTCCCTTCATGTTTGTTTATCCCTCCCTCCCTCCCTCTCTTTCTGTCTGGGTGGAGGACAGAGAAACCTTTTCTGCTTGTTTATATCTCTTCCTCAGGATGCCTAATACAAAATATTAATATTTTTGATTTGGTGTAAACTAATGAGTATGGTAAGTGGATACTTACATACTAACTGCTAAATAAAAATCTTGTTTGGCTTTTTATTACTTTTTAAAAAAGTTTATTGATTTTAGCCTGACCTGTGGTGGTGTAGTGGATAAAGCATAGAACTGGAATGCTGAAGACGCAGGTTCAAAACCTGGACTTGCCCAGTCAAGGCACATATGAGAGTTGATGCTTTGTGCTTCTCACCCCCCCCCCCTAAAATGAATAAATAAAGTCTTAAAATTTTTTTAAAAAATTTATTGATTTTTTTAGAGGGAAAGGGAGGCAGGGAGGGGCAGAGAGAGAGAGAAAGGAAGAAAAGGAGGGAGAGAGAGGGAAACATCGATTTGTTGGTTGAGCCTTGTATGTGCTTTGAGTGGGAATTGAACCCACAATCTTGGTATCAGAATGACACTAACCAATTGAGCTGTCTGGCCAGGGCTTTTTAAATAGTTTTCTTTTCTTCTTTTTTTTTTTTTTTTTTTTTTAGGCGAGAGGAGGGATAGATGGGCAGACTCCCGCCTGTGCCCTGACTGGCAACCCCACCTAGGGCCAATGCTTGACTTCTGAGCTATTTTTAGTGCCTGAGGCTGATATGCTTTAATGAAGCTATCATAAGTTCCCAGGGCCACACTTGAACCAATTGAACCACTGGCTGCGGGAGGGAAGAGGGAGTGAAGGGGAAAATGGAGGGGTGGAGAAGCAGATGGTTGCTTCTCCTTTGTGCCCTGACTGGGAATCGAACCTGGGATGTCCATAAACTGGGCTGATGCTCAATCCACTGAGCCATCCACCAGGGCCTTCAATAGATTTTTTTCAAGAGCAGTTTTAAATTCATAGTAAAATTGAGCAGAAATGGCAGGTTCCCATATTCTCCCTGACCCCACGCATGCACACACAACCTTCACTGTCAATATCTGGTACCAAAATGGTACGTTTGTTAGAATCAATGAACTTGCATTAATAATACATCATTATTTATCCAAAGTCCATAGTTTAAATTAGGTTTCACTTTTGGGGTTGTACATTCTGTGGGTTCTAACAAATATATATGACATGTCATACAGAAAAGTTTTCACTGTCCTAAAAGTCCTCCTTATTCTCCTTGTTCACCCCTTCCTCTCCCATTGCTGTGGCAACCACTGATCTTTTCACTGTCTCTAGTTTTGCCTTTTCTAGAATGTTAAATATTTGGAATCATACAGTATAGTATGTAGCCTTTTCATTTTGATTCTTTCACTTAGTTTACGGTGATCAGACGTCCCTCTTTTGGTGGGACAGTCTCGATTCTTAACAATTTGTTCTGCGTCCCACGGCATTTTAAAAAAGTCCCAATTTAAAAAAAATATATTACAATACTATTTTTGCATTCTATGAATTTTTTTTTTGCTCCATATAGACCAAATTTTTAATCTAGAACCCCCCTATCGCCCACCCCCCAACCCCCCCCGTCAATGGTGTCCCGCTTTACCAATTTTAAAATCTGGTCACCTTAGTAATAATGTATTTACATTTCCTCCGTGTCTTTTCATGGCTTAATAGTTAACATCTTTTTAGTGCTGAAAAATATTCTGTTTGGATATACTACAGATATTTTTTTTTTTTGATGTACCACAGTTTATCTAATATTCACCTACTGAAGGACATCTTGGTTGCTTCCAGGTTGTGGCAGTTATGATTAAGCTGCTGTAAATATTTGTTTGCAGGATTTTGAGTGGACATAATTATTTCATTTGTGTAAATACCAAGGAGCATGACTGCTGGATCATATGGTAGGCTTATGTTTTAGTTTTGTAAGAAAACTGCCTGTTTTTCAAAGCTGCTGTACTGTTTTTCATCCAGCAGCAGTGAATGAGAATTCCTATTGCTCCACACCCTCATCAGCATTTGCTGTTTCCCAGTGTTTTGGATAGTGGCCATGTTAAGAGGTGTGTAGTGCTATCTCGTTGTTTTAATTTGCAGTTACCTAATATGATGCTGAACATCTTTTTATATGCTTATTTGTGGACTTTGGATTTTAAAAAATCAAAATAGCTCTGCATATACCACGTGACCATTTATTTATATTACTAGATATGTCCCTCTCTAACTATTTGTCCCTGCAATTTTGCATATCAATTAGTAATGAGCCAGGTTTTAGAGACAAGATGGCTTGGAGTAAAACCCTAGTTTCTGTTTGTTTTTTCGTTTTCTTTTTCCTAATTTAACTCTGTAGCCTTGACTAAATTACTTAACATTTCTGTTCCAGTGTTTCCTTTTGCAAAATAGAATGATAATCTTACCAATTGTGAGGATTGTAATATGCAGCTCTTGAAAATTTAGTGTTAATACATCTAAAGTGCTTAGAACAGTGGGTTTAATGTTCAAACACTTTAATGTTCAACAGTGTTTAATTACTTAAGGAAAGCAATAATCATGCTAGTTATGCTAAGGTCTTTGGTAAGAATGAATCTTCTATCTGAAATTGAAGAAGGAAAAAGTAATTTGTGTTGGTTTGCTGAGGTTCCACATTCACATAACTTTTATTACAGTTTATTGTATAATTGTTCTATTTTATTTTTTGTTGCTAATTTCTTTCTGTGCCTAATTTATAAATTATACTGTATCATAAGTATTTATTCATAGGAAAAACAGTATACATAGAGTTATGTACTGTCTGTGCTTTCAGGCATCAGTTGGGGATCTTAGAATGTATTCCTATACATAAGGGGGACTACTGTACAAGACAGTATGATGAGTAGCTTTCGTTGGAAAAGGCTGGGGAGCAAGAGGGAGATACTGATTTCAGTTGTGTTAATTTTGAGGTTTGAAGGACATCCAAGTAGAAACTTCCAGAAGGCATTTCAGAATTCAGGGTTGATGCTTCAAGATTTGGGAATATAGTTTGGGAAGGCACTGGCATTTATAGAGAAAGCCTCATCAGTGGTTAAAGATACTGGCTCTGGTGCTAGACTGAGTTCCAATCTATGATTCACCATATAGTAGCTGTGCCCTGAGGCAAGGTGCTCAACCTCTCTCTGCACTTCAAAATTAATACCTAACTCATTGGGTTATTGGAAAGATTAAGCAAATTCATATGTGTAGACACTGCTTGATACACCTACCAGAGCATTCAATAAAATTTTGTATTGGTGCCTGACCAGGTGGTGGTGCAGTGGATAGAGCGCCGGACTGGGATGCAAAAGACCCTGGTTCGAGACCCCGAGGTCGCCAGCTTGAGCGCGGGCCCATCTGGCTTGAGCAAAACTTGCCAGCTTGGACCCAAGGTCGCTGGTTCCAGCAAGGGGTTGCTTGGTCTGTTGAAGGCTCGCGGTCAAGGAACATGTGAGAAAGCAATCAATGAACAACTAGGGTGTCGCAGGGACAACGAAAAACTAATGATTGATGCTTCTCACCTCTCTCCGTTCCTGTCTGTCTATCCCTATCTATCCCTCTCTCTGATTCTCTCTCTTTCCCTGTAAAAAAAAAAAAAAAATTGTATTGGTGCTTTTAATTACATAGTTCAGTTCAACAAGTGTCATTTGAGATAATAAGATGAATTAAAAAATTTATTTTTGTTTATTTGAGAGAGAGGAGAGAGATGAGAAGTATCAACTTGCAGTTGCTTGACTTTAGTTGTTCATTGAATGCTTCTCATATGTGCCTTGACCAGGGGGCTCAAGCTGAGCCAGTGACCCCTTGCTCAAGCCTCTAGGTTCAAATCAGTGACCCTGCAGTCAAGCTGGCAAACCTGTGCTCAAGCTGACCTTGAAGTTTCGAACTGGGGACCACAGTGTTCTAGGTCAGTGTTTTATCCACTGTGCCACCACCTGTCAGTCTGAGGTAACAAGAGAATTTGGAATCTGCTCTCCCCGAAATGCAGAGGACGGGTTGCTCAGTTGGTTAGAGCATCATCCTGATACACCAGGGTTGTTGATTAGATCTTCAGTCAGAGCACATACAAGAATCAACCAGTGAGCCTGGGCAGATAGCTCCATTGGTTAGAGCATCATCCCGAAACACAGAGGTTCCCAGTTTGATTCCTGGTCAGGGCACATACAGGGACAGATCGATGTCCTGTGTCTCTCTCTAAAAATATTATAAAGTAAACATTAAAAAAAAAGAATACCAATGAATGCACAAATAAATAGAACAACAAATTGATGGTTTTCTCTCTTTCTCCCCCATTTCTTCACCTCCTCCTCCTCCTCCCTCCTCTTTCTTCCCTTCACTTCCTCCTCCCTCTTCCCCTCCTGTTCCTCCCTCTTCTTTCCCTTCCTCCCTCTTCCTTCCCCTCCTCCCTCTTCCTTCCCCTCCTCTCTCTCCCCTCCCTCTCTCTCCCCTCATCCCTCTCCTCCTCCCTCTCCCTCCTCCTCCCCTCTTCCTCCCCTCTTTTCCTCTCCTCCCCCTTCCCTATTTTCCCTTCCCCCTTCCTTCTCCCCCCTCCCTTCTTCCCTCCCCCTCCCTTCTCCTCCCTGACCCCTTCCCTCTCCCTCCTTTTTCTTCCTTCCTCCTCCCTTCTCTTACCTCCCCCTTCCTTCTCCTTCCCTCCCCCTCCTCTCTCTCTTCCCTCTCCTCCTCTCCCCTCCCCTTCCCCCTCTCCTTCCCACTCCCCTCTTTCTCCTCCCGTCCCCCTCCCTCCCTCCCACCCTCCCTCCCTCTCTCTCTCTCTCTCTCTCTCTCAAATCAATAATAAAAAAAGAGGTGACACTTCAGCTGAAACTTGAAAGAAAAGGAGTTAGAGGGAACAGCAAGAGCAAGAGTAGAGGTGTGAATTTGGTAATATGTTACAAGCAGTTTGGCATTACAATGCAAAGCATCAAGAAAGGAGTGATGATGAGATGTTGGGCAGATAAAATATATTATGCTCACTTAGTTAAAGATGGCGCTGCCCATGTGGAAGTCCATCACCCAGGTAATAATATTAGTTGCCCTTCTTGCTTGGGATGGGCATGATTATATTAATCTGTGTTGGGGGAGGACTTTTGCACCAAAAGGTTTTAAAAGGAAAGATCACTATTCCGGGAAAGAGTGATTATGTTCTAGGAAGAGCCCATGGGAAGAGAGCAGAGAAAGGCCACGTAGAGGAGGACAAGCAGCCAAAATGGCGGAGTGCTGAAGGAGAAGCCAGTTTGTGCAGAGAGGAGATGGGGAACAGGTGAATAAGGCTGGTGAGGTACAAACTTTGATTCTAGGAAACTCGAATAAGTCAGTGGCTTTGGTAGCCCTGAATGGAAAGGGAAGTGTTTTCCCACTGTGTGTATTTCTTTTTTTTTTTTTTTTTTACAGGGACAGAGAGAAAGAGTCAAAGACAGGGATAGATAGGGACAGACAGACAGGAACGGAGAGAGATGAGAAGCATCAATCATTAGTTTTTTGTTGCCGTTGCGATACCATTGTTGTTCATTGATGGCTTTCTCACATGTGCCTTGACCGTGGGCCTTCAGCTGACCGAACAACCCCTTGCTGGAGCCAGCGACTTGGGTCCAAGCTGGTGAGCTTTTTGCTCAAGCCAGATGGGCCCGCGTTCAAGCTGTCAACCTTGGGGTCTCGAACCTGGGTCTTCCACATCCCAGTCCAACGCTCTATTCACTGGGCCACCACCTGGTCAGGTTCACTGTGTGTATTTCTTGCCCCCCTGGGAACAAGCTAGGATTAAAAGTTAATGGCCCACCAGTTCTTGGCTCTGTTGTTTCAGTACCGTCCGAATCAAATGTGAACCTGCATGGGCCAGGTGGTTGTGATGGTGGTCGTGGCTACTGGCCATACGTGCGATATAGCCTGAGTATCTTGGGCTTAGCTGTCCTGACCTATAGCTCCCATATTTTAAAGTAGTACAAGAACTCCCAGTTTACATAAAAAGTCTAGGGCCCTATTAACATAGGAGCTACATTTTTAGTATCAGTTAGTACTACAACTTCCTTCTGGCTGGCTTAGTTTTGAGGTTTTAATGGGAACATCCGTCCTTCAACTTCACAAATGTTGTTACCATCTCCTCTCTTGTTCTTGTCTTTGTGGGTTTGGTTAATGTCCTCTTTATTTCTTCCTTGTCTTTGCTTTGGGAACTTGGGAGGGAGCAGAGGTAAATGTGTGTGTATTACTATGTCTTTGTTTAACTGGGGATCTGTAGTTGTAACTCTACTTAGGAATGTTGGCTATAGCTGTAGATAGTATATAAATGATAATAGATTTCTGTAATATAGTAGGTAAGAACAGTGGGGAGTGGGGTGGGAGGTATCCCTCTGGTACGTACCTAATGCTCATGATCTTAGCCTTTTGTACCTTTGGCAAGAAACCTTCTCCCACTTACTATCTTTAAATGAACAGTAATTCTTGCCCAGAATTCTTTACTATCTAATAAGAAAATGAAGGGAGAAATTCTTTGTAAATTGTAGAACTTTAAAAATTTGAGGTATACAGAAAACTTAAGATAAACTCCTTGGTTATACAAGAGGAGATAAGAGAGGTACAAATAACAAAAAGAAGGAAGTATAGAGAGGAGATAATGGATATATAAATAACAAAGAGAATAAAATTGCTATATAAAACAATTTGTGACAAGGGCAGTGCTCCTAAAAAGAACTAACACGTTCTAGTTTGAGTGTGTCAACTCAGGGATGTATTTTAGAGGAGATAAATATTATGCTTACTTTAAGAGGAAATGATAGATACTTATTTGTGATTTTTTTCTTCTTTTACTTTGATTTATGGAGTAGGGGAGAGAGAAGACTGGGGAGATGGCACAAGGCAGTGGTTCTCAGCCTTGGTTGCTCATGATAGTCATCAGGGGAGCTTCTAAAAAACACTCTGAACCCTCACAGTCTGATTTACGTGGTCTGGAGTGGAGCCCAGGCATACTTTTTTTTTTAGCACGCTAGGTGATTGTAATATGCAGCTGAGTTTACAGGTTCAACTTTAACAAGGATCCCTGACAATTACATTTACAATACTTGATATGCTTGGGATAAATGAGAGTTTTGTTTGAACTAATCAATAACTGTTTTGTCATAAAAATTTTTTTTGTAAGAAAACCTTCCCAAGTTAGTTTGTCTGCTAATAAAACCTATCTCATTATATTTTATACTGTACTTAGAGAATATATAATGAATTAATGCTTGTAAGAGCAGGGATACATGAAAGGATATATCAACAGTTTCTGTTGTTTCTGTTTTTTCCTTTCCTACTGTAATTCAGTTTTGGTTGATTTATTTTTTTTAATTTTTTTAGCCACTGAGTGTTCTGATACCTTTCCATAAAAATGCCACTATAGCCTAGGACAGTGACCTCATACTTGGGGCAGAAGGAGAAGAGGGGAAAGGGGGTCAGGGAGGGCAGAGATGGCTGGGGTTATCTGTACTAGATCACTAGTTTCATACCAAAAATGTCTTAGTTACATGTTGTATTAAAAAATATGAGAACTCTGCCTGACCAGGCGGTGGCGCAGTGGATAGAGCGTCGGACTGGGATGCGGAAGACCCAGGTTCGAGACCCCGAGGTCACCAGCTTGAGCGCAGGCCCATCTGGCTGGAGCAAAAGCTTGCTAGCTTGGACCCAAGGTCCGCTGGCTCCAGCAAGGGGTGGCTCGGTCTGCTGAAGGCCCACGGTCAAGGCACATGTGAGAAAGCAATCAGTGAACAACTATGGTGTCACAATGGCCACGAAAAACTAATGATTGATGCTTCTCATCTCTCTCCATTCCAGTCTCTCTGTCTCTAGCTATCCCTATCTCTGACTCTCTGACTCTCTCTCTCTGTCCCTGTAAAAAAAAAAAAAAAGGAGAGAACTCTGCATTTTACCACTTATAGTTTATTTTAATATATTAAAAAGTTCTTCAAAACTGTAGAAAATAATTCATTTATTCAAAAACATTTTTTGTCAAGCATTGGTGATATAGCAGTTAATGAAGTCCTTGCTTTCCTAGAGCTCCTGGTTTAATGAGAAGAGATGTAGCACATGCGCACATACTCACACAAACCATGTCAGGTGGTGATAAATACTGTAAGAAATTATTACAAAATGATGGTGGATAAACTGGGGCTGTGTGGTCTGCAGGTCTCTAAGGTGGCACTTGATTGAGGTGTGAGCCCAGGGATGTGAGATGGCAGGGTCCCTGTCCAGGAGAGGTTTCTTATGGCCTGTTACTGTAGTGTGCAAAACAGCTAGATAGAGGAGTCTCATGTTTAGATGAAATTTGACTTTGACTGACTTAAAATGTAGGCGATGTGATAATTCTGTATCTTTTGGTAAATGTCTTTGATGCTTAGGTAGATGTTGATTCTCGAACAACTCTGTGCCTACATTACATTTTATCCAATTGTTACACTTCTTGCCCCTAGTCACTGAACTTTCCCATACTTTGTTTTGCACCAAGTTCTGTTTTACAGGAATACTCATTTTGTCATTAATATAACGTTTGTTAAGTGATTTTACTTTATGGTTACTTTAATTGTATTTTACACACTTCATAAAAACCTTACATTAATTTTGCACCCTCTTTTTTGTGTTTGACAGAGACAGAGAGAGAGACAGAGAGAGGCACAGATAGGGACAGATGGAAGAGAGAGATGAGAAGCATAAGATTTTTGTTGTGTTTCCTTAGTTGTTCATTGATTGCTTTCTTATATGTGCCTTGACATGGGTAGCTACAGCAGACCAAGTGACCCCTTGCTCAAGCCAGCCCCCTTGGGCTCAAGCTGGTGAGCTGTGCTGAAATCAGATGAGTCTGCGCTCAAGCCAGCGACCTCGAGGTTTCCACCCTGATTCCTCTGCATCCTATTCTGATGCTCTATCCACTGCGCCACTGCCTGGTCAGGCTGTACCCTCTTTATTGACCTTGATGTTTGTATATAGTATGTGATAATAGACTATTTTAAAAATTGAAATTGATGTTACTGCCTGACCAGGTGGTGGCGCAGTGGATAGAGTGTCGGACTGGGATGCGGAAGACCCAGGTTTGAGACCCCGAGCTTGTCAGCTTGAGCGCGGGCCCATCTGGATTGAGCAAAAGCTCGTCAGCTTGGACCTAAGGTTGCTAGCCCCAGCAAGGGGTGGCTTGGTCTGCTGAAGGCCCGTGGTCAAGGCACATGTGAGAAAGCAATCAATGAACAACTATGGTGTTGCAGCGGCAATGAAAAACTAATGATTGATGCTTCTCACCTCTCTCCGTTCCTGTCTGTCTGTCTCTGTCTATCCCTCTCTCTGTCCCTGTAAAAAAAAAAAAAAAAAAAGAAATTGATCTTACCTTGGTGGAAATGGAATTTTACATTGTGTTATGTCAATTTGCAGAGATAATGTATTTCTGATGAGACTTGCACAAGTGGTATAGTACTACACACAGATAGTGTATTGTTAAAGAGTTGACTTTCTTAAATTGAATATTAGAAATGATAACTGATTTTAAAAAACACAGTTTCCTTCCTTTGTGGGGGGAATATATATATGTTTTATATATATCTATATTATATATATTTGTTTTTGTTTTGTTTATTTGTTCTTTTGTTCCTCGTTGAAAGCCACAAAGAATAGAAGTGGATTTGCTGAATGATTTAAGGTGGGACAGTGTGGGGGAGGCAGTGCTCAGAGACACAGGTCCTGGGGGTTCTGCCTCCTCCAGCTCAGGATGGGGGACCCTGAGAGTAATCGCCTGCTCTCAGGACCCAAATATCTATCTATCTATCTATCTATCTATCTATCTATCTATCTATCTATCTATCTAGATATATATATATCTATATATATATCTATATATATATTATTTTATAGGGACAGAGAGAATGTCAGAGAGAGGGATAAATAGGGACAGACAGACAGGAACGGAGAGAGATGAGAAGCATCAATAATCAGTTTTTTGTTGCGACACCTTAGTTGTTCATTGATTGCTTCCTCATATGTGCCTTGACTGCTGGCCTTCAGCAGATCGAGTAATCCCTTGCTGGAGCCAGCGACCCTGGGTCCAAGCTGGTGAGCTTTTTGCTCAAGTCAGATGGGCCTCTCCTTAAGCTGGCGACCTCGGGGTCTTGAACCTGGGTCCTCTGCATCCCAGTCCGATGCTCTGTCCACTGTGCCACTGCCTGTTCAGGCCCCCGAAATACTTTTTTAAGTGAGAAGAGGGGAGATAGACTCCTGCCCTGACCAGGATCCACCTGGCTGTCCCTGTTGGGGCTGATGCTCTGCCCATCTGGGGCCATGCTTGCTACTGAGCTGTTTTTAGTGCGTGGGAAGGAGGTTCCCCAGAGCCATCCTCAGAGTCTGGGGCCAATGCGCTTGAATTGAGCCATGGCTACAGGAGGAGGAGAGAGAGAGAGAGAGAGAAGAGGGAGGGGAAGGGTGGGAGGGAAAAGCCGATGGTTATTTCTCCTGTGTGCCCTGACCAGGCATCAAACCTGGGACATCCACATGCCAGATCGACCACTCTACCACTGAGCTAACTGACCAGGGTCTGAAAAAAACATTTTTTTTTTTTTAACAGGGACAGAGAGAGTCAGAGAGAGGGATAGATAGGGACAGACAGACAGGAACGGAGAGAGGTGAGAAGCATCAATCATTAGTTTTTCATTGCCATTACAACACCTTAGTTGTTCATTGATTGCTTTCTCACATGTGCCTTTACTGCGGGCCTTCAGCAGACCAAGCCACCCTTTGCTGGAGCCAGCGACCTTGGGTCCAAGCTGGCGAGCTTTTGCTCAATTCAGATGGGCCCATGCTCAAGCTGGCGAGCTTGGGATCTTGAACCTGGGTCTTCCGCATCCCAGTCCGACGCCTTATCCACTGCGCCACAACCTGGTCAGACCATAGTTTTATACTGCAGTGAACAAATATAAATAATACTGCAGTGAACAAATGGATATACATGTCTTTTCAATTTGGTGTTTTGGTTTCTTTGGATAAATAGCACCCCCAGAAGTGGAATTGTTGGGTTATTTTTTGGGTCTTGTTATAGCCTAGGTTTTAAAGCCTATTTTCTCTGGTATAATCATTGCTACCCCAGCTGTTTTTTGTGTGTTATTCCTATTTCAATGAAATGTCTTTTTTCATCTTTTTCCTTCAGTTTGTTTGTATATTTCCATCTGAAGTGAGTCTCTTGTATACAGCATATGTAGGGTCTTGTTTTATTATTTATTCAACTTATATATGTCTTTTGATTGAAGCATTTAATCTATTTGCATTTAAAGTAATTGTTGATAGATATGTATTTATTGCTATTTTATTTATATTTTTTATTTTTAATTTTTTCTTAAAGAAGATTCTTTAATATTTCTTGTAATACTGGTTTGGTGATGAGCTCCTTTAGCATTTTCTTGTCTGGGAAGCTCTTTATCTATGTTTCGATTGTAAATGATAGCTTTGCAGGGTAGAGTTATCTTGGTTGTCAGTCCTTGCTTTTTATCACTTCGAGTATTTTTTGCCAATCCCTTTTGGCCTGTAAAGTTTCTGTTGAGAAATCAGCTGACAGTCTTATGGGAGCTCTGCTTTTCTCTTGCTGCTTTTAAGATTATCTTTTTGTTTTTAATCTTTGGCATTTTAATTATGTGTCTTGTGTGGACTTCTTTGGGTTCATCTTGTTTGGGATTTTGTGCACTTTCTGGACTTGTATGTTTATTTCCTTCATCAAGTTAGGGAAGTATTCTTTCTTTATTTCTTCCATTAAGTTTTCAATTTCTTACTTTCTTCTCCTTTTGTCATCCCCATGATGTGAATGTTGATACACTTGAAGTTGTCCCACAGGCTTCTTAAACTGTCCCCCATTTTGGGGGGATTCTTTTTCTTTTTGCTGTTCTGGTTGGGTGTTTTATGCTTCCTTATCTTCCGAATCACTGATTTGATCCTTTGCTTCATCTACTCTACTGTTTATTCACTGTAATGTAGTCTTCATTTTGGTTAGTGTATTCTTTATTTCTCACTTGTTCTTTTTTTGTTTCTACATTTTGTTTTCTGTCTCTTTATTGAAGTTCTCACTAAGTACATCTGCTTTCCCCTAAGTTCATTGATCATTCTTATAATCAGTGTTTTGAACTCTGCATTTGATAGATTGGTTGTCTCCATTTTATTAAGTTCTTTTATGGAGTTTTTTCTGTTCTTTCATTTTGAACATGAATTTTTGTCTCCTTATTTTGGCTGCCTCTCTGTGTTTGTTTCTGTGTACTAGGTAGAGCTAGGTAGAGCTACTGTGTCCCAGTCTTGGTAGACTGGTCTTATGTAGTTGGTGTCCTGTAGGGCCCTGTGGTGCAGCCTTTCTGGTCATCCACGCTGGGCAGTCAGGGTGCTTTCTCCATGTGGACTGTGTGCACCTGTCTGTTGTAGTAGATTCTTGATTGCTGTTGGCATATCAGTAGAAGGGATTTAACCCCAGGCCAATCAGCTGCATAGATTGGCTGCAACTACGGTGGAAGATCTGCTGTTTAGGGGCCTACTCTATGGAGCAGGACTCTTTTTGGTTGGGCTCTGATTCTGATGAGTTTGCCTCTTGAATACGTCAGTTGTGGTGATGGTTTAGTTGTACTCCTGCCTGGTCTGAGGCTGTCCAGTGGGTGTGCTGGATAATGGCCGTTTAGGGAGATGTTGGTTAAGATCAGCTGTTCCCTGTCCCTGCTTGGGTCCACCTGGTTTTGTTGCAGGAAAGCGACCCAATGGAGGATAGACACTCAGATAACTTTATAAGAGGAAAAGAGAATTCATTAAAAAGCCAGCAGAGCACATGGAGCTTGTGGCTCCAAAGACACGTGCTTCCCGAAATTAGATTTCTTACATCTTATATACCCTTTAAAGGACACAAGTTCACATGCAAGGGTCTCGTGATAACTTTGTCTAGAGGTTCACACATCAATCACATGATTTCAGGATGGGAGGACGTTAAAGTGATGTCAGAGAATAAGCATTGGAAATAGCCTATTAAGGTCTGAAAACTTTTAAGAAAAGGAGAGGAAGGGGCTATTTAGATCTCCCTTTCCCCCTCTGTTCCTCATTGCTTCTCTTTCTCCTCAGTAAATAGGAGGGGGGGGGGTGTCTGATTTCTTCTTCCTTCTTTCTTTCAAACTTTCTAGTATAAAAACCTCTCCATTAGCAAAATAATAGCCCTTTCCAAGCAGGAATGCAATCTATAACTTCACTGACCATTTTTAGCTGGTGTTGCCTAGCCCTCATTGTAAATCACACACAAGTATAAAAATCATATTTACAAAATTATTTGGCCAACATTTTACCCCTTTTGCTTGCTTTGCTATCTACACCAGAGGCATTCCAATGCAGGGAATGAAGTACATTACAGTAACAGTACAAGTCATACAATTACAAAGGTGTCCTTTACAAATCTCTTTGAACGCTTGGCTTAAAACATAAAATGTTTTTGAAACTTCTTGGTTCAGGGCGGGCTTCCTTCCTTAGTTTGAGCTACATAGCTATCTGCAGATGGCCTGTTCTTGTCCTGGGTTTGGAGGTATTTGGGGGAGGCCAAACTATGAACTGAGGCCGGCTGCCCCTATTGCAAGACTGGGACCACTTAGCAAGAAGTACAGGGCATGCTGAGGTCAAATGCTGCTGGTTTGGTGTTTGTGAACCTTGGAGAAATTTTAGGTAAGTCTGTACCGTGGACTTTGGCCGTTTGTATGGAAAAGCCACTGGATATGACTCCTTTGGTCCCCTAAACTGCGTTAGCTGGGTCCCAGGGAATCACCAGGGCAGGGCAAACGGTGTGAACCAGTTTAATGGAGACTCAGATATAGTACCCACTTGCTAGCACTGTGAGAGGAGGTCTCAGCAAAGGGACAATGGCCTCTGCCGGCACTTATGTCTGGGAGAAAGCTGCCCCAGTGAACCTTGTCTCAAAACCAGACAATTTAGTTCTTCCCAGTACAGTGCCTTATAAGCTGCTGTCCCAGTAATGACACTCAGAGCAAGTGAACAAGCATGTCTGTGCATAGTCCTTTAAGAGGAATGCCTGAGACTCTAGCCACCCCCCCTTCTTTCTGAGCCACAATCTCTTGATTTTTTTTTTTTTTTTGTATTTTTCCAAAGTTAGAAGTGGGGAGGCAGTCAGACAGACTCCTGCATGCACCTGACCAGGAACCACCCAGCATGCCAACAGGGGGCGATGCTCTTGTCCATCTGGGGCATTACTCCTTTGCAGCCAGAGCCATTCTAGCGCCTGAGGCAGAGACCATGGAGCCATCCTCAGTGCCCTGGTCAACTTTGCTCCAGAAAAGCCTTGGCTGCAGGAGGGGAAGAGAGAGATATAGAGAGGAAGGAGAGGGGGAGGGGAGGGGTGGAGAAGTAGATGGGTGCTTCTTCTGTGTGCCCTGGCCGGGAATCAAACCCAGGACTTCCACACACTGGGCCAATGCTCTACCGCTGAGCCAACTGGCCAGGTCCAATCTCTTGATTGTCATAGCCAGAAGTTATGGAGACTTTTCTTACTGGTGCTAGAACCTTGGACTGGAGGGATTGGTGTTGGGTTGGGATCCACACTTCTCATAGGGATCTCTGTATTGCAGAGATCCCAACCTGATTTTTAGCCACTGGCACATGTGGATGTGAGACCAGCCTGTTCCATTTCTGTGTCCCTTCTGTCAGTCTCAGTGTGGCTTCTTTATATCTTTAGTTATAGGACTTCTGTTCAGTTAGATTTCATGCTGTTCTGAATGATGGTTGTAATTTTGATGTGGTTGAGGAAGAATGTGAGTACCGTGTTTACCTATGCTGCCATCTTGAATGGAATAGTAGGCCACTTTTTGATACCGCACAATGCCTTTGAGATTCACTCAAGTTTTTGCATATATCAATAGTTCATTCCTGTTGCTTCTTGGCCTTTTGGCTAAGATCAAGTGTAGTATTTGTTCTTATCAGTTTAATAGTTCATTCCTTTTTATTGTTAAATAGTATTTTATATCATCTTTGCTTAGCTGGTCTCTCTTTTAATGACATTTGGATATTACCAGTTTTTGGTGATTATGAATAAAACTACTATAAGCACTTAAGTATAGGTTTTTGTATGAATGTAAGGGTTTTTTTGTCTCTAGGGTAAATATGTAGAAATGTGATTATAGGGCCATTTGGTAAGTATATGTTGAACTTTATAGGAAATGTTCCAAGTAGTGTGGCTGTATCATTATGCATCTTCATTAGAAATGTCTGAGTTCCACCTTTTTTACATCCTTGTCAGTAGTTAGTATTATGTATTGTTAGGAAGTCAACACTACCCAAAGCAATTTACAGATTCCATGCACTCTTTATCAAAACCTGCATGACATTATTTTGTAGAAATAGAAATATGCATCCTAAAATTTATATGGAATCTCAAGGGTTCCCACATATACAAAGCATTCTTGAAAAAGAACAAAGTTGTATGACTCATACTTCCGAATTTCAAAACTTACTACAATGCTACAGTCATCAAAATAATGTGGTGTTGGCATAGACAGATATAGTCTGATGGAATAGAGGACATAATAATAAACACATATATGGCCAAATGTTTTTTGATATGGAGGCCAAGACCATTCAGGGGGAAAAGGAGATTCTCTTTAAGAAACATTGCTTAGGCCCTGGCTTGTTGGATCAGTAGTAGAGTGTCGGCCCGGCTAGTGGAAGTGTCGGGATTGATCCCCTGTCAATGCATACAGAAGAAGCAACCATCTGCTTCTCTACAGCCCCTCCTGCAGCCATGGATTGATTTATTTGAGTGAGATGGCCCTGGTGTTGAGGATGGCTTGGTGGCCTGCCTCAGGTGCTAAAAATAACTCTGTTGCCAAGCAATGGAACAATACCCTAGATGGGCAGAGCATTGCCCCATAGGGGCTTCCTGGGTAGATCCCAGTAGGGATGCATGTGGGAGTCTGTCTCTGCCTCCCCTGTTCTCACTTAATTAAAAAAGAAAAAAGAAATTGTGCTCAGAAAACCAGATATCCACAAGAATGAAGTTCTGCACTCTTACCTAATTAGCCTCATATACAAAAATGAATGCAAATGGCTAAAAGACATAAATTATAGTAAGATCCACAATTATAAAACTCTTTAAAAGAAAACAAAGGGGAAAAGCTTCATGACTTTGGATTTGACAGTGATTTCCTAGAAATGACATCAAAGACACAGGCAACTAAAGAAAAAAATAGATAAACTGGACTTTATCAAAATGAAAATCTTCTTGTTCATTGAAGGACACTATGAACAGTAAAAAGGCAAATTATGGAACAGGAGGAAATATTTTCAAATTACTTATTCAGATATACAGTGTGTCCATAAAGTCATGGTGCACTTTTGACTGTGTGACCGGTCAAAAGTGCACCATGACAAGATGTTGACCTTCACAAATCATTAAAGAGATGCAAATCAATCCTCAGTGAGGTACTGCTTCACACCAATTAGGATGATTGTATTTGTTTTTGTTTTTAGTAAGTGTTTTGAGTATGTTAAGAAATTGCAGCCCTTGTATACTGTTGGTGGGAATATGAAATAGAGCATTCACCTTTGAAAACAGTATTGGCAGTTCCTTAAACAATTAAAAATAAAATTATTAGATCCCGAAAAGCCGTATCTGGGTAAACAAAAGAATTGAAAGTAAGGCCTTGATAGTAGCATTATTCCTGATAGTGAAAAAGGTATAAGTCACCCAAGGGTCCATAGATAGATGAATAGATAAAATATGGTGCGTGCACGTGCACACATGCGCACGCGGCATTCTTTTGTATGCTTTAAAAAGGAGGGAAATTCTTACACGTGCTACAACATGGATGATCCTTGATGACATTATGTTCAGGAAAATAAGCCAGTCAGATAAGAGCAAATACTGCATGAAATAAGCCAGTCACAAAAGAGCAAATATTGCGTGATTTCACTTACATGAAATAAATACTAAGGAGTATCAGCTCCTTAGAGACAGAAAGTAGAATAGTGGTTGTCAGGAGCTGGGGAGGATGGAAGTGGGTAGGGAGAGCTAATGTCCAGATGGTTACAGTTTCATTTTTGCAAATTGAAGAGTGTCAGTGTATTTAATGCCACTGGATTGTATAGTTAAAAATGGTTAAAATGAAAAATTTTGTTATGTATAATTTGCCACAATTAAAAAGAAAATCAAATGGCCAGGTTTATGTCAGTCTATCTTTGGATTCAGTTTTGTTCCATGGTTCTATATGTCCATTTCCCAGCACTACATTTTACACTTTCATTATAAGTAAGTCTTAAAATCCTGTGATTTGTCCAACTTTATTCTTTGACAGAATTGTTTTGGCTATTCCAGTTCATTTGCCTTTTCAATAAGTCTTAAAATCTTGTGATTTTTCCAACTTTATTCTTCATCAATATTGTTTTGGCTATTCCAGTTCATTTGCCTTTTCAAATAAATCTTAGAGTCAGTTTATATCTAAAAAATTCTGCTGTGATTTTGATAGAAATTGCATTAAATCTGTAGAACAATTCTGGGATTAATGATATCTTTACTGTGTAGATTCTTCCAGTTCATGACCATGGTTTTAGTTAGATCTTCTTTGATTTCTATATTTTTTTATCAGTCTTCTATACTTATTATCATATATGTCCTGTATACTTTTGATTAGGTATGTATCTTAAGTATTTTATGTTATAGAGATATAAACTGTTAATTTCTTTTTTTTTTTAGTGCATTTGAGGGAAAGGGTGGGGGAGGGACATAATAGGGATAGACTGACAGAAAGGGAGAGAGATGAGGAGCATTAACTAGTAGTTGTGGCACTTAGTTATTTAATTTCTTTCTCGTATGTGCCTTGATGGGGTAGTGGTGGCTCTCCAGCTGAGCCAGTGACCCCTTGCTCAAGCCAGCAACCTTTGGGCTCAAGCCAGCAACCATTGGGTCATATCTATGATTCCATGCTCAAGCAGGCAATCCCGTGCTCAAGCTGGTGAGCTTGCTCTCAAGCTGGTGACTTCAGAGTTTCGAACCTCAGACCTCAGTGTCCCAGATGGGTGCTCTACCCACTGCGCCACCACCTCTTCAGGCCACTTGTTTTTCGTAAATTTTAGTTGCAGATTGATCTTTGCTTGATTTTGATATTGATTTTGTTTACTGAACTTTGTCAAACTCATTTATTAGCTCTAGTAGTTTTGTTTTTATTTTAGATTTCCTGGGATTTTTCTACATAGGTAACCATGTTGTCTGTTAATAGGAATAGTTTAATTTCTTCCTTTCTAATCTGTGATTTTTAACTTCTCATTTTTTATTGTAGCAGCTCCATCTATCAGTATGATATCGAATAGGAATGGTGAGGGAGTACATGTTGCCTTTTTCCTAATCTTAGGACGAAACTATTCAGTCTTTTACCATAAAGTATGTTGGCTGTAGGATTTTTGTAGCTGTCCTTACCAGTTTGAGGAAATTACCTTTTATTTCTAATTTGCTGAGGCTATTTTTCTTTTTTTTTTAATTGTGAAAGGAAGTTATAATTTGTCCAGTGCATCTGCTGACTTGATTATGCAGTTGTTCTTTAGGCTATTAATATTGTAGCTGATTTTTGAATATTGAACCAGTTTTGCAATTCCTGCGATAATCCTACTTGGTCCTTATGTTTTAGTCTTTTTTCTGTATTGCTAAATTCCATCTGCTTTTATTTGTTGAAGATTTTTGGATCTAACTGTATGAAGGATAATGGTATGTAGTTTTCTTGTATTATATTTTTCTAGTTTTGGTATTCTGGCTTCATAAAATCAGTTTGGGAGGAGTGTTCCCTTTTCTGTTTTCTGGAAGAGGTTATGTAGAATTTGTGTTACTTTTTACTTAAATATTTGACAGGCTTATTCTACCCCAGTGAAGTCTGCTAGGCCTAGAGACTACATTGAAAGGTTTTTTTTTTTTTTTTTTTTTTTTTACTGAGAGAGAGAGTCAGAGAGAGGGATAGAATAGACAGGGACAGACAGACAGGAACAGAGAGAGGTGAGAAGCATCAATCATTAGTTTCTCCTTGTCCTTGCAACACCATGGTTTTTCATTGATTGATCTCTTACATGTGCCTTGACCGTGGGCCTTCACCAGACTGAGCCACCCCTTGCTGGAGCCAGCGACCTTGGGTCCAAGCTGGTGAGCTTTTTGCTCAAGCCAGATGGGCCCATGCTCAAGCTGGTGACCTCGGGGTCTCGAACCCGGGTCTTCCGCATCCCAGTCCAACGCTCTATCCACTGCGCCACCGCCTGGTCAGGCTACTTTGGAAGGTTTCAAACTGTGAATTTAATTTCCCTAACTCAGATTATGTTTCATTTAGGATGTTTTGGTAATTTGTGGTTTTCAGGTTACATTTCATCTATATTTTCAAAATTTATATATTTTATCTGTATTATTTTCCAGTTATTCTCTTAATATCAGTGGTGTCAAGTTTATTTATTTTGACATCCTAAGTTGTTAAATTTACATGCATGGAATTATTCATAGCATTTTCTTATCTTTCAATATCTATATATTTTCCCTTATATTCCTGCTATCGGTAATTTGTGTCTTCTCTCACTTTTGCCAGTCTTGCTTGAGGTTTAACAATTTCATTGATATTAAAAAAAAATTTTTTTTTTAGCAAGAGAGAGACAGATAGGGACAGATAGACAGGTAGAGAGAGTGATGAGGACCATCAACTCATAGTTGCAGCGTCTTAGTAGTTCATTGATTCCTTTCTTATATGTTCCTTGATTGGGGGGCTCCAGGTGAGCCAGTGATCCCACAAGCCACCGAGCCCTTGCTCAAGCCAGCAACCTTGGGTTTTTGAACCTAGGTCCTTAGCATTCCAGGTTGAGGCTCTAGCCACTCTGCCACCACTGGGTCAGGCTAAAACCTATTTTTTGTTTGTATTGATTTTTCTCTTTTTTGTTTTTGGTTTCTTTGAGTTCTGCTGTACCTCTTTTCTTTTGCTTGTTTTGGTTTTATTCTGCTTTTATTTTTCTTGTTTCCTTAAACAGGAATCTTAGGTTGTTGATTTGAGACCCTCCTTCCTACCCTAATATAAACATTTAATTCCTGTAAATTTCACTCTGAACATTGATTTAGATTTCACTCTTAACATTGCTTTAGTTGCATATGACAAAATTTGATGTATTTTTATTTTCATTCAGTTAAACATTTTCTTAATTACCTGAGACTTATTCATTGACCAAAGGATTATTTAGAAGTATGTTGTTTAAGTTCAGGTAGGGATTTACTGTTATATTTGTTACTGATTTCCACTTAAATTCATTATGGTCAGATAACCTACTTTTACTTAATTTATTTTTGTTAGAATATGTTTTATGACTCAGGGTATGATCTGTATTGATGAATGTTCTGTGAACACTTGAAAAGAACGATTATTCTACTTTTGATTGGTGTAATATTCTATAAATGTCATTGGTTGATGGTGTCCAGTTTCTGTCTCCACTAATTTTCTTTCTATTCTGTCAATTACTGAAAGAGATATGTTGAAGTCTCCAGCTGTAATTATGAATGCCTATTTCTTCTTTCAGTTGTTAATTTTGCTTTTTGCATTTTGAAGTTCTGTTAGGTATATATGTATTCAGGATTGTTTTCCCTTTGCAAAAAAGTTCTGTTAGGTATATATGTATTGAGGATTGTTTTTCCTTTGCAAATTGACCCTTTTTAAATGTACTTTTTTATCTTAGAGATTTTATTTTACTCTGAGTATATACTCTCTCTTTCTTTAAAAAAATTTTTTTGATTTCACCCTGGCTGGTTTGCGCAGTGGTAGAGCATCGGCCCAGCATATGGATGTCCCAGGTTCAGTTCCTGGTCAGGGCACATGGGAGAAGTGCCCATCTGCTTCTCTACCCTTTTCCCTCTTGCTTCTCGCTCTCTCTCTTTTTTCTTCTCCTGTAGCCATGGCTTGATTGGAACAAGTTGGCCCTGGCCTATGAGGATGGCTTGATGGTCTCTACCTCAGGTGCTAAGAAGAGCTTGGTTGCTGAGCAACGGGGCAACAACCAGATAGGCAGAGAATCGCCCCTAAATGGTCTTGCTAGGTGGATCCCTGTCAGGGCACATGCAGGAGTCATTTGCCCTGCCTCCCCTCCTTTCACTGAATAAAAAATAAAAAAAAGTTGATTTGAGAGAGAGACATTGATTTGTTGTTAGAAATTCATTGGTTGATTCTTGTATTTACCCTAACGTGATATTGAATCTGCAACCTTGGCATGTTGGGATGACACTCTAACCAACTGAACTACCTGGCCAGGGCTAGATATCCTGTGTTTTTTAATTTACCTTTGCATTATATATCCTTTTTTCATCCTTTTGTGTTTACCCTTTTAGAAGGGTAAAGTTTCTTGTAGATGCCATAGACTTGGATACTGTGTGTCTATGTTAAATTCATTCTGATAATCTGTCATTTGGCATATTTAGGCCATTTATATTTAATATGTTGTTGAAATTTTGATTTAAATATTTCAATTTATTATATTTTAATTCTTTTTTTCCTGTAACTTTATTTCCTGCTTTTTTGATTACACTGGGGAACAATTCTTTTTTTCATTTTCTGTTGCATTAGAACTTTTTCTGTATATTTCTGCATTGCTCATTCCAAATCTGAAATACGTTTTCTGGTGCATGCTCTAGTTTTTGTGCAATTTTAATTTCTTTTTGTTACAGTTAATGGCATGCATTTGTTTTAAATTGTAGTTAAAGGGCAATGACTCTTGGATTGAACATAACCACAAGGCAATTAATGTTTTACAAACATCACTTTGACATAATTGTAGTTGTTTTTAAATGTAAAAAATTATCTGATAAAAACACCTTCTTATTTTGTTTTAAGATCGAATCATGGCTTCTTCGAATAGGCCTAAATGTAAGAATAGTCCTGACACCTTCTGTTATATATGTGGCTGTTACACACTTCAACATCAAAGGCGCAGTATTTCCTCTTTTGTGACATGTGCATATATTGCCTATTTTCAAGTTCCCCTTGGTGATCAAGACAAGAATTAGGTTCCTCATACTGTGTGTCATAATTGTGAGGAAATGCTTAGTGACTGAACAAAAGGAAAGCGCAAAGTAATGCCTTTTGGTTTTCCCATGGTTTGGCATGAACCTAAGGACCACAGCAGTGACTTTTATTTCTGTCTGATCCATACAAAAGGGCATAGGCAAAAAAATGGCATATGATCACATATCCTAATATTCCTTCAGCAATACGAGCTATCCCACACTCTGAGACACTCCCGGTTCCAGTTTTCAATAGTTTTATTTCTTCTAAGGACGAAGAAAGTGAACATGGTGATCAAGTGTATTTTCATAAGATGCATGAGGAAATGGTTGTAGAATATGAAGGGTCTTCTGATGCCAAGCATTCATTAACCTCTCAATAGTTTAGCCAACCTGAATTGAATGACTTAGTAAGAGATTTGGGTCTATCAAAGAAAGCAGCTGCGTTATTAGCCTCCAGGCTTCAAGAAAAGAATGCACTTTACTAGTCAGCTAAAGTATCCCATTTCAGGAAGCGTGAACAAATTTTTGTGGACTCTTTTTCCAAAGACAAACACTTTGTTTACTGTAATGATATCAGTAGTCTTCTCAACCAGCTAGGTATTACCACTTACAGTCCAACAGAATGGCAGCTATTTCTTGACAGCTCTAAACGGAGTCTGAAATGTGTTTTCCTACACAACGGTAATGTTTTTTTTTTTTTTTTTTCAATACAGTGGGGGTCTTTTATTTATTTTTACACTTATCATGCCATGACTTCATAGGGAGTGGGTTCCAGCAACTCAGGCTCCTTTCCATTGGTTCTCACAAAGTGTGCTTCTCTGGGTGGAGCAGGCTGACACTTCAGTTGAACCCATGTACATTTCTCTTTGGCTTCCTTCTTTTTATGGTCATTTTCCTTCACACGTTTCAGGAAGCTATCTCGGCTCTTAGAGTGCTTAATATGCTCAATACACACATTAATTCTCTCAGGAAGAATCTTGCCCTTAACTTGTTTGTTCACAACAATGCCTACTGAATGCTGGTTGACATTGTAGACTCTTCCAGTTTTGCCATGGTAACATTTGTGGGGCATTCCTTTTTGAACAGTGCCCATTCCCTTGATGTCTACAATATCACCTTTCTTGTAGATTTGCATGCATGTGGCCAAAGGAACAACTCCATGTTTTCTAAAAGACCTGGAGAACATGTACCGGGTGCCTCTCCTCTTTCCTTTTGTGTTAGTCATTTTGGCGAATTACTGAAAGATGGCGAATTACTAAAAGATGGCGAATCCGGCTGAAAAGGCCACAACAGTAATGTTTATGCAGCGGTTCCAATTGGTTATTCGTCTCTTCTGCGAGAAGATTATAATGACATAAAAATTGTCCTCAACTTTCTGAAGTATGAGGAGCATAACTGGATCATTTGTGTGGATCTTAAAATGGTAAATTTCCTGCTAGGACAATAGAGAGGTTTCACGAAGTATCCTTGCTCTCTGTGTTTGTGGGACAGCCGAGCTCGGGAGAAACACTGGACACAGAAGGAGTGGCCGAAACGTGAAGCTCTGGAAGGAGGGATGCAAAATATTGTGAATGAACCTGTAGTTAATCGAGACAGGATCATTTTTCCCCCACTTCACATCAGACTTGTCTTAATGAAGTAGTTTGTTCAGGCTTTCACTAGAGGAAGAGAATGCTTTCAATATGTTATTTCTGCTTTTCCTGCCTTGTCTTTTGAGAAGATAAAAGCAGGTGTATTTGATGGACCTCAAATTCGAACCCTCATTCGTGACGAAGAATTGGCCAGGAAGATGAATAAGGAGGAGAAAGCAGCATGGCAGTCTTGTGGCAGTTACAAAGAACTTCCTTGGCAACAAAAAAGCAGAGAACTATGAACTTCTGGTTCAAAGGATGCTGTTCGCTTTCCGCGACATTGAATGTAACATGAGCGTTAGGATTCACTTCTTGAACAGTCACTTTGATAAGTTTCCCAAAAATATTTGAGCTATTAGTGATGAGCAGACTACTGCTGGAGCATCAAATGAGATTGTCCTCAGCAAGTACACAAATACAAGAGCTACAAACGCAAATTTTTCCTGAATAGAATTTGAATAAGTTTTGCGCAAATTTTATGATTAAAATAAGTGTTTTAATATGTTCTATTTCGAAATTGTAGACAAATTCTGATGCAATCATATATTTCAGTGTATTAGTGTATTTATTGTATTATATAAATTGTTATATTTTCACAAAGATAATGCCCAAGAAGACATTCTACTTCATTATGTTAAACTAAATGTTGAAAATTTTACAATAAGATGAAAACCTAGAATCTTGAATTGCAAAAAAACTGTAGCTTACAGAGAAATACTAATGTCATATTTGGGATCAGCACACTCGAATTAGGTAAGAACAAATGTTTTTGTGGATGCAACAGAAATTTTGTACCCCAGTTGTATTTGATTGTAAAATTGTTTTGTTTTTAACTATAATTATTTGTATGTTTTTTGTAGTTACTTGAGGGATTACAATATACATACTTTTCACAATCTATTTAGAATATTTTATCATTTTGTGTGGAATGTACAAAAATTATAGTTGACTTACTACATTTATGTACATTGAAAACCCTGTCAAATGAAGTAATGATTTTTGCTTTCAGTTGTCAGATACATTTTAAATAACTGAGGTGAAGAATTATCATTTCTGC
Source organism: Rhynchonycteris naso (assembly GCA_037038555.1). NCBI lineage: Eukaryota > Metazoa > Chordata > Mammalia > Chiroptera > Emballonuridae > Rhynchonycteris > Rhynchonycteris naso. The sequence continues at coordinate 201,476,560 of CM072998.1, read as the reverse complement.
TCTTCTCTCACTCTGAAGTCAGTTCTCATCTGTTTGATGAACTTCTCTTGGCAGTTTATTTTGAGCAGCTTGCTGGTGAAATTTCTTTTCATATTCCTTTATGTGAGACTGTCTTTATCTTATGTTCATTCTTGAAGGATATTTTTGTTGGATATAGAATTTTTTTCAGTATTTAAAAAAGTATGGTTCACTTCCTGAAGAACCCCAGGGTTTTAATGATAAATTTGTTTATTTTTTTATTTAGAATTTAAACTTAATGGAGTGGTGTTGATCAATAAGAATACATAGGTTCCAGGTAAACATCTCTATAGCATTTGAACTGTTTATTATGTTGTATGAATATTACTTTTAAGTAACATCAGCTTTTCACTGGTTGCTTTACATGTTTTATTCATTAGTTTTCAGCAGTTTATTGTGTTTGCCTGACAATTTTTAACCTATTTTTGTAAAGTTTCTTCTGCCTAGAAAGAATATCTGTTTGGTTAGTCATTATAGTGTCATTTGGGTATGCAAACTATGTCCTGCTACCATCTCTGTGACTGTCAAACTTTCTCCTGCTTTTGTAACTAAAGTGTTATCTGAACATATCCACACCCATTTATTTACATATTGTTTATGGCTGCTTTTGGGATATCATGGCAGAGTTGAGTAATTGTGAGAGAGATCTTATGTCTCTTGAAGTTTAAAATATTTACTGTCTGACCCTTTTCATCAGAAGTTTGCTGGTCTTTGGTGTAGGTAGGAAGACATTTGAGTTTTTTCCTCTTAAAATTTCTTGCTTGAAAATGCTTTCTTGACTATCCATGTAGGTTTAAAAGTTTTTTTACAAATATCTTCTATTCAAAATTATAACAATGTGCAGTATGTAGTATAGGGTATGTGCAGCAATGTTTTCCCCCTAGTTAGAAACCCTAAATAAGTTTTTAGCCAACTTTTCTTGAAGACATAACAAACAGTTAAGCATAGCTTATCTTTGTTTTAGAAATTTCAGTTCGGACACTAACCTCATAAAGCAAACAAAATAAGTTTCTGTTAAATAACTGGTTTATGTCAAAATGGGATTTGATTTTTTTATAGATAGGCATGGGAGATAGAAGTATAACTTAAGATGCTCGTATTGTACAAGAGTTTGAAAAAAATGTTTCCTTACTGAGTAACATAGACTCTAATATAGGTTTCTTGATCTTTTTTATGGACCTTAAAGTGCTTGAAGTTGTTATTGTTATAAACTAAGTTAGCTTGACCTGTGGTGGTGCAGTGGATAAAGCCTCGACCTGGAATGTTGAGGTTGCCGGTTTGAAACCATGGGCTTGCCTGGTCAAGGCACATATGGGAGTTGATGCTTCCAGGTCCTCCCCCTGTTTTCTTCCTCTCTCTCTCTCTCTGAATAAATAAAATCTAAATAAAATAAAACATTGAAATTTGCCCCTTATTGTGAAACCTGTAATCGTTTTTTGCTTTACAAATAGTCTTTTCTAGGTCAGACTTAAGCACACATGGATTTTATTTTTAACTGAAGTAAGAGAATTTCTGTCCATTGTGATGCTTGTTAAATAAGAAATGTTTTGCTCAAACATGTAAGAAGGTGAAAAGTTCCACAAAATATTCTTTCTTCATTGCAGATAATTTTTCCTTCACAGAAATTAAGGACTTGTCTAACGGCAGATCAGTAAAATCTAATCAGATTATATTAACAAAGCTCTTTCCCCTATTTTTTAGGCTAAAAATCAGGAAAAAGGTTGGTATTGAGTTGAATAATCTTCCCTCAAAATTCATTTTCACAAGGAAACTTAGAATGTGTCCTTATTTGGAAGTATGATCTTTGCAGATGTAATTAGTTATTATATAATTAGTTATCTAAGCAGGAAGCCTTGGATAGGGAGTATGGCTGATGTCAGCCCACTTACTATTTACCCACTGTGCAGTACAGTATTTACTGGTTATGATTGGCCTTCCTTAGCCTAGGAAAAACTGAGAATGGACTCATCTGAATGATCTTGGCCCTACTGAATGCTATTTTATATGGACAGGCCTGAGAGACCTCTGAAGAAATTGCCAACAAGACTGCACTTCATCACTGCATTACTTTTAGTGCTTGTATTGCATAGTGTAAGAAGTTCAGAAAACAGTTTCGAATTTTTTTACAGTTATGATTTGCAGAATATCTACTGAAAATTATATGGAATGCTGGGGTTGCCTGGACACCCAGTTTAAAACCTCTGGGGGTAGTTTTAAAGTTATGATTTTTATTGTTTTACCTAATTACACATCCTAAAAACAAGTAGACTGTAGTTTGTTTGTTTGTTTGTTTGTTTTTACACGGGGCAGAGAGAGAGTCAGAGGGATAGACAGGGACAGACAGACAGAAACAGAGAGAGGTGAGAAGCATCAATCATTAGTTTTTCATTGCCATTACGACACCTTAGTTGTTCATTGATTGCTTTCTCACATGTGCCTTGTCCGTGGGCCTTTAGCAGACCGAGCAACCCCTTACTCGAGCCAGCGACCTTGGGTCCAAGCTGACGAGCTTTTGCTCAAGCCAGATGGGCACGCGCTCAAGCGGGCGAGCTCGGGGTCTCGAACCTGGGTCTTCCTCATTCCAATCCGATGCTCTATCCACTGCGCTATCGCCTGGTCAGGCTAGACTGTAGTTTTTTTAAAGAGAAATTATAGTGAAGTGGGATAGGGGTAGAGAAGGCAGGGAAATCTTTGTGCCTTCTGCTCAGTTTTCCTATGAACCTAAACTGCTAAAAAAAAAAAATAGAATACATGTGGTGGAGCAGTGGATAAAGTGTCAACCTGGAACTCTGAAGTTGCCGGTTTGAATCCCTGGGTTTGTCTAGTCAAGGCACATACAAGTAGCAACTACAGAGTTGATGCTTCCTCCTCCTTCACCCTTATCTCTCTTTATCCTCTCCCTAAAATTAATAAAATCTTAAAAAAAATAGAATTGTCTAAACATATTATAGTTGATGAGTTTTGAAACTGTCTTTAAAGTTTTTACACAATTTTACTCCGAGTATCTGTAATTAGTATTGTTTCCTCTGGTTTTTACCTAGAGACTAGAAGTGCTGGCTATATAGTCCTATTTTATTGTATTCCAGAGATTGTTTTCCTTCTATACTAACTAACATACATTGGACTCTCCAGCTCTGGGATTGAACTGTATAAATATAGTATTTTTTTCCTTTGTTTTATATAGATAATGAATTAGTTCCTAATCAGTTTTGTAATGCCCTCAAACTATTTATTAGAACCTAAGGGAACTATAATAATCGGGATTAAGAAAACCTCCAGTAATATTCATTGATTGTAACATGTTTTATATTTGTCCTAGAGGTTGATGGGAAGGCCTCTGATTTATTTTATTTTTTCTGCTTAATTTTTAACTGATTGTGTTAACATGGTTTCAGGTGTCCCACTCAATATAACACCCTCAACCTCACCCCCAGTCCCCGCATTGTGCCTCCCATGCCGCATGCAAAGTCTCTTTCACAATTGGTCATTCTTTTAATTTTTTTTAAGTGAGAGGAGGGGAGATAGTGAGACAGACTCCCATATGCTCCCCGACCGCGATGCACCCAACAGCCCCTGTCGGGGCCAATGCTCATATCAACTGAGCTATTTTTAGAGCTTGAGGCTGACACACTCGGACCAACTGAGCTATCCTTAGCACCCAAGGCTAAAAATTGAACCAGTTTAGCCACTGGCTTTGGGAGAGAAAGGCAGAAAAGGGGGAGAGGGAAGGAAAGAGAAACAGATGGTTGCTTCTCTTGTGTGCCTTTAATAGGAATTGCACCTGGGACATCCATACACCAGGCTGACACTATCCGTTGAGACAACTGGCCAGGGCATAATTGGTCATTCTTTAGTCTTTTTACAGAGACTGAATTTGTGGCAGAAACACTTAATATTAATCTCCTTCTACACCTATTATAAGTACATAGAAGTTGAGAATCTGATGTTATCTTCTCTGAACATTTTTGTTTAGTATTATATTTAAAGCTGTTGATTGTTTTCTTTTGTTTGTTTTTTTTAATTTTCAGGGACAGAGAGTCAGAGAGATAGATAGATAGGGACAGACAGACAGGAACGGAGAGAGGTGAGAAGCATCAATCATCAGTTTTTTTATTGCCGTTATGACACCTTAGTTGTTCATTGATTGCTTTCTCACATGTGCCTTGACCACGGGCCTTCAGCAGACCGAGTAACCCCTTGCTGGAGCCAGCAACCTTAGGTCCAAGCTGGCGAGCTTTTGCTCAAGCCAGATGAGCCTGTGCTCAAGCTGGCGAGCTCGGGGTCTTGAACCTAGGTCTTGCGCATCCCAGTCCGACGCTCTATCCACTGTGCCACTGCCTGGTCAGGTGTTCTTGATTGTTTTTTATAAGACTTTTAAATTCTACTTTAACTTATTCTGAGAAATTTTATGGTTAGTATATTCACTGTCTTTTTCTTTTTTACTCCAATATTGACTCAGTAGAAACTTAGGGAATATCCATCTTCCGTGTTAGCTGCCTGCTTTTTTGGTGGTAGTTGAACTAGAGGCTTTATTACTATAGTTCTCTTAATTTAGTTTATAAACATTTTGCATAATTTTATTTCAGTTATAAAAAGCTCTCAAGAACTTTTGAGATAGTTATCTAGAAATTGTCCATGCTGACTTTATGCTTATTGAGTTTTGCAAAAAGTGACTAAAAATGTTGAATATTTAAAAACTTTGTTTCAAGCAATTTAACTTTGAGTTAGTAAAGTAGAAAGAGCTTACTTTACCCAATTCTGCTAACTTTAAATACTTTATCAGGTTTGCTTATAATTCCCCCACATATACATACATACTACTTTTGTTCTATTGAGAGTAAGTTGCATATATATTATCTCTACTCCATACTAATTCTGTGTATTTCTAAGAACAGTGATATTCTCTTTTATAACAGCAATGTATTTGTCAAGTTGATAATTTCACATTGATACTTATATTCCAATATAATCAGTTTTTCTTTCTTTTTATTTTTTCAGATAGACAGGAAGGGAGAGAGATGAGAAGCATCAACTTGTAGTTTTAGCACTTTGTTGTCCACTGATTGTTTTCTCATACGTTCCTTCATTGGGCTTTAGCCAGTGACCATGGGATCATGTTGATGATCCTAAGCTCAGGCTGGTGACCCTGCACTCAAGCTGGTGAGCTTGCACTGACGCTGGATGAGCCCATGCTCAATCTAGCGACCTCTGAGTTTCAACATGGTACCTCAGCGTCCCAGGTCAACACTGTCTACTGCACCACCACTGGTTAGGCTAATCAGTTGTTTTAATGTTTTTTAGAGCAATTTTTTCCCCCAGTCCAGGATTATATATTGTATTTATTTGCTATTTAAACATTTATCTTTGATGGACTATTGGTCTTAAAATCTTAAGTGTTGAATTTTTGTTCTCTTAACAGCTAAACCAGGTGGACAGGTGAAATGTCAGTATATTTCTGCCGTGGACAAAGTTATATTTGTGGATGACTATGCAGTAGGGTGTAGGAAGGACCTTAATGGAATATTGTTGTTAGACACTGCTCTGCAAACTCCAGTTTCAAAGCAGGATGATGTGGTTCAGCTTGAATTACCTGTTACAGAGGTAAGTTGAAATAAGTATCAATCTACTTTTTTTCTACTTATTGTAATGTTAGATCTATTAGCTGTTAAATGAAATTAGGTTATTCTTTTAAATAGCCCTATAAAAACAAAGAATTAACTTATTGATCACAAGTTTATTTAAATGCTTGTCTTTTTTGTGAGTAATTACCTGATGCTTGTTGAAGTAGTATTTAAGAATGAACTGTTCTGGTTAAACCACTGTAATAGAGACCCCAAAATATAATGGCTTAAACAGTATAGTTTCTTTCCAGTAACAATGCAGGGCTAAGTGTAAGGTAGCATTGCTTACTTCAATACTGAGCTTCTGTTTTGTGAGTCCAAGGCAGCTGCTGCAAGTGCCATTTCCTAGTCGGGGGGGGGAAAGGGAGGGAGGGCAGAGGCCAGGGGAAGAGCACACAGTGTGGCATGACCCTCCCACCTTCCCTCTTTCCTTCCTTCCTCCTCCGTTTTTGCTTCTCTTTTTCTTCTTCATTTCTTGTTCTCTTTCACAAATTCTCTTACAAATGCCCCTTTTCATATTTACCCTGTTGGACAGAATTTAGTCACATGACTACATCAGACTGAGAAGATTGGGAAAGATGTGGTTTGTTTATTTATTTTAATTTATTAGAGAGAGAGGAAAGAAGGAGGGAGGGAGTGGTGGACGGAAGAAGGGAGAGAGATAAGAAGCGTCACCTTATAGTTGAAGCACTTTAGTTGTTCATTGATTGCTTTTCATATGTGCCTTGATGGGATGATAGAGGGGAATCCAGCCAAGCCAGTGACCCCTTGTTGAAGCCAGCAACCTTGGGCTTCAAACCAGCAACGTTTGGACTCAAGCCAACGACCTTGGGCTCCTATTGATAATCTCATGATCAAGCAGGTGACCCCACGCTCAAACTAGTAAGTCTGTGCTTGAGCAGGATGAGCCTACACTCAAGCTGGTGACCTAAGGGTTTCAAACCTGGGACCTCAGCATCCCATGTTGACACACTGTCCACTGTGTCACCATGGATCAGGCTGTGGTTTATTTACTTTTTTCAAGTATTAAAAAAGGGAGGAGCCTTGTCTGAATAGCTCTGTTGTTTAGAGCTTCATCCTGAAGCACCAGGTTATTGGTTTGATCCCTAGTCAGGGCACATATAGGAATAGATTGATGTTCTTGCCTCTGTTTCTCTCTCTTTTTTCCTCTTTCTCTAAATCAATCAACAACAACAACAAAACCAAAAAAACACCAAACAAAATGGGGAGGAATACGTATTAAAGGAAAACCGGTAATCTTTACTATGTGTCATATCATTTAACAATACCAGTTTAAAATTCAGCTTTATGCATTTTTCTGTATGTTTATATATTCATTACTTAATTTGTAAGTGTATTCAACTTAAATTGTTTTGTGTGTATTGATGTTCATATCATGTAATTTGAAAATATGCTTCAAAAATTCTTAAATACACTATAAAAGATTAAATGCTGTGCTCCTGAAAAAGTGAGCTATTTCTTTCTTCATACCAAGTTGTTGGTTATTGTTTTGCATTTGGAGATTGGTATGGTTAATTGATAAAATAAGTACAAAATACTTTCTATTTTTATAGCATGAAAAGTATGAATGTGCATTTGAGGTATTTTATTCTCTCTAGAAGGCATTTTAAAAAAGATATCAACATATATCCATATATGCTGCACACTTAGTGTCATATCACAGTTTTCTATTTATATGTTAATATTAAAATAATGTGGCTGGAAGTTAGAGTTCTGAAAACAGTAGCCATCTTTTTGTCATTTGACTCTGTATCTGGAGGCACATCTAAAATCTTTGAACAGAGAATTACTTCTACTTGTTTTGAATATTTTTTCCTCTTCTAAATTAAGAAATTTAGGTCAGGTGATATTTTAATAAAGGTGATACATTAATTAAGGACTTAAATTTACACAGAAAAATGCTATTATACTGTTCAACTTTTAAAAAAGCTACAGAATCACAATAAAATATTTGAAAATTTATATGAAATAGCTCCCCGCAAGTCAGTATTTTTTCTATTACACTGACTGAAATGCTAGGTATTTAGTTGATTTCTACCACCTCTCTAACCTTACTGGCTTTTAACATTTGTTGCTGGATATCTCTTATTTTACATAAATAATTACAACTCTGTTGCTTACTTAATAATGTTTGTAGACTATCCAACATCCCAGGTATCATTTACTACACCACATTAATTGTCACTCTTGCCTAAAGTATGGGTTCCTATGTTTGGTTAGATCAGCTGTGTATTCTTTTCATATATCAACCGTATATTTCTGCTAAGGTAGTTTATATTAAATGGGTAACAATGCAAAGAGCTTTTTAAAATATTACCAGCTGACCTAGTAAATGTCTTCCCTTACAGTTCTATATAGTTTCAGTAAAGTTCATTGAAGGACCATACATTTGTGCCTTTAAAATTTTACCTTTGTTATTTTTGTGCATAGTTTCAGCTTGTCAAACTTTTTAAAATCTTACTTTGGTGTATAATACCTTCTGTGTATTGAAACTTTATTGTGTTGTAATACACTGAATTCACTGCTTTATGTCATTTAATTTGGTAGTAGCCCTTCAAATCATTATTTGATTAATTAAGTTTGTTAAAAAAGTAAAAGTAGGCAACCTGTCAGAATTATTACAAATATTTGAATGAGGATATGAACTTAACATTTTCTGTTGTTCAATTTTCTGTGATCATCTGTTTCATTTAGGCACAACAGCTCTTGTCGGCATGTTTAGAAAAGGTAGATATTTCTAGTACAGAGGGTTATGATTTGTTCATCACACAGCTTAAAGATGGTTTAAAAAATACATCTCATGAGACTGCAGCCAACCACAAAGTTGCTAAGGTAAGAAAAATTTAAAAAATTACCTTGTTTTCTGTAATAGGAAAAAAACCTTCCGTACTTTTACTTTTTTTATACTTTCCCTTTTTGTCCTCCCTCTGCTCCCACTATTTTGGAAATATTTCAGTTCTCGATTTTTCACTGTTTTTAAACATGGGCTTATAGGTCATCTCAAAGTTGAAACTTTTTACTGCAGTTTGTCTTCAGTTTGGCGAACTATTTTGCTTGCGTTGTTCCTAAAGCTGCTGTGCTGGTGACCCGTGTTGGTGGAGATGCTGATGTAAAAGCCCTGCCTTTCTCAGGTTATGTACTTCCATGAGAGATGAAATGTATCTTAGTAAATGGGACATTTTGGGGCTTTTTTGAAATTAAAAAAATTTCTTTGCATGAATAGGATTTCTGTGGTAGATAGTGCTCTGAATTAAATTCTTGGATATATATCATTAATTTCTTCTGCATTTTTAAAATCTTTTTTTTTTTTTTACTGAGAGAGGGATAGATAGAGACAGACAGGAACGGAAAGAGATGAGAAGCATCAATCATCAGTTTTTCTTTGCGACACCTTAGTTGTTCTTCGATTGCTTTCTCACATGTGCCTTGACCGCGGGCCTTCAGCAGTCTGAGTAACCCCTTGCTGGAGCCAGCGACCTTAGTTCCAAGCTGGTGAGCTTTTTGCTCAAGCCAGATGAGCCTGCACTCAAGCTGGTGACCTCGGGGTCTTGAACCTGGGTCCTCCTCGATCCAGTCTGACACTCTATCCACTGCGCCACCGCCCAGTCAGGCTCTTTTAATATCTTGTCTAAGTTAAAATTTTAGTACATATAAAGTTTCTATATTGAAGGATATGACATAGACGATAAATTCCATTTATCTAAAAATAATTGGTGCATTTATAAATTCTTTCCCTCAAGTACAGTTGCAGTTATGCTAAAATACTGTGATATAGTGTCTTAGTCTCTATGGGCTACAAAAACAGAATACCACTGACTGGGTAGCTTATAAACAACAGAAAATTATAGCTCACAGTTGTGGAGGCAGGGACATCCAAGATGAAGAAGTCAGTGCAGTTGCCTTCTGGTGAAGTCCTTCCGGGTTCATAGCTGGTGCCTCTCTCTCACTGTTTACTCACAGGGTGAAAAGGGCAAAGGATTTCTCTGGAGCATTTTTTTGTAAAGACACTAATCCCATTTATGAAGTTATTTACCCTCATGATTTAAGTGTCTCCAAAAGACCCTACCTATTAATACCATCATCTTTGGGGGTTAAGATCTCAACAGATGAATTTGGAGGATCAGGGGCAACACAGATATTTTGACTATAGCATATAGCTTGTTCTTGTTTTTTTTTTTTCTTTTTAAGTAGGATGTATTTTTAACATCTTTACATATAAATTCTCATAGATTGTCTGCGTTTTCTCTGATGTTTGTACTGAATTTTATTCTGTAAATTTATGATGATTTTATTTACCTATATCCCATTGATAGAACATTTTATTTAGTCACACAAACCATACTCTGCATTTGAACAGATAATTTACTATAAGGAATTGATTTAACATGTTTGAGAATTGGAAAAGTGAAAAAGAAACGGTGGGGTGACACTGGTAGTAGCTACAGGAAGCAGCGCATGGCCAGGTCTGGAGGAACATGAGGTTAGGTTCGTCAGTCCCTACAAACTTAGGGAAAGGGCCTTGTGGCTCTGGGACCCAGATTTCTGAACAGAAGCTGCTGCCCAGCTGGTACCTGTGGAGCTTGGAGCATGTGGAACTGAGACTCATAACTGGAAAGAGCTGCTACTTGTCTGATGTTAGTACCTCTGAGGGAGCTCTAGGAAACGGGTTCTGGGAATGCTAAGGAAACAACACAGGAAACTGCTTCAAGAATCAACTGCTGCCACCAGGTGTTTTGTTGAAACAACACTGACAACAATGACAAGTGATAGCAAGGAGCAAGTTTTTCTTCCCTTAGTATGTTTTGCAGTTTCCACCCTGTGTTCTTTTTGCCAGAGCCCAACAGCCAGGAAACTGGTTGGCAAAGAGGGAATATAGTGTGTAGAGTCCCAGCCCCAACGTGACAGAGAAGAGAAGTAAAGGGTAGGTTTGGAGCTTGGAGACAGTAGTTAATTACAGGCATAGCCCACCCCTTGCTTATTGAGCATCCGCATACACACTCTCTATGGGTATTTGAACTTTCGTACAACAAAAATATTATGCTTTTATTTAACAAGAGGCACTGTTCCTTTTTACAAATGAATCTTTCTCCCTATCCCCAGAAAGGAGAGAAATGAACTTCCAAAAGATATATTATCCTTCCCTAGGTAATATTAACTATTCCTAAAATTTAGTCTCAACTGTTTAAGGTAACAGAATTCTGCTACCTAAAAACTAAATTAACTATAAATAAAATTTCTTAATAAAATAATGTCTTTATATTGTGTATATCTTTGTGCCTCTATCTAAATCTCCATTCATCCATTTATTCATCTATCATTTATATAATAAGGGGAGAAAATATGCATAGCTGCTATATTCCTCAATTTTACAATGTGAAGAGGATATAGTTGACATTTCTAACTTTCTTCTTTTACTGCCTATTCTATATTCCCCTTTTCTTGAGCCAGCCCCTCAACTGGTCAGGTGTCTTTACATGATTGAGTGACCTAAGTCCACATTCTTGAGGTTCTAAATCATCAGTGGTGCTGTGTTTAAGTTGTTGTAATCCATTTGCCTTTGCTATTGGAAATAGAAGGACTTAGAGGCATCCTAGAGAAATCTCCTGGATCCTATTTAAGTTCTCCAGGCCCTTATTAGTTAGCACCAACTTAATTTCCCTTGTTTGTTTATTTTTATTTTTATTTTTTTGACAGAGTCAGAGAGAGGGACAGATAGGTACAGATAGACAGGAAGGTAGAGAGATGAGAAGCATCAGTTCTTCGTTGCGGCTCCTTAGTTGTTCATTGATTGATTTCTCATATGTGCCTCAACTGGGGGCTACAGCAGACCGGAGTGGTTCCTTGCTCAATCCAGTGACCTTGGTCTCAAGCTGGTGAGCCTTGCTTAAACCAGATGAGCCCATGCTAAGCTGGCGACCTTAGGGTCTTGAACCTGGGTCCTCCACATCTCAGTCCGACGCTCTATCCACTGTGCCACTACCTGGTCAGGCTTTTTCTTTTTAAAAGGTTTGTTATTTATTTTTTAAGACTATCCATTTTAGAGGGAGGTGACAGAGAGTAAAGGGGGGCAGAAAGCATTAATTTCCATATGTGCCTTGACTAGGCAAGCCTGGGGTTTTGAACCGGTGACCTCAACATTCCAGGTTGACGCTTTACCCACTGCGCCACCACAGTTCAGGCCTTGTCTGTTTTAATCATACTAGCTATTAAAATAACCTTTTTTGCCTGATGCTGGGTAGCAGTGTCAACACGTAACTCAGTGGAACAGTTGTTGCACCTTGGTGGAGTTTTCTTTCCTTGGCTTATAAGGCCTCTAGAGCATAAAGCTCAAAACAAAGTTTGGAGATGGGTTATTAAGTGTAATGCTGAGCCTGCTTGGGAGGTATTATATATTTTTGGTCGATTCAGAAGATAATCCTATAAGGTATAACGTTAACCCTTCAGACATCTCTCCCAGTTAGTACTGAAAAATGAGTCTTTAGTTGGGCATTACACTTTTTTTGTTGTTGTCAGGCTAGCTTCTTCTGTATGATGCCACTGTTAGACCTGTCAGTTTTATGGGAAAGAGCCCATTGCTGCATTTTTTCCCCTTTGAAATGCTCTTGATCAGAAGCAAAGAGTTGTGTGGAAGACCAGGATGGCATACAAGCCATTCTGTTAGTCCACAGGCAGTGATGTAATCCGGCAGAAGCATTGTGGGCAGGACAGGTAAATATCCGGAGTATATATTTATTATAATGAAGACAAATTACTGCCCAGTTCTTGATGGAAGGAACCCAATATAATTAACTAGCAATCAGGTAGCTGGCTGTTCCCCAGGAAAATGGTTTTATATTGGGGGTTCAGCTTTGGTATGTGCAGATTAGGGCTGTAGCCTGGTTAATCTTGGTGAGGGGATGTTCATGTTGTTAGGCCTGTACCTACCTTTCCCATCACTTTAGTGATGGCATTTTGCATATGAATCCATTAAGCAGGCACTGAATGGAGAGAGGGTGAGTGACAGTGTGTATAATTTGTCCATTTTTTTGTATTGGTTGTCTCTTGATGAAGATTTATGTATTTCACAAATACTTTCACACTCTGTGTTTATACTGTTAGGTCTAGCCATAGACCTTTACCCTGGGCATCCTTGTTAACATTATCTTCCAATCCTGATCTTCCCAAATGCCTTACCATCCAACCAAAACATTAGTAACTGGGCCCTTGCCGGTTGGCTCAGAGCGTCGGCCCTGCATATAGAAGTCCCAGGTTCGATTCCCAGCCAGGGCACACAGGAGAAGTGCCCATCTGCTTTCCACCTCTCCCCCTGTCGCTTCTCTCTCTATTTCTCTCTTCCCTTCCCACAGCCAAGGCTCCATTGGAGCTAAGTTGGTCCAGGCACTGAGGATGACTCCATGGCCTCGGTCTCAGGCGCTAGAATGGCTCCGGTTGCAACAGAGCAATGCCCCAGATTGGCGGAGCATTGCCCCCTAGTGGGCATGTCGGGTTGGTCCCGGTCGGTCGGGGTCATGCGGCAGTCTGACTGCCTCCCTGCTTCTAACTTCAGAAAAATACAAAAACAAACAAACAAAAAACATTAGCTACTATCTGTTAATCAATGAGGATCTTTATTTTATTTTTTGAGGATTTTTATTTTTGACTAATTCTCAATCTAGAGAAAGTGAACACCCACTTGTACTGATTGAAGTTCTGCCTGCTGAGAAGACTTACCTTCATCACTCTCCCTATTGGGGCTGTGCTGCTGCTGCTGCCGTTCACTTTGGTACCACCACTTTTTGGGGGTGGTACCAGCGTAATGTAAAGAACCGTCTGTAAATCAGAGCCAAGAGTTTTCTTCCTCAGTTACCTCATCATAAGGAGTTTAGTGTAGAATGAGATGGTGGCACTATAATAGATAAGAGTAGGTATTGTAGAAATCTGAGTTGCTTGCTTATTCAGCTTGTCCTAAACTTGCCTTTATCTTTCCCTTGTGCCTAATACTATTGTTAATGTGTCAGAGAATAGCTACTTCATGGTGGATAGCACTGATTGCATAGACATTTGTCTGATGGATAGGTCTTAATTTTTATTAGGGACTGCTAAGAAGCCAGGAGCTGTTTCTTGAGAGGAGAGCAAGTATTTACAGGAGAGACTTTAGTTTACTATTCTGCCTTGTGATCGTTCTAGTTCAGATCGCCGGGGACTCCTTATAGCATCTTTACTTGCCACAGACCCCCCTGTATTGTTACTGAATGTATTCAAAAGCTGTAAGTGGTAGAGCTCTTGCGGTTCATGCTGGGTCTGGTGCAGAGCTTCTTGTTCTGTACCTTATGTATTATTTGATAATTTAGTTAGAGCAGCACATTCAAATATGATGAATATTGGATTCAAAATTCAGTTAGCCCCATTAAGCATTGTGCTCCATTTTTAGTATTAGCTTTTATAAGTTGTGTCCACTTTCTTGTACCTTGGAGGAAATATCTTGACAAGCTCAGGCCATTGGACCTGCAAAAATTTCAGACGTTGCAGGACCCTGGGTTTCCTGGGGATTATTGATTCTCTCTAGCTTGCATGTGTATTACTAAGACATTTAAATTCCTTTCCACCTCCTCTTCACCTGGACCAGTTAGTGTTATGTTATCAATGTAGTAGACTAATGTGGTGATCTGTAGGATGTTAGGTTGATCAGAATTTCTACAGACTAGATCATTGTTTTTCAACCAGTGCTGGACTGCCAGAAATTTCATGCCGGTTCGCAAAAGAGTTAAGCACCCTGATAGTATGTGAAGATTATAGACCTAGTGATTTTAGTTGAATCTGCTATGCTCAGGGTGATTGCCACTTATCAGCCTGCATCATCCATGAAAATACTATTGAGGTTGTCTTAGATATTTTTGTAACTTGTGGGCTTGTTCAAACAATCTTTTGCCCCATGCAGAGCATTCACAAATCATGCACAACAGACAAAAAGCATTCAGACAGATTTATGTAGTATTCCATGCATGGTACATGTGGACTGGAGAAATCAAGCAATAGCTTGTACCATGCTGCATTATTAGTCTCAGTAAGGTAAAATTTTGTTACGTGTTTGCCTTTTCGTACGGCTAGGTCATAAGTCCCCAAATGTAAAATAGTTGGTTAGAGCATCATCCTGAAGCACAAAGGTTGCTGGTTCGATTCCCTGTCAGGGCACATACAGGAATGGGCTATGTTCCTATCTCTCTCCCTTTCTATATATATTTAAAAAAATCAATTAAAATAAGGGTTGAAAAATCACTGGACTAGATTATGGTAAAGAGCATGAAATTAGGCCCAGGGTAAGACTGTGAAGATTTATAGTTATGGCCCAATAAAAGCAGCTACTAAAAAAAAAAAAAAAAAAAAAGCAGCTACTTCTGGTTGGTCCTTAAAAATAATAGAGGGAAAGAAGTATTTGACAGAAATGTACGTAATTGTGTACCAGACATCAAGGGATTTGTTGATCTGCTTCTGTAAAGATAACCCATCATCTTGAACAGCAGCTGTAGTTCGAGTTACTATCACCTGATTTTAGAATCCGTATTTGTTTTTCAAGATCCATTTACTTTAAGCATAAGCTAAACAGGCGAGTTGAATGGAGGTGAGATAGTTTGAATATCCTTATATCTTTCAGGTCTTTTATAATAGTCTTAGGGGATGAAAGTTCTAGGGGCTTCCACTTGGCCTTTCTTGCTTTAATAGTTCTCAGAGAGGGTCAGAGACAAAACGTAACAGTGCAGGAAGTTTTTTCATTTTTGTTCTATATCTCCTAATTATGCATTTGAGAACTGGAAAAATAACTACAGGATAGTCTGGGGACACACAGAGCTCACTAAGATAGCTTTGGGCTAAAACTATTAAATCACTTAACCATATAAGTCCCTACCTTAACTAGTGGACCCTGGTGATGTTTTAGGTCAGTTCGTTGCTACTGTCCCGCAGTGTCTGAAAGATCACAGTATTTTCAGTCCTCTCTTGCACAGTGACTGTAGTAAATGCCCACAGGTACCTTTGGGGAAGGCTTAGAATACGATTTACAATGTACAGTGGAGGCATTGTTATAGGGTTCTTTCTCAGGGGGATTCAGCTTCCCTTTCAACCAAGAGGCTCTGGATAGGTGAACAGGGTAGGTCTTGAAACAAAGAGGCTTTCATTCTCTCTTTGTTCTTCTTTGTTGTTTAGCAGTTTAAGTCATATTTCTAGACACAAGTTTTTCCAGTCATATAGTTAAGTAATAGTTTAAGTAGCTGCTTAGATTGTATTAGACAGAGTAGAAACCATTCATAGGTGAGCAGGGAAAGGATATAAAGATGAAATTACTTTATAGACTTCTGGGAGAATAATACTTATCATTTTTGTAGTCTAACTTTTAAAGTAATTATTTATTGAATGCCTACTCTGTTAAACATTGCGCCAATCCTTATTTGAATTCTCAGAAGAATATTTTATGAATAGGTATTTGTTTTTTTCCATTTCACATGAGCAGAGAACTGAAATTAATTTAACCTGGGTACCATAGCTGATGATGAAGATGAACTTGGAATCTAAGTTTCTGTGACTACAAGATACATGCTTTTTTAGTTTTGCTGTATTGTGACAATAATAGTAAATACCGTATATTAGAATCTGCTAAGCCAAAATATTTCTCATCTACCTCAGTAGTGATAAATTGTACATACTACTATATTCTTATGAGTGGCGATATTTGGGTGCCCAGTTTGTGTTTAACATTGAATATGTGCTGGAGAAATATGAAATATTATAGGTGATTTCAGTTATCCTTAATTATGGTTGGGATATGTGAGGATGTATGCTACCATCTTGTTCTAAATTGTCTTTTTTTTCAGGTAGATTAGTTGAGATTTTATTTTTTACAGAATTGCAAGTTTCTGCTTTAATTGACGAATTAATGGAGTAAACTGACTTGAGACTGATAAATAGTTCCTTATTTTATAATGTATATGCTATGTTTTTGGTTAAAACTTGCATACATTTTCCTTTGCTTATACACCCCATTTTCTTTCAGTGGGCCACAGTTACATTTCATCTTCCTCATCATATGTTCAAGTCCATTGCCAGTGCCATTGTGAATGAACTCAAGAAATTAAATCAAAATATTGCTGCCTTACCTGTGGCGTCCTCAGTGATGGATAGATTGTCTTACCTCTTACCTAGTGCACGCCCAGAACTTGGAGTGGGGCCAGGCCGTTCTGTGGACAGGTATAACCTTACTTATAAAGTGATTTAATTCTAAGATTGAATGCATTAGTTTTTGAATTAACCAAAAGTAACTGTAAATTTGATGATTAAAAAATAAATTTCAGAATGTTTTTGAAAAATTTCAACGGTCATTTCCATCAAAATACTGAAGCGAAGTAAACTGCCACTCGAAACATTTGTTTTAGTCCCTGGAAGGTATTTAAAACTATGTTTTGAAATTTTTGACTTTTTATTTGCTTAATAAATATTTGAATCAACTTAAAATATTATAATTATTCAGTATATAAGAATTTCTTTTGTCATTGATGTTCTGTGACTTTTGAGATACATTTTGGATAAATTAAAAAATGGTGCCAGAATTGAAGTGTAAGAGCCATGTATTATTTTTACTTAAAATAATGAAAAAAGAGTTAAAAATTTAATCAGTACAATTTTGAATTAAGAATTTTATGCTGCCTGCTTTGGATTTAAAGAGTGTTACAAAAATCATATCTCAACCATCATTTTTTTAAAATAGAGATTTATTGAGGTTCTGTTTTGTGTAAAACTAATTAAAAAGCCAGTAATGCATTCCTTTAAAAACTTAAAGATGTGTTATTTGAAATAACACATCAAATTCTTATTAAAAGCAGTGAAGTTTAAAACTGTTATACTGAAATATTAAATTTAACAATTTTGATTAAGTTTAATTTGCCTTCACATGGAGCATTTTATGTTTCACATTTTCATTGATATAAATTGTAACTTCCTATGCTTTTTTCTGAAGCACATTTATAATAGTACATGCTGATGTTAGCAAAGGCATTACTGAATGAATTAACTTTTAACTTCTATAAATTATGGCTCTTATATTAATTTGCAATATTTATTAGTTTATTTCATGTTAAACAGACTTTACCTAATCAATTGTCTTTTTAAAGTGATTTTATTATATAAATAACTTTTATTGGTTGTATTAAAATTTGCAAAGATTTATTTTGTATTCCATAGTAACATTGCTATCTCTATATTTTGGGCAAAATATAGAAACTCATTTTTAATATGAATAACTTTCAGGTGACATGTGCTGTGATTATCCTTAAAATATTTGGAATATGTCTGGAGAGGGGGAAATCTGTACTTAGAACAAATGTTACTTGGCTGAGAGCTATGTCTGTCTTGAAATTATAAAACAGCCCCTCAGATCTATTTTCATTGCAAACAGTAGCAGGGTTTCTAAAGAAATCAGTGCAAGCTGTGGTAAATATTTTAGGAAATGAATTGATGGGATAGGATATTCAGTATTTTTGGAGGTGTTAAAATGTCTCAAAATATTATTTTTGATGTAGACTGTGTGTTTGTTTCAGTAAAAATGAATCTAGGCCTGACCTGTGGTGGGCACAGTGGATAAAGTGTCGACCTGGAATGCTGAGGTCGCCGGTTCAAAACCCTGGGCTTGCCTGGTCAAGGCACATATGGGAATTGATTTCTTCCTGGTCCTTCCTCCTATCCCCCTTCTCTAAAATGAATAAAATAAAATCTTTTAAAGAAATGGATCTAGGATCCTTATGAGGACCTTGATGAACCTAGGTCAGCTGGAGGTTTGAATTTGGTTCAATTTGATGGTATTGTTGTTCTGTTTGGGGACAGTTTTCTAAGACTGATACAGGTCTTAAAGACATCTATAGCCTGTAAAGGATAAGGCTTTTTTAAACCAAAGACATTGTGTTTTTCAGAACAGAACACAACCATGAGTTTAACCTAAGATCACTAACAATATTACAGGAAATTATGTACTAATTTAAGGTAGAATTTAAAGAAAAATATTTTTTGATCTCGTGATGACCTTTACCATTTTCTCTCTCTTTTTTTTCTTTCCTGTTACCAATTACACATTTGTATTAGGAAGAGTGAGCTTTGCCTACCATCTTTTTCTTAAAGCCTTTTAGACTTTTTCTAATTTTCATATGATTCTTTAAAAAAAATGCTATAACACTCTCTATTACAGGTTCATGATCAGTAAGCTCATATATTTTAATATGATAACTTATAAAGATTTTCTGTTTTGATAATTCCGTGGAGGGTACAACTTTCCAGGAAACTGATTTCTCTAGAGAAAACAAAAACTGCCTATTACTTAAAACATGTTAAGTTAGAAAATACTTTCTCAATGTGGTTAAGATAAAACTACTGTTTCTTTGATTATGGTTTTATCTTATCCACTTATTAAGCCAACTTATTATCCACTTGGCACTTGATGATAGCATGCTACTGTATTCTGCTCCATTTCCAGATGTGGTATTCTCCGCTTGGTAATTATGCAACATCAGTTATCTACCACTGGAATTGTTTATCATTTGTGGCCATCAATCAGATTTCTTTTCCCCTTCCCTGTTTAAGAGATATTCCTTAAAGTAACCATTTTTAGTTTAAAATACAAATTTAAATGTCATTATACTGTTCCTAGTTTCTGTTGATAAGCAAAAATTATTTTTTCAGTGTGAAATAGGAGTGTCATTATCACTTGATGCCTAATTTTGATTAATAAATTATGTTTACTTTTAGATCGTTAATGTATAGTGAAGCTAACAGACGGGAGACATTTACATCATGGCCTCATGTAGGCTATAGATGGGCACAGCCGGATCCCATGGCTCAAGCTGGATTTTATCATCAGGTAAAAATGATTATTAAAAAAAATCCTTTTAAAAAAAAAGGTTTTTCAAAAACTTATTTTATGTATCCTGGCTCTGTGCTTGTGTGTTGTATGCCTTTATGTGAGTTGTTTTTTTAAAAAATTCTTTCATCAACTGTCTGTTTTCTATGTCTTGTCTTGTGTATAAAAAGAAAAATAAATCGTTAAAAGTAACTGAGTTAATGCTGCACAACTATTTTCTTTCAGAAAATAGGCAGTATTCTTCAGGTATGCCTTTTTTTTTAAAGTATTTTCTTTGGATATGTATTTATTTTCGCTATTTAACTTCTGTATTTATAACATAGTAGTAGCTGCTTAGGGTAATTCAATAAAAGCAACGTATTACTCCTGAAATTCTTACTTTATTCGGGATATAAATTACCCGTATACTGTATAACTATAGTAGCAGCATTGTGGGTAGTAAAATGCAATCTGAATACATAGTGTGTTTATTAAAACATTGCGCAGAAAGAGGAATAGTCAAGGGAAATAGTCATAGTGTTATGTAGGGAAAGAGGCTAGTATATATTGTAGGGATTAATGTGACAAAAACAGGAGTATGGGACAGAAGGAAGTTATAAGAAAAAGGAGTTTAGATAGGCATACTTACTAATTAAAGAACTGAGTACAGTGGAGACTGACTTATTACCATTTTATCCCTGCCAAAGAATCTAAGATGGCTAATACTTACATGTAGGTTTTGTATAAAGCTTGCTTTTATTATTTTTTTCTTTTTTCTTTTATTCACTTTAGAGAGTAGACACAGAGTGAGAGAGAGAGAGAGAGAGAGAGAAAGAGAGAAAGGGGGGAGGAGCTGGAAGCATCAACTCCCATATGTGCCTTGACCAGACCAGTGCAGGGTTTTGAACTGGCGACATCAGTGTTCCCAGGTCGACGCTTTATCCACTGCGCCACCACAGGTCAGGCTAAAGCTTGCTTTTAGAATTCAACTAAACTTTGAAATACATTGAAGTCATGGACATGAAGAATCTAAAGAGTGATTATTCCTTAGTCTTGACGTTTCTCTGAGTATGTTAACTAAAATTAAATCAGAATATCATATATTTGAATATTTTATTCAGATTTTTTCAGATTTTCAGTTAGAGTCATTTGGAGACACGCTAATATTAGAATCACTGCAATTTTTTTCTTGAATTAAGGGTTAAATATGGACCTTTTTTCCCTAAGAGTTTATCTTCTTATTTGGTGTCATTTCCTAGAACAGTCTCTGTGAAGAGATGACTTAATATTTTTCCTGTTGAGTTATTATTTATTGTATTCCATCTTTGCAGAGAGATCAAATCTTAGGTTTTCTAGAATCTTCTGCCTGTATTGGGGCTGATTATTTTTAATCTTTTAAAATATATAATAAATGTATACCTGTAGACATAGTAAGTGCTAATTAAAGTAAGTGATAAAAAATAATACTGGCCTGACCAGACAGAGGCGCAGTGGATAGAGTGTCAGACTGGGATGAGGAGGACCCAGGTTCCAAACCCTGAGGTCGCAGGCTGGAGCGCGGGTTCATCTGGTTTGAGCAAGGCTCACCAGCTTAAACTAGGGTTCACTCAGTATGCTGAATCATATGGCACATATGAGAAAGCAATCAATGAACAACTAAGGTGCCGCAACGAAGAATTTATGCTCATCTCTCTCCCTTTCTTCTGTCTCTCTCTGATTCTCTCTGTCTGTCAAAAAAAATAATAATAATACAGTACCGGTTTTTAGAGCTATATTTTAGTTCAAGTTTTGTTACAATATTTTACATATATGTAGCTCATCCCATTAGGTTCACTAGTCTGTTTCCTTTTTACTTGTCCTTTTTTGTCTTTATATGGAATTTAGTTTGTGATAATAAACCTGTTAAAAAAAGAGTACTTTTTTTCTATACTATATTTCAAATACTTTAGTACTATGGTCAGAATATGCTAATCAGAGATTGCATATGTTTCTGTCTCCATATATGATTTAGTGGCCATTTTCTGATGAAACAGTTTTTCAAATACTGGGGATTCAGTGTACTGTTGAAACTTAATAGCGTTTTTTTCAATATAGAATTTTACCTAAATTTATTGTTTTAGGAGAGGTTTTTTTTTATTAAAAAGCTACTTAATATTGATTAACCATGTCTATCTTTTTTATATATTTGCAGCCTGCTTCATCTGGAGATGATAGAGCCATGTGTTTTACTTGTAGTGTATGTCTTGTTTGTTGGGAACCTACTGATGAACCTTGGTGAGTCTTGATTTTTCTTGGCATAACAGGCTAAGTTAAACCTATAAACGTGCTTCTAAATTTTAACTTTTCTGATGTAGATATAATAATATTTATGCCTTTCTGCCATTAACACTTTTGCCTTTGTCTCAAGAAGATGAGGTAACACTGTCTATGCCAGTGGTTCTTAACCTTTTTTGACGTACTGAACCCACCAGTTTCATATGCGCATTCACCGAACCCTTCTTTAGTGATAAATAAAATATGATTTTTTTTCCAAATTCAAGACATAGGTATATGTTTTATTACTGGTGCACAAAATGAGCCATGCATGAACATCACCTTGCTCAAAGAACAAAACCAACAAAGTGCATGAACTCACAACAAATTCCGGTATTACTTTAATCTGGCCTCTGTGGCAGAGGCTTCTCCGTCCATACCCCTGAGACCGATTCATCGAACCCCTAGGGTTCGATAGAACCCAGGTTAAGAACCACTGGTCTGTGCTCTGTCACATCACTTGGCATACAGTGTGTCTAAGGTCTTTTACTTCCTAAAAACTGTAGGAAGTGAAGAATTAAAATCAGACTCTGGAAACCAGGAGGCTATGATAAAATAGATGACAAGAGTATGATTCACTTCGATTGTTTAATACTGATCTGTTGAGGCAGGCTGCCATTGGAATGCATAGGTCAGGGTCATTGGGGAATTCATAGGTCAGGGTTCTATGATTCACATTTTTAATTTTGAAGTAATTTTAGATGATTTTTATCTTAGTGATGAGCACACAGGAGAAGTGACTATCTGTTTCTCTTCCCCTCCGTCTCCCCCATTTTTTCTTCTTCCTCTCCTGCAGCCAGTGGCTTGATTGATTTGAGCATGGCCCTGGGCTCTGAGGATAGCTCAGTTGGTCCAAGGAGGTCAGCCTAAGGTACTAAAAATAGCTTGGTACTAGAACATCGGCCCCAAATGGGTTGCCGGGTGGATCCTGGTCAGGGCACAGCCGGGAGTCTGTCTCTCTAACTTCCCTCATCTCGCTTAAAAATTAAGTAAAAAAGAGACCTGACCTGTGGTGGCACAGTGGATAAAGTGTCGACCTGGAATGCTGGGGTCGCCGGTTCAAAACCCTGCACTTGTGTGGTCAAGGCACATATGGGAGTTGATGCTTCCTGCTCCTCCCCCCTTTCTCTCTCTCTCTCTCTCCTCTCTAAAATGAATAAATAAATAAATTTAAAGTACTATGTAAAAAAAAATAAAATTAAGTAAAAAAGATATGAGAATAAACTTTTGTGTACTCAGAACTGTATACCTATATTTTTTACTAATTTAATCTTCAAAGTAGCCCTATGAGGTAGGTATATAAAAATCTTTGTTTTATTGGAGAGAAGTGAGTATATTCTCCAATTTAATTTTTACAGATTATCATATAGGAATCATTTTTTCATTTTAAAATAGAGTAAAATATGCTGATGGGGACATATGGCTAGTTAATGATGGAGCCAGGATTTGGTTTTAGAATACATCACTTATTTTGTACTAAAACTAGTTTGAGATCTCTAAGCTTCAATCAGCTGATATGAGTGGGCTGAACTTGGTAAAGTGTACCTAGGGTGTACAATATGGATTCCATGTTGCGCTGGGAAATACTGTATCAAAAATTGAAGTTGCATCTGACTATAGGCTTAGAGTTGAATATAAGGAGTTTCCAATTTAAGTTAGGGTTCTGTTTGGAACTCTTTTCTCCTCGAAACCATCATACATAATGTTTTTAACACATACCTGGAAAATTACACCATGATATTGTAGAATGTAAATTTATTCGTAAATACTTTTTATTGGAAAAGTTGATTCAGATTTTCAGCTTGGCCTATTCAAAATCCATTATTTCTTGACATGGTCAGCAAATCTAGGATTCTACCTTTTGCCCTAGGATTCAAAATTCCTCAAACTCAACCAGTCGATAGAATCTCTGAGGACTCGGGGACAATACCGCAGATGGATAAGAGGGAACAGAATTAATGGGGGTTGGGGGGCTGGAAGGCTGTGTCTGAGCACTACTTGAATCTAGAAGTATGAAAAGAATGAAGACTTGGAAGGGGAAAATGGAACTCATGTTTTACTGCTGAAAGTTGATAGAGCTACTTTGGAGGAAGATTGAAATTTAAAAAAATGTGCATACCCTAGTATCTAGCACAGGGGTCCCTAAACATTTTACACAGGGGCCAGTTCACTGTCCCTCAGACTGTTGGAGGGCTGGACTATAAAAAAAACTATGAACAAATCCCTAGGCACACTGCACATATCTTATTTTAAAGTATAAAAACAAAACGGGAACAAATACAATATTTAAAATAAAGAACAAGTCAATTGAAATCAACAAACTGACCAGTATTTCAATGCGAACTGTGGGTGTGAATGCATCCTGTGCTCCTCTTACTGACCACCAATGAAAGAGGTGCCCCTTCCGGAAGTGCAGCGGGGGCTGGATAAATGGCCTCAGGGAGCTGCATATAGTTTGGGGATCCCTGATCTAGCAATTCCACTTCTACTTATTACTCTGTGGAATCAATTGCTCTTGTATACAAGGAGGTTTAAATGGATGGTCACTGCATTGAAAAACTGGAAGCATCTTAAATGCCTGTCATCAGGGAGTAACCAAAAAAAAGTGCTATACTATTTAATCAACTATTATCCAATAATGAAAGGGAATGGATAGTTAGCTCTCTATTAATCAATGTCAGTACCTTTTGGATGTTATTATATCAAGAAAGCTGTTGTAGAGTGATTCATACAGTGATCTGTTTATTTAAAATAAAAGTCCTCTATATTTTTATATGTATATATCTATATGTAAACTTACAAAATTACTTAAATTTGTAACATACCTGGAGATAGAATAGATTGCTGAGTTTGGATATTATAATTGAAGTGGTTCTTTAGCTTTATGTAGCCATGTGTCACTTGAATAAACAGAATTTTAATTAAAAAGTTAAACTCAGGTAAGAGAAGGAAGGGAAAGGGAAAACACCTGAGGATTTAGCTCGGAAAGAATCCAGTTGAAGTATGTGTTTGGGGATGCCGTGTTAAAGCATTTTGTAAGACTCCTGCATATTGCAAAGTGTCTAGGATTTGACGAAAGAAATATGTACACCCTAAGGAATAGCATATTCTATAAGTATAGTTTCCCTTTCTTTGCCATGGAAATGTAAATTGTCATTGGAAAGGGTTCTTTTGTTGGTTGCAGCATCCTGACATTTCAGATAATGCCTTGTAATTATAGATAGGAAAGTAAAAGACCAGAAAGAAAATAGTTGCAGAGTGAACAGATAACTTTTTAAGTGTTAAAGTTCATCCTGTTTTCAATATTTGACAAAGTTCTTAAAGTCATTATACCAGTCTTGAAATGAGGTCCTAGTATTTTAATTAGTCATGTTAGGGAATTCTAGTAAACTAACATTCCTTTTTAATAAATAAGCATTTATTTGAAAGAAATAATATACAATTTATGAATATTATCTTTCTAAGTTTCTTTGAAAAGAAATTTTATTTAGAGGTTATTTGATTGGGTCCCATACTGAATGTTATAAATTTCTGTGTTCTTACTATACTTAACTTTAGCCATGCTTCATAGATCTTTTTGCTTTCAGATCTTTACTAAGTTCATTTTTGTGATATGAATGACATTTACTGAGTTTTTACTATATGTCATTTACAGTTGTGGTCACTGATATCTATCTATATATAATGAATTTAGAGAACAGCTTTATATTTAAGATGTACAGCTCTATATTTTGATACAGACACACATTGTGGAAAGATAATTACAGTCAAGCTAATTAACATATTCTGCACCTCTGCGTAATTACCATTTTGTATGTATGGTGAGAAGATTTCAGATACATCATCTTTGCAAATTTTAAATATGCAATACGGTATTAACTGTTGTCACCATTCTGTATATATATGGAGAATTTTAAATTGAAACAAAGTAGTTGTAGGAAACCAGTGTGAGGAAATATCAGAACTTTAAACAATTTTCTCAGTATGCTACTACAGCATAAATTTTACTATAGCATTTATTTCTCAGTTTCATCTGTGTCTGTATTTATAATCAAAGCAAATAATAGCTGCTTTTATAAATTTCTGGTTGAATATGTTAGAATGATTTTGATAAAATTGAGTGAATTGCCATTTGAGTCTTTTTAATATGGAATACTTATTTTTAAGAAAGAAAAGATCATGACATTCTGCTTTAATGTACAAACTTAATCGTTTTGTTGTTCATTAAACCTTTCCTTTCTTAATTTGTGTAAAGGTCTGAACATGAGAGACATTCCCCAAACTGCCCGTTTGTGAAAGGTGAGCACACACAGAACGTGCCATTGTCAGTCACTCTCGCAACAAGTCCTGCACAGTTTCCTTGTACGGATGGAACTGACAGAATATCTTGCTTTGGGTCTGGGAGCTGCCCTCATTTTCTAGCTGCTGCAACGAAACGAGGAAAGATCTGCATATGGGATGTTTCCAAACTTATGAAGGTATATTTTAATTTTGAAGTAACAGATTGGTAATTGAGAAAAAAAATCAGTTGTAAACTTAGGCTTTTCTTTTGTTTAGGTGCACTTAAAGTTTGAAATTAATGCATATGATCCAGCAATTTTACAACAGCTTATTCTATCGGGAGAACCAAGCTCAGCAGTTGATTCAAGGAGACCAACTTTGGCATGGCTGGAAGACTCCTCTAGTTGCTCAGATATACCAAAATTGGAAGGAGATAGGTATGTGATTTATTCAGTGGTATTTACAGAAATTACTTTCTTTTCCTAAATTGTATATTCTCTCTCTCTCTCTCTTTTTTTGAGATAGAGATAAGAAGGGAGAGAGATGAGAAACATCAGCTCGTAGTTGTTCATTGATTGCTTCTCATATGTGCCTTGACTGGGGGTCTCCAGCTGAACAAGTGACCCCTTGCACAAACAGTGACTGTGGGCTTCAAGCCAGTGACCTTTGGGCTCAAGCTGATGATTCCGTGCATAAGCTTGTGAGCCCATACTCAAGCCAGCAACCTTGAGATTTCAGACCTGGGACTTAAGCGTACCAGGTTGACACCCGATCCACTCTGCTATCACTGGTCAGGCCTAAATTGTTTATTCTCTTAATTTAATTAAAGAGAGATAAACTATTAGGTCCAGAGATTAGAGTTGGCAATCTGAAATAGCTGTGTGATTCTTGAAATTTCAGAAATGTCATAGTCTGTAAAATGTACTTTATTTTGTATCTATGTATGCCAGTTGGAAATAATTGCTGTGTTGAAAAATAGTCTAAATTAGTGGTTTTCAACTGCTGGTCCGTAGCAGTTCATCATCATCAAACCAGAACTACAAAAAATGTTAAAGGGGCTTGTTTGTGAAGAAGAAAAAGAAAATCAAGAATAAAAAATACTGGCCCTGGCCGGTTGGCTCAGCGGTAGAGCCTTGGGCCAGCATGTGGAAGTCCCAGGTTTGATTTCCAATCAGGGCACTTAGGAGAAGCGCCCATCTGCTTCTCCACTCTTTACCCTCTCCTTCCCCTCTGTCTCTCTCTTCCCCTCCCTCAGCCAAAGCTTCATTGGGGCAAAGTTGGCCCGGAGGCTGAGGACAGCTCCATGGCCTCCATCTTAGGCTCTAGAATGGCTCTGGCTGCAAGGGAACAGTGCCCTAGATGGGCAGAGCATCACCCCCTGGTGGGCTTGCCAGGTGGATCCTGGTCGGGTGCATGCAGGAGTCTGTCTGACTGCCTCCCCCTCACCTCTGTAAACTTTGGAAAAATATAAAAAAAAAAGAAAGAATAAAAAATGTGAATAATAAAATGGCAATCAATACATATCTACCAACAATTCCTTTAAATACAAATAAGTAAATACTCCAATTAGAAAACATTAGTATGGTTGTTGAATTGAAAACAAAACAAGACCCTTAAACACATGCTGTCTACAAAGGGACTCATTATAGGTTGAAAGACACAAATAAAAGTAAAGGAATGGAAAAAGATTTTTCATGAAAATGGGAACAAAAACAACCAATAAAGTTGGCATAGTTTATGCACCAGACAAAACAGACTTTAAAGGGCTATGACAAAAGACAAAAATCGGACCCAGCAATTTCACTTTTGGATATTTATTCAAAGACCTAAAACACTAAACTGAAAAGACATATGCATCCATATGTTCATTGCAGCGTTATTTACAATAAAAGCAAGACATGGAAGCAATTGCAAGTGTCATCAATAGATGAATGGA
The DNA here is from genome assembly GCA_037038555.1 of Rhynchonycteris naso. Lineage (NCBI taxonomy): Eukaryota > Metazoa > Chordata > Mammalia > Chiroptera > Emballonuridae > Rhynchonycteris > Rhynchonycteris naso. Next base: position 201,448,518 of record CM072998.1, on the reverse strand, counting down.
TAAAGAAGTGCTGCATATATACAATGGATTATGATTCAGCCATAAAAATGAATGAAATATTGTCATCTGCAACAGCCTGGATGGATTTAGAGGGTGTAGTGCTAAGTCAAACAAGTCAGACCGAGGAGAGACAAATGCCATATGATTACACTTTTTTGTGGAATCTAAAAAACGAAATAAATAATAAGAACACAAACAGACTCATAAGAGAACATTTTCATGGTTGCCAAATGGGAAGAGGGTTGAGGGCATGGGTGACAGAGGTGATGGTAGTAAGAAGACAAATTGGTAGTTACAGAATAGTCATAGCATGTAGAGTACAGCATAGGACATATAGTCAATATTTTAATAATTATGTATTGTGTCAGATGGGGATTTACTGGGGCGATCACTTCGTAAGTTATATAAATGCCTAATCATTGGGTTTTACATTAGAAACTAATAAAATATTATACATCAACTGTAATAAAAAATTTTTAAAAATATTTTAAAACAAATATATTACTTCATAGGAGAAGAAAAAGTGGGAGTAACTGCTAATACTAAAGACTTTTGAGTGTTTTGTAGAAACCTTCATTCAGGCTACTTGGGAAAATATTCCAGACGCGGCTCTGTAATCCTAGCCCAGCTCAGTTACAACTGCAGTTTCTTGCGAAACAGATGAGTGAAGTGAAATTATGTTTTGACTCTTCTGCCCCTACATAGATCAAATAAAATTACAGAATCAGGGATCTGTCAAAATAGTTTAATGAAAGAGAATCCAGCAAAGAAATTTTAACAAAGTGTTTCTATAGTAATAATTATCATACCTCAACATTTTGCTAGCTACTGATAACTTGTTTTTAATATATAGGTCATTCTCCCTAGCCACAGTTATGTCCTTTTTCATGAGCATATCTATAATTTAAAGTGCTAATGAAAATGGGGAAACTAAAACCGCTTGGTTCAACTGTTTAGTTTTCAAAACATGTTATCTTCAGTAAACATTTAAAACTTATTCACAACATACCACTCACAGAAATTAGGTACCTCACAACAAAAAGGTAGGATTATGTTACAATATTTCACCGCTTCATATTCATTTTTGAAATATCCCCTAATTTTTGTGAGCATACATTATTTATTCTGTTTATTACTTTGCAGAAAGTTTTTTTTTTTTTTTATAGGGACAGAGAGAGTCAGAGAGAGGGATAGATAGGGACAGACAGACAGGAACGGAGAGAGGTGAGAAGCATCAATCATCAGTTTCTCATTGCCATTGCGACACCATAGTTGTTCATTGATTGCTCTCTCACATGTGCCTTGACCGCGGGCCTTCAGCAGATCGAGCAACCCCTTGCTGGAGCCAGCGACCTTGGGTCCAAGCTGGCGAGCTTTTGCTCAAGCCAGATGGGCCCGCGCTCAAGCTGGCGAGCTTGGGGTCTCGAACCTGGGTCCTCCGCATCCCAGTCCGACGCTCTATCCACTGTGCCACCACCCGGTCAGGCTGCAGAAAATTCTATATCATGTAAAAGACTTTAGTAAATCTAGTGTTTATTACATAAGCAATGCATGCTTATTGTACAAAAATTGGAAAGTAACAGGAACAACTTGAAATGTATAGTACTCATAATCACATTCAGTTATGTTAACATGTGTATTTTTAAATGTATTTGTGTGTAGGTTTTAAACACATGTGAGATTTTAAATGTTTTATTGAAGTTTTATTGCATGTCATAAAATTCACCCTTTAGGTGTACCATTCAATTATTTTACCCATATAATTTTATCATATAATAGTATGAGAAATTTTCTATCATAGAATTTTTAAAAAAGTTGTTATTTTTTTTGCCAAGGATTATTATTTGGCAACCCTTTCAAATATTCTTTGTGACTTCATTTCACAGATTCCTTCTTTAAAATATGCTACTACTTTTTTAACCTTTACCTCAGTAAAGCTGAGTAATTTTCTTTCTTTTCCTTAATTTTGAGGGAGAGAGAGGGAGGAGGGGAGGTAAAAAGGGAGGGAGAGAGCGAGATGAGATGAGATACATCAACTCTAGTTGCTTCACTTTAGTTGTTCTTTGATTGCTGCTTGTATGTGTGTTGATGGGGATGGGTGGATGGGGGTTGGGCTCAACCAGAGCCAGTAAACCCTTGCTTAAGCCAGTGACCTTGGGCTCAAGCCAGCATACTTTGGGCTCAAGCCAGAGACCATGGGATCATGTCAGTAATCCCACGCTCAAGCCAGAGGACCCCACACTTAAGCCAGCTCCCTCAGAGTTTTGGACCTGGGACTTTGGCATCCCAGGTTGGCACTCTGTCTACTTTGTCTCCGCTGTTCATATAATTGGTTCTTTTTCTTAATGTAAAAGCTTACCTGTATTTGATACCTATTGTGTCTTCTTCATTTGGATTTCTTCATTCTGGATAATTCCAATTTATTAATATTTCATTGGGATTTATTATTCTAGGCATCTTTATTATTTCTCTGAAACAGCTTTTTTTTTTTTTTTTTTTTTTTTAGCCAGAAAGAGAGAAAGAGACAGATAGAAAGGGAGAGAGATGAGAAGCATCAACTCATAGTTGTGGCTCTGTAGGTGTTAGTTGATTGCTTTGTCATTTGTGCCTTGACTGGCAGGCTCCAGCAGAGCGAGTGACCCCCTTTTCAAGCTAGCTACCTTGGGCTTAAGTCAGCGACCATGGGGTCATGACTATGATTTTATGCTCAAGCTGGTGACACCGTGCTCAAGTTGGTAGTTGGTGAGCCTTCACTCAAGCCAGATGAATCTATGCTCAAGTTGGTGACCTTGGATTTTGAACTTGGGTCCTCAGTATCTTAGGCAAACACTTTATCCACTGCGTCACCACACAATCAGCCTTTTTGTGTTTGAATATCTTGAGGCTAATAGCAGCTGATCTTAAACAGTTTGTTTTTATTTTAAGATTTTATTTATTGATTTTAGAGAGCAGAGAGAGAGAGAGAGAGAAGGGGGTGTATCTGCTGCTTCTGTGTGCCTTGTCTGGGCAAGCCTGGGGTTTTGAACCCAAGACTTCAGCATTGCAGGTTGATGTTTTATCCACTGCACCACCACAGGTCAGGCAACATTTCACATTTTTTCGTTTTAAATTATAGCACAAAATTAGTTTATAGATAATTATTACCATCTTAAACAACTAAAACAGAAAATATGTAAAAAATATATAAGCAAGTTTATTCTCAAAAATTTAAACTTTTTTTGTTTTTAACAAAGATTACTAACTTTTCATTTTATTTTTAAGTGAGAGCAGGGAAGATAGAGACTCCCACAGGAGCCCCAACTGGAATCCACCCAGTAAACCCTATCTGGGCTGCTGCTTGAATCAGCCAAACCGTCTCCTGCACCCAGGACTAATGCTCGGACCACTCGAGTCACTGGCTCTGGGAGGGGAAGAGAGAGAGAGGAGGGGAAAAGAGAGGAGGGGGACTGGGAGGGGTGAGAAGCAGATGGTTGTTTCTCATGTATGCCCTGACTGAGGATCAAACCAGGGGCGTCCATATACTGGGCTGAGGCTCTATTCATAAAGCCAACTGGCCAGGGCCACATTTCATTTAAAATAATACTATAGCCCTGGTGGGATAGCTCAGTTGGTTAGAGCATCATCCTGAAGCACAGAGATTGTTGGTTCCATTCCTGGTCAGAGCACATACAGGAACAGATCCATGTTCCTGTCTCTCTGTCTCTCTATCCCTTTCTTTCTTGCTAAAATTAATAAATAAACTTTTAAAAAACACTATAAATGCCTGGGTATTTCAGATGTAAGTGCAATGCATAGTTTCCAAAAGGGAGAATTACCTTTACTGATTGCAAATACATCTTTTTATTTTTGTAATTGAGGTTATTAGGATTTTAGAATTGCTATGGAAGTGCCGATTATTATAGTACAGGTGCAGCCTAATATTGTACTAAAGTTATCTGTAATTATATCTGTTTTTGGTCTGCTAACAATGAAAAATGAGGATAAAGATGGATATAAATAAGGTGTCTGGAGATTTCTTGACCATCTTGAATACAGAACAAAAGAGGGAATATTGTCTGATGCCTTATCTCCTAATTTCTGGCTTATAATAGTTTTCCTGCTTCTCAAGGAGTTCTTAACATCCCTTCCAAAACAAACAAACCAAATACAAGACAAAAAAGAAATGCATGTTTGTGAGCATGTGTATACTCACATGTTAATCAGCTCTTCTATTTGGTTTTAGGGTAACTTTTCTGAAGTAATAGAATGATTATTAAAATTTTACTACTATACTTGATTTTATATCAAGGACAAGCTAATAATAACTGCCTCTTTTTTAGTCTTTTATTTAGCCAAACTATCCCATTCCACACCTTCATAGTCTTCAAATTCTAACAAATTGTTATAAAGCCTTAGAGGTTTTCACACCCTATTTCAGACATTTACTTAATGATTTAAGATGATTTGTTACCAGCATTGTTAAGCAGTTATTATCTCAGACTACTTATATATTATTTAAGGTAGTTTAAATAGTTTTTATGTGCTTATATTCCAGATGGAAAGCAGTGATTTTTGTAACATTGTACTTTTTTTTTTTTTTTGCTGTCCCATTTTGCGTACACATTTTTTGAATTCAAATTAATTTTTTACTTTGTCTTTTAAGTGATGATTTACTGGAGGATTCAGACAGTGAAGAGCATTCCAGATCAGATTCTGTGACAGGTATGTAAAAATATTAGATAATCTGTTTATATCAGGGATCTTGAATTAGTAGTATATAGTGTTTCATACTCAAATTTTAAATGTACCTATTTGAGCCAAAGGAAGTAAAGGGAAAGTTTTACCAAATTTTTGTCACAGATGTCAGAGTTGACATTAAGCTCTTCAGAATGTGTTAAATTTATTTGTATAATGTATTCTCTTAATAAATAAAAGTAACATTTAAATTAGTTTTCTTTGTTCCCAAAAGAAAATAGGTATATAGAAAATATATTTTAAGTGTGAAATCATAAATATTAAGGCATTAATAAATACTGCCTTATTCATTTTCTTATGAAATATTAAAGCAAAAGAGTATGACTTATATTTTAATATAGTTAAAGGCAAGGGTAATAGTGCATTTCAAAATGGTTTTGTTATGTCAGACAGAATTTAAATCCTATCACTTATTTATAGACTAATAGCATTTCCTAATATATAAAATAGTTATACTAACATCTGTTAGAGTTTGGGGATTAAGATAAAAATATATAAAGCATAATTCTGGAAGTAGCCAGTATTTTATTTATTTTGAATTTATTGAGGTGATGCTGATTAACTTAGGTTTCAGGTACCCAGTTCTACAACACATCTTCTGTATTGTGTATTTACTCCTCTAAGTCAGGTAGTAGTAGTAGTTATTTTAAAAATGTGATCATTATGCATTGTTGCTATTTTCTAATGTCAAATCTAATGAATTTTTAAAAAGATTTTATTTTTTTAAAAATAAAAGGGGGAGAGAGAGAGAAAGCGAGAGAGAGATAGTGGGGGTAGAAGCAGGAAGTATCAACTTAGAAGAATACTTGCTTCCTATATGTGCCTTGACCGGACAAGCCCAGGGTTTTGAACTGGCAACCTCAGCATTCCAGGTTGACCCTGTATCCACTGTGCCACCACAGGCCAGGCAAATCTAGTGAAATAAGGTTATATATAACTTGCTATATCTCTGAAGAAGACACATGATTTTGTATTATATGGTTGTCAGAAGTTGTAGTTAGTATAAAGTAGTAAGTGCGCTCTAAATTCTAATTTGTTGTGAAATCGTTTTTAAAGCCACCAGACAATACTGGATTGGTTTTGGGTAACCCTTAGTTAACTTTTGAGGTAATTCTTAAAAATGAATAAAAAAATCAACATAAAGGTAGGATTATATTCTGAATGATGTACAGATATGTGCTTACCTCCAGAATAATAAAAATTTTGTTGAAAAACATTTATGATGATAATCTTCTTTTCCATCTTTGTTGTCATTTTGCCAAAGCAGAAAAGGGCTACTATTGCATATTCTTAATTTAGCAAATACTAGTAAACTTTTCAGTGGTTACCTGGAGACTTGGTTAGAATTCAATATCTCTTTCTATAGAAGAGCTCTGTGGTATTGTCAGGTCACTGTCTAGCCCACAGCTTTTCCTTTGCAAACTGAAGTGTTTTTACTACTGTTGCTTTTCTGCTCTAAATATTTTTATTCTAACCATAACCTTTTCTTTGTATGCTATAACTTTGCTCTTTTCTCTGGGTCTAAGGATCTCGGTATTTTTGTAATTATAATGTCTATATTTGGTCTGTGTTCTTATTCCCTTTTGTACCTTTACTTTTTTATCTCTGCCTGGTTGATCTTCCACATTTCCTGTAGATACTGTAGTTCTGTTTAGGTCTCTCCCCAGTATCTAAAAAATAACCATAACCATATATTCATGTTGACTCTTTCTGTGATGCCTCAGTTAGGGTTGGGAGTGTTGTTTTTAATGTAGAATTAAAAGGTAGCAATGGTAAAAGAAAATATCCTTTTAGTTCAAAAGTTTTAATTACTTCCTTTTGAGATTTGAGTAGCTCATTTACTTGTAGTGAAATATATATTTTCTAAGGTAATTATATTGAAATAATAACATATAAAATATATGTTACAGTCTAAGCCAGTGGTTCTCAAACTTTTTGAAGTCGGGGTACATTTAAAATTTTATAACTGTAGGCACACTATATACGTACAAATTTCTGAGAAATGTTATAATAATTAAGTCAAATATTAAAAAAAAATAAAGTCCAAGCGTGCTTTTATGATGATTAAATGAAATAAATATTACAAAATTAAATTTATTCTGACATTAAAAAACATTTTTGTTACATTTTTTGAGTTATGCTTTTTAGAATTCGTAAAAAAGGGAGGTTAAAAAATAAACAACAAAAAAGTCATCTTTTGCCTGACCTGTGGTGGCGCAGTGGATAAAGCATTGACCTGGGAACACTGAGGTCACCGATTCAAAACCCTGCACTGGTCTGGTCAAGGCACATATGGGAGTTGATGCTTCCAACTCCTCCCCCCTTTCTCTCTCTCTCTCTCTCTCTCTCTCTCTCTCTCTGTCTCCTCTCTAAAATGAATAAAATAAAAAGAAATTTAAAAAAGTCATCTTTTTACATATATATAGATTCATTTTTAGTAAGATTTAATAAATTCGGCAGTTTTCAGCATGAATGTGTTAAGTTTTTTCATTCTTGTGTTTATGAGAAACATGAACCTGATGTGTCCTAGCGATTTCTATGTTTGGGCATATATTTGAAAGGCAAACTCTCATTTCCTCGTCAATACATTGAAAAATTCAAAGGATAGAAGAAACTTGCCTCCAGTCTTTCTGGGGAACATGGGGGGTAGTGTAAACAATTCAGCACCACAGCTTAACAGCTTTTTGCAATCTAATCAGGCAAGTGACGTGGGGGGTTGAGTTTACAGACAATTCCCCATACTTCTGTCCCCCAAAAATCTAAACTCCAAAAACCTTGTTGTTTTTTTTGGTCCCCAACAGCACATTTTTCTGGAATACCATGCGGCGCACCCTGAAATCTTCTGGGGCACACTAGTGCGCCCTGGCACACGCTTTGAGAACCACTGGTCTGAGCTATCATATTGAAAGATTTTGGTGATTCAGTGGCTTTTTGGTGACTTTTATGGACTTGTGATATTAATGGAATCTGTGTTCTCTTCTTGAATAAAATAAGTCATAGGTGCTATCTCAAAACTAATGTTTACCTATTTTAGGTGATTCCCATCAAATTGAATGATACAGCCTGAAGAATTATATATTTTTTAATTTCACAAATGTGAGTGGAGACCAAGAGACTTTTATCAGGTTTTCAGTTAATGATTTTGACTTTTGAAATGTCTAGATGAAGTCAGAGAGAAAAGTTTGGTTTGGGGGCCATATATCAGAATTAAGGATAAGTTGCTTTTGTGAAGAGTGTTAAAGAATGTTTGTCACGAGATTGCAGATGGTTCTAAATAAATTTAGATAGTTTTAGAAAAGTGCCTGGATAAAACCTAGCAGAACTGTAGGCTGAAACTATATACTGTATTTCCCCATGTATAAGATGCTCTCATGCATAAGATGCACCATAATTTTAGGGCCCGAAATTTGAAAAAGAATGTATTACATAAAGTTATTGAACTTAAGTTTTATTCATCATAAAATTCATACAACTCATCACTGTTAAAAACTCCATCCATTAGTTTGTCCTCATCTATGTCTGATGACGAATCACTGTCTTCAACAATGAGCATAAAAACAAGCGTGAAAAAGTGGGAAATGCTAGTAAAAAAAATCTGCAACCACTGTATAAGACACACCCAGTTTTTAGACCTCAAATTTTTCGAAAAAATAGTGTAGCTTATACATGGGGAAATACGGTACTTATGTAAGCAGAATAGGCACAGGTATCCCAAATTGATTAACTAAAGAGTATTATACTTCAGGATGTCTTGTAAAAATTTATTTTGTGGTACAGTGAGTTTGAGAAGTTACGAGATAAGTAAAAACAACAGGTTTGCAGTTTGACAGTTGTCATTGAGCTAATGTCAGTCTTCTGAAGTAGAATTTGTGCCATATTCTGTTTCCCAGATGTTGATTAGTTGGGAAGAAGCAGAGTAGTAATGCCACTTGCTATATTTCCCCTTCAAACGAACAGTCTCATCTCACATTTCGTTTACTTTGAATATTATCTTAAATATGTGTTATGGTTAATATAGTGTATGTTTGTATACGTACATACATACATACATACATGCCTGCATGCATAGACTTTCACACACACATATAATAAACTAGCTTTTTCTAGGCAATTTTATATATAACTTAAAAAATTTAAGTTTTAGTTTGGTTTAAAAATAGTTGAACATCCTCAATATTTATTATAATGTACTCATGTTATAAATAATTAATTTCAAGTCTAGATTAGTAAATTAGTAAAGTAAATTACATAACTAGTGCATGACATTATACATACAGACTGCATGTGATAATAGCCAAATGAGTGGCTAAGTAATGAATAGCTTCATTAGGACAATTGTTGAGTTTATAAATAAACATTTTTTCTTTGTAGCTGGAAATGTTTTCAGTTATAGATAACCATAATAACATTATGTGAAGTAAGAAGATTAATCTCAGAAAGTGGGAAATTCTAAATGAAGCTATCAGGGAGCATTTTGCAGATATTGTTAATGAAATAAATAGATAACAAAAAACGGTATAAACAGAACTTTCATTATATCTTAAATATTTGATGTTCCGTGACTCTTTCCTGCTGATTTCTTTACTTGGTCAGCTTTCAAACTTTTATGAAGTCACCTTAAATTATTTTATATTTCTGTTACTCTTCTCTATTCTTAATCTGAAATTGAAAATCAATTCCAGGGTTTTTTTTTTCTTTTTTGTATTTTCACAAGTTACCTAGAGTGGTCTTTACATTATTGTTGCAGATATTTTTGTTGCCTGAGTGATAGTGGTTTGTGCTATTCAGAAGAGAACAGATTGGCTGAAACTTTCAGTTTGGTATCAAGTTATACCTGGTTCATAGGTGAACATTTGTCACAGTGTTTTGTGTAGACAAAGCTGGCATGTTTAGAGTATCGAGATGGAGAAATGACTTTTGTATTCTTTGAAAGGGGACAACTTGAGAACACAATAGAGAAAAGGTCAGTAAGATGTGATATAATGTAGTTGACATTAAATAAACATAGCATATAATACAGAACACACATATATTTCACTTTAAAAAGGATATATTTTGGGAACTATTTTCTTCCTAGTTACTATTTTTTATAAGCTCAGGTTAGAATTAAATTTCATGCCAATCAACTGATAATTAGCATGTGGGGTAGGAGAGAAGAGATAATGTTGTGACTTGTAAATGGTAAAGGAGAGGGATCTGAAATTACAGTTATGTTTCATAGATAGTCTGAGTGCATCAATGACAGGTGCATAAATAGTATTCAGTATCTCTGGTTTCTAAATTCCTATTATTTTGATATTAATCATGTCTTCATTTTTTTTTTGAGAGAGAGAAAGTTGAGAGAGGAGAACAATCAACTCGCCGTTGTGACATTTTAGTTGTTCAATGATTGCTTCTTAAATGTGCCTTGACTGGGTGTCTCCAGTTGAACCAATTACCCCTTGCTCAAGCCAGTGAACTTGGGCTCAAGCCAGTGACCTTGGGCTTCAAGCCAGCCTTCTTTGGGCTGAAACTAGCAACAATGGGATCATATATATGATCCCATGTTCAAACCAGTGACCCCGTGCTCAAGCTGCCGACCTTGGGGTTTCAAACCTGGGTCCTCAGCATCCCAGGTTGACTCTCTGTCCACTGTGCCACCACCTGGTCAGGCTGTCTTCATTCTTTAACCCTTTTATTCTTCTAATTTTTTTGAAAGGAGGTTTGCTAACAAATGGTCAGGTAACTATATTCTGATTAGAAAATTATTTTAAGTCTCTTGGATACCTTTATGGTTTTTCTGGGTAGGTTCATCTCAGATTTGATTAAATTTCCTTTAAAATACTTAAAATTTTCCCATTTATATAATTATATTACATGGACTAGATGAGTAAAAACAAAAATTAACGAAAATATACTAGAGATCTTGATTTATATTCACAAGGCCATTGCTAATCTACATTTTCTGTTTGAAGGGCATACATCACAGAAGGAAGCCATGGAAGTGAGCCTTGATATAACAGCACTCAGCATTCTCCAGCAGCCAGAAAAACTTCAGTGGGAGATTGTTGCAAATGTGCTTGAAGATACTGTTAAAGATCTTGAAGAACTTGGGGCAAATCCTTGTTTAACAAACTCTAAGAGTGAAAAGACGAAGGAAAAGCCCCAGGAACAACACAACATTCCCTTTCCATGTTTATTGGCTGGAGGTTTATTAACATATAAATCTCCTGCTACCTCACCCATTAGTAGTAATTCTCACAGGTCACTGGATGGTTTAAGCCGAACTCAGGGTGAAACTTTATCAGAACAAGGGTCAACTGACAATGAATCCTGCACTAATTCAGAATTAAATTCTCCTCTGGTAAGGAGGACTTTACCCATTTTGCTTCTTTATAGCATCAAGGAATCTGATGAGAAAACAGGAAAAATCTTTTCACAGATGAACAATATAATGAGTAAAAGTTTGCATGATGATGGTTTCACAGTCCCACAGATTATTGAAATGGAACTGGATAGTCAGGAACAGTTGTTGTTGCAGGATCCTCCTGTGACTTACATTCAGCAGTTTGCCGATGCAGCAGCCAGCCTTACCTCTCCAGATTCGGAGAAGTGGAACTCTGTGTTTCCCAAGCCTGGGACCTTGGTTCAGTGCTTGAGGCTGCCAAAGTTTGCAGAGGAGGAGAATCTTTGTATAGACTCAATAACTCCTTGTGCTGATGGAATTCATTTGTTGGTAGGACTGCGGACATGCCCTGTTGAATCCTTGAGTGCAATAAATCAAGTAGAGGCCTTGAATAATTTAAATAAATTAAACTCTGCACTATGTAATAGACGGAAAGCTGAGCTGGAATCCAATCTTGCTGTAGTGAATGGTGCAAATATTAGTGTTATCCAACACGAATCACCAGCAGATGTACAGACTCCTTTGATAATTCAGCCCGAGCAGAGGAATGTTAGTGGTGGATATTTAATACTTTATAAAATGAATTATGCCACTCGGATAGTGACTTTAGAAGAGGAACCAATAAAAATCCAACATATCAAAGATCCCCAGGACACAATTACCTCGCTCATTTTGCTTCCACCAGATATTTTGGATAATCGAGAGGAAGACTGTGAGGAACCTATTGAGGAAATGCAGTTAACCTCAAAGAATGGCATTGAGAGAGAAAAAAAATCTGATATTTCTACACTTGGACACCTGGTAATAACCACTCAGGGAGGATATGTAAAAATACTAGATCTTTCAAACTTTGAAATTTTGGCCAAAGTGGAACCTCCCAAAAAGGAGGGCACTGAGGAACAGGACACGTTTGTTTCTGTCATTTACTGCTCTGGCACAGATAGACTGTGTGCGTGCACCAAAGGTAAGCGGCTGCTTTGTTGGTTTGTCTACAAACTTTGTGTAACTGATGTATGTGGCACTCGTTGAAGTGCATGCCCAGTATGAATTTCAGATCCATGGAGATGGAAATTGACACTTTTATAATGAAATGATAACTCTTTCTACTGTTTTAACTTTTTGAAACTCTTTTCTGCTGCCTTTGGTCAGGATTCTATTTGTAAATAAGTTAGTAAGTCTCTCAGAAAGTATCTTCTCTGTTGTTTCTGTGCATCTTGACTCTGCATCTGCTCAAATTTGTGGCTTTGGGCAAGTTACTTTAAACTCAGTAAACCTTTATTTTTAAGTTTATAAACTAGAATAAGAAGACCTATTTCTAGGCTTGTTAGAATTAAGTGAAATAATGTATGTAAAGTTTCTGGCACAGATTTTGGTCCTTATTTCTCTGAAATAAAAATTGTTAGAAGTAATTAATACTTCTGCCAATTTTTTTTAATATGATTTACTCCTGACTCTGGCTGATAGGCAGTTTTGCAACATCTGAGCCCCCAGATAGATTAACACAGAGTGTGCAGTTTTTTTACTCCTTTTCTCAATATATACTGCTCACAAATATTAAGGGATATTTCAAAATGAATAGGAAGCTATGAAATATACCCTAATTTTTTTGAGCAGTTTTTTATTTAAGTTGGAGAGAAAAAGCATTTTTTGGAAAGGATGACTAACAATATCAGGCAATATACATAGTCCCAATGAGAGTTTAATAGGAATTTAGGGCCAGGAGATATTTGAAGCCTGTGTAACTAGAGCCAATAGTTGGCAGGTGAATTGGGTTTGAGCAGTGTTGTATATCTTATGTGGTTCTGGTAAGGATTAACCTGATTTTCCTCTTTAAAAAGATTTCAAGAGTTTAGCAAAGAAGGTTCATGGTGAATGTAGTAGCTCAGAATCCTTTTGAAATACATCAAGTAAAATAACAAGGGGGAAAAAATCTTCAAATATCATAAAAACCCAAAAGGGTCAATTTGAAAAATGAGCAGTGCAGAATAACTTTAAGTACTGTAATAAAACTTTGAGTTAGAGTTGATAAAGTTAATAGAAATATTAAAATGTTGTGTTGTATGGAAGGTATATGACCTTATTGATCATGTATGGCCAGTTCATTGTTGTAAGAGTTTTACCTCTGTTATTTGATTAGTCATCTCATCAATTTATGAGGTATGTACTGTCATTGTCTCCATTTTATAGGTAAGGAAACAGAGGGAAAGAGAGGTGAAGTAACTTGCCTAAGTCACAGAGATAATAAATGACAGTGTCAGCATTCAGACCTTTGCAGTCTGTCGTCAGAGTGATTATCTAGGTTATACTGCCAGAATGTCATAAAATCAGAAGACATATTCATTCACTTTTTTTGGAATCTTAACCTGAAAGATTTAAAAAATGAAAATAATTTAATTTGCATTTGCCTTCCAAAATGTAGCCGGGTTTGGAACCTGAGGGTCTGGGCCTAAGGTCACATCTTCCTATGATGCTAGTATTTTCTAGAAATGGAATCAGTGCTTAATGATTTAAATTACTATTTCATGGAATATGCTTTTGGCAACTCAGAGGTATTTAAGCTGGAAAACAGTTTAATGTATTTTTGGAGATTGGACAGTGGAAAGTTCTAGGAAGTGATCATGTGATTTGTGTGATAGGGAATTTATTGAAATGAATGGAAGAATAAGAAAAAGCTTGAGAAGTTAACCACTTTGAAAATTATCCCCTGGTTCTTCAAAGATTGACTAATCAAGACACATTTGAAAAGATTAGATTAATAAAAATAAGCAAAGAAAAGTTGATGTTTTAAAATGTATATATCACAGTTCTTAAAGTAGATGTAAGATTTTAAAAAAGCATTGCAGGCTGTAAATCAAATGGACTTGACACAGTCTTATATGAGTTTATTCAAATACCATAAAACTCTTTATCTCATGGGGAATCACTGACTGTTCATAAAAATCTATAATTAATAAAGGATTTAAGTTAATTTTATTAGTATTAAATATTAGTATACTAAAAAGTAGATTTGTTACAGCTGTTTTTATTAATATTTGGAAGTAGAATATATATATATACATACACATTTTTGTGAAACAAGGTCCTTAACACCCACTCTGGCAATAGCCAGTTAGTCCAGAAATGTGGGTCACTTTCCTCGCAGCTGGGAGAGGAGTGAGGAATGGAGGATGGCAGCTGGTTGTTAGAAGCCATTCATGTGGAGGGAGATCAGTCAGCAGCCTCTTCCTTTATTAGGCATCCATCCTGGATGTTGTGTCATGTTAGATTCCAGAGTTCCAGTTGCCCTTTCTAGTTCTGTTGCTTTGATGGAAGCGCTATACTCTATCTAGAACAGGTGTGCTCAATACGTCGATCGCGATCTACTGGTCGATCGCAAAGGAAGTGTGGGTAGATCGCATGACATTAAAAAGACATTTGTCTTTTGATTGGCATACAGGGTAGCCAATCTGATGTCTGAACTTTTGACACCCTACGCATGCGCGTTAAACCGCGCTAACTTGTTCAGTTACATTGCTGCGTAGTTAGCCTTCAGTTTATTTAAACTAAATACAACAGAGGCTATAAAAATGAGTGCCGTAGCTGGTCTGAGTAAGAAGCCTAAAATCTACCACTTTCATACAGAATGGGAGGGGATTTTTTTCACTATGTCATATTCTAAGTGCGTTTGCTTCATCTGTCTGTGTGCCATTGCTATTCCAAAGAAGGGAAATGTGGAGCGGCTTTTTCGGACTGTTCATAAAACCTATGACATTGACTTTCCTCCAAAAAGAGAACTAAGAAGGAGAAAGGTGAAAGAAGAATACACAATATTAAATAGTAATAATAGTAACTTAAATAATGATAATATAGAAGAAATAAATTTATGTTTTGCATTTTTATTGTAGGTAGATCATTTTGACTTGGTCATTTATAAGTAGCTCGCAGGCTGAGAAAGTGAGGGCACCCCTGCTCTAGAACTTCCTACAGTGCCATTTGGTGTGATGTCAGTAGTGTCTGTGTTGATATATTTTTTAAAAATGTAAATAATTTCCAAATTCAGATGGTTTGACTTAGGACTCTTTTACTTTAAAATGGTACAAAAGCAACATGCATTCAGTAGTGATATGCTGGACTAAGCTATGCTGTTCAGTAGGTTAGTGTATTAAATGCATTTTCAACTTAACTGTTATTTTTAATTTAGGATGGGTTTATTGTGAAATAACCCCAATCAAATGTTGAGGAGCATCATTCTTTTTTTTTTTTTTTAAAGGGACAGAGAGAGAGAGGGGGGGGGATAGACAGGGACAGACAGACAGGAACAGAGAGATGAGAAGCATCAATCATTAGTTTTTCATTGCGACACCTTAGTTCATTGATTGCTTTCTCGTATGAGCCTTGACCGCGGGCCTTCAGCAGACCAAGCCACTCCTTGCTGGAGCCAGCGACTTTGGGTCCAAGCTGGCGAGCTTTTGCTCAAGTCAGATGGGCCTGCACTCAAGCTGGCGCCCTGGGGTCTTGAATCTGGGTCCTCCTCGTCCCAGTCTCACGCTCTATCCACTGCGCCACCGCCTGGTCAGGCGAGGAGCATCATTCTTATATTTGGACTTAAATTCTTAGTGCTTTAACTTACCAGTCTACTTTGGAATAATACTAACTTAATTCTAGTAAAACATGAAAACTTAAGTTATAAATCCAACCAAAAAGTGTTGGTTATTTTATAAAATCTTTTATCTTTTAAAAACGTTAACAAATGAGAAAAAATGTTTTGTTTATCTAATTATTGTTTCTACTCGTGTGTGTGTGTGTGTGTGTGTGTGTGTGTGTGAATTTGGTATTGCTTTCTTTTTATTTTGAAGAACTTTCTTCAGTACTCACTGTCAGGCAGGTCTGCTAGCAAAAAATTCTCTCAGCCTTTGTTTATCTGGAAATGTCTCTATTTCACAGTCATTATTATTATTATTTAAGAGGCGGGGAGGCAGAGAAACTCCCACATGCACCCTGATTGCTCTGCCCATCTGGGGCGTTGCTCTGTTGCAACCCAAGCCATTCTAGTGCCTGAGGCAGAGGCCATGGAGCCATCCTTAGCGCCCGGGCCAATTTTGCTCCGATGGAACCTTGGCTGCATGAAGTGGAGGGGAAGAGGGAGAAGCATATGGTTGCTACTTCTGTGTGCCCTGACCAGGAATCGACCCTGGGACTTCCACATGCCTACCGCTGAGCCAACTGGCCAGCGCTTCACATTCACTTTTGAAAAATGGTGCTATATGTAGAATTATTGTATGTAGAACTGTATGTAGACCTGTTTCTGCAGGTCATTCTGTTGGCTTTGGCCTCCATTGTTTCAGATAAATCAGCTGTTAATTTTCATTGTAGTTTCCTTGTCTGTCATGAGTTATTTTTAATTTGCTTCTTTAAAGATTTTCTCATGGACTTGGATTTTCAGCAGTTTGACTACAATGTATATGTATTTTATCCTACTTGTGGTTCACTGAAGTGATTGGATTTGTAATACAATGTTTTTCATCAAATCTCAGCAGTTTTTACCCATTATTTCATCAAATATTTTTTCTATACCTTTCTCTTCTCTCTCTCTCTTTCTCTCTTTCTCTCTTTTTCTTTTTTTTGAATTTTCCTTACATGTATACTCTTACACTTGCTCTGTCTCATAGGTAGGTTTTAATTTTTAAATGTCTTTTCTTTTTTTCTTTTATTTAGATTGGTTTATATCTATTTTACTGATTTTTTCTACTGACATCACAAATATACTTTGAGCCTCTCAAGTGAACTATTTTAGTTATTTTACTTTCAACTCCAGAATTTCCCTTTTGTCTTTTTAGAATATTTATTTTCTTTGTTGAGATTTATTTGTGGAGTCATTTTCAGCATTTGTCTTTTAATTCTCCTTACCTGGTTTCTTATTTTATAAAAATATTTACAGTAACTTCTTTGAAGTTTTTGTCTACCAAATCTAATCTAGAGCACTCAAATATTTCTCATTGATTTGTTTTTCTTAAACATGGCTAACTCTTTCTTTGCATGTCTTATAATTTTTAATTTAATACAGGACATTTTAAATAACAATGTAGAAACTTTCAATTCTGATTTTCCCCCATTAAAGGCTGTTATACTTTGGTAATCTACCTGGACTATAAATCATGAAGTGTTTCTTTTGTAGTGTATAGTTGCTGATGTCTCTTCTCATTTTTTTATTTTTTTAATATGGTTTTAATTCTAAACCTTGTTTCTTATTGTTACCTCTGTGTCCACATAGCTTACTTACTCTGCACCGAATGATTTTGATAGCTGGTTGTGCCCAAATAAGTTTACTAGTAATGCTGTGTTCACATGTGTTCTGGCTTTTATTTTATTTTTCTTTATTATTATTTTTTTCTGTTGTGCCCTCTCAGGTCTTTTTTGCATAGGCATAGGAGCTTAGTTGATTGGGAATGTGCTGATGGCGTGGGCCCAGTCTGGTCTTTGCTACACATGTGTACAACCTCTAATCATTGTGGGATATGTGGAGAGTTTACCAAGTCCCCTGTGTTTCTCATGTCTTTTGTTAAATCTCTTTATTTCTCGTGCTTTGCTTGCCCCAGACAGGATCCTGACTTCAGTAGCAGAGTTGATAGGCCTCAGTTTAGTTGCCACTAGGCCGCTTTAAACTGACAGCTCTCCAAATCCAGTTAGCCTCCTTTGGCAGTGAATCTGCTCGTTTTCATGGCTAACCCTAACCCACCCTGGTTGAATGACAGTTTTGTCCAGGTTTATGTCCATACATTTGCTTTTCAGGAAGAGGCTGTATTGTTCTCCTTATTCTGTAAATCTAACAAATATTCTTGTTAGAATATAGTTTTATTCATTTTTTTTCTTAAAAATTTGGTATGTTCTGTTTTTCTTTTTCCTATGATAGACACATGATAAATAGAAATTCAGTTTGATTTCATTTTATTATGAAATTAAAAGTCTTTGTTTATCTTTGTTACTACTGGGTGGGCTGCGGATCTCATATAGCTAGTGCATTAGTTTCCTCATCTGTAAAGTGGCCACAATAATTGTCTTTATCTCAAGGGTTTTTCTGAAGATGAAATGAATTAATTTAAGCACTTAAAATAGTGTCTTACACATAGTAAATACTATATGAATAACTATTTTCACACATATGTGAATTTGCCATCAATTTTCAGTTTATAATTCCTTACCAATTTAATTTCTAAATTCTTGGAGATATATCACTTTGGTAACCTTTATCTGACTATCAAGTGATACTAAAATAAATTTTCTTTACTAAGTAAAGTGTATATTTATCATTTTTCTTGTATCTGTGTTGATGGAATTTTACTACACTGTAGGTGGTGAGCTTCATTTTCTCCAAATTGGAGGAACCTGTGATGATATTGATGAAGCTGATATACTAGTGGATGGATCTCTTTCTAAAGGAATAGAACCATCTTCAGAAGGTTCCAAACCTTTATCAAATCCGTCAAGTCCTGGCATTTCAGGTACGATACTAAGTTTTCAAATGATTTTTTTTGTTTTATAGATTTTATTTAATGATTTTCAAGAGAGGAAAGAAAGGGCCGTGGGGTTGGGGTGGGGCAGGAATCATCAACACGTAGTAGCTGCTTCTTGTATATGCATTGACCAGGCAAGCCCAGGGATTCGAACTGGTGACCTCAACATTCCAGGTCAACATTTTATCCACTCTGCCACCACAGGTCAGGCTCAAATTTTTAAAAATGCAAATTCTTGTGTTGTTTGAAGTTTTCTGAGTCTTTCTTACATATTATATATAACATTCTTTCAGTTTTTTTTTTTTAATTTTCTGGGTTTTTAAAAAATTTTTATTTTATTCATTTTAGAGAGGAGACAGAGAGAGAGAGAGAGAGAGAAAGGGGGGGAGGAGCTGGAAGCATCAACTCCCATATGTGCCTTGACCAGACCAGTGCAGGGTTTTGAACTGGCGACCTCAGTGTTCCCAGGTTGACGCTTTATCCACTGCGCCACCACAGGTCAGGCACATTCTTTCAGTTTTTGCAGTTAACTCTTCATTGTTGTTTTTTTTTTGTTTTGTTTTGTTTTTAACTCTTCAGTTTTGTTGACAGAGTTCATTTCCTTATTGGCATTCTTTTACTAGGCTTGTTTTTGTGTACTAGTAATTATTTTTTCAGTAGTTGGGAAATGTTGTAAATATTAAAATAAACAGTGGTTCTTCACCTATGGTAGGTTGACCATATTGGTTCAGATACCGAAGGTAAAAACATTATTTTGGTTATTAAGGAGTTTTTGGTATAGCTAGCGAGGAGAATAAAATATGAAAAAGAGAAGTTCATTATTTAAGTGTAATGTCATAAAATGCCTACCAGAGTTGAAGAGCTGATAAAATTCTCTAGCTATTCTTTAGCTATAATAGCATATCTAGACCCTCATTGCCCTACTGTGAAACTTTCATATGATGTATAATTCAGTTTCATGCTCTTCACATGTTACACTGAGCTCTTTATCCCCAAGCTTCATACCTGCTGTTAAACATTTTGTACTTAGGTTTTACTCTTAGCACTTAACCACATTTTATTCTCCAGATCTAGAATTTAAAAGAAGTAAGTCAGTAATAAAAAGTATGTTTAAACTCAAAGGTGTTCTAAATAGAAATAATATATATAGTTGGTATTTGATGGACACTTGTATTTGGTTATTTGATCATTCTTCTTTGCAGTAAAGGCAAACAGTGACTACTAGTATAATACATGTTAATTTTAGTGATTATTAGTATAATATATGATAACCTTCACTACTTTATATGCAGGGGGTTCTCAAACTCAGCCAAACTGTTGACATTTTGAACTTGATAATTTATTGTGGGTGAAATGTCCTAAGCTATTTTAACAGTATCTCTGGCTTCTGCCTACTTGATTCTAGTAGCACACACAATAATCCCTATCCAGATGGCTCTTGGGAGGCAAGATTGACTCCTGGTTGAGCTACACTAATTCATGTCTCCTGCTATAATTAGTCAAAACTTGAGTATCTTGATTCAGCTATACAACTTGGTTTAAAAAGCTAACATACTAAATGTTTTTGTATTTTATAATTTACTGGTATAATGAAGAAGAATTTCGTAAAGTTCTTAAAAATACTATTTAGTAGATAAGCTATGAATTAGATTTTAAAGTAGTAAAATACAGTCATGCACCGTGTAACAATGTTTTAGTCAATGATGGACTGCATGTATGATGGTGGTCCCATATGATTATAATGGTGCTTAAAAATTTATTGCCTAGTGATTTCTTAGCCATTGTAATATTTTGTTAACTACGCATTACTCAGTTGTTTGTGATGATGCTGGTGTAAATATCTATGTGCCAGTCATGTATAGTATGGTACATACAATAATGTACAGTATGTAATACTTGATAAATGACTATGATATGGGTTTGTGTACTTATTATACTATACTTTTAATTATTATTTTAGAATGCACTCTTTCTACTTATAAAAAAAAGTTTGCTGGGTTTGGCCTATAGTGGTACAGTGGCTAGAGTCCTGACCTGGGACCCTGAAGTCACTGGTTTGAACCCTGGGCTTTCCCTGGCTGGTTAACTCAATTGGTTAGAGTGTCACTGCGAAATGATAATGTTGCAGGTTCAATCCCTGGTCAGGGCACATACAGGAAGCAACCAATGAATGCATAGCTAAGTGGAAAAACAAATGAGTACTTCTTTTTCTCCCCTTTATCTCTTCCCCAACCCCTCCCCCTCAAAATCGATCTGTAAATTAAAAAATTAAACCCTGGCCGGATAGCTTGGTTAGTTGGAGCCTTATCCTGAGGTGCATAGGTTTCTGGTTTGATCCCCGGTACAGGCACATACAGGAACAGCTCTGTGTTCCTGTCTGTCTGTCTCTCTCTCTCTGCCTCTCTCTGTCTCTTCTCCCACCCCCATAAAATCAATAAATAAAATCTTAAAAAGAAAACAAAAGAAAAAAGAAACAAAACACATTTGCTGCCTGACCTGTGGTGGCGCAGTGGATAAAGCGTCGACCTGGGAACACTGAGGTCGCCAGTTCAAAACCCTGCTCTGGTCTGGTCAAGGCACATATGGGAGGGAGTTGATGCTTCCAGCTCCTCCCCCCTTTCTCTCTTTCTCTCTCTCTCACTCTGTGTCTCCTCTCTAAAATGAATAATAAAAAAAAAAACACAAAAAAAAACCCAAAACGCATTTGCTGGAAAACAGCATGCTATATGCCACCAGCAGTAGCTTTATGCATCTCATGTTTGCTGTGTTCTCTGATTTCATTATTTCTTTCTTGTGCTTGGCTTAATCTCATGTTGTTTTGTACAGTAACATGCTATATATACAGGCTTATAATTCATAAGCAGTAGGCCATACAATACAACCTAGGTGTGTAGTAGGCTATACCATCTAGATTTGTGTGAGTGCACGCTATGATGTTTGGATAATGACAGAATCACCTAATGATGCATTTCTCAGAATGTGTTCTGTTAATTGGTGCAAGACTGTAATGTAAAGAAGGGACATTGACCTACAAACAATTTAATACAGTCAGATTTTTTTTTTTTAAAGAGAGTTTTATTTATTTTTATTTATTCATTTTAGAGAGGAGACAGAGAGAGAGAGAGAGAGAGAGAGAGAGAGAGAGAGAAAGGGGGGAGGAGCTAGAAGCATCAACTCCCATATGTGCCTTGACCAGACCAGTGCAGGGTTTTGAACTGGCGACCTCAGTGTTCCCAGGTCGACGCTTTATCCACTGCGCCACCACAGGTCAGGCAATACAGTCAGATTTATAAAGCTCCAAGCTTTGAGAAATATGATTTGAAGTACACTTGTAATAATTTTATGGAATCTAGTATAAATTTCCTTTGTGCAAATATTCTAAGCCTATCTAATAGATTTTAATCTACTTTTTAAAATTTTTATTGATTGCTTTTAGAGAAACAGAGAAAGGGGGGAGAGATAAAGACGCATTCATCTGTTGTTCCACCTAGTTGTGCATTCATTGATTCATTGGTTGCTTCCCTATGTGCCTTGACTGGGATCCTACCTGCAATCTTGATGTTTTGGGAGGATGCTCAAACTGATTGAAATAACTGGCCAGCGCCTAAACTTATATTGGAACAGGAATAACAGCCTTCCAGCTTTGTCTAATGATAAGCATTTCACAAAAGTGAATACATATATTTATTAAAAAAACAAAAACTAATCTTAATCTCTTTGAGGTTGGTTGTTAATCTTAATGCTGGACTGTATATGTGATATTCTTCTTACCTACCACAGAAATAGGAAAAATACTATTTTTTAAGGGCAGGGGTTTTGTGCTCATGGTTAGTGTTTTGTTTCATAAATAAGATAATCTAAAAATTAATATTGATCTGATGTAAGCTTAGCTTGCATTCAGCACCATTACTTTTGTTGTCGTTACTAATTTAGGGATAATTAAAGCTCAGTCAGGACTCTTCTGACAGGTTGAGTTTAGGTTTCTCCAGTAATTAGTACCCTTCCTATAGTTTAAAATATTCAAGGTGGATTTTTCTTATGACTGTTATGTAGTCATTGCTGGTTACTTTAGTTGCATGTAGATATCTGAACCCATATTACTAACTTTCAGAATATTTGGTGTTAAGGTGACTAGACAAAAATGAATTTAAACTACTTTTGTTTTTTAAACCTGTTTCATATTCTACGTTCACTATTATTAAGGAGTTGACTTATTGGTGGACCAGCCATTCACCCTTGACATCTTGACATCTTTAGTGGAGCTAACCCGCTTTGAGACTTTGACTCCACGGTTTTCAGCTACTGTTCCTCCATGCTGGGTAGAAGTTCAGCAAGAACAGCAGCAAAGGAGGCACCCTCAGCATCTGCATCAGCAGCACCATGGAGATGCTGCTCAGCATACTAGAACTTGGAAACTACAAACTGACAGGTAAAACATTCTTCCAAGGTATTTAATTTTAAGTCCATATTGTGTATTTGTTAGTGACAACATAGAATTCTTAGATTACTGTTTTTCTTAACTTTTTTATATTAATAGCTATTAATATTTTATATTAATAAGATATTTTCTTTTGTCATCCTAATTTTGGAAATTGCTACATTCTTAGTTGTAGGATAAAATAGTGAGAGTAACTCACCATTGCAATTAGTTGGGTCACTTAACCCACAAATTTATTTATTTGTAAATAAATATATGTATTTATCAGTAAATTTATTTACATCATGTGCATGATCCCACGCTCAAGCTAGAGACCTTGGGGTTTCGAACCTGGGACCTCAGCATCCCAGGTCGAAACTCTATCTACTGCTCCACCACTAGTCAGGCAAGTCCCAAATTTTCATCCTCTTTGTAAGCAGTGTTTGGATCTCCTCAGAAGGAGACCTTGGGATACATTGAAAATAGGGTAATATAAACAATCATTTGTACATATTTACTTAGGACACTCTTCTAGTTTTGAGCAGAACATTCATTTAACAAGTATCTATTGATTGACTCTTATGGCCAATGCTAGTATGCCATATGCTCAGGATTGAAACACAGAATAACATGCTTTCCCTTTCATGAAAAAAAGATAGAAGCAGTCTTTTGCCCTAAGAAAAGGCTGCAGATTGCTTATCGCCTTACTAGCTATTCTTTTTTTTTTAAACAGGGACAGAAAGAGAGTCAGAGAGAGGGATAGATAGGGACAGACAGACAGGAACGTAGAGAGATGAGAAGCATCAATCATCAGTTTTTCGTTGTGACACGTTAGTTGTTCATTGATTGCTTTCTCATATGTGCCTTGACCGCGGGCCTTCAGCAAACCGAGTAACCCCTTGCTCGAGGCAGCAACCTTGGACTCAAGCTGGTGAGCTTTTGCTCAAACCACATGAGCCCGCACTCAAGCTGGCGACCTGAGGGTCTTGAACCTGGGTCCTCCACATCCCAGTCTGATGCTCTATCCACTACACCACCGCCTGGTCAGGCCTAGCTGCTTTTCTGGCCTGGCAGAGTGATGAGCCCTTTGCCCTTTCCATCAGTTTATAGGTAGTTCCCAGAAAAGTGCAAAAAGAAAAAAAGAAAAAAATAATTTCTTAAGTTATTTTAATAGTATATAACTAAATATGTAATTAATATGCATTTCAGAATTTTACAAGTTTGATGAGAAATTTAAGAAACTACAAATAGAAGTCTGCTTTTTTTAATTTTCAAAAATATATGAGTAGAAACAAAAACAGATAAACATCACATTTGTTTACATCACTATCTCGTTTTTCAGATTAACTTTACCATTCTAACAACAAAAAGCATGTGGCGTTTTTATGGGTTGGGAAATAAATAAAACCAAAAAGCTTTCCTGTTGTGTTTAGTCTATAGCATATGGAGCTTTTGTCACAGGGCTGCCTCTTTTACTTGGCCATTGTGCAGGAGTTCAGTTCTGTATAAAACTGAACTGGTTCAGAAGCTGAGGGATGAGTCTGTATCCTGGTACACTGTCATACAAATCAAACATTGGTATATCTATAGCTCGTAGTTTTTGGGACTGCAAACAGGCTTTCTCTTGGGGTTGAACCAAAAACAACTTCTCATGTTCCTTAGGTTTGTAATATATGCAGGAATATATGAATATTGAGGAGATCGAAAATTTGGTCTCCGCCAGTTACCAATGCAGTCATCAATGACCCAGTCTTGAGGACTCCATTTTGATGACTTAGTATCTTTGTCATTAAGCATTTTAGTCCTTCAACTTCATTTTCTCCTGGGTTAAGCTCAGCACCGGTAGTTTGAAGAAAGTTGTTACCAGCTAACTGTAGCAGTAACACATGGGGTAGCTGGTGCTTATGTACAATCAGAACTCCTTCCATAGTTGTCCTTACTTCAGTTTTATAAAATTTCTCCCTCATGCACTGAAATCTGGCTGCAGCAGACCTGTTCTCTAGACGGGCTTCTTTGTACCAGAAGTTAATTGGTAGTAGGATACATATTGATGGTGTGCTCCAAGTTGAGGGGCATGATATACTTCAAGATAAGGGGTTGGTCTGCTGGATGTACTTGTTGCCAAAGGGGTTACCCTATAACTTCCACCCTCACCCTGAGGCCAGCCAGTTCTCAAGCTTTTGGGCAGCACCACAGACAAGCTGGCGAGCAGTGGCTTCAAGCTGAAAGGTGAGGCAGGGAGACTCCTGGTATGGTAGCAATTATCTGTATCCCACTAGGCAGCCACTGGCCACCATTAACATGAGAGTAAGAGTATTTAATAAATATTTAAGTACTTGTTCTGTGTAGGCACTGTTGTATTCACTAGTAATATGACTGTGATGGAATTCACATTATTGTAGGGATAGACAGACAGGATTTACCTACTGCGTCACGTAGTCATAAAAGCTATTGAAATAAAACAGTATGAATATAAAGTAGTGATGTGTCTGAGAATGAGAGAGAGAAATAATGTGTATAGTATTTTTAATATAAGAAGCCTAAGAAAGGCCTCCATGAAGACATTAATTCAGAGGCAATAGCAAGTATTAGGATTCTAAGGAGTATATTTTATGAATTGTAGGAAGAGCAAGAAGACCATTTTGTTGGAGTGTGGTGAACATAGGGAAGAATGGTAGGAGGTGAGGTCTAAAAAGATAGCTGGTGATGAGAACTTGCAAGTCTTTATTGACCATAGTGAGACTTTTATGCTGAATGAGATGGGAAGATGTGAAGAGAGTTTTGAGTACAAGGGTGAAATAATTTATGGATATAATAAAAGGATTCTATTAAGACTTCTGTGTTGACAGTAGATTATGAGTGGTTGTGCTGTGTGTGTTTGGGGCAGTAATAGAAGCAAGGATTCTAGTTTGATGTTATAGTGGTAATCCACGTGCAGTGGTGATGGTAGCTTGTAGCATGGTGATAGTTGATGGAGGCAGTGAAAAGAGTGGTCAGAGTCTGGATACGATTTGGAAGTAGAACAGTATATGCTGATGTATCAAACATTTGATTTGAAAGAAGAGTCAGGAATAACTGGTTTTGGAGTGAGGTAGTTGAAAAGTGGAATTTCTATTTACTGAGGTTGTAGTGGGTAATCGTGAAGTTTGGATTTACGATACATTTGAGCTGTCTGGTAGACATTTGGGTATGAGTCCAACATTTAGTGGAGTAGTATAGTTTGGAGATTTTTGGGGGGTTGTTTTTCAGCATATATGTATACAGAATTAATAAATCAGAATGAACACTTATAAGAAATACGAGAAGTTATTTTAAAATGCAGATTCCTGGTACCCTACTTATAGATTTAGGGTTGGGGCCAGGAATTTGCAGATAATTCTGAAACATAATTTGTACTGTACAGTTCCCAAAGATGGTATGTATTCCTAAAGTCTGATAAGTCATTGTCCTGTGTTTCACCTCTGTGTTGGAAACTGCTTATCTTCTGTCCTGATCTTATTGAGAAGCATTAAGTTTTATTGGAGGCTAAAAATCAGAGTGTGAAAGGTGATACTAATGATAATATGGTTATAGCTGAAGAAGGATTTTTTTTTATTTGGTGTTTTCTGTCTTATTTGATAGTAACAGCTGGGATGAACATGTCTTTGAATTGGTTCTACCTAAAGCTTGTATGGTTGGACATGTGGACTTCAAATTTGTTTTGAACTCAAACATCAGCAATATTCCACAGATACAAGTGACACTGCTGAAGAATAAAGCTCCAGGCTTAGGGAAAGTCAATGGTAAGAATGCATCAGAATTTATATTTGAAGATTTTATCTTGTAGTTGGTTTCTTGAAAATAATTTTTAATTGGCTGTCTAGGTTTGCCAATTCCCCCTCCTGCTCTCTCCTTCCCCTCCCTGATATTTTCCTGCTATACTTTTGATGATTTTATTTACAAAAATTAATCCTGGCAACATTTTAGAACTTTTTTGTAACTCAATATTCACAATTGCATAAACATAAATAGTTTAGTTTTGCTTCTTTGGGAAATGCAATTAGTTCCTTTTTGAATTAGTTTCACTTTTAGCATTACCAGACATAAATCATTATTCTTTTAAGAGGAAACTTGATTGGGAAAATATTCTTTTATATGGTGAAACCCAACCTTTCACATAATGCTAGAAATTTACCAATCTTTTCATCTTTCTTACACGTTCAGAATTTGATATATTGAATTATTAAAATAGATTGTACACATTTAGCATATTGGGAACCAGATGTTACTTCTCAGAGTTTTCTTAAAAGGCTAATTGAAAAGGCATGGGGTAATTTCAGAATAAAGCGGCTACTTCATCCAGGGGGTTAAAAACATTTAAAGTAGAAAAGTTTCCTATTTTGAAAATATACTTGTGTGTTTGTGTGTATATGTGTGTTTGTGTATATATGTGTGAATTTGTGTTTGTGTCTCCTTTTGAAACATAATAGATTCTGACTTAATTGGATTTAGGACTTCAACATTGTTATTTTTAAAATTCTCCAGGTGCTTGTACACTGCAGCTCAGAGTAGGACCTTTTAGTTCGGTTGCCAGCAAATTAATTCTTTTCTTTTTTTTACAGGGACAGAGAGAGTCAGAGATAGGGACAGACAGGAACGGAGAGAGGTGATAAGCATCAATCATTAATTTTTCGTTGCCGTCGCAATATCTTAGTTGTTCATTGATTGCTTTCTCACATGTGCCTTGACCGTGGGCCTTCAGCAGACTGAGCAACCCCTTGCTGGAGCCAGCGACCTGGGGTCCAAGCTGACGAGTTTTTGCTCAAGCCAGATGGACCCGTGCTCAAGCTGGCGAGCTCGGGGTCTCGAACCTAGGTCTTCCGCATCCCAGTCCGATGCTCTATCCACTGTACCTCCGCCTGGTCAGGAGCAAATTTAATTCTTAAGGTGAATATTTTACTACCATTAAAAGAGAGATGAGCCTGACCAGGCGGTGGCGCAGTGGATAGAGCGTTGGACTGGGATGCGAAAGACCCAGGTTCGAGACCCCGAGCTCCCCAGCTTGAGCGCAGGCCCATCTGGCTTGAGCAAAAAAAGCTCACCAGCTTGGTCCCAAGGTCGCTGGCTCCAGCAAGGGGTTGTTCGGTCTGCTGAAGGCCCGCGGTCAAGGCACATGTGAGAAAGCAATCAATGAACAACTAAGGTGTTGACGGCAACGAAAAACTAATGATCGATGCTTCTCACCTCTCTCCGTTCCTGTCTGTCCCTATCTATCCCTCTCTCTGACTCTTTCTCTGTCCCTGTAAAAATAAAAAAAAAATAAAGAGAGATAAGTGTATGAAATAATTAATTGAATCTAATTTTTTTCTTCCTGGCAACCAGATTATAGTGTTTGTGATGAAAATCACAGCAGTTCCTAGTTTAACAGAAAATTTTAGAATTTTAGGCACGTAAATCATTGATATTCAGTAAAATTAAGTTTACTAATATTTTTATCCTCTAGAAACAGCAGTAGATAGGCAGATCACCTTTCCTTTGTCTCCAGCTCTTAACATTGAAGTGGAACAAAATGGAAAACCGTCCCTGGTTGATTTGAATGAAGAAATGCAGCACATGGATGTAGAGGAATCACAGTGTGAGTTAAATTATAAAGCTGTTGTCCATGACAGTAAAGGGAGTAGTGATCCAAATGCATCATGTTGGGCAAAGATTTCCTTTGTGGCCTGCAAAAACTTGGTTTTAAGAACATGATTAAAAAATAACCTCTAATTCTGCTGTGGCAATATGCTTTAACTTTTAGCTCATCTTTGTGAACACATCTGCGCTAATATTTGCATTCTTGTTTTTTAATATCTTGGGATTTGAAATTATGTCATGGTTTTATTATTATTTTTTTAAATCAAGGTGAATGTAAATAAAATGGGAATGGAAAATACCATAATATATCAGATAATTGATATAGTTCCTTAGCATGACAGTGTATTCTGATTTGAACACATTCTAAATATGGTATTTTGTGTGGTGATAGTATTTATAAATGGGGTGGGTATTTGCTTATCAAATATTACATTTTAAATTATCAACTAATTTAATAAAATTTGTATTTTTATTTTTAGGTCTTAGATTATGTCCATTTTTAGAAGATCATAAGGAAGATATTTTATGTGGGCCAGTATGGCTTGCTAGTGGCCTTGATCTATCAGGGCATGCTGGGATGTTGACATTAACGAGCCCCAAACTTGTTAAAGGTAAAGTAACATATTTTACCAAAGTTAAATAAATAATTCAAATTGTAAAACTAGATGAACAAAAGAAACTGATCTAAAAAAGGTAAGATACTGTTTTGTTTGGGGTTTTCATTAGCAGTTCTATCAGTTTCTTGGTAGCTGAGGTCATTTCATCTTGTAAATGACTGTATTTTATATTCTGATCCTACTTTCTTTGTTGTGGAGATCTTTAGTGATTTTTGAAAAAGTGTAAAGTGATCACTGGGTGACTTAAGTGTGACTTAACAAGCTGTTTCAAGTAACCAGATATCATGTTCTGCCATGTTTATCTTTTCCATCAATGTTGAGTTCTGTGACTCTGGCATGTTTATTGTGTATTGTTATAATACCTTCTCTTAAGATGGTTTTTATAGAAGAGTTTTGAATAGTTTCAGATGTAATGATTTGACTATCTCAAATTATAATAAATGTGTATTTTAAAACAATTGGCAATTTTATAAATAATAGATATTGCAATAGTAGGACTCTTATTTTAGCTTCTGTATGCCAGGGTGAATCAATAAAGCCAACAAACAAAACACCATGCTCTACTATTAAAGTAAATATGGAGGTAGGGTGGGATTGGAGATCCTTTCCCAAACCAAGAAAATATCTGACCACTTAAATAACTATTTTATTTTGTGTGTATTCCCTTCATAATGTTTATGTTCACAGATTTACCTTTAGTTGCAAATATGATACACACACGCACTTTAATATGTTCTCTTGACTGCATCTCATAATTCATTAAGTTTATGATTCCTTATGATGTGTTAGATCACATACTGGGATATATATAGTAATGAGCAAAATTAATAAAATCTATTCTCTTATATTGCTGAGAATATAGGTTAGTTTTGTTGAATGAAAGTGTGAAACTTAAATTTTTAAGTAAAAATAAAAATGTTGGCCCTGACAAAATAGAGCATGCAATACATGACATAATTTTCTGGAATTTACTAAAAATTATTATTTTTTTCATCAAATTCATCCCAAAACTCTTTGGGGAAAATGATTGCTAAATTTTTGTGCAACAATGAAAGGATGATGTGAGTCAAATTTGGATAAAGAAGATAGAGAGGGTAAGTCTTGTCAGAAAGTAGTGCAGTAATAAGAAGAGGGTAATAATGGTGCAGTGCCAGCACAGTACAGATCACAGGCAGGTCAGTGGGAAACAACAAAGGTAGCTTTTTTTAATTACAGGAAGACTTACAGTAATACCTGTTGATACAGCTGTAGGTTAATGGGTTGCTGGTGAGCGTATTAATGTGATCCATGAAGTTTTAAGTGTTTTAGTTATCTTTGAGGTAGGTGCTATTACTCTCACTCACTTCACATTTGAAGGAACTGAACCACGAGAGCTTAATTTTCATATGCCTTATGAATGGCAGTCATTATTCAAACCCAGGTAGTGACTCCAAAGCCTGTGCTTTTCCAAGTGCGGATACCAGACTGCTTATCTGTATGTGTGTGTGCAGGGAAGCATTAAAGACTGGGTACATGGTACACTTATTGGTGGTGCCTTAGTAATAGTTTTTTCTTTGTGCTTTCCTGTAGTTCACAAAAATTTATGTTATTAAAATGAATAATTTTATTGGGGGAAATATGCCAAATGTTTATAACAATTATTCAAAATTGTCTTATGCTATTCATGTAACTCGTGCTTTTTGTTCTTTTGCTACCAACATAAGAAGGTACTCAAATATATTATACTCAGACAGTACAATTTGAAATAATTCTGAACAGGTGTGTTTTTCTTTTTGTGGAGTTAATTTTTTAACTTGCTCTGTGAAAATAAAAGTTTGCTGTTTTGGTGATTTTGCATATCCCATTTTATGATGCTCCTCTAGGTATGGCAGGAGGGAAGTACCGTTCGTTTTTAATCCATGTGAAGGCAGTGAATGAAAGAGGAACAGATGAGATCTGTAATGGTGGTATGCGTCCTGTAGTAAGACTCCCATCCCTGAAACACCAGAGTAACAAGGGTTATTCACTTGCTTCACTGTTGGCAAAAGTTGCAGCAGGCAAGGTATGAAACAATGCTATTTTGAACTATAACAATTCTGTTTTAAACATTGTGGATGAGATGTAACACACTACTGGAAATGGTATGACTCTTTTTTTCAGTAGACAGTATGTTTTTCTTTACGGTGACTTAAAAATTTTAAAAAAGGTATTTTGAATAACTTTAAAAGTAAACTATATAATATAAGGTGTATTCAGTAGAAAGTAGTTGTTAGCAGATACTTCTCTTTATAATTATTTTAGGTCATAATACTTATTTTCTTAGGTGTGAGAGTTTGTTTTTATGTATGTTAGTAGTAACTTACCAAATTTTTTTTTTTTGCTTAATATTTGGGGGGTATGCTGGAAGAGAAGTTTGGAGGTGATTTTAGAGCTAAATCGTAAATTTCATGGTTGATTTTTCTGCATCTTGCTGTGTACCATTTAGTCTCTTCATAATTGTCTGACCTTGAATTTTCTTGAGGCCTGGTGATTTTGTTTCTCAGTCATCATTATTCATAAACAACAGTGATAATATCAGTAGCACTAATCATATTTATAGAGATCTTCTAGTTTTTCAAGGACTTCTATGTACTTTATCTGATTTAGTCCTCAGAATAACACCAAAGTAGGCATAGCAGGTGTTACTGTTATCTCCATTTTTCATATAGAAAGTGAGATTGGGGAGCTGGCATATCATAGAGCTTCATTTATCTCTCTATCTATATATCCATCTACACACACAAAAATTAGGGGACTATGGAATGTGCAGATATTCTAGTACTTTCAACCTTTTGTATAGTGCATTTTCACCAGTGAAATAAAAGTTGGTTTTGCATCTCATTTGAATAATCGAACAATTTTCTTTGACTTGTCATTTACTTTTCTGATGTTACTGTTTTAAAAAAAATCAAATGCTTCTTTCTTTTATCACTTCATATTCATTTTGAAATATCCCCTAATTTTTTGAGCAGTGTATTTATTAGCAGAGGGGAGGCAGAGAGTCAGACTTCTGCATGCATCCCTACCAGGATCCACCTGGCATGCCCACTTTGGGGTAATACTCTGCCCATTTGGGGCCTTTGCTCTGCTCAGCAGTGGATCCATTTTTTAGTGCTTGAGGCAGAGGCCAAGGAGCCATAGTCAGTGCCTGAGGCCCACTCACTGAAACCAATCTATTTATGGCTTCAAGAGGGGAAGGGCAGGGATGGGTGGAGAAGCAGATACATATTGTTTCTCCTTATTTGCCCTGACTGGGAATCGAACTGCGTCATCCACATGCTGATCTGATGCTCTATCACTGAGCCAACTGGTCAGGGCCCATATAGTTTCTTAGTGTTGTTGCTGGGACTTGGATTCAGGATATTAGCTTTGTAATCTTTAATCATTGGATTATCAACTTTAATTACTATCTTTATTTTCTTCTAAATTCTGTGAAAAATTAATTTGCTGACTATACGGTTAAAGTTATTTTACTTAGAGATTTATGTTTTCATAGTCATAAGTCAATTATTCTTTATTTGAAAACTTTAATAGTAAATGCTTTTTGGTATCATTTGGTCTTTCAATTATTTATTGTTGAATATTTAGGAAAAATCATCTAATGCTAAGAATGAAAATACAAGTGGCACCCGTAAATCTGAAAACCTCCGGGGCTGTGACTTACTGCAAGAGGTCTCAGTCACAATTCGAAGATTTAAGAAAACTTCAATTTCTAAGGAAAGGTAACCTCATATACTTTTCCTAGTAGATAAAAAGGGAGAATTGCAATAAACGTACTAGCACACAATACTTTAAAATCTAACTTTTATTTGAAAATTTTTTACTACCATTTCTCTTATTAAGAACTTATAAAGGAATATGACTTGCACGACTGGTCTTCCTACTTTATTGGTTTACCCTTGGTGTCTGTATACTGCCTGATGTATACCAGTAATACAATATTTGTAGCACAAGGAAAGAAATATAGTAATTTGAAATTTTAGTCATTTTCTATATGAACAGAGTATATTATAACTTCATTTAATATTTTAAAAACTTCATTTTTAAAAGAACTTTCTGCAAACCAAGTATGTTTATACACTATTATTAACTTTTTAATACTATAACATTAAATCCAGAGACTGACATTCTATTTTAATATTTAGTTTACAAAAGCTTTTTTAAATAAGTTGTAAAATTCATGAGCCTAACCAGGTGGTGGCACAGTGGATAGAGCGTTAGCCTGGGATGCAGAGTACCCAGGTTCGAAACTCGAGTTCACCAGCTTGAGCTCAGGCTCATCTGGCTTGAGCGTGGGCTCACCAGCTTGAATGTGGGGTTGCTGGCTTGAGCAAGGGGTCACTTGCTCTGCTGTAGCTCCCCCACTCCCAAGGTCAAGGCATGTATGAGAAAGCAATCAGTGAACAACTAAGGTGCCGTATTGGAGAACTGGTGCTTCTCATCTCTCTCCCTTCCTGTCTATCTGTCCCTGTCTGTTCCTCTCTGTCACTCTAGGAAAAGAAAAAAAAAAGTAAAGTTCATGATTTAAAATGAAACATATTACCAGCTAGGCTGAGATAGCTTCAGTCTATTTCAGTTTGGTTGTTAATGTATTTATATTTTCTATTTTGTAGAGTGCAACGATGTGCCATGTTACAGTTTTCAGAATTTCACGAAAAGCTTCTGAATACCCTTTGTAGAAAAGCAGATGATGGCCAAATCACAGAACATGCCCAGAGCCTTGTGCTGGATACTCTTTGTTGGTTAGCAGGAGTACATTCAAATGGACCTGGAAGGTTAGTAATTAAGATTTTACTTACCAGTGATGATTGCCCTTTGGATGTTATGGTTGTAAGTTCAACTGTTGGCTATTGTTTTGCAGCTCAAAGGAAGGAAATGAGAGCCTGCTTTCAAAAGCACGAAAATGTCTCTCAGATATTGTACGTGTTTGCTTCTTTGAGGCAGGACGAAGCATAGCCCATAAGTGTGCCCGATTTCTAGCCTTGTGCATTAGGTTGGTGTTTTTTTTATTTGAAAGTATACTTTGTAGGTGTGCCTGCAGTTTAGCAGGTGATGCCTTATCTCTACTGTAATATGATCCTTGTTGAATGTATGAACAACTTAAGTGAATTTGCAAAATTGGATGAGAATTATTGAGATTCTAAGAAAGAATTTTGGAATTTTAAGGGAACTGTCACGTTAAATAAATCTATTAACAAATCGGCTTTTCTGCTAATTAGTAGCAGTTTGGGGAGTTTGGTAAGAGGAACTGTCCCCCGACCTTCACTCCTATACTCCGTTGTTGTCTTTGGATCCTTCACCTGAGGCTTTGTCCCTGTTATTTGCCAGTCTTACCAGGCTTGTTTGTTTTATTGGTCAGGTCATTTTCTCTAGACCATGAGTCTCAAACTATTAGAAAGTGTTTAAAAGCTATTAATAGTCAATATTGGCTGTACCTGCTTGTCAACCCCTTTTGATAAAGAAAATGATTTAATGCATAAGAAAACAATTACATGGACCCTTAGTCCCTATTATTGTTTTACATGTCTGTAGAGATTTATGGAAGATTTTTCTTCTAATCAGTGTGAATACATTTTGAAGATTTTTAAAAGAACTTGACCATTTTTCGGTTGAATTTAGACCTTGACTATCATCGCATTTAAATTTTTTCTTTTAAAAATTTTCAGTAATGGCAAATGTGACCCATGTCAACCAGGATTTGGATCTGTTCTGTTGAAGGCTCTACTTGATAATATGTCATTTTTACCTGCAGCTGCAACTGGTGGTATGTGGAATTTGTTTAATCACTAATAACTATAGTCATAGGAAACATTTCACAATATACTCAGGATTATTTACTAACTTTTTTGTCTCTTATTTTCATTTTTTTCTGTAGGTTGTCTTTTTTTAAGGGGTTATTGTGTTCTGATTGGTGGGCAGGTAATCTCTGTTCAGTAATATGTAGGGAAAAAGTAGGAGAGTTAAGTATAAATACCAAGTCATCTGTATTTCATTAAAATCATTGAGTAGTTTGTTGTTTACTTACTATAGATCAGATATTACCAGTTAAAATGCCAGTAATGACCAGGGAGATGGCATAAATAAGTAAAATGGTCCATGCATACATGGTGTGTGATTGGTAGGGACTGTGGTCAGCTGGAATTTTCTAAAAGGGGCCAGTGGTTTATTTCAGCACCTGAAGAGTGTGGAAATGTCATTCAAGAATGAATGTAGTTATCAAATAGGAATTGAGAAAAGGTAGCATATATATAAGGTAATGAAGATTAAAAATATTTTTAAATGTCTATTGCTGTTTTATGTTATTATTGTGAAAAGATACTTACTTTTTAAACCTGATGTCTTCTTGTAGACATTTCTCACTCTTTTGTTTTATAAATAACATGTTATCTCACTGAGATGAGTTTATTTCATAAGGTTTTGATTTTTCTGTTATACCAGAAAAATACCTTTCTTAAAGTTATGCAGTAAATGGGTATTTTATCAATATCTTACTTTAGATGAAGAGTGTGTTTGAATTTACCTTGAACATACAGTTGGTAAAACTGTTAACTTTATGTTGTACAGAATAGGATGTTTTGGACATACTTGATCACTTTAATAGTCTTCTGTGTTTAAAATAGTTTGTTGACAACAGTGTAGAGGTAAGATGCTTAAATTTTGGTGTGGTCATTTACAATTTTATAAAAGTAGAGTCTTAAAATACATTGTCATGATCATCTTTTAAGCATGTTGGTCTACATGTAACTGGCCATATAGAATAACTATATTCCATTTACGTGCTACGGTGTATTTATTATTTTTGAAAATTTTAGTGCAAAGGAACAGTGTTTCAGGATGGATGGCTTGAAGGCCCTGACATCTTTCCACTTTTCCAGCCATTCTAAAATGTCCCTCATAGTCACCTCACGTTACTGAAAACCTAAATGACTAGTTAGCCTGATACACTTTTCCGAAAATATGTTTGAAATTCTTTGTCCGTATTCTCTTAGAGAGTCATTTAAGGAAGTTGGTCCTTCTTTGTGAATTGCAAGTTATAAGAAAGCCTTTCTAGGAAAAGAGAACACACTGATAAATATGTAAACGGTGTTTTCTTTGTCAGAGAAAAATGATGAAAAGAAACATTGATTTTTGTTGTTGTTTTCAGGTTCTGTCTATTGGTATTTTGTCTTACTGAATTATGTGAAAGATGAAGATTTGGCTGGGTGCAGTACAGCTTGTGCATCTCTGCTCACCGCTGTGTCCAGACAGTTACAGAACAGGCTCACGCCAATGGAGGCTTTACTTCAGACAAGGTATTTTATATGGGTGGTGACTAATAACCGGCCTTTCTGGACACGGTACCTCCTTTGCACAGTACTGTTATATGTATCTGCTTAAAAACTTTTTTTTTTTACAAAGTTATATTTAATTTATGCCTAACCTTTTTCCACATATTAGCTTTCGGTTCTCTTTTCCCCTGTTTTTTTTCTGAAATGATTCCTGAAGTACTGAAGATTGTTATTCAATTCACAGGGCTAATTATATTAAAATACTTAAATGTTCTATTTCTTGCTAGTGGAAGAAGGATTTAAGGTAATTTGTTTCTCTATTGTTAATACTTTGTAGATGGAATTAATTAAATCATTTATAGCCCATAGTTAGTATTCTTTATCTGCTGGTTATCTAAAACTTAATAAAGTAGAGTTCTTACCTGATCTTCAGTATTTGAAGTAGTCTTTTATAGAACTCAATGGTTTTGTAATCTTTTAAAATTGGAAATCCTAATTTTCGAGATATTTTATTGAAACCCTTTGTACTTCCTGCTGGGTAATGTGATTGACTGAGGAGAGGGAGGGCTGCCTCATGTCTTCATGCTCCCGTCTGCAGATGATTCAGTTTGGGCTCGTCACCTGCCAGCTTACTGCAGTCTGTTGTTGAAGCTCTGGACCTTGTCCTTTGGAATACAGGTTTACAGGAAACACAGTTGAGATTCACTGAATTTAATGGGTTAAATCTGGTTAGCGCCTCCTTCTGCACTTCTTTTAAAACTAAATAAATAATTTGTTAATTAGATGGCTGACAGGAAAATTGTTAGGACATTATTTTATTTTTCAGATATGGATTATATAGCTCACCATTTGATCCAGTCCTCTTTGATTTAGAGATGAGTGGCTCTTCTTGTAAAAATGTATACAACAGCAGCATTGGTGTTCAATCAGATGAAATTGATTTATCGGATGTCCTTTCAGGTAGTAACTTCTTTTATTAAAGGAATTTCTGAACTTTTTATCTTGAATTTAAGCTACCATTGACTTAATAGATTGTAGTTACTACATTTTATCTTTAAAAACTAAAATTTAGAACCTAACATGTGTGAATCATTAAACTATTTTCCTTTATTTCTAACCTTTGCCCCTCAATATTAAGGTTATTTTTGAAAGAGTTATGAATTTGTATTTTATGTTTCATTATATGTCAATATAACTTTAGTACTTCATCTTGTTGAACTTACTGAAAGTATTGCTAGTAAACCAAAATGTTAGAAATTTTAGTTTTACACATGTTAATTACCACCTTAAATACAGGCTGGGGCAAACGTATGGAAAATAATACAATAATTAATAAATAATAATACAGGAATAAACTCTGTTTTGTGTACTCACAACTGTAAATCTGCTTTTGCTCCATCCTGTATAAGTAAATTTTAGAAATTAGTCTCAGTTTTCTTTATTTTAATGTGAATCCTGAAATGTGAAAAAAACAAGAGAAAAATTAAATGTAGAAATATAAATAAAATATAAAATATTTCAATTCCAGCCTCTCCACTCTTTTAGGTTACCATTGTAAATAGGTTGTTTAGTTATTTAGACTTGTTTGCTTTACATGTTTCTGAACATTTTTAATGGAAGTGATTACATTACACTTTCTGTTCTGTACTTTGTTTTTTAATGACTTTTGCAATCTTGTGTGTATGTCTCTTTTTCATGATTTAGGTTCTGACTACTTCATGCCAATAAGTCTCTATCTAAGTAACACATTAATTTATGAGTATAACACAGAGTAGAGGTTAGAACTAGATATATAGATGCCTTCTGTCTAACTTAGGATAGAATGAGAAATCTGTGATGGAGAGAGTGTAAGGAGAAGACCATAAAGCTCAGGCGACGCCAGCAGCCAGTTCAGTAAGTATGCCAAGAGTAGCCACACTCAGTATAGAAGACTCAAGAGAAAGGACTTAGATAACATAATAGGAGTCTCCATCTCAATGTCTCATCATTTTATTTCTCTCCGTTAGTCCTTCTGAAGTGCTGCTTTTCTCAGGTAATGGCATCAGTGGCAGAAAGCAAATCTGAATGTCATTCTTGATACCTCCGTCTTTCTCTTCCTTTACATTGAGGCTATTATGAGATCCTATATATTTTTCCATCAATGTATAATTTAAATCCACCTGCTCTCTTACCTTCCATGATCACATGATGACAGATCAAGCCACAACGGTTATCTTAAACCTACACTACAGTAATAGTTTTCTAGTTGATTTTTCTGCATCTGTTCTGGCCTCACTTTAGTACTTTCTCCATATTGCAATGAGTATTATCATTTTTGAATGTATACCTGATCACTTCTCTCCTTAAAATATTTTTCATGTCTTCCTACTACTTTGTAGTTCAGAGTTGGTAATACAGCATATAAAGTCTGTGTGATCTGGCTCTCTTTCCCTTGCCACTGTGATCCATTAACTCCCTCAAGGTTTCTGAGATACTTTCGTGAAGTCCATGAGTCAACTGTTTTCATGACAGAATGATGTTACTGCTTTTTTCGCTGTATTGACAGTTGTTCCAAAGCATGATGTTCTCCACAAGGCACTTGGAATAAAAAATATGCCAGTTTCTAGACACAGACATCAGCATGGTGATTACCAAGGGAAAGGGCATAGGGGGAGGTAGAAGAGGGTGACGGGGGATAAATGGTGATAGAAGGAGATTTGACTTGAAGGGTGAATACACAATACAGTATACAGATGACGTATTATGGAATTGTGCATCTGAAACATAATTTTATTAACAAATGCCAATAAATCAACCCCAATAAGTCAATAAAAAGGTAAAAAAATGCCAGTTTCACTTTCACTTTACCAGTGTCCTTGATGAAGCAGTGAAATTGTTAATTTTATTAAATTTTGAATCCATGAGTGCTCTTCTCTTAAATATTCCATGCTGAGACAGGAAGTATGCATGAAACACTTAGGCTGCATATTGACTAATCATGGCTCTTTCAAGGCAACACGCTTATGCAGTTGTTTCAGTTAAAAGCTGAACTAATTATTTACTTCATCAAACACCCTTTTTATTTGCAAAATGTTTATTCAGCCTTGGTAATTTGGCTGGTATTTGTCTATAGATTTATAGAAAAAGCCTTTTAGTATCCATTCAATTAAATGCATTTGTTGGTAATAATAAAAATAAAACTTTTAAGCAAAAATTAGGATTTTGGAAAACATGAATGCTTCACGGTGAATTTGACAGCTTCCTAATAAAGCCTTTTTTTTCTGATTGGTTATGATATTAGTGAGGGTCATTTTCTGTTATATTATAATAAAATATATTAACATTTGGAAGATCTGTATATAGTGATGAACCAATATTTTCCAAAAATGGGTAAAAGATTCTTTAGAACTATAAAAGATACAAGGATAAGTCAGTTAATCTTAGTGCAATAGAGTTTGAGAAGTTCACTGATCAGATATCGGTATTACTTGGCAACTAATCTTTAAAAGAACTGCTACTTGTGAAGTTTTTGAATATGTTGATCTATTTAAATCTTTCTTCCTTTTTCAACTACACATTTGCATTGGGTTGAATTTTCTTCAGATACTTCTACAAAAATATCATATTGCAGCATATTAAATGCAGAGACAATAAAATCCCACTACCCTTCACATGCTAGATTTTAAGGAGATTTGTAAAATATAAAACATTGCCAGTCTTTCCATTATTTTCATTTTAGAAGACAGTTCTTTTTCATCAAAGTATGCTATTTTATATTTAATGAGCTTATTACTGTTAAATGAATTAATATTTAAAAATTCTCATTTTAAAATTTCTGCTATGATAAGTAGCCATATATATATATATATATATATATATATATATATATATATATATATAGCCAAATAACAGAAAGCTCTTTGGAATTATTAATTATTTTAAAGATACAAACAAGTATTGGTGTTAAGATTGAAAAATATTCTTCTAGCCATATTTATTTGATATGTTTGTTTAGTTCCCCTAATGTGCCATTTGTCTTCCTGGTAGAGAGATGTCATTCATGTTGTTTCTTCTGCCTGGCTTCTCCTGCCTCAGTGGAATAAATATGTAAAAATCTCTTATTCTTCCCATAAATCTCATCACTTCATCATGGAATTATTTTATTACCCCTTGACTTAGACTGATTTCCCCTTATTCCTTTGAACTTCTCTTAAGTAAAAATAGCACTTCTTAAAAAGAGTTCAATTGCATAATTGTTTAATACATAGTAACCTCTAACAGAATATATGTTTTATGAGAACTGGGGCCTGTCCTTTTACTCTTGTATCTCACACATCCGTTTTTAAGTGCTCAATAAATATATTTTTAACATGTGTCAGGCCTTGTACATATTTGGAATGGGCACCAGTTGGAGGCTGGAAAACAAGATTATGGCAGTTTAGTCTTACTTTTAATTTAGTCCTGTTGTTTTTGATAACAGTTTTTATATCTCCTTGTTTTTTTCATGTTGAGTTTCTGTTTTACTTTAACTGTTAATTCTGCTTAAAGAAGTTCTAATTCCAAAAAATTGGAAAGTACTAAAAATAACCCTTTCTTCCCCATACCACCTTCAATCTTCTTTTGTGTTCGTCCATCCAGTCTTCTAGCTGTGGTTTATTGGTCACATAGTTGTGGCCATATGATTTTTCATTTTACTATTATATGTGCTAATGTAAACTATCTGTATGATTATAAAGTAATATGTTTCATTCTAGAAAATTGATAATAAAAAACAGTATAAAGGGGCATTTACAGATTACTCTTGTTTATACTTTGGAATGTTTCTTTAGTTTTTATTTAGTGTCATTTATACTATTGATGTCATAGAATATATACTTAAATATTTTATCCACACTTAACAGATTTGGCAATAGCTTTTGTAAGTAGCTAGCTTATTATGTTTTTCTCATTTAAAATCTGAATCACTTGTTATTGTTTCTTGTTAATGTGAATGGCCACTGAGTTTCTTTTATGCAACTCTGCTTTTGTAGCAAGGAGACTAGTACCTCCTATTTGTGACTTTTCCTAATGCCATGTCCATTGCTAAAGCACTCTGTAAGGGTTATGTGTTTGTTTATACATCTCTAATTAAAATTGGAGTAGCACTATAGTTTTCAGTATGACTGTTGTCTTTTAAAGATGAATTCACATATTATAAAACTTGTCTCTTTTCTGTATTAGGAAATGGAAAAGTCAGTAGTTGTACAGCTGCCGAGGGTAGTTTCACATCTCTCACGGGACTCCTAGAAGTTGAACCTCTACACTTTACTTGTGTGTCAACTAGTGATGGAACCAGAATAGAAAGGGATGATGCAAGTACGTTTACTGGTATATACCTTCTTTTATTATATACATTCTTTTATCTATTATACGCTGTAATAAATATAAAGTTGCATGTGAATATTTAAATATCTATTTATAGTATATGTATAAGTTCCTTTGATGACATATTATATAAACTTATTAATACAAGGGACATTTTGTAGAAAAATCATAAGTTTTATATTCTTTTCTAGGTCTTCATAGAAATTTTTTTTCTTACCCTATAGTATACTAGTTTAAATCCTTTTGTTTTTATGTGTGTGCATTTTTAGAAACCTTTTAGTTTGGTAAATATTAAATACAATGAAAGAATAGAGAGGAGGAAGAGTTCAGTAGGCTCTGTATTTCTATTGCCCAGCTTCAGTAATCATCAGTTGATGGCCAGTCCTGTGTCTAGTGTAGCATCATACTGTTTTATTTCTTCCAATTGAAGTTACCAGTATATTTGATACAATGTCTTTGAGAAGGGTGAGATGACTAAAGAGGGAATACTGTTTTTCCAACTAGTTTAAGCAACTTCATTTTTTTGAACTAGTATTTGAATGTGTTGAAAATGTGCTGTTGTTGATGTTTTAAATTAATAACCCTTTCTGAATTAGTTGGTTAGTGTGTCGTCCTGGTATGCCAAGGTTGCGGCTTAGATCTCTGGTCAGGGCACACACAGGAATCAAGCAATGAATGCATAGATTGGTGGAACAACATGTCGATGCTCTCTTTTTCTCTCCCTTCCTCTGTCTCTCAAATCAGTCAATAAAAAACAACAACAAAAAAACGAATAGTTAATAATAAGTCTCATTATTTTGTATATGTCTTCATTTTCTTCAATACTTTTAACAGAAAATAAAACAGTTTGCATGAGAAGTCATGAAAATTTAAACTTGTCCTTGCCTTCAGAATGGCAAGAGATTTTAAAAGGAACCTACTAGCTTTTTTTATTTGAGTGCGTTTTTATTCAGAATCATCTTAATAATCTTCCAGCTGTGGAAGTAACCACTAAGTGAAATTCATGTTTTATGTAGTTTGATGAGTTTCAAATTAAAATTAAATTAAAAAGTAATGTTTCTTTTTATGGAGATGCCAGAAGGGTCAGAATTTACTTTTGTTTTCTTGGACTATCAGTTATTTTGCAGAAACTTTAATGTTTATATTGGAATAGACAATGCTATGACATGAAATTGAACTTTCAGAGAATTCCTTTTTTTTTAAATAAATTAGACTCTGTCTTGGAACTAGTATAAAAATCAGTATCTAAGATTTTTATTTTAAGAAAATTTATATGTTTGAATAAGTCATGCTTTCAAAAATGCTTAAAATTATTTTTTTTCATTTGTAGTCCTATTATTGACCTATATCAGTTTTGATCCTATTTTTTTTTTTTTTTACCACTTTTTAGAAAATTTAATTTAATGGGGTGACACTAGTCAATAAGAGTACATAGGTTTCAGGTAAATATTTCTATAGCATTTGAATTGTTGATTGTGTTGTGTGCCCATCACCCAAATCAAAGCATTTTCTGTCACCATATATTTGTCCCTCTTTGCTGACCTCCCCTGGTAACCATTTCACTTTCATCTTTGTCCATGAATCTCATTTTTATATCCCACCCATATGTGAAATCATAAAATTCTTAGCTTTTTCTGATTTCCTTATTTCATTTAGTAAAATGTTCTCAAGGTCCTTCCATGTTGTCATAAATAGAAATATATCATCATCTTTTATGGCTGAGTAGTATTCTGTTGTATATATTAAAATAAAAACAGATACAAGATTAGGTTTTCTCTCCTGCTTTTTGTCTTCTTAAATGTAGTCCATTCCTATATAAGCAATCACCTCTGTATTTTATTCAGACTGAAACCACCACTAGCAGAGGGATTTTTATTAAAATTAGGGCAAAGCCCTGCCCTCTCTTTAACATTAGGGTTGTTAAATTCATCTATATCTTTGCATATGTGTAGATAGTTGGTTCTTTTTCATTTCTAAATAGAAGATTCTATTGTCTGAATAAAATAAAATTTATGTATCCGCTATTGATTTTTGTATCCTGTCAGTCAACATTCAGTTATTACCACAGAAGGTGCTAGATGATG
This sequence comes from Rhynchonycteris naso, assembly GCA_037038555.1. NCBI lineage: Eukaryota > Metazoa > Chordata > Mammalia > Chiroptera > Emballonuridae > Rhynchonycteris > Rhynchonycteris naso. Next base: position 201,404,546 of record CM072998.1, on the reverse strand, counting down.
ACTGTGATCTCTCACCCTTTGATTTACATTTTTTGGGAAATATGTTAATTGTGAAATATATCACCCCTACAGAAAAAAAGTACAGAATATAGTTTTATAGTCCAGCAGTTAATTGCAATACAAACTGACCACAAAGTCAAGAAATATTTCCAGCACTCTAAAAGGTGTTATTTATGACCCTTCTATTTATTTCTCCTCACTCTCCAAAAGGTAACATTGTCCTAACTTTATGAGTAATCAATTAAAATTTTTTTTTTACTTATTGATGAGAGAGAGAAACATTGATTTGTTGTTCCACTTATTTTTGCATTTATTGCTTGGTTCTTGTGTGTGCCCTGCACCACCTTGGCGTATCTGGATGATGCTCTAACCAACTGGACTACATGCTTGGGCCTCAAGGAATCGTTTTTTAGTTTTTGCTTGTTTCTTTGTTATTGCCACTTAATTATGCATTCGTAAACACTGGCTGAGTAGGGTCTGTAAAATATAAAAATTGAATTTGCTTTCTGTCCAACATTACCCATTGTTAAATTCACCCATGTTATTGAATATATGTAGATAGTTGGCCCTTTTCCATTGCTGTTTAAGATTTTATTATATGAATAAAGTAAAATTTATGAATTCTGACTTGCTTTGTATAATGTTGATTAACATTTGGGTTCCATTGTAATACTGGTAGTACTAATGGATACAGTATTCTCTTGGATATGAGTGTAAAAGTTGATTTGCTGCTTCATAGGGTTGTCATATTCCACTCTAGTAAGTAATACTAAAGAAATGCACTTCTTGATTTCCAGATATATGAGGATTTTCTAGTTATCTTGTTATTGATTCTTATTTAAATTGCTGTAGGGTCAAAAGAAATACTCTGATTATCAATATTGCAAGATATGTTAGAAATTGTAGAGGGTCAGCTTTTATAAATATTCCATGAATGATTGACAATAATGTTTACGTAGTACTTGTTGGGGAAGTTATATTCTACATAACCATTTGGGCAAGTTTGCTTATTGTATATCCATTACTTTAGCTACTTTTATTTTACTAAGAAGATTTGTGTTAAAATTTCTGTTTTAGTTTTATCACTTTTTACTTTTATACATTTTGAAACTATGACACAAATTTAGAATGGTTCTATATTGTAAATTAAATCCTCAATGTTATGAATTACCTCTTTATCTCTAACACTGCTATATTTTTAAAAGTAGTTTGATATTTATATACCTAACATCAGCTTCCTTTTGGTTATTTGTATAGTATATATTTTCCTTTTACTTTCAACATTTCATTGTCTTATATTTAGACATACTTTTAAAAGCAACATTTGGTTCCCTTATTTAATTCATTCCGATACTTTGTCTTTCAACTGGAATATTTAATTTACATTTAATTTAATTATTGATGTATTTGTGTTTAAATCTATTATGGTTTTATATATTCTGTTATATTTTTGATCTTGCTAGTTGTATCTTTTCTCCCCTTTTTTGGTGATTACATTTTTATTTTCTACTTCTCTACTTTTACTATTATCAGTAGTTGTCCCAGAGATCACAATATAGACATATCATTGACATCTAGAAGTCCTGTTACTGTTTTTCCCATACAATACAAATATCTTCCCAACATATATGGCATTGTGATTTTATACTTGCAGTGTATTTTAATATCCATATGTTATTTTTATAGTTCTTTATATTCAATATTCATTTGGATTTATTTAATAATTTCTTTTTTTTCTTTTAGCTTTTATCTGGTATGATTTTATGTCTGAAAATTACCTTGCAAGATTTCTTTTATGTACTTGTCTACTGATGAAGTAACGTATTTTTTTTGGGAAATTTTTCAAATATTTTTTGAATAATTTGATGAGCTAACTTCATACCCATTATCTAGATTCCAATATTACTGATTTTTTCCACATTTCTTTTATCTTTACTTCAGTACTTCAAAACAAGCACTAGATGTCACTTTTACCTCTATAGATGTAACACATGCATTAGTACCTTAAATAATAAATGGATTTCCTTTTTAATAACTGATGCCGTTTTTATCATAATCATGTTGTTACTTATATCATGATACATTTATTATTATTAAATCAGCATAATAAATTCTATGGAATTATCTAATTTTCAGTACGTAACTAAATTATCTGAATATCAGAGTAACATTTTATATTTGGTTTATTTGGATCAAGAGGTGTTGTTTATGTCCTTTTTTTTTTTTGTTTAGACACAGAGATAGGAACAGATAGGGACAGACAGACAGGAAAGAAGAGAGATGAGAAGCATCAATTCTTCATTGTGGCACCTTAGTTGTTCATTGATTACTTTCTCATATGTGCCTTGACCAGGGTCTACAGCAGACCAAGTGGCCTCTTGCTCAAGCCAGTGACCTTTGGGCTCAAGGTAGCAACCATACGGTCTTGTCTATGATCTCATGCTCAAGTTAGCGACCCAGGACTCAAGCTGGTGAGCCCCCACTCAATGATGAGCCTGTGCTCAAGCTAGTGACTTCACGGTTTCGAAGTTGGGTCCTCTTTATCCCAGTCCGATGCTCTATTCACTGCACAACTGCTTAGTCAGGCCATTTTTATTGTTTATGAAACGAAAGTTTGTTTTTGTTTTTTTTTACAGGGAAAGAGAGAGAATCAGACAGAGGGATAGATAGGGACTGACAGATAGGAATGGAGAGAGGTGAGAAGCATCAATCATTTAGTTTCTCATTGCCCTTGCGACACCATAGTTGTTCATTGATTGCTTTCTCACATGTGCCTTGACCGCGGGCCTTCAACAGACCGAGCAACCCCTTGTTGGAGCCAGCGACCTTGGGTGCAAGCTGGCGAGCTTTTTCTCAAGCCAGATGGGCCCCACGTTTAAGCTGGCGATCTCGGGGTCTTGAACCTGGGTCTTCCGCATCCCAGTCCGATGCTCTATCCACTGCGCCACCGCCTGGTCAGGCGCCATTTTCATTCTTGAAGTCATATTTTCATGTTAGAGAATTCTAAGTTAGCTATTTTTTTCTCCTAATGATTTAAAAATAATTCTTGCTAGCCCTGCCTGGGTAGCTCATTTGTTTATAGACCACCATCCGGATACGGATACTCCAAGGTTGTCTGTTTGACCCCCAGTCAGGTCACATATAAGAATCAACCATTGAATGCATAAATGGGTAGAACAACAAATTGATGTTTCTCTCTCTCAAATCAATTAGTAATTAAAATATTAAAGATAATCTTTTACCTTATGCTGTTTTTGTGAGATGTCACTGTCAGTCTTATTATTCCTCTCTGAAGGTCACTGTCAGTGCTCAAGCTGTTGTGAGATTCATTCTTGAAACCTTACGTGGATCAGCTATAGAAAGGTCTCATCCGTTAGCTGTTCAAAAATTGCTTCTGCTCTTTTTTATATTCTTTGTTTTTTGTGTCTTCAATTTTTTGTATATTATACCTCATCACTATAACTGGTATAATTTTCAATCTTTAAGTCTCTCTTAATATTATGGCTATTATCTTTTAGTTCATCTTGGTTACTACTTGTCTCTATTGCTATGTTATAATTTATGGGGGGGAAAATCTACCTTTTTTTTTTACATTGCAATGTTACCTCTGTTGAAAATCATGTGTCTACTCTGTGTGAATCTATTTTTGTTCCATTGTTTAGTTAGGCCAACCTTATACCAATACCTCATTGTCCTAATTACTGTAGCTTACTTTTAAGTCTTGAAATCTGAAGTCCACCAACTTTATCTTCCTTTTTTGATATATTTAAAGTTCTGATACAGAGTTTCACGGTAGTGTGTAATCATCACCATGGTGTAATTCTCCAGAACATTTTCATCACTGTAAAAAGAAACCCCTTAGCCATTAGTAGTCACTCCCTATTCCCTTCTCCTTCCATCTCTGGGCAATCACTAATACATTTTGTGTCTCTGGATTTTGTCTACCCTGGACATTTCATGTGAATGAATATACAATCATACAATATTTGGCCTTTTTGTCTGCTTCATTCACTTAGTGTAATATTTTCAAGGTTAATCCATTTGGCATGTGTACATCATTCTTTTTTTTATGGATAAATAATATTTCATTTTATGGAAAAACCACTTTTTAAAAAATACAGATATACCACATTTTAATTAATGACTCAGCAGTTAATGGAAATTTGGCTTTTTTTCCTCTTGACTATTAAGCAGAATACTAATGTGAATACCTTTGTTTAGGTTTTTGTGTGAAACATGCTTTTAGTTCTCTTAGGTATTCCACTCTTGCCTAGGAGTGGAATCCATCAGCATTCTTTTTTTATTTTTTTACAGGGACAGAGAGAGAATCAGAAAGAGGGACGGATAGGGACAGACAGATAGGAAGGAAGAGAGATGAGAAGCATCAAGTCCTTGTTGCAGCACACATTAGTTGTTTATTGATTGTTTTCTCATACGAGCCTTGACTGTGGGCCTTCAGCAGACTGAGTAACCCCTTGCTCGAGCCAGTGACCTTGGGTCCAAGCTGGTGAGCTTTTTGCTCAAGCCAGATGAGTCCGCGCTCAAGCTGGCGGCCTCAGGGTCTCAAACCTGGGTCCTCCGCATTCTAGTCCAACGTTCTAGCCACTGTGCCACCGCCTTGTCAGGCAGCATATTTATTCAAATATAGTCTTTCTTAAAAATTCTAGTTATTTTTGTATTAACAATTTTTCCCAGCTATATTGAGATATAATTGGTAAATAACACTGAGCAAGTTTATTGTATACAGAGTGTTGGTTTGATACATTTATATTAATTATAAAATGATCACCACCATAGTGTTAGCTAACACCTCCAACCTATCACATAATTGCTATTTCCTTTTTGTAGTGAGAACATTTAAGATCTATTCTCTTAGCAGTTTTCAAGTATGTAATATAGTAGTATTATCTGTAAACACTATCCTGTTTACAGATAATAATACATTTTAGAATCAGTTTGTCAGCATTCACACAAAAGCTTATTATTTAAGTGAGTCCATAAAGTCATGGTGTATTAATTTGGGATTTGAAATCAGCTTTGGAGAATTGACCAAATATTAATATTATGCCTTACAGTTTGTTAACATGGTATATATTATTTAATATATTTAGGTCTTCAATTTTTCTTACTGATGTTTTATAGTTTTCAGTGTAGAATTTTTATACCTCCTTTTTAGATTTTACATAGCTATTTTATTTTATTTTATTATAAATATTATAATCTTTATAATATATTATTCATAATTTTATTTCCATTTATTGTTGCTGTGTAATAGAAGTATTAATTGTGTATATCAATCTTATATCTGATGACATTGCTATATTAATATGCTAATTCTAATAGTTTGTAGATTCCTAGGGATTTTTTATGTACACAATTATGTCATCTGTTAATAAAGAGTTGGCTCTGGCCTGACCTGTGGTGGCGCAGTGGATAAAGCGTCGACCGGGGAACACTGAGGTCGCCAGTTCAAAACCCTGCACTGGTCTGGTCAAGGCACATGTGGGAGTTGATGCTTCCAGCTCCTCCCCCCTTTCTCTCTTTCTTTCTCTCTCTCTCTCTCACTCTGTGTCTCCTGTCTAAAATGAATAAATAAAAATAAATTAAAAAAAATAAATTTAATCTTTAAAAGAAAAAGAGTTGGCTCTGTTCTTTTTCAGATCATTATATCTTTATTTCTTTTTCTTCCTCTTTTGCGCTTCCTAGGACTTTCTGCATGATGTAATACAACCGGTGATAATGTTCATATTTGTCTTATTGTTAACTCTATATTTTTATATCTAGTTTTTGCGATTCCTACTACAAAAATAGAAAAGGGTGTTGTTAACAGACCATACAAAAGATTTTAAAATTAGTGTTGTATAGTGCTTGATGTCTTGCTTTTCTTAGATGATTTGTCTTTTATGTGTGTGTAGTGATAATTTCCCCGTAAATATTATTTGTATACTAGATTTTAAAGTCAATAAAGGGCTAAAGTATTCATGATTAATATTGAAAATCACTTAGATCACCCCAACAATACAAGTAAAACATCAGTGCTTCAGTAAGTCTTAATACAGTGTGTCCGTAAAGTCATGGTGCACTTTTGACTGGTTACACGGATAAAAGTGCACCAGGACTTTACAGACAGACTGTATTTTTTCTCTAGAGTTGCTTTGGGGGACACTAGTTGGAACAAATGGATTTTATTTTGGCGTACACAGGTTATATGAAATATGATTGCTCTTTTGCCAACTTTTTTTAGTTGTATTCATGTAAATTAAATGAAGTATAGTGTGGTTGCATTGTATTAAATGTGTTTTTGTAATTTGAGGAAAATTTTAATTAAAAGACTTTGCATAGTTTTTTTGTTAGTACTAGCTTATTTATTTTAGCATAGTTTTTAAGTTTGTTTGAACCCTGGCATAATATAGCCATTGTTGGATATTAAAATATGCTGTAAGATTATTTTTTTATCCTTTTCAAGTATTTATGAGTAATCATTCTTTCCACTTTCATTATCTATGATGCATAAAAATAATACCTACTTACATGCTTTTGTGAAGATGAAATGAGTTGATATAAGTTCTATGCTTAGCCTTGTACCTCACATTGGCTTTCATATCATACTGCTATTGGATCTAATCCTCGATTGACCACCGTCAGCTCTACAGAATAACTTCTCTGTGCCATTCTTTACTGAATCACCTAAAAAACAGAATCATAATATCTGCCCTCAGGGTTGTTCATCTGTTGAATGTGTTATTAACTAAACAGTCACTGGCTATGCACACTAAACATTTGCTATTATTGTAGCAGTTAACCTGTTACCCATACAACTTTCTAGCAGAGTCATGTTGTAATAAGTATTAATGGTATTGTTAGGTTTGGCCTGGACTTCTTGTTTTATGCTGACCTGTATGATTAAGTTGTGAAATTGTTTTTATCCTAGCTTTTTTGAAAATGTTTTCCACAAACATTGTTAGCTATCTAATGGGAAAAGAGTTCTTTTATAATATATGAGTAACACTTAAAAGGAAATTCAAATTTTTTAACTTGTGGGATTTTATGGACCTTTAATACTACATATTAATGGGTAAGCAGTATGTGCCTTATTTGTGCATGGGAAATGCCTTTTGCCATGTTAGTGTTATGGGGAAGCATACGGTAGGAAACTGCTTTCCATAAATTGTGGCCCAGATTGTCTAGGCTGTGCTTTAAAATGAGGAAGTAAGTGTTACCAGTCTTGTTAAATGATGTTCTTATAACTGAAGGCTTTTTGAGTTTTCTTTCAGGGGGTTGGAGGGAGAAGGAAGTATTGTTGTATTGTTGCTTGTAAGAAATCTTTGTCAAATTTCAGTTTATTTCTTTTGCTCCAATTGTATGATAAGGCCACTCAGTATTTTCATTTTAGCTCTAGTAAATGAAATTTCTATGCTGAAAACAGTATTTTAAGTAATTTTATATTTTATAATTACAGTTGACATAGAATATTAGTTTCAGGGATACAACCCAAAGATTATACATTTATATAATTTAGGAATTAATAACCCTGTTTAATCTAGTACCCATCTAACACCATACATAGTTGTTACAATATTGTTGACTATATTCCCTATGCTATACTTACATTCCATGACTATAATGTAACTGCAGATTTGTATTTAATCCCTTTATGTTTTTCACTTATTCCCTCAAAGCCCCTTTCATCCGGCAGCAGTTAAATGTTCTCTGTATATATGTGTCTGTTTCTTTTTGTTTATTTTGTGTTTTAGATTCCACATATATATGAAATTATCAGGCATTTATGTCTTTCTCTGTCTGACTTACTTCACTGAGCATAATACCCTCTAGGTCCACCATGTGGTTGCAGATGGCAAAGTTTTTTTTTCTTTTTATGGCTGAGTCATTATCCTTTTATATATATATATATATATATGTATATCTGTTCATCTGTTGATGAACACCTAGATTGTTCCCATATATTGCCTATTATAAATAATACTGCAGTGAGCATATGGATATACGTGTCTTTTAAATTTAGTGTTTTGGGTTTCTTTGGATAAATATCAGAAGTGGAATTGCTGGGTTCTTCTTTTTCTCTTGTTATATAGACTATGCTGAAAATATTTTTAAACTTAAATGTATACTGACTAATTTTTCTTTGATTTAGAAGTCATTCCTGAATTTCTTAAATTTGAATATTATTATTATCAATAGACTTTTACTATTAAGATTTCCTTATTTATACTCTCTAGAATTTCTATCTTTCAAAATGAAATTTAACTAAAGTTTTGTCAAAATAGTATAGTACTTTGAATATGTTTATCTGTGAACATTTTCTTCATCCTGTTTTTTTTCCCCCCTTGTCTTATGCCAGTGAGTTCCTTCGGGGTTACTCCTGCAGTAGGTGGACTATCATCTGGGACAGTTGGGGAAGCTTCGACAGCCCTGAGTTCAGCAGCCCAGGTAGCTTTGCAGTCTCTCTCTCATGCAATGGCTTCAGCCGAGCAACAGCTACAGGTGCTGCAAGAGAAACAGCAGCAGCTTTTGAAGCTTCAGCAACAGGTTGGAGACTATTTGGCTCTTTGTTCATGCTGTCTCTAAACTTCAAAAGCTGAAAAAAGTACTGTAAAAATGACCATTATTTTCATAAAGGAAAGTAGGTTGATTGATCTGAACTAAGCATTTTCTACAAAAAATGAGGTAAAGTCTTTGTGATATATTTAAATTTTTAAAAATTATGTAAAGACTTTTTCTTTGATACATACCTATCTGAGGGAATATAATTCATACTTTTATTACAATATTTGAGTAAAATTTATTCTTACATATGTTTAAACGCTCTTGGTCAAACGTTATGGTTACCGTTTACTCTGTATGTGAATTGAAGAACCTAAACAAAATTTGGAGATTTCATAACGGCCTAAATGCAACCAGTGCAATTCCAGGTGACAAATTCCATCAAGCTAGGCAATATATGTGAGTTCATTTCCTGTTAATATTTTGTTTTTAGGAGAACTTTGTTTTCTTATTTATATTTAGTTGTTGTTCTTCCTTTCCACCTTTGCTTTGAGAAAGTACTAGTTCCCAGATGCTCAGGAAATTTTTTATCAAATATCTAAAGATGCATATGTAGCAAAGAAATACCCTGTTTGTACTTTCCACTTTTTATTTAATTTCATTTTTATTTGACTAGGATTCAGTTGTCATTTTATCTTCAGACTATATACCCGTGTAGTATTTTCCACAATTTAGGTAGGCAGGGTTAGTCTATATTTGTTGCTTTTACCTTTTTTGCAGAAAGCAAAGCTGGAAGCCAAGTTACATCAGACAACAGCTGCAGCAGCTGCAGCAGCATCAGCAGCATCAGCAACATCAGCAGTAGGTCCTGTTCACAACTCTGTGCCTTCCAACCCAGTGGCAGCCCCTGGATTCTTCATTCATCCTTCTGATGTTATTCCACCCACTCCAAAAACAACACCACTTTTTATGACTCCACCACTCACACCACCCAATGAAGCGGTTTCCGTTGTGATTAATGCTGAACTTGCACAGCTTTTCCCAGGCTCAGTCATTGATCCCCCAGCAGTCAATCTTGCTGCACATAACAAAAATTCCAACAAGTCCAGAATGGTAAATTGTTATATTTTAAATAGGTGTTTGCTTAGTCATTTAAAATTAACTTGAAATATATGCTAACGTCAGAAGGCAAAATTTTATTTTTACCAACTTGATATAGCAAATTTTGTTTAAATAAAATGTTATAGAATGTACATTAGGCACTAAGACTTGCAATTTTGGTATTATGATTACTAGTTTTTCTAGAGCAAGAGTGATGTCAATGTAGTTGTACCTTTTTCTTTTTTAGAATCCACTTGGTTCTGGCCTAGCCCTTGCAATTTCTCATGCTTCACATTTTCTTCAACCTCCACCACACCAGTCCATTATTATAGAACGAATGCATTCAGGTAATCTTTGACTTTCTTAAAATGTTTTTCTTGCCTAGAGTGTTGGCCCTTTGAAGATTTGTGTAGTTTGATTTCCCTTTGGAAATACCACATTTGTTCTTGGGTAAGTAGACATTACCAAGGGCTCACGATGTGTGCTTACCAAGTTGAAGGAAAGGATGCTGATGAATAGGTTCAGTAGTTTGTCTAAACAATGGATTTGATCTGTATATGAATCTTGCCTGTTGAACTATGGTTAACATAAATATTTGTCTCCAAAGTACCTGCTCAAATACCATTATAGTAGAAATAACACTTAAAGAAGTAGTGTTCCTGCCTGACCAGGCGGTGGATAGAGCGTCGGACTGGGACACAGAGGCCCTAGGTTTGTATCCCTGAAGTCGCTGGCTTGAGCACGGGCTCATCCAGCTTGAGCAAAGGCTCATCCAGCTTGTGCCCAAAGATTACTGGCATGAAGCCAAAGGTTGCTGGCATGAGCAAGGGGTCACTTGCTCTGCTGTAACCCCCTGGTCGAGGCACATATGAGAAAGCAGTCAATAAACAACTAAGGTGCCACAATGAAGAATTGATGCTTCTCATTTCCTTTCCTGTCTGTCCCTATCAGTTCCTCTCTCTGTCTCTTTCAAAAACACACACACACACACACACACACACACACACACACACACACACACACAGAGAGAGAGAGAGAGAGAGAGAGACAGAAGTATTCCTGCCTGACTAGGCAGTGGTGTAGTGGATAGTGGCACAGGGCAATATCGGCCTGGGATGCTGAGGACCCAGGTTTGAAATCCTGAGGTCACCGGCTTGAGTGTAAGGTTGTGGACTTGAGCGTGAGGTCATAGACATTAGACATGACCCCATGGTGCCTGGCTTGAGCAAGTGGTCATTGGCTTGGCTAGAGGTTCCTCATTAAGGCACATATGAAAAACCAGTCAGTGAACAACTAAGATATTGCAACTGTGAGTTGATGTTTCTCATCTTTCTCCTTTCCTGTTTCTGTCTCTTTTGCTTAAAAAAAACAAAAAAACCAAATATGTTATTCCAGTCCCTGGCCGGTTGGCTCAGCTGTAGAGTGTCGTCCTGGCATGTAGAAATCCTGGGTTCCATTCCTGGTCAGGGCACATAGGAGAAGTGCCCATCTGCTTCTCCCCCACCCCCTCCTTCCTCTCTTACCTCTCTCTTCCCCTCCTACAGCCAAGGCTCCATTGGAGCAGAGTTGGCCTGGGCGCTGAATGGCTCCAGCCACGATGGATCAATGTCCCAGATGGGCAGAACATCGCCGCCCCCTGGTGGGCATACTGGGTGGATCCTGGTTGGGTGCATGCAGGATTCTCTCTGACTGCCTTCCTGCTTCTAATTTAGGAAAAATACCCCCCCCCCCCCGCCCTCCCAAAGAAAGGTATTTCTGAGATTAGCATTCTGATATTGGAACCATTTCCTGAGAATAGCAGACAGACTTAATGCTAATTATAGTTACCATTTAAGATTAATAACACTTGATAGTCTGAATGATTGAAATTTTACCTAAGCTTGTACCCTGCTTATATGCTAAAACCCTGTGATCAGGATTGGTGCTTTCGATTAGAAAATGTTTACTAAATAAGGTATATACAATTTTTACCTTACGTTTTACCAACTTTGCTGGGAATGAGCAGCAGTGGAATCCCAACAAAATCTTTAGGTGTGTTTTATGGAGGAAGTACTTGAATATAGTGCACACTGCATCATTTTTATTTTGTAAACAATTAAATCGTATTTACTTTATTACAATGGGCTGGAAGAGAGCTTCTTTGAAATAGCAAAAGTCTGAATGGTGTTTTTTGTCCAACTAATCATTCATTGGTAACCATATTAGTGTGCATAACATAAAAACTGTAATTAGTTCTTCAGTCTTATGAAATATGATCAGTTGTTTACACTAGATATTTTTTATCTATGAAATTGACTATAGCACATAATCTTTCTAATGAGGAAAATTATGGGGTTTTTTTGGTTGAATTGCTTTTTTTGTTCATGAAAATGTTACTATCTGCCTGTTTTTTTTTAAACTAGCTCCATTGAGAAATGCTTTAGTGCTAGAAGTTTAATTTAATTGGGTTTCATTACTGTAAAATGTAAATGTAAGGTTACTAGCTGTACCTTACCCCAACCCAATAAAAAAGAAAAAGAAGTATTACTGACTCTACTTAGTATAATGTAGACTCTACTGAGTATAATGACTCTACTTAGTGTTTTACTACTTGAGCATACTCCTGAAGTGTGTGTGAGAAGAGGCATGCAAATCTGCTTTTTCCTTCATTCCTCTCAGATCATTCTTGCCTTTCCTTATTATAAGCATCTCATGCTGAGTATGATTCTAGTGATTATACAAAAACACATAATACCTCTTTAGTGTGGCCCTTAATACTCGAGTAAGTCATCTGCTTCATATGGTAAGTCATCTGCTTCATATGGTACTGAGCTGAAGAACAGTGACATGTCTGTACTGGGGGAAGAACACCGTTTGAGATAAACTGTATCTGTCTCTGTTAGGGAATCTTCCTAAGGAATTTTATTAGTGGTCAAACTGACTACATGTTTCAGCCTATAGTTTGAACCTTGCATTTTAACCCCATTGTAAGATGTAACCACAGATAAAGTGAAAAAAAGGTTTAGGAAAACTAAAATCAAGTATTACAATCTGGTATTATTAATGCATCTAGTTGTGAAATTTTTAAAGAAAGACCAATAGCTAAAAAAGAGTATTAATCTATATCCTATTATGAAACTAATCTATATACTATATTTTATTTAAAATTCCCATCTAATGTTTTAAATTAAGTTTTTATGTATAGTTCATTACCGCTATAGAAAAAAGACTTACTATTATATATTTTTTACTTAAGTTTTGGGGTTTAAACTAACATAGATTGAAGTTTCACATATATTTTCAATGAAAAGTACTTACTAACTTCCCATTTATTTGTAGGTTAGTATGTTAAATTTATTTTTAAGATGTTCCAAACTCTTTTTAAGTATATCTTTTGCTTAATTGATATATGATATTTTTGGTCAACTGTTGCTCTCTCTCTTGTAGGGGCAAGGAGGTTTGTGACCTTGGATTTTGGCAGACCAATATTGTTGACGGATGTATTGATTCCCACTTGTGGAGACCTGGCTTCCTTGTCCATTGACATTTGGACATTAGGAGAAGAGGTGGATGGGAGGCGATTGGTAGTAGCAACTGATATAAGCACCCATTCACTAATTCTTCATGACTTGATACCACCTCCTGTGTGCAGATTTATGAAGGTAAAATACTTTAATAAAGTGAATTAATTGATAAGCTTTCCATTTTTCTGACAAGTTATGGAAAATATTCAGACATATAATTAAAAAGTATAATTGTCAACTTTTTAAATACATTACTCAGAGAGTTCTGTTGTTGAAGGTGGGTGTGTATGTATATTTATAATTTTTCATTTTAGATCACTGTCATTGGACGTTATGGAAGTACAAATGCTAGAGCCAAAATCCCATTAGGATTTTACTATGGTCATACCTACATCTTGCCTTGGGAGAGTGAACTGAAGTTAATGCATGACCCTCTAAGGGGAGAAGGAGAATCTGCAAACCAACCAGAAATTGACCAGCATTTAGCAATGATGGTTGCTCTGCAGGAGGATATACAGTGCAGGTCGGTAGCATATTGCAGAATATTTTAATCTTATTAAAACCCTACAGTTTGTAAAATGTCTTGCATGTATTTGTCAACTAATGTACTTTCATAAGCGTATGGAAAAGAGCAGAAGGAAGTAGGACACTAACATGTTACAGTAATGTTCAATGCATTCATATTTTGTGATGAAATAGTTGCTCTATTTAGTACTCACCAAGTGATTTTTTAAAAATAATGTTATTTATTGATTTTACTGGCGGTGGGGAGTGAGAAGCATAAACTCATAGTTTCACTTTAGTTGTTCATTGGTTTCTTGTTGTATATGCTAAGCCTAGGGTTTCCAACTAGCGACCTCAGCATTCCAGGTTGACGGTTTATTCACTGCACTACCACAGGCCAGACCCAAATGATTCTTTTTAATGGTTGTGTGTAAACATGTTTTGTAAATATAATTTTTAGTATGTATCCATGCATGTACATTAAAGAACATTGCAGAAATGATTTTGTTCTTTTATTTTTTACTAATAGGTATAACTTAGCTTGTCATCGACTAGAAACTCTTTTGCAAAGTATTGATCTTCCTCCTCTCAACAGTGCTAACAATGCACAATACTTCTTGCGAAAGCCAGACAAGGCAGTCGAAGAAGACAGTAGAGTTTTTTCTTCCTATCAGGATTGTATTCAGCTACAGCTTCAACTAAATTTGGCTCATAATGCAGTGCAGAGGCTCAGAGTAGCTCTAGGTGCAAGTAGAAGGATGTTGAATGAAACATCAGATCCAAAAGATTTGATTCAGGCGTCTTCCACAGAGCAGTTACGTACTATCATCAGATATTTATTGGATACTTTGCTCAGCCTTCTTCATTCTTCCAATGGTTTGTATTTGGCTTACATTTTTTAAAGACTGGGAATATATTTGATGTGATATTGTTGAGTGTTTTGTTGTTTTCTTGATGCTTCCTGGGTGTTGTTAATTTTGATATCCTTTTTATGTAAGTATTAAATCTGTTCTTAGGTTAACTCATTTTTGTTTTTTTCACATGGATTTTTTTGTTGCTGAGTTTCTATTATTGATATACAGGGGTTCCTCGGGTTACGACAGCCTGGATATACGACATTTTGAATTTGCAACACTCACTCCCATAAAAAATTGAGACGTATTTCGGCTTACACAGTTAGCGCCATACTTGTGGACTGTGTGAGCGAACTAGTCTGGTTGCGCTTGGCGGAAGAATATGCAGTAATGCGCGTATGAATGAGGGAGTTGGTGTCCCCCAGTACACTCAACTATGCCATTTTGGACTGTAAAAAGCACGTGTTCCATTTGTGTTAGGCTAAGGTGTGTTTCGACTTACACCAAAATTCAGGTTACATTGCTGTTGTTGGAACAGAACTGTGTCATAACCCTAGGATCTCCTGTACTACATCAGTATTTTTCAACTGCTGGTCCACAGACCAGTCTGCCAAAAATTTTGTGCCAATCTGTGAAAAAGTTAACCACCCTGATGTTGTATGAAGATTATAGACCCAGTGTTCATAGTCAGATTAGCTTATGCTCAGGTTATTTCTGCCTTAGCAGGCCCCAAAATAATTCTATTTTCACCAGTCCCTAAGTGTTAAAAGGTTGAAAACCATTATACCATTTTATTGTGTTTTGGCAAAATAATAAATATTTAAATGTGCAACAGCGAAAACTTAATAATTGCTAATCTAATATAGAGCTGTCATTTTCTATCCTGGAGCTACTTTTGATTATTGCTAATGTATATAAAAATACACATACATAACCATCTGATAGACCCAATTAAATGTACAAGAAATATAATGGATTTAAGTGCTAACTCTTTCTCAAGTATTTAGCAATTGAAATTCTACATATGAGAAATGAATCAATAAATGGCAAAGTAAGAATAGTATAATTGTGTACTGATTGCTGGTAAAGAAGAAACTATATCTAGGCATGTTGATTTTGATATTACAGCACAGAGTTAAAAAGGAAATATTACTGTTTGCTTTCTTGTGATAGGACACTCTGTTCCTGCAGTTTTGCAGAGTACATTTCATGCCCAGGCCTGTGAAGAACTTTTTAAACACTTGTGCATCAGTGGAACCCCAAAGATACGGTTACATACTGGTCTTCTACTTGTTCAACTCTGTGGTGGTGAAAGATGGTGGGGTCAGTTTCTCTCTAATGTTCTTCAGGAATTATACAATTCAGAGCAGCTTCTCATCTTTCCACAGGATAGGTAGGTCAGACAATATTTGACTTGTTATTAATGATTTATACTTCTCACGATCTGTGTTCAGTTTTTTAAATTTTCGTTTATAGACACTGAGTAGAAAAAGAAGCATATCTATTCTCCAAGTTTGGGGAATCCTAGTGAAGGTCATATTGAAGAAGATTCTATGTGATGTAATTAGACTGTATCATGAGTTTCCTAACTGACTGTGGACTTTATAGATCTTTGTATACAAGTATTTCCTATCAGGTCATGTTATTTTATTTTGTGTATTTTTTTGAGTCTTTGGTAAAGTTCTATCTACCAGATTTCTTGTGGATAAAATTAGAAAATATAACCAATAGCTTGATAAAGCTAGTTTTAATATCATACCTCTGGATAGCTTGCTCAGATCCAATCATTACTCTATTAAATTTCAATGTAAATTATTTTTTTCAGTGGACAATTAAATTGATTCATAATGAGTATTTTATATATATCTTCATTTTAGAGTCTTCATGTTGCTTTCTTGCATTGGTCAAAGATCACTTAGTAACAGTGGAGTGCTAGAAAGCTTACTTAATCTATTGGATAATTTATTGTCACCTCTTCAGCCACAGTTACCCATGCATCGGAGGACAGAAGGTAATTTTTAAAGAGCTGTCTTTGGTAGAAGCATAAGGTTCCTGTAAATACTGCTTTATAAATTGGCCAATCTGAATTACTTTTTAAAGTGTTCATTGCTGCATATTTTGTTACTATTTTTAAGATGTAAATATTTTAGGATGACCAGCCTTCATGTAATTGGTTTTCATATAGTTATTACTTTTTAAATGTTACCTCTTCATTATTTGAATTTTGATTTTGGAAATTATTGTAATATGTTTCTTTTATACTATAATAACTAAAATCTAACTTATTTAAGCCCTGGCTTCTTGGCTCAGTGGTAGATTGTTGGCCTGGCATGTGTAAGTCCCGGATTCGACTCCTGCCCAGGACACACAGGAAAAGCACCCACCTGCTTCTCTACCCTTCCCCTTTCCTTTCTGTCTCTACCCCTCCCATAGCCAAGGTTCCACTAGAGCAAAGTTGGCCTGGGTGCTGAGGATGGCTCCATGGCCTCCGCATGAGGTGCTAGAATGGCTCCAGTTGCAATGGAGCAATGGCCCAGATAGGCAGAGCATCGCCCCCTAGTGGGCATGCTGGGTGGATCCCTGTTAGGTGCATGCGGCAGTCTTTCTCTCTGCTCACCTGTTTCTCTCTTCAGAAAAAAAAAATCTAATTTATTTAAGTTGAAGGTAACACTGCTATTGTTGTCATTGATAATAAATTTCAATTGAGGGAGAAAATTGTTATTGGAATAAAAACCTTAGGACGTATGAATTTAAAACTTTAAAATTCGATTAACTCTGTATTGTGAGTTAGATTTTTTATTTCAGTCACCTGTAAATATAAGAATAGCATCTTATACCTTGTTTTCTAGTTTATAATTTATCTGTTGGATTCAACCTATGTTTAAGAATCAATTTTTTTTTTTTTTTTTGTGACTGAGACAGTGAGAGGGACAGATAGGGTCAGACAGACAGGAAGGGAGAGAGATGAGAAGTATCAATTTTTTGTTTTGGCACGTTAGTTCATTGATTACTTTCTTATATGTACCTTCACGGGGGGTGGGGGGCTACAGCAGACTGAATGATCCCTTGCTCGAGCCAATGACCTTAGGCTGAAGCTGGTGAGCCTTGCTCAAACCTCATGAGTTGCACTCAAGCTGGCAACCTCGGGGTTTTGAACCTGGGTCCTTTGCATCCCAGTCCAACGTTCTGTCTGTCCACTGTGCCACGGACTGACTGTTCAGGCCAAGAATCTATTTTTGCACCATGAAACATTTGTCTTTCATTGGATTCATTGTGTGACTTAGTTTATAGTCTTTGGTTCCAATTTTGAGGCTTATCATAAATAAATACATATTAGTGTCAATAATATCAAATGTTTTGGATTTATAAACTGTTTTGTTCCATAATTATTTTATCAGACTTCTTTAGGACTTTCAGTGTCACCTGATTATTTTCCCCCTCTCATCTCTTTAGGAGTACTAGATATTCCCATGATCAGTTGGGTTGTTATGCTGGTGTCCAGGTTGCTGGATTATGTGGCAACTGTTGAAGATGAAGCAGCAGCTGCAAAGAAACCTTTGAATGGTAAAGACAGGGAGAGGTTTCTGACAGGTATCAGAAGTTTATAATAATCTGTTGGTGGGGATTTTGAGACACAGTTGTTCCAGAACTGGCTATTGACCTGGAGATTCCAGCTGTATGTAATTTATATAAAATGTGAATTAACTTTACCAGGAATCTGTTGAGGGCTAGAATTTGTCTATTTAACTTTATTATTATTATTTTGAGGATAGAATTTAGTTTTGAAGGACGTTATGAATGAATGCTTTGTCTGAACATGACTTTAGTGTTTGTAGATACAAATCATCTCTTTCACAAGGTTTACACACACACACACACACACACACACGAAGTTATGTCAAGATCCTAGTATTAAAAAGAGATCCCTTGAGATTTTTTTTCATATGTTAGTCAGTTGTTTATGGTTTACATTATGTTTGGGAAGAAGATAGGGACTCTTCATGTACAGGGAATTTGTCTTTATATATTTGCTTTTTAAATGAATACTGTATACAGTGGTCAGTTAACTCTGTTATAGGATACAGACGTAAGATACAATTAAACATGACCATAGTATGAAGTTGGAATATAACAGTATTGGAGGTCTTAGTTTTTATTTATATTCTCAGAGACTATGGAAACAGTGTTTCCATTGGTGGAAGACATTTATTTTAGGGTTTGAAGAGTTGTAACGGATTTGACAAATGGATAATAGAGAATCGAAAAAGATGTCTTTAGGTTAGTCAAAGGAACAAATAATTGGAGGTGGGTTAAGTGTTGGGTTAATTTTTTAAAAACTTTTTTCATGATTAACATGTTTATAATTTTGTGTTTACTGGGTATTAAAAGTATTTTAAAATTATATTGAACAGAATTGTTAATAAAACTGTTTCTTGCCCTGTAGGTAACCAGTGGAGTTTTATTAACAATAATCTGCACACTCAGAACATACATAGGTCTTCCAAAGGCAGCAGTAGCCTTGATAGATTATATTCCCGGAAAATCAGAAAGCAGCTAGTTCATCATAAACAGGTAACTTTTAGTACCATTTTTATTTTTATGTTTGAGAAGTTGCATGGGATAGACTTGCCATCAATATTAGGTATGACATTTAAAGACCTATGTAGAGAAACAATTTAACACTGTGACACAGTTTGCTTATTTGTAAGACTGCAATAATATGTAGTTAACAGATTTTGGGTGATACCTTTTAAACTGACTGTCTCTTTACACCTCTATTACTGCCATTCTAAGTGAGGCCATCATTATCTTTTGCCTGGTAAAAAGGTCTGTGTGCCTTTGTTCTTTCTCAGTCCAGTTGATTTTTCATGCTACCCCTAGGGAGTTCTTTTTAAACAAGCTTGGTCATCTCTAAATTCTTGGTGACTCTCAGTTGACCTTCTGATGAAGGTTAAACTCCTTAACATGCTTTGAAGGTATCTATTGTCTGCCCTTCTGTGTAGCTTTCGTTTTGAATTTTGGTCTGCCCATATTGAATTTGAGTGTCTGGACCACTTACACCAGTTTTCTCATTCTGGATTTTTGCATGTTGTAAGTTTTTTGTTTTGTTTTGTTTTTCTCCTAACCATGTGCTTTACTCTTTTGCTTGGATAACCTAACTTATTTTTTCATGTCTTCTTGGTTTCTAAGTTAGGATAGTATTTCATATAATATGTTCCTCATGTATCTATATTTTTCTTTTCATACTCAGTATAATTTTTGTGGAGACTTTTTTATTTTGTCAGCTGAGATTTGTATACTTCCCTGTGAATTAATGACTTCTTAAAAAATTATTAGGAATAATGCAGAGTGTGAGATCTTTTATGCTGGACCTCTTTTACTCAAAATGATATATTAGAATTTTTTTTTTAATTAATTGATTTTAGAGAGAGACAGTGGAAGGGGGAGAGAGAGGGAGTGAGAAGTTGTTCTATTGTGTGTCCGTAAAGTCATGGTGCACTTTTGACCAGTCACCGGTCAAAAGTGCACCATGACTTTACGGACACACTGTATTAATCTACTTCATTGTGCATTCATTGGTTGCTTCCCATGTGTGAACTGACCAGCAATGGAACCTGCAACCTTTGCATTTCAGGATGATGCTTTAACTGTCCGAGCTAACTGGTCAGGGGCAAACTGACATTTTTGAGATTCATCTATATTATTTAGTGTATCAGTGGTTCTTTTTTTCATGACTACTGTTCTATTATATGAACCTTCCAAAATCTGCTTTTCCATTTTTCTGTTGATGAACCCTTTAGTTTTTGGTTTATTCTTTGTTTCTTTTTGAAATATAAACAGATATCTGCTTCTCTAATGCGTAACTGCATGTGAACACACTTTCTTTCATAGGAGGGAATGCAGGGCTGGGAAAAAGGGTTACAGTTGTGAGGATACAAAACAGTTCATTCTTGTATTATTATTATATTTATTATTATTAACCTAGTTTTTTCCACCCCCATATATTAGGTTATAATTTTATTACAGGACATCTGTGGATTATTTTTTTTTCGTTTCCATGATTTTTTAAAAAATTAAACGTAAAATTTATTAATGTGCATTTTACTTGCTGGGAGTGAGTTTATGGCTGACCTCAGATTCTTGTGAGCCAGTACTTTATTACAATTATTTTTTTAAATGTTTTTCTCTTTGTTTTACAGCATGTGCTATATCCTTGATACTTAGTATAGAACTTGGTGTGTTGTCAATAAATATTTGTATTATTCATTTAAGATGAAATAAGATTTTATGTGAGACCCTAGGATAGGGCAAGTTAGTGAAAGCCTAGGGCTTTATATAGAACATGAGTCAGCACCAACTTCTTAATTTTTATTTCTGAGCTTTTTAGCTATGAGCTAACTATTCAATCTTCTGTGAGAAAAATGATGTGAAGCTTTTTCTGTCAACCCTTTTCTTGTTGATACTCAACTAATTTTAAGTGGGGCTAATTTGCATCTTTTCATACCCAGCTAATCACTTATTGTTTATGTTTGCTGTATTTAATTTTGGATATGAAGATGTAAAACAAACATGGAGTATAACCCAGTGGATTTTTCTTAGTAAAATATCACTACTTTATTTTCTTTTGTAGTGTGAAGGACATTTTTGGGACAGTAGGGAAAACTTAAAATGGGTTTTGGGGAATAGAATAGTTGGTAGTAGTCTGTCAGTGCTACATCTCTGATTATGATTATGATAGTTGTATTATGGTTTGTAGGAGGAGTTTCTTCTTTCTAAGTAATGCACACTTAAAGTATTTGGTGTCATTTGGTCATCATGTTGCCAACTTATTTTGAAATAGTTTAGGGGAAAATGTCTTTGTACAGTAATTTAAATTATTGATTAAAATTGTGCTTGTATAAAATTAATTTATAATATTTTTTCTTGATAGCTGTAGAACTTTTGGAACAATTTTTAAAAAATACTGATTTGTAGTAATTCTCACATTCACATCATATAAATTGATTATTCTACATGTGGCTGGTTTTAATTTAGGGCACATTTTTTTTTCATGTATGGAGACAACAGCCAAGTTTATATTTCTTTATAATACGATATTAAAGCTTTTTCCTTTGATGACAAAAATATGTACCCCAATAGAAATTTAGGAAATATTCTTTGAAAAGGTAGGCTTATTAGGCTCTTAATTAAATTGCTCATTTGCAATTATGGCTATAACTTTCTAGTGACTTTTTATTTAAGTATTCTGCATATATGGCTATATGGTGAAGTGATTAAATCATTCAACAGATTTTTAAGATTTGTCTGGGCAGAGATATTTATCCTCCTTTTGGTCTTTTATTCGTTGTTACCAACTAGTGGTTACTTAGGTTTAGAGATGGGGCAGATTGTATCTGAGGGGGAGTGAGTAGGTAACATAAAAGAACAGCATGAAGGAATCTTGTAGTAACAGAACTGTTCAGTATTAATTGTAGTAATAGGTACATGAACCCCAATACATATCTAGGTTATATATAATGAAAACAGACACACACACACACACACATACAACTGGAGAAATCTGAATAAGATTGGTGAATTATAATGATGTAATTACCCTGAAGTGATATTGTTTATAACACTATAGTTTTGTAAAACATTATCATTGGGGGAATTCAGTAAAGTGCCCAAGAGATCTCTATTATTTCTTAAAACTTACTGTTAGCTTAATAAACATTTTAATAAGAAATATAAGTATTCCAAAAAATGTACTATTCTTGAGGGAGATTCCCATAGAGCAAAACTAAAAATATTGTGCATAAAATGTTTTTGTCCCTACCTGGGTGGATCTGTGAATAAAGCATTCACCCAGGGTGCTGAGGTTGCCAGTTCAATCCCCGGTCAGGGCACATAAGAAAAGCAATCAACGAGTGCATAAGTAAATGGAACAACTAGATGGAACAGTGAGCTAATGTTTCTCTCTCTCCCTTTTTCTCTCTCTCTCTCTCTCTCTGCCTTCCTTTGTCTCTCTCTGAAATCAATGGAAAAATTTTAAAAATATGCTTCTACCTATATTTAAAAATAATTCTTATCTTGTATTTTTTTAAAATGTCTGTTAGTCTCAATAATGGCTTGCATAAGAAAGTCTTCTAGTTATTTTTCTTCTCCCATGAGGTAAGGAATTGATAAATTTTTCATTATAAGATGGAAAGATCTTCTAATTGGGACTAAGAAAGGGGGGTGTTTTTTTTAAATCAACACAGTAAAAACTAGATCTTTCAGGATCATCTTTCGATATCCACGTGGTATTGGTTCCAGAATTGTGTAGATAGCAGAATCTGTAGGTGCTCAAGTCACTTGGGTAAAATGGCTCAATGTCTGCATATCATCTGTGTTCTCATGTACACTTTAAGTCATCTCTAGATTACCTATAATACCTAATAAATGTAAATGCTATGAAACAGTTATATTGTTTAGGGAATAACAATAAGAAAAAAAGTCTGTGTAGGTTCAGTACAGATGCAACCATGGTGGTTGTGCGTGCCTACGAAGCGCACACCAGCAGCAAGGTAACATCTGAATCTGGGCATGGGGAATGAGCATACAGGGAGGGCTTACTGTACTTATTCTATTAGTTTTATGTTTGCACTCTGTGAGGAGTACAATAATTTACTCTGTTGTTTTTAACATTGTCTGTAAGATTAACTTTTTTATTTTTAAGCAACTTAACCTACTAAAAGCAAAACAGAAGGCTTTGGTGGAGCAGATGGAAAAAGAAAAAATACAGAGTAATAAAGGATCATCATATAAACTTCTGGTGGAGCAGGCAAAGCTAAAACAGGCTACTTCAAAGGTACATTTTTAATTTTCAATGTAATTATCTTAGAAAAATCATTTTTCCTTTTATTATTTTAAGTTGTTTGAGTAGTTAAGTAACTTTAATAATGATTAGGAAAGTTAAATACAGTGTGTCCGTAAAATCATGGTGCACTTTTGACCGGTGACCAGTCAAAAGTGCACCATGACTTTACAGACACACTGTATATTTTGTTCTGCTTATCAACAGAAAAATCTTAACACTTTTGAGGGGTGATGGTAGCTTTTAACTCCACAAAATACATGATAAATGTGGACTTAAAAGTATTTTTCTACAGATGCTCCTCAACCTACAGTGGGGTTACATTCTGATTAACTGATTGTAAGTTGAAAATATTGTTAAGTAGAAAATGCAGTTACTCTTTCTGCTATCTGTCATGCTGCCATCATGGTATGCATGAATGTCCTGGCTGATGTCTCAAGAGCATAAACAAAAAGAGAGGCAAATGCCACGATCTTATTAGACCAGGCTCCAAAGTCATCGTTGGGTTTCTAACCATGACAATAAAGCATGATTGCATTGGTAAATTTGAAATTATTGATGACCACAGAGCTGAGAAAATTGTTGTGAACCTCACAGGCAGATTAAACAGGTGTGGAGTAATCAGCTCCAGATTTTATGTGCAACTGAAAGATCTAGAAAAATGGCCGAACAACCTACTTCCCTCCCATCAGTTTGGTTTCATTGTACTGACAATGTCAGTGGGCATTATGGACCATGAAGAAACAAGACGAAACACACAAGAGGGAAAATCCTGGGATTCTTTTTCTATGAAATGTAATACATATAGGCAAATAAAATGCATCAATGGAAAAAAATGCAATCCGTACACTAAACTATGAAACATTATTGCTTAGCGTAGCCTACCTTAAACACGCTAGGAACATAATGTCCAAAAAATGCTGGTAGCACAAGGACACTGTAGAGTAACAGTTGTTTATTGTAACTGTGCCTGACTCGGAACTATGGCTCACTGCTCGTTCCTAGTATCACCAGAGTCTATGATACTGCATATCGCTAGCCCAGTGTTTGTTTCTGCAGTGTCATAAAGTTGAAAAGTTTGAACCATTTTGTTAATTGGGGACTGTCTATAGTATATTTACTTGAAAGTGGATGTCTTCCAGTAAATTGAAAATAAAAAGACTCAAGGAAATGTAGTTTTCTTAATTTTTGTCCTTTCTAAGTAAAAATTAAGTGCAATTATTTATAAATAAAATTTAAGAATAACTGTATATTCTAAATTTGTGGGAGTAACATTTAGATTTAGCCACCCTATTTGTGTATTGTTTTATAAATATGAAATTATAGTTATTCCCTCAGACTCTGAAATAAATTGAGTTAATATTTAATACTTAAAGTTATATAGTTTTCTTTGCCCTCCAACTTTTATGAATTATGTTTAGGATACTTTGGTAATATCTATGATGTTAGATTTGGCCTAATGTTTCCTTTTTGTAGACCTTCACTTTTCTGAAATTCTGGTATGTCCTATACCTTACTCTCATATAGGACTTTACATATATTCATCAATATAGGTTTTAATAATCTTTTTGAAAAAAATTGTTCTTTAGAAGTTTAAGTTTTCTTAGTGAATATTTTTATCAGATAAGTAAATTTGTACTGAAAGAACTTTCAATAAATGTTGATTGTAATATTATAAATTGCTCTGTACAGCACTTTAAGGATTTAATTCGGTTACGTCGGACAGCAGAATGGTCTCGTTCTAATTTAGACACAGAAGTTACGACAACCAAAGAGAGTCCAGAGATAGAACCACTTCCATTTACCTTGGCCCATGAACGTTGTATTTCAGTAGTCCAAAAACTTGTCCTGTTTCTCCTCTCCATGGATTTTACATGTCATGCAGACCTTTTATTATTTGTTTGTAAGGTAAGTAAACTAATAGGCGTAATTATAATTACAGGTTTATAGAGTAAAAAAAATAATTAGGAAAGAATGCAGTTTTTAATAAGTAATAGTGATTTTATTGGTTTTTGCTTTTGTAAAATTTTATTGTGCCTTGAAAGATTTTAAAATATTGTGTCACTGATTTTTCAGGAGAGCTAATTTATATTTTAAACTACAGTGTGTCCGTAAAGTCTTGGTGCACTTTTGACCGGTCGACTGGTCAAAAGACTTGCAATGTATGTAATTTGAATATGTTTATCTTGAACCTATGTTTTCTTAATAGTAAAAATGGGCAATGTACCAGTAAGTGTCAGGTTATAATAATAAAGGGTTTTTAAGCTCTGAAGGCTTTCCTGTAGCATGTTCATTGTTTATAGAAGTTATTTTTAACTATTCAACCCATATTTTTAACCAGATTTTAACATTTGATTCATGAAATTACATTTTTAATTCTATGTTCATCAATTATTTTGGCACCAAGAGCTTATCTCATTGAAAACTACTCAAATAGTTTGTTTTTAATTTCTCTTAAGTGTATGATTTTGTAAAATGTATTACAGGTTCTTGCACGCATTGCGAATGCCACAAGGCCAACTATACATCTGTGTGAGATTGTGAATGAACCCCAACTGGAAAGACTGCTATTACTTTTGGTTGGAACTGACTTCAATAGAGGAGATATATCTTGGGGCGGTGCTTGGGCTCAGTATTCCTTAACTTGTATGCTACAGGATATTTTAGCAGGTTTGTCAGGATTTCTTTTTCATAAGGTATATCAAAAGCAGCTTATCATTGCTCTATTAAGTTATTTTTAAAGGAAACTGTAACCCCCAAAAGTATAAAAAGTATAAAAGGTCTACCACAGTAGTAACCATTTAAAATTACTTTTGTGTTTAATTATGTTTACTTTTGTGATAAATGTCTTTATAGAGTAGTTTGGTTGTTAAAGTAGAGGATATTGGAGCTACTTGGCTTCATTATTAATACCCAATGGGCTGTTTACTAGTTCTCTGTGGCCTTGAGGAAGGTACTCTATGCCTGCATATGTAAAATAATAATAATAATAAAGTCTCTATGTATGTAAAATAAGAATAAAAGTACCTTTCTTATAAAGTTGTTTGGGTAAACAAGGGAATTAATATATGTAAAGTGAGTATAATAATTTCTCGTTCACATTACACATTTTGTGTTTTCTACTACTTACTTGTTTTCAGAAATTGAAGGTAATGTAGTGGGTCTTAGTATTTCCTTAGGTAGGCGAGGTCTCATTTGCCTCCGAGTCTTTTGTAGTTGGTAGAGCAATATGTGCTCTTATTCTCTAATATGGAGGAAGAAATATGCTTTAATATGTTTTGGACGTTAATTTATAAATTATTAAAGCAGTTAGAACTGTCTAATCACACACAGGAGAATTGCTGGCTCCTGTTGCTGCAGAAGCCATGGAGGAAGGAACAGTGAGCGATGATGTCGGGGCAGCAGCTGCTGAGTCTGATGACTGCCTTCAGCAGTCTTCCGTTCAGTTGCTAGAAACTATAGATGAACCTTTGACACATGATATAACAGGTATATTCTTTTGATTTGTTTTGTTTTAAATATCCTTTGGCTTTTTTTCTTTAGTGGAAATGTATCAAAATTAAGAATGTTACTAAAGTATAAAATTAATTTTTCTATTAGGTCTTTAGTTTTAATAACCATATCAATTGTTTTTCTGATAAATATGTTTAGCTTTGTTTCTCTGAGTGGATGCTCGTTATAATACAATGCTATCCTTTCATAATGTTTTTGTTACTTTGATGTGACTGTTGAAATTGCAGCCTAGATAACTGTTAAAGCTATTGAGTGGTTAACATGGGGTTAAAGGCTCTTGTTCTTTAAGAGTCACTTTTCTGAGTATATTTGCTTTTTTTTCTCCTCCTCTTCCTCCTCTTCTTCCTTCTTCTTTCTCGTTTCTTCTTCTTGTTTTTCTCCTCCTCCTCCTCCTCCTCCTCCTCTACCTCCTCCACCTCTTCCTTCTTCTCTTTCTCCTTCTTTCCTGATTTTTAAAAAAGTAAATGTGTGTGCCTGACCAGGCGGTGGTACAGTGGATAGAGCATCGGGCTGGGATGCAGAGGACCCAGGTTTGAAACCCCGAGGTCACCAGTTTGAGCAAGGCTCACCAGCTTGGACCCAAGGTTGCTGGCTTGATCAGGAGGTCACTGGCTCAGCTGGAATCCCCTCAGTCCACCTCTCACCCGGTCAAGGCACATATGAGAAAACAATCAACAACTGAAGTGCCAGAACAAGTCAATGCTTTTCATCTCTCCCCCTTCTTGTCAGTCTCTCTCTCTCTCTCTCTCTCGCTTGCTTAAAAAAAAAAAAAACCAAAGAATTTAAAGACATCTGAGAACAAAGTAATTTCTAATTCATAATAGAAAAGTAAGTTGAATAGCAGTCTTATAACTTTAATCTTTTTTGCTTTTCACTTTAAATACTGGGTATCAGTTTCTAAAAACATAGATATAACAGTGAATTACGTATTGGAGATAATAAAATTAATAACACTTAAAGTTTATGCAACTTGATTCAACAAGGGCTAATCCCATGGTCTTTTTCCTTGCACAATCTAATACTGCATTGTTTTTAATGGAGCAATATATTTGCATAACTACTAACACCTAATTGTGAAGAATAAAAATTTAGTTATTTTTGTGTCAGTAGACACATGATATAAATTACATGTTACAAGTAAAATAACTATTTTGTAATTAAAAGCAATATGTTGGTTAAATTTGTGTTATATATTTTACCATATAATCACATTCAACTATTTGAAGGTGTACCACCTCTTTCCTCTTTGGAAAAAGATAAAGAAATTGATCTGGAGCTACTTCAAGATCTAATGGAAGTTGACATTGATCCTTTAGATATTGATTTGGAAAAGGATCCTCTTGCAGCCAAAGTTTTTAAGGTATGATACATTAGAGTATTCTTTGCAAATGAAGCCTTTCATCGTACACTTTTGGTTTATTCATTTTTTTAAAAGAGCAAAGTATACATTTTTCACCAAATGTAACCCATTATTTAATGTACTCAAAATATATTAAATTCTCATACACTGCTCACAAAAATTATTGGATTAGGGAATGTACAGATACTCTAGTACTTTCAGCCTTTTGTATAGTGCATTTTCACCAATGAAATAAAAGTTGGTTTTGCATCTCATTTGCATAATCAAACAACTTTCTTGGACTTGTTTGCTTTTCTGATGTTCTTGCTTAATAAAAAGAAATCAAATGCTTCTTTTTATTATCACTTCATACTCATTTTGAAATATCCCCTAATTTTTGTGAGCAGTATGTATACCAATGAAAATTATACAGAAAACTTATACGATTTTATTCATATAGTCACTTATGTTTAAGAATCACTAATAAGCATGAGGAAGTATATTTATGGGTTATAAACATTTTAAGCAACATTTAATCTGATTCAAGCTGACTTCATTGCAGATTCTACCTCTGTATTAGCCTCAACATTTTCTAAAGGAGATACACCTCTTATACTTTATATTGGTTCCTTTTGTGTAAGAGATTTTATTAAGGATGGTAGTTATCTCAGGTTTTAAATAAGGTATTTTTATATTTTGGTATAAAAAGACAAGAATATTACTGAACCATTTCTCTAGATCATTAGGGTTATAATTATGTTTTGGGGAATTTAAAGGGTGGAGAGAATTTTTGTAGCTCTGAGTTTAGATAATGTAAATAATAATATCACTCTTTCTGAAGAGGGAAAAATAAACCACAATTGTTTTCCATTTTTTTAAGCCAATAAGCAGTACATGGTATGATTATTGGGGTGCTGACTATGGCACCTACAATTACAACCCTTACATTGGAGGTCTTGGAATTCCTGTAGCTAAGCCACCTTCAAATACAGAGAAGAATGGATCACAGACTGTTAGTGTTTCCGTGTCTCAGGGTAAGTGTGTGTTTATCTTTTAAGACATAGATTATTCTTGAAACAAGTCCTAAATTTATGCTCTGTCCCTTAAGAAATTGAGCCTGAGTGTGTGTTAGGAGAGTCCAGTATCACAAAGTGTGCCCGGAGAGTGACGTTCAGAGCTGGGTGTTTCTCTGTCAATCAGTTTGGAGCAGCTTCCATATATGGCCCAAATTATTTTTTCTCAAAATAACACTTAGCAAAATATATTTGTAAATTGTGTGGGTTTGCCAGTGATTTTCATTAATTGTGAATTTATTTTTATTGTTAATAATAAACTTTTTAACTTATAAATAAAAAAATTAAACCATATTGAATATTATTTTTGCAGTCTTCTAGTCACACAGACTATATCATGTTTTTACAAGTAAAACCTTTTCTTACATTTTGAAGCAATCATAATGTTTATCAAAAAGTTGCAAGTATAATCCAGAGAACATTTATCTTGATCCATTAGGAAGAAGTTAGTAATCTAATGTTTTTGTTTTGTTTCATGTTTTTTACAAAGCAGGACATTCTTCTCCATAAACACATCAGAAAGCACATTTCATCAAAATAAGGAAATTGACATTAATGCTACTAGTTTTGAGGCCCCAGTCAAGTTTCAGCAGTTGTATCTGTGTAACACCCCTTATGTAGAAGTATCCAGGGCAAAATCATGTGTTAGATTTAGTTGTCAGGTCTCTTCAGTTTCCTCAGTCTGCCTTTTTTTTTTTTTTACAGGGACAGAGAGATAGAGGGATAGATAAGGACAGACAGACAGGAATGGAGAGAGATGAGAAGCATCAATCATCAGTTTTTTGTTTTGACACCTTAGTTGTTCATTGAGTGCTTTCTCATTTGTGCCTTGACCGTGGGCCTTCAGCAGACCAAGCAACCCCTTGCTGGAGCCAGCGACCTTGGGTCCAAGCTGGTGAGCTTTTGCTCAATCAAGCCTAATGGGCCCACGCTAAAGCTGGCGACCTCAGGGTCTCGAACCTGGGTCTTCCGCATCCCAGTCTGACGCTCTATCCACTGTGCCCCCGCCTGGTCAGGCGTGTTCTTGGTGCTTTTGAAGATTATGGGTCAGTTATTTTATAGGATGTCTCTCATTTTGGTTTTGTATGCTATTTCCTCATGAGACTTTGGTCATGCATCTTGACAGAAATATCACAAATGTGTAGGGCTCAGGTTTCCTTATTGTATTCCATTTAGATGGCTGATTGATGACTGTGGTTTTATGTTTATTTACTTGATTAAGGAGGTGTTTGCCAGTTTTCTACATTATGAAGTTATACCTTTCCCCTAGTATAATAATTTTTGGGGGTGTGGTGGCAGAGGGGTACTTGGAAACTATTCTTTAAAAAAATTACTAGTTTATTCATTTAGTTTGAATAGACCCATGGTTTGCTGTTCTTGTCAATGGATTCTAATTCACTATTATTATTTCCTTGTTAGTTTTTATTTAGATAAATATAAATAACATAAAATTTACCATTGTAGCCCCTTTTAAGTGTATACTTCTATTGCCTTAAGTACATTGACAGTGTTGTCATTATTTACTTTAATGTTCAAGTAGTCCCAGATTTGACTATTGGGATCTTTTTCAAGCTGGTCTCCTGTCTTTTTAACATGTCCTCATTTTTCTTTGATCACTCCCTTGTTCTCTGTCACAACAAGATGCCCCAGGCTGATCATTTACTTTCCCTTTTCCATACTGGGAATTAACCATGTCAGTTAGGGGAAGGGTATTTCAAAACCTTTTAGTGGAGAAATGTGATTTAAGAAACCAAAATTTGGTTGTTAGATATTCTTATTGCTATATTGACGGCCACGCCCTCTTGGTGGACAAATGTAGGAGTGTTTCTATACACCTTTGCATCTGTATTCATTTCTGTATCTGTCTAGAGCACCATCATGTGTTCATAATGATCTATCAATTAATCTAACTTCAGAGGCTTCATTTTAGTTTTCTCCATCTGCATCGTTGTAACTTCTTTTTCTCTGACCTTGAGCAGCCTGGTTCTCATTATCCCTAATTTATTTGTTTCCGTTATCATTACTTCACTTACTTGATCTACTTTGTTCTATTTATTTAACCTCCCATGCCTAGTCTCCTTTGCGCAGGTGCTGTTACCTGCTGTGGCTCTGATAACCCCATGCCAGGACACATTTCTCATCCAGTTTTGGGTTTGGATGTGAACAATTTATAAGAAGTAGGACATAGAATTATCAAGTAGTTTAATTTTGTAATCATTTAATTGCTTTTTTAGCCCTAGATGCTCGCCTAGAAGTTGGACTTGAACAGCAAGCAGAACTTATGTTGAAAATGATGTCTACCTTGGAAGCAGATTCCATTTTACAGGCATTAACAAATACGTCTCCTACCTGTAAGTAAAAATCACCATTCTTAGAGTATTGCAGCAATTCATCTGTTGATTGTTTTCAGGTGTACTGAGCAAGGACAGTTTTTAAAATTCCATGTCCTGTATGAATCTGAGTGGGCAATATATACAGCACCTCTCTCTCACTAAATTAGTAGCAAGTTGAAAAATAAGACAAAGGATCAACAAGTTGGTAGAGCAGAGGGGAGGAACAAAATACCTCCATGTAGTGCTCTTAAATTCAATCTAAAAACCTGAGTCATGTTTTGTTTCTGTGGTCTTGTGAGGTCAATGAAATTCCTAGGGAAGGCTGTTAGTGTGCTGCCTGCAATCTCATTGCATTATATCCCATATTCTGATAAAGTAGACTTTTTATTAGTAACGTCTTTATTATCCTTAAAGACGAGGATGGAAGACCTAGATAAGGATGATAGTCAAATGGGCCTAATTGAACTGCAGAATTGAAAGGATTTACTACCTAATTATCTATACAGCAAAGGGAGGCAAATTTTTTATAATAAAAGACCAGATAGTAAATATTTTAGACTTTCCAGACCATATGGTAGGAATGGCAACTACACAACTCTGACTGACTTTGTAGCAGTAAAGCAGTCATAAAACATGTAAATGAATGGGCTTGGGTGTTAAGAATCAGGTGGCCTGCCACATTTGGCCATCAGGCCATGGTTTGCTGACTTGAGCAGATCTTTTCCTGTCCGGTGACCACAGTTTAGATAGCCTCGTGTCTCTCAAAGACAAAGATTGAGGAGAGGTTCTGAGAAGATAGAGGTGTTTTTTAATAAAAAACGCAACAATATTCCATAGGACCACGAGTCACTTGACCTTCTCCGGAGCGTGGTGATTATCAGGGTAGAGATAAGAGAAACTAGGAAGAGCATCATCATGTCCACCTATGAGGAGGAGGTCTCAATTCATTTTAATAAAGAAGTTTGGGCTTTTAGATCTTCCTATGTTAAATTAAATTCTTTCATTGCTAACTTCCTTTAGTCCTTGATTTAGGAGATACAGAAAAAATGAGAAACATAGAAGACGGTCTATTCATCTTCTATAACCTTAGTTTTACACTTACACTGTTGTATGTTATCTCCTGTATAATAATGGGGATCCCTTTTGTTGCATCAACCTCTTCATGACCACAAACAACTCAATACTGTCCAAAGTAGCTCTTTTCTTTGTAGCCATTAAAAAAAACATATTAGAAGATACCTTGTAATTTGTATCTGCCTCTTAATATATTCTATCTTTTGATTATTGTCATGTACAAAACTGTGTCCCCCTTTTAATGTAATAACTTTATAAATTTTATATGAAGAACTGCTCTGAGAGTCCCTATATTCCTCTGCTGCCCATGAATTATATTCATTTAATTTGTTTCATGTGTGGCCTGGGCATAAGGTTTTTTGCATATTTTCCAGGTAATTTAATAGTCCATCCTAATCCCTGCTGGTCAGCCTTGGCCTGCCATGTCTTGCTTGTGGACCAGAGCACCCTAGAAACCTCACTTGGAGGAGTGAGCACAGCCTCACTGGGCTTATGCCACAGGCACTTCTAGCACCGTGGGGCAAGTAGTAGAAGAAAGAAAGAAAAGGAGTCAATTGACTAGAGTCTGGATGATTCTAAAACCACCTGCTTTAGGATTAGTGTAGATTCTTCTTTCTTTCCATTTTCTTTGCCTCTTATTAATTAGGAAAAATTTGAAAATAATAATTGCTGGAGAGTAAAGTTGCTTTCTATTGGGAGGCTAGTCCTGTGAATTTGGAAGTTTCTCTGTTGTTTTGATGACTTTCTAGTAATATTGTAACAACAAGTTTTCAAATAACTGAATCATTTTAAAGAATGCAATTTCAATTTTTTTTAAAAAACAAACTTGACTTATGCATAGTAATAGCTAGTTAGCATTTCTCCTGATACTTTGTGTATAAAATCATAATTGTGTTTAATTTTCAGTATCACAGTCTCCCACGGGAACAGATGATTCACTTCTAGGGGGTTTACAAGCAGCGAACCAATCCAACCAACTTATCATACAGTTATCATCTGTCCCAATGTTAAATGTTTGTTTCAACAAACTTTTTTCTATGCTTCAAGTCCATCATGTTCAGGTATGACTTCAGGAGAAATAGTGCATTTTTAGACCTTATTACCAGCCTAATAAAAGATGAAAATGACTGGGGAGATTATTCTCAATCTAACAGGGGTGATTTCTCTATCATTCTCAGATGGAAAAGTATTGGAGATGCTTTGATAACCACAGCTGCTCACTTTTAGGTCATATATATTTTTATCACTTTACATTTTACTGATTAGATCCAACTACAGTTGACTCTTAAACAACATAGGGGTTAGGGGCACAGAACCCCCACACAATTGAAAATACACATATAACTTTTGACTACGCAAAAATTTACTAATTGCCTGATGTTGACCAGAAACCTTACCAATAACATAAACAGTCAATTATCAAATAGTTTGTGTATTCGCCTGACGAGGTGGTGGTGCTGTGGATAGAGCCTTAGCCTGGGACTAGAGCCTTGACCTGGGACACAGAGGACCCAAGTTCAAAATCTGAGGTCGCTGGCTTGAGTATGGGATCATCATAGGCATGACCCATGGTCTCTGGCTTTAACCCAAAGGTTGCTGGCTTGAAGCTTAAGGTCTCTAGCTTGAGTCCAAGGTTACTGGCTTGAGCAAGGGGTCACTGGCTTGACTGCAGTCACCCCCCCCCCCCCACCCCCCCGTCAAGGCACATATGAGAGGGCAATCAGTGAGCAACTAAGGTGCTGCAAGGAAGAATTGATGCTTCTCATCTCTCTCCCTTCCTGTCTCTCTGTCCGTATCTGTCCCCATCTCTCTCTCTCTCTCTCTCTCTCTCTCTCTCTCTCTCTCTCTCACTGTCTTTTTCTCTCTTGTTATAAATATTTTTTGTTTATTATATATATTCTGTACTGTATTCTAACAATAAAGTAAGTTAGAGAAAAGAGTGTCATTAAGAAAATCTTGAGGAGAAAATATGTTTACATATTTATTGAAACAAATCTACATATAACTGAATCTTTGCAGAGCAAACCCATGTTGTTCAAGGGTCAAGTGTATATATTCTAGTTTAAATACACTTGTATTTAAACATTTGAATCACCCTTTTTAATAGGTAAACATTTTTAGTAGGTAAATTATAAATTTTAATTCAGTTAAATTTTGTTTCATCAAAAATTTAAGATGTGTTTGCTTGTCAACTGAATTGAAGTAGCCAGATGAAGTATTTAATAGGAAAATTATTTAGACTCAATCATAAAGATTTATACATAAGATTTTGTTTAAATAGTATTTCATAATATAATAGGCACATTTTTTTCTGTCACTTTTCATTCTTTTTCAGTTGGAATCACTTCTTCAGTTGTGGCTCACATTGAGCCTTAATTCTTGTTCTTCTGGAAACAAAGAGAATGGGACAGACATTTTTTTATATAATGCTAATCGAATACCTGTTATTTCATTAAATCAAGGTAAGATTTATTAGATGGAAAATTATTAATATAGCATAAATAATAAAAAGATAATGATTAGGTTACTATATAAACTTTGTCATAAGGACTATACTGTTTTTATGAAAGAAATTTTTTTTAATACACTGAGTAATTATCAGGAAAGAACAGAAAACCCTTATTCTCTGGTCTGTATTCTCTTATGCCTGTATACAACTGAAACTAACAATGTTCCATTAGTCTTTACATTGGATTCTCCTGGAATATTGTCTTACTCATAGGCTGTTCTTTTGTAACTGGTGTTTTTTAAAAGTGAATTTGCTTCTAGGGGAATTGGTAAATTGGAGGATACTAATTTCTTATAGAAGTTGTGTTGATTTTTTTCTTGGCAAATGCTAGACTATGGAACTAGAATAATATCCTCAACAGGAACAGAACTCGTTGGCAGGTCTTGCTATAAGAATCTATTTTAGTTATATTTTAAGGAAAATGAGGATGATTTATTCCTGGTGCTTTCTCCCTATAGAGAGGCATCGTATATCTTGCTTGGCACTCACACGACTTGTCTTCCAGCCTTAGTGACAGTCACACTGGCTCATAATCCTACTTATGTCCGCAATATTTCAGCAAGACCAGTCTAGTTTTAATTGATTTCTGTCTTATCCCTGCATTAAATAATTATTATTATAAATTTTGTTTCCATCACTTTTTAAAACTTCGTTGCTGTGAAAAATATTAAGATTAGATAAAAGTAATGATTCCTCATTATCATCAGATATCTGGTCAGTATCCAAATTTACAATTATCTCAACTTAAAAAAATTGTTTTGTTTGTTTGAAATAGAACTCATATACATTAGTCTACACATTATAATTAATTATGTTTCTTAAATTCTTTTAAATCTCAATAGGTTTCTCTATTTCCTTCTTTCCCCCTTGCAAAGTCATTTGTTAAAGAAGTTTGATTGTATATTTTCTAGGATTCCCAGGGTTCTTTTCTTAGTACAGATATCTTCTGACGTCCTCTGTATTTCCGTTAAATTGGTAGATAATATAAATTGGAGTAAAAAAAACTTGATCTAAGTTGTGTAAGGCATTTCATAGGTTGTCTTTTTTTATGATAATAAGTATTAAATGCTTAATGCTTAGAGTCATTAACAAATCACTAGATGTTTCAAAATGACGATAGTCCAATTCTGCCATTTCTTATTTATTACGTGAAACACTCCCACAAAGGGAAACTTCCTTTTTATGTTATTGTCACCTTCTGATGATATAGTTTGTATAATAAAGGCAGGAAAACTGCTGGAAAATTTTCATTTTTGTAATTAGTTTTTAAGATGGACCAGTTCACAAATGGTCTGTGTTCATTACCTATAAGTTTTTTTAACATCTGTATAAGTTTATGTATTTAAAAATATGTTTTATGTACCTGATGTGTGGTGGCGCTGTGGGTAAAGCATCAGCCTAGAATGCCGAGGTCCCTGTTCTGAAACCCTGGGCTTGCCTGGTCAAGGCATGTATGGGAGTTGATGCTTCCTGCTCCTCTCCCTCCCTCCTCTCTAAAATAAATAAATAAAATATTTAAAACAATTTAAAATATGTTTTATGCTTCTATTATAATTGTAACTCTTAGCTGATATTATGCCATTTATGGCAGTAAGATACTCTTTTTTTTAGTTTGTGTTGTGTGGGGATGGCTTTTAAAAAATACATGATTCTGTTTCTGTTAGCTTTTAGTAGGATAGGTGCCCAGACTCTTGTTTCCTTCCTAAGCTTTGGAATGAGCCATTTTTACAGGGTGCTTTAAGAGCACAGTGTGGGCTCTCTAATTTGTGCTCTTTGAATGACTGTTTGGCTTCTCCAGCTTGCACATGTGCTTCTTATCTTATTTGGGCCTTGCAAACAACCTGATTACCTTTTTAGTTTGTGCTTTGTTGTGAAGTAGCATAGGTTTTAATTGGTTGAACCCATTCCTGTTTGTCCAGTAAGCCTTATTATTTTCAATTTTCGGTTTTGCAGAATGTGAGGATTTTTAGTAAAACAAATTCTGTTGCAGTAGAAATGCCTGTAGTTTGGAAATGACAACAAATATATAATGATGACACATTAATTTGTGTCATGCTGAGCTTTAGACTTAGCCATAAAATGTTACTGAAGCTTAATGCTTTTGTTGTATTTAATGTGGAACCTGTTCATTTGTGTGTTTGGGGGACAGTAGGTAGTGAGTTGATTTAAAGAAATATTT
The DNA here is from genome assembly GCA_037038555.1 of Rhynchonycteris naso. Classification (NCBI taxonomy): domain Eukaryota; kingdom Metazoa; phylum Chordata; class Mammalia; order Chiroptera; family Emballonuridae; genus Rhynchonycteris; species Rhynchonycteris naso. The sequence continues at coordinate 201,367,223 of CM072998.1, read as the reverse complement.
TTGAATTCATTCTTTTTGTTTTTAATTCTTAGTAAACATTTGCTTTTTAGTGAGTAAAAATTTTCCCCTTTCTTTTTCCTACATAGCATCCATAACTAGCTTTCTCACAGTGTTAGCTTGGTATCCCAATACTTTGCTCCGGACATGGTGCCTTGTGCTTCATAGTCTAACAATCATGACAAACATGCAACTTAATCGTAAGTAAAAATTTATTCTTTTAAATCTACTCATTTCTCTAAAGTTCTGACATATACATTAGTATTTTGGTGTCAGTCTTTAAAAAGCTTTTTCTGAGAAGTGATACAATTATGAAAATGATTTTCTTAGTTAAATATGTATTTTCTGAATTTGTTGTTATATATTATATACTTTGTGCTTCTTTACGTTTATAATATACTCTCCTGTATGTACCATAACAAGTTCAAATCATACTTTACCTTCCAAAAACTTAAGTTATTAAAATAAAATTGATTACTTTCAGAGTAGGAAGTCAAATATTTAATACTAATTTGTATTTTATATTGGTTATCATATTTAAAGTACTTTTATATTTAAAGTGATTTATTCATTATAATATTCATGCACATATATAACTAGTTTTCTCAGTTTTTGTTTATTATATCTAAAATCTATATTAACTGAACATAATTGCTTTTTTCAGATTCTGATATCCTTTTTTTCTTCCCATATCCCACCCCTTTCTTCCCATTTCAGTAATAATAGTAAAATAATTTCTGGACATTCTTAGAAAGAAACTGTTAGTGCTTTTTGTGGCTTTTGTGTGCCAAAGTAATGGAAATATTCTGCTATATTATCTTGTATAGTGCTTATTGGTTTTAATTTTCATATTTAGTTCTAGGTTTTTATCTGGCATTCTTTTTTTAATGTATTGATTGATTTTGAGAGAGAGAGAGAAGCATTCATTTGCTGTTTCATTCAGTTGTGCACTCATTGGTCACTCCCAATGTGTGTCCTGACCGGGTATCAAATCTGAAACCTTGGTGTTTCAGGACAACGCTCTAACTCAGTGTTTTTCAACTACTAGTCTGTGCACCAGTACTGATCTGCAAAAGAGTCAACCACCTTGATGTTACAATGAAGATGGTTAGAGTCTAACTAACTGTGCTAACCGGCCAACGTCTTATCTGGCATTCTTGAGGTGGTAGTTGTGAGGTAGGGATCAAAGTTCATATTAGAGAGTCAAGACTAGCTACTTGTGAATTAAAATTGTCATTCCATTTGTAGGTTATAACCGCAGGGTGGATTTTGTCCTCATTGTTAATTTTGTTAAATAGAAAGCTCTGCAACATTGATAAATATATTTACTTAAATCATTGTTTAGTATTAAAAATCCATTTTCTAATTAGGAATGTTTTATCCCAATATAGGATCAAAAGCATTTCTATATAATACTTAGATAGATTTAATGCAAAGAAAATTTTATTAAGTTTAGAAAACTGGTGTGTTGCTTATATATCATTGATAGTGTATAACCTTTAAACAGCTGACATGCAAAAATGAATTGTTTTTTGACTCAGTTTATCTTAAAAGGCTGTGTTAACATTTACCAGAAAAGTAGATATCTATTTTTGATAGAGCGATAGGTTCAACAAAAGGACATTAAACACTTATTTATTTCCTTTCCAATTGGCTGTGTATTGAATAAGATGTACATAAAACTGAGTATTTTTCACAGTGGGGTAGGAGAGAGGCAGGAGATCTGTGGAAGGTGAAAATAGAGAAGGAGTCTGTCTTAACCAATTAAGTCTCTCTTAATAAAGTAACAGCCAGGAATATGTGAGTTTTTCTTCAGTACAAGATGTTTTAAATACTACATTTGGATTGTTTTAGGGTCCATTTTTAAAGAACTTTTGATTTTTAATATTTTCTAGCTGGTTCCAGCAATGGCATTGGAACTCAGGACAGTACTGCCCACCTGTTGGTTTCTGATCCAAACCTGATTCACGTTTTAGTGAAATTTCTTTCTGGCACCAGTCCACATGGAACAAATCAACACAGTCCACAGGTGATATGTCATTTGAAAACCAGTTATAGGCCCATACTATACAATTAAAATGTTTGTAAAGAAAACTTTAATATACCTAAATAGTAAAATTGTTATTGCCACAGTATAAAATGATAGCCTTTTATGTATCAGCGCAATAAAGTCGTTTGTATTATTTATAATAATAATAATAACTGTTGAAATTGAATAATAAGGGTAGTAAGTTTTCTGTATATGGTATCAATAAACAGTTTTCCGTGAAATTTTCTTTCTTTTCAGGTTGGACCAACAGCTACACAAGCAATGCAAGAATTTCTTACCAGATTACAAGTGCATCTTTCTTCAACATGTCCTCAGATATTCAGTGAATTTTTACTCAAGCTCATTCATATACTTTCAACAGAAAGGTAAATTTCAATCTATACGCATATTCCTGATGTGTCAGTAATATGTATTTTCTATTTATATAATCTATTCTTTGTTTCCATTTTAGAAATCTTTTTCTGCATACTTTTTGAAATAAGTATATTTTTAATTTATTTTCTTCTTAATCCCTCCACCCTCATTTTGTTTTCTCTATTTGCTTATTTTTTATAACTAAATTTGATTTTAGTATTTGCCCTAGCTTTATAGTATACATCCTTTTTTCATCACAGCCTGCCTTAACGTACATATTATCACAACAGTATATTTACAATTTCTGACATGTCAGAACTTCACGACAATATATTTCCAACTTTTTCTCTTATCTGTTGTAGTTGTCATATGTTTACTTATTCTGTAAACACAAAATACATTCATACAGTTTTTTGCTTTAGATAAACACATATCTTTTAGACTGATATAAATAGTGTTTTTACCTGGAAAGGTACAAGCTTCTTTTAGGGTGATTAGTGTGAATATTTGAGTCACTCTTTTCAGGAGTTGAGTTGGGTTTAGGTTTTGTTGTTGCTGTAGTAACGTTTGGTGTTACATCAGCTTCAAACTGGAGTTCCCTCTGCTTCTGTGTCAGGATACATGGGGCTTGTTTCCAGTGTTATTGTTCCATCCTCAGCTTTTGTTTGGAGAAGGAGAGCATTTGCTTCTTTCATGTGAAAAACTGGTAATGGTAGTTGAGGGTTTTCTGGTTTGTTTATTTGTTTTTCAGATACCAAATGCATGGTGTCTTTTCAGTACCATTTCTCTTCCTTGACGCCAGTCAGTGTCCTACCATTCAGTCCTGAGTTAGCATCATATTCACATATTTAAGAAGTCTGCTCTCACTTTAGAGGGCAGTTGCTAGTGCCAGGTTCACAGGTTACCCATGCTTACATCCAATTTGGCAACATATTTAGGGGTTCTCACAATTCCCCAGGTTCAATAATTCTATAGGACAACTCACAGAATTTAAGAAGAACACTTTACTTATGTTTACTGGTTTATTATGAAGCGTATAATCCAGGAGCCGCCAAATATAATTCATGAGTAGGAAAGCTGTGGTGATGAGAGAGGGTCCCTTTGTTTGGAGATGAACTCCAACGGGTTCTGTGTCATCCAGCTTGCATCCCTGGTGTTTAGCAATTTGTTAAATATTATAGCGGAATTCTTCTTACCCATTTATACATTGCTGGTTTCTCTTTTTATTAAATTCTGCCACAGGAAAGCCAATGCTCATATTTTATCTCCTTGATAGTACCTGTCTTGTCATGGATCTCAGGCTTTTTGGTACCCTTTGATGAGGTCAAGAAATTATAGTTAATTTAGCTTTTTTATTGTTAGGTTGGGGGAATTTTAGGCACAAGCAGAAATTGAGAGCATTTCATTTGGATGCATAAAAATTACATGATTGAATCTTAATTTTTGAAATCAAAATCAGTAGGAAATATTTATAATACCAACATTTGAGGATATAACATAAAAGCTCATTTTATTATGAAGAGTGTCTTGTGATATTTAAATATTTCAGTCTGTAACGTCAGAGTCACCTCTTTGATTTATTTGTCCTTTAGTTTTCTGTTTGGAAGGGAAGTCATTTTTGATTTTTTATAAAATACAGGCAAAACAAGTACTCAGGGAAGATGTGGAAACCATTTGCTACAAAATGAAATAGTGAATACCAAGAATTTAATTTTGTTTTAGCTTTATTAGTTTTGTGTTGTTTACTTTTTTTTAAAGATTTTTAAGTGAATAAAATTTTAATTCTCTTTCTTTTTCTACAGGGGTGCTTTTCAGACAGGCCAAGGACCTCTTGATGCCCAAGTAAAGCTTTTAGAATTTACTCTGGAGCAGAATTTTGAAGTCGTTTCAGTTAGTACTATTTCTGCTGTGATAGAGTCTGTCACCTTTTTAGTACACCACTATATCACTTGCTCTGACAAAGTGATGTCTCGAAGTGGATCAGACAGCTCAGTGGGTGCTCGAGCATGCTTTGGGGGACTCTTTGCCAACCTCATTCGTCCAGGTGATGCTAAAGCAGTTTGTGGAGAAATGACAAGAGATCAACTCATGTTTGATTTGTTAAAACTAGTTAACATTTTAGTACAGCTGCCTCTTTCGGGCAATAGGGAATACAGTGCAAGAGTGTCTGTGACTACCAATACGACAGACAGTGTTTCAGATGAAGAAAAAGTCTCAGGAGGCAAAGATGGTAATGGAAGCAGTAGTAGTATTCCAGGATCACCCGCATATGTTGCTGACTTAGTGTTAGCCAACCAACAGATCATGAGCCAGATTCTGTCTGCTCTGGGCCTGTGTAATAGTAGTGCCATGGCAATGATAATTGGTACGTATTGAGAATTTAATCTTATACTTGTTTCCGGCGCTATATCTCTTTAGCAGTGTAGGAATTCATCTTCTGTTTATTTTTTACTGTAGAGCTACTTTATTGTAAACGTTTTAGCATGATCTGATTTTTATTAGTGAAATTTTATAGAGTGGCTTCAATGAATAAATTGAATATTGAAAAATTTTTAGTGAAAATTTAAATACTGGAAAATAAGAAAAATGTCAGTATCATAAAACCATGTTTATAGCTATATATTTCTAATGTATTAAAGATGAAGAATTTTACATTAAATTTTGTATTAGGGAACTAGTAATATTTATTTGGTTTTTTCTTAAGTGAATTACAAATTTATATTTTAAGTGTAACAGTTTCTGTGACATATATTATTATAAAATTTATATATTGTTAAGTTTTCTGCCTCTTTGAAAGCTAATATAGTTAATTTTCAAAGATAATTGAACTTCTGTAAATTGTGACAAGCTCCATTCCTGATGTATTTTTGCTTGTTAGTATTCTTTACGTAAGGGAAATAATCATAAATAAGTATATTTATATTTTATTAGATGTTTGGAAGTATAGTTACATAACAGTGTCATTTATTTTTCTCTTAGTTTTCTTTCTGTTGATATGTAGTTTAATGTGTAGAAGTATGTTCCTCCATCATGTAACACAGCAACGTTTTTTTTATTGTTACCAACAGTAGAGTTATCTCATGTATCTCAGATGACCAAAACCGTGCTCTACTGAACATTATGATAGATATTTTAATTTCTAGATACATGTACACACACCCCACTCCAAGACAGCTGTTAATGTACTCATCCTTCAGTGGTTTCAGGAAAAATGGCCTTTACATCTGTTTTAATTATATTTGATTTTTAAGGATATTCTTTTTTTAAAAAATATGTAATCTTTTTGTTTGAATTAGGAGCCAGTGGATTACATCTCACCAAACATGAAAACTTTCATGGTGGGTTAGATGCCATATCAGTTGGGGATGGATTATTCACCATACTGACAACCCTTAGTAAAAAAGCTTCTACAGTCCATATGATGCTGCAGCCCATTTTAACCTACATGGCCTGTGGATATATGGGCAGACAAGTAAGTTCAATCTAGCAACGGTTGTGGTGACTTAAGTACTTTCTAGCAATGGGAGCAGAGAATTATTTATAGGACAAAGATGAGTAGAGTATTCATATTGTATATTGGAAAATGAATATCAGGAGATCAAAGCTATAGATTATTAACTGAAGTTAGAGCATAAAGTTTTTTTGAAGTGATAGTTGTCAAAGACAATAGTAGTGATATAAAAGTGATAAAAAATTAACTTTTTGCATAGTCTTAAATATTAGTTTTTTCCCTTTGTCCCAAGAAGTTCTTTTCTTTCCCACCAAAATAGCATAGGTGAATACGGAAATTTCTGTAGATATAACATGGCTCTTTTTTTTTTTTTTTTTTACAGAGACATAAAGAGTCAGAGGGACAGATAGGGACAGACAAATGGGAAGGGAGAGAGATGAGAAGCATCAATTCTTTGTTGCAGCTCCTGAGTTCATTGATTGCTTTCTCATATGTGCCTTGACTGTAGGGCTAGAGTAGAGCAAGTGACCCCTTGCTTAAGCCAGCAATCTTGGGCTCAAGCTAGTGACCCCGTGTGCTCTAACTGGTGAGCTGGTGTTCAAGCCAGCGACCTCTGGGTTTGAACCAGGATCCTCGTGTCCCAGTCCAACGCTGTATCCACTGTGCCACCACCTACCTGGTCAGGCTACATATGAAAATTTAACACGTATTTTTTCAAGCTTATGTTGCATATTTAATTTCCTTTTAATTAAAATATATTAGGGTAATTTTAAAAGGAAAATATTAGACTATTACTGCTTTTTACATTTTCTTTTTAAAAAACTGAAATTTTAGGAGCCAGTGTGGTTATTTTAACTTTTAGTCTTTCAAATGTGGATTTTAGAACATTTTTAAGGGAACTCTTTACATGTCAATGTATAATTATCATTTTCTTAAATATTTATTGTGTGTGTATATATATATATTTGTTCATTGGAAGATTCAAAGATATTTGGGATAGGGTTTTTGTTTTTCTTTTTACAGTGAGAGTCAAAGAGGGACAGATAGGGACAGACAGACAGGAACGGAGAGAGATGAGAAGCATCAATCATCAGTTTTTTGTTGTGATACCTTAGTTGTTCATTGATTGCTTTCTCATATGTGCCTTTACCGCGGGCCTTCAGCAGACCGAGCAACCCCTTGCTGGAGTCAGTGACCTTGGGTCCAAACTGGTGAGCTTTTTGCTCAAGCCAGATGAACCTGCGCTCAAGCTGGCGACCTTGGTGTCTCGAACCTGGGTCCTTCGCGTCCCAGTCTGATGCTCTATCCACTGCGCCACTGCCTAGTCAGGCTGGGATAGGTTAATTTTTAAACGAAAGTAGTGTCTAGCAGAAAACAAAAATTGATGTACATAAATTTCAGATAAAACTGATAATAGTAGGTAAAGACCGATGATTAAAAATGTGCTCAGAGAGGAGACGATTCACTTTTTGATTCAGGTAAATTCAGGTAATAGTTGTAATGTATTTTTGTAGACATTTTGTATTTAGTGACTTAGATTAATATATAGTAAGGCTGTCATCTTATAACCTGTAAAAGAAACTTAGTTCTAATTCATTGTAAGTTAATAATTATTATTTTAAGATTATAATATACATGTGCATATTTTTTAGGGCTCTCTTGCTACATGCCAGTTATCTGAACCATTATTGTGGTTCATTTTGAGAGTATTGGATACTAGTGATGCCTTGAAAGCATTCCATGATATGGGTAAGATAAAATTCCAAAAATTGTCATCTAAGTGTAATCATTTGATAATGCTTTTATGTTCTCATTTTGTAGCCTTTTATGACAGTAGACTTGATGTCAAACTACTTATCTTAAGATAATTTTCATTTGGTATTTTTTTGTAAATATAGGTGGTGTTCAGCTTATTTGCAACAATATGGTTACTAGTACAAGAGCTATTGTAAACACTGCAAGAAGTATGGTATCAACTATTATGAAATTTCTCGACTCTGGTCCGAATAAAGCTGTTGACAGCACTTTGAAAACACGAATACTAGCTTCTGAGCCGGACAATGCAGAGGGGATTCATAACTTTGCACCTCTGGGTAAGAAAAGAATTATTAAATCTTACTTGTTTGAATTTATGTAGTTTATTAGCTGTAATGAAATAAAAATAGTTGAAGTAAGTTAATCATGTTATAATATTACTATTTTAATTAAAAACACTTGATTTTAAAAGTAGTGGTTTTTGAGACATTCTACAAATTAGAAGGAAATTTTTAATAGTTCTTTAGCAGTAATGCTTGTTTTTATTTTGAGTTTAAAAATAAAAGGTACAGTTCAGAAAACTAAAGAACAGATATGTCAGTTTTCACTGTAAATGTTAGTTTCAAAGAACTTGTTTCTTCTTTTGAGTGGTGTTTTCTTTTTAAGACCCTTGAGATTTAGATATTTGCTCTTTTTCAGTCTACACAGTTTTTAAAATATTTTTCTTTTCATATTTATAACTCATGAACATTACTAAATATAAAAATGATCATTTTCAAGTCAGAGACTCATTGGACATTTTTTACTTAAATTATTTGTAGATTATTGTACTAGATTTGTTGTTTAGTTTTTATTTGACATGTATGTATGAAAGAATCAGGCAGCAATTAAAAATGAACTTGTCACCTGCCAGATGACTGGATGTCATCATGATGTTTTGTGAATATTGTGACAAATCATGCCAAGTATATTAAGTACATTCATACTTAGTATCAGATGTTATTTACCTTTTTGACTAATTTTTCTAGTGTAATTATTATGCATTGAATAATTCTTGATGCTTTTTTGGGTTTCTTTTTTAAGTTTTTATTTCAAATATCTTCTGTAGGTACAATCACATCCAGTAGTCCTACTGCCCAGCCAGCTGAGGTACTTTTGCAGGCCACACCACCCCATAGAAGAGCTCGCTCTGCTGCTTGGTCCTACATCTTTCTGCCAGAGGAGGCTTGGTGTGACCTCACCATTCACCTTCCTGCAGCAGTGCTTCTTAAGGAGATACATATCCAACCTCACCTTGCATCTCTTGCAAGTCAGTAATGTTTTTTGTTAAATAAGCATCATGAAAGTAAACTATAATATAGAAACATTTAAAAATGAGAAAAATATTTAGCAAATGGTGAAACACTTATATCCAGATTTCTTATCTTTGAAGTTTTTTAGTATATTATTCAGCATTACCACCATATCATTTCCCATGTAATAAACTGACCTGTTTATTTTCTTCAAGCAAAAGAATGGTGAAATCTAAATATATTTTGGTTAATACTATTTTGCCTTTCCTCATCTGTGAAATTTATTAAATTGAGCATTAAGTTGCAGTGAGTTAGTTTACATACTTAGCAATCCTAGTTTTTCTAGAGTGATCTTTGGTACTAACCCTGTAAAATGAAGTTAGCATAGATTTAGGTGTACTCACTCCCCATTATAAGTTAATTACATTGGTAAAAAATTTAAGTTATAATATTTTGATGGTAATAATTTGAGTGTGATATTTTGAACATTTGAGTGTTTTTTGTTTGTTTATTTTTTTGAGCTAGAGACAGGAAGGGAGAGAGGATGAGAAGCATCAACTTGTAGTTGATTTTATTTTAGTTGTACATTGAGTTTCTCATGTGCGCTTTGACCAGGGCTGCGCCAGTGTCCTCTGCTCAAGTTAGCAACCTTGGACTTTTCATGCCAGTGATGTTTGGGCTCAAGCTGGTGGGCTTTGGGACACATGGATGATCTGCTCAAGCCAGTGACCCCATGCTGATGAGCTTGTGCTTAGAGCCAGTGACCTTGGGGTTTCAAACCGTGGACCTCAGCGTTTTGAGTTGACACTTGATCCACTGCACCACCACTAGTCAAGCTTGAATATGAATTTTTTATTTAATGATTTGAGTATCATTCATTTAATGCTTTTTCATTGAGAATTTTGTTACAACTGCAAGGTGAATAACTCAAAAGAACTTCTAGGAAACAAGTTATACGCTAAGAGGAGCAGAAACTTTCAAGTATTCATTAAGAAGTGTGAAATACTAAATTGTATATATTATTGTCCCCAGATTCTTTCAGTATATATATAAATAATTTTTATGCAATATTTGAAATTAGCACATTTATTATTCAGTGATTGATGTCACTTAATAATTGCATGAAGAACCATGGAAGATTTTATAGATCTTTAGCATATTTAGAATAAATTTTCTACTTATTTGCAAGATTAGATTATTATTATACCCTAATATAGTTGTGGAATTCATACTTTTTAGATAGAAACAGATAAAAGGAATAAATTAATCTACAGATTTTTAGCAGGTCAAAAAATAACTATGTTACATGGTAAAATATAAGACAATATTAGGCTTAAGTATTAATATAAGGTGAGTAAGAAATTGCTTTTGTTTGGAAGGAGAAAGTGGGTCATATAAATGGTGGCTTTGAATTGTAGGTTTGTTTTTTATGGGTTTTTTTTGGGGGGAGACAGACAAGTGGGAATAGAGAGAGATCAGAGGCATCAACTCATAGTTGCAGTGCCTTAGTTGTTCATTGATTACTTTCTCACATGTGCCTTGACAGGGGAGCTTCAGCTGAGCTAGTGACCCCTTGTTCAAGTCAGAGACCTTTGGGCTCATGTTTATGGTCCCACGCTAAAGTCGGTGACCCTGTGTTCAAGCCAGTGGGAAGGCACTCAAGCTTTTGACCTTGGGGTTTTGAACCTGGGTCCTCAGCATCCCAGGCCACTGCTCTATCCACTGCACCACTGCCTGTTCAGGCTGATGTGTAGCTTTAATTTGCACATGGGACTTGAGGTAGGAAGTATGTTGCAAAGGAAGGCTCTGTTCATTATATGAAAACAATAAGTTTGGTCTTTTTTTCTATGCATGCTTAACCCTTTGAGTATTACGAATGTTCATGTATGTCCTTGTGCCTCCTGACCATCCAGAGTATGATCGATTTACTTTATTTTATTTTATATTCTTGTATTTTTCCGAAGCTAGAAGTGGGGAAGCAGTCAGACAGACTTCCCCACATGCTTGACCAGGATCCACCCAGCATGCCCACCAGAGGGCGATGCTCTGCCTATCTGGGGCGTTGCGCTGTTGCAGCCAGAGCCATTCTAGTGCCTGAGGCAGGGGCCATGGAGCCATCCTCAGTGCCTGGGCCAACTTTGCTCCAGTGGAGCCTTGGCTGTGGGAGGGGAAGAGAGATATAGAGAGGAAGGAGAAGGGGAAGGGTAGAGAAGCAGATGGGCGCTTCTCCTGTGTGCCCTGGCCAGGAATTGAACCCCGGACTTCCACACACTGGGCTAACGCTGATTGATTTATTTTAAAAATGTGTAAGGTAACATTAAAAAAAGGCAAATATATGTTCTTCTTGTTTTCATAAATTGATCATCAAACAACCATGATTTTAAGGTAATAAAACTCTAACTGGAACTAATTTCATTTTTTGAAAAAAAACTCACTCGCAGCGGTCAGCGAGCATGAACAAAACTCACTACTCAAAGGGTTAATAAAACATTTTGATTTTATTATTGGATTGTAGCAGAAACTGAAGATATATGTGTTCAGTAGAAATAGATAGCCTACAGAATCAAACATGGGCTAGACTCTAAAATGTGCCATTTGTTTAATCTCTTTGTCAATTTGTGTAAAATATGGATAATATTTAAAAAATTATGGAGATTAAATTTAATAATGTAACTTGTCTAGTTCTCATTGTAAACCTGGCATGTAGTTGGCATGGAGTAAAAGATACTTTCTAATTTTACAGTTGAAATTAAAATCAGAGTTCAGAGTTTGTTGTAGTTATAAATTTGGTATATGTGTGTACATGTTATGATAAAAGATATAATTGTCCCATAGCAACTGACACTCGTTACTTCATTGGGCCTCTAGTTTTAGAAAGAAATTATTAAAAAGAATTCTTCTGGTGTTTGGCTAAATTTTGAACAGAAAACAAAAGATAAGAGGTGAAAACAATTTCTAAACTCAGATATGTTTCAAATCATTGCAATATGGTAATAGTGAAATAATGACTTGGTGGAAAAGCAGTATTTAAAAACTACATTTTTCTGAAATTGTTTACAACTTTGAACATACCAATCAAATGTCCCATATTGTTGGTAATAATTCTAAGAAAGGCCTGACCTGTGGTGGCGCAGTGTATAAAATGTTGACCTGGAACGCTGAGGTCACTGGTTCAAAACCCTGGATTTGCCTGGTCAAGGCACATATAGTAGTTGATGCTTCCTGTTCATCCCCTCTTCTCTCTCTGTCTCTGTCTCTCTTCCTCTCTCTCACTCACTTTCTCTCTCTCTAAAAAGAATAAAGTCTCGGGAAAAAAAAAGAATGTAAAACTAAGTGAAATAGAAGTATTCAATAATTGCCTATTTGACTTATTTTTTCTTTGAATAAAGTACATGTGAGTTGCATATCTTTAGTTACTCTTTTTTTAAGTGAATGTTAGAATTTTTAAAATACAGCTTTTATTATATTGTGGATTTTATATTGTGTATTGGGAAACTCCAAAATCAATTATGGTAAGAGTTAGTGACAAAGTATGATTTGGCGTTAAATATTTTTTTGACAAGTTTATGATGATTTTAACTGAAAGCTGCTATTTTACTGGGATTTCCACCCACATATGAAGGCTAGTTTTATTTTTCTTTAGTAATTGTTTGATGTTCTCCTCCTGCAGCCTGCCCATCCTCAGTGTCTGTTGAAGTAAGTGCAGATGGGGTAAATATGCTACCTTTGTCCACTCCTGTTGTCACAAGTGGTCTCACCTACATAAAAATTCAGCTTGTAAAAGCTGAAGTAGCCTCTGCTGTCTGCCTTAGACTCCATCGTCCACGAGATGCCAGCACATTAGGCCTTTCACAAATTAAATTACTGGGCCTCACTGCTTTTGGTACCACTTCGTCAGCAACAGTTAATAATCCCTTTCTTCCATCTGAAGATCAGGTATCTAAAACAAGGTATGTTTATTTCTCATTCTTACTAAAAGCTTTCTGTGAAATATTCTATGGGGTCTTTTTGTTTTTTAGGTTTTAGGAAGTTCTTTGTTTCATAGATGTCTATATAGTAACATTATTTTATTAAGTTTAATAGATACAATTCCATAAAAATAGAACCTTTTATTTATTTTTTTACAAAAACAGAGAGTCAGAGAGAGGGATAGATAGGGACAGACAGACAGGAACGTAGAGAGATGAGAAGCATCAAATCATCAGTTTTTCATTGTGACACCTTAGTTGTTCATTGATTGCTTTCTCATATGTCCCTTGACCGCAGGCCTTCAGCAGACTGAGTAACCCCTTGCTCGAGCCAGCGACCTTGGGTCCAAGCTAGTGAGCTTTGCTCAAACCAGATGAGCCCGTGCTCAAGCTGGTGACCTCGGGGTCTTGAACCTGGGTCCTTCTGCATCCCAGTCCAATGCTCTGTCCACTGCGCCACCGCCTGGCTAGGCTAAAAATAGAACCTTGAAGCTAGTTGCAATTGAGATTTGTGTCTTTACTCCTTGAGATGATTTATTATAGTGTGTATGTGAGTTCCAGTTCTTTGAATTGGATTCTAATATAAGAATATCACCAGGATTATATCTGAACCATACAAATTGATCATAGAGACCAGGGATCTAGTCTTACATGGTAATTCATAAATGCCAGTCAGTAGAAGGGTTATATTTGAACTATACACACTAACCAAACAAGCGAGGATCTGAATATAATCTTTAATTTACATTTTTCTGGTAGTTTTTTTAAGTGAGAGGAAGGGAGATAGTGAGACAGACTCCCATATGCAACTCCACCAGGATCCACTGGCAACCCATGTCTGAAGCTAAAGCTCGAATCAACCATGCTATTTTAGCACCTGAGGCAGACATGCTTGGACAAGCCGAGCTATCTTCAGTGCCCAGGGCCACTGCTCGAACATTTGAGCCACTGGCTGTGGGAGGGGAAGAGAGTGAGAAAAGGAGAGGGCCAGGGAGAAAAGCAGATAGATGGTCGCTTCTCCTGTGTGCCTTGACCAAGGATTGGGCCTGAGACGTCCATATGCCAGGCTGATGCTCTGTCCCCTGTGCCAACCAGCCAAGGCCACTATTAGATATTGGTGGCTGAAAATCTTATAGACTGATTTTACTGAAAGCTTTTTCTCTATAAAAACAACTTTAGGATTTCTTTTTATTCTCAAACTTCCAAGACTTAACATTTTTATAAGTTTTAGATCCTTATACAGTTTGTATTTATACATATAAATATGTATATATATAAAAACATTTTCTAATTTTTAAAAAGCACATAGTTCTGAAATACTACTAGTTCATAAGTATCTTAATGTGTTATGTCATAAGGAAAACATTGTTTTATTCTTGATTGATACTGCAAAAAGTATCTAAAACTTTTTTCATAGATTGGCACTGTTAATGAAACAAACCATACTGATCTTTAATAAGTTATTTTTTTACTCCTGAAATAATTTGAGCTATGTAAGTTGATCATATAATCCCCGTTGTGTTGTGTATTTCAGTATTGGATGGTTACGGTTATTACATCATTGCCTTACTCACATAAGTGATCTGGAAGGAATGATGGCAAGTGCAGCTGCACCTACTGCTAATCTGCTGCAGACTTGTGCTGCCTTATTGATGTCCCCATACTGTGGAATGCATTCGCCCAACATTGAGGTCGTGCTTGTAAAGATAGGCCTGCAGTCCACTAGAATTGGCCTGAAGCTCATAGACATTCTACTGAGAAATTGTGCAGCATCAGGCAGTGATCCTACAGGTGACCATTAACTTTGATGTTTTAATTTTTACTGTTTGATTTGTGATAAATTTATTTTCTACTTTTTGAGTTTGTTTTTTGTTAGAATTTATAGAAGAGTTACTTTTAAATGAATAATTTAGAATTAAACTGTGGAAATCTTCTCATCTCATTTGCTTATTTAACATACTTTTTCTTTTGGTTCTTATTTTAAGATTTGAATAGTCCTTTACTTTTTGGAAGACTGAATGGGCTCTCTTCTGACTCTACTATAGATATTCTTTACCAGCTAGGAACAACTCAGGATCCTGGAACAAAAGACAGGTATACAATGATTTCATTTTTAAATTAAGGTCACACTAACAGTCACTGGAATTGAATGTATTCATAATACTTTCCCCTTAGATTTTTTCATAAAAGTTAACACTTAATTGTATTATATATTTACCTGTATGCTTTATATGATTGTAGTTTCTAGAGATATTTGTGAGCATTAAACATAAATTTTCATATATACCATTCTACTTTTATTTATTTTACCCAGAAGCAAACAATCTGATGGCTTAAAATAGAGAATTTTGAAAGAAAACAAAATGAAATATAAATAGTATTTTAAGAACTTGGCAGTGAATCTTACCTATTTCTTAAATTTCAAAGCACTACTGCTTCAAAAATTATTTTGCTCTCATTTAGTGGTCCCCAGCTCCAGGGCTTTGAAGGTAGTGTGGCATTTGAAAAGGTACATCTGTTGGGGCACAGCTAGTATTTAATGGATGGGGGCCGCCAGTATGAAACATGTTAACAGTGCTTGTGATTCTGCACAATGACGAATTAGCCCCAAATTACTGCTCTCTGTTGTGTGGATTTGTAATGAGAGAAAATTTAGAAGAGAGATTTTGTTAAGCACTATATCCCGTAATTCTAGATATTTACTGTATATGCTTTGTTATAAATTAGGTAAGAATTAGTCAATGTTTATTTGCTGAATTACAGTTGTTAACAAACATCTTCAGTTAAGATTGGTAATGTTAAACTAGAACTACTATCCCCTTGTTGCTTATATAATTTCTTTTCTCCTTTATTTTAGATTAAAATTATTAAGAACAATTAGTATGTTGTTCTCA
Source organism: Rhynchonycteris naso (assembly GCA_037038555.1). Classification (NCBI taxonomy): domain Eukaryota; kingdom Metazoa; phylum Chordata; class Mammalia; order Chiroptera; family Emballonuridae; genus Rhynchonycteris; species Rhynchonycteris naso. Next base: position 201,351,462 of record CM072998.1, on the reverse strand, counting down.
TAAATCCATTTCTTACTTGCAGTGATGATGCTTATCCATATTAAATGTCAGTTGTGATATAACTGGTTATTTGAATTCATATTCTTCTTTTAAGAATTCAGGCCTTGTTAAAATGGGTCAGTGATTCTGCAAGAGTGGCTGCTATGAAGAGAAGTGGTGGAATGAGCTACATGTGCCCTAACTCTTCGGCCATAGAGTATGGTCTTCTGATGCCATCTCCTTCTCACCTGCACTGTGTTGCGGCGATTCTGTGGCATAGTTATGAACTGCTCGTAGAGTATGATTTGCCAGCACTGCTTGACCGAGAGCTCTTCGAGTAAGTATGATTTGTGAAATGTTTTTTTTCCACCCCAGTACTAGGTCGCTTCAGTTTTCACTTGAAACTGTACTTTATATGCTTATTGGGATGAATATAATACTTTTGAAGTAGTAGTTAAAAATATTCAGGCACAATTTTATAATGTGTCATTATAAAATTTACTTTATCTTCATGGTTTAAGAAGGTATGTTAGTGTCATTGCCTGTTTTCCAACCTGTAATTGAGATGTTTAATGTATAGCTTCTACACTTTAGAGTGTCCTGTTTGCACATTTACCCATCAGATTCTTCTATCTTTTATGTGTAACTATGGACATAAAATATAGCTAGAAATTTTGAAAGACTTGCTACTTCAGACAGTTTTGACAATTGATAGTATTTATTACTTTTTAGACACATGTTTTATTGTTCTTTTGATAAGTAGTTTCCTCTGCCCACATTCCTTCACCATACTCAGCTAAAGCTTTGTTGAACATACTGCCCGATACCTGCTAAGTCTGTTGCAGAATATTTTATTTATTTCTGAAGAGTCCCATGATTCGTAAAAGGTTGCCATTTTGTATTTTAGTCTGTTCTTGTCATACTTGCCCCCCCATCAGTTGGTATAATCCATGGCTTATTAGTGTAACTCACTAATAGTTTTTAATTTGCAAACATGAATTTAAACCGTTAATCATGTTGAATTTGATATAAACATTTTCTTATTTGAATTTTTCATTGTTTCTTTGTCACTTTTTTGACGTCACATAGAGACCTCAAACATTTTAATGTAGAAACACTTTAATGTAGATCTCTTGGTTTTCTGTACTTACTTTACACTTCTAATCTAACGTCTAATTTATTTAACAACTTAAATGTTTATCACAAGCTTTCTTCCTGAAATCTTACAATGTAAATATTTATGTCAAATAAGTTAGACAGATTTCATTAGAGTATAGATTGATCTCTAATAGAAATACTTGAAGCATACTGCTTCAAATATATTTTTCTCTAAAATGTAAATATTTATGTATGTATATATACATACACATTCTTAACATGGTATCTTTTATTCTCTAGGTTACTTTTTAATTGGTCCATGTCTCTTCCCTGCAATATGGTTTTGAAGAAAGCTGTTGACAGTCTACTTTGTTCAATGTGCCATGTACATCCAAGTTATTTCTCTTTGCTGATGGGCTGGATGGGAATTACGCCTCCTCCATTGCAGTGTCACCACAGACTGTCTATGACAGATGATAGCAAAAAGCAAGATCTTAGTTCGTCTTTAACAGATGACTCTAAAAACGCACAAGCACCTCTCGCACTGAATGAATCACATTTGGCAACCCTTGCTTCCTCTTCTCAGTCTCCAGAAGCTATTAAACAATTACTGGACTCAGGTTTGCCTTCTCTTCTTGTGAGGAGTCTGGCTAGTTTCTGCTTTAGCCACATTTCTTACTCAGAAAGTATTGCTCAGTCAATAGATGCTTCCCAGGACAAACTCAGGCGGCATCATGTTTCTCAGCAATGCAGTAAGATGCCTGTCACAGCAGACCTGGTTGCTCCTATTCTTAGGTTTTTGACAGAAGTTGGCAATAGCCACATTATGAAAGATTGGCTTGGGGGTTCTGAAGTCAATCCACTATGGACAGCACTTCTGTTTCTATTGTGTCACTCTGGGTCCGCTTCTGGAGGACATAATTTAGGTGCTCAGCAGACAAGTGCAAGATCGGCTTCTCTTTCTTCAGCCACTACAGCAGGACTGACTACCCAACAGAGGACGGCAATTGAGAATGCCACTGTTGCGTTCTTCCTGCAGTGTATTTCATGCCACCCTAATAATCAGAAGCTCATGGCACAGGTAAAAATGGAAAACCTAGCTTATGTTTTAAGCATCTCTTTATTTTAATACATTGTCAAATGGTACTAGTGAAATTAGTTAAGAAAGGAGCATGTATTAAGGCCAGGCGGTGATAAAGTTTGAGCTTCGTTATGTACAAGGGTCTGAATTTAAACCATAATTGAGATATGGTACTGGTATCTCTTCTTTCCTCTCCTTAATTGTCACATGAATTATATATTCTTTATGATGAGATAATGGAAATTCTAGCTATAAACCATATACTCCTTTTTAAAAACTCCCCCAAATAAAAAGAACAAACACCCCAAAAGAGCTTTAGCTGCTAGAACAGTATTGACCACTTGAAGGTGGTCATTGAGTGCCTCATTTGCATTGCTGCAAGTGTTTGGTTTGCTTCTAATGAAGAAGACATTACATTGGTTTTACATAGGAGACTCCTGACAAATTATAGTAAAACAGTGGAAGATAATTCTGTTGAGTCTGTGGGGCCAAAATTGAACACTAGAATTTTTTTTATGAGTAAATCTAGTTGCTTCTGCCTGATTCTGTTTCTTTCTAGATGCTTCAACAAATTGTTTGACGTAAAGTGGGGTTAATAATACCTCTCTCAAAGATTTTTATTTTTGAGAAGATTAAATGTTGTTATATATATAGGGTACCTAGCGTAGGGACTGTCCAAGACATGTTTGACATCAGTAAACATCAGCTTCCTTTCTTACTTTTTTACTTGATAGTGCTTATTCAGGCCAAACTTTATTATTGTCTGGAACAACGGTTTTCTTTTATTTAATTGTTTGTTTATTTATTTAAATTGATTTTTAGAGATGGGGAGATAGACAGTAAGGGGGAGAGAGAGGGAGGAGAGTGAGAAGTATCAACTCATAGTGGTTTCATTTTAGTTGTTCATTGATTGCTTCTCATATGTTCTTTGAATGGGGGTTGTGAGGCTGGGGGTGGCCTCAAGTTGGTCCAGTGACCCCTTGCTCAAGCCAGTGACCTTAGGATCATGTTGATGATCCTGTGCTCAATCCAGCAACTCCATTCTGTAGCTGGCATGCCTATGCTCAAGCGGTGATTTTGGGTTTCGAACTGGGGACCTTGGCATTCCAGGTTGATGCTCAATTCACTGTGACACTGGCATTCAGGCTGGAACAACGATTTTCAACCTGTGTATGCTAGAATTTTTAAAACATGCAATACCTGTTTAGTCAGGATCACTGACCTTTTTTCCTCTAGATTTTGGAATTAAAAATTGACAAAAGTCAACACAGCAAAACTGTACTGTATGAATGCCCTGTCTTGAACCATAAATATATAGGTCTGATAATAGAGTTTCATCTTATTGGTCATATCACATAATGATGTCGCGCCTGGTTAATTCTTATGTACATAAAGTGTATGTACCTGATTTTTTTAGCAGTCACTTTGGAATGAAAAGGGTATAGGTAATTACTATTGTTAATTTTTTTGTAAATCACAATTGTACCTTATTTTGGTCATATTTGTGAAAAGTATCTTTCGATGTGCTGCAGAATTTTAGTTTATTTGTGCCATGAGATAGAAAAGTTGAAAATCACTTGTCTAGAAGGATAGCTGTCATAATGATAAAAAATACTGAATGATATAACTTTATTAAGAAGAACAAGAAACTTTACTGTCTATAGTTATTATTGGGAAACTGTATCTGCTAAAAATGCCTAATTAAAAGAAAATGCTTCAATTACCATTGTTGAAATCAAGGCCATGAATGTGGTATTTGAAAATTTGGTTTGTGCCTATGTATAGCATGAACCTTTGTGTCCTATTGCTTTCTGGCCTAAGTATCATCTCTCAGGTTCTTGCCAAGGCTGGGTTCTATATTTTGTAATATGTTTTTCATATCTTGTATTACAACCATATTGATACTGACTAAAGTTAAAAGAAAGTCATTCTGCTTTGTATTTATTATGTGAAAACTAGAGTAGTAATGTCTCTTATTCACAGAAATTTTTGTTGTACTTTTAACTTCTTATCTAACTTTTGTATTCATATATTTTAAGAAGAAATAATTTATTTTTTAATTGCTAATTTGATATATTCAAATATACTTGTTAATTCACATTCTTATTTTCCATTTTTCATTTAAAATACAAAGCTGCAAATAAATACAAAATTTAGCTTTAAATCTCTCTTGCCTTGCCAGGTTCTCTGTGAACTATTTCAGACATCTCCTCAAAGAGGGAACCTTCCTACATCGGGGAACATTTCAGGGTTTGTACGTAGATTATTTTTGCAGTTGATGCTAGAAGATGAGAAAGTGACAATGTTTCTTCAGTCTCCCTGTCCAGTGAGTAATGGTTAAATGATCTTTTTTCCTGTTTTTTGGTTTTTTTTCTTTTCCAAGTGAGAGGAGGGGAGATAGAGAGACAGACTCCTGTATGCACCCCACCCAGCAACCCTCATCTGGAGCTGATGCTTTGCCCATCTGGGGCCATATTCGCAACTGAGCTATTTTTAGCTCCTTATTAGAGGCTCCATGGAGCCATCTTCTTTGCCTGGCGCTGATGCACTCAAGCCAGTCGAGCCATGGCTACAGGAGGGAAAAAGAGAGAGAAGAGAAAGGGAGAGGGGTGGAGAAGCAGATGGTTGCTTCTGTGTGCTTTGACCAGGGATCGAACCTGGGCATCTACATGTCAGTCTGACTCTCTACCACTGAGCAGAACTGCCAGGATTGATTAAATGAAATTGTAATGATATATGTTAGTAAAGATACTTTATAATTTCACATCAGAGTTTGCAGTTATCTCCACGTTCTAATTTCTAATAAAGCAAGGTGAAAATAGAACTTAAAAATCTCTTTCAGATAACACTCTCTGCCTAGAATAACCTAATTATGCATTACCTTGAATAGTATAATTTGATTTGGGAAATAGTAATATAATTAGGTACGGTAGTATTAATACAAAACTTAACCAACAATTCACATGGCAAACAAATGTGCTCCATTTAAAGAAACACATAATACAAGCTCTTTATATTTTGTTTGAGTTGTCGAATTTTTTATACTTTTATAATTTTGAAATTGTTTCATGATATGTATTTCAAAAAATCACATCTTGATTTCTTTTGAATTCATTTTCAGCTGTACAAAGGTAGAATCAATGCTACTAGCCATGTCATCCAGCATCCAATGTATGGAGCAGGCCACAAGTTCCGTACACTTCATTTGCCAGTCTCTACAACATTGTCAGAAGTTCTTGACAGAGTGTCAGGCAAGTCAGATTTAAGTATTAATTTTTCTTTAACTTTATGATTGATGTATTTGGAATTTTACTACTTTTATCACTGTTTATTTTGCTGCATTCATTCATTCAGCAAGCATTTAATGGCTAGAAAAGGTCAAGATATCTTTACACTGTGAGGCATGAGTAAGTAGCCGATGAAGACAAAATGTACAGTAGATTTCCGCACCTCTATTTCTTTTGGTGTTGCGTGTCTTATGTGTAATAATGAAAGAATAAGTAGTTGGATATATGTAGACAAGCTGTGGGAAGCCACCGATAGAATTTTCTCACAATAAACCACCTGGCTGAATTCCAGAGTATTAGCTTGGATGGCAGTGATAAACATTTATTAAATTTATGGAGTAAGTGTGTTCAGATTATGAAAATAAGTAGGTAGAGTTGATTGGTGACCTGTTGTCAGTGAGGAAGCAGAGAGAACTTTCTCCTTTATTTTCTTACCTGTATTTCGAAAGCTCTCACATTGTACCTTTGTATATCATTTATTAATATTCTAAAAACATATGCAAATTGACTGTGGATGGTTTGAGTTTATTGCCTCTCAGAAGCCCTAATCAGTGAATAAATTTATTGAATATCTGCTATTTGTAATCACAATTAGTTTGTAGTGGAGATACACAGTAGTGAGCAAGATGCATATTCAGCCTTTCAAAGTATTTAGGATCTTATGTATGTTGTCAGATTTAAAAACAATCTGGAAAGTTAACTGTTTACATTTTAATGTAATACAAGTATGTTTCTGTACATGAACATGCCTAAGTTTTAAGCAACACTTATAATTGAAATCAGTAGTATCTCATTAAAAAGCTGGTGATGTCTAAAAGTTCAGTTGTAAATACAAATCTAAGCTTAAAATAAAAGACTGGATTGAAGACACTGGGAGTTGTTAACCATATAAAAATGGGAAGTTAAACTATATGAATGTATATAATCACTATGAGAAAATAAGGTAGAAAAGATTATTTTCCAGTTTTACTTACCGCATCTAATACAAGTGTGTGCATAAAGTTGTAACTCTTCTAAAAATTTTTACCTCTTTTTACATGTTGCACAATAAAATGGTACAGTACTATACAAATGTATAAGTATGATTTTCTTTCTTACTTGAAAATGTCCACTTTTTTTGTTATATCTACTTCTCTGAAAATTAGATTTTACATACTTTTATCTGACAGAGCCTTGAAATTGTCTTTCCTATAGTGAAGAAAAAATATGAGAAATTAGTTAATTAAATGAAGGAAGGAAATGGGAAAGAGTATCAAAATTTAAATATTGGGATTTTATATATTAATTTGATAATGGAGAAGGGTAGATATTATATTGCAAAGTAATTGGAAATTTAAGGTTTTTTGTTTATCTTTGCTATAAAAGAAGGCTATTTTCTGTAACGTCATATTCTCTGATTTAGTTTATAGATAAGTTCCCTTTATTACCTAAAATTAAAAAAAAACAAAGACTGATTGCTTTGGAAGATCATTATATCCTAGTAAAAAGTCCAACAAAGAGTCATCTTGAGAAAACGTTTTTTAAAATGTTGAAGTTAAAATGTTGGATAATTTATATTGCTTACTGTGATCTTTTCTCCTTGGCATTGTGCCTTCCAAACTGCAGCCAAGTGCCTTTGTCCTCCTGGTGTCCCAGCTCTGCATCCTCACCTTTGGTGACACCTGGGCTACGCTGAGCTGTGGCCTGGGAATCTCTCCAGGCAGTAAGCAGGAACAACCCTGGGGCTCACCTCATATGGTTTTACTCACCCGGTATCACTGTCCTGCCTTCCTGATTCCCAGTGTCTGAAAACTGTTATTTCATATATTTTCTTAATTTCTAGTTATTTCATGTGGGGAAGGAAATCTCGTCTTTGTTAATTTATCTTGGCCAAAGTAGAAATGCAAAGCAGAATAATTTTAAACAAGAAGTTGAGAAAACCTTTTTTAAGTGATAACTTTTTCTCTCTTTCATTTTTTTAATCAGTGAGAGGAGGGGAGGCAGAGACAGACTCCTAAATGCATCCTGAGCGGGATCCACCCAGCAAGCCCACTAGAGGGTGATGCTCTACCCATCTGGGGCTTTGCTCCATTGCTCAGCAACTGAGCTCTCTTTAGTGCCTGAGGCAGAGGCCCTGGAGCCATCCTCAGTGCCTGGGGCCAATTTGCTCTAACCGAGCCATGACTATAGGAAGGTGGGGAGAGAAGTGAGAGACCAGAGGGAGAAGGGTGGAGAAGAAGATGGTCGCTTCTCCTGTGTGCCCTGCCTGGGAATCAAACCCAGGACATCTACACATCGGGCTGACCAGGGCTGATATCTTTTTGTTTGAATGGTATAACACTCCGTATATGCAATGTATTCTTACTACCTCATAATCCTTACATGTTTTCCTACCTGATTATACTGTGAGTTAATTGTGTCAGTTTTTTATTGCTTAAATATTTTCCTCTCTTATGTTACTATTTTTGCCATTTTGAGTTGTTACTATTTTTGCCATTTTGAGTTCCTTAATTGTTTTTGTACTAAAGTAAAATGTATTGTCTTATGTATGTATTATAGTGTTTATACATTTTTTTAATTTCACAGAAGCAGGACCTGTGTAAGGACAATCTGCAGTTAGGAAGAAACTCTAAAAATTCAGATCACTAGGACATACACATATTCAGATACTTTAGAAAAGCTGTAAAATAAGGAGATGATACAAAAGATGCTGTTTTATCGAGATTATTTCACCTTTCTAATCATTTAATAAATCATTGTATCATAATTGTGTTAAGTTAGAAAAGTAAAAAGAAATTATGTTAATTATATCCACTTAGTGAAAACATTTCTAATATCAGGAAAGTTCACCAAGCTTTTTGGATTTCTTAAAGGCTAAATAAGATCATCATATCATTTCCATCTTTTTCATGATTTTCAACAGCATACCATATTCCAAAGTAACGAATGAAAAGAAAAATACTAACTCAGAGAGTATTAACTATGAAAGTACGTAGATTTCATTTTTAAAACACTAGTAAAACATTATGTAAGATATGTAACTAAATAAAATAGCAAAACAATAAATCTGTTAATGAAGTTTGTGTTTTTATACTGCATCTGTAGAATATCTAGAAATCGAATGTAATGTTGTAGGATGAATCCTTAGCTTGAATACCTTAGTAGCCCTTTCTAGGTTTTCTGTAGCTTTGCTAAGGCTAAGCCTGTTCTTTATTTTGAAACAATCTTGATATGCATGTTGTAAGGAACAAGGTAGATTTAGGTGGCAAGCAGATTGAACTATACCTAAAATAAAGCTAATTTTCATGGTGATGGTTTTTCTTGCCTCTAGAAGTAATATGTAATACTTTTTTTTTTAACAGAGAGAGAGAGAGAAAGGGGGTGGAGGAGAGATAGATAGGGACAGACAGACTGGAACGGAGAGAGATGAGAAGCATCAATCATTAGTTTTTTGTTGTGGCACCTTAGTTGTTCATTGATTGTTTTCTCATTTGTGCCTTAACCGTGGGGCTACAGCAGACCAAGTAATCCCTTGCTCAAGCCAGCGACCTTGGGTCCAAGCTGGTGAGCTTTGCTCAAACCAGATGAACCCGCGCTCAAGCTGGCAACCTTAGGGTCTCGAACCTGGGTCCTCCACATCCCAGTCCGACACTCTATCCACTGCGCCACCTCCTGGTCAGGCAATATGTAAAACTTTGTTAAATGTAGTATTTTTTGGAGATTGAGTTTTAAGTATGCTGGCTTAAGAACAATGGTGGTTCTCTTTCACTGATATCAGATTTTGCCTCAGTATTCCTTCATAATAATCCATTTACCTATACATAGTGATAATGTAATCTTATATAATCTTCCTTTGAGATATTTGTCAGTTCCCTTATTAATGACTTTGAAAAGCAATGTATTTTACATGATATTTTCTCACAGATACACCAAGTATCACCGCTAAACTAATTAGTGAACAAAAAGATGACAAAGAAAAGAAAAACCATGAAGAGAAAGAAAAAGTGAAGGCAGAAAACGGTTTTCAGGACAATTATAGTGTTGTTGTTGCTTCAGGTATACTTTCTGTTTTTTATAAACTTGATTTTGTTTGGGTTTCTATACAGTGTAACAGTTCATATTTACTGGAACTTCATGTAATAAAAAGTGTTAATGTAAAAATGCTCACTTATAATGTTGTCTTAGTACTAAATATAAAACTATTTCACCAGAAATGTTACTCTTTGGCAGTGGAATTATTAAACTTATTTTATGTCCAAAGCTTACACTATGTCATCAGATATTGAACATGTGTGAGTAGTTTAAATATTCAACTTGACAGTGTACTGAGAATCATACCCTAACAAATCTACTGTCTTAAGAAATTTTTATATAACCTCACTGTTTTAAAAACAAAAGCAATGTGAAAAAGTATTCATCAGTTATCAGTTTTTCATTTATGATATGTTCATTCCTTACATAAAAGTAGAAAATAAAAGTAACTGAAAGAAGTTGGTTGAAAAAATGAGTTTTTCTATTATGTACAAGAAGAAAAAATGACTAAAATAAGTGGTAATTTGGGAGGATATATTCTTTGACATAGGTGTGATGATTTTAGTTCAAAAGAGGAACTCAGAGTACCTATTCGTCAAATAGTAGACCTGTGTGTTGTTTTAATCTAGTCTGTCAGAAAAATTAACAACACAAGATTTTCTACACATTTTCACAAAACTACTTTCTAGTAAATGGATGGTCATCTGTACCTCATAGAATACAGTAGCTGGCAGTATTTTTACTTTCCTAGAAAATAGCTATAAATGCAGCCAGTATTATTTGTGGAGTCTCTTGAAGGACAAATAGAATTAGGAGATCAGATTTTAGATTAAAAGAAACATTTCTGTCTTTTGGCATTGGTTAGGAATGTGCTTCTTTATTAAAATACCATAGAAATACACTTTTACTTCATTAGTGTGCTAGCTTTGTAGAATCTTACTGGTTCTTTACTTTTAGGGCTGAAATCCCAATCAAAGCGTGCTGTGTCAGCCACACCGCCGCGGCCCCCGTCCAGGAGAGGGAGGACGGTGTCTGATAAGATAGGGGGAGCTTCTTCAGCTGCAGAGACTGCCAGCAAAATCATCACTGTCCCAGTCTTTCACCTGTTCCACAAGCTCTTGGCAGGTAATGTTCACAATGATAAACATCTAAGAAATTTTGATAATCTTGCAACTGTACAAATCAGATGTGTAATTATCAAAATCATGTTTAATCAGATGCTATTGATGAGATAAATGAATTACCAACTTTGTCCATGCAGTTCCAAGAGAAGTGAGAGCAAAAAAGGAAGTAGCCTATTTCATATCCTTTTAAACACTATAATGTTGCCTGTGTATGGTTTACTAGCTTCCTAAATGTTGCTGTTACTGTGTGATAAAATACTTAGTAAGATAAATGGTTTAGAGAGTTCACAAGTGATAGAGGAAGCATTGTGAGGCAAATTTTAAATAACTAGTCTGGCAGTAAAACTCTTAGATATGTCACTAATAATTAAGCAGTATTTTTTCCCCAGCTAAACATGTTCTTTGACCAATATACTTTCTGTCAATCAAGGAGATAGCCATTTTATCTCCATTTTTGCTACTGTATCGTTATAGTCAAATTTCCAACTAACTTTGAATGGGTTTTCCTTCTTAACTTTACATAGTTGATTTATAGCAGAGGTTAACAAACTGTGACAGGTAGACTGGATGCCTCTTTTTATAAAAGTCTTATTGAAATACAGCTAATCTCCTTTATGTATTGTCTGCAGCTGTTTTTATGTTACAGTGTAAAAGTTAGTTGCAGCAGTTTGTAAGGCCTCCATAGCTTGAAATAGTTATTATACTGCTCAAAAAATTAGGGTGTATTTCAAAATGAACATGAAGCTATAAAATATCCCCTAATTTTTGTGAGCAGTGTATTTGGCCTTTTATAGATTTGTCAAACACAGAATTACAGGAATGTCTGTTTCTTTGTAAATCTATTTGCAGTGGCTCAGATGTCTTGGTGGGATTGGTTAGTGACTAATGAACACTTTCTACAGACATTATTTGTTGTTTACATGTGTGAAATAGATTTTTTATTATTATTCTTTTATTTTAATGGGGTGACATTAATAAATCAGGGTACATATGTTCAAAGAAAACATCTCCAGGTTATCTTGTCATTCAATTATGTTCCATACCCATCACCCAAGATTTTAATTTTTGTAAACTTTCAATAGACTGTTTGAATTTGGTGTCAGAATCTAACTCCTACCTATAATTTAGTAAAATAAGTAACTGAGTAAGTTAAATCAGGTCAGTATCTTTCTCTTGGATTCCAGGTTTAACTTAGTTCTGTCACTTCTAGGCCAGCCATTGCCTGCTGAAATGACGCTTGCTCAACTTTTAACTCTCCTGTATGACCGAAAACTTCCTCAAGGTTACCGCTCAATAGATCTGACTGTTAAATTGGGATCAAGAGTTATCACAGACCCAAGTCTGTCAAAAACAGATTCTTTTAAAAGACTACACCCTGAAAAAGGTATATGATCATATTCTTTTAAAAGTATAGTCTATAATCTGAGGAGGCAAGCATTTCTATAGCTATTGACTTATTTTTCTTTTTTTTTTTGCTTGTATCAACTTAACATAAAGATATTTTTCTTTGAGTTATTTGTAAATATACAAAACTGTCACTATTTTCATTAGAAATTAATCTTAACTCCTCTTATAATATCACTTATTTTATAGGCACATGTGCGCTAATTTCTAACATTTTTGCATGAGTCATGTGAATTATCATTTTTATAATCAAAGTGAGAATCTCAATTCAGGATTTTCAATTTACTGTAATTTATATAAAGTGGTATTCAGTTGTGGGATTCAAATAATTTAACAACCAGTTCTCTGCCAAATATGTATTAAAAGAAGTACACAGAACTAGGTTATAAGAAAGTTTTAAAATATTAATGAAAAAATATTAAATAATACCTCACAAAATACAGTAAAACTATTATTTAAGATATTTTCATATTGCTTCTTGATTGGCGTCCTCACAATTTCTTTTCACCTATGACGGAATGAACATTACTGAGGGTGCTTAGAATACGTTGTTGCACAGGTGAACGTTATAAAAGAGGAAGGAGTGTAAATTTGTGATTTCCATGGTGGGCGGCTGCCCAGGTGCCCACCTAAGAACCCTGAGTACAAGTGCCATTTTAACAACTGGTTTGCTGAACTCAAGAAAAAAATTAGGTATCAGTTCTGCCCAACCGTTGCAAACTGACTGAATCCCAACAATGGGATTTCATGCTCAAACATTTTTCCCCTCATAACAGAATTGGGATCATACATTTTCTTACAATTTTATTTTTACTTATTTTTCATTAATGTGCATCTTTATTACCTTTTAAAAATATGAATAAAACAAAATTGGGTATTACTGCATTGTTCAGAAATTCTGATTGTTTCCCTTTTTTACTGATATAAATGCTACTTAAGCAATGGTTTTCATAGTATGTCTATGGTATCATCTTATTTTAACTTTAGTTTTTCTCTTGATTAAAATTAATATTTAATAAATACTGGCCATTTGTATTCTTTAGTAAATTTTAGTACATTTCCTTTGCCCAGGATTATTTGTCTCAATGTTTATGTGGTCTGATTATTGTGAGCATACCAACATTTTGGTTTTTTAGTTGTGAGTGATCCCAGCCTAAATCAGTATGGTATAATTTTTAGTTTTCTGTAAGTTTTTATCTTTAGTTTTTTCTACTTGGATGTTTTAGAGCCTAACATGTGCATGCATTATTATTTGCTGTGAGTCTCTGAGGATTTACTTAATTTCACATGGAATGTAACTAGTGACTATTCCTTAAAGGACTATTTTCAAACTTCAGGATGGTTATACATTATCTATATATATAGATCATTAACATGCAGATTCTTATTCAGTAGGTCTCGGGTCGGCCCAGAGAGTCTTAATTTCAACAACTTTCAGGTGATGCCAGTCGTATTGGTACCTGGACCATACTTTGAGTAGCAAGACTACAGAAGGCCAACATGGAAGTCATCTAAACATTTTTTAGCATCTATCTTTAACATAGCTATATCTGAATGACTTAAGATATTTATGCTCTTTTGTTGACAACAATATCTGTTTTATAAATGAAACTATAAAATCATTATTTCTTTTAAAAAAATCTCTCATTCTAGATCATGGAGATTTACTTGGTAGTTGTCCAGAAGATGAGGCTCTCACTCCAAGTGATGAATGTATGGATGGGATATTGGATGAATCTTTACTTGAAACTTGTCCCATTCAGTCACCATTACAAGTTTTTGCAGGAATGGGTGGACTGGCTCTTATTGCAGAGAGACTACCCATGCTTTATCCAGAAGTAATTCAACAGGTAAGATAAGATTCCAAAATGAATGTATCATTCTATGTCAGAACCCTTTGTTCTTTGTTTTTTCACTTACAGTTTTCTTGAGAAATATTTTGTTTTTTAACTTTATTATATTAATCTTTGGAAGTACCCTTTCACTTAGTCTTTGAGTATTGTATAAATGTGTGTGTGAATTAGTTGGTATTGAAGTAATGTTGAAGACTAAGCATCTTTGCCAAACATGTTACACTGCCGCTTTTACCTTGATTTTATGCTTGTCACACTAACATTTTTGGTTCTGTGCTTCTTTAGGTGTGATATTAAATTATGGGTATTACTGCCAATGGGAGAGTAAAATTGTAGTGTATACTTCTGTCTAAATATATTGTCTTTTTTGGCTTAACTTTCATTTTTCTTTTAGGTGTTATTTCTGTAGGTAGTTTATAAAACATTATTTTAACCTTTTCACCTGTTTATTAATATTACTGTTATTTTTTTTATTAATGGGTGGCATGTGGTACACGGAAAGTTGTAAATATAAAGCTCTTTGTTTGTTGAATAAGGTGGGGAAAGTATTCTAATTTCTTGAATTTAGGATATTCTGTGTACCTGCATCAGTTTGCTGTGACAAAGTACAACAAACTGGGTGGCTTATAACAGAATTTTCTCTTACTGTTTAAGAAGCTGTAAGTATGAAACCAGGTGATAACAGCCATGTTCTCTATGATGGCTCCTGAAGAGAATCCTTTCTTGGCTCTTCATAGACTCTGGTGATTGCCAAAATGGCATTCATTGGCTTATAGCTGCATCACTCCAATTTCTTTCTACCTTTTCACATGGCCATGTGTTTATCTTGCTCTCCTCAGGACACCAGTCATTGGATTTTTTAGGAAAAATACCTCTACCCTAGTCCAGTATGACCTCATTTTAACTCGGTTACATCGGAAAGATTCACTGTCTGATTAAGGTCACATTCTCAATCCCTGGACTCCATGGAAAAATTCTAGGATTGGGATGGGGAATATACAAGATTAGCCTAGAATCAGAAGCCTGCTTTAAGGGGATCCAACTGACCAAGTCTGATTCTACTTGGTCATTAAATAAAAGAAGAGAGTATTAAAACCTATAGAGTAACATTAGAATCTATAGTAGTTTGTATAAGTTGATAAATGAATAAATAAATAATGGGAAAGAAGGGAATATTTACAGTTAAGTGCCAGCCAATAAATGTAGAAGTAGTGATAGAATTAGAGCCACCATTTGGCAACTAGCATAATGATTATTGTTTTAGGCAAGAATTATAAAAATACTAGTTGTAGTGGATCAAAGTTTGGTGTGAAACAAGATGTTTATTATACAGTCTCAAAGAATCTCTTTAATTACAAAGGATGAAAAATATTAAGTTTAAACTAGAGATACTTAGCAGACATCATTATACTGCTAATATCATAGAATTCCTATGTTTGGAAGCTTTTTGTTTGAAGAAAGTCCCTGTGTTGATCTTTATATTTCTATATTTTTAAGAGATAATTTGAAGTCCAGTGATTAAATTGAACCTGATGATAAAACACACAGATAGCCAAATAAAAATTGTTGTTTGTTTGTTTAGGTGAGTGCCCCAGTTGTAACATCCACCACTCAGGAAAAGCCAAAGGACAGTGATCAGTTTGAATGGGTGACCATTGAGCAATCAGGAGAATTAGTTTATGAAGCCCCAGAAACCATTGCAGCTGAACCTCCACCTATCAAGTCAGCAGTACAAACCATGTCTCCTATACCAGCCCATTCTTTGGCTGCTTTTGGATTATTTCTTCGTCTTCCGGGCTATGCTGAAGTACTACTAAAAGAGAGAAAACATGCCCAGTGCCTTCTTCGATTGGTGTTGGGAGTGACAGATGATGGAGAAGGAAGTAAGTGTTTAGTGCTATTAATGAAATTTAACATAGGGTTGTGTAAAAGTTATTCAGATCATTTCCTGTTACTCATCATTTCTTTCTTTTGTAGTTAAGCTACCTAATGATTTATTGTTGGCAACTTAGTTCCAATAATAGACATAATAAGTCTTTAAATGTCTTTATTTTCATTTCATTATTTGTTCAAAATATGTTTTACTGAGTGCTTACAAAATTGCTGGGCATCACTGGAAAGATTAAAAGATGAAGGTGGTATTAGACCCTACCCTACAAGTAGCTAGTGTCCTTTAGTAATAGCAATAAGGAATGTGTATGAGCACACAGACTTCATGAGCTGTACAAGCCCTGAGAGAGGTGCAGCACTGTGCGGCTGTCAGGTTTGAGGGGCCTGCCTCACTACCCGTGATGCAAATACAGTGCATTGGCAGTTTCTAGTGTGGCCATGAAGGACCAAATTGCTGAGGTGCTGATGAGTTAGTTTAGAAAGAATGGTTTGAGCAATATTTGTGTACCCAGAATATATGAGAAATTATAAGGTAGTTGGTAAAAATTGTGTAAAAAGCTGCAGAGGCCTGACCTGTGGTGGCGCAATGGATAAAGCGTCTACCTGGAATGCTGAGGTTGCTGGTTCAAAACCCTGCACATGTCTGGCCAAGGCACATATGGGAGTTGATGCTTACTGCTCCTCCCCCCTTTCTTTCTCTCTCTCTCTCTCTCTCTCTCTCTCTCTCTCTCTCTCCCTCTTTCTCTCTTTCCTCTCTAAAATGAATAAATTTAAAAAAATTAAAAAAAAAAGCTGCAGAGAGCTCATTTTAAAAGCTCTCTATTAAAGATATTGATAACAGATCATGAAAAGGTTTATAAAGAACTTCAGGTTTTATTCCGAATAGCTATGAAGATTTATTAAAACATTAAAGTTTTGTGATGAAAATATTTTTTAAGAAAGTGAATTTGGTAGCTATTTTTATTTTCTAAAAATGAAAAATAATTTTTATTTATTTTTTAAAAATTAAAAATAATTTTTATTTAGAGAGAGGAAGAGAGAGAAAGAGGTGTCAGTTTGTTGTTCTACTTATTTGTGCATTCATCAGTTGATTCTTGTGTGTGCCCTGACCAGGAATCGACCCCACAACCTTGGTATATCTGACAACATTCTAACCAACTGAGCTACCCAGGCAAGGCCAGTAGTAATTTTTAGAGTAAAGAACAGAATGAGGCCCTGGCCGGTTGGGTCATTGGATAAAGCATCTTCCTGGAGCACCAAGGTCACTGGCTCGATCTCTGGTCAGAGCCATGTGCAAGAAGCAGTCATTAAAAACACAACTAAAATGGACCAACTAAATGGAACGAGTTGATGCTTCTCTCTATCTCTCTCAAATAAATGGAAAAAATTTAAAAGAAAAAAGAGAATACAATCAAGGTTCATATGAGAAGCAAGTTCATGCTTCCTTTTTCTCCCTCCCATCCTTTCTCTCTCTCTCCTGCTCTCTAAAATCAATAGATTAAATCTAAAAAAAAAAAAAAAAAGAACAATGACGAAAATAAAAAATACAATAATGTACAGTGTGTCCATAAAATCATGGTACTCTTTTGAACGGTCACAGGAAAGCAACAAAAGATGATAGAAATGTGAAATCTGCACCAAATAAAAGGAAAACTCTCCCAGTTTCATACCTATTCAGTGCAGTTTGATGTGGGCTCCATTTATTGCCCTACACACATCCAAACAATAGTGAAGTTCTTGCCACACACGGGTAAGGACGTCTGGTGTAAGAGAGTGAATAACATCTGTGATTCTCTGTTTTAAGTGATTAATATTGTTGATATGTTCAATGTACACATGTTGCTTCACATACCCCCAAAGTAAAAGTCTAAGGGCATCCGATCCAGGGATCGTGGTGTCCATGGCTTGACAGAACCCCTGCCTATCCACCACTGGGGGAATGTTCTATCCAGAAACTCATGAACAATGGTGGCGTATTGTGGAGGAGCGTCATCCTGTTGAAAGATAACACCTGGAAATTGTGGCACTACATACAATTCCAACATATCAAGATAGGTGTTTGCCGTCACAGATTACTCCGCGAAAAAAAATGGGCCAATCACCTTATCATGCATCAGGCCACATCACACGTTCACTTTAGGTGCGTTACGTTCGTACTCAATGTAGGCATGAGGATGTTAAGCAGCCCGTATTCGGAGGTTATGGTGATGAAATGTCCACAGATATGGAAGGTCGCCTCATCACTAAACACAATCTTCTGCAAAAATCTTGCATCATTGTCGATCTCATGAAGCATATCTGTAGCAAACGTGCATCATGTGGGTCTATCCGCCAGTTTGATAGCTAGCCTGCAACAGCCGCAATTTGTACCCCGTAAAGCAGAGACATTTCTTTAACACCTTATGAACTGTAGTCTTGCTTAGGTGTAATTGTGGAGCACATGCACACATAGATTTTTTAGGGCTCCTTAGGTAGCTATCCCATATAGCCTCTACAGACTAGTCACTGACTGATGGCCTACCAGCATGGGGTTTCTCCACCAAACTGCTGGTTTCCTTCAACTGCTTATCCCACCGAGTAATGTTATTCCTATGTGGTGGTGCTTCGTTATAAACGCGCCGATATTCACGTTGCACTTTGGTCACTGATTCGAATTTAGTGAGCCACAGAACACACTGAACTTTCCTCTGTACCGTCCACATCTGGACTGGTATGGCCATGGGCTGCTCCGCTGTATACACGGTGTTACGTCATAATCTGCACATGCGCACATGCTGCCAACATCATCCTACAGAAACTGGGAGGGTTTTCCTTTTATTTGGTGCAGATTTCACATTTCTGTTGGCTTTTGTTGCTTTCCTGTGACCGGTCAAAAGTGCACCATGACTTTACGGACACACTGTATTTTGTAACATAATAATAAAGAAAAATAATAAGAAACTATGGTGATTTTTTTCAATGGGTTGGTAATTTTGTTTAGTAGAAGAAATAAGCCTGACTAGTGGTGGTGCAGTGGTTAGAGTTGATCCGGGATGCTGAGAACCCAGGTTTGAAATCTCGAGGTCGCCAGCTTGAGTGCAGACTTATCTGGCTTGGGTGCAGGCTCACCAGCTTGAGAGCTGGGTTGCTAGCCTGAGTGTGGGATCATCGACTTGAGCCCAAATTTTGCTGTCTCAGCTTGAGGGCATTCTCCCCCATCCCCATTAAGGCATGTATGAGAAGCAATTAGTGAAAAACTAAGGTGAACCAACTATGAGTTGATGCTTCTCATCTTTCTTTTTCTGTCTCTCTCTCTCTTTCTCTCTCTCTCTCTCTCTCAGAAAAAAAAATCACAGTTAGGGTAGGCCAGCAAGTAGATTTTCATTTGGTTTGTCTCTTAATTCTTCAGTTAATGACATTGAAATTTGAAAACTTATATTTTTTTGTTATTAAAGTCATAGTTTTGATTAGTGGTGATCGCTTCCATGTGCCATTTAGAAAGAATATGCTGTTGGGCTCTGTACCGCAAACTACAGCAAGTTTAATAAAACAAGTGATTTGTGAATTCTATAACTCTGAAGCTATCAAATATTCAAAGTACATTTTCTATTTTGTATTTTTATATTAATGGAATTTTTCAAAAATGTCTATTTTAAAAGTTTTTGTAATAATTAGATCTTCTGCATGCTAAACAGTCCTCATTTAGTTTTATATATAAATTGTATATACTTATTAGATCAGGAATTTTAATATTAATTTATCTGATTTTTTGAATTTAAATAGATAGAAGGATAAGAACTATTGTCTTTTAGAACTTTATTATGAGACAGTAGATGTAAACCTAAAGAAAAAAGGAGAAAGAATTGCTTTATGCAATTTCAGGCTACTTTTAGTGAATATGAGTATTTATTAAAAAGCATAATTCTGACATTCCTTTCTGCAGCGATGGTTTCATGCACCAATTCATGTGGCAATTTTTTTTGTGGTTTTCTTTTTTTTTTTGCTTTTGATTTAAGACTCTTTTCAAGTTAAAACAGTAGAAAACCCTGTTGCAAACCAAACAAAGTTTGGTTTAAATTTTAGTTTATAGTAAATTTAGCATAATCTAGTTATTTATTAGCATATGAATATTATTAGCTTTCTTTGAGTTTATATGATGTCTTACAGAACTTCTGCAGGCATTATTTATTATTAAATTTTAAATGATAACTATTTGTGGTGTTCGGGTTGTTTTCAAATAAATATAATGATATAATTTTCTATTACATTGTCATTTGTGATCCTGTATATTGTTCCTTACTGTGTTTTTAAGTATTTTTAATTTTGATTTTTCTCTTTAATCTAGGTCATATTCTGCAATCTCCATCAGCCAATGTTCTTCCAACCCTTCCCTTCCATGTCCTTCGTAGCCTCTTTAGCACTACACCCTTGACAACTGACGATGGTGTGCTTCTAAGGCGGATGGCATTGGAAATTGGAGCACTGCATCTCATTCTTGTCTGTCTCTCTGCTCTGAGCCACCATGCCCCACGAGTTCCAAACTCTAACCTCAGTCAATCAGAGGTAGGTTCAATTTTGATTCTTTAGATTATGAAAAACTAAGTTAAATTCAGAGTACAGATGTAGTTTTTTCCTGAGGTAATTTATATTTCAGAGACTTGTGAGTTCCTTTTTTGCTCCTAGAGCAAAGAATATTTAAAAGAGAAACTATGAACTAATTGTTCTCTTTTATTAGGCTCTTTTAGAAAACCTTACTTTAACCCAGAGATTTAATAGCTTAACCAGCTTTTCTAATTATTGGGATATGCTGAATTTATACTATAATTCCTCAGCCTTTCCTTTCTTGAACTTTAGAGAATCATACTATTAAATGTTAGGTTTAGCGAGAATAGTAAGGCAAGGGGGGAAAAATGAAAGAAAAAATATTTCAAGATGATTTTAGTGTGTTTATATAAAAATCCAAAGTAGTTAATAGCATAAGCAAGTTTAATGAGAATACAACAATATACAGGTATAATAAATCAAAAGAAGTTACAGCATAACTCCAGCCAAAAAAAAATAGCTTACTCATGATATTTTTTAGACTAGCAGCAAAAATAGAAAGTACTATGAATAAATCTGAGAAAATATTTGCAAGACCTCTATTCACAAAATATGACTTTTTTAAAAAAGAAACACTGTTACAAACTTTTTTCATCAAAAGCACTCCTAAGGCCTGACCAGACGGTGGCGCAATGGATAGAGCATCTGACTGGAACGCAGAGGACCCAGGTTCAAGACCCCGAGGTCGCCAGCTTAAGCGCAAGCTCATCTGGTTTGAGCAAGGCTGACCAGCTTGAGCCCAAGGTCGCTGGCTCGAGCAAGGGGTCACTGGGTCTGCTGGAGCCCCCCAGTCAAGGAATATGTGAGAAAGCAATCAATGAACAACTAAGTTGCCACAACAAAGAGTTGATGCTTCTCATCTCTCTCTCTTCCTGTCTGTCCCTATCTGTTCCTCTTTCTGACTCTCTGTCACTGTCACAAAAACAAAATACAAAAAAATAAAAACACTACTAAGAACTGAAAATGGAAAGCACAGAATGACACTATGTTTATGTGTATCTCTGTTAAAGAACTTACATTCGGAATTTTCATAGAACTTGAAAATTTTCAAAAGGGAAAGACAGGCAACCTGGTAAGAAAATAGGTGGAAGGCTAGGTGGGCACTTTAAAAAAGAGACTAAATATCCAGTAAATGTGAAAAGGTGATGTTTTATTGGTTATTAGAGAACCTTCAAAATACTACAATTACACACTCATCAGAATGTGTACAATTTCATAAACATCAACATAAAATATTGTTTCATCATCATTTGTAATAATGTTAAGATAGTAAAATGGATGAAATAAATAGTATAAAAATAGTACAATGGATAAATTGTCTGTTATGTAATAGAATACAATACTGTATGGCAGTGTTTTCAAACTTTTTGAAATCGGGGCGCATTTAAAATCTTACAAATAATTGTAGGCGCATTATATACAAATTTCTGAGAAATATGTTATAATAATTAAGTCAAATATTTAAAAAAAAGTCCAATCATGCTTTTATGGTAATTAAACAAAATAAATACAACAAAATTAAATTTATTCCAACATTAAAAAACATTTTTATGTTACATTTTTTGATTTATGCTTTTTAGAATTTGTAAAAGAGAGAGGTTAAAAAGTAAAAAAACAACAAAAACGTTATCTTTTTATATATATAGATACATTCTTAGTAAGATTTAGTAAATTTGGCAGGTCCCGGCGCGAATGTATTAAGTTTTTTCATTCTTGTGTTTATGAGAAACATGAGCCTGATGTATCCTAGCGATTTCTTCAGTGTTTGGGTGTATATTTGAAAGGCAAACTCTCATTTCCTCATCAATACATTGAAGAATTCCTCTCTTTTTACTCTTGTGTTGAGGGTAGAAAATTCTAATTCACATAAATAGGATGTTGAAAATTATAGTAAAATGTTCAACGCTTTTTTAGATATTACCACATATTCTTCTTTTATAGAAATCTAAAAGGCTTCGAGAGACAATTTCTTATGTTTAATCATCAATCCACAATCAGTGGATATAGCTGCCAGTTCTTCTTCTGTTAATTTTAAACTAAAATCATTTGAAGCTTCCAGAATGGGTTGCTAATCCAATCGTATTGTTCAGTGTTAGGTGATGGAAAATGCTATAAATTAAATTCTGTCCATCAGCTTTCAAGTCCTCTTTTATTTATACTTAACTTTTGCTCACTTCCAGAATCAGATTCTTCAATATCATGCTTCTTTTTGAGAAATCTATCCATTTTGTTTGGGTGTATTTATCTAAAAAATAATATAATGATGTATTAATAATAGATATAATAATGATGTGTTAACAAAATAGCAGTATTTCTATAATGAAATGGTATAATAGAGTATCTATATTTATTTTTATATCTGGGCACATGCTGCGAACCAGCGCAGCTAGTAATTCCAGGTCCTGAGTGGGAACAGTGCATAGAATTAAGAAAATACAGGGTTGGGAGGGCCCTGTAATTGCTGCTGGCAAGTCAAAGTGCGCTCAAAAACCACATCTTGCTTTATTTATAGGGCAAAGTGAAGACATTAGCAAATCAATGGTCTATGATCACGTTACCAAGGCAACCCATAAATTTTACCAAGTGCAGAAAACCCCACCATACATATTATCTTATTAGCTTTACACCAAACAAAGGATAGAAGAAACTTGCCTCCAGTCTTTCCAGGGAACATGGGGGATAGTGTAAACAATCCAGCACCACAGCTTAATAGCCTTTTGCAACCTAATCAGGCAAGTGAGGAGGGGGATTGGGCAGACTGTCAGCTTACAGCCAATTCCCCACACCTTTGTCCCCCAAAAATCTAAACTCCAAAAACCCTGTTGGTCTTTTGGTCTCCAACAGGCACATACTTCTCTGGAATACCATAGGGTGCACACTTTGAGAACCACTGCTGCAGGGTAATGAAGGAAAACAGCTACAACTAACTATACATAACAGTATTGATAAATTTCACAAGCATAACTAAAAGCCTGACATTAAGAAATATCTACAGCATGCTTCCATTTATATAATGTTCAAAAACTAGGCACAATGGAACTCTAGTGACTAACGGTTTCATGCTTAGGTAGTAAAATTATGAAAATAATAAGGTAGTAATGAATATAAAATTCAGGAGGAATTACGGTGTGATGAATAGGAGATGGAATGAGGGCAGTTTTTTACAATCAGTGATTTACTTCTTGACCTGGATGGTTACATGTGTTTGCAGTTAATTAAACTTGATCTGTTTAATTTTGTGCTCTTTCTGTGTATCTGATATATTTCACATCTGCAAAATTTTAAAAAAGTAGCTGTTTTTTATCAGTAACCTTAATGTACTGCTAAATGTTTATATAATAAAGGTTTTTTTTTTTTAATTTTTATTTATTCATTTTAGAGAGAAGACACAGAGTGAGAGAGAGAGAGAGAGAGAGAGAGAAAGGGGGGAGGAGCTGGAAGCATCAACTCCCATATGTGCCTTGACCAGATCAGTGCAGGGTTTTGAACTGGCGACCTCAGGGTTCCCAGGTCGACGCTTTATCCATTGCGCCATCGCTGGTCAGGCTATAATAAAGGTTTTATGACTCACTTAATAGTTTATCTTATGAAATGTGAAAGATGGAATTCCTTAGTTACAGATTCATAAAACTATACTCCAAATCAATTTATGAAAGTGTTTGAATGTAGTATTCTTCCTTAGAAAATCTTTTCATTTCATTAAAAGGAATGCAAAAATTGGCATTATTTATAAATTATTTTTTAAAGTAATTGCCAGTCTTTTGAGGGTACTGTTAAGTGTATTCATTCAATAAAATGAGTATCAGACTTGCTAAATTAAAAAAGTATTTTTAAAGGTTTATTGTTACAGAATTAATTTTACAATTCACAAAATAATAATAAAGAATCAACCTTATATTTTGTTAACCAATATCACCCCAATAAATTCAATAAAAGAGGCAAAAAGAATTGACCTTCACAGAACTTGAGGTTATCTTTAAAAACCAGTAGGTCTCAGTTGCTTTTTCTGTCTCTACACCATTCACATTTTTAATATGTTTTCTATTCCCAAGACTTTTTTACACCTCATGTTCTGAACATGAAAGAAATTAAGATTTACTTCTAGAAATAGAAACATTCTTGTTTACTGTGATTGAAAACTTGACATCATCATAGAATTCTCATGTATGC
This sequence comes from Rhynchonycteris naso, assembly GCA_037038555.1. Classification (NCBI taxonomy): domain Eukaryota; kingdom Metazoa; phylum Chordata; class Mammalia; order Chiroptera; family Emballonuridae; genus Rhynchonycteris; species Rhynchonycteris naso. The sequence continues at coordinate 201,326,984 of CM072998.1, read as the reverse complement.
ATTTACTAGACATCCTAAAAGATCTGTTCCATATCCCTGTTCCTTTTACTGTTTTCTGTCTTGGAGGTTTTGACTCTTTAGGCTTTAAAAGGTGCTTCTAACCAATTTTTTTCTAATAAATGTTTTATTTATTTTATTTTTAAATCTAAGCACTTGTTCCCCATTTTTCCTTTCCCTGTCTGCTGGCAACTGCTATCCCGTGTTCTGTATTTGCATATTTACCCACAGTGGATATTTCACATAAATAGAATTGTATAACATGTTACCTTTTGTGCCTGTCTTCTTTGAGTTAGCATTTATGCTTTTGAGGTTTATGCACAAAGCATAGGACAGTATTTCATATGGCTGAATAATATTCCATTGTATGTAAACAAAACCACAATTTGTTTATCCTTTCTTGCATTGGTGGATGTTTGGGTTGTTTCTGCTTTTGACTATTGTGAATAGTGTTGCTATCAACATGTGTGTACATGTATTTGAGTGTTGGTTTTTATATCTTTTGGTTATAGGGGTAGAATGGCTGGATTACAATAGTTTTTTGTTTCATTTTTTTTTTGAGTAATTTTTGAACTGTTTTTCTGTAGTGTCTGAACTATTTATATTCCTATTGGTAAACATTTTTGAGGATTAATAAAACCAAATATTAATTAATATTTGTTTTGTGATAAGCCTCAGGTATCAAGCTCTCATAATCCTACATCAACAGAAGAACAGCAGCTATACTGGGCCAAAGGGACTGGCTTTGGGACAGGCTCTACAGCTTCTGGATGGGATGTGGAACAAGCATTAACCAAACAGAGGCTGGAAGAGGAGCATGTTACCTGTCTTCTGCAGGTATACTTGCAGAGTTGATATTGTCAGTGATGAGAGTTAAATTATTTTTTTATATTTGTATTGATTTTTAAGTATTGATGACTACAGCTCATCTTCAGTCTCCTTTATAAAGTCCATTATGCTCCCTACTCTCAGTTCCTTTAAAATACCCATGGTCAAAGATCGCTCTTCCTTACTTGTAACTCTGATTATCTTCCTTTCAATTAGCTTCTTCACTGGGAGGAAAGTGACAAAAACAAAATTATTCAATGACTGGAAAATATGCCTTCTTCCAGTCTTCTCATCTAGTAGTATATTGTTTATCTACTTTATTATATAGCTTTGTTTCTCACACTATTCTATCACTTTTCTAGAATCAGGGAAGTTGAACTAGTAGAGAAAGTCATTAATGCCACAGAAATATAAAGGGGAGGTGCATCAATTAAATGATTAAAATTGATCAAGTTTTGCCCTCGCCGTGTAAATCAGTTGGGTTAGAGCATCGTCCCAATATGCCAAGGTTACAGGTTCTATCCTGGCCTGGGTACATACATGAATCAACCAATAGCCTGACCAGAGTGGCAGAGTGAATAAAGCATTGGCCTGGGATGCAGAGGACCCAGGTTCGAAATCCTCAGGTTGCTGTCTCGAGCACAGGTTCATTCTGCTTGAGCATGGGCTCACCAGCTTGAGTATGGGTTCACTGGCTTGAGTGTAGGATCACAGATATGATTCCATGGTCACTGGCTTAAAGCCCAAGGTCGCTGGCTTGAGCAAGGTGTCACTCACTCTGCTGGAGTCCCCTGGTTAAGGCATATATGAGGAAGCAACCAGTGAACAACTAACGTGCCTAAACAAAGAATTGATGCTTCTCCTTTTTCTCTCTTCCTTTCTGTCTGTTCTATGTGTCCCTCTCTCTGTGCCTCTCTTGCTTAAAAAAAATCAATGCATAAATAAGTAGAATAACAAATTGATGTTTTTCTCTCTCTCACATTAAAAAAAAATCAGTAAAAAAAATTGGTTGAGTCTTTTTGCTTTTCTTTTCTGCAATTCTAGAATGATAGGGTCATTTTAGTATAAAGATTAAATCACCTTCAAACTATAAAGCGTATTTATTTAATAAAATAAATATCAGAGTTGCTACTAAAGTTTTAACTTTGTGTTCTTAGGTGGATTGCTTCTGTGTGTCTAGTGATATACAGGGTAGGGCAAAAAGTATTATAGTTTATATGGAAAATAATGCAATAATTAATAAAATATAAGAATAAACTGTTTCTTGTACTCAAATGCTTGTACCACTTTGTGTGTTGCCTCATGCATCATCCTCCTCTTTTGAAAGTCTAAAGAAAAAAAGTCGTTTAAAAAACATACAGTGCAAGAGATTTTTGAGTTGAAAATATTTACTCTTGGCATTCAGACTGAATAGCTAACAAAATATTTGCTTTTGAAGTATGTGAAGCTTAAATCCAGCAATTTTTCTTTTTAAAGGTTCTTGCAAGTTACATAAATCCTATGAGTGGTACAATAAATGGAGAAGCCCATTCATCCCATGAGAGCAGAGGACAGAACAGTAATGCTCTTCCTTCTGTACTTCTTGAGCTTCTCAGTCAGTCCTGCCTCATCCCAGCCATGTCCTCTTACCTGAGAAATGATTCAGGTAAATTACATTTTCATTAGTTCTCTGAAATATCTTCGTGGGTGAGTACTTTTGTTTACTTATTTATCATTATCAGTGTAAATACGTAATAAGGTTCAGTTTAAATATTTGGTATTCTCCCCCACTATATGTAGGAATGAGTTGATGAATTTATTTTTAAAAAGTTATTGTGGAAATATTTAGTTTTGGGGGCCGAAGTAGAGACTGATTTGTACTATATAGTCATCTTTCCTAGAACACAGATTAAGACCTCTTAGTGTTCTCATGGGATCAACTTGAAATAGTATCGTAACTGTGTTGGCCAACTTTATGTAACAAACTTAGTAATTCTTCAAACTTTCTTCAGAGAACTTAATTCAATAAACTAAATGTATAATTAAGAGAGTTGTTGCAAAAATTATAAAAAACAAACTTTGAAGCCTTAGCTCAGGTACATAACTGGAACAAATAAGTGAATTACACATTTATTAGGATATTTTACCTCCTATATTCTTTTTTATATTTTTTATAAGGACAGAGAGAGAGAGTCAGAGAGAGGGATTGATAGGGATAGACAGACAGGAACGGAGAGAGATGAGAAGCATCAATCATTAGTTTTTTGTTGCTGTTGCAACACCATAGTTGTTCATTGATTGCTTTCTCACATGTGCCTTGACCACAGGCCTTCAGACCTAGCCACCCCTTGCTGGAGCCAGCGACCTTGGGTCCAAGCTGATGAGCTTTTGCTCAAGCCTGATGGGCCCGCACTCAAGCTGGTGACCTCAGGGTCTAGAACCTGGGTCTTCTGCATCCCAGTCTGATCCTCTATCCACTGCGCCACCGCCTGGTCAGGCTACCTCCTATATTCTTAAAAGGAATAATAACCCTTAAAAAGAGAAAGTAGTTGTTTTCATGAGAGATTTCTTAAATAGTTAGGAAAATCCTTCTATAAAGGATGTGTCCATTTTAATTTCTCTCAACATTCTGACTTCCGTTTGTCATAGCCATGTTATTCTGAAAGCCACATTATAAGCAAGGATCATTTTTCTCCAGCTACTGTCACTTACATTTGTACTACAGTATGTACATATTTAGCGAGCTTACAGGTACCCCACTGGCCACTAGATGGAGATCCTCACTCTTTGCTAGAAATAACTTGGTAAAAATGTATGAGTGTGAGTTCTTAGGCAGAATGTTACTTTCAAGTTCCTCACTCCTCCATTTTTGAAAACAACACTATTTCTGAAAATAGTACCACTGAGCACATTCAGTAACTTGCCATTGATTTAGTCAACATGCTAAAAATCCTGTACTAAAGTGTTACAGAATCTCTGTCTTCTTAGTGCTAGTTTCATAGTGTGGAAGTAAATATAAGTATCATTTCAGAGTGAAAGGAAAATTAGAGTTATCCAGTTCAATCCTATTCAGTTTACAGATTAAGAAGGAAGAAATGAAAAAAAAATGAAGTCCAGAGAAATTTATTCATTTGTCTAAATTTAGCCTACTAACAGTAATATGGCCATTATTAAACTTAAATATTTTCAAATTCAAACATGAGATATAAATTAATTTTGACTGTGGGAAAAAGATTGGATGCGATCTGTTAGGATTGTAGACATGAGAGAACAAGCTCAGGACTTTTTTATTGGGAACATTATAAAGTTTCTATTAATTTGGTTGTCTAAGCTAAATGATGGAATATACTAATATTAAAATTTTCTCATTTTCAAAGTATTGGTCGGGCAGTTCCATAACTAGCTATAATGGGACAAAACCCACTGTTGCAAATTGTATTCTACCATCTGATTTTCCTCACACTGGATTTGTGTGTCTGAAGTTCTTATTGTAGCTTATCTTGGTTATATCCCTCATAAAGTCAAGATTTTAGTTTTATTATTTGAGAATAAAAATGTTATTACAGATGTCTTAATTTAAGTATGATCACAATCTTTAAATTCCAAAGTTATTAGTTATAATTTATTGAGCTCTCATAATACATTGTATTTAACTTCATATACATATTTATAGTTTTTCTTTTATTTTTGTGAAGTGAGAAGTGGGGAGGCAGAGAGACAGACCCGGAGGCATATGCCCAACTGGGATTCACCCGGCATGCCCACCAGGGGGCGATGCATTGCCCATCTGGGGCATTCCTCCGTTGCAACAGGAGCCATTCTAGTGCCCGAGCCAACTTTGCTCCAGTGGAGCCTTGGCTGTGGGAGGGGAAGAGAGATAGAAAGAAAGAAGAGGGGGAAAGGTGGAGAAGCAGATGGGCACTTTTTCTATGTACTCTGGCTGGAAATCGAACCCGGGACTTCCACACACTGGGCTAACTCTCTACCGCTGAGCCAACCAGCTAGCACTATAGTTTTCTTGATAATAGTTTATTTGAAACTTTTGAAGTGTTTTATACTCTGCCATTTCTTTGCAGTGTTTTAGTAAAGAGTCTGTCAGGATGGGTGAAAATTTTTAAAAATTTTTCTGCTATGTAGAGTTGCATCTCATTTTGTTTTTAATTTTAAACTGTATTGTAATATTCCCTGTTTTCTTGAAAATTAGCTAAGGAATACAAATAAAACGTAGAACATTGGCCTATATTTAATGTATTTATTTCTATGTATGAATAAAGAAATAAGATACTGTCAGGTCCTATATGCCATTTCATTCCTCGGAAGCATATGTAGCACCAAAATTTTGATCATCATGTGGCAGTTAGGTGCTAATTAAGAAATGTTAGTTCCTTTTATGTAGAATCTCCAAATTTGTAAAGGAAATCTTATGTGGAAATGTCTCTGGTATAGAATACATTTCTCTCTCTGTTCAGTAATTATGAGGATAAGTTTTATAAGGGAGTAGGAAAGTTGATTACATTAAAATTTAGGTGAGTTTTCAGTTGGTTTGATTTGTATTGGTCTGTAAAGGTAAAATATCTGCAGCACTTCAGAGATACCTTCCTTGACTCCTCAGGCTGTTTTCCATTAGGAGTTTGTAACATTCATTGACTCCTTTATTTCACTGATTACCCATACATGTTATTTAAAAGTGCTTATTTATCTTTAAAAGGTTAGATAAGTCCTCCCTTATTCTTGAGCCCATACTCACATACTTTTCATGATTAGTATATGTAAACAGAATTATAGGAATTTGGCTCTTGAAGATGGCACTGTCCAAGAGAGCCTTTTTGCTGTGATGGACACTTTCTGCATTTGTGCTGTCCAGTATGGACTCACGTGGCTGTTGATTACTTGAAATGTGGCAAGTAAAACCAAGTAACAGAACTTTTTAATTTTTCTTTTTTACATTTTAGTTAAAACCAAATAATCATATGTGGTTACCATATTGACAACGCAGGAAGCATCATGATATTAATGAAAAAACTTCAGTTAGCTATTCCTAGCTGTCAATGCTTGTCTTGCTGTCTTTTACTTAGCTGCTTCCTGTATAGCATACTAAACCTTAGTTTCTCATACACACAATGAAGATAACAATGCCTTTTCTAAAGCATAATGCACATACAGAAATGTCAACAATACAGAAATAGGATTAGATATACATATACCTGATGGAGTGCTGAAAAAGAGAAATGGTCAAAAGAGATGATACTCTTATTAGGAATGTTTTACTATTTATCAGAATAGTCAATTTGAGATGTTACTTATGTATGTAAAATGTACAGAAATTCATGTTTTCCTTCTAAATATACCTACATACTTTTCCAGCCGTAAAAATAAATAATATTTGAGTTGGTTTTTACCCATTTTATCTTTATGTATTTTTTACTGTTGTAGCTGAGATACAGTGGCTTCATTTCAGTTTTTAAAATACTTCATACTAATAGATGTATTTATTGCTATAATGTACTGTCTGAGCTATCTAATCATTTTTATGTGTACTCTTAACTAGATAGTTACTTAATTTTTGCTCTTTCCCCAACTCTATGCCTTATTTATTTCTTATAAGTGCTTGTTATACTTTGTACATCTGTGCTTTTTAGATAACCTGTGTTAATTCATTTACCAACTAACCAATTGACCTAAGATTCAAGTAGAAGCTATATTGCCGTGGGCTTACTGTTAGATTGCATCTATTCTTGTTTTATGTGTTTCCCTCTTCCTTGCAGTTCTCGACATGGCGAGACATGTGCCACTCTATCGCGCTCTGCTGGAATTGCTCCGAGCCATTGCTTCTTGTACATCCATGGTGCCTCTGTTGCTGCCCCTTTCTACAGAGAATGGGGAAGAGGAAGAAGAACAATCAGAGTGTCAAGCTTCTGTTGGTACATTATTGGCCAAAATGAAGACCTGTGTTGATACCTACACCAATCGTTTAAGGTACTATACTTGATGCGTTTCTCTTGTCCTTGCCCCTAACAGTCTTTTTTTATATAGCTTGGAGGGTTTAATAAATGACATACGTGCTAATTAAACATAATTACACCCACACACTATATAAAACTCAAAAGAAAAGTATTCACCCAATCCTGTACTCAGAATTGTTCGCTTACATTGGCTTATCTAACATCTCTTTGTGTGATATTATGGTATAAAGTTTTTCTTAAAAACTGGCACAAAAAGCCTGACCTGTGGTGGCGCAGTGGATAAAGTGTCGACCTGGGAACACTGAGGTCGCCAGTTCAAAACCCTGCACTGGTCCAGTCAAGGCACATATGGGAGTTGATGCTTCCAGCTCCTCCCCCCTTTCTCTCTTTCTCTCTCTCTCTCTCACTCTGTGTCTCCTCTCTAAAATGAATAAAATAAAAATAGAATAAATTTAAAAACTGGCACAAAAAAAACACAAAAAACAACTGACTGGCACATTATACCTATTATATAGGTAGATGCTGTTTTACTCAATATTGAAGTCAAAGACGCCTTTCAGTATCAGTAAATACAAATTGCTGACATTGTTTTTCTTTTCTTTTCTTTTTTTTGTATTTCCCCAAAGTTAGAAGTAGGGAGGCAGTCAGACAGACTCCTGTATGCGCCCGACTGGGAACCACCCGACATGCCCACCAGGGGGCGGTACTCTGCCCACCTGAGGCTTTGCTCCTTTGCGGCCGGAGCCATTTTAGCGCCTGAGGTGGAGGCCATGAAGCCATCCTCAGCACCGAGGCCAACATTTGCTCCAATGAAGCCTTGTCTGTGGGAGGGGAAGAGAGAGACAGAGAGGAAGGAGAGGGGGAAGGGTAGAGAAACAGATGGGCGCTTCTCCTGTGTGCCCTGACTGGGAATTGAACCCAGGACATCCACACACGAGGCTGACACTCTACTGCTGAGCCACCCGGCCAGGGCCTGACATTCTTCTTAATACTTCTAGTTACAGATGCTGTGTTTTGCACAACAATCTATTATTGGACACGGGTTATTTCTAATTTCTCACAACCTCAGGCATCTTATTGGGGATTGTAGAAATCTCTGCAAGTAGATTCACAGAAATGAAATTATTGGATTATGAATTACTTCTATTTCATTTTAATACATGTGTTATAATTCACTCTAGAACCTTTTTTAGAAGTGAGAGGATTCAGTATTTCTTGGAATTATAGTAAAGTATTATCTTTATGGAAAATTGAATTTTTAAATGAATCAGTTTTAAGTTTATACCACACTAGATTCAGATAATGAGTTCTATTATCATACATTTTTTTAAAATAACCTAGTAAACCTTTTCTCTTAGAAGAATCTATTCAGTTGTTTTTAGTTTTATTTAAAGATGGCCTAATTCTGGCCCTGGCTGTGTTGGCTTAGTGTTAGAGTGTCAGCCCGACATGTGGATGTCTCAGGTTTAATTCCCAGTCAGGGAACACAGGAGAAGTGACCTTATTCTTCTCCCCATTCCTTCTCTGTTTCTCTCTTCTTCTCCCACAGCCATGGCTCGATTGGTTCTAGTGCATCAGCCCTGAGTGCTGAAGGTGGCTCTGTGGAGCCTCTTCCTCAGGTGCTAAAAATAGCTCAATTGCTAGCAAGGCCCCAGATGGGTAGAGCATCAGCCCCTGACAGGGGTTTCTGGGTAGATCCCGGTTGGGGCACATTCAGGAGTCTTTCTCACTATCTACCCTCGTCTCACTTAAATTTAAAAAAAAAAAAAAAAGCCTGACCTGTGGTGGTGCAGTGGATAAAGCATCGATGCGGAACACTGAGGTCTCTGGTTCAAATCCCTGGGCTTGCCCAGGTCAAGGCACATACAGGAATCAACTGCTATGAGTTAATGCTTTCTGCTTCTCCCCCCTCTTTCTCTTCTCCACTTCCCCCCTTCCCCTCTTCTCCCGCTCTCCAAATATCAGTAACGTCTAAAAATAAATTTTAAAGATGGCTTAATTGCCAGTGGAAGTTTATTTGTCAGTGGTCTTCTGAGTCAGTTAATGATCTTTACCATCACTGTAATATATTTGTTCTACTTAGTCTCACTTATTTTTAAAGAACCTAAAGTTTAAGTATAATGGTATATACCTCAAATGGTGGCAGAGAAATGGTCACTGGAGGAATAGTTTTTGTCAGTCTTCACCTTTCAGGGAGAAATCAACTTCTCAGGTGATTCTAACTCTGTTAGTTTATGTTACTGTTATTATCACTTTAAAAAGTAGGGGCTCGCCTGACCAGGCGGTGGCGCAGTGAATAGAGTGTTGGACTGGGATGCGGAGGACCCAGGTTTGAGACCCCGAGGTTGCCAGCTTGAGCGCAGGTTCATCTTGAGCAAAAGCTCATCAGCTTGGATCCAAGGTTGCTGGTTCAAGCAAGGGGTTACTCAGTCTGCTGAAGGCCCGCGGTCAAGGCACGTATGAGAAAGCAATCAATGAACAACTAAGATGTCGCAACAAAAAAGTGATGATTCATGCTTCTCATTTCTCTCCGTTCCTGTCTGTCTGTCCCTGTCTATCCCTCTCTCTGACTCTCTTTCTCTCTCTCTCTGTCCCTGTAAAAAAAAAAAAAGTAGAGGCTTGCCCGACCTGTGGTGGTGCAGTGGATAAAGCATCGACCTGGAACACTTTATCCCTGGTTCAAAACCCTGGGCTTGCCTGGTCAAGGCACATATGGGAGTAGATGCTTTCTGCTCCTCCCCCTTCTCTCTCCTCTCTGTCTCTCTCCTTTGTAAAATGAATAAATCTTTAAAAAAACATTTTATATAAAGAAAAAAAAGTAGAGGCTCACTGCCAGGCATAAGAATCATAAGGTAGAGAAGAGATTAAAAAAGAACCAATTGGTAGAGATATGACAAGCTATAAGTTTATACTATTTCCTGGGAAGGAAAATGTAAAGGTATATTTTCTTTGATAAGATGAGAATTATTTCTTTTGTGGAGAAGAGGATAATAGTGTCTTTAATTTCATCATCCATTGTGGCGAAATATTTCTAACTGGTAACCTAGGTAGCCAGCATAATTATATAAAAGTGTGGTGCCATAATTGAACTGAAGACCTGATTTTCTAATAGTTAATGTCACATTAAGAAATGTCTAATTGAGCATCCATTTACTGCCCTGACCATATGTATTCCTTATTCTTGTTTAACAAAGCAATTTATATAAAATATATAAAGCTTTGAAATTGCCCTTGTGGTTTTTTTTTGTTTCTTTTTTTGCCCTTGTGTGTTTTAAGAGAAAAATTTGCCCTGTGTTTATATAATTTATATTTCTGTGTTTGAGATGTATTGTAGTTTATAACTAAAAATTGAAAATTTGTGAAACCTTGTGTGTTTTACCCCAGGAGTAATTAATTTCTTAGATGAAAAATTGTATAAAGATTTGGACTGTTAACAATTCTCTCTTTGATTAAAAATATCACAAATTTGCAAGGTTACAAATGTCAAAATAAGACCATTAAAATAGCAATAACTATTCTTTATACTGTGAATTTACTTATGCCATAATTTCTATTTAATGCTACAAAAATCTAGTTCTAGTCTACTGAGTTCTAAGGTAATCACAGAAAATGTGTTGTAGTGAATAGAATTTTCACATTTAGAGTGCCTATTTTATTGTTTTTCTTTAATGTACTTTTTGTTACATTATTAATATATTTGTTACATTATATTTAATATACACAGTGGCATGATTTTTAAAAATTAAACTTGATTTTTATATAAACATTAGTTACTGTAAAAATTTAATTACAAATAGAGGATAACTGAATTTTATTTAACTAGATCTCTTTATTTTTCTACTTGGTTACCTAGAAAAAAATTACTCTTTACATTCTTTCCTTCTTACTTCAACAAGAAAGAAATGACGCTTCAAACTTTTAAATTTTATACCAATAAAGCATGCATGTAAAGATCATAATGACTGTTCATAGAGCTCATTTGTTATTTTATCTTTACAGTGATCCTGGGCAGTAACTACTTCTAATAATAGCTTTATTTTGTGGATGAAGAAGCACAACTAGTGACTTTTGTATTAGAATTTGAATATGGTATCTTTTATATTACACAGCCTCTGTTAGGAATAGAAACCAGCAAAGGCATACATGATACAACATTCCTTCTTTCCTTTTAAGATTTGGCACATTGAGAATTCATTTTCCAACTCACAAAGAAAGGGTAAAATCTGTTCTCTCTCATCCTGTTAAGATTTAAGATACTTTTTTTCATATTTTTATTATAATAGAACTGAAATAAAGTGAACAGTATAGTCCAATGTCCAACAGAGTTTATACCCACAGAAATTTGTCTAAGTTCAATTTTAACACTGATTCAAAGTAGAAAGCTTTCTCCTCCCCCCATCCACCGGCCCCATTTCCAACTGTATTTTTTAAAAACCCCAAGATACTCTGAGAAAAGAGTGGTCAAGACAGTGTGTCCTTTTTATATATCCCTTATAGTATATTGGGATTAGTAGTTATGGTTTAAAAAATTGTGTAGTTGTACCCCAGCTTAGAACAGCTTTCCATCATTTTTATCTTTGCACTCTTAGTAAGAAATATAAGGGTGAATAAAATACATCTATTTAGTATAAGGATTAGAAAAATTTTTTTTTCCATTGATGAGAGAGAGAGGCATTAATTCATTGCTCTACTTAGTTGTTCCATTTAGTTGTGCATTCATTGGTTGCTTCTCATATGTCCCTGACTGGGGATCAAACTCACAACCCTGGTGCTCTGGGATGATGCTTTATCTTTATCCATTGAGGAGCCAGGCCAGGGCTGGATTTTTAAAAAAATTTTTTAGTTTACTTAAAGATTTTTAAGTAAGACAGAGCAGCACAAATTTATACAACTTAATGTCTTATGTTGTTTCCTTTTGTTAACTTCTCATTCATTACTTTTTTTTTTAAACCAAGTATACACAAAAGGCATACAACTTTTAATTTTCAAATAAAGTTTTAATATATTTAACTATTTGGTCACTTTAAGGGAAACAGATTTGTTAAGTACTCTGAAGATCTCTAGGTGATGATTATGGTTACATATAATGATTTTCATTGAAATTATTTCTTCTGTGTATGTTATAGTCACAGTTTTTATTTTCATTTTGTAGAGGAGAAAAATTAAAATATTTTGCCCAAGTACAAAGAGGATGTTTACTTTGGCTGGTGGGAAAACCTAACTGAAATTATCCTAGCTTGAGGCCATTGTCATAAATCCAAAGAATCGAGGATGATTTGACTCTGCCCAAGCCTGAAACCTTCTGTACGAGGAAATAGAAGCTGCCATTAGGAAGATGGAAAGGCAGCGCAAGCACCTTGCTCTTGAGTGAATTTGTACATTAGAAATTTGTGATTATGTTTAGAGAAGTAAGGTCTATCCTGGTCACAAGAGCATGAGTGATTGTTCATGTAACAGATACTTATTAAGTGCTCATGCGAGCATAACAAGAAAAATGCATCCTGTGTGTTGTAGAAGTGGGCACCTGTAACTTCTATAATTATGTTCACCAGCGTTACCCAGAAAAATGCAAGAGTTCATTTTTTAAAAATGTATTCTTTATCTGAGGGACTGACAAGTAGAAATAATAATGAGACAGCTTTGGTAACACTGTGTGGTTTATTAGAAGTAGAAGACATTACTGGAGAATCTACTAAGATTTGGAGGCCTAAACATTTTAAGTAGGAATTATCTAAATGAAGAGGAACATGGCTGGTTTACCAGGCTGTGGGAATCGTGAATCATGTTAAGAGTAAAAGAAAGCATCATATATTCAGGGAAACCTAAACAAGTTTGGTGTGCCTGGGTATAGTGTGAAGGAGACAGAGGTAAGAGATGAAGCTGTAGAGGAAAGGACGGGCTAGAAGATGAACCAGGGCAGGTGTGGCTAACAGTTTTTGCCCCCGGGCCAGATTAGAAAGAAAACATTTTCAAGGGCCAGACGAAATATTAAAATTAAAAAATGTTAAATACAAAAATGATTCGTTTAAGTAAACAAAATTTTATTATGTGATTTGTTTATGAATAAATGTGAGTGAAAAATATTTTAATATAAATATTTTAATAAAAATATTTTAATAAAGATATAATTACATACAGTATAAATATCCAAACTATATCACAATCAGTTGAAACAATATTTAATAGAATGAGCTTGAAGGGGTTATATCACATATAAAAACAATTATTTCATTTTACAAACAGCCTGGAAACGTTTTCAGTTATCAACTGCAGCTATTGTCTGTGCTACAATGCCACCTGATTCAGCACACTTGACCATGAAAATAATGAACTGTTTGACCTTGGGTGCACAGTGGCAAACTCAGCCTAAAAGTATGTGGGTTTCCCCTGACCAGCAGTGGCGCAGTGGATTGAGCCTTGGACTGGGATGCGAAAGACCCAGGTTCGAGACCCCGAACTCACCAGCTTGAGCATGGGCCCATCTGGCTTGAGCAGAAGCTCGTCAGCTTGGGCCCAAGGTTGCTGGCTCCAGCAAGGGGTTGCTCGGTCTGCTGAAGGCCCGCGGTCAAGGCACATGTGAGAAAGCAATCAGTGAACAACTAAGATTGATGCTTCTCACCTCTCTCCGTTCCTATCTATCCCTCTCTCTGACTCTCTCTCTGTCCCTGTAAAAATAAATAAAATAAATTAATTAATTAAAAAAAAGAATGTGGGTTTCACATCTCCACTAAACGTCGAACACTTCATATTGAATACAGACGAGTACAAAAGTTGTAAATCTTTATAATGGAATTTTTTTTAAAAATAAAGAAGTTCAACCAATTATTGGAATCTAACCCTAGGTTAGTCACACGTGAAATTCTTTTCCGCATATCATTATCTTAAATATCTCGATTTCCTATAATCAAAGACGCTTCTGCTTCTGAGTAGCTGAGATTTTAAAGTAGCGGAGAATATTAAAAATTTAACCGCGGGCCGCATAAACCCGTGCGTGAACTAGGGTGTATTGCAGTTAACTTACTTTTCAGTGTTACCAGCAGAGATTGATCAGATTTGCCTTACAAAAAGATTGTCTTGAAGTGTAGCTTAATGGTTGGAGATGGGAGTTTGAACAAGGCTGAACTGCCATGAAGAGAATTTCACCCTTTCCACCTCAGCAGTAGAGCTCTATGTCCTTTCCTCATCTTGCCATTTCTGGAGACTGAGGATTTGAGGTTATTTATCATTCTTACTCTTGTATTATGAACTTAAATAGAAAGTTAGCTCCTAGGTAGAAATATATTGTATGTTTCAGACATTTGACTTAAAAAAGCAAACATGTAACTTAGGCTTTAAACCACTTATTAGCTGCCTTTTTCTGCCTATGTGTTAATTCTGGCAACTGCCAGTTTATCTCTAGGGATCTTCAACAGAGTGCAAATGCTATCACATAAATGGGTTGTAAAGCACACTTTCCTTTGTTTATGTAAGAATCTGAAGTCTGTATGTAATCCCAGGCACAGATTTTCCAAAACTGATCCTACTAGGTCGTTTTACTATCATATTATAAAAACATGGTAGAAAAACTGATCATCTGTTGGCTTACCAGAGGCTCAGACTTATTAGCAGAGACTTTAGTCTCAAGTTCAGGGGTGACAGGGTGAGACTACACACATGTTCAGACATTCCTCTACTGTTCTCATAAAGCTGTTGTCCAGCTAAAGTTTAGATGTGAAAAGTAGGTTTTAGATGAAATCTTTTCTGGCGACTTTCATCTATGTTAATTTAGAATTCATCTAAATCTAAAAAGAGTGCTCATGTAATAATGGGATTTTATAAATCTGATCAAATAAGCCAAACAGGTTTCATGATTGAAAATGGAAGGAAATTTTTCTGGGTAGAAATTCTTTGTCAGGTTGAGAACCTCACCATTTACAAGGAAGGACTTTCAGCTTACACCTCCTATACTATTGGTAGAATCGTTTTTAGTTCAACTGACATTTAAAAGTAAAAAACTTATTTAAAGGAAAAACTTAAGACTACTGCCATATCAGAAGAACCAGTATAATTTGCCATAAATAGATATAAGTGTATAAATGAATTAATTATAATAAACATTGTCTCTGACTGTACCTATTTTCTGTTTTTAAATGATGATTTAGCAAATGCTAAGAATTGCTAAAGGCATAGTGAGACCTTTCTTTTCATTGGAAAAGGACTAGCTTTCTCACTATTCAATTCAGTAATCTAATAGCTATTGAATTACCACTGAAATTCTTGTTACACTTTGGGAAACACTGTTTAATAGAATATATACTTCAAGTATTCTAACAGTAAATGTGTTTTACAGATACAAACAAAATAGAAAAAGGTGAAATGAGAAGACGTCTATTAACTATCATACTCTCTCCTCCTCTTGAGTATGTACTTCATTGGGAGAAGCTAGTTAGCAGACAGCCAAGCTAACCTAGTTTTGTGTTTACATGTTGCTACAATATAAAGTGGCATTATAGGTCTCATCATTACCCTAAAAGTTTTGTAAAAAAAAAAAAATAGCTGTGTTTTAACTTAACATGTTTCTCTTCCTTTTTGTTTGCCTCTTCCCTGCTCACTAAGGTCCCCAGTCCCTCTTTTGCCCCTCTGTCCAGCTCAAGCACCTTCTAACTAGATTTGTCCTGCTGTTCCGAGATTTTGACCTTTTTAAGACGGACCTCTTACTTCAGAATATTTTCCTAAAAGTGGGGTATTATTTATATAAAGAAGAAAACGACCCTTTAACCTTTCAGTGGGACTCCTGTGTTTAATGAAGGTTAACTCAAGTAATTCTTGAGTGAAGGAGTACACAAGAGATGTTAGTTAGGTTGCCTTCCATACCATACTCCCTGTTAGATACTGCTGGGGAGTAGTTGAAAAGAAAAATAGAAGATTAGGCAGGAGAAAATTCAGATGGGTGAGAAAGCACAAAGTTAGATGTGGGTCTTCTTCCCTAGATAAAAAACACTGTTATGCTGTGGACCCAGGTCCAACACAGCTGGAATGACAAGTTATTAAAAATGCAAGCCCCCACCCAGAAAGACAGTGTGCTTATGTAACCATATTATCAAACTTTCTAGACATCCAAAGGCTTTAGTAAGAATGACTGTTTAGAGGAAGAACTTGAGTTTGCACAGAGGCACAACACCATGGGAATACTTTCTATGCCCACTAGTTCTGCTATTACTGCTGAGATTTTGCTAATGTATATAATAATAGATGTGATATATGCATGCATATATCAATGCCTATACATACAGTGTGTCCGTAAGGTCATGGTGCACTTTTGACCAGCTTATCTGGTAAACTCACCAGCAGGTCAAAAGTGCACCATGACCTTACGGACACACTGTATATCTGAAGAGTAGCTTCTGAATTTTAATTTTTGAAATAATGCACTGTAGGGCATTTCTAATTTCCCTCAATTATAATTATACCTTCATATGAAATGATTATCTCAGCCCTGGCCAGTTGGCTTAGTGATAGAGCGTTGGCCCAGTGAATGAATGTCCTGGGTTCAATTTCCAGTCAGGGCACTCGGGAGAAACGACTATTGCTTCGCCACCCCTCCTCCTTTCCCTTTTCTCTCTCCTCCCCTCCACAGCCATGGCTCAGTTAGTTGGAGCAAGTTGGCCTTGGATGCTGAAGATGTCTCCATGGCCTTGCCTCAGGCACTAAAGTAGCTTGGTTGACAAGCAACAGGCCTACAACCCCGGATGAGCAGAGCATCACTTGGTAGGGCGCTTGCCAGGTGGATCCCAGTCAGGGTGCATGGGGGCGTCTGTCTCTGCCTCTGCACTTCTCACTTAAGGGGGAAAAAATGATTACCTCTTATGGATGAGGGTTAGTTTGGTGACTCATAATTGCAGTACTATGGTAGGGTTGGTAGTTAGTGTAAGCCAGAGCATTACTCAAGGAATGAACATACTTCTAGTTTATTATGTTCGTCTTTCCTGGCTTATCTGGTAAACTCACCTGTTGACATGGCAAGGTGGCAGCGAGGAGTGATTTACTGTGATTTCACGATTTTTAGAAGTTGACAGTACCTTAGACAGTTGATAAATATTTACAATAGAAATTGCATTAAGAATTTCCTAAAGATAATAATATTTTAATATTCTTTTATTCATGATTCTATAGTCTTTACTACCCAGCACATCTCTTAATAGTATATCCTTTCAAGGTTCACAGTTAGTAATAACTGTATAGAGTTCATTAAGTCTAACAGTTAACATAGATGAACTTATATTGCTGTTGGCTGATAATTAGCATTTCAATTAATATAAATCAAAGATAGTCCTACGGAAGCACAGAAGGCTAGGCAAAATTGTATTGCTTCAAAATAATTTTATATTTAATGCTTTCCAACTTTGGTCTGAAACAGATAAGTATCAGGATTTTGGGGGAAGTCTTTAAAAGATATGTGGCATGTTAGTTCCCTCTCCATATTTCTAGTACCCACCTGGCACCATACATAGTTTGTATATTAGTCTTATGGAATTTGCAAGCACACCCTACCTATGTGTAAGGTAGAATATAATGTAATATTTTAGTTAAACCATTTTCTATTGTCATCTATCATTTAAAACCTAAAATGACTAGGAGCATTTCAGATTGCTATCATCAGAAAATTGTGTCTTTTTTTTTTTTTTGTCAGTTTAAATTCTTTATAACAGTTTGAACAAAAATGAGTAAAATAGTTAATTAAACCATGAATATTGGTTCTATTTAACTTTTGTTTGCCTCAATAATATTAAGTGGTTTGTTTACTTCATTTCAGAGAATTGGCCAAAAGCCATTATAGTAATCACTTCAATAGAAAGATGAAAGGAATTTCAAAATAATAAAAACATCTTCTTATTCTTTTCTTTAGCTTATCTACTTTCATACTAGGCATTCACTTACAAAAAAAAGTTTAATATTCACCCACTAAGGACTTGCAGTCTCAGTGGAATTCACTCACTTGGCCAGTGTTTGAAAACGTTGATTACCATAAATATTCCATTTTTCAGATGCCCTCAGTGTGGCAGTATTAACCCTTTTCTTTCTTGCCAAGTGCAGAAATAATTTACCAGTTTCTCCTTTATTTTATCCCCAAAGTCTTAATTTCTGGCATTTTTTTCTCTTCAGAATTTAGCGACTTTTGTGTTTAATACTTTTCATTTTTAGGCTTACAAGCTTTAAGAAGTAGCAGTTTCCTCAGGCTAAAGAAAAAGATAGCAAGAGAGGGAGCACATGCAAGAATGAGCAGGCAGGATATCAACAATAGGAGGTGTATAAATTGTGAGCAGTGTTACACACAAGCCAGAAATACTCTGTGATTAGATGTTAACTGATACACATGTCCATGGTCACTGCAACTTAATTTTATGTCATTTATGAATGACAAAATCTGGTGAAAATGAAATTTTATAACTGTCAGATTGATGACTTAGGCAGATAAAAGACAAAAGTATTTATTGCATTTCTTTTGTCCTGCCAGTTTGAAATAATTTTGATTAGTATATTGATTTTCCTTCTTCTTTTTTGAGAATAAGTCAAACTGTTTTAAATTGTGGATGAATATATAATGGCATACAATTTTAATAAATATATACTATAGTAGCATATAGTAACAGGAAATACAAGGAGGTAATAGAACTAACTTTTATAGGATATATGGTTTTTTTAAAGTTCTTAGACATGTATTATCAGTTTTTTCCTGCTGTATGTAAACAAGAAAATATTTCTATTAAAGAATAAAATAATTGGTTAGAGTTTAACATTTAAAAGCTATTAATAGGTAATAAAACTGGGATTTAGCCTGACCAGGCGGTGGCGCAGTGGATAGAGCGTCGGACTGGGATGCAGAAGGACCCAGGTTCGAGACCCCGAGCTCGTCAGCTTGGACCCAAGGTTGCTGGCTCCAGCAAGGGGTGGCTCGGTCTGCTGAAGGCCTGCGGTCAAGGCACATGTGAGAAAGCAATCAATGAACAACTGAGGTGTTGCAATGGCAATGAAAAACTAATGATTGATGCTTCTCGCCTCTCTCCATTCCTGTCTGTCTGTCCCTATCTATCCCTCTCTCTGACTCTCTCTCTGTCCCTATAAAAAACAAAACAAAACTGGGATTTAGCTCCCCAGTCTCCTAATGCCTGAGATGCTCATTATTGAAAGGAGAGTCCAGCCATTTTAACCTTAGTCCAGCCACTTCTGTTTTATATATATACATTGTGCCCTCTTACCCAAGTAGTTCATTGATCCTTTAGGTTTCATGCTTATTTCATGGTTAGACTTGTACCTTATTAGCTGGTTCCTAGAAAACACTTTGCTCAAATGACAATGTACAGTTTATTATTTAAATGATTAACACACGAAAAGCTCATAAAAATTATAAATTGATTTAGTACTTCTACCTCAGTAAATTAATATAAAATTATTATTCCTTATCAAATTACATTATATATGAGCTTTATGTTTCAAGAAAAATACTTATGTAAGATTTAGTTGATAACAATCTTTCTGGGCACCTCAGAATAAGTAACCTGTCCTGTATTATCTAAAGGTTTTTAAGCTATAAGGGATTCTCTTTTAAGAGTTCAGTAGTTCAGCCTGACCAGGCAGTGGTGCAGTGGATAGAGCGTCAGACTGGGATGTGGAAGACCCAGGTTCAAGATCCCGAGGTCACCAGCTTGAGCGCGGGCTCGCCTGGCTTGAGCAAAAAGCTCACCAACTTGGACCCAAGGTCGCTGGCTCGAGCAAGGGGTTACTCAATCTGCTTAAGGCCCGTGGTCAAAGCACATATGAGAAAGTAATCAATGAACAACTAAGGTGTTGCAACAAAAAAACTGATGATTGATGCTTCTCATCTCTCTCCGTTCCTGTCTTGTCTGTCCCTATCTATCCCTCTCTCTGATTCTCTCTCTGTCCCTGTAAAAGAAAAAAAAGTTCACATCGGTGGTGACACAGTAGAAAGAGTTCAGGTGGTTGAGATCTCTCTTTTTATAAGTGAGGAAAACAGGGTCCACAGACCCTGGGAATTGCTCCAGATTCTGATGATTAGTGGCAAAGCTATGATAAGAACTCGGATCTTACCCACTAAATTGAACTTAATTTCCAAAGAACAATTTGATTTGTGCATCAATGAATAATTAGAAATAGGGGGTGTGGGCTTGTTTCTGATTTTGGGTATTTTGGATAGATATTAGGTATGGATATAGATACAGATTTTATGTTGCCAAGAAAGTATAAAATTATTTTCCATCAAAATTTTTTTATAACTATAAAAGTATATACAATAATGCAGATTCTACAGAGTTTTTTGATATTTCTATTTACTAATCTTTTTCACTTCCCTGAAGGATTTTTGAGTTAGCAATATGATATTAAAAAGCAGCATATTTCAGTAGGTGTCCATAGCCTTTGAGTTGTGCATAAATAATAATTACTGGATTACTACAGTAAACCTAAAATCTCAATGTGTTTTGTGGTCTGTCTAGTACAAGGATCCCCAAACTTTTTATACAGGGGGCTAGTTCACTGTCCTTCAGACCGTTGGAGGGCCGGACTATAATAAAAACTATGAACAAATCCCTATGCACACTGCACATATCTTATTTTAAAGTAATAAAACAAAATGGGAACAAATACAATATTTAAAATAAAGAACAAGTAAATTTAAATCAACAAACTGACCAGTATTTCAATGGGAACTATGGGTGGGGATGCATCCTGTGCTCCTCTCACTGACCACCAATGAAAGAGGTGCCCCTTCCGGAAGTGTGGCAGGGGCGGATAAATGGCCTCAAGGGGCCACATGCGGCCGAGGGCCGAAGTTTGGGGACCCCTGATCTAATACATGAGCAGGTAGTGACTTAATCACTTAAATGAGTAGTAAGTTAGCTTTTCCCATTTGATATTTTTCTTGCTCAAAAGAATCAATGAAACCATTCATCTGAAAATTTCTTAGTTATTGGTGTATGTGTTTCTTCTTTCAAGCTGATTTAGTATGTACTTGCATAGATTAGAGCAGTGGTTCTTAACCTGGGTTCTATCGAACCCTAGGGTTCGATGAGTCCGTCTCAAGGGTTCGGAGAAGCCTCTGCCGTGGAGGCCAGAATAAAGTAATACCGTAATTTGTTGTGAGTTCATGCACTTTGTTGGTTTTGTTCTTTGAGCAAGGTGATGTTCGTGCACGGTTCATTTTGTGCACCAGTAAAAAAACATATACCTATGTCTTGATTTTGGGGAAAAAAATCATATTTTATTTATCACTAAAGAAGGGTTCGGTGAATGCGCATATGAAACTGGTGAGTTCGGTACCTCAAAAACGGTTAAGAACCACTGGATTAGAGGGATATGTTGGTGACAAAGTTGTTTTCTTTATGTTGCTAGAAGCCTCGCCCCCACCTCCCTACACACCTTGTTTTCTGTCCCCTGAATTTTATTGTTATCTTAATATACCTTATGTTTCTAATATCTTTAACTCGCTTGTCAAGAAGAAATCTAAGAGTTTATATAGCAACAGTACTTGATATTTAAAACATAATCAAAAATACTCCCTTTATTTGTAGCCAAAAACTCTTGAAAAAGAAACAACTTGAAAGCCTTAGTTATCTCCATTAATGAAGGGATATGTGACATGGGTAACATATGTTGTTTCCATTTGAATTGAAGTACATTTGTCCGGTGTGGAAATTTATCTGTTGTCCACAAAGTAATCACACCATGGAGATTCCCCCTTAGCTCTTACATACCATTCATGGTGAAATTCATCTCCCACTGGCCATTCCAGCCTGTGTTATCTCAGAATAAAGTCAAACTACAGGCAGAGCATTTTGATGTGACACTCCATAGCTTCCTTGGAGCAGGAACAAAGGCAATTTTGTCTTTGATCTTCTATGCAGACTTTTTTGGATGCACTCAAGTAGGCAAGTAATCATACTTAGTATTTGACAGTATCACCAAAAATTTGAAAGAGGGACTTACTGTCAATTAAATATTCTTAATTAGTATAAGGACCTGACACAAGTGACTGTTGAGAGGAATGTATTCTGGACATTGAACTTCTTTAATAGCATTAAAGCAAGTGTTTATTGCATTTCCCTTAGCTCCCTGGTTGGCAAACTGCGGCTCGTGAGCCACATGCAGCTCTTTGGCCCCTTGAGTGTGGCTGTTCTACAAAATACCATATGCGGGCACTACCTCGATAAGAAATGTACCCACCTATATAGTTTAAGTTTAAAAAATTTGGCTCTCAAAAGAAATTTCAATCCTTGTACTGTTGATATTTGGCTCTGTTGACTAAGGAGTTTGCTGACCACTGCTAGCTATCTTGAAGCATCTTCTTGGTTCAGAAAAGTTGATCATATGTTAAAGAAACAGAATTCTTTTGTAGAAATATCTTATTCCTTTTTAACTAAGCAATAAGATTAGTTAACCTAATGTGACTTTTTCAAA
Source organism: Rhynchonycteris naso (assembly GCA_037038555.1). Lineage (NCBI taxonomy): Eukaryota > Metazoa > Chordata > Mammalia > Chiroptera > Emballonuridae > Rhynchonycteris > Rhynchonycteris naso. The sequence goes on along the minus strand of CM072998.1, from coordinate 201,304,767 downwards.
GGAGTATTTTCTATCAGTCTCTTATTTTAAGTCTCTTAAGCTAGTTATTTAGGGTTTCAGTCAGTTGAAAAAGAATTTCGGTTCCAGTCCTCCTACTTTGTTTCCATTGGAATAGCATTTCCTAGTTTCTCCTCTTTTTCCTTTGCCTTTCAAAACCTACTAAATGCAAAGGGCCTGATTTTCTAGAAAAGAAACATTTGTTGTGATGATATATTTTTTTAAGTTTTTTTCTTTTTGATGACCTTGACCAAGTTCAGTCGTTCCTCAACCTTTTAACCTTTTACTTGCTGGTGGAGATAGCAGTGCCAACATTTATTTTAAAGTCTGCCTCAGTTGGATTGCCCCTTGGAGAAGCATGTCATTTGTGTTAATGCCATTGCACACAGTACCTTCATTTTGTCTTGTGGTATTTAATCTGACCTAAAGAATACTATATTGTTATCTGACCTAGAAATTAAGGTTTTATTTTTAATGGCTTCTCATACTTTTGTTTTGAGTATTTTCTTCTCTTAGACTGCTTACTAATGCTTCCCAAGACAAGGAAGATTTTATTTTCAACTTTGATTTAAATCATATTAAAAACTAAAACTGGCAGTTTTGTTTGAAAAGGTTTAAGTGAAAGTAAAACGGAATCTATACTTAAAAATTAAGCTTCAAACTAATCAGTTTATCTTTAAACTAAATGTTTATCGTATAGAGATTTTTGCCCCATTCTACTGGTGCATTTCAGTAATCATTTTCATGTTTTCTGGAGACATGAGAAGCAAATAATTCTTCATAGTAATATTTTTTTAAAAGTTTTTCTTTCTGCTTACTTTTAATTTTAATTTGTTTTAAACTGTAATTCCAATCAAAGAGCTTTAGAACTATGAAGTGTGATATGACACATTGCTTTATAAGTAAATACAGAAATTTTATTCTTGCATAGTTTTAGAATCTTTCTCTGAGATGCTAATTCTTTTTAGTTCTGAATCTGGACATTTCAGTGTGTAGTCTCCGGATTACTTGTCAACATGGCTCTGCTTTTTGAATTGTTTATTTCAACTGTGTAAAAGGCTTGGCTTTAGAATTAGGAGTGCAGGGATTGAAATGGCCCTTTTTAATTAATGGTTTACCAACAAAATAGCTACATTAAGCTGATTTCAATTTAGAGATGATAAAAGAGCATAATTCTGATAATTTGTATTTAGTTTTATAAATATCCAACTTAATGTGTGTGATAGTATTATCAGAGACAGTTGAATATAGCTGAATGTTGAGTTAACTTTTTTTTTCTCTATTTTGTTTTCACAAGAAAGATTTTTCCATTTTGCTCACATCCTAGTTCAGATTACATGTCACAGAGCCAAAATATGCTTAATTTGTTAGCTGTTTAGTTGGAATTCACAACATAGTAGAATTTGTTTGCAGATAATTCTATGCAATAGTAGAAAATTCAGTTGATTCCTCGTATTTCTTCAGGGCAGTGATCACAACCAGATTCAACGTATGCACAAAGCAGCGGATACCATGGTAGCGGCCGTCGCTGATTGCTTTTACCATGTTGGATCCATTGTCAGTCTCAAAGACCTACTTCCAGCTAGGTGCCTTGAACTCAAATAGCTTTTCACACAGACTTCAGGATGTGAGCTAAGGTATGGCCTTTTTTCATGAGCTGGGCCTACATATGGGTTGACAGTAACCTGCAACTTTTATAGAAAAGAGACTACTGGCTATAGTTTAATGTCAGACAATGACTAGTTGTAGTCATCATTAGGCAGGTAGTGTGTGTTCTTAGTATATTTGGACCACTCCCCTTTTGGAGATTATCCCTTTTTTTCTCCTCTGTTTCTGCCAAAAAAGACTATCTATGTAAAAATTTCTTATTAGACACTATTGTAAAGGTCTTAAGATATGTCAGCTTTATGATTGAACCATTGTCTTCAGTATGAGATGTATATGATCATTTCTTTTACTCATTTGGTGTAAACAGTAATATATTTTAAAACTTTTCTGGATTTTGCACTTTTTTATTTTGCTCTCAAAAAGTCATAATACATTCCTAACAATTTTCACATTTTAATAATAGGGATTTCTCCTACTAATCATCTTTCAGAAACTGGAATTAGAAAATAGGTATTCATTAATAGGACTTGAAATTTAGAGTTAGTCGTTTTCCAGGGTAACTTGCCGTATATTGCATTGAGACAATTTACTCTCTGTGTAAGAGGTTCTTGTTTCTTCTAGGTGAAAATACTTTAATTCTGGAAAAACAAGCTTCACTCCATATATCTTCCTTCTCTGCTTGGCAAGATACATTTCTTGAAGTGAAATCTTTATTTGAGAGCACAGTGGATTCACTGATTGATGATAGATTTTAGGAAGCCATCTTTTTAAGCTATAACCATAACTCTCCTGTTTTCTCAAACTGCTTACTGTTCTTTTCCTGTTAAGGTTCAATAGCCCTATTAAGATATAAGATAAGAAAAATACTTGTAATTGGGGAGAGTCTTATAAGTTCAAAGGGAGTACTTTCAAGCAGTTTATGCACCTGTCTTGACTCTCAGTTTTTGATACTGATTGTGAATAGCTATTAATAAAGAAGTTGAGACTCTGAGCTTGTCTACCAGAATCCTATCATTAAGAAAGTTGTCAGACTCACTATTAAACTGTATTCTAAACTAGTCTCAACTTTATTTCATAGCTATAAAAGATACACTATCTTATTTCATTCTAGCAGTAAAAAATGTTTGATATTTCAGTTTTAAAATATTCACTATATTTTCCTTACATATACAGTATATGGGAACATGTTCATATACACCTGCACACAGCATTTGATGACTAAAACGGTCTACAGTATGACCTCTAACAAGTGGTCCTTCAGTGGCAAAGGAAAATGGGCCATGTGTTCTCTGTGATTTTTTATACCTCAAGGAAGATAAGAAGAGAGCCTAGGAGAAAAGGCAATAACCCAGTGATGCTGTATGCATTTTTAATTAAATCATCTTGCCAGGTGATGTAGTATATACTTAATAGTTAAAAATATCTGAGGACACAATGGGAGCCAATTCAGAACACAAACATAATCCTGTATCCATTGGTCCATGCTACCGCCAAGTGGATCTTCTTAATTTACCCCTTATTTTCTGATTTTTGTCTTTGTGGTAAAGAGCAGTTTATTTGTGCATAGATAACATAATTATTTTGAGGATTCTTCTACCTCTGTTAGTCTTTTATAGTTTTAATATAATAGACAAGTCCTTTTGTTGGTAGGTATACAACTAGAAAAATAAGTGATTTTTAGTTTAGATCATACTGTAGCATAAGTATTTTAAACGTTTATTTATATATGATTTTAATCTGTTTTTAATTATTAATGAATTAACAAAGTATAGATTTTTAGTATCTAAACAGTAGTGTAATTATGTTTGTTATGTGAAGAACATGTGCTGAGAATTAAAATAGAAAAAAGGCAATTGATACTTACTTTTTTTCAGTGGATCTTACAGTAAAATACTACTGCATTCATCCAGAAAACTTAAAGAAACCCTGCCATAATACATCCTATTATACATAATTTTATATAAAGTTGGGTACATTTCAGACCCGAAATAGAGAATAACAGAGAATTATCATTTAAATGATTATGCCCTAGACCTTAGTGTTTATATTAAGTTTCGGTATATAGAAGCACAGTTGTGTTGATATGTACTAATGAACCTGCACTTTACTCTGGAACATTCTCCCTCCCCGATTTTAATATACTCTGTGTAAAATAGAGAGAGAGTGGAATTTAAAAGTGTATGAGGTTCTTTGATTCCCAAATTTTAGAAGACAGGGGATAAATACCTGAGGCTTTTAGATATAGAAGTGATTTCTCCATTTCTAGGTATTTGTAATTACTATAAGTATGTTTTTAAAGGTGTGGATCCAGGGACACATCAGGTATCTGGGTCTCTTTACACTATGATGTTTCCACAATGTTTATCTCTTGTTTGTTTTTTACATTTGAAGGGAAAACCTACCCAATACTTTATTATGCTAGCTAGGCTTTATCTTACAGCTTCAAAAGCAGCAATAAATCTAATTTAAAGTACCTCTGATATATATCGTGTGTATGTCAAATGAAATGCATGCTGTCGTTTTGATTTTTAACCATTATTACTGACTTACAGAGGTATCTATTTTTCAATCCTGAAGTCTTAATATTACTTCGTTTCTTTCCACATTAAAACATTTCTTTTAGATCTAAAAGGGAAAATGCTAAAACAGGAGTAAAACCAGATGCATCGGACCAAGAACCGGAAGGACTCACTCTTTTGGTACCAGATATACAGAAGACTGCTGAGATTGTTTACGCCGCCACTACCAGTCTGCGGCAAGCTAATCAGGGTATACCGGTTCTCTTCCTCAAAACTGCCTTCCTATTCCCTCTTTGTGAATGCTGCTCAAGCAAGTTAATTTACTTAAAAATTTGGTTCTTTGTCAGGTTTCCAAGTGAATTATGAGTAGTCTCTAATTGGAAAATATGTATTTACTATGTATGATTTCTAACACTGAATTTAGTAGGCTGAGCGAGCATGTTTCCCCACTCAATGTCATGAAATTAAAAAATGTCATTGTATTAGATAGAAGACACCACAAAACTATGTGTGAGAATTTAGTTAAAATCGGTATTTTCATGTAATAGCACCAGATTCTGAATTATCTATTGTGCTTTTGCTGGTTTTGCCTAAATAGACGAAACCTAATTAACATTTGAAGAATTTAACCTTTAAAGTTGATGAGGTTTTTTAACCCTACTAATTATGTTTATTAAATAGAAAAAATTTTTATTTTTAAAATGGTGAAGATAATTATAAAGAGCTGGTAATATTTTGGGTTTCAGAATTTGAACTCTAGAAGTTAATTGTTTTTGTTTTAATCTTCTAAAATTAACAGAGAAAAAACTAGGTGAATATTCAAAGAAGGTGGTTATGAAACCCAAACCTTTATCGGTATTGAAATCACTTGAAGAAAAATATGTGGCTGTTATGAAGAAATTACAGTTTGGTGAGTTGACATTTTAGTCTTTATTTCTTTAGATTTCCTTTACCAGTTTTTAATAGTGCTATTGAAGTGTGTTCTGCTAAATTAAAGATTTTAAAACTTGCTGGTACCATGAATTATTCATATTCTCTCTCCATATACATAAGTGTGTGCACACACACACACATAATTTTATCATCTTTTTAGCTTTTGGAATTCATAACTATACTTATAGTTAAGTATTTGGAAATCATGATTCAGTAAAAACCTAGAAAAAGCAAAGCCAGCTGTCTAACAAACAGGCAGAAAGTTGTTTTCTTTCTTTACCTCTCCATTTCTATATATCCTGGCCTGGAGAAAGATAAGACCTGTGACTTTAAACTAAGTATGGTGCTGCTACCATGTTAGAATTCCCTTAAATTTACCTTTGGAACATGTAATTACCTATAGTTCACTTGAAGCCTTTCTCATTTCAAAACTCTTGACAAGGACTGATGAAAAGATTATTTCAGCAGCTTTCATAAGGTACTGTTCTATAAATAAACACTAGAGTTCTATCTTCTTAACTCAAAATCATATGAGATAATATATATGAAAATTATTTGAAAATGATAAACCACTCATGCAGATCTTTAATAGGTCTTGTTTATAAGAAGACCTTAAGATTGTCTGCTACTGGTAGAGCTGAAACAAAAATCAGATGTTAGATGGGTTTATCTTTAGATTCACATTTCTTTTTTCTTTTCTTAGTTTTCTTCTTTTTCTCTCTCTCTCTCTTTTTTTTTTTTTTTTTTTTGAGAAAGGGGGGAGGAGCTGGAAGCATCAACTCCCATATGTGCCTTGATCAGACCAGTGCAGGGTTTTGAACTGGCGACCTCAGTGTTCCCAGGTCGATGCTTTATCCACTGTGCCACCACAGGTCAGGCCTCTCTCTTATTTTTTAAGTGAGAAGATAGGAGATAGAGAGAAAGACTCCCGCATGTGCCCCAACCGGGATCTACCTGACAACCCCCACCTGGGGCCGACACTCTGCCTATCTGGGGCCATGCTCACAACTAAGCTATTTTTAGCACCTGAAGCAGAGGCTCCATGGAGCCATCCTCAGCACCTGAGCCAGTTTTTTTAACTTACGTATGCTGTGATTGCAGGAGGGATGGGTAGAGTGAGAGAGAGAGAGAGAAAGAGAAGGAAAGAGAGGAGGAGGAGGGGTGGAGAAGAAGATGGTCACTTCTCCTATATGCTCTGACTAGGAATTGAACCAGGGAGATCCACATGCTGGGCTGATGCTCTACCACTGAGACAACTGGCCAGGGCCTAGATTCACTTTTTTCTATTTACTTTTTCACTTTGTGACAACCTGTTTCCCACAAAAAGTCCCCTTTTCCCATTCAGAAAGCCTGGCTGACTGAGATTAGGTTTGTGAGTTGCCCCAACTAGGTAACAATACATATCTGTTGAAATCGTTAACGGCTATTTCTGAATTCAATGAATGGGATTTTGAATCTCAAGTCAGTGGACAGTAACTTTGTTGGGAAAGCATGCATAAGTTAAAAATAGATCGTTTCTGATTTTTCAATCAGTAAAAATATATAAAAACTTATATATATATATATATTTAGTGAGAATAAAGGAGAGGGAAAGAGAGACAGACTGGGACAGACAGACAGGAATGAAAAGAGATGAGAAGCATCAGCTTATAGTTGCGACACCTTAGTTGTTCATTGATTGGTTTCTCATATGTGCCTTGACCAGGGGTCTGCAGCCAAGCTAGTGACCTCTTGCTCAAGCCAGCAACCTTGGGCTCAAGCCACCTTTGAGCTCAAGCCTGCATCATGGGGTCATGTCTATGATCCTGTGCTCATGCCAGCAACCCTACCTTCAAGCTAGATGATCTTGCTCTCAAGCTGGCAACCTCAGGGTTTTGAACCTGGGTCCTTAGTGTCTCCGGTTGATGCTCTCTATCCACTGTGCTATCACATGGTCAGGCAAATTTATTCTTTTTTTTTTTAAATGAGATCTAATGAGAATAGTTTTAGGGATTTCAGATTCTGAAGTATTTGGCCAAAATATTATGTACCAATTGTTATCTACTTGTAATAAATTATCTACTTTGCCTTGTCATTTAGTTACTTGAATAATATACTAATGTGTCCACACTATAGACTAAAAATCATTTTTTGTTTCTGCTTCCATCACATATTTTATCCGTGAAGTAGATGTTGTAGTTTGCTATTCCTCTACTTTATAGTCCTCTCCATTATGAGTTGAAGAAGGGCTTTTGATGTATTTGTGATTTCTGTTTTTATTGTTTTCTTTTAGATACATTTGAGATGGTTTCTGAAGATGAAGATGGGAAGTTGGGTTTTAAAGTAAATTACCACTACATGTCTCAGGTGAAAAACTCAAACGACGCGAATAGCGCTGCCAGAGCCCGCCGTCTTGCTCAGGAAGCTGTGACACTTTCAACCTCACTGCCCCTTTCATCATCCTCTAGTGTGTTTGTGCGCTGTGACGAGGAACGCCTTGACATCATGAAGGTAGGAAAACTTCTTCCATAACTCCTAATTATTCAAATAGTCATACAAAGCAGTAGTTCACTAGCATTCTATTGACCATTGTGGAGATCAGTGGAAGGAGTCCTTTTCTAAATTTAATTCAGACTATGTGGATGAGACTGCTGTTTAAATTAAGATTTAGAAGAAAACATGAAAATACCTTCCTTGAGCAGAAGCTGTATGCAGCCTCTCATAGTTTTAGAGCATAGTATCAAAGGATTCAATGCTGGTCAGTAGGAAAAAGTTACAGGATTCTTCCTTGTCATAAAGAATACTTCTCTCATGTTTTATACTATCAGATTTCAAAAAATAGTTTTTCTTTTTTTTCTAGGAAATTTATGTATTAACAGATCCATAAGGTCTGTGAACTTAGTAATGGCAGTACAGTAATGAATAATTAGCACCTTTATGTTTTAACTGGCGATTTAAAGATTTGTCACTTGGGGGGTAGCTTTCTTTACATTTATGATTTAATTCATAGGTTAAATATTCTATCTCCCTTAGATAGATAGATACATTGCTGAAACTATTGACCCGTTGATTTGAGGAAGTTTCTTATTGCTTGTTCCTTTGGATATTTATTTTAGTAGACATCTTAGAGACCTTGCCTGTTTGGCGACCCTCTGACCTGTTCCTTGTTACAAACAGTAGAGCTGATTGATTATAGGATGATTGCCTAGGGAACTGCATTGTGTCCATAAAGTCATGGTTCTCTTTTGACCGGTCACAGGAAAGCAACAAAAGACGATAGAAATGTGAAATCTGCACCAAATAAAAGGAAAACCCTCCCAGTTTCATACCTATTTATTGCAGTTCGATGTGGGCTCCATTTGTTGCCCTACACACATCCAAATGATAGTGAAGTTCTTGCCACACATGGGTAAGGACGTCTGGTGTAACAGAGAGATTCTGTGATTTTCTGTTTTAAGTAATTAATATTGTTGATATGTTCAATGTACACATGTTGCTTCACATAACCCCCAAAAGTAAAAGTCTAAGGGCATCAGATCTGGAGATTGTGGTGGCCATGACTTGACAGAACCCCTGCCTATCCACCGCCTGGGAATGTTCTATCCAGAAACTCACCAACAATGGTGGTGTAGTGTGGAGGAGCGCTGTTCTGTTGAAAGATGACACCTGGAAATTGTGGCACTACATACAATTCCAACATGTCAAGATAGGTGTTTGCTGTCACAGACTGCTCCATGAAAAAAAATGGGCCTATCACCTTATCATGCATCAGGCCACACCACACGTTCACTTTAGGGGTGTTACGTTCGTACTCAACGTAGGCATGGGGATGTTCAGCAGCCCATATTCGGACGTTATGGCAATGAACATGTCCACAGATATGGAAGGTCACCTCATCGTTAAACATAATCTTCTGCAAAAATCTTGCATCATTGTCGATCTCATGAAGCATATCTGTAACAAACGCGCATTGTGTGGGTCTATCTGCCGGTTTGATAGCGTGCAGCAGCCGCAATTTGTACCCCGTAAAACAGAGACGTTTCTTTAACAATTTATGAACTGTAGTCTTGCTTAGGTGTAACTGTCGAGTACACGCACGCATAGATTTTTTAGGGCTCCTTAGGTAGCTATCCCGTATAGCCTCTACAGACTCGTCATTGACTGATGGCCTACCAGAACAGGGTTTCTCCACCAAACTGCCAGTTTCCTTCAACTGCTTATCCCATCGAGTAATGTTATTCCTATGTGGTGGCACTTCGTTTTAAACGTGCCGATATTCACATTGCACTTTGGTCATGGATTCGAATTTAGCGAGCCACAGAACACACTGAACTTTCCTCTGTACCGTCCACATCTGGACTGGTATGGCCGTGGGCTGCTCCGCTGTATACATGGTGTTACGTCATCATCTGCACGTGCGCACATGCTGCCAACATCATCCTACAGAAACTGGGAGGGTTTTCCTTTTATTTGGTGCAGATTTCACATTTCTATCGTCTTTTGTTGCTTTCCTGTGACCGGTCAAAAGTGCACCATGACTTTACGGACACACTGTATTATTACTAAATGAATCACATAAGTTCAGACTTGTGACTAGTCTTTGCTACCAGTAACCTGTATTTAATACAGAGATTCCAAAATGGAACACCAGCATGTAAATCAGGGTCACTCCACACAGACTCTCGTGCCGCTGCCTCCACTCACGGCTGTGCGTGGAGCCAGGGGCTTTGCTGCCTGCGCCTGCTCAGTATCTGTCAGGGCTCAGATGAAATCTGTTAAATAATTCTGACACTCACTGCTGGGTTTTCTGCTATTTTTTTGTACTGCTAAAAATCCTAAGGGAAATACCTACCGTTCTCTCAAAACCTTGTTGTCATAAGCTGTCATGTGACAGCTTTCATTTCTGTTGCCTACTTGTCTTATCCCAGAGAAAAATATTAAAAGTTATTTTTAAAAATATTAACTTATGTGAAGATTTAAAGCAGGAAGTTAACCTCATGCCTTTGATACATAATAATGAATGTATCTTGAATCTCATATTGTTGAAAATGCCATAGAGAACATTATGAAGGAAAGATCTCAAAAAAAAGTAACAATATTTTAAAAAGTATTTGATGTTAAGGTAAGCTTTTCTGCCAATAAAGCATCTTTATTCTTTTTTCTTGTTGTTGCTTGTTTGTTTTTATTTCTATTCCTTGCCTCATGCCCCATGCAAATCTCATTCCATTCTCATTTTCCCCTCCCCTGCCTCTACCCCTCTTTCCCTCTGGCTGTTGCTACCCTGTTGTCTGTATGTATGTGATTTTTTTTTTTTTGTATGTATGTGATTTTGGCTAATCCCTTCACCTTCTTTAATCCAAACCAAATCATTTGATCCTAATCTAAAACCATGTCCTTGTTCTATATTCATTTCTAATACATTCTAATAAAGATGTAAATACAGTATGCATGTAGGCTGGCAAAAGGTTGTTCTTATTTCATGTTGGATTGTGTTTTCCTACATAGCAGTGTTGAATAGTAACATGGAGTTTTGTGTGTTTGTATTCCTTCTAGGTTCTGATAACTGGTCCAGCGGACACTCCTTATGCAAATGGCTGCTTTGAGTTTGATGTATATTTTCCTCAAGATTATCCCAGTTCACCCCCTCTTGTAAATCTAGAAACAACTGGTGGTCATAGCGTGCGATTCAATCCAAACCTTTATAATGATGGCAAGGTAATGTAATTATAGTCCTTTGTTTCTAGTGCCAAATTGTTGTGACCAAAGATTGTTTTTAATTTGAACAAAAATTTTGGATTAGTTATTTATGTCCAGAGCACATAGCTTCCTTCATACCTGTTTCCTGTGTGCAAATATTAGCTTGAGGAATGAGAGAGAAGGAACCGAAAGGGGCAGAAACACAACTGTGTTAAGAAGCATTTACAGCCTTAAGTTACTGAGGCTCTAACTCCCCAAACTTTTTACACAAGGGGCCAGTTCACTGTCCCTCAGACTGTTGGAGGGCCTGACTATAAAAAAAACTGAACAAATTTCTATGCACACTGCACATACCTTATTTTAAAGTAAACAAAACGGGAACAAATACAATATTTAAAATAACAAGTAAATTTAAATGAACAAACTGACCAGTATTTCAATGGGAACTATGGGTGCGGATGCATCCTGTGCTCCTCTCACTGACCACCAATGAAATAGGTGCCTCTTCCGGAAGTGCGGCGGGGTGGATAAATGACCTCGGGGCCGCATGCACCCCACGGGCCATAGTTTGGGGACTCCTGCTCTAACTTACTGAACACATCCCTCGGCCAATTGAGAGCTTTCTCCAATCTGGAGATAGAGGAGCCAAATGTCTTTTTTTGCCTCTTACTTTTCTTTACCTTCCCGTATTTCTAATTTTAGTATCATTTCAAAAGTGCGTGAAGGTAAATAAATGGCAAAGGCATCGTCTGTGTTCCTTTTATATGTATCATAACTTTTTCTATAACTGTCCAATTCTTTTATGAACATATAATTGTGAACTTTAATGTATATTAAAATGTTTTATATTTTCTTATTGGTAGGAAGATGCATTTGTATCACTCCCCCTAAATAATAGTTGACAAACAAGAATGATAAAAATTATTTCATATGACAGTAAACCCTCTAAAATTTGATTCAGAAGAACAGTCCTCACTTTTTAAAGTAATTTTGGACAAATTAAATGCAATTTCAACGTAAATTTTATGCTGAGGTTATTTAATGTTTGAAAGTCAACAGACGGTCAGAAGAATTTATAGACTTCACAGGCAGACACTACTTTGGTAATGTGAGAACAGTGAGTTCTTGAAGTTGATCAGTATATTAAAAATGTCCCAGTTTTCTCTTGGTCTTTCCTTCCTATTTTCAAAAGGTATATGCTCCCTCAGATCTGGGCTTGTGGGTTTCATTTGGTCTTCATCATAAGCTCATGTCATAAAACTGGAATTTGGTTTTTGAATTTATTGCAAGAGATTTAGCCAGACACAGACCTACTTTCTTTGGGAAAGCAAAGAACAGGTCTTTTATAACTGAGCAGAGAGGATGAAATAGCAATGCTGATTTACTCAAGAGAGGGACTGGAACCTGAATAGACTTTAAGTGTAAAATGTTAAATGTATTTAAGAAATTACTTTCTGTGTGCGTGTGAGAGAGAGAGAGAGAGAGAGGGACAGGTGGAGACAGACACAGGAAGGGAGAGGGATGAGAAGCATCAATTCTTTGTTGCGGCACCTTAGTCATGCATTGATTGCTTTCTCATATGTGCCTTGACTGGCAGGCTACAGCAGAGCGAGTGATCCCATGCTCAAGCCAGTGTCCCCATGCTTAAGCCGGATGAGCCCATGCTCAATTGGATGAGCCCACACTCAAGCTGGTGACCTCAGGGTTTCGAACCTGGGTCCTCTGTGTCCCAATCTGATGCTCCATCCACTGCACCACTGCCTGGTCAGGCAGAAATTACTTTCTTAAGACCTAGTGGTATAGGGAAAAGGGTTAAAAGAACTTGAGAGTCCAGTATCCTGAATTCTATAGTTTTTGTTCTATTATATACTGGTAATAATATTTAACCTTGGGTTCTGGATCTAAGAATACCCGCCATTGGTAGTCACAGGGATGCTCTAAAATCAAATAGGATGGACTATCAGTACTTTAAATAATAATACACATAGCCATTCAGATACAAATAGTTCTTTTATTTATTTATTTATTTTAGAGAGAGGAAGGGAGGAAGAAAGAGAAACATCGATTTGTTGTTCCATTTATTTATGCATTCATTGGTTGATTATTGTACATGCCCTGACTGGGGATTAAACCCACAACCTTTACATATTGGACAGTACTAACCAACTGAATTACCCAGCTAGGGCTGAAGGAGACTTTGAAAAATGAAAAATAATACCACTTTTTCTCACTGAACTTTTTTTTGTTTGGAAAAGAGTTATTTTTTATTTAAAAAATACTTTATTTTTATAATGTGTAATAGGTACTGATGCATTTTTCTTTATGACAAAATTGTAATGTTATAGATTTGGATCACATCTGAAGATGCCAGTTTGTGTTAACAGACTGACCCTTAACGGTCTTGATTAGGGACATAAAACTGAGATACTTTGACATAATAATAGCATTTCATTTTTACTTTCAGTTGTGACAGTTTGCTTTTAAAAAGCACTCCTTTTAATTCTGTTTTTGCTTTTCTCCTTATTTCTCAGGTTTGCTTAAGTATCTTAAATACATGGCATGGAAGACCGGAAGAGAAGTGGAATCCTCAGACCTCAAGCTTTTTGCAAGTAAACAAATTTCTGTGACAGTTTCACTTAGAAAATGCAAAACTACTTAAGTTTTGGGAAAAAAAATTTTAGTGACCAAGAATAAACGTAATAAACCAAACAAAAGACAATAGCCTTACAACAAAAAATATTAAATAGCTTATAGGTGAGCAGTTAGTCAGTGAAGTCTCTTATCTGGAGTTTTAGAATCTTAAGTTAGGGCATAATATAAAAATGTATTTTGTCAAAAATTGCCTTTTAAAAAAATTCCAAAATTGCTGTTAAAGGACACTGATGCAATAGGATAAGACAAATTTTCCCAGCTCCCAGTCAGCACAAGGCTTAAACTCATGTGAGCAGCTTTTAATGAACTACTAGAGTTATATATCTCTATGATATAGTATGTCTGTAATCTAGTTAGTAATAGCATTCATTTGAGGCTCAGAAGTACTGTCTCAAAATTTATAAATTAATTTCTACAAACCGCTTGAGTACATAAAATATGTAATATCCCATCAAATGTTTTTTGCTGATGCTTTATTTTAATAGTTCAGAATCCTAGTAGCAAAGAAATGGACAAGGAAGCATGAATTAACTCTGTTGTTTGTTCATTAAGGAAACAGAAACAAATTATTGTTGCTCAGTAATAGTTTAAATTCATATATACAGTTTAATGTTTGAGAAAGACCATCATAAGTTACCTCAGGTAATATTATTAAAGTTGACTTATCCTAAAAGGAGTCTTTTCCTATATCTTTGTTTTGAATTAGGTTAAAGAAGATATGAAAAACAATTTTTAGTCTGGTGTGTGTTTCTGATTGTCTGTAAAGACCTTGCAGTGTCCTTTTAAATAGCAAGATAGGACTATACAGTAATTTTTTTTCCCTTTTGCCAGTATGGAGACTAAGAATAAAAGTGGTTATGTGGTTCATGCAAACCAACTGAGGAAGTTAATAGAATATTTCCCCAAGTAACTACTTGTTTATTTTAGAAATAATTGTATCAATTCTTCTTCCAAACAAAACTTTAAAATACTTTTTCTACATACCTGTTACTGTTGTCAACATAAACTAAGCTTATGAGTCTTACTCAGAGATATCTTCCTTTTCATGTAGTAAATTTAGACTTACCTGAGAACTGGAATCGGCTTTTGTATTTTTATAGTTTAAAAAATATATTTACAGTTAAGTTTCAGAGTTTGTTTAAAATTTGATTTGCTTTTAACTTTTATCTCGCCTGCATATTTGCATTATATACCAAAAATTCTGTGAAATAAACTTATGCTCAAGGGTTTAAATTTTGCAAAGTTAAAAACTTAAATACCTACACCCGTGATGGCGAACCTATGACATGCGTGTTAGCGCTGACACGCGTAGCCATTTTCGATGACACGCGGCCACATGCGGCTGCATACCAGAGCAGTATGGGGCCACACGCCGAGAAGGACGTTTCATCCTTGGCTTCTACATGGCCAGGTGCAGTAGCCGAGGGTAAAACATTTGCTGTAGTGTAGACACTCTGTGCCAGAGGTCTGTAGGCCAAAACAACAGAACTCCGGCACAGAGCGTCTAGTTCTGGGACTCCCAGTTAGGCTGTTTTTCTTGAAGTTACTCACTGCCCGAGTTATGCTTGGGTTTTTGGCGAATTTTGACACACCAGGCTCAAAAGATTGCCCATCTCTGACCTACATGTAAAAATGTATTTTCTATATATTCCCTTTAAGATTATTTTGTCATATACATAGTTCACATAATTGTAATTAACACAGTAGATAAATTATTTGTATGCCGCTCTGTTCACTTAACATTAGAGTATATCCTTTTACAAAATATTTCTGTTCTAGTTTTTATTTTAGTTTTATAAATAACACCTTTATTATATGACTTTATATTTTATATAGTTTCCTGAATCTAGGTTTCCAGATTTGTGATGAAATCAACTTGGTCAGGAGCAAGAAGCGGCTGTGTCTTTCTGTGGCCAGAGTGACTAGCCTGGTCTTTCTCCAGATATTAGGGAGAACTCTGTCAGTCTTTTCCATTGACTATGATGTTAGCTGTTGGTTTTTCATAACTTCCCTTCATCATGTTGAGGCCATTTCCCTCTACTCCTAGTTTGTTGCATGTTTTTATCATGAATTAGAAACTTCCTTCAGAAGCAGAGTCTCAGAAGAATTAATTTTTAAAAGTTAAGAGTTTTGCCTGACCTGTGGTAGTGCAGTGGATCAAGCGTCAACCTGGAATACTGAGGTTACTGGTTCAAAACCCTGGGCTTGCCTGGTCAAGGCACATATGGGAGGTGATGCTTCCTGCTCCTCCCCCCCCCCTTTTCTTTCTCTCTCTCTCTCTCTCTCTTCTCTAAAATTAATAAATAAATAAAAATAATTTTTAAAAAAAGAGTTTGACCAAGTGGATTCTGGCTGGGGCACATGTGGGAGTCTCTCTCAATATTTCTCCTCTCACTTAAAAAAAAAAGTTTGAGATCCAAAGATGTTTTACACTTTTATTGTCTTTATCATATGTGCACAAAGGATACAAATATATTTTTTTGCCAGATTGAAATCTTCCACAAAAATTTTTGAAGGTGCCTGGCCTATGGTGGTGCAGTGAATCAAATGTTGACCTGGAACACTGAGGTCGCTGGATTGAAACCCCGGGCCTGCTTGGTGAAGGCACATATGGGAGTTAATGCTTCCCTCTCCTCCCCCACTTCTCTTTCTTTCTCCCTCCCCCCCTCCCTCCTTCTCTCTCTTCTCCCTCTTTCTCTCTCTTCTCCCTCTTTCTCTCTCTGCCCCTTTCTTACTCTCTCCCTCCCTCCTACCCTCTGTCTCTCTACTCTCTAAAGTGAATAAATGAAAAATGTTTTGAAGCCTATATATAAGATCCCCAAAATATTTTGAACAGTGACAAACGTTATTAGAATTGCTTAGTTTCTTGTAATGAGACTCTTAAAAGAATAATATTTATTTGTATAAAAATACCACATTTTTTAGTCTTATGCCATATGTGCCATACCAGCTATAACCTAACTAATAACCATCTTTACCATTTTCATAATTTAAAATCTAAATCACATTATTATTCATTAGAGTTGTGATTAAGAATTACTACATTTTATCAGAAGCACCAAATTTTGACATTGCTTATGTAACTGGTTTTTAATGTTGCTATAATGTATAAAATTCCTTTGGAATAGTTCTTGTTGGAAGTTAATTAAAGATGTTATATGCAAGAGAAGTTAAACTTATTTAATGATTCAGATAATCAATCTTTTAACAATGGTTATAAATGTTAAATATATACTATGAAGTTTATTAAAATGGAAAGTGCTAGAAAACAGCTACTCATCACAGTCCTACTCAATTGCATAGTTTTCTGGAAAGGCAGGTGCAGAAGGTCTTAGAGTATTTTATTAATTAAGATTATTTCCTTTTCTTCACCCCAAGATGCTGTTTCATGTTATATATTTTCTGATTGCAAATTAATATTTTGGCTTGTATACTTTGTACTTTCCAGTGTTTAAAATATCTATATTTATCAGTTAAAATATCTATAATAAAAATTTTTAGTATACTCTACTAAGTCAAAGAATTAAATCCTTGATAAGACATGACATGAAAATAAGGAAATTAGAAGTTAATAATTCCTAATGGGAGTGGGTTAGGAAGAGAAATATGGCAAACTGGTATATATTCTAAAGATAAGAATAAGTTACCAGGATGGGTAATGGAGGGACTGTGCTAACCAGATGACTATATAAAATTGTAGGAGACAAGATTGCTGATTGGCTGAGTGGCCTGGTAGAAGAATATATTATAGGGTTAAATTTTTGATTTGACAAAGATAGTGAAAGGAAGCCATTATATGGTTCTTGATAATCAGTTCTTGAACAAATTACAATGAGAACTTCTTGCAGTTTGAGGATGCTAATATGAAGCTAAAGAGGAAAGCGACAGTCAATTCAGCCTATTAGTAAAAGTCTAACTCTTGACTTTATGAAATTATCAATGTATTGACTAAGAATCAGTGAACGTACATTGTGGAATGAAATATATTCTGTTTATTATTAAGTCAACTTAAACATAACCATATGTAATATACTGTGACATACAGTAGATATTTTTCTGTTTATTACCAAATCATTTTGAACTCATTCTAAAAAAACACTTGGGCTATATATAGCTATGATAAATACTAGTTAGTTAGTTTGTTTGAATCCAGGTAGCTCTTTTAATTAAGTTTTGTTGATCAAAGTGGAACTCATGCTGACTGCTTTTTTGCATGCTCCTATCAACATAGGTAAAAATATTTTATTTTTAGAGTAGAAGTGATTTTTGTTTTACCTTTTACTATCTTTTGGATGCATGCTGTTATTTTTGCTCCATGAAAGAATAGCTACTTTGTATTAATTAAATTTACTTATGAACACTACTGCTTTACCCCTTCCCCCCAAAACATTTATTTAATTCTGTCATCTTATAATGTAAGTAGGTGTTATCACCATTACACTGATAACCAAAAAATAAGTTCTGAGGGAATAAATTACTCTGCCTACTGTGGTCTGTGACTTCAAATATCATACACTGTTACTCAAAACTATGTAGATAAATCTATTATTTTTGAATATTGAAAATCAAATTTTTTTTAAAAGTCTTTCTTGCCAAGGATATTTATGTTTTTCATGCCCAATGTTTTATGGGCTACAATAAAGTCAGTTGTTTATTTTTTTAATTGACTTCATTGGGGTGTGATCAGTTAATAAAGTTATATAGGTTTCAGGTATACCATTCTATATCATCTGTACATTTCACTTAGTGTTCACCACTTCAAATCAAGTCTCCTTCCCTAAAAAGGTACATGTTTAAATAGTAAATAGAAGATGCCTTTTAAAAAGTAAATACGTCACCCAATGATAAAAGAACCCATGTTATAAATTGTTCTTTGAATTCCAGTACTGTATTTTATTATCAAATCCAAACTTTATAGCCCAATATATGCTTTTTCTTTTAGCAGACAATAAGTTATACCCAAATTTATTTATTAAACATAATTTTCTGTGTCCTATACCTTATGTTTTCTTTATTTGGTTTAGCAGTTTTAAACCAAGCACACTCTATGAATCTGAAGTTTAAATTGTTTGAATCTACAACTGCTTGAGATTTGTAAAACTATATTTTGTCTCAAAGGAGGTGAGGTTAAATAAAAAAAAAATGAGTTCTACAGATTTGTGATGAATTTTTTATTTAAATCCTTTCTCTGCCTTTGTTGAAAAATGGTGATTATATCCTACTTCTATACTAGGAGAGGAAGATGACTTACAAAGGAAGGGGAAAGAACTAGTAGTATGCCCTGGAGGATTATTTCCGAAGTTTTGGGGTTGAGTTAGAGAAAAGTATACAACCAGAAGAAAATCATATTTCTTCAATGATAGATTTAGTTTCAGGAACTTTTATACATATAAGATTTTGCCTCAGAATTAGATGCAGGTTGACCTTCTTTTTTTTAAGACTTTGGCCTTAATAACACGGTCACTTCAGGTCATATTTAATCTTACGTGTTCTTAGATCATATTTTTAAAGTGCAAGTTCCTGTTTAAAAATTTGTAAAGAAAAATATATCGCAATCTGACCTGTGGTGGTGCAGCGGATAAAGTGTCAACCTGGAAACGTTGAGGATACCGGTTCAAAACCTTGGGCTTGCCTGGTCAAGGCGTATATGGGAGTTGATGCTTCCTGCTTCTCCCTTAGTTCTCTCTAAAATTAATAAAGTCTTAAAAAGTATATATTGATAGCTTGCCCTGGCCGGGTAGCCCAGTTGGGTAGAGCAGTAACCTGATATGCCAAGATTGTGGGTTTGATCCCCGGTCAGGGCACATATAAGAATCAACCAACGAATGCATAAATAAGTGGAACAACAAATCATTGTTTCTCCCTATCTGTCTCTCAAATCAACACATTACACACACACACACACACACACACACACACACACACACACACACACATAATATCTTGACTTCCAAAATGCATATCCTTAATATTAATCATTCTTCCTGATGAAAGTTTAATATTTTTCCTTTTTAGTTTACAAAGCAGGCATATGGTATCTAATGCTTCCCTACCTCCAAGGATGTTATATTAGCTTGTTATATAGGTATTTCACCCAGCAATATTATATTAGCTAAGAACAAGCTCTGTAGACATTTATTACGTCTGGAGAAACAAGCCTGAGACCTGAGACTTGTCTTTTATAAGTGGTCATCAGAAATGGTCTTAGAGCCATGTATGTCATTTTGCCTATGAGCATTTCCAGTCATAAGGTTTTTGTGATAATGTGGAAGTTAATTTCCCTTGGAATCAAAATAAAGACTGCTTCATGCATAGTTTTCCTTACAAGTGAATATTGTTAAGTGTGCATAGTTAGCTTTATGCACTTTACGAGTAAGAACAGTTTGAGCATAATAATGTTTAAATTGGTTTGTGATATTTAGAAACTTATTTTAGCAGTTTTAGGAAATAAAATCTTAATATTATTTTTTGAGGATTTAAGGATATAAAATATAGGATATATGTACATTATATAAGACTACCCATTTTATTTTTGCCTTGATAAGTATTTTAGTGTTATTAAAATTATTAAACATCAATTTTATGGTGATAGTAATATGTGGACGCAAGATACCAGTTTACTAGTAGTCAAAATTTACAACTATTTTTTATTTTCCTCTTCCTCAGGTATTGGTGTCTGTTCAGTCCCTTATATTAGTATCTGAGCCTTATTTTAATGAACCAGGATATGAACGGTCCAGAGGCACTCCCAGTGGCACACAGAGTTCTCGCGAGTATGATGGCAACATCCGCCAAGCAACCGTTAAGTGGGCAATGCTGGAGCAAATCAGAAATCCTTCCCCATGCTTTAAAGAGGTATGTGCAATAAAATTAATGGAATACTTGGTTAAAGACGTCATAGAATATAATTTATTAGAATTGTACTTGTCTTTATATTCTGAGTATGTATGATATACTATAAACGTTTCAATAGTTTTTAAACATAAAAAATCAGTAATAATGTAGCATAGAAGAATTTTACAACTGCCTACTTCCTAAAAGGCATCTGACTAGATTTTGAGGCAGTTTTATTTTTTATTTTAATAATTGCAATTCTACTAGCAAACTGTTTAGCTATGCTACTAAAATATTCCCCATAAACATTTTTTGTTAATTAACATACGTTCTAAAGTTTGATAAATAGAAACTTCGTCCTTGTACTAATATCTGTGTGTGAACTTTGAACTACCTTACTTTAACTGTGTCACGAAACACTTTTCTTTCTTGAAATTATTTCTTTTGATCATCAGTTTCTTAAATTGTGCTAGAAACTCGACGTTTTAGAGGAGAACTTGGCATATTTCCCTGACAGAAAATTTATCTTTAACGTAACTAAGCAAATACTATTTTTGACTACCAAGTACCATCATACTTGAGCTATACTCTTCATCCAATAGCACTGATGAATATACTCTGAAGAAATTTCTTGTTGTGTTATTATTAAATGAATTTATATTTTGAATGATAAAGTTAGGTAGTTTATTTTTGCAAACCTTGCATTTATCTTAAAAGGTTATCAGAAATCACCTTCCCTAATATCATAGGAAATATATGCATTTTTTGTATGTGTGCTTAAGCACAGCATCGTGCTCCTTTTCAAGCTTGGATTACTTAAGCAACTTATTTTTCAACCATATTAAATGTCAGCTGTTACTAGGCACTACACTAAGGTACTCAGCTCAAGGATAAATGAAATTCAGTTTCTTCCTTTGAAAAACTTGTATTCCTCCTGTTTGTATCATAATTTCTTCATTGCCCTTAAGATTCAGTTAATGAACCCAGATAAACTACTTGACAAGTCCCCTAAAACATTTAATAGTCATCTCAAACTCAACAGTGTGTAAAACAGAACCTGGATTCTTCTTCCCTCTCAGTGAAAGCACCATCCTCTAAGCCTATAACCTTTACCACTCCTGACTTTTCATTAACTTTTCATTTTTTTCTCACGTACTACATGCAATTGACAAATCCTTTTGACTCCACCCTTCAAAGCATAATCAAAATTCAGTGATAAAAATCGTCACTATGGCCAGCCTATTTCAGGCCACCATTACCTCTTACTTAGTGTGTGGAAGTAGTTTTCTAACTGGTTTTCTTCTTCCACTTTTGTCCCTTTACAGTAATTCTCCAAACACAATCTTATCTCAGTCCAGTGACTTTCCACTGTGCAGAAGAAACCCCAGAGTGTTTACCATAGCCTACAAAGCCCTGTGCTGTCTGGCCCCTGTCTTCCCATCTTCAGCATCTCTGAGAGTTTAAGGGCTTCATTACTCGATGTTAGGATGCAGAGCACCTAGAACTGTGATACACTTCTGACGAAAATGTAAATGGGTATAACCTTTTGTGAAAACTCTGGCAGGATCTGATCAGTCCTGTGACTAGCAGTTACACTCCTTGGTATATGCTCAGCAATTGTGTACATATTAGATGTAGAGAATGTTCATGTTATTATTCGTATTTGCCCGAAGTTGGAAACAATCCAATTTTCTATCAATAGGATGAATGGATAAATTATGGAATATTCAAAAAATGGTATACTGCAAGGTAAATGAATGAACTGCATAATAAACAGGGGCAAATATAAACACAACAGAGCGTAGAAGCCAGGCACAAGAAACACAAGAAAGCACATTTCGTATGATTCCTCTCACAGAAATTCAAAACTAGTGAACGTAAGAAGTCAGTATATTGTATTCCTTTGAATGAAGATTACATGTGAAAGGTAGCAGAGGGGGCTTCTGGCATGCTTGGTAAGGTTCCATTTTTTACCTGTAGAGATTACATTGGTATGTTCATGGAAAAAGGTGTCCAACTGTACATGTTTTGTGTACTTTTCTGTGTATGTTAAACTTCAGTTTTAAAATTTATTAAAAAATGTGTAAGTATACATATACTTAGTCAATGTATAATTTGTTCATTCATGCATCAATTTTTTTCTGGAAGAAAAACTGTTAACATAAGGAACTTGGGAGTCAGGGAGGTGACTTTTAAGAATAATTTGAAACAGTAATTCTTCTCATCCTGTAGAACTCGCTGACATACTTTGTCTTTTAATTTCTGACCTGAACACATTTTGTTCCCTTGCTTGTTTGATTCTTAAGGTTATACACAAACATTTTTACTTGAAAAGAGTTGAGATCATGGCCCAGTGTGAGGAGTGGATTGCTGACATCCAGCAGTACAGCAGTGACAAGCGGGTGGGCAGGACTATGTCCCACCATGCAGCGGCGCTCAAGGTGAGTAAGCCTCCTGCCCTGAGCCCTGTTGCTGGCTTTAAAAGAAGGGTTGCATATTCATTGACAGAACCATGGCCACTGGCTGGTAAATGTTGGGAGGAAATCAAATAAACATAAAACTTATTGTAAATTCAAAGGTGTAAATTGCTACCCAAAAGTCTATAGAAAAGATATGTTCTTTTCGACAGTGAATCAACAGTTCCTAAAATAAAAAGTGGGCCAACTGAGTTTGACCAAGTTGTTTGAAGGCGATGACAAAAAATATATTCCATGGATGACTTTTGTTTATTCCATTAGCTCTTCTCTAGGCCTCTGGCCTTCTAAATAGAATTTTATTACTTAAAACAATGAGGGAGATGGTAGCTGTAGGGCCTCCAATAGCTGGCTGGTGGAAGCAGCTGTGGTACAGACCTGCCTGAGGGAGGCAAGCAGTTGTTTTCAACCTGGGCGTTTCCGCCATGGACATGTAACATGGGGGGTGGTTGGAGATGTTTTTTCCCTGCCTCGTAACATCTGTTCTTGCTCACCTCTGTTCCTCTCATCCTCCACCAGTTGTCCTCCCTTTCCTCCCTTCAGTTTTTCCATCTCTCCTAGCTTCTTTCCTTCTGATTTTAATATTTCCATTTTAAAAACTTTACAAAGGAAATTATTTTTCTCTTGAACATTTACATTCCCCAAGCTAGTTATATTTTGTTCCATTATTAAGCTGTTTCTCTTCTTTTACTGTCAAACTAGAGCTCTACCATTTCAGCCTCTGTTGTAAAGCCCTGCACTCTCACTAATTAACTGGCCATTTAACTTCTATTCTACCAAAGTGACCCACTCTCCAATTATCCAGAACCAGCAACCCTGGGTCACCTCTCTAGTCACTCATCTTTCTCTCCCTTCTGGGCCTTTATAAATTTCAGTCTTACCTTTTACCGGCTCTTCCAGCTCACTTTCATTGAATTTCCATTTGAGATTTCTCTGCATAGCAGCCTACCATCACTTTTACATTAGATGACTGTAGTATAAGCTCTCTAACACCCTATTCCTGCCCACTGAAACACTCATAATAACCCTTCTCCTGACTGATTGTTTATGTATAGGTTTACATTTTGGTCCCAAGGCCTGTTTCATTCTCCCTCTTTCTAATTGTATTTATACCCCTGACTTTGGCCCTTTACTCTTTAATAAAAAGTGACTTTTCAAACAATAGTTTGAAAGAAAAGTTTTTTCTTTCTCCTTCCCTTGTTAGTGTTGTCCACAATAAAAAGGAAATTGAGGCCAGAGAAAGTTACAAGCATGTAAATATACTTTGAAACCTTACAGGTGGCTACAGATATGTGGTTTACCTCACCTTGATTTTATGTCTTATACCTCCAAACAAATTTGGGCTCTATGAGGTCAGATTATATATGTTCCTTACTCGACTCATTGCTTTTACATTGTTAGTGTTTAGCACCATGCTTGACAGGTAATATTTGTTCTGTAAATGTTTAGTTAATTTTCAAAGTCAGCTATTGACACAACTAATTTTCAAAACCCTTGGTATAATATTTGAGATTATTTCTTTTCCACTAGAAAATTATAAACTAAAATTAAATGTTTGTAGGCAACCACCCACCCTCTATTACATCCTTGCCTAAATAGCAGTATGGAGTCATATACAGTTAGGTAATCTAGATCTTTTTTGTTTGCTTAACCTTTTCAAACAATTCTGATAATGAAATTTTTTCTAACGTTTGTTCTGAGCATTGAGTGAGACAAATAGTATGAAATACTTTGCAGGGATTCTACATAGGGCGTAGTACCTGATAAAAACTTGCTTTCATTCACTAAAATAGCACTAGATTTTAATTTATGAACTTGTCTTCAGAAATGTTCAACCAGAAGCTGCATGGATCACTTATCAAGAGGTTACTCTAGAATTTAAAAGAGTATGTGTAGCAAATATGTGATCAATAATGCTGTTTCTGTACAGGCTTGGGGGCATGGGTAGGGTCAGTGGGCTATTCAGGACTTTGCAAAATCAGTTATTTTGAGAGCTTTTTGCCAATTTTTTTTTCTCTCTGTTACAGTAGCTAACATAAGGAAGGTGCTCAATAAATATTTTTAGGCCTGTGCTTTGGATTTTGTTTTAAACTCAATTCCTCAAATGATACTGTAGTAGAATCCCTGGGTTTGCAATTCTAACTGTCACTTATGTTCCTGTGTAGCGTCACACAGCTCAGCTCCGGGAAGAGCTGCTGAAACTTCCCTGTCCTGAAGGCTTGGACCCGGAGGCCGACGATGCCACGGAGATGTGCAGTGCCACAGCAGGAGCTGAGGAGACGCTCATGCACGATCAGGTCAAACCTGGCAGCAGCAAAGAACTCTCCAGTGACTTCAAATTATGAGCTGCATTGACAGGGACTTCATAGACACAAAGGCTTTGAAGCACAAGCCAAATATGTCAATATTTGTATGTAAGAAACTAATTATGTAATAGGTAATGAAACTGAAACTATACTATGCCCTTAAGGAGATCCAGTTTAATTCAAGGTGATCTTTTATTTACCTGTACAAGAGTGTAAACTTTTTTGTGCTTTTATTTTTCAATTGTGAGAACCACTGATTGGTATGTTGAAAAAATTTGTGTATACAAAGAAATGGATAAATCACTGCTATATAAGGGAAACTACCTTAGGAAAGAATGTTTACTGAATGTTTATTTTATTTTTTTTTTACGGTAGAGTGAGAGGTTGTTAACAAAGAATATATATTGTTCATTCTTACAACTACTATTTGAAGTCAGCAACTTTTCACTGAATTTGATAGATTTTATGTTTGACCATATCTTCATGCTCATATTTGATTTCTGAAGACCCCTTACAATACACTTCAATAAAAATTACATGACATACTCCCTCTTTTTTGATTTTCTGGTACATTTTTTAAATGATAAATTTGCCACAAAAATGTGTTGTAGTTTGAGAATTGCACTTGTATGGATGAATTTATTACATTCAACATATTTAATTTTATGCCTCTAATTCTAAAATGCAGAAAAAAATAAATGAACATGATTTTATTCTATGCCAACATTTGAGCTTGTGAATGTATTCGTTATTTGAATTTAAGTATATGGAAAGGAATGGTCAATTTGAAAAGCCACTCTGAAACATGCTTTCCTAAAGGGCTCCTTTTTTACCTGGACTCTGGTTACATTACTGAAGTGACGTGTATGCGTTAACCACTGCGGCTCCGTAGAGCAGAGAGGTTGTGCCTGTCTGATGCTGTCCCAGTACAGCTTGTACCTGCCATGTAGGCTCATTCTTCCAAGAGCCAAATAAAGACTTAGGTCTATTAGTATGTCTTATTTCTAAAACACTTTGCCATGTGTGAAATGCTGTTTCTGTGAAGAATTAGACACTTTTCAAAACCTAACCATGGGAAAGGAAAGGGTATATTTCCAAGACCTATTGTCACAACAGAAAACTGGTGATTCTCGACAGTATTTCTTTAAAAGAAAGTGGCATGTGGGAACCCTGAGTCTGTCGCTGACCAGAAGAAGCTATATTCTGAATGCTGAGTTGCTCTCTGAAGGAAAAGGGGGACTACAAGTTGTACAGAGCTTCTTAAGCATGGATAAAGGGGAAACAAACAGTACGTGACCAGGAAATCAAGGTTCTGAAACATACAGTGTTAGGCCTGCTTGGTGGTGAGCTGCGCCAAAAATGACAAAGTAGTCTGTTTATGAAAAAGAAGAGTTAATTAAATGTCATCCACAGACATGCTAGCTAAAATCTAAGTATAAATTATCAGCAATAGCCAGCCTGACTGGTGGTGGTACAGTGAATAGAGCACTGACCTGGGACGCTGAAGTCCCAAGTTGAGACCCCAAGGTTGCCGGCTCGAGCATGGATCATTGACTGATCCCATGGTCACTGGCTTGAAGTCCAAGGTCTCTGGTTTGAGCAAGGGGGTCACTGGCTCTGCTGGAGACCCTCGGTCAAGGCACATATGAAAAGCAATCAAGGAACAGCTAAAGTGCCACAACTATGAGTTGATGCTTCTCATCTCCCTTTCTTCTCTCTCTCTCTCACTCTCATGGGGGGAATTGTGTGTGTGTGTATACACACAGACACACATATTTTTGCTCCCTAAAATGCACTTTTTTCCCCCAAAAGGGGAAAATGCCTGTGCATTTTAGGGAGCAAAAAATATGGTATTTTATTAAATATTGTAACACGCCATTTGGTTCAGCATATTTTTTTTTCTTATTTTCCTCAAAATCCTAGGTGTGTCTTATGGTCAGGTTTGTCTTATGGAGCAAAAAATATGGTGTATATGTGTGTGTGTGTGTGTGTGTGTGTGTATACTTGCATTAGTTCCCAGACTTGCTGTAAAATATTACCACAAAATCAAGGTGTTGGTGGGGCTATGCTCCCTCTGAAGGCTCTAGGGGAGAATCCATTCTTTGGCTCTTCTAGCTTCCAGTTGCTGCTGGGAAATAACAATTATGCAAGAAATCACTTGCATTCATGCTGAGAGGGAGCTTCTGTAACTCATTTTCCCTGTATTTCTAGTTCACCAGTGCTTGTTTTCCTACATTACATGCAGCACAAACCACAAACCTTTACAGCGTTTGGACTCAGGAGCCTTTTGTTTCAAGGGCACAGATGAAATGTGGAGATGCCTTTTCTTTGGAGCCTGAACCCTGCAGATCAAGAGAGCAGCTGTT
Organism: Rhynchonycteris naso; assembly: GCA_037038555.1. NCBI lineage: Eukaryota > Metazoa > Chordata > Mammalia > Chiroptera > Emballonuridae > Rhynchonycteris > Rhynchonycteris naso. The sequence goes on along the minus strand of CM072998.1, from coordinate 201,277,402 downwards.
CAAGGTCACTGTGTGTTTCTGCAGTTTAAGTGACAGGAACCCCTAGGTAGTCTTTGATTTATCATGTTTGTGTGATATATGGAAGTCTTTAAAGCTGTGATATATGGAAGTCTTTAAAGCACAGCACCCAGGGCATGTTCTAAACATACAGAGCCTGAGTCAAGGGAGGGATGCCATGTCCCAAACTTAGAGAACAGACTTGATGACTGCCAGAAAGGAGGGGATTAGGCGACTGGGTGAAAAAGTTGAAGCGATTGAGAAGTACAAATTGGCAGTTACTAAACAGTCATGGGGGATGTAAAATATGGCCCATGAAATATATATAGTCAATGATACTGTAATAACTATATATGTTGCCAGTTTGGTATTGGAAATACCAGGGGGAACACTATAAAGTATATGATTAACCACTATGCTGTACACCTGAAACTATACAAAATAATATTGAATGGAAACTAACTGAAAAAACTTATAAAAAGAAAAGAATTGTTTTGCATCCTCCTTGGAGCGGAGTCCTGGGCTTTTAGAGATGTGTTGCTCTTAATTCCTCCACGAATCCTGTGTGGTCAGAGTTACCCTGCAACTTTCTCACGGTAGTGAATGGCATACAGTGCAGGCTGCAAGCCCACGGGGGCACAGGGGCACGTCCGCCTTCGCGTTCCAGCTCGCAGAGCGTGGCTTTCACCTGGAGTGCCTTCCTTTGCTCAGTGGCAGGAACGCAGGTGGTAGGTTTCTGCTGCGTTCCGTCTATTCTCCAAAACTGTACTGCATCATCAGCTGGGCTATATGTCCCTGTCGGTCATAATTTATGTGGTGGGAGCGTCAAAACCAGATACTTTATTTACGCTTTAATTCAAAGAATAAAGACTTTCTGCGCTGACAGGATTTTAACCTGCGGTTCACGAACACCTTTGCACAGGGTCTCTAACTGCCTTAAATGGCACCCAAATATTGGTAATAAGGGCCCACGTGCCTTTTGAGTAAAGCACTACATCTTTCGTCAGGCAGTCAGGAGGGTTCAGAACCAAGAAGGGTTAGGAATCAAAGCGGCAGACTTTCGGATGAAGCCGCTGTTGAGTAGAACCGCCGCTCGGAGCAGCATTTTAAAGCGAGGCCTCCTAGAGCTGTGTGTTCAAGGACGCCAAGCTACTACAACTGGTTGCACACACCCCTTTGGGGCGGGGCTGAGATTGGCCACGCCCCAACCCTGCCTATTCCCCGCTCGGGCGTGGAGGGGGTATCTCTACTGGGCATGCTCAGTGTCTTGATCTTGGGCTAGTTTTCTAGACGGAAGCCGGTGCAGTCTGTGTGTTTCCCAGGGTGCCCTGCGCCGCTGTCATGGTCGCCTCCTTGGGCCGGTATCCGCACATGGGGTTCTAGAGCTGTGAGTGTGTATCCACAGGAACTGTCACCCCTAGACTTAGGGATCTCTGGACCCTTCTCTTTTCATTTTCTTTTTAGATTCCTGTGTGACCCTTTTGGGAACCCGTTTTGGTTCGGGCGATGTCCGGGATGAAGTGGACCCCGGAGCTGGCAGTTTTGAGGGGCTTCCCCATAGATGCTGAGCGGCAGCAATGGAAGCAGGAGGGGGTCGCGGGCTCAGGTGAGAGAGGCGCACTTGCGAGGGACTTATACCGGCGTGGGGACTGTGAGGAGAAGGTGTGGCGGTGACTGGGTTCTCATTCATCCTTGTTTTACATTTTTCCTACGTAAATCTTGCTGATTTTTAAAGGATTTGGGTTGTTGCAACCTTGACATGGTGGGCGTGGTCCTCAGATTCCCTGCTTGTCTTTACCCCAATCTTCTCACATCCCAGATTCAGAAATAATAACTGTAGCAATGTCAGTTACTTTTCTAACATTTATTTGGTCGTTAAATCCTTATAATAGATATGTAAGGTAGTTGTTACTTTTAATTCTAGTTTGCAAATGAAGACATTTAAGTACTGATTGGTTCAGTAATTTATTTAGGATCAAAGAAAAGCTGAAAGGAGGCAGCAAAGATGTGATTCTTGTGAGCAATGCACATTTACGGAAGAGATAAAGAATTAAAAGGCACATTTACTAGTGGGATATGGGCACTTCTGACTGTGGGGCTTAGGCTGGACCCAGAAGTGGTCTGGAAGTTTCATGGGAGAAGTCAGACTTGAGATGATTTTTGATTAAAGGGTAAAACTGACAAGTGGAGAAGAGCTCAGCAGGAGAAATCACAAGTGTAAAAGTGTGGAGGCAAGAATGTGCATGAGAACATGAGAGGAACAATGAGTGAACCAGCTTTTTCATCAGGGAGTATGGGGGGGAGGGATAGGAGGAGCCAAACTATGGAAACTTTTTTGTTGTCAGTAGGAATCTGAATTCTCAACAGAAGGGTGACAATACTTAGTAATGGGGAATATTTTCCTGGGTCTAACTTTTACCTTACTATTCATTATATGGATGAGCTGCTAATTCTAGAAGTGATGTTCGTAGAATGATGGGAATTTGTTCAGTGCATTTTGAGTAATGCATAGCAAGCATTCCAAATATACGCTTTTTTATTTTGCATGCTAAAATGGTAGATTTACCTAGTGGTGTTGTCCTTTACAGTATGAAAAAAAAATTGTTCTTTTGGATTATTGAATTAATTTTTTATATTACAGAGAGTGGATCTTTCCTACACTTGCTGCTAGAAGGAAACTATGAGGCCATATTATTAAATTCATTTACTCAAAATATTTTTAATTCAACAAAGATGACTGAAGGAAAGATTGACAGCTACCTAGAGAAGCAGATATTAACATTCCTGGATTTTTCATCAGACTTGGACAAAACCCAAAGGTAGAATTTTATCTGAAGTTTTCATAGCGAAATATCCTCTCAATACTTTTAATAGAGCTTTGACAGAGTAAGGCACTGATTTTAGCAATTATCGAAAAACTCGGCTTTACTTTTAGTCAGGACTCATAATGTGCCCAATAAGGAATGTAAGCACTTCTGTCCAGAGGACCATCAGAATTAAAAGTAAAGTGGTTTAGGCTGTAAGGGTTTTGTAAATGAAACTGGCATGTAATTGGAATGGTAACTGCTAACCCATTGAGATTCCAAGTCCTTAGGTCTAATAAGTTTTAACCATAGCCAAGACATTAGACCTTAATTCCTTTTAACTTGAAAGCATACCCTTTTGCTATTTCTAGATTTTGAGTGATACTTTTAACTACTTTCATTGTGTTTTAGTTTGTGAACTTTTTAGAGATCAGAAAACTTAATGTGTTTATTATAGAATTCTTGTTTTACCTTCTCCCACTAAAGTTTATATACTTTTATAAGATTAAGTATAATAGATAATTACACAGTGGTGAAACCTGAATTTTACTGTTGTCAATTTTTTAATATACCTCTTTATTTCCTATACTACCTTGGCATCCACATCAAATTTTAATTTTCTTTAAAATGCATGCAATTTTTTATTACCATTATTATTATTATTATTATTATTTTAGTGGGAGAGAGACAGTGAGACCGAGAGACAAAGGGAGGGACAGTAGGGACAGACAGACAGGAAGGGAGAGAGATGAGAAGCGTCAATTCTTTGTTGTATTACCTTAATTGTTCATTGATCGCTTTCTCATATGTGCCTTGATGGGGGGGGGGAAGCGGGGGGTCCAGTAGAGTGAGTGACCTTGGGGTCAGGTCATGTCTACGATCCCATGCTTAAGCCAGCGATTAAGCACTCAAGCTGGTGAGCCTGCACTCAAGCCCGTGACCCTGAGGTTTTAAATCTGAGTCCTGTGTGTCCCAGTCTGATGTTCTATCCACTGCACCACCATCTGGTCAGGCTACCATTATTTCTTTTTCTTTCTTTCTTTTATTCTCTTTTTGCTACCATTATTTCTAAGGAATAGCTTTGTTTAGTACTTTGACAAATAAACCAAACTACTGTACTAGATGTTGAGGTTTCGAAGAGAAATAAGATATCATTTGTATCCATAAGGAGTTCACAAAATAATGTTACTATAGGCATTTTATTTTATTTTAAAGAATAATATAACTCATTTTCATTTTTCTGGCTCACTAGTAGTTTACATTCCTGCAACTCTGATTCTTACTTTGCCATGTGAAGTGTACGTGGTATTATAGAAGCCGGCCTTGCAGCGCACATTGAAACACAAACATGCACACAAATGCACCATTCTCTGGGCGAGCAGAATTTTCAGCTTGTCAGGTAGAGCTGAAGAGATATTTCAGTTGCTTCAATTTGAGGAATTTGAAAATGAAGCTGTACTTACAGGTCGTCTTAAGGATTTTGATGTTTGGTTGTGACAGTTACAGTAAGTAAGGCTTTAGATCTTGCTACACGCCTGTTTCTCTTGTTTCCTGACTTATAACTCAAGCAGGCTCTTTGGTCATCTGTTTTCTCTGATGCATTTTCTTTGCTCTGCTGTCAGTTGTGCTGCATCCAGTGCTTTATATTCTGGCTACCATAGGCTTATGGGATTGATGTTGTTATTTCCTTAAAGAATTTTTAAAGTTAGAGCCTAGGTGATATAAGGAGAAGAAAGGTTTTACTTTCTCTTCAGCATGAAACTTTAAGATTCTCTGGTAGAGTTCTTTAAGATTTGGTAGAGCTGATCTGACCAGGTGGGTGCACAGTGGGTAGAGTGTCCACCTGGGCCATTGAAGACCTAGATTCAAAACCCCAAGGTTGCCAGCTTGAGCACGGGGTCGCAGGCTTGAGTGCGGCGTCACTGACTTGAGTGTGGGATTATAGACATGACCCCCTGGTCTCTGGCTTGAGCCCAAAGGTTGCTGGCTTGAGCCTAAGGTCACTGGCTTGGCTGGAGCCCCCATAGTCAAGGCAGTATAAGAAGCAATGAACAACTAAGGTGCTGCAACTACTAGTTGATGCTTCCCATCTCTCTTTTTTCCTGTCCGTCTCTGTCTCTCTCTTTGTCTCTTACTTAAAAAATAAAAACAAAATTCAAGACTTGTCCGAGTTGAATCCCCACTAATTTTTGTATTAATCCTGGGGTAGGCAGGTTACAGCTGATGGGGCAAAGTGGCTAAGAATGTTTACAATTTTACAGGGTTGGAAAAAAGAAACACATGTGACTCTCAAAACCTAAAATATTTAATATCTGTCCCTTTACTGAAAAAGTTTACCTATCCTGCCAAAGCAGGCCTGAAAAAAAAATAGGTTCAAGTGAAATTTCTAGGGTTCTTTTTATTTTTTCACATGGTAGTATAGGATTAGTAAAATGTGTTTGTTGTCCGTTTCCTTTTGTATAAAATCAGTGTAACATGTCTCCTGGCAATGTCAGCGCTGTTGAATAGAATGTAGGAAAAGTTACAAGTTCCTGATCAATATCTAAACCACTGCTGTTCAAAAAAGAACTTTCTGTGATGGTGGAAATGTTCTGGATCTGTGCCGTCCAGGGTGGTGGCCACTCATCACATTCAGCTCTCGAATGCTTAAAATGTGGACAGTGTGACTGAGGGACCGAATTTGAAATTTTGTTTAATTCCAATTAATTTAAATTTAAGAGTCATATGTGGCTCCTGGTTATAATATTGGACATTGCAGACCTTAGTTGTTTAGGTTTCAGAAAATTAATTTCTGTTATATTCTCAGATAAGCTCAATAAATGTTAGTTATCTTACATTTTTCTTAATGAAACTGAAATGAAATGGTATGTGGGGGGTTGTACAGTGATAGTGTTTTACATTGATTTCTTTCACTATTCTTATATGCAGACAACAGCTGATCTTCCTGATCGGTGTGAGCAGCTTGCAACTCTTTGTTCAGAGTAACTGGACGGGGCCTCTTGTTGATTTACACCCCCAGCAGTTTTTGCCATCTGTTCTGTTCCAGCAATTCAGTGAGGTATGTTTCTTGGAAATGTCATATGTAGTTATTACTGTGTTATTTATTCTTCAGGAACTCGTTATAAACTAGAGTTACTAGTCGGTAGGAATGAAACATGATTTTATAGCTTGTACAGAACCTACTGAGAACGTTTGTCCCTTGATCTGATTTTTACATATTTCTAGAAGTGTCATTGCCATTCTCAAACACCTCTTCAGACATTCCTGTTATCTGGATCTGTGAGCTGCTCTTATTTTAAGCACGGGCAGCCGCCCCAGTTATTCATACGTGTGCGTGAGTGTATGTGTATGTTTGTGTGTGTGTGTGTGTGTGTGTGTGTGTGTGTGTGTGTGCGCGCACATGTATGTGTGTGTTATGTTACTGCAGTTACATAAAAATCTTTTTTGGCAAAACAGCAAATCTGGAAATCAGTTGCAGGTAAGTTTACTGCAGTTCTTAGGCAAGGTGCCCAGGGATGATTTTCTTTATATTTCAAATATTTTCCTAAGTGTCTGGCACAGAGATCTCCCTGGTGATAACGATTATTATTACACATATGTGAATATTATTGACCTGCCTCAGTGAGTCATCAGGAGACCTTGCAGTTCGAATTCCTCAGGAGGCTTTGAGCACATATACCTAGGCCTTGGTGAGTATGACATGCAGTAAAAAGAAGTATGGCAACTTTGATTTATCCAAGTCCCCTAAGAGGTCTTGGGCATAATGATTAATTGCTCAACCTGGGAAAAAGGTCCCTTAACACCCAGTGCTTATGCAGTGAGAGGGGCATGTTTGCTGTTATCCGTTTCTCAGAATTAGAAATGAAAGGAATGCAGTTGTTAGAGATAAATGTTAATAATTTGCTGGCGAGGTAGAAAGAGAAGAAGTACAAAAGTAGCCATAATTGGAAAGCCATTATGATGAGCTCTGCGTATATCAGTGTGCTAAGTCACTGTATTACACTGCATCAGAATAATTGAAATTCATAATGCTGACCCTAAAGCATTATTAGAAGGTAAAAAGATTTTCCACATCTGATGTCTAAGAGGGCAACTTAATCCATAAAGATTTTCATCCATAATGGTTAAGATGAAATCCCAAAGATTATGTCACTTAAAGAGACATGCTTCAATTATGTATAGTTATATGGAACATGTCAGCCCCTGAAACAGTTTCTGGCTTCTGTGGCCCTGTATTGTAGACTAGAAATCCACCAGTCAAATCACCCCACAGGCTTCTGGTAACCAGAATAATACTGAGCACTGATGTGTGGTTCAAATGGCCCTTAATTCACGTTTTATATATACTTTGAGGATTGTATATAAGAGAAGACTTAGCTCAAAGTGTGTGAAAGAAACTTGTCATAAGTCTGAGAGTGGGGGGATTAGAATGAACATTTTCTGGGTCTAAATCCAGTACTCCTGCTCTGCTAGTATAGAATCACCATTCAAGTCAGGTAATGATTCAAAGCAGTACAGAAATGGGTTGCAGGAAAGATTCAGACTATAAGACATATTGAGATTAATGAAGAGATTTGTGGAATGTGGACTTCTTCAGGAAAGGCTTTCAGTTGGGCGTGGGCGTTGAGTTAGAACCTGCAGGGTGATGAGGAAATGGAGAGGTAGAGAACAGGAGGAAACACATTCTGGGTACAATCTTTAGGGCAGACATTTAGAGGGGAGAAGGGAGTGATGTTTGTGGGAAAGGGATGCATTCATTGTGCCTGTTGGAATCACAGTAAAAGGTCAGACTTGATGGGATTCTGGCCAGATTATAGGAAACTTTGACTAAGACCTTGGTTTTTATTAGAACTACCTCATACATTTTTAAAAAGCATATAAAATGCATATAGTTTAAATAATAAAAGCCTTGTTCCTACCACCTCGCTTGAGAGAACATAGCTAGCGTTGTAGAATAGAGCTGCTCATCCGCTGCTCCCCAGACGCTGATCCCCTCTGCCGCTGTGGCAGCCATGAGGACTGGGGCTGGTGGGAGCCGTTGCACTGGGCTCTCCTGGTTTAGCAGCCTTTTCCAGATTGTAGTGTGCACCACAAATCATCCCGTCTTCCACGTGTGCTCTGACTTGTACAAGCTTGGGGAACCCTGCCTGAGAAGGTCTGCTGTGTGTGTGTGTACTGATAGCATCCTGCTCCTCCTGTCTTGTGAACCCTCTCATGAATCTTTACAATGCTTTTCTCCATAATTTTGGCCATGTATGCATCCCTAGGAAACATAGTGCTTAGTTTTGCCAGTTTCTGAACTTGATATACATGAAACAAACTATATTCTTCTTGATTTTCTTTGCTCAATGGAATATTTTTGAAATTACACCATTATTCATTTTTACTGTTGTATAGTATTCCAATGGTATGACTATACCAGCACAATTTATATATCTGTTCTACCTTTTTTTTTTTTTTACATTTTTTTGTTTGTATTTTTCCAAAGTTAGAAGTGGGGAGGCAGTCAGACAGACCCCTGCATACACCCGACCAGGATCCACCCAGCATGCCCACCAGGGGCAATGCTCTGCCCATCCGGGGCTTTGCTCTGTTGTAGCCAGAGCCATTCTAGCACCTGAGGCAGAGGCCATGGAGCCATTCTCAATGCCTGGGCCAACTCCGCTCCAATGGAGCCTTGGCTGCAGGAGGGGAAGAGAGAGAGAGAGGAAGGAGGGGGATGGGTGGAGAAGCAGATGGGCCCTTCTCCTGTGTGCCCTGACTGGGAATCGAACCCAGGACTTCCACATGCCAGGTCGATGCTCTACTGCTGAGCCAACTGGCCAGGATTTATCTGTTCTACTTTTGATGGTCATACAAGTTACAGGTTGTTTCTATTTTTCGCATTATTATGTACAATGCTGTTAGGAACACATCTTCTGGAAATCATTTGCAACAGTTTCAAAGCACAGCACTTTACAAATGACAGTATTTGTTTGGTGCTGGGTGCTAAAGGGAGAAGGCTGTGTTTACTGACCCTAGGATATAGTTGGGCATCCTGAGGGATGAGGGGGTCAGTGTTTCAACATGCTCATAAACCTTCCCAGCACTGAGTGGGCAAGCTCTGCTCTAGTTATAGCTGTGAGTAGAGTTTCTTGCCCAAGGGTATATCCATGTTCTACTTCCCTTGGTAATGTGAGGTTGTTTTTAAATGGATTACACGATTTATACTGCTAACTAGCAATCTGAGGATTTGGAAGATGGGAGTTCTAGCTTTTAAACTGAACAGTATTTTTTCTTGTCATTTTCCTCTGCTGATTTATATCTTTTTAAATAAAGGGTTTTATTTATTTTATTATTATTAAATTTTATTAAATTTAATGGGGTGACATTGGTTATTAAAATCATATAGATTTCAAGGGTATAATTCTATAATACATTGTCTGTATACTGCATTGTGTGTTCCCCACCCAAAGTCAAGTCTCCTCCCATCACCATCTCTTTGACCCCTTTTACCTTTTCTTCCCCCCTTACCCCTTTTCCCTCTGGTGACCACCATACTGTTGTCTGTGGCCATGAGTTTTTGTTTGTCTCTTTTGTTCAATTGTTGCTTTTAGTTTTATAGATCTTACTTTGCTAAGTGAAATAAGACAGAAAAAGTCAAGAACCATACGATTTCACTCATATGTAGGATATAACATTGATTCATTTTTCTTAGCTCTTGTGATGCACAAACATTAGTGAGTATACTTTACGGTCATGGAGGCTAGTCACCAAACCCAGATTAAGTTTCCCTGCCTCTGACTTATGGCCTTGGCATTGTTAGTGCTGCTGTCTGACCTTTAGTGCTAATCAGCCCCAAAGGAATAGTGCTGAAGGGCCATGTCTGAGCAGTGGGTCACCTCTCACACATCAAGGGTGATCTGCTAATCTGGCTCTATATTAAGTTTGTCTTAGGCTTCAAGATGTTTTTTCACTATGATGCTATTAAATATGTGTTTTTATATGTCATATGCTCTCTTTACTGAGGAATTGTTCTTCAGGGAGTTGTAACCTTTTCCTTTTGTTTTTTACTGAAAATATAAACAATTCTCTTTAAAAATGGATAATTTCCAAAACCTCTGGAAACCCATTTAGAACTCAATTGGAATATGAGTGTTATACGATGGGTAGGCAGAAACTGATTGACTTAAACAGAGGATAGAAAAGCATTTAATGTTTACACGAAGATGCAAGGGTAAAACTAGGGAGAGAAATTTATTTACTTAATGGTTTATTTATTTAGTCACATATATATTTATTATTATTTGCCCTGTTGATACCATTTCCAGAGAACATTGAGTTGAAGGATAGGAGGGAGGTTTAATTAACAACCCTTGGCTTTGAGTGCTAGAGGTAATAATTTTCAGATAGTATATTATGGGCTACCTCTGAATACCTTTTTATTTGTTGCTCTATTAAAAATCACTTGTTTATTATTTATATTTAGGGATTTCCTTTTTAAGGTAATGCTTTACATTTGTGCTAGATATGGTGGACATACTTCTCAATGTAATTAGAATAAGGCATCTCATATCTTCTTGCACTTCAGTTTGGTTTGGACCTTAGGAAATAAAGACTGTTATAGCCATTCAAGTGACAAGATGATTCAATAAGGCTGCAGGTCTAGTTTGAGCATGTTAGTTAGGCAGGGTCTTCTCTCAAGTTCTTAAGTCAGTATATTCACGTGTGTGCTCAGTACCTCCATTTGGAGGCCTTACAAGATATCTGACTCAGCACATCCAACACAGCACGTGATGAGCTGCCTTTCCAAACTGGATCCTCTTCTAGGGTCTGTATCTCAGTTACCCACACCACCATAGTGTAGCTGTGTCAGTGCACGGCTAGGAGTGATCCTGGCATGAACTTGAAGCTTTCCTGATGCTTAGCACAGCCCTGACCTTGCTGAGTGGCAGGAAGAGATAGAGAGATCGATGGGGAAGGCAGCATGTGGTGAGAAAAACATGGGTCGGGAGTTGAGAAACTTGGGCTCTAATCTCTATTCAGACAATAACTTCTATGTGATCTTGTGCTTCACTTTTTTGGATCTGTTGCATCACTTCTAGAATTGAGGCAGTTGTAATAACTTCATAATTTGTTCCTTAATTATTGAGTTTTTAAAAAATTCCTTCTGCCTTTAGTGCTGATAACAGTAAGCTTTATGTATGGTCTGGTGGTAGTCCTATGTTGTCTTTATTCCTGTATTATAAATACTTCTCAGTTTAGTTTAATCTTTATAAGAACTCGATGAACTATAAGTTCAGTTATTTCATTTTATAATTGATGAGACTGAGGCTTTAGTTAAAAAATGTGTGTGTCCACAAACTGCTAAGAGGCAGACAAAGGACTCCACCCTGTGTCTCTGTGCTTAGAACCCATACTCCTAACAGTTAAGCCTTCTTTTTTTTCTTTTTCTTTTTTATTTTATTTAATTTTTATTAATTTTAATGGGGTGACATTAATAAATCAGGGTACATATGTTCAAAGAAAACATCTCCAGGTTATCTTATCATTCAATTACGTTGCATACCCATCACCCAAAGTCAAATTGTCCTCTGTCACCTTCTATCTGGTTTTCTTTGTGCCCCTCCCCTAACCCCTCTCCCTTCCCTCTTTATCCTCCCCCCACACCATAACCACCACACTCTTGTCCATGACTCATAGTCTCACTTTTATGTCCCACCTATGTATGAAATCATGCTGTTCTCAGTTTTTTTTTCTGTTTTACTTATTTCACTCCGTATAATGTTATCAAGGTCCATCCATTTTGTTGTAAATGATCCGATGTCATCATTTCTTATGGCTGAGTAGTATTCCATAGTATATATGTACCAAAGCTTTTTAATCCACTCGTCCTCTGATGGACACTTGGGCTGGTTCCAGATCTTCGCTATTGTGAACAGTGCTGCCACGAACATGGGGGCACATTTCTTCTTTTCGAACAGTGCTATGGTGTTCTTAGGGTATGTTCCTAAAAGTGGGATGGCTGGGTCAAAAGGCAGTTTGATTTTTAATTTTTTGAGGAATCTCCATACTGTTTTCCACAGTGGCTGCACCAGTCTGCATTCCCACTAGCAGTGCAGGAGGGTTCCCTTTTCTCCACATCCTCGCCAGCACTTATTCTGTGTTGTTTTGCTGATGAGCACCATTCTGACTGGTGTGAGGTGTTATCTCATTGTAGTTTTAATATGCATTTCTCTACTGATTAGTGATGTTGAGCATTTTTTCATATGCCTATTGGCCATATGTATGTCCTCTTTGAAGAAATGTCTATTCATATCTTTTGCCCATTTTTTGATTGGATTGTTTGTCTTCCTGGTGTTGAGTTTTATAAGTTCTTTATAAATTTTGTTTATTAACCCCTTATCAGACGTGCTGTCGAATATGTTCTCCCATTGTGTGGTTTGTCTTTTTATTCTGTTCTTATTGTCTTTAGCTGTGCAAAAACTTTTTAGTTTGATATAGTCCCATTTGTTTATCCTGTCTTTTATTTCATTTGCCCGTGAAGATAAATTGTCAAATATACTGCTGCGACAGATGTCGGAGAGCTTGCTGCCTATGTTTTCTTCTAAGATGCTTATGGTTTCACAGCTTACATTGAAGTCTTTTATCCATTTTGAGTTTGTTTTTGTGAATGGTGTAAGTTGATGGTCTAGTTTCATTTTTTGCAGGTAGATGTCCAATTTTTCCAACACCATTTATTAAAGAGGTTGTCTTTACTCCATTGTATGTTCTTTCCTCCTTTGTCAAATATCAGTTGTCCATAAAGGTGTGGTTTTATTTCTGGGTTCTCTGTTCTGTTCCATTGATCTATGTGCCTGTTCCTATGCCAGTACCAGGCTGTCTTGAGTATAATGGCCTTGTAGTAAACCTTGATATCCTCAAGAGTGATACCTCCTGCTTTATTTTCTCTTGTTAAGATTGCTGAGGCTATTCGTCTTCTTTTTTGGTTCCATATAAATTTTTGGAATATGTGTCCTATATCTTTGAAGTATGTCATTGGTATTTTAATTGGTATTGCATTGAATTTATAAATTGCTTTGGGTAATATAGACATTTTAATGATGTTTATTCTTCCTAGCCATGAGCACGGTATATGCTTCCACTTGTTTGTATCTTCCTTGATTTCTTTTATCAATGTTCTATAATTTTCCGAGTACAAGTCCTTAACCTCCTTGGTTAAATTTACTCCTAGGTACTTTATTTTTTGGTTGCAATAGTGAATTTTTTGATTGTTTCCTTAATTTCTTTTTCTGACAGTTCATTGTTGGTATATAAAAATGCCTCTGATTTCTGAGTATTAATTTTATATCCTGCCACCTTGCTGAATTCATTTATGAGGTACAGTAGTTTTTTGACTGAGACTTTAGGGTTTTCTATATACAATATCATATCATCTGCAAATAATGACAGTTTTACGTCTTCTTTTCCAATTTGGATGCCTTTTATTTCTTCTTCTTGTCTGATTGCTGTAGCTAGGACTTCCAGAAGTATGTTGAATAAGAATGGTGAAAGGGGGCACCCCTGCCTGGTTCCTGATCTTAAGGGGATTGCTTTTAATTTTTGCCAATTTAGTATGATGTTTGCTGTGGGTTTGTCGTAGATGGCCATTATCATGTTAAGGAATGTTCCCTGTTTTCCCACTTTACTAAGAGTTTTGAGCATGAATGGGTGTTGGCTTTTATCAATGCCTTTTCTGCATCTATTGAAATTATCATGTGATTTTTGTCCTTTTGTTTATGTGATGAATCACATTGATTGATTTGTGAATATTGAACCAGTGTTGCCTCTCCAAAATAAATCCCACTTGATCATGGTGTATGATTTTTTTCATATATTGCTGGATCCGGTTAGCTAATATTTTGTTGAGAATTAGCGTCTAAATTCATCAGGGATATAGGCCTATAATTTTCTTTCTTTGTGTTGTCTTTACCGGTTTTTGGGATCAGAATTATTCTCGCCTCATAAAAGGAGTTTGGAAGTCTTCCTTCCTCTTGAATTTTTTGAAATAGCTTGAGGAGGATAGGAGTTAGTTCTTCTTTGAATTTTTGATAGAATTCACTTGTGAAGCCATCAGGCCCAGGACTTTTCTTTTTTGGGAGTTTTTGATAACTGTTTCAATCTCATTTGTTGTAATTCGTCTGTTTAGGTGTTCTGATTCTTCGAGATTGATTTTTGGAAGATAATATGATTCAAGAAATTTGTCCATTTCACCTAGGTTGTCTAATTTTTTGGAATGGAGTTCTTCATAGTATTTTCTTACAATGCTTTGTATTTCTGTTGTGTCAGTTGTTATTTCTCCACTGTCCTTTCTAATTTTATTTATTTGAGTCCTCTCTGTTTTTTTCTTGGTGAGTCTAGTTAAAGGTTCATCAATCTTGTTTACCTTTCCAAAGAATCTGCTCCTGGTTTCATTGATCCTCTGTATTGTTTCCTGAGCCTCTATGTCATTTATTTCTGCTCTGATCTTTATTATTTCCTTCCTTCTACTTGTCCTGGGCTTTATTTGCTGTTGTTTTTCTAGTTCTTTGAGATGCAGGGTCAGGTTGCTTATTTGAGCTTTTTCTAGCTTCTTTTGGTATGCCTGTACAATGAACTTCCCTCTCAGTACTGCTTTTGCTGTGTCCCATAAATTTTGAGTTGATGTATGCTCATTATCATTCGTTTCTAGAAACTTTTATTTCTTCTTTGATCTCATTGTTAGTTCATTTATCATTTAATAACATGCTATTTAGTTTCCAAGTGTTTGAGTATTTTTCAGTTTTTCTTTTGTGGTTAATTTCTAGTTTCATGGCATTGTGATCAGAGAAAATGCTTGATGTGATTTCAATCTTCTTAAATTTATTGAGACCATTTTTGTGTCCTAACATGTGGTCTATCCTAGAAAACGTACCATGAGCGCTTGAGAAGAATGTATATTCTACTGCTTTAGGGTGAAAAGTTCTGAAGATATCTATTAAATCAAGTTGATCTAGTGTCTCCTTTAAGTCTGCTATTTTTTTATTAATTATCTTTCTTGAGGATCTATCCAGTGTTGTTAGTGGTGTATTGAAATCCCCTACTATTATAGTATTGCTGTTAATCTCGCCCTTTATATCCATCAAAGTCTGCTTTATGTATGTCGGGGCTCCTATATTTGGTGCGTAGATATTTATGATAGTTATATCTTCCTGTTTAATTGTTCCCTTTATCGTTATGTACTGTCCTTCTTTATCTCTTACTACAGCCTTTGTTTTAAAGTCCATTTTGTCAGACATAAGTACTGGTACCCTGGCTTCTTTTTCATTTCCATTTGCATGAAATATTTTTTTCCATCTTTTTACCTTCAGTCTATGTGCATCTTTTGTTTTAAGGTGTGTCTCTTGTAGATAGCATATGTATGGGTCCTGTTTCTTTATCCACGCAGCTACCCTATGTCTTTTGATTGGATCATTTAATCCATTTACATTTAAGGTTATTATTGATATGTAGTTGTTTATTGCCATTTTATTCTTTAAAGCTGTATTCTTCTTTTGCTATATTCTTTCCTCCCTTTGAACTGTTCACACAGGCCCCTTAGTATCTCTTGTAGAATTGTTTTGGTTTTAATGAATTCCTTGAGGCTTTCTTTTTCTGGGAAGCTCTTTATTTCTCTTTCAATTTTAAACATTAGTCTCGCTGGATAGAGTAGTCTTGGTTGTAGGTTCTTGTTCTGCTGCAATACTTTGAATATATCTTGCCATTCCCTTCTTGCCTCAAGTGTTTCTGTTGAGACGTTGAATGTCATCCAGTTTACTCTCTGTTCCTGCTGCTCTGGTCCTCTCCTCTGACCCCGTTCCCAGAGCCCCAGGTGAGTGGCTGTGAGAGAGGTTTTCTGCGCTGTCCCTTTAAGAATCTTGGGTCTGAGAAAACTGTCTCTTTCTCACAAATAGTATCCTCACTTGTTTCACAGCTCAGTACTGTCCAAATGCCTCTTCTAGGCTCTGGGGCTGCAGGGTGGGGCTTTGTTCCTGGGACCCAGGTCCCTCCCTCTCCGCCAAACTCTCCTCCCGTCACGCGGGTCTCTCCAGGCTGCTGTTCATTCCTGGGAGCTGGGCAGCCCTCTTCGCATTTTCGCTATTCCTACCAGTCTCAATATGGCTTCTTCTGTGTTCCTTGGTTGAAGAGTCCATTTAGTTTAGTTCAAAGTTGGTTTATGCAGATGATGGTTCTTAAAATTGAGTTATAATCCACTTTGGTTCTGGGACTTCGAAGTTGGTACGTCTGCCTACTCCATCGCCATGTTGCTCCTCTACCCTATGTCTTCTGATTGGATCATTTAATCCATTTACATTTAAGGTAATTATTGATATGTAGTTGTTTATTGCCATTTTATTCTTTAAAGCTGTACTCTTCTTTTGTTATATTCTTTCCCCCCTTTGAACTGTTCACAACAGGCCCCTTAGCATCTCTTGCAGAATTGGTTTGGTTTTAATGAATTCCTTGAGGCTTTCTTTGTCTGGGACGCTCTTCATTTCTCTTTCAATTTTAAACATTAGCCTCGCTGGATAGAGTAGTCTTGGTTGTAGGTTCTTGTTCTGCTGCATTACTTTGACTATATCTTGCCATTCCCTTCTGGCCTCAAGTATTTCTGTTGAGAAATTGGATGTCATCCTTATGGGGCTCCTTTGTAGGTGATAGCCTTTTTTTCTCTAGCAGCTTTTAAAATTTTCTCTCTATCCCTTAGCTTTGGCATTTTAACTATGATGTGTCTTGGTGTAGATTTCTTTGGGTTTCTCTTTAATGGATTTCTCTGTGCTTCTTGAACGTGTGGAATGTTTCCCAGCCTTAATTTAGGGAAGTTTTCTGCTATGATTTGATTGAACAAAGTTTCTATTTCTTGTTTTCTCTCCTCTTCTTCAGGAACCCCTATGATGCGGATGTTATTTCTCTTCATGTTGTCACAGAGCTCTCTTAGAGTTTCCTCACATTTTTTGAGTCTCTTTTCTTTTGTCTGCTCTGCTTCTGTGCCTTTGTTTATTGTGTCCTCTAACTCGCTGATTCAATCCTCAGCGTTATCCATCCTGCTTTTAATTCCTTCCATTGTGGTCTTCAGTTCTGATACTGTATTTGTCATTTCTGTCTGATTCTTTTTTATTATTTCAATTTCCTTTTTTATACTTGTTATCTCTTTATTTAGGTGTTTGTAATGAGTATCCATTGTTGCTCTAATCTCTTTGAACATTCTAACTCTCATTATTTTAAATTCTGCATCTGGTAATTTGGTTATATCTGGTTCATTCAGGTCCTTCTCTGGTGATTTCTCTTGATTCATTTGGGTTGCATTTCTTTGCCTGCCCATTTTGTCTGTGTTTAAGAAGGATGTGGCCACTGGAGTCTAATGTGTGTTGCCTTTGTGTTCTCTAGGTGTCGTCTGTTTGCAGGCCCGCTACTCCCTCTGCCGCTGCCTAGGGCGGTTGGGTATGGGCGTTTCCAGGGCCGGCCCACTGTGGCTGTTGCTGTGATTTTCGCCTCTCCTCTGCGGGAGGGGCTGTGTTCTGGTGCCCGGCTCTACAAGCCTCAGCCTGCCTGGGCCTTTGCCTTGCCCCCACAGGTGGGGTTGCGCACTGCACTTAAGCCACAAGCCTCAGTATAAAGGGTAGAGGTGAGCACCTTTGCTCAGCTGTAGACCCAGCCTGTTCCCGGGCTTCCGCCCATCCCCTGCTGTCAGAGCCTGCTCGCCACAGTTTCTCGGGTTTGATTGAGCAGCTGACGTGCACTCAGCTATGAGCCTGCACCAGTCTGGAGCTTTAGCCCCGCCCTCGAGGCCAGGGCCTGCCTGCGCAGGATCGCAAACCGTGGTTTCTCAGGCCAGGCGGGGCTGCTGGCTTGCCCTCAGCCAAGAACCTCTGCCTGTCCCTGGTCCTAGCCCCGGCCCCACGGTCAGGGCTGGCTTGCGCAGGGTCACAGAACAGATCTCTGCCCGTTCCTGGCCTCCCGCTTTTCAGCGTCCCGCTGCTACCACCACCGTCCCTCCAGCAAGCTCTCAGCAGTGTGGGTGGGTGCACTGCCGCTCAGACCCTAACACTCCATACTGTAGTCCTGGAAGCTCCCTCTGTCTAAGCAGCTCTGCTCTAAGTGCCGCAGGAGAGCTTGTTTTGCTGGTGTCCTGCCTCCCTTTGCTGGTATTGCTAGTTCCAGGGGAAATACTCGTTTTCGATAAGGGATGTGACTCAGCCCAGGGGTTAGGGTGGCTGTCCCTCAGAGTGTTTCTCCCTGTGCCTTCAGTCCACACTCTCTTCCCGCTGCTCTGGTCCTCTCCTCTTTCCCCGTTCCCTGGAGCCCCGGATGAGTGGTTGTGAGAGAGGTTTTCTGCGCTGTCCCTTTAGGAAGAATCCTGGGTCTGAGAAAACTGTCTCTTTCTTACAAACAATATCCTCACTTTTTTCACAGCTCGTACTGTCCAAATGCCTCTTCTAGGCTCTGGGGCTGCAGGCTGGGGCTTTGTTCCTGGGACCCAGGTCCCTCCCTCTCCGCCAAACTCTCCTCCCGCCACGCTGGTCTCTCCAGGTTGCCGTTCGCTCCCGGGAGCTGGGCAACCCTTTCCACGTTTTTGCTTTTCCTACCAGTCTCAATGTGGCTTCTTCGGTGTTCCTTGGTTGAAGAGTCCACTTAGTTTAGTTCAAAGTTGGTTTATCCAGATGATGGTTCTTAAAATTAAGCCATAATCCACTTTGGTTCTGGGAGTTGGAAGTTGGTACGTTCTCCTACTTCATCACCATCTTGCCTTCGCCCAGTTAAGCCTTCTTGCTGTCTGTTTTTTGGCAGCTGTCATGATTATGTAGTTCACATTTTTGAAACACAGGGTCTTTTCCCTTGTAGAAAACCTGTTCTGTCAAGGAGTGGAGTTTTCAAAGGCATTCCTGTTTTGCAGCTTTCTATTCTTTCTTCTCCTCAGTTGTGTACCTTCTTGGCATTTGTTATATAAGGCCTTGTTGGCTTTATAGTAATTATGGAGCAGATACGCTTTGTAATGACCTTTATCAGCTACTGAAGTGTCTGTGAAATGTGTTTAATATCAATACTTTAACATAAGCGTGCTTTTTACTGAGATGATATTTGCCTCTTCAATATTAGCATTGTCCTGAGTTCCCTGCTCCTCTGAAGTACACATAGGGGGTGGCATCTGTTGGGCAAGTGGGGTTTGTAGCTCTCTAAGTGCATTTATAATGTCATGATTCTGTCCAGTGCCAATTGCTGTGTAATAGATCAGTGCCTTCTCTTCGGAGCTGGAGTGACTGGAAAATATGTATAATTACATGATATGTGGAGATTAATGATATTTTGTTACATTTTTATCTTCTTTTTTTCAAGTAACATGATGGGAGATAGACAGACTCCCACGTGAGCCCCAATTGGGATCCACCTGGCCACCCCCCTTCTGGGGCTGATGCTCTGCCCATCTGGAGCCATGCTCGCAATCGAGCTATTTTTAGCACCTGAGTTGGAGGCTCCAGGAGTCATCCTTAGTACCTGGGGCCTATGTTTTTGAATCTATCGAGGCATGCCTATGGGGAAAAAAGAGAAAAAGAGAGAGAGAGAGAGAGAAAAGGAGGGGATAGGGGGAGAAGTAGATGGTTGCTTCTCCTGTGTTCTCTGATTTGGAATTGAACCTGTGCCATCCACATGCCAGGCTGATGCTCTACCATTGAGCCAACTGGCCAGGGATGATACTTTGTTAAATTATATCATCTTAGCTTATAGTTTTTGTTTTGTTTTGTTTTGTTTTTTAGGTGAAAGGACTGGATGCAGCTGTTCTGAGTCTACTCCTCCTAGATGGTGAATCAATCTACAGCCTGATCTCGAAGCCTGTGCTGCTGTTATTAGCACGAGTCATCCTGGTGAACCTAAGACATAAACTGACAGCAATTCAGGTAAGGGGAGCAAAGGAGCCCGGAGAGTCATACTCAGGTGTGACTTTTGTACTGATTAACATCACACTTTAGGTATGATGTTGACAATATCTTTTTTTTTTTTTCTTTTACAGGAACAGAGAGAGAGTCAGAGAGAGGGATAGATAGGGACAGACAGTCAGACAGGAACGGAGAGAGGTGAGAAGCATCAGTCATTAGTTTTTCATTGCCGTCGCAACACCTTATTTGTTCATTGATTGCTTTCTCACATGTGCCTTGACCGTGGGCCTTCAGCAGACCGAGCCACCTCTTGCTAGAGCCAGCGACCTTGGGTCCAATCTGACGACCTTTTGCTCAAGCCAGATGGGCCCACGCTCAAACTGACAAGCTCGGGGTCTCCAACCTGGGTCTTCCGCATCCCAGTCCGACGCTCTATCCACTGCGCCACCTCCTGGTCAGGCGACAATATCTTGATATCTTTGTTGTCTTCTAGATATTTAATTTTAAAATCTGATGAAAATAAGCCCAAACTTTCTCCCCTCATGAGGTGCATCTAATATAAAATGAGATTATATTGAGCCTCTTTAATAGGATTGTATTTATATGTGTATATATGTATGCATGTATATAATTGTTCATTCTCTGAATATGAAATAGGAGTTTAAAAATGTCCTTCACGGTCTTCTATGAATTTCTTGGAAGATAATGAGCAACAGGCAGAGTTTGGCACTAGATCTTCATTACCATTTCCTGGCTCACATCCAGCCTTGTTTCATTATTTGGGTTAGATTTAGTAGGGCCTTTGTTGGGTGTATGTTACACAGTTTCTTTAGGTCAGGTGTACATGAGCAAGAAGGACTCCGACTCACAGAAAGCTAACAGGTCTTAGTGGGAGATAACAGACACAGCAGAAGAACAAGGCAAATCTGTGGGGAGTTAGTGGAGGTGTCAGCTGTGCTTTGTGCCCTCGCTGCTCCAACTACTCAAGTCTGTGTAGCTGTTCAGCTCAGTGCTGTGGTGTTAAAGCAGCCACGGGCAATATGTGAACAAATGTGTGCGACTCTGTGGTACCAATAAAGCTTAATTTGTGGACACTGAAATTTTAATTTTATATACTTCATACGTTACAAAAGTTATCCTTCTTTTGTGCTTTTAAAAATGATTTAAACCTGTAAAGCTATTCTTTCTTCTTGGGTTGTACAGATACTGGTGGGGGGCTGCCTTTGGCTTATAGGCTCTACCTTGCTTTTACTCCTGTTCTGATTGTTGCAAAGTGAGGATGCAGACCCTGTGTTACCAATAGCAAATCTAAATTTTATGTGAAGTCTCCTAGTTTCTAAGTGTTCCCTGAAAAATTTTAAGAAACACAATATTTCTATGGGAAAAATGTAGACTTGGTCCGTACTCTAAGAGGGCTTACTTTCATGAGCACCTAAGTTCAGGCAGAAGAGCCAAGAAGGGGAAGTGCTACCTCCCTCAGCACCTCTCATGAGAGCCAGAGGGTTTATTTGGAGTCAGTTGTTCTAGAAGGGTTTTTAATAGCTAGATTTCAACATGTCCTAGCAGATTTAAACTCTTATCTTTGGTGTTTTAGCAACTTTAGTTTGAATAAAAAAATGTTTCCCACATTGATCTGAGTCAAGTGGTCTTATAAGCTAACTAGTACTTGGCCCTGAAGAAAATATCACCAAGGCATGAGGCTGCCAGATGGCAGTATTTTCTTTCTAGTGAGACTAATGGTCATTAATGAATGAGTGATACAATTTTAAGTTTTGGCGGTGGAAAACTTTCATCAGCAAATATTTAAGCGTCCCTAGAATAAAGATACCTGTGCTATCAGCAGCAGCTAGGAGAACAAGTTAATATGTGCAGTCATACTTGGTAGGGTTGGAGAGACAAGTTACCTTAATTTCTTGGCATATGCCTAACAATTATTGACCTCAGCTTTTATCCATTCCTTGTTGTACATCACCATACAAAACAAAGAGCATTCCGTGCTGAAATCTTGACTTTCATTTGAAACATTAAAGTTTTTTTTTTCTTTGGATCTTGAAGATATTATTCTCTAAATGATGATGTTAGAAATGACTTCTTTGATAAATGAAGGTAAAATGATTAAAAAGCATAACTCACCCAAGTTAATTTTAATCTTTTAAATTAATTTTGAATAAGTTGACTCCTAAGAAGTGTATCAAGTTGTTTATTACAATATTATTTTTGTGGAACTGTAAAAGATGATTTCCCTCTCCCCTGGAATCTGTCAACTATGTAGATCAGTATTAGTAATATGTAAAGTCTGAGTGAAAACGGTCCTATCCTTGCAGTCAGATCAGAGCTTGTCTGGCTCACCACTGAACAACTGTGTGACCTTATGCTAGTTAATTTCTCTGAATAGCAGTTTCCTTATTTATAAAATGAAATAAGTCAGTGAACCTTTATTGGGTACCTTTTGAATACACTGCTGCTCCCTGGCCTTCTCAGAGGTCATTGACTAGTGTACCTTCTCAATCAGAGCACTCTCTAGTAAATCCTATAATCAGGAGACAGCATCTAGAGACTATGTAAAGCAAGGCTTCACATTCTTTTTTTTATTAATGACTCAAATTTTCTGTTAAGCAATTCTTGGCAAATAGAAAAAGGTACTTTTATTTTTTAGTAGAATGTAGGCTATGGCTTTTGTTTTGCACTCTAGTCTATTTAAAAATTTTGAATTAAGGGTTAGTTAGAGATCTGATTTTTAGAAGTTCAGCATCTTATGTTGTACGTTATCTTACAAGAGCAGTCTCTTTGGAACTATCTAAATATCCATGTCTATAAAGGAAAGAATATGCGGCCAAAGCTGACTCACTCGTTGCTGAGGGTAAGGGAAAGATAATCAATGTATAGACTGACTTCATTAGCTGTACTGATAGGAATAGAATGAGGCAACACCTCAGGGAATTACATTAAAAATGATGTGACACTTCTGTTAGATAATTCTGCCTTTCCTTACATAGATGGAGGAAACAGCATTAATAATTAAAAAGGATTTTGTCGTAAAGTCAAAATTCATTTGTGATTGTGTCATTGATGCAACTGGTATAGTGTGTAGCACTTGAGAAGGGGAACCAGGCCATTTTACCTCTTAATCAAATGCAGATGTTCAAGTAAAATAGTGCTTTTGGTAATTAAGCACGATCTCCTCTTAGTAGGTATTGCTTTAAAAAAAAAAAGAAAATTAATTTTCTCACAGCTTCATGTAATATAGTCCAAAGTAACGGCTTTAATTAATTTAGATGATGCAATGCGTGATCATACTTGATACGTTAAAGAATCTATCAAAAAAGTCAGTTGTACACACACATCAGTGTGTAGAGGAAGGAGAAGAACATGACCCTTTGTCTTAGATTTTCTGAGAAAGAAGGATGGCATCGGTGCCGCAGGAGACGCCACTCACTCTTCACTGTATTTGCTTCTCTATTGCCTCATTGTAGTGTGTTGTTTTTCTTTTTTACATAAGGAAGTGTTGATCAAGTAAGACCAGGCATTAGAGAAGAAAGAGCCGCTGTATTCTCAGCCCATGCGTTAGTCAGAACAACATATAAAATGCAGCCTCTACCCTCAAAGAAGGTGCCTGCTAGGTAGAGTCATACACTTGAAAAACAAGACCTGTCCACTGTGCTCTCACTTTTAGGATCAGTGTGGAAATTCGGAGGGAGAGGCCAGTGTATGCCGCGCTGGTGGGAGCTGGCTTCTTGGGAGCGGTTTCACCAGCGTTTGTGTGCAAGGGAACTTTCTGGTTTGGGGCAGTATCTGAATCCACTGCCTTTGCTACTTGGAATTTATGTAAAACACATTGTTTTGGGGAGGATACAGAGAAGAGTAAGACATGATTTCTCATTTTGTTGGATAAATGGCATACGACATTGAAAGCTAGGGGTGACACACAGGAATCCAGGGGACCGTGTCTGCAAAGGGAAGTACAGAGATGCAATGCAGATGAAGCTGCGAGTGCCTCCTAGAACAGCTGCTGCTGACAATGCGGGGTGCTCAGTGGTAGAGGGGGAGCTGGAGAGTTCGAAATGGTGGCAGGAAGCGCAGTGCGCTGAAAAGAACAGGCTTGGGGAGAACGGGACAGGGGAACCCCTGTGGCAGATGTGGAAGCGGACTTGGGGACTGATACTGAAGATACAGCAGTGGATGGGGAAGCTTATTGATTGAGTGCAATTTCACAAACGTAAAAAAGTTTTTTAAATTAATTTCAATTAATGT
Source organism: Rhynchonycteris naso (assembly GCA_037038555.1). Lineage (NCBI taxonomy): Eukaryota > Metazoa > Chordata > Mammalia > Chiroptera > Emballonuridae > Rhynchonycteris > Rhynchonycteris naso. The sequence goes on along the minus strand of CM072998.1, from coordinate 201,253,461 downwards.
AGCATCCCCCCCCCCCAAGAGTCGTTTTATTTCAACTTCCATGGCGCTTTCTTGTTCTAGAGCTTGCCGTGGTGGACGCTGAGGTGTGCGGGTGTCCATCAGCAGCTGCTTGAGGAGCGCTCCCCTCAGCTCTCAGCTCTTGCCCAAGGTTGTATGGATCAAGGTGGGTAGCCCTGCTCGACTGAGGTGGCTGTGTAGCTCCATTTTCATTTCTTGGCTGAGACATTGCTTTTTAGCGTATTCTTTGACAGTTAATAGTGACTTTATTTGAGGTTGTTTCTTTTTTTTTTTATTCTGGAGGTGGGATATCAAATTTTATTAGGATTATATAATTACTTTTTATCTTTGAGTTTTTATAAAAGGCAGTCATTATCATTTATATTATTTATTGAGAAGGAGTGATTTGTTCTGTGCAGGTCTCCATGATTTATCATGAATTGCTTAACAGTATTTTAATATTCTCTCTGTTCTTTAAGAAGCTTCATTGGTAACAAATGTAAACTCTATTTTTAAAAAAAGCCTTAACTCACTTGGAGTAAATTGTGCCAAGTTACATGCAGAATAGGAAATTATCCTATATCTTACTAATTATATGAAGAAAAGCTTTGCTTTTTTAACTTTTTGTAGAAAATACTCTTTACTGAAGATAACAATGGGTAGAGAGACATTTTTTCATTTTATTTTATCATTTTCTTTTAAAATAGATTAAAATACTTTTTTATTTATTGATTTTAGCAAGAGAGGAATAGGGAGAGAGAGAAAGAGAGACAGGAATATTGGGCTGCTCCTGTATGTGCCCTGACTGGGGATCGAACAAGCAGCTTCTATGCCTCTGGACAATGCTCCAACCAACCAAGCTATCTGGTCAGGGCTAAAATAGATTATTTTTTTAAAATGGGAAATAGAGACAGAGAGAGGGACAGATAGGGACAGACAGACAGAAAGGGAGAGAGATGGGAAGCATCAATTCTTCATTGTGGCACCTTAGTTGTTCATTGATTCCTTTCTCATATGTGCATTGACCCGGGGGCTCCAGCAGACCGAGTGACTCCTTGGTCAAGCCAGCAACCTTGGGCATGAGTCAGCAACTTTGGGCTTCAAGCCAGTGACCTTTGGGCTCAAGCCAGCGACCATGGGGTCATATCTATGATCCCACGCTCAAGCCAGCGACCCCGTGCTCAAGCTGGTGAGCCTGCGCACAAGCTGGATGAGCCCAACCGCAAGCCGGTGACCCTGGGTTTTTAACCTGGGTCCTCTGCATCCCAGGCCGACACTCCATCTGCTGCGCCATTAAGTAATTTTTTATTTTTCAATACACTTGACATATTATATTGGTTTCAGGTGTACAACCTAGTGATTAGACATTTATATAGCCTGACCAGGTGGTGGCACAGTGGATAGAGCATCAGACTGGGCTGAGGAGGACGCAGGTTCGAGACCCTGAGGTTGCCAACTTGAGCGCGGGCCCATCTGGCTTGAGCAAAAGCTCGTCAGCTTGGACCCAAGGTCGCTGGCTCCAGCAAGGGGGTGCTCAGTCTGCTGAAGGCCTGCGGTCAAGGCACCTGTGAGAAAGCAATCAATGAACAACTATGGTGTTGCAACGGCAACGAAAAACTAATGATTGATGCTTCTCACCTCTCTCCGTTCCTGTCTGTCTGTCCCTATCTATTCCTCTCTCTGACTCTTTGTGCCTGTAAAAAAAAATTAAAATAAAAAGTACACTTATATAACTTACAAAATGATCATCCTGATAAATCTCATACCCATCTGACACCATACTTAGTGATTACAGTATTATTGACTATATTCTCTATGCTGTACTTTAAATCCCCATGACTATTCTGTAGCTGCTGATTTGTATTTCTCAATCCCTTTGTCTTTTTCATCCATTCCCCTTACACTTCTCCCATCTGGCAATCGTCAGAATGTTCTCTGTTATCTATGAGTCTGTTTCTGTTTTGCTTGTTTATTTTGTTTTTTGGATTCTACATATAAGTGAAATCATATGGCATTTGTCTTCCTCTTCTGACTTATTTCACTCAGCACAATACTCTGTATTGTCTTCCTCTTCTGACTTATTTCACTCAGCACAATCCTCTGTAGGTCCATCCATGTGTTGTAGATGGCAAGTTATCATTTTTTTAAAATTGATTTTTAATTATTGTTGACATACAATATTGTATTAGTTTCAGGTGTCTAACAGTGATTCAACATCTATGTACTTTACAAAGTGATCACCATGATAAGTCTAGTACCCGCCTAGCACCACACAGAGTTATTACAGTATTGACTCTCTTCTGTGCTGTGCATTACAATATTTCTGTGACTTATTTTATAATTGGTAGTTAGTCCTTCTTAATAACCTTTCCATTTTCTGCTGAATACCCCACTTCATATTATTTTATATTGTGATATATAATGTACATATGGAAAAAAGCCTAAAATATAAATGGAAATTTTACCTATTAATTTAAACCACACACCCCTATAATTGCCTTCTACTGCTTTTGTTACAGATGCCACCTCCACCCTCTGTGTTTCCTGGGGAAGTATTTTGAAAAGAGGAAAAATCTTAGGTACCTTGCTGCTTGGTTTCTCTGGGCTTTTAGAATGATTATTCTTGGCAGAAGTTGCCTAATAAAAGAAAAACAAATTCTCTTGTAGTGAAGGAATACTTGAACACAAATGAACTTGGATCTGATAATGAGCTTCTGAGTTACCAGGAAGGGATTTGGTCTTTTAGGTGTATCTGATTCCAAAACCCACACTCCTTCATGTCACAGGAGTACGAGAATGATGTGTGTGTGGGAGGGTTGGGGGGAGTGGTGGTTAGCGTCCCTGTGGGTGGAGAACAGTGATCAGTACTGGATGAAGACAGCACAGTCATGAGGGCATAAATAACTATGGTGTGTGCCTGTATAATTGCAAGAAACTTCTGTATCTTTCTGGAGTCTGTTCCCCTCAAGGGTACGTCTGTGTAGTAACAAGGTAGATCAGAGCTCACAAGACAGGACATTAGTTTGTGCACTAATAAATATTACTAAGCTAAGTGATCGGTTGAGATGAATTTCTCAATTTTAATTTTGTTCTAGGACATAAATACATAAGTATATGCTTATCTTAGTTAAAATGAACCATCTATATTATGATTCAAAAAGAGAAAGTAAGAATAATATTGAGGCACTATAATCATTCATTCATTTATGTTGTTTCTATTAGGACTTAGCTTATACTCTTTCAGGATTTTGGGTAACTTAAGGGTGTGGAACAAGCAAGAACATTTTAGACTGAACTTTGTCTGTATAAGGGAATATTTATTCTGAGCTCCAACTCCGTATATATTTTTTTAATTTATTCTGCTATCAGATTTAAACTTAACATTTAGTAGCAGATTAGTTGTTTTACTAAATGTGTGGAGTTTACTTTTCTATACAATGATATTTCCTAAGTGACAGAATGAAGAGGAATCTATTTCTTTGCCTGCAAAAGCCTGTGGTTTAATGCTTTTGGATTACAAAAGCTTTTTACAAGCAAATTCAGTCCACCGAACCATCTATATTTTTCCGAAGACTATAAGCAGCTTTCTGGGTTATGAGCTTTTTGAGTGCTGAGTTTTTCCACTTGTTTCTATTTAGCATAGTACCTAGAAAATAGTGAAGATTTAGTGCATGTCTGTTGAGTAGTGATAGCTAGCTTTTTTTATTTTTTTGAGATTTTTCTACATGTCAGGAGAGAATTCCTTCTATTTGTCCTCCATCTCAATTGCAGTTTTGATCTGATTTAATTTCTGTACAAGAACTTTTCAGAAAGTGAAATATTTTAGAAGTTATGAGAAAGTTAATCCTACCCAGACACCATGTGGGACTTTGAATAGTGTTGCCTAAGTGTGGAGTGCTCTTCAGAATGAGATATGAAGTGGGCCTTGGAGAGAGTAAGAGTGGATGCCCCATTCAGCAGATGTGCCTGAGTCTCTCTCTGTTTTTCAGTGAAATGAAATGTGTAGTCTGTCTTCCCCAATTCATGCCATAGTATATTTTTGAAATTAAGTGAGTGAGCAACAGTCTATAAAGAAACTAGTGCAAGGGAGAAATAAGAGTGGGGCTAAGCTTCTGGTTCATGAAATTGGATAAAGCTTGAAAGCCAGGGATGGGCTGAGTTTCACTGATAGCAATGGGGAAAAAAGTGGATTTTTTTCCAAGGGCCATAGAAAGCATTTGGAGGAGGATGGCATCAGGATTGAGCCCAGTAGTTAATTTTGAGGTGGAAAAAAAGGTAATTACATTACATTATACTGCATAGGATATATGGTTTCCTATGCTTTATCTTTTTTTTTTTTTTTTTTTACAGGGACAGAGAGAGGGATAGATAGGGACAGACAGACAGGAACGGAGAGAGGTGAGAAGCATCAACCATTAGTTTTTCGTTGTCGTCGCAACACCTTAGTTGTTCATTGATTGCTTTCTCACATGTGCCTTGTCTGTGAGCCTTCAGCAGACCGAGCAACCCCTTGCTGGAGCCAGCGACCTTGGGTCCAAGCTGACGAGCTTTTGCACAAGGCAGATGGGCCCGCGCTCAAGCTGGCGAGCTCGAGGTCTCGAACCTAGGTCTTCCGCATCCCAGTTCGACGCTCTATCCGCTGCGCCACCGCCTGCTCAGGCTTCTATCCTTTATCATTTTATGGAAAATTGGTAAATGAACAAAAAACAAGGTACCCATGGCAGGTTTTTTATTTTTATAATTTTTCCAAAGTTAGAAGCAGAGAGGCAGTCAGACAGACTCCTGCATGTGCCTTACCAGGATCCACCCAGCATGCCCACCAGGGGGTGATGCTCTGCCCATCTGGGGCGTCGCTCCATTGTGGCTGGAGCCATTCTAGTGCCTGAGGTGGAGGCCATGGAGCCATCCTCAGCGCCCTGACCAACTTTGCTCCCATGGAGCCTTGGCTGTGGAAGGGGAAGAGAGAGACAGAAAGGAAGGAGAGGGGGAAGGGTGGAGAAACAGATGGGCGCAATCCTGTGTGCCCTGACTGGAAATTGAACCTGGGACTTCCACACACTGGACTGACGCTCTACGCTGAGCCAACCAGCCAGGGTGGCAGTTATATTTTAAGTAAATGATGTTTGATGTAGCCATTCATGCAGATTTATGCAGTATTATGTAAATCTGCATGAATGGCTTTATCTTTGCCATATCTCTGACTAATGTTCATAATGATGACCTTTTATTTAGAAAAGAAAGTACCTTCCTTATTTGCTATTTTAAAAGGTAGGAAGCATAATGGTGTATTTTAGAGAGATACATAATGGTATACCTAAGAGGTAAAATTAAGTTTCCAATCAGAAAGGTTTAGCTGAGTTATCCGGAAAATATGGCTGTAGTGACTCATTCCTTCAGGGGTCTCGATTCCTCTGCACAGGGTATTGCAACTTAACGTTTGCTTTGCCTTGCAACTAAGAAATTTTTTATGTTGCTGTTCTAGGCTAATCAACTACATTTTTCATTTTATCTAGTCATAAATTGGTTAGTTTTGGCTATGTCTAAAAAAGTCTGTAGATAGTCTTAAACTGTAGCATTTTATAAACAATTTTATTTTAAAAAATGTTTTGTTCTGGGATTTGACCCAAGTGTTAACCAAGCAGTCAGATACAACTAAAATACTGTTCAGTGTCCAGAGAAGAATATTATATTTGAAATGTTGCCCTTGAGAGATCATCAAAAAGTTGGCAGGATTTTTTCCAGTCTGTGAAACAGAGCAAGGATATTATGAGCAACTGTGATCTTTATATTTTTGTCCAGAATGTTACATCAGTACAGTGTAGTGGAATAGAGCCCATCAGAATGTCAGCATAACTTTGCTGGACCGATCACGTGTATGAAATGAAGGAGTAAGTTAGAATCTTGAAAAGTATATTTTTCAGCATGATCTAAGGTACTCTTTTTGGATGTCACACTAATGAAGCCATGGTTCTTAAAAGACTGCTTAAGGATACACAACCGTCTATTGGAGGATCTGATGCTGCAAATGTGTTTCATGTAGTGCATGAGCCACAATGTTGCACTTTAGCTATTTGAAGATAAGCTCATGAAGAAGTCAAAGTCTATGAGAGAATAGGTTAAAATGCTTTGTCCAAGAGTTTGTTGTGACATCTACAGGCAGTTCTGTGACGCTAGAGTTAGATTGTTTTCACATCGGCAGAGTTCAAGAGATTAGGTTTTTGGTGACTGATATAGGCATTGATTTTTAAAAATAATTTGCAGGAGTGGGAAGAGATGATGGAGGGTAGAGAGAGGATAGATGCTCATGAAGGAAAACTTGACTTGGGATGGTGAACACACAATGCACTATACAGAGGGTGTATTTCTTTTTACAGGAACAGAGAGAGAGTAAGAGAGAGGGATAGATAGGGACAGAACAGACAAGAACAGAGAGAAATGAGAAGCATCAATCATTAGTTTTTCATTGCCATTGCGACACCATAGTTGTTCATTGATTGCTTTCTCACATGTGCCTTGACCGCCGGCCTTCAGCAGACCGAACCACTCCTTGCTGGAGCCAGCGACCTTGGGTCCAAGCTGGCGAGCTTTTTGCTCAAGCCAGATGGGCCCGCGCTCAAGCTGGAGAGCTTGGGGTCTCGAACTGGGGTCTTCCACATCCCAGTCTGACATTCTATCCACTGCGCCACCGCCTGGTCAGGTGAAGAGGGTGTATTTCTTATAGAACTGTGCACCTGCAACCTGTATAATTTTATTAACCAACGTCATCCCAATACATTCAATAAAAAAATTTTTTTTTAATTTGATACTTTGGGCCTGATTGTGGTAACACAGTGGATGAAGGGTCGACCTGGAATATTGAGGTCGCCGGTTCGAGGCCCTGGGCTTGCCCAGTCAAGGTACATACGAGAATCAACTACATACGAGTTGCTTCCTGCATCTCTCCCCTTTCTCTCTCTCTCTCTCCTTTTTCTAAAAATCAATACATCTTTTTTAAAAATAAATTCTGACTTTTTTAAAAGACTTTATTCATTCAATTTTTAGAGAGGGAGAGAGAGAGAGAAGGGGGGGTGGAGCAGGAAACATCAACTCCCATATGTGCCTTGACCATGCAAGTCCAGGGTTTCGAGCTGGCGACCTCAGTATTCCAGGCTGATGCTTTATCCCACTGCACCACCACAGGTCAAGCACAATAAATAAAATCTTTAAAAAAAATTAGATACTTTCGAATGAAAGTTATTAAATATGCTAAATATGATTATCTAATTATTATCTATAGGTATATCATTTTAGCATAGTATTTACATAACCTCATGAGAAGTGATTTTGATTTTAGCATATATTTTAAATGTACTGGTTGACAATTTGGTCCAGAAAGTTATGAATATTTATTTCCATGGAGTGCCGACTCATTTATTAAAATAATAAATGTACTTCTATTGGGTCACCCTTCTCTTCTTTTTATTTAAACCATGAGTCATTCAAAGCTCAAAACTGTGTGTTTATAGCTGATTCATTGTTTTTCATCATTCTGCATATCTAGCCAGTTCTTAAATCTTTTCAGTTCTTCCCTAAGGCTTCCCATAGCTATCCATCTTTTCCATTTCTACAGTTCTATCCTAGTCCACTTCTGAAATCTTTAGTTTGGAAAGGCCCTTTAGACATTATTTTTTCCAGTTAACTAACTTATTTGCAAAGAATTGAAAGTCAGAGAGATTGCCTAAAAGTCATAACTATGATCTGGATTTCTGTTGCCAAATCCTGCTCGTTCTTCTTTCTTACATTTCTCCAAACTGGTCAGTAGGGCAGGATTCTGGTATTTACCAGTAATCACGCAGTCAGCATTTCTGTAGTGCTTACTCCATACCAAGCACTGTTCTCGTCTTTAAATATATTAACTAATTTATCCTCATAATCATTCCTATGAGATAATACTAAAGAGTTGGTATAGGACGGTACAGTGGTGGGTATAGTGTGCTTTTTTGTGTATGTGACAGAGACAGAAAGTCAGAGAGAGGGACAGATAGGGACAGAAAGTCAGAGAGAGGGACAGAAAGGGAGAGAGATGAGAAGCATCAATTCTTTGTTGCAGCATCTTAGTTGTTCATTGATTGCTTTCTTATATGTGCCTTGACTGGGGGGCTACAGCAGACCAAGTGACCTTGGGCTCAAGCTGGTGAGCCTTGCTCAAACCAGATGAGCCTGCGCCCTCGGGGTTTCGAACCTGGGTCCTCCATATCCCAGTTCGATGCTCTATCCACTGTGCCACTGCTTGTTCAGGCTATAGTATACATTTTTTAAACAGCTGTTTTGAAGTATAATTAGCCTATAATCTCATTTAGAGTGTACAATTGATGTTTTACATATGCATAAGAAATTATCTCAGTCAAAACAAATAACAAAACAGTGTTTTAAGATCTGACTTTTAGTTTCTATTCTGTCATTGAGTTACTGTGTGATCTCAGTTAACTAACTCCCAAACCAAGTTTCTCTTTGTGTAAAAATGATCTTTGAGGCCCTGGCCTGTTGGCTCAGTGGTAGAATGTTTGCTTGGCATTTGGATGTCCTCATCAGGGCACACAGGAGAAGCCACCATCTGCTTCTCCACCCCTCCTCCTCCCATCCCCTTCTTTCTCTTTCTCTTCCCCTCCCGCAGCCATGGCTGGTTTGAGCACATTGGCCCCAGGCACTGAGGATGGCTCCTTTGAGCCTCCACCTCAGGCGCAGAGCATGGCCCCAGGCGAGGGTTCCGGGTGGATCCTGGTCGGGGTGTCTGTCTCCCCGCCTCTTACTTGAAAAAAAAACAAGAAAACTAAAAAATGATCTTTGAGTCCTTTCCAGGCTAAAATAATGTGAGAGAGAGCATGCCAGGTTAAATTAAATGTTAATTGGAGCTCCTTGGTCAGGGTCAGGGACTTCGGGCATGTTTGCTGGGGCCTGGTCTCAGCTGAAGATCCAGCCAGTGTGATTTTCAGGAATGACATTTCAAAGACGGACCTTTGCTGGAGACTTGCAGAAGTTGGAGACATGAGCTTCGCATTCGCCAAAACCAGTACTGGTGGCTTGACAGAGACTCCTCCAGCATATTTGCAAAGCTCAGGACTCAGCCAAACATTTGCTGGGACTAGACCAATATGTTTGGGGTTAGGGTCTCAGCTGGTGCATGTGACAGGGCCAGGGACTTGCCCAGTATTCAACAGAGTGAGGTCAAGTACTAAGCTATGTGTTCCATGAGGCCAGGGCCAAGGGAGCAGCCTACATAGCTGAGCTACAGTTGAAGAAACAGTCTACATGGCTGGGAGATTAAATGCATACCGAAAGACTGAATACAACCATCAGTTGAAGATAATGAGAGCCTTGTTTTTTGTAAATTGTGCTAAGATCATAAAAGATGATTAAATTTCTGAGAGTAATGGTGAGATGGTCAGGCATAATGGAAAGACAAAAGGAAAAGTAAGTTAAAAAAGAAAACGCACCAAGTATCATCAAACCCTACTTTTATTTAGTTTGGTTTGTGTTGGGCAGATAAAATATATTATGCTCACTTTGTTAAAGATGGCACTGCCCACATGGAAGTTTGTTGATATTAATGTGTGTTCTGGAACAGGCTGTGGGCAGGCCGGGTCGTTATAGCCTAAGGCTTAGTTTAAGAGTAAGCTCTTCTCCACGCCCTTGGCTGATTGGATGATGTAGGGTGGTGATGTAGGGAGGAATCCCATTATGCCTCAGGTGGGTGACTTTGTATCAGAGACTTCCTTGTTTGTATAATTGGATTAAAGGTTTTGAGTCTATGCTATAAAATGGGAGAGAGCAGTAGCTTGATCTCTCTCTCGCTCTTGGTTCCTGGGTTCCTGAGGTTAGTATTAGAGAGGAGAGCAGAGTAAGGCCACGTGAAGGCCAGGAGAAGCAGCCAAGATGGCAGAATGCTGAGGAAGAAGCCAGTTTGTGAAGAGTTTGTGCAGGAGGAGATGGAAAACAGAGGTGAATAAGTCTGGTGAGCTAGAAAGCTTTGATGCTAGGAAACTCGGATAAGTCAGTAGCTTTGTGAGCACTGAATATGTGGGTTTTGGAGCCCAGTGTGTGTTTTTGCTTGCCCACCGGGTGCAAGCTAGAATTAAAGCTTATGGCTCACCAGTTCTTGGCTCCTGTGTTTCATTACCGACTGTTCGAATCTAATGCGAACCTGCATGGGTCAGGCGGCTGTGATCCCGACCCCGGCTACTGGCTTTACAGTTTGCATGGAGGAAATCTATTGAAGGATTTTCACTGTGAGAAGTTTGTGTTTGGATGCCTGTCTGCCAATTGATGTAAGACATGTGCATAGAAAAACACTTCCTTTTCGGACTCATTTAATCTCAGGTCACGCTAAGACAAAGGGTGGCTGTTTCTTAGCTACAGGTGTTCTTGCCAGATTACTAGGTGGTAAAGCAGATTGGGTTTTGTAGTGTCACCTCTATACCTTTGACTTTAGTCCTTCATCTACCAAATCCCGCCCTTCCTCTCTGTTTTTCCAACGAGCTTGGATTCAAATTTTGGCTTTGCCACTTAAATGAGGTTACTAGTTACTAAGATGAGTTCAGTTTTCTTTTTTTTTTTTTAAATGGACAGAGAGAGAGTCAGAGAGAGGGGTAGACAGGGACAGACAGAGAGGAATGGAGAGAGATGAGAAACATAAATCATCAGTTTTTTGTTGCGACACCTTAGTTCATTGATTGCTTTCTCATATGTGCCTTGACCACGGGCCTTCAGCAGACCAAGCAACCCCTTGCGCAAGCCCGTGACCTTGGGTCCAAGCTGGCGAGCTTTTGCTCAAGCCAGATGGGCCCGCGCTCAAGCTGGTAACCTCAGGGTCCCAGTCCAATGCTCTATTCACTGCGCCACCTCCTGGTCAGGCGAGTTCAGTTTTCTAATGAATGAAGTGGGGATAATGTTAACCTAAAGACATTATTGTTAGAATTAAATAATACAACATGTAAATTACCTAGTGCTAGGCAGAATAGGCAGTCATTTCCTCTTCAGAGTAATATCATTTCCTTCTGAGCTTGAATAATAGATAATTGATTCTTTGTCTTTGGACATCAAAAGTGCTTTTTCGCCCTGGCTGGTTGGCTCAATGGTAGAGAGTCAGCTCAGCATGTGGAAGTCCCGGGTTTGTTTCCCAGCCAGAGCATGCAGGAGAAGCACCCATCTGCTTCTCCACCCTTCTCCATCTCCTTTCTCTCTAACTCTCTCTTACCCTCACAGACAAGGCTCCATTGGAGCAAGGTTGGCCTGGGCACCAAGAACGGCTCCATAGCTTCCTCCTCAGGCGCTAGTATGGCTCCAGTTGCAATGGAGTAACACCCCAGATGGGCAGAGCATTGCCCCCTGGTGAGCATGCCAGATGGATCACAGTTGGGCACATGCAGGAGTCTGTCTCTCTGCCTCCTTGCTTCTCACTTCAGAAAAAGACAAGAAAAGAAGTGCCTTTTCTATTCATTCATTAAGCATTTATTCTTGTGGCCTGCTTTGTGAAATGCTGATGAACCCGTTTCTGGGAACTTGTGGGGGTTAGTTCATCAGGGCTGTTGTAGAGGGCTGGATGAGAGGACCTGTTAGACACGCCTTGTAATTCTATATAAATAATTTTGACAATCATTTTATTTTAGATACTGTGTTACTAGGTTATTATCCTCTCATCTTTTCATTTCAGGTAGTTAGAGAAATAAATTAGAATCTGACTGCTAAGCCAATATTTCTTCATTCTCTAGTTGATGCTCATTATCTTAGACATATGAATATTTATCTGTTCCTCCCTTTTTCTCTTATTTTTATTTTTGGATTTTTCTTTTATTATTGTATGCTGAATTTACTCTTGGGACATACTGGGTTTTTATTTCTGGATTTTTTGTGTGTTTGTGTGACACTGGTTAACATAATTATACAGGGTTCAGGTGTTGGGCCATAAGCATTTGTTTCTTCCATTTCTTCTGGAATATCTTCTGTGCAACCTTCCCTTCTGGTTTAGGGACCATCTCCTCTTTTCTAGTGAGGATCATCTCAGTGTGGCAGGGAGAGCACATGTCTGGGTTCATCCGTCCATGAGCTCTGTAAATTCTGTACTACAGCTTGGGAGCTTTGCTCACCTGGATGGGCTCAACGACCAGAGAATCTGCCTCTAAACTCTTAAGCTCAGCATCACTCTCTGTATTTTTTAACATGCACAGCAAAAATTCAGCACTCTTTTTGGTCACCATCCCTGAGTCCAGCCCCACTGTTTGGCCTGGGCACACTTTCCAACTCCACCATTTTAACGACAGAATGGCACACATTGTTTCTGTAAAGTGACAGCCTTCAGATACTTGGTGGCTTTTTGAATGTGCATATTCTTGATGGCCTGGGCAATTTCGCGAGTTTTCCTAGTGTTCTTAAAGTGAACACGAAGACTTGAACGTCTTGATATGCATGCTATTGTGGGGTTTTCCGCATCAAGTGAATGTGGGACCATTTTCAAAGGTCACTTCAGGCCACTTTTGGGAAAAACTCTCCTTTTCTTTTCAGGGAGTATTCTACATTCTTTATGAGGGAAATTGTAAGCATTTTTCTGTTGTTTAACTCTTCATAGACTCATTTGGTACTTTGTATAACACCTTGTGTTGCCATATTTTTTTTTTAAAAGCAAGATGAAGACAAGCACTCTAAAATAATAAAGAGCAGAGTTATGAATCATATCCCCTAGGATAGGATTGTTTTGAATAAAGGAGACAATGTATATAATGTCCTTAGCTTTGTGCTTGGAGCATGTAAATGCTCAGAGAATGTTGACTGTGAACTATTATTACATATGTGTTCCTTATCTTCCAGAGTAAAAATTTTTCTAGGAGTTGGGCTAATGTAATATATATTTCACATATTATAGATTAAACATTTTGCTCATTATATAATTTTATTCTCATCATAGATTTTCCTTTTTATTAAGTAAGAAGAGTGGAGATAGACAGATTCCTGCATGCACCCTGACTGGGATCCACCCAACAAACCCTAACTAGGGCCAATGCTTGGATCAACTGAACTATTTTTAGTGCCTGAGGCTTACATGCTCAGAGCAACTGAGCTATCTTCAATGCCCAGGGATGATGCTTGAACCAATCAAGCCACTGACTGTGGGAAGGGAAGAAGGAAAGAAGGGAGAGAGGAAGGGGAAGAGAAACAGATGGTCACTTCTCTTGTGTTCCCTGACCAGGAATCAAACCTGGAACATCCATACACTGGGCTGATGCTCTATCCACTGAGCCAACTAGACAGAACCTCATCATAGCTTTTAATGTTTCATCTTTTGTCTTGCAGTGATGAAGCTAGAGAATCTGTTTGTAGGTGATTCAGGTCGATACTTGTCTATTCAATTTCATCTGGAATGTGCATATATATTTTTATATTATTATGAATATAAAAAAGCAAAAGATCAGTTCAGTATTGCTAAAGACATCAGCAAATTACAAATCGATTTGACAGGTAAGACTGTCTTTTATAGATAATTGATTTATTTTTATTATTAAACTAATATATACATTGGCAGTTTGGTTATAATATAAATATGTTGGGTCATATTTTATTTTCTATGTCTTATTCTTTCCTTTACAAAAATATATTTTAAAGATTTCATTTAAAAATTTATAGGTTTACAACAAATTTGAAGATGCCCATTTATTTTCTAATTAGTTAGACACATGTTAGTGATATAGCCATCAGGTAGTACACAAAGGAACTTTTGACCATTTGGTTGTAGATGTGGGTCTCATGCTGGGAGTGGGTGGGGCACTGCCAGAAGTCTTGGGTGCCCACAGGCTCACTGGCGCTCCTACCATAGGGTGAGTGCCAGCAGAAGTCACCGAGGTTCTTGGTGAACAGTGTGTAGAGAAAGGGGTTGATGCAGCTGTTGCCATAGGTGAGGCAAGAGGTCAGGTAGTTGACGATGTGTGAGCTGCGGGGTGTGAGCGTCTAGGCGCCAAGGTACTAGGCCTGTAGCTGCTATATCCGGAAGGGCATGATCTCCTAAGACCCCCCTGATTCCCAAATTTGGCTTGTTCTTTTACATTGCCCTTTCTTATAAATACCCATGTATGGCTTCCATCTGGCTCTTTTTGTATTCTTTAAGACTTCAAATTTTTTACTGTTTTATTTAGATGTTTCTTCAGTGCCTTACAACACTATCTGGCATTTAGTAGGTACTCAATAAACATTTGTTGAGTCAACAAATTACAGAATTTCTCCTTAAACCTCTGTGTTTCTTCTGAATACCAAATGAGAAACACTGGTTTCTTTTTATGTATTGCTCTGTCCCTAATGTCTCATAGTATCATTGGCATTCAGTATTGAACACATTGATGAAAGTCAGACATCATCAGCTGATCACACTATTTATACGACTTGAACATGGTCTCAGCATATCAGACTGTGTCTGCATTAAAATAATTGAACCTACTACATCCACCCGAGGCTGGGTCTAGATGATCTCTGAGGCCCATTCTTAGCCCCAAACTCCATACTTCTTATTGAGCTCTGTAATTCACCCCCAAACATGGAGGAGAAAATGCCCATGCGTCTTATGGAGAGAAAAATACGCTATTTCATTAAATATTTTAACACACCATTTGGTTCAGAATATTTTTTTTCCTTATTTTCCTCCTTGAAACCATAGGTGTGTGTTATGGTCAGGTGCGTCTTATGGAGCGAAAAATACAGTACATCTTTGAGATATGAGTTAAATATGACTTTGTGGCCTGGTCTGGGATCTTAGCCAACTTTTATTATTGTTTGTGTAGGGAAAACTATTAAATATACAGTTTACAACTTTTGGAATAATGGCCTTGTGTTATTTGGAATCTTGTCTGTGTTTGAAAAAATATATATATAAAACTTGTGAGGTTACTTTTAGAGATTATATTTTTGAATATTATGGATTTAGGAGACCTTTTTTGGACTACTTAAAAACACTAATAACAAAGTACTGTGTATGGTCAGCTTTACTACAATTGGTGTATTACTTCCTAGTTTTCATAATTGTTTCCAAGGTAAGAATGAAAAATTTAAAATATAGATGTGGTACACTCAAATGCAAAATGAGAACCAGATTATTTTTTTCCATTTAGCTGTAGCCATACTATAAAAAAAAACTTAGGATGTGTTAGACCACCTCAGTAGCCGTTTTTTAGTGTAACATATTTAAACAGTTGATGTGTAACTTAGAGCCAGACTCACAGAAGGATAAAATCCAGACTTATTAGACTGGTCTTTGTAATCAATGGTCTCTGTAATCTGACTCTTACTGGAAAATGGATGTTAGAATTTCTGCTTCTCTTAAAGCTATTTTGCAGCAAGTTATTTCAGTTATAAAATAAAAAAAAAATTTGGTGTTACATGGAGCCAGATAGTATAATAGATAGACTGGAATTCAGAACCTGAAAACCCTGGCTTGGGCTCAGGCTCTGATGCTGAGAAGCCCTGCAATCCTGAGCAAGCGCCTATTCCTCAGAACCTCCACGTCTCCATCTGTTACATGGAGGCGGTAGTATTTCTCTACCTACAGCATTTGGCGAGTTACCCTTTTGAGGAAACAGGTAGTGTGATGCCAGAGTAAGTATATGGAATCTGTTGGCAGAAATCCTTGGTTTGAGTTCTGGCCCCGTAACTTATGGGTTTTACAACTTTTTAAATCATTTAAAATAATCACTGAGACTCATGTTTCTCTTATGTGGAATGGTGAAACATTTTATAAATGCTAAAGCACTCTGTAAATATTGCTCTTTATGATTGTACAGTAGTTCTGATAGACAAATCAATAAATATAATTTTATATATATTTTTAGGTGCTTTGGGCAAAAGAACACGGTTCCAGGAAAATGACGTGGCACAACTTATTCTAGATGTGAGAAGGGAAGGGGATGTGTTTTCAGATTGTGAATTGAGTCCGGCCCCAACTCCACAGGAACATTTAACCAGGGTGAGTAGGATGCTGAGCTGTTTAAATCAGCAGCAAGTCTAACAGTTTCAATAGGTGAGTTTCATAGAAACACTGAATGGAGTAGGAAGAGGCATTTTGTCACTTCTCTAGCTTTTTCAGAGAGGCTGGGGGCTAAAAATCCCCCAGGTTTTATCTTTAAGTGGAGACAAAATGGTATTCTGTTCTTTAGTAAGTATCACTTAATAATGCAGTTAGTTGGGTGTTCCCCTTACCCTTGAAGAAATCCAAAAAACAGGCTGAGTAGAGACTAATTTTTCTAGCTGCTACTATCTTTCTTGCCTTACTTTTGCTTCTTGTGGATATTTTTGAACACGAAGACTTAAATTTTTCTTGGGTTCTACATATATAGACAGAGGATCAGAATTTTATTTATTTATTTATTTATTTTTACCAGTTTTTCGATTTGTCTTGTTACTCTGTTAATGGGCTGGTTCTTGCCTTACCATGTTCTTGATGTGGCTAATGCTTTCTCTTCTTGTAACTTGGATTTATGGCTCTTGGTCAGTTTACCTACTTATAGACCTTTCCAGCTGCTTCCCTGGAGACCACCAGCATTTGTTATTTTCTTATCTCAGATACCCCAAACCAACATTTGGTTGTTCTCTGGTTGATGTTACTACTATTGAAGCCTGTGTCTAGTTGCTCTTCATTCTGTAGCCTGAAACCACATGTACCTTGAGTACAGTAAACATTAAAATTCTATTTTGTGTTGAAATAATGCCAAGGGTAGGGTTAGGAATGGCAGAAGTCAAGCCCAAGGAGGGCCTTTGATGAGGTATTGCTTACCTCCTGGGCTTGCTCCAAGTACTTGTTTGCTTTGTGATAACTTCAGGGAGCTGCAACAATTGAGTTTAAGAGGAAAAGGAAGGAAAGAAGGAAGGGGAAGATGTGGAAACCTAGGGGCGAGACTACACAGGGTGCCATGGGTACTTCCTGAAGTTGGTAGGGCATAGTTGAATGAGGGTTTCTGTTGCTGTGTTGGTGCTGCTCAGGGAATCAGACTGATGACTGCTCCATCCCCCATTTCCTTCTTGTATGTACTGGACCCAGGGGCTCAAGTCCCTCTCTGGGGCTGAGATGAACGGTTACGAGCCCGATTTTTAGGCCGTAGCACAGCATCCAGGAAAAGAGATTTAATTCTGCAATCCAAGCATTTAATTTAGTAATCCATTATTTTTTATTATTTTTTTAATGTGGAGTTCTATGGAAAATTATTTCCTATGATGATAGACATGATATAATGATTAAAAATGATATACTGCCAGTCTAGGAAGGCGCAGTAGATAGAGCGTCTACCTGGAATGCCGATGTCGCCAGTTCCAAACCCTGGGCTCGCCCGGTCAAGGCATGCAGGACAAGCAAGCAATGAGCAACTAACGTTAAGCAACTATGAGTTGATACTTCTTGCAGCATCCCCTTGTCTCTCTGTAAAATCAATAAATTAAATCTTAAAAAGTATTTAAAGAAATAAATAAAAGTGATGTACAGTTTAATACAAAATTTATTTAATCTTTCATATTTGAAATGAAATCCACTCAGATAATCTTATGATTTTCATCAATTGCTACTTAAAGGTGGGATTACAAAGTATGTGATGTAGGTAGGCATGGATTATATAGAAATAGTTGATATTCATGGATTGAAGATAGAATTGATTGTTTAATTGGTTATGTATCATATTTCTTTATGTCAATGACACTATTATGAGATTATAAAATACCATTTGTTTCTTTATGTCAATGACACTATTATGAGATTATAAAATACCATTTGTTTAATAACTACACATCAGAAAAGAAAGGAGCACTATTATAACAATTATAGTAACTATAAAATATATCCTGATTAGAAATATTATAATGTGAAAATGTATATCTTCAAATTGAGGAAAAAGGAATTTTATTGCCATTGAGGAGTGTAGTATTTCCCTTTGGGCCTTCCTGGATTTTTATCTGTTATCATGGGGAATTACATAGACTAAAGCTGTTGGATTTCAGGTTTTTTTATTTGTTTGTTTTACAGAGACAGAGAGTCAGAGAGAGAGATAGATAGGGACAGACAGAGATGAGAAGCATCAATCATCAGTTTTTCGTTGAGACACCTTAGTTGTTCATTGATTGCTTTCTCACATGTGCCTTGACCGTGGGCCTTCAGCAGACCGAGTAACCCCTTGCTCGAACCAGCAACCTTGGGTCCAAGCTGGTGAGCTTTTGCTCAAGCCAGATGGGCTCGTGCTCAAGCTGGCGACCTCGGGGTCTCAAACCTGGGTCCTTACGCATCCCAGTCCTACGCTCTATCTACTGAGCCCCCACCGGGTCAGGCGGATTTCAGGGTTTAACAGTTACGAGCAACCCCAATATGCAAATCAAAAGCACAGCTTGTTCTTTATTGTTCAGTTGTTGGCAGGAGTGAAGAGAAAGAATAAATTAAAATTTTTTGCCTGGCCAGGAGGTACAATGGATAGAGCATTGGCCTGGGATGCTGAGGACCCAGGTTTGAAGCCCTGAGTTCAGTGGCTTGAATGTGGGCACATCCAGCATGAGCATGGGTTCACCAACTTGACCATGGGGTCGCTGGCTTGAGCGTGGGATCATAGACATGACCCCATGTTTGCTGGCTTGAGCCTAAAGGGCGCTGGCTTGAAGCTCAAAGTCACTGGCTTGGTTGGAGCCCTCCCCAAGTACTTTATTGATGAGAAGCAATCAATAAAGTACTAAGGTGCTGCAACTATGAGTGGATGCTTCTCATCTCTCTTCCTACCTGTGTGTCCCCGTCTGTCGCCCCCCAAAACAAAAAGCAAACAAACAAAAGTTTTGTATTCGCAGAAAACAGGAACACATTTATGATCAGCACCACTGATAAGACTGTGGTGTGCCCATCAGATTGGAGATAAATGATGTGCTATTTTTTTTCTTTTCCCTTTTTACATTAAGCACAATACAGCCATTTATTTAGATGCATAAAATGAAGCAAAGGGAAATAAAGATGACAAAATTATACACACTACAACAGCATGTCATATATTTGATGGTAAAATGAATATATCAGGGTGGTGTTAAAAGGTAGAACTCAATATCCAGAATTCAACACTCATTGGTTTGCTGCTTCATATAACACTTTCATACAGATCTAAAAGATATCAAAATTAATAACTACAATGTTAATTTTTTGCATGTGATTCTAACATAAAATATTTTATTATTTTTTAATTTTTAATTTTTTTTTAGCGAGAGAGAGAGACAGGAAGGGAGAGAGGCAGGAAAGGTGAGAGGCAGGAAGGGAGAGAGGCAGGAAGGGAGAGAGACAGGAAGGGTGAGAGACAGGCAGGAAGGGAGAGAGACAGGCAGGAAGGGAGAGAGACAGGCAGGAAGGGAGAGAGACAGGCAGGAAGGGAGAGAGACAGGCAGGAAGGGAGAGAGACAGGCAGGAAGGGAGAGAGACAGGCAGGAAGGAAGAAAGATAAAAAGCATCCACTTATGCTTGTGGCACCTTAGCCATTCATTGATTGCTTCTCATATGTGCCTTGACTGGGGGGCTGCAGCCAAGCCAGTGACCCCTTGTTCAAGCCAGTGACTATGGGCTCAACTAGCGACCTTGAGCTTCAAGCCAGTGACCTTTGGGCTCAAGACAGTGACCATGGGATCATGTCTATGATTCCACACTTGGGCCAGTGACTTCGGGCTTTCAAACTTGGGTCCTCAGCAGCCCAGGTCAATGCTCTATTCACTGCACCACATTGATAAGGCTAGCATAAAAGGTTTTAGAAAACAGATCTGAAATACCAGATTTTGGTTTTTGTCAGCTGTAATGTTGAGGATATTTAGAACAAGAGAAAATGGTAATATAAGAGAGACCAGATATATGTCTTATGTGGCTGGCCACTGTTGCAAGATTTTACAAGGATGTACAAAAACTAAGTCCAAAAGTCCATAGGAACATAGAGAATCTTGAATGGAGATCAAAACTGTTTTGATCACCTGTTTGTACCTGGCAAATAAAGAATGCCCTGTTGCTAACACTGACATGTCTATGTCTCAGGTCTTCTGTGGGGGAGAAGGAGGAGTCCTGGGCTGGGGGAAGGACACTGGGGAGGACACTGGGGTCCCCGTCACATGCTTATTGTTTAGCCTAAACGAGAACCTGGGAAAGTTTTTAGATTCTTAGCTTCCTCATTTTTTTTCCCACATTACACTTTGTTAAAGGATCAGGTTATATCTGTAAAGGCAATATACAAATGTGTTATTCACCACTGGGAATTTATAAGCAGGTTAATACAACCTGATCAGGAATGTAAAAGGATGAGTTTGCGGATATTCTAGAGCTGACCTGTCCAATTGGTAGCAATCAGCCACATGTGATTGTTAATCACTTGAAATCTGGTTGATCTGAGATGTGGTGAAGTAGAATTCACACCAGATGTCGTAGACTGTGTACAAACAAGTATAGTATCTAATTAATAATTTCTATTTGATCTGTTATAAGGATAATATTTATGAGGTATTAGGTTAAATTATTTTTTATTTTTTAAAACTCTTTTAAGTGTGGCATATAGAAAAGTTAAAATTACATACGTAGCTCTATTTTAAAATTATGAAAGGCCTGTGTTAACTATGGATGGCCACCAGGGTGTGCTGTGCTCCTGCCAGCCCTGCCTTTTGAAGGGTTGCAGGGTCAGAAAGGAAGAGGCATTTTTCCTTGGAGACTGAGAGGCAGCCCAAAATTCTGTGTTCCTCCCAACAGCAGTTGTTTAGGAGGTTGCTGTACTGTTTCTTTTGGGCTGTAATGTGGGCAGATGACTGTGTACCAGGTAAGAGGTTACCAGGTCACAGGTTGCCTTTTAATCATAGAGAGTTTTCAGCCTTTTGAAGTCATGAGTGGGGGGGGCGCTATAGGAAGGGGGCTCTGCCCAGATCTATTTAATTCCTAACGTATTCCTAGCTTTAGTTACTTTTATGGAATTAGAAAACATGTTAAATCATATTTGTTGAGGAAATATTTACATAAAATAAAATGTACTTATTTTAAATGTACAGTTTGATGAGTTTGATAAACAGATCCAGGTAACCACCGCTGTAATAGAATGCGGAACCATTTCTGTCCTGCCAGAAGTTCACACATATTCCTGCACTCGCTTTCCTTCCCCACTGGCCTGCTTTCTGTCACAGACTGGAGCTGTTTTTTCTAAAATTCCAGATAAATAGAATCACGTATGACTCTTTTGTGTCTGGTTTCTTTCACTTAGCATAATGTTTGCGATTCATTTTATTTTGATAGCAATAATTAGCTCCTGTTTATTGCTAAGTTAATACCACAATGTGTTTATCCATTCCCCTGTTGGTGGACAATTGAGCTGTTTCTAGTTTTTTGGATATTATGAATAAAGTTGCTTGGAAGATTTGTGTGTAAGATTTTATGTGAACATATGTTTTTAATTCTCAGGGGTAAATAGCTAGGAATGGAATGGCTGGGTTATGTGGTAAGTATATTTTTGACTTGGTAAGAAACTGCCAAACTGTTTTTCAAAGTGGTTGTACTATTTTACATTCCCACCATCAAAGTATGAGGGCACCAATTGCTCTACGTCCTTGCCAATGCTTGGTGTTGACATTCTTTTTAATTTTGCCTTTCTACTGAGTGTGTGTATCTCATTCTGATTTTACTATTTTTTTGATAATTCGTTAAAAAACAATTTTATTGAAATATTACTTACATACAGAAAAATTGACCCATTTTAATTTTACAGTGTGATGAGATTTGACAAATATATATGCCCAACCATTACAGTCAAGATACCTTCCACTGCCCTGAAAGTTCTGTCATGCCCTTTTTAGTTGATCCACTACCCCTCTGGCCCTAAATCATTGATCTGGTTTCTCTCTCTCTCTTTTTTTTTAGCAAGAAAGAGACAGGAAGGTAGAGGGATGAGATGCATCAACTCATAGTTGCATCACTTTAGTTTTTCATTAATTGCTTCTCATACGTTTCTTGAGCCAGTGACCCCTTGCTCAAGCCAGTGACCCTGGGATTATGTTGATGATCCTACACTCAACCCATCGACCCTGAGCTCAAGCTGGTGAGCCCATGATCAAGCCAAATGAGTTCGCACTCAAGCCAGGTCTGAATCTGGGACCTCAGAATCCCAGGTCACCGCTCTATCCACTGCATCACCCCTGGTCAGGCTCATTGATTTGATTTCTGTGACTATAGATAGTTTGGCTTTTCTAGAATTTCATAGGAGTGAAATCCTACAGTAAATATTCTTTTGTATCTGATCTCTTTCTTAGCATGATGTTTTTGAAATTTATCTGTGTGGTTGCTTGTGTCATTATTTTCTTTTGTTGATTAGAATATATACTGTATATATATACATATATATAGACACATGCAAATACACACACACACATAATTTTTAAAAATTACCTGTTGACAGACATTTGGGTTGTTTCCAGTTTGGAGCTTATACAGATAAAACTGCTATGAACATTTAAATACATGTGTTTGTGGGGACATACATTTTTATTTCTCATGAGTAACTACTTAGGATTGGAATGGATAATTCATATGGGAAATACATGTTTATTATAAGAAATTGGCAAATCATTTTCTGTGATAGCACCATTTTAAGAAAGTTCCAAGTCCCTGTCGATATTTAGAATTATCAGGCTTTTAAATTTTATACATGCTAATGTGTGTGTACTAGTAGTTCATTCTGATTTTAATTAGCATTTCCCTATTGATTGCTGTTGTCTAGGGTATTTTTTTTTTTTACCTTCAATTTTTTTTATTTAATTAATTGTGTTTACATAGCTTCTAGGGTAATCCCAAATACATCCCCCCTCCCCCATATTCCCCTTCACATCTCTCTTGCCCCCTCCCTACAGTGCCCTCCCCCCTTCCCTTCAGGTTTATCCCATCCTATCCTCCCCTTTCCCTCTGTCCTCTTTTCCTCTGGTTCCTTTGATCCCTCCTCTGTCTCAATTTCTTTCCCCAGTTCTCAATGTTTCTTGGATTCCTCAAATGAGTGAGGTCGTATAATATTTTTCTTTTTCTGCCTGGCTTATCTCACTCAACTGTCTAGGATATTTTTGTGTGCTTATTGGTTATTTGTATATCTTTTTTTGAAGTATCTGTACAAATTTTTTGTCCATTTTTATATTGGGTTATATTTTTATTACTGAGTTATATGAGTTGTCTATATACTACACATAAGCACCTTTCTAGATATTTCTTTTGTGAATATATTCTCTGAGTCTGTAGGTTGGCTCTTCATTTTCTTAACAATGATTTCCAAGAGCAAAAGTTTTTAACTTGATGGAGTCTAACTTACTATGTTTTCCTCTTATAGTTCAGCTTCTTTTTGTGTGTGCATACCCCAACGTTGAAAAGCTTTTCTCCTAGGATTTCTTTTAGAAGCTTTTTACTGTTAGCTTCTACTTTAAGGTCTGTGGTCAATTTTGATTTAATTTTTGTATAGGGTATGATATAGGAGTGAGGGTCATTTCTTTTTTTTTTTTTTTTTTTTGTATTTTTCTGAAGTGAGAAGCAGGGAGGCAGACAGACAGACTCCGCCACCTGGGATCCACCCAGCATGCCCACCAGGGGGCGATGCTCTGCCTATCTGGAGTGTTGCTCCTCTGTGACCAGAGCCTCTGGCCAGCGCCTGAGGCAGAGGCCATGGAGCCATCTTTAGCACCCGGGCCAACTTTGCTCCAGTGGAGCCTTGGCTGCGGAAGGGGAAGAGAGAGAAAGGAGAGGGGAAACGGTGGAGAAGCAAATGGGCGCTTCTATGTGCCCTAATCGGGAATCGAACCCGGGACTTCCATATGCTGGGCCAACACTCTACCACTGAGGTAACCGACCAGGGCCTAGAGTTGTTCTTGAATCATTTATTTATTTATTTTTTTCAGAGACAGAGAGAGGGATAGATAGGGACAGACAGACAGGAATGGAGAGAGATGAGAAGCATCAAACATTAGTTTTTCTTTGCTGTTGCAACACCATAGTTGTTCATTGATTGCTTTCTCACATGTGCCTTGACCGCGGGTCTTCAGCAGACTGAGCAACCTCTTGCTGGAGCCAGCGACCTTGGGTCCAAGCTGACGAGCTTTTACTCAAGACAGATGGGCCCCGTGCTCAAGCTGGCAAGCTCGGGGTCTAGAACCTGGGTCTTCCGCATCCCAGTCCAATGCTCTATCCACTGCTCCACTGCCTGGTCAGGCTTGAATCATTTATTGAAAAGACTTTCCTCTGTCTAATCACCAATGCACCTTTGTTGAAAATCAACTGACCCTATAACGTGGATCTACAATTTTGGACTCTGTTGTATTCCATTCAGCTGTATGTCTACCTTCATTCCAGTACTACACTGTCTTGGCTTTGTAATAATTCTTAAAATCATGTATTCTATCAAGTCCCCTAAGGCCTCAGATTTTATTGCTTTTAGATTATTTTGCTATTCCAGATACTACTGTTGAGAAATGAAGTTGGGAGTTGATGTTTTAGATTATAGCTTAGATGCAGAGTAGAAAGACCTGTTTTGAACCCTGGTGCATCAATAAAGGTTTGTTTTGCACAGTAGGCTCGAGCAACGATAGCTGTTAGTCTCAGTTAATGATATTGTCAGTGCGTTCCTGAGGGATAGGTGGCATGTCCTCTATCTCTGCACAATAAATTGTCCCCAAATATGTGTTTCAAAAGAAAGTCTATTGACCATACATAAACATTGTATAATCTTAAACAAAAAGGTATTTTATCTTTCCCTAGCAATCAGTTGTATATAATCTGTTGAATGAGTCAAGTTTAATTTTTGGTCTAAATATTCCCTTTTGTATTCCACCAGAATCTTGAGCTGAATGATGATACTGTTCTAAATGAGATAAAGTTAGCAGATTGTGAACAGTTCCAGATGCCCAGCCTATGTGCTGAAGAGCTTGCTGTTATCCTTGGGATCTGGTAAGTTAATGACTTATTTGGCTACACTGAGCACCTTGCGTGATGGTTCTATTGTGTTGGGGAAATCTTAATTCAAGATGTCCCTATAGTTCTGGATGAAGAAGGAATCTTATATTTGCTTCTGAAGGTTGAGAATAGTTGGACAACCACACAGAAGGTTAGAGGTTAGGAATCTCCGGAATCTCCTGGGAGTTGCTATGCATACCTTTTTGTTTCCTCCGTAAACAAAATTTCTCTGATTAGCTTTTAGCTATCAGTATTTGGGATAGGAGAGAATGAATATTTTGACGTTTGAGGATATTTACGTCTCAAAAGATAGTTATTTTTTTAATATTGTAGAACCTTATGTGTGTTGGAAATAGTTTTTCCTTTTATTTTATATATTTTTCTATTTTGAAGTAATTTCAGATTTGGAAAAAAGTTGCCAGGGCACGGCATTGCAAAGAATCAAAGAGAATCATTTTCCAACATGATCCTCTGTCACCCCTGAATACTTCAGTGTGTGATTTCAACAAGCGGGTATTTTTATACATTGTCAAAATACAGTTATCAAAACTCAGGAAAATAATATCTATATTTTCCTAACACTTAATACTTAGACTCCATTTGGGTTTTCCATGTTCCCAGTCATCTCCTCTGTAGCACAGGGGCCAGTCTAGAAGATGTGTCACATGTAGTTGTCATGTCTCTTTAGTTTGTGTCAGTCTGAATAGTTGCTCATTTTGCTTCACTTTCATGATATTAACACTTTTGAAACTTAAAAGCCACATCTTTTGTGGATTTTCCCTCCGTTTGAATTTGCCTTATTTATAGCAGGTACTTTCACATTATCCCTCATTAATATTCTAACAACACTAGAAGTTGTTATTTTTCTCCATTTTTCAGATGGGGAATCAGGATTCAGATGGCTAAATGACTTCCTCAGAATTACACAGCAATGATTAGGGCTTAAATCCAGAATTTACTGCCTCTGGATTCTGAGTTTTATGCTATTTCTTAGGCATTATTGTGGCAAATTCATAACTGTCAGCTCATCGAGAAATTAAGTCACACCATATATATATATGTTTCTAGGCATTCTGTCATTTGAGCTTTAGCAATATTGAGTTATACTTCACAATTGAGAGAAAACTAATAAACTAAGAAAATGCTTCTTTTAAATACTTACTGTATTCCCCTACATATAATCTTGGTGGAATCTCAATACAGTACAGTTAAAAGTACTGATTGTATTTCACTCTTCATTGGTAGAAACTACAGGGTGTCTTCAGGTTAAGACACAGTTCCGTTCCTACGACAGTGATGTAACCCGAGTTTTGGTATAAGTCG
Organism: Rhynchonycteris naso; assembly: GCA_037038555.1. Lineage (NCBI taxonomy): Eukaryota > Metazoa > Chordata > Mammalia > Chiroptera > Emballonuridae > Rhynchonycteris > Rhynchonycteris naso. The sequence continues at coordinate 201,227,186 of CM072998.1, read as the reverse complement.
AAACACACCTTAGCCTAACACAAACGGAACACTTGCACTTTTAACAGTCAGGAAGCATACTGGGGGATGTCAGCTCCCTCTCTCATATCCTGTGTAACTGCGTATTCTTCCACCACACGACCAAACTAAGTTTGTCCCCGTAGTCTGTAAGTATGACACTAACGGCCTAAGCCAAAACACACACGTCTCAACTTCATTAAGTTTTTATGGGAGTGAGTGTCAGAAACTTGAAATGTCATATGTTGAGGCTGTTGTAACCCGAGGACCCCTCTATTACATTCTGAATCTTGGCAGATCTGATGCAGTGTATAAATCTCTGAGTTAGAACATCAGTGAATTTAAGATTTGCAAGGATTGAATTACTCTGGGGGTTGTAAACGATGATTTTGTTATACCACCTGATCTGTCTGATCCTCAAGGCCGTTAATCCCTTTGGTAGGTGACTTTGGACACTGTGATAGGATGGGCTGATTTGGAAAGGAGATACAGAGAAGGTGAATTCTTATAGGTGGTAGGTTGGGTTCCTGCTTGCGTTTGACTTTACCTGAAGACCACTCACTAGAACTTGCCCCATGTCTCTTCTCCCCCCCTTTTTAAAATTCATTTTAGAGAGAGGAGAGAGCAAGACAGAGATAGACAGAGGGGGAGAGAGAGAGAAGGGAATAGGAGCAGGAAGCATCAGCTCCCATATGTGCCTTGATCAGGCAAGCCCAGGGTTTCGAACTGGCGACCTCAGAGTTCAGGTTGACGCTTTGTCCACTGCGCCACCACAGGTCAGGCTGCCCCATGTCTCTTATACTTCAGTGTACCTGATTGTTTCTATGTAATTATAGAAGGAATTCCTTAAAATACAGCAGTCCTTTAGTAATTAGGACTACCAGAGAGGTGATCCCTTTTACATTAACAGTCTGATTTTTGGGTATGCATAATAATATATTCTAAGCCTAACAGTAAATTATGACTGAGTGGTTGCCTGATTAAGTGACTATGTCATAATTGTTTTTATTGAGCCTGTAGCATTTCACTTTATCAGTATACTTTATTCAGTGAATTGATTAGAATTTTATATGGGAGAGTTTATTTATTTTGGATGAGGTTCTTATCTTGGACCAACTTCTGTGCTCTTGTTCACTCATTAGAATCATAGAGACTTAGAATCGAAAGGACCTTAGAGGTTAATTGGATCATCTTGCCAAATGAAACAATTCCTTTGTGCAGTCAAACTAGAAATATCTAAGTATGTATCTATGTGTGTGTTGTATGTTTTAAACAAAATGACTCCATAATACCTCCCCCATTTATTTATTCTTTTCTTACCAATAATAAAAATAAGTTCATTTAAAAATTACTAATGTTTTGAGTTTTATAAAAGTGATATTTACTATACTGCAGTCTTCTTTTTTCTGCAGTTACTGGGTTTCTATGATTCACTCATGTTTTGTGTGCAGCTATAATTTACTTTGTAGTATATTGTTACATTTGATGAATATTTCACAATTTACTAGTTTATTTTGGACTTTTGGGTTAGTAACAGGTTTTTTCTGTTATTAACACTATTACCATGGATCCTTGTGTATCTTATTTTTGTTATCCCAGTTAAAGAACTTCTCTGGGCTCTGACACTTAGGGTGGAATTACTGAGCTCAGGCCAGGTGAGTGTGCACTTTACAAGATCGTGCTAAATTATTTTTCAAAATTATGTCACCAGATCATACTGAGATCAGCAGGATCTAAGAATTCCCATTGTTCTGCCTCTTAGGCAAAAATTAAGAAGTTGTCAAATGGTTATAGTAATTTAATTTCTTTTGGCACGAGTTTAATAAATAGGAGTTGATGTCATATTAATTCTTTTCATTGTCTTTGTAGGGTAGCAGAGATTGGATTTCTTTTTTCTCTAGTAAGATAAATTTTGTTGAAATTTAGCACACAAACCACATTTTGTCAGCATTTTATTACTTTCTGTACTTCTCTTTGGCAAACTCATATCTATAATTGTATGTAATATAGTAATATTAAAATATGTGCTTTCAACTATATAAAATAAATTTACTTTGCCTTTTAAAAATTATAATTCATTAGATACAACATGCACTTTAGAAGTAATTTACCGCTTTTTAATTTAAAGCACAAATTTGCAAAAGAACAACCCAGTGCATAAGTTAACAGAAGAGGAGTTGCTGGCATTTACATCGGTGAGTAGTGTCTTCTCTGTTTTTGTTTTCACTTTTTTTCTTATAGATTATTTTGCCTCTGGTATACCCTTTTTCTTTGTTCTGAAGTGAGAAGCCAGGGGAGATAAAGAGACAGACTCCTCTATGCACCCGACCTGATTCCACCCGGCATGCTCACCATGGGGTGATGCTTGGCTCCTTTGGGGCATTGCTCCACTGCAACTGGAGCCATTCTAGCACCTGAGGCGGAGGCCATGGAGCCATCCTCAGCACCCGGGCCAACTTTACTCCAATGGAGCGTTGGCAGCGGGAGAGGAAGAGAGAAATTGAGAGAAAGGAAAGGGGGAAGGGTGGAGAAGCAGATGGGTGCTTCTCCTGTGTGCCACGGCCGGGAATCGAACCCGGGACTTCCACACGCTGGGCCGATGCTCTACCACTGAGCCAACCGGCCAGGGCTGCCTCTGGTATATTCTTGCCTCAGATTGCTCACGGTGAAACACTGTCACTTAAGGAAACTAAGAGAACAGAAACTCATCATTTTAGTTTCCAAACTGCATCTACCTTGCTGCTGATTTAAACAGAAGTATTTGTGTGTGTGTGTGCTTGCTTGGATTTGAGGGCGGAGACCAAGTGTTTCTTGCTCATTCTTTGTTCCCAGAGCATCACATGGAATAGATGCTCAATAAATGTTGAATGACTAAACAAAATGACAACAAAAGTTTTAATCTTCATTCCAAATCCGCTATAGTAAACAACTCTTGTAAAACTGAGGGTGATACACCCATGGACGCAGGGAGGGCTAGGGGCAAACCAGGAGAGGTGGGCTATAGAGGAGGGTGGGGGGTGCAGCCTCCAGAGCGGCAGGGGTCCTGTCACCATTGGACAGCACTGTGTGGCCTGCATAAAGGCTGTGGCTTTGACAATGAGGCATGCATTGCTGTCTCTAAAGGCTGTGACGGGGGAGTGTCTGAATAGTCAGTCCAGAGAATTACGGAGGGAATGGGGTATGAGAGAATAAAGCTGCTCATGACCACAGTAGGAGAACAACAGCAGTGAAAAGGAAAGACAGAGTAATAGATGTCTGAGGATTGGAGATCAAAGAAGACTTTTTAAGAAGAGAAAGGTCACAGACGAAGGGGTCAGTCGGTGTCTTCTTAGCTTTATGGAAAAAAGAAGATGCATCCTTAATGAGCACGAGTTGCTTTAGAGAGCTCATTTTTTTCAAAGGCATTTTTATATTGTGGTTGGGACTCAAGTTAGAATTCTGATGTTTTATTTCCTTGTTATTTTTCAGATAAGGCAAAAATAAAGTACTTTTATCTGGTGGAAAGAAAAGCTGCTCACTCTGTACTGTAATATAAATTTTGCAAGTTACTGTTTTCTGTGTATCATTTGGAGCTGGTTGGATTTTAATCCTCTGAGTATTCTGGGTTCCCTTTTTACTTTCCCACTTCTTAAAAATTCTTGCTGTTTATCATTATAGCATGTGTGTTTAGGTTACTATGTAGAAGTGTCCTTACTTACTCATTACATGTGCTACCAGGAATTTGACAAGTAAAATGATACAAAACAGTTTTTAAAAGATTATTAAAAGTTGTTATGTATTTCCCATTTATTTATTTAGCTAATATCTAATGAATACTTAATATGTACTAGGCATCATGCTAGTCATTGGGATACAGCAGTAAACAGTCTTTTTCTTATCAGCGTTTACACCAATTTATAGACTTATGGGAGAAGTACACTGTAGACAAAGAGAGAAATACATATTTAATAGAAGTGCTCAGGAGAAATACACAGCATGTCAGCCAAGGTGGTGGGGCAGATCTCAGTGGGAAGGTGGTGCTGGGCTCAGGTCTGCATGAAGTAAGACATAGGGAAGCTCGGGGCTCTGGAATATGGGCAGGGGTCAGTGTAGGGAAGTACTGGGCTGGATGGGGGCAAGTGTGCCCATGATAAATGATGACTAGTACGCTTGGGCTTCTTCTGATGAGGTAAACAGGATGTAGCTTGTGAGAGGAAGTGTTCCTGCTGGCCTCTCATGGGAAGATGGTCGGTAGCAACATCCTCTAGGTCCGGTCTCTTCAGCAGTTTATGGTAGTATATAGGTTATCCACAATTATCCTGAAAAGACACTAAAATACCATATTCCCCCATGTATAAGATGCACATTAATTTTGGGAGCCAAAATTTAAAAAAGAATGTATTACATAAAGTTATTGAACTCAAGTTTTATTCATCATAAAATTCATACAACTCCTCATCACTCTCAAAACTCCTATCCATTAGCTTGTCCTCACCTGTGTCTGATGACAGTTTAATGTCTTCATCTATTGCCTAGTCCTCAGTTCCATCTATGACATTTGAAATGCCACGCTTCTACAACCACTATATAAGACGCACCCAGTTTTTAGACCCCAAATTTTTCAAAAAAAGGGTGTCTTATACATGGGGAAATGTGGTACTCTATGTTCAGAGTTTATTTTTTAAGCTTTTCTTGTGAGTGGGAGGGTCTATTTTTTTTTTCTTTTGTATTTTTCTGAAGTGAGAAGCAGGGAGGCAGAGAGACAGACTCCTACATGTGCCCAACCCGGATCCACCTGGCAAGTCCACTAGGGGGTGATGCTCTGCCCATCTGGGCGTTGCTCCATTGCCACCAGAGACATTCTAGCATCTGAGGCGGAGGCATGGAGCCATCCTCTGTGCCCAGACCAACATTGCTTCAATGGAGCCTTGGCTGTGGGAGGGGAAGAGATAGTTAGAGAGAAAGGAGAGGGGGAAGGGTGGAAAAGCAGATGGGTGCTTCTCCTGTGTGCCCTGGCCGGGAATTGAACCCTGGACTTCCACATGCGAGACTGATGCTCTACCACTGAGCCAGCCGGCCAGGGCTTTTTCTTTTTCTTAAACATTTTTCTACTTCTCTTCTGATTTTTAAAAAACATTTCTTTCTCCATTCTTGTTCCTCTAATTGTGAGGTACTTCTGGAGAAATTAATTCGGGTAACCTCATCTGTGAGTGAACTCACCCTCCTGGCTCCCAGTAAAGGGCATGAATTCAAATGTCATGCTTTCCCCCTGGGGCTTTACAATACATGTTTAGCTCTCTCTCCTCCTCCAGCTGTTTTCCAGATTAGAACTGACCCAAGGATGGATCTCCTTTTGTAGGAAAGCTGTTCAGTTACAGTGCTCATACTACTAGGCCTGACTCTTCCAAAGAGATGGGTTTGTTACTCCCAAGTAAGCCTTTAGCTGGTAAGAAGTAGGGAAGGGGCTTATGTGGGATGGGATGGGGGCTTTTAAAGCAGAGGCACACTTAGGGCTCTGTGCCACTTCATTCCTTTTTACTCCCAAGGGAAGTGTACTGAATATACCAGAAAAATCCACATCAACCCTTGTCAAATCTTCTTTCATCTGTCCGTCCTCCCTTCTTTTTTTCTTTTTTATTCAGTGAGAGGAGGGGAGGCAGAGAGACAGACTCCCATATGCGCCCTGACCTAGATTCACCCTGCAAGCCCACTAAGGGGCGATGCTCTGCCCATTTGGGGCGTTGCTCCATTTCTCAGCAATCAATCTCTTAATTCTGGAAGCCATGGAACCATCCTTTGTGCCCAGGCCCAACTCATTCCAGTTGAACCATGGCTGCAGGAGGAGAAGAGAGAGAGAGAGAGAGAGAGAAGTGAAATGGGGAGGGGTGGAGAAGCAGATGGGCGCCTTTCCTGTGTGCCCTGGCTGGGAATCTAAACTGAGACATCCACATGCCGGGCTAACGCTCTACCACTGAGCCATCCAGCCAGCACCCCGTCCTCCCTTCTTTGTACGTGATACTGAACTGGATAATGGGATGACTTATAAATGGCTCCTGTTTTTAATGAAGAATTTCATTGACATTTGTATCTTGTATAACTATATATCCTGTATATAAATATTCTTTATTTGTAACCTGTTGTTTATAACTCTAAAGGTGTATTTGAGGCAAGAGGGAACACTTTTAGGTGCTATGGCACTTTTGAACTCTTGAACTTTTGATTGTGCTTCTCTTTTAATAAGAATCATATTTGGGCATGTATACAGCTATTTATGTATGTGTCCTGTCTTTCCCGTAAGACTATAAGCTCCCAGGCTGTTTTTCTCTGGGTCTTCTACAAGGCCTGGTACAGTGCTTCGAGGCTTTACTCATAATTGTTGCTCAGTAAATGTATGCAGAATAAGAGAAACAGTGAAATGTATACAAAATCCTGCAACAGGATTTGTGCCTGCCTGCAGCTTGGAGTTGTATTACTCCACTTAGTTCCAGAATGTAGGTAGTAGTAATACTTTAACCTAGTGTGCTGCTTAGTGCACGTGTGGCTAGTGGCAAGGGTGACCACTTGTTTCAGCTTTCTCTCTGTAAAATAGGGGACAGAGTTCTGTGCTCCTCCCTCAGCACTGTTTTGAGGATCAAAGATTGGGTATAAGAGTACTTCCCAGAAGGTGGATGCTGGTGCACCCACAGCATTCAGTGATGAGCCAGTCCTCTGGTCACCGCTTGGTAGGGGAGCATTTCTGTTTAAAGGAGTAGGATTTTTTAAGTGGATAAGACCTGTTTGCAATTGGCTGCAAGTGTGGAAGAGAAAGGAGCAGAGAGAAGAAAAGCAGTGTACCCTTTCTTGCTGGGCATATATTTCCTACTCTGCAGCAGCGTAGGAGGCCTGGGACTGGGGCAGTGAACTGTTGAGATTAGGAGGCGTCTGCCTTTGTTGATAAAAGGCCAAGTACAGCGGAAGTCTTAATGTCCCAACCAGGAAACTGTAGGATTGGAAGGATTAGGACCATGGTTATTGGACATTTGGTAAATATTTACTGAATAAGCAAATGAATGATTCTCAATTTCATTCATTTTTAATGAACTGTCCTAAAGTTTATTAAAGTGATGGTATAATCTCTTTTTTTGGGAAAAATTTTGCCAGTATTTTCATGTTGGTGCAGTATGTTGAAATATATGTGAGCTGTTTGGAAAATGTTTTTATTCAGCAATGGCAGAATCTTCTCCTATGAGGAATACTTTACTTTCTTAAAGTTTTCATTATATAGTGCTGTTCCTGAGACATTATATCTGTACATTTCAGGAAAACTGAATGAGTCATAGTAAAAGTAATCCAGACTGCTTTAGAGAGCCTTTATGTTGTATCAGCTTGATAATTTAAAATTAGCTGTATTATCTACGTTATTTCCTTTCAGATAAGCCAAGTCAGTGACATTCAGTAATGCCTTTAATATCCTTTCATTATTGTAAATGGGAAAAATTGTGTTAGTTCAGACAGGTGTTTCAGTTTTCATTGGCAAAAGTTCTGCTAAAGTATGAATTAATATTGGCACCCACCTTCTGAACGTCGGCCCAAAACCCCAAGGCCTCTGAAAGTGAAAAAAGGAAAAGGACCTTTGGAAGTTACACATTAGATTGTATGTATTTTGTCTTTCTGCTATTAATTTTTTTTTTTTTTTTTTTTTTTTTTTTTATTATATATATATTTTATTTTTATTAATTCTAATGGGGTGACATCAATAAATCAGGGTACATATGTACAATTCTGCTATTAATTTTAAAGCTATTTAATAAATACTTACTTGCCTGGCCTCTGGTGGCACAGTGGATAAAGTGTCAACCTGGAGCGCTAAGGTTCTCAGTTCGAGACCCTAAGCTTGCCTGGTCAAGGCACATATGGGAGTTGATGCTTCCTGCTCTTTCCCCCTTCTGTCTCTCTCTCTCATCTCTAAAATGAATTTTAAAAAAAATCTTTAAAAAAAAAATACTTATTTATGAACATAAAATAGTTTGCTAATCACTTTTACAGATTAAAATGGTCACCTATTTTTATTCCAGAGCATACTCATTTCTTAATTTTTTAAGACAGGCGATATAACTTTACTTCTGATAACCTTGTGTTAGCATTACATGATATGTTCTGTGTTAAGCAGGATAGCTCAGGATTTTTCTTTTCTTTGTGGTTGGAATACTTGTCTCCCAAATGTTACTAATCTGTGCATTTTAATTTAATAGGCATTCATCGGTAACACCGGGGAACAGAATTTTTGTCGCATCCACAAAAACGCTTGTTCTTACCTAATTTGAGTGTGCTGATCTCAAATCTGACATTAGTTTTTCTCTGTAAGCTACAGTTTTTTTTGCAATTCAAGATTTTAGGTTTTCATCTTACTGTAAAATTTTCAACATTTAGTTTAACATAATGAAGTAGAATGTCTTCTTGAGCATCATCTTTGTGAAAAATAATTATATAATGCAGTAAATACACTAATACACTAAAAGATATGATTGCATCAGAATTTGTCTGCAATTTCGAACATATTAAAACACTTATTTTAATCATACAATTTGTGCAAAACTTATTTAAATTCTATTCAGGCAAAAGTTTGCGTTTGTAGCTTTTGCGTTTGTGTACTTGTTGAGGACAATCTTGTTTGATGCTCCAGCTGTAGTCTGCCATTGTTTAGAGCTGTCAAGAAATAGCCGCCATTCTGTTGGACTATATGTGGTAATACCTAGCTGGCTGAGAAGACTATTGATATCATGACATTAAACAAAGTGTTTGTCTTTGGAAAAAGAGTCCACAAAAATTTGTTCACGCTTCCTAAAATGGGATACTTCAGCTGACTGGTGAAGTACATTCTTTTCTTGAAGCGTGGAAGCTAATAACTCAGTTGCTTTCTTTGATAGGCCCAAATCTCTTACTAAGTCGTTCAATTCGAGTTGGCTAAACTGCTGAGGGGTTAATGACTGTTTGGCATCAAAAGAAGACCCTTCAGATTCTATAACCATTTTCTCATGAATCTTATCAAAATACATTTGATCACCATGTTAACTTTCTTCGTCCTTAGAAGAAATAAAACCATTGAAAACTGGAACCAGGAGTGTCTAAGAGTGTGGGATAGGTCATATTGCTGACGGAATATTAGGATATACGATCATATGCCATATTTTCTTGCTGATGCCCTTTGTATGGACCAGACAGAAATAACAGACACTGCTGTGGTCCTTAGGTTCACGCCAAACCATGGGAATACCAAAAGGCATTCCTTTGCATTTTTCTTTTGTCTAGTCACGAAGCATTTCCTCACAATTATGACACACAATATGAGGAGCCCAATTCTTGTCTTGATCACTAAGGGGAACTTGAAAATAGGCAATATATGCACGTGTCACAAATGATGAAATATTGCGCCTTTGACGTTGAAGTGTGTAACAACCTCATATATAACAGAAGGTGTCAGGACTATTCTTACATTTAATCCTACTTGAAGAAGCCATGATTCATGATTCAATCTTAAAACAAAACAAGAGGGTGTCTTTATCAGATAGTATTTGTTTACATTTAAAAACAATTACAATTATGTAAAAGTGATGTTTGTAAAATATTAATTGCCTTGTTATTTATGTTCAATCCAAGAGTCATTGCTCTTTTTTTTTTTCATTGCTCTTTTTTCTTTATTAATTTTAATGGGGTGACATTGATAAATTGGGGTACATATGTTCAGAGAAAACATCTCCAGGTTACTTTGATATTTGATTATATTGCACACCCATCACCCAAAGTCAAATTGTCCTCCGTCACTTTCTGTCTGGTTTTATTTGTGCCCCTCCCCTCTCCCTACCCCCTCCCTCACCTCCCCACCACCACTCCCACCACCCCGGGTAGCCAGCACACTCTTATCCATGTCTCTGGGTCTCATTTTTATGTCCCATCTATGTATGGAATCATCTAGTCCTTAGTTTTTTCTGATTCACTTACTTCACTCAGTATAATGTTATCAAGGTCCATCCATGTTGTTACAAATGATCCAATGTCATCATTTCGTTTCGTACGGCTGAGTAGTATTCCATAGTATATATGTACCAAAGCTTTTTAATCCACTCGTCCTCTGACGGACACTTGGGCTATTTCCAGATCTTCGCTATTGTGAACAATGCTGCCACGAACACGGGGCACATTCCTTTGCTAACAGTGCTGTGGTGTTCTTAGGGTATATTCCTAAAAGTGGGATAGCTGGGTCAAAAGGCAGTTCAATTTTTAATTTTTTGAGGAATCACCACACTGTTTTCCACAGTAGCTGCACAAGTCTGCATTCCCACCAGCAGTGCAGAAGGGTTCCCTTTTCTCCACATCCTTGACAGCACTTATTCTGTGTTGTTTTGCTGATGAGCGCCATTCTGACTGGTGTGAGGAGATATCTCATTGTGGTTTTAATTTGCATTTCAGTAATGATTAGTGATGTTGAGCATCTTTACATATGCCTATTGGCCATCTGTATGTCTTCTTTGGAGAAGTGTCTATTCATTTTTTTTGCCCTTTTTTTTTTTTTTGCCCATTTTTTGATTGGATTGTTTGTCTTCCTGGTGTTGAGTTTTATAAGTTCTTTATAAATTTTGGTTATTAACCCCTTATCAGACATATTGTCGAATATGTTCTCCCATTGTGTGGTTTGTCTTTTTATTCTGTTCTTATTGTCTTTGGCTGTGCAAAATCATTTTAGTTTGATATAGTTCCATTCGTTTATCCTGTCTATTATTTCACTTGCCCATGGAGATAAATCGGCAAATATATTGCAGTGAGCGATGTCGGAGAGCTTACTGCCTATGTTTTCTTCTAAGATGCTTATGATTTCATGGCTTACATTTAAGTCTTTTAATCATTTTGAGTTTGTTTTTGTAAATGGTGTAAGTTGGTGGTCTAATTTCATTTTTTGCAGGTATCTGTCCAATTTCCCAACACCATTTGTTAAAGAGGCTGTCTTTACTCCATTGTATGCTCTTACCTCCTTTGTCAAATATCAGTTGTCCATAAAGGTGTGGATTTATTTCTGTGTTCTCTGTTCTGTTCCATTGATCTATGTGCCTGTTCTTATGCCAGTACCAGGATGTCTTGAGTACAATGGTCTTGTAGTATAACTTGATATCAGGAAGAGTGATACCTCCCACCTTATTCTTCCTTTCCAAGATTGCTAAGGCTATTCCTGTTATTTTTTGGTTTCATATAAATTTTTGGAATATGTGTTCTATATCTTTAAAGTATGTCATTGGTATTTTAATTGGTATTGCATTGAATTTATAAATTGCTTAGGGTAATATAGACATTTTAATGATGTTTATTCTTCCTTACTATGAGCACGGCATATGCTTCCACTTGTTTGTATCTTCCTTGATTTCTTTTATCAATGTTTTATAATTTTCCGAGTACAAGTCTTTAACCTCCTTGATTCAATTTACTCCTAGGTACTTTATTTTTTTGGTTGCAATAGTGAGGGGGATTGTTTCTTTAATTTGTCTTTCTGACAGTACATTGTTGGTGTATAAAAATTCCTTGGATTTCTGAATATCAATTTTATATCCTGCCACCTTGCTGAATTCATTTATCAGGTCCAGTAGTTTTTTAACTGAGACTTTAGGGTTTTCTATATATAGTATCATATCATCTGCAAATAATGATAGTTTTACTTCTTCTTTTCCAGTTTGGATGTCTTTTATTTTTTCTTCTTTTCTGATTGTTGTGGCTAGGACTTCCAGAACTATGTTAAATAAGACTGGTGAACAAGGGAACCCCTACCTTGTTCCTGATCTTAAGGAGATTGCTTTTAATTTTTGCCCATTGAGAATGATGTTGGCTGTGGGTTTGTCGCAGATGACTTTTATCATGTTGAGGTATGTTCCCTGTATTCCCACTTTGCTGAGAGTTTTGAGCATGAATGGGCACTGGATTTTATCAAATGCTTTTTCTGCATCTATTAAAATTATCATGTGATTTTGTCCTTCCTTTTGTTTATGTGATAAATCACATTGACTGATTTGCGAATATTGAACCAGCCTTGCCTCTCCAGAATAAATCCCACTTGGTCATGGTGTATGATTTTTTTCATATGTTGCTGGATCCAGTTGGCTAATATTTTGTTGAGGATTTTAGCATCTAAATTCATCAGGTATATTGGCCTATAATTTTCTTTCTTTGTGTTGTCTTTGCCTGGTTTCAGGATCACAATTATGCTCGCCTCATAAAAGGAATTTGGAAGCCTTTCTTCCTCTTAAATTTTTTGAAATAGCTTGAGAAGGATAGGAGTTAGTTCTTCTTTGAATTTTTGTTAGAATTCACTTGTGAAGCCATCAGGCCCAGGACTTTTCTTTGTTGGGAATTTTTGATAACTGTTTCGATCTCATTTGTTGTAATCGGTCTGTTTAGGTTTTCTGATTCTTCCAGATTATATGTTTCAAGAAATTATTCCATTTCATCTAGGTTTTCAAGTTTTGGCATACAGTTCTTCATAGTATTTTCTTACAATACTTTGTGTTTCTGTTGTGTCAGTTATTTCTCCACTCTCTTTTCTAATTTTATATATTTGAGTCCTCTCTTTTTTTTCTTGGTGAGTCTAGTTAAAGGTTCATCGATCTTGTTTACCTTTTGAAAGAACCAGCTCCTGGTTTCATTGATCCTCTGTATTGTTTCTTTAGCCTCTATGTCATTTATTTCCACTCTGATCTTTATTAATTCCTTCCTTCTACTAATCCTGGGCTTTACTTGCTGTTGTTTTTCTAGTTCTTTTAGATTCAGGGTCAAGTTGGTTATTTGAGCTTTTTCTAGCTTCTTAAGTTATACCTGTAGTGCTATGAACTTCCTTCTCAGTATTGCTTTTGCTGTGTTCCATAAATTTTTAGTTGATGTATGCTCATTATCATTCATTTCTAGGAACTTTATTATATTCTTTGATCTCATTGTTAATACATTTGTTATTTAATAACATGATATTTAGTTTCCAACTATTTGAGTATTTTTCAGGTTTTCTTTTGTGGTTAATTTCTAGTTTCATGGCATTGTGATCAGAGAAAATGCTTGATATGATTTCAATCTTCTTAAATTTGTTGAGACCACTTATGTGTCCTAACATGTGGTCTGTCCTAGAGAATGTATAATGAGCGCTTGTAAAGAATGTATGTTCTGCTGCTTTATGGTGAAAAGTTCTGAAGATATCTATTAAATCGAGTTGATCTAGTATATTCTTTAAGTCTGCTGTTTCTTTGTTAATTTTCTTTATTGAGGATCTAACCAGTAATGTTAATGGGGTGTTGAAATCCCCTACAATTACAGTATTGCTGTTAATCTCGCCTTTTATACCCATCAAAGTCTGCTTTATGTATGTCGGAGCTCCTATGTTCGGTGCGTAGATATTTATAATAGTTATATCTTCCTGTTGAATCGCTCCCTTTATCATTATGTACTGTCCTTCTTTTGCTTTAAAACCTTTGTTTTAAAGTCCATTTTGTCATATATAAGTATTGCTACCCTGGCTTTTATTTCATTTCCATTTGCATGAAATATATTTTTCCATCCTTTTACCTTCAGTCTATGTGCATCTTTTGTTTTAAGGTGTGTCTCTTGTAGACAGCATATGTATGGGTCCTGTTTCTTTATCCACATAGCTACCCTATGTCTTTTGATTGGGTCATTTCATCCTTTTACATTTAAGGTTATTATGAATATGTAGTTGTTTATTGCCATTTTATTTTTTAAAGCTGTATTCCTTATTTGCTATATTCTTTTCCCCCTTTAATCTGTTCACAACAGGCCTCTTAGTATCTCTTACAGAATTGGTTTGGTTTTAATGAAGTTGGTGAGGTTTTTTTTATGTCTCGGAAGCTCTTTATTTCTCCTTCAATTTTAAATGTTAGCCTTGCTGGATAGAGTAGTCTTGGTTGTAGGTTCTTGTTCTGCATTACTTTGAATATATCTTGCCATTCCCTTCTGTCCTCAAGTGTTTCTATTGAGAAGTCAGATGTCATCCTTATGGGGGCTCCTTTGTAGGTGATAGTCTTTTTTTCTCTACCAGCTTTTAAAATTTTCTCTTTATCACTTAGCTTTGGTATTTTAACTATGATATGTCTTGGTGTAGATTTCTTTGGGTTTCTCTTTAATGGAGTTCTCTATGCCTCTTGAATGTGTGAGACATTTTTCAGTCTTAATTTAGGGAATTTTTCAGCTATGATTTGATTGAACAAAGTTTCTATCTCTTCTTTCTCTTCTTCTTCAGGAACCCCTATGATGCGGATGTTATTTCTCTTTATGTTGTCACAGAACTCCCTTAGAGTTTCCTCACATTTTTTTGAGTCTCTTTTCTTTTTTCGGCTCTGCTTCTGTGCCTTTGTTTATGTTGTCCTCTAATTTGCTGATTCAATCCTCAGCTTCATCCAACCTGTTTTTAATTCCTTCCATTGTGGTCTTCAAATCTGATATTGTATGTGTCATTTCTTTCTGATTCTTTTTTCTTGTTTCAATTTCCTTTTTTATACTTGCTATCTCTTTATTTAGGTATTCATAATGACCATTCATTGTTGCTCTAAGCTCTTTGAACATTCTAACAATCATAATTTTAAATTCTGCATCCGGTAATTTGGTTATATCTGATTCATTCAGTTCCTTCTCTGGGGATTTCTCTTGATTTCATTTGGGTTGCATTTCTCTGCCTGCCCATTTTGTCTGTGTATAAGAAGGGTTTGGCTACTCGAGTCCAATGGTTGTTGCCTCTGTGTTCCCTAGGTGTGGTCTGTCTGCAGGCCCACCACCCCCTCTGCTGCTGCCTATGGCGGTTGGGTATGGGTGTTGCTGCTGTTTCTGCCCCTCCTCGGTGGAAGGGGCTGTGTTCTTGTGCTTGGCTGTACAAGCCTGAGCCAGTCTCGGCCTTCGCCCTTCCCCCACGGGTGAGATTGAGCACCACACTTGGGCCACAAGCCTGGGCACCAAGGGCTCGGGCTAGCACTTTTGCTCAGCTGTTGTCGCCAGCTCCTTGGGTTGGGCTGAGCTGGGCTGCAGGCGCACGCTCAGCTGCAAGCCTCCCATCTGTTTCTGGGCTTCTGCCCCGCCCCCGCTGTCAGAGCCCGCTGGAGCATGGTTGCAACCTCGGCTCCTCATCCAGGCGGGGCTGCTGGCACGAGCTCCACTGCAGACCTCTGCTTTTTTCCGAGCTTTTGCTCCATCCCCACGAGCGAAGTCAGTTCATGCAGGGCTTCAAGCCTCAGAGGCCAGGTGAGGCTGCGCGCCTGCTCACCCCTGCCCAGCACCAGATCTCTGCCCATTCTGGGGTTCCGCTTTTCCCCCACAGGTGGGGTCGCAGGAAGGCCCGGAGCGGCCGGATCACTTTTGTGCATCCCCTTTGCCCCCCTGGGCTAGACCGAGCTCATGCCGGCCAGCTTGGCCTCTGCCCCCACCAAGGGAATTGCACTTCCGCGTCCCGCCACCACCCGCCCTCTAGCAAGCCCTCAACAGTGTGGGTGGGGGTGCTGCAGCTCAGACCCTAACACCCCATACTATAGTCCTGAAAGCTCCTTCCTTCTAAGCAACTGTGCTCTAATTGCTACAGGGGAGCCTGTTTGGCTGGTGTCCTGCTTCCCCTTGCTGGTTCCAGGGGAAATATTGTTTCAGATTTGTGGAGTGACTCAGCCCAGGGTTTAGGGTAGCTGTCCCTCAAAGTTTTCCTCCCTGTGCTTTCCAGACCATACTCTCTTCCCGCTGCTCTGGTTCTCTCCTCTCTCCCCGTCCTCTGGGGCTCTGGGTGAGTGGTTGTGAAAGAGGTTTTCTGCGCCATTCCTTTAAGAAGAATCTTGGGTCTGAGAAAACTGTCTCTTTCTCACAAACAGTATCGTAACCAGTTTCCCAGCTAAATACTGTCCATACGCCTCTTCTAGGCTCTGGGGCTGCAGGCTGGGGCTTTGTTCCTGGGGCCCAGGTCCCTACCCTTCCGCTAAACTCTCTTCCTGCCATGCTAGTCTCCCCAGGCTGCCTTTTGCTCCGGGAAGCTGGGCAGCCCTTTCCGCATTTTCGCTTTTCCCTCCAGACACAATGTGGCTTCTCAGTGTTCCTTGGTTGAAAAGTCCTCTTAGTTTAGTTCAGCATTGGTTTATCCAGATGATGGTTCTTAAAATTAAGTTATAATCCACTTTGGTTCTGGGAGTTGGAAGTTGGTACGTCTGCCTACTCCATCGCCATCTTGCACCTTCCAAGAGTTGTTGCTCTTTAACTCCAGTTTAAAAACCAATGCATGCCATTAACTGTAACAAAAAAGAAAATAAAATTGCATAAAAACTAGAGCACGCACCAAAAAATAAATTTCAGATTTAGAATCAGTGATGTAGAAATATATAGAAAAAGTTCTAAAACCTCATAGAACAGAAAATGAAAAAAGAAAAATGGTCCCCAGTGTAATGAACATTGTAACTTTCTCTGAGTTATAACTTGCTAACTTTTTAAAAGCAGAATATAGGTATATTGTATTTCTTGTATCACTTTGTAAGTTAACTGTTATTAAGCAGAAGCTTGATAAATATTTTTTGACTGGGGTTGAGCTGAGTTACTTGTATATGTCCTATTTCAAAAGTAGACAGATTCAGTCATAGGACTTGTGGAACTTACAAGGTTTTTTTCTTGCCACCATCAACTTGGATAACTGCTACTTCTTCCTTTACAGTTAACCATGGCTTAAGGTTGATGCTTATTTGTGAGTTTACTTTCAGTCATGTTGGGGTAACTGGTATTAGATTTGAACTCTGGTTGTAAACACTATGGAACTGGACAGATTGTATAACAGAAATATATCAAAAGGATAATAAATCATGGCCAAATAATGTTCATCACAGGAATGCAAAATTAGTTTAAAATGAAACAATCAATGCAATTTATCTTATTAGCATATAAAGGAGAAGAGCCATATGATTATCTCAATAGAAATAGAACAGTATTTGAACAAAATTTAACAGACTTTTATTATTAAAACTCTGCGTGAACTAGGACTAGAATGGATTATTAACCTGATAAAGAGTATCTATGTGAATTCTGTAGCTAAAATCATTATTGATGGAAAAAAATCTTTCTTCCCAAACTAAAATCAGAAAAAAGGCACTTCTGTTTTCCATTGAACTGAGTATTCCAGCTATTGCAATAAGACATAAAGAAGATACAAAAGGTATTCAGATTGAAAAGAAAGATATAAAATTATCATTATGCATAGACAACAATGGTATATATAGGAGACCAGTTGAATCAACCCTGGCAATCAATGGGGTGACAGATGTCACAGCTAGATTGCCCTCACATCTAATATAAGAAACCAGAAAGAATTGACATAAAAGCTACTAGAACTAATAAGCAAGGTCTGAGAATTCAAGGTCAATATAAAAAACAATCAGTTGTGTTTATATGTTACTAGCAATTAGTAATTGGGAAGACATTTTAAAACCACTATGATAGCATGAAATAGGAATGCTTAATGATAAATTTAATTGAAATATAGGACTTGTATACCAAAAAGGTCAAGTAATGCTGAAAAAAATTAAAGAAGATGTAAATAAATGAGATATTTACAGTCTTCATGGATTGGAATGCTTAATATTGTTGAATTGACAGTGCTTCCAAAATTAAGCTGTAAATTAAATCAAATAACAAGTCAGAATCTCACAAGCTGCTTTTAAAGTTTATTTGGAGAATTTCTGCTTCTCTGGTGGCCAAGTAAGTTCTGATTGGAACTATTCTTCTGCATAAAAATGTTATAAACTATGGACAAAACACAAAAAACAAAAATTCAACTATCTGATGACACTCAAGAATGACCAAAGGTAGAATGATTCTGGAAATGAATTTTTGCTTGTAGAAGGGAAAGACATTGGGTAATTTTCTTGTTTTTGTTGTTCCTATCCTGTGGCTAAATCTCAGTATCTTAAATGCAAGGCAGTTAAACCTTCTATAGCAATTCTACTGTTTAGGAACAGAGTTTGGGGCTACTATGTCTGTTGGAATATGGGAAGGGGACATTTCATAAAGGAGAAAGTCATAGATAAGGATTCTTATGCTCTGCATATAAACTTTGCCTAAGTGTGGCTTACTCCTGAGCTACACATGTGTAGGGCATGCACTAAGTAGCTCAACGAAGGATGATGAAGCTCAGATGAGATTCGAGCATCCTGTTATTGCAAGTTTAGTCAAACCAAGTTATGCACTGAAACATAAAAGCCCAACACTTTGGAACAATATAATCAAAATTGTACTCAGCAATATGATATTTACAATATGTAGAATACCATTGAGAATTGTTCTACAGGTGAAAAGTGAAGAAAATGTGAACCGTTCATAAGAGAAAAGACAGTCAGTGGAGACTAACCGCACCAAGACCTTGATGTTGGAATTAACAGACAAGGGTTAAAGGGAAAAAGCTCCTTTAATTATACTTGGTGACAGAAAGCAAAAATGCATGTAAAATCACAAAGAAAGGAATTTCTAGAGAAAAATAGAAACTATAAATAAGAACCGCATGGAAATATTAAAACTGTATGTATGTGAAATAAAAATTCTCTGGATAAGATTATCTACTGAATGGAGATATAGCATAAGAAAGATTTAGAGAGCTTGAAGATAGATCAATAGAAACTAGTCTGAAGAACAGAGAAACAAAAAGGATAAAAATAATAAACAAGGCCTATGGGTTATGTGGGACAGTATCAAAAGACCTAACACATGTGTAATTGGAGTGTCAAAAGAAGAGAGATAACAGGGCAGGAAAAAAGTATTTGAAGAATTATGACTAAAACTTCCTTAAAATATGTGAAAGCCATATACAGGCATACCTCAGAGATACTGAAGTTTTGGTTCCAGAGCAATACAATAAAGTAAGTCATAATTTTTTTGCTAATGGAGGATCTTGCCTTCAACTGGTAAAAAAATATTCAATACATCTGTGAAGTGCAGTAAAACTAAGTGAAATAAAACAAGGTATGCCTACCTGTATTTTTGGATTCAAGAAGCACAGTGAGAGCTAAGCAAGGTAAAACAAAACCATGCCTATGTACATCATAGTCAATCAGGTGAAGATAAAACAAAGAAAATATCTTGATAAGAAGCATAGAAAAATGACATGTTAAGGAGAAACAATGATTGCAAATGTCTCCAACTTCCCATCAGGACTATGGAGGACAGAAGACAATCGGACAGCATTCTTAAAGTGCTGAAAGAAAATTGTATCAGTTCAGCATTCTATATTTAGTAAAAATATCTTTCAACTATTATTGCCAAATGAAGGCATTTTCAGATAAAAGAAAACTAAGAAATTTGTTGTCAGCAGCCCTTTACTATAAGAAGGCTAAAGACAATTCTTCAGGTTGAAGTGAAATAATTCTATGTAAAAGCTCAGATATTCTGTTAGAAATAAAGAGCATCTGAAATGGTAGACATATATAAAATATAAAAGAGCATCATTTTCCTTACTGTATCTTTAAAATGCATACTTCTATTCAGAACAAATTATAAAGTTATCTTTTGGTTTTCTATACTATGTAGAAAGCAAGCAAGGGTTGATAAATGGGATATACATTTACGACATTTCTATAGTTTATGTGAAGGATTACACTGTATTTCTAAGTAGATTGTGAACAAATAAAGATATTTGTTATTCTAGAGCAACCACTTAAACATTCAAAGGCACCTAGCTAAAAATTTAATGATAAGTTAAAAGGGCATTCTGAAAATTTTTCAGATAACCCAAAAAGAAGGCAGGAAAGGCACTGCAGTGGAACAACAGATAATTGCAACTATATCTATAATTATATTAAATGCTAACAGAGAAATACTCCAAATGAAAGTCAAAGATTATGAGAATGGAAAAATGATACACAACTATATACTCTTTCTAAGAAATGTACTTTATAAGGACAGAGAGAGAGTCAGAGAGAGGGATAGACAGTCAGGAACAGAGAGAGGTGAGAAGCATCAATCATTAGTTTCTTGTTGCCGTTGCAACACCATAGTTGTTCATTGATTGCTTTCTCACATGTGCCTTGACCGCGGGCCTCGGGGTCTCGAACCTGGGCCTTCTGGCATCCCAGTCAGACGCTCTGTCCACTGCGCCACCGCCTGGTCAGGCAAGAGAAATGTACTTTAAATAAATAAAAACATTCAGGTTGAAAATAAATGGAGAGAAAACATCTCCATATAAGCATTAAATATAAAAAGTCTGGATTTGCTAAATTAAAATCAGATAAAATGGACTTTGTTAGAAATAATACTTTTAGAAACAGGGCTATTTTCATAATAATAAAGAGAAAATTTACCAGGAAGACATATAACAATTATAAATATGTATGTGCCTAATAATAGCCACACAAAACATGAAGCAAAAATTGACAATGAAAGTGAGAAATAGACAATGTCCCAGTCATAGTCAGAGATTTTAACACTCTTCTCAGTAATTGATAGAACAACTAGACAAAAACAGTGAGTAAATACATAGATAATTTGGATACCACTACCAGGCAGCTTGACCTAATTGATATTTATACAACAGTGTACTTGTTTCTTTCTGTCCCTGTCTCAAGCTACCTGGGAATGACTATATGAGTGTGAGACAGGAACAGATAGGGACAGACAGACAGGAAGGAGAGAGATGAGAAGAATCAATTCTTTGTTGCGGCTTCTTAGTCTCCTCAGTTGTTCATTGATTGCTTTCTCATATGTGCCTTGACTGGGGAGCTACAGCAGAGAGTGACCCCTTGCTCAAGCCAGCGACCTTGGCCTCCATGCCAGCGACCTTTATGCTTAAGCCAGCGACTGTTGAGTCATGTCTATGATCCCATGCTCAAGCCAGCAACTCTGCACTCAAGCCGGAAGAGCCGATGATGCTCAAGATGGCAACCTCGGATTTCAAACCTGGGTCCTCTGTGTCCCAGTTCAATGATCTATTATTCACTGTGCCACCACCTGGTCAAGCAGAACAGTGCACTCATATAGTCATTCCCAGGTAGCTGCCACAGATTGGTTCCAGGATCCTCAGTGGTTACCAAAATCCATAGATGTTCATGTCTCATATAAAATAAAATAGTATCCATCATCTTGTATACTTTAAATCATCTCCAGGTTACTTATAAAACCTAATAGAATGTAAATATGATGAAAGTAGTTACTATACTATATTTTTTAGGGAATAATGATAAGAAAAGTAAGTCTGTAAATGTTCAGTACAGATACAACCCTCATAAGCCTAATTACTTATTACAAGTCATCAACAATGTAACTTTTTTTTTTTTTTGTAATTTTCTGAAGTGAGAAGCAGGGAGACAGAGAAACAGACTCCTACCTGGACCCTTGCTCCATTGCAACCGGAACCATTCTAGTGCCTGCGGTGGAGTCCATGGAGCCATCCTCAGCACCCAGGCCTACTTTTCTCCAATGGAGCTTTGGCTGAAAGGGGGAAGAGAGAGATTGAGAGAAAGGAGAGGGAAAAAGATGGAGAAGCAGATGGGCGCTTCTCCTACCTGGCTAGAAATCAAACCCAGGACTTCCACACGCTGGACCGATGCTCTACCACTGAGCCAGCCAGCAAGCCAGCGCCACAATGTAACATTTTTTAAAGACTATTTTCAATTCTTGGTTGGTTGAATCCACAGATGTGGAACCCCTGGATATGGAGGGCCAATTGTTATTGGAATATATGTCTTTGCAACTATTAATGGTATGTTCAGCAAGACCATATGCTGGGCCAGTAAAACAAGCATCAGTGGATAAAACATTATTAACATCCTAAGGAGTATAATCTCTTTCTACAGCAGAATTAAATTTGACATAAATAATTATTTGATATCTAGAAAATCTCAAAATATTTAGAAACCAAATAATTAAACAACATATTTAACCTATGGATCAATGAAGAAATCACAAAGGAAATTTATATAGAAAAGTCAACCATTAACTAAATCACTGACCCCAATGTTACAACAATTTTGTCATTTTTCCTTAATGTTGTTATAACATTGGGGTAATGAGTGCTTTTTAACTAGGACACTAAGTGCATGAACCATAAAAGAAGAATTAGATGAAAAGATAAATTGAATTTTATTAAAATGAAAACCTTCTGCTCTTTAAAGGACATTATTAAGAAAATGAAAAGCCAAGATACAGACTGGGAGAAAATCGTCACAGTACATATATCTTGTAAAGGACTTGTATCCAGAATAAATAAAGACTCTTTCCAACTCAAGAATAGGGAAAGCAAACCAATTAAAAATGAACAAATGATTTGAACAGACACTCCACCAAAGATATAGGAATGATCAATAAGAGCATGAAAAATGCTTGATAGCATTAGTCATGGGAAAATGCAAATTAAAGCCACAACAAGATACCACTTAAAGAACTTATAACACCATGTGGGGTTGTTAGAACTCCCATACATTATAATTTTAATGTAAAATGGTACAACAACTTTGGAACACAGTTTGGCATTTTCTCATACAGTTAATCATCAATTACACCTCTAGGTATTCCTCTATCATACTTCTACACCAGTGTTCACAGCTGTTCAATTCATAATAGCTTAAATCTGGAAACAACCCAAATATCCATCAACAAGTGAGTAATAAACTGTCGTATATCTATCTAAAGAAATAATTCTCAGCAGTAAAAAGAAATGCAGTGCTGATACCTGTAACAATGTGGGTGAATCTAAAAAACGTGATTTTGAGTTAAAAAGCCAGATTGTATGATTGCATTTAATTGGAATTCTAAAATAGGGAAAAGTAAATCATAATGATAAAACATAGGTCACATATTAATTGCAGAGAGGTGCAAAGGAACTTTCTGAGTTGATGGAAATTTTGTATATCTCGATTTCATGGTGGCTACACAGGTGTATACATTTATGAAAATAGATCAAATACTACACTAACCATGGTTTTATTTTATTTTAGCTATTTTGTATGTCAACAAAGTCACTAAGAATATTCTAAATGGAGAAATGCATATGAATTATTTAGAGCTATCATGTATAAGATTGATTAGTTTATCACAATCGATTTTGGTCTCAGTGTAGATTTGTCTTTGTCGTCAGTTTCAGAAGTAGCACACAAAATACTCAGTCTACCTAATGTGCTAAGTAGAGAGAATGCAGAAGGAGAAGAACAAATTCCCAATAGGAAATTGCTCAGTCTTCACATTCAGCATGAAGCATACTCCTTTTGTAAGGCAAAATCAAGATAGTTTTTCTCATATATTTTTGGAAACCTGTCTTCAAAAGCAACTCAAATATTTAAGTGGAGGAATATACTGGGTAGAGCTCTAGGCGGGGTTGGTTAACTTTGTCCCTTAGCGTTAACACAGGTTGTTGAAATTAAAACGTTTGTTGAATTTTTCCCTCCTCATGATTAAGAGTCAACATATACAACAAACATAAGAATAGCTAGGGTGAATGTAAAAATCTTAAGAGTTCATAGGTCAGGGAACTTGTGTATACAGTAGCGTATCTTTAAATTGACATAGAAAATAAAGTGAGGTATTAATATATGATTTCAAGCAGTTTCTTGTGTTAATGGATATAAATATAGCTGATTACTAGAATTTAATTATTTTAAATCTATAAATACCATTTTTAGTATAATCTAGTTCCGGGCATGGAAATTAAATTATTGGTTGTATGGTAAAATGTTAACACATAACTGAAGGCTATATATACAGGAACTTATTGTATTACTCTGCAGTTTTCCTGAAAGAAAAAATAAATTTGAAAATAAAAAGTTAAAGGGGAATAACCTCTGGCACAAAGCTCTATGGAAAATGAGAAAAGCGCATCATTGCCTCATGGCTAGATAATCATTCTTATTTTAGGTTACGAGTAGACTGGATTATCTGGAACATGCTCAGGCCACCATTAAACTTTTGTCTGTCTGCCTGTGTCTCTTACTGGGTTTCAACTTTGTGTCTTGTCCCATATTGTCTTTAGTAGCAAAAGAGATTGGGAGGAGTTATGAAATAAACCTAGTGACATAGATTCAAAGAAAGAACGGAGACTCAGGGACCAGCAATCAGAGGCTTCTACGTCTGGCAACATAGTAAACCAGACGCTCTGAAAGCCCAGTGGCTGCAGAACCATTAAACCCTGGGAAGCACACTTGTTAAGACATTGCTCATCTCCCAAGATGTAGAAGAGGTGTCTAAGGAGTCTTCCCACCTAACTTAAGTACATATATATATGCAGAGACACATAAAGAGAAATTAGCAGCTAAAGTTGGCATCAGGCCTGACTAGGTGGTGGCGCAGTGAAATAGAGTGTCAGACTGGGATGCAGAGGACCCAAGTTTGAAACCCTGAGATCGCAGGCTTGTACACAGGCTCACCAGCTTGAGTGCAGAGTAGCTGGCTTGAGCATGGGATCATAAACATGACCCCATGGTCACTGGCTTGAACCCAAAGGTCCCTGGCTTTAGCAAGGGGTCACATGCTGTGCTGTACCCCCCCCCCCCAAGGCACATCTGAGAAAGCAGTCAGTGAACAACTGGAGAGCCGCAATGAATTGATGCTTCTCATCTCTCTCCCTTCCTGTCTGTTCCTCTCTTTGTCTCTCTCTCTGTCTCTGTCACAAAAAATATAAATAAGGTTGGGGTTAGAAATGAGAGGGAGAGAGCCAAGGCCTTGGCAGGCATCTGTAAGGATGGAGCTATCTGAAGTGATAGCACTTTCAGAACTTTTCACGGAACCAAGACCCTTAGGATAGGGTCCTAGATTCATGGTGCTACCTGTCTGTGGCAGCAGAAACCAATCTCTCTAGAAGAAAACATCTCTAATCCCAAATTAAAACTGAGCAGTGAATTTACAATTAAAAATCAACAAATAGAAGAGAAGGCCAGCCTCTGTGATTGAGAGTCAACAAAAACACCAAAGAACAGACTCAAGGGCAAGTTGCAGTTTTCTGATTCATCATATTGAACAGCTATGTACGGAATGTTTAAAGAAATAAAGGATGTACTGCAAAGGTAGCTAAACAACTTCTGTTTTAGACTTGTATGAATCGGGAGAGAAAATATAAGTTCTAGAAATAATTTGAAATGAAAAAGCCAATTTAGGAAAGTGTAACCCATGCTTATTCATTTCAGGGAGATGTTGTAAAACATCAAGTTGTGCAGAACAGGTATTCAAGGAATCCAGTCTTAGAAGTATACCTGAGAAACTCTTGCATCTATGTCAGTAGACACTTATAAGAATGTTTAATACTAGCAATGTTTTATAATTGCAGACAGACTAGAAACAACCTAAATATTTATTGACAGGAGAAAGGACAAATTGTCTTGTATCACTATTATGAAATATATAACAGTGAAGAGAAAATAAATGAATAGTAACTATAAGCAAAAACATGGCTGAGTTTTAAAAATGTAATGTTAATTTAGAAAAACCAGTTCCATATTCACAGCTATTTATGTTATCATACTTTATAACTTAGATTTTACTTTTAATCTTCTATATATATCAAATAATAAAAAATAAAATCTAAAAACTATTTTGAGCAATAGCAAGATCATATATATGTTATTTGATAAACATTTTAAAGATTAAACAGTACTGGTTTCATTGTATACATTTTTTTTTTAAAGTGAATCTTAACTGTTTCCCATTGGGCTGGTGAGAGGCAGAATCAGGATGGTAGAGATCATTAATATAATGGAAAAAATCTTAGGAAAGAAAAGCCCGTTAGTGGGGCTATGGTCCCCAGATAGGAGAAATCGATAGGCCTTACAGCTAAGATGGTAATACATTTAATATTAAGATGTCTTCACCCATGACTGGATACTTCTGTTTTTGGCTATCATTGAAGTCAAAGCTCTTAGGCTTTTTGACATTATGAATTGACATGGTGGTGAAGGATGAAAATTTGGTTTTAAAATAATTTGCATGTTTTAAATAGGTCTGCTCTTCATTTCTGTGTGAAGGGGGCATCTGGCAGCGCTGGCTAACCAGCATCTCCAGAAGGCAGACCTTGCTTTTTGGAGGCAGCCAGAGGACCAACAGCTTGATCTCTCTGGTGTGTGCTTTCTGTATGAAAATTTGCAGATAATAGAAAAGAGCTTGGAAAGCATTGTACTAGCAGGAGATCCAGAATCCCAGGATTTGCCAAGCAGGCTACTAGATATGGTGTGGGAAAGAAAGCTATAAAACCTAGAGCTTGCCTTCCTGGAATTTTTAATTTAGCCAAGATCAGATAAACTTATCATAGTGTAATTAGCAGTATCAAGCAGTTTAAACTACAAATTGATAGCACAGATGAATAAATCCCTTAACTGTTCAGAAAAGAAGAACTTATCTGGGACAGTGCAGTCAAAGAAGGCTTTGTTCACTGCGCGGGGATTTGAGTCAGGCCCTGAAAGACGGGGTTTAGATGGAGTGATAGCTGGAGCAAAGGCAAGGACGTGCGGAGCAGTGGGCAGCACTGGGTTCCTTCAGCTGAGCTGAAAGATTTGTTTGCGGTGATAGTGAATCTGGGAGAAAAGAGACTTGAGACGGATTTTCAATGGTCTATGGAGCAAGGATAGGGGAATTGGTCTGCCGTTTATAGACTAATTTGGAATTTCAATTTACTGTCATTTGTTACTGACTTTAACGGAATGCTCTTTTAAATAGGTCATTAAGAAGGGGGAGTGGTTCTGCTCCTTACAGTATTCCTTTGTTCCTTGCTTTGTAAGGTCACCCTGACCTGGGCGGGCATGCTCCGGTTTGGCTTTGGTGTAGGAGCCATGCAGGTGTGCACCTACGAGGAGAGCTCTGAGCTGGCTTTGAGTTACGCGTGGAAAAGCAGCTATCCGAATACTCCTTTCTGTTCAAGGGACAGCCTGGCTGTCTGTCATATACAGGACCTGAGTCCCCTGGAAGATGCTTATGTGAAACATGCAGTGATAAGAATGAAAAGGAAATTTGTTTTTAATAGAAACAACACTCCACATCTTTAATGGTGTTATAAAATTTTCTTGACTACTTTTCTGGAAATGCAGGTTATGTTAGATATAATCAGAAATTGTTAGCTAAATAAAATAATGCATATATATATATATATATATATATATATATATATGGTGTGTCATATAGTTAAAATTTACTTTTTAGTGTGAGGTAAAGTGGGATTCATTGACCTTTTCATTTCAAGCTTTTAACAGTTTCCTCAGATGTTACATGACCACAGTTTCTTTTTTAGTATGAGTCCCAGAGTCAGCTCAGATAGCATGTGTTCAAGTGATATACTGGGATCATGAAGGACTCAATTTTTTAAATATATAAACAAATTTTCAAGTCACCTAAATTAACCTACATAACATATTTTTCGCTCCATAAGACGCACCTGACTATAAGACACACACCTAGGGTTATAAGGACAAACTATAAGAAAAAAAAAATTCTGAACCAAATGGTGTGTTAAAATATTTAATAAAATACCTTATTTTTTGCTCCAGTAAGACGCATGGGCATTTCCCCTTCCACTTTGGGCGGGGGTGCGTCTTATAGAGCGAAAAATACAGTAATCACTGTTGTCCCTAACAAAATTCCAGCAGTTTGATCTTTTGGTTGTGGTTGCAGTTGTTTTATGGTTTGGTGGAACTCAAGCTGATTTAAAAACCCCTATGGAAATGCAGGGGACTAAGAGTAGCTGTGGCAGTGTTGAGTGCACGGCTAATTAGGACTGTGCTCAGCGCATTGTGCTCCGTGGACGGGCATTCTCAGCATCACCTGCAAACTTGTGCAAGGTGGAATTCTCTGGCTCCACCTCCATCCCTGTTGAATCCGAATCTCTGGGGTTGGGGCCAAGGGGTCTGTGTTTTCAGTCTCTCTCGGTTATTCTTACGTACTTGAATGTTGGCGGAACACTGAATTATGACATTCTGACTTAAGGAAACACCCACCAGTGGAACAGATGGAGAATCCAGAAGCAGACCCATACGTGCATGGTTCGTGTGATTTATGACAAAGTTGGCATCGCCGTGCAGTGGGGATCAGTTAGGCTTTTCAATAAACTGGGAATTTATCTCCATATGGAAGAAAGCTGTCTTAACCCCTATATTATACTGTAAATGCAGAAATCAATTCCAGGTTGGATATGGAAAAGTGATAGCTATAATGCTTTTAGAGGAAAAATGTAGGAGAACCTCCTTAAGACCTTAGGACAAACACGACAATAAAGCTCCAGCCATAAAACAAAACATGCCAAACTGGGCTGTATTAGTATTAAGCGCTTCTTTTTATCAAAAGGTATCATTAATATTTATAAAACAATTTGGTACCTTGCCAGCACATTGTGTGAATGTGTTTATCAAATAGGAATAAGTAACTAATATGTTACCCTCCTCCAACAAACAGATAGAGGACTTGTGTCTATAAAATATAAAGAACACTTACAAATCAAGAAAAATTCTGACAACCCAATAGAAAAAATGGGCCAAAAGACTTCAATAGGCACTACTTAGTAAAGAGACAAAATGGTCATTAACATATTAAAAGGTGTCAACTTTATTAGTCATTAGAGAAATGCAAATTAAAACCATAATGGAATACTACATACCCACCAGAATGACTAAAATGCAAAAAAAGTAGACAGTATCGAAGGTTGTAAGAATGTGAAGCAACAAGACTTTAATGTTTCTAATAACGTAAAGTAGAATAACCTTTTAGAAGATCGGCAGTATCTATTAAGCTAAATGTATACATACTCTGTGACCTAACAGCTTCATTTATGTGCATAAACCCAACAAACATTGGTCCATCTTTACCTAAAGAACATGTCTTAGAATGTGCATTTTAGTTCATTCTGATAGCACATCTAGAATGGTCATAGCCCCAAACTGGAAACTACGTAAATGCCCACTAGCCATATGAAGGGTAAATAAGGTGAATAAGTATGCCTGACCAGGCAGTGGCACAGTGGATAAAGTGTTGGCCTGGGATGCTGACGATCCAGGTTCGAAACCCGCAGGTCACCAGCTTGAATGCAGGCTCCTCTGGCTTGAGCACAGGGTCGCCAGCTTAAGCATGGGATTCTAGACATAACCCCATGGCACTGTCTCGAGCCCAAAGGTCCCTGGCTTGAGCAAGGTGTCACTGGCTCAGCTGGGGCCCCCCGGGCAACACATGTATGAGAAAGCAATCAATGAACAACTAAGGTGCCACAGTTATGAGTTGATACTTCTCATCTCTCTCCTTTCTTGTCTCTCTCTCTCTCTCTTTCTCTCTAAAATAAATAAGTAAAGTGTATATATATGCCATGGAATATTACAGAGCAATAATCAATAGCTATATTCAACTAGATGAATGAATCCTTCAAACATAATATTGAGCAAAAGAAGCCAGATACAAAAGAAATACTGATTACATTTGTACAAAGTAGAAAAATATACACACTGATCTATAATGTTAGAAGTCAGGATAGTGGTTACTCTTTGAGAGAGGCAGGGCAGTGACCAAGACAAGAGAATAAGGGGACAAGAGGATGCTGGTAATGTTGCTTATTGACGTGGGTTCTGGTTGCATAGCTGTGTTCCGTTCGTGAGAATTCACTGTGCTCATCTATGTCTATATCTATAATGCTTTAATTGGAAGGAAAATTGGATCTGGTAGCCATTTCTGTGCCACATCATACTGAAAAATACGTGGAGTCACATAAGGCATTCACATTCATGATTGGATGAATTGCAGTGGTCACTCATTATTCTGAAAGAACAAGATCTTTTAAGAAAAGGGATCTTAATAAAGCACCTTTTCTCCGCACATTTTAACAAAACTAGAATTTCTTATATAAAAGTAAGTAGTTCTTTCAGAATGTTAACAAATTCATTCTTCTTTCTTGTATGGATGTGTTAAGTTAATTTAAGTGTTTGAGTGCTTTTAGACTTTGAGGTAACTAACATCAGTGCCTGTTTCTGGGTGAGTTGCTAAGCCCTGCACTGGCAGGTTGAGTGCTGCAGTAGCCTAAGCAGAGTGGTCATGGCTTAATTTGTGTTTTGGGTGATTTGCTTTCTAAGAGAGTTGGCATACTCGGTGCTCTCAGAAAAGTGGCAGCTTGCTCCCCTGGGTGAGTGAATAGAATCCCCATGAAGAAGCACTTCTGTAGAGGCTTTTGCAATTGAATCATTACTATATTTCCCTCAGAACAAGAAGTGAACTCTCCAGGTATTGACCTTTTAGTAATTTCTGTTATTTAGGATCAGTCTAAAGTAAAACATTCAGAAATTTATAAAGTATTTTTGAAAAATAAGTGAATTATTGGAAGCAAATTATAATAATTAGAAACATGCAACATTTTCTATCTTTATAAAAATGTATTCATTGGAAAAAATAGATGAGATGATTAAAAATACAGTGTTCATTCTAATTTAATGACAGAAATATATCAGAACCTTTTTGTGTACTAAAATAACACAACGTTTGGGGAACAAATTCTGAAATTTAGAAGATGTTGAATATGTGTTCAGGATGTTGCTTCAAAAAGATCATTAGTGACTTTAAAATACAATGAAATATTAGTTTGGGCACGGTTATATTTCTGTCTTCTGTGTTCTTTCTTTGTTGTTTTTGTTTTTTATATTTTTCTGAAGTGAGAAGCTGGAAGGCAGACAGACAGACTCCCACAGGTGCCCAACCGGTATCCACACAGTATGCCCACTAGGAGGCGATGCTCTGCTCATCTGGGCCATTGCTCCATTGCAACCGGAGCCATGCTAACGCCTGAGGTGGAAACCATGGAGCCATCCTCAGCACCAAGGCCAACTTTGCTCTAATAGAGCCTTGGCCATGGGAGAGGAAGAGAGAGAAAGAGAAGATAGAGGGGGAAGGGTGGAGAAGCAGATGGGCGCTTCTCCTGTGTGTCCTGGTCAGGAATCAAACCCGGGACATCTACACTCCGGGCCGATGCTCTACCACTGAGCCAACTGGCCAGGGCCTTCTGTGTTCTGCTTTAAGTCTTTAGCAACAGTGAACTTGACTATAAGATTGTTGTCTTTTGTGGTCTCAAAAAATTTAAGAAGATTGAAATCATATCAAGCATTTTCTCTGATCACAATGGCATGAAACTAGAAATCAACCACAACGGACAAACTGAAAAATACTCAAACACTTGGAAACTAAATAGCATGTTATTAAATAACGAATGGGTTAACAATGAGATCAAAGAAGAAATAAAAAAATTTCTAGAAACAAATAATAATGAGCATATATCTACTCAAAATTTATGGGACATAGCAAAAGCAGTTCTGAGAGGGAAGTTCATAGCATTACAGGCATACCTTAAGAAGCTAGAAATACCTCAAGTAAACAACTTGACCCTGCATCTAAAAGAACTAGAAAAAGAACAGCAAATAAAGCCCAGAGGTAGTAGAAGGAAGGAAATAATAAAGATCAGAGAGGAAATAAATGACATAGAGGCTAAAGAAACAATACAGAGCATCAATGAAACTAGGAGCTGATTCTTTGAAAAGGTAAACAAGATCAATGAAACTTTAACCAGACTCACCAAGAATAAAAGAGAGAGGACTCAAGTAAAATTAGAAATGAGAGTGGAGAAATAACAACTGACACAACAGAAATACAAAATATTGTAAGAAAATACTATGAAGAACTATATGCCAAAAAGCTACGCAACCTAGATGAAATGGAAAAATTTCTTGAAACATATAATCTGGAAGAATCAGAACACCTAAACAGACCAATTACAACAAATGAGATCAAAACAGTTATCAAAAACTCCCAACAAAGAAAAGTCCTGGGCCTGATGGCTTCACAAGTGAATTCTACCAAAAATTTAAAGAAGAACTAACTCCTATCCTTCTCAAGCTATTTCAAAAAATTCAAGAGGAAAGAAGACTTCCAAGCTCCTTTTATGAGGTGACCATAATTCTGATTTCAAAACCAGGCAAAGACAACACAAAGAAAGAAAATTATAGGCCAATATGCCTGATGAATTTAGATGCAAAAATCCTCAACAAAATATTAGCAAACTGGATCCAGCAATATATGAAAAAAATCATACACCATGATCAAGTGGGATTTATTCTGGAGAGGCAAGGCTGGTACAATATTTGCAAATCAATCAATGTGATTCATCACATAACAAAAGGAAGGACAAAAATCACATGATAATTTCAATAGATGCAGAAAAAGCATTTGATAAAATCCAGCACCCATTCATGATCAAAACTCTCAGCAAAGTGGGAATACAGGGAACATACCTCAACATGATAAAGGTCATCTGTGACAAACCCACAGCAAACATCATACTCAATGGGCAAAAATTAAAAGCAATCTCCTTAAGATCAGGAACAAGGTAGGGGTTCCTCCTTTCACCAGTCTTATTCAACATAGTTCTGGAAGTCATAGCCACAACAATCAGACAAGAAGAAGAAATAAAAGACATCCAAATTGAAAAAGAAGAAGTAAAACTATCGTTATTTGCAGATGATATGACATTATATATAGAAAACCCTAAAGTCTCAGTTAAAAAACTACTGGACCTGATAAATGAATTTAGCAAGGTGTCAGGATATAAAATCAGTACTCAGAAATCAGAGGCATTTTTATAACAATGAACTGTCAGAAAGAGAAATTAAGGAAACAATCCCCTTCACTATTGCCACCAAAAAAATAAAGTACCTAGGAGTAAATTTAACCAAGGAGGTTAAAGACTTGTACTTGGAAAATTATAAAACATTGATAAAAGAAATCAAGGAAGATACAGACAAGTGGAAGCATATGCCGTGTTCATGGTAAGGAAGAATAAACATCATTAAAATGTCTATATTACCCAAAACAGTTTATAAATTCAATGCAATACCAATGAAAATACCAATGACATACTTTAAAGATATAGAACACATATTCCAAAAATTTATATGGCACCAAAAAAGAACACGAATAGCCTTAGCAATCTTGAAAAGGAAGAATAAGGTGGGAGGTTTCACTCTTCCTGATATCAAGTTATACTACACGGCCATTGTACTCAAAACAGCCTGGTACTGGCATAAGAACAGGCATATAGATCAATGGAACAGAGCAGAGAACCCAGAAAAACCCACACCTTTATGGACAACTAATATTTGACAAAGGAGGTAAGAGCATACAATGGAGTAAAGACAGCCTCTTTAACAAATGTTGTTGGGAACATTGGACAGCTACCTGCAAAAAAATGAAACTAGACCACCAACTTACACCATTCAGAAAAATAAAATCAAAATGGATAAAAGACTTAAATGTAAGCCATGAAACCATAAGCATCTTAGAAGAAAACATAGGCAGTAAGCTCTCCGACATTGCTCACAGCAATATATTTGCCAATTTATCTCTACGGGCAAGTGAAATAAAAGACAGGATAAACAAATGGGACTGTATCAAACTAAAAAGCTTTTGCACAGCTAAAGACAATAAGAACAGAATAAAAAGACAAACTACACAATGGGAGAACATATTCGACCATACGTCTGATAAAGGGTTAATAACCAAAATTTATAAAGAACTTGTAAAACTCAACAAAGGGAAGATAAATAATCCAATCAAAAAATGAGCAAAAGAAATGAATAGACACTTCTCCAAAGAGGACATACAGATGGCCAATAGGCATATGAAAAAATGCTCAACATCACTAATCATTAGAGAAATGCAAATTAAAACCACAATGAGATATCACCTCACACCAGTCAGAATGGCTCTCATCAACACAACAACATAGAATAAGTGCTGGCGAGGATGTGGAGAAAAGGGAACCCTCCTGCACTGCTGGTGGGAATGCAGACTGATGCAGCCACTGTGGAAAACAGTATGGAGATTCCTCAAAAAATTAAAAATCGAACTGCCTTTTGAACCAGCTATTCCACTTTTAGGAATATACCCTAAGAACACCATAGCACTGTTCGAAAAGAAGAAATGCACCCCCATGTTCGTGGCAGCATTGTTCACAATAGCGAAGATCTGGAAACAGCCCATGTGTCCATCAGAGGACGAGTGGATTAAAAAGCTTTGGTACATATATACTATGGAATACTACTCAGCCATAAGAAATGATGACATCGGATCATTTACAACAACATGGATGGAACTTGATAACATTATACGGAGTGAAATAAGTAAATCAGAAAGAACTAAGAACTATATGATTCCATACATAGGTGGGACATAAAAATGAGACTCAGAAACATGGACAAGAGGGTGTTGGTACTGGGGTGGTGGGGGGCAAGAAGAGGGGGAGTGGAGGGCCACAAAGAAAACCAGATAGAAGATGATGGGAGACAATTTGACTTTGGGTGATGGGTATGCAACATAATCAAATGTCAAAATAACCTGGAGATGTTTTCTCTGAACATATGTACCCTGATTTATCAATGTCACCCATTAAAATTAATTTTATAAAAAGATTGTTGTCTTTTTAGGGTCTTTGTCAGTAATGGTTTTGTAATATATAGTATATGTACTATTTTTTTCAGGTTTCCTTCCTTCCTTCCTTCCTTCCTTCCTTCCTTCCTTCCTTCCTTCCTTCCTTCCTCCCTCCCTCCCTCCCTCCCTCCCTCCCTCCTTTCTTCTCTCCCTCCCTCCCTCTCTTTTTCCTTCCCTCCCTTCATCCTTCCTTTCTTCCTTCCTTTCTTTCTCTTGTTCTTTCTTTCTTTGTGAGAGGAAGGGAAAGATAGGGTGAGAAGCATCTACTCATAGTTGCCTTCACTTTAGTTGTACATGCCTTGACCAGGGCCATGGCAGTGTCCCCTTGCTCAAGCCGGCAACCTTGAGCTTTTCATGCCAGCAACGTTTAGGCTCAATCTGTTGAGCTTGGGATCCTGTGGATGATCCCCTGCTCAAGCCAGCCACTCTGTGCTGACAAGCCCGTACTCAGAGCCAGCAACCTCGGAGTTTTGAACCGGCAACCTCAGCATCATGGGTGGGTGCTTCATGTACTGTGCCACTACCAGTCAGGCTTCAGGTTTTTGAAAGCACATTTATTAAAGCTGGGGACAGAAAAAAGAAAGGTTTAGGATAGAAGAAGCAACAGGAGAGAGTCTAGGCAATGCTGCCTGGGCTCATTGAGAAATAAAAGTCACAGTGACAGGTATGAGCAAGGTGGGGCTGCTTTTGGCTCACTGAAAAGTCAGAGAGAAGTAGGCCTTGGAGACACGCTCGGAGTTAGCCTGGGACTAGCTGCCGCTGCCCATTGCTCCCTGATTGCAAGTCTCCTGGGGACCTTAGAGTTTAGGAGATGCGTGCCTGAGAGGGAAGAAAGGAGGCAGGGGTGCTCCCAGCAGGGAGATCATGCCCCACGTCCTTGGTCTTGAGGGTCTTAAAAGCTGGGAGTTTAGGGGAGGCCTTAGGGGAGGGACTCAATAGAATATTCATCAGCTTACTGCTGATGTGCCAAAGTGAGATTTATTCCTTAACTTCACCTGTCCTTGGGTGTGGTTACACAAATTGTGTGCTATTTTTTTTATTGTGGTAAAATATATATAACATAAAATTTACCATTTTAACAATTTTTTTTTTGACAGAGACAGAGAGAGTCAGAGAGAGGGATTGATTGCTTTCTCATATATGCCTTGACCAGGAGGCTACAGCAGAGTAAGTGACCCCTTGCTCAAGCCAGTGACCTTGGGCTCCAGCCAGCAACCATGGGGTCATGTTTATGATCCCACGCTCAAGCCGGAGACCTTGGGGTTTTGAACCTGGGTCCTCTGCATCCCAATCTGACGCTCTATCCACTGTTCCATCACCTGGTTAGGCTATTTTAACAATTTTTAGGTGTTCAGTTCATTGGAATTAAGGACATTTACATCATGGTGTAATTACCTCCGCCATTCATATCCAGAAGGTTTTTATCATCCCAAACTGAAACTAGGTATCCATTAGACAGTATCTCCTCATTCCCCCTTCCCCCAGCCTCTGGCAACCTCCATTTTGCTTTCTGTCTCTGGGTTTCAATACTAGGTGCCACATGTAATTGGAGTTGTAAAATATTTGTCCTTTTGTATCTGTATTATTTTATTTAGTTTAATGTTGTCAGGGTTAACCCCTGGGTATCAAGACCTCCTTCTTTTAGGCTGACTAACGCTCCAAACTGGATGCACGACAGAGAGTCACTGGAGAGTGATCGAATCACTTAGGAAGGTGGTCAAGGAAGGTTCTTTGAAGACATGGCATTTAAGCTGAGAAGTGAAGGCTGAGGCAGAGCCAGCAGGAGACAGTAGATCATTCTCAGGTCTGAAACCGAGTGGCATCAATAACAGTAGTCCTCGTTGGGACATGATAGAGACTGGGTCATTTCTACCCATCTATCTGGGCAGATGACAGCTTGAGTCCTCACCAGTGGGCTAGCCTGCTGCTTAGGTAGGTAGGTTGGCGTTCTCTCCATTGGGTTTGCTTGCTGAACTATAGACCGGATTTCTTTTTTTTAATATGGTTTTCTTTGTAAGTTGTAGAGCCTTAGAGCATACCTCTCCTGTTTCATTTTCTTTTTCTTTACCTAATGTTGTGGTCGGTTCTTATTTTGTGAGCAGCAGTGTTTTATAAAATACATTAAATATAGGCCATCTGCTGCTACCTCCTTGCAGAAACTTTCCCATGTCTTTGTATCTCCCAGCCAAATGCCTATAAGATAAATACATTCTTCAGTGATCACATTATCCAGTCAGTGCCTTCTTTAAAGCTTTTCAGATGTCTATTTGCCAGACTGCATTTTACTTTTAGTGTTTAGTGAGAATGTTTTGCTTGACCTTCACATAAAGTCTCAGGCAAACTTTTGTTCTGGTGCCAGCATAGAAAACAGCCTGACTTTGTCCTCTTTCTGAGGGAATATCTCTGCCTTTGTTGTGCAGACCTTTTGAAGGCTGAGCTTTACCTTGGACAAACCCTGAACTGATCTGTGTGTCACCGTGCTGCTGGCAAAGTGATCAGTACGACCGGGGGACGTGGGGAGGAGAAGTTTTCTTCCACCCTCTTGAAGGCCCTGGCTGGGTCTGAACACAAAACTGACGAAGACAGATTAACAGGAGAAAAAGACACTAATTTATTTAATATCTGGTTTGCCTGATAGGGGAGCCTACATGAGTAAATGAAGACCTGAGGCATAGTTCATTAGCACCAAGTATGTTTTATGTGAGGTTTGAGGGCGAGTGGGCGCTCGTGAAGAACACGAGTGGTCAGAGCAAGAGGGGAGTGCAGGCGATGGGCAGAGCCTTGGCAAGGGCTGTTTGTGGGATTCCTCTCAGGATCCATTAGCCCTTGGAGATGAGGCTCCTTTCCCCCATTATAGACAGGGTACCTCTCACATGGGTGTTATGACCTGTTTCCGGAGAGAAGGCCAGGCGGGGGTCAGAAGGATCTTCCTGCTTCTGCTTTCTCAAACTCCTTCAGCTTAAAACATTCAATGCCAAGCCTGACCAGGCGGTGGCGCAGTGGATAGAGCACCGGACTGGCATGCAGAGGACCCAGTTTCGAAACCCTGAGGTCACCAGCTTGAGTATGGGGTCGCTGGTTTGAGCGTGGGATCATAGACATGACCCCATGGTTGCTAGCTTGAGCTCAAAGGTTGCTGGCTTAAAGCCCAAGGTCACTGGCTTGAGCAAGGGGTTACTTGTTCTGTTGTAGCCGCTCCCCTCCCCCCAATCAATGAACAACTAAGGTGCCGCAAGGAAGAATTGATGCTTCTCATCTCCCTTTCTGTCTGTCTGTGCCTATCTGTCTCCCTCTCTGGCTCTCTCACATACACACACACAAAAAGTAATGCCAAGACGCCATATTTTGGGAGAAGCATGTCCTGAACCCTCTTCCAGACTGTAGTGCCATTGCCTGGACCTATTGTGGATGGTATTTTTCTGTTAAGAGAAACATTAAAGTGGAGAGATCTGGAGGGGACCTTGTGTGCTTTGTGTGGGCTCCCTGGGAGGCTTCACCAATTCATGGTCATCCTCACCACTGTGAGAGGGATAGCGACTGGGGGAGGGATGGCAGTGGCTATTCCTGTTCACAGAAGGAGAGTTAGACCCAGGGAGGTCAAGTAACTATCCACAGTCACACTATGATCACCTCACTTGGGGAGCTGGGATTCCAATCAGGCTCTGTCCACCTGGGAGACTTCCTCATTGTTCTCCTGAGCCTGCCCCAGGGGTCTCTGTCCTGTTCGCAGGAGGTTACAGATCACAGTCCCTTTAACTAGGGGAGGGAAAAATCGCAGTGATCCTACCTATGTTGTAGTCAGTCTGCAGATTTACTTAATGAAAACAGTTCTTTTGAAAATTCTTTTTTTTATTGATTTTAATTTATTGTGTTTACATAGATTCTAGTGTTGCCCCGAAGGGAATATTCTTGAGATCATATTTTGTAACAAAATCTCCTGCCAGATAGTCTTACACATTTTAAAGAATTAGCTTTTTAATGTCCGATTTCATCCTTTAGTTCTTTGTAGTGCCACATACACCTATTATGTTGGTAAATTCATTCTATTTGTAGATGTAAGTAATGGAGGCTAACAAGGTAAGGTTATGCACTAGCCTTGTTTTGAGGAAATAAAAATATTTCAGTTTGCAGTTAGTTTTAGCAGAATAAGGTTACCTAATAGACACTACAGTAGAGCAAAAGTTCTGTCTGTCTTGCCTGCCATCCTGTCTTGGGGCCTTGTGCACGCTACTTGTACTGCGTGGTGCTCAAGTGAGTTAGCGAACACACTTCCGTAAGACCCGGTCTTTGGATTCTCCTCCCTTATTAGCGGATTCTTTGCCTATTTCTCTTCTTCCACTGTCCTTGTAACATGTCAGCTGCCCCAAGTTCTTTCCTGAGTCCTCTTCTTCCTGGACCCCACCAGTGTTTCCTGGGTACTATCACCCACTTCCTGGAGGCAATCATATCTCCACAGTTTAAATGAGCACAAGTTTATTTGGAGAAAGTGCTGAAAAATACTTAAAGATGTTCCGGGAATCAAGAAAGCAAGTGTCAGAGTCAGCTTTTGCTACTAAGGAAGGTGTGGCCTTGAGCATGTGATTTAACCTGTTGGTATTTCATTTTCCTCTTTATTGGCAGTAGGCCTTAATTTGGGGCTAAAAATTCAAATCTAGACATACCTCGGAGCGCTCATAGATTTGGTTCCAGACCACCACGATAAAGAGAGTCGTAATCTTTTTGCTAGTGGAGGGTCTTACCTTTAATTTGTTTTGAAAAAGCAACACTTGTGAAACACAATAAAATGTGGTATTTTTGTAGTCAACTTTCAGATCATAAGTTTATTTGTTTTCCCTTTACTGAAAATTATTATTATTATTATTATTTTGTGGCAGAGAGTCAGAGAGAGGGACAGATAGGGACAGACAGGAAGGGAGAGAGATGAGAAACATCAATTCTTTGTTGTGGTTCCTTAGTTGTTCATTGATTGATTTCTCATATGTACCTTGACCGGGAATCTATAGCAGAGAGAGAGACCCCTTGCTCGAGCCAGCGACCTTGGGCTCAAGCTGGTGAGCCTTGCTCAAACCTGATGAGCCCACACTCAAGCTGGCAACCTCGGAGTCTTGAACCTGGGTCCTCCACATCCCAGTATGATGCTCTATCCACTGCGCCACTGCCTGGTCAGGCTGAAAATTATTATGAACAATCACCCAGAGACAATATTGGATTCTAGCTAATCACCAGAGAGCTTAAATTATGTTCATTACACTCTGTGGTCCCTGTTAGATCACAATACTTTTCACCCCTCTTTTCATTCTCCGGGAACTTTTTTTCCCTACCATTTGTGGTCATGTTCAGTGGTTTCTGTGACATTCTCCGAACTAATAACAGTCATTTTCTCTGGGATTACAATTCTGTATGTACATATTTGAGGCCAGTCTTTGTTAAGATACCTCCTCTAGGAAAGCATTCTAACTGAAACTGGAGACTCCTTACCCTCACCAAGGCCAGACAGCATTTGCATCCATTGAAAAATGATTTTCTGTAATAAAAATTGAAAAAAAATCTTATGCCTTTAACTTTTAAGTGAACAAATACTTAATTTCTTGGGCATGCTGTGTACTTAAATTATATTTGCATCTATGAATTAGGATGTTTTTTAAGTGATAAGGTGCCAGATCTTTTGTTTGTTTGTTTGTTTGTTTATTTATTTATTTATGTACTGAAGAACAAGAACTTAGTGTTGCAGGAAAGTGTGGGCTCTGAGAAGGGGACGCCCTGACCTTGGTCTTGAGCCAGCAGGTGCAAAAGCAGAAAGTGCAGAGCCCGGCAGACAGCTGTGTAGCCCAGGCCCCTCAGGTGCAGGTTATCATACATGCCGTGATGGCTTATGGTACCATCTGAGTGCACAAAGCCAGGGTCAGCATCCAGGAGGTGGGCCCCTGGGTGGCCAGCTGATACCGCTTATACCAGCTTGTTCACCGGTCGGTTTTTCTCACAAAGAGGGTTAGAATGCTGCCCCTCAAAAGAGGCCTAGCACCATGACTTGGGCCTGGGGCTGCCACTGGTTCACCAGTTGCATGAAGGCCTTGATGCTGACAGCCACCAGCTCTGC
The DNA here is from genome assembly GCA_037038555.1 of Rhynchonycteris naso. NCBI lineage: Eukaryota > Metazoa > Chordata > Mammalia > Chiroptera > Emballonuridae > Rhynchonycteris > Rhynchonycteris naso. Next base: position 201,186,685 of record CM072998.1, on the reverse strand, counting down.
TGTGTGCCCGTATCTGGTTGTACCCTCCCAGACCAATGCCAAAGTGAAGTGCATGCAGAGGAGGGAAGAGCTCCCTCCAGATCTCGCATTGGTACATTGGTTGGACCGAGGAGTCTCCCATGAAGATGGCTTTGGGTTCTTTTTCTGCTGTCAACCACCACCAACTGGGCAGGGACATCCAGCGTCCGTTGCCCTGAACATCCTGCACCAGTGTGGCTTGCTGGCTGGGGTCTCCTCACCTCTCCTCTTGGTGCAGTAGTTCTTAACCTGGGTTCTATGGAACCCTAGGGGTTCAAAGAGTTGGCCTCAGGGGTTCGGAGAATCCTCTGTTGCGGAAGCCAGAATAAAGTAATACCGTAATTTGTTGTGAGTTCATGCACTTTGTTGGTTTTGTTCTTTGAGCAAGGTGATGTTCATGCACGGCTCATTTTGTGCACCAGTAAAAGAACATATACCTATGTCTTGAATTTGGGAAAAAAAATCATATTTTATTTATCACTAAAGAAGGGTTCGGTGAATGCGCATATGAAACTGGTGGGTTCGGTACCTCAAAAAAGGTTAAGAACCACTGTCTTGGTGTCGCAGCCTCTGAAAGACTGAGACTGGGCGGGAAAATCTAGCACCCTGCCTCGCCATTTGCTGTAGGGCAGGAAATGTGCGAAAGGGCCCACCTACTGTGTGTGTGTGTCCAGATTTCTAATTATTTCCATTTCTGAATTGGGTGATTTCTTAAAATGTATTTAAAATTTGAGAAAAACAGCATTTATTTTTTGATTTCAGGGTCCTAATTAATTTTAAAATTAAACTTATTGGGGTGACAATGGTTAATAAGATTGTATAGGTTTAAAGTGTCCAGTTGTATGATACGTCATCTGTATACTCTATTGTGTGCCCACCACCCAAAATCAAATCTTCTTCTGTCTCCATATATATTTGATCCCCTTTACCCTATATTACCCCTCAAATCCCCTCCCTCTGCATTTTATGTAGTTGCTTTTCCCATATACAGTGTAATATGTCAGATAAAAAGACTTACTAGTTATGCTATGATATATTCTGCTTACTGTTTTCATTCATTAAGTGATTTATTCAATAGAATGAATCAACTGGGTTAAGTAATGACTCAGCTCCTTTCACAAGAATATTTGAAAACACGTTCTATTATTTTTCACTGAGATTTTCAAATCTGCATTCAGCTATATCCTGATATTTTTGGAAAAATTAATTCTGTTCTATTTAGAGTGGGATCACCCAGCTTATTTATTCTTTCTGTGGTTTTTATTTTATTTTATTTACTTTTTCTTTTCCATCAGTGTTTGCTTTCACAACCAAAGTTCTGGGCCATTCAGACTTCAGCCCTGATGCTGCGGACGAAACTGGAGAGAGGAAGCACGCGCCGGGTGGAGCGGGCCATGAGGCAGATGCAGGTGGGAATTACTATGGCAGTTTTTGTTTTTCTTCCAACCCTTTATTTTTATATATATATATATATTTTTTTATTATTATTATTAATTCTAATGGGGTGACACCAATAAATCAGGGTACATATGTACAATGAAAACATCTCCAGGTTATCTTATCATTCAATTGTGTTGCATACCCATCACCAAAAGTCAAATTGTCCTCTGTCACCTTCAATCTGGTTTTCCCTGTGTCCCTCCCCTACTCCCTATCCCAATCTTCCCTCCCTCCCCCATCCTATAACCACCACTCTCTTGTCCATGTCTCATATTCTCACTTTTATGTCCCACCTATGTATGAAATCATGCTGTTCTCAGTTTTTCTTTTTTTCTGATTTACTTATTTCACTCCGTATAATGTTATCAAGGTACATCCATTTTGTTATAAATGATCCGATGTCATCGTTTCTTATGGCTGAGTAGTATTCCATAGTATATATGTACAATAGCTTTTTAATCCACTCGTCTTCTGACGGACACTTGGGCTGGTTCCAGATCTTCGCTATTGTGAACAATGCTGCCCCGAACATGGGGGCGCATTTCTTCTTTTCGAACAGTGCTATGGTGTTCTTAGGGTATATTCCTAAAAGTGGGATAGCTGGGTCAAAAGGCAGTTCGATTTTTAATTTTCTAAGGAATCTCCAAACTGTTTTCCACAGTGGCTGCACCAGTCTGCATTCCCACCAGCAGTGCAGAAGGGTTCCCTTTTCTCCACATCCTCACCAGCACTTATTCTGTGTTGTTTTGCTGATAAGTGCCATTCTGACTGGTGTGAGGTGATATCTCATTGTGGTTTTAATTTGCATTTCTCTAATGATTAGTGATGTTGAGCATTTTTTCATATGCCTATTGGCCATCTGTATGTCCTCTTTGGAGAAATTTCTATTCATTTCTTTTGCCCATTTTTTGATTGGGTTGTTTGTCTTCCTGGTGTTGAGTTTTATAAGTTCTTTATAAATTTTAGTTATTAACCCCTTATCAGATGTGCTGTCGAATATGTTCTCCCATTGTGTGGTTTGTCTTTTTATTCTGTTCCTATTGTCTTTAGCTGTGCAAAAACTTTTTAGTTTGATATAGTCCCATTTGTTTATCTTGCCTTTTATTTCAGTTGCCCGTGGAGATAAATCGGCAAATATACTGCTGCTACAGATGTTGGAGAGCTTGCTGCCTATGTTTTCTTCTAAGATGCTTATGGTTTCACGGCTTACATTTAAGTCTTTTATCCATTTTGAGTTTGTTTTTGTGAATGGTGTAAGTTGATGGTCTAGTTTCATTTTTTTGCAGGTAGATGTCCAATTTTCCCAACACCATTTGTTAAAGAGGCTGTCTTTACTCCATTGTATGTTCTTTCCTCCTTTGTCAAATATCAGTTGTCCATAAAGCTGTGGGTTTATTTCTGGGTCCTCTGTTCTGTTCCATTGATCTATGTGCCTGTTCTTATGCCAGTACCAGGCTGTCTTGAGTATAATGGCCTTGTAGTAAACCTTGATATCTGGAAGAGTGATATCTCCTGCTTTCTTTTTTCTTTTTTAGATTGCTGTGGCTATTCGTGTTCTTTTTTGGTTCCATATAAATTTTTGGAATATGTGTTCTATATCTTTGAAGTATGTCATTGGTATTTTAATTGGTATTGCATTGAATTTATAAATTGCTTTGGGTAATATAGACATTTTAATGATGTTTATTCTTCCTAGCCATTAGCACGGTATGTGCTTCCACTTGTTTGTATCTTCCTTGATTTCTTTTATCAATGTTCTATAATTTTCCGAGTACATGTCCTTAACCTCCTTGGTTAAATTTACTCCTAGGTACTTTATTTTTTTGGCTGCAATAGTGAAGGGGATTGTTTCCTTAATTTCTTTTGCTGATATTTCATTGTTTGTGTATAAAAATGCCTCTGGAAAAAAAAAAAATGCCTCTGATTTCTGAGTATTAATTTTATATCCTGCCACCTTGCTGAATTCATTTATAAGGTCCAGTAGTTTTTTGACTGAGACTTTAGGGTTTTCAATATACAATATCATATCATCTGCAAATAGTGACAGTTTTACTTCTTCTTTTCCAATTTGGATGCCTTTTATTTCTTCTTCTTGTCTGATTGCTGTAGCTAGGACTTCCAGAACTATCTTGAATAAGAGTGGTGAAAGGGGGCAACCCTGCCTGGTTCCTGATCTTAAGGGGATTGCTTTTAATCTTTGTCCATTTAGTATGATGTTTGCTGTCGGTTTATCGTAGATGGCCTTTATCATGTTAAGGAATGATCCCTGTATTCCCACTTTACTGAGAGTTTTGAGCATGAGTGGGTGCTGGATTTTACCAAATGCCTTTTCTGCATCTATTGAAATTATCATGTGATTTTTGTCCTTCCTTTTGTTTATGTGATGAATCACATTGATTGATTTGCGAATATTGAACCAGCCTTGCCTCTCCAGAATAAATCCCACTTGATCGTGGTGTATGATTTTTTTCATATATTGCTGGATCCGGTTGGCTAATATTTTGTTGAGAATTTTAGCGTCTAAATTCATCAGGGATATAGGCCTATAATTTTCTTTCTTTGTGTTGTCTTTGCCCGGTTTTGGGATCAGAATTATGCTCGCCTCATAAAAGGAGTTTGGAAGTCTTCCTTCCTCTAGAATTTTTTGAAATAGCTTGAGAAGAATAGGAGTTAGTTCTTCTTTGAATTTTTGATAGAATTCACTTGTGAAGCCATCAGGCCCAGGACTTTTCTTTTTTGGGAGTTTTTTGATAACTGTTTCGATCTCATTTGTTGTAATTGGTCTGTTTAGGTGTTCTGATTCTTCCAGATTGATTTTTGGAAGGTTATATGATTCAAGAAATTTGTCCATTTCACCAAGATTGTCTAATTTTTTGGCATATAGTTCTTCATAGTATTTTCTTATAATGCTTTGTATTTCTGTTGTGTCAGTTGTTATTTCTTCACTGTCCTTTCTAATTTTATTTATTTGAGTCCTCTCTCTTTTTTTCTTGGTGAGTCTAGTTAAAGGTTCATCAATCTTGTTTACCTTTTCAAAGAACCAGCTTCTGGTTTCATTGATCCTCTGTATTGTTTCCTTAGCCTCTATGTCATTTATTTCTGCTCTGACCTTTATTATTTCCTTCCTTCTACTTGTCTTGGGTTTTATTTGTTGTTGTTTTTCTAGTTCTTTTAGATGCACGGTCAGGTTGCTTATTTGAGCTTTCTCTAGCTTCTTATGATATGCCTGTAGTGCAATAAACTTCCCTCTCAGAACTGCTTTTGCTGTGTCCCATAAATTTTGAGTTGATGTATGCTCATTATCATTTGTTTCTAGAAACCTTTTTATTTCTTCTTTGATCTCATTGTTAATCCATTCATTATTTAATAACATGCTATTTAGTTTCCAAGTGATTGAGTATTTTTCAGTTTTTCTTTTGTGGTTAATTTCTAGTTTCATGGCATTGTGATCAGAGAAAATGCTTGATATGATTTCAATCTTCTTAAATTTATTGAGACCATTTTTGTGTCCTAACATGGGGTCTATCCTAGAAAACGTACCATGAGCGCTTGAGAAGAATGTATATTCTACTGCTTTAGGGTGAAAAGTTCTGAAGATATCTATTAAATCAAGTTGATCTAGTGTCTCCTTTAAGTCTTCTGTTTCTTTATTAATTTTCTTTTTTGAGGATCTATCCAGTGTTGTTGGAGGGGTATTGAAATCCCCTACTATGATAGTATTGCTGTTAATCTCGCCCTTTATATCCATCAAAGTCTGCTTTATGTATGACGGGGCGCCTATATTTGGTGCATAGATATTTACAATAGTTATATCTTCCTGTTGAATTGTTCCCTTTATCATTATGTAGTGTCCTTCTTTATCTCTTACTACAGCCTTTGTTTTAAAGTCCATTTTGTCTGATATAAGTATTGCTACCCCTGCTTTTTTTTCATTTCCATTTGCATGAAATATTTTTTTCCATCCTTTTACCTTCAGTCTATGAGCATCTTTTGTTTTAAGGTGTGTCTCTTGTAGACAGCATATGTATGGGTCCTGTTTCTTTATCCATGCAGCTACCCTATGTCTTTTGATTGGATCATTTAATCCATTTACATTTAAGATTATTATTGATATGTAGTTGTTTATTGCCATTTTATTCTTTAAAGCTGTATTCTTCTTTTGCTCTATTCATTCCTCCCTTTAAACTGTTCACAAGAGGCCCCTTAGTATCTCTTGCAGAATTGGTTTGGTTTTTATGAATTCCTTCAGGCTTTCTTTTTCTGGGAAGCTCTTTATTTCTCCTTCAATTTTAAACGTTAGCCTTGCTGGATAGTGTAGTCTTGGTTGTAGGTTCTTGTTCTGCATTACTTTGATTATATCTTGCCATTCCCTTCTGGCCTCAAGTGTTTCTGTTGAGAAGTCCGAAGTCATCCTTATGGGGGCTTCTTTGTAGGTGATAGCCGTTTTTTCTCTAGCAGCTTTTAAAATTTTTTCTTTATCCATTAGCTTTGGTATTTTAACTATGATGTGTCTTGGTGTAGATCTTTTTGGGTTTCTCTTTAATGGAGTTCTGTGTGCTTCTTGAATGTGTGGAGTGTTTCCCAGCCTTAATTTAGGAAAGTTTTCTGCTATGATTTGATTGAACAAAGTTTCTATTTCCTGTCCTCTCTCCTCTTCTTCAGGCACCCCTATGATGCGAATGTTGTTTCTCTTCATGTTGTCACAAAGCTCCCTTAGAGTTTCCTCAAATTTTTTAAGTCTCTTTTCCTTTTTCTTCTCTGCTTCTGTGCCTTTGTTTATTGTGTGCTCTAACTCGCTTATTCGATCCTCAGCGTCATCTATCCTGCTTTTAATTCCTTCCATTGTGGTCTTCAGTTCTGATACTGTATTTGTCATTTCTGTCTGATTCTTTTTTATTATTTCAATTTCATTTTTTATACTTGTTATCTCTTTATTTAGGTGTTCATAATGACTATCCATTGTTGCTCTAATTTCTTTGAACATCCTAACTATCATTATTCTAAATTCTGCTTCTGGTAATTTGGTTATATCTGGTTCATTCAGGTCCTTCTCTGGAAATTTCTCTTGATTCATTTGGTTTGCATTCCTCTGCCTGCCCATTTTGTCTGTGTATAAGCAAGTTGTGGCCATTGGAGTCCAGTAGGTGTTGCCTTTGTGTTGTCTAGGTGTGGTCTGTCTGCAGGCCCCCCACCTCCTCTGCCGGTGCCTAGGGTGTTTGGGTATGGGCGTTGCCAGCGCCGGCCCACTGTGGCTTTTGCTGTGATTTCTGCCTCTCCTCCGTGGGAGGGGCTGTCACTGAAGCCACAAGACTTAGCACCAAGGGTAGAGGTGAGCACCTTTGCTCAGCTGCGGACCCAGCCTATTTCCGGACTTCCGCCCAGAACCAGCAGTCGGAACCTGCTCGCTACAGTTCCGCGGGTTAGGCGGGGCTTTTGACGTGTTCTCAGCTGTAAGCTTTTGCCCGTCCGGAGCTTTAGCCCCGCCCTCGAGGCCAGGGCCCTTCTGCGCAGGGTCGGAAACCAAGGTTTATTGGGCCAGGCGTGTTTGCTGTCTTCCGCTCAGCTGCGTACTTCCGCTCGTCCCTGACTCTACCCCGCCCCCGCGTTCAGAGCCCACTCGTGCATGTATGAATACAAACCACGGTTTCTCCGGCCGGGCGGGGATAGTAGCGTGAGCTCAACTGCGAGCTTCCACTTGTCTCAGGGTCTAGCCCATTCCCATGCTGGGAGCCCACTCGCGCACGTATACTGGCCAACCACGGTTTCTCCGGCCCGGGGGGGGGGGGCTGGTAGCGTCAGCTCAGCCGCGAGCCCTTGCCCGTCCCTGGTCCTAGCCCGGTCCCCGCGGTCACGGCCAGCTTGCGCAGGGCCTGCCCGTTCCTGGCCTCCCGCTTTGTCCCCGTAAGTGGGATTAAAGGCGGGCCCACAGCTTCCGGACCGCTTTCGCACGTCCCCTCCGACCCTCTGGGCTAGACCTATCTCCCACCGGCTTGGCCTCTGCTCACGCCGACAGAACCGCCTTTCAGCGTCCTGTTGCCCCAAACCCTTAAGCAGCCCTCAGCAGAGTTGGAAGGGACCTAATACTCCACACTGTAGGCCTGGGATCTCCCTCACTTGTTTCACAGCTCAAAACTGTCCAAACGCCTCTTCTAGGCTCTAGGACTGCAGGCTGGGGCTTGGTTCCTGGGACCCAGGTCCCTTCCTCTCCGCCAAACTTTCATCCCGCCGGCGGGTCTCTCCGGGCTGCCGTTTGCTCCGGGGAGCTGGGCAGCCCTCTTCGCATTTTCGCTATTCCTACCAGTCTCAATGTGGCTTCTTCTGTGTTCCTTGGTTGAAGAGTTCACTTAGTTTAGTTCATAGTTGGTTTATCCAGATGATGGTTCTTTAAATTGAGTTATAATCCACTTTGCTTCTGGGAGTTGGAAGTTGGTACGTCTGCCTACTCCGTCGCCATCTTGCTTCCAGGAGCTTAGCAGGCACTCCCTGTCGTTTCAGTGGCCACTCAGCGAAGCATGCCTGGCTCCCAAGATGTCTGTTCATCCTCCTGCTGCAGCTGCCACCATTTACCTTCTGGAGTCTGCGGATTGCAACTCCAGCTCCATTCTCCTCATTCTCCCTCTTCCAACCCTTTATTGCTGTCAATCAGCATATACATGTGTGCTATGGATCTAAAAGGATGAGATGGTTTTCATTTTGCTGAAATACTTCTTTATGACTTGGATTATTACTACTTTGAGTGTAAGTTTTAAATTTGACTGCTTGGCTTCAAAGCGCAGCTCTTAGTGCTCTGTGACCACAGTATTTCCACAGCACTTCTAATACCAAATGTGTGGGTCTCCCATATCAAGGAATTCTCCACCTCTCTGTGTGCATCAGCGGGCTTTTTTACAGCGTAACTCAGTTCTGATAGTGGAATTAGTACAGTCCCCACTGGTGAAGAGCTCAGTCCCACAGGCCGTCTTCCAGATGCCAGTCATGAGTCTTCATGAGTCTGGGCACTTCTAACTGTCAGGTCCTAAATTCAGGGTTCCCATGAGCTCCTCCTCGAGTTTGATAATTTGCTAGACTTACCATGTTTCCCCGTATATAAGATGTACCCTTTTTCAAAAATTTGGGGTCTAAAAACTGGGTGAATCTTATACAGTGGTTGTGGCATTTCAAATGCCGTAGATGGAACTGAGAACGAGGCAATATATGAAGACAGTGATTTGTCATCAGACACAGATGAGGACAAACTAATGGATGGGAATTTTGACCGTGATGAGTAGTATGAATTTTATGATGAATAAAACTTGAGTTCAGAAAGTTTATATAATACATTTTTTTTCAAATTTTGGCTCCCAAAATTAAGGTGTGTCTTATACATGGGGAAATATGGTACTATCACTGGTTTGTTATAAGGGCTATATAAAGGATACGGATGAATAGCTAGATGAAGAGGTCCAGCAGGGTCCATTGAGCAGGTGCGTCTCTGCTTACGGAGTTTTTGATGTGACACCTTCCCAGCACTTGGGTGTGCTCACCAACCTGGCTGCTCTCCTGTTTGTTTTAGATATTTTATGGAGGCCACGTTATATAGGCATGAGGAAGTGAACCCTTGGCCACTGGTGATTATTAATTCAACCCCTGGACCCTCGCCCATCCCCAGAGGTAGGGGTGGGGCCGAAAGCTCCCACTCTAATGGCAGAGCCACCTCATTAGTATAAACTAGGACATGGTGAAAGGGGCTGATTATAAATAACAAAAGATTCTTCTCTTAACTCCTGCCACTCAGGAAATTACAAGAGTTTTAGAAGCTCTATACCAAGAACCAAGGATGAAGACCAAATGTGCCACCCTGACTGGTTGGCTCAGCAGTAGAGCATTGATTTACCTGGTTTGTGGAAGTTTCAGGTTCGATTCCCAGTCAGGGCACACAGGAGAGGCAACCATCTGCTTCTGCACCATTCCTGTCCCCCTTTTCATCTCTCTCTTACCCTTCTGCTGCCATGGCTCAATTGGTCCCAGTACATCAGCCCTCGGGGCTGAGAATGGCTCCATGGAGCGTCCGCCTTAGGTGCTAAAAATAGTTCAGTTGCGAGCATGGCCCCAGATGGGCAGAGCATTAGCCCCAGATGTGGGTCACCAGGTAGATCCTGGTCAGGGTGCTTGCGGGAGTCTGTCTGTCTATCTCCCTTACTCTCACATTAAAAAAAAAAAGGCCAAATGTGTATTTCTTATTATATCACAACATCACATTTCTAAGCCTCATTTTCATAGTCTGTAAAAGAAAGTAATTATAATAGTACTTACAGTATAGGTTTATGGTGAGCATAAAAGAGACAATATAAGACTGAAGTGAAAAAGGCAGCTCCACAGGCACACATTGTCTAAGGAAATAAAATTCATTCTGGTGCAAAAATAATGAACTGACCACATGTAAAATTAATCTTCATTCACCATCCTTCTTTGTTTAGCACTTATATTTATTTCTCCCTAATGACTCAGTAGCAGATAGGGTTTGTCACAGATTTCCTGATAAACTACTCATGATACAAATTGGCAGGAAAAATGAAAAATATGACATAAAGATGTAAGATTTCATGCAGTCAGTGAAGTGATATTTTTAAAAATTTATTTATAGTTTTAAAGAACTTCAAGTCTACATAAAAGTTGTGCAAAAACTCCCATATATATACATACATAAATACATAAACACACACACACACACACACACACGCGCACACACCTGTCACTACGAGGCTCCACTCAGGTTTTAGCAACAGTCCCAATCATGTCCTTTGGAGGAAAAGGATCTGAGCATGGCATTTAGGTGTCATGTCCTTCAGTGTCCCGCACAGTTTCCCTCAATCCGCAAGGGTCTGTTAGTCTTCTCTGGACCTCTCTGGGTTTGCTCTTTGGGGAAATTACCAGCTAGTTATTTTGGAGACTGTTCTTCAATTTGGGTTTGTCTGTCTGCTCATGATTGGATTCAGCTTATAGGATTTTGACAGTAATATTACAGAAGTGGTATATATTCCTTTCCCTGCACCTCCTTCAGGTGGCACATGATGTGATTTGTTCCTTCGCTGGTGATATACTGCTCTCTTGAGTAAGTTTAATTTTGTGGTGTTTCTCCCCGATGTGAAGTTATTTTTTGCCCTTTGTAATTAATAAACATTTTGGGGAAGTTACTTTGAAATCATCCTGTTTGTCATCCAACTTTTATCTACTAGTTTTAACATTTATTGATGTTTCCTGCCTGAGGAAGTTATTATCATGATGGTTCCCAAGTGGTAATATTCTAATTATTTAATAATATATTAGTTGGTATTGTACTTACTAGAGTGTGGCCTTATAGATTTCTGTTCTATTTAATGGAATCTATTATACAGTACTAACATTACTTACTTATTTTCTGTATTTTTTATTTTGAAATAATTTCAGCTCATATGAATAAGATAAGCTTAAGTATAGAGCACATTATTTGTTACCGTATTAAAATAAATCCACAGACAGAAAGCTGTGGTAAAAGCAGAAGTGGGTTCTCTGTCCGAGAATGCTAATTGTACCCAATTCTCCGTTCTCCTTTCTCTTTTAGTAGTAGAACGTCCTGAAATTATCCAGGTAGAAGTCTTCCTATCTGCCTTTGCAGGTGGGAAGGGCCACATGACTTTGTTTTGAATAGTGCAATGTTTTGCTTCTTTAATTAGTACATAATCTTTGACTTCAAGGAGCTAATATTCTGAAAGCAAGATTATTTGTCTTGGAATTATTTTCCTCTCCATCCTCTTCTTCAGACCCCACCCCCTCAGTGACATACTATGCAGCTTCCATGTCCATTTGCTTTTCTTCTGCACGGAGTTTGAATAGGAAACATTTTATTGAGGGCTTAGTATGTGCCTTGTAGTTTGTCTCATGTTGTAATCATTTTACTTCATTTTACTAATTACCATCTTCAGGCCCCTTTATGTATTGTCACAACTTGTTTTCTCTAGAACAGCGGAACAGAGCTGGGGGAGCCAGCTTTATTAGGGCTCATGCAGGCCCAACACATCCCAGGGTGTTTCCTCTTACCTGCGACCTTCCAACCCCTCATCCCCCATTAAGGTGAAGCCTCCTGCCAGGTTGCTCTGTAGCTGAGGGGTATTCTGAAGCAGCTGTCAGCCTGAGCAATCAGCTCACCCCACGCCCCACAGCACGGTCAAATACAGAGTGAAGAAGGGAGGGGAAGATGTAGTTTCAGACCAGCATCTTAAATTATTCATGATGAATTGCCCCTATTGGATTAAATTCTATTTATTAAAAATTCATTTTTTAATTAAACAGCAAAATGTTGAAATGACCAATGTTGTAAAGTGATCAACTATGCATGTTTTATTAAGGTCAGTGTATGAATTCTTGTTCAAGGAAACCACATAGTACCTCCCTTTTTTTTTTTTTCTTGCATTTTGGGAAACAGTTTAAATGTCTTCATGTTTTGGCCTTTTGAATACTTTCATTTATTAATGAAGAGCATTTTGACTGAGAAATGATTTGTTTTGTAGTCATCTCTTTTATTAACTTGGAATGTAAAATAATGAAGTCAATGTTCATTCTGGTCAGGTCTACAGCCCTAGCTCCAAACTAATAGGAACAACGCGGTCACTGATCACACAGGGGTGCAGAGGGTGCCAATTCAGTTTGGTTGGTTGTATTTTTTTTTTTTTTTACAGGGACAGAGAGAGAGAGTCAGAGAGAGGGATAGATAGGGACAGACAGACAGGAACAGAGAGAGATGAGAAGCATCAATCATTAGTTTTTCATTGCCGTTGAGACACAATAGTTGTTCATTGATTGCTTTCTCACATGTGCCTTGACCGTGGGCCTTCAGCAGACCGAGTAACCCCTTGCTGGAGCCAGCAACCTTGGGTTCAAGCTGACGAGCTTTTGCTCAAGCCTGATGGGCCTGCGCTCAAGCTGGCGAGCTTGGGGTCTCGAACCTGGGTCTTCTGCATCCCAGTCCGACGCTCTATCCACTGCGCCACCACGTGGTCAGGCGGTTGTATTTTTTTAAGAGGAGGGAAAAGAGATGAAGGAATGAATGTTAGTTTTTTCTACTGGGTTTCCCAAAAAATGATGAATTATATGCATAAACCATTACCACTAGGTCATTTGAAGATGTGATAAGAGACTATTCCTCAACATACTAGTAAACAAAGCTTTTCCTCTCTCTTACACTCTGGTCATCTGTTGCATAAAGTACTTCTCGCTGTGTTTTAATGCCTCCGAATATGCATGTGCTCTATTATATTTTCACATGACTTCTTCACAAAAGTACATTCACATCCACTATAGTTGGCACGCTTGGTATTGGCCTTGGTGTATAACTGTGTGTGTGAATGGAGAATATACTGCTGTCATTATGGGTGGCTGAGGGGCCAGACGTGGATTGGAGCACGTCTAGTAATTCAAGCTGACCATGGTTATAGCTGGCTTGGGTATGGCTTCAAAATTTGAGACATTGTATTTGATTTTTAAACTATTTTAAATATCCTTCTAAATCTATGGTGCTTATAATTGACAGGTTGAAGTTTAGAGCTCTTCCAGACTCTTTATATTTCTACTTGAGTAAAATTAAAAGTAGGTGTCAGTAAGGAACCTTTTGCTTGGAAGGGACTGACACCCAATTCAAACTGGCTATAAAAAAGGAAATTTATAGGCTGTTATAACTGTATAGGGGTGTTCCAGCCTCAGAGATCACTGGATTCAGGGGCTCAAACACATCATCAGCTCTTTCTCTTTCTCTCTTTGCTTACCCTCATTCTTGTATCTCTTCTTCTCTTTGCTTCAGTATCAGAATGTCTGCTGTCAGAAGAGATTTGTTGTTCATAGACCTCTCAGTGAAAGAGGAAACAAGGTCAGGTTGAAGCCCCCATGTTTTGTGCTTCACTTCTCTTATCTGTAGAATGGAGTGAGCAGCAGTGCCTACGCCACACACGTGTGGAGGCATTAAATGACTTAATATTTGTGAAACGCTTGGAATAGTGCCCGGCACATAGTAAACCCTCAATAAGAGTCGACTGTTAATTATCCTCACTTTATAGAAGGGAATGTTTAGGTGCAAGAAAATAAAACTACCCAATTCTTCATAACTCACTAAAAGCAATCATTGCCACTTGGAAAAATCTAGAACAGTGGGATAATTACAGTGCTTCTTGTTTAGTGTGCTGAGTTATGCCATTGAGTGTTTCAGACGTTTGAGATACAGAAACGCGTCTTTCATTCTGCCTCTGTACATCACCTGCTTGATAACCACGTGCAGCATTCGGAAGTTATGCACAAGTATACAGCTGTGCTTTTATTTGTTGGAGCAATTATAGTTACTACTATTTATTCAGAATTCTGTATAGTTAACTACCGTTCACTGAACAGTCATGCCAGGGGCTAAATAATCCCAGTAAATAGGCATTACCTACATTTTTACTGATGAAGAAAGGGGAAAACGGAAAACTCGAGAGACTTACTCAGGGCATTACACCTGGGCTGGAATTTACACCTGGTTTTTCTTGGATTTTGAAATCCACCATGCTGTGTTGCTCCAAGGAAACTCTGAAGACTGGCTTAAAATAGAAGAAAGATACCGGTATTAGGCTTCATCTGTGTAAGACATTGCCCGGAGGAAAGGGCTCGAGGGAGCACAGGCAAGAAGTGAACAGCAGCTTTTGTGAGAAAGACTTCAGTGCAGAACTCAGCATCTCGAGGCCCAGGACTTGAGGTGAACAGGGAGGGAGTCGCAGTGCACATCACTTCCGGATGTGTGCTGTGGGAAAAGCACACGGAAATGGGAGTGGAATCGCCTCCTGCGCAGGCCGGTATAGGGGCTGCCTGGGGGCTGCTGGTAGGCTGCATCAGGAATGAGCTTCCTGAGGAGAGATTAGTAAAACTAGGCAGTGAGCAGTTCATAGATGAGTGGGGTAAAAGAGCGGGACAAGTGATGTAGAACACAGAATAAACTTCATTATTGGTAGTAAAAGATTTAAACCCTGTCAAGTTACAAAAAAGTAAAAAGAAGAAACAAGGCACTAGCTAAGGAATTTAGTAATGGGATAAAATGCCCCCACTTAAAGCACATTCCCAAAGGCACTAAACCATAAGTTCTGTCAGATTCCAGGCAGGGACACACGTAAGGGGTCTGGACAGAGTCAGATTATGCTGATTGAACTGATATGTTGGTTTTCCCTGGGAGAGCACCCTGTACACATCTTAATAGCCTTCTGCAACATTTTCCAAACTTGCCTGAATTTATGAACCACTTCCAAGTTGCTATTAAAATGAGGCTCTTCCGCCTTGCTCTCAGAGGTTCGGGGTGCAGGAGGTGGTGCTGATTATGGGAGCTCTCGGAAAAGACTGCCTTAGGTGGAGGCACGCTGTTAATCTTTTGTAGCTCCAGAGGCTAATGGCATTTAACAAGGTCTGAAACTGATGTTGTGATTGAACGGGACCGAGTGCCATAAGTAACCTTAGAAGTGTTACTGAGGGCTGCAGAACTGGACCTAGTTGATGTTGAGCTCTTCAAAGAACAGGTGCTTTGCAAATGACTGAGACCTACTCAGGAACGTAGGGTGTAATTACTATTAGACTTAACTACTTCAACTTTTTTTAAAAGAGCAGTACAGTACTAGATATTTAAAACATCAGTTAGGTTTAAATGATAAGTACTTATTATTCTTTGCACTGTTATAATACTTAAAGATTTTAAACAGACTGACTATGTTCTCATTTCCTAATCTTTTAAAAGAAGACATTAAAAAAGAACTTGTAAGTATTTCCATAAACACTAAGCAAGGTCCCAGAGAGGTTGTGGGAGAAAGTTGGAGGTGGGTGGGTTGTGGGATAGCATGAGAGAATATACATGCTGGGTTATACATTATAAATCCACTTTTTCCCCATCCTGTATATACTTACTTTCCATAAAAATATTTATGTTAATGTAACAGATTATTTTATTTTGAAATGGATTAATAAACATTTAATTTTTTTTATTTTCTAATATGATAAGTATTCATAGATTATATTCCACATAAAAGCTCTTTGGAGTCCCTTGGTAATTTATAAAAGTTTTAAGAGGTCCTGAAACCAAAATGTTTAAGAACTGCTGACCTCTGGTATAACAGGGAAACGCTCCAACACATCTGTCTGTCTCCTCATCTTTTATGATGACCTGTATGTCATAAAAAAGACATCCGAGTTCTCCCAGCCCCCATCAGGAGACCCAGTTCCTACTGGCCCACACACTAAAATCTTTCCTGTGTCTGGAACAGGAAGCAGTAATTGAAAATCTTCACTAGGCCATCTCCTGACTCTCCTATGTTATGGGACTTAGATGGAAATAAACCCAGTTTAGTAGAGAACTCAGTATTTTTCCAAAGAGGCGGTCATTTTATTTTCACAGATCTATAAGTTCAGTTAGTTATAAGGTAAGGTTTTAATGACACTGTCAACTTGGTCTTTGGAATCAGACGGGGTCACCTGTTTCATAGCTCTATGACTTTGGGCACATCATTTTTATTTCTCTGAGCTGCAGTTTCCTATGCATGAGGTAAAACTGGGTGAATTTTAGGCTTCATGATATCATCAGTACTTAGTAGGTATGTTAATAGGTTTTAGTTCTCATTCCCCTTGTTACTGTTGGGAATTGTCCTGGGCTGGGGGTTTGAGGTGCAGAACTCGTGACCACTCCTTGTAAATCACTGTAGTCTGGATGACTGCAGACTCCTGTCAAAGAAAGCTGTTCAGCCCACTCTTGGATATGTTTGATTAAGTGCATATTTTTATAATAAATCCCACCTTCCTACACACACACATACACACACACACAGATTGTACAACACAAGGTGATTTGGCATGAGATCAATCATAACTTTTAGACTATTAGCTAATTTCTACTTGGCTCTTCAGAAAGCTGATAAAGCCTGTTATCAGGCTAGCAAGAAGGAATAGCCTTCAGTGCAAGGGTAGGTCCTTCGGGACTAGCTCTGTTCTTTTGAAGCTATGTGTGCCATACTTTTAGATATGAGCACATAAATAAATCTAAATCATACCAGACCTTGTTCAGAATTGTCCTTCTCTACTAAATCATTGTCTATATGCTAATTTTAAATGTAGGCTTCATTTTCTCTAGTTTTTTTGCAGAAGTTCTTTTTCTACTGACAACAGAGCATTTAGAAGAGAGACACCTCATTGCTTCTGGTGGGGTTCTTCTTTTATTTCCCGTTTCATAGCGATACCCTCTGACCTGTGTTACTGTGACCCCTGGAAGGTTTGAGCATTGTTGTTGCACAGGGCTAGGAACCCATATGCACAAGTAACTTGTTCTCAAAGGACACTCAAAGTATAAAGACTTTGAGGTGAGGTTTGGGAGACACTCATATCATAACAGCGTATGTACCATAAAGTTGTCTTTGATGTGTCCCAGGGTTATGCCTGACTTTCTTACTTGGCTCTCTCCCCACCTCTGGACTGAGCCCTACATGGTTCCTCACTGTCTTCTCATCGTCATTCCCATTTATCACATATCTTCTGTCACCCGCCTATACTACCCTCTGCCTTGCTTTCAATTCTTAATGATTGCTTTAGAGTATATTTGCTTCTCTCTCTCTCCACTTTTCATATTTTCATTTTTCCTTAAAGACCACCTCCAGCTTTAACTATGACGAAGTGTCCGTGACTTTCAGGTGTGAAATACATGCCATTTGGAAACTGGAAGGAGAAAATGGCAAATGAAAGTGGAGGACATCGGTTTCGAGGCCATTTACCTAGCTTTCTGGGTGTGTGTGAAAGCTTAGAGTGCTAATTTCTCACTGAGCGCATTGTCCATATTCATGGACACAAACATACACATTAATAACTGAGGCCTCCCTTTCATCTGGTCCCATTCTAGTACACACTGCCCTACCATTATTTTCCAGACTATTTGAGTACTTGGTTTGCCCCTAATGAATGTGCATGGTCCTTGTATTCACCTAAGAGTGCCTAGAAATGACTAACCTCCTCAAATGCTTAAAATAAAACAAAATACCCTTTTGGTAAAGCCATATACTCATAGATTCTTGGAATTGCAAAGGTCATTTAGGAAATCATTTCATAGATGGGTGCCATTGTGGTTCAGTGACTTGCTTGTTGGAGATAAAGCTAGAACAGAATACAGGTCACTTCCCTTACCAGCACTGTTTTTCCTGTAAGGACTCAGTTTATTTGTACAATGGAATTATTTACCCTGCCTCCATGGGATTCTAGTCTGTCTGAATTATTTCAAAATGAGTTGCTAGAAATAGTTCTACTCTGAAAAATCTAGAGGTGTACTATAAATATGTTATGTCCCTTTATGTATAGTAAATTACAAATAAAAAAGAGTACTTTGAATCTAGCAGGGGAAGTAGGCAGATAATAGTAGTACACCATCACCCTTTATTTTTATATATTAATTAAATGTTCTTAATTTTGTTGGCAGATGAATCTTATTTTGGTGGTTGTCATGCTTAAAGTGCAAAGCAGTATATTTTGTGTGGGAGTGAACACAGTTTAGAGTTCTGTTTTTAATCTTTATCATACATTTGGCCGAATCAGGTTCTTATGTAGCGTGGCTGTACTTGGGCAGGGGCTTATTCTTGGGCTCCGGCTCAAACACACATTGCTTCTCTGCTCTTGTCTCTCCTGTGGTCTTTGCCTTTGGAGAGTATCTGAGACCATCAGAGACACTTACTCTGAGATCATCTAAAATTGTCTTAGTCGAGTATCTGAAGTGCATAACAGATCTGCTCATTAATAAATCAGAACGTATTTACTGAGTGCTTACTATGTTTTAGCTAGATGCAGTAACTACAGCAAGCAACACGAGTTTTGTTTGAAAATGAAATGTTTTACATGTACTTAGGACTTCGTAAAAGTAAATGTTTTGATGTTGCTTTTGGCTTTATTATTATTATTAAATACGCATTAGTTATTTCTTTCCTTCCAGAGAAGGAAAATATATCTGATAAAAAGAAAAATTTGCCCCCCTTTTGATGAAGTAATTCAGTAAACCTTTTATTTATGTATTGTAACCATATGGATTCAGCCAGAAGTTTTTCTTCTCTTTTCTTCTTTGTACAACTGAACAGCTTTGGACAGAAGCATGCAACCTTTTTGCTGTTAAATTTCTCTGAAGTAAGGCCAGAAAGCTTTTTAAATATTTTGACCAAGATGGTTTAGGAGTGTGGTTATGTATCAATTTGTTCTGACTGACTTGATTGAATAACATCTTGGATTGTCAAACAAATGAAGTAATGAGTATCTTCTCATTTTATGGGATATTCTTATGCTAACAAATATATTTCCCACCTGGAGGAGCAGTTTCTCCACTCAGAAACTGGTCTCTTTGTCTTGTGCTTTTGCTGGGATATATGTTAGATTCTTGTCCTGTTCTTTCTTTTGAGGAAGTTTGGACTTGCTACTTCTCTTCCTCCCTCCCTCCCTTCCCCTTCCTTCCTTCCTTCCTTCCTTCCTTCCTTCCTTCCTTCCTTCCTCTCCCTCCCTCCCTTCTTCCTTTCTTCCTTCCTTCTTTCCTTCCTTCCTTTTACCCTCCCTCCCTCCCTCCTTCCCTTCCCTTTCTTTCCTCCCTTCCTTCCTTCCTTCCTTCCTTCCTTCCTTCCTTCCTTCCTCCCTCCCTCCCTCCCTCCCTTCCTTCTTTCCTTCCTTCCTTCCTTCTATCCCTCCCTCCCTCCCTTCTTCCTTTCTTCCTTCCTTCTTTCCTTCCTTCCTTTTACCCTCACTCCCTCCCTCCTTCCCTCCCTACTTCCCTTCCCTTTCTTTCCTCCCTTCCTTCCTTCCTTTCTTCCTTCCTTCCTTCCTTCCTTTCTTCCTTCCTCTTTTAGATTTTTAATTTTAAAAAGTAATTTTGTAAAACCTTGAAACAATGTCAAACTTACAGAGAAGTTGCAAGTACAGTATCCTGAGATATTGGAAACCATGTTGCCAACGTGGTACTTTACCATCCTCAAATACAAGAGTGTTCTCCTACATAACCATAGCATGTGTATTAACACCAGAAAATTAACCTTGCCATATCGTTACCATCTAATCCTCATAAGACAGGACCATGAAAACGAGTCCACTGACAAAGAAAGAAAATGTGAGTAATATATTATGCAAAAACAGTCAGTTTAGAGAAGATCTAAGTCTATATCAGAAAAAACATATATACTTGCTATAAACTGAATGACAAATTTAGAGACAGATGAAGATGATCATGATAATAGGAACTCCAAAGTGTGTCTGCATTCACGTTGATGTGTTATATGTGAACTTTTTTGGATGGCTGATCACTTGACCACTAGATAGTGTCACCCTTTGGCTTTGCTGTTGGCTGTGGTACCTTTTCTCAGAGTAAACCATTTTGGTCTCATTGGTTCGCTTCCTGATGTAGCTTCTGAAAGGTCAGTTATCCAGTGTGAGTGTAGGTGTTTCAGTATGGCAGAAGTGTTCTTCAGTGCATGCAGCTTGCTACTGTCTGTTGTACCCTAAGGACGATCTGGCATGAATGAATGTTCAGCCTTAAAGCTCTGTTGCTGAAGAGGAAGAAAACTCACTCTTGGTGATCAAATAGATGCACCTTTCACTTTCACCCTATTCCTGAGAAAATATTCCTAAATGCAGTTCTTCATATCATTTTTCTCTGAATTATATTAGAAAGTACCATTATCTCCATGGCCAGATAGCTCACTCAGTTGCTTAGAGTGTCATCCTAATACACCAAGGTTGCAGGCTTGATCCCCAGTTAGGGCACATAGAAGAATCAACCAATGAGGCCTTACCTGTGGTGGCACAGTGGATAAAGCATCGACCTGGAAAGCTGAGGTCGCCGATTCAAAACCCTGCACTTGTCAAGGCACATATGGGAGTCGATGCTTCCTGTTCCTCCCCCCACCCCCATATTCTCTCTCTCTCTCTCTCCTCTCTAAAATGAATAAATAAAAAGAAAAAAAACCAAAAAATGTTTTTAAAAAAAGAATCAACCAATGAATGCGTGAATAAGTAGAACAACAAATCGGTTTCTCTCTCTCTTTCCCGCCCTCCCTCCCTCCCTCTCTCTCTTCCTTTTCTCCCTCCCTCTCTCCCGCTCACCCTTCCTCTCTAAATAAATAAATAAATAAACAAACAAAAACAATTTTTAAAGCTATCACTTAAAAAAGTGCCATTGTCAAAGTGACATTGGATTGTAAAACAGATACTTGGGAAGAGTAAAAAGGCTGATGAATAAGGATAGTTTTTATTACAGGAAATCATAGTTTTAAAATCATTTTTCTGATAAATTTTTAATGTACATGTTTATGTAAATATTGATTAATTTAAGGTTTTCTTTAACATTTAAGAAATTCAGGAAAAAATTATATATCCCATCACCTTATCAAAGTGATGTGTGTTTTTTATTGTTTATGTATCCATTTATATAACTTTTACAGTAGGAATATTGTTTATATTAAAAAGTTATTACACATCTGGACTCTGATTATAATGTGTGCTCTAAGGCTCTTGCAGACCAATTTGAAGACAAGACAACATCTGTACTGGAACGTCTGAAGATTTTCTATTGCTGTCAAGTACCACCTCATTGGGCCATTCAGGTATTTTTGTTGTTGTTTGTTATCGGTATACTTTGTGTTTGAAGGATAAATGCATTAGGAAGAATGGTTTTCAATATGTCTGTTTTCAAATATTTCAGTGAAAAGAATAAAAGTATCTGGGGATAGTCAATTACTTTCCATAACTATTTTGATTAAAGTGATATTAGACTTTTAAAAATATTTTTGAAATAATTTAAAACTAGATATAAACAGACTCCTAGAAATAATAAGAGAACAACAAAAGCTTTCATTTTCTAAACAAGTTTTTATATTTAAAAGCCTTGTTAGGATGCAGACTTGATGTGGGGTGGTGAGCACACAATACAGTGTACAGATGACGAGTTGTAAAATTGTGCCCTTGAAACCTGGATAATGTTGTTAACCATTGTCACCCCAGTAAATTCAATAAAAAGGGAAATAAAATAAAAGCCCTATAAGGACTTTCAGCCAAATAATGAGCCTTTTAACCAAGTTGTTTACAAAACATAAAAGGAAGCATTCATTTCATACTCCGTATTGTGAGATACCCTTAGCTACTTTCCTCTTCTGGAGGACTTTAGATGACCTGTTATAGCTCCTAACACCACATGTTGGGGTGGAAATTCTGGCCCCTGCCCCATACTTCTCTTGTGTCACAGGTACAGGTCCCCTATTTCCTAAAGTTTTTAGCACTGAAGGCTATTTACACACCTGGTCCAATTTCTTAATTTTACAGTGAAGGAAATGGAGGCCCAGTGCAGTTAAGTCCACTTTCCCAGGGTTGGTCACACAGCTGTTCACAAACTAGAGCTCTAGTTTCCTGACTTCTACTCCAATTTACCTCCTTTCCTGATCTCTTCTGTAGCTGCTAACAATAACCAACTTTTACTGCCCACTTAGCATGAGGCATGCATTTTATTCTGCATCTCACACATTATATTCTTTTATTGTAACAATTTTGTGAAATGTCCCCTTTTCACAAGTGAGGAAGCTATGGCACAGAGATGTTAGGTGGAGTCAAATGGTGCCAGACAGAATTCCTAGATGGTTTAGTAACTATTGTCATTTGAACCAGCTTTAGAATTATAAATGCTAACCCACCGTTCAGTGACTCAGAATCCCCACTGAAAGATTTCTTAGAGTCATATATATTTTTAAGCACAGGGGAAGCTAGGGAGCTTATTACACATTGGAATTCACGTTATCTATTGAAGGAGTTTCAATAAATGTAGACACCTAAAAAGCTTTGTTCTATCTCCTCAAAGTAGTAGCTTCTTCGTAAAGAAAGTTTAGCAACTGGAACTTTTGGCACGTTCTTGGTCATGAGTTGTGAAATTTTTAAAGTGCTTTGTACAGTGTGGTTTGTGGTAGGTAAATGTCCCAGACTCTGAGCTATTATTATGACAAAACATGTCTAAGGAGGGTGAAAATTTAATCTGTTTCTGAACAGAAGCATTAAGAAAATCAGGTACTCTTTGTACAGAATTTAGGCTAAACATTTATTTTATCTGCTTAGGAAGCTGTGAATTTTGGGATTTTTAGGCAGAAACATACTCTTTCATTGAGAAATTAAATCATTCTTTTCTTTCAGTTTAGGCACTAACCATATCTTTTGTATTATTTTTAAAGATCAAGAAGTAACAGCACGGTTTGTTGTAAAAAGAGTGTTGTCTTTACTCTGCTGCTAGCAAGCTGTATGTTTGGACTCCGTAACTTCCTTTACTTTATCAGACGAAAAGTTTAGACTGCTGAGCTGCCTGAGCACTAAGATGTATTCAGCTCCCACACGCCATGTTCATTTTTTGAAATGTCAATTCAAATCTCCTAAAATAACCAAATTCTCATATGCTTCATGGGATTCAAAAGAATTGGACCATCTCCTTTATTTATTCTGGTAATATATTAACTTGTAATTTTCAGGTATATTTTATTTTACTTTCTAATATTGTCAATCCCAGATTTTCATAGCCATTAGCTTTTTAACTCTTAGTATGTGTTGAATTTTGAAAGAGTAGTAAAAGTACCTTTAAGAGAAAACACAGTTCTGTCTAATATAAAGCCATAATTTACTCAAGAACCTCCCCTTTTTAAACCTTTCTAATATTTTTTCTATTTGTGTAGGGTGGATCATTTATAAACCACAATATTTTTATTTTTGAATATGTTTAACCTTCACTAACCTTACCACTATCTATCCATTTATATCTGTCCTGAACTAGGAAATTAGGCAGCTAAATATTTTAGAATGTACTTAAAATAAATCTAAGTAGACCTGAATGAGAAAGAACTAGAAATGCCCTCATGCATTGAGCACACAAAAGCTAAGACACCGGTGTTATATTGTTTATATTGACTGCTTGGAGTTTTTATTTATTGATTGATCTATTGTTTTGAGCTTAATTTTCTTTGATTTTTTTTTTCAGTTTGAGATATAATGACAGAGAACATTGTTTTTGTTTAAAGTGTACAACATAATGAGTTGGTATAGCTATATATTGTGACATGATTACCACAGTAAGTTCAGTTGACATCCATCACCTTCTTTATTTTTTTCTTGTGATGAGAACTTTTAAGCTCTCTTCTCTTAACAACTTTCAAATATGCAACACAGTATTGTTAACTATAGTCACCATGCTTTACATTCAATCCCCAGAACTTACTTATCTAACTAAACTAGACTTTTGTACCTTTTGGCCCCCCAACCTCCGGGCTTCCTACCTCTGGCAACCACCAGTCTGCTTGACTTATCTCACTTAGCATAATGCCTTCAAGGTCCATCCATGTAGTCACAAATGGCAGGATTTCTTCCTTCCGTATGGCTGAATAATATTCTGTTACACACACACACACACACCACATTTTCTTTATCCATCTATCCATCAGCACATACTTAGGATGTTTGCATATCTTGACCATGTAATAAACATGGAGGTACAGATATCTCTTTGAGATAACGATTTCATTTCCTTTGGATAAATACCCAGAAGTAGCATTGCTAGAGCAGATGGTAGTTCTATTTTCAATTTTTTGAGAAACCTCCATACTATTTTTCGCAGTGGTTGTGCCAGTTTCCATTTCCACCAGCAGTGTATAAGGGTTCCCTTATCCACAGCTTCAACAACACTTTTGGTAGTAGCCTTTCTACCTAGAGTTTTAATAATTGACTTATTGGTTCTGAGCTTTACGAATCAGAGATTATTATATAAAGAATCTCCAGGTAAGAAAGAAATACTGAATTTGCTTTTTAAGTTCTGAGTTCTTGAGAAAGAAGTGATATATTGGGTATTTTGAAGTAGCCATGTTGTTTCTTAATCCTTTGCTTCCTGTACAGTAAAGGCAAGTGTCGAATCATTGCAAAGTCCTAATTAGTTGAGGTTGAATTATATAAATTATGCATTTCTTACAATAAGCAGAGCCTTGACATGCCAGATTGGATATGCATGCAAGTGGAGCCTGAATCTGTCTTTGCATAAGGAAATGTTCATTATTTTAACTTGATTTTTCTAGCGCCAACTTGCAAGTTTACTCTTTGAGTTGGGATGTACCAGTTCAGCCCTTCAGATATTTGAGAAGCTAGAAATGTGGGAAGACGTTGTCATTTGTTATGAAAGAACTGGGCAGCATGGGAAGGTATGTAATGGTAAAGTTTGTGTACGGGCCAGAGCCTTCTGTCTTTGAGCACCTTCTCACTTGGTTTGTCTTTTATGCCTACTTTTGCCAACAGTTCACTTATATCCCTTTTTCTGGTTTTCTCTCCTCAGCAATCTTTTTAATGTTTTCTTTGTAAAGATTTCTGTTGGAGCAGATCATTTTATGTGTCTGTATGGGTATGTATACATAAAAGAGAAAAGCAGGCTAGCATCGATATGGCATCTGATGTTTAAGAATGAGTCACAAAAGCTTTAAAGACACTTCACTTTTTGATCTCTTTCCTCTACTGACTCTCATCCTGTAGGATGACTTTACAATAAAATACTGAGAATTGTTTGAACCATCGCTGGGTTGTCTGGAGATCAGAGGCTGCGGGCCAGGCAGGAGAGCAGCTGCTGGTCTGTGGAGGAAAGCCCAGAGGGTGTGACAACCTCCCTGTGGCAGAGAGAGGTCAAGTGTCTAAAGCACATCTAATTCTACCCCGAACTGGGTCAGGAGGGAAAGTGGTGCCATATTTGCATCTGTTATTAACCTATTGTTTTTCCCTTCATAAGCAAACAAGATTTAAAAAAGAATAAGGAGCTCTGCATTGTAAATATCTATTAAAACTGACACATTGAAATCATATGTTAATTTTAAATGACTAAATTTCTAAACTTAGTATACAGAGTGAAACCCACAGGTTGGGTCATTTATATCTCCAGTCCACCTTTTACCATTGCCATAAAAATGCGAAATAGCGGTACAAGTGCATGTGTGTCTGTTTTGTAAATACCTTCTAAAGTATTTCAATTTTAGAATAGCAGTAAAAGTTACATTCCTTTCACTAATCACTAATGGCAGTGAAGGACTTTGAATTGTATTAGCTTAAGGAGAAACTAGTTTGGGGATAAAATTTTAATGTGGGAGATTATATCATTGTAACATTTTATCCTGGGAAAGAGCTCCATAATTATCCATCCTGTTTCCCTAGTTTTCCGGTGAGGAAAGGAGTCTCTAATGACTTGCCTCGGGTCATAGATCATTAACTTGAGAGGCTGCATGGCACAGCGGTTGGAAGCACAACTCCTAGAGCAGGGGTCCCCAAACTATGGCCCCCTGAGGCCATTTATCCGGCCCAGCCGCACTTCCGCACTTCCGGAAGGGGCATCTCTTTCATTGGTGGTCAGTGAGAGGAGCACAGGATGCATCCGCACCCATAGTTCCCATTGAAATACTGGTCAGTTTGTTGATTTAAATTTACTTGTTCTTTATTTTAAATATTGTATTTGTTCCCGTTTTGTTCGTTTACTTTAAAATAAGATATGTGCAGTGTGCATAGGGATTTGTTCATAGTTATTTTTTATAGTCCAGCCCTCCAACGGTCTGAGGGACAGTGAACTGGCCCCCTGTGTAAAAAGTTTGGGGACCCCTACTCTAGACCCAGGCTGCCTTGAGTCAAACATGGCCCTGACACATACCAGCCATGTCATATTGGGCCTATCACCCCTCCCCCTGCCTCAGTGTCTCATCTGGAGGCACGTAATCTACACCTGGCCAGGCTGTCACCACCTGTGCTTGTACAAGCTTGATTGTGGCCATATGTAATGCCATCATTGTGACTGAGTTACGTACATGGTGTCAGTGCTGCGTAGGTTGGATGTGATTGCCTTTTAAAATATCTTCAGAACGATTCCATTAAGATTTGGCATTGAAACAAAAGTTATTGAACACACATAAAAGGACAGGCACAAAGCAGAGAATGTAAATTCGATATCAGGGAAATAAACATTTGTTATTGGAGAAATCATCACAATTCCATTTACTTTTCCTTAAAAATAACAACTAAGTGGTTTGTGGGAGCCAAAAAAGGAGCCACACAAAGTAAATGGATTTGTGTTCTATACTGAGATACGTAAAGAAAGGCTGCCACTTAAAATGTAAGCAGTATAGCGAATGAAGGCAGGAAAAATTGCCAAATTTATCTGAATAGACTGAAAAAATATCAAAGCAATGAGAGGCTGATGTGATTCATTCAAGGCATTATATCATAATTTAACTGAAAGCATTTTTTCTTTAAGAGTTAGTCTTAACAATTGATGGTGTCCCAAATTTGATGAACTAGAGTATTGTCAATATAAGAAACATCCCAACCTGTAAGAATTTCTATGTGTTTATTTGAGCCAAACTGAGAACAGTTGCCGGGCAGCAACTCAAGGAATAGGGAAAATAATCTGGAAATTGGCAGTTTTATCACTAATTTTTTAAAGATTTTATTTATTGATTTTAGAGAGAGGAGAGAGAAGGGGGGGGTGGAAGGAGAAGTGGGAATCATCAACTCATAGATGCTTCTAGTATGTGCCTTGACTGGGCAAGCCCGGGGTTTCGAACTGTCAACCTCAGCGTTCCAGGTTGACACTTTATCCACTGCGCCACCACAGGTGAGACTTATCACTAATTTTATATGTTAGAATTAAAGGGGAAGACTAAAGGGTTACAGGAAGTCCATTGGTAATAGATGAGGGAGGCGGGAGAAGGCAATGCGGAAAAATCTCTGGGGTTGGATAAAAAGTACAAGGAACAGACACAAACTTCTTTTACACAGGTGACTGCAGGATAGTTAACAGTTAATAATTAACATGAAAATGATAACAAAGGGATTTGTGGTTTCTCCTATGGTGCTTTGATATTCCAAAGGGATGTTATCAAATATGTTATCTTAGATGCAAAAACAACAACAACAAAAAAACACACAACAGACAGCTTCAGTTAAAGATGAACCTTTGTTAGGGAAAAATACCACTCTAGGACATGATTACCTGCCCTGGACTACTTTTAGTTAGCAAGTTTTAATTTCAGATCATCCTATGTGGTTACTGTAGGTCTGAGTTTGTAAGGCCACCATGCAGACCTCTCCTGAGCTTGTCAGGTTTTCTGTGGCCCCTTTTTTGTCCATAGTATTGTTTCTTCAAGGGAACTTAAAAAGTTTTAGGGCCCATTATCTGTCAATGAAGTAACCCTCAGATGTTTAACAAAGGAATAAATGGATGCATGAATATTTTTACCTTCCAGAACCCCCAGTCTGCTGTAGTTCCCATTACATCCTTCTTCAATGTAGTAGTCTTACATTGGTCAGTAAACATAAATACAGTAATACTGTATATAACATATAGTGCAGGGGTGCTCAATACATCGATCGCGATCTACTGGTCAATCGATCTACCCACACTTCCAGTGTGGGTAGATCGCATGACATTAAAAAGACATTTGTCTTGCCTGACCTGTGGTGGCGCAGTGGATAAAGCATTGACTTGGGAACACTGAGGTTGCCAGTTTAAAACCCTGCACATGTGGGAGTTGATGCTTCCAGCTCCTCCCCCCTTTATTTCTTTCTCTCTTTCTCTCTCACTCTGTGTCTCCACTCTAAAATGAATAAAATAAAAAGAAGTTTTTGGTTTTTTTTTTTAAAAAAAGACATTTGTTTTTTGATTGGCATACAGGGTAGCCAATCTGACGTCTGAACTTTTGACACCCTACGCATGCGCATTAAACCGCGCTAACTTGTTCAGTTACATTGCTGCCTTCAATTTATTTAAACTAAATACAACAAAGGGTATAAAAATAGTGCCGTAGCTGGTACGAGTGAGAAGCCTAAAACCTACCACTTTCATACAGAATGGGAGGGGATTTTTTTCACTATGTCATATTCTAAGTGCGTTTGCTTCATCTGTCTGTGTGTCATTGCTATTCCAAAGAAGGGAAATGTGGAGTGGCTTTTTCAGACTGTTCATAAAAACTATGACATTGACTTTCCTCCGAAAAGAGAGCTGAGAAGGAGAAAGGTGAAAGAAGAATACACAATATTAAATAGTAATAATAGTAGCTTAAATAATGATAATATAGAAGAAATCAATTTATGTTTTGCATTTTTATTGTAGGTAGATCATTTTGACTTGGTCATCTTATAAGTAGCTCGCAAGCTGAAAAAGTGTGGGCACCCCTGAGATAGTGGCTTTTGAAATAATTAAGCAAGTTGTGAATCACAAATACCCAAAGCCTGATTT
The DNA here is from genome assembly GCA_037038555.1 of Rhynchonycteris naso. Lineage (NCBI taxonomy): Eukaryota > Metazoa > Chordata > Mammalia > Chiroptera > Emballonuridae > Rhynchonycteris > Rhynchonycteris naso. Next base: position 201,157,932 of record CM072998.1, on the reverse strand, counting down.
GAAATGCTGAATTTATTTAATTATTTTTAAAAAGTATAGAAAGTAGAGCCTGACCTGTGGTGGCGCAGTGGATAAAGCGTCGACCTGGGAACACTGAGGTCACCAGTTCAAAACCCTGCACTGGTCTGGTCAAGGCACATATGGGAGTTGATGCTTCCAGCTCCTCCCCCCCTTTCTCTCTTTCTCTCTCTCTCTCTCTCTCTCTCTCTCTCTCTCTCTCTGTGTGTCTCCTCTCTAAAATGAATAAATAAAAAGAAATTAAAAAAAAAAAAACCTTTAAAAAGTATAGAAAGTAGAGACTTTCTCTATCTGCAGAAGAAAAAATATAGTGAATCCATCGTTATCAGATAATAGATTTGACTATGTCCCCAAAGCAGTTGAGGCTTTTTTTTTTAATTTGCACACGACTTTGTAAGAAATGTCTTATAATAATGATAAATGTTCATGTTTCTAATTATTCTAAAAGTATACATGTTTTAATTTTTAGGAGTGTATCGTTTATTTTGTCTTAAGTCTTTTGTGATTTACAGCCAAACATTTCTTAAAATCTATTTTAAAGGTTGATTTTAGCGTTTTATTTACCGCATAAAAGATTTCCTTTTTCTGTTTTTCTTATGCTGTATATGCAGATCAGTTTAACCATAGACCCTAAAAGGTTTTGCTTCAAGTTGGAAGCAAATGTTTTATGTCTAAAACAGCTGAGATTCTTTTAGTTTTTGGTCAAGTGCCAGTAGTTGTCACCATATTTCAACCTAACTAAATTTTAATCATTGAATTTAATGCTTAATGGCATAATTTCTTTTCAAAAGGCAAATTCGGAAAAGTACCCAGTTCTAATCATGGTGTTCTGGTGGTCAGGTTTGCACCTGCTACTCTAGGGTCTCACTCAGCTTTTCCAATTTAAAAACTACCTACGGAAATTCTCACTAATGATCATTGGCAAAATAGCTAAGATTAATTTTTCTTGACCTTGGTGTCAGACCTGGTTCTCATCTGTTAGCATTTAATTTTTAAAAGTTATCTGTCACACTTTAGCAGTTTCCCCAAGCATATGGACAATGTATTTTGTTGAGCAAATTTGGCCCCTAAATGAAGGACAAGGACTGAGCTGGCTGGTATAAGGTGGTTGTACAGGATGGGGTGGAGGGGATGGAGAGCGAAGGTTTGGGACCTCCCCTGTTTTCTCTTGTTTCTAGCAAACAAGGTTTATCGGATCTACCTTGCCTTTTCTTTCATTAGGCAACATTTGCAGATCATTGTAACCGTGGGTTCTTAAAACATTTTTCTTTAAATTGTAAATAGATGTTTTTAGTATTTAACATTGTTAACAGCTGAGAGTCTTTTAGCACTTGGTTTGTTTTTTGGGGTGGGGGTTGTATTTTTTTCTTCTTCTAAGACAGTTTCTTTATATGATTGAAAAGATTTCCCACAAGTTATTTTCCCAGAGTGATCTTCCTGAAAGACAAATCTTGACCGTGTCATTCCCACACTCCTCAGTAACTTCCCTTTGTCTCCAGGATTGAGTCCTAGCTCTTTCACATGAAGGGAAGGAAATCTTTTATATGGCAAATAACGCCCACCAAGTCATGGTCGGATTCCTGCGTCCAGTGTGACCTGTGTCGCTCACGACTCTTATTTCTGCTTCATTCCTCTTTGCACTTGCTCAGGTTGTGCTCAAGAGCTTCAGCAGGACTCAGCTCCCTTGAACTCTTGGAGCTGTGAGCTTTTTTTTTTTTTTTTAAATTTTTATTTTATTCATTTTAGAGAGGAGACACACAGAGAGAGAGAGAGAGAGAGAGAGAGAGAGAGAGAGAGAGAGGAGGAGCTGGAAGTATCAACTCCCATATGTGCCTTGACCAGACCAGTGCAGGGTTTTGAACTGGCGACCTCAGTGTTCCCAGGTCGACACTTTATCCACTGCGCCACCACAGGTCAGGCAACAGTGAGCTTTTTTTACGCTCACTGACCCTGGGAGTGAGTGTGTTTTCAAAAAATGAAATTAGTTCCAACATAAGAAACATCCTAACCTGTAAGAAAAATGAATCATATTTGTTTGATAACGAATTTATGGAAATGAGAAGAACTTACATTTGCCTTTTTTTTTTTTTTTTTTTTGTATTTTTCTGAAGTGAGAAGCAAGGAGGCAGGGAGACAGACTCCCTTGTGTGCCCGACCAGGATCCACCTGGCATGCCTCCTAGGGGGTGATGCTCTGCCCATCTGGGGGTGTTGCTCTGTTGCAACTGGAGCCATTCTAGCACCTGAGGTAGAGGCCATGGAGCCATCCCCAGTGCCCTGGCTAACTTTGCTCCAATGGAGCCTTGGCTGTGGGAGGGGAAGAGAAACAGAGAGAAAGAAGAGGGGGAGGGGTGGAGAAGCAGATGGGTGCTTCTCCTGTGTGCCCTGGCCGGGAATCGAACCTAGGACTTCCACACGCTGGGCTGACGCTCTACTGCTGAGCCAACCATTCAGGGCCTACATTTGCCTTTTTTAAATGTTTCCTTACACATTTTTTAAATAAAAATTTTTGTACAATTGTACTCTGGATGGTCAGGAGGCATGAGGACGTACACGAACGTTTATACTACTCAAAACGTTAATCTCTTGATTTTGTAGCATTACTTTACCCCAGGACCTTTGTGCATGCTCTTGTCTGTCTGGAACTAGTCCTCCAGCTAACTCCTACTTATTCTTCATGTTTCTCCATGGTGATTCCTTTCTACAGTGAGTTTTCCCTGACACATCCCTCCCAAATTTGGTGGTGTTTCCCCGTGTGCTCCTATGACACCTGCTACTACTCTAATTTCCCATTTCTTGGCTTATCTCACCTACTAAACTCTAAGCTGTTTAAGAACTAGACTGGTGTCTGTGTTGTTTACAGCTGTCTCCCCAACGCCTAGCACAGCCCTGACACATAGTGTTCACAGAGTAGTTATTGCATTGAAACACATCTCCAAGTAGACACTCCTTATGGACTGTCATGTGGTGAAGATACCTCTCCACCCCTGCCACATGTATATCCTCTTCCCCAAAACAGATTAGGAGATCTTTCCCTCCCATTTAAATTTCTTTTTTATTTTATTCATTTTTAGATAGGAGACACAGAGTGAGAGAGAGAAAGAGAGAAAGTGGGGAGGAGCTGGAAGCATCAACTCCCATGTGCCTTGACCAGACCAGTGCAGGGTTTTGAACTGGCGACCTCAGTGTTCCCAGGTCGTCGCTTTATCCACTGCGCCACCACAGGTCAGGCTCCCCTCCCATTTAAACCTTTAAGTTTAGGAATAGCAATGGGACATGTTTTATTAAGAACAGAATTTTTATTCTTGCTCAGTAGATGCTGAAAATACTGTGAGCATGCTATTGTTCCATAGTGCCATGTTTGAGTCCCTCTTATGCACTATATTCTTTATATAATTATTTTGTCATTGTCATATAACAATGTATAAGATATAAATTGTTGGCCTTGGTAAGTCACAGAGTTTGGAATCCAAGCCCAGGCCTACCTTCTCTCTAAAGCCACACTTCTTTTCCCACACCTGCCTTCCATATTGGTTGTTATTAACCCTTAAAAATCAGATATTCCATTTATAAGTTAAAACCTGTTGTGCTCACTTGAATGAGAAAAATAGGCAAAGTAACTGAAGATACTCTATATCTTGGTAATGCAAATAGGAGATGAGCAGCTAATTGGATAACTAGGCCTGTTTTTAATTACTCTGTTTTATCTTGGACCTGGAATGTTTCTGTTGGCGAGTAGCCTTTGAAAATCAAGCCCTAGAGCATGGTGTCATCCCACACATGAATGTAAAAAGCAATTGTGAACAGTTGGCTTAGTGAGGGAGTGAGTAGGACTGGGCATCACCACACCGAAGGAGCCTGGCTGACAGTGACCGAAGGGGCTGGAATGAAGTGTTTTGTACTTTTTACCCCTTAGTTGCTGCTCCTAGAACAAGAATTTAGTCTGCGTTTCTGCAGAAAGACTATCCTGGCAGCCATAAGAGTAGAAGGTGCTTTTGTGCTCTCTTTGCTCTGCCCTGTCGTCGGTATTTACTGTGGACGGTGGATCACCTTTCCAGTGTCAGTCTTTGTTTTTGAGAACCAGCCTCTACTGTAGAAAAACCAGCATCCATGTTTGCTTCTTGCTTCAGGGAAGAAGACTGGAATTAGAAAATCTGCCCCAAGTTGTTTGAGTTAGCAGCATGTATGAGCACGTGTGTGCGCACGCGTGCACACACGCGCGCACACACACACACACACACACACACTAATTTCTTTTAAGCCAAAGCTATCATCAGTAGCCGAATCTGACTATTAGTGTGCCATTTTTTAAAATTGAACTTATTGAGGTGACACTGGTTAACATAATTAATACAGGTTTCAGGTACCCAATTCTACAACACATTTCTATACTCTACAGCTAGTTCTCAACCTATGACCACGATTGGTTCCGACAGACCAGTCGTAACACAATTTGGTCATAAGTTGAGTAGGCTATATGTACAGTACTGTGAAATGATGTTATAAAAATCTTTAAGTCATATTTTTTCATAATTTTCTTTCATTATTGTTATATATCATAATTTTCTTTATTTTATGCCGTTTGTATTATCTCTACACCATTTTGTTTCTTATTTTTACATTCGTCAGGTTTAAGTAAAATACTGCATTACCAGTACAACTGGTTTAATATTTGCAGAACATACAAAAGTACAAAATACAGGTGCATACAAAAACTGCTCCAGACGTGGAGCAGTCGTGGCTAGCGATTGTGGTCGTAAAGTCAAATGGTCGTAAGTTGCATAGGTCGTAAGTCGGTCAATACCTGTATATTGTGTGTTCACCCTCCAAGTCAAGTCTTCTCGTCTGTCGTCATGTATCTGCCCTGTAGCCCCCTCCACCTTCTCCCCTTCACAGCCACCACACTATTGTCCATGAGTTGTGTTTCTTTGTCCTTTTTCTCCATCCCATCATCTCCCTCTGCCAGACACTCCCCCCTTTGCACCACAGCTGTCAGCTTGGTTGCTGTGTGTTAGTCTGTTAGTGTGCCGTTAAATTCTTAGCCTGTCCCCTTGAAGAAAACCTCTTGCTTCTAACTCCACTTGTGTCATTTCTGTAGTCCTCAGAGACACTCTTTATAGTTAGTACCATCTCTGGGTCTAGAACTCATTTCCCCCTTCTTTCTTTGCCAGGATGGCTTCCTGTAGCAATTCCCCATTTCTGCATACTTACCAGTGGCAAAGTGCGATGAGTGACACTCTTATCATATATTAGAATTTTTCATTCCTTCTGCTATTTCACAAAATCAAGGAACAAATCATAGCCAAGAAGAGCACATAGTAGTAAATAGTAGACCTGGCATTAGAACTGCCTTTCTGACTAAAGGCACCTACATACTCACAGATCTTCTTATGGTTAGAAGTCTGCAGTTTGGATTACGTGACAGTTGGTTGGGGATGTGTTAGAACTGTTTAGGTTGTAAGTGAACCAACATATCCTAGCTCAGGCAAAAAAAAGGTGTGGGGGAACTTATTGGTTCATGCAACTAAAAATTCTTGTAGACCTGTCATGATAGCTGTACCCAGGGGCTGAGATGAGGTCACCATGCCTTTGTAGCTCTCTTCATGAGGCACCCAGGATGGTCCCAGGAAGCCCAAATTTAGTAATCCCAATGGAAAAATATAGTCAATTCCATGGTTCTCACAGAAAGGTTCTGCTGAAGACTGAAGGGCCTGAGTCTCATGCCCTTGTCTCTGCTAGAACCACTTGGAAGGGGTTCTCCTCGGGGAAGAGGGGTTCTGTTATCAGAAGATCAGGGGAGGGATGCAGAGCAGGAAGAGAGCAACTGACACCCTCTGTGGGGTGGGAGTTTAATGCTCTAGGTCTGAAGTTGTAAGAGGTGTTTTGTTTGGCTTACACAGTGTTTTGAAAAAAGAGTAAATATTTTCAGGCTATTTCATTTAAAAATCTGATTAATTTGGCTTCTCTTAAGAAATCACATGATATGGAAACACTGGGTCCAGTTCCCACATTATTGTACTAATTGGTTGGAGTTGAGCCGTGGCTCCTCCTCTGTATGCTCACTCAGCAGCCCACTTCATTCATTCTTAGCAACCCTCACGGGTCTCAGGACACCGGAGTGTGTGACCCTCGCCCGGAGCAGTGCAGCTTCTCAGGTAAAGGGAGCAGAGTGTAATGTATTCCACCCATAATTGTGGGTTCTGCTTAGGTCTTGGTGGACTTAAAATTTTATATCTAGATTCCCTATGTGTGCTCATTGCCATAAACCCGTGTTAAGAAGAATAATTAGTTATATACTTGTAATTATTTTATGATTTTGGTGGAGTGAATATTTATCATTAAAAAATGCCTTTCTTTTAACAATCTGTCTTAAGGTGTCATTTTGTCTGACTGGTATAGGCATTCCAATTCTCTCTTGGTTTCTGTTTACATGACGTATCTTCTTGCATTTGTTCCCCTACTTTCAGCCTGTTTGTGTATCTGAATCTAATATGTGTCTCTTGTAGGCAACATTTAGTTGGATCATTTAAAAAATATTTTCTGCCAGTATCTGCCTTGGATTGGAATGTTTAATCCATTTACATTTCAATTACTAATAATGTGGAATGTATGTTGGTCATTTTGTTGTTTATTTTGTATACGTCTTATGTCCTTTTATTGATTAAAGAGAGAGAGAGAGAGCCTGACCAGGCGGTGGCGCACTGGATAGAGCCGTGGACTGGGATGCGGAAGACCCAGGTTCAAGACCCTGAGGTCGCCAGCTTGAGTGCGGGCCCATCTGGCTTGAGCAAAAGCTCATCAGCTTGGACCCAAAGTCGCTGGCTCGAGCAACGGGTTACTCGGTCTGCTGAAGGCCCGCGGTCAAGGCACATGTGAGAAAGCAATCATTGAACAACTAAGGTGTCGCAAGGGCAACGAAAAACTAATGATTGATGCTTCTCATCTCTCTCCATTCCTGTCTGTCTGTCCCTATTTATCCTTCTCTCTGACTCTCTCTTTGTCCCTGTAAAAGAAAAAGAGAGAAAAATAATATCGATCTGTTGTTCCACTTATTTATGAATTCATTGGTTGATTCTTCTATGTGCCCTAACTAGGGATAGAACCTGCAACCTAGGTGTATCAGAACAACACTCTAATCAACTGAGCTACCCAGCTAGGGCTGTCTTATTATTTTTTTCCATTTCTGTCTTCTTTTTTAGCTAAATGGGTATTGTCTAGTGTACCATTTTAATTCCCTTATCATTTCTTTTACTGTTATTTTCTTAGTCATTATACTAAGAATTATTAAAAATAGCAGATTTTTAGTGTCTATTAACTATCATCTGGGTATTATCAGAGATGGTTTCTAATGATTACTTTTTTCCCATGTAAGGGCCATGCTTTCTTTTTTCTTTGCATGGTTTTGTAATTTTTTTTTGTTGAAAATCGGACGTTTAGTGTAATGTGGCAACTCTGGAAATTAAGTTGTTTCTATTTGTGTTGCATTTTGTTTAGTGGTATTTCTTGACTAATCATGTAAAATACAGGGTGAGGAAAAACTAGGTTTATAGTTGTTTGTATGGAAAGTAATACAATAACTAATAAAGAATAATACAAGAGTAAACTCTGTGTTTCATGTTCTCACAGCTGCAAACCTACTTTGCCCCACTCTGTATATATTCTTTCTTGTGTAGCCATGGAAGTCTCAGTTTGATAAGCTTAGTGGTCATCTAATCATTGGACAGAAAATTCCTTTAGTGCCTAAATTGACAAGTCTCCCAGTCTTTGCTAAGTGTGTGTGTGTGTGTGTGTGTGTGTGTGTGTGTGTGTGTGTGTGTGTGTTGGAGCATGCTTTCAACATTCAGCTGGGCAGTAGACAACTCTGCCTTAGCTCTCACTAACCACTTGTGTGAAGCCTCAAGGTCAGCCTGAGGTAAGAGCTCAGGGCCTTCTTGGTTCTTTCTTGAAGATCGGCCTGTTTTCTAGACTCCAGTGAATATTGTGGTGTTTTTCTTTTCTTTTTTTTTTTTAAGAGTTAGAAACTTTTTTTTTAAGGTTTTTTAAAATTTATTTTTATTTATTCATTTTAAAGAGGAGACACAGAGTGAGAGAGAGAGAGAGAGAGAGAGAGAGAGAGAGAGAGAGAAAGGGGGGAGGATCTAGAAGCATCAACTCCCATATGTGCCTTGACCAGACCAGTGCAGGGTTTTGAACTGGCGACCTCAGTGTTCCCAGGTCGACGCTTTATTCACTGCGCCACCACAGGTCAGGCTATTGTGGCGTTTTTCAAAGCCTTCATGTATATCTCATTCCACTTCTTTGCTTAGCCTGTTGTTTACCACCGCAATTATTTACCACCTCGGGCTGCTGCAAAATTAATCAATTGTCTCAAATTCTTTTTGATGAAGTTTTTTCTTTGTGTGGTTTTTTTTTTTTTTTTTTTTTTTTTTTTAACAGGGATCGTGAGAGAGTCAGAGAGAGGGATAGATAGGGACAGAAGACAGACAGGAACAGAGAGAGATGAGAAGCATCAATCATCAGTTTTTCATTGTGACACCTTAGTTGTTCATTGATTGCTTTCTCACATGTGCCTTGACCGCGAGCCTTCAGCAGACCGAGTAACCCGTTGCTCGAGCCAGCGACTTTGGGTCCAAGCTGATGAGCTTTTGCTCAAGCCAGATGGGCCCGCACTCAAGCTGGCAACCTCAGGGTCTTGAACCTGCGTCCTCCGCATTTCAGTTCGACACTCCATCCACTGCGCCACCGCCTGGTCAGGCTTTGATGAAGTCTTTTGACTGGGCCAGCTCACAGTTAGGTTAAATAAAGGTGGGGTCTTCTAGGGACTCATCAGCCTGGTCATATAATGATAATTTTCTGGAAATAAGACTTTAGAGTAGCTCCAACCCCATTCTGTTCCATCTGGTGGCTGCCTGGCTGCTAATTTTCAACATGAATGCCTGCTATTGGTTTTTAAGGCTACTGAAAATTAGAGAAGAGGGAATAGGAATGGTACAAGTTAAGATGACACAAAGCTTGTTGCTCTTACCAATATTTTACCTTTTGCTGAATAAACACTCCCTGGATTATTTCAAGTCTTTGGTTAATTTTCAGAGTTACAGAAAAGTTGATTCTAATATTTTTTTCCAGTTTTCTTGTTGCTTTTATGGAGCAGGGAATTTTTAGAGTAGTGATTTCTTATACCACCAGTTTTGCTGATGTCTCCCTGTGGAATATGGGACAAGCACTGACCCTGAATTCAAGGTCCTGGTTAATTTTCAACTTAGTATCTTTGGTTCAGGACTGACTAATTGAACAAGGAATCTAAGCTTTTATTTTTTATTTTTTATCTTAAAATGGGCATATTAATATCTACCTCTCAGAATCATTGAAGGGATTAAGTGAGATAATGCATTTAACAATTTAGTGGATAAAAACTAATCTGCAAATTCTGTCAAATGGAAAGATACATAAGAATTTCAAAGGCAAAAAAGATTGTTCCATTCAGGTTTTATTTAGGGAAGCAGAGCCACTTCGAATATTTTTGGGGATAGGGGCTTAGTAAAGGAATTAGAGCTAACCAATGTGGGAAGATGAGCTGGGCAGATGAAGCTGCAGAAGAGGGAATAAGGGAGTCAGGGTGATTTTCATGCTCAGTCTGCTTGAAGCATCTGCACAAGTGGACAAGTCAGAACTTAAAGGGAATCTGAGAAGCTAGCAGCCAGTGGAAGCTGCTGTCTCCGTGTTGCTACCAGCCCTGTGGGTTCACAGTGAAATGTCTGTTGATGGGCCTGGGGTCGCTCTTGGTGTTCAGGGCCAATAATTGGAAAGAGAAGCTGGACACATAGAGCAAGGACAAGCTGGGATCTTCAGGATATCACTGCATCTTTTCTGACACCGTATTTAACCGTGACAGCCTTCTAAGAATAAAAGTTGTTGCTTTGCTTCTGCCTTTGAAATTCCCCCCAAATTCCCCTTCTGGCCTACTCTAACATGAAATCTCAATGGAGAGGGATTTGGGGAAACATAGTTTCCAGCTTAAGCAAGTCGACTTAAAGGTAATCCAGTACAATATGCTATCCAGTATAACTATTCAACAGTTTAAGCCGTGTGTGTGTGTGTGTGTGTGTGTGTGTGTGTGTGTGTGTGTGTGTGTGTGTAACAGAGACAGAGAGAGGGACAGATAGGGACACAGACAGGGAGAGAGATGAGAAGCATCAATTCTTTGTTGTGGTGCCTTAGTTTATTGATTGCTTTCTCATATGTGCCTTGACTAGGGAGCTACAGCAGACCAAGTGACCCCTTGCTCAACTAGCGACCTTTGGCTCAAGCTGGTGAGCCTTGCTCAAACCTGATGAGCCCGCACTCAAGCTGGCGACCTCAGGATTTCAAACCTGGGTCCTCTGCGTCCCAGTCTGACACTCTATCCACTGCACCACCGCCTGGTCAGGTGGTTTAACCCTTTAACATAGGAGTTTACTTATTTGGAAAGTGCAAAACTACCAATAAGTACAGAGTATTTTATAGATTATGTTATATAGTCAAAAAAAAGGTTTTTGATTTGGGGAAACTTAGTTTCTTCGAAAGAGTTTTAGATATTAAAGTATTCTCAAAGCATATAGGAACCAAAATAATAATAACATTCATTTTACATGTCTTGCTTTATTTAATACATGAGTTGTTTTAGCAGTAATATGTTAAAGGAATTTTTACAAATTGAACATTTTCCTGATACCAAATTATAGTTTCAAGAATATGATCATTTCCTATTGGTTTTTGATTGACGTTGGCATACATGTTTTTAATCTAGGTTTCTTGAGTTTTATTAGCATAGTGTTATCAAGGTCCAGAGTCCCTAAGCATACCATTTTTCAAAAGGAAAAACATACTCCTCATTGCCATTGGATAGAGGTGAATTAAGGTGCTGCCCTAATAGTCACAGCGGTGACAGCCAGAGCTGGGAACAGGGATGAGGGAGGTGAGTCTTGCCCACAAACCCTGGTGCCTCCCACAGGGTTCCTAGTGCCAGGGAAGCAGCATTCAACTCTGGCTAAGATCTTACTCCTCTCTCTTACTTACACTGTTTTTTTTTAATTTATTTATTTATTCATTTTAGAGAGGAGACACAGAGTGAGAGAGAGAGAAAGAAAGAGAGAAAGGGGGGAGGAGCTGGAAGCATCAACTCCCATATGTGCCTTGACCAGACCAGTGCAGGGTTTTGAACTGGCGACCTCAGTATTCCCAGGTTGACACTTTATCCACTGCACCACCACAGGTCAGGCTACTTACACTGTTTTTATTTATTTATTTATTTATTTATTTTTGTGGCAGAGACAGAGAGTCAGAGAGAGGGACAGATAGGGACAGACAGGAAGGGAGAGAGATTAGAAACATCAATTCTTCTTTGCAGTTCTTTAGTTGTTTATTGATTGATTTCTCATATGTGACTTGACCGGGGGCTACAGCAGATGGAATGACCCCTTGCTCGAGCCAGCAACCTTTGGCTCAAGCTGGTGAGCCTTGCTCAAACCTGATGAGCCCGCACTCAAGCTGGCGACCTCAGGGTCTTGAACCTGGGTCCTCCGTGTCCCAGTCCGATGCTCTATCCACTGCGCCATAGCCTGGTCAGGCTGTATTTATTTTTTATTGTTGCCTTCAACCTGTGTCCTACATGCATGAAGTTCAAGTAACCAGGTCAAGTAGCAATTTACTTATTTCTGTTGTTATTTCTAGGCAGAAGAAATCCTTAGGCAAGAGCTGGAGAAAAAAGAAACACCAAGTTTGTACTGCCTGCTTGGAGATGTCCTTCGCGACCACTCTTACTACGACAAGGCCTGGGAGCTGTCCCAGCACCGCAGCGCCCGTGCGCAGCGCTCCAAGGGCCTCCTGCACCTGCGCAACAAGGAGTTTAACGAATGCGTGGAGTGCTTCGAACTCTCGGTGAAGATCAATCCCATGCAGGTGAGACACCGCATGAAACCCTACCTGCTCTCGGAACTAACAGTTTTCTTTAATTTCAATTCTTATTGAACAAGATCCCATTTTTTTGTCCTAATGACTGTTGAGCTTGTCTTTGGGAGCTAAGAACTTAGTCGCTGATACACTTGCTGGTCACCAGCGTGGACAGGTAGATTTTCCCTTGTTCACTTTCTGTTGTGTTTCTCTTAGTGAGTTCTCTGTTTCATTTTGTTACTCCTTTCTGTTAGTTGTCCTTAAGGAAACTACAGCTATTAAAACTAGGCTCCCTTTTGAAAAGATACATTAGGAAGGCAATGAATCAGAAGTAGAATTACAGACCGTGTAGGACTCTGCAAGTAATTGCTGAAACCAATCATGAAAGAAAAGCTTTTATATAAATAGAGTAATGTAGAATGGACTGTTGATCATTGTAAGAAAAATGTCTACCAAGCATTTGCTATGATATGAGCCAGGCACCTCCTTGGACTTTCTGCCAGTATTTGAACCCAGATGGTCTCACTCCAAAGCCTGCACACTCTCTTTTTTTTAAATTGTGGTAAAAAGCACAGCACATAAAATTTTCCATCTTAACCATTTCTGAGTGTACAGTTAAGTACTGTTAAGTATGTTCACATTGTTGTGCGAACTCTCCTCTGTCTGTCTCCACAGCTCTTTTCATCTTGGGAAACAATAGCTCCCTCTTTCCCGGGCCTCTAGTTGCTGGCAGCCATTCTGCTATCTGCCTCTGAACCTGACTCCCCTAAGTGCCTGATATGAGTAGAATCACACGGTGTATTTCCTTCTGTGACCAGTATAATGCCTTCACGATTCATCCCTGTTGTAGCATGTTTCAGCATTTGCTTCCATATTAAGGCCGAATTCCACTGTGTGGATATACCATATTTTGTTTGTCCATTCACCTATCAGAGGACATCTGGGGTGCTTCAACCTCTTGGCTGTTGTGAATGATGCTCCTATGAGCATAAGTATGCAGGAATGTTTGTTTTTGAACTTGGTAGTATAGGCTTTACACTGAAAAAAGATCAGAATTACATTTTTTTTATGACAGGTTAATATAATTGCTTACTTTCTTGACTCTGAGAAATGATCATCTTTCAAATCAGTTCGCTGGAGAAAAGCCTGGGGAAGAGAGGACAAGTGTACGAACAGAGAACTACGTCAGCAGAAACTGGAGTCATTTAGCATCAGGGATGCTTAGAGTATGCTTAGGAATTATCTTTTGTTGACAGCTTGCTCTAAGTCAGTGCTTCTCAATTGGAGATGCCTTTGCCCCCAGGGGCATTTGGCAATGGGGCAGTGTACTACTGGCCTCTGGTGGCAGGGTAAAGAATTACCTAAAATGTCAGTAGCACCAAAGTTAAGAAATCCTGCACTAAGTTATTTTTTTATTACTTTTAATTTATTATGTTAACATGGATTCAAGTGTCCCACTCAATATAACTCCTTCGCCCCACCCTGCACTAAGTTGATTATAACTAGATTTTTTTTTTCTTTTTTTGGTAGGTAATAGAACTCAATATTGTGTTATTAAATTTTACTTTTTATTTTATGGAAAACTGTATTATCCCTACTTCTCTTAGTAACCTCTGCGTATTACCTAATCACAGCTGCCATAAAGTCAGAAAATAAATTACCTCCCTTAACCTTTCGTAGGCTAAGTCACATTGGTGCCAGGCACCTCAGAGATGGAATTGTTCTCTCAAGCACTGTCTTCTCAACATCTGAGCATGGACACTTTCCTCCCGCCTCACTGGCTGCTCCTTCTTAGTCCTTTGCAGGCTCCCAGCTGTGCCCTCGTGCCTGGTCCTTGGCCCTTACCTCTGTCTACACTCACTACCTTGGTTCATCTGGTCCACAGCTTTTACCACCATCTTTACACTGACAACTCCCAAGGGGTTATTTTCAGTCCAGTCTTTTCCCCTGAACTCTAGACTCCTGTATCTACCTACTTCCCCAGTCTCCCCATTTGTTACTTTAACTTACATTTCCAGTATCTGAAGTATTGCCCCCTCCCTCCTAAAAGTATTCCCCACCAAGGTCAGCCCGTTCGGTCTTAAGAGTCACCCTTGATTCCTTTCTGTTGCACCACCATCTAATCCTTCAGTAAATCCTAATGCAGCCACCATCCATATAAATCTAGAATCAGACGACTTCTTTCCACCTTCCAGCATTCTGATTCAGATCCCTACTATCTCTCTTACCTAAAATATTATCTCTTTACTGGTCTTTCTATCTCTATGCTTGTCCCTGTCTGCCTCTTCCCAATGAACATCCAAATCAATCCTTTCACATTTTGAATCAGACACATTCTTCCTCTGCTCCATCGCCTAGTGACAATAGCCAGAGTCCCTTCGTGGCTCTCAAGGCTTTCCCTTCTTTCCCGTTCCCCCCTCACTCACCACACATTGGCCTCTTTGTACTTCCCTGAATATTTCAGGCACATTCCTGCCTCTGGAGTTTAACACCTGTTCTTCCTTTGCCTGGAATGTTCTTTTTCCCGGTGTCTCCATAGCCTCATTCAAGTTTTTGCTCAAGAGAGGCCTTTCATCATCATTCTGTTTTAAATCACACCTCCACCTTATTCTTTTTCATTTTCTTCCCTGCTTTACTTTTCTTCATAGCTCTTAGAACCTTCTAATATTATATATAACTGACATTAAAAAAATTATTTCTCTTCCATTAAAAGTAGGTCCCATGGAGGCAGAAATTTTTATCTGTAAGTTTTATTTGTATTTTTCTAGTGCTGTAACAGTGGCTAGAACATACTGAATATTCAATAAATATTTGTTGAATGAGTAAATAAATAATATCTTTAACCAGTTATTCAGTCAACTATACTAGTTGTCTGTTGTGCACATAGCATTGAGCCAAAGGATGAAGCAGTAGCCACAGATCACCAGACAGTTAACTTTGTACCCTCTGGTGCAACCTAGTGAAATGCACACAGATAAAACTAGCCAATAACACGAGGCATCAAAGAAATCCCAAGTGAGTTATTTGCAAAGCACTGGTTATATAGAGGCCAAAGAGAGTATTTCTGCCTTTGGTAGACATTGGAGAAGATGCTGAGTTTGGATTTGAAGGACAAATAGGACTTAAATAGGCCCAGGGAAGGGCAATGGTGAGGGCATTCAGGCAGGCAAGCAGCATGAGCAATCCCTAAAAACAGAAAAAAAGGTGTGTGTGTGTGTGTAACAGAGTGAGTGAATAAGCTAGTTTTTTAGAGTCAGAGGGAGGAGAGCAGTTCCAGTGGGAAAGCTAGACTGGAGCAGGCTTACAAAAGGTCTTCAATGGGAGGCTAAACTCTTTGACTTTTTACTTGACAGACAGGGAGCCATTGAAGGATTGATTGTGTTAGCTTTGTTTTGGGTGAAGGAGTGTGGTGTGCAGAGAGGCAATTTAGGAATATTGTTTTGGTGGCACAATAGCTATGGAAGACACTCTGATTGGGGTAGTCAACCTTTTTATAAAAACGGTCCACTCAGCAGTGCTGGTCAACCTGGTCCCTACCGCCCACCATGAAAGCTGGAACGCCCACTAGTGGGCGGTAGGGACCAGGTTGACCAGCACTGCAGTGGGAGGTTTTTATAAAAAGGTTGACTACCCAATGACAGTTATCAGCGTGGAAGGGGCGGTTGGAAAGAAGGGGTGGATGTGAGGGAATTTGTGAGGGAGGATTTGACAGGGCTAAATGGTCTCATTATATCATTTTGAATTAATTACTTAAGGAGACAAAGAAATGACAGTTATTCAAAGCAGTACAAGCAAATGTTATGTGAGGCTATCTTGCAGTTTTTCCCCGGGATCCCATTCAACAGGCTGCACGCCAGGCCAGAGTGCGCAGGCTTGCGGTGCTGCTGTTGCGGAACTACTGCAGGAGTTGGGCGGGGTGCCACAGCCTGGCTGGAGCGGTGTTCCCTGCGGGAGTGCCGTGAGGCAGGGCCGCTCCAGCGTGCACTCCCCCTTGAAGGCCGAGAACAAAGGAAAAGAGAAGAACTGAATTTAAAACATTATGTCCTCTTTTCTCACACATGTCCATGCCATTAGGTTTATTAACAAAGTTAGGCAAAATAAGAGTAGTATTTGAATGGCTTTTGTGCATTGTAACAGAAATCAACTTGGTATAAAAATACGAGTGTCTGGTTTTGTATCAGGGATGGTCTGCAAAACTAAATGCATCGTCTCTGGTGCATTTGTTAGAGAACCAGCAGATGTGTGTACCATTTACATTTGTGCTCTTGAGATTGCTTAGAAATTCATCAGAAAAATGTCAGAGACATGGTATTAGAATTAGATATGACGAAGGAACTGATTAAAATATATGACTACCTAAGAAAAATTAAAGCAACATTAAATGCTGTAATATAGTGCAGAAATGTACAAGTGTCATAAATATATAGCTCAGTGGTTCTTAACCTGGGTTCTATTGAATCCTAGGATTGATGAGTCGGTCTCAGGGGTTCCGATAAGCCTCTGCCGCGGAGGCCAGAATAAAGTAATACCGTAATTTGCTGTGAGTTCATGCACTTTGTTGGTTTTGTTCTTTGAGCAAGGTGATGTTCATGCATGGCTCATTTTGTGCACCAGTAAGAAAACATACCTATGTCTTGAATTTGGAAAAAAACATCATAATTTATTTATCACTAAAGAAGGGTTCAGTGAATGCGCCTGTGAAACTGGTGGGTTCGGTACCTCAAAAAAGGTTAAGAACCACTGAATAGCTTGATTAATGTTTCTTTTGTTATTTTTAAATGTTTAGGTAGTCAGCATTTAAGTTTTTGAAATTTTAATATACAATATTTTTGCTTTTCAAAAGTAATTTTACCTTTGAAAACAGTTTCTGAATATAATGATCTTACAAATTCCTGATACAGGAGAACAGATGTGTTGATCAGCAACTTGTTGGCCAACAAATAAGGTCTTTTTAAAGTCATATAATTTTAGTTATTTTAAATGTCCCATTTCACTTTCAAAAATGTTGCAATTTGAACAGTATGTTATGGTTGCCTAAAAAGCGTTATCGAGCTCCTACTGTGTACAGACATGGATGTGGGAATTACCGGGGCTGTGTTCGCCTATCCACATGGAGCAGAGCTCCTGCTGGAAAGAGATACTCATAGAACTAGTTGGTGAAGGACCTTAAATGCCATTCTTCAGGGTTATCTAACACCCTGGATGGTGGAGGTCTGCTGTGGTTTTGAATAAAGGAGTGATAAGACAAAAGTGGTATTCTAGGAAATTTAAATAAGGAATGAGTGTCATGGATGAGTGAACATTGCCTTTAGCAGCGAGGATGGAAAGATAGAACACGTTGAAACCTCCTTACAAAGCAAAATGTCTTGCGCCTTATTCATTGAGTGCAGGATTGAGGGAATCCAAGAGGTAGTCAGTTTTCTCAATTGTTTTATTAAAAAACAAAAATGTTCCTATTGATTGATATAGAGAACTCAGGAGGAAGGGAAATATCCTTCACAGGGGAAGATGATGTGACTTTGGATGTTGAATATACTTAGATGTTGCTATATCTAAGTAGAAACAACTGGTACTTCACTGGACATAAAACCCTGACTCCCAGTAGTGAGGCCGGGTCTGCGCTTACAGACAGGGGCTCTTCTGGGGAAGTAAGTGAAGCCACGTGAGCGAATGAGCTCCTTACAGAAAACTATTGGAAGAAGACACCAGGGAAAATCCTTAGCATTGGGCATCCCCGGCGGTGGGAGGAAGGTAGAAGGAGGAGCACCAGTGACATACGATTCAAACAAAAGACTCCAGAGTTTTGATCAGAGTGACAGAAGGAAACTAAGGAAAGGGTACGTGGAATCTGAAGGAAGCTTATTGATGTCTTCAGATGATCCAGCAGATGACAGAGAGTGAGTCCGTGAGATGGGATTTTAGAGAAACTGAGGCAGCCTTTCCCAGCTCATTCTTGCATAAGACCTAGCATCTATGAATGGTTTTAAATTTTTTTATTTATTTATTTTAGTGAGAGAGGAAGGGTTGGGGGGGTGGAATCAGACAGACAGACAAACAGGAACATCAACCTGTTCCTGAATGTGCCCCAACTGAGCATCGAACCGGCAACCTCTGAGCTTTGGGATGATGCTCTAACCAACCAAGCTATCCAGCCAGGGCTTAATACTCTGGTTTTAATTATCCTAGGAGCTTGTACTCTCTCTGGATTTGTAGAGGTTAACTTTATATTTCATTTTAGTGTTTCAAAGAAGAAAAATATTTTAAGTTAATATGGAGTTACATAGTTTCTGTTGTGAACTGATATTAGTTGTGGTGGGAAGATTCAAGGCGATTGGAGCTTATATTCTGATGGAGAAGACAGGGTGAACATATGCAAATAATATGTCGAGAAAAAAGGGATTCTTTCCTTTTTGTTCTTCATTTCTCATATTGGTAAGCAATAAAAAATGAAATTCTTAAGGTCTAACTTGTATAACTGTCAGGAAATCCAAGCACTGGGATAACATGTGGGCTGTAGCTGTGACTCCGGGTAGGGGGACAGCAAGAGCGTGTGCTATAGATCTGATTCTTTATCCCAGTAATTCTTAGGGACGACATAGGTACATCACTTCCTCTTTCTGGGCTTCAGTGTCTTCATTTGTAAAGTGGAGGTGATCATCCTGTCTCAGTTTGCTGCTGGGAAAATTAGAACTGAGATAAGTCAAGTACCTCATAGTTCCTATCTCATAGTTAAGTTCTCAGTCACAGACATTACATAATGGGGTTTTTTTTCATTGTGCCTACTGCCATAGTAATGGTGGTAGAAAATTGTTGCCCCATTATCTGTAACCTAAAAATAGGGAGCTATCTCTGATGAGAGAGTCTCAAATGCAAGTGACACACCAGCACCTACATTACCTCACATTGTGAATTCTCTGGAAATGTAAGAACCACAATAATCAAAGCCAGGACAGGAATGAAAAGACGGCATTGAACAATTAATTGCCTGTCTAGTGACTGAAAAGCGTATGTATAAAATGTCTTTGATCCTTGAGTTTAAAGGAAGACCCTGAACTAGGGGAAAGTATTCCATTAGAGAGAGAAAGGCTGGCAGTTTAAGACTTGTGTGTTCTTAGGGAAAGGAACGTAAGACTTAGTACATGAGAAATTGGGTTACAAAAGGTAGACTTTTAAAAACTATGAGCAACACACATCACGTCAGGAAAAGCTATTACTGAAGAACATTGCTATCACTCTTGATTTGGCTTGGGTCATTTCCCGTTTAATGAAACAACATTCAACAGCTTCTCTGCGTTTGGGGTCATGGGAGACAGTCAGGGACTTAGAAAGGAAAGACTGGAGCGGGCGGTGTGGCGTTAGGGTTCCGTTCAGACGTGTGAGACTTGATTATATGTGATGTCAGAAAAAATCAAATGGTCAGTCCTATAAGGAAAATTACCAAAAGTGTGGGAGAAACTGATTATCCATTCTGCAGAAACCTTACAGGAGGAAGGAAATGTGGGTAGTAAGCTCATAATGTGAGGAAGGAAACTGTAACTGCAGTTGGCCTTTTAAAGTACCTTGTGAAAATTAACTTTTTAATTGTAAAACTAACCCATGCCCAGGTGTAGTGGTGCTTTGTCTTTGTTAGCCCTCCGAGTTGCAAGCTTTAATTTCCATTTTAATTATTGAGGTTTAATAAGTATTGCATTCACTCTCTTCATTACCTATCTCTCACACCAGGAACCAGGAACCACTGTGTGGCTTAAGGCAAATCACTTCCTTTCTAGGCCTGGTTTTCCTCGTGGCCTCCTTTGAAAGGATTTCTAAGGCCTCATTGAAAGGATTGCCTCCTAGCTCCACAAACCCACTGATTCTAATCCTGTTATATTTGTACAGCCAGTGTACTTGTTTTGCCACTAGATGGCACTAATGTGCCTTTGAACCTGTTCACCTCTGGGATTTCAGAATCTGGGGTCTGAAGGAGTCTTGGAATTTTTCCTTATTCCAGTCCCTGATAAACAATTGGGGAAACTGAGATTCAGAGGTTAAGTGACATGGCCAAGGTCACACAGTCACTGAAAAGCTCTTGAATCCTAGGCATCCATCTTTCCATGTCAGTGTTTCTCTAGGGAAATTTATAAGGGAAGTTCAAAGAGAGACCATGTTCTCAACCATTCCTGTTCTTGGTTAATTATTTAAAAAGTAATTTAAACCATTCTTTAAGTATACATATTATCACGTTCGAAATAAATAGTTGGCCGGCTTTTTTGTTTTGTATTGGATGTCCTCAGACATCTGCCATGTCAGCTTGTAAAGATCAGCACACCTCTGTCGCTCACTAGCTCTCACAGCTTGCTCTGGAAATAAGCCCTACAGAAATCTCAGCCAGGGTCTCTCTGTCGGATGATTCTTTCTGCGCCTTTGCCCAGGCCCTTGGATGAGAGGTTTGCCTTTCAGCTCTTCCTCACACCTGAGCACGGGCAGCCATTCTTCCATTTTGTCTTTGTCCACGTGCTTACTCGAGCTTTGGGTGGAGTGGAGTGGATATGCCCTGGTTCTTAAAAATTTGATTTTCTTGGTTTTCCACACCTGTTTACTGCTCTTCTCTCCCCCCACCTTTATTGGTGACAAGGGTGATATTGCCCTAAATCATTGCTGTGTGAGCAGAAGGGTTTTAGTGGGAGGCAGTGTGGCCACATAGGAAGACGAGGACGCTGGGATCACACTGACTTGGTTGAATCTGTCCTCTACTGAGGCCTGACCCTGTGACTCACCCTCATCTCTCCAAGGAGGGAATAGTTACGGCCTTGAAAGGCTGCTGTGAGCAGTAAATAAGGTAACGCATGGAAGGCTCTGGTGCGAGCGCTTGGCACACATAGTAGATGATGCTCATTAAGCACTAATCACTCTGGTTGCTGTTGTATGGAAGAGCACAGGAGCGACTGTAGCATATGAAAGGCAGGAGCCCAAGGACGTCTCAGCCAGAAGAGCTGGGTTTCCTGTTGGAGAAGGTATGCCAGGGTCACAGTCAGTATTTCAGACAAATCGTGTGGAACTGTGACCTGAGTGGTGCCCAGTGGCCCCATGCAGCAGCTGAGCACTGGAAATGTTGTTGACTTTGAGACGTGTTGCAAGTATTGCTTACACATCAGATTGCAAAAATGAAAAAAATGTATGTAGTAGGAAAAAATGAATATACAATATGTCAGTACTTTAGTATATTGATAACATGTTAAAATGATAATATTTTAGACATGTAGAATCAAAGAAAATGTTATTAAAATTAATTTCACCCATTTGTTTTGACTTTTTGTGACTAGAAAATGTAAGGAGGCTAGCATGATCTCTCTTTCTGATGGCACTGGACCAGAGGAAGGAGATCTTTGGTGCTCAGCATATACAACTCTGAGTTGGGGAATCGTGTGAGAGGGTCCTTTTGAAGTTTCTTTTGAGTTTTTTCTTTACCAATGTTCTCAAGAGCATGACTATCCAGAATCAAGATCTAAGTCACTGTTGGTCATAATAGTTTATATAATAATTAAAATTTAAAGTGTTATCCACTAAATATTCTCCTTTGTGTCCCAAATTCTGAGGCCCTCAATTGAGAAGCAAGATATGAACACATATATATTTAGTGAGCAATGAGAAGATCCTGGAGTTCACTGTAAAGCCATTTCATGATTTCAAGGAATAGGATGTATGCAAATGATTCATGTCTCATTATAATTATATGTTAACCATACTAGATGAAAACCTATTAGCAGTTAGTGACCCTAGAATTTTCTTGAGACTCAAATTATTAAAACAACAAAAATGACTGGAAAGCCAGTGGCCAAGGCCACCATCACAGCCGCCTGGCCCATGCAGGTTCGCATTAGATTCGGACAGTCGGTCATGAAACAATGGAGCCAAGAACTGGTGAGTCATCAGCTTTAATCCTAGCTTGCACCCAGCGGGCTAGTAAAAACACACACTGGGCTCCAAAACCCACTCATTCAGTGTTCACAAAGCTACTGACTGATCCGAGTTTCCTAGCATCAAAGATTCCTGGCTCACCAGACTTATTCACCTCTGTTTCCCATCCCCTTCTCTCTGCACAAACTGGCTTCTTCCTCAGCACTCCGCCATCTTGGCTGCTTCTCTTCTCCTCCATGTGGCCTTAATCTGCTCTCCTCTCTAATGCTAACCTCAGGAACCAAGAGAGAGCAAGCTCCAGGTCTGCCCCACTTTATAGTGTAGATTCAAAACCTTTGATCCAATCTACAAACAAGGAAGTCTCTGATACAAAGTCACTTATCTGAGGCATAATGGGAGGATTCCTCATGAGAGTGCACCACCCCACATTATCCAATCAGTCAAGGGTGTGGGGAAAAGCTACTCTTAAAACTAAGCCTTAGGCTATAATGACCCGGCCTGCCCACAGCCTGTTCCAGAACACACATTAATATAAATGGACTTCCACATGGGCAGCACCATCTTTAACAAAGTGAGCATAATATATTTTATCTGCCCAACAAGGACCAAGAGTAAAAAAAGAATCTTAATATGTGTTACATTTATTTCATTTTAAAGCACTGGTTTACAAAACATTTGACTTGTTTCAAAAGTTTCAAGCTAAATAGTAACTTCATTACCTGTTATATGCTATAGAGCTACAAAATAACTGCTAATTTTAGATATTTTGTAACATTTGCCTTTTCAGGTGCATTGACCAGTCGGGTTCTTTTTTATATATTGAATTTACATTCACTATTGTTTTATAACCACCCATGTGAAAGTTTTATGGGAAATCTGTTCCTTGCTGATGCAGAAGGCAAGGAAGGTGCATGCACTCTGAGAATTTTAAGGGTAGTTCTCCTTGTTTTTGATTTAGCCCTAGAGTGAGATATCCCTTGTTACAAATAAACTTGCTACTCTAATTCATTGGATATAAAATGCCATCAATCATAAGAGGCACGTTTGTATTAAGTGCCACCTGAATGCTTCCAACAAAACTCTGAAAAACTTTTGCTTATTAAGATCATCTATTTCAGAAATGTTAAATGGCGTAAAGAAAGTGTACCTTATAACTGATGAAATTCACAGATTTTGAAACTTCCAACTTGGTTAGAGGCTAGAGATCTTGTTTCTTACATTGTTTTATAAGTTAGCATCAAACTTTTGGCCCTGTCAGAGTGTACTATGTTTAGTGAGTATGGCTTGGTGCACTGGAGCTCTTATCATTTAATTCTATACATAACCAGATGAACGCAAAGTGTAATGAGATCATTTTTAAGTTGCTGAAAGTCTCTTGATTCAAAAAGTGAATTTCTAACTCTGTTTCAACCTGGTGCCTCTGTTTCTCCCTCCTCTTACCAAACATCCACCCACCCCCTTTTAGCTGTCACCTGTCTCTCTGAGAAATCTCTTCTCCATAAAACTTCCAATAGCAGGTATTTATAGCCTCTTGTGAATTCAAGGCAAAGTGTTATAAATTGCCTAAGGATGTTTGCTTTCTAAGCCTTATCTCTAATTACCGGCTAAAAAAACTTTATCAGCTTGAAGAACTTTCAGGCCTTGATTAGCCGTATGGAACAAGTTTTGTGGGAATCGCAGAGGAGGAGGGATATAGGGGTAGTTCTCACTCTGCCTCCGGAAGGCGGTGCACAGATAACTGAGCATCTCGCTTCCTTTCCCACCGTAAAGTGTTCAGCCAAATCTACCTGCTGCTCACTACCTTTGTCCTGGAGGCCAGGGAGAAGCAGACTGCCTTTCACTGCTGACCCTACTGACTGTATCTGAAAGGCAAGCAAACTGGACTGGAATTGCTGCATTTCTGACTAATTTCATTGAATTTTTTATCAGTTTTACCTTCCTTTTGATAGACACTATTGAATTTTAAGGAAATACTGTGAAGTAAAGATTTCTTTTGTAATTTCAATAGCTGCTTCCTAACTTACCTGTTTTCTAAATCTTTGTGTTTGCCAATCTTATTGACTTAAGTCAGGCTTTCCATTTTGAAATTCCGAGCCTACTTTTCTAAATTATTTTCAGGCATGCCTAAGCAGATACAGGCTAGAGCAGTTTGACTCTTAGTAAAAATGGGAAAAATTTTCTCCTCAAGTTGCACTCATCAGTTGATACTTTGCTGATGATACTTTGTATGCTTTCTACATAGTTGGTGCTGAATAAAAACGTTACATTAATCCCACCTTTACAATTTCAGGGCTTGTAAACAGAGCTCTCCATTACATTCATAGAGTTTGTTTAACACAAAGAGTGGTCTTACTCAGCAAAAGGTAGACACTGATACTACACCTGCTTTCCAGTGTCATATTAGCTTTCAAAATTATATGGAAAAATCCATCTCCATATGCTAAATTTACGTATATTTACATTTCTTATAAAATGTAAGGCAAATATTATATAGCTCTGCATACTTGACCATAGTGTTTGTTGATAGTATCTTAAATGATGTTCAGATTACGAATCATAAATGTCTCTGCATGTTCGAATGACTGACTCTCGGTCTTTGCAGCTCGGGGTGTGGTTTTCTCTTGGCTGTGCGTACCTGGCCTTGGAAGACTACGCAGGTTCAGCAAAGGCGTTTCAGCGCTGTGTGACGCTAGAACCCGACGTAAGTTTCTTTGGTCTTCTTCCCTTATCACACCTCTAAGTTAGTATTCTCTAAGTTATTTGAATTGTACTGTAGTTCACAACAGCAATTCCTACGGGTGTATAAATTCAGTTATGCAAGGTAAATTCTAGAGATCCGCTGTACAGCATTGTGTCAAATTAACAGTGCTATATTGTGCACTTGAATTTTCATCAAGAGGGTAGATATCATATTGTGCTCTCATCACAATGAAAAACAAAAGGCTGAAAAAATTCAATTTTCCAGTGATTTATGTTAAAAAAAAAAGAACAACAATTTCTTTTGTGTTGGAGGAAAATATACCTGTGACTGAAGGTCACATCTTATTAAGGTTTAGGATTTATAAATCTAGAAATACTAAAAGAAAGTTTAGAAATAAATTTCTTCTCATGATAGCTAAGTTACTCATGGTTTTATTTAGAAAATAATTTTGATAAAGCAGTTTTTTTAGTTCAAACCAGACTTCACTGAAGTATAAAATGTCATGTAGATTTTGTCATGCACTAACATGTGCTGGCTTTGTTAATTACATTATTAGAAAGCTCTTTTAGTTTACAGTCTTTTCGTACTTAACTTTACTGAGATGGTAAGTAATTCACAGATCTATAGTTCATTTAAAATGTACAATTCAATTATATTTTCATATATTTAAAATTGTGCAACCTTTACCACAGTTTTAGAACATTTTTATTATAAATATAAGAAAACTTCTTTACCTATCCGCATGTCTCCCATACACATCCCACCCCCACTTCGCCCCCACTCCGTCCCCACTCCCCCCAGGTCACCACTCGCCCAAGTACATTCTGCCTCTAGATTTGCCTAGTCTGGGCACTTCACATAAATGGAGTCATACACTATGTGGTTTTTTTGTAGCTGGCTTTTTCACTTAGGTTAATGTTTTTATAGTTCATCCCTGTTACATGTATCGGTACTACATTCATTTTTATGGCCGAATAATATTTCATTGTGTGTACATATTATATGTTATGTATTTGTTTATCAGTTGATAGATATTTGAACTGTTCCACCATTTTGGCTATTAAGAATTATACTGCTCTGCACGTTCATTTACTCATATTTGTGTGGATATATGTTTCTGTTTTTCTTGGGCATATGCCTAGTAGTAGAGTAATTGGTTCATATGTTAGCTCTGCGTTCAAAATTTTGAGAAACTACCAGACTGTCTTCTAAAGCACTATTTTAGATTCCCACCAGCAATGTACAAGGTTTCCAAGTTCTCTACATCTTTGTCACCACTTATTAATATCTGTTTGGTTATACACATCCTTGTAGGTAGTATCTCATTGTGGTTTCAATTTGCATTTCCTTGATGGCCAATGATTTTGAAAACTGTTTCGTGTGCTTCTTGGCCATTCATGAATCATCTGTGGATAAATATTTATGTCCTTTGCTTATTTTTAAATTGGTTGTCTTTTTATTATTGAGTTGTAAGAGTTCTTTATATATCCTAGATATAAGTTCCATATCAGATGTATGATTTGCAGATATTTTCTCCCATTCTGTAAGTTGTTTTTCACTTTTTGGTAGTGTCTTTTGAGGTATATAGATTTTTAATTTTGATAAGTTCCAGTTTATCTATTTTTCTGTTGTTGCCCATGCGTTTGGTGTCATATTTATGTCCAATCTGCTGTTAAATTTATTCATTAAACTCATCACACTATGTGTCACAATAGATTTTAACTGAACTTGTGGTAATCATAGCACAATACACACACACACACATACACACACACATACACATACACATAAAACCATTATGTTGGAAACCTAAAACCAATACATTGTTATATATCAATTTAAAAAAAAATTAAACATTGTTTTAGATCATGTATTTTTTTAGTTCAAGAATTTTCATTTGGGTTTTCTAGTTTTCATGCTTCTACTGAGATTCCCTAATTATGTTCCCTTATTATGTTCATGTTTTCCCCATTTCTTTGATCGTGTTTATAACAACTGCTTTGAAGTCCTTGTGTGCTTATTTTCACATCTCTTTCATTTCTGTGTCTGTTAATTGATTTTTCCTTTGGCTATGGGTAAATTTTCCTGCTTATTTGCATGCGTGTCTACCAGTTGTTGTTTTTTAATTGTGGATGCTGTGTTATTGAGTTTCTGGGTTTTTCTGCAGAAGACAGTTTTATTTTATTATTCGGTTAATTTGTCTTCCCTTGAAAGATAGTGTTTTACTTTGGCATTTGGTTAATTTACTTGGGTGTAGATCAGCTCTATTTTAATCTTTGTTAGGGTGGGTCTTGAGTTGTCTTCATTCTATGGTTGCAATCACCCTTATCTTAAGATATAACCTTTTGGAGGCAGTACTTAATGCCCTGGGTGCTTAATACCTCAAGCATTTTCCACTCTGATTAGTCGGAACTTGAATAACTGCCAGCACTGTGTGGCATCTAGAATCTTCATCCATCTCACCGCTCTCTGGTAGTTGTTCTCTGCCAGGCCGCAAGATTTGCTTTGCACTTGTATAGCTTAGTATTCAGCCAAGAGCTCAATGAGATGCTTATGGAGATTTCTGGAGCTTATTCTCTGCGGCTCTCTCTTTCCTGGTATTCTGTAATTCCAGCCACCTTTTCAGTCCTGCACTCTGCTCTCTTCTTCATCTCGTAAGACTTGCTGTGCTTTGTTTGGTTTCTACCTTTCTGCAAGTGCCTCTAATTAGAAGCCTAGGTGGATTGAGATGCCTGAGTCATTTACTCCTTCTCAAGGATCACAGTCCTCTAATCCAGCCTGTTGTTCAGCTTCTCAAACACAGTATCCTAAGTTTTGTTCGATTTGTGGCTTTTTATGGTGATAAGACTGGTCTGTGCTAATTGTGCTATGCCTGAGAGCAGAGGTCTGTTGCGATTTATTTTTTATATCATGTGTATGGAACTTGAGAATTATATAATCTGTATTTTATAAAAAGTACATCAAAGAGGAGTATATTTATATCATTCTTGTTAGAATCAACATTTATATGAAAGTTTTAATTTGTTTTTGTCATTGTATAGAGGAATAGGTAGAGAAATATGTTCAACGAAATGCTTAGGAATAACACTGGAGAACACACTCTCCTTTATTCTTGTATCTGCTGAAGGATGATTGTAAAGTAGCAGAGCCTTTTAAGATAGGAGAGACAATATTCTCCATTGTCTTGGATTTGCAATAAATCTATGTAGCGTGTAAATTGTATTGTAAATTGTCCCAGTATTTTGTAAATATAATCTGGAAATCTTAACTGAATTGCAAATTAGGGCTTTGACAGATATAGCAATTTGTTGACTATTCTTGTGAGTTTTCATGCTAAATTAGAAAAGTTACATTTAATTTATTTAGTTTCCTCATACACCTTTAAACACACCTTAGTGAAAATTGTTTTGTAAAGAACACATTTTGGACTAGGAAAATAGGTTCTATTTTTGGCTGTAGCAATTATTTTGCCTAATTGAGAACAGTCTCTAACTGGGTTTTCTGTCATTTCAGAATGCTGAGGCTTGGAACAATTTATCAACTTCCTATATCCGATTAAAACAAAAGTAAGTACATCAGACAAGTATGAAGAACTTTGCTTCCAAAATAAATGAATGAGAATTTCTTCAACTGAATACTGAAACATTGTGCCCTATCGTTGTTTGACTTCTAAATGTAGTTTATTTTTTGAGAACACTTAATATGTAATAAAATAAATCTTACTTGAAATCTTTATTTGCTACTGAAGTTTTGCATCCTAAATTTCATGACATGATAAAAGCAGGCATGCCTTGTAGTTGGTCAACTCAACTGATAGATTCATATTGATTGCTCGCTGTGTACTAGACATTATTGAGAAATAGAAATGTGAACCAATGTCTTTAGGGAGTGTAGGTTTAAAAAATAAAACATTATGGAATAGTATTGAAAAAATTGATTAACAATATAGGTGGTATGTGGTAAAATATTAAGTGAGAGATACAAAGAGGGTGATGATAATAGTGAGTGATATTTGTAGAACACTTAATTCTGTGCCAGATGTCTCAAAAGAGAGTATGTGTACGATCCTGATTCACAGATGCTTCTGAGGCAATATTGGAATCGAGCTAAAATTTGGAGAATGGGTAGAGGGCACAGAGGAAAGCCTTTCGGGTGAGGGGAATTTGATCGAATGCAGAGTGACAGGGTTGAACACAACACCTTAGGAGACAGGAAGTAAAAAAATCCAAGTATAGACTACAGTGAGATCTGTAGTGAGTGGTAAGTTTGGAAAGGTCATGTGGGGTCAAATTGCAGTATGCTTCTGACTAACAACTTGAGACTGTTCTGTTGGAAATAGGGGGCCAAGATTTCAGTGGGGAGTTTCATGGAGAAAGAAGCTTTGGGGAAAGATTTATCTGGTGGCAGTGTGTGGGACAGATTGGAGAGGAAGCTGGGGGCTGGGGAGCCAGTTAGGAGACAGCTGTTGTAACAATCCAGGCAGGAGATAGCTCGACTGGAAAAAGAAGGGGTGATGCCCGTTTGTAATGGGGACAACCAATGTGATGGGCTTGTGCCAACTCGACAGTGACGGGAAGGGCAAAGACAGGACTGCTGTGACCACAGTTTTAATAAATGGTTAAAGGATGGCTCTATTTCTATTTTTATTTGGCCTTAATTTAGTTTTTCTTTGTGGATTCACAAGATACTACTAAAGATATCATTAAATCCACACTGCATTGAGATCATGGAATGTTTCCGCTGCTCTTGGATGACAGTCTACAAAAATAAAGTACTGTTTTTTCTACTATTCTCTTCAGAAAATAATATTATGTTCTTGATTGCAACTGATTGTGTTAAAACTCACTAGAGACCGTTTCAAATGAAAGCAAGGGGCGAGGGAAGTCCCTGTCATACAATAGTTGTAGAATGATCTCAGCCTGTTTTTCTAATAATCCTGATAATTTATTTTTATTTTTTTACGTTGATAATTTTGTATGTAGAGAGCCTCCCAATGCCCAACCTTGTCTTCCAGCCCAAGAATCTCAAGAGCTCTGCTTTCTCTCTTAGGGGCTTTTACACGTTGTTTCTTAACTTCTTTTTGATGTTTTCTTGTCTTCATGCAGCTCCATGAATAGGTTTTTGTGTAAAGTGGGGTTATAAGGTCAGAGGTAAATTACTCCTTTATTTTTTGCTTTTTAGTCCTTCCTTTCATTGCTGCTCCTCTAGACAGAACTAAATTTTGACTCAGGCTAATTATTACTGCGCCTCTCAAAAGAGTTTCATGCCTTAAAGTGACTTTTTAAGCTATCATGTCTATCCCTTTGCCATCACAGGATTCTTCATTCAAGTTCTGTTCTCTGTTTTATTTGATTCCCATTGACATTATGTCCCTAACTTATGTCACCAGTCCTGTGGGAAATTTTTCCATCTTCTTATATAACTTCCATCTGCAGTGTCACTAACATTGTGGGTGTGAAAAGTAAATCCTAAATTGATGTTCCTTATAAAAAAGCCATATTTACAGAAAAAGAATTGTACTGCAAAAATTTTGAGAACAAGAAATTGCAATTAGAGGATGGGAGAACATACAGGAAAAAAAAAATCTTTCTTGCGTGGATTGCTGCTTATTGAGTCTTTTCCAGTAGGATAACTTTGCCCCCTGTGTGGATGGGAGGATTGGGTGTCTCAGCTCACCACTGTCTGAGGTCGTTGTTGTCACATGGGAGTGGGCACAGGGAGTGTAGCAGAGAAAGGAAAAAAGGGGGGAAATCCCATAGAAACAATTTATGGCTGAATTTGAAGAAGTGTTAGAGTAAGGGTGCTTTTATTTTTATCTATAAAGGAAGGTGGGCCATAGGGATGAATAAATTAATAGATTTCATAACAACTTAAGGTGTAAATTGTTTAAAGCAGAGAATAAAAAACTATAGTGAATTGGCTGTTATCAAGGACTTAATTGTAAGGAAGTTATTTTGATTGATACCATAGATATATTAGAGATTGATCAAATAATTTGTATGACTAGGGAAAAATTAGACGACATGGGCAACTTTTTTCCAAATGCTTAAGGAGGTAACTCTCAGAGCACTGGCCTGGGATGGCCAGAGGAGCCACCATCATCCCCTCCAAAATTTGCCTTGAAGGCATCAAAGAGAGAGGGGCCTTGATGAAACACTGAGGCTCAGCTAAGAAAGGAAGATGGATCTTGTCATCCGAAGTTAACAAAGTCAAAATGATCATTGGAAAGGGAAATTGAGAGCATACATTTGAAAAAGGTTACTGGAATTGTCTAGTAAAATATTTGTGACCTATAAGGGAATTACAATCTTTGTCCAGCCTGCAGAGTAAATTATTACGAAACTTTTTGTGCTCTGGCAGGTTGGCTCAGTGGTAGAGCATCAGCCTGGCATGTGGATGTCCCGGGTTCAATTCCCAGTCAGGGCACACAGGAGAAGCACCCATCTGCCTCTCCACCGCTCCGACTCCCCCTTCTCTCTCTCTCTCTCTCTCTCTCTCTCTTACTCTTTCTTCCCCTCCCATAGCCATGGATCAATTGGTTCGAGTATATCAGCCCAGGTACTGAGGATGGCTCTATGGAGCCTGCACCTCAGGAGCTAAAAATAGCTCAGTTGCAAGCATGGCCCCAAATGGGCAGAGCATCAGCCACACATGGGGAGTTACCAGGTGAATCCCAGTTGGTGTGCATGTGGGTGTCTGTCTCTCTATCTCTCCTCTCACTTGGAAAAGAAGAAAAATACAAAAAAAAACACAAAACACACAACTAAAAAGAATCTTTTGTTTACTGAGATGTTTAACTTCTAGAATAGTTGGCATGGAAATCTGTTCATTTTCTGTCAATAGCAAGTTTTTAATAGTCTTTCTCTATTTTCTGAAGTGGCTGCTGAAATACAAGGATTCCATGAGTTTGGTAAACCTTGTCTGTAAAACTACCTATTCTTGCTTTAATTCTTATTGATTTTTAGCTCAGTTTGTATAATTTGCCCATAGTACTCTCTTATGATTTTTAAAATTACTAATCTCATTTGTGCAATTTTTCTTTCATTCTAAGTGAAATATAGTTAGCCACTTGTCTGTTTCATTAGTTGTTTTCAAAAAGCCAGATTTTGGTTTAGTTATTCTATTCTTTATTATTACTTTTTCTTAATTCTAATCTTATTTCTTAAATTTATTTGGTGTTCTGTTTATACCAAATTAAGATGAATGTTTTAACTAATTTATTTTCTATTGTTCATGTCATAATTAATGCATATAAGATTACAAATTTCCTTCTGAATATTACTTCAGCTGTATCCTGCATATGGTGATATATGGTACTTTCATTAATTTCAAAATATTTTGTACTTTCTAATGTGAATTTTTATTTCCCCCACTGTTTGTCTTTTTAGAAGTGTGTATAATTTTTAAACTATTGACTGTTGATTTCTTATTTAATTGCAGAGAGTATGATATATATATATATATGTATATAATTTTACTTTTTTAAACATAACTCAATTTTTGTTCTCAATAATCAAATATACTGACATAATTCACTTCTGTTCTCAAAATTGTTCATGAGGGCATTCTTTAGTAGTGCTTTTATATTAGGGCCAATAAGAGATAAATTTTTTTAGTTCTTATATATCTGAAAATGTTTGATTTTGCATTTACTCTTGAGTGGTATGTTTAGCTTGTCAAATTTTAGGCTGACAGTTACCATATTTCCCCATATATAAGATGCACCCTTTTTTGAAAAATTTAGAGTCTAAAAACTGGGTGCATCTTATGCAGTGGTGGTGGCATTTCAAATGCCATAGATGGAACTGAAGACGAGGCAATATATAAAGACTTATTCGTCATCAGACTCAGATGAGGACAAGCTAATGGATGGGAGTTTTGACAGTAATGAGGAGTTGTAGGAATTTTATGATGAATAAAACTTGAGTTCAATAACTTTATGTATTTTTTTTCAAATTTGGGCCCCAAAATTAAGGTGCGTTTTATACGTGGGAGTGTATTATACATGGGGAAATATGGTATTTTCATTCAGCACTTTAAAGACAGTATTCAAAAGTGGCCTTCTACCATTTTTTGTTGCTAATTTAATATCTGCTATTCTCTAATTGTCATTAGTTTGTAGGTTTTAGGATTGATTTATGTTCTGCAATTTCACACAGTTTCCCTAGGTATTGCTTTATCTTTATAATGCTCAGTATGCAGAATATACTTTTGATCATAAAATTTAGGTCTTTGTTAGTCCTGGGAAATGCTCAGCTATTTCTTTTCAAATGTAGTATCCTGATTTTTTCTGCATTTGTTTCCTCTGGAACGAATGCCTGTCAAGTGTATGTTGGAGGCTTATCTCTCATTCTGTTTCTTTATCACTCTTTTACTTTTAATTCTGAATTCTGTGTGAATTCCTCACTATTATCTTCCAGTTCTGCTCCTCCCTTTGATTGTATGCAGTCTAGTTTTTGTCACCTATTGAGGTTTTTTTGGTTCTAATGTTTCTTTCGATTCCAAATTTTCTATTTGGTTTTTATTCATATCTCCCTATTCTTGCTTTATATCTACCTATTTTTTGTTTTATAATTTCCTGCTTCTATTAAAATTTTAAAATTTTTTTAGGGAAATTCAAGGTGATTTTGGGTTTTTAGGCTTCTAATTCTATTTATTAACATGAATGATTATGGACTGGTATACAGTCCACATCAACATTTTGTATTCTTAGCTATGGTTTATTTAGCTGTGGTTATTGATATTGTTCTCCTTCAACTTTGGCCTTCAATAGAGTAAAAGCTTTTAGAACTTTACAAGAAGCCCTCAAGTGCAACTATGAACATTGGCAGATCTGGGAAAACTACATTCTCACTTGTACTGATGTTGGGGAATTTTCAGAAGCCATTAAAGCTTATCACCGGCTATTGGATTTAAGAGACAAATACAAAGATGTTCAGGTATGATATTAATATTTTATTATTTCAGTTTGTATTTGGTATTAATACTTGATTAAAGGATAAAAATTATTTCCTTGAGTATAAACAGGAAAATTTTGTTAAATACCTGTAATACATTTAAAGGGTGTTTTTTCCTATAGTCAAATATTCTCAGTTACATATTAATTCAGGCATTCCAATGTGAAATGTTTGTGTAATCATAGACTAAATATTACTGTAACCCTGTTATATAAATCTGATATGTGGTTTATATATATAGTCAGCCTGCAGAAACTAAATAGAATGATATTTGTGTTATTTATTATGTAGGTTATGTCAGTGTAATAGCTGGAGTAAGTTCCATATTCATGTATTCACTCATTGGACAAACATTTACTGCATAATTTCAGGCTATTTGAAAAATATAGAAATGAGGACTAACATTTTCTTTGCAATATTTAATGATATGGTCCTCTTCTTGGCGAGATGAAGTCAAAACTGGTTGACTTTTAACACAGTGCAAAAAATACTATATACTTTCAGAAAATATGGGAGACTTGAAGCCACTCACTGTGTTTGTCATTCAATAGGATTAAATACACAAGACCATGTGGGTTTAACTGTGGTTGGAAACAGTGTACTAAAGACAAAGGGTGGGGAAGGTTAATTCAAAGTCAGAGGCTTGAAAATATAACACTTTATTTGTAATAATGAACATGTGCTATTTAAAATGGTGAATTTGGATTTATGGAAAAAAAACACACCAGAAATAGCATCTAAAGATACATATGTTCTTTTGAATTACTGTTTTGGTTTCTTTGGATATATTCCCAGAGGTGGAATCTCTTGATCTTAAGGCAATTTTATTTTTAATTTTTTGAGGTAACTCCATACTGCTTCCACAGTAGCTACACCAGTCTACATTCCCACCAAGAGTGCACATGGGGTTCCTTTTCTCCACATCCTCACCAGCTTTTGTTATGTGTTGATTCATTGATGATAGCCATCCAGACATGTATGAGATGCTATTGTGGTTTTTATTTGGATCTCTTTGATGATTAGTGATATTGAGCATTAAGTCATGAAACCATAAAAATCCTAGAAGAAAACATAGGTAGTAAATTTTCAGACATCTCTCGTAGCATCATTTTTGCTGATATATCTCCTTAGGCAAGGGAAACAAAGGAAAAAACAAACAAATGGGACAACATCAAACTACAAAGCTTTTGCACAGCAAAAGAAACCATCAACAAAATGAGAAGGCAACCCACCACATGGGAGAATGTATTCACCAATGATACATCTGATTAGAGGTTAATTTCAAAAATATATAAAGAACTTATAAAACTCAACACCAAGAAGTCAAACAACCCAATTTAAAAATGGGCAAAGTATTTGAATAGAAACTTCTCCAAAGAGGTCATTCAAATAGGTTAAATTTTTATATTTGGTTTTGAGAAATGTTACCGAGAACATGATGACTAGATAACCAGAGACTGTCTCAGGTCAAATTGTGACCTGGAGCACCATATCAGAGAGAACTTTTAAGTGTTCAGATGGAGAAAGAGCCACAATGAAATAATTTTCAGTTTGCACTGGACCCTATTAATAACTTCCATTAGAAGTATCACAGAATGCTGATGGCAATGTTTAGTCTCAGGCAGGTGTGGGCAGAATTGCTCTGTAGTGGTTGAATCATCACTGGAGGAAAATCTTGATGGTCATATTTAGCATCTTCACTGCATATTTCTGTCATCATGCTTTGTGACAACTTGTCAGTGTAGACTAAGACAATTGATAGATTGTCTGGACTATTTTTATCTTGGCTAAAAAAATTTAACTTAATTTGACTGTATAAGATCAGCAACAGGTGTCTTTCAAAAACACTCTGGTATTCTTATGTTTGACAGTACCTGACCCCATTCTATTTTAATACGCTTTAAAAATTTTTTTTTACCTATTTTTTTCTACTTCTCTATAGATGTGATTTTTGTCATTTTAATTTTTTCATGTGTGTGTGTATGAATTCACACTCTTTTAATACAGACACAGGGTAAATTAGCTACAAATGATTCTCTTTTCACTATTTGTAGTTAGAATG
Organism: Rhynchonycteris naso; assembly: GCA_037038555.1. Classification (NCBI taxonomy): domain Eukaryota; kingdom Metazoa; phylum Chordata; class Mammalia; order Chiroptera; family Emballonuridae; genus Rhynchonycteris; species Rhynchonycteris naso. The sequence continues at coordinate 201,122,370 of CM072998.1, read as the reverse complement.
AAAGGATATACTACCTTTTCATTTCCTGCCTTTCTATGGCTTAGTTTTGACAAATGCATGGATTAGTATGTCAGGAATGCTCTTCTACAATAGTACATACCTATATTCATATCTAAAATTATACAGCTTTTTATTAATCTATCATGAAACCAATTTTCATGTTCCTGCATGATGAGTCCCTGTTCAGTTTTTCAGTTTTCTGTTATTGTAAATGATGCCATGAATACCCTTGTAGTCCTTGTAATATATGTTCATGCTTCTTTCCTCAGGGTAAATTCTGATGTTGATTTGTTCTTTTCTTTCCTTTTTTGTTCACCCTCACCCCCTTCATTCTCCTTACCCTCTTCCTTCTTCTTTGATAGCTTGACATTTTAGGAAAAGAATTTAAATATTGCATTATTATGCGCCATTTGCTGTTTATAAATGGAAGAAAAGGGAAGGGGATTAACATATTGAGTGCTATGTTTCTAGAATTTAACATGGGTAACCTTTCATGGGACACACAGTAGTTGAAGAGGATACTAAGTAGTCCTCATTTTACAGCCAGTGACTGTGATCCAGGGAGGTTATATTGTAAAACTTGACCACTCAGTCATGTGGCTGGTGGGAATTGAAGCTAGGAATCAGGTAGGCGTGCCCATTTTCTTCTTTGTGTTGACTTGAAGTCTGTGGGAAGATTTATGTTAAAAAGTACATTTCCCATCATGTTAATGTGCATGTGAGCTCTATCTAACAAAGACTTTTTCAAATTGGTGTATAATTTATATATAACAAAATGCACAGATCTTAAGTGTAAGTTTGATGTGTTTTGAACATTACATATTTTTTCTTTTTTTCTTGTGACAGAGACAGAGAGAGGGACAGACAGACAGGAAGGGAGAGAGATGAGAAGCATCAATTCTTCGTTGCGGCTCCTTAATTGTTTATTGATTGCTTTCTCATATGTACCTTGACCAGGGGGCTATAGCAGACGTAGTGATCCCTTGCTCAAGCCAGCAACCTTGGGTCCAAGCTGGTGAGCCTTGTTCAAGCTAGATGAGCCCGCGCTCAAGCTGGTGACCTCAGGGTCTTGAACCTGGGTCCTCCACGTCCCAGTCCGATGCCCTATCCACTTGATCAGGCGAACACTACATATTCTTATATAACTTCACAAAACTGATTCAGAAGATTTTCATCTCCATAGGAAGTTCTCGGTGCCCCTTTCCAGTCAGCTGAAGCACCACCTCTCCCCCACAGCCCAGCAGCTCCTTTCTGATTTCTGTCACCACAGTTCAACTCTGCTTTTCCTGAATGTCATATAAGTAGAATCATATACTCTGTATTCCCTTATATTCATATTCTTGGTGTGGCTTTCTCTTTGGGGGAAGGATGGAGATAGTGTTGATGTGTGTGGAGCAGGCCTCCAACCAAACCGAAGTCCTAGGAACAAGTGGTGGCTGAGCATTACCTGGAAAAAATAAAGAGGGGATAGAAAGGATATGTTTTATACAAATTCTGTCTCTGTAAAATAGGTATTGTCTTCATTCTACTGCTGAAGTATGTGAGGCTCAGCAAGGTGAACTGATAGCAGCTGATGCTTTTTCACAGCTAACAAGTGGTAAAAGTCTCCAGGCTCAAAGTCTGGAGTCTGACCTATTTAACCTAAAGCCTGTGCATGCTTTTTCTGCATGCTAAGTTTTTTGTTTGTTTTTTTTTTCCTGATGAAGTGTTCAACTGCCTTTCTCACTCTGATAACCAAGGTTTGGGGAAGCCAAGGGTCAGGGTTATCAGACAAGGAAACAGGGCAAGTTCTTTGGAGAGCTCCAAGTGGAGCAGGGTGTTAGCCAAGCTGGGGAGGCGGGAAATGGCTGTGTTTCTGGTCTGGAGTCCTCCTGGACAGGTTCTTTGTTTGTTTGTGTGTTTTTTAATGACAGAGACAGAGAGAGGGACAGATAGAGACAGACAAACAGGAAGGGAGAGAGATGAGAAGCATCAAGTCTTTGCTGTGGCACCTTAGTTGTTCATTGATTGCTTTCTCATATATGCCTTGACCGTGGGTCTGCTACAGCAGACTGAGTGACCCCTTGCTCGAGTCAGCAACCTTGGGTCCAAGCTGGTGAGCCTTGCTCAAACCAGATGAGCCCGCGCTCAAGCCAGCGACCTCTGGGTTTCGACCTGGGTCCTTCACGTCCCAGTCCGACGCTCTATCCACTGTTTCATCACCTGGTCAGGCCCTCCTGGACAGTTTTGTAACTGGACCTAAGGCAACCCAATTCCTTCCTGCTTCGAAGACCTCAGGATTCAAAGGCCAACACCTTGTGCTTTTAGCCAAGATTTCAGTGAGGCTTGGCCAGGGACTTCAAGGTTTGTGTTGGTGAAGAGGGCCGTTACAATGCTTTTCTTTTCTTTTCTTTTTTTTTTTTTTTTTTACAGGGACAGAGAGAGAGAGTCAGAGAGAGGGATAGATAAGGACAGACAGACAGGAGCGGAGAGAGGTGAGAAGCATCAATCGTTAGTTTTTCGTTGCTATTGCAACACCTTAGTTGTTCATTGATTGCTTTCTCACATGTGCCTTGACCGCGGGCCTTCAGCAGACCGAGCAACCCCTTGCTGGAGCCAGCGACCTTGGGTCCAAGTTGGCAAGCTTTTGCTCAAGCCAGATGGGCCCGCGCTCAAGCTGGTGAGCTTGGAGTCTCGAACCTGGGTCTTCCGCATCCCAGTCTGATGCTCTATCCACTGTGCCACTGCCTAGTCAGGCACAATGCTTTTCTTTTATTGGGGGCTCTTCAGCATTTATACTAGAATTGCTGTTCCATGCAAAAAAAGTCACCTCCTGTCAGGGGCTAGTGATGGTTCCCCACCATCATTCTCTGCTCACGGTATCCCCCAAGCATGGCTCGTGGATGTGAGGAATAGGCTTAGGATAGAGAATAAAACAAAAGTTCTGCTTCATTCTTCAAAATGAATGAAGGTGCAGGTTAGGGATTTAGAAGTCATTACGGTCATTACCAGGAGTTAGGTGACATTGGTTTAGGTAGGATGTGAAGCACTACAGGGCTGTTTATACTGAGGACAAAGAAATCCCTCTAACTGGCTCAAAAAATATATACTTAGATGATTTTATGATATACCAAGTGAATTCCAAAAGAACTAAATATATGGTAAATATTTTTCATCTCATAGAAAGATTAGGAATAGAAGTAGATGCTTAGCAAATTTTCTAAACTTTGAAACAAGAAAAGAAACCTTAAAGGAATTTTTATGACTTCATTAAAAAATATGTGACAAAAATATTTGTAACAAATAGATAAAACTCTAATAATATCTTTGATATATAAAGAGTTAACATCTGCTGCAGGAATGAGATGGGACAGAATAAAGGACTCAGAAACAGACTCAAGTAAGTGTGAGAATTTAGTATATGATAAAGATGGCATTTAAATCTGTGGGATAAAATTAGAGTATTCAATATGTATTGGAATAGTTGGCCAAGCATTTGGGACCAAAAACTGTGGCATTTTTAAACCAAAATAAATGCAAATGGATAAAATATTTAAATTGAAATGCCTTAGTAAGCAGGATGGTGTTATAGGTGAGGGCACGGATTCTGGGGTTGGACAGGCTGAGGTCGCCTACCTCAGCCATTTCCTTTTTTCGTTTCATAAGATGGGGGTGGTTAGTACCTACCTCACAGGACTGTGGTGAGGATTACTCGGGATTATATATGTAAAGGATATGGTATGTGCCTGGCACATGTTAAGTGCTAGTTAAGTGTAGCTGCTGTCATCATCATTGCCATTATCATCATTATTAATGAGAAAGTAAAACCATTAAGGCATTAAAAGAAGATATGGTAAATATTTTTATGAACTTGGGGGTGGAAAAAACTTTTTTTTTTTTTTTTTTTTTAGCAAGGGGGAATTGACAGGGACAGACAGACAGGAAGGTAGAGAGACGAGAAACATCAATTCTTTGTTGCAATTCTTTAGTTCATCGATTGCTGTCTCATATGTACCTTGACCCCTTGCTCAAGCCAGCGACCTTGGACTCAAGCCCTCAAGCCAGTGACCTTCGGCTTCAAGCCAACGACATTTGGGCTCAAGCCAGCAACCATGTGGTCATGTCTGTGATCCCATGCTCAAGTTGGTGACCCCGTGCTCAAGCTGGTGAGCCTGTGCTCAGCTGGCATGCTCAGCTGGCAACCTCAGGGTGTTGAACCTGGGTCCTCTGCATCCAAAGCCAATGCTTTATTCACTGTACCACCACCTGGTCAGACAGAGAGAACATTTTTAATCATAACACATGTCTTCTCATCATCTTCATCAAAGGTCAGGAGTCATATTCCTGGTGTTCATGCTATGAGACCTTGAAGAAGTTCATTTGCTTCTCATGCCTCAGTGTTTTGTAAAGTGTGTGTGTGGGGGGGGGATAATAAAGTCCTTGCTTCTTAGGGTTACTGTGAGAACTAAGTGAAATCACGTTCACATAGCAAGCACTCCCAGCAAGTAGTAGGGATTATTGAGGGCAGATCCCATGTGGTAGATTCTGTTGTTTGGGGTCTATTTTGAACCATGAGGAAGTGTAGGGGCACAGTGTAGGGCACAGCCATGAGGGTTTTGCTGTCCACTTCTGACAGAGAGAGGTCATAGAGGGTCAGTAATAATCTGGAGACTTCATAGATTTATATTGCTTTACAGTTTTCAAAGTTCTTTGTGTGCATGTTGACTCCAGATACAACTGTTCTGTGATTTAGTAGAAAGAAAACCTTCCTCATTACTGCTGTTACCAACTTTCTAGCCTCTCCCCCATATTCATAGTGGACTTCAACAACTTGCTGTATCTTCCTCTCTGCTCTAGAGCTACCTGCTCTTCAGTACTTGCTGTTCAGGTAGATGGTACACCACTACTTGGAACTGCAAGTTCTTTGTCCTTATCTCATTCTAGATGGGCAAGCCAGCCAAGTGGCTGTATCTTGGATTCTCTTTCCCCAAGAATTGTTTCATCTCTAAATTCTTAATTAATATTCTACCCTTTAGCCAGTTATTACATTCCTAGTAAGTTATAGTTTTAATTATTACTGCTTTGTTCAATTATAACAATTTATCCATTTCTATCCAGTTTGCAGTGGAAAAAAGCTCTTATCTGTTTAAATTTTTTTTTTCACTTTTGATGATGCAAGGATTGTAATTCTGTTAAACCCTGTGGACTGCCCAAGGGCAGTTCTTCTCCTTGGTGATTCATTTAATCAAAGAAGTTACACTGTGGCACCCTTTGCTCCTTTTAAGTTAGAAAAATCTATTTTCTAAAGAAGGGTAAATATGTATTAAAATTTACTGCTTCTATAGTTACTCTAGATAACTAGAATGTGATTTTTCTCACTTACTAGTTAGTGGGAGGGAAATGAGGTTAGTCAGTTAATTATTAAATTACTCTAATGGTTTTTTAAAAATAATTGTTATTCTCAAACCATTCTTCAAGATTACATATTTGCTCCATTTGTTAATAATGTATTTTAATAACTCTATTTTCCCCTTCAATTTGGAGCTTTCTTATTGGCAGGAAACAACTTTTTAATTAACTTTTGTTAAAATATAGTACACATATAGAAAAATATATAGATCATTAGTAAACATAAGCATTTTCACAGAGTCCCCACCTGTGTAACCAGCCCCCAGAGCACAAGTCAGATACCAGGGCTTCCAAGCCCCCACCATGCTCTCCCCATCAGCCCACACATGCCAAGGAGTTAATTTTAAAGTAAAATCTAATAAGTGACTATTCATGTTGCCATCATTTTTCTATCTTTGCCAGTCTTTGAAGGTATTTGTCCTTGCCTTTTTTCTATTTAAAATGAAAAATTTTCTCTGGCTGATTGGCTCAGTGGTAGAGTGTCAGCCCAGTGTGTGGATGTCCTGGGTTTGACCCTTGGTCAGGGCACACAGGAGAAGTGTCCATTTGTTTCTCCATCCTCTCTCTCTCTCTCTCTCTTCCCCTCCTGCAGCCATGCCATGATTAGAACAAGTCGGCCCTGGGCACTGAGGATGGCTCCATGGCCTCCGACTCAGGCACTAAGAAGAGCTTGGTTGCTGAGCAACGGAGCAACACTCCGTATGGGCAGAGCAACACCCCCTAGTGGGCTTGCCAGGTGTATCCCAGTTGGGATGCATGTGGAAGTCTGTCTCTGCCTCCCTTCTTCTCACTGAATCTTAAAAACTCTTAAAATTTTATTTTATTAAAATAACATACATACAATTTTATATTAAGTAACAGTAAATGCTAATAACAAAAAAACAGCAATTTCCTACTCTACCTCTTCCAACTTTTCAAGATCCTTCTCCCCACAGGGGAGAAGCCCTTTAGTATTTCTTTTTCCATTTGTATATTTTCATGTTTCTTTCTTTCTTTTTTTAAGTAATAGGAGATGAGATAGACAGATGCCTGCACGCACTCCAACCAGGATCCATCGGCATCCCCTGTCTGGGACTGATGCTCGAATCAACCAAGCGCTCCCCAGAGCCTAAGGCTGACGCTTGGACCAACTGAGCCACTGGCTGCGGGAGGGAAAGAAGGAGAGAAGGGGAAGAGGGAGGAAAAGAGAAGCAGATGGGCGCTTCTCCGGTGTGCCCTGATTGGCACACAGTCCAGTTGAACCTGGGACATCTGCATACCAGCTTGATGCTCTATCCACTGAGCCAACCAACCACGGCCACATTTTCATATTTCCTAATAATAGTTATAGACTGCTGTTTTTATTAACCAAATTTAGGTATTATCAGTTGACTTCCTATTATAGCAAATGAAGACTTAACTCTTATACCAGCATTTCTGCTACTTTCTTATCATCCCAATGTATTTAAATCAATATTTGTTAAATGACTATTTTCTGTTAGCGTTTTATACCTACAAAAATAATATTTGAAATGGGTATTATAGGACACTATGATTATGCTTTGATTTTTGTTTTCTTAATTATGTTAATAATTGTCTTGGTTTTCATGTTTTTCTCTCTCTTTGTAAACCTCTTATCTAAAATTGTAATCTCTTCTTCCCACCTCATTCTGCTTTATCTCTGCATAGTCACCAGCCCGTCATTGCCACCGTGTCATCTCCCATCCCAATCTGTGGACTTGCTCTCCTTGTCTGCTCCTTCCCTGGTTTCCATGGCATCACTGTCTCCCACCTTTCTGAGACTCCTTTATAGTCTATTTGTGTGTGTGTGTGTGTGTGTGTGTGTGTGTGTGTGTGTGTGTGTGTGTGTGTTAGAGACAGAAAGACAGAGGGAGGGACAGATAGGGACAGACAGACAGGAACGGAGAGAGATGAGAAGCATCAATTCTTCGTTGCGGCACCTTAGTTGTTCATTGATTGCTTTCTCATATGTGAGTGACCCCTTGCTCAAACCAGATGAGCTCATGCTCAAGCCAGCGACCTCAGGGTTTTGAACCTGGGTCCTCCACGTCCCAGTCCGATGCTCTATCCACTGCACCACCACCTGGTCAGGCTCCTTTGTAGTCTTGTCAGTGCACAGGTCCCTGCTCATTTTCCCTCCTTGTAAATGTCTTTTCACTGAAATTCTGTCCTAAGTCTGATTCTTACCCAACATAATCTCTTTAGGCAACATGTACCCTGGCCATGAATGACTTCTATTATCTATTCCTCCATGTGGAACTTTCTTCTAAGCTCCAGATCCAGCTATTTAACCTGCCATTAAACCTGCTGTTAGAGAGTATAAGAACAAATTTCTCATTGCTTCCATTCCTGTTCGAGAGCCCACTGTCTTCTGGTGGCGTCTGCATGTGAATGAGGTAGCAGTGTTTGGTGTCTGCCTACCTACAGTTCCCTTCTCATACCCTGCCCCCCAACACACGAAACTCCATCTCCCTCCCCTTCGGCAGTTCCCTTTTCACACACACAAACATACACACACACCAGCTTTTCCTCTCTCAGAGGCCAGCCCTGCAGCTCTCCATTTTTATTGGCAAGAAGGCCAAAAGCTTTCTCCTCCCCCTTGTCCCCTCATGTAAGCTACACTGAGGGGTTGGCATGTTGGACCAACTGTGAGATCCCGGAAAAATAAAAAAAGTATCTTTCTTATTTAGTATGTTTTATTTTTACATGTTAGCAACTGTTTTAATAAACTATCACTTTCAAAATATGTTAATTCTTGAAATGTTTACAGAACGAGCACTTGAACGGGGTGCATAGTCACACGCTTTCTTCTGTGCTATTTCAGATTTAAAACTATGAATGTGATTGTAATATGAGTTTCATTACTTTCAGATTTAAAACTACACATGTGGGATTGTAATGTGAATTTATAGGCAGAGATAATATACCTTGTCCAAACAAGAAAGAAAAAACACAGTTGAATGCTCTCCTGCCAACTTTTATCACTATGTGTAATTAGGACCTTAAGTCTGAGCTTGCAATCCTGTAAGTGTTCACGGTCCAGAGGAGCCTCATTTCCTCGGCCACGTCCCACGCATGGATTGGGATGCGTGAGCAAGGTGACACACTGCTTGCATTTCTATTAGCAACACTATCTGAAAGAGGTGTGTTCAGTCTTTCTTTCAGGCACAAGTATTTAATGAGTCAGTGCTGCATGCCAGGCACTATCTTAGACCCTGGTGATACAAGCTGACGATATGTGGTCCTCTCTCAAAAGTCCAGAGTAAGAATAGAGATATGGACACTGTCTCTCTTGGAATCTTGCTATTCACCGTGTGGTCAGCAGACCATCAACATTGTCATCACCTGGAACCTTGTTAGAAATGCAGAATCTCAGTCTAAGATGGATCAACATCTCTGTCCAGGATGCATACCTGAGTATGCAAGGGCTGTCGGCCCTTGGGCAAGGTCAGGCTGGTTCTTTAAGTGGATACAGGTGTCTTTGCTTTCCCATGACGCAGTAGTCGATGATTGGGGATGCACTTTCTGTGCCTTTAGGAAGCTGAGATACATTGTCTAATGTAGATATGACAGGTGTGCCTTGTCATAACAGTGTAACCTGCATTGGGGCTCATCCCATCTATCTGCATCCAAAGCATTTGGACTAGAATGTGTAAAGACTAATGGAAGCAAGATAGCCAAGAAGTTGCTAAGTGGTGAACGGACTCGGGGTAGCTGGAAGGACAAAGGATACTTTCTGGGTACCCTGCATGCCTAATGCAAATGCATTTGCAGTTTATCATTCAACAGTTAGGAAGAGTCAGGACCCCTTTAAGGAAGAGGGGACTGGGGTCTGTGTCTTGCTCTCGGATAGATGAAGTGGGAGATGTTGATGGACCGCACTGGAAGGAATGGGGTGCACAGTCATGGAGCTCTGGAGAGGAGCCTAGCTGAGGCTGTGCCGACATGATCAGAGTAGACTTAGTAAAACATGTGAAGCTATAGGTGTGGGTCAGATCCTTCAGAAAGAGTGCTCGGGGCGAGGAGAAGGGGCACAAACACTGCCTGTGAAAGAAGAACCCTCCAGGGGGCCTGGAAGGGGAGACCAGGGGGGGGATCAGCATGCAGTTCTGGAGAGGGGGTCAGCGTGGCTTGCCTTTTATTTTATTTTTAAAAAGTGCAACGATGATATTCCAACAGGTCTCATACGATTGTCATTGTTGATGATGATGATGATAGTGGTGACCTTTTGCTTCTTGTTATTGTTTGGTTGTTTCCAGCTTACTCGTTTTTTCTGTGTGTTTTGTAAGGTCCTTAAAATCCTGGTGAGGGCCGTGATTGATGGGCTGACGGATCGCAGTGGAGGAGTCACAACCAGCCTCAGAGGAAATCTGCAGGAGCTGTTTGGCAGAGTAACTTCCAGAGTGACAAATGACGGAGAAATCTGGAGGCTGTACGCCCAGCTGTACGGGAACGGGCAGAGTGACAGGCCTGATGACAATGAAAAGGTAAGTCTTCTTCACTCCTGGCTCTGAGGCGAACATGTGTGTAATGAGTCTGCTTCCTTGATGGTTGGAGGAAAAGTTTAATGACTTGAAAGATAAGATTAATAGTCTCAAGTTTTCAGTTTTGATTCAGTCTTTAACGAAAGCACCTTCACTTGTGGGCAGGTTAAGACTTGTAAGCATTCATCTTTCCTCTGTTCATGAATTCTTCTTACAGAATTGTCCTCTGTTTCCTACCAGAGGGTCTCTTTGGCTGCTCCCCTACTGGCCAGAGCTGTGCCGACAGCTGGCGCCCGTCGTGCACTCCACAACCTTTCTGCAGCGCGCTGCTGAGGTCTCGGGGAGATTGGGTGCGAGGGCAAGGGAGTGTGTAACTCTGAGATGGAGACCATGAAAGGGAAAAAGGAAAAGGAACTAGATAAGCATATCAGAGAAGGGCTTTTAAAGTCTGAACATGAAATGCGTGGCAAAGGCTGACCAGCCCGTCTCACCGGCGCTCCACTCACACACCAGTCATGTCTTTGGCCTCGTGTCTGAGAACTTACAGGAGCCGCCAGTTTCCAAGGTTGGAATAACTGTTGTGTTCTTATCAAAACTTCCACAACAAATCAAGTGGCCTCCTGTGTGATTCAGAATTAGCCACAGTACCGCTGATCTGTGGGATTCCTAGCCGTTCTCTCCCCCTCAGTCCACCGAGCTGGCCTCTCTCTGTGCCTTGTCAGCCAGAGAACAGACACACGCGTGCACACGCACGCCCCCACTCCTCCTCTCCATCCTTCCTCCGCGTCTCCAGTTATGTGCTCCCTTGTCTGTATGGGTTCAGGTCACTCTGAATTCTCTGATCTGTGACTTCTCTTTTGAGAATAAGGTTGTGCAAGAGTTTCAAACTTCTGTGAGTTTACACACTTCCCAACAATTCTGTTGCTTCACCAAGCTAACCCTTTATCCTCTTGGCCTCTTAAGCTGATGGCTACAAATGGTAGAGAAATGTGTGTCCTTGTAGATTTCCAAATTGGCATTTATATATTTCTGTTTGGAGGGAAGTGTCTCGATCCGTAGACATTGCCTCTCACTGTCGAATGTGCACTTCTACCCTCGGATGAGAACGAGAGCCATGCTGTCTGCACAGGTCTGGGCTTCTGGCTGCAGTGAGTTCCATATGACTTCCAGGAAGCAGAATTTGAAATGTAAATTCTACTTGTTATTCTGAATGTTGTTCTTTTTTCTTTCCTCAGGCGTTCCAGTATCTCTCTAAAGCCTACAAATGTGACATACAGTCCAGTTGTTGGGAGAAAGACATTGCATCCTTTAAGGAAGTAGTTCAGAGAGCCTTAGGACTTGCACATGGTACTTGATGCCACATTTGCACCAATGGCACATTTTCATGTATTTTTACTGATAAGAGCATGTGTTAGTCGAAAGCAAAGTTTCATTACAAATAATTTCAGATTATTTCATTATATTGAAATTTTATTTAATTCAGCAAACATTTATAGACCAACTACTATGTAGCGGCACTTTTGAGCAATAAGAAGAAATATAAAAGAGGCTTAATACTGTTTGAATAAGTGGCAGGTATTAGAAACTTTAGAGATATGAAATACCTTTATAACTGTGTTTAACCTTCACATCACACAGAGTCTACAGACTGTGTTGATTATGTAGTATAAAGGATATCTGTTAACTTTCCTGACTCTTACTCTGCCTTTATAGATGAAAATAGTTATTCGTAAAATATATAGCTCTTCTGGAATACATAACAGTATACAAAGAGCTGTGGCATATATAAAAGAAATAAAAAATATAATCAAATATCTTTGAGAAATGTAGTGGGTATATTTAAGGGGAGGGTTAACGTTATATGTAAAGTTGGATACCTGTGGGGTAAATTTATTCCAGATAAAGGCTGCTTTAAATTATTTGCATTGATGAAAAATGTACCAGTTAAATTTAGTGATGTATTTATTTTAAATTTATTTATCTATTTATTTGTTTGTTTGTTTGTTTTAGCAAGAAAGGAAGGGAGAAAAAGAGAGAGAGAGGAACACTCATGTTCCTATATGTGCCCTGACCAGGGATTGAACCCACAGCCTCTGTGCTTCAGGACAATGCTCACCAACCAATCTATCCGGCCAGGGCATAGTGATGTGTTTTTATATTTTTATTTGATTATGGGTGTGTGATGCCCTGGGACTACAGTTCAAATAAAATGATGAAGCCACAATATTAAGAACTGAATCACAAAGACTGTGAACCAGTCAAGTCCTACTAAATTCTTCTGCAACTAATAGTTACAGTGAATAGGAAGCCAGTGAAAGGCAGCAAGAAGGGCGGAGCTCTAGAATCAGGGAGGTCTAAGCCCTGGCATCTGCTTCACCACATACTTGCTGGGTGACTTCGGATAAGTTGCTTAACTTCTCTGAGCCCTAACTCTCTCACTGGCAAAATGGGGATGTACCAGCCAACTGAAGTTAGGAATAATAAATGAAAACATAAAATACATGGAAAACATAAATTTTAAAAATAGAACATTTTAAAAATACAAGTATCTTACACATATTTTAATGTTAATCCCTTGTTTCTTAGCCCCACCTGGTTTCTTCTGGGTAGAAGGTCTGAGCAGTATGCTAAGGGACTCAAACTAAAAGGAGAAAAATAAAGAACAAGGATAAAGTTTAACTTGCTTTTAACGAAGTAACAATATTCAAACAAGTTAGAAGTGGGTTTAGTAATTAATAATTCTACTTATGGCCTTTTGATCACTGATAAAGAATATATAATTATCCGAGTTCCTGGCCCACCTACCCCTTGACAGAAGAGGCAGAGGAGCTAAACTCTGAACAGCGGGGATTCAGTGCGGAGAAGCCTGACATGACTGCCGAGGGACCAGTGCGAGGGCAGTCTGGGTGGCTGGACTGGACGCGGCTTGTGCTGGCCTCGCGGTGGGTGGGCCGACAGAGTTCAGGCCTCATGCCTTTGGCCTTGTGTTTGGGGAAACCCAAGCTATGTTAGGGGAAACCCATGCTAAGCTGTGTTATGTACATAATTATAGCAGTGTGCGATTTGCTTTGAAGAATTTACCTACCTCACCCGGCCAACCCTGAACATTTCTGTGAACAGCTGGCCATATAACGAAGCCAGGAAATTTTCTGTAGTCACTAAGTGGCAGTGTCAAGCCTGTCAGACACAAAGATGCAGGTGAAAGGATGGCTCTAGGGAAGACTCTTCATTTTGCACCTTAAAGTTGGTTTTAAACTATTTTTTGGCACTATTTTCATCAGGGCATTACTTGGAGAAGAATAAGTGTTTATTCTTTTATGTTCTTCTTTGACTTTAATTAATATGTTGGTGCTGCTACAATATTGTAAGCATAGTTGAGTGGATGCTCATTTTCTAGTGATAGTTTAGATTTAGTAAGATGAATCTTAATTTTGTAATTGTTGCTTTTTTTATCCCAGTGCTCAGGGGAGAATGAGCTGAATTTCTCTGTTGTTCTCCCCTCATTTTTATCTTTCTCCCCAACTTTGTTCTGCACTTTACCCAATTCTGAAAAGAAAACAAACATTAAAAATATCTCCTTGTCATTTATTCCCTAGTAGATTGCCATTGTGTTAAGAGTGCTTCAGAAAGCTTGATAAAATACCGCAATCTCTACATGTCAGAGACCTTTCGTGACAATGTTGTCATTGTGCACCATCTGTACTATCTGCAGGGTATTCACTTACTGTCTCAGCTCTTCTGTTTTCTGGGAAAGGGCTGGCAGACGTTCGGTCCTTCTTTGTCATCCGGGAACTTTAAAAATAATAGTTTTGCATTTTAACAACAATATACCTAGAGGAAACACTGCCCTTCTTGATTTGAAACAGTGATTTGAAATAGCAGCTTCTCTCTCTTTCTCCCTCTCTCTCTAATTCCCTATCTGTCTGGCTTTCTATCTATTTTGTCTATCTGTCTCTCATCTTTATCTTAAATGCCTTTCAAAAATGGGATTGAGGAAGAGGACAAATAGAGTGTATGTTTGTTTTTTTGCTCTATTTTTGTTTTTCTCAGAATGAAAATAAAGAATTGAGAAAAGAATCATAGCTGTTTCTGATGTAAGTTGGGTATCCATCAGCTCAAACACCTCAGCCACGGTAGTTACAATGTCCCTCTGCTCAGGGACACAGACATCATAATCCTCACTGTCTCTGGGTTAACCCCTTTGAAAGTGAGTCTACCACTGCCGATAACCATGCATCCTTTCCACTCTTTGATGAGAAATGCAAAGTCTAATTATCATTTTGAAATAGGAATGTCAAATCTAGTTCTTACCAGCCATGGAAGACATTATTAATTAATGACAAGTTATTAATTAAAGATGAAACTATTTTGCCAGGCATAGATAACCTCCACCAATTGATTAGAATTTGCTTGCAAAAAGAAATCTATTTCCTATCCTTGGTCTAAGATCTAGGGTACTAAGTAGACTTTAACTATAGTTTTAAATGTGGTGTGGATATCGTTTTGTTTGTGGTGAGCATCATTCAGAGGAACCAAAAACAAGAACAGATCGGTGGAAAAGTACTAGACACTGTATTTTTGCAAAGTTTTTTTGCTTTTTATTATCTAGTTGGATCTTCTGCCAGGGAGGCTCATTTCCTGGCAGAGTTTTAAGGAAATGGGCTCCCCAGAATGCTGGAGGCAGAGTCACCAGGGATGAGCCCTCCATTCTCTCCCACTTCCTGCTGACGCCAAGCGTGGCTCAGCCACCCCAGAGCCTGGTTGCGGTCACGTCCCTAAGCGCAGACACAGAGGTTGTTATCAGCTCTCCCAGACAGTGCTGTAAACCCTGAGTATGAAATTGCAGTAAGGACTGAGGTGTAAATACCTGTCATGTCACCTCCTTGGGCCATTGTCGTCAGCAGTGCGAGTCCCCAGTAGCAGGGATGCCACATTATGATGTGCTGCGTCTGTTCTTGCCTATGTGGCCACTTTTGTGTTTTATCTGTTTCTTCCTAATTTTATAATTGTGTGTGTGTGTGTGTTTGGGGGGGGGGTCTCTCCCCAATGATCTGTAACTCACCAAAATTCACCTATTTTCCTCAAAATTCTCTTTTTACCAATAAGTTATCCTTAATGAATAATAAAGGGGAGAATTATATGTACATGATTATATTTTTTCTAAATTAAAAGCTTTCCATGGAGAAGTATTTCTAAAGTCCCTTACTATAAAATCTGAGGTAACTGCATTATTTTTACCAGTGAGCTGCCCTCAGCAGTTTCATGGGCGTCTCCGTCTCTCCCCAGTGGCCGTGAGATGCAGCGAGAACAAGGCCCATCCCCAGGAGGCCGTGCGGGTGCTTTCTTCAGCTCGACTCAACCTGCGGGGCTTGTTGTCCAAAGCAAAGGTGAGTGTGCAGCAAGAATTAATCAGAAAAAAGGTCTGTAGTGTCAGCCAACTGCTCTTACATCGTCTTTGACACCGAAGGTAATTTTAGACCTAGGTTGTATTTTAAATATTAGCCCCAGGATGATTTTATTGGCCCAATGGCTAGACTACCCTAAACATGGGTAACTTAGGGCTCTTAGAAATCAATACAGACAGTCCAGCCCTTACTGCCTCCTCTAAATTTATGCAATGCTCTTCTATTTATTATCACTTTTCCCAGAGTGTGGCATATATATGCCACTGGTAGCTTTTGGGTAAATTATGATTTTAATATATATTTATTTCAGTGCATATTAGAAGTATAACTAGCACATCAGACTTACAATTTCATGAATATCATTGCTTATTTTTCATTACAGTAATGCTGAAATGTGTCCTTTAAAAAAGACTTTTAGTATGTGAAAATTGGTTTAAAGAAAGAGTCAATTGGTTGTCTGTGGATTTGACAAAAATTGTTAAGGTGGCTCAGTTTTGACAATGAATGCATATACCTTCAGTTCACACGTGCTGCCTGTGGGCCAGGGCCGGGGTGGGTGCCTGCCAGTCACCGGGGCTTTGTGAGGACTGGGTTCCTGGGCTCAGCAAGCGGTGCTGGAGTGTCCCTCCCAGGGCACTGCCTGTTCCCGGAGGAGGGCTCTTCTGTTTGTATTTTTTTTTTTGCTGGGTTTTATTTGTTTGTTATTGCTTTACTAAATCTTGATCATCTTTGTGGCCTCTGAGTCCTAAGCTGTAATTAATTTTTAAGTAATTAGCCTAAAGGGTCTGATTTATTTAAGCCGGAGTATAAAATATGATTTGTTTGTTTTTTGCTTGTGTGCACAATGAATAGGTTTGTTTTGTTTGGATGAATAATAACCATATACATGCAAAAACCATGCTGTGACACTGAACTGAATAGTCAATATTCACAGCAACCATTTTGAAGGGCAGAGCTCACTAGAATTTACAAGTTCACGCATGTCCCATCCCTACTGTAATTGTTGCAGCTTGTGCGTTTCCGGTGTGGTGAGCAGGACAAGTGTTGCCATTGCTACTATAATGTTGTGGTATTATTATACAAGGAATTTTAACTCCGCTCTCTGTTTCTATGTTATTTTAAAGAGATTTTCATTATTTTGATAGTTCTACTTTGCTCTTTATGTTGCAGCAACTTTTTGCAGATGTGGCGAGTGGAGAAATTTCCAGGGAGTTAGCTGACGAAGTAGCAGCTATGGACGCCTTAGTCATGGAGCTCCAGGAACTAAGCAACCAGCTTCGTGATCAGTACTGATTCTCCTGGACAGTTTCTGGAAAAGATGCTTTTCACCTTTGGTAATTTCTCTAATACCTGTGTATCTGAAACATAAGATATGATTTTTAAAATAAATTTCTTTTTTATGGCTAGCATTCTTGTTTTTGTGATTTTTTCTGAAGGTTTGAATTTCCTGGAGTACATTAAATGAAAAGTCCCCTGTTTCTTTTTCTCAGTTACATTGAATTCAGTATTGTTATATTCTTGAGGTATTTCAGAACAAAAAAGAGAAAAACTATAGTTTTCTTTTTTAGCATAAAATTTATTCTCTATCAGCCTAAAACGAATTAGCTCATTCTTTGGGAAAATATTATCTAAACAGGAAAAAATCACATACTACAAGTTTGTGGACTCATTAGGTTGTCTGTTTTATTATCCAAAAGTGATAGAAGAGGAGATGTAGTGATGAAAACTTGACACTTCTTGAGATTTTGTATCTGTGTCAGAAGGATACAGGTTTGGCTAAATTAGAAATGTGGGCATGGTTTAACTTCTAAATCAAGAAAATACGAGCCTGACCAGGTGGTGGTGCAGTGGATAGAGCGTCGGACTGGGATGCAAAGGACCACGGTTCGAGACCCCGAGTTTGCCAGCTTGAGAGCGGGCCCATCTGGCTTGGGCAAAAGCTCGCCAGCTTGGACGCAAGGTCGCTGGCTCCAGCAAGGGGTTGCTCGGTCTGCAGTCAATGAACAACTATGGTGTTGCGGCGGCAACGGAAAACTAATGGTTGATGCTTCTCATCTCTCCCCATTCCTGTCTGTCTGTCCCTGTAAAGAAAATACGAGAAAAAAAATGATAGCTCAAATTTTGTCTCAGCCATTCACCACCAGTAACCAGCCTGACCCTCACTGTATATACCACTAGCCCTGAAGATGGTTGTTTAATAAGGTTATTATGAGCGAAGACAGCTATAAATGGTGCCATATTACAAAAATGCTGGAGTAAAATGCCTTCTTAGTAATGTCTATGGAAACAAATATTGAAAGCAGCAGCTGAGCTTAATAATCTTACTTAAAAAAATCATAATAAGGAGTTCAACATCCTGGCTCGGGTTGTTGAATTTTGGGTTCCATGCATAAGTCATTTAACCCTTGCTTTTTTCCCATGTTCTGTTTTATAAAATGTTTATAATTTCTATCCCTTACTTATTTGTGTTTCAACTGCCTTTGGGAATTTAAAAATGCATAATTCAGACATATAAGTATCCTGAACATTAAAAAAAAAAGTTTAAAAACTTGTCAATTTTGGTTGAGTGCTTATCAATGTTTCCATTCCTTAAGTCCGCTTCTCTTTTCTAGTTTTCGTTTTAGCCTTAAAAAGTTAAAGCATGCTCCAAGGCAGTTTCTCTTACATGAAAAATAATGACTATGAGAAAGACCATGAAAAGAGGTAGTAGCATGAGTTAATATTAAATGTTCACCCAGCTCTTTTAAGGAAGCCATTGGGGAATAGGTGGGTTCATGGATAGATGGATGGATGGATGGATGGATGGATGGATGGATGGATGGAGCGAGCGAGGTTTTAAGATGAATTCTTTATCAGTACCTAGTTATGAACCACAGTAGAAAACAGAAAGATAAATACTAAATAGTGCAAAGGTTTCAGGAAACTAGTGATTGAAGAATGGCTTCCAAGTTTCAGAAGTTTTTAGTTCTCAGTTTATTTACTTTTGGGTTCAAAACAGAAGGGCATCTGTGAGTATGAGCTGTCACAAACCAAGTAACAGGAGGCGGATTCCCTTCTAGGCCTGTTCTCAGATCCTGTGCTGGCTCAGTGTCTCCAGGATGCTGCCATATACCCTCTTTCATCTTGAAATGACCTCACAAAGGAGAGAACTATTAGATGTGTTTTATTTTTAAAGCCATAAACCTATTAGTTATGTTTAATAATCTTATGTGAATGTTTAACAAAACTGAAAAAAATATGAGGGGTGGTACTATGGTAAAGTTAGCAGAAGCTTGGGTTTTATCAAAACCTCACCTGTATCCCCTCCTCAAACTCAACACTCAGGTGCTGGATTTCTCCATCTATAAAACGAGAGTGGTGAGAATAGCACCTGCCCTCAAGCTCTGAATACCCCGCACAGCACTTTCACCAGCTGGAGAACCAGTATTTCAGTGTCTGTTTAAACAGCTAGATGCTATTTACTATAGGGTTTCTGGTGCTTTATATCGCTATGTTATGATTTAAATATTGGCTATTTCCAAATGCCTTATCTTTTACAAATTTCAACTTTTGTATTCTAGTATTAATGCTTTTTGTTTTCTGAATTACCTTCTTGCTTTGTCAACTAAAAAAATACAGGTATGATCCTCTAAACTTTCTTGTGTTTCTAGCATGAATAATAATGCTCATCAGTACAAGTTACTAACTTCTCACTATGTACTAGGCAGGTTTGTGATATCACCAGGAAACTATAGATCACAAACCCTTGGAAGAGAAATAGCCAGAATTCAAAGACTGTGAATGCATACATTCTTTCTACTTGCTGGGTTGGGCTAGAAAAAGTTTCCAATGGTCAGATGAGGTCAGTCTTCTCATAACGGGATACCTGGAAAATTTGCCTGTCTTTTTTTTTTTGGTTACAGTGACAGAGAGAGGGACAAATAGGGACAGAAAGACAGGAAGGGAGAGAGATGAGAAGCATCAGTTCTTTGCTGTGGCACCTTAGTTGTTCAGTGATTGCTTTCTCATATGTGCCTTGACCAGGAGGCTACCGCAGACCAAGTGACCCCTTGCTCAAGCCAGCGACCTTGGGCTCAAGCTGGTGAACCTTACTCAAACCAGATGAACCTGCATTCAAGCTGGCGACCTCAGGGTTTCAAACCTGGTTCTCCACATCCCAGTCCTATGCTTTATTCACTGCACCACTGCCTGGTCAGGCACCTATCATTGTTTATAAGGTCCTTCATAGAGAGAAATTCTGCAAGGTCTTAGTTAACCCTTTGTGTAGTACAAACGTTCTTGTACGTCCTCACTCAAAGGGTTAACAAAAAACTCACTACTCAAAGGGTTAAGATTAGTCCTTTTTTATTTTTAATTAGTAAATTCTTTGTTAGCCTTTTCTGAAGAGGTAGCATAATAAATGGATTCCCTAACTACAGAGGAGTTAAAGTGAACCCTAATGGAATGAGAAATCCCTTCACTACACCCAAACTCAAAACCCAGGCAGCTTAGAGAGCTGCTGTGCAGTCTGGGAGGCAGAGCCACGGGGTGTACATCAGGGCTGAGTTGAATGTGGGGTTCACAATGTCAGGATTCCAGCACAAATCTGAGGTTCTTATTTAGGCATGGAAAGCTGGGCCTTCTCTCAGATGGCGGCTCAAAACGCTGACTTATGTAATGGCATATCAAGGCCCTTCTCTCCGCACTGTTAGTGTGCTATTCATGAGCAGAAATGTTCAGGAGAAATGATTCCCAGGGTGTAGTAAATCCACCGCCTTTCCAGACTACATTCAGAGATGGTGACATAAGCAGAGGTGTGGCTAGAGTGGGTTGTGACCATTTTCCCAAATCATGGTAAATCTGCGACATTAAAACCCTGAGCGAGCCTGAATAAAAGTACTCTTTTTTCCATTTCTGTTTTTATAACATCCACATCAGTCTAAATCACTGTTTAGATAAGGCAACTCTACTTTACTGGCCAAGAGTGAGGAATAAAACCTGTTAAGTGGATGCAGCACACTTCCTTTCTGCTGGCTCATTCAACAGGCCCTATAGTGAAGTGGCAAAGAGCCTTTATTCCAACGGTGGGCGCCATGCTGTGGTGATACAGATGGATTTTTCACAACGTGCAGAAGTGCTTATAAATAGATAGGTTTCAATCAACAAGTAGCTTATTCAGGCATGTGCTCAAATATAGTAGCTGCATTCATTAGACAGACATTTCCACTAATCCCAAGACTATACTAATAAAAGAGTAATCCCTTATGGGCTGAAGGTAGTGCTGGCTTGCTTTTAACTCTTGTAGAGTCTTTCCCAGACCAAGGCCTACGAATAATTGTAGCTGCATTAGGTTTTTACCAAGTGAACTATACAGCTGAGCTTATCTTGACAGTTTTTCTATCCTTATTTTTATAAATTGCAGTGGATTAATGGACAAAGAAGTGCTTTTTTCCTCCAGATATGCAGCCTGCAGCAAAACCAGTTTTGAAACCAATTATGTGAACGTTTGTGTGCATGTTCTCATTATTATACCAGAGGGCCTTCTCTTTCACTCGGGTTGATAAAGTGTTTAATAGAGTTTGAGCAGATTTTCTTTTTCCCTTTGACTTTGGGATCAATAACAAATGAAGGTCAATTTTGAGAAGATTTGCGAACTCCACGTAGTAGAGAGGTCGGGCTTTTTGAACGGCCCTTTTCTCCACTGGGCTTGGCTTTGTTCAGCAAGGCCTTTCCCCTCCCACCTTATTCAGAACTATCTGTAATTAGTTCACTTAGCACAACACTAAAACTTGTCCCTTGGCAGTGATGTCAGATCTGCCTTCCTTTTTATTATTCTGACTTCTTATAAACTGCAATGACCTGTGAGTCAACCACACCATCTTTTGGCCCTGCGCCAACATTGTTATTTATGAAAGGAACTCCTGCCAAGGAGTGTGAGGCAGAAAACTATATTAAAGTGGTCTTCTGAATGGTATCAGCCATTTTTGAACTTTTGTGGTATTATTGCCAGAAAGGCGTGTGGGAGGAGGGGTAAATCATGTTAATATTAAGGAGCTTACCCATGCATTGCTAACTTTCCAGACTGAGGGCTCGTGAACATCAGTATCTGTAGGCACACAGGAGTTATTACACAGTGCTGTTCATGGACAGAGAAGTGCTTCTTGAAGACCCTATTACTGCGGGACTAGGGGAAGTCCTTAACATATCTGTTAGCCTATCAGCGATACGTATGACAGAGATGTTGCAGGCTCAGTCAGGTGGACGCGTATAGCAGCGCTTTGAGAATAAAAAGGTTTAATAGGATTATAAGTAAGAGTGCTTTAGAGGCCACTGGATAATAAACATTGACACAACCTCTTCTGTCCCCAGTCAAGAGCTTGGTGACATTCGGTGCTGCTGGGCCACCGCCCCAGGGTGTTGTGATTCTCCGCATCACTATTCCTTAGCAACCTTGTTTCCCCGCTGCCAGTGCGATGTGGGAGGCGAAGGACACCCGGGATGGAAGTGAAGGAGTAAGAAAACCAGTATCCTGTCATCAGAATGTCTCAGTTTAGTGCTCAGAAAGTGAAAGAAAAAGGATGAGAAGGAAAAATGGGTGGGAAAACGATGATACGGGCATTGATCAACTAGAATGAACTTGGGGTTAGAAGACCTGGACTTTAGTCCCACTCCCCAGCCATGACCACCACTGAGCCCCGAGCCTCTTGGACCTCAATTTGCTCAACCACAAAATGCAGACAGCCATCCTACGCACCAGGCAGAATGGCTGCGGGGGTCAGATCAGATGATGCGTGTGAAGTATTTTGTGAGGCATTGTGCACAATTAGTTCTTGTTATGATCAAGAGAAAGGGGCATTGTGGATGGTCTTTCAGGTCCCGGGACCAGTGGAGTCCTGGATGGGAGCATCCAGTAGCCTGGCTCCAGTTTCCCTAATCCCCGTGGGGTCATAGCCCTGTGGCCTGAGAACGCCGCAGATCTTTTTCCAGACTGCCGTGCACCCTTCACCTCTCCACGTACTGAAATCAGTTTGGCCTGTAGGGTGTCTGGTGCCAGAGTTGATAAAAGCCATCTTGGTATTTTTATAGCTGTCTGGCAAAAAAAAAAAGAAAAAGAAACAACAACAACAACAAAAACCCTGCTTATGCCTCAACATTTCTTTTTCACAAAAATATAGGTGTCGGCAGGTGAACTAGGGTGACTCCATATACTAAGTAAAACCCCCTGACCATAACCAGTAGGACACAGGGCTCTCGTTTTCAGGTAGGTATGCCCTGATTAATGGCCATCTGCCCCCTTTAATCAATTACACAAATAAATTACACACATGTTCCATCCCACGTTCATTGTCAAAAAGGTAGAAAATACAAATAAGCAAGAAGGAAAAAATCACCCATAATCCCACCCCAGTAGAAGATAACCATGTGAACATTTTTCTGCATATCATTTTTGACCAGGGGTCCCCGAACTATATGGCCTGCGGGCCACATGCGGCCACCTAAGGCCATTTATCCGGCCCCCGCCGCACTTCCGGAAGGGACACCTCTTTCATTGGTGGTCAGTGAGAGGAGCACAGGATGCATCCGCACCCATAGTTCCCATTGAAATACTGGTCAGTTTGTTGATTTAAATTTACTTGTTCTTTATTTTAAATATTGTATTTGTTCCTGTTTTGTTTGTTTACTTTAAAATAAGATATGTACAGTGTGCATAGGGATTTGTTCATAGTTTTTTTTATAGTCTGGCCCTCCAACAGTCTGAGGGACAGTGAACTGGCCCCCTGTGTATAAAGTTTGGGGACCCCTGCTCTAGACCATGATATATGTGTCTGAAAGAGAGAGGCTTTTTTCTTTTTGTTAACTAATTAACAAACCTGGTGGGGCTCAGAGCCAGAGGACAAATGGAGGCCCACATACCATATATCTAAATATTGAGAGTTATAAATCAAGCTAAGATACTGTTCAGTAAGATTTGTTTTATGCTTTGATCTTGACAGATATTCCTTTCTACTGACTTGGAGGGACATATTTTAATTTAGAATCCTCGAAACCCCTGAATTTCAGACTGAAGAGGGTAGTGCAGGGAGATCCAGTCCCCCTCAGTCCCCCCTGCTCTTCAGGAACATGTGTGCTCACGTGTACACACTGCAGTCAAGTCTCCTGTCTGCCACACCACCACCAGCGGCTGCCCCTCGGACCGAGGGGGACACAGACCAGAGGCCACTCCACCCTCAAGAATGTGGGCCCCAGGGAACAAGCCCATGCAGCCCTGCAGTGTAGGCTTTGGGCCTTTGGGCAGTGGACTCGAGAGAGCCAGGTGCCTGAGCATGGTCAACAAGGTGGGGTAGTTGAGGCTAGGTAAGTATGTTCCTTCCACCTGGGGACAGAGGGGCCTTTTAAACTGAAAGGCCCAGGGCAAGAAGGGTGGGACTGATAGGAAAATGGATGTCAGATACAGAGGTGTTGGGAAGAACACTTATTCATTACCCACTCCTTCATTTCTTTAGAAGAGGGAGAATTTTTATTACACATGCTAGGAAAGAAAAGAATAGGAGGCACAATTTAGCTATTTAGCCTCTGTCCACTCCAATACAGGAGTGACTTAAGGAAGCAGATAAGCCCAATTCTCTTTCTTTCTCTCTCTCAAAACTTTCCTGCCATAAAAGAGCTTGCATTCTCTTTCCACCCCTGTTCTCCACGTCGGCAGTGCACCTGAGCTGAGCCCTGCTTGACTAGGAGATGCTCCCCTTCCCCTATAGGGGCAGTAATTCTGGGTTGATATACACACCTGCTTCCCAGGCCCAAAGTCTTTCTTTATGAATTGATCCACGAGCCAAACTTCAGTAGCATTAGAGGCCCAATGTGATAATACATCTCAATATAAGCTGACATTTTCACTTCCCTCTGAGTCTAGTGTCTATATTTCCAT
Organism: Rhynchonycteris naso; assembly: GCA_037038555.1. Lineage (NCBI taxonomy): Eukaryota > Metazoa > Chordata > Mammalia > Chiroptera > Emballonuridae > Rhynchonycteris > Rhynchonycteris naso. The sequence continues at coordinate 201,098,188 of CM072998.1, read as the reverse complement.
TGGTTTTAAATCTAGTTCAGAGAGGGGCGGGGAGATTGGTTAATTATGAGTCAGAATTCTTGGATTTAAGCCCTAGCTGCGTTCATTGAGTTGTCTAGTGTGTTTTATTAAAGTTCTGGTGGATTTTTCATCATGGTTGTCAATCGGAACCATCTAAAGAACTATAAAAAAAACACCCCAAAACTAACAAATAAAAACTTATTTAAACCCTGGATATTTGAATTCACTAGGCCTGAGCAAATGGGTTTTTTTTTAAAGCTCCATAGGCAATACTTATCTATATTTGAGAACATAATTGTGTTTTATATAATGAAAGTAATTTCTGTATCATTTTGTCATAGACAGTAAGGATTAATGAGAAAAGTGCACTGAATGCTGAAGGTCTCTAAATAAAATATTGTCACTTTTTTATGAATAATTATCTAGTATTAGTAGTATTAATAATTATCTAGTATTAATTACTATAGCAATTAAATAATATACATTTGGAGTAAAGTATAATAAAAGAAATATGAATTTCAATTACTACTAATCTGACTAGACAGCCAGTGAAACCCATATTTAGAACAGCTAAATATGTTGGATAAAACTTTTTTTTAGATTTTATTTATGGATTTTTTTTAGAAAGAGTAGAGAAAGGGAAGGGGGGAGGAGTGGGAAACATCAACTTGTTGTAGTTGCTTCTCTTATGTGCCTTGACCAGGCAAACCCAGGGTTTTGAACCAGCAATCTCAGCATTTCCAGGTCGACGCTTTATCCACTGCACCACCACAGATCAGGCATGATAGAACATTTTTAAAAATTTTCCTTTTAAATGGATGGATAAATTGGTGGGGAAATAGGGAAATTCTCAGTGGCCATCCCATGAATCAAAAGAAGTGAATGGATGCTAAAGCTGGGTATGCCCTGAAAGTACCTCCTAACCCCTGGAAGATAAACTTAGGTAACAGAGGGCTGAGCGTGCTTGGGGTGAGGGCACGAAGCCAGGACCCAGCTGGATGGTAGGTCGGTTTGGGGATCCTCTGTCTCCAGGACCACCCTCCATGAAAAGTGGAACAAATACGGCAAAACCCCACTCCACAGAGGGACATTGGTGGGTTACTTGTCTATCTCAGACTTGGCTCTGGGTTATAAGGAAAAAAGAAAAATCTCTTCTGTGATAATTCCTAACTATAAGGCCACTCTGATTTTGGATTTCATATTTCAAAAAGTATGAGGCCTAAAGCTAAATTTTTTTATCTGGCACACCCAGTTTGATAGCCACCAGGTATTTGCTAGAACAACCTTTGTGGAAGAATGCACTTTGAGCACAGACCTCAATGTGTTATTCCCATAAGACTCTGAGAAATAGGAATTCACAATAAAAAGTCAGAAATATATCAGTAGATATGGCACCATGGGTAAGAATCAGTTTAAACAAACAGAATAAGATTGACAAAGACACAGATGTTGAAATTAATAGATACAAAACATAGAAAAAGTACTTGAAAAAAATGTTTACTAGCATCTCTGGCCTCTACCCACTAGATGCCACAAGAATGCTCTTCCCAGTTATGACAAACAAAAATGTTTCTGGATGTTGGTAAGTGTCTCCTGGCGGGACAGGGGCAATTGCCCTCTTTTCAGAACCACTGGGTTAAACAACAGAATAGAGCTGAAGAGAGAATTAGTGAAGGAGAAGATAGCTCTGAAGATAACACAGCACATTCATATCAGAAAAGGAGATAAATAAAAGAGAAGTTAGGAGAAATGGAGATTAGATTTCCAGAAAAATGTATCTAATCAACATTTCAGAACAATATTAAAGAGAATGGGGAAGAGACATTTGAAGAGTTAACAGCTGAAAATTCTTCAGAATATTGTAGATGAAAATTATTGATTCTTAAATTCAGAATTTCCATATAAATTTAAAATCAATTTACACAAATCTGCAGGGATTTTGAAAAGGAAAAGAATTTAAATGATACCATTTTATAATAACATAAAATTTCAGATACTTAGGAAATAATGTTTTTAAGGATGGAAAATACCTCAACAGAAAGTAAAAATTTTTAGGAAAATTAAAGAACTCCTAAATAAATGACTGGTGGGAAATACTGTGCTCATGAATTTCAAAACTCAATATAGTAAAATGTTGTTTATCCCCCAAGCTGGTCGGTATAGTCTTAATCAAAACTCTAGTGGATATGTTTGTAGAAATTAAAAATCTGATTCTAAAGTGCATGAGAAAATTCAAATTCTGAGAGTGCTGAAACAATCTTGAAGAACAAATTTGAAGACTTGCACTACTAGATATCAAGACTCATAAAGCATCAGTAATTAAGAGTGTGATATATTGATGCAAGGACAAATGAATCTATGAAACAATATAGAATACAAAAATACACATATATAGATGCTTGACTTATGACAGAGGTGATATTGCCAAACAGTAGAGAAAGATGATCTTTCAATAAATGCTGCTGAGTTATTTAGATGTTCACATAACAACAATTGAATCTTGACTCCTTACTTTAAAACCATATATAAAAATCCCTTCCAAGTGAATTGCAAGCCTAAGTGTGAAACAGTGATGCTAGTAGAAGATAATACATGAGAATATTTTTCTGACATTGGGAGAGGTAAAGATTTCTTGAGTGGGACATGAAAACACTAATCCTATAGGGAAATTTTTAAATATTGGACTACCTTAAAATTAGAAGCTTCTGTTTATAAAAGATATGACAAAGAGAATAAAAGCGGAAAGAAGGAGTAGATATTAGCAAAGCATATAACTAAAAAAAAAGATGTATATTTAGAATATTTTAAAAATAAATTAAAACTGCCTGACCTGTGGTGTTTCAGTAGATAGAAAGCATTGATCTGAAATGCTGAGGTTGCTAGTTTGAAACCCCGGACGGGTTTGCCTGGTCAAGACATAAACGAGAAGCAACTACTATGAGTTGACGCTTCCTGCTCCTGCCGCCCCTCCACCTTTCTTTTTCTGTCTCTAAAGTCAATAAATTAAAAACAAACAAAAAGGACATGATTACAAAAACAAACAGGACAGTGGTTACTCTTGTGGGTATATAGGGGTGATGTCTGGAAGGTACCTGAAGGCTTCTGGGCTGAGAGCAATGTCATTCATTAACTTGATCATGGTTAACATTGGTTAACATTGTTCTTTTGCTGCATCATCGAGTTCTACGTTTTCATTTTGCATGTTTTTCTGAATGTGTGTTAGATCTCATAGTAAAAAAGAGTTAAGGGATTAGCCAAAAAACGTATACACATAACACATAGACACGGACAACAGAGTGACTCTGGGGTGGGGGAGGGGGGCAAGAGGGAGAAAATGGGGGCAAAAAGGGACTTTGCTTGGGATAAAGAGCCATGATGCCGAGTGTTGATAGTGTTTTATTGAGATGGACACTTGAAAAATGTATAGCTTGGCAAACCATGTCAACCCAATAATTTTTTAATTTTTTAAAAAAACTTTTAAAACAGAGTCAGAGAGAGGGATAGATAGGGACAGACAGACAGGAACGGAGAGCGATGAGAAGCATCAATCATCAGTTTTTCATTGGGACACCTTAGTTGTTCATTAATAGCTTTCCCACATATGCCTTGACTGCGGGCCTTCAGCAGACCGAGCAACCCCTTGCTGGAGCCAGCGACCTTGGGTCTAAGCTGACGAGCTTTTGCTCAAGCCAGATGGGTCCACGCTCAAGCTGGCGACCTCGGGGTCTCGAACCTGGGTCTTCCGCATCCCAGTTCGACGCTCCATCCACTGCGCCACTGCCTGGTCAGGCGCAGCTACTTTTAATGTGAACCTGAGTGTCTGCTCCCCCCTTCCAGATTTTCCCACTTTCCTTCCTCCTGGGCCTCCCTTTTAGAAGAGAACTGACTCCTGAAGTAATTTTCCTTGCAAATCATGAAATTGACTTTTGAGAGAGCATACTGCTTTTTGAGGTGAAACTTTGCATCACAAACACAAATTTAACCCTGTGTGAATTTAACTTTCTGTCCACCTTCCTCTTTCCCAAACACCTCCTTAAACAAAACGTGACATGTTACAGCTCTAGGACAAAAATGTGGATAATCTGACATTATACTTTTACTCTTTATTTCTTTTGTGTAACACAGTTCAGATCCTGTGCCTTCCCACATGGCTGTCTGGATAAATTGTGGGGTACTAACCTCAGGGAACCCAGCCAGCATTGAGTCATTGATAGAGTGTGGCCATCTTGGTGACCAAAGTCAGCTTCTCACATTTCTTCTTGAAAAGCGTGGTGTTGACATGTTTAATATCCTGTGGCGTTTCCTCAGGGTTCCGTGGTTTGATGGAAAAAGTCCCTGTTGATGTCTGATGGCCAAGTTGGATAGCAAGGCCTGCACCCTCCACTTCACAGCTCTGGCTGGCGTGGTGATTTCCCTTGGGGTTGTAATAGGAATCTGATAGTCATATCTTGGCAGGGTCCCATACCACCACTTCCAGGGAGAGCCCGTATGTGCGCCCGGATGGGTTTTGAACACATAAAGGTGAAATCTCACCCACAATTTCATAGGGAATGGTAAATCAAAATCCAGAGTGCTACAAAAAGAAAAAAGGTAACCCAGGGATTTAAGCTTTTCTGAAAGAATTCCAAAAACATATTTCAAGGGACTCTCAGGACAACCCTAAATAAACCGGTGACCTACAGATCAAAGACACTGTAGTTTATTGGTCATCTCCTGACTTGGCTGATTGCACCACCCTTCCCTAACAGTCACACAAGTCTAGATAAACCCTGCCCGTCTCTTTCCTTTCTTCCTCTGAGAACCACAAGTCACAAATCTTCCCTGACAGCGTTTGGTCTCTCATCTTCAGGAATGTAGCTGGTACATTCTTTCTGTGAAAGAGGCAATCCTAGGAAGGGGTAGGAAGCAGACAGAATGAACAGTATCCCATTTCATCTGCACGGAACAAAAGAATGTTGTTCCTTTCCCAGAGCATACACGAGTCTGAAGACTTGAATGGAAACAGCCTGGCTGAGCTTAGCCCTGAGGACAGAGACGCAGCGGGCAGGGAGAGGGCTCCCCTGAGGTAAGGGGTTCACTTTCTCTCCTCCCTGGTTGTTCTCACCACTTGTGAAGGGGTCAGTGACTGGAACAGAATTATTTCTCCTTGACTGTGACATTCCACCAAAATAAACGGCTTCCTGAACTGATCTCTGTAGGTCCATTTGGGATGTAATTATTAAAATGTTACCAGTTTCTTGTAAGCTTGTGTTAGGGGTTTATTGAACTATAGATGAGTCTCGCTGGCTCTGAGGTGGCTCCCCAATGATCTCTGCCTCCTGGTATTCTTGGCACTCAGTAATCTCACTCCCTTGAACAGTTTGTTTCTACGCAGTAAAATTTTGGCAACATTGACCGGATGGCACTTTCCATCACTAGATTAACTATGACAGTGGCTTCTGTCTCACGAGCAGACTCTCTCCCTTGCTGGCTTTGATTAAACAGGCTGCCCTATGTTGGAGAGGTCCGTGTGGTCAGAACCATAAGGAGGGAGGGAGGGAGGGAGGGAGGGAGGGAGGGAGGGAGGGAGGGAGGGAGGGTCTGAGGAAGTCTCTCAGTCCAATATCCTTCAAGAAGCAGAAATATGACCAAAACACCTGCTTGAAACAGATCCTTCCTCAGTTGAGCTTTTGACTGAGACCCTTCTCCTGGTCAACTCCTTGATTCCAGGTTGGTGAGAGACTATGAAGTAGAGGACCTGGCTCAGCTGTCCCTGGAAGCCAGAGTCACAAAAACTGTGACAATATCTGTGTCCTTCAAGTTGCTAAGTTTACCTTAGCAATTTGTTATGTAGCAGTAGATGACCAAATAGATTTCACCTGTCATATTTTTCCCCATAACATAAATCCAGAGTGTTCACTAATAATTACAAAATATGTCTTCTTTGGAAAACTTATCCACTGTTATTTTTAAGATGGTAGACTTACAAATTAAATCCAATATGCTTTCACTGTCTACCATGTTGTGTAAAAGTCACTCATTTCCATAGTTACTTGTGACTATGAGATTGTATTCATTAAGAAGTCTCTGTGGTCTATAATGTAGCTGTAGTTAGTTATGTCGCTCCTCTGCTTAAAGACCTTCTGGAGCTCTCCATGAAGTACACACTTTCTGCAACATTCCTAACGTGACTCCAAACCACCTTCCCAGGCATCCTCCCCATTACACAACTCCCTGCCAGCCCCCGCCCCCCGCTGTGGCCCATCCCTCCCCCGTCTGCGTCTTCGTCTTCTCTCCCACTGCCCCTCTTAGTGCTGCCCTCCCTCCTCCCTTCTGCCCAGAAATGCCAGGCTCCTCCATGAGCCTCCTCCCAGATCCCAGTCCACCCCTGAGCCAGGTGCTCTTTCTCTCCACTGTATCCCCCACTCCACTCTGGCCTGCCTGCACGTAATTGTGCTTACCTTGATTCCAGTTTGCCTTCTGCCCGTTATGATTCTGCTATCCATCACTCTCTGTGAGGTCCTGCCTGCACCTAGAACACCCCCTGGGCATGAGGAGGAGGCAGTCCGGGTGTCTGTGGAATTGAATGTAACGCAGGGCAGGTCGGGATGTGGTGCAACATCACCCAGAGGGTGTTAGTAGGAATTCCACCAAAGAAGGACCATATGGCCAAAGAGGTTTGGCGAAGAAGATATTCCCTATCCCTTCATGAAGAGTCCCCATGAACATTGGATAATTCAGGTCTCTGAGAAGTCCTGCAGTAAAGAAATGGGCATCCAGCTTCCGGCTCTGCTCTCTGTAATGCTGTGATCGGGCCAGGAGGTTTGGAAGCAGCCTAGACACGCCACTGCAGTGTTCCTGCCTGTTTAGAACTCACCTCCTGGTGGATGTAGCTCGTTGGGTTTTTTCTTGGTAAGGCTGTGAATTTGCCGTCTTAGAGTCTATATTCATTCTCCTTGTTCAGTCACAGGTGATTCCAGAAGGATCTCAATGATACTCTGATTAATGACACTCGACGCTGAAACATACACAGGGCCTACTGTAGGGGCAAAGCCGCCTTTACCGTATGTAGAACCGTGTTTGATACCTAGCTTGACTTGACCCTTGTCAAGTCTTTCTGTTCAAAGTTGCAGAGACTGTTTTAAAACATTTCATGTGTTAGAGACTCACTATTTTACCGACCTTTGCCAGAGTCCATTGTAATTACTGGATGTTTAATAAGCATTTCCTGTATGTAGGTAAGGCACTTTGCTAGGTGCTTTGGGCATAGAGCTCTGTAACAAACTGTTCCTGCCCTAAAGGATGTACAGTCTGCCTCAGAACATAAACAGAATCTCTGAATGAAATTCTGTGAGTGCCCAAGCCTCTGATGTCCAGGTCCATCAGCGGGGATGGGGGGTGGGGTTGGCAGGGCAGACATGGCCTCTGGAGGAGGGGGAGGCCTAGCATGAGGATTAGATTGAAAGATGCCAAAAGATTACCCTGGGAGTAAAGGTGGAAAAAGAGTCCATTTCCACAATGTGTGTTTTTTAACACCCGTTCTATGCCAGCAAGTCTGTCTGCTAGGTCCTGAGGTTCTGAGATGAATGGGGCACACTCCCTTCCTCCAGGCCCTTGGCTGGAGGTGGTGGAGCAGAGGTCAGGGGCGGCTCACAGGGACTGATTGTGGGGACAGGAAGGATCCAAAGCCTGCATGATGAATTGCCAGCAGAGACAATCGATGTCTTCAGTTTGAATAAAAACAATGATTTCTTGCCTCTAATTTTTTTTTTTTTTTTTTTTTTTACAGAGACACAGAGAGAGAGTCAGAGAGAGGGATAGATAGGGACAGACAGACAGGAATGGAGAGAGATGAGAAGCATCAATCATTAGTTTTTTGTTTTGACACCTTAGTTCATTGGTTGCTTTCTCACATGTGCCTTGACCGCGGGCCTTCAGCAGACCAAGCAACCCCCTGCTTGAGGCAGCAACCTTGGGTCCAAGCTGGCGAGCTTTTGCTCAAACTAGATGAGCCAGCACTCAAGCTGGCGACCTCGGGGTCTTGAACCTGGTCCCCTCCACATCCCAGTCCGACGCTCTATCTACTGCGCCACCGCCTGGTCAGGCTAATTTTATTTTTTTTAGCAAACATCATTCCTCTGGGTGTTAAGCCCATACCAGGGGTCCCCAAACTTTTTACACAGGGGGCCAGTTCACTGTCCCTCAGACCATTGGAGGGCTGCCACATACAGTACTCCATACACTGACCACCAATGAAAGAGGTGCCCCTTCCGGAAGTGCGGCGGGGGGCCGGATAAATGGCCTCAGGTGGCAGCAATTTGGCCCAGGGGCCGTAGTTGGGGGACCTCTGCTTGGCTTAGACCTAAAGACTTAATAGTTATGAACTTAAGAATTTCTATCTGGTCACTGGTCACCTCCTCCGGGCCTTAAACATCGCTTTTCCATTCTTTGTCTCCTCTTGCTTAGCTGTCATGAGAGGTCATTACAAGGAAGGAAAAGGAAGAAGCCTTGCCTCCTTCTATGGTCTTGATGACTCTTTTCCTGGGGATAATTTTGCAGGACCTAGAGGGAAGTGGGAGCAGCTGAATCCGGAATCTCTCCGAGATTGCTGCCAGGGAGGCCCGATGGCAGTTTTGACTCTGTTGCTCATAGATGCTGTGTCCTTGGACGCATTTGGTAAGGCTCTGTGCATGTTTGCCTCATCTTTAAAAAGAGGTAGAAAGATGCAGTTCATTGACTTGGGTTTGAACTACTATTCAGATGCTCGGCACACTGCCTTATAAAGCTATATAGTAATAGGTGCTTAATAAATCCTCTTCCTCTTTCTTTAAATCAGTGATGTCACACTTGTTCTGAGTGTATAAGAAAAACATATCATTTTCAGCTCAGGAATTTAGGCATTGGGATCATTTATTGTAGCTTTTTAAGGCTGGATTTTTCTCTGACAGCCCTGGTTATAGATAGGCTGTCTTCCATCTCCTGTTCAGAGCGAGAGTTATACCCAATAGCCTATTATTCTAGTTGGGTCATTGTCAAACAGGTGACTTGGACATTTTCTGTTCCATCCGCCTTCTCATTTTTCTCCAGGTTTCCTTGCTCAGCACGAGGGAGTTGGTAGTTTATGTTGGCAGTCAGGATTCAGAGGGAGACCATAAAAGTGGGTGGAACACATGCTCAGTGATGGATGGCGATGTGAGCACTTTTGGCTTACAAACCCATTTTCCTTTGCTATTGTACTCAAGCCAAGGAAGCGCCTATGACTTCAGGTCTTTCCTGGAGTAATTAATTTACCTGGAATGCCTTCCTCTCCTCCCTTCCTGTAGTCCTGTCCCAGTAACTTTTTTTTTTTTTTAATTCAAAGAGCCTTGACCAAGGGCCTGTCCGGGACATACAATGCCCGAGGGACAGAGTTACCAGACAAAGAAGGCAGACACAGAAGGCAGGGCCGAGACAGCACACATGCGCTCATAGCCCCCATGCCTTGTCTACATTGGGTGCCTCTGGCCGAAGGGGCTCTCTGGACAGGGAGCAGGAACTTCCCGACGGTCAGAGGATTGGAGTGCGTGGACGCAGTTCCCACAGGATCAAGAGGGGAATCAGCAGAATCAGGATGGGTGGTGGGGGCACGTAGCAGCACTAAGGAAGAAACATGGTCAGCAGGGATGACATGTGGAGGTGGGGAGAGAAACCAAGCTGTGCAAATGGCAGTAGGCAAGGGTCGTCTGTCCTCACACATCTCTGAATGTCTGACCTTTTCCTTGATCATTTTAGCAACAGCTAATGAGCTGCTATCACTGCATTTGGAGAAAGATCATATGCATCAAACCCTGTTCTGGAACTGGGAATACAAACAAAAGCAGGGGAATTTGCAGCCCGGTGCTGAGGTTCCCAATCAGGGCGTGCATCAGAATCGCTGCAGTTTGAGAACCTGTGTTGTGCAGCCATTGTGACTCAGCAGACAGCATGGCTGCTGTTTCTCCACCTGCGAACCTCTGGCTATGGAATAGAGTGATGAGCAGGAGGAGGTGGAGGTCAGTGCTTCATTTACGAGAGGATGAAATACATAACCAGTGGCATGCTTGGGCAGGCTCAGCCCCACTCATAAGAGCTAATGACACATTTCTTCTCAACCTGACAATTAGTGATGTCACACTGGTATTTTGAAATCAGCCACAGTGGGAATGTTTACACCACAGAAGCTGGCAAATGCTAAAAAAAAAAATCTGTTCATTTTTCTTCTTAGAAAACTAATTGTTAAGCATTTATTGGAATACAACTGTGTATGTTTCTATATATATATTCTCATTTAATTTAATCTTTATAATAAGCCCAGATTTATATGCGTGAAGTAACACCCTTTACATTCTTTTTTACATGTATTATGGTACTCTCAAAATAACCCCATGAGAATAGGTAGGGCAGATATCATTATTCCCACTGTAATGAAACACTGATTCAGTGACGTCCCGAGTCCAGGAGGGGCAGACCTGACATGAACTCCTAGCTGTCCTCTTCCTACTGCTCAGGCACTGCCCCAGGGGTCACATTTCTGGTTCTGAGCCAGTGTCCTGATCATGAGGACGGGAGGGACCAGACCTGACTCCATTCTCAGATATCTGATAACAGGAAGTTTCCCCAATGCTGACAGTCATCGCTCAATAAATAATCCTGCTGCTCTCTTATTTTTGTATGTTGAGTCTTCTCATGCTATGTTCAGGGCTGACCTGGGCAGGCTTACTGGGACCTCTGGTCCAGGGGGTTGATCTCGGAGGAGGTATGATGTGGTGCTGGGGGAAATGTGCACTTGATTGGCATGGAAAGAAGGGAATTAGAACTTTTAAAACCCATAGCGTTAAGGTCTTGGCCGAGGCTGTGGGAATTTTTAAGAGTTCACTTGTTCTAATTCAAGTAATAATGATTATACTTTGCTAGTATGAGGCTGAGAGATTGGTCACTGTGGAAAATTCCCAATAGAGAAGCTAATTCCTTTCTTTTCTTTTCTCTCTCTCTCTCTCTTTTAGGTGAGAGGAGGGGACGTAGTGAGGCGGATTCCCACATGCACCATGCCTGGGATCTACCTGGGAACCCTGTCTGGGGCCAATACTCAAATACCAAGCTATTTTTAGCACCACAGTATGATTCACTAGGACCAACTGAGCTATCCTCAGTGCCTGGGGCCGATGCTCAAGCCAGTGGAACCACTGCCTATGGGAGGAGAAGAGGGAGAGAAGGGGAAGAGAAGCAGAAGTTTGTTTATCCTGTGTGCCCTGACCAGAAATCGAACCCAGGACGTCCATATGCTGGGCTCATGCTTTATTCACTGAGCCGCCATCCAGGGCCTAGAGAGGAAGCTATTTCTATAATGGTGTAAACAGCAGCAGATGCAGCCAGCACTCACAAATACTGCATGCTGTGGAAAAAGAGGGTGTCCTGAGGAAGAAAGGAAATAGAAACCCCTAATTCTCAGGCTGTCGCTCTCTACACGGACAGCTTTGTCAGATTCTACCTGGTACCTGGAATAAACAACTAAGTGAAAAACTGGTCACAACGTGAAAAAAAATTACAGTGAAAGACCTTTGTAAGAAGAATTTTCCTTTCTGCCCCAGGTCTGGGTGGCTCGGATTGTCCCACACACGTAAACACCTGCTCCGCATGGCCACACTCAGAGTTCTCGGTCAGCCTCTCGTACTCTCTGACCATCACTTGGAGTGTCCATAGAAAGGGTCAAGTGTAACTGTCTCTTTGCATTCTGAAGGGTGACCTCACTGAGTGATGGGCTTCTGATGGCACCAGATGGGGAACTTGGGGGGACCGTGGTCTGTGTGGCTGTGGGCCTGAGGGATGACGTCAGGACCGCAGAGGCTGTGGGGTGGACAGTGACCCCGAGCCTGTTGGTGGGAGGCAGAGGACCCCTTCACCAGGCTGTGCCTCCCACAGCCCTCACGCTCCCTACCCCACCCTGCATGGCTCCAGAGTGGATATTTGTTTGCTTGGCAACCATAACACAAGTGCTCCCTGGCGTGTCTCAGAGCGTGCAGGTCAGCAGCAGCTCTGGAAGTGTTTGTGCAAAATCCCCAGTGTGGGGGCTGTCGGCTGGGAACACTGGGCTCAGTGCTCCCCAGTGGGGCCACCCGTGCTCCCGCCGGGGAGTGGGGGGCGGCTCCCCAGGAGCTCTGATGTTAGAGATGGGCTCAGATTTAAGACTCAGGGTGTGAGGAAAGATTGGAGGTGACCTGTGTAAACAAAGTCACCAGGAGGAAGGTGCAGGATAAAGTTGATCCACTGGCCAAAATTCTCAAAAACCTCAGCAGCAACCAACCTCACTTGTGAACTTGCTAGAAACGCAGAGTCTCAGGCCCCATGGACCTTCTGACCCAGAATCGGCATGTCAGCAAGAGCCCAGGGGATTTCTGTGCAGTTAGAGCTTGGGCAGGACAGCTCAGAATGGAGCCAGGCCCTGGCCAGTTCCCTGTGGCTCTCCGCTTGACTGGAGTATTTATTATACAGTAACAGAGATGTTTACAATAGTCCTGTGGAGAAGAATCTCTCCCCCACACCCACACACATGCACACACACATATATGATATCATTTTTAAAAACCTGGATTTAGAAAAGATTTCAGTTTCACACCTGATTTTGTCACTTGATAGTTGTGGGACCTGTGCCAAGTCCCTGACTTCTCAGAGCACGTTTCCGTATCTCTAAAAAAGAGAGCGTCGATGGCTCCATGAGCTGGGCGCTCACAGGTGAGTGTCACTGTTGTTGCCCACGTCTTCCAGGTGCAGACCGGAGACCCAGAGTCTAACTGACTTGCTGGAGATCACACAGCCCGGGGATGGCAGAGAGGGGGCTGCAGAGTGAAGGCCCCTCAGTGATGAGTCCGCAGCTGGACCCTGTCCTTCGTCCACGCGCCATGCTGGGACACGGTGCGTTGACCAGTGGACCTGTGCAGAGTACACACGGAATAGTGAATGTGAACCACGCAGCCTAGCGCCCGAGCCCTAGGTAAGTTCTTACTCTCATTCTGATACGGGCACAGATGATGGTTGGCAGAGATGTACACCTTAATAGGTGTTAATAGTGATTTCTCCAAGATCAGGGAATTCTGGGGGCTTTGCTTTTTCCTTATCTGTGTTTTCCTGACATTTGACATGTCCTACTTTTGTCATGAGAAATAAGTAAGAAATCTTAAAAATCCCTTTTGACTTGCTTATATGACTCATTCCTAGCACAAGGGAGAGAAAGATAAAAACCTTTCAGAGCCTCAGCCAAGCTCCTAATTGTGGAACACTTCCTCCAGCTCTGGAAAGGCAGCCCAGCCCCATCTCCACCCTGCCCCCCCTACCCCCCCACCCCCCACCCCGGCACACCAGCGACCTCCGCGAGAAGGCAGAGCGAGGCCCTTGGAGCAGAGCTTGGGTCCGCAGTGAGCAGCTTCCCCACACCAGGGACCAGGACCTCCAGGGCGGGGCCTGTCCCTGTGCTCCCTAAGTCCCACTGCATCCAAAATAAACATTCTCGACAATAAACCTTTCAATGCATAAAGTAAGGGCATGAAAGAATGTATGTATTAAAGACTCAGAGTTGATGACTAAGTGTGGAAAATTTTTTCCCAAAGTGTTTCCAAATAAAGAAAACTCACATAATAAATGATGAGGGCTCGTAGACCTCGGCAGCCGTAGTAGCAGGGGTCAGTGTGAGGAAGGAGAAGGCATTCCCAATTTCCAGGTCCCGGGACCCCACACTGTCCTCTGGGCTACTGGGCTACCAGTGGTGTCGTGTGCGTCTACCCACGGGCTCTTTAGATACATAATCTAAGAGAGAAATCAGATGAATTACTTTTACAAAATGTCATCGACAGCACCCCTAAATTAGATGGCACTTCTCCTAGCCTTTCTGGACTAGAAGGAAGTTGGGAATATCACTGGTCACATTGTTCTTTTTTCCTGTCCTTAAAGGGGTTTGTGGTTGTTGGTTTGTTAATAGTTGTCAAATGTGCACATATGTCTCAGGCATTTTTGACATGCTAGTTGGACTAAACAAAATAAAACCACTCCTGATTCCCTGCTGACTTCCTTTACCAAGATTAGGTCCTATATGTATCAGCTTATTGCCTAAAACAAAGGCTGTCCCAGCCTTCCCGGCTGAACCATCTGCAGCTTCTTGACAGCTGTGAGCCACCTCATCCACATGGATGGGAGGAACAATCAGGGCACAGGAGGCGGAAGGACTGTGGACACCTGCATCTTCTCCATGCTCCCTGAGCTTCAAGCAAGGGCCCAGTCTTGGCCTAGAAAGGATACTCAAAAATGTATAGAAAATTCCTAACTGAGTGGAAATTATGAACTAATGTTCCTGGGACCACAGCTGCCTAAACAGGTCTATTCCAACTCTGACTAGACCCCAAAGAATGAGGAACCTGTCAGAGGCTCCTTGCATATCTCCTCAAAAATCAAAGAGGTCCGGGGAAGCCCAGGGCCACAAGGGGGTCTCCAGGAGAACGGCAGGATCTTCGGTCCTAGACCGATCTCGGGGCATAGCTCAGACACAGGAGAACCATTTTGGGTATGGATGAGGGCTGTGAGGTCCATTTTGTGAACAGGGTGGCACTCATCTCCTGAGACACTGTCAGGGAGCACCAGGCACATGTTTTGACTCAGGAAATCCTAGGAGAGGAGAAGCAAAGGTCACTATGTTATTTTAAACTCAGACTTGGTGCTGAGCTGTATGAATGGCCTGGCACACGGGAGTTGAGAAATCACTCCCCACCCCTCTCGCCGCTGCTCAAGGCCTCACCCACATAATCATTTTGAGGTAGGGGCTCTACATTTTGGGAAAGATTAAACTATCCAAAGAGATCCCCAAAAGAAGAGAGAAAAGACTAGTGTAAAAAGAAAGGATGATAGAATTAGGTCTTGTGCAGAATGTTTAAATGTGTTTGGAAGAAAGCCACAAGACAATGAAATCTCTGTGTTTAAGTAAAAGAAGGCTGGTTGTACAAACAGTGCTGATCTGTTTTCTATTATCAGCTAATTAAATGATTTTATTGCCAGTCTCCCATGAGGTTCTATCTAGGCAGTAAGTAAGAATTTCTTCTAAGGGGCCTGACCAGGCGGTGGCACAGTGGATAGAGCGTTGGACTGGGATGCGGAGGAACCAGGTTCGAGGCCCCGAGCTCGCCAGCTTGAGCGTGGGCCCGTCTGGCTTGAGCAAAAACTCACCAGCTTGGACCCAAGGTCGCTGGCTCCAGCAAGGGGTGGCTTGGTCTGCTGAAGGCCCTCAGTCAAGGCACATGTGAGAAAGCAATCAATGAACAACTATGGTGTCGCACAGCAACGAAAAACTAATGATTGATGCTTTTCATCTCTCTCCGTTCCTGTCTGTCTATCCCTCTCTCTGACTCTCTCTCTGTCCCTGTAAAAAAATAAACAAATAAATAAATAAAAGAAAGAATTTCTTCTAAGGGAAGACCCTGGGAGTTCAGTTCTGAGAGGGACCATAAGGAACAGGTTCACGCCCATCACCCATGCCAACAGGCCATGCAGGCGTCAGTGGCACCTCTCCAGCCGACCTAATGATCTCGGGGGATGGACAGTCAGGGCTTCTGTCTAGAGAGGAAGCTGGAGAAACATGGTGGCTAAGAGGATGACAAGAAAATACTTAATCTCAGATTAACTATTGAACAAAGGGAGTGGAAGAAAACTATGGGCTTTATTTCCTTGGGGAGTCTTAAGTATGATGACCACCTTATTTTAAGGAGCCTGTTGCCTGGAGACAGGATTATACCAGGCATCCTATTTTTTTTTTCTTTTTTACCAGGCATCCTATTTTTATGGGTCTATTATGTATCAGAACTCTGAGGATAGAACTTTAAAGCTGGCTAGCTTGAGCAAAGGGGCAGATGTAGGACTCACATAATGAATCTCCGGTGGGAAAAGAATGTGATTGATCTGGGGGCCCCTGGGACCAGGGAGGGCCACCAGCATTATATTTTACCTCTCCTTTTTTGTGTGTGCCAGTTCCAGGTTTTTGTTTTTATTTTTCACACAGCAGAAAACATAGCCAAACATAGCCATCTAAAGGCCTGGCTTTGTGATCGACTCTTAGTTTTTAAAGAGAAGCTGCCTCTCTTTCCTCCGTTCCAAGCCAAAGCATTCTAGGGAAGGGCCAGGTCAGTGCGTACCTCTCAGGGCAGGCGGCCCAGCCCACTCTGGGTGGAGTGGAGGGAGGAGCAGATCCCAGGAAGGACTGAGCAGACACAACCATAGATGTCCATCATGGCACTGAGCAAGATGCCAGATTCTAAGTATGCATGCGCCGGAGGAGAAAGGAGAAAGGGAAATAGAGAAAATGTCAGGGTAGGGTGGGGAAGAGCGGGGGAAAGGGTCGTTCTGTAGCATATGCGTACTAATTGGAAGGACATTCAGTTCTACTCTTGAGCAAAGATGCCTCCAGTCATGCATTTCTTGCCAATTTCCTTTCAACCTTAACTAATAACTTTTCCTCCTTCCATTCTGTCTGAGCTAGTTGGCAAAGGGTAAAAACACTTTCTGTTTATTTGCGTTTGGCATAGCTGGAAGGAATCCTGTGAAGTTTTCAGCCCTTATCATTCTGTCTGTAAATTTCTACCCTGCATGAACCCTTTCTTAATAGGTTACCTGGGCGATGCAAAAAGTAGTAATATTTGTCTGTACTAGCTACATCTTTTTTCTTGGAAGAGCGTATCTTCAAGCAATGAATGTGAAGAGACAGAGAGAGGGACAGATAGGGACAGACAGACAGGAAGGGAGAGAGATGAGAAGCATCAACTCATTGATTGCTTTCTCATATGTGCCTTGACGGGGGGTGGGGGGGGGCGGGGGGCGGCGGCTACAGCAGACCGAGTGACCCCTTGCTCAGGCCAGCGACCTTGGGTGCAAGCTGGTGAGCCTTATTCAAACCAGATGAGCCCACACTCAAGCTGGTGACCTCAGGATTTCAAACCTGAGTCTTCCGCATCCCAGTCTGACGCTCTGCCTACTGCGCCACCACCTGGTCAGGCCCAGTGATGAACTCTTAACTGTGGGTGTGATGGAAGTATATTTGCCATGGAAGCTGGTGTCAGCAGAGGGGACTTAGCATTTCCAGAATATTTTCCAATTGAAAAAAGTTAGCATCACTTAAAACAAATTGACATTTTATGCCTCCTAATTTGACACAATGGGAAGGTAATCTCCTTTACTATCTTCTGAAAGTTTTCTTTAGGACTATCTAGAATTGGTTTTTGTATGTAATAGGAGCCTCAAAATTTCAGTTTCTAATATGGATACCCAGTTTCCCCAGTAGCATTTATTATTGAAAAGTTCATCCTTTGCCCACTGTTCACTATCACTGCAGTTATAATTTCAGCTGCCCATATAATTGTGAGTTTGTTTCTGGCTTTCTATCCTGTCCCATTGGTTTATATGTCTACTTCTATTTCTCTGTTGTGCCAACA
Source organism: Rhynchonycteris naso (assembly GCA_037038555.1). NCBI lineage: Eukaryota > Metazoa > Chordata > Mammalia > Chiroptera > Emballonuridae > Rhynchonycteris > Rhynchonycteris naso. The sequence goes on along the minus strand of CM072998.1, from coordinate 201,080,732 downwards.
CTGCACTCTTCTTGTTACTATACAGGGTAACGTAAGAAAGTTTAACAGGTGCTAAAAAGTCCTGAAAAGAGAGTAGAGATTCAATAAGCCAAAAAAATCCAAAGTTAAATAAATATTAACAATAAACAATATATAAATAATAAAATAAGCAAAATAGCAAATGAAGAGGAAAAGCAATAGTAATAAATTCACACCAAATACAGCAACAGAGCTATAGAAAAAAATGTTTTAAAAAAAGCTAAAGAAAAGACAAATTACTTATTGAGTGACATGACTTTTTAATGGAAAAAGTGGAAGGCAGAAAACAGTGACGTGATATCTATGCTATGTTGAAAGAAAACAACTGCCAGTTTTGAACCCAGTGAAAAAATCCTTCAGGAATAATGGTGAAATAAAAATATTTTCAGACAAACAAACACAGTAGTTTGCCACTAGAACATATGCAATAAAAGAAATTCTAAAGACTGGACAGTCACACAACACTTAGCCATGGTGGAGCGTTCTGAGAAATGTGTCCTTAGGTAATTTTGTCCTTGTGCAAACATCATAGAGTATGTTTACACAAAGCTAGATGGGATAGCCTACTATACACCTAGCCTGTATGGTATAGGTTATTGCTCTTAGGAGAGGAAAAATAAATTTCCTTCTACCCTTCTGGGTTTTGGGTGAGACGTCCTTGAATTAAAAAACAGATTACAGAGAAAAACAAGTTTAATAACATGTATACCTCCCATATAAATGGGAGAGACCCAGGAAAACTGAATAATTGGCCAAAAAGGTTGAAACCATCCCCTTAAATATCACCTTTAGTGGAAGACAAAAGATGTTGGGTATAATTTTAATTCATTCACACCGAACGGCTATGATTGTATTGGCTATTGTTATCCTTTTATTTGACAATCTAAGGGAAAAGAGGTCAGTGCCCCTGACTAAATAGCCAGGTAATACATGTTTTAAAAATCTTTGCAGCATACCAGTTGGAAATGGCTGCACTTGGTAATAGAAATATTACAGTTCCTTTATAATTTCATGGGACCGCTATTGTATATGCTGTCCATCCTTAACTGAAATGTTCTTATGCAGCACATGACTGTACTTTATACAAAAGGAAAATGATACTACCTGGAAAGTCTGAGATGTAAGCAATAAAGAGGAAAAGCTTGGTAAATGTGGCTATAATAATTACAATGGTAATTTGTGATTTTTTTGTTATTGTATTTTGCTGCATAATGACACCTCTTCCTTTATATCTTATGATTCTGTGTGTTCTGACCTCAGCTAGGCAGTTTGTTAGTTTTACTTAGAATGTTTCAAGTGGCTTCCATTAGAGGTTTGCTATAGCCAGAGTCATCTGGAGGCTCAACTGGGACATCATATATCTGGGCCTCTCTCTCTCCCCACATAGTGTCAGGCCCTCTTCTTCTCCTTGTGGTGTCTCTAGCAAGCTAGGCAGACTTCTTACATGGTAGCTCAAGACTCCTAAAAGTACAATAGTGGAAGCTGCTAGGCCATCTTAATGTTTGGTTCAGAAAGTCACTTCTGACACCTTCTGTATTAGTCAGACACATGGTGGGGCAAAAGTAAGTTTACAGTTCATATGAAAAATAATACAGTAATAAATAAATAATAATACAAGAATAAACTCTGTGTTTTGAGTACTCACAATGTAAACCTACTTTTGTACCACCCTATGTATGTGTGTGTGGATTATGGAGTGGAGAAGTTCTTATAGTTATGGAGGCTGAGAAGTCCCAAGATCTATAATTGGTAAACTGGAGACTGGGAGAGCTGATGATGTTGCTCTAGTCTGACTTCAGAGCCCTGAGAACCAGGAGAGCAGATGATATAAGTTCCAACTGAATCTGAAGGACTCAGAACCAGGAGAGCTGATCATGTAAATTCCAGTCAAAAAGCTCATAGGATTGAGACCCAAGAAAAGCCAATATTTCAGCTCTAGTCCAATAACAGGAAAAGATCAATGTCTCAGCTCAGTCATGGAGAAGTTTCTTCTTACTCAGCAATTTTGTTTCATTCAGGTCTTCAACTGTTTGGGTAAGCCTCACCATTAGGGAGGGCAATCTGCTCTACTCAGTTTCCCAATCAAATGTTAATCTCATTCAGAAACACTCTCACAAATAAATCAGAATTATGTTTAGCCAAATGGAACTCTATGGCCTAAGCAAGTATTTTTTTTAAATAAAACTATAACCATCACATCTTTTATTGATTAATTCAAATCATGGGCCAGAACAACTAGACAGAAAACCAACACAAAAATGTAAAACTTGAATTTATTAGATTGAACATAACATCTTTAGCAGTGTTTTTCAACTGTTGACCTTTGGACTCGACTGCTAGAAATTTATTGCCAGTCCATGAAAGAGCTAACCCCCTGGATATTGTATGAAGATATAGACCAAATGATCTTAGTTGAATTTGCTTATGCTCAGAGTGATTTCTGCCTTAGTTGTCCCTGAAGTAATTCTCATATTTTTCAACAGTCCCCAAGTATAAAAAGATAGAAAATCACTGATCTATAGAACACTCCACTTTAAAACATCAGAATAGATTCTTTTCAAGTGCATATGGAATATTCCTCATAATAGATCACATGCTAGGCTATAAAACAATAAGTTTAAAAGGATTAAAATCATATAAATATGTATTATAACCACAGTGGGTGAAATTAGAAATTTTAACAGAAAGAAATTCAGGAAATTTGCAAATGTATGACAATTAAGCAACATATTCCTAAATAACCAATGGATCAAAAAGAAATCACAAGGGAAACTAGAAAGTAGTTTGAGATAAATGAAAATGAAAACAACATAGAAAAACTATGGGATGCAGCTAAAGTTATGGCTAGAAGGAAAATAATAGCCATAAATGCCTATTTTTTTTAAAAAAAGAAAAAATCTCAGGTCGTTTAACATACTGGTAACTTTGTAATTTATGACACTGGGAACAAAAAAGCAAACTAACCTAATGCAATCATAATGAAGAAACTGATAAACAGTAGAATGGGAATTAATGAAATAGAAAATAGAAAATAATAGAGGAAATTTATAAAAGCAAAAGTTGGTTCTTTGAAAAGATCAACAAAATAGGCATTTAGCTAGACTGACAAAGAGAAAAACTGAGAAACTAAAATTAATAAAATCATGAATTAAAGAAGGGATATTACTATCAAACTTAAATAAAAAGTATTGTAAGGAAAGGGTATTTGATGAACACAACTGTATGCCAATAAATTAGATAACTTAGATGAAACGGGTAAATTCCTAGAAAGATACAAACAATTGAAACTGATTCAAGTAGAAAGAGAAAATCTGAATAGATCTATAACAAGTAGAGGTTGAATTAGTAATAGTAATAATATGATTCTCCCACAAATAAAAGCCCAGGCCCAGATGACTTCACCCAGATGGTAAATTCTATAAGACATTTAAAGAAGAAATAATACTAATTCTTCACAAACTCTTCCAAATCACAGGCAGCCCTGTGGGACTCCGTAAGAGTGAGAGTATCAGGTGTTCATGGGGGATCATTTTTGGAGACCAGGCAGAGGCGGATTTAATGGCGGAAGCACTGGGTACACGCCCTGGGCCCCAACTTCTGAGGGGCCCCACAAAACTCCAACTTTACACTTTTTTTTAATAACACCAAGTTTGGTTTCATATGTGCAATTTTAACATTATTAGTACATAATATTTTTTATTTATTTAAAAATATGGGTAACATGTGTTTTTATTTTCCCTGTCTCTTTTTTTTAAGGGGCCCAATATTTTCTTCTGTACCCAGAGCCTCAACTGATCTTAATCTGCCTCTGAGACTAGGTACCAAAGTCCACCTTCTGCTAAATCTGCTTATAGACCAAAAGAACAATTTTCAGCATCTAGCTGGCTGCTTCCTGAAACTCCTTTGGCTAGAGCTTTTTTGTGTTCAGGTTTGGAAGCTTAGTAAATACAAAAGTCCCTTGAAGAAGTAACACAATTTATATCAGCCCTTTGCATCTTAGTAAAAACCAAGGCCTTGAGAGACATGATCTTTAATTGTGTAATAAAAGGATATTTCAAAGCCTTGGCACTCAAGGCTGGAAGAAAGGAACTTTAATGAAGAATGGGTGGGACAGACTGGAAGGCAAGATCAGCGTCAGAAACTTAAGTTTTCTTTAAGTGAAGTTTCCATAGTAACTGGGGCCTGCTCAAGTCCTTCATAGATAATAATAGTCAAATGTCTCTTCTCTAAGGGATCTTTAACAAGAACCTCAGTCTAAAGCCATGAAATGAAACTGTAATAGCACAATTTTGGACATATACCAATAGGAGGGGAAATGAGTGTGGGGTCATCAGAGCCTTCCCAGAACTCCTAAAATCACAACTGTGTTCTTTTTTTTTTTTTTTTCTTAATCCCACAGAGAAAATTACTCAAGTGGGATGAGCTGCTCTATCTTTGTAATTATAAATAAGTAATTAAACATTAATTCTAAATCTCAGTAGGCCCTCTGACAGATCGGCCCTCTGGTTGTTCCTGAGATGTTTAAAGAACCTTGGTACTTATATGTCCCAATCAATGGCAAGACCTTTTAGAGAGAAAATATACAAGAAGTTTTAGCATCTTGTTTTTTAATCTATTTATTTGTCCCATCTAAGTATTCTCTAAATATTCAAAGTTTTCTGATGGGTCTGTTCAATGGCTCATTGAAGAGTCTAGTACTTTACATCAGCCCTTTGTCTCCCCAAGTGTGACAAACATCTTTGCATGAAGAAGTACTAAGTCACACCAAAAGATAGATGTAGTATCTCACACAGAATTCTCTCCGAAACAGCCCGTTCCGATGCTTCCTTATATTTTCCTTATCCTGGGTAATGTATTTCTGCCAGGACTCAAAACTAGCAGAAAACTGTCAGCTCTCTGGATGTTGTAACATCAGTCTCCCCATTGCTGTTCGTGTCAAGGCAGGACACTGTGTACAGCAGGCAAGGTTAAATTCATTAGCACAGTCATTCAGACAGCCTTCAGCAGTGCAGATGGTCTTTTCATTCTTTGCCCCATCCCACCCCCTTACCCAACCCCCACCTTCAGAAAAAAATCATCTCCGTACTACCTCTTTTCCTACTAGTCTTACATTCTGCATTCTCCCATCTCTTGGCAAGCTAGAGTGGCATATAAGGAAGAACGGCAGGTCAGCTCCATTTTGCCTTTTTATTTTGACCTTGAGGAAAAGTTAAAAGACAAACACCCAGCCATAATCTAATGGGCCATTTTAATAAATGAAGATATGACATTAAGAAGATTGGATCTCTCTCCTGCTAGCAAGCTTCCAATGGCCTCCCACTACACAGAGAGTAAAAGGAAACCTTTGCACACCCTGCACAATTGGCCCTCTGTGCACCCACCACTCCAACATAGTTTTACATCGCCCACATCACACTCGATCACTCCCCTGTGCAACAGTGGTGTAGAGAAATGATGTTCTCTAGGTGATAAATGCTTGCTGGTGAGGTGATGGTTGCCATCTACAAAACTGTGTTCTGTAGTATGGTTTGTAGGCAACCTTCTAATGGACACTCAAGCTACACTTACTACAGAACAACGATTGTATCTTTTTCCCCAAAGATCATACTTCTCTTAGAGATGACCACGTGAGATTTTGGCAACTGCTTTAAAAATATTGACGTCATAGTTGTTCTGACCTCAGGGATCCAAAGGTACCAGAATTGCAGAGGAGCCAACGGGTTCAAAGTGATTGGCCAGTTTGATAGTCTTTCTCTTTGATTTCAGATGGCCAAGGATTCCTTAAGTGTGCTGGCAATGAAAACCAAAAACAAGGCACATTGCTTTCTTCTTACGTGGCGGTCTCCCATCTGAGCTCTGTATTTCAAGTCTTACCTATACCTCGCTCAGCCTTTGGCATGAAATGTTTCACTGAAGAAATTAATGCTTGTAAGTGGTTTGCTTAACTCTATTTTTCTGCACACATTCAGTGAACTAATTCTATTAGCCAAGGTTGCTGATGGTCGAGGAACATTGAAGGAGTTCATTTTTGGCAAAGATTCCTATTTTGTCATGTTGGTGGTGGTTACCGCACCCAAAGCTTCCAACTTAATTGGAAACAGTGGAATGTAATTCAGTTGTGGCTGTTTTTCTGGCTGTTAATTTAGCTGATTTGAATGCCATTAAGGTTTTAATGGAAACAACTTCTCACTAATTAACCAGAACCACCATTTGCTAGTAGCCGGTGACAGGTAGTGCGTGCACCACGGTTAGCCCCTCGTACTTCTTACAGTGAAGTCTGCCAAGGCTCCCGTCCCTAGGTCTGGGGACGTTTGGCATCTAGAAACAGATCTTTGAAACTGCTGGTGTTTATAATCAAAACCAGAGCCCACTCAGTGACCAAACACTGAAACTGCTTGAGTTTTGTTTTCCTAGCTGGATTTCCAGTGACAGAATATTGAAGGCGTTTTGTTTTCTGACTCTTCCCAGGAGACCTGCCGCTCAGTCAAGCTTTACAACATTGTTTAACAACAGAAGTAAGCATCTTAAGAATCTTCTTAAAAAAAAAAAGATAAAGCCAATACTTTCCACTTCATTATCTTATTAAGACTATGGTGATTTTGAAAATCTTATATTTTCATCTGCTAATCCTGTGGACGGATCCGGGGTGTCTACGTCTTTGGAAGGAGTGTTTGTGTGATCAAGCTGCCCCATGCTGTAAACTGATTCCATGGCAGGATAATGGTCCGTGTCACCTAGTGTCTGCCCAGGTTAAAAACCAGGTTCAGCACCTTCTGAGAGAACAGACCTGAGCCCCAGCTATCCCTGCTGTGGCAGGTCTAGAAGCTTCCTTTCCCCTCGCCTCGGTAACTCTGTGCCATAGAACTCCAAAACAAGTTTCCTTGACAGGGTTGTGGTAAAACAGTATTAACTTAAAGTTGCACAGGCAAATTGAATGCAAATGAGAGGACTCCAAAATGGAGTTTCTCTCCTTTTTACCGTCCTCTACCTCCATAGCAGCTGAATCTGGTAGGTGTGCCTCCTTCATCCCTAAGAACACACTCTGCTGCTGCTTGGGAACTGTCCTTGTTTTCAGTGGCAGCTTAGATGTTGGTGGCGCTGTGATCAGTCTGAGAAGGCCAGTGGGCATGTTCACTTCTCAGGGCTGACGGGGATGCGCGTGACTTCTCAGCAACAGCCACGCAGGAAATCGGCCTCAGCGCTTCTGGGGCTTCACAGGTCTCCCTGAGGTAGAAATTTCTCTTAATTCCTGCCTTCATGGAGCCCTTAGTCTTGGACAACATGTTTGTCTCATCTCAAAATTCAGTGTTTAGCTTCTAGGATCAACTCACTGCTATACTGAAGGAAAAACTTTAGTTCTCCTTCACTCATTATTCAACAACCATTTATTGGGATGTCTCTTTAGCAGGTGGTCTAGATTTTTCAAGATAGCCCCATTTAGAGAAATTTTGACATTTTCTGTAAAGGCAATTTATTAACATGTTAAATGTGGTCATAATATTTGAGGTTCTCATAATTATACAAAGCAGGGAAACAAAGGGGGCTTGGATAATGTGCTTCGATCCTCAGATCTATGTTTGAAGATTGACTATTGATCAGCTCAGCCAGGTGTTAACATTTTGGTCAGAAGCAAAGAGGATGAGGGCCTGGGTCCTGCTTTGAATGTGTTCACATGTGGCAGGGGACAGGAGGCGTGCATACCAACTCTAATGGAAGGTGGGAAGGGGTAAGTGTGACAAAGAACAAAACACTAGTTGAAGATTTCAGAGAAGATTATGTCGCATTGGAAAGCCCCCCAAATGGAGCATTTTAGCCAGTGCTGAAGGACACCAGCCTTTGGAATAGCAGAGGTATGTGGTGCAGGGTGTTGAAGGTGGTCAGAATGTGTAAGCAAAAATCTGCAACGAAGGTTAATGGAGCTCAGGGCATGGGAGGAAAGTACAGTGAGATAAAGAAGGAGTGGAAAATCGGTGAAGGAATCTCAGGCCAGGGAGCTTGCCCATCAAGGCAGTGAGGTGGGGTGAATTTGAATCTTCAGGTGGGGGGCATGATCAGAGAGCTAACAGGGCATATCATGAGTAGAATGGGGGTGGGCAGGGAAGGTATAAGGAGAACAAGAGGAATGCGGGGAACTTGGGAGGTAGGCATGTCTTTCCATGGAGTGCAGGAAATGGTCAGGCCCCTGTGTAGAAGGACCTGGAGGACTGTCCATGGAAATCTGTGGCCATGCGAGTCAGAGGTCAGGCATCTGACCATGTGTGTGGCATCCGTCTGGCCAGGAAATGAAAAGAATTCTGGGTAAGATGTCAAACTTGTCAAAATGTGGATTCTGAATGTGCAGGTCTGGGTGGCGCCCAAGATTCTGCATTTGTACCCAGTTCCCTGTGAGGCCCAGGCTTTTGGTCCAGGGACCACTCTGAGTAGCAAGGAGCTAGAATGACTCACATTTGCTGGCCTTAGGTAATGACTTATAATAGCTGAAAATCTGATACAATGTGACACAGTTGTTTCTGTGTGTGTCTATTTCTTTAAATCTCCTTCTAAATGTGTCAAGAAACCTGGCACGTGGTTAAGATTGCGTTTGGTTTTTAGATTCTAGCTCGGTGATGGCGAACCTATGACACACGTGTCAGCACTGACACGCGTAGCCATTTTCGATGACACGCAGCCACATGCGGCCGCATACCAGAAGTATGGGGCTGCATGACGAGAAGGACGTTTCATCCTCGGCTCCTGCACAGCCAGGTACAGTAGCTGAGGATAAAACATTTGCTGCAGTGTAGACACTCTGTGCTGGAGGTCTGTAGGCCAAAACAACAGAACTCTGGCACAGATCATCTAGTTCTGGGACTTCTGGTTAGGCTGTTTTTCTCGAAGTGAAACCCCACTCGAGTTATGCTCGTTTTTTGGCGAATGTTGACACACCAAGCTCAAAAGATTGCCCGTCACTGCTCTAGCTTGACCCATGCAAACTGTGGCCCTCTTCCCTGGGGGTATATAAATAGGCTTTCTGGTGTCAAAGCCGCAAAGAATAGCCTACTTGGCTGTGAGTGACCTTTCTAGGCAATCCACATGGCTGACCCAGATTCAGGGAATGACCCCTTCATTGTTCTAAAGCAGGGATCCCCAAACTTTTTACACAGGGGGCCAGCTCACTGTCCTTCAGATCGTTGGAGGGCCGGACTATAAAAAAAACTATGAACAAATCCTTATGCACACTGCACATATCTTATTTTAAAGTAAAAAAACAAAACAGGAACAAATACAATATTTAAAATAAAAAAACAAGTCAATTTAAATCCACAAACTGACCAGTATTTCAATGGGAACTGTGGGTGTGGATGCATCCTGTGCTCCTCTCACTGACCATCAATGAAAGAGGTGCCCCTTCCACGGCGGCCGGATAAATGGCCTCAGGGGGCCACATGAGGCACGGGGCCGTAGTTTGGGGACCCCTGTTCTAAAGCCTCTCTTTTGTGTTTGGGTCCTAAAGGAGTAGAAGAAGTCAAGAAAGGCAAGATAATTGTCTAGAAGTGGCAAATCCTCTAGCCCATCCTGACCTGGTGTTTTGGAATATGTTTGCAGTCTGGAGTTAATGTCAAGGTGGCATAGTTGTGGGTCATTGACCAAATGGCAGCAGGAAAGCAGGACAGCCTGTTTGGGGTGGGCCGTGCAGGCGATGGCACCTCGGTCTTTGGAGCTGCTTGTCATGGCTTCGGGGAGTGCTGCCAGCTCCCATGGGCCCTTGGCTTACGGGGAAGCCTCTGTGTGAACAAGAAGAGCAGACTCAGTTTCTCCTTCTCCAGCTTGCCAAAGATGTGCAGGTGCCCATTAATACATTTAAAGAGATCCACTTACGAATATAGGGTGACTGTTTATCTCCCTTCATTATCGTAAGCCACAAAGAAGGTCCTATTTCTCTTAATAATCAAATTAGTAGGATTCTGAACTAGCATCCACTAACATGGGCCACCTTAGTGTGACCTTCTTTTCTTTCCTGGGACAGAGTCCTAGTCTCACCTCTGAATCAGAGCTCCCACTGGACCCAGCAGCAGAACTGGGCGCTGCTCGGGACTGCAGGCTTTGCGGCCCCTGTGTGCAGCCCCCATCCAGTGCTGTCTGGCCAAAGTGTCATCCAGGTTTTCTGCACCTGAAGGCCAGCATTGGTGGGTCAGCCTCACTGTCATATGGGATTGTGGCTATCAGGCCCTGCTGGACAGCAGCAGCGTCTCAGGGTGGGGAGGAAAAAGGGACAGTAGATGGTTCCCTCGCCAGGCCCACCCCCAGCACTACTGCAGCCATTGGGCTTTTCCTCACAAGGGTCGTTAGTGTCTGAGGCCAGCCATACTACTTGAGGTCCCACCATATGGGTCCCCATCACAGTTCATCCCCAGACAGGCCAGGTTCTGGCATGGAACTTGGGTCAGGGGTCTCCCATCTGGTTTCTCCCTCTGTCATAGTGTTTCTTCTGGTTGGGAGGTCTGGGTGTCATTTTCACCTGCTGATCAAGAGCTGAGAGGTGCCCATGTAGAGGTTCTGGAGTTGAACAGTTCAAATCCCTGCTCTGCCAAGTAGTTCATAGCCTGCTGATCAGGATCACGCATGTTCAGGCCAGCCCGACTGGGATCTGCGTTCTAAATCCTTGTCTTCCTCATTGTCAGACCTTGGGCAGGTCACGGGTCAGTCCGAGCCTGGGAATCATGAGCCCTACGGCAGAAATGATGGTACTCCACGTTACCTGGGGTTGTGGTAAGAACTGAGTGACGGAGCGCATGGGGATTACATCACACTGTGTGTGGCACACAGGAAGCACCCAGTAAATATGAGCTATTACCATTAAATGATGCTTATTTAATAAGTAAGGAGCTGTGGGTTTTATTAGAAACAAAGTAGGTCCGTCTGCTTCTTAGTCCTTCATCCCTGTGGGAAGCCAGACCACTAGCTCATAAATGCCAGGCATGGCGTCCACCTGGTGGCCGCATCCCCAGATCTCTCATCAAACACCGTGAAGGAAATGAAAAGGCTTGTAATTTATAAACCGAGGCTTCTCAAGGGGGCAAGGGTGGGAGAAGGGAGGGCAGAGCGCACACTCTGGGGTTTCGTGGCGGCTGCCCGAGCAGCTTTCAAACAAAGCAGCACTTTGTCCTGTGGCTTTGCTTTGCTTTTTGTCATAATATTTAATTAATTTTGAAATTTCAAATAACATTAAAGGAAAGTGTGAGATATTCACATCTGTTAGAGAAAGGCGCGTGGGTTTTAAAGGTTGAGAAGCCCTCTATAACCCGTAAAACGCAGCGGCGCTCTCAGGAGTGCCCCAGCTACACGCGCATGGGCTCTGCACCTCTGCCCGCCCTGCCCAGCGCCCACCATCCCCGAGGTGGCAGCGGGCAGCGAGGGCCCCTGCAGCCTGCCCAGCTGGCCTAATTGGAAAAAGCTGGCACATGCACAGGGTGCTTCTGTGTTCTGGACCTTTCCTTTTGCTTTCTAATGCTAATAAGTGAAACTCGAACAAATGTTCATTAGAGCTATTTGAAACGCGACGCGCCTTCATCCTTGGGTTTTTGATGTCCTTTAGCACGGAATGACATAGATCCTTTCTTCATTCTGAGAAGTCCATTTGCCACCCTGGCTAAATAAAACTCCTTATGGATCTTTTTCCCCCCCAGTTTTAACTTTATTTACCCTAAAGACTAAATAAAAAATTCAAAGTTAATAGAAGTGAGAAAGGTACTTGCAGAAAAGTGCACAAGTGTATGGCTTAATGAATTGTTACAAAGTGAAATGTTACATGTAAATGGAACCACATAGGTAGTGCTCTTTGGGGGTCTGCCTTTGTCCAATACTATATTAGGAAAATGCATTATCCATATTGTTGAATGTTGTAGCTCATCCATTCTTATTGCTGTATGGTATCCATTGTGTGGTGCTTTGTGATTGGACACATCCCCAGGGAGCTGGGCATGTGTCCCTTGACAGGATTGGTCCCAGAGATGAGCATGTGACTGAGGTTTGGCCAATTGGGATGTCCCAGATTGGAAGCAGGTAGTAACTCTCTTCCTTGTGAGAAGTGGTCTGTCATAGCATACCCTAGAGTCAGGCCGCCTGTGCCCCTTTCTGGCTGTGTCATTTGCTAGCTGTGGGATGTAGTGCGAGTTATTTAACCTCTTCATTTCCTGCCTTAGTTTTGTGGCAGTCCCACTCCCAGTCCTAATTCCCTCCCACTCATCATCATCCTCCCCTCAGTTACTGTCCCGTACTTCGTCCCCCGCATCTAAGTGCCACTACAAATTTGACAGACTGATTCAACTGTGCAGGAGGAGCTGGGCTGCATTCCAGGACCTTGGGAAGAAAACACCTGCTGGTTGGGCAATCACTTCATGTGGGGATCCAGGAGGGGTCTGGATCCCAGTGGGGGAGGCCAGAGTCAGTAGAATGTGGCAGGCGGTGCCTGGTGCCCAGCAGGGCTGATAGGAGAGAGGGGTGGAGACAGGCCCACCTCACAGATGATCACAGCCTTTTCCTGCCTGGATTTTCATGCTGGGAAGCCGTTCTGGAAAGAGAAAGTGTAATGGTGCATTCTCTTCCACTTTCTGTGGGGAGGGGGTTTATAGTTTAGTGTGTTGTTTTATTTGAACCCACACTGAGGAAGAAAACCATAATCTCACATCATTAGTTTAAAGAGGAGAAAGTTTCTCTTAGCTCTCAATGAACCATAGAAAAGTATTTTAGCTCTTATTCATAGTTGATTAATATTACTCTTTGGCAATTATTGTGAAACAGCTTTTAACTTCCCTTTTGAGGGCTTTTTAAAAAGACATCAGAAACTCTTATGTCCCATTCTTTCTTTGCTTTAGAATTTTTTATACATTTATTTTGAAATAATGTTAGGCTCAGAGAAGGTGCAGAAATAGTACAATAAATTCCTCTATACCCATCACCCAGCTTCCCCCAGTAATACTCTTATTTATTTATTTTTTACAGAGACAGAGAGAATCAGAGAGAGGGACAGACAGACAGGAAGGGAGAGAAATGAGAAGCATCAGTTCTTCATTGCAGCATCTTAGTTGTTCATTGATTGCTTTCTCATATGTACCTTGACTGAGGGTTGGGGGGACTACAGCAGAGCTGGTGATCCCTTGCTCAAGCCAGCGACCTTGGGCTCAGACCAGCAACCTTGGGCTTCAAGTCAGCGCCCCCACCCCTCAGCTCAAGCCAGTGACTATGGGGTCATATCAATGATCCCACACTCAAGCCAGTGACCCCACGCTCAAGCTGGTGAGAAGGCGCTCAAGCCAGATGAGCCTGCACTCAAGCCAGCGACCTCGGGGCCTCGAACCTGGGTCCTCCGTATCCTTGTCCAACTCTCTATCCACTGTGCCACCACCTGGTCAGGCCCCAGTGATACCCTCTTACTTGATCATGGTACTGTATCAGAACCCAGAAGCTGACATTAGTGCAGAGATTGTAACCTTATTTATTCTCACCGCAAAGCAATTTTCTCATGCTATGCTTTATAGTTGTGTTCCATTCATCTTTAAAATAAATTTTTTTATTTTACTGGAAGTCATACTTTATAAAAATATCTCCTGTTAGAATCACTGGACCTTAGCATGATGCCATGCATGTAGTAAATTGTGTAGAATTTAAAGTTAAAGGTCTGGCTAAAAGCAAAAGCTGACTTGTGTCTCATTTGCTGTGTGGTTTTAGGCAAGGAGCACAACCTCTCTGAGTCTCAGTTTAATCACCTATAAAATAAAATTAAGAATTACCCACATGGTAGGGATGCTGCATGGGTCAGGCACAAAGCACATGAAGTGTCTGCCCTGTCACAGGTGCCCTGTCCACGGCCAGTGTCTCTGCTCACCCAGGAGGCAGAGTCTGAGATGGGGAGTGCTTACAGGATCAACACTTGTGAATTGAGTCACAAGACTGGACAGAGGGAGGAAGAGATGAGAAACAACACAGTTCCGATACAAGACCTCGGACAATCATAGGGGGATCTGGGATGACCCTAATTTAGAGTTGTGTAGGCCTTCGCATCCCTGTACCAGTCGCTGTATGGGCGCTGCTCTTGGAAGAGGGGCTGGAACCTTGGGCAAGGTGGCTGTCTTAGCCAAGGGCAAGGCCTGTGGACCCACTCAGCTGGGCGCCTTCCTCAGCAACCCTCCTCCCTGCACTGCAGGGGGGTGTGGCCAGCGCTTCACAGTCTCTGCTACCATCACTGTCACTATTATGTCGCAGAGGAAGGGGACATCAGAAGGGGAGACATCCCAGGTGTGCCACCCTCCCCATATGTTCACCGTATTAAACGCAGGCATATGAGAATGGCTTGATAACCCCAGAAAGAGCTCTTTCCTTCTCTGTTGACATCTTTTGGAAGTGCTAATTTGGGAGAAAGAAAAGAGCAATGGACCCCGCTCTTCCTTGGAGCTGCGGAAGGGACTTTCCTAGTGTTTTCCTTGCCAGCCCCATGACAGGCCCCCATCGTATATGACCCTGCCCAGGGGAAGGATTGCCTGGAAGTGAGTTTTGGAGGCAGACTTATAATGACTTTTCGAGAAATCCATTCTTGGCCTGCCAAAGACAGGTTGGTATCAGTGATATTATAAAATAGTTGTGTTGTTCAGTAATAGCTGGAGGCCTACTGGAAGTCTGACGCTGAGCTGAGGCCCATGGGGGTTCCAGAGAGGACATAGTGAGTCTCCAGCTAGAAAGATTTCATTTTGTGCCTTCTTTCTATGCACAGCCTCTCTGAGACAGAATAAATAATGGACTTTTGAAAGCACTCACCCAAGTAGCTCATTGTGGTTCCGAGTATTCAGTGGGTGTGGATTAAAATCCTCATGGTTCATAGGTAACTGATTAGTGTAGTCTGGTTTTATAAACATCACGACATCGTGTCCCCGTTTGTAAGGGTAAGGTCCCTTATGTTCAGGTGAAGCATATGTATTCAATGCAATATCATGAGTTTGGGGGTGAACAGTTGAAATACATTGTCCTGATTTGTTAAGTCTCTTTGGAGCAAATTTCTTTGGCTAGATATCCAAGTCCCCCAGGGGACTTAAATAGCACACATCACCTCTTGTCTCCTCACTCGAGGCAAAAGTCTGGTGGACAGGACAGAGCTGATTTTCCTTTGTGTCCCCAGAGGGCCTTGCACAGATATGGTTGGTGATTAATAAATGTTGAAGACTGAATGGGCTCTTGTTAATGGTGCCAGAAAGGGAAGAGATGAGCTAATCAGCAGTGATGAGCACCACAAATTAGTCCCATTAGAGGAACCAGGATTTTGACGGTTACATCAGAGATCTGGGTTTGTTCCTGGAAACTTCACTGGGCAATTGTTCTTTTAAAATCAGAATCTATGGTGAACTCATCTAATGGGTGGCTGAAAGTGCTCTGGTCTGGGAGTCAGGAGGCCTGGGATGCAACACTTTCCCAGCTATGAAGAGAAGCGTCCAAACCACCTAGAGGCACAGTTTCCTCCACAGTTACATTGTTTGATCCAACAGTACCTCTCGTAGGACTTGCTCTCTTTATAGGTCAGATGAGCTAATGGCTGAAAAGCACTGGGCTCACCCCAGGTGCTTAGTAAATACTAGTGACTGTTATTATCATTACCAGGGTAACAGTATAATATCATTCAAATCAAGATACTTTGACAGTGAAATGGGAGGCCTGAAAACAATTGGAATGATAACTTTTCTGAAAGACATACTTATCCATCAACAAATTGGTTTTTTATATTGGTGAACTGGTAAAATGATTCTATGCAGGAACTATTTTCAAATATAAAATTCTTTTGAAGACGTGGAAGAACATATATCTGTGGACACTGAAGCAAATTTGAAAATTTTCTTTCTGACGATGATCTGAATGTTAAAAGAATGCTAGCAGAACTGATTTTTTTGATACATATGTATTTACATACCAGTTTCTTAGCCATTCTGTCATAGTATTTATTTGTATGTTTATTTATTTTTAGAGAGAGAGAGAGAGAGGAAGGGAGAGAGAAACATTGATTTGTTGTTCCACTTATTTATGCATTCATTGGTTGATCCTTGTATGTGTCCTGCCCCAGGATCAAACCCACAATCTTGGCATCTTGCGATGATGCTCTTAACCAACTGAATTACTTGAACAGAGCTGTCATGGTATTTTTATACAAAATGAATTTCTTAGTAGTTTCATTATTTTTAAGGGTTTTTTTCCCCCACAAAATGGTTGCATTTGGGGGCTTAATAAATTTGAAATTGCTTATATTTCTATTGACTTCTTTATAGACCACAATGTATTTCATTGAGAAATACTCTCCCTATGGATACTAGTACTTAGTAAGCTGAGAGTAATTCTGTTAAATTAAAGCTAGTCTCGATTCTGATTTTTAAAAATATTAAAATGTGTCAATAATTCAGTCCAAATATTTCCCAGGTGGTTTTGCTCTTTATCCAGATAACCTTTCCTTGACAAATACTTTTATGATAACTTGTTAAATAAGTTGTCTCTATTTATGATTCTTTTGAATGGTTCCCCAAATTTAGATGACTCAAAATTGTAGGTCTTCTCAATTACTCAATCCTATTCTGGGACAGAATCTAAATTTATCAGAATAAAAATAGGAGCTACATCAAAATAGTCTTCTCACAGGTTGAGATCATCCAGTGCACAATTATAGAATTTCAAAATTAAATCTTATACTTCATTAAAGCACTCATTGTACCCAACTCCCCCCACCCCACACTTTAGCAGGATACATTTCAATGTTTTCCTGTTTGAGGAGCTGGCTTCATGGTCTTGTGACTTGTGCAGTAGCACAGAACCTAGGGCTTATACCATACTTGATTTATTCCCTGCTATTGCCATCTTGAAATTCTGATTTTTTTTTTTTTTGTATTTTTCCAAAGTTAAAAGCGGTGAGGCAGTCACACAGATTCCCAAATGTGCCCAACCGGGATCCACCTGGCATGCCCACTGGGGGTTGATGCTCTGCCCATCTGGGGCGTTGCTCCATTGTAGCCAGAGCCATTCTAGCGCCTAAGGCAGAGGCCATGGAGCCGTCCTCAGCGCCCAAGCCAACTTTGCTCCAATGGAGCCTTGGCTGCGGGAGGGGAAGAGAGAGAGAGAGAGAGAGAGAGAGGAAGGAGAGGGGGAAGGGTGGAAAAGCATATGAGCGCTTCTCCTGTGTGCCCTGACTGGGAATTGAACCCGGGACTTCCACATGCTGGGCCAGTGCTCTACCGCTGAGCCAACCAGCCAGGGCCGAAATTTTAATTTTTAAACAAGGGATCGTGTTTTCATTTTATACTGGCTCCACAAATTATGTGGATGGACCTGCCTGTTTGTCTGCTTGGTTTTCAATAACTGTAATTCTCTAAAAGCTTCAAGCTCAAAAGCTGAATTAAAAAACAAAACAAAACTGTATTTGCTCAATACTTTGAAGATTTCCAAATGATTCTGAACAAAATGCAGGTAAAATTCAGAGCATGGCAGGACACGAACATTGATATTAACAAAGAAGTTATCATAAAGACTCAAATGTAGCCATCAGAATGTCTGATTTTTCACTTTTGACAGAATAAACTTTCCAAAGGTTTAATTTTATTTCATGAATTTGGTTTTTTAAAAGTCAACCATTGTTAGAATTAACAAGTTTCTCATTGGAAGTATCCGAAGCCCCTGCTATAAGACGGGCATCATATCATTGTTTCCATAGTTCACCTCTGCCAGTGGAGACTCATTAGCAGCTAATACTTCATATTTCAGGCATGCATAAAAAAATTTGGAATTGAAAATGAGTAAAATTAGTTTAGAGGAACCATCATTGCATCAAAATGAAAAATTAAGCCTTACGGAGTGATATGAAAACATACCTAGTGCAGCTGCTTGTGTTAAATCATCACTTTGGAGTATAACAACTAACTTTTGAAGTACATCTGATGTTTGTTGGCAAATTTGTGTTTTCTTGTTTTCATGGATGCTAGGTGTCAATAAATAGTTTATGCAAGTTAGACATTGAGCTACAACATTAATATTTTCAAAAAAATATTCAAGATGATTGCTGCTAAAAGCTTTATTGCAAAAGAAAAATGTTACCCAACAATACAATAAATAATAGTTGCAGATACACTACACAGAAAATGACAAAACCACTGTGAGCAAGAATGTTCAAAGTGCCATCTGTGTGCTCTGTCCCGGGGCTGCTCGTCTCCCATTCCCTGTGTGTATTTCAGTCATTCCCACCCTTCACTTCCTCACACTTCCCAATGACCCTGCTGACGTGTGACCAGGACCTCCCAGGACACAGCAGGGACTAGTGAGAGGTGGCTGGCAGCAAGCTCCCTCTTTACTGCTGAGTCCCTGGGGAACTGGTGGCTGAGCAAGCTGTATTTTATCATGCTGTCCTTCAGAAGGGTGTTAGTTGTGCCTTATCAGGGAAGAGTTGGGAAAAGAAAGAAGGACATAGCTGATCATCCTTTGGAATTATCTGGAAGAAAAAGTGAGAACTCCATTTATGCATATGTTTCATCACTACTGTTTAAGACCGGTGGAGGCTGGGAATGTCACAGGGGGGTCTATCCATTCCATCCTGGTGTGTTTAATTTCACTATTATTAATCATGTTCTGTTTTTGTTTGTTTGTTTTTTTAAGTGAAGCATCTGATATATGTTAAACTACCCAAGACGGTTCTGAAAAAAAAAACTAGATATATGGTCACCCTGATTATCAGTCCTTGCTTTGGTTATCCTAAGATGTCCTGATGAAATATAATATTGCACTGATTTTAGAACAGCTTCTACATAATAGAAATGACCTATCATTTAGATGAGAAGCAAAAAGTAAACTGGGTACACGGGACAGAGTAAAGTTGAAAGATGAATGGCAACTCAGTGGGCTCCGCTGTATACCGCATATACCGTAGCTTAGCTCTCTTGCAAACCAGATCCCAGGGACAGTTTCTGATCATTCTCTCACTGGTCTGGAGGAATTTTCAGTTGAAGCAAGCTGAATTCCTGAAAAGAAAGGCAACACTGGGTAATTAATCTTACTCTTGCTTCGTAAGTCCAAGCCCGATGTAAGTTTGGGCCCATAGCACCGAAATCTTTTTAACTGTGCCCCAAGTGAAGTGTCTGGAAGCCACCACTATTTTTTTGTTTGTTAGTTTGTTTTGGAGGGGACAGTGTCAGAAGTCTGAAGGTATATTGGACACCGGCTGTATATAAGTTGTGTAAACTTCATTGTCTGAGGCTTCATCACCTGTAAAATGGCCCTCATAGCACGGGCTGCCAACACATCTGGGGCAAAACAGCTGGGAGCAATTTTCAGTTGGAAAAATAACTTATGCAGAAAAGCAGCATAAACTTTCATCATATACTGGCTGGTTGTAAACTAAGGTCATGTCAGGGAGAAATGCTAATGGCTTTGGGTTGGTTTTTTTTTTCTATTTGGTTGTGGTCAGATATTTCTGGGGCACATAAGGCACACATTTCCAGGAACAGGTCATCATAATAAAATGAACTGCATCACCTTATTTCCTTTCTTGAGTCCTTTACTAGTGGATTTGGGGAAACAGATGCTGACTGTTGAACACAACTCGTATACAGCTTTGTTAAGGCTTTTCCACAGTCAGTGGGTCCACACAATGTGCTAGTAGGAAAAGCTCATCAAAGTAAATAAGTATGACCTAAGATAGATTAAAGTTACATTTTTTTAATATCAAATAATGCCATATGGACTTGGGTAACTGGGTGACTATGACTGGAAAGGTTCAGATAGGAGAGAACAACAGAGAGGGCGTTATCCAGAAGCAGAGTAAAGCCATATTTTAAGTTTAGAATTGCTTATAATTTTAATAATCAGATATTCTGCTCTTTTTCTGTCTTATGAAGCAAAAAGCATGAGGGGACCTCAATCCACAGAATGTTTGAGAAATAGAACTCCACGTGGTACCTCGACTTGCACCTTGTCAAGTCTGAAAGTGCGTTCTGTTGGCCCAAAAGGTGTGATAAAAGGTTAGTTTTTTACAATTTCATTTGACCTATTATTCAACCATTCCTATGTATTTTATGAAGTCTGCTTTTCAAAAATATCTATAGTAAAACATACAGAACAAAATTTACCATTTTAATCATTTTCTAATGTAAAGTTCAGTGGCATTAAGCACATTCACACTATGGTGTAGCCATCACCACTATCTATTTCCAGAACTTGATTTCTAATTTTCTAAGCTTCTCTAAGATACAATTTCTATTATGGAAGAGGGGGAAAATACGTAATTTTGCTTTAATGCAAGGTCAGTAAGTGATTGTTTGCTTTGTTCCTGCCTAGGAATAAGGATTGTTCCTGAGACAGCTCTTGTGAGGTAGGTCTGTATCTGCCAATTTATTGCATTTAACCCTTTTTTGAACTCTGTTTTTATTTGAGGATTATTATAAACCAGAGAAAAGCTACAAACACTATAAATGCTCTAAAAAGTTTTTCAGCAGGATCGTGTGGCTGGCATGGGAAAGGAAGGGGAACTTTATTATGTTCATGTATGGAAGAAAGGAAAGTTATCTAAGCCCTAAAATGGTTAGATAGGATTGTGTGTGTTAATTAAATAGGGGGACACATGGGAGTTTAGTTTCCAAACTTCTGCAATTCTAACTGTGTTTGGATTTTATTTAAAATGAAGATTCTTGTAAAATGAAATCTTGAAATATGCGTGCATTAAAGGAAATCAACAAAACATAGACCTGAGTAACTTTAGACTTTAGTCTCCCCAAAGCTCATGATCAGATCTAGCCAGTTAGGTACTTACAGAACATTGATCTTCTCTAGTTATCCCGTGTTAATGTCCCACGCAGACTCCCTTACCTGCCACACCGCCCATGCTGAGGTAGCAGCGAAGCCATGTTCACGTCCTGTTTGGAATATTTATGGTCTATTCTTGAACCCGTCTCTTCTGTTTTGAAGTCATGGTTGCAAAAAGCTCAGAATTGAAAGGTTTAATTGTAAGTGTCCTGTAAAGAGAAAAGTGGGAATGGGACTACTGGCTTAACTTGGCAATTTATTTCATGAATCAAAGAGATGTTCATCATTATAATTGCGTGTAACAGGAATGCAGCAAACCGTTAGTGTTTGTTAAATCATTATGACTACTATATTGGTGTTGGTTTTATTACTATCTGTAATTTTCTCGTTCCATTATGACAAAAATGAGTAAATACATTTATAGGATTAACAAAGCAAGGGACATCTTCCTGCTGGGGTAGGCAAAAAAACTTCAACATTGTGTTGATTTATAATTGGCCAGGCTTCCTAGAATAAAGTTGCTTCAAAACTCCCAAGCAGTCTTACCTGCACATCTTTTGGAAAAAGCTTCATTGTAGCATCTTGCCCACAGATGATCTCATCCCTTTGCTCCAGGTACAGTACAGATTATCCAGAGAAAACATTTTCAACAAGTACTAAGGACTATCACCATGCTGGCTGGTTGAGGAACTATGGAGTGAATTCAGAAAATAAATGGTTCTGATTCTTTTGAGCTTTGAGACTTTGGACAAAGTAATGAATTACCCGTAGTCATTAACATGCCTTGTTTATTTTTGGTCCTTTTGAATGCAATCAAGGAAACAAAAGAAGTGCTCAGGAGGCTCCCAAAGGCACTTTGGCACTCACCAAAGCAGCCAGACCATAAATAACGCAGTGGGCATCTATGGCTAAGTCCTGTTTTTGTGTTATTCAATAATGCTAGGAAACACGCTTCTTCAAAGCATTATTTCTCTTCAAGTGTCTTCACATAGCTTTTGGTAATGCTAGAGTGATTTAAATGCACCAAATGTCTTTGAGTAGTTGTCTAAGGGAATAAAGGTAAGAAAGAGAAAAGGGCAGACAGAGGGCATTTGGCCACAAAGACTGAGAATGTCATTGGTTTGTGGGAGAATTCCTTGGCTAGTACCTCTGGGGAATGGGGTGCTTTATAGCATGCATGTTTTTTAAAAACAAAGGGGTCTGGGGATGCTGTATTAGTGGGGATGCTTATAGCTGTAAGTAACCACAGACCCAGCTCAGCATGGCTTAACCCATGAGGGGATTTATGATCCTGCATTACAGTTCCCAAGCTAAGCATGCTCCACCCAAGCCGCACCAGGGCACTGGCTCCAATTCTCTGTGGATTTCTGGATCTGTCCTCATCTCTCTGTTGGCTTTATCCTGTAACACTCTGAGCCTCACATCTGTTCGCAACAGTGCCTTGTGGTCCTTAGCCCCAGCCTTGGTTGGGAAAGTATATATTCATTAGAGAATCCCAGAAATTGACTCTTTGCAATGAGGAGGTGTGGAACCAGCTGCCACGGAGGACAGCTGAAGTCGAAGTGGCTGAGAGGTGCCACAGAAGTAAGAAAAAAATGTGTAATGGCAGTAGATGGACTTCAGTTCTTTTTTTCTTTCTTTTTTATTATTCTGAAGTGAGAAGCAGGAAGGCATGTGCCCGATGGGGATCCACCCAGCAAGCCTACTAGGGGGCGATGCTCTGCCCATCTGGGGCGTTGCTCCATTGCAACTGGAGATATTCTAGTGCCTGAGGCGGAGGCCATGGAGCTATCCTCAGCGCATGGGCCTACTTTGCGCCAATGGAGCCTTGGCTGTGGGAGCAGAAAAGAGAGATAGAGAGAAAGGAGAGGGGGAAGGGTGGAGAAGCAGATGGGCGCTTCTCCTGTGTGCCCTGGCCAGGAATTGAACCCGGGACTTCCACACACTAGGGCAATGCTCTACCACTGAGCCAACCGGACAGGGCAGACTTCACTTCTTGAGGACTCAGCCACCTTCAGTCACTGTTTTCTGACTTCTGAAATAAAGCAACCAGCAAATCAAGTGAAAAAAATACTATGCTCTGTAGATTACAACAAGCATGATGCCTCAAGGACACAATCTCATCTCAAAAGGGGTCTTAAAAAAAAGAGGCTGCTCTCGGTAGGGACACATATTTTTCATGTTAACACGATAACATTGCCTTATATTTCTGTAATATAAGCATCATGAGAGCCTGAATTTTGTCTTATGTGCCACTGGACCAGTAGTGCCCAGACCAATAAACAGCACATAGTAGGTTCTCAAAAACTACTTGTCAAAGGAATGAGTAATAGTGGAGGCAGTTTAATTTACTAGTTAAGAGACATCTGGAAAGAGAGAGGGAGGAGAGAGAGAAAGAAAGCAACATAACCAAAAAAAAGGTGTGAAGAAGAAAAAGAAAACAGGAAAAAAGGGACAAATAGAAAATAAACAGCAAATGATGGATTTATGTCCAACCGTATAGATAGTTATGTTAATTGTAAATGGCTTATATATTCCAAATAAAAGTCAGATATTGTCAGATTGAATAAAAAGGGCAAGATCCAGTATCTTCTGTATATGTAAGAAACCACATTACATAAAAATATAGATTAAAATAAAAATATGACAATACATGTGTCAATCAAACACTAAACCAGAGAAAACTGAGTCAATTCATTACAATTAGACAAAGTTAAGTTCATAACAAGGGACACCACCAAGGATAAAGAGAAATGTTTCATAACAATATAGAGGTGAATTTATCAAGAGGATATAACAATCCTTAATGTGTATGCACCCAACAACAGAGCTTTGAAAAATACAAAACAAAAACCTGAAAGGAGAATAGAGAAATAGTTTTAGTTGGAGATTTCAACACTCTTCTCTCAGTAATTGATAAAACAAGTAGAAAGGAAGATCAGTAATAAATACAGAAGATAAAGGAAGGTAGAGAAGCCTTGAATGAAACTATCAATATTCCTTCCCCAAATAGCAGAATAAAGCACGTCTTATAAATAGCATATTGATGGTGATCACTTTTCTATAGTTTAAAAATATTTGCCTTTTAATTGAAATGTTAATCTCTATATTCAATATAATTTTTTTACATGGTCACATTTTAATTTCTGAATTTTTCCATTCAGCATTAGTATCACCACATGTCACAAATGGTATAAAACAAGTACATAGTATTTTTAATGTAAAATAAACATCTGTTTTATGGAAAAACTATACTTCACATCTACACAGGCAACCAATCTCTTCGAAACAATAGTCAAAATTAAAGTTAACTACAAAATCTCCAAACAGGGAAAACTGCTTCAGTTTAAGCTAGTCCAAGAAAAATGGACCCTTAACACACTAGAAGGGTGACCTGAAGATTGTAGCTGGCATTATTATAGCTGGGAGCTTTTGGTCCCAATTCATTAAATTGTCATTTGGGGGACATGTTTCTCAGTATCATCTCAGATCATAGATGAGCAAACTAACGTTAAAGTTTTTATAGTTAACTTGTTTGTCCTAAAAATAAAACCTCTCAACTGTTTGCCTCAACTTATTATTTTAAATCAATTTACATACATGGAATATGCCTTTATACCCTCTAAAAATAAGCAGCTTTCGTGTTGCACCCTTGTTTGTTATGGAGAAGCTTCAGGGTGTACACCCTCACTTGCTGCTCGCTGTGACTAGTACACATCTGTCATCTTGATATAATTTCTGATATGTTGCTTTAGGAATCATCTTGCTTTGTTTTATATTTGTCCCCTGTGTTCTTGGTTCCTTCTTTCCTGCCTTCTTGTAGATTATTATTTCATATTCCTTTTAGCTCCTCTTTTGATTTTTCACTATACCTTTTAGTTTTATTTTTTTAAATGGTGGCTCTACTGATTTTAATATGCAACCTTAATATATCATTGTCAACACTGAATAAATATTATAGCACTTCAGGGACTAAGCAACAACTATAGTTCCATTCCCCTCCTCCATTCCTCAGGGGTATTTTGTCATGTGTTTTACTTCTACATATGTTATAAACTCTACAATACTTGCTGTTATTTTTATCTAAACAGTCAAAAATCTTTTTAAAATTTTTTAAAAAATCTTTTATATTTACCCACATACTTGTTTTTTCCAGTGCTTTTCATTCCTTCCCGTAGATTCAGTCTTCCAAATGGGATAACTTCCCCTTAGCTTACTAAAAACCTCTAGAGATTGTCCCTCAAATATAAAAAGTGTCTCTTTTTCCCTGTTTTTTTTTATGAGCATCTTTGATGTTCAGTCACTATGATGTGACTAGGAGCAATCTTCATAGTCATACAGAGCTTGAGATTTGCTGAGTTTCTTGAATCTGTGGTTTAATGTCTTTTATTAACTTGAAAAAATTCTGACCATTAACTCTTTTTTTTTTTTTTTTTTATATATATATTTTATTATTATTAATTCTAATGGGGTGACATCCATAAATCAGGGTACATATGTACAATGAAAACATCTCCAGGTTATCTTATCATTCAATTGTGTTGCATACCCATCACCAAAAGTCAAATTGTCCTCTGTCACCTTCAATCTGGTTTTCCCTGCGTCCCTCCCCTCCTCCCTATCCCATTCTTCCCTCCCTCCCCCCATCCCATAACCACCACTCTCTTGTCCATGTCTCATACCCTCACTTTCATGTCCCACCTATGTATGTAATCGTGCTGTTCTCAGTTTTTCTTTTTTTCTGATTTACTTATTTCACTCCGTATAATGTTATCAAGGTACATCCATTTTGTTATAAATGATCCGATGTCATCATTTCTTATGGCTGAGTAGTATTCCATAGTATATATGTACCATAGCTTTTTAATCCACTCGTCTTCTGACGGACACTTGGGCTGGTTCCAGATCTTCGCTATTGTGAACAATGCTGCCACGAACATGGGGGCGCATTTCTTCTTTTCGAACAGTGCTATGGTGTTCTTAGGGTATATTCCTAAAAGTGGGATAGCTGGGTCAAAAGGCAGTTCGATTTTTAATTTTCTGAGGAATCTCCAAACTGTTTTCCACAGTGGCTGCACCAGTCTGCATTCCCACCAGCAGTGCAGAAGGGTTCCCTTTTCTCCACATCCTCGCCAGCACTTATTCTGTGTTGTTTTGCTGATAAGTGCCATTCTGACTGGTGTGAGGTGATATCTCATTGTGGTTTTAATTTGCATTTCTCTAATGATTAGTGATGTTGAGCATTTTTTCATATGCCTATTGGCCATCTGTATGTCCTCTTTGGAGAAATTTCTATTCATTTCTTTTGCCCATTTTTTGATTGGGTTGTTTGTCTTCCTGGTGTTGCTTTTTATAAGTTCTTTATAAATTTTAGTTATTAACCCCTTATCAGATGTGCTGTCAAATATGTTCTCCCATTGTGTGGTTTGTCTTTTTATTCTGTTCCTATTGTCTTTAGCTGTGCAAAAACTTTTTAGTTTGATATAGTCCCATTTGTTTATCTTGCCTTTTATTTCAGTTGCCCATGAAGATAAATCGGCAAATATACCGCTGCTACAGATGTCGGAGAGCTTGCTGCCTATGTTTTCTTCTAAGATGTTTATGGTTTCACGGCTTACATTTAAGTCTTTTATCCATTTTGAGTTTGTTTTTGTGAATGGTGTAAGTTTGACCATTAACTCTTTAAATAATGCTTTTGCCCAGTTTTTTTCCCTTTCTTCCTGAGACACCCAAATTCCATGTATGTTAGATTATTTAATGTTGTCCCCTGAGTTTGTAATATTTTTTTAATCTTTTTTTCCCCTTTATACTTCTGTTCAGATCACTTATATTGACCTGTATTCGAATTCTCCATAGCTTTATTTTTCCCTGCATCCAGTGTTCTCAGGAATTTACTTTTTTTACCCTTCTTTGTGTCGATAGCTCTTCACTGTTCACTGGATTTAAATAATTAAAGATATATATATTTCCCCTTCTCTTGGCAAGGGCAACAATCTTTCACAATTATCTACGTTGCAATTGGAAGTGGAACATGTAGTCGTTTGTAATCTGAAATCACCCAGGGAACTTGTTAAAAATTCATATTCCTGAGAAAAACTACAAGACACAAAATAATCTCGAGTATACAAAATGATGCTGATGCAGGAGTCTCCAGGTACCCTTGGGAAAATACTTATTAAAAGCCTGAAGTAAAAAAATGTAAATCAGCCTCAATTGAGACCTAAACTATCAGTTTGTTTTCCTAACCTCATTTTTTTTTTTTTAACAGGGACAGAGAGAGAGTCAGAGAGAGGGATAGATAGAGGCAGACAGATAGGAAGGGAGAGGTGAGAAGCATCAATCATTAGTTTTTCGTTGTCGTTGCAATACCTTAGTTGTTCATTGACTGCTTTCTCACATGTGCCTTGACTACGGGCCTTCAGCAGACCGAGCCACCCCTTGCTGGAGCCAGCGACCTTGGGTCCAAGCTGGCGAGCTTTTGCTCAAGCCCGATGGGCCCGCGCTCAAGCTGCCAACCTCGGGAGTTTCGAACCAGGGTTTTCCTCATTCCAGTCTGACGCTCTATCCACTGCGCCAGCACCTGGTCAGGCTCCTACGCTCAAATTTAAAAACAAAACAACTTACCTGCCCAGGATCAGTGGAAACACAGGTACTGCCTTCTGATTGAATGGTCAGACTCCTGGATTTGGAGAGGTTGAAGACTTAAACTTGAATCTTAGCTCTGCCATTTACCAGCTCTAAGATCTCATGAAAACATTCTGTGAGTTTTGATTTCTTCCATTTCATGATCATTAGTCTTAAAAAATATTTCTACTTTCTCTTTTATAGATATGTATGTGATAACTCCTTTATAACCTATGAAGCACTAATTATGTTATTCTTCAAAGAAGTCATTTTGGTAAGCTATGATCTTATTCACAATAATTTGGTCATTGTACATAATACTTTGGGAGTACATTTATAAACAATTTGATCATTTGCGGAAAATAACTTTTGTATGTACTTTTTTTTTTTAATTTTATATTTTATTATTATTAATTCTAATGGGGTGACACCAATAAATCAGGGTACATATGTACAATGAAAACATCTCCAGGTTATCTTATCATTCAATTGTGTTGCATACCCATCACCAAAAGTCAAATTGTCCTCTGTCACCTTCGATCTGGTTTTCCCTGTGTCCCTCCCCTCCTCCCTATCCCACTCTTCCCTCCCTCCCCCCATCCCATAACCACCACTCTCTTGTCCATGTCTCATATTCTCACTTTTATGTCCCACCTATGTATGTAATCATGCTGTTCTCAGTTTTTCTTTTTTTCTGATTTACTTATTTCACTCTGTATAATGTTATCAAGGTACATCCATTTTGTTATAAATGATCCGATGTCATCGTTTCTTATGGCTGAGTAGTATTCCATAGTATATATGTACCATAGCTTTTTAATCCACTCGTCTTCTGACGGACACTTGGGCTGGTTCCAGCTCTTCGCTATTGTGAACAATGCTGCCACGAACATGGGGGTGCATTTCTTCTTTTCGAACAGTGCTATGGTGTTCTTAGGGTATATTCCTAAAAGTGGGATAGCTGGGTCAAAAGGCAGTTCGATTTTTAATTTTTTGAGGAATCTCCAAACTGTTTTCCACAGTGGCTGCACCAGTCTGCATTCCCACCAGCAATGCAGAAGGGTTCCCTTTTCTCCACATCCTCGCCAGCACTTATTCTGTGTTGTTTTGCTGATGAGTGCCATTCTGACTGGTGTGAAGTGATATCTCATTGTGGTTTTAATTTGCATTTCTCTAATGATTAGTGATGTTGAGCATTTTTTCATATGCCTATTGGCCATCTGTATGTCCTCTTTGGAGAAATTTCTATTCATTTCTTTTGCCCATTTTTTGATTGGGTTGTTTGTCTTCCTGGTGTTGAGTTTTATAAGTTCTTTATAAATTTTAGTTATTAACCCCTTATCAGATGTGCTGTCGAATATGTTCTCCCATTGTGTGGTTTGTCTTTTTATTCTGTTCCTATTGTCTTTAGCTGTGCAAAAACTTTTTAGTTTGATATAGTCCCATTTGTTTATCTTGCCTTTTATTTCAGCTGCCCATGGAGATAAATCGGCAAATATACTGCTGCTACAGATGTCGGAGAGCTTGCTGCCTATGTTTTCTTCTAAGACGCTTATGGTTTCACGGCTTACATTTAAGTCTTTTATCCATTTTGAGTTTGTTTCTGTGAATGGTGTAAGTTGATGGTCTAGTTTCATTTTTTTGCAGGTAGATGTCCAATTTTCCCAACACCATTTGTTAAGGAGGCTGTCTTTACTCCATTGTATGTTCTTTCCTCCTTTGTCAAATATCAGTTGTCCATAAAGCTGTGGGTTTATTTCTGGGTCCTCTGTTCTGTTCCATTGATCTATGTGCCTGTTCTTATGCCAGTACCAGGCTGTCTTGAGTATAATGGCCTTATAGTAAACCTTGATATCTGGAAGAGTGATACCTCCTGCTTTATTTTTTCTTTTTAAGATTGCTGAGGCTATTCGTGTTCTTTTTTGGTTCCATATAAATTTTTGGAATATGTGTTCTATATCTTTGAAGTATGTCATGGGTATCTTAATTGGTATTGCATTGAATTTATAAATTGCTTTGGGTAATATAGACATTTTAATGATGTTTATTTTTCCTAGCCATGAGCACGGTATGTGCTTCCACTTGTTTGTATCTTCCTTGATTTCTTTTATCAATGTTCTATAATTTTCCGAGTACAAGTCCTTAACCTCCTTGGTTAAATTTACTCCTAGGTACTTTATTTTTTTGGCTGCAATAGTGAAGGGGAGTGTTTCCTTAATTTCTTTTGCTGATATTTCATTGTTGGTATATAGAAATGCCTCTGATTTCTGAGTATTAATTTTATATCCTGCCACCTTGCTGAATTCATTTATAAGGTCCAGTAGTTTTTTGACTGAGACTTTAGGGTTTTCAATATACAATATCATATCATCTGCAAATAGTGACAGTTTTACTTCTTCTTTTCCAATTTGGATGCCTTTTATTTCTTCTTCTTGTCTGATTGCTGTAGCTAGGACTTCCAGAACTATGTTGAATAAGAGTGGTGAAAGGGGGCATCCCTGCCTCGTTCCTGATCTTAAGGGGATTGCTTTTAATCTTTGTCCATTTAGTATGATGTTTGCTGTCGGTTTATCGTAGATGGCCTTTATCATGTTAAGGAATGATCCCTGTATTCCCACTTTACTGAGAGTTTTGAGCATGAATGGGAGCTGGATTTTATCAAATGCCTTTTCTGCATTTTTTAAAATTATCATGTGATTTTTGTCCTTCCTTTTGTTTATGTGATGAATCGCATTGATTGATTTGCGAATATTGAACCAGCCTTGCCTCTCCAGAATAAATCCCACTTGATCGTGGTGTATGATTTTTTTCATATATTGCTGGATCCGGTTGGCTAATATTTTGTTGAGAATTTTAGCGTCTAAATTCATCAGGGATATAGGCCTATAATTTTCTTTCTTTGTGTTGTCTTTGCCCAGTTTTGGGATCAGAATTATGCTCGCCTCATAAAAGGAGTTTGGAAGTCTTCCTTCCTCTTGAATTTTTTGAAATAGCTTGAGGAGTATAGGAGTTAGTTCTTCTTTGAATTTTTGATAGAATTCACTTGTGAAGCCATCAGGCCCAGGACTTTTCTTTTTTGGGAGTTTTTTGATAACTGTTTCGATCTCATTTGTTGTAATTGGTCTGTTTAGGTGTTCTGATTCTTCCAGATTGATTTTTGGAAGGTTATATGATTCAAGAAATTTGTCCATTTCACCAAGATTGTCTAATTTTTTGGCATATAGTTCTTCATAGTATTTTCTTACAATGCTTTGTATTTCTGTTGTGTCAGTTGTTATTTCTCCACTGTCTTTTCTAATTTTATTTATTTGAGTCCTCTCTCTTTTTTTCTTGGTGAGTCTAGTTAAAGGTTCATCAATCTTGTTTACCTTTTCAAAGAACCAGCTTCTGGTTTCATTGATCCTCTGTATTGCTTCCTTCGCCTCTATGTCATTTATTTCTGCTCTGATCTTTATTATTTCCTTCCTTCTACTTGTCTTGGGTTTTATTTGTTGTTGTTTTTCTATTTCTTTTAGATGCAGGGTCAGGTTGCTTATTTGAGCTTTTTCTAGCTTCTTATGATATGCCTGTAGTGCAATAAACTTCCCTCTCAGAACTGCTTTTGCTGTGTCCCATAAATTTTGAGTTGATGTATGCTCATTATCATTTGTTTCTAGAAACCTTTTTATTTCTTCTTTGATCTCATTGTTAATCCATTCATTATTTAATAACATGCTATTTAGTTTCCAAGTGTTTGAGTATTTTTCAGTTTTTCTTTTGTGGTTAATTTCTAGTTTCATGGCATTGTGATCAGAGAAAATGCTTGATATGATTTCAATCTTCTTAAATTTATTGAGACCATTTTTGTGTCCTAACATGTGGTCTATCCTAGAAAACGTACCATGAGCGCTTGAGAAGAATGTATATTCTACTGCTTTAGGGTGAAAAGTTCTGAAGATATCTATTAAATCAAGTTGATCTAGTGTCTCCTTTAAGTCTGCTGTTTCTTTATTAATTTTCTTTCTTGAGGATCTATCCAGTGTTGTTAGAGGGGTATTGAAATCCCCTACTATGATAGTATTGCTGTTAA
The DNA here is from genome assembly GCA_037038555.1 of Rhynchonycteris naso. NCBI lineage: Eukaryota > Metazoa > Chordata > Mammalia > Chiroptera > Emballonuridae > Rhynchonycteris > Rhynchonycteris naso. The sequence goes on along the minus strand of CM072998.1, from coordinate 201,049,231 downwards.
TCTCGCCCTTTATATCCATCAAAGTCTGCTTTATGTATGTCGGGGCTCCTATATTTGGTGCATAGATATTTACAATAGTTATATCTTCCTGTTGAATTGTTCCCTTTATCATTATGTAGTGTCCTTCTTTATCTCTTACTACAGCCTTTGTTTTAAAGTCCATTTTGTCAGATATAAGTATTGCTACCCCTGCTTTTTTTTCATTTCCATTTGCATGAAATACTTCTTTCCTTCCTTTTACCTTCAGTCTATGAGCATCTTTTGTTATAAGGTGTGTCTCTTGTAGACAGCATATGTATGGGTCCTGTTTCTTTATCCATGCAGCTACCCTATGTCTTTTGATTGGATCATTTAATCCATTTACATTTAAGGTTATTATTGATATGTAGTTGTTTATTGCCATTTTATTCTTTAAAGCTGTATTCTTGTTTTGCTCTATTCATTCCTCCCTTTAATCTGTTCACAAGAGGCCCCTTAGTATCTCTTGTAGAATTGGTTTGGTTTTTATGAATTCCTTCAGGCTTTCTTTTGCTGGGAAGCTCTTTATTTCTCCTTCAATTTTAAACGTTAGTCTTGCTGGATAAAGTAGTCTTGGTTGTAGGTTCTTGTTCTGCCTTACTTTGATTATATCTTGCCATTCCCTTCTGGCCTCAAGTGTTTCTGTTGAGAAGTCCGATGTCATAGCCTTTTTTTCTCTAGCAGCTTTTAAAATTTTTTCTTTATCCATTAGCTTTGGTATTTTAACTATGATGTGTCTTGGTGTAGATCTTTTTGGGTTTCTCTTTAATGGAGTTCTGTGTGCTTCTTGAATGTGTGGAGTGTTTCCCAGCCTTATTTTAGGAAAGTTTTCTGCTATGATTTGATTGAACAAAGTTTCCATTTCCTGTCCTCTCTCCTCTTCTTCAGGCACCCCTATGATGCGAATGTTGTTTCTCTTCATGTTGTCACAAAGCTCCCTTAGAGTTTCCTCACATTTTTTAAGTCTCTTTTCCTTTCTCTTCTCTGCTTCTGTGCCTTTGTTTATTGTGTCCTCTAACTCGCTTATTCGATCCTCAGCGTGATTCATCCTACTTTTAATTCCTTCCATTGTGGTCTTCAGTTCTGATACTGTATTTGTCATTTCTGTCTGATTCTTTTTTATTATTTCAATTTCGTTTTTTATACTTGTTATCTCTTTATTTAGGTGTTCATAATGACTATCCATTGTTGCTCTAATTTCTTTGAACATCCTAACTATCATTATTCTAAATTCTGCATCTGGTAATTTGGTTATATCTGGTTCATTCAGGTCCTTCTCTGGGGATTTCTCTTGATTCATATGGTTTGCATTCCTCTGCCTGCCCATTTTTTCTGTGTATAAGCAAGTTGTGGCCACTGGAGTGCAGTAGGTGTTGCCTTTGTGTTCTCTAGGTGTGGTCTGTCTGCAGGCCCCCCACCCCCTCTTCCGGTGCCTAGGGTGGTTGGGTATGAGCGTTACCAGCGCCGGCCCACTGTGGCTTTTGCTGTGATTTCTGCCTCTCCTCTGTGGGAGGGGCTGTCACTGAAGCCACAAGTCTTAGCACCAAGGGTAGAGGTGATCACCTTTGCTCAGCTGTGGACCCAGCCTATTTCCAGACTTCTGCCCAGAACCCTCAGTCAGAGCCTGCTCGCCAGAGTTTCACGGGTTGGGCGGGGCTTTTGACGTGCTCTCAGCTGTGAGCGTTTGCCCGTCTGGAGATTTAGCCCCGCCCTCGAGGCCAGGGCCCTTCTGCGCAGAGTCGCAAACCCAGGTTTATTGGGCCAGCGTGTTTGCTGGCTTCCACTCAGCTGCGGACTTCTGGTCCCGGACTCTACCCTGCCCCCACGTTCGGAGCCCGCTCGTGCACGTATGAATCCAATCCGTGGTTTCTCCAGCCGGGCGGGGATAGTAGCGTGAGCTCAACTGCGAGCTTCCACCTGTCTCGGGGTCTAGCCCGTTCCCGTGCTCAGAGCCCGCTTGCGCACGTATACTGGCCAACCGCGGTTTCTCCACGGCGGGGGGGGGGGGGGGCTGGCAGCGTGAGCTCAGCTGCGAGCCCCTACCCGTCCCTGGTCCTAGCCCGGTCTCTGCGGTCAGGGCCGGCCTGCGCAGGGTCGCAGAGCAGATTTCTGCCCGTTCCTGGCCTCCCGCTTTGTCCCCGTAAGTGGGTTTAAAGGCGGGCCCGCAGCTGCTGGTCCGCTTTCGCCCGTCCCCTCTGACCCTCTGGGCTAGACCGAGCTCCCACCAGCTTGGCCTCTGCCCACGCCGACAGAACCGCGTTTCAGCCTCCTGCCGCCCCAAACTCTTAAGCAGCCCTCAGCAGAGTAGGAAGGGACCTAATACTCCACACTGTAGGCCTGGGAGCTCCCTCACTTGTTTCACTGCTCAAAACTGTCCAAACGCCTCTTCTAGGCTCTGAGACTGCAGGCTGGGGCTTGGTTCCTGGGACCCAGGTCCCTCCCTCTCCGCCAAACTTTCCTCCCGCCCCGCGGGTCTCTCTGGGCTGCCGTTTGCTCCGGGGAGCTGGGCAGCCCTCTTCGCGTTTTCGCTATTCCTACCAGTCTCGATGTGGCTTCTTCTGTGTTCCTTGGTTGAAGAGTTCACTTAGTTTAGTTCATAGTTGGTTTATCCAGATGATGGTTCTTTAAATTGAGTTATAATCCACTTTGCTTCTGGGAGTTGGAAGTTGGTACGTCTGCCTACTCCGTCGCCATCTTGCTTCCTCCCCTGTACTTTGTTTTTATAATTTAACTATTTAACCTACAAATTGATCATGACCTTTGGATCTGAATGACATGGTTCTTCAAAATAAAATTCTTTATCAAAGGATTAAGATTTGCCACCACTGGGTTATTAAATAGAGTATGCCACAGGCTCTTGAAGATTTTTCTCGAAGAGGCATTTCAAATATGATAGGTGCAATGGAAGCCTCATTAGTGTAAAAGTATAGTCTATTGAGGTTAGTATATTGAAGGCCAAAATTCACTTGAATGTGTAACTGGTAGCTTGTTCAATAAACCAGTCATTTTGCATTACAATCTCATGCCATGTATAGCAATATCACAGCACTTTGAATTAGAATGATGCTCATAGGCTGATCCTGGCAGTAATCTCTAGAAATGTAAACAAGGAGAACAGATGAACTCAACCTCTGATAGAGAGGCAATTTGAACTCTCTGATGCTTACTGCTGATATGTAAATCTCCAAGCAACCAGCTGTTGGTAACATTAAAATTATGAAATATGGATTTAATACAGCTGTGAAAATCTTGTCTTGTCCTTTAAGTGACTAATATGGTATGGAGAACCAAGAAATATTAGGCTGAAAGCCACTAAAGAGTTTTTGGGAGAAGTTTATTTTAGCTTTAGAGTCTGGGCTACTTGAAGGGGATGTTGACTCAGTTCTATTCCTAAACTCCTGTGGAGGGTGCAGGACCTCTGTCAGACTGGGTCAAAAGAGACTTTGCAGATAGTACTATTAAGTTAAGGATTTTGAGATGGGGAAATTAACCTGGCTTATGTGGTGGCTCCTAAATGCAATCACAAGTGCCCTTATGAGAGAGAAGCAAAGGGATATTAGAGCCCTGGCCAACTGGCTCAGTGGATAGAGTATCAGCCGGCATGCGGACATCCTGGGTTCGATCTCTGGTCAGAGCACACCTGCTTCTCTTCTCTTCTCTTCCCTTCCCTCTCCACCTTCTCTCTCTCTTCCCATCTGCAGCCAGTGGCTCAACTGGTTTGAGTGTCAGCCCCAGGCGCTGAGGATAGCTCGGTTGATTCGAGCGTTGTCCCCTGACAGGAGTTGCCAGGTGGATCTCTTTCAGGGCACATGCGGGAGTCTTACTATCTCCCCTCCTCTCACTTTGAAAAAGAGAGAGAGAGAGAGAAGCAACGGGATATTAGACTCAGAAGAAGAAAGAAATGCAACTTTGAACTCTGGTGCTACATAGCTGGTTTTGAAGATGGAGCAAAGAACCCAAAGCCAAAGAATGCAAGGAATGCAGCTGTAGAAACTGGAATAGGCAAGGAACAGGATTCTCCCCCTAGAACCTCCAGAGGGAGAGTGGTCCTACTGACACCTTGATTTTGGCCCTGTGAACTAATTATAGATCTCACCATTCAGCCAAGTAGGTGGTAATTCATTACAGTATCCATTGGGAACTAAAACAGCAAAAATTGAGGATCATTCTTTCAATCTGAATGAAAAGTCTGATGGTGCCTGTGTGCAACCCTTACTCGTTTTCTGGATTTTCTTATTTGTGATTCAAAGGCAGTGGTCATTTATGCCTCTCTCCCCCACTCCTCCAAATATAAAGTGTCTCTTTTTCCTCTGCGTTCTTTTATGAGTATTTCTCTCATCTTTGATGCCTCTAGAATAGATTCTAGGGGTAAGTAGTGTGGAATAGGCAATATAAATGGCAATAAGGAAGAGAATGGCATAGCTCTAGAGGGCACGCTTCAAAACCATGTGGGAGGCTGGGCCCTAACTGATACACTACTTTAGAATGAAAGAGTGTTTCTTTCTTTTTTTTTTTTATGGGAGAGACAGAAAGAGTCAGAGAGAGGGACAGATAGGGATAGACAGACAGGAAGGGGAGAGAGATGAGAAACATTAGTTCTTCGTTGCGGTTCCTTAGTTGTTCATTGATTGATATCTCATATGCACCTTGACCAGGGGGGCTACAGCAGACCGAGTGACCCCTTGCTCAAGTCAGTGACCTTGGGCTCAAGCTGGTGAGCTTTGCTCAAACCAGATCAGCCCACGCTCAAGCTGGTGACCTTGGGGTCTTAAACCCATGTCCTTCACATCCCAGTTAGACGCTCTATCCACTGTGCCACCGCCTGGTCAGGCAAAAGAGTGTTTCTTTGAAATAACTGAAGGAGTGCTGAAAAGGACCATGTATGCGTTTAGCTTTATTCCTGCAGTTGACATTCCTGATGTATCAGTTCCTGTTAATAGCTTGACTGACAAACAACCAAGGAATGTGTAGGACTTTTATCCATAAATGGTCCTGAGCACACCCAACAGGAAGCATGGTTTAGGGCCGTGATGGTGAACCTATGACACACGTGTCAGCACTGACACGCATAGCCATTTTCGATGACACGCGGCCACATAACAGAGAAGTATGGGGCTGCATGCCGAGAAGGATGTTTCATCCTCGGCTCCTGCAAGGCCAGGTGCAGTAGCCGAGGATAAAACATTTGCTGTAGTGTAGACACTCTGTGCCGGAGGCCTGTAGGCCAAAACAACAGAACTTCGGCACAGAGCGTCTAGTTCTGGGACTTATGGTTAGGCCGTTTTTCTCGAAGTGACACACAACCCAAGTTATGCTTGTTTTTTTTTTTTTTTTTTTTTTGGCGAATTTTGACATACCAAGTTCAAACGATTGCCCATCACTGGTTTAGGGCTTTGGAGACTAGATCAACATGAAAAGTTGAAACCAAGCAAAGGAAAACTCATGAAGGAACATAGGGAACAAACGTTCTTGACCGAAATGTCTAAGCCTGAGTCAACTTTTGCTCCCTGGGAAATAGTGAGAAGAATATAGCAGGGATGTGACAAGTACTTATGGTGGGATACAGCGAGCCTTTTTCTTTTCTCATTTCAGTGAAGCCCTGGGTTAGTCCTAAGGACTGGGGATGCTGTTGGGGCAGAGTGAGTGCCAAGTAGTAGAGAAGATGAGACTTACTTTTCTGTACCATCTGCCCTGGGCCTCAGAGGAAAAGCTCAGGCTAGGCTGGAAACAGCTGCTGCTCTTTCTCCAAATGGTCTGTCTTTGTTCCCTTCCACTCCCTTCTTGAGTCGTCTCTATTTTTCTATTTATGCAGGTGTATGTTGAGTCTAGCCTGGAAAAGTGTTGCTGAAAGTCATGTGGGTCGTATCTCGTGTGTTCGTGTTGGACTTGCTCTTATTTTCATTTCTGCTTGACAGATGGGCTTATTCTTTTTCCAAATCAGAACTTCCGGCCATAATGGTCTCCAAACAGTTGCAAAACCATCTCACTCAACTAGCCTAACTTTGGATCCACTTTACATCAGAAGAATAACTGTAAAGAATAGAGTTTACTCCCCCAAATTCAGTACCTCCACTGACTTCCCAAGAGTTCGGTGTTTGTCAGTTGTGAACGGCAGTGGTTTGCGTGGTGAGGCGCAGGCTGCCCCCTGGAAGCACTGGCTCTGTTTTCTTTGGTCTGAGATGTAGCCCTGTATGTGCAGCTATCTCTCCTGGGACAGAGGGAGCTCCCTGAGGCAGGGAGTGCATCCTGCTCACTGACGTATTCCCCTGTCGCGCTCCTCCGGCTCTGGGCCTTCCAGCAGTGCTTTAGCAGCGGCCTCAATTCATCACTTAATATACAGTCCACTGAATGAACAAAAGCCTTTAAACACTTCTTATTTAATAAATGGATAACAAAAGTTATGTCAAATGTGCTCTGCACCTAACCATTCTGAAGTGTTTTTGAATATAACACCTCATTTTCTCTACAACTTTTCTGTGACTCCAATATAACAAGTAGTAATAGTTCCATGAAACATGAAAAAATTAACATTCAGTAGAGTTGTGGCTTAAAAAAGGTCACAGTGCACATCATTGGCAGAGTTCACGTTAGGTTCTGTTTCTTACCCCTCTATCTTTGTCCTCACAGTGCCATGCGGCATTTTAGTTCATCTAGCTGTCCTGCAGTGAAGTTATAAACCTCATTTTTGCAAGTCAGCAGGAGACTGGGATCCAGGCCTCGAGTCACATGGCTTGGTCGTAAATTGTGCCAATAGTGCTGTTCGTCACTGTGGTCTCCTGGAGTGGAGAGTGTTAATAAAATCTTTACTCTATAGATAATTCAGAAGGACATCCTGGTATTTCTGAACCACAGCAGAGAAACCACAATATCAATGTTGTCTGTTTCCTGAATGTAACCTCTTACTTAGATTAATTTGTTGGGATGGATAGAGTGATGCCCAGAAACAAAATCCCACTCTCAGGTGCGTGTGAAGACTCACAGAGCCTGGAGGGTGGGCAGGGTACCTGTTTTCTTTCCCATCAGGGCTCTGCTCGTCCTTGGGGAGCCCTCCCTGAAGGATAACTGTGATGTCCCTCCTCTCTGTGGCCCTGTCACCTCACCGTCTCCTCTGCCCTCCAACCACCCTTCCCAGACCCCTCAATTCTCAGCCAGATGCTCTCAGTCTGAAGGGGCAGTATTAGGTTAAGTTAGGTTCTTCCTGGGAACCCCCCCTCCCCACTTAAATCATATTTATCTTGAAAATATAAACCAATTTTCTGCAAAGCATCCATGGTTCATTTTACAAAGAATATTTTCCCAGCAAAGGGCGGGAGTGGGTAGAGCCAGAGGAGAGTAAGAGAGAAAGAACACCCCACCCTGCCCCACTTAGAGAGTTTAAAGTGATTACATGCCCCCCATCTCCCTCCATCATTTAACAAACATTTATCAAGGATTTGCCTTGTGGCAAATCTAAGCTATGGAATAGAAGTATGAATAGGATATAGAACTTGACCCAAGAAAGTCCCAAAGTGAGGTGGAATCACAATGACAGAGAAATGCCCAGCGTGGCCTGAATGGGGAGCCCCTGCAGTCCTGGGTGCGGCAGGGCTTCCCCGAGAAAGGGAGGCCCGACTGGACCCACTTTACAGCCCAGGACGCTGAGGCTCGACAAAGACCCTGTGGCCAAGTTACAGACGCAGTGACCATGATGCTGACACAGGAAGGCATTGCCTCCTCCACCCCAGCAGGGTTGTGGTGGGGAAGCAAGTTTGGCTTCATCCTCACAGTGAGAGACTGGGGGTGATGGGAGTGAGCCCAGGAACAGCACAGCCCAAGGCGACCGAGGGGGACTTGCGGGAACAAGAAGCAGACTCCCAAGAGGTAGGTGGGAGAAACTGTTGTGATCCCTTTAAGAGGGCACAAAATGAGGTATGAGGACTTAGGGTTCCAGCACATTCCCTCAGGGTGGGGTGGCTGGAGGGGAGGAAGGTAAGAAAGGCGATGATTTTCTTGCCATTTTAGGAACACCCCCCCCCCCCCTTTGCTTTCTCTGCATTCCCATGCAGGCTCCCAGCGCCTAATCGTGGCTAAGACGCTCAGCCCCTGCCGAGTCATTCCACATTCACAGCTGCCCTGCAAGGGAGAGGTTTTCATTCTCTCTCTTTTTCTCGCAGATGAGAAACTTTGGCTTTAGCGGTTAAGCAAGTTGTTCACACTGCACCTGGAACGTGAACCCTGGACTCCCACTTCAGAGCCCAGGTCCGCAGCCGCCACACTAACACAGACTAGAAAAGGCTGTGACCTGAGAATAAATCTGCAGATTCCTGGTATTAGGCCAGTACCAAGAAGTGGCCTAGCTACTATATTATTGATCACCTGTTAGGAGCTTAATTTTTTTTTTTTTTTGACAGAGACAGAAGGAGTCAGAGAGAGGGACAGACAGGAAGGGAGAGAGATGAGAAGCATCAGTTCTTTGTTGTGACTCCTTAGTCTTCTTAGTTGTTCATTGATTGCTTTCTCATATGTGCCTTGACGGGGGAGGGGAGGGGGTACAGCAGAGCCAACGACCTTGGGCTCAAGCCAGCAAGCAACATTGGGCTTCAAGCTAGTGACATTTGAGCTCAAGCCAGCGACCATGGGGTCATGTCTATGATCCTATGCTCAAGCCAGCAACCCCACATTCAAGCTGGTGAGCCCACACTCAAGCTGGATGAGCCTGCACTCAAGCCAGTGACCTTGGGGTTTTGAACCTGGGTCCTCCATGTCCCAGTCTGATGCTCTATCCACTGTGTCACCACCTGGTCAGGCCGGAGCTTTATTTTTTTAATCCTCACATCTCTATGAAGACAGCACAGTTATTGCCCCATTTCAGAGGTGAGTGTTGGGCAAATGAGTTAGTAAAATTGGTGTTTTTTGAGTTTGCTCACTTTTATTGTTAAAAATGGCACTGGGCAGTGCCGGGTATGTGATCTGTGAAATTGCTGGAGGAGAGATTTTGTGCTAGAAAGTTTTGAAAAGAGAGGAGAGAAGGAGGAAGCCATGTTTGCAGAGTGAGAACAGAGAGAATGAAGGTATGCAGATGGGAAACCAGAGCTGAGGGGCTTTGCGAGCTCCACTGAGACTGGTGGGGCCTTTGATTCTAGGAGGAACCGGGGAAGATTCTCCTGGTTGTGGAACTGGAGAATGTGTCAGGGCTTTGTGAGCTCTGAGTGAGTGAAGAGGGAAGTATTTCCCTATGTGTTTACTCAGTCGCCTGGTGCAAGACTTTAATAAAGGAAGGGCCCACCATTTTTTGGCTCCACTGTTTCTTTACCATCTGCTGGAATCTAATGAGAACCTGCAAGTGAATGGCAGCAATGGCCGTCACTGCTGGAGGTACAGAGGTGTTAAGTAAGTAGCCTCAGGTCACATAACTTGGTTATGCGTGGGCCAGATTGGCATTCAGATGTGTCAGATTTTAAAGTCCCTGTGTAAATTATGAAAATCAGCTAATGCCACAAACAGTGATATGATAGTCTAAATCGGTGGTTCTCAACTGGAACAGTTTTACCCTCCAGGGGACACTTGGCAATGTCTGGAGAGTTTTTTGATTGTTGCCACTGGGAGGGGTGGGTTGTGTGGCTGGCATCTGGTGGGTTAGATGCCAGGAACACTGCTAACATCAAAATGCACAGGACAGCCCTATGAAAACAGAACTAACAAAATGTTAACAGTGTCGAGGTTGAAAAACGCTGTTCTAAATTTAAATAAATTTCAGTACATTTTGAAAACATAAAATATTCTTCAATCCACTGTGAGCTCCTTGATTAAAGGTCAAAGAATCCTGATTCCAATTTCCTTCCAACTTTGCTCCTTTCAGAACCTTTTTGGTATGACGCCTCAGGCTCCTGTCTCTATTCCCCATGGGGATAGATGATGTGCGTGCAGAGGGCGGGCTCACCCTAGCCCCAGGCCTGGCCGGGAACATGGGCGCCTACCTCACCAGCCTCCAGGTCAAAAGCATGAGCACTGGCCCTGGACAATGCCAAGGGCAGGGCTCCTTGGAGGTGGAACATCCATTTCTTATTTGATAGGTTGTTGGGTATTTCTCAGGATACAGTTAAGCCTCTTCCAAGTGTGAAGAACTTTTTGAATATTAAAATATACCAGGGTTGCAGCATGTTGTTGGTGCAGGTCATGCCCTTGGGATGAGTCCTGACTTGAATCCTTGGCATATGTTGCTGTAATTTGCACAAAGGCTCCAAATGAGCTAGCAAAGACCTAACACCCCACAGACCTCAGGTGTGAGTAGCTGAGTTCTAGGTTCTTTTGATTGCAAAAATATGTAACAACCCCGTAATGACTCTGAATCAGGTAACACATTAAGGCGAACTTACATTTTATTAACCATGCAACACCTATACTTTTGAAAAATAGTAGTGCCAGTATAAACTAAAGAGGTTATTTATTCAATCTGCAGACAGTGCTTGACCCACATGGATTTGGGGACACTTTGCAATAACTCCAGGTCATTCCAAGAGTCCTGAGCTGCAGGTCAGACAGTCCTGCAAGAGATTATTGTATACAAAAGTTGTTCCATTCCCTAGTTTAAGAACTTCTTTTAGGGGCAGGCCAGTTGGCAATATGTGAACATTTTAAACATTGTTACACAATAAAAAGTTCAAACTTTAAACATTGTTAGTTTTCTCAGTTGTCTGAAAAAAATTAAGCCTTGGATATAATCCAGAAAAATAATGGCATATTAACCCCTTCCCACCCTCTTCTTCTCCAGCCCAGATTTGCCACAGCCTTGTTGGCCCTGCGTTTGAGGATCTTCAGTTGTCCTATTGACTAGCACCATCCAATAAAAATACTATCATGCAAGTCGCCTGGGTAATGTAAAACTTTCTACCAGCCACACTGAGATGGTAAAACGAAAGAGGTGAAATTAATTTTAGCAATATATTTTGTTTAACCCAACATATCAAAAATATTATCTTTTCAACATGTAAACAATATTTTAAAAATTATTAATAATCACTTCTCAGCCTGTTGGCTAAGATCAAATGTAAAATTATGAATACATACAAGAAATAATAGATGTGCAACATGTGCCATATAACATAAGTATCTTCCATGATCTAACAGTTGAAATCAAGTGTAGTCTTACCAAAATAAATTTGTGTTTAAAAGAAAAAATATTTTACACTGCTTCCATTTTAAAATTAAATTTTAAATTAGTTGAAGCTAAGTTCAATGTAAAACTCAGTGCCTCGCCTGACCAGGCGGTGGCGCAGTGAATAGAGCTTCGGACTGGGATGCGGAAGACCCCGGTTCAAGACCTGGAGGTCGCCAGCTTGAGCGCGGGCCCATCTGGCTTGAGCAAAAGCTCACCAGCTTGGACCCAAGGTCGCTGGCTCCAGCAAGGGGTGGCTCGGTCTGCTGAAGGCCCGCGGTCAAGGCACATATGAGAAAGCAATCCATGAACAACTATGGTGTCGCAACGAAAAACTGATGATTGATGCTTTTCATCTCTCTCCATTCCTGTCTGTCTGTCCCTATCTATCCCCCTCTCTCTGTCCCTGTAAAAAAAAAAACAACAACAACAACAAAAACTCAGTGCCTCAGTTGCACTGGCCACAGGAGGAGTGGCTGTTGTATTGCTGTTGTATTGGACAGCACAGCTCTAGCCCTTTCACGTGTTTTAACAAACCTGTATCCAAATCTCATAGGCCTCATCACTACATGCCAGTGGTTTGGAAGGAAGTTCTAGAACCTTCTTTGTGTAATGTGAGAGCAAACTGTGGGTGTTATTAGGATGCTCTGGGCTTGTGTTTAATTTCAAAGCTTCCTGTGCTGTCTCTCTGTCCATTGCATGCTGATGTCCCCTGGTGCCGATGAAGAGTGTCATCTGCTATCTTGTGTATCCCATAGTGACCGCCACCTGTAGTTGAAAGCCATTTCCAGCAGGCTAGTTTTCAGGGTGGTCATGTGTCTACGACCTTGTCTCCCAGGTGTGAGTTTCCAAAGGATGAAGAAAGGCAAATTACCTTCTTCATCCTGACACTTCACCTTCAGCCTGACACTGAGGCTGAAGCCAAGTAGGTGGAAGGATGGAGGGGCTGCATCTCTGAGGGAAGCCCCTCCACACACACACACACACACACACACACACTGGAAGGGAGTCCTGTGGTGTGGTCAGGGCTGGGAGGAGAAAGGTCTTTAGGAAAAAGCAATTCAGGCAGAAAAGTTTAAATGGACACAGAGCAGCAAACCTAAGATCTACACAGTTACTAAGAAACAGGACATGTACCTCTATTGACCTCTCTGGGCTATTCCAGAATATTTTAGTAATTAGACACACCCCAAACATGTTTAGCATCAGACCACCTGCTGCTTCGCATGACCAGCATTATTTGTCAGCAAATCTAATCTCAACGTTTGCCGTATAATTGGCGATCCTATGAAACAGAATAGAATCTAAAAACACTTTTCCCCCTCTAAATCAATCCTTACCTTACTACTGGGGTTTCATCTATAACATTGTTGTTGCCAATTTATTTCACTTTGAAGGATGAGGTAATAATTTTAAACTCCCCATCTCACGCTGGTGTCTATTTGCACTTGGCTTGGTAGTTGACGAATATATTTATAAATTGAAGCTGTGCTACTTATTACCCCACGCGGTTATCCCGTGCGTTTATGGAATACCGTTTTCCGTCTTAAACGGAATAGTCAGTTCAGTCTCTCCCGAGTGAAGTTCCTCAGCTGAAGTTATTTTCATCTCAGAATTTCTCAAGAGCCGTTTCTGTTAGGAAGGATCAAAGGGCTAAAGGCCACACAGCTGCCCAGAGTCAGTTCAGTGCCTCTTTAAATACAGGCCTTGCATCCAGAACTTGACTTCTTCCTTTTATGGAGGGGAGCAGTTGGAGCAGCAAGTTCACCTCGGCGTGTGCTTTGCTCTTGTGTGGCTGCTATAGGAGCGCCTTCCAGCACATTCCGAGCAGAAAGGCCTGTAGAACCAACTCTATCATACCCAATGTAGCTGTTAAACATTGAACCCTAACCCTCGGATAGCAGCCCAGGGCTCCTTGTGTCCCTACAGCAGATCATGCCTGCTGCCCAATGCTTCCAACCCACATTAGATTTATCTGAAGCAAAAAGGGCAGGAGTATTGGCTGCTGGATCAGTTCACAGAGAGAAACGCCCATTTCCCTGTTTTCCACGTTCTGCAAAGCACGCTAATCAAACATACAATTGTCTTCATGGTCTATGACCATACAACAGTCTATCTGTGAAGGCTAGATAGTTTAAGTACTTTATTTCCATTTGATTTCAAAAGAGAAAAAAAATAAGTTATCCCACATTCCCAGAAATGTACATCGCCTCTGACTCTTAAAATAGAAAGTGCCTGATTTTCCCTGCTTTCACTCTGTAACTGCTCTGTGCTGTTTGCTTGAATTCTCTAGAAAGAGTTAAACTTTTTAGAAACATTAACCCTAAATGGAAATAATTGGGCAAAGGCCTGAACTGGTTCTTTATAAAAAATACAAGACTCTAAGGGATTCTAGCCTTTGAGAACCATCACAGAATTTGCCCAGGAAGCATGATATTGGCAAAAAGGGAATATAGGTGCCTTTTACCATGTTTACATAGACATGGATTCTGGGTTTTACAAATAGAGAAATATTGTACAGGCCCATGGGGATAGTGGACTGAAATGTAGAGAGAGAAAGAGAAAGGTTCTTTTGTATTTTAAGACCAAGTAGTATAGCCACGTCAGAGAATTTAGGGTAGAAAGGCAAAGGGATTGTGGCATGTTTTCTCTCTTTACTTATCTTTTGGGGCATCTCAGAGAGAGAACTCAGTTTCACAATGTGGATGGAAGGTGTATGAAAAGTATTTAACTCAAAATAGCCAAAGTACTCTAGAAAAAGAACAAAGCTGGAGACTCCTACTCCCCATTTTCAAAACCTACTACAAAGCAACTGTAATTAAGATAGTGGAATACTGGCATAGGATGGTCATGTGACCAATGGAATAGAATGGAGAGCCCAGAAACAAACGTATCTAGCTATGGTCAATTGATTTTTAACCAGAATGTCAAGACCACTCAATGGGAGAAGAATAGTTTTCTCAACAAATGGTCTTGGACCAACTGCTTATCCACATGCAAACCAATGAACGTGAAACCCTACCTCATACCATACATGAAAATTAATCATGCATCAAAATGGATCTAAACTCTAAATAGAAGGGTTAATATTATATAACTCTTAGAAGAACACATAGATATAAATCTTTTTATTTTTTTAATAGAGACAGAGAGAGAGTCAGAGAGGGGGATAGACCAGGACAAACAGACAGGAACGGAGAGAGGTGAGAAACATCAATAATCAGTTTTTCATTTTGACACCTTAGTTGTTCATTGATTGATTTCTTATATGTGCCTTGACCGCAGGCCTTCAGCAAACCGAGTAACCCCTTGCTCAAGCCAGCGACCTTGAACTCAAGCTGGTGAGCTTTTGCTCAAGCCAGATGAGACCACGCTCAAGCTGGTGACCTCGAGGTCTCGAACCTGGGTCCTTCCACATCCTAGTCTGAAGCTCTATCCACTGCGCCACCGCCTGGTCAGGCTAGATGTAAATCTTTGTGGCTTTGGATGTGATAATAGTTTCTTAGATATGGTACCAAAAGCACAATATTACCAAAGGAAAAAAAAGATAAATTGGACTTCATCAAAATTAAAAACTTTCATACTTCAGAAGACACTATCAAGAAAGTGAAAAGACAGCCCACAGACTGAGAGAAAATATTTGCAAGTCCTATATCTGAAAAGGGTTTAATATTCAGAATATATGCAGGATTCTTACAATTCAACATTAAAGAGAAAAATAACTCATTTTAAATATGGGCAACTGATGTGAATAAACACTTCTCCAATATACAATTAGCCAATAAGCACACGATAAGATGCTCTATGTCATTAGCCATCAAAGAAATGCAAATCAAATCACATGAGGTACCACTTCACACCCATTAAGATACTTTAATAATAAAAAAAAATTAATGGAAAATAACAAGCGTTAGCATGGATGTGGAGGCCGGGAATATAAAGTGGGGTAGCCACTGTGGAAAACAGTTTGGCAGTACCTTAACAAGTTAGACATAAAGTTACCATACGACCCAGAAATTCCACTACGAGATATATACCCGAGGGAACTGAAGATGTATGTTCATGCACAAACTTGCACACAAATAGTCATAACAGCATTATTAATAATAGCTCCAAAGTAGAAACAAATCGAATGTTCATGAACTGATGGTGAATGAACAAAATATGGTATATTCAGACTAGATAATTAAACAAAAGAATACATTAGTATTTACTCCCCTTGTCCTCCTTTGTGTAGTCCCTGGTGACCACTAGTCTACTTTTTCCCTTTTAATTTGTTTATTCAGGATGTGTCGTATGAATGAAATCATACAATTTGTGTCATGTGTGTGTGACTTCTTTTACTTAGCATAATGTTTTCAAGATTCCCCATGTTGTAGCATGTGTAAGTACTTCATTATTTTTATTGCCAAATGATATTCCATTGTATGATATACTGCATATTGTTTACCCATTCATCAGTTGATGGGCACTTGGGTTATTTCCAAGTTTTTGGCTCTTGCGAGGAATGCTGCTCAATGCATTCATGTATAAGTATTTGTGTGGTCATGTTTTTATTTCACTTGGGTTCTTTTGTCTATTTAAAAGGTTGTAAAAATTTTTCCTGACTTAGAAAAGTAGAATTTCTTTCTTGACATGTATAAAACCTTCTCATCAAAAGGTAGAACATTGATCCTGTGTTCTATAACACCTCATCCTTAGGCCATTTAGAGCTTGAAGAGACCTAAAATAGCTGCTGAGTAAGACTGGTTTTATTGACAAGGCCTGGGGAGGTGAGGTGGCTGCTGTCACTCGGCCAGCCAGTGGGGGACCATGACAGGCAGAGAGCCATGTCTTCTAACTCCGACACCTCTTTTCCATCTAGATGTACATGAATGCTGTTACCCCATGAGTCTTACCCAGGGTGAGCTGTCAGCCTTGCAAGATCTGGGAGGAAAGTTCTCCCTAGAGTGGGATCTGAGGGGAGTAGGTCTCCCTGCCTTCTCAAACTGTGTCCCTCCTCCATAACGGCTGTGCACTTGCAGTCCCACCAGCAGCCAATCCCCTGGTTTAAGGAAGAACTCACAGATGGAAAGGCCTATGTGAGCAAGCTGGTAATGGGGAAGAGTGGATAGGGTGGGCTGGCAAGCTGGAAGGCACATCCCCGCGTGAAGGAATGGCATTCATGGAAAACCTTGGAAACTTGGACTTACATAAGCAGCTTTTGGGTCTGGGCTACAAGATCCGGGATGTGGGTCATGCTAGCCTCCCTGATCCATGGACTTGCTCTATCATTCTGAGGGCTGGCTGTGAGATGCTTCCCCAGAGGACAACCAGGCTTGCAGGGTGGGCTCTTTGAGTGGGCACCAGCATCCCCCAGCCACTTGAGACTGGAGTTAGTGAGTGAGGGCAGCTTGTTTCTGAGTATCTCTTTGTTAACTGGGAGAACCTTTGAGGGGTGATGACTAAAGTCCCAATGGGAGCTAAAAGCCATCATAACCTGGACCATAGTACCACATGCAAGAGCCCGCTAGCCCAGGACACTTAAGATTCATTTCTAAAGCAATATTCTCTGTCCTGCACTGCATAGAATATTTTTATAATCCAAATGGGCTGATTGCCTCTTGGCTTGCATTAGTGAGATGCTATTATCTCAGAAGTGTAAATCTCAGCTCAATTAGCTTCGGACAAGTTTTGGGGCCTCAGACTGCTGTTCCACAGTCTTGCTATGAGCTTTGATATGAGCGTATGAATGTGCAGACAACAAGAACAGATGTCAGAGCCCCCAGAAGATCAAAGTGTTGGCGCTGCCTTAGAAAATCTGCCTAGGCCACGTCGTTTTCTGAATCTGTGGGAAAGCTGTCATAAATATTCAAAGCAGATTTGTTCAATCGAGTCAGCTCTAAAGTGAGCATCTTCTTAACTACTCCTATGGGAGACGAAAGCTCGGTCCAGGTGGCCATCACTGAAGGTCAGTCATGGTCGGCGTTGGTCGTCGGTCCCCACACCCCCAAGCGTTTCTCAGTTTTCCCCATATCCTAATTAACATTAATTCGGTGCAAAGAAAATTTTCTACCCTCTGTCCTAAAACTGCCCTCAAATTGTTTTCCTTCTTGTTTGTCTTTTCAAAACAGAATATAAAACCCCACCGTTTCCCGCATTTGTGGACAGTGATTCCAGACAAGAGGAAACCAGAGGGTATATGACTCAGCAGAACAGAGCTCCCAGAGGGGCCCTGGCTGTTTTCTTCCATCTTTCCCTTTTACCATTCTCTGAATTTCTTTTTCATTATTTTTAACCCTTTGTCGACTTGCCCACCCACGCTTCAGCTATTGCCTTCGGGCCCTCCACCAGTCTCTGCCAGGTCTCTTTTCCATCCCTCCGTTGTTTCTCCAGATTGGCAGGCCCATATATTTTCCTGGGCTTCTCTTCCTCATTTACTCAAAATCTTGTAATTATTTTTCTCTTGAGTATAAAATGAGCAGAATGCCAGCAGGATGATTTTTAAAAAGAGAACCTCCCAGATGCCTGCTCTTGATTGAGTTGAATCCCGCTCCCAAGGGCATGCTTAATGGACACTGCATTGTTCTGCAATGCTTTTGTTCAACTGGCCAACTCCATTGTCTTTTAAATTCTGCATTTTTCTGTAGGGATGCTTCATCAATACAGCTGGATAGAACAAGTGTTGAATGGGGGAAAAAAATCAAAGGTAGACATTTTTAAGACCTATCTTAACATCATTAAGATTATCTATGCCAAAAACTGCATCTGGTAATAAATGGTTTCTTTCTCAAACATCATTTTCTTCAAACACCCATCCAAAAGTTGCTACTGTGTGAAAGTTTTTTGCCATTTGTACTTTGTGGTTTTTAACAGGCATATCTTTCCAGCTGACATTGACTGGTAGAGGTTACCACCCAGCACTCAATAGACACAAAGTTCTGACAAGTTCATGACGTCCACTCTAAGAAATTACTTGCCACTGAGAACCATAATTGACAAGGGTAGCATATTTCACCATATGGTATGAGCTATCTCTGTCCCCAAATAGGCAACTCTCATGGTGTGACAAATTGTTTGTGGGACAAGACACGTTTTAGTCCAGACAGTTAGACAAAACACCCCCTTGGTGTTGAAACCACAGTCTGGGCCCCTCAATAAGAAACATGCAAAATCACACCTGCTGGCCAACATTGCAGCTTGGGTTTTCTTCCTCTCTCTTTTTTCAACAAAGAAAATTAAATGTCAAATATAATGTTGAGAAAAGGAGCTAGGGTGAGGTTCCCACATAAACTAAATTCAGTTAGTGATACTTTAGATGGCCTCACTATAGACACTTGAGTGGTGTGGCTGAGGTCAAGCTATTGTCCTTTGGAGTTTAAAACCTGGTGTCTAATTGTTGCCAAGCAGAAGTAGCATAAATGGCTAACGGTTCAGTAGATCTAGTCTCAGAAGTTATATGTGGTTTGGGCCTGGCTATCTTTTGAAGATTGATAGACTCTAAAGAAGAATTCTTGCCTGTAAGACTGGTGGTTGTGGCCATGCAGGTTCACATTGGATTCGGGAAGATGGTAAAGGAACTGTGGAGCTGGAGGATGGTGGGCCATTCTGTTTATTAGAGTCTCCAGTGGTGGAGCAGGCAGGGAAAACTGCTTCCCTCTCTCTCAGGGCTGATGAGCAAACGGGGTGGGGGGCCTTTCTCTGGCAAACAATAGCAAAAATGGCTGCTCCCAATAGTGAAAAGCAAGCTGCAATCTACACTCTGCCACCCTGAGGGCAAGCACCTGCAGCCCCACACAGACTACACACACGTGGTGCTGCCCCTGCTCATGCACCAGTCAGGCAAAGTACTAGCGAGCAAGCCTCACACACGTGTTTGCCCAATATTCCACCCCTTTAGGGTTGTTCGCTTCACAATACACACAACAGGTATCTTCCATGATGGTCCCCGTGCAAGGAGTGAGCTACATTACATAAATAAACAGAGTAGGGCAACAGCACAAGTTATGCAATTACACTAATTATAAAGGTGCTGTTCACAATGTCTCCCTGAGCACTCTGCCCAAGGTGCTAACTGGAGGCCCATCTCTTGCCCCCAACCCCATTGTAGGTCAGAGATCCTGTATAGTCCAGGGCTGTGTCCATGGAAACTGTAAAGTGTCCTTGGTGCACCTCTGCAACTGGATGAGAGCAGCTTCCCAACACAGGAGGGCCTCCCCCGGAGCTGCCCCCTCCATCAGGGTCTCTCATACTGTGCAAAAGGGGCATATCCATCTAATAACAGAGCCGGTGCCCCACTCTGCAGTCCAAGAGTCCATTACACTGCTCAGTGATCAGTCCACAATAGACAGCCCAACTGTCTGTGCAAATTACCACGGTAAAGGTTCATTACAGGCAACTAGGCATACAGCTCTTCATTAACAGACCTCAGCGCCTTTCCATAAGTGCTCTGCCCGTTGCCGCAAGCCCCATCCAAACCCCTCAGCAAGCTTACAGGGCCTGCTGGGCCAAACCTATTCAAGGCCTGTGCTGCCTTGATAGCTCTCCTATCTGTTGCTGTTGCTGCTAAAAGCACCTATTCTTATGCCAACATCTGCTGCACATTAGAAGGTGATCAATATATTGTCAATTTCACATGGGGCCTCAAGCCGCCTTGCCCATTCCTGTTAGGAGGTCTCTCGGCCTTCCACCTATTCAAACAGAAACAGTGGGTCTTGGGGAGGATCCTCCTCTCCCACAACTGTCTCCAACAAGTAATCGTGCAACTGTGCTGCCCATGCACCAACCATTTTATTGGTAGCTGCTGAGGCCTTTCTTTTCAGGGGCTGGAACCTCTGTTCTGGTTTAAGTTGCTGCAAAAGCTCCAAAAGAACTTGATTAGACTTGCCATCTAATTTCTCCCTATCTGCCCCAGCTGCAGTCAGATCTACCCACATCTGTCTTCGTGTAACTTTTACAGGCCCATTTACCTTGTTAGTCAGTGGGGGGCAGCAGCACAGGCAGCAGCCTGCATACGTTTACGGTTCCATGCTGTCTCCATCTCCCCCAAATCTGCTTCCATCTGTGTAACCATGTTGATATGCTGCCCCATATTGGGCCCAAGATAAGGACTAGTGATCCCAAACAGGCTTATGGGGCACTGCAGAGAATAAGATCCCTCATACCTGTCATATACACTTCCTCATCTGACCCATGGTACCTTGGCTTGAAAGCAGCATTTTTCATACCCAGTTCCTGAAAGACCTTTACTAGCTCACTACAGCGTTGCCAACTACTCACTGCCCCTGGCAATTCTCCAGCATTCTGCCAGACTATATGAATGGCAGCCATCACCCATTCTAATAGGGTATGGTTTCCTGGGTTGCCATGGCAGCTCTGAAGATGCTGCCTCAAGGAGGAGTGTGTGGTAATGGCGGCCAATTTCTCCATTTCTGTTCCAGAGAGCATGATGCCATCCACCCCTATTTCCCACAATTGTAGCAACCAGGCTGCCAGGGGCTTGGTAGGTTTCTGCTTGAATTGTGCCCCCAACTCCATCAGCTTTGCCTGGGTATGGGGCTAGAACACACTAGCCCTGTAGTGCTCCACTACCTGTGGAGGGGGCTGTGGCTGCCCCTGAGGGACTCTTTGCTGCTGGGTTTTTACTTTCTGGGTAACTACTGGCCAGGCTCTGAGTCTGTGGACAGCAGCTTCAGCCTGAGCCTTCTTCTCCTCAGAAGAGTTGGAAATGTCTGCTCCCACTGGCTCAGAGCCACTCTGCTGGCACGGATGGTTCTTCTTTGGTGACTATTTTGGCTCTAGCAGCTTCTGGCTCTCGTCCTGTAGCTGAGACTCGAGCTCTTGAACCCGCAGTTGTGTCTCCACCAACTATCAGTGCCAGTGTTCCGCTTCCAGGGAAAACTGGAGCTCACAAACCTGACTCCTTCTCCAGAGATCATTCCAGTTCCAGGCGCTGTTGATGTTCAGCCTGCATCTTGCACTGCAGCTTTTTTTTTTTTTTTAATTCTTTTTATTTATTCATTTTAGAGAGGAGACACAGAGTGAGAGAGAGAGAGAGAAAGAAAGAGAGAAAGGGGGGAGGAGCTGGAAGCATCAACTCCCATATGTGCCTTGACCAGACCAGTGCAGGGTTTTGAACTGGCGACCTCAGTGTTCCCAGGTCGACGCTTTATCCACTGCGCCACCACAGGTCAGGCCTTGCACTGCAGCTTTTGAGAGTGGTCGGCCTTCTTCTCCAGCACTTGCTCCAGTTCAAGCCATCTCTGGTCCTCAACCTGTAGCCTGACCTGCAGTTCTTGGACCTGCAGCTCTTTCTCCAGTGACTTTTTCAGCTCATGCCATTGTTGCCACTCAGTCTGCAGTTCACCCTGGAGCTTTCAACCTCAGGCAGTTTCCCACACAGAGCTCTTGATTTCCTCTCACAGGATTGTAAAAAACAGGCAACCCATGGTCTCCAAAAAGAGAGCAATGGGGAACCATACACTGGAGAGCTATGGCCATTCCTCTACCCCACCCTTCAAGGGTGTTGGTGGCTTTATGCCCCTGGTTGGCAAACTGCGGCTCATGAGCCACATGCGGCTCTTTGGCCCCTTGAGTGTGGCTCTTCCACAAAACACCAAATGCGGGCGCTACCTCGATAAGAAATGTACCTACTTATATAGTTTAAGTTTAAAAAATTTGGGTCTCAAAAGAAATTTCAATCATTGTACTGTTGATATTTGGCTCTGTTGACTAATGAGTTTGCTGACCACTGCTCTATACCAATCTGATCCAAATCCTGCCAACTATGCCAGATGTAAGGTTGGTGGTTGTGGCCATGCAGGTTCACACTGGATTCAGGAAGATGGTAAAGGAACTGTGGAGCTGGAAAATGGTTGGCCATTCTATTTATTAGAGTCTTGCAACAGCAAACTAGCAAGAAGGAAGGGAAAATCACTTTACTCTCTGTGGGCTGATGAGCAGACAGGCTGGAGAAAAACCCCTTTTCTGGCAAACAATAACAAAAATGGCCCCTCCCAATAGCGGCAGGCAATCCGCAATCTACAACCTGCAGCCCCACATAGACTATACACACATGGTGCTGCCCCATGCTCATGCACCAATCAGGCAAACTACAGATGAGTAAGCCTAAAATACTTGTTTGCCCAACGTTGCCACAATTAAATTCTCATGTGCTCCGCCATTTGTATCCCATATTTATGATGCTTGAAGGTAGGGATTTTTTCATAGGTGGAATGTAAGATTATTAGGAGTAAAATAGGAAATAGAGGATTCATTATGGGGGTCCATTCTGACAAAAATTCTTAAGGTTGTATTACATTTTAGAAATCTCTCTTTTCAAGAGATCGTTTCTCCTGATGATATAAGAAGATGAGGACATTGTGCTATCTCTAGTGAAATTCGTTGTATTTGTGTCTGTTGGGTATTAGTGTGTATTATGTTTATTGAAAGCATGGGACCTCCTATATTTTAAATTATGAGCAAAGGTCTACACTTGTGTAAGCTGATTGTATATGCAATATATACATATAGCAAAATAAACACACAATCACTCTTCTATTCTTATTATATTCCCTGGGAAACCCTGTAAGTTTCGATAGGAATGATTTATTGGTACGTGTGATAAAGTTTATAACCAGTTACAGTTTAAGAATTGTGCCAAACCAACAGCCTGTTTTCTGGAGCTTTTGGTCAACATGCAGCATGAAGTTGGCACTTGACCCCCATGTTAAGGAGTTCTGTTGCCATCACTGAATTTAATGTACCCTTAGTCTTCCCAGTCCATCCTGTCAGCCCAGATCCAGGTCCCTTTGGCAGGGTTCCCTCAGGTGGCCATTAAGCACTGCTTACCACCTGAGTCCATTTTGGAATCCTTCTAGTAATTTTTCTTCCAATTTCTCTAACTCCATATTAAATTCATCAGTGAATTCTTCTGTTACCTCAAAAACATTTTCAAATGAGCTTCTCTTCCACTTGACTCCATACTCTCAATTCACACCCCGACCTCATCTAAACACTACAGGAGGCTCCTAAATGCTGTCCCTGTTTCCCCCCTCTGGCTCCATCAAAACACATCCATCCATCAGACCATATGACTTTTCTGCTCAAAACTTTCAATGGCTTCCCATATCTCTTAGAAGACATTTAAAATTCCTTATGATGGGGACACCTTATTCCCTGACTCCTATCTCTTTCACTTTCTCTCACAATCTCACACTTTGCTCTCTCTTTCTCACCGAGTTTACCATTGTAACTCCTTTCTGTTCTGGGAACAAGTCAGGCTCTTTCCAGTCTCAGGGCCTTTGCACCTACTGTTCCCTCTGCCCCAAACTGTTCATGTCATTCTACTCTTGTTGTCATATGGGTCTCAGCACAGATGTCACCTCCTCAGAGAAGTTTTCCCCAAACCATCTTTAAATTAGATATCATCACTCTGGCTTCTATTTTCTCCTTCTTGGCTTTTGTTATCATCTGTGATTATGTTTCTTAGTTACTTTATTGTTTGCTTTCTTCCATAAGACTCTAAGTCCAATGAAGGTAGGAACCATATACATTCTTTTTGAACAGGATAATACAAATATTTTGAAAATATTTATTGTTTTTCATATATCCATGGCGCTTCATACAGTATCTGGCACGAAGTAGGTGCTCAATCAACACTGGTCAGATGAATGAACAGAAAATACTTTCAAACGTTACAGAAAAGTCCGCCTACTAAAATTTTGACACTGGTTTTATGTCTGTTTTCTAAGGCAACATAAAATGCTTCTGTAGCTCTTTATACATGACCACATTTTGAGTCATTTGATTTTGCACTATAGAGACCAGTTAACATCCCTTTAGGGCATGGCTCCCAACCTTCTCATCACAGTGATCATTTTCTGTTGGAAGGCTCTAGTTAGACAACATCCTTCATAAAAAGTAAAAGCAGATGTCCACAGAATTCAGTTGGACTCACCCTCCTTCATGACAATATATCCAGCTTATAGGTCTTCCATTTTCAGAACCTGTTTGGGTTTTATCCCCCCAACATATTGCAAAATAGAACATTTCTCAAAGTTTCTGGCATCTTTCCCATTTTCCATGTTTTCTCAAACTCACTGCCAGTGGCTCTGAGATTATATCTGAAAAAGCTTTTTCACACTCTGGAATATCATTTGTCTGAACCTGGAGGTTTCAAATCATTTGTTATGTCAAGATTTTTTAAATTCTCTAATTAGTGGTTTTCAACCGCCAGTTTGCGGACCAGTCCTCTAGAAATTTCATGCCGGTCAGCGAAAGAGTTAACCCCCCTGATGTTGTATGACGATCATAGACCCTCAGGATGATTTCTGCCTTAGCAGTCCCCAAAATAATTCTCCTATTTTCATTGGTCCCCAATTGTAAAAAGGTTGGAAACCATTGCTCTGACTTATTGTGGGCTCCATTTTCCTCTTTTTATGATCTTCTTTGCACATTTAGAATTCAAAATCTATTCTTGCTCCCTAAGATGGAATTTGAATATTTGGTAATTTGGACTTTTTGTTGCTTGTTAATACAGTGTGTCCGTAAAGTCATGGTGCACTTTTGACTGGTCACAGGAAAGCAACAAAAGATGATAGAAATGTGAAATCTGCACAAAATAAAAGGAAAACTCTCCCAATTTCATACCTATTCAGTGCAGTTTGATGTGGGCTCCATTTGTTGCCCTATACACATCCAAACGATAGTGAAGTTCTTGCCACACACAGTAAGGACATCTGGTGTAACAGAGTGAATAACGTCTGTGATTCTCTGTTTTAAGTGATTAATGTCGTTGATACGTTCAATGTACACATGTTGCTGCTTCACATAACCCCAAAAGTAAAAGTCTAAGGGCGTCAGATCCGGGGATCGTGGTGCCCATGGCTTGACAGAAACCCTGTCTATCCACCGCCGGGAGAATGTTCTATCCAGAAACTCACGAATAGTGGTGGTATAGTGTGGAGGAGTGTCGTCCTGTTGAAAGATGACACCTTCTGGAAAGTGTGACACTGCATACAATTCCAACATGTCAAGATAGGTGTTTGCCGTCACAGACTGGTCTGCGAAAAAAAAATAGGTCTATTATCTTATCATGTATCAGGCCACACCACACGTTCACTTTAGGGGTGTTACGTTCGTACTCAACCTTGGCATGAGGATGTTCAGCAGCCCATATTCGGATGTTATGGTGATGAACATGTCAACAGATATAGAAGGTCGCCTCATATTCACGTTGCACTTTGGTCACAGATTTGAATTTAGCAAGCCACAGAACACACTGAACTTTCCTCTGTACCGTCCACATCTCAACTGGCATGGCCGTGGGCTGCTCCGCTGTCATCATCTGCGCATGCACACATGCTGCCACACCATCCTACAGAAACTAGGAGTTTTCCTTTTATTTGGTGCAGATTTCACAATTCTATTGTCTTTTGTTGATTTTCTGTGACCGGTCAAAAGTGCACCATGACTTTATGGACACACTGTATTATATCATCTTCTTGGATGTGTCATTTCTTTGTTCTTCTCTTTTTCTTCATCCTCTTCCTCTTTCTTCCTTTTCTTTTTTGTTCTCTTCTCCCTCCCTTCCTCTCTCCCTCCTTTTCCACCCCACCCTTCTCTGAACTGAACTTTTCATGAAACACCTTTTTAATCTCTTGTGTTTCTTGAATTTTCCATTAGTTGAGGCTTTAACCTTCCTGAAAACCTTCTTTTTTTTTTTTTTATTGTTCTTGGGTATATGTCCCTCATTATCTCTTGGGACCATGTCCGTGAAAAAGCATGAGTACATGAGAAAGTTTTCAGTGCGGCCACACACTGGTTTAGCAGTTTACTTATCCTGTTCCTTTTCCCTAAACTTCTTTATTATTACATTGCCTTAGAATGTACATAATGCTCCCCTACCTTGCTATTATGTACTCCCAAAGGACATGGTCACTTTCTCCCAAAGTCCCTGTATAATTTCTGTACAGAAACAAGTTCTTTCTTGTTGGTTAAAATTATATCTAGTATGGCAGTTTCTCTGCTCTGAGAGCTGAAATTGTTAGCAAGGAATGTTAAAAATTTTTATAAGTGACTCTATTTTAGCGAAATGTGACCTCTAACAGACAAAGATAGTTCAAGTCCCAATCCCTATGATAGTTTTCTTGTGGTTCCATGGTCTGCCTTCAGAAAGCCTCATCTTGCCCTGGTATCCATGGTGACCCCTCATCCTAGAAGGACTCCTATTTATATTTCTCCTATAATTCTGTGCGCTTCCATGCTTGTTGAGTGGCTTTCTGTATAGAACCATTCCATCCTTTTTGCAAGCCTTTTTCATGTGGATGGCTACTTTCTATTCCTTTTGAACCTGCTACTTCCTTCTACTGCTGCGTTTCAGACAGGTGTCCCCACTCACCTCTGTGAGAATGGCTGAGCTGATGTTAGCACTCTGCATTTTCTTTGCCTCTCATCCTCTGTGAATCAAAGTTAGAGACAGTTTAATGCATAAGTTTTTCTCTTCCCTGGTGAGTTTCTCTCATTTTCAACTGAGAATTACGTACAAGCTGTAGTGTTCCCTCAACCCTATTCCTATCCTCCTTTATCCCTAAATAAGACTTTCTCTCTGAGTTCCTAGTACTCCATCTTTCTTGGTCATTTTTTTTAACTAATAATTTTTGCGTGGGAAGATGTTTATCTACGACTTTGATTGTTCTTCTGATCACAGCCAAAGTGATGGGTGATCACTCCAGGAGCAAATATGGAAGGCAGCCTGCCATAAACTGTCAGGGAGGAGAAGATAAGCAGATTCTCCAAATGTCACTGATTGTGTGATTTTGATCAAGAACCATCCGAGAAGGACAGATACAGGGCCCAACCTGTAGAAAGGACCCCTGCAGATTGCAGTGTGGCCCTCTTTGTGGTACAAAAAGCGGCTTTCCCTTTGTCCCTGGGCAGGGGGAAGGCTATACCTAGGTGAGTATGAGGCTTGAGGATGGAGTGATTGGTGGAGGGCAGTGGGTTTTGGGGGAGAAAAAAGCCTGCCTGTTTGGCCCCCCCTGCCGTCCTTCCCAGCAGATAAACCAGACTGTCCCCCTGGCTCCCTTGGGGCTAGGTGGGCAGTCCTCCCCCTCCTGCTCCAAAACAGCCTCCCCTCTTTCTGCTGGGATTGTGCCCCACCTGTACACATTGTATTTTCTGTACCGACTTCCCTGGTGACTTTCCCCTGGGACCTCAGGGAAGCAGGCTGCTTCATCTCCTAACTGCCCAGGCTTGTTGCCCCCATCCCACTATTCTAGCAACAGCTTCCCCCTCCATCTCCTTTGCAACCCCATGAGTTGTCTGCATCCATGCTTTTTCCACCTGACCTCATAAAATGAACCTGATGGTACAGACCTGGGAGGTAGCATGTGTTTATGAGCTGCAATTTGAGGCTTATTAAAAGGTCCGTTTGTAGGTAGTCTGGGGTATGCAGTGGAAACTAGATACAACATGCAAACGTATACGTCCTAGCACGTACTTTCTGCTCATGGCTCTATCAACATTTTCCCATCTATAAAATAGATAAAGTAGCGTCAACATTGTGTGTTTATTTTGGGGGAAGATAAGTGAATACATTAACAAGACCCTGTAATTAATAGCTATTTTGAGGAGATAAGTAGGCTACTGGTTAGGGTGAATAGTTGGATTATGTTTGAGAACTAGTTCTGCCAGTAACTAGCTGTTTGAGGCTGGGCAAGATGCTTAACCTTTTGTTTCCCTAACTTCGAAATGGGAATGATTCTAGAACCTACTGTACAGGGTCATCATGATTAAGTGAGAAAATTCAGGCAAAGCATCCAACACAGCACCTCTGCTTAGCAAGGGCCTCAGGAGTTGTTTGTATAACTAGTTGTATTGGTCATTTTGCTCTTCCTAGCCTCAGACAAGGGGAGACACTGGTTGCCTCATGGGGACAGGGGAGGACAATGAGCAGAAAACTCCAGAAGGCTGGAGAGATTCAGGCCTTGGAAGGGAGGGAGAGTGAACAGTAGGAGCTGTTGGAATGGACAAACGCAGAGAGGATGTGGGATCAGTCAGGATGAGCACCTGGCACTTTGTTGCTTTTATTCTTGTCTTGTGCCTTTTCCATCATTTTTATGGGCTGATGTGTAGACATTTGCTGAAAGGCCGATTCCACCTGGATCTCATTGAAATCATGCAGCTTTTCCCTTTGCCGGACAGTTTTCTATCCCAGGAACTACATAAGCGTTCTATGTGTGATGTCACTGTTCTGTTTCAGATTTTCTTTCCTAAACTAAAAACGAGTTATCCAAAACACTCGAGACAATGGCTTGAATATAACGCTTTGTATGGTGAACTCTTTTACTTCCCGTGGTTTACATTTCTTTTTCTTACTTGTTCATTAGGCTGCAGCTGAGGGGGAGGGTCCATCGGTCAGGGGTTGCTTTGCGGAGAGGGGGGAAGATGAAGAGAATTACTTTTGTTGTAAATTTTCCACTTTATAAGAAGGGGAAGCATGAGCTTAACAGAGGCAGCTTCCACTTTGTTAGGAAACACCACCAGAATCCTTACCGTGGTTGCTTAAAATGTCTGCAGAAAACAACCAGGTTCTGTCAAAATTTCTTCTCTGTAGCTGCCTATGGCAGGAACTTTTTCTTGAGGCCAACGAACCTCTGTTCCACTTGTTAGCTCTGCCCACTAACCACACATGAGAAGAGAAAGGAGGAATCAAGAATGGGCCGGAGCTTCATTCTGACAACACTTAAAAGGTAGAAAATGGGCTGGATCTCAATCAGCGAGAAGGGGAAGCAGAGCATTGATTGTTCAGCTGTGGTGAAGTGAAGGAAAGGGGCGGGTTCAAGTCAAAGACTCCCCTTCAGGCCCCAAGGCTCCTATTCACTAATTTACATGAGGTGTAAACCTTAATTTTCTTGACCATAAAATGGGAAGATAATGTCTAGATGGCAGGGCTGGCTGGGGCTTAGCAAACATGAGATGTGAGGGCAAGGGACCTTTCCCTGGAGCCATTTGTACGAATGCAATAATGCGTATAAGGATCTCCCCTTTTTTGAGGGGGGGCTGGAAGAGAAGGAGTTTCTGGGTGTCCTTGCATATGGGAAGTCGAAGGGTGACAGGAGGACCATGGAAGGTCAGAATGGCATTTTTGTCCTGTGCCCTCAGCCTCCATCATGGGTATAAGTGTCTCTGTTCCTGGCCCCCACCCTTGGCCTAATGGAGTGGGGTTTGGAGTGGAGCCAAGCCATGGAGCCCCGGTGACAAAGTCCTGCTCGATGATGGAATAGAACCACTGTTCCCAATTCTATCCCAAATCTGTGGCACCCACAGGATGCAAACATCAGCATCCAAGGGCTGCTGTCCTGTGGCTTGTGGGCCATGGTGTTGAAAGGAAGAGCAGAGGGCTGTCGCGGGCTTGTTTATGAGCTCGCCTGAGACAGCTTCTAGGAGGCCCGGGTCACCAGGGAGATTCTGCATGATGAGTGCGTGTGGGGGCAGGGGGTTAGGTGGCTGTCAAGGGATTATACTCTTACAGATGGAGCCTTCACTTTAATGGGACCTCACAAGTTGGTGAAGTTGGGGACATTTGAGATTCCTGTACCTCTTCGGATTTTGGTGTGGCTTAAGAGAGAAGGGCCACGTGAAAGCATTTTGCCAATTTTAAAGCACTGTGGAAGAGCGTGGTATTAGGGCTAAGACTTGTGGGATCTGGTGAGCTCCTATTAGGGTGTCACTGAGGCCCTGCTGAGGCCAAACCTAAGTCGGACGCAGCCGGGACCCAGGATACAGAGCTACCTCCAGAACACCTGTTATATCTGAGGCCTTCTGCTATTTAGGACTTGAAGATGTATCATTTTCAGTTTCTTCTCTTTAGGAGCTCACAGTCCAAAGGGGACCTCTCTTCCCAAATGCTGCCCACATTAGCCGGCTCCAGGGTGGATGTGAGGGGGGAGAGAACCACCTGGCCTCTCTTGGACCCCCCGCCTTGGCTGAGTGCTGCCCGCAGAGAGAGCCCGGACTCCGGCTCCGAGCAGCGAAGGGGAGAGAACTCTGTGCGCCTGCCCACTCGGGCACGGGTAGCAGGCTGCACCCTAGTCAGCGGAAGGCAGCTGGCCTCACAGCTGCACATAGAGCCTCTGAAGGGCAGCGGGGTACTTTTTAGTAGATAATTTGTCTTTTCCTCAGAAGTATCAATTGTCCACCAGGTATTTACTAAGTAGCTCTTGGAAGGCAGTAAACACAAGAGAAAGGCATCATTCTTTCCATCCTCCCATGGTGCTGTACAGCCGTCACGTGGGTAATCAGATTATTGCACCAAGGCAGGGGAGTCACAACTGTATGAACTAGGTGTCACAAGTCGAAGATACTGTTGAAGGATTACATCCCTGAAGAGGAGGGACCTCAAGGATTCCTGCAGCTAGCATGGTTCTGCGTTCACCACCATCTCTGCAATATTGGCAAAGGCCTGTGGGTGCTATGAGAAGAAGGCACCCAGCCCCATTCTATGGACACAGTGGGAATATAATATATGCTAGGCAGGCATGGGTGGGCCCAGAGAGGAACCACACAGTTGATGGTGTGAACATATAGTTTGGGTGGAGAATGGGTGAAAGGGGGTCATAGAGTATAAACTTTCAGATATAAGTCATGGGATCTAACATACAGCATGGTGACTATAGTTAACAATGCTGCATTATACATTTGAAAGTTGCTAAGAGAGTAGATCTTAAAAGTTCTCATCAAAAGAAAAAAATTTTTGTAATTATGTGTTGTGATGGATGCTAACTAGACTTATCACGGCAATCATTTCACAGTATACACAAATACTGAATCATTAGGTTATACACCTGAAACTAACATAATGCTGTATGTCAATTATATTGCAATTAAAAAAAAGCTCATAATCTGCTTGAGGGCTTGGCAAACTACAGTCTGGGTGAATCTGAGTTACCACTTTTTTTTTTTTGTAAATAATGTTTTATTTGAATCCAGACACACCTGTGCATTTACATATTGTCTGTGGCTGCTTTAGCACCCACTGTGAGAGTAAAGTTGAATAGTTGTGACAGAGTCCTTATGGCCCACAAAACCTAAAATATTGACTGTATGACCCTCTACAGAAAATGTTTGTCAACCCCTGGACTTGTGGGAGAAACACAGCCATTCGTGGTTAACTCTAACTCCTGGCTGTGGGTGGTGATGGTGATGATGGGGAGAGCTGGCTGGCTGCCTCCCAGGGACATTACTTTGCAGTCCCAGAAACATCATAAGTTCACCTGGACATGACAACAGAGTTTGTGATAGACTAACATGCCCAAATCAAAGCCCAACATGTAGACTAAGCCATATAGCATGGCATAGTCCTTTCAGGTACTGGATTTCTAGGGGCTGCCCTTTCTACATGCTCTGGTGCTCACCCAGGTGTGCCTAGCACTTGCCAGGTTTCCTGATGGGCACCAGTACACTGCAGGGAGCACTCAGGATAGCTAGTTCAGTTCAAGGTGAGCCCAGAAAAGGAAAGTAGCCCTGTCCCTTGCCAGACAACAGTGCCTGGAATCTAATACCCTCTCCCCTCTCTGCCTCAGCATTGTCCCCTGGAAAAGGTGGGGAAATGCCAGAATATGCTTCTATGGATCCCACCCTCCTCACACAGCCCCTGCTTCTATTAACACGGCTTTTCCACAACGACATTAACATCAGTGGCCAAAGGCTACGGCTGTTGCTAGCAACAGGGCTGGATCCTGTGAGCCTAGCAGGCACTCGTGTTCTTTTCCATTACTTATTGTTTCTATGGATTCACTCTAGGAGGGAATCCTTACACCCCTGGTGCTCAGGTTCTCAAGGGGTCCGCACTGCCTCCCTCTGTCCACCCACCTGCCACTGACACCTTGAGCTTTGCTTTAATGGGGGCATGATCAAGATGCAATTTGACTGCAGAGGGGAGTGAACCTTAACCCTGACAGAAGGTTTGGGGAAAAGCTTCTCAGAGGAGGGGATGCTTGAAATGGGCTTTGGAGGAGAAGGAGCAATTTGAGAGGCAGAGGAGTGGGAGAGTGGCATCCAGACAGCAGAGAAATGTGGACTGTCATGGAGGTGGCTGACAGGCCAGAAACCTGGTGAGGCCAAGAGAGGGACCAAAAGAGTGAAGGAGAGAGAGGAAATGATGGCCGAGTGGTGGCTATGGGGACAGCTGATGGGAGATGAAGCAGCAAAGAGATTAAACCAGCCTGGGAGGAGCTTTTGGGCTTTTATTCTGAAGGCAATGGGAAACATTGTAAGTTTTTGAGCAAGATGGGAACATGGTATGTTTTGTGGTTCAAAAAATAAACCCAGCAGCCATGGAGAGTGCAGATGCAAAGCAACGAGGCTCCTCACAGGTTGGCGATGACCTCGGTGAGAAGTAGATCAGGGTAGTGGAAATGGTATTGAAAAGAGAGAGAGCCCATCAGGAAAGTTTGGCGGAGGGCCACCTCTTGTGAGCTTGAATCGGAATGTTGAAGGGATGGTGATGGTGTTAGCAAAGTTGGAGTTTTTAGGAGGAAGAGTGGGAAGAAAATGATGAGTTAGAGACAGAAACATGGAATATCTGTTGGTCCAACAGATAGCAGTGGGAAATGCAGATGAGGGGGAAAATATGAGGTAGAATTGAAACATTGGGCTCATTTTCATATGAGTGTTGGCTAACGCAAAGGGAAGAGAGATCATCCAGGGGAAAGTACAGAATGAGAAGAAAAAGCAACTGAGCATGGGATCTTGGAGAACATCCATATTCAATGGAGAGCAGATGGAGAGGGGCCTGCAAAGGAGGCAGGAGTGCCTCCATTCACTTCACTCAGTCATTCATTTGGTCAAATATTTATTGGGCACTGACCATGGGCAGGTCCTGGGCACCAAGCAGATTGTGGGAGACAAGTTGGAGCCCTCCAAGGTTTATGGTGAGGTGGGTGTTCAGAAAAGTATGGCACCCTATGGAGGCCCAGATTATAAAACATAGAAAATAAACTATAAATTACTCATTTCCCCATTACTCTTTGTTTTCTCTCTTTTTTTTCCAAGTGAGAGGCAGTGAGATAGACAAACTCCTACATGCACCCAGACTGGGATCCACCCAGCAACCCCCGTCTGGGGCTGATGCTCTACCCATCTGAGGCCATGCTTACAATGAGCTATTTTTAGCACCTGAGGTGGAAGCTCCATGGAGCCATTCTTAGCGCCCAGGTCAATGTGCTTGAACCAATCAAGCCATGGTTACAGGAGGAGAAGAGAGAGAGAGAAAGAGAAGAGAAGAGGGAAGGCTGGAGAAACAGATGGTTGTTTCTCCTGTGTGCCCTGACCAGGAATCAAACCTGGGATATCCACATGCCAAGCCAATGCTCTACCACTGAGCCAACTGGCCAGGGCCCATTATTCTTAATATTCTGTTGTTTTCTCTCCCAATCCTACTTGTAGACACATTTTACTACATTTAATGTATTTGTGATCATTTTGTTCTTACAGTTTTGTATATTATTTTGTTTACTAGCTAACTATACCCCTGGTATTTCCCTATATCTGTAAAATAGCTTTGAAAACATTTTATTATATACAGGCTTCATACTTTAATAATTTCTGTTATTCATTTAGGTTCTCTCTATTTAAGTAATCTTTCTCTATTTGAACGTGGCAATTATCCATATTTTATATAATTTTTTGTCCCTGAAACTTCAAAATAGTCAAATCTGTTCACACTTAAAATTTATTAATATATTTTCCTGGGACCCCTTATATTTAAATAAAAAACATCTCATAAATTTTAGGGTGTTACTAACACAGTCACAAGTAATCTCACTGTCCTTTGCCTGAAAATGCAAGTCATTTTTCAATGTTATCTGATTATTATGTAAGCTCCCTTTTTAAGTCAAGAAATTTGACCGAAACTGGAGTAGTGATAAATTTCATTTCTTTTTGGTTTACTATTAAACTCCAAGTTTGCAGCAATGCTTGCTTGACCTTCCATAGGTACAACACACGTGGAACTATCTTTTCTAATTCTTAGGTTTTGGGGGAATTTCAAAACCAGGTCTTTTCTCATTTCTTTCTTTATATTGAATTTTTCTCTTTGTTTTACAGAACATCACTTTCTATGAGGATTCAAAAGTTACACAGAAAGCAAACAGAAAGGTTCTTTTTTGTTGTTGTTGTTGTTTTTTTGTTGATGTATTTCTATTTTAAGTAAACTTCTTAAAAGAAGATTATAGCTTCATTTTAAAAAGCTATCTTACAGCTGACAAATTTAATTCATTATTATTTTTTGTGATTGTTGATTTATTTAGATTTATTTTTGCTTTCTTTTTTATGCTTTTTATTTGTCCTATGAAGTTCTTTTCTTATCCCATTCTTTCTTTTTTGTCTCCTTTGGTAGTTTGGAACTTATAGATTCAATTTCTACTTTTTTAATGGTTAAAGTTATCATATTTATTCTCCTCCTAAAATTTAGAATGCTTTAACTCTTTCTAGCATATAGGCTATTATTGTCCAGGTTTTATTTCTATTAAAAATATTTTTGAAATGTATCATATATAGCTAAGAGTATAAAGCATGAATACACATTTATCCTCATGAACACTTATGTACCTACTATTTTAAGAAACAGAATATTATCTCTGCTTTAGATATGTGTACATGCCTCCCAATTTTAACTTTACAAATTAGATGTTTTTATTGGTGTTGATATTTATTTAAATTTACCTATGTGATTACCATTTTCTTTGCTCACTTGATTACCATCATTCTTATACTCCAGAAGAATACACCTGTAAGAGGTTCCTTTACTAAGGATCTGTTGATAATAAATTATTTTGTTCTGGCTCATCTAAAAACATCTCTACTTCACCCTCATTTTTTTAAAAATAATTTTTCTTAAGTGAGAAGTGGGGAGGCAGAGAGACAGATTCCCGTATGCACCCAACTGGGATACACCCAGCAAGCCTCCTACCTGGCAAGCCTCCTACACAGTGATGCTCTGCCCATCTGGGGCCCTTGCTCCATTGCTTGGCAACCGAGCTATTTTAGTGCCTGAAGTGAGGCCATGGAGGCATCCTCAGTACCCAGGGCTAACTTGCTCCAACTGAGTCATGGCTGCAGGAGAAGAGAGAGAGAGAAAGAGAGAGTGAGAGAGAGAGAGAGAAAGAAGGGGAAGGGGAAGGAGGAGGGGTGGAGAAGCAGATGGGTGCTTCTTCTGTATGCCCTGACCGGGAATCGAATGTGAGAAATCCACATGCTGGGCCGATGTTCTGCCATTGAGTCAACCAGCCAGGGTTCATCCTCATTTCTAAATCATAAATTTTGTTGGGTATGTGACTTATAGACAGACAATTATTTTCTTTCTGCACTTGGAAGAATTACCTAATAGTCTTTGGTGTTTGTTATTGTTTGTAAGACGTCAGATATCAAGCAAGTAAGCTGTCTTTCACTCA
Organism: Rhynchonycteris naso; assembly: GCA_037038555.1. Taxonomy (NCBI): domain Eukaryota; kingdom Metazoa; phylum Chordata; class Mammalia; order Chiroptera; family Emballonuridae; genus Rhynchonycteris; species Rhynchonycteris naso. The sequence continues at coordinate 201,013,645 of CM072998.1, read as the reverse complement.
GGCTGTTTTTAAGTGTTTTAACTTATCTTTAATGTTCTGTAATTTTATCAGGATATGTCTAAGTGTAACTTTTTTTCAGAAATTCTTTGTACTTTCTAAATATAAGATCCATGAAAATTCTTGAATACTGATTTCCTACCATTCTTTCTACTCTCTCCTCTGGAACTTGGATTAGATAAATATTAGAACTTCTCATTCAAAAACTCCCTATTTGTTAAGCTCCCTTTTATAACTTCCTCCTCTTTGTTTCTCCATACTATATGCTGAGTAATTTTGTTTGATGTGTCCAACTTTCTATTTACTAATTATATTTTTCAGTTTGTCTGCTAGTTAACTCATTAAAATTTATACTATAAGATTTTTTTCCCCTCAGAAGGTAAGGAATGCTTGGATATTCATGATACTATTTTATTCTTTGCTCATGTTTTAGATTCTTTAAATGTTGAAAACACGTTTATTTTATAAACTATGTCCTGCTGGTCAAATCTGGCATACCCTCTATTTTTATAAATAAAGGTTTATTGGAACACAGCCAAGCCCATTAATTTACATATTGCCTGTGTCTGCTTTCACACTGGAATGTCAAAGTTGAGTCTGTTTTCTAGAGACTGAATGGCTTGCAAAGCCTAAAATATATACTACTTGGCCCTTAGAAGAAAATGTTTGGCACACTGTGTTATCTGATAACTCAAACATCTAAGCACCTTGTGTGACTGATTTTGCTGCTTGGCTTTTCTTCTAACTCTTGTCTCCTGCTGTCTTGCTCTGTGAGTGGTCCGTAGTATTTTTATTGTGAACTCATTTTGCTGGGGCATTGTCCCTGAAAGGGTTATGAGACTTAACTTGAGCATTATTCCTTCTGTTTGTATTTACTTTTGCCAAGTGCCTGTGGAGCTGCTAATCTAGAACCATTTAAAAAATTGTTTTTAGCTTAAAATAGTTTCAGCCTATGCAAGAAAGTAAATTTGAACTCTAGGTTTTGAGGCCTGGTTTGTGGTTATTACCTCTGATCAAGGGTTGGGGACTTTTTTTTCTCCTAACCAAAATCAAAGCTGAGACACAAATTCTTCTTTACTGTCTTCCTGTACAGGACAAATACTTTCCAGTCCATTCCTTCACTAGAAATGTGGGTCTTTGGGGACTCATTCCAAAGTCTCTGTGCTGACATTCTACTACCATGTTGCCTGCCTGCCCCCTACCTAATATCCTCAGCGGCCCAAGGCCTGTTTAAGTGAGCATTTACCCCATCCATTATTCTGGATTCTGGCCTTTACTTCATTTATGGCCTCTGAAGGGTTTTTTTTTTGTTTTGTTTTGTTTTTTAGCGAAAGGGAGACAGAGACACAGAGAAAGAGGGTCACAGAGGGACAGACAGACAGGAAGGGAGAGAAACGAGAAGCATCAGTTTTACATTGTGGCACCTTAGTTGTTCATTGATTGCTTTCTCAGATGTGCCTTGACCGGGGATAGGAGGAGGGCTGGTGGGAGACAGGAAATCCAGCAGTGTGAGTGACCAATTGCTCAAGCCAGCTACTTTGGGTTTCAAGTCAGTGACCTTTGGGCTCAAGCCCACGACCATGGGGTCATGTCTATGATCCCATGCTCAAGTCAGCAACCCTGTTCTCAAGCTGTGAGCCAGTGACCTCAGGATTTCAAACCTGGGTCCTCAGCATCCCAGGCCCATGCTGTATCTACTGCGCCACCACCTGGTCAGGCTATGTTAATTTCTTGCAAAGTTAACTTCTTTTTATCCAGCATTATATACAGTTATTTTTTAGGGAAGGATTTTTCGGGATATGAAGTCTGCCATATTGCCAGAAATAAATGTCATGAAAATTTTAAATGAAAAAAATGTACAGTTAGGATAATGGATATAGAAAAGTTTTATAACACCCTACAGGCTCCAAGCCTACCTAGTGTTTACTTATATATGAATTATCACTATTGTCTCTCATAAAAAGTGAGACATCCTGAGTTTGGAACTAAGCCTCATGTAGAGTGGGGGGGGGTCAGGGGGTAGGAGAGGGAGTGAACACATTTTTTCCGTAAATGGCTAGAATGGTATTTTCTGTGTTGCAGGCCATATACAGCTATTCAACTCTGCAACAGTATCATGAAAGCAGCTATAATTACATGCAATATCATGAACAAGCATGATATTGTTCCAATAAAACTTTATTTACAAAAACAGGTCATGAGCTGGATTTGGCCTGCGGGGTGTAATCTGCATAATGTTGGTCTTCTGCAAGTTCATAAACCCCTATAAGCATCATCTCTAACATGTAGATTGTAGTAATATTTGTGACATGTATAGGTTGCTGTGAGCATTACGTTAGTGAATTCATGAGGTACTAGTGTTAGCTGTGATGAGGATGAGGATGATGATGGTGTCAAAGCAGTTCCCTGATTTTTAAAGAAACATAGAGATCCCCCAGTGCGGCCTCCTCAGGTGCTGCTAGGAACCACAATAGAAAGCTCACAACACTGCAGCAACAAACAACCCAAAACACTTAGTGGCTTTAAAGAACACAGACTATAGTCTTGCTCACATTGTGTTTCCATTACAGGTTGACAGGGGACTCAGCTCACACTTCGCCCTCTGGAACCCAGGCTGATGGATAGATTGAGAAGTAGCAGTTGGAAGTTATAGAAGAGTCACAGAAATGTAAAGTACAGCATTGGGCATACAGTCGGCAGTGCTATAAGGACTATGGATGGTGCCCGGTAAGTACCTGAAATATCGGGGGAATTCTTTGTAAAGTATGTGATTGTCTAACCACTTTGCTGTACACCTGAAACTAATAAAAAGTGATAGTGAATGTAAACTGTAATTAAAAAACAAAACAAAGTAAACAAAAATGTTACTTGGATTAGCTCCTTTAATCCTCACAATACCCTGTGAAGACTAGGGGATGGCAAACTGTGGTCTGCAGAGCAAATCTGCCCACATCCATCCCTTTATGTCTATGGTGACTTTCATGTTACCATGGCAACACCAAGTTGTGGTGACAAAGACTATGTGGCCTAAAAAGTTAAAAATATTTAGTATCAGGCCCTTTTTGGAAAAGGCTTGCTGAACCCTGTGTTAGGTATTGTAGCCATTTTATAGATTAGAAAATAGAAACTTAGAGTACAGGGTTTTTGATACCACAGAATGCTGTTTTTTGGTCACAGAGGCAAATATCTATAGAAAGGCCCTTTGATTGGAGTTGCTGAGCCCCCTGCACCATTTATGGGTCTTCGTGAGTGCTCAGTGAATGAGTGTGAATGATTCTCTCCCTTTCTCTTCCTCTCACTACCTACTTTGTAAAATTGGGGTTTCCTCTTCCATGTCTTAATTCCCTCCCAGCCTGATCTGTCCTCTTCAGGAAAGAACACCTGAAATAGTCACCTTGTGACCTTTTTCTGCCAAGTAAAAAAACACAGGAGACTCCTCAGTTTTTGGTATCACTGACTTCAAAATCCCCAGAAAAAGCTTTCTCCTGCTAGAACGAGTTGGGCAGTCAATGTGTAGATGCTGAGCTGGCTACCAGGAAACTTCCTGATCACTAAGAAATTATTCTCAGTGTTGAACCATAAAGTGATAATATAAAATGCCCCCCTCGACAGCCTTAGCATCTCAGGCTGACATGATCTATTTCCAGCTAGCTGCCTACAGCTGAGAAGGAGTTCCCAGGACAGCAATGAGGTGCTCAGAAACAGGCCCTCATAAAAAAGATTGTCCAGGGAGAGTCAGAGGCTAGTTTCTTACTGCCCAGGCAGCTGCTCCTTAGACTCATCCAAAGCATGAGCCCATGCCCTGTGCTCACTCCCACACTTAGCAGAACTGAGAAGTGAGCCCAGGTTGTTGGACACCAAAGTTTGTGCTCTTAACCATGCATTCAATTCCTTGCTGAGATGTAGATATCTAGGGCTATGTGTTTCCACTCTACAGATGTTATATGTGCTCATCTAGATTTTCTGCCAATGATTTTCCAGAGATTACTGTATTTCCCATATATAAGACGCTCCCGTGTATAAGACACACCTTAATTTTGGGACCCAAACTTTGAAAAAAATGTATTACATAAAGTTATAGAACTCAAGTTTTATTCATCATAAAATTCATACAACTCCTCATTCCTGTCAAAACTTTCATCCATTAGCTTGTCCTCATCTTTGTCTGATGACGAATCACCGTCTTCAACAATGAGTGCAAACACAAGTGCAAAAAAAAAAAAAGAAATGCAAGTAAAAGAATCTGTATAAGATGCACCCAGTGTTTAGACCCCAAATTTTTCGAAAAAAGGTGCATCTTATACATGGGAAAATATGGTACCTGCAAGACGATTGTAGGAAGAGGTTCCACCTATCCATCTCTTCATCATATGCCTTCCAAAGATAATTTCTCCAACTTTCAGAGAAACTCTAGGATCTAGTCAGGAATACTAGGTCCCTAAGCAAAAATTTCCAAAATCCTTCCCCCATTTTTGTTAATTAATAAAACTGCTGGCCCACAAAAATGTCCAGTCAATGAATGAATGAGTCAATGAATGATTGAGTGAGTGGATCATTCTCCATATCTTTGACAACATGAGGATCTTGGGCAAGGTTTGTGCTCGTGATGAAAAAAAAAACGATAGAAGGTTTCTTATTGTGTACCACTCATTGCAATTAGGCATCCGAAGGGACAGTCATTCTTAACAAACATTATACAGGCATTTACTATGACTTGCATATTGTGTTAGGCACAGGGGATATGACACACAAGGGCTCTGTCTTCAGTGCAGGCCTCCAGGAATGAGGTGGAGGCATGGGTGTCAGTGTGGGCACAGGCAGCATCACTGAGGCCTTTGAGCAATTACTTGTGCATATGGAAGAAAACGGGACAGTGTAAAGACTGAAGATGCCCTTTCTAGCATGTGAAATGTCAGTGTTAACATCCCGGTCGTGGATTAGAAAGGGTTAAGTGTACAGATCTTAGCAGCTGGCAGATGTAACCTGATCCCTCTCAGCAGTAGTTTGGGCTTTATAAACTAGGAAACCTGGAGGAATCAGACACTGGGCTGGTTTTACTGGTCTCACCTCACTGTTTAGAAAGCCAGGCCTCTCCTTGCATAGCTGGTGTTTCTCTGGTGGTGTGAGTTACTTCTGTATATTGCTCAGTTCATCCATGTTATGTGGGTTTTTACTAGCTGCCTCCTCAGAGTGTGTCCGGGTCTCCAATAATAGGGTAAGTTGAGAGGGTAACAAAAAAGAGATGTTATAAAAGCATTGACTGTTTTAATGATATAACTCTGGCAATGTAACAGTTTTCAGACACAAATGTGACAAAGTTCTTTCTATGGAACTTTCCAAACCATTAATTCAGAGGTCGGAAACTTTCTTTTTCCTAAAGGGGGCCACTGTTTTATTCAACGTAATTTATTCTGGGGAGAAATTTGGGCAGAGCTTGCCGGCAGACTAGTGACCAAACCTCAACTATTAATTCTGGCTTATCTTCCTAGGACCAAGAAGAAAAAAGGACTCACCTGCAAGAAGTGTTCTATGTCTATTACAAAGCATGCATTATGTGCTTAACACCTGAGATGGAGGATAAATCACGTGGGGAACAGAGGAGTAAACAGGTTTAGGATGGTCTAAAGAGCTTCTTGGAAGTAAAGGATCTCAGCTTTAGTTTGCAGGAGGAGGAGAACTTAGTTGAGGAGGTGAGGGTGTTTCAGGAGACCACTGTGAGGGGAAGCTAGAGGCAGGAATCGGGTCGTCCTGTTTCTGTAGGCCAGCATCTGAGCAGTCAAGAGGAAAAACAGTTACAAATAGGCTGTTGAAACAGGAGGTTGGTTTGGTGGAGGAGCCCAGGATGTGGTTGAGAAAACAAGAAGGAGGCAATCTAGGAAGGGCCTTGGGATTTAGAAAACCAGATATTCTGTCTAGTAATTGATATGTAAAGGGGGTAGAGTAACTTCTCTTGTTTTCTTCTCCTTTATTCTCTTAGGTTGCTTCATTCACTGTACAATAGCTGCATCAATTTCTTGGCAACAGAGAGAATATTTGGGGAAAAAAGTTACAATCACATTAAACCCAGGCAACATCATGTTCTACTGCCATTGGATGAAAATTAATGTGGACACGAGCAATAACAATCACGAATGTCCTGAAATTTAAATAAAGGAGCAGTTCCAGCTACTCAATAACCTGGGAAGCGTTGAACCTGAAGCAAAGCAGGAGGCTCCCTTTAAAACTGGATCATGGTTGATAAGTAGCCATGTCGAAACAGGGAGAACTTTACTTTGCTTGTCCACCTGGTACTGAGTTAACCTTGCAGCTGTCGCAGCATCTTTGAACTTACATTTAAACTGGGAAACCAAGAAAACGTCCATTGACTGAATGGAAGGTCAAATAACTGTGTATAACTGACATACCACAGTGAAATGCAAGTAATTGGGAACCTTTCTGTGATCAAAAGGCACATTTTTATAGACTATTCTGTGGGGGTGCATCTAGGTGGGGTGTACCTCCTAGCGTTTTCTAAGATGCAGACTCTTGGAAGGGAACAAGGATGGGGTTCCTTTATACCCTCTTGTATACAGACTAGCCAGCCAGTGGCCCGACGAGACTTGGAGGGTATGGATGACAAATGTAAATAAAATTGTAGTGATAGCTAATTAATTATTACATAGTTTCATATTCAAAAGTTCTGAATAAATAGTTACGAAAGGAACCTCAGTGAAAGCTAAACGAATGAACACATTTTAGTTAGCATTTCATCGCCTTTAGCAGCCGCCATTGTGTGATCCTCACCCTTGGTTATATATATGTAGGGCAAGTGAGAAGGGGGCCAGAATAATCAGACAGGGAAATTTAGTGTACATAACACTTTCAGACTTTACTTTTGTTGATTGACTCTTCTAACTTTGTAGGAAGGCAGCATATGCCCCTGATCCTTTTGCCTCTTATGGGTCTCATTTCCCACAGTTGTTTTGCAAGACTCGCCGCACATGTAATTATTTGTTTTGGGTCTGTTTACCCCATGAGACTGCACGCGCCATGTGAACAGGGTCTGTGTGGCCGTGGCCAGGCACTCAGGGTCAGCACAGAGACACTAACTAGCCCAGGGGTGACTTTGGGCTGCAGTCCAACCAGGTAGGTTATTTTAAGTTCGTCCCCTACAATGGAATTCTGTTCTGATTCTGCTTTAATACTCTACATAGGTTAGCTGATGGCCCTATGGTTGTTCAATGAATGTTTGTTGAGTGATGTCTAACAATGCTTAAATGTCAAACCTGAAGCTTTAAAGGGAAGGGAGACTCTGGGGAAACCTCAGTTCTTCTTATTGCTCAATTCCAGGGCTACCTCATCTTTCTCTGCCCATCAGCCCCGTCTCTGTCTGGCTCACACAGGTGGGCAGACATACTGACACCTTCAACCGATGAGTCTTGGCTTTAGTTCTTCATTTGTAAAGTTTCATGTGAGTTTTCACGGAAGCTGGGTTAAGTGTGGAGGAGGTCACACAATTCTAATCTCCTTCATCTCTACTATTCCACTTCTTTTTTAAATGACAATTGAACATTTTACTTTGGTTTATTTTTATTGGATTTATTGGCATCCTCACTTTTTTATGAAATGGTTGAAGGAACAAGGGAGAAAACCGTGAGAGTAACTGAAGTGCCTATTTGTGGGAGTCTCAGGCTACAGCTGCCATCTTTGGCCACCTTCTGTGGGGAGGAACTTCCTGCTTTCCACTTTGCATGAGGTGTGGGGCAGCCAGCCAGCCAAGCCGGCTAGTGCCTTCTAAGGTCACAGGTTGAATTTTAGCCCAAACCCAGACTAGCTGATATTCAGGTCAGAACCAGTCCATGTTCAGAGATGGCTGCCAGAATCTTAAAGAGCAGCCTCAAAACATTAGTCCACAGGTTCTGGGTATAATTGTTTTCTCCCTACATTTAATTTTTAATTCTTTTCTTTCCCCCTCTTTCTAGCTCTCTGTTTCCTACCTTTCTCCTTCATTGATTCCCCCTCCTCTTCCCCCTTCTCCAGTGCATTTCTCTTCCTTCCTTATCTCTCTTTGTCCCTCCTTCCACAACCTCCCTTCCTCCATTCTCTCTTTTTGTTGTTACACTCTTTCTCTCCTTTTCTTCCTTCTCCCTTTCTTTTCTTTTTTTGACTTGGAAATTTAACTTTGCTAACAAATGTTCTCTTATAAACAAAGCTGCTATCCCACCCCCCTTTTAAAATATTGTAACTTGATAATTTTCAGAACCATTTACATAGTTTAAAATTTTTCTGCATAAAACTGTATTATGAGATGAGAGATGTTCTAAGACATAAAAACAAAACAACTTATTTATCATGAATGCTCTCTTGACAGAATGAAGAATTAAGAATCATATCCCTTGAGCCTGACTGGGCAGTGGCACAGTGGATAGACTGTCAGACTGGAATGCGGAAGACCCAGGTTCGAAACCCCAAGGACGCTGGCTTAAGCAAGGGGTCACTCAGTCTGCTGTAGCCCTTGGTCAAGTCACATGAGAAAGCAATCAATGAACAACTAAAGTGCCACAAAAAAGAATTGATGCATCTCATCTCTCTCCCTTCCTGTCTATCCCTATATGTCTCTTTCTATCTCTGTCACCAAAAAAAAAAAAAAAAAGAACTATATCCCTTGATATGCTATTCCAAGGAATTGAAATGTGATGATTTTGGGAAAGGTAGATGCTTCACAATAAAGTCTTCTTACATAGTATAGTTTGATTGTGATTGTTTAGAATTGCTTTTACAGGCCAATATTTATGCTGATTTAAAAAAATAAGGTGCCATTGTAAAAAGGTCATAGACTTTTCTACACCAATTTTTCTACCAATGAAAATATGTAGATACTGATTTAGTTTCATCATTCAGGCTAATTAATAAAATAAGAAATGAATAAAAAGAACTGAAAACAAATATATAATCATCATGTGACTATCTGACTTACAAAATTAAAATTCTCCCTAAAGCCAGAATATTGCCCCTCAATAGTTACTATAAATTGGAATGTTTTCATAGCTAAGACAATATATAGACAAAATATTTAACCAAATAGTTCAAAATAAAAATATTAAAATTATCTCTTTATCATTTTATATGTAGTAATTACTTATTAAAAATTCTTTACATTTTTTCTAGGAGGATGATTACTCTCATATCATAGCTAAGTCACAAGAAATTTCACAATTTTGAAAAAAGTTTCATCCGTGGGAAGCAATAGAGAAAAATCTCTAAAAACACAGAGTGGCAGTCCTGCACACATTCCACAATCCTTACCACAGCACAGGCTTCTGCTAGTTGTCAGTGATCAAGTGTGTTCCAATCCTGGGTAGTACTGCCTCCAGCGATCTGATCTTTCTGTAACGAAACTATATGTGCAACACTGAAAAAAAATGAGATAAGTAGGGGCTCTGGTTTAAGTGTCAGGCTTACATTTTGTCAAGTCCAAGGACAGCCAGCTAAGATACCTATCTTCTCATAAAGGCTGAAGTACTAACTTCTGCTGGCATCTTTTCCAAGTCTTTGTCTCCCCCGCTGATCTTTACCCTAATAGTAAAGGTAATACAATTGTAAATGAATTTACTATTATCCTGACCAGTGGTGGTCCAGTGGATAGAGCATTGATCTGAAATGCTGAGGTCCCAGGTTCGAAACTCCGAGGTTGCCAGTTTGAGTGCGGGTTCGCCAGTGTGAGCGTGGTCGACATAATCCCAGTGTCACTGGCTTGAGCCCATAGGTCACTGATTTGAAGCCCAAGGTCGCTGGCTTGAGCAAGGGGTCACTGACCTGGCTTGAGCCCCCTCACCTCCCCCCACCATCCATCAAGGCACATAAAAAAAGCAATTCATGAACAACTAAAGTGAAGCAACTATGAGTTGATGCTTCTCACTCTCTCTCTTCCCACCCTCTCAAAATCAATAAAAAAAATCAAAAGACAAAGAATTTACTATTATCAATGGCACTCTCATCATGGTCCTCACAAATTGAATAAAGTTCATTAGCTGAGATTGAGTTCCTGGCTCACCTCTGCATCTGCCCATTCCCTGGTCAGTGTCCGAGCGGGGGTCGTTGAGGTGTGCTCCTCAGCAGCGCAGCAATGGCCTTGATGCAGAGCCACCCGCAGCAGCAAGTACAGGGAGAGGCCACGGTTGCTGGGAGCCATCCTGAGGCCCCTCCCCCTTTCTTTCCCATTCCTCCATCTCTTTCTCTCGCTCTCACTCTCCTTTTAGTCTCTTCCTTTTATCTACAATTCGTTGGCTTCCAGTTTCTCTTTCCCTCCTCACCCCCCTTTCTCTTTCTAAGAATTTCTTGATGCAGCTAAAAGGGAGCTGAAAGATGCTCCATGAAACCCTAAACTGGAAGAAAACATAGGTGGGAGTGGTTCTGATCACAGGCCGCCACTAAATTTGATTTGTAGTGGATCTAAAGTGTAGGAGGAGATTTTCAATGACAGAGCTCATAAAGTGTAAGGATAAGGGAACCTGGCTGCATTTTAAGTTTGACGAATAGTTTCAAAGTGCCTTTCTTAGAGAGTTTGGCATTTGCCAGCCTTCCTTTCTTCCCCTAATCCTCAAGCTCGTGAGTTTTTATGGGAAATATAACCCTCTTTTCTGATTCATTTACACTTAGCTCATCTGCGTATTGTTTTTGTGAAAACCATCTGAAGCCCAAGAAGTTTTATGAGATCCTTAAAGACTTGTTTTTTTTGAAGTGGAAGTTGTATACTGCCAATATAAACAGACCTTGGAACCTAGGGGCGTGTCTGGGTCCAGAACCCATGGCATTAAACTGGGTCTGGACTTGGCAAAGGCTGGTCCCCATGCTGCACAGAAACTGGGCTTTCACTCTCAGAATAATAGTGAGTTCTGTGTTTTAGATGAGTAACCCTCTCCTATGATAGTACTTTGGGTGCATAACACATTTTTCAAGGATTATCTTGCTGGTTATGTAAATAGCAAGAGATTTATGTGCAAAACTGTGATTTTGCTAGAGTTTCCCCACTAGACTGGGACTGCTTACATATGTGGACATTGCCACATTAATTATTGTGTATACACACATGTATTCCATGTTTATGGGTCCTTTGGGGATGAGATTAACATTCACACTAGAGGGTCTTCCTGTGGTTATGCTTATATAACAGATGATCTGACTGTGATATATCCAAAGCTGTCATGAGGCGAGTTGTAATCAGGTTGAAGATTGGGCAAAATACCCACCTCTGTATTGCTATGGGTCAAGAGGAAGAAAGACCCTGGTCAGATAACCAACTCAGTTGGTTAGAGCTTCATCCCAAAGCACAGAGGTTGCCAATTCCATCCCTGGGAAGTCACATACAGGAACAGATGGATGTTCCTGTCGCTCTCTCCCCCTTCCACTCTCCCTAAAATTAATAAATAAAAATTAAAAAAAGAGGAAGGAAGATTGTATTGCATCTTTTGAACAGTAGAAACCATTTTCCTGCAGAGCCATAGAGCATGGTGAATTCAGGTCATTGGTATTCCCAAATACTAGGATCTTGGTTGACCCCTGGGCTCTCTGGAAAACAGATTCAAGCAAAATGACCCGTCGAAGTTCCCACGGAAAGTGAAGCAGAGCACTAGAGCCCAGACTGCTGGCTCCCAGTCCAGGCTCTGTCCTCTGCAGGAAGCTGCCTCCCATTGACCAAAAGAGGCTTTGCTGTATACAGTTCATCTGGGTCCTGTGAGTGACCGACAAGAACAGCCCACCCACCACCGCACTAAAATCTGGTCCTTTGGTAATTCTGTCCTTTACTATTTTCTGAGCTTTCACCTGTCTGACACCTCTCCTCTCCTGTCCTGGCTCTTCAGAATGGAGTTAGTGCTTCTAGACACCCCTTTCCCCCATCTGGTTCAACTGCTGCTATATAATCCCTGTGAGGTCCAACCTCTGTAGATTGACTTGAGTTGCAGGTAGGAAGTGTTTTCTCTACATGTGAATCTTCCATGAGCTGGCAAAGGTTGTACTGCACACTGGCATTTTACAAATCAGGCCCTGACTTGTGAATTCAATATTATTATCTCAAAGTGTTGCTTAATTCAGTGGTTACCTTTTTAATTTTTATTTATGTATTTGTTTGCTTAGAGAGAGGGAGGAGAAAGACGAGAAGCATCAACTTGTAGTTGCTTCACTTTAGTTGTTCATCAATTGCTTCTTATATGTGCCTTGATGTGTGTGTGTGTGTGGCTCAAGTTGACCCCTTGCTCAAGCCAGTGACCTTGGAATCATATTGATGATCCTGCTCTCAAGCCAGGACCCGGCACACAACCTGGCAAGCCCTTGCTCAAGCCAGTGACCTGGGAATTTCAAACTGGGGACTTCAGTGTCCCAGGTCAATGTTCTATCTACTGTGCTGCCACTGGTCAGGCTGTTTATATTTTTTAAAGCTTTTGTCTCATTTACACCTTGTCTCCCTAATTAGATAGGACAAAGTGGTCATGCCTTGTGATACTTTGTATCTGCAAAGGGTCAACCTCTGTGCTTGCCAGCACAGTAAGCACTTGGATATTCATTAGCTTGTTTGGTGTCCTTCCTACAGTTCAGCTTTTTGGCCCATCTTCCTTATTCAATCTCTCTCAGCTAGTTCCCTTGGTCTTGGCTGAGAGGCTCACCTGGAGTGACTTCATTGATGCTGTTTGGGCTGGAATGAACTTTAAATCCAACTTTTTTGTGCTATGGAGGAAGAAGTTGAAGTTCAGAGAGAAGAGGACTGCCTGTGGTCTTACAGCTAATTAGCCAGTGTTAGCACTGAACTGATGACGTCTCTCCCTCCAGCCCAATGCCATTTATTCTGGGACAATGGCTCTCAAAAACCATTCTCACATAAAATTGGTGATCCAGCAGATGGACTGAGGCCTCTCCTGCCAAATCAAATATGGGAGGTCTTCCCCCAATGTATAGAACTTAAAAGCTATTTCCATTATTATTATTATTTTTGTGTGTGAGTGTGTGTGTGATGAGAGAGATAGAGAGAGGGGCAGATAGGGACAGACAGATAGGAAGGGAGAGAGATGAGAAGCTATCAATTCTTAGTTGTGGCACTTTAGTTATTGTTTGCTTTCTCATATGTGCCTTGACTGGGGGGCTACAGCAGACTGAGTGAGCCCTTGCTCAAGCCAGGAACATTGGGCTCAAGTTGGTGAGCTTTGCTCAAACCAGATGAGCCCACGCTCAAGCTGGCGACCTGGGGGTTTTGAACCTGGGTCCTCCGCATCCCAGTCTAATGCTCTATCCACTGTGCAACCGCCTAGTCAGGCTTCATTAATTCCTGAACCATTGTCCCCTGCTACCAATTGTCTACTAGCCAATAAAGGCAGACAAAACAAAAGCATAAGCTACAAATAATTATGAACAAGAACAACCAAAGCCTTGAAAACTATTATTCTTAATTATATGGCTTTTAAAATTTATTGATTTTTAGAGAGAGGAGAGATATAGATAGAAAGATTAGAGAGAGCAGGAAGCATCAACTCATAGCAGCTGCTTCCTGTATATGCCTTGACTCAGCAAGAGCAGGGTTTCGAACCATCGACCTTGGTATTCCAGGTCCATGCTTTATCCACTGCACCATCACAGGTCAAGCTTAATTACTGTATATGGCTTTTAAAAAAGACTGCTATAACCATGAGTTTTCTATTGTATTCATTTAATAAAATGGAGCATTCCTGCTGGAGACATTGTTTTCACTTCAAATGCTGGAAGTAAATGTATCATTTCATGGTTTTCCCCAAAGAGCACTATGACCTCAAGGCTCTGTACTCTGGAACATTGTGCATCTCCCTTAATGTGATTTTGGATCATTTCTAGTGAGCGATTATTTCCTTTCGGATAGAGGTCCAGGGAACTGATCTGACTTTTTAAAATTACTAATAATGGCTTGGGGTTGTCATGAATCCTAAACTTTGTATTTCTATCCTAAAGGCCTTTCACCAAGCACAGGGTTGCCTGTGGGGTGAACTGGTGCTGCGAGTTTCCCCGTCGACGCGGACGCCCCCTGCTGCCCGCCCTGCACTCTCCTACCGGCGGAGCTAGGAGTAGGGTACCAGAAGCTGCAAAAGGAAAAACCGGCGCACGGAGCTCGCAATCCCACAGGAAGCCATCTAACGCTTGCTGATCGCCAGATCCGCACACCCTGAACAGTTCTTTCTGGAACCCGATCTAGTATTTTAATGCAATCCCCGCAGCAAGTGTCTGAGCAAACACTGATAGAAAATGCCTGGGCATGCCTTCCACACATTATCAAACAAACCCTGAGAGGTTTCCAGAAGGCAAAGACCGTTCAGTGACTTTGCGGAGTCCTTTGTCCTTTCCCAGGACACGGGATCAGAAGTCGGATCAGGACCCGGGACCTCTGCTTTGCCAACGTAGAGTAACAATCTGTGTGGATGTGGAGGGTGGCGGCGCGTTCTCTGGCTCATCGCACGCTTTCCCCAATTAGGATTTGCTGCCTGACGTCACGTCTGCCGGAGATTGGCTGTTCAGATCTGACACTGGGTTCCACCGCGAGAGAAACTTTTAAAAGACTTTGCAGCAGGGGCTGCCTCCGAGCGTGCCGCGCGCTCACGCCCGCCCTCGCCCACTCTCGCTGAGTCCCGGGCGCTGCGCCCCCGTCACCGAAGCTCGGCCGGAGGACCCTCACCTTGCGCAGTCCGCTGCCCTCGCCCCTCCCCTCCCAGGTTCCCCACCCCCACGCCCGCCCCCTCCTCTCCGCCGCTTTCGGCTGGGGTCTGGGGCTGCTCAGCCGCCCGCAGAACTTCCTCTCCCGTAACCGAGTTTGCCTCCTCCCCGCCTTTCCCGGGCCCTCGGCTGTTCTCAGGGCAGCCTGAGCGCGTGCAGGCGGCCGCAGCCGGCGAGCCGCACGGCTGGGGGCGGGAGTCAGGGGCGCCGGCTCGGGCCCGCGATGGCGGGGGCCTGGCTCAGGTGGGGGATCCTGCTCTGGGCAGGGCTGCTCGCGTCGTCCGCACACGGCCGGGTACGAAGGATCACGTACGTGGTGCACCCGGGCCCCAGCCTGGCGGCGGGCTCCTTGCCCCTGGGCGGGCCCCCGCGCCCGCGGACCTTCAACGTCGCGCTCAACGCCAGGTACAGCCGCAGCTCGGCGGGCGCCGGAGCCCCCAGCCGCGCCTCCCCGGGGGTACCCTCGGAGCGGACCCGGCGCACGAGCCAGCCTGGCGGCGCGGCCCTGCCGGGGCTCCGGCCACCACCGCCACCGCCTGAGCCGGCGCGTCCCGGGGGCTCCAGCGGGCAGCTCCACCCCAAGCCGGGCGGTCTCCCAGCGCCCGTCCAGTTCGCCAAACAAGGCAGGCAAGTTGTGCGACCCAAAGTGTCGCAGGAGACCCAGAGCGGCGGGGGCTTGAGGCTGCAGGTTCACCAGAAGCAGCAGCTGCAGGGGTAAGCCCACACCCCTTCCCTCCCTCCCTCCCTCCCTCCCCGCCCGCGCCGCCCCTGCCAGGACCCGGGGGTCAGGGCCACTACAAGCCCGCAGCGCCGCGGGTGGCGTGCGCGCTGGGTCGCCTTTCTCCTCCCCTCCCGCTTCTCCCCGCCGCGGAACGGAGCGCGGCGGGAAGAGCGGCGTGCGGGAAACCCGGGAACTTTCACCCAGGATAAACCCGAGTGCATTGTTACTGAGCTGCGGGTAACACAAAAGGCATTTCTGCCTGGGGCGTAACCTTCTGAGAGCGAACCCAGCTACTCCTAGAAGTTGGGCGTAAACATGAAGTCACTACAACTTAATCCCTCAGCATCAATGAAAACTTCATTTTGCAACACAGTTTTAATATTTTCCCCTTAGCTAATGAAAAAAAAAAAAAACGTTATGGTTCCTATTCTGTGGCCTAGAATTTTTCAGCGTCCTAGAAATTTTGGGCTTGGTCGTCCTGCACCTGTGGGGTCTGCTTGTCCAGGGGCAGTGTGTCTTAGCACCGACGGAATTTTTATTGGAAAATTTCTGTTATTGGGGGCTCTTGGACATCCTCTCTACCCCCTTTGTCATTAGCCAGTTTGGGGCGGTAGGGGAAAACTAGTTTTGATTATTTGGTGTTTTTCTTCGGAGGTGGTTCCAGGCGTTGTGATCTCCTCTCTACCTGTTTGGACATTTTTCTCTAAAACTCAGATGTTGATTAAAATGTAGGTGCAGATAATACACAAAATACGTTTGGCTTTACTTTCAGGATTAAGGAAACCACTTATTAGGACCTCATTGTTTCCTTCTGTGTAGCTCTAGCAGAGGTCCCCAAACTATGGCCCCCGGGCCAAATTGCAGCCACCTGAGGCCATTTATCCAGCCTCTGCCGCACTTACTTCGGAAGGGGCACCTCTTTCATTGGTGGTCAGTGTATGGAGTACTGTATGGGACGGCCCTCCAACCGTCTGAAGGACAGTGAACTGCCCCCCCTGTGTAAAAAGTTTGGGGACCCCTGCCTAGGGTATTTAGGTTTTTTGGTTCTCCCACTTTTTCCTAATATGTGGTCCTCACCCTTCTACCTGGGCAGCTTTGGGTTTGGCATCCTGGGCATACGTTAGGGCTCTCTGGAAGCCAGGGGAACATGGAAGCAGGATGCTGGGCTTGCAGGAACCCCCTGGAAGCTTGGGGTTCTCCAGAAGAAAGTGTTTCTACTGCTGGACTTAGAAGTCTTGCTTTGTTTCAGGGTCAATGTCTGTGGAGGACAGTGCTGCCATGGCTGGAGTAAGGCCCCTGGTTCCCAGAGGTGCACCAAACGTAAGTTTTCATGTTCACAGTGGTTCTTTCTGCAGGGTAGGCAAAGTGGGGCTGCCCTCACCCGGCGATCCAATAGGGGTCATGTGAAAGGGGCTAATGTTGCCCTGGATAAGTTGGTATCTGAGATACAATCCACCAGGGCTAGGCCAAGGTAATGTTGGTATCAATGCCAGCAGCAACCAGAATCCTTGAGGCCCTACTTTTTCCCAGGAGGTAACTACTCTACTGTTCTTCTTTACTGACAAATGTGGTTGCCTACAGTTAATACACATGCTTAGCAATGCTTTAGATGAATAGATTAATGATGCTTATAGATCTGGAAATATATTCCCAATGCCTTGTGAAGTTAAGGATGAAGTGGAAACATATTTTGAGGTTCCTCTTCACAAGTTGCTTCTGTCAGGTGCTAATTGGAAATCAAGAAATTTCACTTCCACTCAGAAAAAGTTAAGCATTCTTAGGTGTAGTTTACATAGAGCTTGAGCCATAACTATGTGAACTGGAATTGTCCAAAATTTCAGCTGCTTAAAAGTTTTCAGCCTAATAAGTCAAATTTAGCAATTTGTCTTGTGTATTGTTTGGATTTTAAAACAGTGCTGGATGAGTTTTTAAAAATTCTAGTATAATCATTCTGGTGTACTTGTTTGTTGAAAAAAGCCTTCAATCTTTGAAAGTAGCAGAATGACTTGGTCTAGTGGCTTTAATATTATAAAAGAAAGTGTCCAGATGGGTTATGATTTGGCTGTGATCAAGGAATAATAGCAGATGTGAACTCACTATCAGCCTCCTGATTATTGAACTCAAACACTAGATCAGAAATGCTCAGGGTTGTTGGCATTTGAGATGAAGTCATCATTTTTCACTTCTTAGATTACACTTGACAATAGTGCACCAGTATTTTCCTGAATTTACAATTGCCCAGCTCAAATTACACACACTCTTCTCCATTCAGGAACTCCTGCTCAAAACCTGATATGATATGTTTTGCCTGCAACACAGGGACAACCCATCTGTGACAGCACCATTGCAGTGGGATATTTGTGTGTAAAGATTCAAAATACGGAGCAGGATTTTGGAGATGCAGGATGGGTGCTCCTTGATGCCTGTTGGAGAGACTACGTTAAGACTGTAAGAAATTTGCTTGGCAAATGATGCAATCAGGTGCCCTCTTTGAAAAGAGTAGCCCCCCATTCTCAGGTTATTTGAGGATTTTGAGACCCAAAGATGTTCTAGAAGATCCAAAGATGCTCTAGAAAGAAAGCATCCAGATCTTGAGGAATTGTCACACGGCTTTCTGCTTCTCCAGGTGGGAGAGGAAAGGACATATGTGTGCCTAGGGTTAGCTGGGTGTGCCTTCTGAGAAGCGGGGGTTGAACAGTCACTGCAGGGTTTCAAGGAAGTTGCTCTATTGATTTACTCTCCTGATACCTACAACAGATGTTTTCTGGCTCCTGGCTCAAGTTATCTTTCCAGGTCCTAGAAGGGAGCCCTTGGGCCGCACTGGGATCTAAGCAATGCAGTAGGGGTTACCGCTGATGCTGGAAACTTGTGTCCATGGCTGAGCAGTGGGACACCAGGAAAAACCCTAAGTTCAGAAGATTGAGTTCAAATCCTCAAGCCTTCACTAGCTAGCTGTGTGGCCTTGGGGAACTCATTTGACTGCTCTAACCCTATCTCCCTTCCTGAGATGACTGTGCCGCAGGGAACAAGGTGAAAGATAACGAGTGTGGACGCCAGAAAGATTCTGAGATTACTGTTGAGTCATCCTGTCTCATTTATCTATTACTTGGCTTTCTTCTTTTCCCATGTGTGTTTCCCCAGCACTGGGCCCTGTCTAGTCTTCTTTTTCGAGTAGTTTAGGGTTGAGGGGATGGGTAGATGGGGGAAGATGAATAAGTTCTGAAGATCTAATGCACAGCGCTGTGACTACAGTTAACAATACTGTGTAGTATACTTGACATCTGCTCTGAGGGTAGATCTTAAAGTGCCCTCATCACAAAAAGGAAATGTTAATTAACTATGTGAGGTGATGGGCAGTGGTGGGATTCAGTCAGTTCACACCAGTTCAGCAGAACCCATACCTAAGTTTTGTTTAGTTTGGCGAACCGGTTATTGAAATGGCACTTATAGTCAGGGTTCCCTCTAAGGTTGGTGCTGGGGCAGCTGCCCAATGTGGAAGTAAAAAATTTACATTCCTTACTTTTTCTTTAATATTCATCTGCGCAACAGCATATTCTGAGCGCCCATAGTAATGTTCATTCTGTTCGTAGGTGAAAAGAATTTGATGGAACTATGCTTGTAATATTTATTTATTCATTTCATAAAACTCATTTTACCTTTGATGAAATACTACATTTTAATTCCTTCTTGTTTGTTGCTTCAGTAAACAAACATGTAACATAAAGAGAAAAAGTGCCAAGCAGCCAGAGAGTGACAAGTGTCATTAGAAATATCTTAAATAACAGTTTTATTGTTTTCTGTCAGGTATTGTTTAATATGTTTTCATTAATATTTTAAAACTCTTTCTTATAACATAATTTAGTTTTGCGTACCTCTTTTATTGTTCTTAAGTATTAAATGCATGAAATAATAAACTACCTTTAGGTATATCGTTTTTTTATACTTAAAAATGATTATTAGGCCTTAGAACTGGTTGTTAAATTATTTGAATCCCATCACTGATGATGGGTATATTAATTAGCTTGATTGTGGTAGTTATTTGACAACATACCAAACAATGGTATACACCTTAAATATATTTAATTTTTATTTGTCAATTATACTTCAAAAAAGATGGAAAGAAAAAGAACAAATGAAAAAGCCAGTCATTCCTGTTTTGCTTTGTTTTTGCTTACCAAGAAAAAAAGAAATGAAATACTTTGGGTTGTTCTGTACCCCTGAATGAGTTTAAAAGAGACTAAATGTTAGATTATTTGTGTGCCTCTAGTTTTCTTTGTGCAAAAGCTTGCTATCTAGGGGGGGAAATACTCCCCTAAGGTATTCATAAGTTAACGGAAGAAAATCCTGCCACCAGTTTTTGTGGCTGAAACTACTTCAGTAGATACTAGTGAAGTTGAGGTGGCAAAAGGAATAAATTTGTGATCTCCTTCCTCTCTCATTTCCTCATTATGCTGAGACTGAACAGTTGCAATTGTGTATGAATTAATTCAATCAAAAATACAAAAACACCAATGGTGTGCCAAACATGAAGTTCCTGCCTAATATAGCAGTCATAGAATGTGTACACATATCCAAATGTATCCTGCAGGATGCCTCCTAATGGTCATTATATTTTGAGGCTAACTGAAAGGCTTTTGTTGAAGAATTTCAGTTTAGATATAGGTCATGTCCAATTGGTGCAAAAAGTATTTCTGCGTAAGCAATTGGATGTGTTTATGTTGTTTGGTTTGTTTAATCCAGTGAAGAAAATAAGGTGCCTTTTCGAGGCAGCCTGGATTGTTTTTAGTTGATTGAAACTGAATTTAAATGGCCCCAGACAAATGCTTCTGAAGACTGAAGATTTAGTGAACCTTAAATCGCAGATCAGAGGGATGTGAAACAAGCAGGCAGCAGACCCCATGGGCAGAGAATGGATATGTGCATCCACAGAGGTGGTCCTGGGCTCTGGCTGCCCAGCCTTCTCTGTAGGGATGCCCAGTTGCATGTTAATGTGGCTTTTCCAGACACCTTTTGTGTGTGGAACTCTAAAAGTTGAAATCACAGCACGAGATATGTCATTATCGTTATTAATATGGAGTGACTGCTGGTAATGATATCAGCTTTGGGTGAAATAAATAGTGCTGCATTTTTCCTTTTCCCAAAGAGTTAGCATTTATAAGAGGACTGTGTACCTTAGTTTGTCTTTTGAGTGGGGCATTAATGTTTTGTGCCTCTCCCCATTTTTGTATTTTTTCCTTTTCTTTCTTTTTTCTTTTTTGTGACAGAGACACAGAGAGGGACAGATAGCGACAGACAGACAGGAAGGGAGAGAATTGAGAAGCACTAATTCTTCATTGGGGCACCTTACTTGTTCACTGATTGCTTTCTCATATGTGCCTTGACCGGGGGTAGGGTGGGGGCTACAGCAGACTGAGTAACCTCTTGCTCACGCCAGCGACCCTGGGTTTAAGCTGGTGAGGCTTGCTCAAACCAGATGAGCCCGTGCTCAAGCTGGCGACCTCGGGGTCTTGAACCTGGGTCCTCTGCGTCCCAATCCAATGCTCTATATCTACTGTGCCACCACCTGGTCAGGTCCATTTTTGTATTTTTCTTTTTCCCTCTGTTTAAACTGAACGTATTTCCTATGGGTTCTTTCAATGTTATGGTTTTTTTTTTTTTACCCCTTTTCAGGGCAAATGTGGGCCAGAGGGAGACCTTGCCAGTGGGCTTGGCTCTAAAGAGTAGACTGGACATGAAGACAGATCCACAAAGTACAGGAGAGACAAGGGTGAGGTCAGGTTGGCAGGATGAGGTAGACAGAAGAGGAAGATGGTGGAGGGCCTGGCATGTTGCAGCCCTCCCTAAATGCATGGACGGTCCTTTCATTTATTTAACAGGTATCTGTTCAGCTTTTACCATGTGCCACATTCTATGAATAGAGAAGAAATGCAGCCAGCTGTAGGGAGTACTGGGTCTGTTTTTACTCACTTAACTCATGGCACATCAAATGACTTGTTCTCTCTTTAGCAAGAAACAGAAAAATCGATATGCCATTGCTTTTCCATTGGCATTCAGCCCATGCTGCTTTGAAAAAAGAAAACCCAAACCTAGATGTGTTCCTTAATTATATACAGAAGGGACAGAGTTATGTATACCCTTGGTGGTCAGCAGTGCTGCAGTTGATGGCATCGTCTGGGAGGCTGTAATGCGGCTGGAGTTCAGGTTGACCAAGGGCACTTTCAGGCTGTCTCCTGTCCCTTTTTGGCTCGGCGTTATGAGCGCTGAGCTCAGGAGTCAGGCCCAGAGTGATTACACATTTTTTGTGTGCCTGCTATGACCATTGACAGCTGCTTTGCCAGTAGATCTGCTGTGAGGTTTACCATGGCAGCTGCGGGGGTGGGTGGGGGGAGCAGGGGGACATCCCTGTGTGTGTGGGGGCACCCAGGCCCCAGTGCTGGGAACTGGGGTGGGAGGGCCAGCTGGAAAATCTGGTCATGCTGCACAGACAGCCTGGCGAAGCGAGAAGGACCCAGAGGTCAAGTTCACACTGGGTCAAATATGTGTTCTCAACACTAGTTAAAACAAACATTTAGGAACCATAAATTCTGGGTTGCGATAGTACTTAAACCATGGCCAGGAAGCCCTCCGCCAGCCCCCGAGCTAGCTTGGACCCAGCGGCTGCCCGCCCTGCCCTGCCCTGCCCCACCGGCCTTTTCTCTGCCCAACCTGGCCCTCAGGAAGCCCACTTTTTGGAAGGACCTCTGGCAACCACAAGGGCTTGCTGTTTCTGACCTGTTATTTGTTGTCTTGGATATTGCAAACATACTCAAACATGTTTGAGAGCTCAAAACATTTTCCTAAAATGTGGATTTTGCTCCCAAGTCCTTGCTAGCAATGAACAGGGGGATGTGGAGAGCTGTGGTTGTGTCACCACTCGCTTAACACTGACCAGGCTGCGCGCGCAGACTGAGGAGCTGCTGGGCTGGGCTGGGCTGGGCTGGGCCATGCTTGTGCTGAGAGCATTTTTATCTTCACATCCCACGGGGGTCGGCTAGGCAGGCATGATTTATCAACCCCATTACTGGTAGGGGGCAGTGCTCAGACCCCAGCCCAGATTTGTGGCTATTGGTTCATTGTCCTTTCCACTGCCCTCGGCTGCCTGGGTGTCCGGTGCTGCAGCAGTCTCTCTTGAGGTCTTGCTTGGTCTTAGCTCTCTGTCCAATGGTAGTCAACCTGGTCCCTACCGCCCAGTAGTGGGCGTTCCAGCTTTCATGGTGGGCGGTAGCAGAGCAACCAAAGTATAAATAAAAGGATAGATTTAACTATAGTAAGTTGTTTTATAAAGATTTATTCTGCCAAACTTAGCGAAAATCCGACATAAAGTACTTGGTAAGTAATTATTACTATATGCTTTAACTTGCTATAACTCTGGTTTATAAATTCTTATAAAGTTACTTCCCTACTTTATAAATCACCATTACTGTGGAACTGGTGGGTGGTTAGAAAATTTTACTACTAACAGAGACACAAAAGTGGGTGGTAGGTATAAAATGGTTGACTACCCTTGGGACTCCTGACTTGGACTGGCTTTTGCTGCCTCAGTTGTCTCTGTGATTTCCCAAGCTATATTTGTTCGCTAGGGCTGCCATAGCAAAGTGCCACAACCTGGGTGGCTCAGAACAGCAGACCTTGATTATCTCAGAGTTCTGGAGGCTTCAAGTCCAAAATCAAGGTCTCGACGGAGTTGGTTCCTTTCGAGGGCTGTGAAGCAGGGACCAGTTCCAGGTCTTTCTTCTT
Organism: Rhynchonycteris naso; assembly: GCA_037038555.1. Lineage (NCBI taxonomy): Eukaryota > Metazoa > Chordata > Mammalia > Chiroptera > Emballonuridae > Rhynchonycteris > Rhynchonycteris naso. The sequence continues at coordinate 200,990,445 of CM072998.1, read as the reverse complement.
GACTTATCGCTGGCGGTCTTCTTCTCTCTGTATCTCTTTACCTCATCCTCCCTCAATGGGTGTCTTTGTGTCCAAGTTTCTCTTTTTATCAGGACACCACTCATATTGAATTAGGGCTCATTCTAATGATCTCATTTTAGCTCGATTACCTCTATAAAGCTCCTATATCCAAATAAGGTTCAAATAAGGTCACATACTAAGGTACTGGGGATTAGGACTTCAACATATCTTTCATTTTCAGGAGACACAATTCAACTCATAACACAAGCCCTTAAATACTGTACACATGGACTTAAGAGGTGGGCTGCTTGGAGGTGGGTCACCTCTGGGGTGCTTGGGGATTCACTAGTAACAACCCAGGGATGGGGTGTGGGGGAGGCTCCGTTGGCTCTTCCCACACTGTGGTTCTAGCTTGGCTTCTTCCCTAACGTTCTGATTCTAGCCATTTTTACTTGGTCTATTTTGAGAGATTCTAAATTGGTGGCTGTTAAACATGAATGGACAGCATATCACTGGTGTTTGTTCAAGTGCTTTATTGGATGAGAATCTTTGAGGTTTTCCACAAGCACCCAGGTGACACCTATGAAGGTGGCCCACCTCTTGAGAAACAGGGATTTAGAAGAAACCCTTCTGGGGCAATAAATATACCTTTTGTCTAGAAATTTAAGGGCCAAGCCCAACACTTAACGATTTAGAAACTTCTTAATACTCTAAATACTACCTTAGCTCAATTTTGAATAGTACATACAAAGATTGCAGCATATTAGGGTTACTCCATCTAGTTTTTCTTTAGCTAGTTGAATGTTTGATAAAAAACATTTATTTTAAACAAGAGTTGGAAAATTTCAAAATTGTTAGCGATATGTAGGCAGTTAAATAAAGTGATTTTTAAAAAGGTCGAAACACTTTGGAACACATTGAGTATTTTCTTCCACTATTCTATTTTTAATTGTAAAATATTTTAAATACATGAAAAACAGAAAGTAATATATCTAACAGGATCATGTTTTTAAAGGCTCCCAGATGTGGTAATTAAGCACAGTGATTTAGAGATAAGGAAGAGATTGTGGTCTTATCTTGCTCTAAATGTGTGTTTTACTAATGAAATTTCCTGTCTTGTTCATGGAGAGAAAACAGTACATAATTCGTTGGTGTGACACAAATTGGTTTTGGTACTTATGGAAAAATACATTAGAACTTTATTTACCTGTGTATACCCATCAATAGCTATTCATTTGCCTTGCTTATTATGAAGGACTGAACATTTCTGGTAGGCACCGCCCTTTGAACTGTGAGACCTGGGGTGAGGCTGGGTCACCCCATTCACAGCACAGGTCTGATGATAGTCTGTACTGTCATTCAGAGGCTTGTTCGGGGTACTGCATAAAGGAATGAATGAGAAATACTTAGAGGTTAGAACTCCTCCTGCCCAATATCTGAGTTCTCAGGGGATCCCGTTCTGCTTAGGCTCACCCCTTTCTGGGTGCCCAGCCTTCTACACACCCTGCTTTGAGTTTCTCAGACCCGTCTGATTTTATTGTTTTGTGAATACCGTCTTCTAAATTTTATGTAAAGAATTCCACTTCCTTTGTTTACTTCACGTTTTGGCAATCTTTCCACTTGTTTTTCCTTCCCCTCTTTTCTCTGTGTGGTTATCCTTGCCCAACAGACATTGCTTACTCTGACAGCTTTTCAAGGGCATACCACCCTTACTCTATTTCCTCCTGCTTCCTCTCTGTAGACTGTCCTGGCATGGCCCAAACTTTAAGACGACTTTTCCTTTCTTCCTGCCAATTTTAGAATCTTTCTGTTCAACATCATCTGATAGAGATTTGGGACTAAGTAAAATGAATGTTGTAGGATTTTCCCCTGTAATTTTAGATCCCCAAATACTGCTCTTGGCCAACTATACTATTCCCTGTGGCTTTTTCACTCCACCACATTTGAGTAATATTGTTGGCACAGACATAAGTAAACAGTTTGCGAATGTTGTGTTTTGTAAATTAGGAGATGGATGGGCTGGTGTTTGAATACATGCCTTTGGTTCTACTGGACCAGGGGGAAGAGGAGTTTGGTCGATGGATGTGGGAAGACAAATTGAGGGAAGGTGTTGCTGTCTGAAGTTGATGTGGCCAGCTTTTCTGAATGGATGAAATCAGTTGTTCAGAGCTGAGAACAAAATGGCTAGAGGGGAACCTTCAGAAGCATTTTGGGAATAAATTAAAGGAGAATCTTCACAGAGGAGATAGAATGTAACTAGTAAAAAACTACTGGAGGAAAATAGGGTAATAAAATAAATACATAATAAGGATCTTTTATCTTTATATACTTAAAAATGTCTATATTTTTTATAGGATTACCAAACAACTCCTATCTCACTTTTAATCTTACAGGAACTTAATTTTATTAGTGTTATAAATTAGATGTAGAATCTCTATGCTTTCATCCATATGTATTTTATTTTAACACCGTATCAAGTGGATAGTTAATAATTAGCATCTTCAAAATAAGTTTCATTGTAGAAGGTATTTAAGTCAGCAGAGACATACCAATCTCACCTTGATTATTTTTGCTCCATTGATTCATGCTTCTGCCATTAGTTGTGAAGATTCAAGCGGCTCAAGTAATTAATTCTTCTGAGAATTTTTAAAACCTAAATAAAATGAATAAGAGAGTACTATTCACTAGCCATCCTCATTCAGGTTATTTTTGTGAATATCAGGCATACAAATCTTTTTTTGTTTTAGTGAGAGAGGCATAGTCAGAAAGATGGACAAATACGGACAGACAGGCAGGAAGGCAGAGAGATGCGAAGCACCAATTCTTTGTTGTAGCATCTTAGTTGTTCATTGATTGCTTTCTCATATGTACCTTGACTGGGGAGCTCCACAGAGCCAGTGACGCCTTTCTCAAGCCAGCAACCTTGGATTCAAGCCAGTAACCTTGGGCTTCAAGCCACCAACCTTGGGCTTCAAGCCAGAGACTTTTGGGCTCAAGCCAATGACCGTGGGGTCATGTCTATGATCCCACGCTCAAGCTCGTGACCCTGGCTCAAGCTGGTGAGCTCGTGCTCAAGCTGGTGATGTAGGAGTTTCAAACCTGGGTCCTCAGTGTCCCAGGTTGACTCTCCATCCACTGCGCCACTGTCTGGTCAGGCTAAATCCTCTTCTCTCTTAATGTTTTTCACATTGTCTCATAGTCGTGAGCTCTGTGAGGGTTGGGAGCATACGTAGCCATCTTTTTATCTTCAGTATCTGGCAAGTGCACATAGGCTTTTATGGAATGAATGAGTGATGAGTGGATAGATTTATTTGTTGCACTTTTACTGAGCCCCTGTGTACTAGGTCCAGGCGCCCAAAGTGGTAAGCCCTGTGAAGAAAATAAAGCAGGTGACAGGCTAGAGAGTAGTGGGGACTGGAGGAAGGGAGCATGGTTGGGGAAGGTCTCTATAAGGAAGTGACATAAGAGACCTGTGTGATGTGAAACAGGTCTGGAGGAAGAGTGTTTTAGGCCCTGGGGTAGGAATAGGCCTGTCTGGTGCAGAAACCCAGAAGTGAATATTAGTGGGCTGCAGAGAGGGGCTGGGGTAGTAGGTGATAAGGGAGGCTCGGCTGGATTGCTAGTCAGGTCTTGGCAGGTGATAAAAGGCCATCGATAAGATAATAAAGGGGGCTTAGAAATGCAAGTGGATTTATTATTAAGGAATTGGTGCTTTTTAGGACTACTTTGGAGGCCTGGAAAAAGAAGTATTATTTTTAAAATTTGAATTTATTGGGATGACATTGGTTCACAAAACTATACAGGTTTCCAGTGTACAACTCAGTATGACACTCAGTATGACACCATCTGCACACCACATCGTGCACCTTCCACCCTGAGAAGAGTCTTTCCATCTCCGTTTTTCTCCCCTTTGCCTCCTTCCATCTGGAAAAATGTTTTAAATTGAAAATTTATTCAGTCACCTTTATTTCTATTTTTTATTGATGAGAAAAACTGCATATGGGACAGTTAAGTATGCAGGACTGCAGCAAATTATTGTCATAGCCTGATCATTTGCATTGTGTCCTGGTTGCCAGACTAGCCCATGCCGGTTGTACCCCCAGCCCATCCCCTGCTACTGTACCCCCATGCCTCTGCGGAGCTTTGGCAGAATGGTGGCACTCATCAGAGTCACAAGGCCAGACTTGGGATGAAAGCTTGAGGGTTAGAAAAGGAAAGGTCTCTGGTCACAGCTGTGTCAAAAGGCAGATTATTTGGGATCCTCACATGGTACTAAATACAAAATAAAATGTTTAAAACTTTTAAAAACAGAAGATGACAATCCCATTCAAGTCACCATAGAAAAAAATCTCAGAGAGCAGTTAGAATATCTTTTTCTTTCTCTCTTTTTTAAGATTTTATTTTTAAGATTTAATTTATTCATTTTAGAGAGGAGAGACAGAGAGAGAGGAAGAGAGGGAGAGAGAGAGAAGGGGGAGGTGCAGGAAGCATCAACTCCCATATGTGCCTTGACCAGGTACGCCCAGGGTTTTGAACTGGTGACCTCAGCATTCCAGGTCAACACTTTATCCACTGCGTCACCACAGGTCAGGCAAGTTAGAATATCTTAAAGTGAGAGTGCAAAATTTTTGAATGCCGTTAGGAGGTTTTGTTCCCTCTCACCCCCAATCTAATTCATAAACTGTGGGGTGAGCCCCAGGTGGATGCAACAAGGTAGGTGCAGCAGCCTCTGCTGGGCGTCTTGGGCAATCACTCACTGCCGGTGGGCGATTCTGTTCCTGTTTGTGTAACGGGGTTAATAGCGCCCATTGGTTACACCTCCCATTTTCTAGTAAATATTAAATGAAATATGGTTTGTGAGAGTGCTTCTCAAAAGAACCATATGAACATAAAGCGATCTTATTAATAAAGTTTTTCTGGCTGTTTTATGAAAAGCTTTCAGTTTGTGAACATTTTCACTGTAACGAGTTGGTGTACCTGTTGCCCTGAACAAGAGAATGCTTCGTGTGTTTCCACGAGACTGCGAGGGTTGCAGACCTTGTGTCTCAGGTCTTTAAATTGATCACCCTGTTTACCAATGGCTTACGGTTTCTCGAGGCACCTTCTGGAAGTTGGTTTGAAAATAAGCAAAAATACCTAACTCTCAGAGCCATCTGTTTCTTTCTTATAGTGATAATGAAAAGGTTTAGTTAGTCCTGAATATTTTAGCAATTGGACGTGGAATAATGTAGACGATAAGTAAATTAAAGTCAGGGACCCTATTTTTTTTTTTTTTTATGTTTTATCCATTAGGAAGTTGGCCTACACAGCACTTCTCTGTATACAATGGACCTTCAGTAAGGTTCCTTGATTAATAAGCATTACAAGTCACTTTTGTTTCTGTGGGAAAGGCCAGCTGAAATTTATTTAAATCAGCGGATACCAAGATTATGTTATTAACCAGTTCCTTTTGTTATGAGAGAATTAATATTAGCAAACCTCCCTGTGGAACAGTTTTTAATGCTCAGTTTTGAGTGTTAAAATTGCCCCATTTCATCCTATAATACGGACTGCTTTAATGGCATTTCACAGACCTAGTGGTTCTTAAAGTGTGGTCCCTAGACCAAGGGCAGCAGCATCGCCTGGGAACTTGTAGGAAATGCACATTCTTGGGCCCTACCTTCGACCTCCTGGATCACAAATTGGGCATGGGGCCCAGCACTCTGTTTAACAAGCCCTCTGGGTGATGCTGATATAGCTAGAGTTTGAGAAGCACTGCTTTAGCAGAATCCACCTTCTCTTTTTTAATACCTACCTTCCTTTGTTCATATGACGTAGCCGGAGGAGGGGTACGGGTAAATTGGCTCCTTTGGGCTCTAAGACTTGGGGACTAGAAGCTAATTAATGTTTTCTTACCCTTTCCAACAGAATGGGACTGTTTTGCAGTCTCTGACGGGACCTCATAATATTCTGAGCAGGTGCAGCGTGACTGTTACTACATGTTCCATTTCATATGCTCACTGAACAGACCAGATAAACCATTCTGCCATCGAGAGAATGTGAATTTTGTACCTTTGGGCCTTCCTAGTCCTATTTTGTTCTTAAACACAGAAGATCTCAGATCACCCTTCTTCATATTCTTTAAAGCTGCATTTATCAAGGTGTGGTGCTTGGACCTTCTGTGGGTCACAGCCCCTCTGTGGAATGTGTAATAAATGCAGGCTGTGGGGGACCCCACCCCAGACTTCCAAATGGGGACCCCCAGGGCTGCTCCATGTACTTTGTTTTCATTAGCACCCAGCTGACTAGTCCTCACCAAATCGTGAGGGGGTTAAAGTAGGTTGGTTACTAGAATAAAAGACCTCAGAGGCAAAGAAGGATGGTCAAGGTGTTGCAAAAGTATTAGGAGTGAGTGTGACATTTTGTTGTAGAGGCAGGTGCCATTGCTCATTTTCAAAATAGTTTAAATGTGAAATGAAGAGCAAGTTCTTGTCCGGAACATGCCCTCAGCATTGGCAGCAGTAAAGCACTCTCGTGTGAAGAGGAGGAAGTTCAGAGAGGGCTGAGGCAGGCTGCTCGGCCATTCCTTGGGGTCCTGGTGACTCAGTGCTGGGAGTCACCGAAGGACTACATCAGATGTTTGGAAACAGTCCAGTTAAGAATTTCAGCAATGACGCACACTTTTATTAGCTGTGTAGTATTTAGGAAAAGAATGGCTTGTTCTAAGACTAGGAGCCTTGGTAGAAAGAGCTGAAGGAGTTTGCTTATGCTTATCCAGTGAAATAGACAATTTTCCCCCATTATATATCTTTTTGTACTTCCTGCAAAATAAATTAATGCAAAGACATGTTGCCTGGGTACTGAAGAAATATTAGGTCTTTTAAAGACGTTTATTCCTCTCCAAGTACAAAAGTTTCTTTTGGTAGGAGGAGCTGCTCATTTAAATAATTAATTTTGACTATTTCTACCTTTTTTTTAAAGTAAATATTCTATCTTCCCAGTGCAAGCATGTAGTGACTTTTAAATGGCTGCATGTTACTTTGGATGAACCGTTCCAGTATTGAACTATGTGTAGACAAGGCTGCACTCTAAGACAATGGTGCTCAAATTTTGTAAAGACCACACATTTGAGGAATTGCTTAAAAACCCTCAGTTCTCACTCCTTCAAACTGTGTGGGCACGTTTTAAAAAAAACAAGTGCTACCATTATTATAGCCAAGTTATCACTGGGTATATATCATTTTAGTTCACTAACTTTTCATGAAGTGCCTGATGTATAGAGGGCATTATGGTTTTAGCCAAGAAGACGATCAAGACCCTGCTCTGGGGAGCTGACAGTCTGCCCGTTTCTGAAGAAAGAACATAGCTAATTGTAATCTTTCTAAGGGTGGTTTCTCCTATGAATTGCAGGTGCAAATAGGTTCCTTTTATCTCTCCCATGCCTAGTACATGGTATGTACTCAATAACTATGTTTTGACTTAATGAATGAATCAATCTTTCATGTCTTTCTGACCTTGTTGGGTCAATTAGTTGAATGTTGGAAATGTAGAAGATTGAATTTGAATTTTTTCTATTTATGTGGGAAACTCAGACAGCAGCCGGCAGGGGATCCGCTGGGGCTTTTAATGGATTGACTGGAAGATAGTGCAGAAGCAGCCAGGGCTGAGTGGAGCGATTGTCTGTCCGGTGTGGTGGGAGAGGGGGGGTGGGAGAGGGGGGGTGGGGACCTGAGGCTGTGTTTAGGCAGGATCCTTTGGTTTTAAGTGAAAGACACACAGACTGGCTAAAGAAAAAGAGGCTGTTTATTGCCAGATATCTGGGAGGCCTGGGGATTATGCTGGCTGCAGACCTTCCTAGAGTGAGAGGTTCAAATGGTCGTACCAGGACCAAATGGCTACATAATTTGCAAGGCTCAGTGCAAAATGAAAATGTGGGAGCCCTTGTTAAATAAGATTAATCTAGCAGTAGGTTGTGTTAATTACTGTGTTTTCAGTGTTGAGTAATAACAACCAAGCATAAGTCCTGCATTTTCCATTCGAAATAGTGCTTTATTAATCTGATGCTTATTGTGCCCACTGATATACTGTGCACATGTAGCTGATAGACATCTCAGGCCAATTAACTCACAGTCTCTTGTGTCTACTGTGTATCGTGATCTCTGGGCATTCTGCAGGACGGGAGTACTTCTAGAGCTCACATTTACTGTTTAAATTTCAACCCAGTGATGAATCTTTATGTGGAGATAAAGTATAGGGTATGTAAAATATATATTTTTTAATGTGATTTCAGTTTTAGGAACTTTTCTATAAAGTTCGAATGGAGTTCCATTATAAAAATTTCACTTCGAGTGAGTTGCCCAAAGCATAACAGTGTTGGGTTGAAGCCATTTCATTCTTTCCTATTTGCTTATACTGTTTACATAAAGAATGGTATGTGGGTTATTAACCACATTTTCACAGTTTGGATGCTTTTCATATGTAGGTTTCTTTTTTAAATATTTTTTTTTATGGATTGATTCTAGAGGAAGGGGGGGAGAGAGAGAGAGAGAGAAACATCGATTTGTTGTTCCACTTTCCACTTATTTATGCATTCATTGGTGATTCTTGTATGTGCTTTGACTGGGGATCGAACCCACAACGCTGGTGTATCAGAACACTGCTCTAACCTACCTGGCCAGGGCCATATTCTTAAATACCGTTTTTGATGGGTGTTTACAAATTGTTAAATAAATGAATATGTGTAGGGAAGTGATCTTCAAATTACCTTGACTGGTCCATACATAGCACAGCACGGGAAGGCAGCTGTGTGGAGAAAAATTCTGTTTCATTAGTTATTTTTGTGACTCAGTGTAGTATTATGATTCTACCTGTCTGTGCAGCATTTTCACCTGGGTAGGAGACATATTGACTAAGCTTTGGGTTTACATAAAAAAAGGTGCACGTAAGAGCTTTTTCCATGAAGAAATTAGTCACCACTTGGAATGGTGTCAAGGGTGTGAAATGCCATCCTTTCTCTTGGGAACTGTTGGCGATTGTTCATCTCGCCCAGACAAACAGTTTACTTTCTGAGATTATAATAGCTACTACCTGTGTCTCAGAGGAGGATTACATAGTTAATAAAGATAGTGGTAGCAGAGTTTTGAATGTGCGATGACAAATTTGTGACTTGAGAAGAAGACAGTGATTATTATTTTTTTGCTTGAATGTTACTGTTACTCATTTTGATTTTATCTCCTTCTTGCTAATAGTTACAAAACAAAGTATGATCTCATCTTAGCTTATCTTTCTTTTTTAATATTTGCCCATATAAATACCTACAACTACAGAGGATTTATGCCAACACACTTTTAGTGGACCTCAGGTGTACAGAATTTCATTAATCATACTTTTTGTTTCATTATATACTATCTTTGTTACTCACATAATGATTTTATGATTCTAATGACTTGAATAATTTTTCTTAACTTATAGTGGTATAATTTAACTTGTCACTAAAGTTTGCAAAAATAATTGCCACCTGAACTATTGGAATATTAAGCTGGCTTTTGGTTTGGGAAATTGAAAATAAATTACATATAGACTTTCATGATAAAAACACTGGTTTGGGATCATTGGCTTCTTTGGCTTTTTATTGTTGCACAACTTTTGGGTTATGTGATGCATTGATGTTTGACTAAGCGACATGGGGTAAGGTTTCAGGGAACTGATTTCACTTGTTATAACATGACAGAGCATGCTTGTCATCTTCAGTGGGTATCCTGACAACAGGAAGTGGGTGGCTTAGAATTCTCTTTGGAAGTGATCTAGGAAGTCCATCACCTAATGTAGCTACTGTAAGGTATTTTTCCCCACCGAGAAAGAAGGAAGGGGGTCCGAAAGCCACAAAGTGTGGAATTACAAATGGCTTTATTAAGTACCACGCATTCTGCCCAACGATGTCCTCCGGTCCCGGAGTTCAGAGGCCGTAGGAGTCATGCCAATTAGACTGCGTGAGAGGTATTTAAAGGGGTCCTCTAGGGTGGGCGAGCAGTTATGATGTGGTGAAATCTTATTGGCTGACGGACAGTCAGTTTTCTCCCAAGGTCCTCTGGGAACTTTCTTTTGGCGCACTTGGTTCTGTGGGCAGCCCTAACCAAAGTTCCCAGGCTCTGAATTTCCCACCTGACCTTCTCCATTAGCCACCCTACAGCTACCTCATTCTTATTCCAATCCAGGAATCCTCCTCATGCCTCTGCTACCGACCTCTTAGACTGTACTTGAATCCTTGTAGAAACAAGAAGCTCACTCCTTCATGACCACTTCTGCAGGCAACTTTAATTGTGAAAAATTGATGTTGTTGAACATAAATGTGCTTTTTTATAACTTCCATTTATTTGCTAGTTTTGTTATTTTCTACTTGTAGGTGGCAAAAAAGAACCCTTGTGTACATAAGGAATTCTTCAAAATGTTGATGGTGGTGGGATAATGACATAATTTCTGATTATTGCATTTTTTTCGGCAAGCTTCTCCTTGGTAGCATCTTATAACGTCTGCCCAAGTCAGCAAATATTTGTTTAGTATCAGTCACATGCAAGGTGTACTGTCCTCAGTGTTAGGATGGAAGGCGTGGGAACACAAAGATCTGTTGGTGCCTGCCACCCAAGAATATGCTGCAGTGTGAAATGGATCAGAAAAATGCATGGATTGATACAAGAGGGAAACCAAGTGCCACCAAGGTTCCAAAGAGAGATGGATATCAAGCTCTGCTGCCTAAGACAAGCTCCATAACAAGATCCTGAGGGAATCGAGGGAGGTGGGATGGCTTTTGCTGAGTGAGTCTGGGAGAAGGGCATTCCAGGTAGACAGACCAGTGTGAACAAAAGCCCCGGGGTGGGAAGCGGGAGTTGCACCCACAAGGTGGGAGTCTGATTTGCTCAGCGTACGGGGTACTTGTAGAGGAGGGGACCGTGGTAAGGATACGGTGGCAGGCTGAGCCAAGAGCTGGGATAGGCGTCTTTCCCTCCCTCAGTTGTTTGTCCAACATCACCACGACACCAGTGCAGGAGCTCAGATCTGGATTTGAATCCAGGTACTGTCACGAAGCTTCTACGTCCCAATCCAAAAATGATCAGTGCTCGTTGTAATGTACGACCTGGGAGTAAAGAAGCCAGCAGAGGCTTGGCAGTCAGCAGCTGTCAGGATTTCTGCATTTGATAGGCCTGGGAAAGCTGGGAGCTGCAGGAGCAGATCCTGCAGGGGGGGCGCAGGGCAGGAAAGGGAAGTCACAGAGGTGGCAGTGAGGAGTGGGAAAGTGGGCCTGGCAACCGAAGAGGTAGAACTGGGTTTAATATTTTGGGCAAGAAGAGGAGGAGAGACGCAGGCACCTCAGGCTTTGTGGAGGAAGGAAGCTAGGCAAGAGGGTGAGCTTGGGGTTGGGCATGTTGAGGTGGAGGTCCCCCAGGTGGAGAGAGGCTGGGCCTGGGGACTGGCTGTGGGGTGAGGAAGCCTAGCAGGAGAAGGCTCTCTGCAACCAAGGGAGTGTGCCCGGGATGCAGGCGCCGGGAGGCCCCAGCTGGCCCCTGTGGCATGGAGCCTGCAGTCCAGCCTTGGATGTGGGTAAGAGGAGCCTGAACCAAAGGGGAACTCATTCATTTAAAAGCAAAGAAAGGAATGAATTCAAGAGACAGTGAAAGGAGAATTGGCGGAGACAGCCTGACAAATGATTCCTGGTGTCTTAGCAGTTCTCAGGGGAAAACCAGCACAATCGTCACATTGTTTGTGTACACACGCACACAAACACACACCCTTACTTTCATACATACAAGTTCATCTATTATTGAGGCCTGCTAGTTTCCTCAGAAAAACCCTTCAGGAAATCCTCTGCTCTCCCAGGGAATGTGTCTATATTTAGAAGACTCTTAGAGAAAGCCTATTGTTAAATCTTAGTTTATTGGCTAATCACCGAGAGCCCATAGAAATGTAAATCACGCACCCCTATAATGAGCTGTCAGCGGGAAGAAGGCTGCCTTTTTGTTCTATTGAAGACCATGAGGTGTAAACAAGACTCAGTCCTTTGTGATGGACCGGAGGGGGAGGACCCACGAAGGGTGGAGCTGAAAGGGGCCACGGGGACCACCGGGGCTGAGCATTGTGACTGGCCCAGGGTCACACAGCTCATTCAAGGCAGAGGCTGTTAGCTTGATGTCAGGTACTCCTGCTACCTGAAGTAACCCATTGATCTCTGGGCTGTATTCCTCAGTGGATGGCCCAGACAAAAGGGGTATTCAGTGGGGGGGTGTGTGTGTGTGTGTCTAGGGGGGTTATTCAGGGACCATCTAGCTAGAGTCTGAGAACTGCATTGTGGGAAAGAGCAGTTGACGACCATACTGATTATTGCAGTGCCCTCATAGTTGTTGGAACTTTTTAATGAGTGTTGCATAGAGGAAAGTGCTGACACACGAGGCATGAACTCCTTGTCCCTGGAAGTCTTTAAGTGGACACTGACTATCCATCTGCTCAAGCTAACAATAGTAGATATTCACTGGGAACTGACCGTGTGCCCAGTAACAGCTCTGTGTTTTTCCCAGGGATGATGTCTCCCTTTAACCTCTCAGTGTCTTTAACGATGGGTACGATTATTGTACTGAATTTATAGATAAGGAGGCTGAGGCACCAGAGAGGTTAAGTAACCTGCCCAAGGTGACATAGACAGTGAGTGGTAGAAACAGGGTCATACCTATCTTTTGACCCCAGAGCCTTTATGCTTATTTTGTGTTAGTGGTTCTCAACCTTTGCTGCCCATTGGAGTCTCTTGGGAATGTTGGTGTTTTTATTTATTTTTTCTTAGATTAGAAAGAATTTATTGATTGATTTTGTTGAGAGAGGAAGAGAGAGAGAGAGAGAAAGAGAGAGCGCAATGTCTGTCTGTTCCTGGATGTGCTCTGACTGGGTATCAAACCCACAACCTTTCACATCTGGATGATGCTCTAACCAACCGAGCTATCTTGCCAGGGTTCTTGGGAATATTTTAAAATCCTGGTTTTGGGGCTACCCCCAAACAAGTTGAACAGACTCCCCGGGGTAGGGCCTTGCGTGAGTATTTTTTTTTAAAGCTCCTAGGTGATTCCAACTCTGCAAGGTTGAGAAACACGGAAGTCCGCCATCGCTGTTGGAGCTCTTGTAGGGCGGTGCTTCTCCAACTAATCGCATAGGAATCTCCTGGAGGTTGTGTACAAATGCGGATTCTGATCCAGAAGGCCTGTGGGGAGCCCGAAGTGCTGCATTTCTTCCATGTGACGCTGTACTCCTGGGTCTTTGAGTTTGTTTCCTTCTGTGACTAAAGGCTAATCATCAAGGTCCCTTCCAACGCTAGGATTTTATGGCTGTACAGTCAGAACTGTTATGTATTTGTGATTTTGCCGAGTCAGCCGTCTGCTAAGTATGCTATCTCCTGTCCTCTTGACAGCCTCCAAAGGAGGTATCATGTCCCCATTTTAGAGATGAAGGAATTGAGGCTTTTGAGGTTTGCCAGAATCCTGAGTCTTCTGAATTCAGCGCCTGTGTGATTAACTCCAGTGCTATGCTGCCTTCCTGTATACATACAGACTGGGTCCCAAGTAAAGCTGTGGCGTTGTCTTTCTTTTCTAATCCCATTGGTTAGGATTGGGATCCTGGAGAAAAGGCTGCCAGGAGTCCAGCAACATTTCTGGTTCCAAGCGGTCTTCTCTCTTCCTAATGTTGGACCTGGTAGTTGTTTAAGGGAGTCTGTTAGGGGTGCAGTAGTGGCACTTTATGAAGTACATTTATGATGATCAGACTCTGTTTCCAGCATTGCTGTCAGTGCCAGAAATGCTGACTGAGTTTGTAGGATGCAGATTCTAGACTGGGTGTGGTCCCTGGCCTGGAGGACCACACTAGTCCCTTGAGATGCTTGTTCAGCTGTAATGCTTGGGCTCCTCCCCAGGCTTAGGAATGGATTAGGCCTGGTGACCTGTTTTTGAAAGCTCCTCAAACTGTTTTCATGTATGCCAGTATCAAAAACCGTGGCCTCCATGTTTCTCTAAGTGTGGTGCCTGGGCCATCAGTTTAAGCATTACCTGAAAACTTGTTTAGGAATGCAAATTTTGGGGCCCACTCTAGAAATGCCGATTCAGAAACTTTGAGAGCCATGAGGTTCTTGCTACTAAAAGTGTGATCTGAGCACCAGCACTTGAACATCACCTGGGAGCGTGTTGGAAATTCAGGGCCTCAGACCCTACCTCTGCTTGCTGAATCAGAATCTTCATTTTAACAACCAGTGTGTACGTTCCTGTTTGAGTAGCCTGCTCCAGGCCGTGGTTTTCTTCCCGGGTTGTGCCTTATAGTATGTGAGGCCCTGAGACTGTACTAGTGCCCAACCCCTACCCAAGGCAGTGAATGCACAATATGTGGCATTGGGTGGGACCTAGGCATCTCATTCTTAAAGCTCATCAGGGGAGTCTAATGGAATGCTGAGACCCACTGGTCTAAGTACAGGTATTGATCGACTTACGACCTATGCAATTTACGACCATTCGACTTAACAACCACAGTCGGTAGCCTCGACTGCTCTGCGTCTGGAGCAGTTTTTGTATGCACCTGTATTTTGTAATTTTGTACGTTTTGCAAATATTAAACCAGTTGTACTGGTAATGCAGTGTTTTACTTAAACCTGACGAATGTAAAAATAAGAAAGAGAATGGTGTAAGATGATACAAATGGCATAAAATGAACAAAGAAAATTATGATATATAACAATAATGAAAGAAAATTATAATAAAATATGACTTAAAGATTTTTATAACATCATTTCACAGTACTGTACATATAGCCTACTCAACTTACGACCAAATCGTGTTAGGACCGGTCTGTCAGAACCAATTGTGGTCGTAAGTAAAGAACTAGCTGTATTGCGTGGTTGTCAGCAGTCCGGTTCTCACACCTGGTGGAGAAGACTGTGAAAAGGACTCTGGGCCCAAGATATGCCACCTCACTGCTTCTCCACCCCCCCCACCCCCCAGTGTGACTGGAGACCCAGACTCCAGAAATGTAGGCTCAGGGACTGGCAGAGAGGACTCCCTGCCTGAAGAAATCCGGAAAAAAAAGTCTCTTTATATACTGCTCACAAAAATTAGGGGATATTTCAAAATGAATATGAAGTGATTAAAAAAAAGAAGCATTTGATTTTTTTAAAGTTAAATAAGAACATCAGTAAAGCAAACGACAAGTCAAAGAAAGTTGTTCGATTATGCAAATGAAATGCAAAACCAACTTTTATTTTATTGGTGAAAATGTACTATACAAAAGACTGAAAGTACTGCAGTATCTGCACATTCCCCGATCTGCTAATTTTTGTGAGCTGTGTATTTTCAGGTAAGAGAATGAGAGCTTGGATAGGGAGGGGAGATGGACAGACCACAGAGCTTTGTGAGGATATGAAAACAAGAGGGATGGAGTCTGCTTCTGTGGCCCAAGGCTGCGGCGCTTCCCACACCTGCTACACGGAACCATCTTAATGCCACATTCTGGTCTCTACTCCCAAGGTTCAGTGTCAGCAGGGCTGGGGCAGAACCCAGGTATTGGCATGATCAACCAGCTCCCCTAAATGATTCTCATGTGAGAATCCAGGGTCCTTTGAGGTGTACAATCCTCAAAGGCTCTGATGTGGCTGGCCATCAGGATTAGGCAAAGAAACTAGACTGTCCAGGTGTCCAGCCCCCATCCGTGGCTCTTCTAATTCAGTAGGGCTGGTGGGACCCTGGAATCAGCATGTTTAATAAGCAGCGCTTGCTTTTCAAACTGTGCTCTCAGAAACCCTGAATATTTCCAGGCACTATGTTGGGCTTTCAAGGGAGAAAGGTAAGAGAAGCCACATGGAGGGGGGTGGGTCACACATTCTCCCTGCTTGCTCTGCTTCTTATATTAAGCTTCATTACAAAACTGCATTTGAAGAGTGGATTTCACTATTTTAAAACTTGGAAATGAGTTGTGGCTGTCCACTGGTGCAGAACCTCTTCGAAGTCGGCAGCGTTCCCACCTTTCAAGTCACAGTTCAGGATAGCTTCTCTGTCTCACGGCAACCCATCCTTCTGTGACTTTGACCTTTAGTCCCCGAACTGCCTCGTACCTGGCCCATGATGCTTATCACCCTGAATAACCCTGACCTCACTTATATTCTAGGATTGCCTGACTCTGCCTTTTGCCCCATGTACAAAACTACTTGGCAGCTAATAGAAAGCTGTTCACCCCAAAAATGCCCTTGGCAGAGACCCTAATGCCTTAAGACAGTGACTCTAAGATATGACTGTGGCTCTTACCACTCTTTGTGCTGGTTACAGCATAGTGTGCTGGATGGACTCTGTGTGTCTGAGCTGGGCGCCAGAACTTGCATTTCTAGAGAGATCCCAGATACTGCCACTGCTGGTCCAGGGACCACAGGTTGAACCCCAACCTTATGATTCAATGATGTTGATACACCTGGGGTCCAGTTCTCTTGCTGGATGAACTTTCTCAATGGGTAGCTTTTCCTTTGGTGTTAAAAATGTATGAGGAGAGGGAATGTCTTGCCCGAGTAAACAGCAAGTGGCATGAAGATCTCAGGGTATATTAGGATCATGGCTCAGTCCTGTTTGGACTCACTGGGTTTTGCTCGGTTCCCCTGCCAGGCTGACAGCCGTGCAGGAAGGTGCATTGCACATTGCTTCTGTGCTGCTCCTCATGGAGACCCTGCCAGAAAGGGTCGTGACAGTGACAAGGTTCTGGCACAGCTTCTCATTGCCCAGGGCTTGGTCAGGCGAGGGTATGACAGGCTGTTGCCACGCACTGCTTATCAGAAAGATAAATATTTTCTCTTCTCTGAAACAAGTGGTAAAAGAACAGAAGTGTCCTGTTTTAAATAGCCTTTTGAAGGACTGCCCTCCTTAGAGTCCTACACTCTTGCTTAGAGCTGGGCATGAGAAGGTCTCCCAGGGGCCATGGGGACACAGACAGACTCATGGTCTCTGCTATCTGGGCCAGAGGTTATCATCACTAGTCACTGGTGGACAATCCACCCCCCTTAGCAGTTAAGTGGTTGGACCAGGCAAATGACTGTAATTATTGTTATGTTAAGAAAAATATGGCCCTGGCTGATTGGCTTACTGGATAGAGCTTTGGCCCAGTGTGCAGATGCCTCGGGTTCAATCTCTCTCTAGTCAGGGCACACAAGAGAAGCAACTATCTGCTTTTCTTCCCCACCCTCTCCCCCTTCTCACCCTGTTCCCCTCCCACAGCCAGTGGCTTGATTGGTTTGAGTGCTGGCTTTGGGCACTGAGGATAGCTCGGTTGTTCTGAGCGCGATGGTCTCAGGCTCTAAAACTAGCTCGGTTGATTCGAGCATTGGCCCAAGATGGTGGTTGTGTGGCTCTCAGTCAGGGTACATGCAGGAGTCTCTCTGTCTCCCCTCCTCTCACTTAAAAAAAGAAAAGAGAAGCAGCCCTTGAGCTTCCTCTGCAGTGGTTGGTTCAACACTGTGATGTAATATGTTCCATTTCAGTTTTCAACTAAACACCTGGGTGGCACCACTAACTACTCCTGAACAAAGGCAGAGATTTAGCTAATAAGGTAATTCCATTTGTGCAGGTGGTGGGGCCCATGTCTGGGGGCTGATGATGAGAAAGTGGGTGTGTTTAATGTTCAGTGAGGTGGGGTTAGGCAAAACCACTTTCCCCTTTCCTGCCTGTGGGGATGGCTCCAAAGCTGTCTGAGAAGGAGAATGAGTATACACAGGTGAGTTGAACACAGCGGCTGACAGGCAGCATTGGGGAGTGCGCTGGCGGGGTAGGACCAGGCTCTCTGCTCCATGGCACTCTTGCAAGTGGATTTTCCAGCCCTCTTTATCCTGCTCACTGAAGGAAGTAGAAGGTAATCAGAAACATAAAAAGAGACTCTGGGCATGACATTTTGAAAACCATCCCTAGTGTGTCCCACTCATAGGTTTGCCCTATTCCATCCACACGGGGCAGACACTTTTAAAACATCCTAGATTCACAATAGATAGAATAATAAGGTGTAATTCGGGTGGGTTTCCTGTGTTCTCAAGCCTGTGCTAGTTGCTTAATACTGAGGTGGGGTGGGTGGTGGTACAGTGGGGTTGCATCTTTCCTACACTGAATGAGCTGGAAGGTCTGCATGGGCTTAGCAAAGGGAGAGGGATTGTGTTTGTTTTATTTTTATTTTGTTTAGCCAGTGATTGATAGAGACAGACAGGAAGGGAGGAGAGATTGTGTTTAAACAAAGAAACGGTGACCTGTTCAAATGCAGAATCACCTTTTGAGAGACAATGTGTTGGCCATTCCAAATAGATATCTAAGAGTAATTTTGACTCCAGATGACTTTCCTTGTAGGTAACTGACTTAACTTCCTTCCTGGCTCTTCCCCAGAAGATGAGATGAGTTTCTACTATCCCCATTGTACAGGTGTTGCAGTCGAAGCCTAAAAGGGGCTAAATAGCCAAAGCTCAGGCAGCTACTAAGCAGGGAAACTCAGATTTAATCCTAGGCATGCTTACTCCAAAGCTCATACTGGGACATACTGTGATGTAGTCAGAGCCGTGCAAGCTGGTGACGGAGGAACTTGAAACGGCGCCCATGCAAGGAGAAGCTGCAGGAGTGGGTATGTTGAATCAGGAGAAAGGAAATCACATACAGCATAGTAGTTTTGTTCATATACTGTGGAAAGGGGAGTGAATGAATGGAAACTAGGACAGATTTTTTTTTACTCAAAATAAGGAAATGTCTTTTTCAGGTAGAGCTGTTCAATGATCTGTGCTGTTTATGGGTAGAGATCTTTATTGGAGATGCTTGACTTGGGCAGATTGTGGGGAATTTTTAAACCTTGGACGAGGTCCTGCTTATTCTGAGAGTCTGTGACTTGAGCTTTGGCCATAGCTGGACCAACTTATTTGTATCTGTTGTCATGGATTTCCTTGAGCTTTATGATACGCTGTCTGATGGAATTGCCTAACATGGGCAAAATGATTGTTTTAAACAGCTTTATAGCGATATAATTCATATACCGTACAATTCAGCCATTAAAAAATACAATTCAGTGTTTTCTTTGGTGTATTAAGTTATGTAAAAAATTGTGATAAAATAGATACAGCATAAAATTTGTAAAGTACTACTCACTTGTGGCTGGAATTATTAAAGATGAGTATTTTTCTGTATTTGGTAACTTGGCCAGGAAATCATTGGAAAGCTGCTTTGTCTTTGATCATATTCAGTGCTTGAAAATGTGTTGATATGGAGGCCTGTGCTTCAGGGGATTTGTGAGGTTATCAGTCACATCTATGCTAATTTTTATTTTGAAGACTTGATCACCCAAGCACAGTTTTAAGTGTTAATGCAGGGTAATTTAACATGGCACAATTAGCAAGAAGCCCAGGAATGAGATATGGTGACTCTTTTTCAGAATTGTCTCAACTATCTATTCCTGCAAGACAAATAACCCCAATGATTAGTGGCTTAAAACAAACATTATCATTTATTTACTCATGATTTTGCAGTTTGGCAGGGCTTAATGGGGATGGCTTGTCTCTCTACCTTGTGGCATCAGCTTGGGCAGCTTGAGAATGGATTTACTTCCTGGATGGAACATTCACATGGCCGGCATGATGATACTGGCTCTTGTTGGTTGAGAGCTCAGTGGGGCTGTTGGATGGTGACATCTGATGTCTTCCACATGGGCCTCTCTGCATGGCTGCTTGGGCTTCCCCACAATATGGTGGCTGGGTTCCAAGAGGGAAAAAGTGTTGCCTTCTGGCCTTTTTAATACCTGGGCTCAGAGGTCTCAGAATAGCATTTCTGAAGTATCCTTGGTCTAGCAGTCACAGGCCCAGCTCTGATTCAAGGGGGAGGGAACATATGCTCTACCTTTTGATGGGAGGAGCAGCATGTACTGAAAGGAAGGGGTGAAATTATTTGAGGACATCTTTATAGATACAAAAAACCCACAATAGTCTTTCTTCTTTTTCTTTCTTATTCTCAATCTATGGAAACCTGACCCTGATCATGGTATGAATTGGTGATAACAAATAATGGTAAGAAATTGAAGAAAAATACAAAAATGAGTACCAGGGATATATGATCTTTAGGGGATTTGGGGCTTCAGAGTAAATTACTGCACAGTGTGTTGTTTAGGCAGCTACGAGAGATTTGTGATTGCGGTATTTTTTCACGGCTTTATTAAAATCTCTACTTTCAGAATCATTGTGTAGTTTCCTTACTTTTTTTTCTCTTAATTTATGGTTTTCCAGAATCAATTAGCAGGAAATTTAAAGGTCTACCTCGTAAGAAAATGCAGACAATTACTGTTTGTTATTCATGGCATATTTTGAACAATAAAAAAGAATTACTTGGATTAAATCTTTAAAACTTCTATGACTATTTTGTTGGAGAACATAAACACATTAAGAACCTGGGAACAATGACATCCAATTATCATCATCCCTTATTTAACAAGTTTGATAGAGTGTTTTAGACAGAACTAGTAATTTAAAAGTTGACAATTTTTAATAGTAAAATAATTCTTGTTAATTTCAGATCTTAATAATTATTTACATTTCTCTTTGTTCACTGATATACAGTTTTTCCTTTTGAGTAAACCAGAGATTATAGAAGGGATTTTAGCAATCAATTAAGTAAAAAATTTAAATGCGAACAGGAAGCGAGGCTCCGTACATGGCTAGAAGGAGCATTTTGCATTCACATTATTACCAGAACAATTTCTCCATTCAGAAAGCCGTCAAAAATGAAAAAAGCCATTTAAACAGTTGTAATTCCATATATATATTGATGTTTTGAACACAGAGCTTTGTTTGTTCCTTTTGACTGCTGGCTGGAGAACCCTTGAGGTGTGCAGCTCTATCTCAGCTTCAGTTCTGAAAATGTTTATGTTGCGTTTCACAGCAGAGAGCTGGGAGCCAGAAGACTAATTATTTGCAAGTAGCATCATCTACCATGCAGCTTCCTTCTATTTAGAGGAATGACCTTGTATTTCACAGTGAGGCTTCAACCGTTGTTAACTGCTTTTGGAGGTGAAAGCATACTTCTGATGGTCTCTCTAGCTGGGGCGATGTCTGCAGCTTTCAGATGTTTGTGTCCCACCATGATGCTCAGGCATCGTTGACATTTGCAACCATGTTTATTTTAGCAAGGAAAGGCTGTGGCACAGCTTGGAGTATCTATCTGTCTTTTAGGGTATTCCCATCTTGGTCACACAATACTATGAATTTACCTTAAGGAATGCTGTCCAAATAAATCAAGTGGTAATTTTTAAAGGCTCTGTCCCACTTATGTAGCTATTATCCTTTATTCAGTTAAGAAAATTAGTTTGGAAATAGGAGTCTTCAGCATGAAGACAGTCACTCGATTTTTTTTTTTTTTTTTACTTTAATGAAGCTCCCAGTTACTTTGTTGCCACCGCCATGGCTTTGCTCTGTACCAGTAAGTGTGGGGAAGGAAGAGAAAAAGGTAGCCTATTCTGTTTGATTCAATGTGAAAGGCTGTTTCAGGCAACTGTAAAATTCCAATAGTAGAAGTAAATTTCTATCCCAGATACAGATGGGACCTGCTTCTCAAAAGCTTCCTTTAAAGCAGGGGTCGGGAACCTATGGCTCGTGAGCTAGATGTGGCTCTTTTGATGGCTGCATCTGGTTCACAGACAAGTCTTTAATAAAAAAAATAATGTTAAAAATATAAAACATTCTCATGTATTACAATCCATTCATTTTTACCACTCATTTTCATGGTTGCGAGTGGTTGGAGCCAATCACAGCTGTCCTCCAGGACAACACCAAATTTTTATTGGATAATGCATAACGCACACGGGTCGTTGTGAGATCAGGAATAAACTTTCCTCCTTTTAATCAAGTAGTCAGCTAGCTAATTGCAGAAACCCTTTTGATGAAGAAGATGGTTAAAAGAAAAAAAGATGAGGAGTATCATACTTTTCAGCAGGTATAGACAGAGGAATTCGCCTTTGTGGAGAGAGCAGATTCTGCAGTCTGTCTAATATGCAATGATAAAATTGCATCGATGAAATGGTCAAATATAAAGCGGCACTTTGACACACATCATACTACATTTGCATCAAAATATCCAGCGGGGGACAGCAGGAAGAAAACATGTCAAGAACTACTGTGCAGAGTGCAAGCTAGTCAGCAGCAAGTCCGTGTTTGGACCCAACAAGGTGACTGGAATTTGGCTAGCTTTGCTGGTGCTTTAGCAATTGTGAGAAACAAAAAGCCATTCACAGATGGGGAGTATGCCAAAACATTCATGTTTGATGTTGCCAATGAACTTTTTGATGACTTTTCAGATAAAGACAAGATAATCAAACGAATAAAAGACATGCTCTGTCGGCAAGAACTGTTCATGATTGTACCATCATAATGGCAAATCAAACTGAGGCAACACAAATGAAGAACATAAACACAGCACCATTCTTTTCTCTCACTTTGGATGAATCAAGAGATGTAAGCCATTTATCCCAGTTCAGCGTGATTGCAAGGTATGCTGTCGGTGACACACTACATGACGAAAGTCTTGCTGTTTTGCCTATGAAAGAGACAACAAGAGGGGAGGATTTATTCAAGTCTTTCACTGAGTTCGCTAAAGAAAAATATATACTGATGGATAAACTTATTTCGGTGTGTATTGATGGTGCTCCATGCATGGTGGGGAAAAACAGAGTATTTGTAGCGCTTCTTCATGAACATGAAAAGAGACCCATCCTAAGTTTTCACTGCATCTTACATCAGGAGGCGCATTGTGCTCCAGATGTGTGGTGAGCAGCTTGGTGAGGTGATGTCGCTGGTCATTCGGGTGGTCAACTTTATTGTTGCCTGAGCTTTAAATGATCGCCAGTTTAAAACACTGCTGGATGAAGTTGGGAATAATTATCCTGGTCTGCTTCTGCACAGCAATGTGTGTTGGTTGTCAAGAGGGAAGGTGCTCAGCCATTTTGCGGCTTGTCTGAGCGAAATCCGGACTTTTCTTGAAATGAAAAATGTTGAGCATCCTGAGTTATCTAACACTGAGTGGCTCCGGAAGTTCTACTACCTCATGGACATGACTGACCATCTGAACCAGCTCAATGTGAAATGCAAGGCATTGGAAATACAGTCTTATCCCTTCAACAAGCAGTGTTCGCATTTGAAAACAAGCTGGAACTCTTCCTCACCAACATTGAAACAGGTCATTTACAACACTTTGAAAAACTGGGAGAGTTTAAAGATGCATGCACAGCAAGTGACCCTGATCAACATCTTGATCTCCAGCAGCTAGCGGGCCTCACATCTAATCTCCTGCAGTCATTCAAAGTGTGCTTTGGAGAATTTTGTGAGCGCACTCATCTTTTTAAGTTCATCACCCATCCACACAAATGTGTAGTGGACAGCGCCGACCTGACTTATATCCCCGGTGTCTCCGTCAAAGATTTTGAGCTACAAGCTGCTGACTTGAAGGCCTCAGACATGTGGGTGAATAGATTCAAGTCACTGAATGAAGATTTGGAAAGACTTGCAGGACAGCAAGCAGAGTTGGCGAGCAAACACAAGTGGGGAGAAATGAAATACTTCAACCCGTGGACCACGTGATTGTCAAAACTTGGAACGCGCTTCCTGTCACATACCACACACTGCAGCGTGTGAGTATTGCTGTATTGACAATGTTTGGCTCTCCGTATGCACGTGAGCAGTCTTTCTCACATCTAAAGAACGTTAAGACCAACCTACGATCACGTTTAATGGATGGAAGTCTAAACGCCTGCATGAAGCTTAACCTCACCACGTATCAACCAGACTACAATGCCATCAGCAAAACCATGCAGCACCAGAAGTCGCATTAATGATAAGAAGTACTTTATTCATCATTGGTTAGCAACAGCATAACAACGTTATTAAAAAGAATTCAGAGACTTATTGTACTTTAAATTGTTGGTCTTACATAAAATGCACACATTTACTTGTATATAGTGTTAAACATATGGGATGGCTCTCATGGAATTACATTTTAAAATATGTGGCGTTCATGGCTCTCTCAGCCAAAAAGGTTCCTGATCCCTGCTTTAAAGGCTATTTTGGGGACTCTGGGATGAATTTGGGGCGTGGGATAATAATAATAGCTGACACCTGTCCAGGGCTACTCTGAACCAGGCACTGACCTAAGTGCTTTGCATATATATTCATTTAGTCCAATCAGAAGCCCTCTGTGCTTTTACCAAATGAGTCCCATTTTGCAGATGGGAAAAAGATGTAAAAAATGTCCTAGAACTATATACACCCCAGGGCATGCAGCTAGTCAGTGTCTGAGCTGGGGCTTGATTTAGGCTCCTGGCTTAAGTGCTTCCTTAACCACTAGGTGACACTCCCTAATCAAAGCAAAGTTTAAAAAGTAAAGTTGTGGTCTTTTTTCCCCTTTATTTTAATCCAAGTCTCAGAGACTCAGTTGGCAGTGGTTTCGGCCTTATAAAGTTTATTTTTATTGCTGTGATTTTTCAAAAGAGCTTCTCTTGTTTAACATTTTTGGTTGATGACAATGAAAGAAGCCAGAGTTTCAAACAGATTAAACATGTTAATAATAGTGCTAGACGTATTGCCCAATCATAGCATGTTAAGAATATTTTAAAATAAAAAAATGTAAGTTCCAACAAAGGACAGTTACCATAAAGTCTAGTATACGGTATTCCATCTTACATTATGTTTAGATTGTTGAAATGACAGCCCTTAAAAATGTAAGTATGTTTATACTAGACTTTATGTGAATTAACATATCTTTTCCAAAAAGATATTGTTGATTTTTGCCATACTATAAGAGTAGTAACAGCCTGTTTTAGAAAATCTGGAAATTATAATATGGCATAAACAAAAAATTGCTAACAATATATAATTTCACCACACACAGGTAAGTAATTCACATTAGCATTTTAGCGTATTTTTCTTCCAGCCTTCAGTCACGTGTTCATTCAGCAATCATTTATTATCTCCTATGAGCTAAACATTGTTCTAGGCCCAAGGGAAAAAGCAAGGGACCCAAACAGCTTCTCTCTCCCTGTGGAACTGATATTTTAGTGGGAGCAACAGACAACGAGGAGATAAATTTATAACATAATCTGTGTTAGGAATAAGCGCTTTGAAGCAGAATGAGGCCGAGTGAGGGGTGGAGACCCAGAGCTGCTGGTTGGGAGCACAGGGCCTTGGGGGAGGCTGAGCGCTGTGAGGAAGGCGGCTTGCCACGACCTGGGGACCGATCCAGGAGGGGAGTAGGCGGTCAAGGCTGGTGACACACAGTGTTAGCAGGTGTGGTGCACCCAGGGACGAGCAAGGGAGCCCTTGTGACTGGACAGTGGTGTCTGAGAAGTGCCAGGATGCGCTGTGGGAGTGTTGAGGGGACAGAAATGGGACTGAAATAAGGGCTTTGCATTTTGCTGAACGAGCTGGAGCCCTTTTAAGGTTTGGAGCAGAGGGGTGAAGGGATCTGACTTTAGTCCTCACAGGATCCGTCTGGTTGCCTGGTTTGAAGAGACCACAGGGAACATAGTGGCCAGGAGAAGGGTTTGAGGGGACGTGATAAGATGGTTAGATTCAGGATGTATTTGAAGATAGAGCCAAGGGGCTTTGGAGATGGATTCTATGTGTGGTCTAAGAGAAAGACAAGAGTCACATACGGTGACAACTAGATATTATGGGTTGAAATACTGCCCCTACTTTAATTCATGTGCAGAAGTCTTAGTCCCCTAGTGCCTCAGACTATGACCTTTGGAACTAGGGTCATTGCAGAGGTAATTAACTGAGAAGAAGTCATGCTGGAGTGAAGGGGGGTGTCCGTATAAGAACAGGGCATTCGGACACAGACATGCCTGGAGGGAACACGAGGAGACATGGGGCTAGCAGCTCCAAGGCAAGGAACGCCAGAGGCTATCAGAAGTGAGGACAGGAATGGGACAGATTCTGTCTCACAGCCCTCAGAGGGAACAACCCCTTTGACACCTTGATTTCAGACCTGTGGCCTCCAGAACCGAGACAGGACTTCCTGTTGAAGCCTCCCAGTGTGCGGTCCACCCAGTGTGTATTACCAGCACACTGGAGGAGAGCACTGGCTGAACCGTGTGTGTTTCAAGGAGACAGATGCAGGGGAGGAGCAGGTTGTGGAGTTTAGGGTCCGGGAGGGGACAGTGTGCTGAGTTTGAGACTCCTGTTAGATCTCCACGGGGAGCTGTCGAGGAGGCAGCTGGGCAGGGAAACCAGGAGTTCAGAAACAAGGGCCAGGCAAGAGAGCTAAATGTGGGCACAGCCTTGGTGGAAATCAAAGCTACGGGACTGAATGAAATCACCAGGAGAAGGGCCCAAGGACCAAGAAAGTCCTGGGAAATGTCAACAGTTAGAGATCAGGAAGAGAAGGAAGAGACAGAGGGAGAATGAGACCCTTCAGCCAAGGGAAGAAAGTGGAGAGGAGGAAGGGACTGACTGATCCACGCCTCTCTTGTTCAAGGAGGGAGAAGGCCACTGGACAGTAATTATTATTATATGCTTTCACTTGCTGTAACTCTGCTTTATAAATTTTATAAAGTTACTTCCCTAATTTATAAATCACCATTACTGTGGAACCGGTGGGCGGTTAGAAAATTTTACTACTAACATAGATACAAAAGTGGATTTTATATAATAATAATTACTTACCAAGTACTTTATGTCGGATTTTCGCTAAGTTTGGCAGAATAAATCTTTATAAAACAACTTACTATAGTTAAATCTATGTAATCACAGCACCGTTTGGTAGCTCTGCTACCGCCCGCCATGAAAGCTCGAAGACCCACTAGTGGGCGGTCCAGACCAGGTTGACTACCACTGCAAAGTGGTGGTTTTTATAAAATGGTTGACTAGCTCTGATCAGGTTGACTAAGCCACAGAAAGAGGAAAAAAGACATAAACATACCGTGCTGTATACACTGTACTGTAGTAACAGAAAAAATGACAAAAAATGAGTGTAAAAAAAGTTCCTTACCTTTATTCCTGTGGTTGGCTTGCACCCTGGAAGGGGCATTGCAAGGTGGGAGAGAGTGAACTACTGGGAGGAGGAAGCGGGAGAGTCAGGAAAACCTGCAGAAGGTGCTGGAGATACTGGGTCAGGTGAATCAGGGTTGCTTAAGGAATATGCAGGAGACGCTGGAGATGATTCTACCTGTACTACAGGTGTTTCATCTCTAGAAGCAGCTGATGTAGAGGGTACAGGATCTGTTGCAGGCCTCTCTACCTTTTTAAAGAATTGTTCCAGGTTAGTCTGGAAGGTTGATGACTCCTTCTCTTCCAAAATCTGCCTGTAGCATTGCAAGGCATCCATAACAGCTCTGTAGACCTTACTGAATCTGTCATTGCTGAGGTCCTCAGCCTGAAATTTTCCAACCCATCCTCTCCCATAGAAAAACCTTTTGCCAAACCCTTGGTAGTAGATCTCTTGGCTTTTGGGGTTTCTCTCTCTTCCTCTTCAATCAGCTGCTTTTCCAGCTGAGTGAGGTCCTCAGCAGACAGCTCCTCTCCATATGATGCCAGTAGCTCTGTCTTTCGTTTAGGAGCCAGGATAAGGGCCAAAAGTCACTAAACAAAGGAACATAAACGGAACACTTGCGCTTTTAGCAGTCCAGAATGGTGTAGGTAAGCATTCTGGGGGTGCCAGTTCCCTCACTCATGTAGTGTTACTGTGTATTCTTCCGCCACGCACAACCACAGTAGTTTGCCCACATAGTCCGTAAGTACGACACTAATGGCGTAAGGTGAAACACTCATGTCTCAATTTTTTAAAGATTTTATGGGCAGGAAATTGGTCTCTTTTTCACCTCTCTATCCACAGTGCTTGGCACAGTGCTAGCACATAAGGTGGAGGGGCTTAATGTTTGAATAACAAATGAAGATAATGTGGTGGGATTAATACGAGCTTTTAGACTTGTTATTTAGAAATATATGTCTTCCAGTGGACTATTAATGTTAATTAAGATGTTAATTATAATATTACTTTATATGTGATAATAATTTACAGTCTGTAAAATCCAAGATTTGTCAAGAAACTTGTAGTTATACGTATTTACTAACACGAGTGCAAAGATGAAATTATACTATTCTTAGAGAAGGGATTTAGTAAATGACTTACTAATAGCAAAGTGTGTTTTTATTTACTTTGGTAGTATCAACTTTTAAAAAGATTATAGTTATAGTATCACTTTATAATTCTAATTTTGATTGGCTATAATACCATACTTGTATGGTTCTTTTGCATTTTTATTGGTATAAATAACACTGCTTTGGATAGCTGGACATATGTATGTTCATAGTTCAGAACTATGTGTTTCCTTTTTTGACTCTTAGGATAAATTTCTAGCAATGAGGCTACTAAAGTATTTGAAACACACACACACACACACACACACACACACACACACACATATATTTTAGTGAGCAAGAGAGAGAGAGAGAGGAGACAGACAGGAAGGGAGAAAGAGATGAGAAGCATTAACTCATAGTTGCATCACTTTTTTTGTTTTTGTCATAGTGCCTTGACTGGGGGGGGTTCAAGCCAAACCAGTGACCCTTGCCCAAGCCAGTGACCTCAGGCTCAAGCCAGTGACTTTGGGCTTCAAGCCAGCAACCAGGGGATCATCTAGATGATCTCTCACACTCTAGTTAGTCGGCAACCTGGCACTCAAGCTGGTGAGCCTGTGCTCAAGCTGGATGAGTTCACACTCAAGCTGGTGACCTTGGGCTTTCGAATGTGGGACCTCAGCATCCCAGGTCAACATGCTATTGACTGCGCCACCACTGGTCAGGCGTGAAGCATATTGTGAACCTGCTTTCTCAAAGGCTGTACCACCATACTACCATCTTTGCAGCATTTCGTATTAATAATTTTATATTTTTGAAAAATTAAGTTGCCATAATATTATTTCAGTTGGCATTTCTTTTGATGTCAATTGATTTGACCATTACTCCTCAAATGTATTTACTAATTTCATTTTCTTTTGTCTTAATTGTCTCTTTCTGTCTTTTTTTTTTTTTGGTGTTAATTTGTTCAAGACACTTATTAATCCTTTCTATATAATATTTTCTGATAAAAGTTTTTTCTGGATTTTCTCTTCTTTTGCCATTTTTACTTCCATACTTTGTTTCCTTTTTCTTTTTTTAACTGACTTAAAACAAAAACAATAACTTTATAAAATGGCAATAAAAAGACCAGAAACTGAACCCTGAAAAATTGCTGGTGCTTTTTCATTTACATGACTTATGACTTATTGTATTTCGTGAGTGACTTCACAGTTATTGATGGCATTGGGAGGAGTGTGTTTGGCCCAGTGGACCATCTATTTTAAATTAAATCACATGGTAACTAGCCACTCCTGCTGAGCTCAGGCTTTGAAAACCTCAACCTTCAGAACACAGCTCCTGGGGAATTAGGCAGACGGGGGCTCAGTACTTGACATCAGGGCATTACACTCCTGAACAGAGTCATGAGATTCTGCACACAACCTTTGGGACTTGTAGTCTGTATAATTTGCGCTGTGTTCAACTATCAGACTGTCTGCTTGGCTAAATTGTCACTTGAGAGTAGATTAGGAAAGAAATGGGGCAGGAAGTACCTGGGGGGAGAAAGCCTTTGCTATAAGACAGCCGGACTTGGAGAAGAGAGAGCAGCACACACACACACACCCTGAAGTCTTTCACATGAATTTTAATAACATTCAAAACCCATAAGAGTTATTACATGTGTTGGTGCCTGGTTCACCTATCTAGAAAACCCGTGTCTGTGGAATTCTTCATTATTCTATAGGGCTAGATAGTGTAGGCATGGGGATGTTATGCTAATATTCTTTGCTCTTTAGGGATTTTGGAGGAAGCTGACTCAGAGACATTTACAAGGAAAGTACAGCATTTATTTGGGTTTGGTACAAGGAGCAGATGGAGTTAGGGTAGACTAAAATGTGTGACCTCATGCTATGTTTCTTGTGATCTGATATCACTTAGTGTTATTGAATAACTTCAAAGGGCAGCTGGGCATGACTGTGAAGACACACAGAGCAAAGCAATTTCTCACCTGCTGTCTCTGATCACAGAAGACACAGTTAGACTCATATTTCTCCCGGGACACATGCGGGAGACATGCTGCAACTTGTTTGGTGAGAAAGGCAAAGGGCAGAGTCACACTGTTTGCCCCGTGTGGGCTGGGGTGAGTTTTAAATATAACTAGGAGTTACTTTTTTAGAATTAAAAGCAATAGAGACTGGGCTTCAGGGCATGGCTTACTTCCCAAAAATACAGTCTCTGATCTTTTAAATAACATTAGGATCAGCTTGTCAAACTGCAGTCGGACTCAGATGTGAAAGAAATCTGAGGGTATTTACTGTTTGGGGCAGTCTGAGATTTGACTGTTTCAGATGATGAAAGAGTGTTTTCAGAAGACCCGCTTGTCAGCCAGGATGGAGTAGGATTTTGTTGCCTGTCTTGCACACCCAGGTCTAGATAGTGGCTTTCTGCAGGCCTGGTGTTTGCAAATTGAGTTCCTCATTTTCATGGTGGCAATTTCTGCCACATTGACTGACCTCATCCTTATCATCGCCCCTTCACCCTGTGTGTAAGGAACAGATTTTTTTTTTTTTTTTTGTGGCAGAGACAAAGAAAGAGAGAGGGGCATATAGGGACAGACAGACAAGAAGGGAGAGAGACGAGAAACATCAACTCTTCGTTGCGGCTCCTTAGTTGTTCATTGATTGATTTATCATATATGCCTTGACCAGGGGGGCTACAGCAGACCAAGTGACCCCTTGCTTAAGCCAGTGACCTTGGGCTCAAGCTGGTGAGCCTTGCTCAAACCAGATGAGCTCACACTCAAGTTGGCAACCTTGGGGTCTTGAACCTGAGTCCTCCACATCCCAGTCCAATGCTCTATCCACTGTGCCACTGCCTGGTCAGGCAGGAACAGATTTTAACTACCTTCAATTCTCAATTGCCTTTTGTTGGGTTTTAAAAAATTATTTTGAAAATTAAACTGAAAATCACACAGAAAAGTACAAAGGATACAATGGTAAACACCTAGGTGTCTACTACTCAGTACAGGTCTACTTATTGTCATATTTGCTACCCATATTTGCTTTTTAAAGAAAACAATATTCTCATAAAGTGACCTATTTCCTTCTTTACTATTGTTTCCCATCTTTCCCTGAGGGGATCACTGTCATGAATTCAGTATAAATCCAGTACATATTTTATTCTTTTGATGATTTCATATGTACCCATTAAAATGAATAGTATTGTTTTTATGTGTTTTATTGACATGGACAGTTATTATAATACAATCATGTAAGTTGCAGTATAATGAAGTAGCATCTTATAATTTGCTTTCTTAAGGCAGTGTTATTTTCAGGGTCCATCCATTTTGATAGGTACAGATCTAGCTCATGATTATAACTGCTGTATGGTATTCCATTGTATGGATATATCATAGTTTAGGAATATATCTATCAATGCTAGAATTTTCCCAATATAACTGGTGTGCAGTGAACATTCCTGGATATGTCTCCATAAGCCAATATGTGAAATTGCTGGGTTTTCATATTTTAAACTTACTAGGTATTGCTTTTTATTGAGGTGATATAAAATATATTCCCATGAGTGGTATATCAAAGTTCCTGCTTTCTTAAATTATTGCTAACGCTTTGGACAGATTTATTGCCAGTCCTGTAAGTGTGGAATTGCATCTCAGTATTGTTTTGATTTGCAGTTGTCTGATAATTGGAGAAGTTGAATCTCTTTTGCTACCCACATTTCATCACCTTTGAATAGCCAATTCATACCCTTTTTTTATTTTTCTATTGATTTGTAGGAATTCTTGATATAACTGGTTACTAATTCTTTAATTTCTTTTTATTTTATTTATTTTAGAGAGGAGACACAGAGTGAGAGAGAGAGAGAAAGAGAGAAAGGGGGGAGGAGCTGGAAGCATCGACTCCCATATGTGCCTTGACCAGACCAGTGCAGGGTTTTGAACTGGCGACCTCAGTGTTCCCAGGTCGACGCTTTATCCACGGTTACTAATTCTTTAGTATATTGTGTCTTCTTTTTGTCATTTGTGTCTCAATTTTGTGTAAGGTGTCTTTTACATTTTTTTTAGATTTTATTTATTTTTAGAGAGAGGAGAGAGAGAGACAAAGAGGGGGGAAGAAGCAGGAAGCATCACCTCGTAATGGTTGCTTCTGATATGTGCCTTGACCAGGCAAACCCCAAGTTTCGAACTGGTGGCATCAGTGTTACAGCTTGACGCTTTATCCACTGTGCCACCGCTGGTCAGGCTGTCTTTTATATTTTGATATAGTCGAGTTGATCAATCCTTTTTTCTTTTTACTTAGTGTTTCACATTTGGGAAATTCTTCCTTACCCCAAATCATGAAATATTCTCTTACATTTTCTTTTAAAGATTTCAAAAATCTGGAACGTATATTCTTGTGTGGGCAGGGATCCCATTTTAGTTCTTTTAGATAGATCACAGTTTCTTTTCCAGCACTTTTTTAGGTAGTCCATTTATATTTGAGTCTTTCTGCAAGCTTTCTATTACATTTCATTGATCTGTTTTTCTGTTGTAATAGTTTGTAGGATCTTTTGGATTATCTACATAAACATCTAAGTAAACTGAAATATGATATGTTGATTTTTCCTTTTCAGTTCTTAGACTTTTTGATTTCTTCTTGTTTGTCCATGTTGGCTGGGACTTATAAGATTGACCATTAGGGTTTATTGTGGGCATCAACTTGTTTCCAACTTTGATAGGAATGCTTCTACAGCTTCCACATAATATTTGTTACAGGTTTTGGTGTGCTCCTTGTGGCATTTGCTGTAGGTACTGTTTACCAGAACAAGACATCCCTTTGTATTCCTAGTTGGCTAATAGTTGGTTTTTTTATTTTAAATCATGAATAAGTGATGGCTTTTTAAAAAATTTCTTTTAGAGAGGAGACACAGAGGGAGAGAGAGAGAGAGAGAGAGAGAGAAAGAGAGAGAGAGAGAGAAAGGGGGGAGGGGCTAGAAGCATCAACTCCCATATGTGCCTTGACCAGACCAGTGCAGGGTTTTGAACTGGCGACCTCAGTGTTCCCAGGTCGACACTTTATCCGCTGCGCCACCACAGGTCAGGCGTGATGGCTTTTATTAGGAGATTTTCTGCATTCATTGAGATAAATTCTCATTTAATTTTTTAACATGGGAAATTCCACTGATAGATTTGCTGACGTTAAAGCCATCCTCGTATATCTGAAATTAATTCTGCTTGCCTTTCTGTTTTTGAAATACTGCTGAATTTGATTTCCTCATATTTTATTTAGGTATTTTGCATCTGTATTCTTAACTGTCCTTTGTGTGTTACTTTTCTTTTGTGTATTATTCTTGCCTGATTTTGATACTGAGGTTTTGCTGTTCTGGGATCTCTACTGAATGTCCTCGCTGTAGAGAGTCACGACTGGAAAGCTTCTCTGTGGGGAATGCGACCTCATGGTGGTTGACCCTAAGCCTGTGCTGCTTAGTAGCAGGCGGAGGCTCTAGGGCAGGGGTCCCCAAACTTTTTACACAGGGGGCCAGTTCACTGCCCCTCAGACCGTTGGAGAGCCACCACATACAGTACTCCATACACTGACCACCAATGAAAGAGGTGCCCCTTCCGGAAGTGCAGCGGGGGCTGGATAAATGGCCTTAGGGGACCGCATTTTGGCCCGTGGGGGCCGTAGTTTGGGGACCTCTGCTCTAGGGGATCCTCTGTAGGTCCTGGGCTGTCTCTGTGTGCGGGCCTCCTCCCTGCAGTCCTGCCACTCAGTCTGCTGACATGTCAGCTCCGGAGTCCATGGTTCTCTACCCCCTTGTGCCACAGTCTGCAAAGTGCCTGCCGCAGATGGCCAGGGTGCTTGTGGGCTCACCTCTTTGATTCCCTTTTCTTAGGATTCACTGTCCTCACTTGCCAGTTGACTGCTGTCTGACAACAGCTGTTTTATATCTTTCATCCATTTTTTTTAGTTGTTTATGGAAAAAAACCTGCTTGTTTGCTCACAGTTATACCATCCGGCCAACCATGGAAACCTACTTTTTTTAACCTAAAAATACTCTCACATCTTTTAAAATCATTGCTCTGTTTGGAATGGAGGAGGTAGAGAGCTGATGTGCTGTGCTGTTGATCGTGAGCAGAGATCCTTTTACTGGATTATCTACTTTATGAGTTGTGACCCCCACCGCAGTTTCTTCTCACGGACTCTGAGTGTCTCTCAGAAGCTTTTCCCCCTTCTACTGCACTTGAACTTCTTAGATGAATTCCCTTAATTTGTGTTTCTGCTGGAAGTTTACTGACATGTCGCAGCTTCACCAGCTTATTGCTGTATTCTTTTCTGTTTGTTCGTGGACTGTTGTTTCAACATTGCTCCCGTTCAGAGTTCTAGAACCCACTGGACCAGAGCTTCTGAAACTTTAACAAGTGTACTACGCTGCTCTCAAAACTTAGGAGATTGGGCCCTGGCCGGTTGGCTCAGCGGTAGAGCGTCGGCCTGGTGTGTGGAAATCCCGGATTTGATTCTCGGCCAGGGCACATAGGAGAAGCGCCCATCTGCTTCTCCACCTTTCCCCTCTTCTCTTTCTCTCTCTCTCTTTACCTCCTGCAGTCAAGGCTCCATGGAAGCAAAGTTGGCCCGGGTGCTGAGGATGGCTCCATCCCTCCACCTCAGGCGCTAGAATGGCTCTGGCTGCAACGGAGCAATGCCCCAGATGGGCAGAGCATCACCCCCTGGTGGGCATGCTGGGTGGATCCCAGTTGGGTGCATGCGGGAGAGTCTCTCTGCCTCCCTCTTGCTTCTCACTTTGTAAAAATGCAAAAATAAAAAATAAAAAAATTTAGAGGATCAAGGAACATGCAGATACTCCAGTACTTTCAGCCTTTTGTATAGTGCATTTTCACCAATGAAATTAAAGTTGGGTTTGCATCTTATTTGCATAATTGAACAACTTTCTTGGACTTGTTTGCTATTCTGATGTTCTTGTTTAATAAAAAGAAATCAAATGCTTCTTTTTTTTTTAGTTCATATTCATTTTGAAATATACCCTAATTTTTGTGAACAGTTTATTAAATGCTGCTATAGACCTTGTACATGAGCAGAGGCTATATTTTAACATTAATTTTGATTTTAAAACATCTTTGAAGGATCGGAGGCTGTTTGAGCACCATGCCAACCAAGTCTGGAGGTGTGGGCATCATTATGGAATCAATTAAGGGCCCACTGATTGCTTCCCTTCCCTTTACAGATGTCCTGTAGTCCCGGCATCCCTTGGAAAGGGGTAGCTGTTCATTCTCATAAATCACTCAACCATAAGGAGGTTCAGGCTCCTGCCATGGGTACATAAAGTCCTACATAAGCCAATGATCTGACCTCAACGGTTTATGATCTAGTTGAGAAGTGAGAGAACTTTGTTAAAAGATGAATAATAATATGTGACAGGACATGTGATGTGAAGTGAATGATGGAAATGGGGCAGGAGTTCAGGTGATAAAAAGGCCATGTTAGAGGTTGGTGGGCATTTGGGAAAGACCTCCTGGGAAGGGCGGAGGTTTCAGGCGAGCAAGTGCTCCAGGGGCCTGTGTTCAGGACAGGGCACCCTGTCCGCAGCCCTGGGGGTGGTGAGCCTCTGCAGGGGTGGACCAGGTGGCGGTGAGGAGGGCAGGGGAGTGGGATCCAGCGTGGAGGGTCTTGCATGTATCTCATGTGCAGCTAAAATGCGTATAAAGTTGTTGAATGAAGGAGAAAAATTTCAGAGAACCATATTTTAGGGAGATTAGTCTGTCTGCAAATCTGGATAAGAATTCTGTTCCCTGAGCTGCTGGTGCTCAAGCATGGCTGCACCTTGCCGTCACTGGAAGAGTTAAAAAACAAAACAACACAAAATGATACTGATTCCTGAACCCTATCCCCCAGTGTTTGATTCAATTTGCTAGGATTAAGCCTGTTTTTCTTTTAAATTTTAAATATATATATTTTCAGTTACAGATAACATATAATAATTAGTTCTAGGTATACAACACAGTGATTAGACCTTTGTATAACTTACAAAGTGATCAGCTTAATATCCATCTAACACTGTACATATTTATTACAATATGATGGACTATATTCCCTATTCTGTATTTTACATTCCTGTGACTGTTTTTATAACTGGCAATTTGTGCATCTCAATCCCTTCCCTTCCTTTCACCCCTTTCCCAGCTCATCTCCCATTTTAGGCCTCAGTTTTGAGAGTTTTAAAAGCCCCCTAACTGTTTTTAAGGTGCAGCAAAGCCTGAGAAATTCCCAGCCCTGTGATAAGATCTTGATGTAATGTTTACTCATTGTGTTGAACTACCTCTGGTCAGGAAAATGTTAGGAAAAACATTTTCAAAGTAGTTCTGTAATACTTATTTGTAATATTCCAAATAGCTCAACACCTCAGAATAACAGTTTTCTCCTACATGCCTACGATTTTTACATTGACCGTGAAGGAGATGGTGACCACATGTATAAACTTTTGGAAGGGTCCCATAATTACCTTGAGAATTTGGTCACACGGAACATTTATTTATTTTTTTCATTAAACATAAAAGGGACACATAAAACAAACACTTTTATCATGGCAAGAATTCAATAAAAGGAAAGCACTGGTAGTGTGAAAACACCAGACTTGCAATTATAAAAATGGAAATTCTCAAAAACAGGCTGAGGGAAGAGTGCCAGTTTCCAAATGCGGTTTGTCAGTGGTTTCGGGCTGGAGTGTGCAGCAGCGCTCCCTGGAGGGCAGTCAGACTGCCGGGCTCCAGTTGTGGACGGAGCTGGCCTGGGGCAGCCCGAGAATGGGCATTTCTAAAGTGTTTCCAGGTGAAGCTGCTGCTGGTCCCAGCGCCACGCTTTGAAAAGTGCTGTCTGAGCACCGCTACGGCCTGAGGTCCAAAGAATGTAGAAAGATGGTCGCTGGACATGAACTTTGCTTTTCAGGTCAGGTGAGGGGCTTGTCTTGGCAGTTGGAATCTGCCCCTCCCTGTGTCCCTAGGTCAAGACAGTCCCTCCTGTCTGCATGCTGCTGGGTGCTGCTGCCAGGACCTAGTGGGGTAGGAGGAATAGGAAATTGTCTAATCAGCCTCCTTGTTGTCCTTTTAAAATCAACTGCAAAGGAGTGGTGGTGTAATTAGGCATACTATTACATACCGTGTTCTTTGGCTTCTAGTAGAAAATTTTTGTGGGCTTAAGTGTTCTTTTTTTCTTTAATTATTGTTTCCCTGTTCTACTGCATACAAAATTTGAAGAGTTAAAAATATTTCTACCCATTTGCACTTCTCACCCGTCCGTGTCCTAAAGACAGCTTTTCGCTAAATTCTCGCTGGTGTCCGGGAAGATTTCAGCCCTTGGTCTCCATCTCAGTACCAGCTTTTGCAAGCTGCTCAGTGCAGCCTTCCTGGTAGTTGGTAGACATTGGCAGTACACCTTGGGAGGGAGTAGAAGCGGAAATCGTTCTCAGATGTTAAACTGAAACGCGTCTCTAATTGAAAGCATGAAGAGAATGCATACATGAAAGTGCCCGGAGGGTGATCTCTGGCAGAAGCCCAGCTTTGAAAGCCCAGTCCAGCCTTCACTCATGGCCGCTTCTGTTTTCTGTGGGTGGAGCCTGTTTCCATTCCTGGGACATTCCATAAATACCCCTGGCCAAGAGGGGACCCGATGATTATCCGTCAGGAAAACGCTGATAAATTAGAATCCTGAACTCTAGAAGTACATCGCTTTTGACTTTGAATTCTAGAAACCTAATATGGGAAGAACCTTTGGGGACCATTTTAGTACAAGCAACTACTGCCCTCCCTCTGCCCCCAATCATGTACAGGTGCAGAGGCCAAGGTTAAGTAACTTACCCCAAAGTCACCTAGGGAGTTGGCTGCTTGCTTGCTTTCTCTCTCTCTTTCTTTCTTTCCCTTCTTTTCTTCCCTTCTTCCCTTCTTCCCTTCCCTTCCCTTCCCTTTTCTTCCCTTCCTCCCTCTCTTCTCTTCTTTTCCTCCCTTCCTTCCTTCTTTTCTTCCTTCCTTCCTTCCTTCCTTCCTCTCTCCCTCCCCCCTCCCTGCCCCCTCTCTTCCCCCCCACTTCTCCTTCCCCCCTCCCCTTTCCTCCTTTCCCTTCTTTTTGAGAATCCTTTTCAACTTTTGGGAAATTTTGTCACCTTAGTATTTTGACACTTGACACCTGTTTCTTGCTTGTCATTACTTGTGATAACTAAGAGGAATCATATTGTAGAAGAGGGGGAAAGTATCATCTCTCCTTCATAAAAACATCAGTAAATTTCAGGGCTTTTCTGTCTCCCATAACAGCCTCCTCCAGTCCCTGTCCCACATCTATTTTGTGACTGTTTGTGGACTGAATCTTACATTGAAATTGATGGGAGACTTAGTATTGTGTTCTCTCTCAGGATCAAGAGTTTCAATCAAAGGTGTACTGATAGCAAGAGGTCAGAATAAATAAGTGTATTTGGACAAATAAAGAAGGGACTGAAGAAATGGTGTCCATTGACCAGTGACATTAACCTGATAAAACTTATGTCAGTGACATCTGAACTCCCATGGCATCTAGGATGAAGTGCATCTATCTACCCATGACTCATACATAGCCCTGCTAACTTTAAAACTCTGCTTGGCCGCAAGCCTGGTGATTCAAAGTACACACGTCCTAGCAAATAGGAGTTAGAGTGGTTATTTCTTCTTGGTTGCCTTTCATTATAAAATTAGGCATGGTGTATAGTGCACTGGCAAAAGCATAAAAATAAATGTTTATCAGACAACTCTCAGCCTTTTTAACCTTGAATTTCTCTCATGTAAAAAATAGTGGGTTGGACCAGATTTCCAAAGGATTGTCTCTGAGCTCGGATGCTTTATGCCGGATGACGGCTGTAGCAATGTTTGAGGGAGCTGGGGTTAGGCTTGGGCTTTTGTTATTTTGCCAAATCTTGTTTGGATCCTAACATTTAAACTTCAGCCACAGGACACAAC
Organism: Rhynchonycteris naso; assembly: GCA_037038555.1. NCBI lineage: Eukaryota > Metazoa > Chordata > Mammalia > Chiroptera > Emballonuridae > Rhynchonycteris > Rhynchonycteris naso. Next base: position 200,951,371 of record CM072998.1, on the reverse strand, counting down.
TTAAAAAAAAGAAGGGCAGAGCATTTTCTTAAGCTTGTGTTTCTGATGATGCATTTCTGAGAGACGGCTGTAGTCAAATGATGAAGAAGGATGATTTGGGAGCCAGTCTACTTGGAGAAAAATCCCAGCTCTTCGGTATCCTAATAACTAACTGCGTGACCTTTGGCAAATTGCATAACCCCTGTGTCTGCTTCTTCGTCAGTAAAATGGGAAGAATAAAATATCGACTAAAACAGTTGCTGGGGGATTCGATTTGTTGATCTGTATTAGAAAAGTACCTGGCACACAGGAAGATGTTAATCAGAATGAGCTGCCACCATCATCATCGTCTTGATGTCTTTCAGTACGCTTTTATTTTACTGGCGATTATCTGGATGGTGCTGTTCATCCTTTGGAAGAATTAGTGCAGCCTGTAATACTCTTCCTCAAACTTGTGTTTTCTGTTATCTTTCCGCAGCAAGCTGTGTCCCGCCATGCCAGAATGGAGGGATGTGTCTCCGGCCTCAACTCTGCGTGTGTAAACCAGGGACCAAGGGCAAAGCCTGTGAGATGACAGCTGCCCAGGACACCTCATCATCAGGGTTTGGAGGGCAGAGTCCTGGGGCTGCATCTTCTTGGATCCCTCCTGAGCAAGCAGCAAAGCACACTTCATCTAAAAAGGCAGACACTCTACCAAGAGTCGGTCCCGTGGCCCAGATGACCTTGACCCTCAAGCCGAAGCCTTCAGTAGGACTCTCCCAGCAGATTCATTCTCAGTGAGTGTTTTCAAGCTTGCCTCCTGCTCAGGGGCATCTTAATTACTGCCCTAGATAAATTGCTGTAACCTTCTTTCCATTTCTTGCACAGTTTGCAGAAATCACTTGCATAATAATGTCTATTCTTTCCTCACGATTTTGCACGTTACACTTACAACACCAGATCTCTTAAAAATATTTGATGTGTGTTTAGCCTCTACAGGGGAGATTTACTAGAAGCACACACCAGAGCAACAGTGAAGATTATAGGGATCAAGGTTGGAAGGGAATAATGAAGATAATTGATTGTGGTAGAGCTGTGAGTTAAAAAATTCTTGTTTTGGGGGGGGGGGTGCTCTAGCATTTTGAAACAATACTTTAAAAAGAGAAATTGTGTGATTTTTAAAGATATAGGGGAAAGGCAGGAACTTTGCTTTGCACAGAGAATGTATACAAATGAAAGTGAGTCCTTGGAAAGAGAATTTCCCAAGCTCATTAGTAGGTTAAGTATCTTCCAGTTGCCATGCAACTTTGTTTTTGGTGAATGAGCCTGTGTTCTATTTATGGGAACACCGTCTTTTCTTAGCATTAGGAAGTGCTATTCTGAGCAAAATGAGAAGCCGTGGGTAAGGAGCGATTCTCTCTGTCCACCTCCGAGTGCATTGGAAGCAGCCTCTGGGCTGCCCAGGGTCCTTACCCAGATTGTTTCCTTTTAATTAGCTGCTCCACGTGTATAACAAAATGCAGAATTTACTGCAACTATCACTTGTAGTTTGTCTAGGAATGTAAAGTACAGGAAGTTCTCAACTTAAAAATGGGCTTGACCCAGCAGTTCATTTGTACACTTGGAATTTTCTATGCTTTCTCCCCCAGTCACAGCTTCCACGTGGTGATTAGGATCCAGCCAGCCCACAGATGTTATTTAATTTGTTCCTATAGCTGAAATTACCCTAATTGATACTTCCCGTTTGAATAGACCACCTACTGTCCCTGCTGAGTGGGGGCCTTCCAACTTTTTCTATTCCTTCCTCAACCTTCTTCTTTCTGTTTCCATGTTTCTTTCATTTCTTCTTATCTCATATTTCACAGTGCTGCCTTGATCAACAGGCTGGGGAAGGGGGCTAGTTGGAAATCGAACCCCTTTGCTAACATTTCAGTTTTGGAAACTATCAAAATATCCTGTAGTTCTCAATGAGAAGAAATGGTAGTTGGAACTAATATGTAGTAACAGTTTTTCTAACTTAGTAACATAGCCAGTTACTGTTTTAGATGCTTTGTGCATATTGTTAATTTGCAACTCACAATGACCCCATAAGGTAGGTGTTGTTATGAACCCCATTTTACAGATGAGGAAAGTGAGGTGCAACGTAGTTAAGTAATTTGTTCAAGATCACACAGATCATAGGTGAATAATACTAATACTTATAAAAAATTGTTTGGATTTAAATGGAGGCAGACTATAGAGAGTAAGTGTTAGGCTTTAAGTGGAGACAGGCAGGATCCAGCATCTCTGTCCGGAGTGGAGGGTGGCACACTTTTTCTGAAAAGCTGCAGATATTTTCAGCTCTGTGGGCCATCTGGTTTCTGTTGTAACTGCTCAGCTCTGCCATTATAGCACACAATCAGCCACAGACGAGGCCGGAATGAACGAGTGTGACCGCTCCAATAAAACTTTATTTATGGCTATTGAAATTTGAATGTCATATAAATTTCACATGTCACCCAATATTATTATTCTTTTGATTCTTTTTTTCTCAACCCTTTAAAAAATGTAAAAATTGTTCTAAGCTTGTGGGCCGTACAAAAACAGGCTGTGGGCCAGCTTTTCGGCCCATGAGCTGTGGTTTGGTGACCCCTTCCCTAAAGGATAGGGTGCTTTTTTGTGCCAGAACACGAATGTAACTGTGTCCTTGAAATGATATAAAGCTTTGATTATATCATACTGAGACATCTCTCTTCCAGCATTGTTCTGGATCTTAAACACAAAGAACAGTTCTGTGTTGAAGTATGCCTTGGCAATCAAGAGTCAGATTACTGTGCGTTGCGATTATTATTTTTTTTCTAGCGTCATTACTTACATAAACTGTGAAGTAATTTACAAGCGACATCATTCATCTTAAATATCACCATCCACTGCTAGACTCTGACCCTCTATGATGTGTGTATATGGGTTGTTAGTGAGAACCATATGTCAGATGTCAAATAAAGGGGCAGGCTTTTCTTCCTTTTTCTTTCTTTCTTTCTTTTTTTTCTTTTTGGTAGCAGCAGGATAATTTAGAGAAGAATGTTGTTAGTCAAAGAGGAGGCTAAGGTTTCAGCTCAGACTTGGCTTTGGGAGAATAGGAGTCATTACAGGCATACCTGGTTTTATTGAGCTTCCTTTTATTGCACTTTGCTTTCTTGTGCTCCGCAGATACTGTGGTTTTTTTTTTTTTTTTTTTTTTTTACAAATTGACAGTTTGTGGCAACCCTGCGTTGAACAAGCCTGTGGGTGCCATTTTTCCAAAAGGCTCAATGCGGGTTAGCATTTTTAGCAATAAAATATGTTTAAAGTTAGGTCTGTATTTTTTTTTAGATATAATGCTATTTATTGCAAACTCAGTAGACTACAGTATAGTGTAAGCTTAACTTTTATATGCACCAAGAAACCAAAAAGTTTGTGTGACTTATTGTATTGTATAACATGGTTTGGGAACCAAACCCGCCATATCTCTGAGGTGTGCCAGTAGATAATTTGCTTTAGAGACTTCATCTGCTGGATGTAGGTGCTTTTCATGATAGCATTGTCCCAGGCCTACGTATATGGGCATGTCTACCATGTGCTTTTGGGTGAGGAGAAGAGATGGCTAAGGTACTAATAATTCTGGTATTTTCTTAAGAAACTTTTATAGGTTGCCCTGTTATCTAGCCATTTCAGAGAGTATTAAGATGTCCAAGATCCAGTCTGTTCTTTTGGAGGTTTTGCAGTGATAAATGAGCTAGAACTTGAGCGGGATGCCACAGGAGGGGGCAGCTGGCCCACCGATGACAGGTAATGAACTGATCACCTGAAATCATATTTAATCAAACTGCCAAGGAAGCACATATGATAGGACCATTTTGCCTACTCTTGAGAAATGTTACAATTTTTAAGTGATCATTTTTCTTTTGTAAAAGGTTGCCTACTTTGAGGGTGTTTCAAAGTTTCATTTTGTTTTATCTAGTGAAAAGAGGAGCTTGATTTTAAGCCTCCTTAAAATGCCTGTGGACATGAAGATAGCTAAAACACCAAAACGTGTAGCGAGCGTTACATTTGTGACACAGGTGATACAATGCTACAGCCTTGATCGTCTGTTCCGCAGGTTTTTATCGAGCACATTCTATGTACTCTGCACTCTGCTAGGGCTTTGAATGTGGGGTTGATTAGCTAAACACAATGTCTGCCTTTCTGGAGTTTCCAGTCTGGAGAGGGGGAGATGACTGATAAGGCACAATGAAAACACAGGTTCGATAGTGGTCAAGTACTGTGAATAAAATAAGACTGCAGTAATGGACAGGGAGTTGCTGGCTGGGTGGGTGTGGTAGGAGGGAGTGAGGGTTGTGGTGGTTTGAACCAGGTGGTCAGGGAGGCCCCGCTGAGAAGATGACATGTGAGCAGAGGCCTGGAGGAAGTGAGGGCATGAAGCGTGAAGCTGTGTGTGGGTGGGGCAGCGGCCCTGAGGCAGGCACGTGCCTGGCGTGCTTGTGCTTGAGGAACAGCTGCATTAGTAAAGCTGTGAGGCTAGAACTATATACATTGTAGGCAGGTGGGTATCAGACGCATTGGTTTTACCTTGGATTGAATTGGTTTTGGACAGTTTGACTTAGAAGCAGATACCAAGTGTCTAGGAAATCAAAGGCAGGAGCAATTGTTTCCAGATTTTGGAAGGTTAGAAAGTGGAGGTCCAGGGACGGCTCTGGAGGAGGTGGTCTGGGAGCTTGAGAAGATGGTTAAATTTGAACACAAAGAGAAGAAGAACATTTCTAGGAAAGGCAATGATGTGACACCCACGAGTCTGATGTATGAATTATTTACTGCTGTGTAATAGGTCACCCGCAAGTTTAGCCACTTACAACAATAAACATTTATTGTCCGGGAGAGCTTTATGAATGAATAGCCAAAATCACCCTCTGTGCCCCATTAGGGACTAAAAGCAAGTGGGTATTAGTGCCATGTGGCTTTCCACCTGGTCAGTGTTGGTTTGGAAGGACCCTGGCCAGTCGTTGTTGCTGTTGGTGATTTTATTCATGCTTTTCATAGAAGTAAGTTTACTATAATGGTGTGTTTTTTTTCCCTCAATTTTGTGGCCCACATTATGTATATATGTCATGAGCTGAAGGAAATACCAAGTAATACTTCATCTTTCTCTTACTGTTTGGCAATCACTTTTCTAATTCTTTGAACTTTTTTTTTTTTTTTAAAGATTTTATTCATTTTATAGAGGATAGAGAGGAGGGGTTAGAAGCAGGAAACATCAACTCCCGTAGGTGCCTTGACCGGGCAAGCCTGGACTTTTGAACTGGCGACCACAGCATTCCAGGTCAGTGCTTTATTCACTGTGCCACCACAGGCCAGGCTGATTCTCTGAACTTTTACATCATTGTATAATGCTGGTTCTTTAGAAGGTCATCTTCACACTCCAGGTTACTCTCATAGTTGTATCCTATAGATGTTTCACATGGAGCTGCCAGCATATTCTTTGAAGACTTGCCACGGTTTGGTCACAGGTGCATCCCCAGTGTCTTTCTCGAGTCCTCTGTACAAAAAGGTGTGAATTCTTGTTAGTGGAAGCCGGACACAAGGACAACATTCAAAACTGTTTAGCTTTTCAGAGCTTATTCATCACCTACCAGTATCATTATTCATGGGTTTATTGGAGTTTCCCATAAAAGTTTGTTTTCAACCCTCATGAAGCTCAGTGAGGCAGTTAGGGTTAGGGCTAGGTTTGTGTAAAGTATCTGTATTTATCCTTGCTCATCATGGTGGGTGTCTTAGGCACAGACCATAGAACTACGAGGTGGGGATCAGCTGCTATTCTCTTTTGGTTGTTTCGAGAACGTCGGTACAGTTGACCACTTCTTTGCCAAATAGGGATCTGTTATCTGTCCTGTGTAAGGAGGAAACACTTTTGCAGGAGACAAGGCACACAGTCCCCTCTCTTTCAGCATGGGAAGGAAGTCTGGTTTGGCTCAGGATATGGATGCCGAGCCTATCTGGAGAGCTCACATATGTCCAGTCTCTTTTCTTCCTTGGTGATGGCTCGATTTATCATCTCATGGTACCCTGACTGTGGTTAGTTTCTCTGGAATAGTTAGTTTTTCCTGTCTCAAACCAATTGAGGGGACTGAATTTATCTAATGGCACTGGCTGTCTCTTTGTTCGTCACCTTCTTCCTAGGGATATTGTGAAGAGAAAAGAAGCATATTAAAAAAATGTCCTTTTAAAAGATAGGAATAATTCAAGTGCATTGTATATGTATAAAGTGACCTTATAGTATGCCAGATATTATCTAAATATAGAGAGGGTCCTTTAAAAATTACATGTAAAGCTGTAAAATTAGATGGGTTTTGTTTTCAGAATTCTTGAGAAATGAATGCTTGACATTTACCACGGACTAGTGGATGGGAAGCAGCATTGAATGATGTCTGTGCTGTGAAGAGAGGCTCCATCATCTATCTCTGCCTAATTTTTAGCTTCCTCTCCCTGTGTTTAAGTCTTTAAAAATCTATATGCTGTGATACTGGCAAGAATGGAAGACTTTGTGGAATTTTCCTTGAAGTAGTCTGCTCTCCTAGTTAACGGCAACAACAGGATGTAAAGTTGTTCCCTTTATTTGGGCTCTCTTGGACCCCTAAAGGAAAAGAAACACATCTCATTATGAAACTACACCAACAGTGAAAACTTTAAGGAGAAGTTTCAAGCTTTCTGTAGCACTAACAGTTGAGACTGGGACTTGGTCTGAACTGATGAAAGAAGCCAAGGAGATGACCAGTTCCTCCAAATAGCCTGAACATCTCTCAGACTATAGGGGGACTTTGTTCAGTGTGGCTCCCCATCTCCAGCCCTCACCCTACCTCCCCTCCCCCAAGTTTCTCATCAGTGCTTCCCTGTACTTCTATTACCATAACACTACACCGTTTTCATTTCTTTATCTGCATAGCTGCACAGAGGGGTTATACTCAATGTTTTCTACATTTTTTTTTCCGTTTTACCTGGAGAAAAAAGTATTAATAATGTCCAAATCAGTGGTTTTTAACCTTTTTACACTTGGGAACTGGTGAAAATAGAATTATTTTGGGGACCGCTAAGGCAGAAATTACCCTGAACGTAAGTGAATTTGACTAAGATCACTGGGTCTATAATTTTCATACAACATCAGGGTGGTTAACTGTTTTGTGGACTGGCACAAATTTCTGGTGGACTGACTATTAAAAATCACTGGTCTAAATCCCTGTCCAAGGATTGTTCCACGTATACTTATATTGCAGGAGCTACCTTTGCCTCTTGGAATAATCCTATTTGCCTTTGTAAAGCCCTGAACATTTTGCAAAGTACTTTGCATTTCTTATTGTATTTGATCTATGCAACTCATCTATGAGATGGAGGTTTGATCTCTATGATGTGGGGAAAAAGGCAAAAGGGTAGAACATGGAAGAACAGGAACTCCATTGATGTTCATTTCAGGGCATTTTAGGGATAGCATGAGAACTGAGAATTGAACCAGTGACTGGTTTCAGCATTGTATATGCATTTATTATAAACTATTTAAAAATAGAAGTTAAATGTACATTACAGAGAGAAGAGTACACAGATCAGAAATGCACACAGCTTGTGATTATCCCACAGTGATGTCCCACTCGTGTAAGTACCATCCACACCAAAGAGTAGAACATGGCCAGGACTACAAAGTCCCCTTGTTCCTAGGTCCACCCTCCGTTTCCTCCCAGTGGGAGCCACTATCTAGACTTCTAACACCAGACTTTAGTTCTGTCTGTTTCTGAACTATATATAAATGTATCATACAGTGTGTATTTTTTCCCTTCACTGTTATGTCTGAGATTCATCTCTGTAGTTTTATGTGGTTGTAGTTTGCACATTTACGTTGCCAAAGATTGCTCCATTGTACGAATTTGCTGCAACATATTACTTATTCTGCTTTTGATGGATGTTTGGAATTTTTCCAGTTTTGGCTTTTATGAATAATGCTGTGTAGCTAGGTATATGAGGGGGTTCCAGAAGACCTTTGTGAACTCATCAGAAAACCAACCCTAATGGGGTACATGTTAAGGTTTGAGAAGGATTTCATAATCCATCATGTCAGGTTTTATCATTTTGGTTTCTGTTGGTGAACACTGTTTTGTTGGTTGAGAAAAATAGGCACATGAGGAAGATGGTGGGGTGAGATAGTGTTTGAGGAACCGGAAGCAAGGAACTTTTTCTTTCTTGAGTGAGAATTGACAGGAGGCGTGCACTGTGAGGTAGGAGGAGGGGAGTCAGGAGGAATCTAGGGGAGCTTACGTGTACCTTGATCTATCTGTAGCCTTTTGGCTCCCATGAGGAAGGCTTGGCCCAAAGTAGTTTTGAGATACAAGCAGTAACTGACTGGGTTTAAATTCCGGTGAAAGAATTGTATGGAAACTCAAAGTTTACAATTGAAAAAGGGCAAGAACTAGAATAGAGTTGACTCCCCAATTTAAGTGCTAGAAATCAGGATGATGTTTTGTTGCTATGTAATAATAATAATAACTTATATTTGCCGAGTGTTATTCTGTGCCAGGAGTTGCTAACTATAATTTTTTATTAATATTTTAAATAAATTTATCGATTGATTTTAGAGGGAGTTAAGAATGGAGAGAGAGAGAGAGAGAGAGAGAGAGAGAGAAAGAGAGAGAAGCATTCATTTTTATTCCACTTAGTTGTGCATTTACTGGTTGCTTCTTTTATGTGCCCTGACCAGGGATGGAACCTACAACCTTGGTGTATTTGGATGATGCTCTAAGCAACTGAGCTATCCACCAGGGCTACTTTCAATACCTCATTGAATCCTCTCACAAGAATGTGAGGTAGATACTTCATGATTCCCGTTTTGCACAGCAAGGCACTTTCAGGTACAGAAGGATTAAGTAATTTGCCTCAACTCATGTAGCTAGCAAGTTTGGAGTCAGGATTCAAATTTAGGCAGTCTGCAAAGTTATCTTCTTGTTTATAGTGCTACTTTCTTTGATAGCATTTGTATTTAATTCCTATAGCTGCTGTAACAAATTGTCACAAAGTTTGGACTATAAACAACATAAATTTATTGTCTCCAAATGATGAGGTCAGACATCTGGAACGGGTGTCCCTGGGCCAAAATCAAGATGCTGGCATGCCCGTGTTCCTTTCGGAGGCTCTAGGGGAGAACCTGTTTCCTTTCTTTTCCAGCTGCCAGAGGCTGCCTTCATTCTGTGTCTCGTGGCCCCTTTTCCATCATCAAGGTCAACATGGTTAGGCTGAGTCCTCTCTGCCATTCTCTGCTTCTTTCTTCCGCCTCCCTCTCCCACTCTGAAGGACACTTGTAATTATATGGAGCCCCCTAAAACACTCTAGGCTAATTTCCACATCTCAGGGTCAGCTGATTATTAATCTTAATTCCATCTGCAACTTTAATTTCCATTTCCCACTTGTGGGTTCTGGGAAGCAGTACATGGACATCTTTGAGAGGCCAAATACTACAGTATTTTATAAGGGACCCAGTCTTGTCTTGGCAGTCTTCCCCCGCTACTCAGGAGTAAGCTGTAGTCACAAGGGATAGTAAATAATTATTGAAATACCCTTCAATGACTAGCAGAGACAGCCCTTATGACTCTTATAAAAGTTAGATTTAGACACATCACATAGATTTAAGGCCTTAATGTGGCCCCTACTGTTCTCTGAAACCTTGGGATCAGGACATTTAGGCACTTGTGGGTGGAAGAAGGGGAAAACAAGAAATCATGAGCCTAGGGAGAATCAGGCACCAGGAGGGGGCCCTTATGCCTTTAGCCTCATGGGACTAGGGATTGAAATGTCTACATCAATCATAAATAAGCATCTTCTGACATACAGTGGCCCCACCCACTAGACAAAGTGGCCTATAAAGTCTATTTGGGGGGAGTTAGGAAGGGTTAGGCAGAAGTGCTCAGGAGTGGGAGAGGGCTAGGGATGTCCTTCCTCTCTACAATAATTAGACTGTGGCCCTTAAGCCCGTTACGGTGCTTCTCATATGATTATTCTTCTATGTCGAAATAAATTTGTGCACTGAAAATTGACTGAGAGGCAGTTGAAACAGAATTCAGTTTGGCTGACCCACGGGACCCGTGAGCTCCAGGCCAGGCCGGCATGGTTGATGTCAAACATGAGAATGATTTTTAGAGCCTGACTTGTGTGTTGTACAGAGTCAAGTAAAAGTTCCTCTTTATGTTTGAGTGTGTTTGGCATTTCATAGATACTGCCCCTGAATCCTTCTAAGTTACATATGGGGTTGCACTAAATCCTCTTCCCTTATTTCCCTTGGCGTAAGAGTTTGTTTTTGTTTGAGCAGAGTGTGGACTAGATTTTAAGACTAAGTTCTTATGGCAGTTATTTGCCCCAGAGTTGCCTGGGATCAGAATAAAGAGCCAGGACCAATACGATGTGAATTCTGTGTAAGGGAGGTGACAAGTAGATGTCAGATTATATAAAATATGCCCAAACAGGAAATAGAAAGCAACGTTAAACAACTTGCGTAGTAAGTATGTGGAAGGTTAGTCTGTTTTTCCTGGGATTCTTGAAATTGAGTTTATTTTTCACCTATTTGTGCCTCAAATGTGTTAGAGATGACCTAGTGGAATTCACTGATATACAGGCCTGACGGCAAGAACTTCTAAGTGGAAAGACTGTCTGCTTAAACACAACGAAAAAAAGAAACTCTAGATTTGCTAATCTGGGAGAAAATGTCTGTCATTATCCAGGACTGCTATTTTCAGACTTGATGTTTGCGTATTCAGGATAGCAGGAGGAACCAGTGAGGCTGGGTAAGTGGAATTAAATGGTGGATTGGAGACTGTTCCTGTTCCCACTGGAGTTAGGTAGACCTTCTTATGAGTGGGGTGGGGAAGCTTTGGCTGTCCCCTCTGTCCCAGGCACTTGGGATTTTATAAAATGGGAGAGAATTAAGTCCAAACCAGCGCCCACAACTAGAGGGATCTTTTCAAAATATAAGCCTCATTTTGCTCTGCCCTACATGGGCAAAGAGCCTCCACCGGCTTCTGGGTGCTCTAATAAAGATGGGTTTCTGCACTTTTGGGAGATCATTTTGTACCCTTTCCCCTGGTTGTCACCATACATGAGCAACAACCTGCCACCCTACCATCGGCAGCTCCTTGACCCTGCCCAGCTCCTTCCTGACACATTTTCTCTGTCACCTCCACACCCCTGCCCCATGCGCACCTCCTCTTCCCTGATAAACACCTGCTAGTGTTGCTGATCTCAGTTTCCTCGGGGGAGCATTCTCTGATACTTCAGTTACTTCCTGCGAGATAGTCTCTTAGTCACATGTCTCCCCACCCCCCCCTCCCTTCACAGCATCTCTCTCCCTTTGGGTGACTAACTCTGCCTGGCACAGTGCTCATTTGGTGAATGAATAAAGGAAGGTGACATCATGTGACTGCTCTGAATCCAAAAGTTGGACTAGGCAGAAATGCAGACATGAACCTGTCTTCTAGGCTGCCTTAGTTTCCCCAAAATAAAGAGAAGAGACCAGTTCAAAGAGTTGCTGACGAGAGTTGGCAGACGTTTACTCAGACACCCCACACACCATTCCAGGACAGTGGCTCTGCCCTGGCATCCTGTACTTCCATGGCATCTCTAGGTGTGACAAGAGGACCCACCCCAGTGCTATGAAGATTTTTCATTGCTCAGACTCCGTTTAGTGTCCCAGGTCTTACGTTCTTGACTTTGCACTTTCTAGAATGCCCGTGATATACATAAGGCACAGTCACAAACAAAAAGTGACAGCACAGCCCAGGAGTCTCTTGGGAGAATTTCCAACACCGACACCGTAAATCTAGTTTATGAGCGTGAATGTGGTAGTACTCAATTAATATTAATTAAATATTAATAATTGAACTTTGATGCAAAATTGGTTCAACTCTTGTAGAAAGCAAACCGGGATGTCAAGCAAACTTTATTTTTTACTTAGAGTTCATGTGATTCCAGAGTGAAAGGTGTGATTCATGAAGTGAGTTGTGACCAAAACGAAGAAGAAGAAATATTTTATCAATGTCAGTGTCTTTGAATAGAATTAATCTGGGTACTTGTCCTATTCGAAAGTGATTTGAGTGTCATGGAGACTAGAACAAGTATGTTAGTTTTTCTGTATTACATTTAACAGAATTTTCAACCAGCACCAATTATAAAGTTTTATAACTTACAGGGGTGAATGCTCGCCCGGAGTCACAAGAAAAGGTAAGAGGCAGAGCTGTGGCTTGAGCCTGACCTCTTATTCCATGTTCTCCCTTCTGTTTTATATATGCCATTGTCCAATGTTTTACCAAAATAGTGAAAAACAATTTGTATAGTATTATGAAGCACGGTATTTTGAAGTATTTTTATAAATAAAAAGGATGGATGAATGAAAAATTTTAATTTCACAAATTTTAAGTAAACCACTGCTGTCTGACAAAAGAATTGTTTATTTTCAAAACAATCAACGTTCACTTAGTCAACATGTATTCTGTCTCATGAAGAAAATGTGACAATTACTTCATTATAGTAAGTTACCAGTGGAGAAGTTGTTCCCAGATATTTAAAAGTTAGCTCGACTGTGTGTCACACATACAGAATTTATTTTTTTTTATTTTTTTTTATTTTTAAAATTTTTATTTATTCATTTTAGAGAGGAGAAAGATAGTGAGAGAGAGAGAAAGGGGGGGGGGGAGGAGCAGGAAGCATCAACTCCCACATGTGCCTTGACCAGACAAGTGCAGGGTTCTGAACCAGCGACCTCAGCGTTCCAGATCAATGCCCCATCCACTGTGCCACCACAGGTCAGGCCAGAATTTATTTTTTAATACTTATTTCAGTGCTTTCTTGACATGGACATCACTTTTCATTGCTTTCAAAGCGCTGCCTTTTATTTCTTTGCCTGGTTTTGGTGTTTTGCCAGGCATTGGTATTTGGAGATTTGATGGACAGAATCTAAAGTGACACATCATTCTTTCTTAATTTATTCAAAGCCTCTTGATGCAGCAGCTAATCCTTCCTAATTCTATTTCTAGGAAGGATGTTCTTAACTCAAACAGGAAGGTGACATAGGCATTTTGAGAAGATTAGGATGCACTGTGCTGTGAGAAAAGAAACCTGAAAGGAAGCGGGGTTCACGTACCATTTCTCTTTCCCTGGGCACAAGTAACCATTTTCTTCCTTCCCCTTTGCAAAGGTCTTTTTTTTTCTGGTTCCTCTTCCATTCCTGTGGTTCCTATTTATTTCTGGACTTAACTAAGCTCCCTTGAAAGAGTAAAAAAAAAAAAAAAGTTTCTAAAAATTTTATTTCCGTGTGTGAGGCAAGCATTTCGCAGCTTACTTGCCTTAGTGTCTTAAAAGGTGACTCACGAAAATCTAAATTGTAGGAAAATTTAGTGTGTGTGCTAGAAATACCTTAGGTAAGGCTGAAATGCTTTGCAGTCTCCTTAGTTAATTTCTTTCTTGCCATGTTGCTTTGTGTTACTTTAATGTAGTGATTTTTAAGTAAAAGTAAATGTTAGCGACATGTGCATATCAGATACTTAATATTTTGGACAATAAATGTGGTCACTGTCAAATAAGACTTTGATAAATCAAGTAAATCATAGTTTATAAAGTTTTAGTGGTTTTAAATATTCTTGTGACGCATGTTTTTATCATGTTGCTCACATTTTTATTTTAATTTGTTTTTCTTAGTTTTCTTTTTTAGTGAGGTTGAACATTTTTTGCATGTTTATTGGCCCTTTGTATTTTTATGTGAATAATTTACTAACATTCTTATTTATTTATTTATTTTAATTCAGTGAGGAGAGGAAACAGAGAGACAGATTCCTGCATGCGTCCAACCAGGATCCACTCAGCAAGCCCACTAGGGGGCCATGCTCTGCCTATCTGGGGTGTTACTCCAGCCAGCTCTTTTTAGTGCCTGAGGCAGAGGCATGGAGCCATCCCCAGCGCCTGGGGCCAACTTGCTCCAATTAAGCCATGGCTGCAGGAGGGGGTAGGAGGGAAAGAGAGAGAGATAGAAAGAGAGAGAGAGAGAGAGAGAGGGGTAAGAGGGGGAGAGAGAGAGAGAGAGAGAGGTAAGAGGGGGAGGGTTGGAGAAGCAGATGGGCACTTCTCCTGTGTGCCCTGACTGGGAATTGAACCTAGGACATCCACATGCCAGGCTGACGCTCTACCACTGAACCAACCGGCCAGAGCTCTACTAACATTCTTTATCCCATTTTCTATTACATGGTCTTATAATTTTTATTTTATTTGTAAGAGCTCTTTTCATATGAAAGTTTCCTTTTGTCAGACATTTCAAGAACTCTCAAAGGAAGGGGTACTTGTATGCAAAGAATGTTATTAGTACTTACTTAATTTTTTTAATCCCAACATTTGGAAGAAACTTCTTATATTGGAGTTTTGGGGAAAATTACCACTTGCCCAGGAGTTCAAGAATACAATTTATTGTTTGTTGAATAATATATTTCAGAATTCTTTTGTTTTATGAGAGGCTTATTGATTGACACAGGCATACATCTTTATGTATTCCTGAACCACCTAGAACTTTCAGCGCCTAAATAGTTCTCAGTGCAATTCTAACTGGCTACTTTATGTCAGGTTACCATCATGAAGATAGGAGCACACCTCTTCTCATCTCCACAACACAAATTTTCAGTTTACTATAGTTAATACATTCAGTCTGTCAACAAATACTTATTGAGTGTCAACCATATGCCAGGTAATGTTCTAGGCACTGAAGTTTGAGGGGTCAGGCTAACATGCCTGAATAAATAGTTAATAATCTGGGATGAGTTCCTAATTGATACCTATTACAAATTCTAGTGAAAAATGAGGAAGGGGCAATCAGTGGGGACTGAGCAAAGAAACATCAGAGTCTAGAGAGGAAGCTGACCTTTAAGTATAGGAAATAATAGGATGGAAGCCACACTGGGAGTGAGTCTCCTGTTCCAATAGGACAGGTGGGACATTGATCTATTTAGGAGGATTTGAAGAACAGCAGGAAATGAGATTGGGTGGGTAGGCCCAGATTATGGAAGGCCTTGATGATCAGAGAGAAGATCTTTGAATAGGGCTGTGAGAAATGGAGAGATGCCTCTAAAAGCCACTAAAGACATATTAGACTTCCCTGTGGGAAGCTAGGTCAGATGGTTGATGAACGGGTTAGAGATAGGGATGTCCAAAGGAGCTGGCTGAGTAGCCTACCTACCTCTCTTAGTAACTTTTTGAGAGGAAAGCTGATTTTCTTTAAAACAAAAGGGATGCACACTCTCTACCAGTCAAGAAGATGGTTCCTTCGGATCCTGGCTGAGAAATGATGTGTCTGTCTTTGATGATTCTCTCTCTTTCTCTAGATAACATCAAAGCAAATAATACATAATCTTTTTTGCATCAGGAATGGGGGGAAGTGGGGACTCACTTTGGATGTTTCCTTTTCCTTATTCTACTCTCTCCCTGGATCCAAATTCACCAACCAGATTCTTCTGTGATGATCAAACTAACACTATTAAAAACATATTTTGTGACAGTTCATCATGCGCTGTAGAGAAATCAAGGTTTTGGCTGTTTCTTCAAATGTTCATTAGACTCCGATTTTCTATCTTTACCTTTGTTGGCTCTATAGCTTTTGTCATAACCATTTCATGCTGTTGCTGCTCCTTGAACGCGGATCTCTGTGCTTTCTCCCTTTGGTTTTCATGCTATACTAGGAGTGCTCAACTCATTCACATTCCTCTTCCTTTATGTAATTGAAATCTCACATCATTCATGATGTCTTGACTGATGAGCTAGAAATGAGCCTCAGATAGATTACAACCACCCATAAATTCACGGGCTCTAAATATCTTTTTAGTTAGATTGTATTATCTAGTTTCTTTTTGGATTGTATTCTTATTAGTTATTATTTAACATAATTTAACAAAAAGAATTGCCCATAATTAAAGTCTGTAACAAAGAGTGCGTTATTTATTGGGTGATGTTAAATATATAATGTGATTTGGTTTCAGACTTCACTTATATTTGTTAATTTGGCTATGGAGCCATAGGTTGCTTGGTAAGTTTTTATGATTTGCCTTGTAAAGTAATCAGTCTGGTACCATACTACTTGACAGTTATAGTAGAAATATCTTTTAGCGTCAGAAATACTTTTTAGTACTTTTTGCCTGATCGGAAGCACCGAGCGACAATCATGCATAAATCAATAGCTTCTGTAGGGTTTTTGAAGAAAAGGGTAAGCCCAAAACAGCAGAACAGAACATGTGTCTGAAAGCTACCTGGGTGCAGCTAGACACACTTCCTTTTGTATGGAGACGCTGCCTCTAGTGTTTCAGAAAAAAATGACTCTAGAAAATAGTGCAACATTATGATGCCATCTGTCTTGAAAATGAATTATTTTTTATTGTCTCCTTCGTAGCAGTTCCCAGACAATTGAGAAACTTCAACTTGCTTTGGTGCTCTTTTGCGTAAGGCCAAGTTCCACCTGGGGAAGCCTTTAAAGCTTTGTTTCAAAGGGGCCTCAGTATGGTGGGATGAGTCCGTTTCTTATCAATTTCGTGCCTGCCCAGCTTCCTGGGAGAAGGGAGACCATGTGGAGGGGTCATGGCACCTTATCTATCCTGATCTGTCATGTGATGGGCTTCTAGAACATTCTCTCTTTCAGTATCTTCCCCTCAAATTCAGAGATTCAGTTTCTCCCTTGGGAGTGTTTTGTATTTCTTTTTGAGGGCATAATAGCATGTATATATGGATCTGCAGCATTATAAGAATAAGGCCAAACTTGGAGGTGTGTTGTTTTCTTTCAGGAAAAAAATAAAAAAGGATACAATGCTTTCACTTCTCAGATTTTCTTAGAATAAATTCAAATGGAAAAAGAATACTAGAAATATTTTATTTAACCTATGAAAACACTTGTTGATCTCACGTAAGATATTTAAAAGTCTAAATATAATATTTAGAGCTGATAAAGTAAGGGTAAAATCTTGGTGAATTATTTTTTCTTTTTGGTTAGCTGGGCTGCTACTTTAAAATTTTAATATAAATATATAAAAACTAAAGTTAAACTATTAATGTTTGCATTTGAAAGTCTTTATGGATCAGAGAATGGATTTAGTATTTTGTATCATCTAGAATGATGACAGGCAATGGAAGCCCAGGACAGTGCTGGCACATTTTCAAAGGAATTTTTCCTTGGTCTGGATACTGTAATAAACACAACTGCAGATCAGTCCTTTTATTTTATATATATGTATAATAGTTTGGAAGGCTTTTTTTTGTTTATTTGTTTTTGGATTTTTCTTTGAGGCACACTTGTTATAGCTGGTTATGTAAAGTGTTTGAAACAGCACCCAGTTAAAAAACTTTGGGTCTGACATTCTCTCTTACACAACAACAACAGAACAGTGGCCCTGGCCGGGTGGTCCAGTAGATAAAGCATCATCCAAGAGCACCAAAATAGTGGGTTCGATCCCCAGTCGGCACGTAGAAGCAATCAATGAATTCACAATTAAATAGAACAACTAAGTGGAACAGCATGTTGATGATGCTTCTTTTTTTCTCCCTCCCTCCTTCCCTCCCTCTCTCCCTCTCAATCAATGGAAAATTTTTTAAAAATTAAAAAAACAGCCAAACTGGTAAGAACTAATGAAAAAATATAGAAAACGTAGACGTCTATACCAATCATTTCATAAAAGGATTTTTAAGTACAAAATGTGGACACAATTTGAATTTTTACGATTATGCCATCAGGCAGCAGGTGGCAAACTTTGCTTTTCAATGAACTTCGGTTTTATTTTTTTTTTCTTTACTCTAGAACGCCAAAATTTGAAGAGGGTGGTTTGAATCCACTGGAATATGTCATTTCTTGGCAGGGCAACCTCGAACCACCTCCTTTGCTGGTTGTGCATAATTGCCTTTCTTTGGATGCTGAAGCCGACCTTTTGGTTTCCCTTGTTGCAGATGGATAGGAATTAATTCATATGAGCAATGGTTGTATTCTCTTGTGATTTTAGCAACACATTGCTAATGGGGAAAATAAATGAGAAACAAATGAGTTTCTTAAGGCAGTTCTTGTATGGTTTTATAAGAGGTTTTGTGGTACACTCTTACTTAAATTCTATACTATATATAACTTTTTTATTTCGCTTCCACTTAAAAAAAATCACTTCTAACTGGCTGGATACCTTGATATCTTGGTGTGAGAAGAACAGGCATAGCTTATACTGGGCTTAGCTTAGTGTGCTTCACAGGCACTGTGTTTTTCACAAATTGAAAGTAAGACCCTCGACCAGCAAAAAGACTCCAGGTTGCTTTGTTGCAGCGCTTACTTTATTGTGGTGGCCAGGAACTGAACCTACAGTATCTCCAAGGTGTGCCTGCCATGAAAACGGAATAGAGATCCATGGAAGTAGTTTTGGAAAATTAGAGCAGAAAAATACATTTTGAAACCAGAATTGAAAGCTCTTCTCTTCCCCTGGGCAATAATGCGTGCTTTGTCAGGGTTGGGATTTCAAGCCCGGAAAAGAGACTGAGTTTAAAGATGGGAGTGATGGTGAGGTGGGCACCGAATTCTATCATATGCTGTTCTTTCATGTTTTTCATCTAAAAAGTTTTTTCTTGGATAGTTATTTTGTGCATTGTGAAAAATTTGGGAGAACAGAGGCTGAAGAAGCATGTGATTCACTATAAATGTTTAGTAGTCTACAAATGTTCAATACCTGCTACTCAGTTCTGTTTTCCTTGGTCTTTTGTTAGAAATGAGTTCATATATGGGCTGTACTGTCTGTTTTATAATTTTTTATATGTCCATAACTTTTAAAATTCCAGCTCTGCATTTTTGTTTTATATTGTTAGGAAATACATTGCTTACAAAAAGACATATAATTTACAACACACACATAATTTAAAGGATAAGAATGAAAGACAAAATTCTCATATGCACTGAAGAAATAAAACACTATCATTATCTTAGACTTTCTGTCCGTGAACGTTCCCCTTATCCTCTCCCACAAAGTAATTTCTATTAACCATTCCCTGATTTTCTTTATAGCTTTACTGTTTTTTTATGCGCGTGTGTTACTTTTGAACTATTATTTTCGTTAGCCAGTTTTTTACTTATAAATAAGTACGGCCTGACCTGTGGTGGCGCAGTGGATAAAGCGTCGACCTGGGCACACTGAGGTCACCAGTTCAAAACACTGCACTGGTCTGGTCAAGGCACATGTGGGAGTTGATGCTTCCAGCTCCTCCCCCTTTCTCTCTCTCTCTCTCTCTCTCTCTCTCTCTCTCTCTCTCTGTGTCTCCTCTCTAAAATGAATAAAATAAAAAAAGAAATTAAAAAAATGTATTAAAAAAAATAAGTACGATAATATTTTTTGTATTCTTCTGAGACTAGCTATTTTTTTCTTGCCCAGGTGTTGACATTTATGTATACCAGCGGCTTGCTAACTTGAGTCTATTAGATTCACCCCGAGGCCTTCTAAGATTCCATTGGCTGGCCTTCCCACCTCTGTCTGATTCAGTAGGTCGGGGGAGAGAAGTTTGTATGGTTAACAGCTTGCAGGTGATGGTAACGCGTTGGTCTCAGGACCACACTTCGAGAACTGTTGATTATCCTGATGCTTTATAGGGGTGGGAGGTTTCTGTATGTTACCTTTTTATAGTATCGACTATACCACAATTTATGTATCCATCCTCCCTATGAGGGGCATTTGGGTTGTTTCCAATAGGTTCTGCTATAACCAACAATGTTGTGTTGAGCATTTTTGTCTCCTTCTCAGTATTTTTAAGAGTTTTTATAGAATGGAATAAAAATAAAGGGTTTCAGTTGTGTTAAGGGTAAATTTTGTATCGTGAAACTTCTGTTTTAGAAACACACCCTCTGCTCTGTGAAATGTGTGTGTTTGCAGTGAGTTCTTGTTAAAGTTTAAAGCTACTCATCTAGGGTAATTAAATTTATCAATGTTTTCCTTCATAAACTGCATTATCTTATTTAAGAAATCCTTCCTTAACCCATTGTTCTAACATATCTTTTATTCCCCTGTATTTTAAGCTTTTCTTTTCACATTTGTTTAATGCACCTGGAATTGATTTTGAGTATGGTATGATTTTCTGTTCCATATGGGTAACTTATTGTCTTAGGACTATGTATTGACTAAGTATCCCCTCTACACTGAACTGTGATACTATATTTTTCATATGCAACTGTCCCTATATGTGTAAGTCTGTTTCTGAATTCTCTCTTCTGTTACTTAGGTACTTAGGTCTCTATTCTTGAGTCAATATTTCAAGTACTAGAATTGTATAATACGTCTCAGTAGGCAAATTCTCCCTCTTTATTGTTCAGCTGCATTTCCATGTACTTATGATTCAGCTTGTGACATTTTTTAAAACCTGGCTGGAGTTTTGATTTTTACATTGAATTATTATATAATTTTGAGATGAATATGTATCATTTTGATATTGACTCATATGTAAATATGTTCCTCTATTTATATAGATCTTTAATGTCTTTTAGTGCAGTTTTCTCATTTTCTACATGAAGATCTTGCACATCATTTGAAGGATCTATTGATATATAATACTGGTTACTATTGTAATAGATTCTTTCTTCTAAAATTTAATTTTTAAACGTCCTTTCATATAGAAATGAAATTGCATGCTTTTTTGTACATTGAATCTTTGCTAAATTCACTAATTCTGGTATATTGTCTGATTCTTTTGAGTTTTCTCGAGAGAGTTATATCATAAGGATGAGAGATTCTCCCTCTCATCTTTATATTGGTAATATTTGTGCCTATTGCACTGGCAAGGGCCTCCAGTTCATTGTGAAATAGAAGTAGTGATAGTGGCCATGGTTCCTTATTCTAAAGAAAGTTCGGTTACCCGTTCATCATTGAGTTCCACGTTTGCTCTAGGATTTTTGTAGATACTTTTTATCAAGTGAAGGAGAGCCCTTGTATTGCTAGATTGCCAAGAGTATCAACAGATGTTGAATTTGATCATTTGATCTGTTGGTTTGATCATATGGTTTCCTTTTATCTTTAATGTGGGGAATTATATTAAAAGGTTTGCTAATGTTGGAACAACCTTGCATTTGTATAATAAACTTCACTTGGCTGTGGTGTCTTTTTTTTTTAAATCTTTCAGCACTTTCAGTTTACATCTGTATTCATGAGTGAGCTGGCGTATAATTTTGCTTTCTCATACTGTTTTGATATGATTTTGATAGTAAGGTGATGTTAGTGTAATAGAATGAGCTGGGGAGTGTTCCTTCTTGGTACTTTTTTGAGGAAATTTTGTATAAAATTGGATGTTTGGTAGAACTTGATTATAAAACTATTTGGGTATTTTCCATGAGGGTGATGTAATTTTTATTCTCATTTTGTGCTTTTTATTTGTACTTTAGTTTTTTTCTTTAATTTTTGTTTTTGTTTTCCTTTTGGATTGATTAGTTTTCTTTTTTCCTGTCCTCATTCTTTCTTCCTTCCTCATAAACTACTTTGGATTATATATACTCTATTTCTGTTTTCTGAGTGATTATTCCAGATGTTTACCCCAAATGCAGATATTTAAATTCAGAAAGGCAAATTCTCAGTATTTTTACCTTTCTACCAAATAACCTAAAGCCTTAGGACATTTCAACTTTGATCATTTCCTCCAGAGGTTTGTGCTATTCTCTTTCAACATTTCAATGAAAAGATCTTAAACCTACAGATTAGCTATTATATCTTTGCTTTATACCCTTAATGCTTGTTTAGATCTTTTACACATTTACCATTTTCTTTGTTCACCATTCCTACTTGCATTTTAGACGTTCTCTCTGGGACACTTTTTTCTTAAAGTGCCTCTTTTGGAAATTCCTGTGGTGAGGGTCTTTTTATTTCATTGACGTTTACTGGATGTGCTGTGGTAGCTTGGCAGTTATTTTTCCTAAGCATTTTGAAGCCATTTTTCTATGTTCTTCTGGCTTCCCTTGTTGATCATTACATCAGTGGATAATCAAATCAACATATGATTGGCCTGATTCTTATTCCTTTATAAGTAATCGTTTTTTTTCCTGTTTGAATTAAATTTTATTTATTTATTCTTATTAATTGAATTTATTCAGATGACACTGATTCACAAACCATACTAGTTACAAGTATATAACTCAATCAAGCACCATTTTATTGAATTTACTTGGGATTTATTGGGATTATGACGTGAGAATTCATGTTTTCCACTTTTTTTTCCCCCCAGGGACAGAGAGAGAGTCAGAGAGAGGTATAGACAGGGACAGACAGACAGGAACGGAGAGAGGTGAGAAGCATCAATCATTAGTTTTTCGTTGCCGTTGTGACACCATAGTTGTTCATTGATTGCTTTCTCACATGTGCCTTGACCGCAGGCCTTCAGCAGACTGAGCAACCCCTTGCTGGAGCCAGTGACCTTGGGTCCAAGCTGGTGAGCTTTTGCTCAAGCCAGATGGGCCCGCACTCAAGCTGGCGAGCTTGGGGTCTCGAACCCGGGTCTTCCGCATCTCAGTCCAATGCTCTATCCACTGCACCACTGCCTGGTCAGGCTCATGTTTTCCACTTTTAGAAAATTCTTAGTCTTTTTTTTTCTCTTTGGCTGTTATTTCTCCCCAGTTCTCTCATTTAACAAGTATAATTAGACAAGTTCTGTATTACCCCTTTTCATTCTGTTCTCTGTTTATTTTAACTCTTTCCTGTGTTTGTCCTTGTCTCTCTCTGCTAAATACAGGTTAGTTTCTAACAGTTTATTTCTATGTTGAGCTGTACTATACCTGCTGTCTCCTCTGGGTCACTCATCTCAAATGTTATTTATATTTTATATCTAAAAGTTCTTTTTGGTTTTCTTCCCTCCCTCCCATGCTCAAGCCAGCGACCCTGCACTCAAATCGGATGTGCCTGTGCTCAAGCTAGCGACCTTGGGGTTTTGAACCTGGGTCCTCAGAGTCCTAGGCCTAAGCTCTATCCATTGTGCCACTGCCTGGCCAGGCAGTTCTTTTTCAGATCTGGTCCATATTAATTGTCTTTTATCACTTCATCTTAATTTTAGTATCTTTATATATTTTAAATATATTCTTCATTTACGACAACATGGATGGACCTTGATAACATTATACTGAGTGAAATAAGTAAGTCAGAAAAAACTAAGAACTGTATGATTCCATACATAGGTGGGACACAAAATTGAGACTCATGGACATAGACAAGATTACCAGGGAAAAGGGAGGAGAGGGAAGGGGTGGGGGAGGGGAGGAGCATAAAGAAAACCAAATAAAAGGTGATAGAGGACAATTTGACTTTGGGTGATGAGTATACAACATAATCAAATGTCAAAATTATCTGGAGATGTTTTCTCTGAATCTATGTACTCTAATTGATCAATGTCACCCCATTAAAATTGTCTAAATAAAATTTATATATATATATATATATTCTGTATTCTGTAGCTTAAAATTCCAGTCTAACCTGCAGTTGTTACTGGACTGATACTGCGTTTGATTTTTGTCTAATTCTGGCTTCATTCCTTTTGTATTTCATGACTTCTCATTGTGAGTAAATGTTGACTGGAATTTTATCTTTAGAATTTTGTAAGATTTAGTTTTCAGGTATATTCTTATAGAGGGCAGTTAATTGTGTTTGCTTTTAACAAGGTCTTGGGGGTACCACCCACACAGGCCCACTTTTAACTAAGTTTTAGGGATGCAGTTGTTTTGATCACTAAGATTTTTTTTAAATTTGACTGCCAAACCTGCATAGAGGAGGACTAATAATTAGGAATTCTCACCTGAGATGAGCTTTGTTGTCATTACTCTAAGTTCATGTTCACCGAAACCTAAGCTGAGACAGGCATGTGTCCTCATGTTCACTCACTCGGCTGGATTTCTTTGGTTCAGCTCCTAAATGTATTGCTGTTTGGTCTTATGTGGGATCTCTTATCTTGCACAGTGACCAGGCTATGTCCCTGTGCCCCAGGCAGCATATTGGAACCTGTAATCTAGGTCTCCAGAACTGGCAGACGCCCCTCCAGGGCAAATTCCTACTGAGGTGCCAACTCACTTCCCCACATTCATGTCCTCTGGTTGTTTCTGCCTCTGAGTATTTCTCTTATCCTCCTGCCAGCTCAGAGTAGTGCGATCCTCTGTCCAGTAAGTTGAGTTGTTCGATGCTAGCAGATGTTCTCTGGACACCTAACCCTCTACTTTGCCAGAAGTTGAGATCCTAGTTAATTTATATTAAAGTGTTTTTGTTCTGAAAAATTAGAAACCTAATATTTGGAGTATAAACCGTTAAGTCCCTTGTTCTGCAGGAGCTCACATCACAGTTGAATAATTACCCCTGGGTCCTTGGAGAGGTTCAGGCATTCTTTTCTTTGTCATTTACAGTGAGAAAAGTCTTATGAAAACCCCCTTGTAGGGGTGCTCATCCAGCCAAGTGGCCAGAGAGCCTGAGGGCTCTGCAGGGCACACTGCAGCTTGTCCTTGTGTCTGCCCGTTGGTACCCTAACCAGGACACCTGTGTTCTTGGCTGTGCCTCCATTTCCTGTCCTTTGTCTTTTTGTCTCCAGCCTACTACTTAAACCTTGTCTCCTGTTGCTTTATTTCCCTCAGTGGTTTCCTTTGGACATGCTTTAGCCCTTACAAACTTGTACTTTCAGAGTAATCATTAGTATATTCAGAGGTCAAATTGGCCTTTGTGTGTTATAACCCCACTCTTCTCCTTGGGGATTTGAGAGAAAATTGAAGTTGTGTTCATTATTACACAGGGAGGAGGACAGGGATAGTAATTTTGGGGTAGGAAAAGGGCAGACATGTTGTTGTTCCTATCACAATGGACTCTGATAGTAAAAAACAGAACTGCTGGTCCAAGGGGGAGCTGAAACCCCACTGATACATACTTTTAAAACCAAGAATACTCCAAAGTTAGTATAGCTATTACAGCTATCCATAGGAATAATATTGTATCTTTTTTTTTTTTTTTTTTTTTATTACAGGGACAGAGAGAGAGTCAGAGAGAGGGATAAATAGGGACAGACAGATAGGAACGGAGAGAGATGAGAAGCATCAATCATCGGTTTTCCGTTGTGACACCTTAGTTGTTCATTGATTGCTTTCTCATATGTGCCTTGACCGTGGGCCTTCAGCAGACCGAGTAACTTCTTGCTCGAGCCAGTGACCTTGGGTCCAAGCTGGTGAGCTTTTTGTTCAAACCAGAGGAGCCCATGCTTGAGCTGGAAACCTTGGGGTCTCGAACCTGGGTCCTCCGCATCTCCTGCATAGAGGAGGACTAATAATTAGGAATTCTCACCTGAGATGCTCTATCTCACTGTGCCACCGCCTGGTCAGGCTGTATCTATTTTGAATGTGCTTCTTGGTTTTAAGTTTATAGTTTTTAGTGCTGTTTTAGACTCATCCCTTGCAATGACCACCTGTAACTTGGCAGCCTGTAGATTGCCAAATATATCAGGACACCAAGTAAAACATCTTTTCTAACCAAAATTGAAATAAAGTATATTTTTGGCTGACCAATTCTAATCACAGACTTGTCTAAATCATTGAGAAATTACATGTTATGTTTGTGGAGGTGGGCTATAATAACATAATCATAGGCAATTGCATTTAAATTGAGGGAGTGAAGTTACGTTTCTTTTGGTGCCCTATTGTTTCTTTTTCAGGAATCTGAGTTGGAATTTGATAACCATCAGTTTAGTCTGTCAGTTTCAAACCTGGGGTGATAATGAGTTTGGAAAGGCAGGTCCTGGAGCAAGGCAAGGCTGACAATGATTGCTAAAAGTGGAGGTCTTTAATATGAGAGGTTATTTGTGTGTGTGTGTGTTTGTGTGTGTGTGTGTGAGAGAGAGAGAGAGAGAGGGAGAGGGAGAGAGAGGGAGGGAGGGGGGGGGGAGAGAGAGATTGATTCACATTAGGACTGAAAACAAGAAGGGTAAAGAGACTAGACATAGAAACCTTGAGTATTTGAGATCAGAGAAGAGGTCTAAGGGGACAGTTTTTAAAGTCTGGCAGTAGTTAGTACGGGCCAAGTAGAGCCTGGGACAGTGTGCAGGGTGAAGAAGACAAGAGTCATCTGTCATAGAGGAAAATAAGCAGTTGTTACTGAAGGATAAGCTTTGGGATTGACGCTCTGAGTACTGGTTACAGGAGGTCACTGTCGTAGTTCGTGAGAGTCTGCAGGCAGGAGGGAATTCTCAGGGGTTCTGAGGATGGTGGTGGACCCAGACATGCAGAGGAGTAGGTATTGGAAACTGTAGCTCCAGAGAGAGCTTCCCCCCAAAAGCTCACGATGATAGAGTCCTGTTCTTATTGTTAAGGTGCTCCCAGTTCAGTGCAAGGCTTATGTAAAATACATACATGCACAGAATGATATTTCGTGTTGTGAAGGTAACAGGAACAGTTTTACAGCAGGTGCTCTGGGAGTTGAAAGAAGAGTGGTTTACCACTTTTTACTTCATCAACCCTCAGGTCATTGTAAAGCTCTCCATAATATGGGCCTGCCTGCCACTTGCTCACCCTGCTCTTCACTCTTCTCCAGCCCATGCCTCCCTCCCTGTTGGCTGGTCTCCTCACTCTGTTATCGCTCCCGCCATGCTCTTTTCTAAGCGCCACCCTTTGTACTCTCTTCAACCCCACCTGTCAATTCTCCCCTTGAATTTTGGAATGCAGTTCAATT
This sequence comes from Rhynchonycteris naso, assembly GCA_037038555.1. Classification (NCBI taxonomy): domain Eukaryota; kingdom Metazoa; phylum Chordata; class Mammalia; order Chiroptera; family Emballonuridae; genus Rhynchonycteris; species Rhynchonycteris naso. The sequence goes on along the minus strand of CM072998.1, from coordinate 200,924,678 downwards.
CCCCCTGAACTTTCACAATAGCCAATGTTTATTGAGAACATAAAATGTTTATAACATGTCAGGTGTTTTGGGTGATCTTTTCTTTTTAAATGTTTATTTTGTTGATTTTTATATAGATAGATAGATAGATAGATAGATAGATAGACAGACAGAATTATCTGTTCCTGTATGTACCCTGACTGGGGATCGAACCAGCAGCCTCTGCTCTTTGGGATGATGCTCTAACCAACCGAGCTATCCAGCCAGGTCTACATAGATGGTCTTGTAACAGAGCTGATGCTCAAAGCATTAACTGCTGTGCAGCAGAGACACAGAGCCAGCTGCAGTGTGGGGGCAGGGTTTCCTGTTGTCCGGGAGTTATTCCTTTAGTGCTGAATTGTAGGGAGGTCTAGGGGAGCTCTTGGGTGAGTGGCATTTGAGGTGCTCAGTACAGCATCTCTCTGCCATCTTTTATATAAGAATATATTTTTCTTTTACTTTTTTTTCAGTGACAGTTGACATTCACTATTACTTTGTATTAGTTTTAGATGTACATCATAGTAGTTAGACAGTCATACTTTGCAAAGTATTCCCTCTGATATTTCTAGTACCCCACTGCTATGCAAGAATTTCAACAGTTTTACAGGGGTAACATTGTACTGGTACCAACCTGCTGACTGACAGGCAGTCTTCCAACAACCCCATCATTAATTCCCTCTCTAGTAGATAAGGAAAATTAATTTCAGAAATGGCAAGTAACTTGCCATAGGGACAGCTGGAAAGCAAGAGTCAGACCTTGAACCCAAGCCTGCCTGACCCAAAGAATGATTGTGAGCTTTTTAGCAGCAGCCCACTCCACACAACTAGCGGTTAGTCATTCGTTCTTGTGTTCCCCATTTCCTATGTGTCCAGCCCGTTCCTCCAGCTAGACAGCTCTCTGAAGAGAGACAGACCACATCTTTTCCATTTTCTGTATTCCCAGTGTTTAGGCTGGGTTGGAACACGTGGTTAAATATCATTCTTTTCTTTATTCTGCAAACACTTCAACACCTACTATGTGCAACGCTTTGTGTTAAGAGATAAGTAGAGGGATCAACAGATAAATAAGACAGAATTACCTTTAAAGAACGGTTTACTGGAAGACGCACCACACACATAATTGTAGTGCAGTGTGGTACATATTATGATAGCAATTTGTACTAGGTACATCGACATGTGTCTATTTGGATCGGTCATATGGCTGAATGTAGTTTGGTAAGTGTATGCTTAGCTTTATAGGAAGTTTCCAAACTCTTTTCCACAGTGACCATGCCATTATGTATTCTTTAAAAAAATTTTATTGTGGTAAAATATATATAACATAAAATTAACATCTTAATCATTTTTTTCAAGGACAGCTTCAGTGGTATTAAGTACATTTATGTTGTTGTGCAACCTTCATCATCATCTAATTGCAGAACTCTTTATCTTTACCTCTTGCAGAACAGAAACTATGTCCTTCAAATAATAACTCTTCTGTTTCTCCCCTTCCTCCCAGCTCCTGGCAACACCGTTATACTTTGTCTCTATGAGTTTGACTGCTGTCAGGACTCCATAGAAGTGGAATTGTATACTATTTTTCTGATTTCCCAGAGCATCATGTCCTCAAGGTTTACCCAAGGTGGTAGCATGGGTCAGAATTCCCTTCCTTTTTTTTAAAAAAAAATTAGTTTTCAATTACACTTGACATATGATATCATTTAGTTGCAGGCATACAACATAGTGATTAGACATTTATTTAACTTACCAAGTGATCAGCCCCATAAATCTAGTATCCACCTGGTATCACACCTAGTTGTTACAGCTGTTATTGACTATGTTGTCCTGCTGTACTTTATATCCGTGTGACTGTGTTTGTAACTGGCAACCTGAACATCTCACTCCTTTTACCTTTGCATTTTTACCAGTGTGTGACAACTTCACGAGCTCCTTGTCCTTACCAGCACTTGGTAGTGTCAGCTTTCCTTTGCGCCTTTCTAATAGGTGTATGGTAGTAAGTAGCTTACTGTGGTTTTATTGTGAATTTTCCTAAAGATCAAAAATGTTGAACGTTTCTTCATATGCTTACTTGCCATCCGTGTATTTTCTTTTGAAGTGTCAGTTTGGGGCTTTTGCCCCTGTTTTTAATTGGGCCTTTTGCTTTCTTGTTGATATGAATGATTTTTAACAGAACTTCCTTTTCAGGGATTCGTTAACTAGGTTTTCAGTACATTTGATATGAAGAGTTTATAACGTGCTTCAAAGAAGATGCTCTAGAAGTGGTTGCCAAGGAAAATGAGGATGGCCTTTGATTCCGACCGGGGCAGGAGGGGTGAGGATGTATTTTTCCTCAATGTGGTTTTGAAGCAGGAGGACAGAGAAAAGGGAGAGAGAGAGAAGAGCCAGAAAGTGCAGGAGGAACTTTGATCTTCAGTCTGAAAAAGAAGAGAGGGATTTGTTTGGTTGCCAGTGGAAGCTGGACGGGTTAGAAATGGCAAAAGGACGGTTTGCTCTGATGAGAAAAGCAATTGCACAACATGAAGGTTGTTGAATGCCCATCTTTCTCAGCCCAGAGTTGCATGAAGCAGGACAAGCAAGTGGTTCCTACCACTGCCTAGTGAGGTCAAATCATTCTGTAAGGCTAGAGTGATCTAAGCAGATATCTAAAACTTCTAGGAAAGGTAAGGGTACCTTCACCTGTGCCCAGATATTGACAGTGTATCTGGATTTTCAACATCTGTATTGGGATGTCAATAAATTAGTGTTGTTTTTTTTTTTTTAAAGAGATCATTTGGCTTATGTGAAAACTTTTGGGAAGGAATTTCTGGAAGGCTAAAATACTCCCTTCCTGTACCCTGACTTACAGATTCTGTGACATCAAAAAAACCCCAAAAAAACCAAACCAGGCTTTTTGTACTGGGCTCTGAGGCCTTTAGGGCCGTGATGGCTAACCTATGACACGTGTGTCAGCACTGACACGCGGCCACATACCAGAGAAGTATGGGGCCGCATGCTGAGAAGGACGTTTCATCCTTGGCTCCTGCGCGGCCAGGTGCAGTAGCCGAGGATAAAACATTTGCTGTAGTGTAGACACTCTGTGCCGGAGGTCTGTAGGCCAAAACAACAGAACTCCGGCACAGAATGTCTAGTTCTGGGACTTCCGGTTAGGCAGTTTTTCTCAAGTGACACACCACCCGAGTTATGCTTGTTTTTTTGGCGAATTTTGACATACCAAGTTCAAAAGATTGCCCATCACTGCTTTAGGGCTTCAGACTTTGCTCCTGGCACTGTCTGCGTACTTTGTGTGCGTGAGTACACTTGAGTATGGGGAATGGCTGCAAAGCTCTTGTTAGCCTCAGAGGGGTCTGTAATCCCCAAGTGGCTGTGAACCTCAGCTCTAGAGGGCATGATTGGCAAATGGACTGTAGCGATGGTACAGCAAACATTCTGTGTCTCAGCTTGAACACATTATGGCAGGAAGTTCTGTGTCAGATGAAATTAGGTATACATTCAAGGGGTAGGATTGAGCCCAGAGTCTTTTCAGCTCTTGTATGAGCTGCTTTGATTTTCTTCCTGACATAATTAACAGTTGGCTGAGAAAAAAAGCTTTTATATTTTTGCTTATTAAGAGAAGTACCCAGATCATATGTGTTCTTGATTCTGTAGCTAATTTATATAAAAATAAATGTATATTATGTCTAATAAAAAATCAACCCAATGTATAGGTGAGCCTCATTTACGTAGTGCAACATGCTATTTAGTGGAGAAGACAAAACAGTGTAAAATATGATCTTTCTGAGAAAACAAGGCAAGATAGCAGAGCCTGAGGGCCACAAACGAGAAAGCAGTTCAGGCTGGGGTGGTAGGTTTTAGTTGTCGGAGGATGGGTAGGGGTTGATGGGCTGACAGGGGAGGAGATGGCATTTTATTTGGGAGGAAATCTGTAAGCAGTTGCTCAGGGGATGAAGTTTACGGAGGAATTGGACTGAGCATGCTTTTCATGTAGTTTCCTTGTTAGGAAAACGGATGCAAGTGAGGTTAAGAATGCAACCCAGGTGACACCTTGGAAAATCAGTTTGGTGGTAACGAGAAGGGAAGTGGTGAGGGACAGAGGATTCTAGTGACTCACAGAACCTGTGTTCACAATACAGAGTTGTGCTCCCATTTCGTAGAGGACTTAAAATGTTCACAAGGAAAAGTGCTTGGATCTCTTATTTAACAGGGTCGTTAAAGGAAAAAGAAAAGTATTTTTTCTTTAACTACAAAGGATGAACCCTGAAGAAGAGCCATCGTGGTATTATCTGGCACCATGTAGGGGTGGTGGGTTCAGAGATCTGTTGTAAAGAGAACCAAACAGCAGCCAGGAATTCAGAAGCAGCTGAAGATTTCAAGTCACAAGTGGTTTTGACAGAAAGCGATGAAAAGCATGTATTCAGGGCGAGGAGGTATGTGGCCATTCCTGACTGGAGAGACAGAACCAGAACCGTGCGAGGGTTCTAGGAGTGCAGTGCAGTGCCCCCCCACCCCCCAGTTCTCCTGAGTGAGAAAAATATTTTTGTCATCTACCAGTAAAAGGAAACAGGTGGCTCTGGCCGGTTGGCTCAGCGGTAGAGTGTCGGCCTCGCATGTGGAAGTCCCCGGTTCAATTCCTGGCCAGGGCACATAGGAGAAGCGCCCATCTGCTTCTCCATCCCTCCTCCTCCCCTTCCTCTCTATCTCTCTTCTCCCCTCCTGCAGCCAAGGCTTTATTGGAGCAAAGTTGACCTGGGCACTGAGAATGGCTCCATGGCCTCTGCCTCAAGTGCTAGAATGGCTCCAGTTACAATAGGGCAACACCCCAGATGGGCAGAGCATCGCCCCCTGGTGGCCATGCTGGGTGGATCCCGGTCGGGCACATGCAGGAGTCTGTCTCTCTGCTTCCCTGTTTCTCATTTCAGAAAAAAAAAAAAAAAGAAAGAAACAGGTAACTGATTAGAGTGGTTGTGACTGTTAAAATGTTGACTTGGCATATTGATGTCTACAGCAGAACTTTCCAAAATCAGCTGCTCATACCCCAGACCTGTGGGAAACATTCCACTGGGATGCAAGAAAAGAAAAAAGACGTTCTATTTATATTTACTTATGTCTAAAAATAGGGATTGTACTCCGCTAATAGTTAATATACAGACTGAAAAACTTCATGTGGTCCAAGTGCTAGAAGACCAGCAGGGTTTGTGGTCCCGGGCATTTTGAGAGAAGTGTGTGCCTTCTGCGACCCCAACAGGGGATCCGACTGTTGGTAGAGGTTTTGCTCTGTCCAATTTAATAGATTAACAGATTGTATTGTCTTTAATAGTAAAAAACATTTATGTACTTAATAAGGACATGGGGAATGAGCCTTATAATCTTTTGTTGCACAGGTGCTAACTAGAACATGTTACTTAAGTAATTACTTAAGTAATTAGGTAAATTGTTGAATGTGGATTAGAATTTTGTTTTGCAAAGACAGCATCACAAAATTGCTGCCCTTTCCATGATACATGGCTATGGTATTGGTGTCCTACAGATACTTTAAAAATTAATATACATAAGCCGTCCTTTCAAAGTACAGGTGCTATCTTAATGAGTAAGGAAGTAATTATTTTCTTTAATAATAATCTTGTGCTACAGACAGCATTTGTAAAGTAAGTTTGTGGAAATATGTACTTCCATTGTCATGTGATTTTCATTGCTGAAGACTGGTAGGTGTGTGTTACATACAAAACAACTCATGTCTGCATACTTAAAAATCTTGGAAACAAACTAAAATCTTCCAAACAAAGGGTTTCAAACCCACTACAAAATTTCATCAGAATGTAATAATCTTCCAATTAGATTGCAAGAACAACTGACTGACAGGGTAAATGGGTAGTTATTAATTTTAGTTAAAAAAGCTATTGAGTAATTAGTATATAAAACTGAAACATGAGTACTACTGTGACTTTGTAAGTACATTTCTTGTATTTGGATTTCTGCATCTTTTTCAGGTATCATTAAAAATCATTTTAAAAGAATTTTATTTTTTTTAAATTTATTGATTTTAGAGAGAGAGGAAAGGAGTGAGAAGAGACAGAAACAATCTGTTCCTATGTGTGCCCTGACCACGCAAATTGAACCAGCAACCTCTGCATGTCCGGAGGATGCTCTAAACAAACTCTGGCCCGTGCCGCATGCGGCCCCCCGAGGCCATTTATCTGGCCCTTGCTGCACTTCCGGAAGGGGCACCTCTTTCATTGGTGGTCAGTGAGAGGAGCACAGGATGCATCTGCACCCATAGTTCCCATTGAAATACTGGTCAGTTTGTTGACTTAAATTTACTTGTTCTTTATTTTAAATATTGTATTTGTTCTCGTTTTGTTTTTTTTACTTTAAGATATGTGTGCAGTGTGCATAGGGATTTGTTCATAGTGTTTTTATAGTCTGGCCCTCCAACGGTCTGAGGGACAGTTGTGTAAAATGTTTGGGGACCCCTGAACTAAGCTATCCATCCAGTGCAGTTATTTTTTTAACTTACTGATTTTGAGAGCGAGAGAGAGAGCAAGAAAGAGAAGAAAGAAACATCGATTTGTTGTTTCATTTATTTATGCATTCATTGGTTAATTCTTGTATGTGCTCTAACTGGAGATTGAATTTGCGACCTTGACATATCAGGATGACGCCAACTGAGCTGCCTGGCCAGGGCGTTTTTTCCCTTAAAACTGCACCAGAATTTGAAGCTAAATATTGAAATACATTGAGCTTAGAATCAGACCTTTGAACTGCTCAATTCCAAAGTGTTAAACCAAGATTAAAAACAAATTATGAAGCACATTGTTATGATCCAATCACTGAAAAATGTTTTTAGTGAGAACAAAAGGAATTAATAAACAAAGAAAAATTATTTTTTAAAGTTTTAGTTTTATCTTTATTTCAGCCTTCAAAATTTGTATTTTTTAAATGTGTTTTATAACATGTAGATTAATGCAGTAAAACACGTATCTAATTGATAAATCTATATATATTGGGTTAGTCTAGTTTGTTTTTGCTTTTCTGATGTGGTATATGAGCATGAAAGTTGGGAGGCCATTGGAACTTTTTTACAAAATCATCCTAGTTTCTGAGGGTTTGGGAGATGTTTCAGGGGCTTTCTTAGACTTTTCAGCACTGGAATGGTGGCACCAGTGATGGAGGAAGAAGAGGAGGAAAAGGAGGAGGAGGGAGGAACAGAGGAGATTGCAGCAGTGCCTGTGGATTGAGTGGGGCTCCTTTTCCCCCCACCCCCCTTCCCTACCATAATCACCACAAAAAGCTGTGATGTAGTTACATAGTGGTCAGGCCAATTCAATGATTTTAATGTATATACAGAGTTGTCTCATATCCACTCTTCCTTGTCTATTATTAGAAATGGAAAGTTATTCCCATAGGGGAGAACTTAGTTATAGGGTTGTAGCCTAACTTCAGAAAACGTTGGGAACCTGACCAGGAGGTGGTGCAGTGGATAGAGCATCGTACTGGGATGCAGAAGACTCAGGTTCAAGACCCCGAGCTCGCCAGCTTGAGCGCGGGCCCATCTGGCTTGAGCAAAAGCTCACCAGCTTGGACCCAAGGTCGCTGGCTCCAGCAAGGGGTTGCTCGGTCTGCTGAAGGCCCACTGTCTAGGCAAATGTGTGAAAGCAATCAGTGAACAACTAGGGTGTTTTCTTTTGCTTGAGCAAAAGCTCGCCAGCTTGGACCCAAGAACGCTGGCTCCAGCAAGGGGTTGCTCGGTCTGCTGAAGGCCCACTGTCAAGGCAAATGTGAGAAAGCAATCAATGAACAACTAGGGTGTTGCAACGGCAACGAAAAACTAATGATTGATGCTTTTCACCTCTCTCCGTTCCTGTCTGTCCCTATCTATCCCTCTCTCTGACTCTCTCTCTGTCCCTTTAAAAAAAAAGAAAAGAAAAGGTTGGAAAATGTAGTATACCCATGGGAAAGAAAAAACACTATGGCAAGCACAGGACATTGGCAATGTCCCACTCATTGACTATGATGTCCGTTTGACTCATGGAAATGTCACTCTTCTTTGCTCTACAAGAGCTTCAGTTGATGTCTCCTCCCTTGCTTGACTTTGAGGAAAATACAATTCCCAAGATCATTGACTTGGCTTATTCTCTTCTGTATTCCTTTCTCAGTCTTTTCCTTCATAGTTTGGACCTGGAGTTAGAGGTAAGGAAGTCCATGTACTTAGGACATATCTCTTGCATGGGGGAGAGTTTTCTTTTACGGAAATTGGGAAGATTTTCTTAGTTTAAACCCCCACAAAATCATGAATTACTATGAAACAGTGCTTCAGAATGATCCCTGTTTCTCTTAGGATGTTCTTTTGGGAACATCTGTGAGATATATTTTAATCAACATGTTTTCAAATTTCTTGAATTGTTGGCATATTTTAATTCAGTGAGCTCAATATGGAGTCTGAGTCACCAAGTAATACATTTGACTCTCAATTTTTAAAATAAACATTTTTGATTTATTTTTATATGAGTAAAATTTATTTGGAATAGCTTTAGGTTTACAGAAAAGTGGCAAGAATAATACAGGGAGTTTCCATACCTTTCACCCAGTTTCTCCTAATATTAACATTTCATGTAATCATGGTACCTATGGATTTTACTCCGATTTCACCAGTTTTTTCATTAATGTTTTTCTTCTGTCCCAGGATCCAATCCAGGATATCATTTTACACTCAGTTGTCATCATATCTCCTTAATCTCCTCTAATCTTGACAGTTTTTCAGTCTTTCCTTGAGACTTTTGCAGTGTTTTGTGGGATGTCTCAGTTAGGTTTATTGATGCTTTCTTATGATTTGACTGGTCATATGGACTGGGAGAACACTACAAAGGTGAAATGCTTTTATCACCACATCATACGAGAGGGTATGTGACGGGAATGTGACTTATCACTGACAACGTTTATCTTGACCAATTGGTTAAGTGGTGTCTCCCAGACTTCTCCACTGTGAAGTTATTGTTTTCCCATTCCATATTCTGTTCTTTGAAGCAAGTCACTAAATACCATCCACATGCAAGGGGAAGGGAATTAAGCGCTGCCTTTGCAGGAAGAGGAAGGCACATCTTCATACATTATTGGAAATTCTCTAAGGATGTGTCTCTTCTCCCGACTTACTAATTCAACCACTTATTTACATTCTATTTGACATTTATTCTTTGGGTTAGTTATATGATTATTATTTTGTTTAAGTCATCCCACCTTTGGCCATTGGAAGTTTTTCAAGTTGACTTCTGAATAAAAAGTGAGAAACCTAAGAATGTTTCTATCTTTGGTTTATAATTACTGGATGAATTGGAACTTCTCCATTTCCTCCAGGTGGTACCTGTTAAGTGACAAGCGTTAGACCGTAAGTCTTTCTAAAGCTCCTGCAGCCATAGAATTACTAAAAAGAAGTATAAAGAAATTTGCCAATATTTATGAAAGTAATAAGCATTTAGTAGTAGAGTTAAAGTTAGCATTAAAAGCTGTCTAAAGGAGACTCATTCCTGCAAAATACCATTGATTGTAGATTCTTAGAAACTTAGAGAAAATTAGAATGGTTATTCTACCTCCATTATTTTCTAGATGAGAAATTAAACTTCCTAAGTTTAAGTCACTTGCCTAAGTAAACCTAGGACTGAAACTCAACTCGAATGACATCTAAAGCCTAGTTTTTTCTATTGAATCAAGTGGTTGGTCTTTCTGTTTCTCTTTGTACTTTTCTCCCCTCCTTCTCTTTCCTTTTTCAAAAATCAATATTCTGGGATATTTTTCAGGTATGGAATCATAGTTGCTATGTGATGATAAATAGGCAGAAAAGTTCAAATTTGCATATTTTATTATTTGCATTTCAAAATTATAGTTTATTAGCACATTAAGAAAATTTTTATTCAGTTTTATATTTTGATAGGACTTTCATCCAAGAAAAACAATGTCTTAAGAGTTTTAGTTATACTTTTGATTCCACAATATCTGTTTTATTGGTACTAATTTAATTACTCCTATTTTTAGTTTATTTTGAGAACGTCAGCTTAGTATAAATGTAGCAGGAGGAAAAGCCTTTCCTTTCAAACTCAAGGTGAAGGGACATACATGTATTGAAATCACAGTGCTATAAGGACAAGATGGAAAAATGTATGGTACCAATTTGTTAATTTTACCTGTGGTTTATGCCAATATTGGCATTTATCTTATTTTTACCCATTCTCATTAGCTGCCACGTGGAGCTGTCCTTACAAGTGATTCTCATGAAATGTAGTTTATTTTTTAGGAGCATAAGGACGGTGTGAATTCCATGGTTAAGTGGCAGCAATAGGTAGTACAGCATTCAAGAAGTGTTTTTTCCTGAGCTCATCAAAGCTACACCATTATGTTGATGGATTTGCTACTTTGTGTCCTATTAAGTATAAAAGATGACCGTGTATTTTGGATTCCAGGGTCTTTTCTGGTTTGTTGAGCACACCGGTACTTAAGATGGTGATTTAAATTAGTTTTAATGTACTTGGGTACCCAAGCGTACAGTGCTTTGAAGCCACTAGCATAGAGAAAGAAGGGAGCTATTTCAGCCCTGCCCGGTAATGAGGCCCATAAATCAAAAGAATGAACGTGGAAACTTCAAGTGAGCCTCAGGATCTAATTTCAAACACCTTAAAGGGACTCCTTTTTTGGTTCAGACTTGTGCGGATCACGGTGCCCAGTGTAAGGGCGGAACTGAGAAACCTAGATCTAAAACAGAGAACCTCTCTATAGGACTAATGCAGCTGAGCCACACCCTCCCCTTTCAGCCTTCGGATTTGAGAGGCTTTTGGTGGGGAAGTCTGGGCCTAGGGAGGTGGAAATGGATGGCGTACATTCAGTTATGGGTCTGCACATGTTCATATGCCAAATGTTACCTGAGGAAATTGTACCATGGTTGTGCAAGAGACAGAACGTTTTACATTCAGCTTCTAATTACACTGGGCTTTCTGAAACTAACCTAGGTGTGATGAGCTTTGAGCATTAACAGCCCCCCCCCCTTTTCACCCAGACAAAGGGAAATGGTGTGAATTTCTGAGACTAAATCAGACATATCCCCAAGAAATGGAGAGATGCCTTGTAGACAACAGAGCCATCTAAGGCAAATCCAAAGACAGGCTATTCCTAGACTTCTGGCAGGCTGACTGGCCATTTCACTCAGTTCTTAAAAGAAGAAAGAAAATAGGCAAGAGAAGGTTGGAATGAGAGATCAAAGTTCTCCTGGATGGTGTTGGTTCAGGCCATGTCAGAAATTCTTCATTGCTTCTCTCTGGCACGCTGACTTTGGACGGTGTACATAGGTTTATTTTTAAACTGCAGACTCCAGTTCACTTCCACACGCTTTACCCTTCTTCTGCTCAATTGCTAAAACCAGGGATTGTTTCAGTTAGTTTACATGCTGTGAGTGCATGATGGGATGAGAATTTATGGTTCTGAAATGGTGTTGGGATTGGACTGAGAGGAAATAGGTTGGGAGAGGCTAAATGACCATGGTCATATGCATGTCTTTCCTTTTAATTTTCCCCCTAATAGAACTCACCAGAGCCCTGGCCATTTGGCTCAGCAGTAGAGCGTTGGCCTTGTGTGTGGGAGTCCCGGGTTTGATTCCCGGCCAGGGCACATAGGAGAAGCACTCATCTGCTTCTCCACCTTTCCCCCTCTACTTTCTCTCTGTCTCTCTCTTCCCCTCCTGCAGCCAAGGCTCCATTGGAGCAAAATTGGCCTGGGCGCTGAGGATGGCTCCTTGGCCTCCACTTCAGGCACTAGAATGACTCTGGTTGCAACAGAGCAGTGCCCCAAATGGGCAGAGCATCGCCCCCTGCTGGTCATGCCGGGTGGATCCCGGTACAGTGCATGAGGGAGTCTTTCTGCCTCCCTGCTCTCACTTCAGAAAAATACCCCAAACAAAACAAAACAAAACAAAAAACCTCACTGGAGTCCTAGAACACACAAGGTACTTAATTCAAATATCTGTAAGAATATTTGCATTCAGGTAGGTTTCTTTGGAATTTAGTAATGTGTTACTTTTGATTATTTTGGGGGATAATTTAAGCTGTAAGTATAATGAGTATAATGGAACAATTATTTTGCCATTATGGTTTATATTTTAATTTGGGCTGTGCTAAATTATCTTGAAAGTGTGTGTGTGTGTGATGTATGAATGGAGAAGGGGATAGGAAGGGAACCTTGAAATGCCATTGGTTGTTCTGAACTTAAAATTCAAATCTTTTGATATAGAAATAAATGCATTTCTGATGGCCAAAATTAAAATATTTATGGTCTTTAATAGCAAATAAATCAGAGAGAGAAGACTATTCTTATGGTCAACAGAAATTAGGAGGTCAGAAAGGCTTCTGGCTTTCAAATTTAAAAAGTACAATGTTTATATTTTTAAAACTCATGTTTTATAGTGGTTGGATTTTTCTTGTTTGGCAGGTTTTTATTTTTTTTTTAATTAAAAATTGCTTTCCATAAAATCTTTTCTGAAGTAGATCTTGTAGACAGTTGGGGAAATGAAAACTGAAATCTAATTGTAGCCATGTGCTTGATTATGTCATATCACATCAGTGGACAATAAAACAGGGTGTCTGCCTGGTTTTGAGACAGAGGAACTGCTGGTATTGGTGGACATGTTCTTTTCACTTTGGGGCATAATTAGGGAAAAGGTAATCAAGCTGGTTATGGAGTAGAATTTAGTTTGTATTTATCAAAGACTTTATTTTCCTAATTAACGATCTCATGGTTTTATTTTTTAATTTAAGTTTTTAAACCTTGGAACTACAGTTTTCTTCCTTCAATCCATTCTTGTTTATTGGTGTTTTTTAGACCAAGATGCAAACGTGACCAGTACATTTTACCTGTAAACACTTTGACGTTCATAGCATGGCCTACGTCTCAATATCTGCTTACAGTGTTTTTGTGTGTGAAAGTTACATGCACCAAAATGCACAATACTTACCTGCACCCTTTGAATTTGGAGAAATGCAGACATGGGTTACCAAAGACTACTTTCATGCCTTTTCCCACTCAGTCCTGCCTTCTGCCCCATAGACAACCACCATTCTGATCTTTTCATCATGGATTAGTTTTCCCTATTCTAGTTCTTTTTACACACACACACACACACACACACACACACACTGTATTTTTTTGTGTCATTTATTCACCATATATTTTTTAAAAATTCATTCATGTTCTCATCTGAACAAGTAATTCATTCCTTTTTATTGTTGAGTGGTATTTCATTATATGGTTAATTTTTAAACTTATTTATTGATTTTTATTTAGAGGGGAGAGAGAGAGAGAAAGGTGGGGGGAGTAGCAGGAAGCATCAACTCGTAGTAGTTGTTTCCCGTGTGTGCCTTGACCAGGCAAGCCCAGGGTTTCAAAGCCCAGTGACCTTAGCATTCCAGGTTGATGCTTTATCCACTGCGCCACCACAGGTCAGATGATATTTCATTATATGAACATATCACAGTTTGTTTATTCATTCATCTGTTGTCAAATACCTGGGTTGTTTCTAGTTGGGCTACTATGAATAAAGCTGCTATGAGCATCTTGTATAAGTCTTTATGTAGATGTATGTTTTCATTTCTGTTGAGTAAATACCTAGGAGTGGTATATCTGTGTCATAAGGTGGGCATATAGTCAGTTTTATAAGAAATTACCAGACCTTTTCTGAGGTCGTTTTAATCTTCCCAACAGTGGATGAGAGTTCTGGCTGCTCCATATCTGCCCCAGCATATGGCACGGTTAGTCTTCAGAATGTTAATCTTCCTTCTGAGTGTATAGTGATATCTCACTGTTTATTTGTTTGTTTCTTTCTTTCTCTCTCTCTTTCTATCTTTTTCTTTCTCTCTTTCTTTTTGTAAGAGAGACACAGAGAGAGGGATAGATAGGGACAGACAAACAGGAAGGGAAAGAGACGAGAAGCATCAATTCTTCATTGTGGCACCTTAGTTGTTCATTGATAGCTTTCTCATATGTGCCTTGACCTGGGGACTGAAGTAGAGCAAGTGACCTCTTGCTCAAGCCAGCGACCTTGGGCTCAAGCCAGTGACCTTGGGCTATAAGCCAGCAACCTTTGGGCTCAAGCCAGTAACATTTGGGCTCAAGCCAGTGACCTCTAGGCTCAAGCCAGCGACCTCTGGGCTCAAGCCAGCCACCATGGGGTCATGTCTATGATCTCACGCTCAAGCCAGCAACCCTGCACTCAAGCTGGTGAGCTTGCACACAAGCGGAGGAGCCTGTGCTCAAGCTGGCAACCTAGGGGTTTTGAACCTGGGTCCTCTGTGTCCAGGCCAACACTTTATCCACTGCACCAATATCTGGTCAGGCTCACTATATTTCTAATTTGCATTTCCTTGATCACTAATGATGGTGAATTACTTTTTGTACACATTGGCCATCTGTATGTTTTTCTTTGTGAAATGTCTATTCAATCTTTTGACCATTTATTAATTTTTATTTTTCTTTATTGAGTTAGAATTCTTTATATATATCCTGAACATCTTAACCATGTCTTTTAATGAGCAGTTCTCAAATTTTGGTGAAGTCTACTTTGTCTTTTTTTATATGGTTGATTTCTGTGTGCCATTCAATAACTCTTTCCTTAACCCTAATAAAGATATTTTCCTGTGATTTCTTCTTTATAGTTTTAACTTTTACTTTTAGGTTTATGATTAACTTAGAGCTAGTTGTGTGTGGCATGAGATAAGGAGTCAGGCTCGTTTCTTGTTTTTCCATACTGATATCCAATTGTTCCATCATCTTTTTTTTTGAAAAGGGTTTTTGTTTTCCTCTTTGACTGCTTTGGTACTTTTTGTAAAAACTCAGTCAATTATAATAATTGTGTGATTCTGTTTGGTACTTTCTAGCCTACTCTGTTGATCTATTTGTTGATTCTTCTGTTGGAACCACACTATGTTGAATACCATAGTTGCCAGAGTAAGTCGTCAAGTTGTGTAAGTCTTCTACTTTTGTTCATTTTCCAGAACTGCTTTTTGTTATTTGTAGGCCCTTTCTATGTTTATATAAATTAGAAAATCAGCTTGTCATGCTTTATTTCTTTTTTAAAGGTTTATGGGATTATGATTTACATTGCCTTGAATCTGGAAACCCTGGAGTTCAATAGGGCAAAACTATTTTCATAATAATACTAAGACTTATTTAACTTCACACCCTCACTCTCTCAGGGCGTGTTTAATAGAGTTTTCCAGAGGCGACATCATGTGTGATATTGTAATAAATTAAATGTGGAAGTAAATAGGTAAGTCCAGCTATCTTTTATAATGCTAAACATTAAAAATATTTGCAGAAACAAAACAATGCAAATATTTTCACTAATTTTTATTGTATTAATTTTCATAAAATTTATATTAGCATTTAATGAGTTCATTTATTTTTTATTTATTTTTATTTAGTGACAGGAGGGGAGGCAGAGACAGACTTCCGCATGTGCCCCAAGCAGGATCCATCTGGCAAGCCCACCAGGGGCGATGCTTTGCCCCTCTGGGGTTCTTGCTCCATTGCAACCCTAGCTATTTTTTTAGCACCTGAGGCAGAGGCCATGGAGCCATTTTCAGCACCTGAGGCCAACTTTGCTTCAATTGAGCCATGGCTGCAGGAGCGTTGGAAAAGAAAGAAAGAGAGAGAGAGAGAGAGAAGCAAGAGGGGGAGGGGTGGAGAAGCAGATGGTCTCTTCTCCTGTGTGCCCTGAGCAGGAATTGAACCCAGGACATCTACATGCCAGGCTAATGCTCTACCACTGAGCCAACTGGCCAGGGCCAAATTTATTAATTTAAAATAAAATATTTTTTAATTTTAAATTTATTACTATAAAATTTGATAAATATAACCCACATAAATTTAAGGTTTTGGGACCCTCAGGTATTTTTTAAAGAGTGTCTCAGGGCCATGTAAACAGAGTTTGAAAACTGCTGCTATAGATTAATTTGGAAAATTGGGACCTTCATAATATGTATTCTTCCAATACATGAATATGGTATGTCTCTATATTTATTTATATTTTCTAGTTTTCACTGTAGACATTTAAAAATATCAATTGTTCAGTGTGTTCCTAAGTATTGTATACTTTTTACTTCATGTAAATGGATAGTTTTAAATAGAATTTTTCAATGATTGGCTGTAATATATAGAAGTATATTTGATTTGTATTTGCTCACCTGATATCCTACAAATTTGCTAAGTTCAGACATGAGTCATAGTTGTTGGTCAAGAGCTGTGAAGAGTTTGGCATTTTATCCTGATTGCAAGTTAACAAGTTGTCCTCCCAGGTTCATGAATGCTGATAGAAGGTTTGAGAATCCTGAGTCAGAGACAGAAGGACTTTGTTACTCATGGAATAGTAGGCAGCATGACCTTCATATTCACAGTGGTTCCCCAAAGCCCCTGAGTCCCGTGGGGAAATGCCCAGGCAGGAGCTACTGATAGTGAATTTGTGTCACAGGTGGTGACCCTGAGCTTGGAAAGTTCCATTCTTTACAAGCAGCTGCTAGCAAACCCTGCCTAGCCTTTGCCCCAGAGGGAGAAGTTCTTTTTATTTTCTTGGAAAGCAAAGAAATCTGCCCTTTGCCTCAGAGAGAGATACTGTCTCTGTCTTCCAAGGCTATCCAAATATCTTTGAAAATATTATTTAAAACAAAAACTGATCCATGACTTGCAGAAACACAAGAGACTGTAAGAGACTGTTTCTCCTTCTGAGTACCACCTGAGGTTCCTCCCACCCCCGATTTCTCTGATTCTAACCCCTTTGACTTGATCTGGCTCTTACACAGAGGCTAAATCCATTAGCTCCCTTTACTTTGGTTTGGAATGTCACGTCCTTACTCATTGGGGGCCTGGTTCCTATAGTCTCAAATTCATGTCACTCTGACTGCCTTTGACCCACTCTGTTTATCCAGCATCAGTTTTCGTACTTTCTATCAGTGACCCTAATGCTCAGTGTCACTCACACTTTTCTTAGGGCAGGTCTACTCTCTGGCATGTTGTCCTGTTTGTCCCTTCTGTCTCCAAACTCTACCTCCCTCTTTTTCAAAGCATAGATAAAATCCCACCTCTCTTATATATATATATATATTCCTGACCTGTTGACTCTACCAATAACTATTATATTTTCTCTTTCCTAAATGCTAGGATACATAGAAATTTGATGAAAGTTTAGAAGACTAGCATTGAGGTATTAATGGTTGAGAATGGCTTCCAATACGTTCCTCAGTAATTTCTAGCATTCCAAGCAGGGCTTCCTTCATCGATCCAGGTGGAATACTGGGGAGATTCGGGTACTCTCAAACCTTATCTTACGGGCAGCTTCCCAGGCCAGGCTGTTTAGTAAGATGTGAAGGAGGTCAGGAATGGGACGGCAGAGGAATGGAGTTGGAGCGCTATCCTGTCCCCCTTCTACCTCCTACCACCCTGCAGCAGGCACACAGGAAGGATGAAAATCCTTCTCATCCAAAGCCAGGTGTGTCGGCATGGGTGACACTTGCCAGTTTTAGCAGAAGGAGAAGGTGCTGAGGCCGTGCTGTTCTGTATCTGCTCTGACGGGGTGTGGCTGGCTTGATGAGAATCCAATTTCTCCTTTCTCGGAACCAAACCTTCCCTAATTAAACCTCAGTTCTTGGTCAAAGAGGATGACCTTCTTAGGTAGAAGGGCCATTCTTTGCTAAAGGACCTATTATTTCTGGCCACATTTGCTGTTTTCTGGAGCTCACATCTGTGATAGCCCAGGTGCCTTGCCCTGGATCTTCTAGAGCAGTGATTTAGGATCACACAGACCTGAATTCAAATTCCTGCTCTGCTGTTTGCTATTACTAGGACTGATGGGAAGTCATTTAACCTGTCTGAACTTCAGTTTTCTTCTCAGGGTAAAATACCGCCTCTGTCAGAATGCTATGGAGAGGACAAATGTGAATGTTCAAGGCCATTGCCTGGGACATTAGTTGTCAATTCATAGATGGTGATGGTTACCATAATAACCAGACCTGTGATCCGGTGTCAGGAATTTGTCATTGAAACTTCTTCAAAGGCAAATGGGCTAGGCCTAGGCGAAACTATGGGCAAGGTTGATTTGTGGCATGTCCAGTTTCTCTCTTTATTTTGTTATCATTGCCTTTCCTCCTTCATGGGACCCAGTGGCATTCTGTTTTCTGTTGACCTTCCTCAGCTAGAAAAGGTGGGAGTCTCATAATGACGTAGCCATGCTGATGGATCCAAATCTAAAGTGGACCAGGATTGGCAAACAAAACAGTGGGCAACTACCTGTTTCTTTACAGCCCATGAGTAAGAATGTTTTTTATATTTTAAAATGACTGAAACATATCAAAAGAAGAATATTTTGTGATGTACACTGTGAAAATTAGTAAAACTCATATTTCATAAACTTTCCCAAAAGTAAAGTTTTGTTGGAATGTAGCTATGCTTTTGCTCATTTGTTTACATGTTGTCTATAGCTGCTTTCTTGCTACCACAGCCAAGTTGTGGAAGAGGCTATGTAGAGCTCACTTGTCACCTCTCAGTGCTCTTCAGTGCACTGTAGTCGCAGAGATGCAAGTGTAACGCAGCATTCTGGATCACCCAGCCGCGGCGTTTTATTTTTACCAGTGCATACCTTTGATGTCAAAACAAAGAAAGAAGAGAAAAGCTGACTCTGAATATTAGACTTTAAAGGCACAGTGGAGTGTGGTTATTTTGTTATTGATGAGATGGCAAAGCATGTGTTTATTACATGATGACCCTGTGACTATGCTCAAAGAATCTACTGTACGACTCCGTCAGAAGAGTAAGTCCTTATTACACTCTGGCCAGTGTTCAGAAAGGTAACAGTTAATAATGAGAAAATCTAAAACCTACTATCTTATTACAGAAGAGTCCACCCCCCACCCCCCAATGAACAGGAAGTGTTACCCATGTAAGCTTCAAGTGGCTTGTTTATTGACCAAGCTGGAAAAGCCACTTATTGATGGTGAGTTGCTGAGATAATGTTTGATTGCTGCAGCTGAAGAAATGTGTTCAGAGAAAACACACTTGTTTAAGCTATTAGCCTTTAGAAGAGAAGGTTGCTAGATCAGTTAAGGACTCTGTGTCAGTAGTTAAATAGCAGGGCACATCATTTTGAATGGTTTTCCGTGACTCGTGATGAGTTGAAAAATATCACTAATACTGCTTAGTTGTCTTCTTGAGGGTCAGTTTGCTCAGATGATTTATGACTGATGATAAAATAGTTGGATAAATTTACAAAGCTTGTGAAAATATAAGGTATTTAAAGCCTATGGCTATTGTTTCTATCACCAAGTACTTTGCAGATACTTGAATTTGTCTTGTGCTATTGAATAAGTGATGCCACCAGTGAACTTGATTAGTTCTCTTCCTGTTCTGAACTTTTGTCAGAAACAGAAGCTGATTGTCCCAATTTGCCTCACTACATAGCAGTATGATGGCCTAGCAATGGTAAAAAGTGGTTTTGTTTTGTTGCAAAAATTATTTTAAGGTCAGGGTCAAGATGAACTAACTGCCTTTAGCTCCTGTTACTGAACACTGAATAGCTTTGGACAGTAGCTTTTGCTAGACTTGATAATGAATTTAACATAAAACTACAAGGCAAAACCGTATTTACCTGTGAAACTTAATACTGAGATAATCATTTAGATGACAGCTAATACTGTTTGAATCACTAGTAATGTCAAGCTGATTTGTATACTTCTTATTCTATCAAAATTTAAAATAAGAAATGAGATCTGTGTTTCTAAACCAGTCTATAGCAGGTATATTTTCTTAGCCTAAATTAAGTACCAGTAGTGCTTCTCAGACCTGAATTCAGGTACAAATTTTCATGTTTCAAAATCCATAACTGCAAATTGAGGAGCTTCTACTTAATTTCAACTGGAAGTGAAAAATCTGCAATATAATGACATACCAAAAGAAAATTATCAAGAGAGATTGAATTGTTGTTCCATTTAGTTGTACATTCATTGGTTGCTTCTTAAATGTGCCCTGACTAGGAATCGAACCTGCAACGTTGGCATACTGGGACGATGATCTAAGCAACTGAACTACCAGGCCAGGACCCATGGGGAAGTATCTCTAATCCCTAAAAGCCCAACCTTCACAGATAAGCACTTGTTCTTGCTGTTCCTCTAGACAGTCCCTTTTGGTCTGTAGGAAGACAGAGGCCTCCAAGGAAGGCAGAGGCAAGTCAGAGCTGCCTGCCCCAGAATTCCTGCTGCTTCCTGAGAATTCCTTGGGAAGAAGAGGGAAGAGAATGCAGGTGACAGTAACCCTGCTGCCTTGGAAACCTGTGGAGAGAGCATGTGTGCGTAGGTGTGCATAGGCGCATGCACACAGTCTAGAAGTCTGGGATCAGGATTATTCTCAAGCCTCATAGATGTAGGTGCCCATAGCACAGACACCTGCTCACAGACACAAACAGTTATAGAGAATAAGAATGACACAGTGCAGTTTCAATGTTGCCTCTCTTTTCCAACCTTTCTTGCCCACAAATGACCACTGTTGTTAATATTTTGTGCAGCCTTAATTTCTCTGCTTTATATATTGGGGGATAGGTAGCTTCTGATTTAGAATGTCAACACTATTCTCCAAGATGCTGGAAACAACTCACAATCCAAAGGAAAATCTTTGAAAACTTTGGTCTATTGATCGTGTTGAAAAGTGAGCATAGCATGTGGGAAAATGACTCATTGATATGACTTCACCATTGCCCTTATTTTAAACTTCTTACAGTGAAAGCATAACCCAATTCTGACAAAGATTTTCAGCCAGGGCTGGGCCTGCCTGTGACTCAGTGACGTGTCACATTCTCTTTGCCGGAAACCTGCATTCTTCACACCATTCATCATGGCCCTGGCAAGAAACCTTTTGGATAGGTATTAGCATTTGGTAGGTTTAATTTTTTCCCCAGCTGCCCACAGAAAACAAACTCAGAAATACCTGTTTTGGATTTTTCTTTGAAAAGTGTGTTGGAAGGGTTTGTCATTTCTCCGTCTGGAGCTGTTTGTTGTTGTCCTGCCAAGGATAGTTTGCTTAGGGCCATGGCAAGGTGACTGTGGACCTAACTGAAGGGTAAAATAAACTGGGGCAGCGAGCCCATTTGGGAAGGTGAAATCTCTTAGCTGGTGTTAGGTGGTGGGTGGCTAGCCATGGCTGGTGGCCACAGGCATTTACTTCAAGTGTGGCTGATTCACTTAAAACCTTTAAGTGATGCCCACCAAGTGACTCACCTAAGTGGATACCTCTTTACCGCTCAGTGGTCTTGTGTCAAGAGAATGCCTAAACTTGCCAGCCCCCAGTGGGAACTTCCCAGCTCACATTGGGAACTTGCCCACAGACTGAGGACCACACCTGATTTACAAGAAGCGGCACCTTTATTCCATTCTTTGGGTTATTCATATAACTCACAGAAGAGGCATGTACTAACGGACCCCTTCACTTCTGATTTATAGATCTGTGCAAGCAGTTCCTTGAAGGTAGAGTATTTCTCCTGTGTTTCTCCATAGCGTTTGGTTCAGTGCAGACTCAGTACAGAAGGCAGTGGGATGTAGGGGAGTTATAGCTGTATGGTGGTCAGAACTCCAGGTTGGCCAGTAGTTGTAAGATCTTGACCCAGCCTGACCAGGCGATGACTCAGTGGATAGAGTGTCAGACTGGGACACAGAGGACCCAGGTTTGAAACCCAAGCTTGGGCTCATCTGGTTTGAGCAAGGCTCACCAGCTTGAGCCCACGGTCGCTGGCTTGAGCAAGGGGTTACTCGGTCTGCTGTAGCCCTCAGGTCAAGGCACATATCAGAAAGCAATCAATGAATAAGTAAGGTGCTGCAATGAAGAACTGATGCTTCTCATCTCTCTCCCTTCCTGTCTGTCTGTCCCTATCTGTCCCTCTCTTTTTCTCTCTGTCAACAACAACAACAACAACAACAAATAAAAATATCTTGGCCCATACAGCTCATTTCTCTGGGCATCCCCTTATCATCTGATTACTAACTGAATGAGAGATTGTAAATCAGCAGTTTAGTTCTTTTTCTTACTGTGTATCAGAAACACCTAGAGACTTTATTTTTTAAATCCACATGATTGGGTCATGACCCCAATGTGGGTTCAACAGGTCTGGGTAGAGCCTGAGGCATGAAGATTTTTCCAGAGTTTCTTATGGACAGGGTTGAAAATCATAGCCTGCATTCCTTCTGTCCCTTATTAATAAATTTAAGAACTAAATAGAAAAGTAATAGGAACAAAGGCTGTATAGTTAAGGATACTTCAAATGAGATGTGCTAACATGTCCTAAGTAGGACCTTTGTGCAGTTTTTAAAAATACTGAAAGGTAGTGAGGTAAAATAAAAACTGAAACAATTTTTTGCCTTAATAAAAACATCTGGAAAGAAAAAAAATATTTTGTGCCCTGGCGTGTGGAGCATAACATTCTGGGTATGGTGAAAGGCCTCTGAGGCCAGGGCACAGGGAGGATGGGATTAAGACTTAGGAACAATAACAAAAGAGATGACAGAGAGTTGCCTCAGCATGGCATTGTAATTTTTGGTTTCTACAAAGGTTGAAGGTGTTATAATAGTTTTAATAATTTTGTGATCAATGTGCAGTTAATACCACTGCAAAGAGTAAAATTGTCGTACAAATAGAGAGTAGGGTAAAATGGGAAACATTAAATCTGCATTAGCTAGCTATTGCTGTATAACAAAATTAACCCCAAATGATGCAGCCATTGTTTAGGGACTTACAACAACAAACACGTAATATCTCAGTTTTGTTGGTCAAGATTCCAGGTGCAGCTTAACTGGTGCAATTCTATCCAGACCTGGGTGCCTCTAAAGATCTTGTAAGGTTGTAGTCAAGCTGTTGGTTGGAGCTATAGTCTCATTCACAAGGATCATCAGGGTGCAGGAGGAAGGATCCATTTCCAAGGTCATGGTCATTCAAGTGATTTGGGTAGACCTTGTTTTTTCTTGCTGGCTCTTGGCTGAAGGCCTCACCTATATCTCATCACCTGAGCCTCTCCATATGGCATCTTACAACCTGGTAGTTAGCCACCTTCCTTTGGAATGAGTAAGAGCTTGGGCAAGATGGAAGCCTGTCTTTTTGTAACCTGATCTCAGAATCAGAATTTTATTATTTTTGTGATATTCTCTAGAAATGAGTCGCTTGGTCTGCTTCACACTCAAGCAGAAGGGATTAATTACATAAGATCCAGAACCACCAGGAAGTAGGAATCTTTAGGGGATCTTTAGGTTGGCCAGCACAGCATGATGAATGGGTTTTGTGAAGAATCAGAAGCATGGAGTCCCACAAGCTAATGGAAGGAGGGAAGAATTCAAGTATAGGCTATGTTATGATATGGTAACAAACTCAATCTAAGGGGCTTAAAATAATAAAAATTTGTTTCTTGCTCATGCAAATATTTATTGCAGGTTGCTTTGGGCTCTGTGTCACAGAATCACTTCTAGGACATGTTCATCAAGGTCACTTATGGATTCTTCATGCCATTTTTACTGTGGGACCTAAGCTGACAGAGTTTGTGAAATGTTCACTATCTGGAACATTGCTCGTTGCCATGGTGGAGGGGGAAAGTTATGGCAAACCCTGTGTTAGCTCTCAAAACTTTAGTTCATGTTATTTCCTTTGACATTTCATTGCCCAAATAATGTCAGGTGGCCTGCCTTCTCTTAAAGGATCACGATCCTATTGTGTTTTCAGACAGTAGAGATTCAGAGATATTTGGTGATCAGCACTAATGAGAACCCCAGAAGGAATAGTGACATCACCCAGTCTTGGCCAGAGCAGTGGTTGTGGAGAGATAAGGTCCATCCTCATTGCAGTGGTTTGAGGAATGAACCGGAGAAGAGAAAGTGTAGAGAGCTGGAGGAAGAAATGGTAGAAATTGCTTAAGGCGGAAGAGAAGAACCACCAGTCTTTCCTCATTCTTTTTTATTTAATCATTGACTGATGTCATGGTTGTTTTTTTTCATTGTGTATCAGATGCTTGTGAGGAGCTCCTTCCTTAACTGTACAGCACTGCTATCCTTATGCTTTGATGCTAATCTCAGGCATGACCACCACGAGTCGACTTACTTTTGTGTGCCAGTACTGACTTTAAATAAGAAGTCTCTCTCTCTTTTTTTTTTTATAGGTTACCTGTTGTGGCAAACAAAGTCAGGGTATCATGTGACTTGCCAAGCTTTTTGAAGAAATGTACTTAGCATTTATTTTTTTTATGTTGCTTTCTTATTAACTGTTTTTGGAAGTTTGGAAATAATTAAATTTGGGTCAGTCTCCAAATTTGCTCTGAAACATCAGTTTTCCATTTTTTGCTGAGTTCAGTATTTCAGGCAGGATATGTGAAAGTACTTGGTAAATTGTAAAGTGATATACAGATAGTTGTTGTCGCCACTCTTTTCATTTATTTTTGATGGCCAAGAAGCAATGCAGTGCACGTTTTATTCCTCTTGTGAGCTAATAGTGGTTAAAGTCAAGACGCAGATGATTTGAAATGAGTAATTGAAACATCGATTATATTTAACTTTGTAGAATTTTGAAAAGTAGATTTAACATAATATATGTTGCCCTTAACTAAATATTTAAATATGTTGGTTTCATTATCATATAAGAATTGATAAGAGAATAGGAGGGGCTGGGAACTGGGTCTGATTCATTCAAGTGCAACAAGGAGTTTTTCTTTTTTGGCCACCACTTTCTTCTCATGAGTCTCCCATTTCTCTCTCTCTCTCTCTGTCTCCCTCCCTCTCTCCCCCCCCTCTCTCCCTCCCTCCCTCTTTCCCTCCCTTTATTTCTTTTTGAGAGAAAGAGAGAGGGCAGGAAGGTAGAGAGAAAGGGAGGGAGGGAGAGAGATGAGAATCATCAACTCTGTTGCTTCACTTTAGTTGTGCATTCATTGCTTTCTCCTGCGTGCCTTCACCAGGGACCTGACCTGTGACTTTGAGCTCAAGCTGAGCCAGCAACCTCTGGGCTCAAGCAGGCGACCTTGGTATTGTGTTGATGATCCCACGCTCAAGCCAGTGACCCCGCGCTCAAGCTGGTGACCTTAGGTTTTGAACTGGTGACTTCAGCGTTCCGGGCCAACACTCTATCCACTGTGCCACCACTCCTGTTTCTTTTCATGGCACTTCCTCCTCCAGCAGTTTCAGTTGGTTCAGTTACTTCCTGTAGGACCCTGTCCTAATGGAGATTCAGTAAGAGTCAGCACGTCTGACTCAAATAAAAAGGAATAATGTTGTGGTAGTAGACGTTCAAGTAACAGGTGAGGACTGGAGAGAGCTGACTTCTGAGCAACCCTGAAATCTCTTAAGCACATGCAATTCTATCTTCTTAGGAGGCTGACCTCACAAAGAACACCTTAGGATGCCAAGGAAACAGCTCTGATTCAAATACTGTGAACTATCCTCACATTGCAGGTTTGCAGTGACCTGCGGCCAATTGAGATTTGATAAATTGAAATGTTTAAAATCAATATTAGGGGAATAAATCTTTCTAAAAAGTAAATATGTATTAGTTGTGCATTTTGATTTCTCACTAATTAGGTTGACATTGTGAATTTTCAACTTCAAAATTGGAAATGTAATAAAGTTACTAGTATGATTTAAAGTAATTATTCTGAGATACCTGCAAAAACCACTCATGTAGGTCCTGTCAAAGACATGCACGTTATTCAGCTATGAGAGTTATGTGAGATTTATGTTTATGAAAAACTCCTTCCCACCTTCTTGGCAAAATACAAGAATGATGGGCTGTAAAATGGAACCATTAAAATGGCCTTATGTGTGTTTGAACCAACATCTGACTTTGACGTTACCCAGCTGCCTGTTCCCATTGTACCTATTTTACTAGGTGTTGTGTTTTTTCAATGGGGGTTATTAAATTTAATACTTTAAGCAAATGATATAATCCATACTTCTTAGATTATGATGGTATTTTGATAAAAGTCATTTCCAGGTGCTTTAAAGTGAAATGCTGTAGCAAGCAAATCTTTCTAAGGGTCTTTTTTTCTTTTCTAGTTAATATGAAACATGCTTAGTTTTCTAGGTGTTGGGCTTTTTTTTATTCAGGGTATTCTCTGTGTTGTTCAGCTTTTCAATTATTGACAAGTGTAGTTAAGCGACCATGGCATTCTGATTTCCTGGTAATAAATTAAACCTCCTTGAGTTGTTGTAAAGCCAGTAGTCGCGGTCAGGATCACAGCCGCCTGGCCAGTGCAGGTTCACATTGGATTTGGACAGTCGGTAATGAAACAATGGAGCCAAGAACTGGTGAGCCATCAGCTTTAATTCTAGCTTGCACCCAGTGGGCAAGCAAAAAACACACACTGGGCTCCAAAACCCACACATTCAGTGCTCACAAAGCTACTGACTTACCCGAATTTCCTAGAATCAAAGGTTTCTAGCTCACCAGTCTTATTCACCTCTGTTTCCCATCTCCTTCTCTCTACACAAACTCTGCACAAACTGGCTTCTTCCTCAGCACTCCACCATCTTGGCTGCTTCTCCTGGCCTCCATGTGGCCTTACTCTGCTCTCCTCTCTATACTAATCCCAGGAATTAAGAGAGCAAGCTCCGGGTCTGCCCCACTTTATAGTGTAGAAATCCCAGCTTTTAATCCAATCTACAAACAAGCAAATCTCTGATACAAAGTCACTTATCTGAGGCATAATGGGAGGATTCCTCATGAGAGTGCACCACCCCACATCATCCACTCAGTCAAGGGTATGGGGAAAAGCTTACTCTTAAAACTTGCACGTGGGCAGCGCCATCTTTAACAAAGTGAGCATAATATATTTTATCTGCCCAACAGTTGTTGAAGTGCACAGTGGTTCTCTATGGCAGTGTGCCTCCAGTTAAAAAAAGGGCTAGCAAAGATATGGTTGGGTTTGTGTATATTTTCACTATTAGTTGTTGGAAGAGATCTGTGTCTATATTCTTCTCCCAGTGGAGATAAACTTATAATAGGATTCTGCTCCCTGTTACATAGGAAGGGCAAGCTATGAATTTCAGGAGGACATGGTCAGCCATGACTGGATTAAGAAGATCACGTGGCTAAGGTAGACGTCCCCCAGAAACTTCCCAAACCAATGGCCAGGCCGCAATTCTCCTGCTCACTGGGAAAGCTGTTGCATTGCTGAAGTTCCTTACTTGAGCCCAGATTTACTTGTAAGCCAAAGAATTATTAAGGGTGATTCAAACCTTCTCCCATTTGCTTATTTTCCTTTGGGGAAAGCATTATTCCTACTCAAAAACAGAAGCTCTCAAAGATAATGTTGTTTTAAAAATCCTGGTGAAGTTGTAACCATGTAATACAGATAAATTGTGTCCTTCTTCGAACTTGATTCCTTTTTGGTGAATGCGGGCAGTGAGGCAGCTAGCTGGGGACCAGTTCACTGACAAAGGGAACCAGTAGGAGGTGAAGCTGAGGAATTAATTGAGTGTGTACATTTTTGAGGTTGAGTTGCTTGCAGGATGTTCATTCAGATGGAGATGCCCAGGATGCAGATGTAAGTATGAGGAGCTTGGAACAAGTAACTGAATCTTTGAGATGGTTGAGACTGCTCTTTCATAATGAAATGCATTAATAGATAATATTTATTATTTATTACATAAATAATATTAAATGGTAATAACTGGTGGGAATGCAATGCTTTCTCTCAAGGAAATGGAAAGACTGTATTGTTACCCTCACAATATTGTGCAGGGCAGAGTCAACAGAATTTTGAGTGAAGCTGCTGTATACTTAGCCGCAGGCCTGTGGACCTAAATGTTGAAGCAATTAGATCCTGCCTATAGTTAACCATGCAGTTAGAGAAAAGGGTAAATAAGACTAGCAATGTGACAATGTAATGTGAAAGCCAAGCTCATTTTGATTACATGTATCTGTACTGTGACATACATACTTATGGGAATGATTATTTGAAACAAAATTGGGGAGCAATAAATACTCTTTATGTGGATGGTTATTTTAGATTAAAAGCTAAACAAAACAATAGTGTTATTTATAATCGAATCTGGGTTTATAGTCACAGTTTAATCAAAGGTGAGCTTGATTTAGTTTTAATGAAATTCTTTAACACATACGTATTTTTGAAAGGAATTTGAGATTAGTCAGTCACAAAACTGGACTATATATAATATAGTCAATTCAGGAAGGTGAGTATTTCTGCCCTCCTGTGGCCTTGAGCTAGGATAGTCATGTTTTCATTTTACCAGCCAATTTTGTCTTCTATGCTGCCATTTGTATATTCTGTAATAGTAACACTATTCTTTATTCAACAACGTTAGTTGAGCATCTACTTTGCATCAGGCGCAGGGGACACTTACGCGAATGAGTGAGGTGTCTCCTCAAGGATGTCCACTCGAGAACTTGCACATGGGTGTGTGTAAGACTTCACACACTTTATACACCCATACATTCCTGAGCTAGGAAGTGAAGGGTTGGGTAGGAGGAAGTGGATAAAGATGTGGAAAGAGCATTCAGTGTGAAAGAAATACCGTGCTCAAATGCACAAGGATAGGAAAAGGCAGGGTCTATAATGTCAAAAGCCCATTTGTGGGCTTAGGCTTTGGAACACAAAAGCCAGCTACACTTACAGGAAAGTTTGGTAAGACAAGGAACATAAGGACTGTATGACCAGGGGCCGCCGCCATCGTCCTGGCCATGCATATGCAGGTTCTCATTGAATTCGGTCAGACGTTAAAAAAACAGTGGAGCCAAAATATGGTGGGTCATTCCCTTATTAAAGTATCACACTGGCTGATGAGCAAACACACAGGCTCCCAAAGCCCTGACTCATTCTCCGGTTCCACAACCAGGAGAATCTTCTCCATTCCTCCTAGAATCAAAGGCCCCCACAAGCCTCAGTAGGGCTCCCAAAGCCCCTCACCTCTGGTTCCCCATCTGCACACCTTCTCTTTCCCTGCCAACATGGCTTCTCTCTCCTTCTCCTTCTCTCCCTGCAAAACTTTCTGGCGTGAAAGCCTCTCCTCCAGCCAACATTAGCAAAACAATGGCCCTTTCCAAGCTGGATGGTAATTTGCAGTTTCACAGACCACGCATACCTGGCGCTGCCCAGCACCAATTTTGCAACAATAAAAGTGAGCCAAACTAAAAAAATAGAAATTTTACAAACTAATTTGCCCAAAAAGGACCTAACTTGAATGGGAAGGAAGGAAAGGTGATATACCAGGAGAAGGAAATTTGGTTCATGTTTCAAAATATTATACTCTTCCTCCTTCCCTAGTCCAATGGGTCTTAATTGAGGACAGGCTTAGATTGCAACTTGAGGCATCTAGACTCCATGGATGGGGGAATAATGGGAAGCCTGGAATGCCACTGGATCAGGGTTGTGCTTTGGGACGATCTGCCTGACCACAGTGGGATGTGTACAGGAGAGGGAAGGGAAACTGCTTCAATTTCAGGAGGCTCTTGTGGTTGTGCAGGGTGGCTGGTCATTTCCTGTGTCCCAGTGAGTTTCCCTAATGGGGAATACAGCTGGAGTTTTGTGGGCCTCGGCCTGGGGTGAGGTTCTAGGAACACTCAAAAAGTTGTACAATTATCTTTGTGTGACCTTGAGGCAGGGCTGGCTGGCTGTATTGCAGAACCATTTGAATGGGAAACTTTAGATTCAAGAAACAATCAGTCAGTGAAAAAGGAAGTTCAAGAAGGTCATTTATGAAGGGGAAATGGTCTTTAAAAATTTTTTTCCATGACCTCCCGATGCACTGTAAATGGAGGAAGCTGAAGTTTCTAATGGTGCTTTGACCTGAAAGGATATTTGATCCCCTTCCAGAGGGGGCCCTTCTGGTAGGTAACAGTACATTAACTTCAGAAGACTCTGCGGAGTGTTAATTAAATCTGCATTACAGGTGTAAGACCCTGAGATCCGGAAATGCTTTCTTATTCCAATGGAAGGGCTGGCGGCTGCTCTCCAAGGCTATATCTCTGTGACTCTTCAGAAAACAGACAAAGAAGGTTTTTATAGGATCAAGAAACGTGAAAATTTTCTTGGTGAAACATGATGACCCTCTGTTTGTGACACATATGTGTATCAGGTTTTGTTCTGTGTGCCCAGATAGGTATTGGTGCATCTACCCTTGCAGCTGAGTTCAATTACCTGAGTCATTCAGATCAGCCTCTGGAGGGGGGTGGGGGACAGGGAGGAAAGGGGCTTTGAAGTGGTGAGCAGGGCCTGGAAGCAGCCGTGCCTCAGCTGGGAAGGCTGTGGGCAGGGTTAGCAGAGGCTCTGTTTGTACCCTCATCGTTTCTGTAGCAATTCAGGCGCTCGGGCTGCTTGCGGGTCCAGGTCTGGGAGAGGGTAGGAATCTGGCTTTAGGGAACTCTGTTAGATAGCGAACCAGAATTGTTTAGAAGGGCATAACAACAGGTAAGGGTGCTGGGAGCATCTTTTCTTACCACTTCCCACTCTCTCAAAGCCTCCATTGACGAAAGTTTCCTGTTTATTCCTGCAAAACTTTGCCCAAACAGGCACACACATTTTAAAAAGGCACGTGGATTCCCCCATTCAAACTGTACCACCTGACACCATGCAGCTCTGCTGCTCACCTTTGCCAAGGACGTGCCCTGTTCCTCAGGTGCCTTGTTCCACAGGGAGGTCCAGCTCAGCCCCTCCTGAGCTGCCACTGTCCCACCAGGGCTCTGAGATGAACATTTCAGCTTTCCCTTATTTCCAGCTTCTCGTGGGTTGAGTGGTGGCCATCCGAAAGATATGTCCATGTCCTAATCCCTGAAACCTGTGAATGTGACCTTATTTGGAAAATCTTTGCAGATGCTTTAATTTAAGGATCTTAAGATGAGATCATCCTAGGTTAACCACATGAACCCTGCATCTGGTCACAAGAGTCCTAATAAGACGGAAGAGCTGACGGATCGGGACTGTCTCGCTGGCCCGTTCCCAAGGCATCAGGGGTTTGGCCTCCTGGTCCTCCAGCCCACGTCCTCCCTCTCCTCCTGCCCTTTTTGGGTCCTCTCTAAAAACTGCCTCTTCTCTCCTACCAGCAGCTTCAGATCTGCCCTCTGGCTCCCTTCCTCACGCCAAACAGGATGTGGTGTGAAGAGGAGAGGGCGGGGGCCGGGCAGCTCCCACTTTTTCTCCAAAGTAAAAGTATGCTCTGGGGGTCCGGAGGCAGACCCTTCAGGGACATGCCTGAAGTCCAAGGCTTCTTAAAAATCTGTTTTATCGTAAAAGTTGATGTATATATGCTAGTGTAGAATTCATACCTCTACAAAGCCAAGTGTGAGATAATATCAAAATATCTTGAATAACTTAGTTTTTGCACTGAATCTATGAATAAAGTTGATGCTATGAAACGGGCCAGCAGACTTTTTCTGTGAAGGGCCAGACAGTAAATCTTTTCGGCTTTGCGGGCCATGTGGTTTCTGACAACTGTGCAGCTCCGCTGTGCTGGTGTGAACATGCAGGAATGTGTGTGGCTGTGCTCCAATAAAGCTTTGTTCACGGTCTCTGAAAAACAAGCAAAATGGCAGAGGAGGACAAGACACAGGGAGAGGAAGAGAAGGCCATGTGAAGACAGGCAGAGATTGGAGTGATGCAGCCCCAAGCCAGGAAATGCTGGAGCCCCCTGAAGCTGGTGGAAGCAAGGAAGGATCCTCTCGTAGACCCTTCTGCTGCTGATGGGAAAGAGGTAGAACCCCAGACCTAATGGTTATAGTGAGGTGCTTTAGGCCTGAAACGTTCTTGAAGATGTCCTTGACATCAGTGTGGTTTGTTCTCATTTATCTCTTCATTCTAACTAGTGAACAGAGGGTTTCAGCGGTGACACTGCCAGGCAGTACAGTCTAGCAGGCTTTCTGTAAACTTTATCATACAGTTATTTGATTTATTGTTATCGTTAGTCAAATTATCTTTACAGCCTTCATTGGTGTCTTTTAATTCATTAGGAGGAAGTATCAAGGATGGTTTGTTGATTCAGCAACCAGAAACATGTTTACTTCCTTGTCTTGTTGGACCCTGTTCCATCTTTTGTCAACTTTTGGCAAAGGAAAATGGAGTGACATGTTTTGTTTTGTTTTTTTTTAGTCCCCCCTCCTTTTTTTTTGGTGGGAGAATGTCCCCATCTTGTGGATGTTTGTGTGTGTGTTAGCTTCTATAGGTATACATAGAAATGACTGGTGTGGGGACTTCATAACAGACATGCTTCTTAGAGGCTTCTTAGCTGTCTCTAGTTTTGCTATCATATTGCATTCTGGACGTGTGGGGTACTGGAAAACCTCACCTGTGCTACGTTCATTTACCTTTACCGCCCCCCCCCCCCCCCCGGTTGTTTCACTTTCAGCATTTTCAAAGTCCTTCTAAAATGATGGTTTTATTTGCTCCTCCAGATAGCCTTAAAGCAGGGGTTGGGAACCTTTTTGGCTGAGAGAGCCATGAACGCCACATATTTTAAAATGTAATTCCATGAGAGCCATACAACGACCCGTGTACGTTAAACATTATCCAATAAAAATTTGGTTTTATCCCGGAGGACAGCTGTGATTGGCTCCAGCTACCTGCAACCATGGACATGAGCGGTAGGAAATGAATGAATTGCAATACATGAGAATGTTTTATTTATTTATTTATTTTTTTTATATATATATTTTATTATTATTAATTCTAATGGGGTGACATCCATAAATCAGGGTACATATGTACAATGAAAACATCTCCAGGTTATCTTATCATTCAATTGTGTTGCATACCCATCACCAAAAGTCAAATTGTCCTCTGTCACCTTCAATCTGGTTTTCCCTGCGTCCCTCCCCTCCTCCCTATCCCATTCTTCCCTCCCTCCCCCCATCCCATAACCACCACTCTCTTGTCCATGTCTCATACCCTCACTTTCATGTCCCACCTATGTATGTAATCGTGCTGTTCTCAGTTTTTCTTTTTTTCTGATTTACTTATTTCACTCCGTATAATGTTATCAAGGTACATCCATTTTGTTATAAATGCTCCGATGTCATCGTTTCTTATGGCTGAGTAGTATTCCATAGTATATATGTACCAAAGCTTTTTAATCCACTCGTCCTCTGACGGACACTTGGGCTGGTTCCAGATCTTCGCTATTGTGAACAATGCTGCCACGAACATGGGGGCGCATTTCTTCTTTTCGAACAGTGCTATGGTGTTCTTAGGGTATATTCCTAAAAGTGGGATAGCTGCGTCAAAAGGCAGTTCGATTTTTAATTTTCTGAGGAATCTCCAAACTGTTTTCCACAGTGGCTGCACCAGTCTGCATTCCCACCAGCAGTGCAGAAGGGTTCCCTTTTCTCCACATCCTCGCCAGCACTTATTCTGTGTTGTTTTGCTGATAAGTGCCATTCTGACTGGTGTGAGGTGATATCTCATTGTGGTTTTAATTTGCATTTCTCTAATGATTAGTGATGTTGAGCATTTTTTCATATGCCTATTGGCCATCTGTATGTCCTCTTTGGAGAAATTTCTATTCATTTCTTTTGCCCATTTTTTGATTGGGTTGTTTGTCTTCCTGGTGTTGCTTTTTATAAGTTCTTTATAAATTTTAGTTATTAACCCCTTATCAGATGTGTTGTCAAATATGTTCTCCCATTGTGTGGTTTGTCTTTTTATTCTGTTCCTATTGTCTTTAGCTGTGCAAAAACTTTTTAGTTTGATATAGTCCCATTTGTTTATCTTGCCTTTTATTTCAGTTGCCCATGAAAATAAATCGGCAAATATACCGCTGCTACAGATGTCGGAGAGCTTGCTGCCTATGTTTTCTTCTAAGATGTTTATGGTTTCACGGCTTACATTTAAGTCTTTTATCCATTTTGAGTTTGTTTTTGTGAATGGTGTAAGTTGATGGTCTAGTTTCATTTTTTTGCAGGTAGATGTCCAATTTTCCCAACACCATTTGTTAAAGAGGCTGTCTTTACTCCATTGTATGTTCTTTCCTCCTTTGTCAAATATCAGTTGTCCATAAAGCTGTGGGTTTATTTCTGGGTTCTCTGTTCTGTTCCATTGATCTATGTGCCTGTTCTTATGCCAGTACCAGGCTGTCTTGAGTATAATGGCCTTGTAGTAAACCTTGATATCAGGAAGAGTGATACCTCCTGCTTTATTTTTTCTTTTTAAGATTGCTGAGGCTATTTGTGTTCTTTTTTGGTTCCATATAAATTTTTGGAATATGTGTTCTATATCTTTGAAGTATGTCATTGGTATTTTAATTGGTATTGCATTGAATTTATAAATTGCTTTGGGTAATATAGACATTTTAATGATGTTTATTCTTCCTAGCCATGAGCACGGTATGTGCTTCCACTTGTTTGTATCTTCCTTGATTTCTTTTATCAATGTTCTATAATTTTCCGAGTACAAGTCCTTAACCTCCTTGGTTAAATTTACTCCTAGGTACTTTATTTTTTTGGCTGCAATAGTGAAGGGGATTGTTTCCTTAATTTCTTTTGCTGATATTTCATTGTTGGTGTATAGAAATGCCTCTGATTTCTGAGTATTAATTTTATATCCTGCCACCTTGCTGAATTCATTTATCAGGTCCAGTAGTTTTTTGACTGAGACTTTAGGGTTTTCAATATACAATATCATATCATCTGCAAATAATGACAGTTTTACTTCTTCTTTTCCAATTTGTATGCCTTTTATTTCTTCTTCTTGTCTGATTGCTGTAGCTAGGACTTCCAGAACTATGTTGAATAAGAGTGGTGAAAGTGGGCAACCCTGCCTGGTTCCTGATCTTAAGGGGATTGCTTTTAATCTTTGTCCATTTAGTATGATATTTGCTGTCGGTTTATCATAGATGGCCTTTATCATGTTAAGGAATGACCCCTGTATTCCCACTTTACTGAGAGTTTTGAGCATGAATGGGTGCTGGATTTTATCAAATGCCTTTTCTGCATCTATTGAAATTATCATGTGATTTTTGTCCTTCCTTTTGTTTATGTGGTGAATCACATTGATTGATTTGCGAATATTGAACCAGCCTTGCCTCTCCAGAATAAATCCCACTTGATCGTGGTGTATGATTTTTTTCATATATTGCTGGATCCGGTTGGCTAATATTTTGTTGAGAATTTTAGCGTCTAAATTCATCAGGGATATAGGCCTATAATTTTCTTTCTTTGTGTTGTCTTTGCCCGGTTTTGGGATCAGAATTATGCTCGCCTCATAAAAGGAGTTTGGAATTCTTCCTTCCTCTTGAATTTTTTGAAATAGCTTGAGGAGAATAGGAGTTAGTTCTTCTTTGAATTTTTGATAGAATTCACTTGTGAAGCCATCAGGCCCAGGACTTTTCTTTTTTGGGAGTTTTTTGATAACTGTTTCTATCTCATTTGCTGTAATTGGTCTGTTTAGGTGTTCTGATTCTTCCAGATTGATTTTTGGAAGGTTATATGATTCAAGAAATTTGTCCATTTCACCAAGATTGTCTAATTTTTTGGCATATAGTTCTTCATAGTATTTTCTTACAATGCTTTGTATTTCTGTTGTGTCAGTTGTTATTTCTCCACTGTCCTTTCTAATTTTATTTATTTGAGTCCTCTCTCTTTTTTTCTTGGTGAGTCTAGTTAAAGGTTCATCAATCTTGTTTACCTTTTCAAAGAACCAGCTTCTTGTTTCATTGATCCTCTGTATTGTTTCTTTAGCCTCTATGTCATTTATTTCTGCTCTGACCTTTATTATTTCCTTTCTTCTACTTGTCTTGGGTTTTATTTGTTGTTGTTTTTCTAGTTCTTTTAGATGCAGGGTCAAGTTGCTTATTTGAGCTTTTTCTAGCTTCTTATGATATGCCTGTAGTGCAATAAACTTCCCTCTCAGAACTGCTTTTGCTGTGTCCCATAAATTTTGAGTTGATGTATGCTCATTATCATTTGTTTCTAGAAACTTTTTTATTTCTTCTTTGATCTCATTGTTAATCCATTCATTATTTAATAACAAGCTATTTAGTTTCCAAGTGTTTGAGTATTTTTCAGTTTTTCTTTTGTGGTTAATTTCTAGTTTCATGGCATTGTGATCAGAGAAAATGCTTGATATGATTTCAATCTTCTTAAATTTATTGAGACCATTTTTGTGTCCTAACATGTGGTCTATCCTAGAAAACGTACCATGAGCGCTTGAGAAGAATGTATATTCTACTGCTTTAGGGTGAAAAGTTCTGAAGATATCTATTAAATCAAGTTGATCTAGTGTCTCCTTTAAGTCTGCTGTTTCTTTATTAATTTTCTTTCTTGAGGATCTATCCAGTGTTGTTAGAGGGGTATTGAAATCCCCTACTATGATAGTATTGCTGTTAATCTCGCCCTTTATATCCATCAAAGTCTGCTTTATGTATGTCGGGGCTCCTATATTTGGTGCATAGATATTTACAATAGTTATATCTTCCTGTTGAATTGTTCCCTTTATCATTATGTAGTGTCCTCTTTTATCTCTTACTACAGCCTTTGTTTTAAAGTCCATTTTGTCTGATATAAGTATTGCTACCCCTGCTTTTTTTTCATTTCCATTTGCATGAAATATTTTTTTCCATCCTTTTACCTTCAGTCTATGAACATCTTTTATTTTAAGGTGTGTCTCTTGTAGACAGCATATGTATGGGTCCTGTTTCTTTATCCATGCAGCTACCCTATGTCTTTTGATTGGATCATTTAATCCATTTACATTTAAGGTTATTATTGATATGTAGTTGTTTATTGCCATTTTATTCTTTAAAGCTGTATTCTTCTTTTGCTCTATTCTTTCCTCCCTTTAAACTGTTCACAAGAGGCCCCTTAGTATCTCTTGCAGAATTGGTTTGGTTTTTATGAATTCCTTGAGGCTTTCTTTTTCTGGGAAGCTCTTTATTTCTCCTTCAATGTTAAACGTTAGCCTTGCTGGATAAAGTAGTCTTGGTTGTAGGTTCTTGTTCTGCATTACTTTGATTATTTCTTGCCATTCCCTTCTGGCCTCAAGTGTTTCTGTTGAGAAGTCCGATGTCATCCTTATGGGGGCTCCTTTGTAGGTGATAGTCTTTTTTTCTCTAGCAGCTTTTAAAATTTTTTCTTTATCCATTAGCTTTGGTATTTTAACTATGATGTGTCTTGGTGTAGATTTTTTTGGGTTTCTCCTTAATGGAGTTCTGTGTGCTTCTTGAATGTGTGGTGTGTTTCCCAGCCTTAATTTAGGAAAGTTTTCTGCTATAATTTGATTGAACAAAGTTTCTATTTCCTGTCCTCTCTCCTCTTCTTCAGGCACCCCTATGATGCGAATGTTGTTTCTCTTCATGTTGTCACAAAGCTCCCTTAGAGTTTCCTCACATTTTTTAAGTCTCTTTTCCTTTTTCTTCTCTGCTTCTGTGCCTTTGTTTATTGTGTCCTCTAACTCGCTTATTCGATCCTCAGCGTCATCCATCCTGCTTTTAATTCCTTCCATTGTGGTCTTCAGTTCTGATACTGTATTTGTCATTTCTGTCTGATTCTTTTTTATTATTTCAATTTCATTTTTTATACTTGTTATCTCTTTATTTAGGTGTTCATAATGACTATCCATTGTTGCTCTAATTTCTTTGAACATCCTAACTATCATTATTCTAAATTCTGCTTCTGGTAATTTGGTTATATCTGGTTCATTCAGGTCCTTCTCTGGGGATTTCTCTTGATTCATTTGGTTTGCATTCCTCTGCCTGCCCATTTTTTCTGTGTATAAGCAAGTTGTGGCCACTGGAGTCCAGTAGGTGTTGCCTTTGTGTTCTCTAGGTGTGGTCTATCTGCAGGCCCCCCACCCCCTCTGCCGGCGCCTAGGGTGGTTGGGTATGAGCGTTGCCAGCGCCGGCCCACTGTGGCTTTTGCTGTGATTTCTGCCTCTCCTCCGTGGGAGGGGCTGTCACTGAAGCCACAAGATTAGCACCAAGGGTAGAGGCGAGCACCTTTCCTCAGCTGCGGACCCAGCCTATTTCCGGACTTCCGCCCAGAACCAGCAGTCGGAGCCTGCTCGCTACAGTTCCGCGGGTTAGGCGGGGCTTTTGACTTGCTCTCAGCTGTAAGCTTTTGCCCGTCAGGAACTTTAGCCCCGCCCTCGAGGCCAGGGCCCTTTGCGCAGGGTCGGAAACCAAGATTTATTGGGGCGGGCGTGTTTGCTGGCTTCTGCCGAGCTGCGTACTTCCGCTCGTCCCGGACTCTACCCCGCCCCCGCGTTCGGAGCCCGCTCGTGCACGTATTAACGCTATCCGGGGTTTCTCCGGCCGGATGGGGATAGCTGCCGTGGGCTCAGCTGCGAGCCTCCGCCTGTCTCGGGGTCCACCCCGTTCCCGCGCTCGGAGCCCGCTCGCGCACGTATACTGGCCAACCGCGGTTTCTCCGGCGGGCGGCGGGGGGGGGCGGACTGGTAGCGTCAGCTCAGCCACGAGCCCCTGCCCGTCCCTGGTCCTAGCCCGGTCCCCGCGGTCAGGGCCGGCTTGCGCAGGGCCTGCCTGTTCCTGGCCTCCCGCTTTGTCCCCGTAAGTGGGATTAAAGGCGGGCCCGCAGCTTCCGGACCGCTCTCGCGCTTACCCTCCGACCCTCTGGGCTAGACCGATCTCCCACCGGCTTGGCCTCTGCCCACGCCGACAGAACCGCCTTTCAGCGTCCTGCCGCCCCAAAACCTTAAGCAGCCCTCAGCAGAGTAGGAAGGGACCTAATACTCCACACTGTAGGCCTGGGAGCTCCCTCACTTGTTTCACAGCTCAAAACTGTCCAAACGCCTCTTCTTGGCTCTGGGACTGCAGGCTGGGGCTTGGTTCCTGGGACCCAGGTCCCTCCCTCTCCGCGAAAATCTCCTCCCGCCACACGGGTCTCTCCGGGCTGCCGTTTGCTCCGGGGAGCTGGGCAGCCCTCTTCGCGTTTTCGCTATTCCTACCAGTCTCAATGTGGCTTCTTCTGTGTTCCTTGGTTGAAGAGTCCACTTAGTTTTGTTCAAAGTTGGTTTATCCAGGTGATGGTTCTTAAAATTGAGTTGTAATCCACTTTGGTTCTGGGAGTTGGAAGTTGGTACGTCCGCCTACTCCGTCGCCATCTTGCTCCCCAGAATGTTTTATATTTTTAATGTTATTATTTTTTTTATTAAAGGTTTGTCTGTGAGCCAGGTGCAGCCATCAAAAGAGCCACATCTGGCTCGCGAGCCATAGTTTCCCGACCCCTGTCTTAAAGGATAGGTTACATCTTCTATTTTAGGAAGAGGGTATTGAGGTAACATATAGTAAATTAGTATTAGACCTGAGGTAAAAAATCTCTAATTCTCTGTCCTGCAGGTCATTGACCACCCTTGTCCTCTGCCCAACTCTCAACTTGAAGCATGGGAGAAAGCAGACTCTCAAACTATCTCTCAGAAAGTTGGCTGCAAATAGAAGTCATTTTGTTTATAAAATGCCAATGAAGTTTATCCAAATAGAATTTTACTATGCCTTAATTATTTAAGTCCATTTACCCGATTGGCAGAAATCGAAATGAGTTTACTCTGTAAGCATTATCAAAATGTTCTGATTACTATCTTCAGAAATAAGAGCGTGTAAAAACTTGGTTGTGACTTGTGGGGAGAGTGTATGGTGTACATTTGTCTTTTGTACAGAAAATACTATTAAATACTGTTACCATGAAATAGATTTCTTTTTGGTGCTAAAATAGTAAACTTTAGTCTTTAGGTGTTCACTTTGGTAAAATTCCTGGATAGTACACATAAAAAAGAAAATGATTTTACAAATAGGCTACTTGAAGTGGTTACCTTTGTTGTACAGAATAATACAACAGAAGTCTTGTTAAATATAGCGAGTACCTTCCTGGAGGTTGGTTTTGAAACAGAAAATACTAAGGCAGATTCTTCATTTGGCCCTGCTGATGCCTTCATTTGTTGTATTCTGTTTGAAAACAGCTCACTAAAACTTATATGTGGAATTAAACACAAACCAAACACCTAAAATAAATAATAAAAACAGAAACAAATTCGCAGATATAGAGAGCAAACTTATGGTGTTAATGAAAAGGGAAGCTATTAAGAAGTACGAATTGGGAGTTACATAATAGTCATGGGGGATATAAAGCAGTACAGTATAGAGAATATAGTCAATAATATTATAATAACTATGTGTGGTGCCAGGTGGGTTCTAGACTTATTGGGGGGATCACTTTGTAAGTTATATAAATGTCTAACCACTAATATCTAAAACTAATATAATACTGAGTGTCAACCGTGATTGGAAAATTAAACAAAAAAAGATTGTGAACTCCATGAGGGCAAGAACCCTGCCAATTTTGTTCATAGCTGAATCCCTGAGCCCAGAACAATGCAGATTAGGGACTTAATATATGTTTGTTTAATGAGTTAATGAATGGGTATAAAATTGTCAAGAAATGAAGGTAGGTCTTTTTCAGTGACAGATTAAGTGAAACTCGAAACAAGAGGGGATTTGTATGCTTCTTGATCATGATCATGGTGATATGAATATATCACTGATAATAACACTGGGGAACAAAATTTTTGTTGCATCCACAGAAACACTTGTTCTTACCTAATTCAAGTGTGCTGATCTCAAATCTGACATTAGTTTTTCTCTGTAAGCTACAGTTTTCTTGCAATTCAAGATTTTAGGTTTTCTTCTTATTGTAAAATTTTCAACATTTAGTTTAACATAATGAAGTAGAATGTCTTCTTGGGCATCATCTCTGTGGAAATATAATAATTTATATAATGCATTAAATACACTAATACACTAAAATATGATTGCATCAGAATTTGTCTACAATTTTGAAATAGAACATATTAAAACACTTATTTTAATCATAAAATGTGCGCAGAACTTATTTAAATTCTATTCAGGCAAAAATTTGCATTTGTAGCTCTTGCGTTTGTGTACTTGTTGAGGACAATCTTGTTTGATGCTCCAGCAGTAGTCTGCCATCATATATCTGTCTATCGCCCCTGATAATGCTCTTCCATCGTCTTTAGATCTTGATGAAAGCGTTCTCCCTGCTCATCACTACAGTTCCAAGATTTTGGGAAACGTATCAAGGTGACTGTTCAGGAAGTGAATCTTAATGCTCATGTTACATCCAATGTTGCAGAAAGCCAACAGCATCCTTTGAAACAGAAGTTCATAGTTTTCTGCTTTTTTGTTGCCGAGGAAGTTCTTTGTAACTGCCACAAAAGACTGCCATGCTGCTTTCTCCTCCATATTCATCTTCCTGGCAAATTCTTCGTCACGTATGAGGGTTCGAATTTGAGGTACATCGAATACACCTGCTTTTATCTTCTCAAAAGACAAGGCAGAAAAAACAGAAATAATATGTTGAAAGCATTCACTTTATTCAAAGCCTGAACAAACTGCTTCATTAAGCCAAGTTTGATGTGAAGTGGGGGGAAAATGATCCTGTCTTGATTAACTACAGGTTCATTCACAATAGACGAACCTTTAATAAAAAAAATTTGCATCCCTACTTCCAGAGCTTCACGTTTTGACCACTCCTTCTGTGTCCAGTGCTTCTCCTGAGCTCGGCTGTCCCACAAACACAGAAAGCAAGGATACTTTGTGAAACCTCTCTGTTGTCCTAGCAGGAAATTTACCATTTTAAGATCTACACAAATGATCCAGTTATGCTCCTCACACTTCAGAAAGTCGAGAACAATTTTTATGTCATTCTAATCTTCTCGCAGATGAGTTGAATAACCAATTGGAACTGCTGCATAAACATTACCATTGTGTAGGAGAACACATTTCAGACTCTGTTTAGAGCTGTCAAGAAATAGCCACCATTCTATTGGACTGTAAGTGGTAACACCTGGCTGGCTGAGAAGACTACTGATATCATGACAGTAAACAAAGTGTTTGTCTTACACAAAAATTTGTTCACGCTTCCTGAAATGGGATACTTTAGCTGACCAGTGAAGTACATTCTTTTCTTGAATCCTGGAGGCTAATAACTCAGCTGCTTTCTTTGATAGGCCCAAATCTCTTACTAAGTCATTTAATTCGGGTTGACTAAACTGCTGAGGGGTTAATGACTGCTTGACATCAGAAGAAGACCCTTCAGATTCTACAACCATTTCATCATGCATCTTATGAAAATACACTTGATCACCATGTTCACTTTCTTTGTTCTTAGAAGAAATAAAACCATTGTAAACTGGAAACGGGAGTGTCTCAGAGTAGGGGATAGGTCGTATTGCTGAAGAAATATTAGGATATGTGATCATATGTCGTT
Source organism: Rhynchonycteris naso (assembly GCA_037038555.1). NCBI lineage: Eukaryota > Metazoa > Chordata > Mammalia > Chiroptera > Emballonuridae > Rhynchonycteris > Rhynchonycteris naso. The sequence goes on along the minus strand of CM072998.1, from coordinate 200,882,399 downwards.
TTTTCTTGCCAATGACTTTTGTATGGATCAGACAGAAATAACAGTCACTGCTGTGGTCCTTAGGTTCACGCCAAACCATGGGGAAACCAAAAGGCATTCCATTGCATTTTTCTTTTGTCCAGTCACTAAGCATTTCTTCACAATTATGACACACAATATGAGGAGCCCAATTCTTGTCTTGATCACCAAGGAGAACTTGAAAATAGGCAATATATGCATGTGTCACAAATGATAAAATATAGCGGCTTTGATGTTGAAGTGTGTAACAGCCACATATATAACAGAAGGTGTCAGGACTAATCTTACATTTACGCCTACTCAAGGAAGCCATGATTCAATCTTAAAACAAAAGAAGAGGGTGCTTTTATCAGATAATAATTTTTGACATTTAAAAACAACTACAATTATGTAAAAGTGATGTTGGTAAAACATTAAGTGCCTTGTGGTTATATTCAATCCAAGAGTCGTTGCCCTTTAACTCTAATTTAAAAACCAATGCATGCCATTAACTATAACAAAAAGAAATTAAAATTGCATAAAAACTAGGGAATGCATGGAGAAAACATTTCATATTTGGAATCAGCAATGCAGAAATATATAGAAACAGTTCTAAAACCTCATGCAACAGAAAATGAAATAAAAAATTTCCCCAGTATAATTAACGTGCCACTTAAAAATTCATTGTAAATATATGAGAAGATGGGCAAAGCTTGGACATTAGAGGTAAAAAACTGTTCTGGCTGCATCCTTCTTTAATGGGGACAAGATATGGTGGTGAGACTGGAGAGGATGTATGTAGAACACCTGGCACAATCTCAGTTATTGGACAGCAGCAGAAAATAATTGCTTCCTGTTCTCATTGGTGTTTTTTCTCAGATAAAAATGAGAAGGAAACAGTCATGTCTTAAGTCACAGTTCTCCACCAGGACAACTTTGTCCCCCAGGGGACTTTTGGCAATGTCTGGAAACATGATTATTGTTAGGACTTGGGAAGAGACTACTGGTATCTGTGACCAGAGACCAGGGATGGTGCTAAACATCTCTATAACATGCACAAGACAAAGCCCTATAACAAAGATTTATCTAGCACAAAGCATCAATAGGGATGAGGTTGAGAAACCCTCTCCTAGTCAGTAATGAAAGTAGAACACCAAAACAGCCAGATACAAAGTGTGCGTCACTGCATGTTTATTAAATTGGACAAGATACTACTTATGGATAAAGTCTCTTAACATGTAGCAAATGAATGGTTTTCAATTTTTTGATACTTTGGCTCCAGGCCCAAGTTAGTTTTCTCAGTTTCTGTCAATATCAGAGATTCATTTCATCAATATATTTATATACCTTAACAAGTTATTTGCTTTCCAAACACCAGAGTTAGCATATACCTATTGCATCATTGTGGAGCTCATCAAACACTATTATTTAATGTGGTTACAACCATCACAGAAAACTGGAACTATTAACTTGCTAGCAGTTTGATCAAAATGCATTTGATCAAGTTGTTGAGGTTAATGGACGTGGAACTTGATGACATTTTCTGCTTCCTATGTGCTTCACAACCTGCATTCCAAATTTGATAATTTTTTTAAATTAAGATTTCTATTTCATGTGACAATATTGTAGATTTTTGAGTCAGGAGAAGAAAGTTGGAAAATTTGAGTAATTCCATAGTTTCATTTGCTTTCTCATTTATACATTGCACAATACTTTGTGTTTGAATAATTGCATGGAGTGGGAAAGACTTTGAAGACATTCTTTGTGTTTATTATTATTGGCTTGAAAGTTGACCCTTTTACCTGGATATTTCATGGTGCATCAGCTACTCATTTGGTAGGATAACAGATGTTGCCCTTGGTGGTCTGATGTTTCCCCTAAGGGGTTCTGATGTGTGCTTGTGGCTTTGTGCTCAACTCCTGGGTGCTGTCTCCAGTATAGTTTCTTAGGGTGAAATGTTTTAGCACTGAGTGCTCTTTGTGAATTTCCCATTTGTATCAGATATTGCACTAAATGCTCTTTGTGAATTTCCCATTTCATACTCACTGCAATGCCAGGAAGTAGCTATTAGATTCCCTTGTTAGAGATACAGAGGCTGAAAGGCCAGGTTAAGTGACTTGTCCATGGTTATGTGAGTAGGGTGGGGCCAGAATAGGTTAAGTTACCTTGCTGATGGTCTCTTCTGTTTTCAAAGGAGGTGTGGTGGTGGTGGTGATAGTGGTAGTCCTTTGAGTGGGATAATACACACACAGAGAGATACCTGACCTTAACTCAGAATCCCAGCAATAATAAAACATCAGCAAAGTTTAACGCAACACCATTGCTAGTAGCTCTGCAACAACAGAGAAGGCACTTACTGGTCGAAGTGGGGTTTAAAAAGGTATGCCTGGAGAAGTCAGCACCCCCACCCCATTTTGTCAGCTGTTGGGCAGGATGTGGAAGTTCAGACTTGGAGTGACACACGTGACTTTAGGAGAAGCTGCTTGAGACAGTGTTGGGCAAACAAGTGTGTTAGGCTTGCTCACTGTACTTTGCCTGATTGGTGCATGAGCACAGGGCAGCACCATGTGTGTATAGTCTGTGTAAGGCTGCAGGTGCTTGCCTTCGGGGTGGCAGAGTGAGTGTAGATTGTGGATTGCTGCCACCATTGGGAGGGGCCACTTTTTGCTATTGTTTGCCAGAGAAGAGTTATTTCCCCTTGGCCTGTTTGCTCGTCAGCCTGAGAGAGACAGAAGTAGTTTCTCTGTCTGCTTGCTTGTCCGCTGTTGCGAGACTAATAAATGCAATGGCCCACCATTTTTTGGCTCCTTGGTTTCTCTACCATTTGTCCAAATCCACGGTGAACCTGCATGGCCACTCGCATTACAGACAGACTTGGCTTCTTCACACCCGACAGACGTCTGCCACACAGCTCTAGTTTTGTGCCTAACAGCTGTCTAGGATAGCTGCATCTCTGGGTAAAAGCACTTTTATGGAGTGGACTGTATGAATTGAGGTTTGCCTGGGGACTATCTGAATTGTGCATTTGTGTTTGTGTGTGTATTACCCCATTTGGCAGCGATGGGGAAGGTATGGCCTCCTCCCAAGGGCACTTGATGTATATATCCCTGGTAGAACTTAGGTCCCGTGGGACTGGGACAGGTTCATTCTTCCTAGTTCTCTCTGGTCTGTCAGTTCCTTCAGGACAGACAGTGTGTTAATATCAGTAGTAACAAATACCGCTCCAGTATTGATGAGGAACTGAGTATTGCGGGCCAATAATTGCTTGAGGTTATCAGCCAGAGAATGGAGGAGCTGGGATTTCTACACGGGACTGTTTGGTTTCTACACCACCACTACACCTTCTTTGAAAACAGAAAAGACCATCTGTGCCTTCTTCACCACATTTTCATCTTTCTTCTCAGCTTGTATCTTCACATCCCTGGCATATGGTAGTTAATAAGTGTTAGTTGAATGAATGAATGATGCATGTGCATACTTCTAGGTGGAAGCTAAGCACTACTTTATTTTTATTTTTTTATTTTATTCATTTTAGAGAGGAGACAGAGAGAGAGAGAGAGAGAGAGTGAAAGAGAGAGAGAGAAACAGGAGAGGAGCTAGAAGCATCAACTCCCATATGTGCCTTGACCAGACCAGTGCAGGGTTTTGAACTGGCGACCTCAGTGTTCCCAGGTCGACGCTTTATCCACTGCGTCACAACAGGTCAGGCCCTAAGCATTACTTTTATCTGAATATAATGTAAAGGTGCAGTTTATAAAAATAGCACCAAGAGCCTTAGGTATTTGAGCCTGACTGGCCATCAGAAGGAAGCCCAGTGCTCTTAGTCTTTGGTCCCGCCTCCAAATCTGCTTTGGGAGCCCTTCCAGGGAGAGCTTTGACATTCAGTATGATTTTTCTTTCTGACACTTTCTGGTTGTGTCTGCCCTCTTGCCCTGAGACAGAAGTATTTACCCCACCCCTAGCTGCGTGGAACCACACTGGCCAGGCGTGGGGCACCTCAGCTGCGTGATTGGCGGGACTGTCAGGAGGGCTGCCTTTTTTGCATCTTAAGTTTCTCATTTGTAATGTGAGGGACTTGAAGCAGTAGGCGATCGATTTCCCTAGTTCTTTACCAGTTTAAAAGAAATAATTATTGACCTCTTTAAGAATATGTTAAAAACACATTAAGCTCACAGTACAATTGGTTGTACAATTCCGTGGAACTTGGAGATTCCTCTCACACAAAGCCCTTCCATCCACCAATTATTCCATGTAAGAAATCTATTCTTTATTGGGTTATCTCTAATTCTAACAGTGTATGGCATGCCATGATAACATTTTTTCTTAATTAGAAAAAATATTAAGATATTCTTGTATTAGAACTTGTGAGATTCACAAACCTTTCATCCTGGGCTTTAAAGCAAAAAAGTAGATTTAGCATAATGGTGTAATCCCCTATCAAAAAGGTGCTGACAACTTCAGACTGGCAGACATTTGGTCTGCTCCTCCTAACTTTTTGCCCCATGTTCTTATCTCTGTTATGTACCAACAATGGGATGAATGTGTTTCCTTGGAGGAATTAGTGGCGAGATGTTTCATAGGCAGAGTTTTAGCCTTAGAGGAAGCATTAGTAATTGACTTCAGTTTTTATCGAAATACTTAATGAGTAAAGTTATTTGAGGAGCTCCTGGATCCCACAGAAAAACTTGGAGCTTCTCCTGCCATTATTTTTAATTTCTGCAAAGAGCAGCTACCCCCCAAAACTCCCCATTCGATTCGCAGGACCCCAAACTATCTGAAACTGTTTTTACTCCACTTCTCTTTGTTGGACCTGTTTACTGCCCGTATATGCTGTTCTTCGTTGTACAAATCCCACCCATCCTCACTGGGCTGCCTCGGAGACTGAGCTCTTTGCTCTTATGAGACGGGCTTGACTACCTCTCACTTCATGTGGTTTCTTCATTCCTGTCGTAGGTGGAAGGCAAGAGGAAACCTGCGGGGTAAGAGAAAGGGACTGCCCCACAGCTCATTCAGTGTCTCAAGCCCGTGGGATACCCACACTCACTCTTGCAGACATTCTCTAGAGAGGGACATATCTTTTCAGCGAAGTAGCACTTCATTCATAACACATTCTAACCAGTTCCTCAGATATTTGAATCGAACCTTTATTTCACTTGCATGTATTTTCAAAGCGGAATAAGCGAGCAATATCAAATATTTGGTTTACAGCAGTTAAGATGGTTAAATTCAAATGTATTTGGCCAGCTCCTCTTTCCCCCTGTCGTCTTCTGCTCCTCCCTTTCTCCCACTCAGTGAGACCGATAGGATTCTATTTACTGCCTGGTGGAAATAGTTGGGGGTAAAAGGCAGTTAGAACAATCCAAGCATTTTAAAATAGTTTCTTGGCAGGTTTTGTTTTGGTTTGGTTTTTTTGGGCAGCTGAGATAGGCCTACTCAAAATATATATTTAAAATATTCTACTTTCATGGGCTCCGTGTTTGCCAGTGTAAATGTTTCCAAATTGTCCTCTTGATTTCATTCTTAAGAACCCAGACAGTTGTTATAACACATGTGTGTATGTCTACATGCATACACAGAGATTGCTCTTGTTCTCTTGGTTTTAAAAATGAAGTTGTTTCTGTTGAAAAGAAATAGTGATTGCGAAACTACAGTTATCAGAAGCCAACTAATTGAACTCCATGGAAGAGAGCTGTTACAGTAATATAAAGTAATGATGATGATGATGATCTCATAGGACTTGCCTTGGCATTCATGGAAAATCTCATAGAAATGAGGAAATCACCAGTCCTTTTGATTTTCTTTGCAACATTTCAACAAATTAGGGCTTAGAACTTAGCATCTCATTGGTCTCACATGGATAATTTAATGTGGATCTGAAAGCTGTGAGAAGAGATTTTAACAGGATAAATGGGGTCTGGCAGGAAAAGGCAGCAGGTTAGTGATGTCAGTTAATCACATGCAACTTGCTGTGGAGCTTTTGTAGTTCTTCATATTTGTGAACTATTTGCAATTTTATTACTCGTTCTACAAGATAATTCTTTTGGGAAAGGTTTATTTTGCTGTTTCTTTGTTTTTTTTTTTAAAGAAATAAGGAGGTTAAATACCCAATCTTGCCAAGTAGTGAGAGAGTAAAAATTTAAGTTTTGTTTCCTTCCTCCCTTAATATTTCTTCTACCTCTGATAGAGCTTTCATAATGAACTATCCTCCCCCTCCTCCTAAATCTAGGAGAAATAATGTAAGATACTGAAACAAGGTGTTGACTCTACATGTTTCTGTCATTGTTGACAGTTACCGAATTTTTTGGTCTTTGGATAAATTACTTAATCCTCTGGCCCTCAGTTTCCCCATCTGTGCAATGAGGTGAAAGAACTAGATGGTATTCAAGTCTTTCAGCTGTTCACACACTGCTTTTCATCAATGAAGTTATAACTGTCCTCCATGCTGAATGTAGAATACCAGGCCATTAGCACATGAATTGCAGATGAAGTCTGGGGAGTCACATAAAGCCATTTACTCTAATTGGCTTGCAGTGCTCAGTGAATGCTACATAATGATGCTATTTGATTGTTCAGTGAGTTAGATCTTGCAGCTCTTCCAGTTCCCAGAAATGTGATGACTCCTGCTGGCCTTGGCAAGCTGACCCCCTTCATGAGTTGCATTGCACATGACGGTAAACCCCATGGTTCCCTGAACTACATACGAGGTAATGCTGTCTTCCAAGTGGGGAAAGAATGTTTCTCTAAAGAGGGCATATTTTTTCCCAACTTTAGAAATAATCCCATTACCAAATGTAAATGCGCATAATATGCAATCATTTCCAAGTTTATACCCTATGTTTTATATATTAGTGTCAGCCAAAGGGTGTGGTGAAACGGGAAACTAAGATCTTTAGTGTTACTTAGTTAGTCTAATTACTTAATTGACAAGGAATATGAATCTATTCCATGCTTTTAAAAAATAATAATGTATGTAAATAGCAATGTGAAATAATAGTGACCTTGAATTAAAGAAACCTTTTTTTAAAAAAAATATGGATGGGGAAGGTTTTTGTTCTGGCAATGCTAATTAGGCTAACCTTCCTGAAATTATAAACTCAGAACAAAATTAAAAAAACTATTTGAAGGTTACTGATAACACCTGAAAGCAGATAGACATTGGAGGGAAGTTGATTCTTGAAAGAAGTGGATGGCACTGTGTAAAGTTAACATGTATATATCCTATTTTGTTTTTGCCTGCTGGCATTGGCCCGTCTCTGCTGGGTGGGGTGGTTAGACCTAGAGCAGAAGGGGCAGTTACTGGCTTAAGGAGTTAGGAGATGAATGGCACTTGTGGCTGCAAGGTGAGGCGGAGACGTCCAGGACAGTGGGAAGCCCCTTCATCTTAATGTAAACTCTTGCCCAAATTCTTGACTGATCTGTGGGAGACTCTGAAGTTCCCAGTGAAAAGCAGCAGCTGGAAGAACTGAGCAGTTCCAGCCCCAGCAGAGAAGAAGAGAAACAGAATTGGAGTTTGAATCTAGCCAAGGAACTGTCTGGTGGAACAAAACAACATTCTTCAGAAGAAGATACAGAGTCTCTATGAAACAATATTCATTAAGTCCTTTCCATAATAGCAGTCCTGAGAAGGAAAGGAAATATGACTCATAGTCAAGGGAAGAAGCAGTCAGTAGACAACAGACTCCAAGATGATTGAGATATTAGAATTACTGCACAAGGACTTTAAAAGTAGCTATTATAAATATGCTTGATGTAAAAGAAAACAATTATAATGAATGAGGAAATAGAAAACAAAAAAATAAATAATAGGGAAATAAAAAACAAAGAAAGTAGAATCCAGACAGGATAATAAACTAGGGAACTAGATCAATAGAAATGATCTCCTACAAGAACAAAGAGAAAAATGGTTAAAAATGGACATCTTAATACTTTTATCAAGAAATTAATATCAAATAAACTTTTTCTTTTTCGAAGTGAAAGGAGGAAAGAGAGAGACAGACTCCCACATGCACCCTGACTGGGATTCACTCAGTGACCCCCATCTGGGGCCAGTGCTCTGCCCATCTGGAGCCATGTTCGCAACTGAGTTGGAGACTCTACAGAGCCATCCTCAGTGCCCAGGGCCTGTGTGCTCGAACCAATTGAGCCATGGCTACAGGAGAAGAGAGAGAGAGAAAGAGAGAGAGAGAGAGAGAGAGAGAGAAGGGGTAGGGGTGTAGAAGCAGATGGTTGCTTCTCCTGTGTGCCCTGACTGGGAATCAAACCTGGGACATCCACATGCCAGGCTGATGCTCTACCACTGAGCCAACTGGCAAGGGTCAATATCAAATAATTTACTATATCTGTAATGGTAGTCTCAGAGGGCAAGAAGAGAATGTGGCAGGAAAAATTTTTGAAGAAATAATGGCAGATAGTTTCTTAGGTTAGGTGAAAAACAAACTTAATGATGAAAGGTGCTCAGCAAACCTCAAGTAACATGAATACAAAGAAGGCCACACCTCAGTGCTTCAAAGTAAAACAGCTAAAAACCAAAGATAAAATGATCTTGAAAGCAATCAGAGTAAAAAAAAGACAGTATACACAATAGAACAATAGTATAAATGATGGCTCACTTCTCAACAGGAATAAAGAAGGTTATAAAATGGTGGCCCATTTTTAAAGTGTAAAGAAAGTAGTTTGTAAGCTTCTGTCAAATATAGCGAAAGAAGCAAGTTATGTACTTGGAACTTTATATATAAAGAGAAATCCTTCAAAAATGAAGGTGAAAGAAAATATTTTCAGAAAAATGAAAATAGAAGATCTGTACAATAAGAAATTCTAAAGTGCCTGACCTGTGTTGGCACAGAGGATAAAGTGTCAACCTAGAATGCTGAGGTCGCCAATTCAAAACCCTGGCCTTGCCTGGTCAAGACACATACAGGAAGCAACTATTATGAGTTGATGCTTCCTGCTTCTCCCTCCTCCCCCTCGCTTTCTATCTAAAAATCAATAAAAAACAAACAAATATCTAAAGGAAGAATCAGTATCATATACTGTGGGGTTTATAACATATATAGATGTAATATATAAAAATGTATGGATTTTCCAAGTGCTGCAGAGATATCAGGGACAGTGAGATCTATGAATCTTATTCTTGCAAGAAGAACAAGAGGGTCATTAATGACACTTTTATGGTTCTTTGTAGTTTTTCTGTTTGGTTGTTTGTTTTTTTGAATGTTTCTTGTCATCTTTCAGACATTGAAATAAGCCACGTTTTTTCCACCAGGTGTATTGGGGTTAGAAATCCCATTTCCAGCAGTGCGTACCTTTGGGCTCCTGTAGGGCAGTAGAAATTTTGTTGCCACTGGATTGAACCTTGAAAGAGGGTTGGAACAGATATTTGAATTTGGTTAAATGCTTTCAATATTTATTACTTAGGTGACCTAGTTTAGTAGCAATTATAATAGAAAAAAACCCACTGTTTGGGAAAAACAGTTTATTGCATTCAGTTGTAAGAATTTGTAAAAATTGTAAGAACTTTCCTTTATTATTAATTCTGTTTAGTTCAAATGTGGGAAAATAAAACTGAGATTCTCTTCCTACTTGGAACACATACCTACATTTATACTACATTAAAAAAATTCTTTTTTTTTTAGAGATGGAGAGAGTCAGAGAGGGATAGATAGGGACAGACAGACAGACAGGAATGGAGAGAGATGAGAAGCATCAATCATCAGTTTTTTGTTGCTGTTGCGACATCTTAGTTGTTCATTGATTGCTTTCTCACATGTGCCTTGACTGTGGGCCTTCAGCAGATCGAGCAACTCCTTGCTGGAGCCAGCAACCTTGGGTCCAAGCTGGTGAGCTTTTGCTCAAACCAGATGAGCTTGCGCTCAAGCTGGCGACCTTGGGGTCTTGAACCTGGGTCCTTCTGCATCCCAGTCCTACGCTCTATATACTGCGCCACCGTCTGGTCAGGCTAGAAAAATTCTTATGTGAAATATTTTTTGATGTGATTAGAGCACACTTTTGGAACTAACGTTCTTGTAACTGGATTTCAGAACCTGGGGACTTTGGAGTCATCTTATAAAGGCCTCCAGCCCTGCACTTTGTAAGTGAAGAAACTGGGACATAGAGGACTTGGATGTTGGCTCCATGGCGCACAGAGATCAGGGGCGCAGGCAGAAGTAGGATTTGAATTTCCACAAACCGAAGCAGTGTTGTTTATCCTTCCACCATCTTGAGCACTGTGGATGTCCCGTCCTGGAGGAGTGAGCTCTTGGATCCTTGTACCCATTGTCTACATCCTTGACCCTCTCTGGATGCCTTCCACAGAGCTCAGTGTAAGGAAGATGCTGGCTAGGAAGAGGGATAATTGGAGAACACATTATCTGCCATGTTCCCATCGGCTTTCCATTCTTCTAGGTTTATAGGTCACGAGAGGGCATGTAATAAAGTTAGCATCCAAAATCAAAACTGCAGATCTCTCTTTCTGCTGCCATGAAGGGGTCGTGCTGGAGAGCTGACTAAAAAATTCATGTAAATACAATAGCTATGACAATGAAGAATTTGGAGAATGGACAAAATTAGGTCTGAAAGCCTTCACAAGCAAGTGGGTAGAGGTTCTTGCCTACGTCTGGCAAACCGTATGTTAATTCTGTTCAGTGCTGTCAGGGTGGGGTCAAGAGAGGGCATAACATGTTATAGCTGCAGAAGCTGAAATCTCATAATGTGGGTCAAACAGTGGTAGCCAAAATGAGTGTTAGGGAATGGGAAGAAAAGGATTGAAATGATGATATGGTGGATAGAACAATATACCTGGCTATTACTGTAGAATTGGCATCTTAAATGGTTGTCTAGAAGGGGATGAACACATTTGGAATTGACTGAGATGAACAAACCTTACACTATATCATCCAAATATACTAAATGACCAGGGTAAGGGAGGGGGATGGGGATAAGAAACCTGCTGTTCCCCCTCCCCCCGAGGAATTTGGGGTCTTTTTCATGTACTGTGGGTTTTAAAAATGTGGTAAAACCTATAGAGCAAACTTTGCTATTTTAACCATTTTAAGTGTACCGTATATTGGCATTAATCACATTGACACTATTGTACAATCATCCTCACTAACCTGTTTCTAAAACTTTTTCATCACCCCCAAACAGAAACTCTGTTCCTCTTAAACATAACTTCTCATCCCTCCCGGCTTCCCGTTCTTTGGTAACCTCTACAGTACTTTTCCTCTAAATTTGTCTATTCTCGGTGCCTCATATAAGTGGAGCCATATAAAAATTTCCCTTTGGTTGTCTGGCGTATTTCACCTTGCATTGTGTTTTCAGGGTTCATCCATGCTGCAGTGTGCTTCAGAACTTCATTCCTGTTTATGGTTGAATGATGTTCTCTTTTAACTTTTGTTTGCTGGATTGTTTCTACCTTTTGGCTGTTATAAATAATGCTGCAATGAACATTGATGGACAAATATCTGTTTGAGTCCCTGTTTTTAATTCTTTTGGGTCTATACCTGGGCATAGAACTGTTGGATTACATGGTAATTCTATTTTGAGGAACTGTCAATCTACAGTGTTGTGGTATGCCGGTTTCCTTGACTCGAGTCTTAACAGTATGAACAACTGACCCCGGAGCTGCCGAATACAACTGTAAATTTGGAGCTCTTTGTTTATAAATAACAATTTTAAAAAAATGTTTTGTTTTTCTCTTGATTATACATTTGGGCAGTCTGTGACTATGAACTCTAATCTTATCAGAAAGGTGAAATTCTGTTTCTGTGCTATCCCCCGAAGGCTGGAGGAGTGAAGCAGTCTGACACCCTTGTGTGGGCATCAGGCATCATGACAAATATTTTCACACATTTTTAAAAAAATGACACTTCATGTTTGTCTTCACGTGAACTTTGTGAGGTACATATCATCACCCTTATATTGCAGTGAGGAAACGGAGCCGATCCTTGCCCTCCTTCCCGTAAGTCGTCGTGCTAGGATTTGATTCCGAGAATTGGATTCAGAAACTGGCACATCCTCAAGAGAGTAAAAAAGCCTTAATTATTGTTTACATTTTGGAATTGTCTTGGATTGTATTTAGATTTTTCTCTGGCCCCTCTTAGTTTAGATAAATAGGAGATGGCTGCAATTCCTTTTAAATTTGTGTCCAGGGACATTATCCCCAGTAACCAAATGTTGCTGCACATTTTTGACAGAGGTAAGGACTTTCATTATTAACTATATTTCCTTCCATGGTTACTTGCTAAATGACTTAGTCGTGTCAAGGTTTTGATGGTGTTTGTCTTCTGTGCCTTTTCAGAGCTTTTGAAGGTTACCTCATCCCTGGCAGACAGGGTATCTGCCCCATGAGTGTATGGCTTTGATAATTAGAAGAAATGAGAGGATGTGCATGACTGGAATTGGTCTTTTCTTTCATTCTCACCCCCCCCCCCCCCGCCCCAGCTATTTGTCTCCTTTTTATCCTTTTAGTGAATTAGAAGTAATATTGTTACGTAATGTTTTATGCTTTTCAAAGTACTGGTAAATAAATACATGATCTCATTTGATACACATTTAAAAAATTACAAAAGATAACTTCATATATTTGTGTTATATAAACTCTTAAGGCATAGTTTAAACATATGAAGGAGAAAATAGTACAAAGAAACCTCAAAGTATCCATCTCCCAGCTTTCATAATTATTAACTCAGCCCCATTATGTTCGTTTATTCTCCAGCCCACTTCCCCTCCACCCCCTGATTATTTTGAAGCCAGTTTGTAAGTTTTTCTCATGTATCTGTAGAAGATAAAGGCTCTTAACAACTAACCTCAAGACCATTATCCTATTGCATATAAATACAGTGGGTCCATAAAGTCATGGTGCACTTTTGACTGGTCACAGGAAAGCAACAAAAGACAATAGAAATATGAAATCTGCACCAAATAAAAGAAAAACCCTCCCAGTTTCTGTAGGATGATGTGGCAGCATGTGCGCATGTGCAGATGATGACGAAACATCGTGTATACAGCGGAGCAGCCCACGGCCATGCCAGTCGAGATGTGGACGGTACAGAGGAAAGTTCAGTGTGTTCTGTGGCTCGCTAAATTCGAATGTGACCAAAGTACAACATGACTATTGGCGCATTTATGACGAAGCACCACCACATAGGAATAATAACATTACTCGGTGGGATAAGCAGTTGAAGGAAACCGGCAGTTTGGTGGAGAAACCCCATTTTGGTAGGCCATCAGTCAGTGATGAGTCTGTAGAGGCTATATGGGATAGCTACCTAAATAATCTGTGCGTGCATGTGCTCGACAGTTAAACCTAAGCAAGACTACAGTTCATAAGGTGTTAAAGAAATGTCTCTGTTTTACGGGGTACAAATTGTGGCTGTTTCACGCTATCAAACCGGCGGATAGACCCACACGATGCGCGTTTGCTACAGATATGCTTCATGAGATCGACAGTGATGCAAGATTTTTGCAGAAGATTGTGTTTAGCTATGAGGCGACCTTCCATATATGTGGACATGTTCATCGCCATAACGTCCAAATATGAGCTGCTGAACATCCTCATGCATTGAGTACGAATGTAAAACCCCTAAAGTGAATGTGTGGTGTGGCCTGATGCATGATAAGGTGATAGGCCCATTTTTTTTCACAGAGCAGTCTGTGATGGCAAACACCTATCTTGACATGTTGTAATTGTATGCAGTTCCTCAATTTCCAGAAGGTGTCATCTTTCAACAGGACAACGCTCCTCCACACTACACCACCACTGTTTGTGAGTTTCTGGATAGAACATTCCCTCGGCGGTGGATAGGCAGGGGTTCTGTCAAGCCATGGCCACCACGATGCCCGGATCTGACACCCTTAGACTTTTACTTTAGGGGTTATGGGAAGCAACATATGTACATTGAACATATCAACAACATTAATCACTTAAAACAGAGAATCACAGACGTTATTTATTCACTCTGTTACACCAGATGTCCTTACCGGTGTGTGGCAAGAACTGCACTATCGTTTGGATGTGTGTAGGGCAACAAATGGAGCCCACATCGAACTGTACTGAATAGGTATGAAACTAGGAGAGTTTTCTTTTTAATTGGTGCAGATTTCACATTTCTATTGTCTTTTGTTGCTTTCCTGTGACTGGTCAAAACTATACCATGACTTTACGGACACACTGTATTTAATATCATTAAGAATCCAGGTATTGCCTGACCAGGCAGTGGCGCAGTGGATAGAGCGTCGAACGTGGGAGGACCCACGTTTGAGACCCTGAGGTCTCCAGCTTGAGCGCGGGTTCATCTGGCTTAAGCAAAAATCTCACCAGCTTGAGCCCAAGGTTGCTGGCTCGAGCAAGGGGTTACTCGGTCTGCTGAAGGCCTGCAGTCAAGGCACATATGAGAAAGCAATGGACAACTAAGGTGTCGCAAAAAAAGACTGATGATTGATGCTTCTCTTCTCTCTCTGTTCCTGTCAGTCCCTGTCTATCCCTCTCTCTGATTCTCTCTCTGTCCCTGTAAAAAAAAAATAATAAAATAAAAAATAAAAGAATTCAGGTATTTAAATTTTCCTGATTGTTTCATAAGTTCTTAACAGCTTATTTGTTCAAACAGAATTATAAAAAATGTTCATTCTTTGCAACAAATTCACAAGTCTCTTAAATCTCTTTTAATCTGTGAGTTCTACCAACTGTAGATTTTGGTGACTGGATCCTTGTGATATTATTAGCATGTATGCTGCCCCATGATTTCCTGTAAATAATGTGCCGACCTAGAGGCTTGGACAGATTCAGGTTAGATTAGTGATTGGACTGCTTCACAAATGGTGGTGTGCTTTTCCGTCAAGGGACACTCCTGGTCCTGTAATGTTAGCACCATTGATGATCACTGCCTACAGTTCATTACCAGTTGCAGATGGTAGTGTTTTAATTCTATCATTGCTTTTTTTTTTTGCTGGAAGAATTTTTCAAACAAAAACTTCCCTTCCTTAGTTATTTGGTTGAGGTTAGTTGGTACAGGGAAAGTCACAGGCTTCTCCAGGGAAACAGAACCAATAGCATGTGTGTATGTATAGTGTTTGTGGGTTAGGGTTAGGGTTTGTGTGTGTGTATGGGGGTGTTTATACATAGATGAGAGATTTAAAAAATTTTATTTTAAAAATTTAAAAAATTTTAAATTGATTTTAGAGAGAGTAGATGGGAGATAAGAGACAGCAATTTGTTGTTCCACTTACTTATATGCATTCATTGAAAGAGATTTATTATAAGGAATTGGCTCATGTGGCTATAGGGGCTGGAGAGTCCAGATTTCAAGTATGAGCTGGCAGGCAGAGATGAAGGAAAAGCCATGGTGTCAGTAGAGTTCAGTTAGTCTTGCTGCAGAATTCACTCTTAGGTAGGTGAGCTTTTTGTTCTATTGAGACCTTCAACTCATTGGATGAGGCTCACCCACATTATGGAAGGAATTCTGCTTACTCAGAGTCCGCTGATTTACATGTTAGTCTCATCGAAAAATATCCTTCAAGTTGATAAATGAAATTAAGAATCACGTGAAAGTATAATATGCTTGAGTCTTTCCTTTTATTTACCAGTTTTCTGTTTTTGTAAACTTTTTATTGAATTTATTGGGGTGACATTGGTTAATAAAATTATATAGGTTTCAGCTGTACAATTCTATAACACATCATCTGTATATTGTATGTAGTGTGTGTTCACCACCCCAAGTCAAGTCACTGTCTCTCATCATTTGTCCCCCCTGTATCCTCCTCTACCTCCCCTCACCTCCCTTCCCTCTCTTAATACTCACACTGTTATCTGTGTATGTGAGTTTTTTTCTTTGCTTAATCTTTTCACCTTTTTAACCCAGCCCCCAACCTCCATTCCCTCTGACAGCTGTCAGACTGTTCTCTGTATCTATGAGTCTGTTTCTGTTTTGTTTGGTAGTTTCTTTTGTTTATTAGATTCCACATAAAAGTGAATAATATGGTACTCATCTTTCTCTGATTGGCTTTCAAATAGAGTTGATTAACATCTTCCAAATGTGACCTATGACTTTTTATTAATGAATAGATGCATTTAAACACATTTAAAATATTTCAGTCCATCAGAGTTATTCTTATTGATGGTATTCTTATTCTTATCTTTGCTTAATGGGGTTTCCTCAAATTTGTCCGTTAGATCTTTGGACCTTTTCCCAAGTGTTATGATTATTTCATTGAACTTTCCAAGAGGAAACCTTGTTTCCTCTGCTTGGTAGTTTCTTCTTCATTACAGCTCCTTTCTGTGATGTCCCAGACAGTGCATGAATGGCTCTGAACCTGTATTGACTTTCCTGGAATAACTGAAGCTATAGAATTGATGGGATTTGACTTCCTTAGAGAGCAGTTGCTTAACTGTTAATACTTTTTTTATGATGTCTTCGAGCACCCCCTTTCCAATGCTAAGCAGTTTATCAAAGGGTTCTCTCCAACTATATATTTGCTATACTGTTTCTGCAAGGTGTTCTAGTAAAAATGTTTTAAAATATATATTTTTTGCGTCCACATTACATTTTCTGTGATATTCTAGCTTCCCTTGCAGATCGCCAGCCAGGTAACTTGGGTACAGGGCCATGTTTCTATCTTAACAGCGTTTCCAAAAGACACAGGAGGGGGTTGTACAGTTTTGATCTCTTTTTTTAGTCTAGAGCACTGGTTCTTAACCTTTCTTGAGGTACCGAACCCATCAGTTTCATATGCGCATTCACCGAACCCTTCTTTAGTGATAAATAAAATATGATTTTTTTTCCAAATTCAAGACATAGGTATATGTTTTTTTACTGGTGCAAAAAATGAGCTGTGCATGAACATCACCTTGCTCAAAGAACAAAACCAACATAGTGCATGAACTCACAACAAATTACAGTATTACTTTATTCTGGCCCCCGCGGCAGAGGCTTCTCCGAACCCCTGAGACTGACTCATCAAACCCCTAGGGTTTGATAGAACCCAGGTTAAGAACCACTGGTCTAGAGTCTAAATTCTTGTGTGCCTGGCCCCATCATTTGCAGAGACTCCTTCATTGTTACTCCTAGAGGCAATTGGCTCTGTACTCATATGTCTATTATAATTGCTTGGTGATAGTAGTACATGTTTACAGCAGTGCTTCTCAAACTTGGAACTATTGACGTTTTCTGCCAGATAATTCTTTTTTTGTAGAGTATGTCCTGTACATCGTAGGATATTTAATAGCATCCCTGGCTTCTTCCCACTGCATGTAAGCACCAAATATTCTTGGGGGGCAAAATCACCCCCAGTTAAGAACCACCGGTAAGAGGCAATTAGTTCCAAAACTACTTGGTTGTGTTTACCATGTTTGTTAATGATGACCACCATAGTTGCCTTAATTTCCACCCCAAACCCTCAATGTACCTTCTTTCATTTTCTCAATCCCTTTTGTGTTTTGTGTTTTGTTTTTTTTTTCCCATCTCATCCGACGTCTAAGAATTTTTACTGGTCTATGCCCTACATTTATATTTTCAGCGTAATCTTTCCTTTCCTCTTGTTCTTGTGATTTGTGTGTGCTTGTTTCATTTGACTGGGGCTGTGTTTATTCTGGCACACGCCAGCCCTCCCTTTTTCACTCACTGGCAGTCTGAAAGTGCTGTCTGTGCTGACCTTTAGTCTCATTGGCCGCCTTTTACCTCCTAATTCCTTTCTGCTCCGATTTGTGATTTTGTATAAATGGGGTTACAGAAGAAAAATACTTGTTAACCCTTATGTGTGCGTGTTCACGTATGTCACGCTGCCTTGTGACATCTTCCTAGGAGTTTCTTTCTTTGTCCTTCCCTATGTGCGTGTGGTCCATGAGAACTCATCAGAAAAGAGGTTTCGCCGTCAAACCATAGCTTACAGTCCGTATTTACTTTATTTCACTCCCTTGTCCTTGGGAAGCACCCGCCGATGCTTCTGAGACACTTTGAGCCCAACCTGGACAAATAGGACCATTCCAATTTTATAGATAGAAACTGGCCCCGAAAGTTTGGGGGTGACTTTTCTGTGGCTTCTTGGTCCTGGTTTATAAACTCAAGTTTGCGAACCATAGGGGAGAGGGTTCACCTGTGTTGGGCTGGCCTCCTGTGGGAAACATTTTATGGCCTGCTGGAAGGTTCCCTTGTGTGAGGGTCAGTGCCCTTTTCTTAACTGGAAAGGGGCTCGTGTTGTGCCAGGTCCTCCCATCTATTCCCCAGGTCTAGTAATGGATTTAGTAGAAATATGGAAAAATTTAGTTCGGTCTTGTGCCAAAAACTTGCCACTCTGAAAGCAGCAGCGTAAACAGTGTGTGACTAATCCTTTCTTCTAAGGAAAGAAGTTCTATGCAATTGTTTCCCCTCTGCTTACATAGATACCGAAACTTCCACGGATTCAAGTCTTCCGATGGCCGTGCCCAACCCTGGTGTGCTTATCTTGTTCTTTCCCAGGTGTCACCACTATGCCACCGACCTGTATTTCATCTTCTGTCATGACTAGAACAGCCGTGTGGATGGTACCCGTGACCTACTACCCAACTCGGTGACCTTTTCTCATTTTTTATTTCTCTGCTTTGGTTTTTCTTCTGAAGCAGTTTACAGGTCGTGCCTCCTTTACTTCTAGAAACTTGCCTCCACTTTTTGTGTCTGAACCTACGTCATTCTTGTTTTCCTCCCTTCTGATCCCCCTACCCTTGTTTTCTCTGTACGCCCCCACCATTAAGTAACCTCTGAAACCATGTGGTTCTGTATTTTTTTCTGAAACACTTTGGCCTTTGGAGAAGTTGGCCCCACATTAAAACATCACCTTTCCTGAACTTGGACGCGTTTCTTAACCGCTCCCCAAAGACCAACCCCCTCATTTCTGTCTCTAGAAGGAGCGTGATTGTCTTGGTCACAGGCTGGCCCTTTCTGCCACCTGCTTTGACTCAGCGGACCTCTGCGCTTACTTTTCTCCTTGGCTTTGAACCAAAATACCCTCTTGTCAGCCAGGCTTAACCCTTCATATCGCTTGACTCCTTTTCTTTTGTCCCTGCCCCTCCTTCTTATTTATTTATTTATTTATTTATTTTGGAGAGGGGCAGAGAGAGAGAAGAGACAGGAACATGGAGCTGCTCCTGTATGTGCCCTGACCAGGAAATCAATCCGGCAACCGCTGCACTCTGGGATGAAGCTCCAGAGCTATTTGGTCAGTGCTTAACTTCCACTAGTTTTTAAAGAGACAGAGAGAGGAAGAGAGAGAGAAGCGAGGGGGAAGGGAAGCATTTGTTGTTTCATGCATTTTTTTTGGTTGCTTCCCATTTGTGCCCTGACCAGGGATTGAAAGCATAACCTTGCTGTTTTGGGATGATGCTCTTAACCAACTGAGCTAACTGGCTGGAGCCTCAGCCCCTCCTTCATGTGACCTCAAGTCCCATTAACCCTTCCGGTAGTTACCTCCATCCAGCCGTTTCTTGATTTATTTATTCCCTTTAGATATTGTCTAAAACTTGTTGCTAGAGCAGATGGAATTTGGCTTATTTATTCTTGTTCCCACCCTCCCTCTCAGAATCTTTATTTCACATTCATAGTTTCTGCCTGGGCACACTTTAACAGCATATTTAAACCTGCTTCTTCCATCAGCTTCATCTATCAAGGTCATGAATGTTATCTGATGACCTTCTGTTTTGTAAGATGGGAGCAGCAGCCCTCTTAATCTTCCCTCTACTGCTTCACCTCCTCTTTCAGAATTTTTCATTCTCCTCCAGCTAATTCTGGACACTTGTATCACCAAAGTCGGTAACGTAGGTTGTTTCTGACAGTTACAGCATTTTCAGTATTATGCCTGTGGATGTTACCACTCAGTGCAAGGCCAAGTGTGGGGTGCTTGGGTTTCTCCCTCCTTTTGTGTCCATTGCTGATATCACTGTGCTTCTTGAAGGAAGGTGTTACTAGCATCGAAAATGAACGGATTCTTCATATTTTCACTTCACCAACTGTGTTCATCACCATATAGTCAAGTGTCTCCAAAATTTCAATTGTTTTTCTCTCTTATGACTTTCTTTTACCCCCTGGGATCATTCTCTTATCTTCCTGGTTGCCTGGCAAGCTTCCTTTTAGGGGAAATGTGGGACACCAGTCTTCATGCCAGGGGCGCTCAAAATGCCAGAGGGAGCAGGCCTTCCTCGGGGGAAGTAAGTTCTGTGGTGTCAACCACATAGTTTCATTCTTTTAGAGAAGACTCATTTTTCCCCCCTGAGGGAAGTAGAGCTTTCAGCTCTGGATGTTCTGTTTGCTGGAGTGGGACAACAGTTGCCTTCACACAGGGCATATCTTGTTTTGTCGCACTCTGGTTGGTGGCATTCGGCAGATGCTGTGTTTTCATCAATGTGGAAGCAAGAACTCTGCCAGCAAAGAGGTCACGACTGTCTGAAGCTCAGACGATGGCTAGCATTTTTCAGCATTGAATGTATTTGTAATCAAGGTGTGTGTGTGTGTGTGTGTGTATTTAGACATAATGCTGTTGCACACTTAATAGACTACATTATAGTGTAAACATAATTTTTATATGCACTGGGAAACCAAAACATTTGTGTGATTCACTTGATTGTGACGCTTGCTTTATTGCAGTGATGTGAAACCAAACCTGTAGTGTCTCAGAGGTGTGCCTGTATCGACTTCTTAGTTCAGACATCAGTATTCAGCCCGCCTCCTTATTACCCTTTGCTTTGCTTGGTTTCAGCGTCCTGAACAACTCTGTGGCCTTAGCAAGACTGCTTTCCCTGTGTCTGTGCCCTCCCAGAGTGATTCTCGACCAGTGCCCTTAAGATACTGATTGCCGCTCAGTAGGACACATTGAGGTCATGAAATGAATGTAGTGGTTCAAGACTGTCTTTTAAAAAGTAGATTAGAGGAGATAATAACAGAGTGTTCTGCACATAGCAAGCGTAAATAAGGTTTTGTAAAACTTGTTTTAGTTATATCAAACACAGACACATATAGGTGTGTACTGAATCTCCATATCAGATGTGCTTCGTTTTGCTGGTTGAAGTAAAACAAGTTAGAAAAAAAAAATTTTTTTTAGGCCATGGCTTCCTCCCTGCTGCTACAGTAGTCAGCATTTCTAAGTCTCCTTTGAATCTCTTACAGATTTGTTGAACTCTCTCATGTGTTTATTAGTGGGTAATACGAACCATATTTAGTGTCCTGTGTGGTACAGGTATTGACTGAGCAGAAGGGATGTTTGTGCAGAGAGACCCAGAGATCTCCAGTTCTGCCAAATGTCAACTCCTGCTTTAGGGGTTGAGGGGACATCTTAGGGGGCCCAGTGAAGGGGGCGGGGAGGGGCACAAAGGGGCTTGAATTAATAGCTGTTTATCAGAATGGAGTGGTTTGATATTTTAATGACTAATGTGACTGTACTGTTGTATAACAACCAGATGTTGGCTCTGCCTTTGTGTTTTCTTTTTTTATTCCTTATTTTTAATTTTAAGGGCATCTTTGGAGGAAGAGGAGACATAGAGGTGCCCCAAATACCATTGAACCAGAGGTCCTATAGCTTTCATTTTTAATCTATCAGAGTTTTGTTTACTCTTTTAAAAATTTAGTTAGAATGCTATGACAAATCTAATGTTCACTATGATAGGTAAGCTTTTAATTTTGGGGGGGTGGGGGAGGGGAAGAGAGGAGCACATCCTAGTTGAAATACAGGGAAAGACATTTTTCCTGGAATGCTTGGGTAAAAGAGAGGGAAAGAGGAAGAGTTAAAGAGGATATATATTTGTAAGGCCGAGAGGTGGTCCAAAGTGGGAACAACTAAATTAGAGGGAAAGGTGGACACCAACTATGAAAGGAGGTGTGCAAGGGAGAGGGTAGGATGGTGATTGTACTGAATGTCTGTATTTGTGGAATGAATGATGGGACAGTTTCATTTACTTGATTGACCTCTACCATCCCACTGTGCATGGCTTTACTGCTTTTTCTGTGGCTGTAAGGCAGAGTGGCTTTAGTCTGTCCATGTCTGTTTGCTTTTGTGAGCCTATATTTTACACCCTTATGTTGGGGAAAAGGGAAGAATAGATGAAGGAAGGGGAAATGCAATTTTGTGTAGCTCCCTATTTAAATTTTTCTTTTTATTTTATTTTATTCATTTTAGAGTGGAGACACAGAGTGAGAGAGAGAGAGAGAGAAAGAGAGAAAGGGGGGAGGAGCTGGAAGCATCAACTCCCATATGTGCCTTGACCAGACCAGTGCAGGGATTTGAACTGGCAACCTCAGTGTTCCCAGGTCGAAGCTTTATCCACTGCGCCACCACAGGTCAGGCCTGTAGCTCCCTATTTATAATGTTCTGTAACTTGCCAAATAGTTTACTGTAGTAGGACTTACGTGCCATTACTCTGGTAATTTCTTGTTACTCATTTGCTAAGTTAGTGATGGGCACGGATTGTTACCCAAGTTCCAGACCTGGTATATCTTGGTCTTCTTTGTTTGTTCATTACCTTTCTGTTACATTTAGGGGAGAGAAGACCATGCATATATATGCTTTCAGCTCATTTCTTGCTGCCTCTCACTTCTCTTACTTCCTTGATTCATAGAGGAGAAAAGGGGTGACCTCAAATAGAAGGCAGACCCCTCAGTCTCACCTACCTGGCAGTGGTCAAAGCAGGAAGTGGTTGTAGAGCCCAAGGTCTCTTCTGGACAGGAGTGAGCCTGTACTTCTGTCAGCAGGTGCCAGCTGCTGAGACAGGGTGGCAGCGTTGCTGGAGAGGGTGTTGTTGCCCCTGAGATGGGAAGGAGGACATCCCCTTTTCCTATTGTTGACAGAGTCAACTTGTGGTTCTTAACCCCACCAGATGTGTCCAGCTGTTTCACTTTCTACTCCATCCCAACTAAACATACTTAGAGTTCAAAACAACACTTACATCATTAAAACAAAAGTGTTTACAATGTGAAGCCTTAGGCTTTTAGTAATTTAAGTCATTAATCTAGTGACAAAGGGAATGGAATGCTCTTCCATGCATTGTATCTGAAAAATCCAGGCCCAACATATATTATCCTGGGCTTTCCTGAGATTTCAGGATTTAAAGTTATAGATCTAGGTATTCAAGATGGCAGCAGAGTAGGTGGGTGTTACACTCACCTCCTCCAAGGACCAAACTGGAATTACAACCAAAATATAAAGTAATCAACCTGAATAACCAGCTGAAGGCTCGCTGAAGAGAAGTCGTACATCCAAGGATTTACAGAAGAAGCCACATTGAGACTGATAGGAAGGGTGGAGATGTGAAAAGGGGCTGGCTCTGCTCCCATGGGTAGTGGCTAAGGTTCCAGAGAGATAGCTCGGCTGGAAAGACTTTTTCTGAGAAATATGGGGTCTCAACCACAAGCCGGGCTCCGCAGCCTAGAGCACTGACCTGGGAACAGGAATCCAGTAACATCCAGCTGTGAAAATCAGTGGGGATTCTGTGTGTGTGTGTGTGTGTGTGTGTGTGTGTGTGAGAGAGAGAGAGAGAGAGAGAGAGAAAGAGAGAGAGAGGGAGGAGTCCACTAGAGACACAGGCACCCTTTAAAAGGGCCAATGCACCAAATTTTGTTTGTAGCCACTCACCTTGGGCTCCTGCAGAGGGAGGGTGGAGGTGAACTAGAGTCATGTGCAGAAAGACTGGGGTTTGTGGCTCTGGGGAGAGAGCTGAAGGGACAGCTGCCACGATACTGGTGCTGAGTTATTCTCCCATACCTCAGATGCCATCTTTATTGGGTGAAGCACTCCCCTCCACATGACATCAGCCTGGGGAATACAATAGTTTCACCCTCTGAACTCCCTGTCACCACACACTGTGGAGCACAAACCCTGCTGAGGAGTCAGCTAACAGGGCCAGAATGTGGAAGTCTGGGTAGATTCATGCGGTCTTAGTGACTGAGTTTATGTGACCTTGGAGTGGAGGCCATTCCCCCTACTTTCCTGTGAACCTGACTGGTACCTCTTTATCAAAGGAGATCTGCTAGCACCTTTCTTTGGACTTCCAGTGGCCCCATCCTCCCAACTACTGGTTGCGCTGCCCTGCTGAGATGGGGGCAAAATCTGGGAGAGACTGACTTTTGTGGCTCTAGAACAGGGGTCAGTCACCCTACCTTCCCCCAAGGCTGACTGGTACCTCCTCCTCATGGGAGATCCAACAGGCCCATCCTCCTGACTCCCAACAGCCCCACCCTGTTGAGATCAGACTCCTGGCAGAATCTGGGACTGACTGAGTTATATGACTCTAGGACAGCAGCTATTTTCTCCTTGTGTGCTTGAGCGGTGTATAGCCCTCTCTTCACATGGCCAAATCATGGTCTGTTTGGGCCTAATAAACTCTTCTGGCCTCGCCCTGATGACTTCTTGAGACTCTGCTTCCTGCCTCCAAGGGTTACCAGCAAGATTTGGTATACCCTGGGACATTTGCTTAATGGTCTCAGACGCAGCACTGGCACTGAGTTTGAACCGGTGTAAGTCTAATACCACTCACGCCTACCTGGTAACTCAGTGAAAACCTACCTCATGCAACTTGAGTACCTCCAGAGACTCTTTCAGTGACTGAGCCTAATAGGCAGCTGACAAGTGGTGGCAGGCAGATCTCAGAGTCCCTTGGGACTTTTGCTGACCTCTGCCTGGGCCCAGTGCTGGTAAAGCTAGCCTTGGTGTACAGCCTGGTCCTTCTAATGCATACCGAGGTTTAGCAAGTGCAGCAAAAAACTGGAACACTTTGTAGCTCCAAACAGGTTGCCCAGAGCCAGTCACAGGCAATGTCTGAGGTTGGCCTGCACCAGAGTCTTTCCCAAGAGGCCCAGAAACAACATACCTAGGGTGCAGCTTCAGACAACATTATATCAGGATCCAAGTAACGTTAGAAGCTGCATATCCAAAGGTCAATTTCTGTAGCCACCAAACCCTGCTAAGGTGAATTCTACTTTGTGTGGTGAGAAACTGCACAACAGCTTGTACACTGAGGTACGGGTCAATCCTCACAGTTAGCCAGCCCAAGGGTTGACCCCATGCACAAACAGGCCAATTGAAATTAAGACTCATTTACAACAAGAGGGCCAAATAACACACATAAGGGATTTTTCTGCAACACCCAGATTAGGCTATCAAGGAGAGTGTGCCACTGGATCCCATGGAACACCTACTACATAAGGCCACCCTACCAAGATTGGAAGTCATAGCATATATGCCTAATACATAACAAACACAAAGAGACAAAGAAAATGCCACCAAAATGAACAGGAGAAATCTCCAGGAAAAGAGCTAAATAAAATGGAGGCATGCAATATATTAGATACAGAGTTCAAAGTAATGGTTATACAGATCTCAACAAAATGAGAACTTCAACAGAGCTAGTAAGCATAAAAAAGGATATAGAAATCATAAAAAAATCAAATGAATATAATATCTGAAATGAAGAATACACTAGAAGGAATAATTAGTAGGTTGCAATGAAGTGATTTGGAAGACAAGGTAGCAGAAAACATCAAGTCAGAACAGCAAAAAGAAAAAAGAATTTTAAAAATGAGGATAGTTTAAGGAACCTTTGGGACAATATGAAGCTTAACAACATTTACTTTTTAGGGGTACCAGAAGAAGAGAGAGAGCAAGGGATCAAGAACCCATTTGAAGAAATCTTGAGTAAAATCTTTCCTACCTGGTGAAGAAAAATGACACACAAATTCAGGAAGTGCAGAGAGTTCCAAACCAAATGAATCCAAAGAGGCCAATACCAAGACACATCATAATTAAAATGGCAAAGGTGAAAGACAAAGAGTGAATCTTAAAAGCAACAAGAGAAAGATACATAGTTACATATAAGGGAGCTTCTATAACACTGTCAAGTGATTTCTCAACAAAAGCATTTCAGGCCAAAAGGAATTGGCATGGAATATTCAAAGTGATGAAAAGCAAGAACCTATAACCGAGACTACTTTATCCAGAGAGGCTATTTTTTTTTTTTTTTAAATTAAAGGAGAAATAAAGAGCTTCCCAAAAGAGAAAAAGCTAAAGGAGTTCATTACCACCAAACCAATATTACAAGAAATGTTAAAGGGCCATTTTTATAAAATATTTTTATTTATTTATTTTAGAGAGGAGAGAGAGAGAGAGAGAGAGAGAGAGAGAGAAAGAAAGAGAAGGGGGGAGGAGCAGGAAGCATCAACTCCCATATGTGCCTTGACCAGGCAGCTCCAGGGTTTCAAACTAGCGACCTCAGTGTTCCAGGTCGACACTTTATCCACTGCGCCACCACAGGTCAGACTAAAGGTTTTAAGAAGAAAAACCAAGAGGAGCACAGTTAAAAGAATAAAATAGCCCTAAATACTTACCTATCACTGATCACTTTAAGTGTAAATAGCTTAAATGCTCCAATCAAAAGACATTGGGTAACTGAATGAATAAGAAAACAAGACCCATATATATGCTGCTTACAAAAGACCCACCTCAAAAGGAAAGATACACACTAAAAGTAAAGGGATGGAAAAAGATATTTCATGAATATGGAAAGGAAAAAACATCTGGAGTAGCAATACTTATATCTGGCAAAATATACTTTAAAACAAAGGCTATAGTAAGAAATAAAGAAGGACACTACATAATGATAAAAGGAACAGTCCAACAAGAGGATATAACCCTACTACATACTGAGGCACCGAACATATGAGTACTTAATATGTAAAGCAAATCTTGATGGATGTAAAAAAAAGAGACAGTAATATAGTCATAGTAGGGAATTTTAACACCCTGCTGACATCAATGGATAGATGTTTCAGAGAGAAAATCAACAAGGAAACAGTGACCTTAAATGACACACTGGGTCAGATGGATTTAATTGGTATCTTAAGAGCATTTTATCCCCAAACAGCAGAATATACATTCTTTGCAAGTGTACATGGAACATTTTCTAGTATAAACCACATTAGGACACAAAACAAGTCTCAATAAATTTAAGAAAGTTGAATTCATATCAAGCACCTTTTCTGACCGTATGATGTGAAACTCGATATCAATCATGAAATAAATAAACCCAGAGTAACGCACAAAGACATGAAGGTTAAATAACGTTACTGAAGAATGAATGGATTAACAACAAGATCAAGATATAAACCAAAAAATATCTTAAAACAAATGAAAATACAACAACCCAAATCTATGGGACACATGAAAGCAGTAGTAAGAGGGAAATTCACAGCATTATAGGCCTATCTCAAGAAACAAGAAAAATCTCAACTAAACAATTTAACTTTATACTTAAAGGAACTTGAGAAAGAACAACAAACAAAACCCAAAGTGAGTAGAAGAAAAGAAATAATAAAGATCAGAGCATAAAAAAATGAAATAAAGTAAATATAAAAGACCCCACAAAGACTCAATGAAGCCAGGAGCTGGTTCATTGAAAAAGATAAACATTATTGACAAACCTTTAGAGTTATCAAGAAAAAAAGAGGACTCAAATCAGAAATGAAAGTGGAGCAGCAACAGCTTTCACCAAATAAGTTAAAGGATTGTAAGAAAATATTACAAAAACTTTATGTCAACAAATAGGACAATCTGGATGAAATGGATAAATTCCTAGAAACATACAGTCTTCCAATATTAGGAAAAATCAGAGGATTTGAATAGACAGATTACAACTAATGAAATTGAAGAAGAAATAAAAAAAAAAACTCCCAACAAACAAAAGTTCTGTACTTGGTGGATTTACTAGTAAATTTTACTAAACGTTCAAAGAACTAACACCTATCCTTCTCACAGTATTTAAAAAAAAAATTCAATGGGAGACTGCCAAGCTCATCTTATGAAGCCAGCATTATCCTAATTCCAAAATCAAATAAAGACACTACAAAGAAAGAAAATTATTATAACCCTGATGAACATAGGTGCTAAAATTCTCAATAAAATATTAGCAAACTGGATACAGCAAGACATTAAAAATATCAAATGGGATTTATTCTGGGGATGCAGTTTTAGTATAGTATCTGCAAATCAATAAATGTGATACACCACATAAACCAAATGAAGGATAAAAATCACATGATCATATCATTAATGCAGGGAAAGCATTTAATAAAATCCAACAAAGATTTTATTTAAGATCTCAGCAAAGTGGGACAAGAAGGAACATACCTCAACACAACAAAGGCCACTTATGACAAACCTACAGCCATCATCATACTCATGGGGCAGAAACTATAAGCGTTTCCCTTACGATTGGGTACAAGACAAGAAATGTCTGCTTTTAACCACTCTTATTTAATATAGTACTGGAAGTTTTAGCCATAGCAATCATACAAGAAGAAGAAATAAAGGCATCTATGTTAGAAACAAAGAAGTAAAACTGTTATTTATTACAGATCACATGATATACCTATAGAGAACCCTAAAGATAACACCAAAAACTATTAGAACTGATAAATGAATTCGGTAAAGTAGCAGGATATAAAATAAATATTCAGTTGCATTTTATTACACCAATAATAAACTATCAGAAAGAGAAACTAAGAAAACAATTTCACTCAATTGCTTTAAAAAGAATAGAACACCTAGGAGTAATTTAACCAAGGAGCTAAAAGATCTATGCTTGGAAACTTATAAGAGGCTGAACAAAGAAACTGAAGAACATACAAATAAGTGGAACATATACCATGTTCATGGATAGGAAGAATTAACATCATTAAAATGTCCATGCTACCCAAAGTACTCTATAGATTCAACAGAATTCCAATCAAGAAACCAATGATGTATTTCATAGAAATAGAAAAAAATATTCCAAAAATTTATGTGAAACTACAAAAGACCCCAAATAGCCACAGCAATCTTGAGGAAGAAGAACAAAGTTGGAAGAATCATTGTACCAGTATAAAACTCTACTACAAGGCTATAGTAATCAAAACAGCATCATATTGGCAGACATAGCTCAATGAAACAGAATAGAGAGCCCAGAAATAAACTCATGCCTATACAGTCAATTAATATTTGACAAAGGAGGAAAAAACATATGATGGTGTAGGCCCTGGCCAGTTGGCTCAGGGGTAGAGTGTCAGCCCGATGTATGGAAGTCCCAGGTTTGATTCCCAGTCAGGGCATACAGGAGAAGCGACCATCTGCTTATCCACCTGTGCCATCTCTATCTTTCTCTCTCTCTTCTCCTCCCACAGTCATGCTCTAATGGTTCAAGCAAAGTTGGCCCCAGGTGCTGAGGATGGCTCCATGGCCTCGCCTCAGACACTAAAATAGCTTGGTTGCAGAGCAATGGAGCAGTGGCCCAGACAAAGCATTACCTGGTAGGGGGCTTGCCTGTTGGATCCCAGTTTGGGTACATGCAGGAGTCTGTCTCTGCCTCTCACTTAATAAAAAAAAAATACACATACAGTGTGGTAAAGATAGCCCATTCAGTAAATGGTGTTGGGAAAATTGGACAGATATGTGCAAAAAATGAAACTAGACTACCATCTTATACCATACACAAGAAAAAGCTCAAAGTGGATTAAAGACTTAAATGTTAAACTCAAAACAATAAAACTCCTAGCAGAAAACATAGGTAGTAACATCTTGGACATTTCTTGCAGCAATATTTTTTCTGATATACCACGTCAGGCAAAAAAAATAAGCAAATGGGACTACTTCAAACTAAAAAGTTCTTACATAGCAAAGGAAACCATCAATGAAATGAAAAGACAACCCACTGAATGGGAGAACATATTTGCCAATGATACATCTGATAAAGGGTTAATATCCAAAATTTATAAAGCACTTAAAAAACTCAATACCAAAAATATAGACAATCCAATTAAAAAATGGGCAAAGGACCATTTCTTTAAAAAGGACAGATGCATGGCCAATGGACATCTAAAAAGATGCTCAAGGTTCCTAATCAGAGAAATACAGATTAAAACCACAGTGAGATATAACCTCACACCTGTCAGAATGACTATCATCCATAATTCAACAAACAAGTATTGGCGAGGCTGTAGAGAAAAAGGAACTCTCATGCCCTGTTGGTGGGAGTGCAGATTGTTGTAGACACTGGAAAGCAGTATGAAGTCACATCAAAAAATTAAAAATTGGTAAAATAAGTAAAACAGAAGAAAACTGAGAACAGCATGATTTCATACATAGATGGGACATAAAAGTGAGACTGTGAGACATGGACAAGAGTGTGGTGGTTACGGGGTGGGGGGAGGGAAGAGAGGGTGAGAGAGGGGGGAGGGGAGGGGCACAAAGAAAACCAGATAGAAGGTGACAGAGGACAATTTAACTTTGGGTGATGGGTATGTAACATAATTGAATAAGATAACCTGGAGATGTTTTCTTTGAACATATGTACCCTGATTTATTAATGTCACCCCATTAAAATTAATTTAAAAAGAACATGCAATGAAAAGCTACACACACACACACAAAAAAAAATTAAAAATTGAACTGCCTTATGACTCAGTAATTCCACTTCTGGGAATATATCTGAAGAAACCAAAACAGTATTCAAAAGAAATGCACCCCCATGTTCATTGTAGCATTATTTACAATAGCCAGGATCTGGAAACAGCCCAAGTTCCCATCAGTAGATGAGTGGTTAAGAAAGCTGTGGTACATATACACAATAGAATGCTACTTGGCTGTAGAAAAAGAAGAAAACCTTACCTTTTGCAACAGCATGGATGGACCTGGAGAATTATTTTTGCTAAGTGATACAAGCCAGTCAGAGAAATACAAGTACCATATGATTTCACTTATATGTGAAATCTAATGTACAAAATACACAAACAAATAAAATAGAAGCAGATTCATATAGACAGACCAGATTGACAGCTGTCAGAGGGGAGGGGTTGGGGGGCTGAGTAAAAAAAGTGAAGGGATTCAGGCAAGGAAACAAAACCTCATAAACAGACAACAGTATATGGTGATTACCAGAGGGCAAGGGTGGTGAGGGGAGACAGAAGAGGGTAGAGGGGGATAGATAGTGATGGAGGGAGACTTGACTTGGCATACTGAACACACAATACAATATACAGGTGATAATTAAGGAAGTGCACCACTGAAAGCGATATAATTTTATTCACCAATGTCACCCCAATAATCAATAAAAATTTTAAAATATAAATAGTAGAAGTAAAATCCAGTAGGAAAGAAAGAAAAAAAGAAAGAAAGAAAATGCATTTAATGTAATAGAGATTTAACTTTAAACTTTTGCTTCAAAAAATATAAGATAATTCTGTGACCTAGTTTAAAGAAAGGCAAAGTGCTGTCTGTTAATACCAACCAGATTGTAAAGGAGACGTCCTAAAAGCAATTTGAATGACTACATCTGTTTATGTAGCATTTATCTTTTATTTATGAAAATGCTCCCAGAGCATGTTTATGAGCCGAACAGACTGCCAAGGATGTAATTTTATATTTAAAGTTCCTCTTGAAAATTGTGAAGAATAAAGAAATTCTCTCCTCAAAAAGAAATAATAATCAAGAGGGCTACATGACTCACTGGTTAATAGGGAAGCACCCTTAATCCCAGCTTCTTTTCCTCTATTTTTCATGGACACCTTGTCCCCTTCAATACCTTGTACATCAGCCCCAACTGGAATAACTCAGATAGACAGAGTTTATTCAGGACTCTGTTACTGCTTCTGACCTGACATGGTGTGGTGGTGTTTTGGGTGTGCTGACAGTTTACCTTTCATGCTGACCTGTCATGTTTCATTTCTTTTCTTGTCAGGAGTCCCTCATTTGGGACAATTTTTGGGGTTTTGTGTCATCTTGTTAGTGTGATGATAGCTCAGTGAACCATTTTCCTGTTATAGTATCATAGTTTGGAAACATTTTGTTCAATTTGTTTTATTTATTTTTATTATTTTTTTAGATTTTATTCATTTTAGAGAGAGGAGTCAGAGAGAGAGAGAGAGAGAGAGAGAGAGAGAGAGAGAGAAGGGGGAGGAGCAGAAAGCATCAACTCCCATTTGTGCCTTGACTAGGCAAGCCTGGGGTTTTGAACCGGTGACCTCAGCATTCCAGGTCGATGCTTTACCCACTCTACCACCACAGGTCAGGCAACATTTTGTTCAGATTAGATGACTTTAATATGTCACTGTCAATATTTAAGATAATACTGGAGAGCAGGTTTTCTTCCAAAGGCTGTTTGCTACTAAAATGCTCTCTGTCCACACAATTTTAGTAGCAAATTTAGCCTTTTTCTGGAATTCATTGGTATATCTTCTTTATTATTTGTTTATTTATTTATTTAGTTTTAATTGAGAGGAGAGGAGGTAGAGAGAGAGAGAGAGAGAGAGACTCCCGCATGTACCCGTGACCGAGATCTACCCAGCGAGCCCCATCTGAGGCTGATGCTTGAATCAGCCGAGCTATCCTCAGTCCTGAAGCTGATGAATGGACCAATCAAGCCACTGGCTGCAAGAGGAGAAGAGAAAGAGAAGGGGGAGATGGAGGGGAATAGAGGCAGATGGTTGCTTCTCGTGTGTGCCCTGACCAGGAAGGAATTGAACTTGGAACGTATGCACACTGCGCCAATGCTCTATCCACTGAGCCAGCCAGCCAGGGCCGATATATCTTCTTTATATTCTTCATTATTTATTAGTCTTACTTGGCTAATGATTTCAGTGCTGTCTTTCAGGGGATGTTTAAATCTGGGTGAAGCTTATTATTTTAAAGTATACATTACATGCCGCAGAAGAAAACCGTCATAGAGTATAAAAGGTTGGGCCAGGAAGGTGAAAACACAGTAATTGTATTCAGGAGTCCCCAGAGATCCTGACTCATGTTGTTGAAGAAATAGTGAGATTGTGATTAGTCATTCTTATTATTCTTGTTATTCTTAGAACCTGGTAATTGTAAAACATTTACTTGAATAGTACAGTTTATGAGATACAGCATAAAATACTTAAATGCTAACTGGAATGAATGTTTTACCTCTCGTCATAATTTATATTTTAAAAGAGCTTTAAAATTTTTTTTTCAGTTTTGTATATTCTGATTTTTACCAACATTTTTTTATTAGCCCTGTGTGGCAGAGAGACTCTATGGTACTGATTAGGAAAGTGAGGCTCAAAGAGGTTGCCAACCTGCCCTTCTAGCATTAAGGAAGTCCCATTGTATGTTGTACGGGCTCCAGTTGTTTAGTTTTACTTAATCAATCACTCTTAGACTTTTTTACATAATCCCTTTTCTGTATTTTATTCTTCCTTTTTTCTCTTTCCATTTTCAATGATGCCTACGTATTTATCAGTTTGTATAAAACACACCTTTTAATATATGTACCCGTTCATGTATATGTCTTTTTGTTCTTTATAAGTACCACGTGTTTTGTTCATGAAGGTTTATGGGAGCTGTGCTCTGATTCCATCAGGGGTGGCCTGTTTATCCTTAACTTTCTTGACTAGACCGGCAGAGTCCCTATTAGGTTAGAAGTTTCCAAGAATAAGCTGTTAATTCCTTGTATGTTATAAATGTCTGACTACAGTATGTGAAGGAAAAATCGAGTCTAGCATGGAATTCATGCTCCTTTCTAAGTTTAACTTTTTATTCTTTCCTTCTTAGTTGACTTTTAAATAGCTATTATTTATTTCCTTATCCTCACTTTGTTTTTCTCCAGGCTGACACCCCTGTCCTCACAGAATGTGGTGATTCATCACGGCCAGACCCAGGAATATGTGCTGAAGCCCCAGTACTTTGCAGCTCAGAAGGTGATCTCGGGAGAGCAGTCCACCGAAGGTTCGCTCCCTTTAAGATATGGGCAGGATCAAGCTGCTGCACCTTTTCAGTGTGAGTATCGTCCAGCCAATCATCTTTCACAGTTAGTGCATCATAGTCTGAAAACACTTTGGTTTAGATGGCTTTAATGTGTCACAGTTGATAAAATTTTAAAACCATTAAAAAAAAAAGTAAACCCATATTGGTTCCTAAACCAACCAGACAGCAGTGCAGTTTCCTTACCCTGAGGGAAGGCAGTGTTCTTGGGTTTTGGAAAAGAATCTGAAGTACCGGTAATTCTGTTTCTGCAAGATGGTTCCCTTTCTGAGACATACTTGTTCTAATTTTAGATAGTTATATGCCTGACATGTTTACATTGATAAAATATTTAGTAAGCTAGCCAGAATTCATTCCTCATTTGGTCTGAAATGTCCTGCGTTATTCTCAGAGCCCACCTCCAGCCAGTGGGCATTTCTGTGTTCTGAGGTCCACTTTTTAGTGTATCAAGCAGATGGCATGGCAGATTTTCCCCTGGGTTTGTAAAGAGCCATTGTATCAGTGGCCAGCTCAGTTAATCTCGCACTATGTGGGAAGCTCAAGGACAAGCCTGGGCTCCAAGGGTGGGGAACGTGATGATTTGTGGTTTAGGTATTACAGCGTCTCCTGGCAGCCTCTGGTGAAAACGTTCTGGAGCGAGGCGCAGATCATTCAAAGGCGGGAGCTGGATGCACGCACTCGCTCCAGCAGCTTGCTGCCCGGTCTCACGTTGACCGATGGCCTGCGCCATAAACTGTGAAAGAGAATGCCGGTTGTGAGGTTGCAGCAAGGACCATCCGTCACCACCGAGTGTCCTGGGCATAACTGAGATAGAATTTTTCCTACTGCTTTGCACTGTAGAGATCTGTATCTGTGTGGGTTTGATTCCCTGGGCTCATCCAGAGAATCCATCTTCTGGAATGATAGATTCTTCCCTTAGAATTGGTCACTTGACCAGAAGAGTATCTAATACAAGGTTTGTACATCCCACTTTGCATCTTGTGAGGAAATTCTGCTCAGTGACTGGAGGTTGGGACCCCCAGAGCAGTCATTTGATGAGGTTTATAGGGATGATGAGGAAAGCAAGCCCTGGGGATGTTAGAGAGAGGGAAATGGGGAAGTCATGTATCTCATCCTTGCCCTTCTAATAAGACAGCTTTCCAGTCATGTGCAAAACAATACTTGTGTCCGTGTAGTTTCTAAAAGACCCTTTTATTTAAGTGCTTCTTAGTCTTTTCTGTGTGACTATCCCTGTTCTCTGTGTGTATTATTTTTCTAATCTTAATTTAGAAAAAATAAAAAAAATGTACTTCTTATTTCCTTGGGATTTTATATAGGTCATATATTTTTTTAGAAGCTTTCCAAAATTAGAATACAATGAGAAGAGTTTTTGAAAGCTTATGATCATACTGATGAGGAAGAGAATTTATAACTTCATGAAGGTGTGAGGAAGAGACGGTCTGAAAATCACTGGTATTCAGACTAGAGACTAGACTGTGGTTTTGGTTTGTTACTGATGATTTGTTATTGGAAGGAAAAATTCCCACTGTGTGCATATATATATATATATATATATATATATATATATATATATATATATTAAACTCTCAAATCTCTGTTGAATTGTCTTCTGAAAGATGAAATTGTATTTTTGAAGAACGTATAGATAAGTTTCTTATCTGTATTGTCCATAAATTTCCCACCCATCCTGTTTCAATGTAGTTTCTCCATAGTTGGGAGCTGGTAAAATAATTTAGACTAACACATGATCACAATGATGGTGTTCTCTGCTCACCCCCCACCCCCAACTTGGCGGTAGTTCAAAGAAAAAAAAAAAAAAAAAGGCCCAGGAACTAACCAGCCGGCACATAAGAGGGCCAGGAAAGGAAATGTGGCTGTTTTTTTGCTGAGACCAGAACTACTGAGAGCTGGAGGGATTAATGGGAAAGCTTAAAAAAGAGTTTGGCAGGACTATTAGGATATGAAAAGAGCAAAGCTGAGTAAGAGCAACAATAGAAAGATTAAAACTAGAAAGAAGTAAAACTCATAAGAAATGTAAAGATGCACACTATTTTGCCCCCACATCCAACCTTGCATTAGATAAGAAGGAGACTCCTAGGAAACCTTACACAGGACAGGAAGGAAGGGGACATTGATCAGAGAAGTCTGAGGAAGAGCAGAAACTTAGTGTCTCCTTTTTCATCTTTATAGAGCAGATCAAATTCAAACAGACAAACTCCTTTTATTGAAGGATTTAAAGATCCAACAAGAGGAGTAAATAATTCTGACTCTTTAGAAGAGGTAGGAGTATTATGATCTGATGGATGTGAGGAATCTTGGGATGAAACAGATATAGGTGTGTCCTAACAGTCCACTGTCATTACTTTGAGAAGCTGTGGGG
This sequence comes from Rhynchonycteris naso, assembly GCA_037038555.1. Lineage (NCBI taxonomy): Eukaryota > Metazoa > Chordata > Mammalia > Chiroptera > Emballonuridae > Rhynchonycteris > Rhynchonycteris naso. The sequence continues at coordinate 200,846,269 of CM072998.1, read as the reverse complement.
ACTAGAGAAAACATTTCATTTAGCAAACAAACAGGTGTTGTTTTTCCCCCCTTAAGTGGGATAAAAATCGTGGTCCATAGTAATTACCAGTTGGTAGGTATAACATTACCTTGCAAGCAGCAATAATGATCTATTCCTCTAGCTGTAAGCATTGTGTAGCTTAATCAGCTCCTAATTGGAGTAGGCAGCAGTGCTCCCACGTTCAAGTGAATAAGGATTTGCTGTTGACAGCTGGTAGGTGAAAGGAGAATTGTTCAGAATAAGCAGGAAAAGGATAAGGATGGGGGATGATAGGTTCAGGAAAGCAAAATGTGTTCAAGTGTTCATTCTAACTCTGCAGATAAAACAAACAAGAGAGGGAGACACAGACTATCAGGTTGTAGTGAAATGTTCTCTATTGTTAGGAATAAGTGTTATTGGAATTTCCCAACTCCAGATGATACAACTCACTCTTCCTGTCCCATGTGAGCCCACTGCTTTCCCTATTTCTATTCTATGTAGTCACCAGCCTTCTGAGTCACTTCCTGGGTAACTTGACATCCTGGGTTGGGTGTTCTCTAAATACTGGATATCTTTAGTAATAATAACAGTGCTCTGCTTCATTCATTGGTCTTAACAAAATTTAATTGGCACAGGTATCATCTAAAGCAGGGGTCTACAAACTTTTTCTTTTTAAATTTTTATTTATTGATTGATTATTAGAGAGAAATGAAGAGGGGTGGGAGAAATATAGAGAGAAACATTGATTTGTTGTTCCACTTATCCATACTATCATTGGTTGATTCTTGTATGTGCCCTGACCAGGGATCAAACCTGCAACCTTGGCCTGACCTGTGGTGGCGCAGTGGATAGAGCGTCGACCTGGGAACACTGAGGTCGCCAGTTCAAAACCCTGCACTGGTCTGGTCAAGGCACATATGGGAGTTGATGCTTCCAGCTCCTCCCCCCTTTCTCTCTCTTTCTCTCTCTCTCTCACTCTGTGTCTCCTCTCTAAAATGAATAAATAAAAATTAAAAAAAAATTAAAAAAAACCCAAAAAAACCTGCAACCTTGATATATTGATTGAGCTACCCAACCAGGGCCAAGCTTTTTCTTAAAGGACCTGGGAGTAAATATTTCAGGCTTCATGAGCCAAGACACAGATGAAGATGTTATGTATAGATACTTATATAACTATTTAAAATGTAACCATTTAAAAATGTAAAAATAATTCTTGGCTGGTAGGCTTTAAAGAATCAGGCAGCTGGCTGAATTTGGTTGATGGGCTGTAGTTTGCCAGCTGCTGACCTCGGAACTCACAGCCTCTCAGTCTACTAAAAATATCTCAGGTTTGGACCTGATTGGTGCCTGGAATACGACAGTTGAACCAGATCCAACCATCCTTAATTCTCATAGCAGCCCACCCTCCTTAATATGAAAATTCTCAGATATATTTTGGTTTAGTTTGATGGCAGTGAGAAAAGCATTAACTACCAGGAAACTACTGGTAAGACTGGCCTGGTGTCAGATAAGTCTAGTTTCCTTTCATGTTAGAGTGATAAGCCCCAGAGCATTTGCGAAGGTAAGGGATATTACTCCTGGTTGTTTACAGAAAGCCTTTTCATAGAGGTGGCAGTAACATTTTCACTGGATGAACCAGTAGCAGCTATACAGCTAGACTGAATCACATTAAGATATCACTTAAGTTCCTCAAAAAAATTACACACAGAGTTACTATATTACCCAGGAATTCCACTCTTGGGTATCAAACCAATAGAATTGGAAATATATGTATACATAATCCCTTGTATATAAATGTTTATAGCAGCATTATTTGTAATGACCGAAATGCAAAAACAACCAGAATGCCCATTAACTAAGAGTGGGTAAACAAATGTGGTATATCACATAATTAGTTGTTCAGCTATGAAAAAAAATGAAGTACTGATAAAGGCCCCAATGTGAAGGAACTGTGAAAGCAGAGCATACTCAAAAGAATCTAGACGCAGAAGAATCCAGATCATGTGACTCTATTGATATGAAATGTCCAGAATAGGCAAGTTACATGAAATGTCCATACAGAAGGGAGGTATAGTGGAGATTGCCAGGGTCTAGGGAGAGGGCGTGTGGGGAGTGATTGTTTATGGGTAAATGTTTTCTTTTGGGTTGATGAAAGTGTGCTGGAATTAGATGGTCATCAGGTTACACAACCTTGGGAATCTACTAAAAGCCATGTTATGTTAAAAATAATGTGAAAATACTTACAGAATTATTTCCAGATAGGTAGTTATAAAAGCTTCAAGGAATGAAGCTCATCAGCTCTCTTGGAAGTCTTAAGGACAGCATGGGGTAGAAGGGTCTTCTTTATCTAGTATCTTCCTTAGTGACTTGTAGGAAAGAATTGAGTACTTAAACCAAATTCTGTTGTGCTTGGTTTAGTAGTATTTTTAATTCAGAGGAAGAAGGAAGGTTGAAATGACATGATAACATTTGAAAGGCAATCTTATCAATACAGTCTGTTGAGGTAATTAGAATAACATATGCTTAGGAGCACACCCAAATAGCTCATGTGTAAAGAGATTAGTTTGGCACAACCCTTTAGAAAAAAGACCTTGAGGTAATAAATATCCACATCAGCCTATCTGCTGTGGTAGTAAAAATACCATGGGATGCTTGATAATGTTAAAACCAGAAAATGATATTTTTGTTACAGACTATTTTGTGGAAGGACGTTTTTGTCATGAGGGTTATAAGTACTGGAGAGCTTACTTAGGTTAGAGTGTAGAGTTACTTATAAAGGAGATCTTTAGGGTGAGCAGAAATACCCATGTGACTAAAATGATTCCCTGGACAGCTGGTTTGCAGATGATGCCGAGTCCTGGAGCCAAAAGATTGGGGAATCTCTGATTCAGCTACACACTTGCTTTGTCCCTTTTGCTATTCAATCACTTCAATAGTTGGAAATTTAAACCTTTAAGTGGGATTCCTCATTGCTAATTTCAGGTGTTTTACTATTAAGATAGACTTAGCTTTGAAAGAGGTAATTTATATATTAAAGTTGTCTTCCAAAATGTTAGCTCTTCACATTCAACAAAAATTGCAATTTTACATTTCCGAAAAGATAAATGTTCGTTTTTAAAACAGATACAGACTCTTAAAAGAATTTCCCAGGTTATCTTCAGCCATGCTGAGATGTGGAGAGACAGAGTATTGGCACTGAAGACATGTGGTTCTGGGAAGTTACAACAAAAAGTTAGCATAAGCGCACTTTTATTTTTGATTTAAAGTGTTAAACAGAATCTTTTTGCTTTAGTAAACAGCCCTGGTGGTGCAGGAATCATGTACACAGCCCGCATTTGGCTGCTCTGACAGCAGAAAGCCTTATCCTGCATGCAGTTGAGACCATAGGTGATATCTTAGCCCTGGTTGGAATGGTCTCTGGTGACCTCTCCCAATCCTTACAACAGACTCGTCAGTTCAACTTCTGCCCAGGAGTCATGGGCTCCTCCATTTGAGGACGGAATAGCCTCCCAGATCTCAGGTCTGAGCAGGAGGCTTGCTGCCCACATTTCTGTACCCAGTTCTGCCCTGACCACAGTCAGTAGTCCCAAATGTGGACCCTTTAGACACTAGACCACCTCTTTGCACTTTGAGTGACTGTAAGGTAAGTAGTCAAGGCCACCATCACAGCAGCCTGACCCGTGCAGGTTCGCATTAGATTTGAACAGTTGGTAATGAAACACAGGAGCCAAGAACTGGTGAGCCATCAGCTTTAATTCTAGCTTGCACCCGGCGGGCAAGCAAAAACACACACTGGGCTCCAAAACCCACTCATTCAGTGCTCACAAAGCTACTGACTTATCCGAGTTTCCTAGAATCAAAGGTTTCTAGCTCACCAGATTTATTCACCTCTGTTCCCCATCTCCTCCTGCACAAACTCTGCACAAACTGCCTTCTTCCTCAGCAGTCTGCCATCTTAGCTGCTTCTTCTGGCCTCCATGTGGCCTTAATCCGCTCTCCTCTCTATACTCAGGAACCAAGCGAACACTAGCTACTGGTCTGCCCACTTTATAGCATAGATTCAAAACCTTTAATCCAATTATACAAACAAGAAAGTCTCTGATACAAAGCCACTCATCTGAGGCACAATGGGATTCATCATGAGAGTGCACCACCCTACATCATCCAATCAGTCAAGGGTGTGGAGAAGAGCTTACTCTTAAAACTAAGCCTTAGGCTATACTGACCTGGCCTGCTGACAGCCTGTCCCAGAACACACATTAATATCAACGAACTTCCATGTGGGCAGCGCCATCTTTAACAAAGTGAGCATAATATATTTTATCTGCCCAACAATCCACCCTTTGCTCACTTTACTACCCACAATCTACACCACTGGCATCCCTGTACAAGGAAATTAGGTACATTACACAAATTACAACAACATGATAAATCATACAATTTCAACAATTACAAAGGTACACTTCACCAGTCTATGAGCACTTTGCCAAAAGTGCAAAATGTCCTCAGCCTTCTCTCTTGCCATTTGAGGGCTTCCCGGGGCAGGGGAACGGCCTCCATCAAAGCCACTCCCCACCCCCATCAGGGTATTTTACATTGTCCAAAATCCATAGGTCCATTCAACAAAGGAGCCTGTGCTCACTCCGGTCGTAGTCCAGGAAATCAGTCCACACACATGGGGTGTTAGCCTCCCCCCTCATTCCTACCATCATGGCAGTTCTCACACTGTCCTAAAAAGATGCATGTGGCAATGGCAGTCAGCATTTCCATCTCTGCTCTGGGGATCTGGGGAGCATGATGGCATCCACCCCTATGTCCCAAAATCGCAGACCTACCAGCAGCGTAGCTACTCCTTGCTGCTGGGTTCTCACCTTCTGGAGACTGCGGATTGCAACTCCAGCCCAATTCTCCTCATCCTCCAAAGAGGAATTGAAAACATCAGCTCCTGTTGCTGGGCTCGAGCCCCGGGCTGCCGCCACCTTCTGCTCCATGGGCCTTACAGCCCCCGCCTCAACCTCAGCCCCAGCCTTGGCTTCAGCCCTGGCTTCAGCCTCGGCCTTGGCCTCCCACTGCTGCTGGCTCTCCACAACATCCAGGGCAACCTCCAACTCACGAACCTGTGATTCCTTCTCCAGCATCTGCTCCATTTCCAGGTGAATCTCGCAAACCTGGTCAGCCTCCTCCTCCAGCGCTTCCTTCAGCTCCAGGGTCAGCATCTGTTTCTCCCACGTTTCCTCCAGCTTCTTCCACTGCTCAGCCTGCAGGTCCTGGGCAGCCTCTTCCATAGAGCTCTTGGTTTCCTCACGCATGACTGTAAAAGTCAGCCAGCCTACAGTCCCCCAAAAAACAGCTATGGGAAACCATAACAGCAGCCAGTTCTCTACTCCACTGCTCAGAGGTGGTGGTGGCTCCGTGTCGATCTGTATCGAATCCTGCCACAGACTACGCCAAATGTAAAGCCAGTAGTCAAGGCCACCATCACAGCAGCCTGACCCGTGCAGGTTCGCATTAGATTCGAACAGTCAGTTCGAATGAAACACAAGAGCCAAGAACTGGTGAGCCATCAGCTTTAATTCTAGCTTGCACCCGGCGGGCAAGCAAAAACACACACTGGGCTCCAAAACCCACTCATTCAGTGCTCACAAAGCTACTGACTTATCCGAGTTTCCTAGAATCAAAGGTTTCTAGCTCACCAGATTTATTCACCTCTGTTCCCCATCTCCTCCTGCACAAACTCTGCTCAAATTGGCTTCTCCTTCAGCACTCCGCCATCTTGACTGCTTCTCCTCTCCTTCACGTGCCCTTTTTCTGCTCTCCTCTTTAATGCTAATCTCAGGAACCAAGAGAAAGCAAATTCTCGGTCTGCCCCATTTTATAGTGTAGAAATTAAAACCTTTAATCCAATCTACAAACAAGGAAGTCTCTGATATAAAGTTACTTATCTGAGACATAATGGGATTCTTCATGAGAGTGCACCACCCCACATCATGCAATCAGTCAAGGGTGTGGGGAAAAGCTTAGTCTTAAAACCAAGCCTTAGGCTATAACAACCCTGCCTGTTTACAGCCTTACCCCCATACCCAATGCAAACTATAAGCGGGCAAACATATACAGTGTGTCCGTAAACTCATGGTGCACTTTTGACCGGTCACACCATCAAAAGTGCACCATGACTTTACGGACACACTGTATATCATATTTACAAACTTATGTGACCAACATGACTGATGGTGTATCTCCCCTTGAAAAACGTAAGTTCATGTGTCTGGCATGAAGATTTTTCTCTAGTTGCTGATTGGTACAGCAGAGTGGTCAACAGTACAACTGCCCGTCTTCCTGGTTGCCCTATGAGAAGGGGGTGGTTCTGCACAGGGTTAGAGGAGAAGCCAAGATCCTTGCTTTGGCGAAACAAAACTGAAGGTTAGGAGATAACAGGCAGAATTTGGCCCAGATAGTTCTGCTTATGCTGTCACTTCCAGGAGGTGGGCTGACATGGATTAAAGGCTCTGGGTACCGGATGTCAGTTACAGGATCTCCACAGGGAATGTGTTTGTGTTGCGTTCAGACCACCCACATGGGAAGGAAGTTGGCTACAGAGTTTGGACGACCAAATTCATCTTTTACTGGCCCTTTGCCAATGGGGGAGAAACCTTGGAGTGGCAACTGGATGAAGGCAAACGGAGCTGTAATAAGTACAGATGGGAACAGCTGGGTCCAGATTCCTACACGCAGGATGAACTGCAATAGGGAGCCCTTCAGAGAGGAAGCAGTTTGCAAATGCTGGTGAGGATTTTCTAGGAACCACCTCACCTCCCTGGGATATTGAAGTTTGGGATATGAGTGATAGGATAGATCATGTGAAGAAAGAAAGGGAAGAGCAGAAGGAGAAATGGAGATGACCTCGGATAGTTTCTGATTGGTTGGGAGCCCCTTTAGGGCGGAGCTTTGCTGATGGGAAACGTGGGCACTGGGAGGGAGAGGATTCCATAGACACATTCTGCAGCACCGGCACTGAAAGCCTTCCCCGCATGGGCACTAGCTTTAGCTGGTCATATGCCAATGAGTGTGTCTTTGAGATTGGCTCCACACGAGTCCTGTGGATACTAAGTGGCAGTGGAAGTTGTACCAGCTAGAAATGATCTCACAAGCTGATGAAAACTAACAAAGAGGTGCATCTAATAGGCACACTAAGTGTGAAAACACACTGCTTTAAAGAAGGAAGGATGGTAAAACTCCATAAAAAAATATTTGTAGTCCCTAAAGCTGCTGGGTCACCCACACACAGTTTTTTGTGAGTATCAGGAGCCTTTAGCCAGCTTCCCAGTTATATGGCAGCATGGATGTCAGCATGAAAAATGGCTAGAAGAAAAGCACTCACTCTTCAGTGAGTGCTGGCAAAGTTCTAGTTGGCTTACACACCTAGACAGCAAAAGCCACCATACACTGTGTGCAAATTAACAACTAAGAAAGCGTTTACGCAAGGCAACACACCAGGGTTTTGGTGCAGTGCTTGCCTTTAGGAATCCAGGTTTCATTGAAGGACAGGTGTTGGGCAAATGAGTTTGTAAAATTTGTGTTTCTTGAGTTTGCTCACTTTTATTGTTAAAAATAGCGCTGGGCAGCACCAGGTAGGTGATCTGTGAAATTGCAAATTCCCTTCCTACTTGGGCAGGGCCATTGTCTTGCTAATGTGTGCTGGAGGAGGGGTTTATGCACCAGAAAAGTTTTAAAAGGAAGAAGAAGGAGGAGAAGCAGAGAGAAGCCATTTTTGGAGAGTGAGAGCAGAATGCTGAGACAAGCCAAGAGGGCAGGGAAAGAGAGAGAAGCCAGTTTTTCAGAGTAAGAAGCCATGTTGGCAGATGGGGAACCAAAGGTGAGGGGCTTTTGTGAGCTCCACTGAGACTGATGAGGCCTTTGATTCTAGGAGAAACTGGAGAACATTCTCCTGGTTGTAGAACCGTAGAATGTGTCAGTGGCTTTGGGAGCCCTGTGTGTTTGCTTGTAGGCTGGTGCAAGTCTTGAGGAAAGGAATGGCCCAACATTTTTTGGCGTCACTGTTTCTTTACCGTCTGCCTGAATCTAATGGGAGCATGCGTGTGCCTCGCCATGATAGCGGCGACTACTGGCCATACAACAGGCTATGACCTATTGCAGAGAAAGTTCCCTGTGTGGTCTTGTCGTGGCCAATGTGCCTCAGTTGGGGGTGAAGGTGGGTGGTATGTTTTATCCAGGAGCTGTTTGATCCTGTCCCAGTCCAGGAAGGCATGTGAACATGAGCACTCTCTGGCTCCTGATTGCTGACACACAGTTTCAGATAGCTGGGGAATGGTGGGCTTGGATTGATTATAAACACTTCCAAGAAGCTTCTCCAGTAATATGAAACCAACTGTGGAGGAAAACCTAGAGCAAAGGATTATGTAATCTAAATTCCCCAGCGGGCAGCCGTTTGTGTAAGAGAAAGAGGCTTCAATCCTGAGGGCCCAGGATTTCATAATAAATAAATAAACCAATCCAAGGATATTTCTGGGTGTTGAGACAGAGTTCAAGATATTGAGAAATAAACACTGTATGGCTCCAGAATATTTTGTGGTCAAAATGTGCTATTTCTAGAGAAAAATAACACACATGAATTACAGGTCGCCTGGTGGGATACTACAAAGCATCATTTTGGGAGGATAAACCTCTGTTTGAAAAAGAAAAGAGATGGTGCTTACTCAGCTTTAGCCCCCCTCCCCTCTTTTTTTTTTTTTTTTGCCAGGAAATGAGGGCTTTACTTGATTTTGCTCCTGAATGGGGAAATAGTTTCTAGGGAATTAATCCCTATTAGAGTTGACATGATAGTTTTGATTCAAAATAAACAAGATTGCACAAAACACTGCTCATGCGATGTTCTGAGCAGAAAGTAGAATGCTTCACCTTCTCATGCGTTGGTTTCCCTACAGAAGGGTCCTCTTGGTGTTGAAAGTGACTGCCTTGGGGTAAATTTGTCTGTCACCCCCTCCTCAAGTACAGACCTCGGTATCTTATATTTTTATATAACATTTCTTTTAAGAGACTTTTTGTTGTAATTGTGGTTTGAATTCTGTATTGTTTTTCAATATTTCCTATGATTAACCCCTTGAGAAATTGAAGTACAATTCAACTGAAACCCAGCTGCCCTCATTTTCCTTTAGTCCCATATGAACGGAATAGACATTCATACATGTCTGCAGTAGGAGGAAAACCCGTCTTCTCTGAGAAGTAATTGCAATATTGTTATATCTGAGTAATTCTCTGAAAGGCAAACATTAAACCATGAGACGTACTGCATTTCCCCATGTATAAGACACACCTTAATTTTGAGGCCCGAAATGAAAAAAATATATATATTACATAAAGTTATTGAACTCAAATTTTATTCATTATAAAATTCATACAACTCCTCATCAGTCAAAACTACCATCCATTAGCTTGTCCTCATCTGTGCCTGATGACAAATTACTGTCTTCATATATTGCCTCGTCTTCAGTTCCATATATGGCATTTGAAATGCCACCACCATTGTATAAGATGCACCCAGTTTTTAGACCTACCCAAATTTTTTGAAAAAGGGTGTGAAATGGGGAAATATGGTAAATGTTTATATGGTTGACGAATGTACATGTACATATACACGCAAATGCATATGTATTCAACCACATATAAATATGTGTAGTAGTTAAAGTCACTTCTTGTACTTTCTTTCTTATCCATATACCAAGTATCCATTAAAAAATACTTATAGCTCTAACTGCACTTCACAAGTTTGTTCTTTCAAGGTTATAGCTTTTTTTCTTTTTTAACTAAATGAAAACATTTTAATAGGCAGCGGTTGCTTTTGTGTAGAAACCTCATTGTTGTTTAAAAATCCCTGTATCCCAGAAACAGTCTTAGAAAGCTTTGGTGAGAGAACGAAAAGCATCCAGAGTGCAGGTGAGAGGGTGGTGGTCCTCTTTCCCTTAGTTGATGGCCTCTGGGCTTCTTGTGTGGGATGGGTGTTTGGAACAACGCCCTGCGCTTGTTGTTTTAATGAACGCGCTTAATGGCCACAGGTGCATCTCATGATTGCACCATCCGCCTCTGATCCAGCAGAAACCAGAGCTTTTCCACCCACACGTTCAGATTGTATTTATGCATAATTTTCCTCTGTCTTCCCTCTTGCCATGGCTTTCACTATAGTGGGCTTTTTCACCCTGTTGACTTTGACCTTGGCCATGTGACTTGCTTTGACTACTGGAGTGTGGGTGGAATGACAATGTGCCAGTTCTGAGCTGTAAGAGGCCGTCTGTGTGTGGTTGCATTCTTTATTCTACCATGAAAAAGGCACAGATCTGGTCTGCTGCCATGCCAACTCCTTTGATGTCTACAGCTTTTCTTGGGTTACCTTATCAGTCGGGCAGAATATTTACTTTTTAAAACAATCTGGACAAGTCAGTTGTTAGTTTCAGTCAAGTAGATGACGTTGTTTTAGTCAGACAGGATATATACAGGTAAAAATGCTCTTCTGGGTGACCTCCCTTTCTCGCCAAAGTGGACTGAAAAATGGGTAGCTAACTTGACTCGAGGAAAACCTGTTTGAGGTGGCCAGCTGCCCCTGAGGTGGCCTGGCAGAAGAGCAGTCCCTGCCAGGTGTGCTCTTGATGAAATTAGGTTATTCAGCCTCTGTCGAGGAATTTGTGAGTTAGAATTGAACACTAAGCAGCAAAAACAGAACTGGAATATAAAGTAGAAGCAGAAATGGTCAGAAAGAAGTGTTGGCTCATGATAATATTGGGTACAAGAATGAAGATTGACAGCATTTTCTAAAAAGGTCTGGGGATAAGGCAACATACAATGGGTTGCTGTAAGTACTTTGAATTCTTAATGTCTTCCAAGTTTCTGAAATATGTCGCAGTCTTCATGAGGTCTGGCTTATATGGCTGGCTAATCCAGGGTTGTTTTGAGACTTTAATCTCCCCTGTTTTTCACACAGCTTTGCTACACCATTCCATTACTGGAGATCATGTGCCCCCTCAACTCTGTTGTAGGCAAAGACCGTGGCTAACATGTGCTCTGTTTGTGCCCTTCCCTCTAACTAACAGCTACGTGTTGTCAGAGCTCAGAGCACTAACAATTGCCTTCTAGCTCCTTTACTTCTTTTCTTCACAAGTTATTTTAGCTCTTACCCCTGGCCACACCCTCTCACTTCTAAGAAAGTTCAGGGTGGGTTGGCAGCTGGACAGAGGGGTGGATGGGTTCATTCCAAAAGTTCCCAAGATCACTGAAACACTTAGAGAATTGTTCCACCTGGCCTAGGGTTCTGTAGGCCCTCATGTGTTGTTATTTATTTATGTTTGATGCCCCTTTGGATTTTTAACAGAGTATTCTCAGGTCTCGGGTTCTTGCTCACATGGGATAGAGCATGTTTAGTTTCAGATCAGTAACATGGACAAGAACCTTTTCAGGAAGACTCCTGACATCCCATCATGCCTCCTATTCATTAGTCATCCTTTTCGATATGGGTTTTCAGGCAAGCGCAATGGGGTTTGCATGTAAATATGTGTCAAGACATGCTCTGCCATGTTGCAAACATGAAAAAAGGGCAAACTTAGATGCCTCTTTTTAAAGGAGTTTTAAAAAGACTCTTAGTGGAGAAAATGACTCGTAATGTTTCTTGTCAGAGATCCCAGTTTCCAAACCACTCCTTAATATACCTTAAGAACATGTAACATATATTTTGCAAAACTTGCTAAGGTTATTGTAAATTGTCTTCTTGTCTCTGAAGATCAGGTGATTAGGAAATTCGGACATAGACTCGTCTGTCCCCATCAGAGACACCCTGTAGATTCCATCCTCCTCTCCGTCTTTGTTTAGCCCTTGCTGTGTGCCCAGCACTATACTAAGTGATTGATATGCATTAACTCACTGTTATGTTATCATAGTAGCACATGAGTTGACTATTTAAAACATACCCTGCACATTATTCCTGTAAGTATGTTTGGAAACAAAAATATAATGAGCTAAAAATTGCCAAAATAAGTCTTATTTATTGAAAAGAGCACTATGTTAGCTCATCTAAGTTAGTTTTAGATGAGTACAAAGTCAAAATTTGACTATATTTTAAAAACCTGTCAACTTTATTATATGTAGGACTTTTATGACAATAATATTTAAAAACTTATTTAAATATAGAGTTTCTGGCTAGAAGTGTTTAGCTTAGCAAATTATTCAAATGCAAAATTCGCCTTTCTAAAATGAGTGGGTTCCCACTGCTGGTTGAAATCCATTTTGATACCTTTCAAACAAAGTCAAGCAGTCGGGTCTTATCTGGAAATTATGTAGAAACCAAAGTCCACAGTAGAATTTTACTTTATTCTAGAGTCTTTAATAGTAGTCACGATCATGAAAGCAAATGTTTTGAGGTGAAATTTTCCCATATTTAGAAGCTGTGGATTTTGCTATATAACATGAGGTCAATGTCACTACTGGTTTGAATATTTTTCAGTTGCTCCCCTAACAGCTGATCATATGTAACAATATCCTCTTGCATTGGCATAGTGTTTACCAGCTTATGAATTACATCTTTCCAAATTGTTTCATATGGTCTCTGCCACAATCTTGTGAGATAGATGATTGGGTGGCATTATTCTGTGTGTCTTTTTTTCCTCCCACTTTAGAGTGCAAGATTCTAGAGGGTAGAGCCCATGAGTGGTTTTACTGAGTCCTGCCTCATTAAACCTCTGAATACTAGTTTCTCTGTCAAATCAGAATCTTAACACTTATTCCACAGCACTGTTGTAAGAATGAAGTGAGATGAGGGACATGCTACCTAACAGCCAAACACATAGTCTGTGTTCTATCTGTTTGGTTTTTCTCCCTCGTCCCACCCCTCCCAAGTACTTAGTGTCATACAGTTTTCATAGTAATGTTCATTGAAGAGTGGCACTGGGGTATTGAGGAAAGAACAAGGGCTTGCATTGAAATCTCAGCTCTACCATTTCCTAACAAAATGACCTTGGTTAAGTTTCTGCTGACAGTCTCTGTAGTGTCCTTGTCTATACAATGGGCATGAATATAACTTCCATGGTTGTGGTGTGTATTTTGAGCTCTGTAGCTTAGTAGGCATTCAGTACACGTTTCATGTGTAGGTGGTGCTCTGTACATTTAGAAAGGTCCCTGGATTCTTCTTCTCTGTTCTTAGAATCTAGGCAAAAAGGAAAAGCAGAGAAGTGTACATGTGTTTATGTTAGTTATCTACTGCTGTGTAACAAATTGCTCCAAACCTTAGAGGCTTAAAGCAACAAATATCTGACAGTTTTTGTGGTTCAGGGATTTAGAAGAACCTTAGCTGATTGGTTTTGGCTCAGCTGCGATCAAGGTAGCAGCAAGAGCTGCTGTCATCTGAAGGTTAGACTGGGGCTGGAAGATCTCCTCTCAAGATGGTTCACTCACATGACCATTGGCAGGAGACTTCCAGTTTATTGCCATATGGGCCTCTCTATAGGCTCCTCAAGTATTCTTACAGCATGGGTGCTAGCTTATTCCGAGGGAAAGAGAGAACAAGACAGAAGCTGCAGTGTCTTTTATGTTATACTCTCAGAGGTTGCATACCATCACTTCCACTTTAATCTGTGTCTGTCAACAAGAGTCCCTAAGACCAGCCTATGATCAAGGGCAGGTAATTACACTTCACCTATTGAATAAAGAAGTGTCAAAGAATTTGTGAATAAACTTTAAAGGCATCCTACTGTTCAACAGGAGAGCCACTATTTGATGAGAGTCAAAAGTGAAAGAGGAAGTTGAAAATGAATAACCTAAGAAGAAGGGACAGTTGGGAAAATTACAATACGTAATTGCACATCAGTAACTCATTTCATATTGGCCAACTAACCATTTTTTAATTTTATTTATCACATGATGCTGGAGCATGGCTAGATAAAATATGATGACTTTGAAAAAAGGGATTTTTAGACTGAGATCTTTTCTAATGATGAGATCTATTGAATTAAGCAGTAATCCCTTGGGGAGAGAAGTTGGGGCCATTTGATGGAGTCATTTAAAAACTGAGCCAGAGAGATGTTTATAGGGGGCATGACATAATCTGTATTCTGCAAGCTTGGATATCTCTAATTCTAAAATTCTAAATTAGTTCAGAGATTTCAAAATGCCAGTTTCCTTCTATATAACTAATTGTTTCACCAGATCAAATTTGAGAATTGTTTGAGCAGTTGCAGCTTGTCCCTATCTTCAGTTTCCTTAGTGTAAAAAATTGGACCCCTCAGAGGCACACCAAGGTGTCAGCTGCTGGCCGGGCAACCTCGGTGACTCAGAATGCTTGTTCAGGGAGCTGCCTTTTGTTTCCTTCCCAGCCCTGTCTTTTAACTTCTTCTTTTTTTTTTTTTTTTGCTTTCCAGCAGAATTTAAATTTTGTAAAATGTAATAGATCATTTTCTTCCTTATGTCTGCTTTAGTGTAAAAGGGAAATTTCCAAGTGCTCTTATGAAGGACCCTTGATGGTGTTCAGCTTTGTTAAAGTTTTGTGACTTACAGGTATGCGTTGTTGGACTAAAAGTCCCTTCGCTGCTCCTTCCTGAGTGTAATTCCCACTTGAGGAATGTTCCCAGCTTGAGCTCATGTTCCCTCCGATCACTTATCTTCCTTTCTTCCCTCATTCTTTCCTGTGTCCCTCACCTCTCCCCACATACTCTTTCCCTTCCCAAAGAGGGAGACTCACCAGGTGACATGTTTGTTATGAATAGGAAAGGTGGGTGAGAATGTGAATTGTTTTCTTTGGTTTGACTGAGGCCAAGGGAAAGTTGGAGAAGTAAAGACACGTATACGAATAGCAATTTGTGCAGAGCGAAATGAAGATGGATGGTTGTCATGTTAGGTCATGGTTTGGTCATGCTTGGCTGCTGAAAATCATGGAGGGAAGTGGTAAGTTAGTTGGGTCCAAAGGCTCCAAGGCGGAGAAAAAAGGAGGAAAGGTTTTCTAGGAGCAGAAACTGCATGTGAAGGAAGTCGGGTTGGGAGTGAGGGCCATTGGACAGTTCTACTTGGCGGATGCCCTGGCTTTACATGGGGGGAGGCGGGAGGAGCTGAGGCTCGATCAGGTTTAGATGGCGGGGTGAGGGGTCCTAATAATGTTAAAGGAGTTTGATTTTGAGAGACCTACTTGTCAAAGCAGTTATAGAGACTCTACGGAATCCTAATTCTCAAAATTACATGGTAGAGATAATCTGGGACCCTCACGAGAAATGGCCTCCACTTAATCAAGCTTGTGAATAAGTCATAATATGTTTGCCTTGGTAACCACATAGCTCAGTAGATATCTGTCCTTTTAGTCAGACTTGCTTCTCCACATACAAATAAACAGATGTTATTTATGGAAATGGTGAGTGATAGGCCAGTAACAAATGCCTCCATTTACTTCTCTTCGTGAAAACAACAAATGGGAGGATAAATAAATCCTAATTCAGTTCCCAAATTAAGGGACAGAAAATTTGAGCCTTGTGAAGCACATCTAACCCACTTTTTCTGTAAGGAGCCTGTGCAAACTAGCCAGATTGAATAAGTATTAGAGATGGGAGACAGGTATGTGTTTTCGCTCTCTGTAACTTGTTCTGTTCACTCTGGGATACTAGTGACATCCTTGTCTTGTTGGTCCTACTTAAGCCATGATGTTGCATCAAAAGCTGTGGTGCTGAGGATCTGGCATACATTCTTAAGGGAGGTAGAGATTTTCACATGAAAAAGAAATCTTTTAAATGATTTCTTGCTTGGGAGACACTGTGACAAAGAGTAACATCTTGAATGTTGATAGTTAAAAAAAAATCCCTTTAAACTCATTTAATGTTCACCAAGTATGGCTCCCACGATGTCAACATTCTAGAGCCAGGTGGAGGATTGCATTGTCAGCTCAGACAGAGAAAACAGGTACAGGGAGCTCCCTCTCCCTTCCTGGTTTTCTTCTTTGCTTCTTTTTTAAGTTATGAACTGCTTTAACTCCTGTCATCTTGGGGATGTGTTTTTTCAACTCTTTATATCACATCATTTCAAACACCGTGACCCATTCTGGATGGGATGGCCACAGTAGTTTTGCTGGTATTCAGCAGTAGGAGCAGAGGAGAGAGTTCCAGATATGTTCTAGATAGGTGAGGTTTTAATGCTGTGTTGAAGTCAATACTGAGGGACAACCTGATACAAGTGCAGGCCACCAGGGCTGTCCCATTGCTTCCTCTGGTTGGGGTACCTGCGACAAGCTTTCACCTCTTTCCTTGGATAGTCCAGAGCCAGTCCTCAACCTCTTGGGCATTCATCATCCCAATCATCCACTAACTGAAGTAGGCTTAGACCGTTGAAGCCTCTCCAGATCTAGGATGTGTAGGTCAGAAAATGAAAATGCCAAAAAGCCATTGGTTTGTTTTTCTAGTTCTCCACTTTTATTACCAACTGTATTTTCTTTTCCCAATACTGGGTCACATTCTGCTGGTTAAGTAAACTATTTCTTGGGTAAAAGTTAGTCTTTTTTACTGTAAAATATATTATACCTTCAAACATATTTGATTTTATTCCAGGGATAAAAATAGGACCTTCTGAAAATATTATTAGAGAACTTATCTTGATGAATATTTAAAGAGGGGAAAAGAAAAGATAAAATTTCCTAGTCTTACGGCCTCAAGGTGTGTTTCTTAAAGTCCTGCTGGGGGCATTGGTGTCTGGATGCAAGGCAAAACTGAAAGCGAGAAAATGTGATTCTAGGTGAAAATCTTAGTTCTTAAATCTCAAGTTAGGGCAAAACAAAGATTAACTGAGTGAAACAGGAAATTAGACTTAACTCCTGAAGTAAGTGGGAATTTGGGAGGAAATCTACTATCTTGATTGCTTGATTTCTGCTAAGTCCTTCAGCCAATCTTCCCCAGCTGGGAACCAACATGTATTTCTCTTCCTTGCTGGTTTTTATGGCCTGGTGACAGTTCACATCAGATCACAGAATCTGGGTAGTAGTGTTTTTAATTTCCTCGTTGCTCTTTGCCTAACCAAGGGAGTGGCTACTTAGTAAATCACAGATATGTTTATTACAAACTCAACTCCTTACACATCATAAATTTTATAAAATTAGAGCAAGTTTCCATCATTTGTCAGTTTGATTTTTTTTTCATAATATGTTGTAAAATTTTGGGAGCAAACAGTTGTCTATTTTGCTATAGAAAGGTGGTTTGAGGAATTTTTGGTTTCTTGTTGTTTTCTCAGTTATTCTCTTCCTGGCATGTTTAATTGAACATTTTTACTCTTTTATATCATTGGCTATTGTGGTAATGTTTTAATGATTTTGGGAAAAATGTGTTTTGTAACAATTGCAAGATATCCTAACAACTGTTCTTTCTCTTGACCTGAAATTTTTATGACTGAACCATTTTTCTCTGACAAATAGAACACACAAGTATATTTTGAGGCAAAAGTTTCTTTTTATTTTAAACATTACAAGCATGTAACCTATAGGCAATATTATTTGTTTAGCTTCCTGTCAGTGAAGTTTGTTTATTCATTAAATTTTTTAAAAATATTTTTACTTTTATTATTTTTTTAGAAGGCAGTGAGAGAGAGAGAGAGAGAGAGAGCTAGAGAACAAGAAAGAAAGGGGGAAAGAGCAGTAAGCATCAATTCCCATATGTGCCTTGACCAGCAAGCCCAGGGTTCTGAACTGGTGACCTCAGTGTTATAAGTCGATGCTTTATCCATTGCGACACCACTGGTCAGGCCTATTATTTCATGATCACTTACTACAAGACACATGTTGGGTACAAAGCAATAACCAGACACTCATGGAGTTTGTGTTCTAATGACAATAATCAAACACTAAATATATAAAGTATTTTTATCATAAATAAGAAATGTAAAGCTGAGTATGGGGTAGGGAATGTGTGAGGGTATTGTAGTTTTATGTCAGGTAGTCAGAGAAGGCCTCTGGATATTGTAACATTCTGGTGAAGTCTAAAGGAGGTGAGGGAGGAGGCCGTGTGTATCTAGGGAAGAGTATACCAGGCAGAGGGAACAGCAAGTGCAAATGACTCAGACAGGGGTGCCCAGTATCTGAGGAATAGCAAGGAAGACAGAGTTAGAGGGTTGAGGAGAAATGTAGAAGATTAAGGTAGGGGAGGTAATAGCTGCAGAGGACCTCATATGTCATTGTATTCTGGTTGAGATTGGAAGCCACTGAAGGGACAAGTGCCATGATCTTCCTGACATACATTTGAAAATGATGCTCTGAGTGCTGGTTGGAGAATAAACCGTAAATCGTAGGACGGCAAAGGTAGAAGCAGGCAGTCCAGCTCGGAGACTGTTGAAATAATCCAGACAAAAGATGATGGTGGATTGCACTGGAGGTGCTGAGAAATTGTCAGCTTTTGGAACTAGAGCTAACAGGATTTACTGTGCTGTTGAATCTCAGTTGACAAAAGGTCAAGAATAGACTTAACATTTTCTGAGATGTGAGAAAACTTTCAATAGAACAGTTTTGGATTTGGCTGCAGGGAGGAATCAAAGCTTAATTTTGAACATATTTTGTTTGAGATGTCCATGAGACACATTAAACATCTACCTAGCAAAGTTCTATAAGCAGTTGGGTAGTTGGGTTCTAGGACACACACACACACACACACACACACACACACACACACCCCTTCAGTACCCACATACACATATGCGTACACAAAGGAGAAGAGGAGAAGTGGTCCAGGCTAGACTTAAACATTTTCTGTGCAGAAGTCTGTAGATGGTACTTAAAGTCCATGAACTAGTACAGAATGACATCATCTAAAGCATTAGTAAAGGAAAGAAAAGGCTATAAAGACTGAGCTCTGGGGACCACCCTGGATAGTATCATGAAGAGTAGTGGCCATTGAGGGAGGAGAGAGAATCATGAGATAGTAGGGTAACCTAGAAGCCACGTAAAGAAAGTGTATTTTGTGAAGCAGTGTTCTACTGTCTGAGCAGCTGAAAATCTGAGTAAGAAAGGGGCAGGGAGTTCGCCATTGGGTTTGGCAATATGGAGGCCGCTGGTGACCTTCAAATGGGTGGTTTTGGTGAAGTGTTGACAGGAAAAGCTTGACTGTGGCAGGTTCAAAAGAGAATGGAAATGGTAGAGATAGTAGGAGCTTTGCTGTAAGGGGAAAGAGGGTATGGAACATTATCTGCAGTAAAGTGTCTGTTTTGCTATTGAAAGGTGGTCTGAGGAATTTTTGGTTTCTTGTTGTTTTCTCAGCTATTCTCTCATTGGCGTGTTTAATTGAACATTTTTACTCTTTTATATCATTGGCTATTGCGGTAATGTTTTAATGATTTTGGGAAAAATGTGTTTTGCAACAATTGCAAGATATCCTAATTAACAACTGTCCTTTCTCTTGACCTGAAATTTTTATGGGTGAACCATTTTTCTCTGACAAATAGAATACACAAGTATATTTTGAGGTTAAAGTTTTGTTTTGTTTTTAAACACTACTAACATGTACTCTATAGGTAAATATTATTTTAAATGGGGACACTGAGAGGTGGGGTTTTCTTGGAAAATGGGAAATCGTTCATTATAACATGTTTGTGCACTCGCAGGAATGAATGGGGAAGGAATTCTTTGAGTAGGCAAGAGAGGAAGGGGTTCATTATTGGGTGGAGGGGTTGGCCTTTGCTAGGACCACATTCTTCATCAGGAGGAAGGCGGGACAGCTACACATCCAGGTAAGTTAAGTAGACCTGGGTCTTTATAATCTTAATTTTCTCAGTGAAACAGTAAGCAAGGTTGTACTTGACTGTCCCTCACTAGGTACTGTCTGCATTTCTGCCCAGATGAATATTTTTGGGGCTTTATTTACATTTTCAAACATGGTATACTTTGATCCTAGCTTTCTGATGAGAAGTAAGCAGTTCTTTCAGAAACTCAGAATAATATCCAAAACTCGATTCTTGTACTGAATGATTTAACATACTCTCTTTCTTCGCCTCTATAAGTCTGTCTCCTTATATGTATAAAAATGGAAAGAAACCATATACGTATGTGTAAGTGAGAGATGAATAGCTAACATAGTTTCCTTCAGTGAGTATTAAGGGAGAATTGAGGGGAGGAGGAAGCTCAGATATTTTCATTTCTAGCGCCCTTGTAGCAACTGTTTATCTCTGTGCCTCTCTGTTTAGTTACTTCTACCTGAAAAAGCTCAAGAGCTGGTCTTGGAATGTCACCCTAGATTCTTGTTTGAAGAGGTGCCCACATCAGAATGGGAAATCTCCTCTGAGTTCCCTCCTGGAGGGATTTCCAGGGCTGTAGCAATCTGATGAAGTAACGGATCCGATACTGACTTCTCCTTACATAGCACCTTCCTTGAGGAACACAGATATTCTGTGGGCATTATTTTAATAGTCCAGGAGGAGTTACAGAAGCCTGGAGAACTGAACAATCAAGTCCTGTTATGCTAAGCATTATTTAATACTTTTATGATTTGTCCTTCAAAGAATTCTTGGCCTTTGGGCAAGCAAGTGGAAGAATGAACTATTAGCTCAGTTTCTGTCACACGTGACCTGTGTGCTGAATCTGCTCCAAGGTTTCCTGAAACTGGCCCCAGTTAATGGACAGGGCAATGGCTTTTAACCTCAGCAAGGTTGCTTCTCCTTCCCTCCCAGAGGGGCTTGCTTCAGCCCCCGGGTCCCTGCTGTTTGGGTTGGAGGCGTGCTGCGGGGCTGTTGCAGTGTTCTGGATTTGTGCTGGGCAGACGGTATTTGTTCATGACATCTGCTGTGTGTCCTGAACTCGTTCTGTTTATTTCTTTGGCCACATCCTAGTCTAATGACTGAAAGAGGGCATCTGTGCTCTTTTTGAGACTGAAGTCCATTTGTCAGGAACAATTTTCACATATTTGAATTCTTCTCTGTCATTCATGATTGGCAAGCAGAAATGAAAGCTTTTTCTATGGAAAGGGTATAGGCTTCGCTTCCATCCCCGCCGCCATTCACTCGGAATATCTGTGGTTTGTTTTAGAGCATGTGCCAGCACCTCTTCTCGGAGGTATAAATTCACACAGGGTCTGGCAGAAGCTGCAGACAGGATGTTGACTCTTGAGTGTCTTGACTGACTGACTGACTAGGAGGCCCGTGGAGGTGCTCACGGCTCCAGGCTGTGTATGTTTCTAGCCAAACCTCTAAAACTGGGGTCTGAAAGTGCTTGCTTAAGATATCTGGGGCTGATTTACCTACCAGGATCTAAAAATTACATTTTTTTCATCAGAGGGACCAAGCATGTGAAGGCTGTGCCAACACTTTCTTAGTTAACTCCTGATTGGCCTGACTTTTGCTTCTCAAATTTGTAATTTTTAATCATCTGCCAGGTGCCTCTAGGGACGGTCTTCTACCACTGAATTGACCATGGGCATTAGTTTCCTTACTGGTGAAGCAACTCTTTCGACCAGAATGACGTCAGCATCCAGGGAGTCCCCAGTCTCTGTGGGGTTGTAAGGTCATTCTTGGGGTCATTTCATTTATTCCATATTTATTTGGACCTACTCTACGCAAGGCACCAGGGGTCCATGAGGATTAATGTATTCAAGGCATTTGAGAAAGATGCGTCTTCAAGACCAAGTGGCCTCCATAGGAAAAGCCTCAGCTACTCAGTTGTCACTGAACTCTTGAAAGATGAGTGGTATTGTCTTCAGCTCGTCACATGTGGGGACGTTGAAACTCGGAATAGTGTTAACTTAGTTTTGAGAACTTTAAAACTTAAACTCTTTACATGATACCCTAGGTATGTAGAAATTATTTTAATGGAGGAGGGATAGGAGAGTATATTTTCCAATTCATTTAATGTTCGTGGAGATCCTCTTAAAGCTATGAATCACAGTCTAGTGTCAACTAGTTGTGAGTTTTTCAATACTTATTTTGAGGTTGACTAGAGTTATTTATGATAAAGAAACACTCGGTGAAGACACAGGAAGACCTGCTGAGGATACTACAAGTGTCTGTTTTAGAATTAGACTATTTTATATTAGAATTCTCGTAAAACACAAGGGGAAATACAACATAAAATGTATTTTTTGCTTCCAAGAAGATGTGAACATTGTAAAAATCAGAGTTCAGTCATATGGAGTTGTCTCTGCTTTTTTGAAAATCTAGATGCTTCAAAGCCAATTTTTTTGTGTTGTTTTTGGCAAAGAAATAGAATCAGTTTTTAAAAACAATAGTCTTGGAGATTCTCAAGTGCCTATGAAGTGGCTACTGTAGCTGGGAGGTAGAATCGGAATAATGATTAATTGCTTGCTGTTTTTGGATGTCTTCGTTTGCTTAGGTGAGCATAATTTAGGTGACAGTATGAGCATTTGCAGGGCAGGTGCTGCAAGTTATGCCAGAGGAGACAGAATAGTTGGCACACTATTCTAGTTTCATAATTGTACCAAGAGCCAGAAAAAATATGTTTATATTCATTCAAGGTGGGACAATGTTGTCTCTTACTTCTCTTGGGCTTCACACACTTACACAAAGTATTCTCAAGATATTTGTAAGCATGGTTTGATAACCTAAAATGTAGGTTGATTTTTTTGTTGTTCTATTTGTAAGAAATAAAGCTAGGTGAATTTTGTCTGATCATGAAATCAAAATTCTGCTGTTATTTAATTTTATTGAAATTTTTTTGAGTGACATTGGTTAGTAAAATTATATAGGTTTCAGGTATAATAATATTACTATGTATTGTACTGTGTTTACCCCACCCCCCCACCCCCCACCCCCCTCCCGCTCCCGCAAGTCAAGTTACCTTCTAGAATTCTGTTTTAGGGCTTAAAATTTCTGAGATATAGTCTTAGAAAAGTTTTGAACATCATATAAGCATTTATAGCAACAGTCAGCAAACTGTCTTTTTAAATAAAGTTTTATTGAAACATAGCTACCCTGATTCATTTACATTTTTTTTTTTTGACAGGCTATTTTTCTGTTAACAGAACAGAGTTGAATAGTTGTAACAGAGAGTCCTTTAGGCCTAGAATCCTGGAATATTTACTCTTTGGCCCTTGATAGAAAAGGTTTCTGGACTTCATTTTATATGGTGTTTGAAGACCTGGTCAGCCACTAGGGCCTCTCTCCACCTTGGATTGTGTATCCTGATCGCCTCTGTTAGAAACATGGGCGAATGAATGAGAAACGGTCTCCGAAAAACATTTGAAAAGAACTGTGAGGTTATTTATCCTCCAGAGGAATCATTTCCTTTTGTAAAGTGAGAGGGACAACCCAAGCTGATGTTGACATGTCCCTTCTAACTTCAGTGACGTGTTTATGTGACAGTTTTCTTTGAGTCCTTAAAGGGCTGTCATTGGAAGAGGCATTAGACTTTGAGCTCGTGGGGAGCTGTATCAGGACTAGTGGGTGCAGTGGCTGGAAGCACATACCACTCGAGAAGGAAGAGCACATATTAGAAACTGCATGCGACTAAATGTGCCACCTTAGTGGGTAATGAGCTCCCTGTCACTAAACATGTTTGAGTAAAGGTGGTGTCAGTGGCCTTGGGAGGCCCCATTCTAGCCTTAAATTTCAAGGGCTTATTTGGTTAAGGGTCTTTGTTTCCAAGCTCTGACTTTGACTATGGTTTATTTTGTTGAGGGCCTATTCAGGCTTTCTGGGTGATTTTCTGAAAATATAATCTTGGTCAAATCAAAGCATAGCAGTATAAGGAGGGAAAATTGCTTCTGGTGGGCGGTAGATGGCATAGGAAAGGGTGACCCAGAACCATCGCCAACACATAGCAACAGAAAGGGCGCCGTTTCCCACTCAGAGATGAACCGTCAATCTTCAGCTGCTGCTACCATCTTTGCTTTCTGCCCAGGCTCCAGGGAAGAGGAAAGACTGGCTGCCACAGACATGGAAATCAAAGGAGGGTTTCAGTATTACACTTTGCCAGAGAGTCTATATTGGGACTTGGCTGTGAACAGCAGTTCTGGGTGAGGCCATACGTTCTCCGTACAGCTTCGCTGTTACTGCACAAAAGCATCTGCAGATGATGCATAAATGAATGAGTGTGTGTCCAGCGAAACTTGATTTACAAAAGCATGCAAGGGTCATAGTTCACTGACCCCTGACACAGACATTGAAAATTAGAATTGGCTGAAAACATTGGTTCTACTTCTCTCATGGGTTAGAGAAGAGGTGAAATGATATGTCCAAAGTCACACCATGGCTGAGCCAGACTTACAACCTAGACTCCGACATTTAGATTCATGCCCATTTTGTGGTTTTGTGCTGCTGCCCAGCCATGCAGTCAAGGTCTAGCATTTGGTTAAGAGAGGACCATATGAGTGAAAGAAATAACCACCCTGTGCCATCCCCGGCGAGCAGCCGTGAGAGCTGCAGGGTATTCAAATAGAGACAACCATTTAGCCCTGTGACCTGCCCTTGCTTCTCCTTAGATGGACCCTGTTCACAGTAAAACAAAATATACGTCGCAATACATTTATATGGAGAAGTAATGCCCTAGAGCTGTGAAGAAAGCAGTGGGCTCCTGCAGCTGCGTCACAGGATTCGATCACTTTGGTGGAGAGTGCCAGGAGATTTGAGACAGATGTTTTCAGACATGCCGCATGCCTGAAACATTTCCAGGGGTCGGGCTGCAATAGTGACTTCATAAGTGGAGAAACAGGGAAAGTATGCAAGGCGAGGACACAAGAGTTTATTCACCACTAGGTGCATGGCCAACCTCTTTGCATTACATCTGCCTGTCAGGGTTGGCTCTTTCATCTGTCGTGCCCTCGGTACTGCTCTTTGTCTGCCCGTGAATAAAGTGCAGCATTGTGGTTAGTAATCCCACTCCAGTGACTCGACTTCAAATGTGGTTTTGGAGCGCATCCCAGAGTTCTGTTTGCTAAGCTTCCTACTCCTGTTTCAGAGACACCACTGGATACAGAGCAGCGAGCACTAGAGGCTTCCCTCTTTCCCCAAACCTGTCGGGTTGTGGGCTTTCTTTCCCCCTCTTGCTCCTTTCCTTTCTTTTTTTCACTTTTTTTTTTTTTTTAATAAACCTTCCAAGGCAAGTTCATGGATACTAAGCTGATGTGTTTGTTGTTCTTTTTCTCCCTGCCTCCGCTCCTAGTGAGTAACCACACTGGCCGCATCAAGGTGGTCTTTACTCCGAGCATCTGTAAAGTGACCTGCACCAAGGGCAGCTGTCAGAACAGCTGTGAGAAGGGGAACACCACTACTCTCATTAGTGAGAATGGTCACGCTGCCGACACCCTGACGGCCACGAACTTCCGAGTGGGTGAGTTCCTCCATGGTCCCTAACTGTCCCTACCGAATAATTTTATGAGACCCGTAGCATTTAGACCCCCACCTCCCACCCCCGAGGCCATTCGCACACTGCTCTCTGCTTAAATGGGTTTCTGTCTAGTCTGAATATGCTTTTCTCATGAGATCTTTTAAATTACTTTCAGAATAACTTTTAGCCTGATTATTGGTTTCTTAGAAGAATGGCATCTAGAATATTGCCCCTTATTGCTTATCATTGACGCAGTCATGTGGCGATTGGGAAAGATCAGTTGGACAGAAGGGAGTAGTTTTAGATGAAGACCCTAAACCACAACTGGCGCTGATCATCTTCAAACCTTCTTTTCTCAGTGATACATAGAATTTATGTTAGATTTGACTCTTATTGTAAAATTTGGAAGGTGGTGATTGAATTTAAATTTTTACTTCACAAAGAGGTATGTTCGAGAGAAATTTTTTGAATTGTCAAAGCCCTGTATTTTGGTTGTAGAGAGGGATGCAGGCTTGCATCTTTGGCTGTATTTCTGCACTGTATCAAAACACTGAATTATAAATTGATATATGACATGGATTTGGGAAGATATGTGCTAGTGGATTACTGTCAGCACTGAAAACTTTTTAATATTTCATAAATAATTTAAATATGAACTATAGTTGTTACTGCAAAAAAGGCTTTTTACTTGAAAAAATTTCTTTTTTGTATCTTTTTTACTTTTTTGTAAGTGTAGAAAGTACTGCGTCCACTGAATGCTGTCACACTGCCAGGTTGTCATTCAATACAGTATTTTTGTCACGGAAAAATGTCTTTTATTATTTTTTGACCAATTATGGTTTGCCATGTGTACTCAAATAATCACAGACACCCACGTTACTTTATAAGTTACTCACAAGAATAACCCAAATGTCAGACAGATAATAACACTGGCTAGATCTGGTCTTTTTATGGAATATTGCTGTTTAGTCTTGGGAGTATATGTCTGGGGGGTAGAAGAAGGGAGGGTGTCTATTTCAAACTGATTTCCATCAAGATGAAACACAGGGAGGCAGCTTGAGTTCCTTATTTGCTCTTTGCATGCTCTGTTTTATTGTGACTCCTAGTGCTTATGAGGTCTAACTAGTACTGTTGTGAGTCTGTACTTAGAAAAAGACATGCGCCCATAGATACTATTTAAAAGGGTATTGTGAATTTCCTGGCTATGAGAGGGGTACTTTGGGCATATTTTTAAAAGAGTGTAGCTGTTAGGTGCCAAATGGCACATTGTGCTCAGCAAGGCAGAGAGCCGAGTGTGATGGGAAGTGTGATCAGGAAATGACATTCTGAACCTTGTCCTGCCATCAACTACTCGCTTATTCACAGGGCATGACAGTTTATATTTCTGAACCTCAGTTTTTCTCATCCATAAAATAAACGGCTTATATTTGGAGACCTCTGAAATAATCACTAAAATCTCATGACTCTTTACAACTAGTAAGTAATATTATCTTCAGGCTTTTTTGGAGGGTTGTAGACAAGAAGGGCAAGGGAAAAGACAATTTTGAGCAGGTTATTATGGACTAAATGGCATTTTTTTTTCACTTTTACTTTTCTTGATTGTTTGCCTTACTATCCCTTACTTTCCCTCCATCACCGACAATGTCTGCTCCCCACCTCCTTGCATTTTTTATAAATCCTTACGGTAGGAACGACAAAGTAATCAGATGGGTGGTAATTTTTTTTTTGGCTTACAGTGTATTCATTTTCAAACCAAATATTTAAAGACTTTGAGAAACAGAGGAAGTCTGCTTGTTAAGACACGCTACTCATTTCCCTCTCTGGCACTGAAACAAATGTTTAGGAACAGAATGCACGTAGTCTATTGAAAACAGAAAATGCAGAAAAATTATTTACAGAAATGTTTTGAAAGCTGCTTTCAACTCTGCCACAAAAGGTTTGGCAGAGTAGTTTAATAAAAAGAGAGAACGAGGGAGAAAGAGAAAGAGGGTATAGTAATGAACACTTGCACATTGAAATCATGGGAACTATTTCATTAACATCCTGAGCTATTTCTCTCATGTCTTTACATTTTAATTCAAGTACTGTATAATTTGAGGGACAAGTTTTAATGTTGTAAGAGTGGTAATTTTATAAAATTTATAGACTGTGATTCTTCAGAAAAACAAAATTTTAGAAATTCAGTTTTTCAGACATACAAGATATCTTTGTGGAGTTTACTGGTTTAATAGAACTCTACTGATTAGTTGGGAAAAGTGGTTTTCTAATTTATTCCTTTTCTCTTTATATATTTATTTGCAGTACGTTAAAATCTTTTGACAAATTAGATATGTATACGGAAAATAGTACAATGTGAGGATAATTCAAAATTTATTGAAACTTGTTAGCTATTCTTCTTGGCCTCTGATAAATTTGTTAGCTACTGTCTTTTGTTCCTAAAGATGGGGTCCGGCAACATTTTTCTATAGAGAGCCAGATAGTAAATATTTTAGATTGTGCAGTCCATATAGTTTGTGTCCCAACTACTCAACTCTGCCCTGATCATGAAAGCAGCCACACACAGTGCATATGAGAATGGGCGTGGCTGTGTTTCATAAACAGTCAGTTGGCCAAATTTGATTTGAGTACCGTAGTTTGCTACCCCTGCTCCAGGGAGTCAAGTCAAAATAATACAGGGAAAAACCACATAGACTTCATAGTCAAGGCACCTTAACTAAATAATTCATTTTGATAATCAGAACAACAGAATATAACTTTGAACATTTACATGATGATACAGTTTACTTATTCATTTTTTTTTTTTAAAGTGTAACAGATGTTATCACTGCTCTTTTTCAATGAGGAAACAGGTATAATGGCTTATGTGAGCTTGCCTTAGTATACAGCCCATCAGCGAGGGCTAGGTCTTAGATCTTCTTATGTCCCCTGTTTACTTAACTGCCTGTGGCCTGACCATGTGTGTAGCAGAAGGGCCTCATGGAGGATTGAGTTTGTGGGAAGGCTCAATGGTCTAATAGAAAATAAACAACTGAGAGGCCAACAGTCCTGGGTTCAGATCCTGGCTTTATCATAGCTAAGGGACACATTCTGGCTCTCTGTCCTTTTGGCTCTAGATCACTCATCTACTCAATGCAGGAAATGACAGGTATGCAGAGGATGATTCTATAGCAGGCACAGGGACAATGTTCGTTTTTCCTTCTATTGTGCTTTTTCTGTGGTGGTCTTTCTGGTCCATGGTGATGGTGAGTCTGGGCTGTTTAGACGGGAGAGGCAGGTATATTTTTAATTACTATTAAGTACACACTCTCTGTTTTTGAGTATTCAGTTGGAGAAATCTGAAGTATAACTTCCACTTAATGTGACTTTAGAGGTGAAATCCAAATGAAGATGATATCCAAGGGAAGTACTCTGAGATTTTAGAATAAATTTATTTCTATGAATGTAATATTGGTATGATGTAACAGAATATTTACACTGAGTGACATTTTCTATAATATAAGCAGCTTTTTAATTATGATAACTTTTTTGTGGCATTCTGAGCTTTGTCTCCTTGCTCTCCCTGCCTTTGCCTTTTTAAACATTGGAAACATGTCCCAGTGGGTGGCCAGCAGGTTCACTGTTGTTGCTTTAAGGGATTCTTTCCATTCCATAGGAATAGAATGAAGATGACCTTCTGGTATTTTTAAGTTGTTTATAGAATCATAAGTTCCTCTAATAAGAAGAGTATAATAGGAATTTGTGTTGTCACAACTAGAGTATTTCAAACATAATAATACTGTCCCTTGGCATAAGTTATTTGTAGAGACATTGAAAAGCAATCATGATTGCTAAAATAACATATTTGGTTTATATGATGCTTTCTATGAGGAATCACAGGGGACTCACATTCCATTAGCACCAGTTGAAAAGTTATAGAAAGTATTTGATAATTTGTTCTCTTATATACTTCATATTTTATTTTGTATTAATTTTATAAGTAATACACACTTGTAATAAATCAGGTAATATGGAGAGGCACAAACAAAAAGCTGATAATCTTTCCACCAACTCCCGTATCAAGTATTTGATAATTTACAAAGTGTGTTCCCATATGTTACTTTATTTGATGCTTACGTCTCCTGATAAAGGTAAATGGTGGTATCATATTTTGTAAATGTGAGTTTCAACGCTTTCATGGTTTCATTAAGATTGACTTTAATTCAATTTTTTTATCTCAGAGTCCAAATAACCTCCTGCCTTCTTATGTTGCTCCCTGTGATCATATATTAGGTGATTGTGTATAAAACATTGTCATAGATTTTCCAAGAGAAGCCAATCCTAACACTGCCATCTAAGAGCTTATACTCTGAGGAAGAGATGAGGAGTGTATGTAAATAACTGGACTGACTGCAAGGTCAGAGGCTCTCAGCTGGATCCCAGAGGAGGGGCTGTCACTTCTAGCTGGGAAAGGATGCCTTGGGAAAAAAGGGGTGGCATACAATTCTTCTCTTTAGTTCACTATTCACTAGCCCCCGCCCTTCCCCAGCTGCTAAACAGGTTGGCTCTGAGTGGGGCATGTTGCCTGATTGGAGACAGCTGGGAACAGTTCAACGCAAAACATTGGGAAGTTACAATATAAAGGTGGATGGGAAGTAGCAGGAAAGGGGAGGTAAAGTTGATGCACAATGAAGGATTTACTCATTAGAATTAGGTGTGGTTTCTGGGAATTGGGAGTAGATACCCTTAAATGTAGGGAGAATGAAAGGAAATGACAGATGACAAGGCTGGGACAGTAAATGGGGCAAGGCTATGAAGTGCTTTGATTTCAAGCTTAAGGACTAGGACTTGACTCTTTCAGACCTTACTAACGTCCTCTGGGAAAGAGGACACTTTTTATCATTTTGGGAAAAAAAGAGAGCAGTTGTGTTTTTAAGGTAAGAAACTAGTGTTTTAATAGTCTAAATAAGCTTCCGAACTGTCCATAGTAACAATGACAACCTCTAGGCGCTTTGACTGTTCTGAGGTTGGCTTGCTGCTCTACATTGGGATCTCCCCACTGACCTCATGACATCAGCTTAATCCTCCAGCGTTCTGATGAGGAATGGAAGCAGGCCATGTTGCTACACTCATTAGGAAGGTTCTCCTCATAAGGAGGAAAGAAAAATTCTCTCGCCACGAGGCATTAAATAAACTAACAGAACTGCTCATGGAGGGGGAGGCATTGATTTTTTTTCTTTTTCTGGCAACTTAGTTCAGACACTGAAATCTTTTGTCGTCTGCCAGTTGTCATTGTTCGGACCCCTTGATGTTTATCCAGCCCAGAAACCAATCCAATACCAACATGTCACTTTTTGATTAACTGGGGCATATATTTTCCCCATAATGCAGGGGTACAGGTTTTATGTTTTTTTAAAGATGGTCCAATGCAATACTAAAAGAAAGCGGTTGCCTTTTATTTGGGCAGTCTAGAATGTTTAAGAAGTTGTCAAAGAAACTATTCCCACATATAATCTTTTCAAATTATTTTATTTTGTAATACTGAATAAAGGTCATGATGTAAAGCATTTTCTCTTTTATTTTATTGAAGCTTTGGAGCACCCATAAAAGGCTGTATTGGGATCATGAATTCATTTACCATATCTGTATTGAGTACCCGCTATGTGCCAGGAATTGGTTTACGCATTAGGAATATAGCAATGAACAAAATAGACCAACCCTAGGTCCTGAATCGTTAAAAAAAATATATATATATGGCTATACAACATGTATGAATTTTGAGGACATTATGTTAATTGAAGTGAACCAGTCACTCAAAACAAAAATTACATGTCTGATTCCACTTGCGAGATACCTGGAACAGTCAAGTTCACAGAGGGAGAAAGTGCTTGTTGTCAGGCCCTGGTGAAGGGGGGAGAGGAAGTTGTTTCAATGGATACAGAGTTTGAGTTTGCAAGATGAAAAGTTCTGGAGCTTGAATGTGTAACAGTCTGAATGTGTGTAACACTATAGAACTGTATACTTGGAGATGCTTACCATAGTAAGTGTTATATTACATGTATTTTACCAGAATTAATAAGACTAAAGTGTGTGCTACCAGAAATAAATCATGCACAGCATTCTATATGATACAATGCCAAGGAGTATGATAAATGCTATGAAGAAATGCAGTGTTG
This sequence comes from Rhynchonycteris naso, assembly GCA_037038555.1. Lineage (NCBI taxonomy): Eukaryota > Metazoa > Chordata > Mammalia > Chiroptera > Emballonuridae > Rhynchonycteris > Rhynchonycteris naso. The sequence continues at coordinate 200,814,844 of CM072998.1, read as the reverse complement.
GAGAGGGGATAAAGAATAGGGGTACTGGTGGAAGGTGTGAGTTGCTAGTTTAGACTGGTCAGGAAGGGCTCTCTGGTTAGATGATATTTGAACAGAGACCTGGATGGTGTGAATAGTGAGCTCTGTGAGGGAGTACCACAAACTTTATAATTGAGCTCTGTGACTGTTTGTTATTTTATTTAAACTGTGGGGCATCTCCAAGAGGCTGGTGTTATGTAAACTTTTCCACTACATCCTGTTGGGTTAGGTTTTATCTGGATATTAATATTGTATTGTATCAAAATATCCTATGTGTAATATCTGTAGATAAAGAGCCTCGCACAGAGAAGATAGAGGCAAGCAAGTCACTGGGTAAAAAGCTGGTCCTGAAATGATTGCAGGAGGAATCTTGGTTATTTATAATAAAAAATATATGGACTTAAATGAATTACCAAAAATGAGTGTCACCTCTTTCTCCAACATTATTTCATATAAGACAGATCGCATGATTTTTTGGTATGGAGGTTTGTTCTAAGGAAGGGAAATAAAATTGGTTCCTGACACCAAGGGCAGGTGTGTGTGTGTGTGTGTGTGTGTGTGGTGTGAATGTGTAGGGGAGAGTACCCCATGAACAAGGGGTTCATAAGAAGGTGGTTGTTGGGGTTAGCTGGATCAAGGAGGGGCACTAGGCTGACCCTAAAAGCCCAAATCAGGAGAAAATGAGGTCCTACTTGGTCCAAGAGGAAGATTCCTAAAGATGGGAAAGTAAGGGGTGTCACAGCCATAGAATAAGAGACTGACTGCAGTCTGGACAGTTAAGAAATTAAAATTAGGTAAAAGGGGGTGCAGCAGTTTGCTTGCCCAGTGAGAAAGGCCTGTATGATTGATTGTTCCTCTTAAGCCATACCTGGCCTGTATCATGGGGATGGAGAGGACTCCTTAAGCCGGTTGTACTAGTCTAGTCTAGAATAAATGACCTTTCAAAATTCCTTGGAGTCTGTAACACAGTCACAAAGTGTGTATTCTTTCCTGGTCTGTCAACTTGAGCATACGGAACAATCTTTGGAAAACTCCAAACTGCTTAGCATAGCACAGGGCGCCCTCAGGATTAGCTGCTGCCTCCGTCCCTGGCCTCCACTATGGCTGTGCCCCTTCTTCTCTGCTTCTGCCAAACTGAGCTTCCAGGGATATCAAAGGTCCCCCAAATACTCTGGTGCCTCTGTGTTCACACCGCTGCCCCTGCCTGGCGGGCGCACTTCCCTAGCCAGTCTGGGCAGCGACCCACTGCTCTTTCAGGAGTCAGCTCAGTGCTGCTCACGCTACAGAACCGCCCTTCCTGTCTCCGTTTTCACACCGGTCTCTTCCAACACACTCTAAACGGCTTGGGGACAGGGACCTGTCTACATCATGTTGGCATCTCCAGTAGCCAGCATTGTGCTTCACTTTGGAGATGCTTAATGCATTTCTGTTGACAGAACAGATGGTCTGCATAGGTAGCATGTCATGATGGCACACAAGCATTTTTCTGACCCGGCTCCATCCAGAATTCTCTGACAGCCGAACTGACAGGAGTAAAATAATCATCTGAGAATTTGAGGGTGGGGGTCATAGGAAAGGAGACACATATTCCCGTGACTGCAAGATGCTTGAAAAAGGACACTTTTGTCGTAGCACTTTGTATGGAGTTTGAATTTGACATTGTGAACACTGACTGTGGTGTGCTTTCTATTCATGGCAGCATGCAGTGAAATTTTCATACCTTTAGCTGTTCCCGCTACATGAAATTTTGCTCCCCGCACCTGCAATCTGTCTGACTCTCAACCTCAAGTTCTGTTTCAAACCCCATGCTGTTTTCCTCTTTCCTGTTACGCCTCTTGTCATTACCGTGACAACTGACATGTGCTGGTCTGGCTCAGGTGTACTATTTATTGACCAGTCCTGGCACCGCGGGCTGGTGATCCAGCCTCTCTGATTCCACAAGGGTAAAATGAATCCGATGATGCCTAAACTTCTTGCAGGGCTGTTGTGAGGCTCACGAGAAGGAGCAGACTGAACGTGTACTTAGGCTCCTTGGATTGATCTGAAGAAGATCCTTTTCTTCTACTGAAGAGAACACACCTTAGTCTTCATTCGCAACCCCTGTCCCTGTGATATGGGAGAGAGCACTGCATCTCCTGGAGCTTGGATGGGCTATACTCCCTGTCTACCCATGGGACGGGGACAGGGCTTCCTGCACTTACTGATCCTGACAGCTTCAAGAAAGACCTAGGAGGATGCTTCCATTTTGCACTCCCTGTGCCCCTCTGCTGCTAGTGCACGGAAGGCTATTTGCTCACAATTAGACTTGCTCTGGGCAGGGTAGACTCTGCACAAAGTAATGTCAGATACTTTATCGGACAGCAGACCTGACACAGGTGCACTATGCCCCTCAGCCTTAGATCATCCACCCTCTTTGAGGGGTTCACTTGCTTACCTAGGAAGCTCTTGCAGGATGCCAACTTTGGTCAGGAGGAAAAGGAATCATCTAGAATAGATGGAGGCATCTCCAGTGATATTTGGTTGTAACATTTGATCCTAGTTTGTGCCATTCACTTTGCTATCATTTGCGTAATTTATCTCCGGGCTCCTAGGTTAGAGTATATTTAAGGAAGCTGGACTTAAAGCAGATACTAAAATCAAATTTATGTGTTATAGTATATACCTGCAGCATTTATTGGCATGCGATTTGGGCTTTGGCGTCTTAGTATAAAAGTAAAACATTTGTATTAGCTTTTAATCTCGAGATATACATATATTTTCCAAGTGGAGAAAGAATAATGCATTTGTGTATTGCTGGAAAAACATCCTGGAACTCACATCACAGATGATGTGAAAATGTTTTTGAGGGCAGCCACACAGACATCTTCATGCTTCCCAGTCCAGGAAAATCAAATAACTACCAAATGGGGCAGGATAAAGTAAGTTAGTGAGGAAGTTTTAGATTCATTCCCCAAAGTTATATCAATAACAAAAAAAAAAAAAAAAGGAAGGAACAGATGCCCTCCCATTGCCAATTTAAAGGCATACCGTCATTGATGCACTTATTAAAACATGATTTTCTGTTTAGTTGAAGGGTGTGGGCTTAAGGAACATTGAGGTTTACTGCTCAACTCCATTATCTTGAATTTAGACTCATGCAATAATTACTGAAAAAAAAAAAAAACAAAACTCTGGCATGGCTGAAGTGTTGGTTTTTTGGTAAGATTTGGTGGAAAAAAGAAACAACTTTCTGCAGTAATGAGCAGTTTCTTCAACTCAGAGACCAGACTTCAGATGCCCATCAAGTTCAATAAAATTTTGTTCTGGATTACGGGGACTTTCTAAGCTTTCCTAGTGCAAAAACTCAGCCTGAGTTTCATCAAATTTTCCCTAGAAGAGGTAGAAGTGAAACTTGACATTAAAATCTTTTGCAGTGAAGAAAGCAGACCACTGCTCTTTTCCTGGTGAATTAGGAAGTGCCCTGGAACATTCTTAATGAAAGACTTATTTAGCAAGGTTAGAATATGCCACTTTTTTGCCACTGCATTGTCCCTTTCTGAAGAAGGGGTGATTTATGAGCCCTCTGGATCTTCTTGTGGTATTAATAACATCTTGAGCCAGCTGTTTTATTGGGTGTACACAGAGGGTAATTAGAAACATCTGAGATTCTCATAATGTGCCCACAAAACCAGGACGCTGTATGGATAAGAAAAAAAAAAAACATTTGTGCCAAAATTGTGTACTTGGTAAATAGATGACTTAGTACTAAACAAAATTTACTCTGTATTATACCACTTTTTTTTTTTCAAAAAAGAAACTAAACTCTTCAGGCTGAAAATACCCTTTTATTGAAATATACTCACTGCAGAAATCATAACCTTATTTGGTAAAAGACTTCTGACTGTGCTGTTCATATAGTAATTATCATTTCCCTTCTGTCAAACTTCATCATATTATGGACCATTTTCTGCCAGAGGAATTATTTCTTCTTTTTACCTGGCAGTCACTTGAAAACTTTAGAATTCTGTGGGATCTCATGTAAGGAAATTAACTCTTAGAAACATTCTGCACCGGGGACTAATAGTGCCAATTTGCCTAATAGTCTATCCAAGAAATTGGGTTGGGATTTGAGAGTTTGGGCTCTATTTTAGCTGGTTACTTGAAATTTGATCTGTTCCAATGGTGGCTGAGTTAGAATGTTTGGGTGTGTAGCAATAACAGCGGCTAAGTCAGGGTCTGATTTAAATCAGGTCCTGTTCTTTCTTCCTTCAAGACAAAATCTAGACAAGAAAACCTAACAATTTGGTGGTGACTGGTGAATGGTTCCTTTCATCTTCATTCACAAATAACAAGCCCTTCTGAGAAGTCAGGGCCGAGTCAAACTGATATATCGCAGGCAGCCATGGACAGGGTTCAAGTTGGGGGCCTCCAGGACCTTTTCAACCTGTGTTGCTTTGTGTGTCCTCAGTGGGTGTGATATTGTTGTCCTTTTTGATCATTTTAATTGGGATTCCTCATCAATCCTAGAGACAAAATTGTATGTTTTGCTGGAGGTTGACCTTGACTTGAGGAAGGAGGAATGGATTCACCTGTGTAAAACTGTTGATGGTGGGGAGGTGGGACCATAGGCAGGCACTGTTGCTGAAACCTGACTTTAAATGCCTGCTTTCAACCCCTAAACCAGAGCTTCTTAGTCCTGGTTGTACAACAGAATAGCCCATGGATTACTTCATAGTATAGATACCCAACCCACATCCCTGGCTTCTTAAATCAGAATTTCTGAGTGTGTTTTTGGTATGTGTAGTTTGAAAACAAATGATGCACTTAGTTATTATATATGCGTAGCTCTGATAGAGATCCTGCAATCTAAGCTGGTGCTCATCACCTTGCACTCTTCGTAAGAATCACTGTGAATCTTGATAAAGTGCAGATGCTCATCCAATGGGTCTAGGATGGGGCCTGATGGGACTGAGATTCTGCATTTTTAACAAGTTTCCAGGACATGGGATGCTGCTTGCCCAATGGATCACCCTTTATCTTAAGGTACTGTTAATTTATAATAAATAACAGGTTTTCAGAAAGATAAATTATCATAAATTAATTATACTGTTTTATTGAGTTTCTGCATGAAGCTAATACTGTATTAGGAAGTGATTTATAAGTTCCAGAAGAGAATCAACCATGTAATCAAAAGATGTTAACCCTTTGCAGCTCCCCTACCTCAATGCCTATTGCTCTTAAAGCTGAGGTTTCCTCACTGTGCCAGTCAACCTCTTGGGCTGGGTGCCCCCAGGATACCATCCTTGCCACATGAAATGCAGGGTACAGGCTGCCTTCTTTCTTTATGCTACTATTTCATTGTGCTCTGGCCTACCTCCTGCCCTGCAGATTTTCCAGGGGACAGTATGAAAGTCTCTTTGTTCATGTGTCCTGGGGATATGTGTCGGGCTTTCCAAATAGTTTTTACCTCTTCTGCTCCCATGCAACATGCTGATTTCTGCAGCAGAGCCAGCATCCCAGGAAGTGAGGTGATGGTACTTACTTTTGTCTTCAGCTTTGGGATGTTGTCCAAATCTTCTCACAAAAATTTTACTCCTTAGTCTGTACCACTGTATTCAAAGATGACACTCTTGGCCTACTAGTAATAGGACATAGATTTGTCATTCCAAGAGAAGTGAGAAGGAAGATATATTCACACAGATCCATCCTTATTCTAGTTAAGTTCTATTTGTGATTACAATTAAGCATGTTGAAAGTATTTGAGGACAGTCTTTCAGAGAAGATTCACTTGAACGATACTGAGTCATCTAAACCTGTCATGTAACCATCATCTTACCTTTCTGATAATAGTCTCTATCCTGAACTTCCTACTTAGAGTGCATAGATTTCACTTCAGTCCATAAGTTATTATGGACATGGTCCTTGAGAGCACTTTCAGCACAAAAAAGAAGTTGAATTAATGGAAAATGAGAGTAAACATGTATTCATTAGCAAAGCTGAAACTACCCTTCCTTGTACCATTGAAAACCTACTATATTTTCTTCACCAGCCTCTGGGTTCTTCCTTTTTTCCAGTGTGACCAACTGACTCCTGGCTTCTGTGTTTTAGTCCCTGTCTCTGATGCCCTCTTATTTTACCTATGTTTAGCAGGCATATTCTTTGCTGTGTGCTCACTCAAATCGCTATCCCAGTGGTTTTCAACCTTTTTACACTTGGGGACCAGTGAAAAGAGAACTATTTTGAGGACCTCTAAGGCAGAAATCAACCCGAGCATAAGCAAATTCGACTAAGATCATTGGGTCTATAACTTCATACAACATGAGGGTGGTGAACTCTTTTGCGGACTGTCATGAAATTTCTGGTGGACCGGTCTGCAGACCAGTGGTTGAAAAACTCTGGCCTGTCCTACTCTGAAGTATCTGGCTCACACCCATAATGCAGATGGGAAGATGAAAAGCCGAGTTTGTCCAATAGTTCTCAGCCAGAAGGGAGTCTGTCCTCCCCCTCCCCCCAGGAGAGACATTCGCCTGTGTCAGGATATAGTTTAGAGTATGCAGACTGGGGGGCACCCCTGGCATGTAATGGGTAAAGGCCAGGAGTGCCGCTAAATACCCTACAGAGCACAGGACAGCCCAACAACAAAAAATTATTTGACTCAAAATGTTAACAATGTTGAAGCTGAGAAACTCTGCCCTTAGCATAGCCATTTTTTCGTATTGGAAAACATCTCGGACCATCTCCCTGACATTTTGTTCAGGTCCCTGGGAAACTCTCCCTTTTAAATCTCAAGGTTGTTCTCTAGGTCAGACCTTCAATATTTTGTCACAGGTGTACTCCTTTGGTGACAGTGCTGAAGCTCAAACTGATAACTAGCTCTTTCAGCCCTCCTTGTATGTGTGTTACCGAATAAGCTGCCCCCTGACTCCTGGAGGCTGGTTGTGCATTTTACAATGTATGCCAGACGATCACGCTGGACTTTAGAGGGTGCAAGGATTGGGATGGTTTGGGATGTCTCAGGATGACTCAACCAGTGAGCAGACTTGGCTTTTATTATGGGGATTTTTTTTTTTTTTTTTTGGAAACCAAAGTAAGAAATAACGAATGGGAAAACGCTTACATGGGAGACACTTTTTTGTACATCCCAGAAGTGATTGTATAATACAGACCACTTTTCAACACTAACCATTGCTACTGTGGACACTCGTTTGCAAAGCATCTGTGCTCTGGCCATTGGAATAGGAGAGAAGCAGAGTGTGTTTATTTGAACGACAGCATCATCACACATTCAAATAAATATAGCACCTTGGGAGGGTGCAGGTTTGTTATTTCTAACCCAAATGTCTGTACACATGCCTTTTGAACGGTTATTTTGCCAAGGTTGAAAGAAAAAACTATCCAAGCATTAAAAGTCTTGACACATTATTTAATTTGTTGAAAAAAGGAAAACCTCTTTGTGGCTAAAACACTCTGGGTTAGCTGGACAATGATGTGTATCATGTTCTCAAGCATTTGCTTTTGGACTGAGAAAGAGCCCTGGAGAGCAAGTAAAAGTCATTGCCTTTGCTTGCATATAACCCCATCATTGCAGTTTTCCCTTATGGTTTGGTCATCTTGCCCAGGAAGCTTGCAATTTTCACAGTGGTGTCTTGTGTGCTCTTTTACTTAAACGAAGTGAAATGTTAATTCATCAATATAGAGGTGATACATTTTACTGCCTATCTTCATGAGACACCAAGCCCATAATTCATATGACTGATTTTTTTTTCCAATTGTGTATTTTCATTAGTTATAGTAAAATATAACTCTTGCTATTTTAACCATTTTTCAAAGTATACTCCAATGGCATTGAGAATATTCACAAGGATGTACAGCCATCACCACTGTTCATTTCCATAACTCTTCATCCTCCCAAACAGAAACCCCATACCCATTAAACAATAATTCTCCATTCCTCTCTCCCCCCAGCCCCTGTCAACCTCTGTTCTACTTTCCGTCTCTATGAATATGCCTATTCTACGTACTTCATATAAATGGAATTATACTATATTTCTTTTCTGTGCCTAGCCTTTTTCACTTAGAATAATGTTTTCAAGATTCATCCATGTTGTAGCATTTTTAAGACCGAATAATATGCTATTGTATGCATATGCTACATTTTGTTTATTCATTCTTCTGTTGATGGGCACTTAGGTTGTTTCCATCTGCTGCAATAATGATACAATGAGCATGGGTGTACAAGAATCTGGTAGAGTCGTGCTTTCATTTCTTTTGAGTCTATACCTAGAAGTGGGATTACTGGTAATTCTGTTGAACTTTTTGAGGAATTGCCAAGCTGTTTTCCACAGTGGCTATACTATTTTATATTTCTACCAGCAGTGTATTACGGTTCTAATTTCTCTACTTCCTCACCAATACTGATTACCTTCCTTGTATTTTCTTTGCTAATAGCCATCCTAACAGGTGTGAAGTGTGATCTCATTGTCATTTTGATTTGCATTTCCTTAATTACTAACATTGAGCCTCTTTTCATGGGTTTATTGTCTGTTTGTAAATCTTCTTTGGAGAAATATTTATTCTAGTTCTTTGCCTAATTTTGAATAGGTTTATTGTGGTGGATTTAAAAACAAACAAACTGGAATTTCTACTTCCTAAGGTAACTATTTATTTATAGCATTATCTGTAGCTGATATTGATTGTGAATCTTTTGAGAGATCTGAGTTCTAATGCTGGTCCTGCCACTTAGACGGCACTAATTTTTTTTAAAAAAATTATTTACTGATTTTTAGATAGAGGATGGGGGAGGAGGAGAAGAAAAAGCATCAACTCGTAGTAGTTGCTTCCCATATGTGCCTTGACCAGGCAAGCCCAGGGTTTTGAACTGGTAACCTCTGTTCCAGGTCAACTGAACCACCGCAGGTCAAGCTGGATAATACTCATTTTTAAATCTTATTTTTTTCACCAATAGAAGGAGGAATTTAGGAAGTAGATGTAAGACCACTTGCAGCCCTAAAATGCTATAAAATCCTTTCTAAAATAAAGCCTGTCTTCTGAGGAAAAGGATGGATTGTAAATGGGGTTAGGCTATTTTTTAGTATGTTTTTTTTTTTTCCTGGAAACATTTATTGTGATTTCCAAGTATGTACAGTTTGTTCCTTTTTGTACTTTTTTTTTTTTTGGCTCCACCTTCCACTTTAAATCAAAGGATAATTTTACATGAGTCTAGTGATATATTGTGTGGTGACGTGTCATCGGCCCAACAAGTTTGATCAGAAAACTAGAGGCCTGGAACATTTGACAAGCTTACAAATGACTCTGTATTTTTCCTTGCTTAGTTTTTTTTTAAACCAAAGTGCTCAGAAAAGTTTGGCCAGAAACAGAAGGACTCCATGGTGGCCTGAAGCAAGCACAGCTTGTGTGGAAGACAAGAAAAGGTTGGCCAGTCAGATTGTACAGGGTTCTTTTTTTGTTTGCTTGTTTGTTTGTTTTGAAGGAAATTGAAACGAGGGCTTGCATGCCTTTGACTGTGCTTGGGCCCTTCCTACAAAATATAACAAGTAAATGGTTTAGGGTCAGAAATCTGAGCTGTAAGGATTTAAATCACCTTATTGGGTAAGGGTGAGAAAGTCAAGAGCGAATTCTAAATTTAAAGAACATAGCTATTTTTATTGAATCTATTGGGGTGACACTCGTTAACAAAATTATCCAGGTTTCAGGTGCACAATTCCACAACACATCATCTGTACACCGTATTGTGTTTTCACCACCCCAAGTCGAGACTCAGTCCATCAACATTTATTCCCTCTGTACCCTCCTGCTCCGGCAATCACCACGCTATTGAAGAAGCATAGTTTTTATAGTAACTGAAGAGGTAGTTTTTCCATCTGATACATGTTTGAGTTTATTTATCTTTGGCCAGTTCCCCAGATTTCTTAATTTACTTGGATTAATAGCTCCTTGAATTTTCTTCTTGTGGATAGAAAAGGCCAGATTCTTTACTCAAAATACGGTTTTCAGTAGTGCTTGTGCCTTTATTCAGCCTGCTCTATGTCTCTTTAGGCGTCAGCAGTTCTTTTTCTTTTTAGGAGATTGGAGGGAGAGAGAGATGGTATTTATTCTCAGCTCCCTCCTGCAGGACCCTCAGGATCTTTACGGTCAGAGCAGTATCCACACAGGTGTTATTGTTAGTTATTATTAATTGCTTGATTACCATACATCATGCATTCAGTTACATCAAAATGCAATTCATTAAACTACAACTCTCAATATATTTTAACACATTACAAGATAAGAGATTGACATATTTAGTTTCTTGCATGCCTGAAACTTATAAAATATCATAAATTGGTAGCATTGCCTAGCACTTCAATATTTTTATGGCATTTAGCTGCAATTTCAAGTCTGATACAAAACATTTTTTTCTTCTGTTCATAGTTTTAACAAATTATAGGAGAATCCAAAGAACTTTAATTCAATTTAATTTATCCTGGGGTTCTCATAAAGAATTTAAGTATTTCATTTTGCAAATGACAAGTTTTACCCAGTTGATTGTCACTCCTTTGGTGACTAAAGAGCAGAATTTATTTGGACTCAAGATGTGCATGGAAAGCACACATAATTTCCTCCCTTCTGAAGTACTTGGCCTTTGAAATTTAATATATAATTTAACCTTGAAATTATAGATGTTGAAAAATTTATAAGTAGAACTTCAAAGGTGTTTGGATTCCAGAGACGTGTTATTGTCTGGGATTATTTAAGAAGTTGTTAGTGCAAATAAAATTAAACTGTGGCCACTACACGTGTGGGAATGAAAAGCTGCGAGGACTGTAAGCAATGAAGGAAGGAAAATGGCATTTCAGAGCTGACTGATTTGCTGTCATCCATGTGTTTCTGAACAAGCGAAAGCCAACGCTTGTCCGATCGTACCAAACAACCTCATGTTCTGAGCCATTTCATGGAAGTCTGCCCATTTTTTTGTGAAATGAATGGAAGACACTGAGAGCTGAGAGCAGCCTACAGAACATCCAGTGCACGCTTTCTGTTTTATGCATCAGAAAATTGAGGCATAGAGAGGAAAGATGACTCCCTCAAGATCACAGTTAGTGGCAAAGCTCTGGTTCAGACCCAGGCTTGTGAAGCTCAGTGCATTGCCAAATGAGATATATTGGCAGATATGACATTGTTATACCTGGAAGTTTCTTAAAGTGGCCCTCTTTGGACAATGCCACTGAGTGATGATTTCTGATGCATTTGCCTGTGTGAGAGAGGGGTATCAGAGAGGGGTTTTGCTCTAGTCCTTCCTCACTGACCCCATTCCCACCCAAATAAGGCGAGGGCAAGAGTCATTGGGTAACTGGGAGAAGCTTGGATGATAACACTAAAAAAGAACATATATGTACAACAGAATATTCTTCAATTACTGTGTGTGTGTAATTTTGCCATTGATTTGAGAGAGAGAGAGAAAAAAGCATCAACTTGTTCTACTTTGTTGTTCCATTTAGCTGTGTACTCATTGATTGTTTCTCATATGAGTCCTGATCGGGTTCAAACCCTGGTGACCTTGGTGTGCAGGATGATGCTTTATCCAGTGAGCCACCCGGCCAGGGCCTACTATGTAAATCTTTGATCTACACAAGAATAAGTATATTATGCTGTGCAAACCTCAGCTAGAGATTGATGTGTAAAATACCAAACCCAGATATCCAGATATTGAGAATTAAAAATGCAAGTCCTCATGCGGAAGGAATATCCCAGGGCATCAGCAGACGGGCCCTCCTTTCCCAGCCACAGGAACACCTTCTGTTGGGGCATGATCCAGACTGGACGGCATGGTTCTGTGCCATTTTCCAGAATTGGCCCAGAGGAGAAATTAAGAGCGGGTATCCCAGATGATCTGAAGTCTGGGAGACTCACTTTTCCCTGTATCCTGCAAGGGCGCGGGGGGCCTTGAGTAACATTTTCTTAGCTCATTGAGAGGAAGTCGAATAATAACGTATCTATGATTCATTGGCTTGGTGGTTATCAAAAGAGTCAAAACGTTCTAGCCAGAAAATGGAAGATTTCTTTCCAGTGATTCACATATATTACACTGAACACTTTGATTTCCTGGAATTTGAGATATAAACTCAAGTGCCTTGGTAATAATGTTTAAACACCAGAATCAATGAATCTTGCCCTCTTGTCTCCCTCTCTCCGCTCTCTACTCCTCTTCTCTCGTCCACTCCCCTACAACCTTGATCCCTCAGACAGATGGTACTTCAATGCTGTTGAAGACAAAGCTATTGGTTTTCAAAATGGCAGAAACACAGAGTGTACCCTTTTTCTTTTCTACGAAACTAATGACACATTCATAGTCTAGCACATCATATAACGAGGCAAGAAACACATTTCTTTGGAGCGCTCAGTTAAGGTGAGGTGAAAATGTCTGTTGCACTTCTTTGTCTTGTGGCCAGACAGAATGCAATAGGATGGGAATGTCGGGGGCTGAGGGTCTGCTTAATCCCAGCCTCGAGGGGGCCTCTGTGAGTGAGGGAACAAAGCTGCAGCCTGGAGCTCCGGCTGGAGTAGCAACAGCTGCACTTAGCTTGGCTTCCTCCCCTTGGCCTTGATAAAGCCCTGTTAGGCTGCACCGAGCAGAGCAGCCTGCTGCCGCTGTGGTCCTGCAATTCAAGGGCTCCCTATCACAAATAATGCAAAATATGAGTCCCACCAGGCTGCAGCTGAATTAATAAAAATAGTCCCTCTGAACCCTTGAGTGTTTGCTGTAAAACCAGGGTTCAGCCAGTTCAGCTGCCACTGAACCAAGCTATTGAGTTAGAGTTATCAAAAAGCCATGACCGTCAGCACTTCCTGTCTAGCACCTTTTAAAACCAGAGAAAGAATTTCTGCTCATCTCTTCTATGTATTAATTTCTGTGCCCAACCATTCAACTCCATAAATACCACTTCTAAGTGATAGAGAGAGAGGAATTCTAGTGGTGTGTCCCTCCTGAAGCTACTTACCTCTACTTCTGGAATCTATGAGTGGGTCTCGTATGGGCTTATTCAGCTTTCTGTGTGATACTTCAATGGCTTATTAAAGAAGAAAAATTCCCAGAGAAAAACTATAGGAAAAGATCTGGTACAGAGCTGGAAGGAAAGGAAAACTAACGTTGATTGAGTTCCTTCTGGATACCCAGCATAGTTTTAACCATTTTCATACTTTGTCTAAGAGTGATTGGTGTCTTGTTCCCATTTACTAGCTAGATAACTGAGGCCTAGCAAGTTTAATTATGCAATCCAGAGAACTATAATATACAATCCAGCTGTCAAAATAACTGTTGTGGACAATTTCCATTTCTATGGCCGGGTACAGAAAATTTATTAGGGTCTTAAAGAGACTTGCCCCTTTTAATTGTCGGTAGATGAATAGCAAAACTTGAATTTAATGGAATCCAAGTGCTGGGGAATTATTTTGAGTGGGTCATTCATGTGGTTAGGGCAGTGCTGCTTCCAAGGGAATATTTTGATTGATTGTGTCAGTGTCCTTGGGTGGCCTTCCCAAGAGCTTGAATGACTGTGTAAGTTTGGTTTCCTCTAACTAGCTTCTAAGCTTTTACAGATGAGGCACCACATCTTTGTTTTGTTCCTCTAATAATGATTAGTGCACTAAATTGAAAAGTATGTGAATTCAGTACAGTGGATTGACCTACTATAGATACAGTCTTTTTCAGCTTTGTTGAAAATAAGTACATATTGTAGGATTTTACTGGTAACTAACTAGCTGTTGGGCCCTTCTGCTTCATTATTGTTGGTCATTACACCCTGAAGGATGGGAAGTTGATCATATCTACCAACTCCACTGTTGGTTGACCTATAAAGTATGTTGCAAAGGATTCGGAGTCTACATCTAGGTCCGGTAAGAGCCATGGCAGACTAGTAATTTTTTTTTTTTTTTTGGTTAAAGATGGAGGAGGAGAGAGTGTAGCATCTGCCCTATAGCTGTTGCTCCCAGGGGTATTTACAAAAGTTCACTAGTCACAAGAATGATGACACAGCCTCCTGACGTCTTCAAAACCTATTGGGATAATGTGCATACTTTGGAGATAGCATGGTAGACTTTGAATATTGACTGTGCCATTTATTAATGGTGTTTAATAAGCAAATAGCCATTTCCTTATTGAAACTTTATTGTCCTTGCCTTCTGGGAACAAATAAGAATGTTTTATATGGATGAATAAATGATGTCAATATTGGCATTAAGGCATTATAAGATGGATATGTTATCATTCCCTTCACTTTTATGTATTAGCTGAAAATGAACTGTTTTTAATTTATAAACAAAGTAAGTGGAAACCATTCAGTAGGTTTATTTTGGGTGTAAAGAACTTGAATTGTAGACTAAAGCATTCATGATAGCTTTTACTGATTAATCTTATAAATTTTGAACCATTTAGTTATTTACAAAATAATCTCTTTTGTACTTCTAGACAGTTTTTGTTAATTTTTTACTTTGTTCTGTATCCCCCATGACTTCTTAATTTTTCTTTTAGATAAGAATGCAGAGACTTGGTAAAGTGAGCATACTTGCTACCATTCCTTGATAGCTTCACGGGAGCCTGAGAAACATATAATAAGGAATTTATTTGATAGTCATCATTTTTAGAGTGGAGTGACAGCCATTATCTATTATCTTTGTGTGTTTCTTTTTGTCTTTTGTTTTTCTTTTTGTGACAGAGACAGAGAGACAGGGACAGACAAGAAGGAAGAGAGATGAGAAGCGTCAATTCTTCGTTGTGGCACCTTAGTTTCTCACTGATTGCTTTCTCATATGTGCCTTGACTGGGAGGTTAGGGCAGACTGAGTGACCCCCTGCTCGAGCCAGCGACCTTGGACTCAAGCTGGTGAGCCTTGCTCAAACCAAATGAGCCCATATTCAAGCCAGTGACCTCGGGGTTTCGATCCTGGGTCCTCTGCGTCCCAGTCCGATACTCTATCCACTGCTCCACCGCCTGGTCATGCTGATTTCTGTGTTTCATCAGGCTCAAATGAACTATTTTTGAGGGAGACAATAATGTTGTTGCTATTTACCTTTTGTGCCTAAAATACTGAATTGAAGGTAACAGAATAAAGGGTGAAGTTCATTAATCCTGAATGTATATTTAAACTTTTATTTATTGATTGATTGATTTTAGAGAGAAAGAAAGATAGGAACATTGATTTGTTGTTCAAATTAGTTGTGTGTTCATTGCTTCTTGTATGTACCCTGACCAGGGATCATTGATTGCTTTCTCACATGTGCCTTGACCGCGGGCCTTCAGCAGACCGAGCCACCCCTTGCTGGAGCCAGCGACCCTGGGTCCAAGCTTGAGATTGGGCCAGATGGGCCCACACTCAAGCTGGCGACCTCGAGGTCTCGAACCTGGGACCTCCGCATCCCAGTCCTACGCTTCATCCACTGCGCCACCACCTGGTCAGGCTCAAAATGAATTCTTTTTATTTTTTTTAAGATTTTATTTATTCATTTTAGAGGAGAGAGAGAGAGAGAAGGCAGGGAGGAGCAGAAAGCATCAACTCCCATATATGCCTTGACCAGGGAAGCTCAGGGTTTTGAACCGGCGACCTCAGTGTTCCAGGTTGATGCTTTTACCCACTGTGCCACTGCAGGTCAGGCATGAATTCTTAATTGTTATTTATTCTTGTTTGCTTTAGAAATTCTAACTGGATGCTATCACATTTCTAATAATTACATGGAAAATTCTATCAATTCTCTGTTTCTCCTTTTTTCATGGGGTATTGGACAATGAAAACCAGAATTCTCCATTTTAATTGTAAGAGCTCTGTACAATTAAAAATGCTAATGGTGAAAGCAGAAATTTTGTTCTTGTCCTCAAATCCAGTTTAAGTTTTCCTAATCTAGACCATACTGATGACACATGTAGTTGACAAGTACGATTCACTGTTTTCTCTTATGCCTGGCTATTGATCACCTTGCTAGCAGCTGAAAGATCTAATCATAAATCACTCATAAAGATTCTGAATAAGCTGTAAGTTTATCTTCATGTATAGCATTTCTCTTTCAGTGATAGTAGAAGGTTCATATAAGGAGAGCAATAACTTGAACTTTTTAGGAAGAATTCAGAAGAAATCTGGCAGATATAGATGAGGACTATTGTCATTGGACTCATGGCTGATGGTAGTGGCACAAATATATGTTAGAAGCAAAGGCAAAGTATTTTGGTGAAGAGTTAGAGAGTATTCCACTTATATCTAAGAAATAGGAAGCTTTAGGAGACTTTATATCATCACTTACCATTGGAAATATTCCATTAGGTTAAAAATAATGAAAAGAATACAAATGTGGTTTTAAAAATATTCTGAATATAATGTTGAAAGTTTTAAGACAATTTGAGGCTTGACACTAAGGTTGCAGAACTGATAAATCTTTCTGGGATTGCTGCTCTCCCTATATTGGAGAGCATTGGAAGCAGTCTGGTGTGTCATGGAATGGTAGCTGTAAATTATCACTTCACTTGAAGCATTATTATTTTACAGATTTTGGTGTCATTTGGAATAAAAAGAATCACAAAAAACTATCCTGGGAAAAATATTCATAATTGGTCCTTGTCTAAACCCTGAGAGAGTTTAACTTTTGGGTCTTTTGCCTTGTTTCAGAGAGCTGGAGAGTTGGCTCTGCTGAGGTTCGTTAACATTATTGAATGTCTCGGGCACTGATTTAGGGTTTCTAGATTCAGAGGAGCAGGAGCACCTAGGCCTACAGGGAAGGAGAGGATGTAGAGTGGTGGTGGGGCCCAACAACTGTAGAGGGAAGAGTGGGAAGAGGAATTCTCCCAAAATCTAGTCATGTTTATTGACATGGATTTGACAGAGAGAATGGTATGTTCTAGGAATCACAACTGTATCAGTTTTGTGCTCTAGAATGTCCAAAGCAGGACATGGTGGAGATAAACCCGGCAGCACTTGGTACTTAATGCACTTTTCCCATGAGCAGAGCCTTTAATTCTCACCATAAACCCCATGAGGTAGTTACTCCAATAACCCTATGGGCCTGATACCAGAATTCAGTTGAGAAGACAGGATTTTATTTTTCTTTCGGGTGATGAGAAAGAAAAAATCATGCAGGGAAATGAGCTTGTTAATTAAGTATTGTTGTCCAAAAGTACATTCTGGACATAGGATGGAGGGGAAATAGTGGAGACAGAAGGTAGGGGGGCTTTCAAGAAGGCTTTGCCATAGTCAGTACAACATAGAATAGTTGAACTTGGACAAAGAGCTGGGGTAATGGAGAGGAAGAAATAAGCCAGAGAGGTACTGAAGGGAATCAGTAGAATTTGGTCACAATTGATGAATATGTTATGAGATGGAGAAAAAAACTAGGTTTCAGTGTTTATGGTTTCTAAGCAGTCATTTTAAAAATGTAATACATATAGGACCATGAAAGTTTAGCACTGAGAAGGAAATGTACATATTAGTTAGATCTATTTTATTAATTAGAAAACTGATTTTCAGAGAGCTGAACTGAATTGCTAAAGGTCATTCAGCTGTGTGATGCTGACCTAGAAATGGAACTCAGGTCTCCTGCTCCTAGGACAGGGATCTTCTGACTCACTAGACTTTACACGGTACAGTGAAAATCTCTACGGTAAGGTGATTGCTTTTCATCGAGGAAGTATTTATTATGATTATGATTATGATTACTCCTACTGCTATGGCCACCACTACTGCTAGCTGGATCTCTTTCCTGATAAAAGTAATGGACGTAATGGACTATAAAATGCAAAGCATGTGGCAAAGTGCTTAAATCACATGCTAAAGTTGCTTAAACACATCAATTCCATGAAGAGAATTAATAGAATTTTAAAGGGAACCAGTGACAAGGCTTTGCTCCAAATGGCTTGTGAAATGCATTTGAAAGCTGTTCTGTTTTAAGCTCTGATGGTATTGAATCTATTAGTGAGTAGAAAAGTTGTAAAATGCTTCCTTCTTTCGTCATTAGCTTTTTCAAGTTGTGGAAATGACCTCTTCCAGAAAAGCTGTAACTCTTAAAATAGATACATATCTCTCTGAGAGTAATGTATGGGCTTTTTTATTTCTTGTTTGGATCAGATATGTTATAAATTATAAGACTTAATTTTGAACTCAGTGTGGCAGATTTTTTAGTTTGTAGGAATTATAGGGAAATGATTGTAGTTTGTGAAAATATTTTATGTCAGTAAAAAAATCACTCTGTGGTACATTTTAATTCTGAATTAAAACATCCTTATATAGTTTTCTTAACTTCAGAGTTTTCTAACCATACAGGGAAGGAGAAAGAGAAACAGGAATAATACTGGGGAAAAGTTTCTGAGATTCTTCTTTGTATACCCACGTAGTTCCCCTGATGATAACGTTTACTTAGGAACGTTGCCAGAAGGATTTGGAAATTTTCTAGTCCTGATTAATGATGGTAGTTTTAATTTACTTTTCTCCCATGTCTCTGATTCTTTTCCTCTGCAAAATCTAGACCTCCAATTGTTTTATAGTGGTAACTTGGTATTAGATGTACACTAGAATGTTTCAAAAGTCAATTTAGTCTAAGTCTGAACTACATCTCAAGAGAGTTAATTAGAAACATACTCATGGGCCAATACTGGGGATTAGAAGGAATTATCTTCAGGAAGTCAGTTTTGATACATACTGTCTTGATTTAATGGAATGTTCCAGATTCAAGAAGTATATATGGAGCCCTAAGGAATGTATAGACATAGTTTAATAACTTGAACTTGACATACCAAGTTATTTAAGTTAAATGGAAGGAGACATCTTGGCTCGTCTCATTAGTAATGAATCACGTGGCTTGAATAGCTTTAGCATTTGACTCTTGAAAGTTCTCTCTGATTTTAAGCAGTCTGTTGTAGAAGCTATCTAAAACTACCTCCATAAAACTGGCTTTCAAAATTAACCAAACCCAGCTTATTTTAAAATATACTGACTGAAGCTAACGGTTTGCTAACTGTTCTTGGCGAATAGTTTACCTCAGACGTTATATTTCCCAGGTCTGAGTTGAATGACTACAAAGGGTCAATTCTTTTGTTTCTGATGACCAGAAACAAATATTGTTTAATTAATTATTATGTGAACTGATCAGAAATGAGTGCAAAAGACTGTTTTATGAAAATTAAAAGACCATAAAATGACTTGGATAAACAAAATATATGACTAATATAAAACCAACTGTCAAGTTTAGGAGTAAGACAACGTTAAAACATTGAAAAGAAAACTATAAAAATACAGAATTTGGCATTCAGCTGGCTTCACAATAAAAATATTTTTTTGCAAAGAGCTCCACTTGCTCATTTATTCACTCAAATAAACATTTATTAGGTACCAACCATGTGACTCAGATTTTGCTAAGCTCTTGGGATGTGCTCCTGACAAAGGCAAAGTCCCAAAGACAAGGTTCCTTCCCTCCAGGAGCTTGTGACCTTTTAAAGAAGCCAGACACGTACCCAGACGATTAGAGTTCCATGCTGTCTGGGCTGGGCATGCACATGTGTTCATCACTCCGAGTATGTGGCATGGAGTAGGGGGTAGCTTTTCTCTGGCACCATCAGGAAAGGCCTTAATGATGAGGGAAAAGCTGAAGCAGAGGCTTGGGCTCAGGTGGTTGGGTTGGGAGGGTGGTGAGATTGGAAGAGGAGAGTAAAGACCCTGATTGGAATCACGCGTGTATGAGGAAGTATGGAGTATTCAGAACAGACCAGGGGTGGGTGTGTCTGGAACTGAGGAGAACATGGCAGCCGCAGTGGGGAATCGGGCTGGACAGGCAGCAGAATCGAGACCTAGAAGAGCCCTTCTGCCACGGTTGGGTTTAGATGTCTTCTGCCAGTGATAGAATCTCTGAAATATTCAAACAAGAAATTGAGATGGTCAGCTTTTAGCTCAAATGTTGCCTGTATCTCAGAAGGAACGATCCAGTCGAAATTACTTGGGAACCTCTTAACCACCATTCAACTTCATAGTAATGTCCAAAAATCATCTTTTAGTTCCTATTAGACATTCTCATCCTCTGTGCCTACTGTGTAAGGTAAGAAATCTGGGTTTTAAAAAATTTGTTTTTAAATCTAATAGGTTGTAAAACTGGAACTTGTGATGCATTCTTACAAATGTTATTATTTAGTATTTGTAAAAAATCTTTTTATTTTTAGACCTCTAATTCCAGTTTCTTCAACTAAGGCCTGTAAGTCTAAAAGACAAAGAAGTGAAAAATCATTTTTAGTAACTGAAGTAGAAATGGATCCAGTCCTGACAATTGTCAGGTGGTAATTCAGCCCATTTTGCTTGTGAGTTTGGGCAGTCTCTGTCTATACCACGTCTGTATCCATTGACATACATGTAAAACTTTGAAACCCTGTTTGGGATAGCTTACCCACTGGTCTAAGAGAGGTCTCTAAGCTGCTTTTCCCTAGGTGTGTTTGTGTTACATAGAGGTTTTAAGATCACAATCTGTCTGTCAAGAGGCAATGGGAGCCCGCTATCCTGCCGAAGGGTTTTTCAGTTTCAGTGTCTGGAAAGAGCTAAGGCTGAGGTCAGGTATCTGTCCCGTCAGCAGCTACACAGAGTGTTTTAATGCCCTCAGAAATGGATCCTTTCCTAACTGGGGATTTTGACTCTGCACAGCATCCCAGTCACCAACCTTGATGCTCACTGGTGACTGCTTACTACTCAGAAAGAGAACGCAGAAAGGGTTTCCTGCCCTTTTTAAAAGAAGTACAAGACCAGGACAGGGAAAGCGTCCTCGCTTGCAGTGGTGTAGTTAGGTGGGAGCTACGGGACGGCAATGATCCGTGGAGGGTGGAAATAAAAGGAAGCTGTAGACGGGCTGTACAGATTGTTGTTTATAGTAGTGGTTCCCAAACATTGTCTACCCAGGATTTATCGCGTCTGGCAGCTGACTGAATTTTACAGACACCATTTCATTTTATTACCCAGTGTGTTTCTTCTTTCATGTCTCACAGGGAATGTTCCTCTGCTTTTATATTAGTCTTTTTTTTTAATCCTGCATTCTTCCCCCATTCTTTCACCCTCACTCCATCCTGAACAGCCAGACTTTTTCTTCCCACCGCATTATGTTTTCCTCATTTTGAAACCTCTGACTCAAAATAACTGCTTATCTTAAAATAAAAAAAAAAGAAATAGGAAAGCAAGTTTACTCAATAACTAATATTAAGCTATTGAAATAAAATCACTTACAGTGTGTCCGTAAAGTCATGGTGCGCTTTTGACTGGTCACAGGTCAAAAGTGTACCATGACTTTACGGACACACTGTATAATCCATATCCATACACTAGTAAATCTCCAGATGGAATGCATTAAATAAGCAAGAAGGAGATGAAAAATAACCTAAAGAGCTGGCATGAAATAAGCTGCTTATCAGTTACTTGGTGGGATAGTAGCTTTTAAAGAAATGAGACTATAGAAAAACATATTTGCAAGGACATTTTTATTAATATGGCAAACAAGATTTTAAAATCTGTTATCCATAAAAACCATCATAAAGGCGATTAAAAAATCATTAAGAGTTTTTAAGGGGTTTATTTAAAGGATAGGTAAAATATATAAATGAAAATGTAGTTCAAACAAGAAGAAATGAAAATAAACAACTATGTTGGGTAAATGTTAAAGATCTTTACTAATGTTTGTTATAAATAAGAATATAAATAAAGACACACAAAATCGCCACTGTGATAGTATATAATCTGATTGCAAGTGAAATGTTAGCACTCAGAAGTTATTTTAAACTATTCAACTAATATAAATTTTTTTAAATGAAATTCAGTGCCAAGATGGGAATTTGATGCATTAATATTACTGCTATTAATGTTAATAATTGCTGCTCTCTTTTTGGAAGATTCTTCTATTGCTATGCTCAGCAATTTAACATCTCCTCACTAGATTGTGGGAACAGAGTTGTGAATGAAATGACATGCAGTATAGAGCACAACCTGACTGATAATAAGGGTGCACATGTCCTTTCTTTACCAAACGCTGGTTTGGTTTCCCCTTTTGTATGTCCCCTTGTACCTGAATTATAAATTTGATGTTGATAGCTAACATTTGCTGAGTGGTTATTATGTGCTGAGTTTTAAGGGCTCTGAATCCATGGCCTCTTTCAAGCCACAGAACAACATATGAGTTGGGTATAATTTTTATCCTCATTTTGTAGGTGAAGAAATTTGGAGGGCAGAGAAATGTTAAATAACTTGCCTAAGGTCAGACCAGTAGGTATGGTCTGGTTCCATGCTCTTGCTTAATGCCTATGTTGAACTATCCTCCCCATGAGATAGTTACATTGATGTATTTGACTCATAAATGTTTTTCTTGTTCACTCTGTCACCTATTACATTGCCTGGTGTATACTAAGCAATCAGTAAGTATTAGCTGAATGATTGAGAAGGTTTCACTAAGTGAGCAAACATCCCCTTTTCAGCTTTTCTAGCCTTCACTTCTCACCTTACTGGAACTCAAGGAACAGGTGATATACCAGCATTGTGCAATAGGACTTTCTGCAGTGATGGAATTATTCTATATCTAGGCCGTCCAACAGATGTGTTCATTTCCTTTTTCATTTCGGAATTCTTGACTTTATCTCCCTACTCTTTCTTCTGGTGCCTGAGCCCCAGAAAACTGCTGGGTTCTCTGTTAATAAACAAGAAGCTCTGATGTATTTCGACTTATGTATTTAGATTGAAGGCAAAGTTCTTGAGTCTCCCTTATCTGCAAGTAGCCAAACCGTTAATCTCAGTTGGGCCTCTCTTAGCCACACCCCACGATCCATTAGAGAAAACATGCACCTGTGGAAGAAGAAGAAGAAAGAGCTTGGGACACGACTATGGTGAGATTTGAGGGATATCTCCTGGTCCTTCTGTCACAAGAGTTGTCTGAGAAAGACCTAGAAAACCTTAGTTCTTCTGTTTGTGTCATGACCTGGCCATGATGTCCCAGGCACAGATAGACTCTGTAGTTCTCTCTTTATCTATAGAGTGGTCAAATTATATTATTTAGTAGATCCTTTTTAGCACTTCTGTGGAAACCTTAGAACTTTCTGGAGCATAGTTTGAAAAATATTATATACCAAAGTTAAATTGCCTCAGGAAAAAATGAAGAGTGTTAAAGGAGGGGTAGAGGCCCTGGCCCATTGGCTTAGTGGTACAGTGTTGGCCTGGTGTGTGAAAGTCCCGGGTTCGATACCTGGCCAGGGCACATAGGGGAAGTGTCCATCTGCTTCTCCACCCTTCCCCTTCTCCTTTCTCTCTACCTCTCTCTTCCCTTCCCACAGCCAAGGCTCCATTGGAGTGAAGTTGACCGGAGCACTTCACTCGGGTCATGGAGGATAGCTCCATGGCCTGAACCTCAGGTGCTAGAATGGCTCCGGTTGCAACAGAGCAACGCCCCAGATGCACAGAGCATCGCCCCTTAGTGAGCATGCTGGGTGGATCTCAGTCAGGTGTATTCAGGAGTCTATTTATCTGCCTCTCTGCCTCCTTGCTTCTCACTTCAGGAAAAAAACAAAACAAAAGAGGAGTAGATACATTTTTTTAATCTGGAAATCTTAGGGAATTAATTTCAATGTTTTTGTCGTCGTTGAGTTCTCATCTGTAAAACACTGCTGTGAAATGTGGTGGAGGGAAAGATGAAAACATCATGACCTCTTTCCTACGAAATCCAAAATCCAGTAGGTGAAAGAAGAATTAAAAACTCCTAATACAAGGCAGATCGATAAATGACACAGGAATTATGGTAGATGCTGTACACATTTGCAGATGGCCCTAGAATTGTTTCTTATTCAGCAGCTCCTTTTCTCTGAAGGATCGTTTCTCTTTTGGAGGCTGTAATTGGAGCGGACTTTAAAGGCCTATAAGAATTTAGACTGGTCGTGACGTCAGAAGGATTAGTGCAGGTTTATGTCCTCTCAATAGAGATGTATGTTGAGGTTTTGACTTTGCCAGTATTTTAAAATGCTAAATTTCTCTTCATTTCAAGTTCTTTTCTGAGGACTAAACAAATAATATGCAGATGTTAATGAACTTAGTGGGAGTATGAACTTCGTTTCCAGAGACACCACAGCCGACTCTGCAAGCAATAGTGGTGAATTAAATACAAAAAGGTTGTTAAGCTTATTTCAAAATCATGCATGTTGCCTATATGGTATTATTTGTATTTTTTTTGAGAAAGCATTTAGCAATGATAGTAAAGAAAATGCCAGACCGTACCAAGCACACGGGCATTGAGTCCCAGCCAATTGCTATAGTGATGCAGCACACCCGTTTCCTGAAACCTGTTTCACTGCCCATTAGGGTGTAGCAATGATCGTTTCCTCAACTTGGTATGTTCCTACAATTCCCCCAAATGGAGATGGAATCAACTTTTCATAAACCCATTAGAATTTTATTAACTGCTTTGTCAGCAAGTATGAGACTTACCTGTGAATCAGTGTCTGATTATACATTCAAAATCAAAACAAAGCATACCACTTACCAGATTAAGCCCTGTCCCTTCTGTGCAAACTGCAAGCGGACATACATTTTTCCCGTTTAAAAATTTTAGTCCTGACAATCACATTAGATAAGGTGAGGAAATCTAAATTTCATGGTGTTTACAAGTTGGTTAAACCCTTGAGAATCAGAATTTCAGGGATGGAAAAGAACCCTTTGGCTGGATCATTGGGCAAGCCGGGACACTGTAACCCACGAAGTGAAATGATTTTCCCCAGTTTTCAGATTGTTACTAAAGGATGCCCTAATCCAAGGTGCCTGGGATTCTTGTGTTTATTCCGCAGACTGCAAATGTTGCTATGTTTTTTTCCAAGGGTAAAAGAGCATTGGCATTTGGGAATTTCTAAGAGTTAGCACCACTGACAGCTTCTGTGGATGCAGGTATGAATGGAATTGTGTGATCTTCTTGACCTATGGAGCTCCGTAGGTTATGCAAAGTACAAAGTGAGATCACATTAGCCCACTGCTATGGCGAGGTTCGTGATAAAGGAAAGGAAGGCTATAAACAAAGCTGAGATGATAAATGGCCTCCTCCCAAATGAGAAGGTCTGGTATGTGTGTGCGGTAGGTCTTCTTGTCTCTTGGATTATGAACAGAATGTGGTACTGAAGCATTTGTTTATGGGCACCAGCATTCAAAACCAGTGATGTTCTAGGAATTTCTGTTTGTATTAAGGTTAATACTTTGCATTTGTTGAAATCCACAGCCCAATATACTTTAATGTTTGATAGGTGGGGTTGGGGTGAAAATGGTCTTCTGATTTCTAAAGCAGGTAAAACAAAGTTTCTCTCTGGCAGGGGGAGTATGTTGGGTGCATTTTTAACTCTCATTTAAGCATTTTCTCTTTGCCCCAAGATTTCTTTGGATTCTGATTTTCCCTTTTGCTGTGTGATTGAGAATACTAATATCTCATACATTAAAAAAAAAAAAAACTCCTGTTACCAATTGAATGATTATATATTCAACGAGTGTTCAATTAATCATTCTGGCATCTGACTTATATCTATCTGGCTTAAGGTGGCTCAAAAATGTAAAAGGTCCAGGAACACACAGCGCATTCGCACGCTCATTTCTTATTTATGGAATGGAGGATTCTACTCCTCCTGACTCACGCTTGTTCTTTCTTTCCCCCTGACTCTGACTCCTATATTGTTTTAATTTTTTAATCTATTTAAAAAAAATTTTCAATTACAGTTTATTGTCAGTATTATCTTGTATTGGTTTCAGGTGTACAGCATAGTGGTTAGACAGTCATGTACTTTACGGAGTGTTCCCCTGCTATTTCCAGTGCCCGCCTGGCACTGTACACAGTTGTTACAGTAGTTTTGACTGCAGTGCCTGTGCTGCACTCTATAGCCCTGTTACTCTTCTGTAACTTCCGAACTGTGCTTCATAATCCCTTCCCTTCTCTCACCCAGTCCCCCAACCCGCCTCCCCTCTGGCAGTCTCATCAGGCCCGTCCTAAGTTTTAAATATATATATATATAATTTTTTTTCCCCCTGTTTGTTGAACCCAGCTTTTCTCACTTTCTTTCTGTCTTCTACACTTCCAATGTATCATCCCCCTTTCCAACAAAAGTGTCTGGGCCTTTCTGAACCACGTCTCATCTCAAGATCTTTGCCAACTTCTCACGTCACTGGATTCTTCTCCCTTTAGGTCAAGCTGAAACGTCCCCTCCTTGGACAGGTAGTTCTGGACCACTGTATCTCACATTGTTTTGGTGGCATCCGTGAATTGATATACATAGGCAGATGGATAATCAAGTATTGGCTGCAGGCAGTTTTGGAGCCAAACAGTTGTAAATCTCTGCCCCCCAGGCCTAGATTGCAATAAATGCCTACTGATCTTTGCACTTCCTTACTTGGTGTGTGTGTAGGGCTAGGCCTCCCCCCCACCCTCCGTTCCTCTGTCCCACCTTTGGTAGAACGTGACTGCATTTTTGCTTTTGGTTCTAGGTTTTTGTTTCTCTTTTGGTGATACATATGGAATCCCAGTTTTGTTTGTTTGTTTAAGAGTAGGATAGGTTCTTGAAGTGAGCTATGGCTTGCTGCATTTAATTGTAATCTAATATATTTGTTATCCAAAAGCTTTAAGAAACCACAGTAGGAACCCACTGTCAGGCCGAATAGAGTTTAAGGGTACTCTTTAAAAGAGGGTCATGTAGGTATGTGTAGGAAAATAGAACAATAACTTCTATTTTCTAAAAATATTACTGCTTTTTTTTTCACACTATTAAGGGATATCAACAAAAATGCTGAAAGTTTTTAAGGGTATGTCATTCTTCTAATTAGAGACAAGTGGGAAAGTTGAAGTAGCTATCAGATCCAAGTCATGTGCATGTCTTGTTAAGCGAGATGACAGATGGAGGCTTGCCTTCGAACGAAGGTTTATTTTCTCTGTTCTGCTTCAGCCACAGTAACTTGAAACGATCTGTCTGCTGGCTCAGAAAGCCGGGGGTGGTGGAGGGGCCAGGATGTTGCTGCAGGAAACTCAGGTATGTTCCTAGAGCATCTTTTGGGGATAAACAGTTGAAGTAGTTTTAGTTTTATTGATTGATTGATTTGAGAGACAGAGAAAGAAATACAGACTTGTTGTTACACTTATTTATATATTCATTGGTTAATTTTGTATGTGCCCTTGAACCTGCAGCCTTGATGTGTCAGAACAATGCTTCTAAGCACCTTAGCTATCCAGCCAGGGTATTTTTATAGTTAGCTAAGATAACAGGAAGGACAGAGAAGGTATAGCTTTTAATATTACAAATCTTTAGAAAATTCAGTTTGCCCATATTTGTATACAAGTCACTAACAGCAGTTGATTTAAACAAAGTTCAGGTTTGTGATATGGAATGTGAATATGATTGTCAACCAATTTTTAAACTGCTACAAGTTGTTTTATAGATCAAAGCAAAGGGTAGAATACTCTGAAACATATGATATGTTTAAAACCTCTAGCATGTTGTTCCAGCCTGCATCCTTTTGCTCGTTTTGACCTTTTTATAGCAGTACCATGACATAAGTTGAGTGGTTGTCATGAAAGTATACTTTCTGGAATCATAGGCTGAAGGCCCATATACCTCTTGTTGTTTCAGTAGGTCCCAGGGGACCATATGATGGCAATGTAATAAATTATGGTGAAGGCCAGCTAAACGTCAAGCTGATAAACTTACAGAATTTCTCAGCCAGCATTCTATGTGACACCACTAATTACATGTTCTGAAATATATGTGCCATACAACCAGCATACCACAAGCTATGTGAGTCAGCCTTAACGATAGCTTACTCTTTTTTCTCTTAATGTGTCGAGAAGGTTTTCTAGGACCCTGTCAACATGAACTATATAGCACTAGACAAAGTTTTGAGAGTGGCGTGAACTTTTGAAACAGAAAGAAATCATTCATAGTTAAATCCTTAAGTTTGTAGGTTGATCTTAAATTTGTTTTCTTTGATATAAAAAAAACTAGCTATAAAAAGATCACCTGCCACAAGAGACTCAACATGTATTTTTTGAGCCGAGGCTAAGAACTTTATAATTTAGATTTTAGAGAATGCTGGAACAGGAGAATAGATTTTCTTTTTCTCATTCATAAATGGTTATAAGAGGGACAAATATAAAGTGATGGAAAATGATTTGACTTTGGGTGATGGGCACACAACACAATCAACCGTTCAAGTGCTATCAAATGTTTACCTAAAACCTATGTACTCTTATTGATCAGTGTCACCCTATTAAATTTAATTTTCTAAATTAAAAAAAAAATAGTGGCCTTTTATTGGGTAGAATAAGACAAACAGAAACTGTTTCCTTTATGACCAGAAAGACACAGGGTTATTGAATTTCTGTCCTGGGGTTATGGCTTTGTCTACTTAGACTAGTACGGTCCTTGAAACATCTGTAGGGAGCTCTCTCAGGGGTTTAAAAGTAGATTTAAACAACACTAATTAAATTCATGTTAAATTTCAAAATGTGCTATTGGTACTAGAAATAGCTAGAGAAAGTCAATTAGTTAATGTTTTTTTTTTTTTAATATATATTTTATTATTATTAATTCTAATGGGGTGACACCAATAAATCAGGGTACATATGTACAATGAAAACATCTCCAGGTTATCTTATCATTCAATTGTGTTGCATACCCATCACCAAAAGTCAAATTGTCCTCTGTCACCGTCAACCTGTTTTTCCCTGTGTCCCTCCCCTCCTCCCTATCCCACTCTTCCCTCCCTCCCCCCATCCCATAACCAACACTCTTTTGTCCATGTCTCATACCCTCACTTTCATGTCCCACCTATGTATGTAATCGTGCTGTTCTCAGTTTTTCTTTTTTTCTGATTTACTTATTTCACTCCGTATAATGTTATCAAGGTACATCCATGTTGTTATAAATGATCCGATGTCATCGTTTCTTATGGCTGAGTAGTATTCCATAGTATATATGTACCATAGCTTTTTAATCCACTCGTCTTCTGACGGACACTTGGGCTGGTTCCAGATCTTCGCTATTGTGAACAATGCTGCCACGAACATGGGGGCGCATTTCTTCTTTTCGAACAGTGCTATGGTGTTCTTAGGGTATATTCCTAAAAGTGGGATAGCTGGGTCAAAAGGCAGTTCGATTTTTAATTTTCTGAGGAATCTCCAAACTGTTTTCCACAGTGGCTGCACCAGTCTGCATTCCCACCAGCAGTGCAGAAGGGTTCCCTTTTCTCCACATCCTCGCCAGCACTTATTCTGTGTTGTTTTGCTGATAAGTGCCATTCTGACTGGCGTGAGGTGATATCTCATTGTGGTTTTAATTTGCATTTCTCTAATGATTAGTGATGTTGAGCATTTTTTCATATGCCTATTGGCCATCTGTATGTCCTCTTTGGAGAAATTTCTATTCATTTCTTTTGCCCATTTTTTGATTGGGTTGTTTGTCTTCCTGGTGTTGAGTTTTATAAGTTCTTTATAAATTTTAGTTATTAACCCTTTATCAGATGTGCCGTCGAATATGTTCTCCCATTGTGTGGTTTGTCTTTTTATTCTGTTCCTATTGTCTTTAGCTGTGCAAAAACTTTTTAGTTTGATATAGTCCCATTTGTTTATCTTGCCTTTTATTTCAGTTGCCCGTGGAGATAAGTCGGCAAATATACCGCTGCTACAGATGGCGGAGAGCTTGCTGCCTATGTTTTCTTCTAAGATGCTTATGGTTTCACGGCTTACATTTAAGTCTTTTATCCATTTTGAGTTTGTTTTTGTGAATGGTGTAAGTTGATGGTCTACTTTCATTTTTTTGCAGGTAGATGTCCAATTTTCCCAACACCATTTGTTAAAGAGGCTGTCTTTACTCCATTGAATGTTCTTTCCTCCTTTGTCAAATATCAGTTGTCCATAAAGCTGTGGGTTTATTTCTGGGTTCTCTGTTCTGTTCCATTGATCTATGTGCCTGTTCTTATGCCAGTACCAGGCTGTCTTGAGTATAATGGCCTTATAGTAAACCTTGATATCAGGAAGCGTGATACCTCCTGCTTTATTTTTTCTTTTTAAGATTGCTGAGGCTATTCGTGTTCTTTTTTGGTTCCATATAAATTTTTGGAATATGTGTTCTATATCTTTGAAGTATGTCATTGGTATTTTAATTGGTATTGCATTGAATTTATAAATTGCTTTAGGTAATATAGACATTTTAATGATGTTTATTCTTCCTAGCCATGAGCACGGTATATGCTTCCACTTGTTTGTATCTTCCTTGATTTCTTTTATCAATGTTCTATAATTTTCCGAGTACAAGTCCTTGACCTCCTTGGTTAAATTTACTCCTAGGTACTTTATTTTTTTGGCTGCAATAGTGAAGGGGATTGTTTCCTTAATTTCTTTTGCTGATATTTCATTGTTGGTGTATAGAAATGCCTCTGATTTCTGAGTATTAATTTTATATCCTGCCACCTTGCTGAAATCATTTATAAGGTCCAGTAGTTTTTTGACTGAGACTTTAGGGTTTTCAATATACAATATCATATCATCTGCAAATAGTGACAGTTTTACTTCTTCTTTTCCAATTTGGATGCCTTTTATTTCTTCTTCTTGTCTGATTGCTGTAGCTAGGACTTCCAGAACTATCTTGAATAAGAGTGGTGAAAGTGGGCAACCCTGCCTGGTTCCTGATCTTAAGGGGATTGCTTTTAATCTTTGTCCATTTAGTATGATGTTTGCTGTCGGTTTATCGTAGATGGCCTTTATCATGTTAAGGAATGATCCCTGTATTCCCACTTTACTGAGAGTTTTGAGCATGAATGGGTGCTGGATTTTATCAAATGCCTTTTCTGCATCTATTGAAATTATCATGTGATTTTTGTCCTTCCTTTTGTTTATGTGGTGAATCACATTGATTGATTTGCGAATATTGAACCAGCCTTGCCTCTCCAGAATAAATCCCACTTGATCGTGGTGTATGATTTTTTTCATATATTGCTGGATCCGGTTGGCTAATATTTTGTTGAGAATTTTAGCGTCTAAATTCATCAGGGATATAGGCCTATAATTTTCTTTCTTTGTGTTGTCTTTGCCCAGTTTTGGGATCAGAATTATGCTCGCCTCATAAAAGGAGTTTGGAAGTCTTTCTTCCTCTTGAATTTTTTGAAATAGCTTGAGGAGAGTAGGAGTTAGTTCTTCTTTGAATTTTTCAATTAATTAATGTTGTTTTATAAAAAGAAATGATTGCTATGTGAAGTTATTTTAGTATAGATTATGGATAGTCATCTTTGCATGGTCGTGCAGGACTGTAAAAATGACCATACAAGCTAATGCAAAATGACCACGTGCAAAAACAATTTTAATAATCAACAATCAAAAAATTTTGAGTTCCATGACCTTAAAAAAATGTTTTGTCCAAACGTGTAACTCTTTTACTGTCAGTTATACATGTATAAGGAAATGAAAGAAAATAATAAAGCTAAATATTTATTTAGTGCCCTATAATTTAAAATGTTAGAAACACTGAGGATTAAAGTGTTTTACTTCTTTGAGTGGAACTTAATCAAGAGTAGTTTAAACATGTTTGCTTTCTTTCCATTGTATAACTTACGATATGGAGTGTTGTTTCTTTGCCTCAGTCAATTGTCACACTCCTTTCCAAGTGGGGATCGGCTGCCAGCATCTCAGCCTTTGTGCTTTCAAAGCCGTAAGGTATCTGGGAGTTGCTTTAATGTTACTTCCTCTGGCACAACGTCATCCTTTTCACCACGACCACTTTCCAATTTCACTTCCAATGTTCCCATTTGTCATTTATTTGAAGCACTTTTTTTTTTTTTTGCTGTTGTTGTTGTTGACTCTCTCAGTTACCCACTTCTGTGAAATGTGATTTTTGTCACTGCGAGATGGGGAAGCAGCACCAATACATGCTTTCTTGTCTGTGCATGAACCGCGAGAACACATGTGCAGGGATCAATCAGCAACAGACTTTGCAGGAAGTAACATGATTGGTTACTGATCACGATACACATCTGTTATTCACGTAGTGTTTATGGACCGAAGAGCTAGCAGGAAAGTTTGTACTTCATGCAGTTACTCACAGTTAATACGCTGTGGCAACTGAAGCTTGAACCATGTTGTTGGGGGACTGGTGTTACTTAACTAAAGTGCGGAAACTGAAATTCATGCATATTGGAACCGTGCAAAGTGAGTGTGCCTGTATTCCAGTTATAAATTATTTGTAGTACATTTAAATCGTGGCCTGGCTCCCCTTGCCCATGACACATTGAATCCATCCAGGGTAGCCAAGCTGTGAGTTAGAAATGCAGTTTAGAGCTGAAGTGGGAGTTAGGAAGTCTTTGACTCAACCTTGGAGTCCGCTTTGACTCTCGTCTTTTACTCAGCACCTTGGAGTACATCAGGCTCAGGAGATAGCTCATTTCAGACGCCATTCAGCATGGGCAGTTTGGGCTTGAACTGCCACATAGACATGAGACACAGTATCTGGGTAGTCACCTTGGTCATTTTTTCTGGCTCTTTTTCTCCTCCACTGTCTCCCCTCTTCCCTGGCCTGCTGTTTACTTTCTGTGGCCCATCTTCATGTTGTACTGTTTCTCTCTCTATCGTTATATACTAAATGTTTCTTTCAATACTTGTTGCCATTGTCCCAATCCATATGTCTTTCAACTTGTATTTTATTTATATTAACAGCCTCCTAACTGGCTTCTTTACCTAATCACTCTCAATTCCAACAAATCTCACATCCCATCACAAGAGTCATGTTCCTAGAACACTCTTTCAGCCTTATTTAATTCTCTCTTTGGTGCCTTCAAAAATAACTTACTAATTACAATACAAAATCCAAACCTTTTATTGGGCCTTTATCCATTGTCTGACCTAATCCTATATCTTCTAGTTTATCAGTTGACCCCCTTCCTCAGGAGCCTGGGGTTTCAGCAAGACAGACCTTCTCATTATCTCCCAAATATGACTTCTTCTTCTCCTTTTCTCATGCTGTCCACTTAGGATACAATCT
The DNA here is from genome assembly GCA_037038555.1 of Rhynchonycteris naso. Lineage (NCBI taxonomy): Eukaryota > Metazoa > Chordata > Mammalia > Chiroptera > Emballonuridae > Rhynchonycteris > Rhynchonycteris naso. Next base: position 200,781,828 of record CM072998.1, on the reverse strand, counting down.
TTTGTTTTTCTGAATCTTGCCCAGTTTCAAAGACTTATCCCAAATGATCCCTCCGCTGAAGTCTTATTTTGACTTCCCAGAAATGACTCTCCTTTCCTCTGAAGTTCCACAGAATTGATATTTTCCAATTGTCACTTAGTTGCTGATCTGTGTTTTTAGATATCATGTAAAATCTCAAATTCCCAGTTAACTCTTACATTCTTGACGGCAGGGACTGACTCTTCTGTAGACCTAGAATGGTATTGGACAGAGTGCTAGGCATAAATTTCCATCCACTGTTCTTTTGAGCTGCTGCATTTATTTTAGACCCTGAGTTACATGCTAGGGGTCAACAAAACAGGATAAAGTTTCTGACCTCAAATAACTCTAGTTAGATGTGGCACAGGTAAAGGCTGTCAGATGCTTGTAATGCAATACACTTCATGGCATGAAGAGCCGTGAATGGTAGTCCTTGGAAGCATAGGTAGGCACCAGACCTAGTTGAGGGGCAATAAGAAATGCTTCTAGAAGAAGTAAGGTTTAAGTAGGGTCTAAGAGATAAGTAGGAGATTGATAGGGGAGGGGCGCTGGATGAAGCGAGTATTCCAGGCCAAGGACATAGCATGGATGAAAGCTGAAGTGGGGCAGGAGGGTCTTACACATGAGGACCTGAATAAAGCTCTATGTAGCTGGATTGTCGGGAATGGGGTGAGATTCATGAGTGATGAGGTTTCAGAGGGAACAGGGGCCCTGTGATGGTAAAGTGTGTATATTTGATGTTTACTGTTACAAGGGAGGATGTGCAGGACTGGATGTCCATATGGGCAAAGTGATAGAGCTATACTCGGTTTATGTTAAGGACCACTCTGTGAATGGAGACATTGGGGTTGAGTTACATTCTGGACACTCTGAATTTGAGATGTCTGTTGAATATCTATCTAAATGGAGATACACTGTAGTAGATAGTTTGGAGCACAACAGAAATCTCTTGCTAAGAAATGGAAATGTGGGAGACATCAGCATATGACAGGGTGAAATCATAGAGGAAGAGTGTATAGAGTTAGTAAAGAAGAGGATTTTAAGACCAAATCTTAAAAGCACATCAGCGTTTAAAGGACAAGTAAAGAATGGATCCTGCAGAGAATAATATTAAGATGGAATGGACAAAGACGAAGGAGCAGAATAGATGAATGAGATGTCTAGGAAACCAAGGAAAGACCTGAAATATGTTCATTTGATTTAGCAATTTGGAGACCATTTGGGACCTTAGTCGGAGTAGTTTCCACAGGAGAGGGGTGGGAAAAGGGAAATACCACCTGGCTAAGCCAGTTTGTAGTGGTTGGAGACGTGAACAGACAATTCTTTGGGAAAGTTTGCTCTTGGACAAGGGGATTTAAACACATTAGAAGCTGTAAGTAAATGGAATTGAGGGGCTTTTATTTTTTAAGCTGATAGAAATTTGCTTATGTTTAAAGGCTTATGTTTAAAGGAAGAATTCATTAGTGATAAAGAAATTGGCCATCAGCTGAATTTTGTCAGAATTTAAAATTCCTCTTAAAATTCTTTACTCTTTTTTATCTTTTGGTATTCTAAATAAATTAAATTCCAAACTCTCAATTACTCTGTGTCTTCTAGGTTTCACTGTGATCGTGTTATTCCAATGAGATTGTAAATTCTGGGAAAGCAGGATTCAAATGGTTCTACTCGTTTGTTAGGGAGTAGCATTTAATTCAGCATGTTTCAGATTATTTATAGTATTCTCATTTGCTTCTTTATTTATTCTTTGAGGAAATATTTCATGTCCATTGTATACCAGAGATTATTCTAGGTGCTGAGGATCTAAAGATCACTAAACCAGACATACCTCTTTTTCTCAGGAGTTTAAAATCAAAGGAGACAGCTAATAAACTAGTATGTAAATAGGAAAAAGTAATTACAGAATGCAAGAGATACTTACAAGGACACCATGATAGACAGTAATCCTGAGTGGCTTCTTTGAATATTTTTCCATGAGTTCTTTCCATTGTTGGAGGAGAACAGCACAAGCAATTGGAGAGTTAAGTGACTTAAAATGGAAAGAAAAAGATCATGAATAACAGAGACTTTTTTCGTTGCTTACAGTCAGTGGAAATATGATGGCTGTAATGGAACTGTGTGTTGGGGGCAGAGGGTTGTTGATTGATTGTTACTCAGCATTTGAGAAACTAACCCATTTCCTACAATTTCTCTTTTCCCTTTCAGTAATTTGCCATCTTCCATGTATGAATGGTGGCCAGTGCAGTTCAAGGGACAAATGCCAGTGCCCTCCAAATTTCACAGGGAAGCTTTGTCAGATCCCGGTCTCTGGTGCCAGCGTGCCTAAGCTTTTTCAGCATTCCCAGCAGTCAGGCAAGGCGCTGGGGACCCATGTCGTCCACTCTACACACACCTTGCCTCTGACCATGACTAGTCAGCAAGGAGTCAAAGGTAAGCTTCTTATTTTGATTTTGCTCATTCGTCACACCTCTGCTAACCTGCCTAACCTATACAGCAGCCAGGTATCTGCAGATGGCCCTGGATGGTATTGGAACAAAAAGGAGTATGTGATCTGTGGCCTAAGAAATGACCACAGGGACAGAATGTGGGCCCAGGTATGTGATTGAAGTGTTTTTTAGGCCATAGAGATTGGTCTCTAAGAAATAGAAAATAAAAAGGAGCCCATCCTTCTCTGATGACTCATAGCATCAAGAGCTGTTGAATACGCCTGGCTCTGTTCTGGCAGGGCCTGGGAATAGAGAGACGAGCAAGAGGGGCTCTGACCCTTCCAGTGTTAGTAAACTAGTGAGCGCATAGTTCCTGCTGATGGGTACCTAGTCTGTTTAGTAATTGAAGAGTACTTGGTTTTAGTTCTAAACAATCACTTAACCTCACTGGGCTTTAATTTATTCATCTGTAGAGGAAGGTAAACTAGGTCACTTGGAGCTCAGAAATTCTATGACTAATTTATTCTTTTAAACTTAGCATCTCTTAACACATGCACATTTTTTTTATAAAAGGGGTCAGAGAGTTATTGGCTGTTATTCTTTCAAACCTGAATGTTAGCATCAGAAGATAAAATTTTTGTTTGAAAGTGGCAGAAAGTAAATCTTGTTGCAGATAGAAAATACCACACTTTGATATTGTACGTGTGTGTCCCAATAATCACCAAAGTAATCCACAATATGCTATTTAAGAGTGAGAGAATATCCTCTAGGAAAATATCCCCTCATCTAGTGTAGAAAGGTGTGTCCTCTACCTTTTCCAATGAAACTTCATGAGAAATTCAAAATTAATCCAACTCTTGAGGCTTTATTATGACACCGTTCAGTTCCTACAACAGTGACATAACCCAAATTTTGGTATAAGTGGCAACACACCCTAGCCTAACACAAATGGAACACTAGTGCTTTTAATAGTCCAAAATGGCATCGGTAGGGTACTGGGGGACGCCAACTCCCTCTCTCGTTTGTTGTGTTACTGCGTATTCTTCCTCTGCGCAACCAAACTAGTTCACGTTGTCTGTAAGTACGATGCTTAATGGCATAAGCCAAAACACTCACGTCTCAATTTTTTAAAGGCTTTTTTTATTATTATTTAGGAAATGAAATTTAACAGGGTGACTTTTTAAAGTTTTTATGGGCATGAGCATCGGAAACTTGAGACATTGTATGTTGAGACTGTCATAACCCGAGTACCCCTGCATTGGATAAAATGTACCTCCCTCTGACCATAAGCTGCATGAATTTCAGTTTTATGTCTCTCCTGAAAAAAATACTTTTATCTCATGAACATGTTACTGTGAGAGGTTTTTGTTTCTCTTTATAATTATTTTTAAAATATATAAATTCAGGTTAATTTTTATTTTAAGCATACCCTTTTATTCTCATTTAATTTAATGGCTGTGTGGCAATATGTGTATACATTATATATATATGGTCTATGTATAATATATATGCCAGTAAGTATATATGTATGTATAAAATTTACTTTCATAGGGGATGAGCCGATGGGATCAGAGAAGAGAAAGAGATTAGTGAAATTATATACATAACACAGTGTTATAGAGAGCAGGACAGCAAATCCTGGAGGGAAGGGGGGAAGGCGTTGGGGAGAGGGGGCAAGGGGCATGTTGAGGGGAACACAGGGGTCAGGGGAAGATATATTTGGTGGGACACTTGAATCTATGTAAACACAATAAATTAAAATCAATAAAAAAATCTACAAAAAAATTTACTTTCATGCTGACATGCATATTAATTATTCAGGATGAACAAGTTTTATTTTCCTGTTTTAGTGAAATTTCCTCCCAACATAGTCAATATCCATGTGAAGCACCCTCCTGAGGCTTCAGTTCAGATACATCAGGTTTCAAGAATCGATGGCCCAACAGGCCAGAAGATCAAAGAAGCCCAGCCTGGTCAATCTCAAATCTCTTATCAAGGGCATCCCGTCCAGAAGACCCAGACAGTCCATTCCACATACTCCCACCAGCAAGTCATTCCTCACGTCTATCCTGTTGCTGCGAAGACCCAGCTTGGCAGATGCTTCCAGGAAACCATTGGGTCGCAGGTAAGCAACATCCAGCTTTAGTAATGCTTTCTAAAGCTCTATTTTTTTTTTCTTAAATGAGAGGAGAGGAAATAGACAGACTCCCACATGTGCCCCAACTGGGATCCACCCAGGGACCCCCCATCTGGGTCTATGCTTGCAACTGAGCTATTTTAGTGCCTGAGGTGGAGGCTCCAAGGAGCCATCCTTAGTGTTCAGGCCAACGTGCTTGAATCAGTCAAGCCACTGGCTGAGAGAGAGAGAGAGAGAGAGAGAGAGGGAAGGAAGGAAAAAGGGGAAGGGGTGAAGAGAAACTGATGATTGCCTTTCCTGTGTGCCCTATGAACCTGTCACTTCCACATGCTGGGTTGATGCTCTACTGCTGAATCAATTGGCGAGGGATCTATCTCATTTTTCCAGGAAACCCAGACTTGGTAAAATTATTTTCTATAGAAAGCATTGGCAAACTGACCCATGGGCTTGTTTTTGTAAATAAAGTTTTATTGGAACACAGCCACGTCCATTCATTTACATATTGCTTATCCTACTTTCATGTTATTGATGGTAGAATTGCTTAGTTCCAACAAGATCATTTGATCTTCAAACCAAAAGTATGGTTGGCAAAGCCCTTTACTGAAAAAGCTTGCCAACCGCTAATCTGAAAGATCTTTTCAAGTAGTGAACTTCCAGAAATACTGCCGGAAGTCCATGATTGCTGTTTATGTTTTTCAGTTAAGGTGGTTTGTGTATAAAATCTATGTCAGGCATGACCTATGGGACATGAATATATTGTGTAGAGCATTTGAAAATGCATGCCTTTTTACAATAGTTGTAGGTTAACAGGTTATAGTCAAAGTGTGAACCATCATACAATAATAATTTATCTTTTATTGTCTTATAAAAACTTATAACTTGAATAGCAGTGACAAGTTGAAGTTCATTTTAAATATTACTGGATTTACATGTAACTTTAGGCCTATATCTGCATCATGAAATAGAAGGAAGGCTGATTTTTCTTTAAAAGTCATCATTAAAAATGTATAGTGAAGGCAACAAAAATATTGGCTCTTTTATCCAAACCATTAGTGCTACCTGTTTTGGGATTATATGAGAATGGCATGGCTTTGTCCTTTGTCCTGTGGTTCTCTTCCTGTCCTTTGATTGTAGTTTCAGCCCCACATGAGAAGAGTAGGTGAGGTGCATTTATTATATCTCTGTTCTTACCTCAGTATTGAAAAAAATATTGTGTGTGAGATATATTTTGGGGTAATAAGAATCAATTGTTATTGCTGTAGAAACCTGGAAAATACTTTTAGGTAGTAGGCACGTTCGTGGTTGGGTTATCACCTTTCTTCCAGGGGTAGAGGCAAAATTAGTTTGTAGACCTGAATGAAAAGAGCCCCATGTGAAGTTTTATAAGACCTTGAGCCATGGGCCCAGCACTTGGTGGCAGGGTGCCAGCTTTCTTATCTGTATGGTAGAGACAAGAATATGGGACTTTGTTAAGATTAGACAGGGTATTGTGAGCACTGATTTGCAAATGTGATAGAACTATGCAAACTAACTTAGAAGATACCTATCTATCCATAGTGTCAAACTTAACAATAGCCAGAGTAGCTTATTGCTTACGCCATGTAACCTTAGTAAGACAGGGAAGGCGTGATCTCCCCAAACACAACCTTTGCCTGACAACAGGTACTTAAAATGCTTCTTAAACCTGCCATAGCTTTTCATTGTTAACTGAAGACCATGTTGAAGCAAACACTTTTGGGAGAAGGAAGAGCATCACTTCAAATTTAGTTTAGAAGTAAAGCCTGGGTTCTTGTGCTGAGAGCTGCTTTTTACCGGGGCAGTGGGGCTGAAGATAAACTTCATACACTTCACAGTTTCACCCTGGACCAGCCTTGGAGAGAGAGGCTGAATTTGGTGCCATTTGCATTGTTTAATCATTCCAGCTTAGGTTGGTCATGAGAAAGGAAAAAGCAGATCCTTTTAAAACTGTGTGCCCAGTGCCTTTCTCCCCAGTTTCCAACTTGGAACACAGATGATAAAAAGCAAGAAAATGAAGTGTTCATAAACTTGTTATTTTTGTGTAATATTAGGCCGATGATTGCTAACTAAAAAAGATCAAAAAATTATTTACTCTTAAGCCTTAGCTGGACTATATAATCAAAATGAATTGGATAATTGGTGGAATTACTCAAATAATTCAGGCTCAGTAGAAATACTTTTGCCTTTGATTCAGACAGTGATCTCAATTCTTAATTCTTTTTGCATGTGTAGTCACTAATATGAAACTTCAAAATAAGACCTGTTTTCAGAAAACATTCTCAGTATACATATTTGACTTCCTGATGTTGAGACTTCTTGCTCGATGCCTGTGATTGCCCAATTAATTGGTGCAATTAGGATGACCCAGACATTAAAAAATTCATTACTGGCAAATAGTTAATAGTTTATAAGAGGTATTCTTCAAAGATGTTTGAAAACATTTGTACTTTCTTGCTGTGGTTGGTTTGCATACACAGCTATAGAACGAGGTATAGGTAGATTTTAAATGAATGATAAAAACAACTGAATGAATGCTCATTAGTGCTCTGCTCTTGAGAATAGTCTTATGTATTAGCTGCAGATTTTGATCGTTGAGACTTTTAATGCCATAGAGTTTTTGGTAAATGTCTGTGTTTATGTGTTACAATAATAGGGTGTATACAAAACAAATTTGGCAGAAATAGCCCTTGTTTCTTTGGCACATTCTAATAATTAAGCAGTAAGCGTGGGGTGGAGGACCCAGAATGAACTGTGATTAATGTACAGTGTGTCCGTAAAGTCATGGTGCACTTTTGACCAGTGCACTTTTTAAATTCAGATCTGACGCCCTTAGACTTTTACTTTTGGGGATATGTGAAGCAACATGTGTACATTGAACGTATCAACGACATTAATCACTTAAAACAGAGAATCACAGATGTGATTCACTCTGTTACACGAGACGTCCTTACCCGTGTGTGGCAAGAACTTTACTATCGTTTGGATGTGTGTAGGGCAACAAATGTTGCCCACATCGAACTGCACTGAATAGGTATGAAACTGGGAGAATTTTCCTTTTATTTGGTGCAGATTTCACATTTCTATCGTCTTTTGTTGCTTTCCTGTGAGTGGTCAAAAGTGCACCATGACTTCACGGACACAGTGTATTTACTTTCAGCAAAGCTTCACAGAGTAGAATTACCCAAACTGCTTAGGTGGTGGAAGAAAACGGGCGTTGGTAATGAAACCAAAATCACAGAGAAAGGGGGGAGAATAATTAAACAGAGGAAAGAGAATGTGGCAAGAAAGGGGTGAGGAAGAAATTTCAGAGAAACTGGAGATGTGAGCTAGCTCAGGATTCCTGGCAGGTGTTTGCACAAGCAGGAGGCCTGTTAGACCTGAGGCATAGCGCCACATAAATGACTTGGTGTTAAGGTCAAAATTGCATGCAGCCCCCTTGACCCAGTGATCAAACTCAGATTCATTAAAAGTGAGACAACTGATGTTATGTGACTCACTCCTGATGTGATACAGTCTGAAGTTGACATGTCACCCTAGACGTATTCTTGCCAAAAACGTTTAGCCTGAATCTAATCAAGCCTTTAATTTGCACCTAACCTCCAGCTTATAGGGAATACTGAGGGTACAGAAACAAGCTAAATATGTAACACCTATCCACCCCCGTCAGAGAGATTCACAATGTAGGATGTTTTTGCCTGGTTTCTTAAAAGAAAAAATCATAATGGAAAAAAAGTAGAATGACTTTTCTAGAAAGAAACTAAAGAGTTAACAGCAAAAATATGTAATGTGTAAACCTTTAACAAATTGTGTGATTTTTGTTTTTTTTTAAAAAAAACACTTATAGAAGATGTTTGGGGAACAATTGGGGAAGTATAAGTATGGACTAGATATTAGATGATATTTTGGAATTATTAAGTTTTTGGAGGGTGATAATGGTATTAGGGTTTGTAGGACAATGTCTTTATTCTTGAGAGATAAATGCTGAAAATTTTAGGGATAAAATGCCATGATGTCTATAATTTATATTCAGGTGCATTCACACACAAACATTGCAAAATTATAATGTGTTTACTCTGAGAAGTGGACATATAAGAGATCATTATGGTATTCTTTGATATCAGCATATTTGAAATTTTCTTATGAGAAAAAAGGGAAAAATGTTAAAATTTTCTGTATGTATAAATACCGACATACTTCCTCTTATTTTGTTTTATTATATTGTGCTTCCCAGATACTGAGTTTTTTATAAATTGAAAGTTTGTGGCAACCTTGTGTCGAATAAGTTTGTGGCCATTGTTTTTCCAACCATCTCAGATGATGATTAGCGATTTTTAGCAATGAAGTATTTTTAATTAACATAGATTCACTTGTTGGACATAGTGCTATTGCTCACTTGATAGATGACAAAATAGTGTAAATATAACTTTTATATGCACTGGAGAACCAAAAAAAATTCATGTGACTAGCTTTCATTGCAATATTTGCTTTATTGTGGAAGTCTAGAACTGAACCTGAAATATCTCTGAGATATACCAGTGAAATAATATAATTTTAAGCTGAATTTTAAAGTTGTAACTTTAATACAGTTTAATAAATTTTTAAAAAATAATTTAAAATGTTTCAACTTCTGAATGAATGGAGTGAGTAGTAGATGTAAGGAAAAGAAGTTGGCCCTTGGTCCAGTTATGAAATGATCAGGGTGCAATCTAGGAGAAAAGTTAAAAATAAGGAGATGACAATAAAGGCTTTTGTGAAGAATTAAGCATCAGGATTTGATTACGGGCCGCTGTGAAGCAAAAGATGGTGATGAGTTGGACTATTCTGAATTCCCTTGCTTTAGAAATTAGATAAATGCTCACTATGATTGATGAACCAGCCCTTGGGGAAGAATTGTGAATTGAAGATGAGTAGCTACATCTTGTTTTAAGCAGCCCCATCCCTGATTGACATCAAGAATGGTGTATTCTTGGATGTCAATCTGAGAGTCCAATGCTGTGTTAGAGATGGAGTGAGAGAGAATTCATGAAAAAATTCAGTGGTCATTGAATAGATCTAGTGATCATAGTTAATTTAAAGATTCATGAGAACGGAGGACATTTCTTTGGCTGGTATATAAATGCAAATGAACAGGAATAATGGAATCAGAAATGACTACAAAGTTTTTCACCTTGATAGAGTGTCAAGAAATGGCGGTAATCCTTCCGATTGTCGAAAGTGATATTTTATCTTTGAGTCCTAAAAATAATTTTTTGTTCTTAAGATCATATAAAGTGTTGATTATTACATGAATTGGGCTGGGGACAGACATCATTTAAAGTATTAAAAAAATAGAAATTAATCTGATAAATACATGGGATGGATTAGAGGAATGGGATTCTTGAATGCAAATCAAGTTTTAAGTACTTGACAGGCCCTAGCTTTAGGAGAGTTAGGTGTCTGTGCTACCAGGAGCACATGGTGGTGGTCACCATGTGTATTTGAAAGCATTTGAAGAGTTTGCTCATTGGAAAGATCAAGTTAGAATTACATCCCCAGTGGTTACAATTACCAGCTACTTTCAGAGTAATCTCATGTTTTCATGTGTGTAAAGTTTGAACATTTCTAATGCTAGCTTCCATCTAGAAGAAGAGGCCAGATTTCAGAAAATACCCCTCTAATTTATTTTTGCACCACAGGGACATTGACTATATGTTCACCTTTCACATTGTGCAAGGGTACCAATTGCTTTAAACTGTGACCTAGATTGGAAATTTGTTCCACATCTGAGTTTTGGGTTGTTTCAAACGTTTTATTTGTTGCCTCATTGCTGAAAATAAATGTTTATAGTTACTTAATGTTGCCAGATGGTATGAAAAGACGTTATCTGTGAAGAGTTCAGGGTCACAAAATAGGTCAGCCATTGCCTGGTTGTGCAATCATATGCTCTTTGTTAAAGGGGGGAGCATGCTCCTTCATTAGACACAGACATTATAAGACAAGACAAAAAATTCTTCAAGACCTTATTGCAAATGCAAAAAGAACAGAAAATTCCACATATAAGCACCTGAGTTAATGAAGAACAAAAATACTGGAAAACCTGAAATAAAGGTAAACAGATGAAAAGATATTTTTAATACAGTGCTGTTACACAGATAAAGATGATCAAATAATACACAAACCCACACATATAGTTTGCAACTATAAAATACCCCATAACAGTTTAAGAAAACCATACAAAATCAACTCTAAAATTAAATTCTTTAATATGTACTCTATAGAAGAAAATCATCTTGGAAACCCTTTTCTTTCCTTTAATTATTGGTCATATAAATAATAAGACCTGGGGCAAAACTGAGTTAAAGTGACATAAGAACTAGTTTGGGATCCCCTTAGTGATTTCAGAAGTTGTTCCAACAGTTCTCCTTGGACAGGAAAAATGGAAACAGAATGGGCCATGGGAGAAAAGATGATTTAATTGGAGATAGGTCTCTTGGCAGATAAATTCAATAACATCATCAAGCTCTAAAGCTTAGCACTGGAAAACACATACACACTCACACACACACACACACACACACACTCTCACAAACGCGCGCGCGCGTGCACACACACACACACTCTCTCTCTCTCTCTTACTTTGGAGGGGCCAAACAGATGCATTTAGCTTTTGTTTAAAAAAATTTTTTTTAAATAAGCATTGTGGAGAAATTAACAGGAAAGTGTGAGATCATTGAAGTGGAAAGTATCCTAATTACATGGCTGAAAGTACTTTTTAAAAAAGTCTGCATACTTCTGTCACAGGACTTTGAAGAAAAATATTTTTTGGTTTTTACCGCACAGAAGCCAGTGAGAAAGTAGGGAAACAGATGTCATGTCTATCAGTTCCACATGGCAGAAGAAATATAGATAGGTGCATAGGTGCCGGTATAGATGTGCAGGTGCTCTGGAGATGCTCACACTCTCTCCTTGCTGATGGAAACTGAATCTGGTTCTCAATGAAGGGAGCTAGGATAATAAGCACTGCCTAGAAACTTGTTATTTAATTTCCAAGGTCTCTCCCCTGCCCTGACTGTACAAATATTACTGAAGGGAGGCCTGAAACTCTGAGGAAATAATAGTTTTAGTCAGGGTTAATGCCAGAATTATTGTAATACTTGCACACTGGTATTTCCCTATATTGAGACCAAAATGACAGAAGTCTAAATAAAGAATAACTACAACGCTTCCCAGAGACTCGCAGCCTCTCACATATGCATTATCTTTTATGTGGGAAGGAGAGCTGACTCAGCCAGGCTGGGTCAACAGGTGTGCATACCACCCATTTTCCCAGCTTACCTGCTCTTCAGGCAGGGCCCTACCAGGTGAACTTCACCTTGCTGAAGTGCTATTGGGCAGTGCTTAAGGAAGGCAGGGTCAGGGCTACCAGATGTCAGCCTTCTCCTTGAGCAGGGAGCCCTTTTAGGGTGTGCTGATTGCATTTACTGAAGCTTGGCACCCTTCAGGTGGAATAAGTTATTAACACCAGGTCCTTCCTGTGCCATCTGGGTTTTTCTTCAGTGTCCCACTCAAATACTCCTTTGGTATAATATAAAAAACATTTAATTGAGTGTTAGTGAGTCTGGTTGTCTCCAGTGGCTCTCCAATGGCCATCCTTGCCAAACCTTACCTGTGTCAACAGCAGAGGTATCACTGGAGGTGTGACACACATCTCAGTGATAAGTACCTGGAGCCCAGCACCGTTGGCTGGGCCTGCTCCTCAGAACCCTGCCAGATTGACTTTGTGCACAGGCCTTTTTCCTTGGAATTGAAGAGATCAGTGAAGAGGAAGATTAGATCCAAAGGGGGAAATGTGGCAGGTGAAAGGGGACATGTCTGCATGTCACTGGGCCCCTGCCAAGTGTGTGGGGCAACTGCTAGCTTTCTTTGGATTGAGAATGTGGGACTGAGCTGTTAGGATAATCAAAATACAGATTCTTAGAACTAAAAGTCAAGAACTTCAGAGAAAGGGGTGATGACCCAGACATTACCCTTCCTACTGCCTAGTATCTCATCTTTACTCAGACCAATGTCTTTGGACACCAAGGAGTCAGTCAGCTTTGAGTGTTCACTTACCCTGATTTGTTCCATGGTTGAGCAAGTTCATGCCTCTTTGGTCCTTGCCATACCCATCCTCTCAGACAGCTTTCATTGGCAATGAAAATGCCTTTATCATCACATATCAAATTTCCATATTTTATACCCTTAGGGCTAAAATAATATACCTTTTAATGATAGACTTTTGCTTTTGTAGAAGAATGGGCATTGAAAATATGAGGCAGTTCAGGGTGGAAGTATGTTACATCAACTCTGGTATTGACAAAATGGCAAGATTTTGTGGTCATTAAAGCTTGAAGATGATAGTTCTAAGCATGTTGGAAGTAGTTTTAAGAGACTATGGCTTGAATTGATGGTTGACTTAGGCTCTATGAATTACAAAAATGTTTAAAGAGTCACAGCTGGTATTTCTAGGGTCTGATGTTTCTTGGCATTTTCGACATGATGCTTTGAATTTGAGATTTGTTCAGATGAAGTGGAATCATCTGGTTTCCTGAAAACCAAAAAACCAAACCAAAAAACCCCAGTCTTCTGGAATCTGACCTATAAAATTGTAGTGAAAAAGACAACATCGCCCTGTGTTGAGAGACAACAGAGTGATTGCCTGACTCCACCCTGTACCTTCCCCAGCCACAATAATAGTCCTTTTTTCCCCCTCATCTTTTATTTGTTCCCTCCTCTTGTCTTCTTTAGTGTGTAGAAGAATTTATATATAGCCCTGGCTGGTTTGCTCAGTTCGTTAGAGCATCATTCAATATACCAAGGTTGTAGGTTCAATCCCCAGTCAGGGCATGTATAAGAATCAACCAATGAGTGCATAAATAAATGGAACAGCAAATCAATGTTTTCCTCTTTCCCTTTCTTTCTCTCTAAAATCAATTGATTAATTAAAGGATTTTTATATGATAAAGTTGAAGATTCTGTTTCAACATGATCTCTTTATGAGACTGTGCATTTACTCTAGTAATATTGCTGTTATACAGACAATTTCGAAATTTCTGTTTTGGAAGAACTGTTTCAGAACTAGTTTATGAGCGGCAGTGTATCTTTGATCTCCTGCAGCTCTCTCCTTTACTCGATCCTCAGTGACGCTGAAACTTCTAGCAGTCACTTCAGCCTCCAGGGATTTGCCACCCTTGAGGATATTTGAAATAACATATCTTTAGCCCCGAAGAGAATTCTGAAATCCAGACAGAGGAGTTCTAAATATTTTGCACAAAGAGAACAGTGCCTTCAAGATGACCACCTTGAAGGGGACTGGTTTAGAGTGCGCAAGCTTTAACACAGTTTTTAAGAAAATGATCTTGACATTCTGTGGCTTTTTGACAGGCATCTTGGTATGACAATGTGTTTTTTATAAAATTGATAGCTGATAGAAAATGTTCACATTTATGACCTCACCTGACCTTCAAGACAATTTCAAAACGAGGAAAAGTAGGTATTCTTGTCTCCTATTTACTGAAATGAAACTTGAGGCTCTCAGAGGTAGGGACAAGCTTGTGTTGTTCTTTCTAAGTTGATAGCTCTTTTTTTCCATTTTGGCAAACTCACCATCCTCTGGCCCTCAGTTTCTTTATTTTACAAATAACTGGTTTGGCTGAGAGGACTACTGAGGCCTCTTTTAGCCCTGCAGTCCTCTGACTGTGCTGATTTTGACATCTTTCTTTTCCACAGCCTCAAACGCCACTGATACTGACAAATGCACAGGACCCGTGGACAGAGCAAACTGTACAATTGTCAAATACAGTCAACACCTAGAATGATCTCTCAAATTCACCCTGACTTGAGAAACTCCTCTCAGGTGTCAGTGACTCCCAAGAGCCTGCTAGTCCACCTCCAACCCACATTACTCTCTCCTCCCTGACCCATTACTGCATTTTTAATCCAGTTAGATAATTTTGAATTAACTCTCTTGATTTTGGCCTTCTTTTCTTTTCCCCATGTCTTGTCTTTTTCATGAGGGCTGAGCCCTTATGAATTGAACTCTGTGCTGGGAGCTGTTATGAATTGAACTCTATGCTTAGTTAATAAATATATGAGACTTAGGTTAGGCTCAGTTGTGCTGTGGTAATAAACACAACAAAAGCTTCCATTTTGTATATGCTAGATGCCTACGGGTGAACAGGAGGTTCTGTGCTTCATGCCCCTCAGGGACTCAGGCTGAAGGTGGTTTGACCATGTTACTGCTGTAATAACATGGCCTCCTCAATTCCTGTACCAGAGGAAAGAGAAGTACTGCAAGGGACACACATTACTTTTCCAGTCATCCATTCTACATATTGAGTCATAAGGCCTTATTCCACTATTAGTTTTATGACAGTGTTATGGCTGAATTGTCCCCCTCAAAATTTATGTGGTCCCCCTCAAAATTCAATGTGACTATATTTGGAGATAATCTATAAGGAGATAATTAAGGTTAAATGAAATCATAAGGGTGGGGCGCTGATACAAGAAGATAGTGTTCTTAAGAGAAACCAGCAGGCTTGCTCTCTTCACCATGTTGAGAAGACAAGAAGATGGCGGCTTATAAGCCAGGAAGGGAGTCCTCACTAGACCTGACCACACTGGCACCTTGATGTTGGATTTTGATTCTCCAGAACTGTGAGGAAATAAGTGTCTGTTGTTTAAGCCCCTAGCCTACCCCTACTCTGCCTCAATCTATGTTATTTTGTTATGGCAGCCCAAGCTGACTAATACGTGAGGGAGCCAGGACATGGGAGAAGCAAGTGGTTCTTAGGTGAGTTGTAAATGTTCCTGCCAAGTGGCAGAGCGGTGGGCAAGACAGACTTCATTCCCTGCTTGCAGAGGACTAAAAAAAGCTATTAATATGATTTGTGGTATTTAGTTTTTCTACACTACTTGCAACCAAACCACAAGTAATTATTAGTTTTGAGTTCTGTGTACTTGGATCAGACACAAAACACGGAAAGCTTAACCCAGTGAGGCACGTGTTGCAATTTACACAGTGCTGTGAGGCCCAAAGTGGTTTTTGTTCCTTTCAGTATCTCCACGTAGACAAAAAAAGAAAACCGAAAGACATTGAAGTTTAATATGGAAAATTTCTCTCAATACAGTTGTAGAAATAAACATTGGGGAAAATAGGCCTTTATGCTTATCATTTGGGAGTGACCTGGTTGCCATAATAATAGTAACCAAGCCTATATGCCCATCTTTGTTTCTTCCTTCAACGTAGCCTTGGTAATGGAATTAAAGTTTATATTTTCACCATCTAGTAGTAGGATTTATGATGTGATTTGTGTAGTATGTCAGAAGTACAGTCGTGACAATACTTAATTACTCTCTTTGCAATTTAAGAATAGCAGGACACACATGTACCACAATGTGGTAGACTTAACTCTTGAAATGTTCGAACCATTGTGGAGGTGGAGAATATAAGCGGCCCAAATCTGATCATTTCTTTAGAAAAGATGTCAAATCAAAAGTTTCACGCTTAAGACCTTTGTATGTTACTTTAAAACCAGTTTGCCTTGGTGTAACTTTTAAAATACCATTTTATAAACTAAAGTAGTTGTCTGGAATTCCTTGAAGCCCATGGTTTGGCTTCAGCAGGCTTTAAACAAATACACTCTCAGAAATTGATGTGGATACGTTTCCAGCAGTTAATGCTCTAGTCACAGTCGATACTTTATAAAATCAATAGCTTGAAATATCAGAGGATTATGGTTGTATCAGATACCCCAAAATACCTAACATTGTTTTAATTACTCTAATAAAAGAAAGCTGGGTGGATTAAAAAAAAAAAAAAGGAAAAAACCTTGCTTATAAAGAATGTTCTGCTTAAGCCAAAGCAAATTTTTTACAAGTTCTTTTAGAAAATCTGGAAGTATTTAAGCATTTTCCTCTTCTTATGAGACAATGCTTGTTAGCCTGCCAGTGCTCCATTGTACAATTTTCTCCTTTATGACAACGGGCCTTTAGAACAAGTTGATCAAATAATGTTGCTGTAGTTGCATTAGTGATAGGGTTCAGAAATTTGGACCCTTTTTCTTATTGGCACACGAATATAAACATATTTAATGTTCTAATACATGGACATTGAAGAGCTCTCATGGGGTTTTCCAGTTTAGTTTGGAGCCATAGTTAGTCCGGAGGCTAGAAGAACACCACTTCACTCAGAAGATGGGCAAAAGCCACTTTGCCAGAAGGGAGACCTGTTTATATCATAGTGAAAAGATTGATGGTAGAAAGAAAGAAGAGCTGTGACGGAAGCTGGAATTAACCCAACCCATACATACAGAGACCTTTCCCCATAAGGAACCTCATTCTTGTTTTTATGAAAAGAGATCCATGGTTTCCAAAAATGGCATTCACATTCCTGACCAGATTCATTGTACTGAGGCTAACTTCTGTTTGCCAGAATACCTCAAAGTTTTATGGCAGAACATTGGAATAGGGTTCTTCTTGGTGTGGGCAAAGGTCAGCCTGGCAACTGCACAGGTGGAGTAATTTATGGGACACTGTGCAGTATGGGTTGACTGACCATAATGGGACTTTGTAACAGGTCACAGCTCAAGGCAGGAGACATCTGCATCTCCATGACTGTCTCAAATTTCTAATATTTTGCTTACTGATAAAATATAATTTTTTATAATTAGTTACTACAGTATAAACTAGAAGGGAGCCATTGAAGAGCCATGATGACTTTCAGGAAAATAGGGCTGCCTTTCTTTGTGAGTATAGACTGGTAGGAAAGGAGTCAGCATGAGGTAGGCTATAGAAAAGGAGGCCCATTCTGGTCGTCACCGATCAAGTTGGTACAGGTCACGGTATGATGTTAGGTCCAGATAACAGGTGGTATCATGGAGTCTAATGTATTATCCTGGAAGACAAGTAACATTTAAGGAACAATGATCTTCATGGGCTTTCACTGGCAGGACACCATTCCATCATAACTCCCAGGATACCATCACCCCTGAACGAGAGCTTTCATAAAATCATAGATTTTAAGCACACCAATGAGTATTACCAACTAGTTCACACTAACTGAACATGAAAGGACAGATATATTCTCTGGAACCTGTGGTAAGGAGCTTATTGATGAGGACATTAAAATCCAGACTTGCTTCACGTCTTGTATTGAGTTTGTGGTTGGTGATGGCTAAAACTGAGGCTCTATGGTTTCTACTCCATTGTTCTGTTATTTCGCCCTGGCTCTTAGGCCATCTTTTCTAGGCACAGAAGATTCACAAGAAACCATTATTATCTGTGTAAGTTGGCTTAGGCTGCCATAACAATGAACCGTAGACTGGGAGGCATAAACAACCAAAATTTATTTTCTCATAGTTCTGGAGATGGGAAGTCTTAAGACAAAGTTGCTGACAGATTCATTTCCTGGTAGGTTTGTCTTCTTGGTTTTCAGATGCCTCCCTTCTCACTGTGCCCTCACCATGGCAAAAAGAGAAAGAGTTCTAGTTTCTTCATCTCCTTATAGGAACACTAATTCCATCACAAGGGCCCCACTCTCATAATCTCATCTAAACCTAATTACCTCCTAAAGGCCTCACCTCCTAGTACCCACAAATTAGGAGTCAGGGTTTTAATATATGAATTTGGGGGAAAGGGCACAGCAACATTCAGTCTATAACACTAGCTGAACATGAAAGGACAAATATCTTCTCTGGGATCTGTGTTAGGGACTGCTGCGTTATCCAGTGTTTTATGATTGAGCTGTGGATGCTTGTGGGGAGGAGATGCAGAGTGGGCTCTGCTATTTTGGCCTCATCGTATTGGTCTTCTGCACCAAGACATGGTACATGACAAAAAAATCTTGATGTCCCCAAAGAAAAGTAGTCTGCTGCTTGACCAGTGATATTAACTGGTTGGATTATTATAATTTAGTGTGCTATATGTTTTGCTTCTTGAGTAGAATTAAAATGAAATCCATGTAATCACAAATCCTTCACAGCATTTACTCTCTGAGCATTTCTTTCCTAGCCAGAGAGCACTTTGGTAAAATCCTGAGCATTTTTAGTAAAATCTTAACACCTTACTTTTCTTATTTCTATATCTAATTTAATTATTTATTTACATATCTCTTCTTCATAAGATGACTCTTGGACATTGTATTTCAAGTAACTGTAATATTCCTCAGTCCTTTGTTAAATAACTCCAGGTTTTTATTTTTATTTTATTTTATTTTTAAACTTCTCTTTGTTATTTTATTCATTTTAGAGAGGAGACACAGAGTGAGAGAGAGAAAGAGAGAAGAGAGAAAGGGGGGAGGAGCTAGAAGCATCAACTCCCATATGTGCCTTCACCAGACCAGTGCAGGGTTTTGAACTGGCGACCTCAGTGTTACCAGGTTGACACTTTATCCACTGCGCCACCACAGGTCAGGCCCGAACCCCAGGTTTTTAAATGAGGGTCTGGAAGGAAGGAGTCTATTAAGTGTGAGCCTAGTGCATGCTGCGTAAGGCTGTTTTATGTAGAATATCTCTCCTATATATTATTTTAGTTCTCTTGAGAGCTCTGTGAACATGGACCTTTTTAGTTCCATTTTATTGAGGAGGAAGTAGGCAAAGGTTGAAAGTTCTGTCCATGGTCATGTAGGTGGTAATGGTAAAGTGATGATTTGGTTCCACATTGGTCCAACTTCAGAACTTAGTTCTTGTCATTTTCTTAGCTATTGTTATCTTTATACTTCTTTTCATATAGCCCACAGGGAACATGATTGTGTGGAAAGTTCAATTTCTCATTCATAAACCACTGCCTGCTAAACCTGGAGATGCCCAGGCATTTATTTACTTTGTGTTAGGATGTCTCTTGGGGAAAGAGCTCATTTGTGCTGAACTTCAGTTCCCTTCTGCTATTTGTTTGAGGAGAAGGATAGATAGCCAATAGGCCTTTGATAATTACTCAATATTTTTTTGTCCTTTGATGATTTCTGATCATCTTTACCATAAATATAATTTCTTCACCACCACCACCCGATGATATACTCTATCCCAATAATTCTTTTTTGGTTTTGAGGGGAAGTACCAGCTGTAAAAAATTATACTTTTATAAAAACACTTAATGTTTTCCTCTTTCTCTTCTTTATCAATATTTTTGTGTTTGCCATTACTTTAAAGATGCCAAATATTTAATTGGGAGCAATCTGAAACTTTTGCTTTGGGAAAAGAAACTTGATGTTTCCCTTTCCCTGGCTCCTAATCATTTTGATCTCTAACTACAAATCAAATTGCAAGTTTGGAAAACTCTCCACGGTTTAGCTCTACCTCATCCTCTGACTTTCCCCACTCACTCTATGTTCCTTTGTATTTGGCCCACCTCTGTCTCTCTTTCCCCTCATACCTACCCACCGCTGGTTCCTCTTTCAGCAGGTGTGGACACTGGGTGTGGCTAGAGTTGCACCATCTCTTTGGAATCCCTCTCTCCCCAGTATAGTGGCTGAGTCAATGTCTTGTTACAGCTCCTGCCTAAACACGGTCCTGCGACCTCTTGCAAGGGTTGCAGTGAATCAGCATTCTCTCTTCTTTCATGTGTTCCTTCAATGCAGTCTCTAGACACATTTAATAAATCTGGATGAATTTAACATTTTAAGCTTATTTGTTCATTTGCTCAGTGCCATTTTCCCTTTGAGATAACAGTCTTTATTCAAATTCAAAATATTTTAACTTTCATTGTATGATGAGAATAAAATGAAATGAGTTATAGATGTGTGATAAAGATAATTCAGTATTATCCTTTTTTTAAAAGTTGTTCATTAGTATGACTAAGTTGTAGTACTTGATATGGTGATGATCTTCATGGAGTGGCCCTTTCACTAGTGAAATGTCTAAACTCCTTTTATGTGTCCTGCCTGAGGGCCTAGTAAATGGCCAGCTCTTTAACACTATATTGGTTATACCCACACAGCACACCAGCCAAGGGACGAATAGGGATCCAGCCTACAAGCTACTTATCAAATGCTACGTCATAGTGCAGAACACATCCCCAAAGTCACCTTTTTCTAGTCCCCACAGAGAGGTAAAGGCAGTGCTGCTTGATATGTGTCATTTAATGTCACTATAATCCTTTGCAGTTGGGATTATTGTCCTATTACTAACACAGAGAGGTTGGACTATTTGTTGAGTATCTCATTGCTCATCAGAAAGAGCTGGGATTTAGATCCAGACCTAGTGACTCCAGTTCAGTTCTCCTTTCTTTCCCCCATGGTTGGACCTTCCTTCCCCAGATCCTGGCACAGTGCAGCAAACATTCCTGGAGTGAGCATTTTGCAGGTACAAGTAATTTTAAGGTATGAAAAATTAAATCTCATGAACCACACTCCAGTATTTCTCAGAACCTCTTTAAGTGATTGCTCACCTCTGAAGCAACTTCAGTGGTAAGTTTTTAATTGACAAAAATTGTAAGCCCTGGTTGTCAAATTAGTTTCAAACTATCATTTCAATTCATGCATTTATAGTGAATTCTAAAAACATCTGTAATCACAGGTTGACCAGGAAAGTTCTATGGTGTTATCCCAAAATTGAGGTTAAAATCTGCAGATAAGTGGTTTTTTTTTGTATTTTTCTGAAGTGAGAAGCGAGGAGGCCGACACACAGCCTCCCACATACTCCTGACTGGGATCCACCTCGTATGATCACTAGGGGGCGATGCTCTGCCCATCTGGGGCATTGCCCTGTTGCAACCAGAGCCATTCTGGCACTTGAGGCAGAAGCCATGTGGTCATCCTAAGCACCCGTGCCAACTTTGCTTCAATGAAGCCTTGGCTGTGGGAGGGGAATAGAGATAGCGAGAGAAAGGAGGGAGAGGAAGGGTTGAGAAGCAGATGGGTGTTTCTCCTCTGTGCCCTGACTGGGAATCGAACCCAGGACTTCTACACACTGGGCTGATGCTCTACCACTGAGCCAACCAGCCAGGGCCTACGTATTTTCAATCAGGTCATAATTTAGAAAATTATCCTGCAATATATTAATTCTTAACTTCTCAAAATTGAAGGTTTTCATGCCATTGCTTATAATAATTTTGTATATACAAATCATGATATGGTTATTCATGAAGTAATTGTAATGATTCTTGAGTAGCCGGACCTTCTGAAGCACAGTGATAAAACTGATATAAAAACAGGAAGGGTCAATGAATTTATTTTTATTCACTTAATTTCTAAGAATCATGGTCAGTGCACAGGTTAATCAGGATCAGGAGTATCTATCTATCTATCTATTTTTTCTTTTCCATCTAGTTTGCATTATATTGTAGGAAGACGCTCAGACTGGGGTGAACATCTCTGGAGATGTTGATGCGGGAGAAAGTAACATAAGAGATGCTTAGGAGTGCATCTGCCAGGACATGGTCCCGTTATAAATGTGAGAACAACAGTGGTACTTGAAATTGACTCTAGTGTACAGTAATTTGCATTTCCTAAATCATATATATGTATATCAATATATATTGAACACAGACCCCTAGACTTGGCAGAAACCATAAACATCATGTGCTTTATATCTTGGGCATTCCTGAGAGATGTTCTTCCAGCCTCCACTCCCAGTGAAGATGTCAGTACCTTCCATTGTTGAGTAGCATTAAATGTTGAAAAGGCCTCTTGCTTAATGAGTTGAATCCTCTCTTCCTATGATTTGTATGCACATCACATTGACTCCTACTAAAACCTTTATCATGCAACTAGCTTCAAGCAACAAGTTTAACATACCTGAACTCTGCTATCATGATTACATGCAATCTTATTATTTCTACTTTCTTTAATTGATACTCACAGGACCTGGTTGCCAGAATCTTCATTGTTCTGTTTGCATTGCTCTAGGTGGGTCAGGCACTTGCTGAATCCTAGCATAGCTGTGTGGAGTTACAGTGTCCCCTAATCAGCAGCATGAAGTTGTGTGAATTTGTTGAGGAGCTATATAGCACATTGCTCATTTGACAAGGTAGATTTTTCTTTCTGACTTGAGCTAGCTAAGTATTGGGTTGTAAATTTAGTACACCTCCCTGGATTGCTTATCCACAAGGTATGCCTTGAAATGAGAAACGGGCTTTCTCTGAAAATGTGGTGAATGATTCACATAGGAGGAATTCCGTTTGTGTTTTTAACTTGTAAAACTTACCTCAATCTGGGCATAAAAATGTAGTTAGGCAGAGTCAGTCTGTGTCCATGTGGTTATGTCTCACGGAGAAGCATAATCTTCCAGTCTGAGACCAGGCCGTTCTGGATTTCTAGAGTCCTCTTCTGTGTGGCTCTCTCTGGTATAGCTTTTTGGTGTGGAGGAAAGAGGATCCTTCCTCTACTTTCTTTCCCTCTAGATGTTTCCAACCTAGCGAGAACCTAGTGGTGTTGGGTAGTCTTGGGGGAAAGCCCTGAGTATGGCCACAAAGATCTACCAGGTGGAGTTTCTGGCAGCACATTGAAAGCTCTTCATATTTAAACAACCAACAGGGTCCACCTAAAACTGCCGTGCTGTGAGCCTGCCCTCACCCCTTGCAACCTGTTCTCATACTGTGCAGACTCAGTTTTGAGAATAGCACACAGTGTCATGGTACCACATACATGGTTGTTCATTTAATCGATTTGGATGCCTGGTGCTGCTCTTGGCTGGGGACCTGCAAAAACAAAGCCATGGGACAAAGCGGCCTGAGTCCTGTAATGAAAACCTTGTACCTTTTTTTTAAGGCCTGGTAGAGAGAAATGATTTATTCTTGCTGTACCAAATAAAACATTCTAGGAATCCAAGGTGAAAATTGGATTTTAACTGCTACTAAAGGTCTGAGCATATAAAATCAGCAAGTGTTGAGAGTTTTGCTTGATTAAAAGAACCTAAGAAGGAGTCTGGTACAAAAATGATCAACAAATGATGTGCACTGTTGTCTTCCATAAATCTAGCTGATAAAATTGGAAATAAACGGTAGGCACGCTTTGGCAGCAGATTACAACAGCATAGACCTCTGTGTTTTTCTTTTCTTTTTTTTTAAATAAAAATCTTAGACTCCCACATGCACCCGACTGGGATCCACCTGGCATACCCACCACGGGGCGATGCTCTGCCCATCTGGTGTGTTGCTCTGTTTCGGCAGGAGCCATTCTAGTGCCTGAGGCGGAGGCCATGGAGCTGTCCTCAGTGCCTGGGCCAACTTTGCTCCAATGGAGCCTTGGCTTCAGGAGGGGAAGAGAGAGGAAGGAGAGGAGGAAGGGTGGAGAAGCAGATGGGCATTTCTCCTGTGTGCCCTGACCAGAAATCAAACCCAGGACTTCCACACACTGGGCCAACGCTCTAGCGCTAAGCCAACCAGCCAGGGCCTATCTTTTCTTTTTTTAATTAAAAAAAAATGTTTTTAATTATAGTTTATATTCAGTATTATTTTGTGTTAGTTTCAGGTGAATAGTGTGTTGGTTAGACAATCAGTTACACACTTTACAAAGTGTTCCGTCTGATATTTCTAGTACTCACCTGGCACCATAGAGTTATTACAATGCTATTGACTATATTTGCTGTGCTGTACTTTATAACCCCATGATTATTCTCTAACTACCAACTTGTACTTCTCAATCTCTTCCCCTTTCCTTAACGTAACCGTCTTGTTTCTAGTCTTATGCCTGGAGCATTACTTCCTCTTCCTTCTCCCCTGCTCTACTTCTCAGATTTGAGTCTTTTGTGATGAAGCCGAAGGAGTCTCGGTGCGACCCAAATCCAGCCTGTATGTGCTTTTTTTGCTCTCGGCTTCTCCATCTTGTTCATGTGTTCCCTCTCTCATCTTATACCATTTTGGAAAGCACACACCATCCTGTCAGAATCATTAAAAGCATAAAAAAAACCACCATAAAGACTTCAAAGCTATGATGCAACTAAAACTTCACTAACTGGGCTGGACCATCTCTGGTTTTGTTTTGCAATTTAGACACTTAGAGCCTCAGTCAGAGACTGCATGCCTGGACATGGGGGGAAAGAAGCACTGTCCCTGGAGGGCTGCCAGGTGACTGGTGTCTATTCCCTACTGCCCTTTGAAGACTCAGCACCATGCAGGTTCACTGTCACAGGGTCCCGCTCACTAACCTTAGTGCATTTGCTAATTTCCATTAGTTTTCACAGAGCCAACGTTTGCCTGGATGGACAGCACTAACTGGTTGGTTTCTTAACTTCGTTCGTTCGTTCCTTCATTCATTGAACATTTGTTGAGTATTTGCAATGCACACTGTTTATTGGGATATAAAGATAAATAAGGTACAACTACATTTAATTAAAATGTATCATGGAAGCTGTGGAACTGTGTAGAGTACTGTGGAGTAAAGAGAAAAGAGGAACTTGCTAAAACTGAAGAGATACAAGGCTTCATGTGATGGTTTTTCCAGGCAAAGAAAAAAGGGAGGGCCATCAGAGAGAGAAGAAGTGGGTATAGAGTGGTGAAATCAGATTGAAAGTCAGAAAAGCTGTCTAAGGCAGGAATAGGAAGGACTTTCTGTATAATGCCAGAGAATTCGCAGTCTTGAGACAATGGGAGTCACTGCAGGTTTTTCCCCAGTAGAAGAATGTGAGCAGATTCGTCTTTGGAAAGATGACTCTTGAAACCGCTTAGAGGAGTTTGTAGAGGTTGAGGCAGATGGAGGCTGGGGAACTAGTCCCTGAGATATGGGGTGTGGGCTTAGCCTGCACAGCAGGAATGAAGGGGCAAGTGGCCCTCCCTGCACAGCTGTCCTCAGGTTGGGTACACAGAGCAGCTTCTGTTTTTTTTTCCTGACCCCATTTAATTGGTCTTACTTTGGGCCCCTGCTTCCCAGCCTCTTCTGATCCCCTGTGATTGACCAAGGTCATAAGCTGGATCTTTACACTTGACGACTTGAGTGGTTCCAGTAGCCTCTAAGCCCTGCTCTTCTGCCTCCTGGTCTTGTCTTCCTAGCTTGGCCGACCTCCCTGGGTCAGACCGCTTGGCTGCCTGGAGCCTTCGTCTCTGCCAGAACTTATCTGGCTTGGCCAGTGACCGTTTCTTCTAGTGTCCTCTCTTGTTCTTTCCCTGCTCAGGCCATAGTGTCATAGGAAGACCAAAAGCCTCTTGTCGATGGGACCTGCACCACATTCTCAAGGTTTCTGCACATGCCATGCCCTTATTTCTTGATCCACAGGAGAGATTTCAAAAGATAGCTGAAACTAAAAATTTAAAAGTTTACATTCATCTTCTAAGTATTCAGGTTCTATTAAGAAAAAAAGACATCTGAAAACTCGGGTTTTCTAAAGTGCTCTGAGCAGTGGCAGATTTTCATAAGACTAACAATGCCAAGAAGTTCTTGAAAATATGCTTGGTTCTTTTCAGAGTCATCTTGATTTTGTTATGGTGTTTTGTTTTCAAGTGTTAGAGTTTGCCTTTTCCCCTCCTCTGTAATTCTGTTCATAACAGTGGAACAGTTTTATAATGTGGCTGAAGCCTAGCAGTGATCTAGATAGAGTTGGGCGTCCTGTGCTCTATTAACCTGCATATTTCACACCTCATTGTTGCAGTGTGGCAAAGCGCTCCCTGGCCTTTCAAAGCAGGAGGACTGCTGTGGAACCGTGGGTACTTCCTGGGGCTTTCACAAATGCCAGAAATGCCCCAAGAAGCCATGTAAGTGATATTTCATCATTCCTTTACAGGTCAATGTGGCATATCTGTTTTCTTCCGATTACTGTTTTAATGGGAAGACATTAGCCTTTCAAATAACTCCTACTGAATTGTAGAAATAATTTGCATTTCCAGAAACCTTACAGGTCTGAGAAGAGTTTTATATCCATTCTGTTTTTTTAATAAGTATGGTTATTAGTTGCCTTCTCCAGTTGGATTACATATTTTTTAAAAAAATGCTTTCAGAGTCATTGTGCTAAATAAAATCAGCTCTCTTTTCTCAGGTGATGAGAAACTAAGATAGCTTTTAAAATGGTAATTAAATGTTTCCAACTCTGTAGAAAAGTCAGTGCAGTTGTGATTTCTTAGGTTAAATTCCTTAATTGAAACTTTTATTAATAGCTGTAACTTCTGTTGTAGTTTTCAAAATTCACTCTAAAAAAGATCAAATGATGAAATGGTTGGTTGCTGATTTGTAAAAGAGAAATTTGTAATACCTAGGACATAGTACTCTCCCCTTGTCTTCTCAGTCATGCTTAAATACAGTCACAATTCTGTGACATGACTCTATAGTAACACCCACATGCTTTGATTATTCTATAAAGTCTATTTTTCAAAACCTGTTGATATAAGTCCAGATTTATACCTTTCTGTTACTTTCTTCCCAATTACAAGTTTGTATTTTTAGTTTTTGTATGTAGCATTAACTCTGGAAAACTAGTTTCTAATAATTTTTAGAAAGACAAAGGTAACTTGTCTTAAGTGGAGTGTTTTTACACTTATTCTTCACGTTTTTGCCAAGAAAGCAAGTGATATTTTCCTCAGTCATCTTAGCCTTGTGTAGCTGAAGATTTTTATAGTTATTTTTTTTTTACACTTAATGCTACAAGGAATTTCTCATTTGCTTCAACTGTATAATTTTTATTTGATTTGATTGATTTTCTCAACTGTCTTTGAAACCTTTATTAAATCTAGAATCTGCCATCTTGGAATCACTGCTACTTATACCTGTCTTATAAATTATTCTTTCATCATAATAATTTGTTTTCAATAATTGGACTTTCTTGTCTCTCAAACTTACACCCAAAACCTAAAGTTAGTTTCACATATTATCACTATTTTTTTATATTAATATCTTCTTTTAGAGGATCAATTTGTGGGAACACCCACTAAAGTTTTTGATAAATGAATTCTTCATTTAGGAAAAAATGCCACATAGATAAGGACATTGTGCATTGAGGACCGAGAGGATGTCCTCAGTGGACTTTCTACACTGATTTGATGATGGGCAGTGTCGATTTCAGCGAGTGGGTTGAGTCTGATGGTCCCTCCTCACTGAAAGGTCCGTTTGCCTAAAAGTATGCTGGGAATCTGATCAAAGAGATATCTAGGACATTTAGCATGATTTGAAGAAGGTGGAAGTTGGAGTTAGGTAGACCTGAGTTAGACTCCCAGCTCTCGTTTGCTCTATGGATCAGTTAATGCTCTATGGATCATGAAAATGAGAGCCTGCATCAAAAGTGTTTAAAAAGCGTTGTCTTCTCTTTTCTTTCTTTCTTTTTTATTTTAAACTGCCTACCCTTTATGAACCTTGTATGTTTGTCTGTGGGAATATTGTGGAGGGTGGTATGTTTCCCACTGCAAGGTCTAAGGACTGAAGAAAGAGAAGTTCAGTTCTGACTACTTTGTTTTAGGGCTAAGGTTTTGTTCTCTAATACTTGTGTTCATCTTACACCTGATTTTTGTTTTTCCTTTCTCCCCTTCTCTGTATTTCTTTTGCTTAGTTTTTCTCCTTTCCTCTGTTTTCCAAATCCCAAAGTTGTAAGATGGGGTAAAGGGGAATCATAAGTTTTTTTGTTTGTCTGTCTTTGCTTTTTAATCCTTAACTTCCACTCCTGACCTTTTATCATTTTTATCTAGAATTATGTCATCTGGGGAAACTGCTTTACAGGGTTTTACTGCTAATTTACCAGGTTTTGTTAGCTCTCTGTTCTAATGTTGATAATAATTTAGGTTGCATGTGAAAGTACAGAGTTGCTAACACTTTTAAGTAAAGGTTGATGAAAATAAACTTGTATGTTGGCTTCTTTAATGTATAAAATTGAAGACATTGGTTCCACTTCAAGAAGGGCTGTGTGGATTATGAATGAAGTAAACGATTAACATCTTGACATTTACTTTGTTTGTGCCGAACTAGGTGACTCATTCCCAAGAAACACACTTGGGGTCACATTCTTCCTGTGTCATTTAGAAACTTTCCTTTCCTTGGTTGGTACTACTCTCTAAATCATATTCATTTTGGAAGAGAGCAGACTTTCCTTGGCTTGGCATGCTATGGTTTTGTGTTCCATGTCTTTTTTTTTTTTTTTTTTCACTCATATGAGTTCAGACTTCAGTTTTCAAATGGCTTTTATTTAATGTTTGAAGTTTTTGTTTAGCCACATACAGAAAGACCTTTCATTGTTGATCAGTTTTTATGGTGAGAACTTAATTTTAAATCTGCAAGTGATTTCATTAACTAGTCTGTAATCTATTAAAAAAATGTACTTAGCATGAACAAGTCACTTGTCCTTTTAAAGATTGTAGAAGAAAATTAACAGTGACTCCTATGCTGAGAAAGACTTTAGGAAATCATCTGCTCTGACTCCCTGTCTGGAGGTAGATGACTGTTGAAATTTTTTAAATAAGTTATCGTTACTCTTTTGCCTTTAAACAATTCATAGAGAAGCCCACAATCTTTGTAGGCAGTCTGCTCCAGAACGTCTTTGTTACTTGGGAAAAGTCTAGACATTCGGCCCAGAGCTGAATGGGATAACACGCCCCCACACAGAACTCTCCCTTCTTTTGACTTACTAACCTAAGACTCCTTGCGGCTTTATGAAGGATCTGAAGGTGGGGGAAACATGGCAAAGAAAGGAAATGAAGGAGAACAACACTAATAAATACCCTGTTCCATTAGTGCTGAGAATGCGAAATAATTTTATTTTCCATAAGATTTTTTTTTTTTTTACTTCAACCTTCCCTTGTTTCTCCTTCCTCAAGTCTTTTTTTTTCCCCCAGGGACAGAGAGAGAGAGTCAGAGAGAGGGATAGATAGGGACAGACAGACAGGAACGGAGAGAGGTGAGAAGCATCAATCATTAGTTTTTCGTTGCCGTTGCGACACTGTTGTTGTTCATTGATTGCTTTCTCACATGTGCATTGACCGCGGGCCTTTAGCAGACCGAGCAACCTCCTGCTGGAGCCAGTGACCTTGGGTCCAAGCTGGCGAGCTTTTGCTCAAGCCAGATGGGTCTGCTCTCAAGCTGGCGAGCTCGGAGCCTCGAACCCGGGTCTTCCGTATCCCAGTCCGATGCTCTATCCACTGCGACACTGCCTGGTGAGGCCTCAAGTCTTTTTAATAGTCTAACCTGTTGTGATTATGGCCCATTTTCTATTGCTTATTATCTTCATCATGAACAAATACCTTATTTCAGGAAATAATAACGACATCTCTCATTTAGTGAGTGCTTACTTTTGTCGAGCACTGTTGCAGGCATTTGCATAAATTATCTCTCAACTCCACAACCCTGACATGCTTGGCAGATGTGATGCTTTCGTCATACAGAATTGTCATGTGCAACCCAGGAAGCCTGTTTCCCAGGATCGCAGAGCTATAAACAGGCAGACCTATGATTTGAACCTAGTTCTGCTTGGTCCTAGAAATTATGCTGTATTGATTCTGCCGAGAAGTTCCTCAGGTTTTATTTTAGGGTGTCCAAATCTCAGCAAATAGAGTTTTGTTGGCAAATTAGTGACTTCAACATTCATACTGTTGATGAGTTTTCTGAGTGATGAGTCCATACAGCCGATCACAGCATACCCTTTTATCTCCTAGCTTGTTCTCATCACTTCCTGTTCTTTCCAATTTCACACTAGTAAAGAATCAGCTCATAGCTGAAATATGTGGTCCTGCAGTAAAGGCAAGCATATAATGTACTCTCAAAACTCGGACACTTTTGAGAGTGACATGAAGCGCTATTAATGAACTTCACTGGAACACCAGGCTAACTCAGGACTATCCCAGCCAGACTAGTGTATAGTCGCTCTACCTACGATAAGAAAATTCAAATGCCTATAGCAAATCATTGGGGAGGAAGCGATCCTTTGTATTGTAAGGATCAATAATTGGAAGAAAATTTAAAATGTCTTATGATTCTTTCATGTAACATAATCAGCATTTGCTGAAAAATAATTGGGACTATATCTAATGCAAAGTATGAAGTATATTGAAAAACAAGGATAATGTGAAAGAAATTAATATACACTGAATTGGTTGGTATCTTAGAAGTGTGGAAGACCACTGATGCCTTAAATGGCTTTGGTTATCACATATATTAGTTTAGGATTGTAAGAATTAAAACTAAGTACGTAACAAAGAATTATTTCTTCCCTTACAGCTTATCATGGATATAACCAAATGATGGAATGCCTGCAAGGTTATAAGAGGGTTAACAACACCTTTTGTCAAGGTAAGATTACCCAAATCCATTGGAATCAATGCCAATGCATTGGACTAGGACGCGGAGGACCCAGGTTCAAAACCCTGAGGTTACCAGCTTGAGCACAGGGTTGCTGGCTTGTGCGTGGGATCATAGACACGACCCCATGGTCACTGACTTGAGCCCAAAGGTCACTGGATTGAAGCCCAAGGTCGCTGATTTGTGCCCAAAGTTGCTGGCTTGAAGGGGTTTCTCACTCTGCTGTAGTACTCCCCACCTCAGTCAGGGCACATATGAGAAAGCAATCACTGAACAGCTAAGGAGACTAAAGAGCTGCAACGAAAAATTGATGCTTCTTGTCTCTCTCCCTTTCTGTCTGTCTGTCCCTATCTGTTCCTTTCTCTGTCTCTCACAAAAAAACCAAAAAGACAGTTGTGTTTATACCAGAGTGAACACATGTCATCTAGGCTGTAGGGAAAACTATACAGCTTTTGCTTAATTTATTTTGACCCCACAGCAGAGTTGCAGAAGCAAGGGGAACCTCAGAGATCATTTAACTCAGTGTCAACACTTTGCAAATGAAGGACATTGAAGCACAGGCTGGTTAGGTTACTTTCTTGTGTCTGAATAGCAGAGCTGAGGTTGTAACTCAGGTTTACCAAGGCATATGATATATGCTAGCACCCATATATGATGATAAATTCTGTTTGTTATTTTGTGGGATATTCAATTCTCCTAATTTCTCCTTGCATATCCAGAATGAAAATGTTATTAGTTATATTGAAATAAACAGAGAAACAGCTTCTAGGAGACTTATTGAAGCAATATCCATGTCAGTAATTCAGCATATGACTTCTGACTTGTGGTCTGGGGCTCTGTATCCTTAACCATGTGTTTAAAGGACAGTAGATTAAGTAATGTTATCAAGTATAGGTATGATTCTTATCAAAGGAATATCTTAATTAACTGAGAATTTTCTCAAGTAAATTATTTCACACTGCATCTGTGTAACTTTTATGATTTGTAGAGCTTTTGCTGACTTAAAGGATTTTTTTTAAGGACACATAGGTATACCATGTCTTTAAAAAGTTTTGCCTTCAAATATTGTAAGCCCTTGTCATATGTGAAAGAATTTTGGGAAAGTAGAATTAACTGTTCAAGGAGAGGGCATTTAAAGCACTTTTTGAAAAACATCTTCAAACATAGTAATACAGGGATAATGGGTTAATCAACATTATTTAAGAGTCAGTAGAATTTAAGATATCATGAAAAGATTATATTAAGCAAGTGAAAGATTGAATTAAATAGATGTGTGAATGAGTGGTTAAATGAATGAATAGATAGCTAAATTATGTACTACAGTGTAAACCAAGATTTGGATAAAAATCTTTATGGAAAGCCCAACACTATTTTAGGATACATTAGTAGGAGCAGAATGAGAAGGGCATTAGAAATAATGACCCTGTACCCTACCAGTCAGACCGAATTTGAGGTTTAGGTATTCAGTGTTCATTGTCTTTTGGCTAATATGGTCAATCAACCACGCTGGCGAAGGGCCTAGAAACCCGAGAATATTTAGCTCAGAGAAGTGCGAACCAAAGAGAAATATAATGGCTGATTTATAAACATTCCTTAAATGTTTGTAAATGTGCCTTTAAATATTTGATTAACTGTCTTACAAACAAGACTTTTCTGAGTTTCTTCAAACGCCAAAGTCAATAGAATGGAGTTTCAGAGAGGTATATTTACAAGTACAAGTAATCTTTTCTGTGAAATAGAGTCCCCAACATGGCACTGACATGCTTTTGGAAGGACTGAACTTCCTGCACATAGAGGTAGCCCAACCGATACTTAACTATCGGCCAGGGGTGCTATAGGGAATTTCTATCCTGTGTAGTGCTTGAGGTTAGATGACTCCATAGGTACATTCCAGTTCTCTAATGCTGCCATTACTCTGTCACCTGGCACAGAAGGTGTATTTGAGAAGAAAAATGTGACATCTTGATCTGTCACACAGGTTTTAGCCCTTAGACATGTAACTTCCTGAAGTGTCCCCTTTGATTGGATGTGTCTTCTTGTTCCCTTAGACTATAAACAGATAAGGGTTCTTATTCATATTTCACTGTTCTAATTTTTCATGGCTGATTGTTAGAAATGCTCCAGAGTGTCAGATGTTCCTGATTTTTTCTGTGTTGAATAATGAATATACGTGTTTTCTTGGGGTGGGTTGGGGTAGGGTTTGGACATGATTAATCTGATTTAGAAACTGAGGCATAAAAAGAGTAACTTTCCCAAGGTCACACAGATTAAAAAAGGCCCAGCCAGGATTCAGCTTCCCAACCACCTATTTCTGTGTGCAGTATGGCCTCCTTCCCCATATATATACGGATCTGTAAACTGTTACTAATGTGGATACTAGCTATTTGGAACAACATATGCCATGTGTTAATAGAGATTAAACTTAATAGAGATTAAAGCAATTAACATTCATTTGGTTTTATTCAATAAGGAAGGGTGATTATCTAATATATTCTTTCTTCTGGCTGGTTCAAGTTTTAAGAGGTCATACTTATAAAAATACTGTAGAAGTGGAAGTGAAAATTTGCAAGTAATCACTTGCTATCTCCTTTAACAAAATAGTATGGAGAATCTTTTAAATACTTGCTTTGGCTCGAGGGATTGTTTGTTTTTGTATTTCCCTCTCCTAGTATGGCTGGTATGAAGTGACTTTTAGCAAGTTTTGTGCACTACTGAGTATATCAAATGTTTCCACCTTGGTCATCTGCTGTGACGGATGGTCAGTGACATCAAATCCTGGCTTATGTTTAGGAGGATTTTGCAAAAACACCGTTATGTTTTTGGCATGGATTCTGGAGTAAAGTATCAGGGAAAAGAAGGTACCTCTAACTTACACTACAGAACAGATAGACTCATAAGACAATTTTATTCTGCAAAATTTATTAAAATTGCTAGTGAGAGAATGGTTTAATTTTACTCCCTTTGTGATATGACTGGTCAGTAGAATTAAATGAAACTTTCTCACATTACATATGTACACTCAGTTTTCCATGAGCTTTGAAGCTTTTTGATTCTCTCATCCTACAGTTTTCAAAAGGGGCCCATTCTGTGTCTAATCACGGGTGTGTTCCACATTGTTCTTATGGTGTAATGTCTTCTCCGTTTACCAAGCACATTTAAAATTAAAGTGACTAATAAGTAGAATTACATTATTTCCTTCAATGAAGTGAACTAATGTTCCTGATACAACTTTCACTAATGGGCACTCAGTAACAAAGAACCAACTGTGCACCAGTTAATTTGAGGAGCTTTCAAATAATTGCCCTCAAAGTTGGGTTTTTCCTTCTCTCTAGTGGGGCTGCAATTATCTTTTCAAAGGAATGATTTATTACATATACACACATGGAGCTCTAAAACCTGCCTCCACATCTTCAACCTTATGGAATTGTTATCATTTGCTTTATTTGGCACAACAAACAACACAGTTCTATTTCCTTGTGGATTTAGAGCAGCATTTGTCATTTGGTTATTATGCTATCGGTCTGACTGATACTGAGTGAGAATGAAGTGGAATAACACCTAAAGGCAATGATGACAATAGAAACTTCCTACATTTATACTGTTTTACTCTGAAGCTAAATTTTCCCCTCAATTTTGAATACTCTCTTGCTCATAACTTTGTCATGAGATGAGTTATTAAATCAGGTATAAATCTAAGTTTTAAAAGTAGAATTTGTTTCTGAAAGTACTTGGGGACCAATTTGTTTAGTGAAATATTTTATTTTTATTTATTTAAAAATTTTTTTTATTCAGTGAGAGGAGGGGAGGTGGAGAGACAGACTCCCACATGGGCCCTGACTGGGATCCACCCGGCAAGCCCACTAGGGGCGATGCCATGCCCATCTGTGGAGTTGCTCCATTACTCAGCAACTGAGCTCTTCTTAGTGTCTGAAATGGACGCCATGGAGCCATCCTCAGCACCCAAGGCCAACTCGCTCCAATTGAGCCATGACTACAGGAGGGGAAGAGAGAGAGAAGCGATAGGGAGAGGGGTAGAGAGGCAGATGGGCACTTCTTCTGTGTGCACTGACCAGGAATTGAACCCGGGGCATCCACACACTGGGCTGATGCTCTACCACTGATCCAACTGCCCAGGTCAAATCTTTTATTAAAAGCAGATTTCTCCTTTGACTTACTAAAATCACTTACCTGATTCATGAGTGTTTACCTCAGTATAAAATTATTTTCTACATTTTTAGCATGTGTCCAGGTGCTGTGGACAATGCCAAAATATACAACTAGAAGGTACCTACACTTGTATAACCCTATGCATGTAGATTGCATTTTTGTAAATAATCTTGAGACTTTAAAAAAATATTCAGTATTGCACCGACACTAAGTGGCAGTGTACTCCTGATGATATGTAATGAATGATGATTAAGATGTCATTTCTGCCCTTAGATTTTGTGTAATTAATACAGTTTGAATCAGCAGGGTGCAATCTGCTTTTTTCACTGTCCCAACCAGCTGAATTTTAGACTTCCGAGGAGCCTGTTATAGCAAATATAAAAGAGTTTCCACATAACTTTCTCTTGGCATCACTTTATTACACTGGTTGTTCTGCTTTAATATATTTACAAAACAGATACATTAGGGCACAGTCATAGGCGTTAACAAAACTTTTATTGTAAGGCGCCTTTTAGATAGGTCCTCAAATTGCATCTGAAATTAAATTTTATTTGGACTACAGTAAAGATAATGTACATTTTTCCGAAGGGCATATCTCCGTCATGAAGTGAGATTCATCAGTCTTAATTGATATTCCACAGAAGTAAACCATTCACAAGACTTTTTGGTTATGAAGAGCTTGCCTGGATTGTAGCTTGCATCTCAGACCTCTTAATGCTGATAAGAAAAATGGATTGTGGCTGCGGTATAGTGAGCACATACGGACTGGTCTTGGAGGGCCTTGAGAAGATTAGAGAGTGCCAGTGAGCCGCCTCAAGAAAACCTGCTTGGCTGGAAACCAGAATGTGGCCTGTGGCATAGAGTGCTGGGTTGAAACAGACTGGTAGGAGAGATGGAGTGCTTCATGACTTGAAGCCAAGGCTCCTGTGATTGATTGCATGCACCACGCACACTAGAACAGGCTTTGTGATACATGCTGGGAAAACAGTCACACTTCTTTAAGCATGGAATTATCCAAAGGCCATTTATGACAATTTCTCTGTGGCTTAGGCAAGAGTCATCACTTCATAATTATTTTCGAAGATATAATATAAGTAGGGAAAGGTTTTTTAAATACAGTTAATAGCTACATGAACTTGCTGATAATTTATCAGGCTTTGCACTTAGCATGGTTTCTTTATCCTGTGTTTTCTTTCTGGGTTCACATTTTCTTTTGCAAGATAATATACAAGAAACCAAGTTAAATTTGAATTTCAGATAAACTGAAAATAATTTAGGACATACTTATGCTAACAGGCATTTACTGTTTATTTGAAATTCAAATTTCACTGGTGTCCTGTATTTTTATTTGCTAAATTTGTATTTTTAGAGTATATCCTTTAACGGTTCTTTATAATGAGACCCCTTGAGAAGTGGATACTTCATATGTCTGGAAACTCCTTTATGTTGAGCTTATTTTATAATGGGATTTGTCAGGTATACAGTTCTAGGTTAACAGTTGTTTTTCAAGGATAATTTTGATTATTATACCAATGTCATTTGAGTTCTGTCATGTCAGTACTTTCTTCTTTGTAGATACTATAAGTCTTTTCTCTCTTCTGAGATGGTCTCTTAATTCTTTCTGTTCTCTAGTTTTATCACGATGTGTCTCCATTTGGATTCATCTTGATTTTACGCAGCAGACAGTACATTGCCCATTTGAAGACTCATGTCTTTCCTCAAATTTGAAAACTGGTCAGCTATTATCTCTTCAGATATTGCCTTTTCATTTTGTTTTTAAAAACGTATTTATTTAGATTTTTAAGCATGCTAAAAAAATCTTTAAAAATCTTTGTGAGAACATTTCATAAAACTACTCTGATCTGGAGAATATTTCTGTTCAAATCATTGATCCGTTTGCTTTCTTGACATTAGATTTTGTAACTGAGTTATAGGCCCACTTTGAATTGAAGTTTATTTTTATCTTCCCCATTTCTTACCTTTTCTTATCTGTGGTCCCCCCAATCAAAAGCTAGATTGCAATGTTAGTCCCTGCTGCAGTGTGACTGTTGGTGATAGTGTCCCAGATTTCAGTTCCTGGGGAGGAGTGTTTACATGGGCACTTTTAGCTTCTTCCGCTCAATGACTACCTCCCGCCTGCCCTGGCTTGTGTCTAGGCAGCAGATCTAGGGGTTCAGTAGCCCCACCCACTATCTGCTGCTTTGCAATTTCAACTTCATTGGGATGATTACCAGTATCTTGTTTTTATCTTCTTTTAGAATTTATTTATTGTTGCTCTGTGTTTGGAATAGGGAGTGAAAGCCAAAGAATGAACATATCCATATCAGAAATTTTTTTTCTAATTGAAGGTATCAATATTGGAATATGGTGTTAAGCTAGTGTGTATATATATAACATATATATAAGTATTATATATAATAAATATTAGATATACTGTATGTATACAATAAAGTATTTTTCTTTGAGTATATTGAAAAGCTTTTCAGGAAAAAGTTTGTAGTTATATAATCTGTCTTCCACAAGTGCCTATTCTAATTCAGCAGCCTATCATAAATTTATTGACCATTTGCTGTTCATACAGTTACACTCATTTGCATTACAGATATTTAATGATGTCTTAAGTAGGGGTACTCTGAGAAATATAAAGTATAATAAGGCTGAATTCTGACCCTTCTGAAGATCAGTCTTTTCGCACATAATTAAAGCATTGAGGAAACACGTAGTACTTTATGAAATGAACCAAATAGTATACAGTTTCAGAGGAAAGTTCCCATTTAGTTAGAAAATCACAGATAGAATTTAAAAACATATTCCTTTAAAAATCACATTGTCTTTCTTATTTATAAAAGTAATTATTACCTTACGTAAAATTTAGAAATGAGAGAAACATGTAAGGGGGAAAAATGGAAATTTCTATAATCTCCTACAGAAATTGAAACATTTTGCTGTATTTCCTGCCAATCATATATACAGTATATACAAATTTGAAATTTCATGGACAGTGGTGAAGACTATTTTTTACTTTGTATATAATGTTTCTGATGTTATTAAATAACTTTCTAAAACTTATTGTCTAGTATTCCAGTTGATGAATATTAAAATAATTTACGTACCCATTCCCCTAAAGTTGGCTTTTCAAATTGGTTTCTGTTTTTCCTTATTGTATAGAATGCTGTCAGGGACATTTGTGACATCATTCAATATATTATTGTAGTCTATGACTATGCTTAGAGGAGACATTGCTAGTTTCCAAGCTTTGCTTTATCCTGTGCACATTTCCTTTGAAAGAGGATGTATAATTTCCCTTCCCACTGGCAGTACAGAGCCCAGTGACCATGCTCCTTCCCTCCTTCCTGATTTCCTTTGCTGTACAATTTGAAAACACAAAAAGGGCAGTTAAAAAGTATGCCTTCCTAAGCATAGGCCCTAGATGTTTTTATTTTGGCTTTTCTCAGTCATTTTATATTAAATATGGCTGCAAGAAAGATTATTATTTTAAAAATATTTAATATATTACTGGAACTAACTCTTGCTGGTTTCAGTAGTTTTCTCCTGCAAGTTCTGTATAGGAATAATTTTATCTTCAAGTAATTGTAACCCGGGAAAAAGGGTGGTAGAGTGGGGGAGAGTGTGGGGCTGGAAGAAATGAAGACATAGGCAGGGGAGAGGGTGTGTCGGTGAAGGTGGACAATAAAAATAAAGTATTTGGAGTTTGCTATAGTGACTAGAGAGTGTAAGCTTCTTTTAAGTTTATATTTTAGATAAACAAAAAGTTTATCTGTTTTGTTATTTATGTTACTCCATTGACATTTCTGGTTTCCATCAAAGGTTTTGGAGAGAATTTTCGTGGAGCTAAGACAAATGTCTTTTAAAATTACTAGTGTGTGCTGTATGCCCTCTCACTCCCTCTTTTCCCTTCTTTTCTATCTTTCCACACTCCGTTTATCTCCATGTCCCTCTCTCTCAGGTACCACTCACCCTGTTCAGGACCTCCTGCAGTGATAGTAACAGTAAGCCTTCACTTAACGTCCATTAAGTTCTGTGACCTTAAGTCAAATGACATACAGCGGAACCAATTTTACCATAGGCTGATTGATATACACAAGAGTTATTTATATATGGCATCAACATTAAAGCAAAGGGATGTTATTCCAGGACCTGCCATGCAAGCGAGATAGTGATGACCTATAGTCATAAATATCATTTCAGTGACAATGATCCTGACATGGCACGTGACATAAGCAGTCTGTGTTTCCTAAGTTCCCCAGAACTCAAGCCCATTTAAAACATCCTATTCATAGCCTAAGTTCTTCCTCTAGTAACCTTATATTCTTACCCAACATTTCCCTGGACTTTCTCCCAAGATGGAACTAGCTAGATCAACCGCTGCTGTGCTTCTAATTACTGATGATTTTTATTGATATGAGTTTTTTCTCCTTACAGTATTACTTGTATAAGAGTAACTTGATCAATTCTTCTGATACCATAAATTTTTCTTTTGGGTCATTATTGCCTACACATCTATTTTATCTACCTGCATATATATTTTTCTAGTATATATTAAGTACCTGTTCAGTGGAGCCATGTTGTTGAGCACGTTGAGTATCTCATAATTCTCAACAATAACTTGTGAGATACATAGTGTTATTTTTTTTAACTGATCATCAAACTGAGTCCTGAAGCTCAAAGAAATCAAGTGAAAGAAGCTCCAAGAGCTAGTGTCGGGGTAGACTCTGCCTATGAAGGCTGGACTCCTGTCTCTATGCTATCAGTTCATAATTTGTGAGGGTACTTTTAACATATTTTTAAATTTCATTAATTCCTGAGAACAGTCGCAATTTGTGTTACAGGTGGGGAAACCCTACCGAGCACTGAGGGTGGCAGTTTTGATTCTGTCTGATACTTTACTGTCTAGATTTCACTATTCTACTATGCTCTTTCAGTGGTTTGGTTTAGGAATCAGAGACCTGTCTACACTTCGTTATTTTTATAGCCCATTTTCTTGTTTTAAATGTGTCTGCTTTGTAGTTAAAATAAGTATTTTTTTCTCTCATATTATTAGCAAGCCATCATACCTCCTCGGTTTTATCCTGAAATCTTTAACAGACTGTTTGTGCTTCTAGACGGCTTTGTCTGTTTTTTAAACTAGAATTCCTTTGGATTCCAAGGCACTCTCCTTTTTATATCACCTCTTTTCCCTTCCCCTGTTAATAATTAATAAAACAATCATGTATTATTTCTGAACATTTCTTGAGGGCAGCTGAGAAGTTTTACTGACCCTGGACAGGTATGGATGATCTCAGCTATGGTCAGTCTGTGAGTAGCAGATGGAGGCCTGGGGCTGGGTAGACCAGATGATCTCAGCTGGGATGACTGTTCTTCCATGTGGTGTCTTATCTTCTAGGCAGCTAGCTTGGTTGTTCACATGGTTTGTCAGGGTTCCAAGAGAAAGAGAGTGAAAACACATAATGTCTTTCAGGCCTACTTTCCAGATACCCTATGCCTTCCACTATATTCTAGTGGCTGAAGGAAGTTACAAGGCCAGCCCATATTCAGAGGGGAGGGGATTAAATTCCATCTTTTCATGTGAGGAGCCACAAAATCACATAGCAGAGGGCATGAATACATGGATAGTTAGAGAATTTGGGTCATTTAAAAATTCAATCTAGCTCTGGCCAGATAGCTCGTCTGGTTAGAACATCATCCTAAAGCACAGAGGTTGCTAGTTCAATCCCCGGTCAGGGAACATCCAGGAAGAGATCGATGTTCCTGGCTCTCTCTCCTCTCTCACTAAAATCAATAAATAAAAAGTAAAAAAACAACAACACAAAATCCTCAATTTATGGGTCTGGGTAGGTGGTTGAGTAGGTAGAGTGTTATCCTGGCATGCTGAGGTTGCAGGTTCAATCCCAGGTCAGAGCACATATGAGAAACAACCAATAAATGCACAACTAAATAGAACAACTAAGTGGAATAACGAGTCAGTGCTTTCTCTCTCTCTTCCCACCCCACCCTCTGTCCCCCTCTCTCCCTTTCTCTCTTTTACCCTCTCTCAAATCAATGGAAAAATTAAAAAATATAAAAATAAAAATCCATCTATTATACCCTAATGACTTATACCAACTTAGCAAATATAAGTGTATTTTGCTTGAGAAAAGAGAAAAGGAAGATCTTTATTTGTATTATTGTGAGGTAACTCTCTAGCTACACTTAAGCAATAACTGAAAAATATTAGTGAAAACACATTCTGGTGATTATATTAGAAATTGTATAGTTAGTGATATTTTTAAATAACCTTTTTATTGATGTGTAACCTACGATGTGTGAACAGTGTACAAATTGTAGGTGTATAGCTCATCAAATTTTCACAAATTCAATATAGCAATGTAGTTTTAACAAAGGTGAAAAACTAGAACATTACCTGCCCCCCAGATTCCTTCTTTTGTCCCTTTCCAGCCTTTACTTACTCCCTCTTCTCCAAGGGTAATCATTATCCTGAATTATAAGCATAGATCAGTTTTGTCTTAATGAACTTCCAAATGGTCTAATATTTGTTCTTATGTGTCTGGCTTCTTTCACTCAGTAGGATGTAGGCAAGAGCTTTATTTTTTTAATATTCAAAATTCTGGATAGTGAAGTAATATTTTCAGTGCTTCCTCCTGTCCCTAACAGATTCTTTGTTGATTTCTCTGCTCATGTAGCATTCCCCACAGTTACAGCCATTGGGAGAAAGAAACTTTCCTTTATCCTTCCAGGTTCTTCCAGCTGGTCTAATAATTAGATAGACATGAAACAGATTAACAAGAGAAAACTAAATTTAATTACATATGTTTGTACAGGAACCCTACATGAGGAAGTCAGAGATAGAAAGGGAAAGTGAGATGTAGACGACCCTGTGAGCTAAGGATGAGGTAAGGCGCCTAGGGCTTCAGAGTGGGGTAAGGCGTTGGCAGGCTGATAAGAAGAGCAGATGTTCAATAATTAGTTTTTCCTGTCCTACATATAGGTCATAAAAAATTATTTCTGGTGATAACTCTTATAATGAGCAAGACCCCAATTTAAACTCTTTCAGTGGGAGATCAAAGTTTCTCCTGAGCCCACAGCGTCTTGTTTACCTTTGACTCAATGCACCTGTCTGTTTTGAGCTTCTCCATGATGCTGTATCTAAAGTTCCCTTCAGTTTCCTCGTCAAAGGGGAAGAGATTGTTGTGATGTTTGTTTCTTTCCCGGGAATACAGGATATTCAATAGGGAATATGTCTATGAGAATAATGTGGTTATAAAGATACATGCTCTTGCTCTTGCTATATATTCGGGAAATAATAGTAGAAAATCCTTAGATATAAAGTAAGACTGGAGTCTGCTGGGCTTGATAATTCAGTTCTTGAAGACACTTAAAAATGTTTGAACTTGTTTTTATTTAGCCTACTACATGGAGATTCATGCAATGCTCTGCTGTACTTAGTGATGTAATCCCAGAAACTACGGAATACTTAATGCAAGGCTGCATCATGCTTTATAATAGTCAGTGGCTAAGAGGGAATTAATAGATATTTCACTTCTTTGAAAGGGCTGTTTTAGTGTTTGAGGCATTCTCTTGGAACTCCTGCTATAGTTTCTAGTATAGTAGGCGCATTCTTTTCGGTTATAATTTAAACACTTTTGATCTGGACCCGAGCATCATATTTCAGCATTTAAAAATATTTTGGGACCCATTCCTATCCATTTTAGAATCACTTTCTGTTGTATCCTCTTACTATGCTCAAATCACTGGGATGGGATTCAAAAAGGAAATGTCTGTTTATTTTATTTGCTTTTCTTCAGGAAAGACAGTGGTGAAGTGAATCATTAGCACATTATATTTTCCAATAGTTCTTTGACCTTAATCTCTGGGGCTATAAAATGTATCCCGAGTGATGAGGAGGGACTATGATGGATTCATGTTACTGTGAATGTTTCAAGGAGAAATTGATGCAGTGTCTGTAGACTAACATCAGAAATCCAAGACCAACAAAGATGTGTGTGCGATTAGCATCTTCCATGTGTAGTACACATGTACCAAGAAATAAATACAAGCTGTTTTCTAGGCTCTGATAATTCTTTTATCATGTTGTCCTGAAGAGGGAAGAATTGGAAGGAATAGAGTTGCTCCCACAGGGGTTTGCCTCCTTTTATGATCAAATCCATTCTATGCTAGATTATCATTTTATAACAGATGGACAGTTATAGGTCAGGAGGGGATCTCTCTGGTGGCAGTGAGGCCTAGATCATAGCAAATATAACCACAAGGCGACCCGTACAGTAGCTTGTGGGACCAGCCCCAGAGAGCAACATTTCACACCAATTCAGAGGGATGTTAATAGATGGTGTGTGAAAATGGGTTCCATGGCCAAGTGTGTGGAACATACCAAGTTAAAGAAAACCAGGAGCTCTTGCCAAAGGACTTCTCAAAGTCTTTCTTTAATGTGTTCGTGGTTGTAGAATATGCAGTATTTGTCAAATGTATTTGTCCACAGAACCTGCCCCCCCCTTCTTTTTAGCAAGATCCTAACAAAGCTTGGGTTTTGTGTAAAATATTTTGGGTAAACTTGCTATAGAATCTTGCCCTTCAAACTTTTTTTTCTTACTTATTTCCTAAAATACTTTAGAAAAAAATTACGTGCTCACACATTTTTAAGCTGACATCTACATTTTTTTTTCCCATCAAAAATTAAATGGATGCAGTAGATTTCTTCCTGGTGTATTTATATTAGATATGTGCTTTAAGCACATTTTCATCAGAGCCTTGGAGCTGCAGAGCTGGCTCATTTGGTTTATGAATAACGTCTGCTGTCTAACCTAATTGGCAAAGCCAGACCTTCTTATGAAACAGATCAGTCTTGCCGTTATTTTCTCTGATTCTCCCTCAGGAAGGATATATTTGTCGATTGTTCATTTGTTTGTGCCTTTGAGAATTTCACATTGTAGGGCAACGTACCTAGAAAACCTGGAAAGATTACAAGT
Organism: Rhynchonycteris naso; assembly: GCA_037038555.1. Lineage (NCBI taxonomy): Eukaryota > Metazoa > Chordata > Mammalia > Chiroptera > Emballonuridae > Rhynchonycteris > Rhynchonycteris naso. The sequence goes on along the minus strand of CM072998.1, from coordinate 200,737,908 downwards.
GGATGAGAGATGAAAGAGGAAGAAGGCACGGAGTCAAGGGGAGAGAGAAAAGAAAGATTGGCAGATGTATTCTTAGGCAGATCGCTTTTCAAAAAGGAACAGAGAGAGGTTCAAGAGGTAGATAGAACTCAATTCCCTTAAAAGTATCCAAGCATGTGTGTACCCTACGGAATATCGTTCTCTGACTTAAGGGGTATGTGTACCCAGTGAAGCTGCTGCTTCTGTTCTTTTAGAGAATAAATTCGTCCTTAGTCTCTATTAAATAGCCAAATGGTTTGTCTGGCTCAGCAAAGCATTTATCTCAGGAGCTATTTCTTTCTGCTTTCAAGGGGAAGTTCTGTTAATAAACTGTTTGATAGAATTTCTAGCCATAAGGAAAGGGTGAATATACACACAGCAGAATCAACAAAAACCTTCATATTTTCACACGGTATAAAAGATCTTCATGTACTGATCTCAGCTTGTACCTAATTCCTGTTTATTACTAGATATGTCTCATTTCCTGTATAAACCTGCGTCACTAAAAGGCAATAAATTATTGCTTACTCTGTTAAACACGCTGGATAGATACATGAAAGTGTGTTTATTTCTCATAAGGGCACTTCATGCTATTTCTAATATATTATCCATAAATGTCACAATTTTTTCTTGGTCATTTTCAACACTGGCAAATGGGAGATGCTGTTCAAGTCAGAATATTTCAGCTAGAAGTAACCTTGGGGATTATCTGCTTCAGCCCGTTTGTGTTGCCAGAGAGAAAACTGACATCAACAGAAATTAAGTGACTTGTTCTGGGTAACATAATTTAGCGTCCTGATTAGACCAAAACTGGATTGTAGTTGGATATTCATCCCATTAAAATTTCTCACTTCTCCTTAACCCTTTTTTTAAAAAATACGACCTTGAACAAAATTAGCTATTATGTGGCTCACCATCAAAAATTGTTAATGAAGTTCCAGTGAGGGAAGGTGTGCTGTACAAATATACAGGATGATGGTGAGGAGTCTAGTACCTCATTGTACTAGATTATTACTTAATTTCCTAGTACTTAACCATGAAGGCTGTGTTTTATTAGGTTATTTAATGAGTCTCTTGGTATACGTGTTTCCAAGCCGCTCAGCCTCATACTCAGGGATTTGGAGAACCCAGTCTCTGTTTGCTTCTGGGTGAGCCTCCCATTCATCCTGTGGCCAAAGCCTAGCCTCAGAGGCAGCAAAGGCCTGTGCAGTTGTAGAAACTCCGGACATTGAGTTGATTGGAAACTCTCTTGTAAGCAGCACCCGCTTCTACCCCATCGTCCTCCTCAGACAACTTTACTTCAAAACAGTCCCTTTCGCACTTACAAACGCGTATTTTTATAACTTCTGGGTGAGTTTTGCAATGAGGTCATGGCCATTTTTGGCAGAACAGACCTTTGTCAAGAAAGACTTAACCACACTTTCAGAAACTTTAGCTCACCAATGTCTACCCGCTGTGTTTCCCCAGTCTTGTGACAGCTCACAATGTCCCCTAGGCAGTCACACACCCTACTTCTTTGAGAATCACCAGTGATCCTCCTTGAGTGCTGAAGGGGAAACAATCATTTCACCCCACAGCTTTCCTGTAGATACTTATATTTTAGAAGAGAACAGTATTTTTTCAATTCAGATGGCTAATTAATACATGAAAAGAAAGTGCAAGTTGAAACCTCAATGAGATAATACTACTCTTCCGCCAGGATGACTAAAATGGAAAAGGCTGCCAATAGTTTGACAAGGATGTGGAGCAGTTGGTACTGAGAATGGAAATTGGCAAATTCACTGTGAACAACTATTTGACAATATTTATTAAGGTAAACATGGGCCTACTCAAGTGACACAGAAATCCTATTTCTAAATATAGACCCAAGAGTAATGAGTACCTAGGCTTACAGAAAGACATGTATGCATGTTCACAGAAACATTGTTAATGACAGCCAAAAATCAGCGTGAATAAATTAATTTTTATATCCTCACACAATAAAATAAAATACAACAGTAAAAGAATGAACTGCTACATGAAACAACATTAATGAATCTCACAGGGGTAATAATGGATAAAAAATGTCAGCCATAAGAACATATCCAATATGATTTCATTTATGTGCAGGTCACGGGCAGGCAGATCTCATCAATGGTGATAGAAGTCAGACTAGCAGTGACCTCTCAGGGCAGGGCTATTGACTGGGAAGGGGCATGAAGGAGCCTTCCCAGGCAATAAAAATGTTCTTAACCATGATCTGGGTGGTGGTTACATAGTACAGGTGCACATGCACACACATTTACACATGTATACATACATACACATTTCCAGTACATATTTGGAAACTTCATCTAGCTGTATGCTTAACATTGATATACTTTACTGTATATATGTCTTTAAAACTTGGATATTTAATTTTTAATTTATGGCTTTAAAGCCAGTGGCCAAGGCCACCATCATAGCAGCCTGGTCAGTGCAGGTTCACATTAGATTTGGACAGCCGGTAATGAAACAATGGAGCCAAGAACTGGTGAGCCATCAGCCTTAATTCTAGCTTGCACCCAGAGGGCAAGAAAAAACACACATTGGGCTCCAAAACCCACTCATTCAGTGCTCACAAAGCTACTGACTTATCCAAGTTTTCTAGAATCAAAGGTTTCTAGCTCACCAGACTTATTCACCTCTGTTTCCCATCTCCTTCTCTCTGCACAAACTGGCTTCCTCAGCACTCCGCCACCTTGGCTGCTTCTCTTCTCCTCCCTGTGGCCTTAATCTGCTCTCCTCTCTAATGCTAACCTCAGGAACCCAGAGCAAGCACCCTATCCACCCCACTTTATAGTGTAGAAATCCCAACCTTTAATCCAATCTACAAACAAGGAAGTCTCTGATACAAAGTCACTTACCTGAGACATACTGGAAGGATTCCTCATGAGAGTGCACCACCCCACATCATCCAATCAGTCAAGGGTGTGAGAAAAAGCTTACTCTTAAAATTTGCATGTGGGCAGCACCATCTTTAACAAAGTGAGCATAATATATTTTATCTGCCCCAAAATGGCATTTTAGAGAATATGATAAAAAATATTTTGAGGCAGTTGAGGGAAAAGGGAGTTCTTCTGGGAGCTGTAAGAGTGTGTATGAAGTAAGGGCCATGCTCCTAGGTGACAGAGGCCAACATTAGGGAGTTGGTGTTGCTAGTGCTGGTGGTACAAACTGATTAGAATAGAGAGAGCAGGGGAAGGGAGAGCTGTTCACAACTCCTTTTGTTTAGGGCAGTGGTTCTTAACCTTTTTTGAGGTACCGAACCCACCAGTTTTATATGCACATTCACTGAACCCTTCTTTAGTGATATTTAAAATATGATTTTTTCCCCAAATTCAAGACATAGGTATATTTTTTTTTACTGGTGCACAAAATGAGCCGTGCATGAACTCACAACAAATTACGGTATTACTTTATTCTGTCCTCCGTGGCATAGGCTTCTCCAAACCCCTGAGACCAAGTCATTGAACCCCTAGGGTTCTATAGAACCCAGGTTAAGAACCACTGGTTTAGGGCTACTTAGAATCTGTTATATAAGCAAATACTGATTTATTGAGGCTTGTAGTTACCTTTTTATGCGGCAGTTCTGCCACTAATGTTTTGCTACCAGTGTGTTCAGTTGTTAGTTTAGAAAGTTAATATTTTGGGATCTGTAATAAAAGTTTCATTAGAATTAATGAGAGAAGAAAATGAATATTCTTTGAAAAGGAAATGGTTATAGCCAAGTCTATTAACCATTAAGCTTCGTAAACCAAAATACAAATGACAACTCATTTTTCACTTTTAAATTGTCACATTCTGCTTTGGATTTTTAATTAGTTGCCTTTGCAAATGGCTTTATAGCCTTTGTTAAATCAGCATGGTTTTATCTCTTCTGTTCCAAATAATTTTGATTTCCCTTTTGATCACTGTCTTAGACCATTCAGTTTGCTATAACAAAAATGCCCCCAACTGAGTAGCTATTTATTGCTCACAGTCCTGGAGATTGGGAAGTTCCATACCCAGGCACCAGCTTGGTTTCCTTCTGCTGAGGGCCCTTCTCTGGCTGCAGAGTTCTCCCAGTGTCCTCAACTGGAGGGCGGGACTAGGGATTTCTTTGGAGCCTGTTTTACAAAGCACTAATCCCATTCTTGAGAGTTCTACCATCAAGACTGAAGCACCTCCCAGAGGCCCCACCTACTAATACCATCACCTCTTGGGAATAGGGTTTCAACAGAAGAATTTTGGCCTGAATGAATTTTAAACATTCAGACCATAGTAATCACCATATGCAGATGACCTTAAGTCTTTATTTCCAGCTATGGTTTCCTTTCATTACTGAATTTCCCCCTCCTGCTGGATATTCATGCTTGGGTATCCCTGTGTGACTTATCTCTTCATCTACTTCTTTCCTTTTAGGAACTTTCCACAAAACCAGCAATGTGTTTTCCTCTTTTCTCAAATTAGAAGCCTCCCAGGCATCTTCGACTCCTTTCTCATTCTTTCTAACGTATTGTTGGCCAAACACCCATGCACTGTCAGTTGTATTTTTTTTTTAATAACTTCTTTATTCCTTCTCTTCCTGATTATTCTCACTGTCACCAATCTGACTTGTCACTAATCTCATACTTGCATTACTCCTTCAGCGATCAAACTTTTAATCTTCTCTCACCAAGCCATGTGCTGGCCAGATGAATTTCCCCAGAGCCTGCCTCTGATTAGATCTTCCCTCCTTAGAAACCTTTAGTGTAGCTCCCTGTTCTCAATAAAATTGAATCCAAACCTATCCTGGCTTTACCCAGCTCTTTTTTCAACTATATACCTTCCCAAGACTTCTCTTCTAGCCAGTGGTGTGACTCCCTGATTTTCTGATCTCCCTTCCCTGCTCCAGTCTCTCTCTGTGTTTGTGCTCCAGCGTCCATTATTGTCATGCACTCCCCCTCCCGCCACATCCATCCAACGTTTCTCCAGCTTCAAAATCTGAAGTCTCACCTCGTTTTTAATGCTACCTTCTCCTCTACCTCCAACTTCCTCTAGTAACTCTTACTGTCTATGTAGGCAGTTTCATAATTTATCTTCCAGTTTATTATATTTTTTCTAATTGTGATAACTTGAACTGATTACCACTTCTTTAATTTTTTACATCATTGTGAGCACCACTAAATAAATGGTCATTGTCTCCAGGGTGAGGCTGTTTACCTTCTCTGAATGCTCTGGAACACCTGATGTATACTAAACTGAGTGTAAGCTCTGTGAAGGCTGGAATCTCTCGTCAGCTTGGTGCACTGGCAAATCCGTAGTATCAAGAACAAAACTGGGTACATTGTAGGTGCAGAGTAACTATTCGTCACATAAGTTGTACATGTTCAATAATGTGTGATTTCATTTTAGTTCATTCACACCTGCTGTATTACAGGATGCTGGCATCTCTTATTTACTATAACCAAGAGATTATGATGGAAACGTGAATGTAATGTACCGCCAGAATCTGTCTGACAGTGCTTGCTGCTCCTTCTAAAAGAATTGTGTTTTCCTGCAGACATTAATGAATGCCAGCTCCAGGGTGTATGCCCTAATGGTGAGTGTTTGAATACCATGGGCAGCTATAGATGTACCTGCAAAATGGGATTTGGGCCGGATCCTACGTTTACAAGTTGTGTTCGTAAGTAATGATCACTTTTTATTCCAATTTTTAGATCAGTTTTTTTTTTTTTTTTGAAAGGTTGGGTGTGAAAGTTTATCCAAAAAAAGTGAACTCAGAGGTCACCTGAATATTGTCCATATGCAGGAAACCTCATTAAAATGACAAGAGGGGGGAAGTGAGCCTGATATATTGTCATAAACCTATGTCGTGGAACCAGAATCTATTTTAATTGCATTCAGTAAAATATAATAGCTGAAAGTCAAGGTAGAGAACTAGTATGCTGAGGAAATATACTTTGATGAAAAGAAAAGAGTTCATTAACGTGAGCATACCTGAGAGATGAAAGATATTTTTTATTAGTATTTTAAGCATTATTTAAGCTGAGTTGAACTTTGTCCCGCTTCTGTTTTTAATTAGTCTAAATTCTGAGTCACTTGTGTCTGATTTAATGAGGTTTCACTGTATTTTCTTAGTTCGGAGAATCTGGGAAATAGTTTTGGATTTTCTACTTAGTTCTAATGTCAAATATTCAATCCTGTTGTCCTCAAAAACCACCAAAATGTGTCCCTGAAGTTACACTGTTTTGCCTTATAGTGTCTCTAAGATTTTTTTCTTCTATCTGGTGTGGGTAAAAGTATTCCATAAAGCCTCATATTCTTATAATGCTCAGAAAATATATTTTCTCCAAAGAGATTCTCTCACAATGAAGTATAATCTAGAGTAATCACCACAGATCACTTGACAATAAGAGGATCATTTCAGATTAAAAATTCTCAGATGCAGATTTTTAAAGGTTACTTTTTTTTAAGGTACTTGTGCTCATTATTACAAAGTAGGTAACCACTGCAAATTTTTCAAAGCTGTATATAACAAAAGTTTAAACATTTTAAACTAACGCCTGGCAGAAAACTGTTAGGATCTAATTTTAAAAACAATTCTGTATTGATTTCTGTCCTGCAAGGTTTTGTTTTTATTCATCTATTTTTTTAATGTGGCTTTGATATATGTTAAGCTGCATCCTCTGGTCCCCAGTTTTAGACTTGCCATTGGGTCAAGACTCGTTCTTTATGATGATACCATTGTTCATTTTTAACTGTGCATCTATAACCCTGTGCCTTAAGCTAAGATTATAGACAATGATAAAATAAAAAACAAGTGTAGTAAAATAAAAATGAAAGTCTCATTCATTACATTTCAGTGAGTTTGTTGAGTCTTTTGGAGCATTGTTACTAATTACTACTTTTTTCCTTTAAAAACTATCAAATGCAGATTAGAAAATTTTGCACGTAAGTTCTTTTTTTGTGTGTGTTCTTTCAGATAGTTCTGATCATGAGACAGATTATTATAGAGCTCTTGGCTGACGGTAAAATTAGACTGTAAAATTATGTTTGCATACGAGTTACGTTTGAAAACTGATGCAAGAATTTTGAGATTTCAAGCCAAAAAATGACATTGTTGACAATATCCAGATAGTTGAGAGATCATTTCTGGTTGATTTGAATTACATGAGTAAATATTTTAAATAGTTTTTATAATTTCAGTGTAAAAGATTTTGCAGAGTTTGGATATAAAATTTATTGTGAATATTTTTTGTCCTTCAATAATTTGACTTGTCTGGTTAAAATGACTACACTGAAGGTTGACGATTAGCAAACTTGGAGAACTGGTCGCAAAGTGTTTTATTAAAACTTTGACTAGATCGGCTGTCTAGTGTTTAGGGCAGACATCCAGGTTTTAATAAGATTGTTGAAATTCGCCAATGAGATTTTTGAAACACATTTCCTTCGCATTTAATTTCCCTGTCATTGCCCAGATAATACTGAACTTATTAAACAGCTATCCATTTTTATTTGAAAAATAAATAATTCAATTTTATGGTTCAGCTACAACAGCTGAAAGCATAAGTATTGGGAGACGTGTGTTGCTAGTTAAAATGTTCTAGTTGAGAGTTTGAAGTTAAAACCTGGCCTCTGACCCAGTATTGAGTGGGCGGATTTATTTCTCTTTCCTCTGAATTTACCACACATACTATCACAGAGACGTGTAGTGTTCCTTCAGAATTTGCGACTTGGTTCAATCCAGTCTGATTTGGTGGTGAACTCTATTTTGAGGAAATCAATGGGGGGAAAAGTATGAAGACAGCTGAGAAGAATCATGGAGGAAGGGTGCTATTTACGGAATAAAGGGGAAAAAATACTGGCAAGATGGTGGTACCCTCGGTGGTCATGGGGAAGTAGCAGAAAGAATGTGGTCACACACAGACATGCACACACACAGGGGCACCGAGAAGGTTGCTGTTGTGTTAACACTTGGAATATATGTTCTTGAGGGCTGTAAAAACAGCCATGGATAGAGCATGCAAGTAAATTGAGAGAGATTGACCACATTTGTTCAGACAGCATGAATTTTGGGCCTCTTCAGGCCATGAAAGGTGTGGCTGACTGTGTGAACCCAAAGAAATGCGCTTGGCAACAGCTGAGGAGCAATGGGAAGCTCCCCCTGTTCTTGAATGCACGGGGCTCAACACCCTCAGAATTCCTTGACTCTAGCCAAAGGTTGCAGCCATTTCTCTTCCTCTCCTTGCCCACACTCTGCCCTTGACTTAGCCACATTAAGAGATGGGAAGTAGGAGGGCTCTGGCATTTGCTGCTTCTCACTTCTCTGTCTGTGGCTCAGGATGCTGCAGCAGTGTTCTCTAGACCTGCCCCTACCTACTTATGGGAAAAAATGAAATGTTAGGACATGCCAGAGCAAATCCAAGTATAATGACTATTGCAATGTGAGTAGGAAAACTTTCTGACTATCTGAGCTGCGACGAGTTTTCTTCAGGGATTCAGGAGCTTTAGGATGAGTGCTGTGGAGGATGGGTCTATCGGGTCAGTAGGAAGAGGCCCAGGTAAAAGAATTCTGAGCCTCGACTTAGCTGTTTCAGACTATTCTTGAGCCATGGACTTGGTGCTAATGGACAGGAATAGAGGGTTAGAGAGAAGATGTGCTCAGGAGTTTTCCTCTGTAACCCTGAGGTCATGAGATGAAGGACACATCCCTTCTAAAAGCCAGCCATGTTCATGTACATCATCTCAGTTTAATTTCCCTAGCACCTTTATGAGATACTGGCTCTTATTTACACATTAGGAAACCGAAGCTAGGAGACTTTAAGTAACTTCTTAAGATCATACAGCTAGTAACTGACATCTGAGATTCAAAACTGGATTTTTGTGCCTCCAAATTTAGGGTTCTAGATCAAGTTAATTATCATTTACATTTGAATTGATTAGAATATTATGTCTTTGAAAGTATAATAAAAATTTATTGTATGATCCTGGAATTAAGTGTAAGTTGTTTAATATACCGTTGGGAAACCCAATAAGAGAACCCTAGCACCTTACCATCTAACTGTGTTTGCAATTGAAACACCATCAGCGTTAGGTATATATGGTGAACATTTAAGACTATACTTGGCTGTAGAGCTATAGATTTATTACTTTTGAAGATTTCTCTCAAGGCTCTACTCAAGGGTAAAAGATTTGTTTTCCTGACATTTCCAGTAGGTTTTACACCTTTGAAATATTTTTCCCTCTACATAAAGTACCTGATTTTTTACCCCAATCTTAGTAACACATCCTGCAGCATACCCCCCCAAAAAAACCAATACGATCTGGAAAACCACTGTTTCAGTGTACCTACTCAGATGAGGCTATCAGTCCTCTTTGTTATGGCTCCTTACTGTTCTAATACCCATTTCCACCGATTTTTAGAGATCTTTTGGTAATACTGATTTTTTTCAAGTGGAGTATAAAGTCTTAGGACTCAATGGAATATATATTTATGTATCATATTTTAAATAATAATATACTAATGACTTAACCTTTATGATTAACCTTTCATTTGTGGTTGAAGATACTCCACAACAGAAACACCAATCTTGTATAGTTCTGGGTAGTATGTTGTTCCCAGGGTTACGTGCTATATTGACTAGAATGTGAATAAATGGAATTGCCATTCAAGTAATTTGAACTAATAAAAGAATAATAGCTAATTTAGATATTAAAATAGGGTCAGTGTTTTTAAAAGCATACCCTGTTAGAAATCTGAGGCATAAGTCAATACCTTTTGGTCCACATGTTGTAGATCAAAGAAAATTTGAATAATATAGCATCAGTAAAATGTAGGTGTATAAACTAGACCTTTTCAATGGCTTCCTTTTCCTTCCATTTTTTTTTTATTTTTTATTTTTATTTTTTAAATATATATATATTATTATTATTAATTCTAATGGGGTGACACCAATAAATCAGGGTACATATGTACAATGAAAACATCTCCAGGTTATCTTATCATTCAATTGTGTTGCATACCCGTCACCCAAAGTCAAATTGTCCTCTGTCACCTTCGATCTGGTTTTCCCTGTGTCCCTCCCCTCCTCCCTATCCCTCTCTTCCCTCCCTCCCCCATCCCATAACCACCACTCTCTTGTCCATGTCTCATATTCTCACTTTTATGTCCCACCTATGTATGGAATCATGCTGTTCTCAGTTTTTCTTTTTTTCTGATTTTGAAGAAGTAGATTTTTTATTAGTTAGTTGCTTATTCTTTTGTGCACTTGGGGTGAGGCAATATATTTAAAACATGGTCTGAAACTCCCAGACTCACCAAAGATTTACTTGTTGATAACTCTTTATACCAATGATTCTCTTATGCCCTGAAAGACCCCCACTTGAAATGCTTTGGAAGCTGTCATAGAAAAAAGAAAGCATTAGTACACTAGGTACCCCAGCATTTACAGAGGATATTTGGGTTAGGAAATGATGGGAAGGCGAAGGTCTATAAAACATCTTTTAGCATAAGATGTTTAGGAAGAATTAACTTGCTAGATTTCTACCTTTATTCTCCAGATAACAAAATGCCCCAAATTTTACTGTGTGTGTGTGTATGTGGAGATTTTAGGAAGCTGTCAAGGCAAGTATCTGGAGGGTAAGCTGTCAGGCTGGAGACCCCAGGAAAAGCTGATGTTTGCAACTTTAGTCTGAAGTCTTGTTTGCTAGCAAAATTCTCTCTTCTTGGGGGAGATCAGTTTCTTTTCTCATAAGGCCTTTAGCTGTTTGGTAGAGGCATCTACATTCTGAAGAGTAATCTGCTTTACTCAAAGTCTACTGGTTAAATGTTAATCTCATGTAAAAAAATTTCTTTATAGCAACAACTAGACCTGTCTTTGACCAAATATTTGGGTACCACGGCCTACCCAACTTAAAATTAACATGACATTAACCATCTCAACCAGGCACAGTGATTTCTCTTAGGCTGTGTTGCTGGCAGGTGGTAGGCCTATCATGTGAACACAGGTGTCTCTGGCTCTAACCCTTGATCTTTTCATTGTGCTATATAGCACCTCAATTTGATCAGATTGTTTCAATTTAGCATCTAGCTGAGCTGTCAGTCTTTTGAAAGAATGAAAACAGATCTGATCAGGAAGGAAGGAGAGGATGTTTTGGTAGCATCAGGTACTAGAGGAAATGGCAGATTTGGAAAATTGCATCATTTGGACACTGATACAATAGAGAGGAGCTTTGACTGATGGGGGATGGGACAGACAGGGGACATCAAACTTGACCTATTCAGCAGTTTTGACTTGGCCCAGCGCTGGCTCTGTAGCACACACTCCATCCACACTTACATTAGAAAATGAACTCCTGGAAGGTGGGGCTGGATATTATCCTCATAGATGCCCTTTCTATTCAGTTGATTGTTTAGCTGTTAGGTTCATGAAGTCTTACCTACTAACCTGAGAGGAGAAGAACCACCAGGATTAGGGTTTAGGTACTGGATGAATGTAGGCTGGTAAGCTTTTCCAGTGTTTTTCTGTGGGGTTGAGTGCATCTCCTGTTCCTTCTCTGATATGCTGCCTGCCTGGGCCCGGGGCCATGTGTGACATTGCAGGTCACAGCGTTACCTGCCTGCTGTTCACTGTGCACTGGCCTACGCTGAACCCTGGTGGGCCCTGCAAGCTCTCACTGTCATAAAAGCAAAAACACCACTGGCAGCTGGCTTGCAGCATCAACTGTGTTCGGTTTGTGATTTTCCATAGTGCCAGAAGCTCACTGAATTCTTCCCTAGACTTACCTTCATTATGGCTAACTACAAGAAAACCAACAAAGTATCGTGATGTTGATAATAGATGACTAGGTTGATTAGGGCAGGTAGATTTTGGGTGGAATTGTTTCTTTTCACTTCTGCCCACAGACCTGATGTAATGCTTTTTCTGAAATGAAAGAAGGGACTGGACAGCGTCCGTTTGGTGCCCTGACTCTAAAACTCACTTGGTAAACCATCTCTAAATGAAGAAAGGTTCTGTCCTAAATCTAGGTAGCTGTATTCTGAAGTATGGTTTCTAACCCAGACTTGATGGCTATTTTTACTGTTACATGAAAACTCGATCTGGTTTCTGTTGTTTCCTGGGTGACGTCGGGCCTTATCTCTCTGCTTCAGCGGAATCCCCTGTGATCTCTGAAGAGAAGGGGCCCTGTTACCGCCTTGTCAGTTCCGGAAGGCAGTGTATGCACCCCCTGTCTGTTCACCTCACCAAGCAGCTCTGCTGTTGTAGCGTGGGCAAGGCCTGGGGCCCGCACTGTGAGAAATGTCCCCTTCCGGGCACAGGTAAGACATGCCCAGCGGCACACTCACGTTCATTCCCGGCCACACAAGTATACAGGACATCTTTGGCAGCTAGTTTTTTTTTTTTTTTTTTTTTTTATCACTTCTGTGAGCATAGAAGGGTGAATTCGTGGGAAAAATTTGCATGAAAAGTGATTTTTCCGTTTCTGTGTGACATGAGGCTTCCTTTGGGATGTTAAGAGAAGCCACTACAATTTATCCTCAGTTCTTGGTCTCCAAGGCTGCTGTTTAAAAGTGTAGTGAGATCAGAGGGCCCTGCTGAGCCATGCGCTTTCCTACTGATTGGCTGCTCACCACTCGCACAGTAACTAGACCTGTGTAGGTTGCCTCATTCACTCATTTATTGATCATGTGCTTGTCAGGTTCTGTTATGAACATTGTGCTTAATTTCTCCAATTGGAAATGGGCCCTGCCAAAGCACTCCTATGAACATTCGGGTGGGAGCTGGATATTTGCAAGTTGATAGTCTTTATTCTTCAATTTGGTACGTAATTGCCTAATGTTCTGTAAGAATAATATAAGTACCTTAATTTAACCAAGGTATCACCAGCTTCTCATGCAGGGTCAAGTAGAATTAAACACAAGAGATAGCAACACCCTGTAAATACTGGGCACCATAATATTAACAGAGAAGGCATGACCTCAATTTCACTGATGTGGGGGGTGGGCATAAAAAGTTTACTCAATTGCATATTTGAGAGGATGCTTCCCACCTAGGAGAGTGAGTATATTCTCATAGGGCTATTGAAATCTTAAAGCTATAACTTGTACCATAGCAGATAGGAATAAAAGTAAATTTAAATATTATGATCCATTTTTTTTGGTGGGTAGGATCAGGAAGAACTGGTAAGGCAGAGGTTAGTGTAATGCTAATGGTATCTCCAAAAGGTCCTACTTTCCTTTTATAGGATCTGATCCACTCATTATTAAAAAGTAATACTCAAAAGATAAGTTATCTTGCCTGACCAGGCAGTGGTGCAGTGGATAGAGCGTCGGACTGGGATGCGGAAGACCCAGGTTCGAGACCCCGAGGTCACCAGCTTGAGTGTGGGCTCATCGGCTTGAGCAAAAGCTCGTCAGCTTGGACCCAAGGTCACTGGCTCCAGCAAGGGGTTACTTGGTCTGCTGAAGGCCTGTGGTCAAGGCACATGTGAGAAAGCAATCAATGAACAACTAAGGTGTCGCAACGGCAACGAAAAACTAATGATTGATGCTTCTCACCTCTCTCCGTTCCTGTCTGTCTGTCCCTATCTATCCCTCTCTCTGACTCTCTCTGTCTCTGTTTAAAAAAAAAAAGATGTTATCTTTATTAATTTATAGACACATTTTTTTTAAGTTCAACTATGGCAGTTTTGTAACCTTTACAAGAAATATGTATAAATCAACATGGTGGTATCATGCGGGGAGACTCCTCCCTAAAATACAGTAGTTACATTTGTAAATAATTGTAAAGAGAATTTTTACTCTTAAGCAATTTTTGGTTATATGGTTCCACCATTTATTATGTAATCCTTATTAAAACAATGGTTTAGCATGCTTTAAGATATATTTTAGCGTTTCCTTTTCATTGAGGACTAATTTTAGGCCCAGAACATTCAATAGAAGATCTTTTGTTAAGTGTATGTAAGAAATGGCTTACATTCAATTTTGAAAGTTGAAAAAAAAAAAAAGTAAGCTCCTTGGTGTCTGCACTTGCTAACTTGCCTCCAACACCAACACCGCAGGGTTTAGGTGGAGTTTTCCTTCTGGGCCCCACACCGCCTTGCCCCTCTTGTCTTTCCCCTTCACTTGTTCCTGGGGATTATGCGATGGGGGTAAGCAAATCACATGTACCTGGTCTGCTTTATTTTTAACTGTACACAACCTCTCTGCTGGGGAGGCGGATAGCAGTTTCAGGGCATAGAATATTTCCGGTCCTCTGGAAAATTTAGCCACGTGCTCACGGTCAGGCTTTGCTCACTTAGCATCCCTTCCCTTGAACACAAGTACATTCTAATGTGGCGGGTCTTTTTTTAACTTGAATCCTACCCATCATTTCTTTAGCATGTTGTAATTCACTGGGTTTCTTTTCCGTATCCTGAGACTCCTTCTTCAAGAACACTTTCCGTTTCAATCCTTCTTAACCACCTTGTCCGTATCAGCGCATACACCCCTTTCTGGCTGAGTCCTTTGAGGTCTTCAACTGGGAATAAATTCTGAAGATTTCAACACTTCATTTCCCCAAAGAGTGCTATTTTAAAAAAAAATTATTTTCTTGCTCATTATCTAACTTAGATGTTATTGAGTTCTTTTAAACAATTAATAAAATTAAACTATAGCAGATGAAAAAATAGCCTGATTTTTGCTAATATTACACACACGACTCCAAAAGGATATATATTATATAGTGTCTTTTATACATTTAACATATTAACATATATTTATATTGAATATATACTATCTCCTTGTCCATTACTAATACATATAATATATAAACTATATGTTCTTATATATGTTATATATAATCTGTATAGAATAAGAAATTAACAGATAGATAAATGTTTGGTAAAAAGAAAGGGTTGAGCTTTTTTTCTGTAAATATGCAAGTTTAAAAGAAATTCAAGCATTTTGCATCTGTTTTTGAAGATTTTAAATGTAACTATATTAGTGATGATTTATTAAGAGATACTCATCATGATATTTTCCTCTGTATAAGTTTGCACTTTTAGATTTTTAAAAGGAATATTTTCCCATCCCAAATCTAGCTGCTTTTAAGGAAATCTGTCCTGGTGGAATGGGTTATACGGTTTCTGGCGTTCATAGACGCAGGCCAATCCATCACCATGTAGGTAAAGGACCTGTATATGTCAAGCCAAAGAACACTCAACCTGTTGCTAAAAGTACTCATCCTCCACCTCTCCCAGCCAAGGAAGAGCCGGTGGAAGCCCTGACTATCTCCCGGGAACACGGGCCAGGAGTGGCGGAGCCAGAAGGTGAGAGTGGAAACGGATCATGGACCTATCCGTCTGTCTTGTGTGCCCTTGCTTTGGTTTCTCCTTTCATACCCTTCTAGAACAGGGGTTTCCAGGCTTGCCACTATGGACATTTGGGGGCGGATAATTCTTTGAGGTGGAGCTGCTCTGTATGTTAGTATGTATAGCAATAGTCCTGACCTTGAACCTCTAGATGCTAGTAGTGCCTTCTCCCTTCCAGTTGTGGCAACCAAACAGTGTCCAAACATTTCCAATGTCCCCTGGGAGGCAGCATTACCCCTGAGGACCACTGCTCTGGAGTAACATGTACCTAGTAGATAATAGTACTCCATGGTAACCTGAGGACACGGTCTTATGTTTGGGTCCCCTTTTTCTTGGGATTTAGTCTTGGAGTGTCATTTAGATCCTTCAAGGAATAGCCCAAATTTACTTCTGTGTCTAGCGGGCAATTTACTAAATATTTATTTACTTTAAAAAGTGGAATCAGCTTAAAATGATAGCTTCAACTATGCTTTCATGAAATAAAGTCCCAACAGGCAGTCAGGGTTAATGGGAGGCTAAGTGGAGGAAGACAGGGTCACTTGGAACATCACTTAGTGGAGTCCTTTGATTTACATTTTGAGAAACCTGAGACCTAGAGAGGGGACTTGGCTTGCCTGATGTCATACATAGGTTATGTGAGGGGACCAAGGAGCATGTTTTTCCAAGGAAGTGGTTAAGGCCTTACACCCCAGAGGGAGTCTAGAAACAGTCGACTTTGTCTTTCTGGCGTTCAGAAAAAGGATTATCTCTGCCTCTGTTTCTTTATATAAGACAGCAGCATATCTAAAACTTTCAATATCTCTGTAACTGCAAAAATTCTCACCCCCTGATAGAAGGAATAAAAGCCTTCGGTTTGTCTGGAACATCAGTAAAACTCCTGTTGGCTTTTCACACTTGAGCCTTAAGTCAGAATTCAAGGTTCCCACTGAGGAATTCTGTAAGGAGAGAATGTGCCCTGGGTTAGTGAAAAGTTGAGGACTTGGTGAGACCTCCTTTCTGGCAGAGGTGCCTTTTTTTCAGGGCTCTGAACCTTTGTGTGTTCCAGCCTCATTTATAATACTTTTTCATGTACTGTACTTCTTTTTTGGTTAGGCAGAGCAGATAGGACCACACCTAGAGTTGACATTTTGATCAATTTGCTCCTATACACTTGGGATGTCATGGCCAGGTGTTTGCAACTGCTTATCCTATGTGTAAGCAAAAGAAAATTGGCTCTAGTCCAGATTCTGCCTCAGGACTTGCTTAATGATGGATTAGGCAGGATAGAATGTTAGTTGACTTTTTCCAATCACAAGAATATTGCAGCAGTAGTAGCAATCTGGTACCTGATTGCTTTTAAGAGTTAATGTATCCACCAAACCTGTATGCGAATGTTTGTGGAGACATTGACTCATGAGAAAAATTTCAGTGAATGTTCACCTAAGGCTTTAGAGCTGATTAATGAAAAGCAAGACTTTCAAAATATAAAGGCATAACCACTTCCATCCTATAATAACGTTTATGATTGTAAAACCTAGAATTTTTTTACCATATTGACGCTAATCTCTAAGATACTAATCATTGGATTGTATTGGCTTGTGATTAAAAAAAAAATTTTATCAGACATCTTCTTGAAAATACAGGGCTTCATTAGGGATTAGTATGCACCAAGAATGCAACACCCATTCTTATGTTTCATTGAAATAGTGCCATTCTTTTTCAACAGTGTTATCAGAAAGCATTTCAAATATTACATATTATGTTTAGAAAAAGTATATGACCAATTAAAACAAATGTTTATTTTCTAAGATGTGGGAAGTTCCACAAAATTGAGATTAGGCATAAAATAATGTATCAGTTAGTGTTGCCTCCTTTAACTTTTTCATTTAATGAGAGACATAGAAAGAATTATAGATCCTGTAATTGAGGAATGACATGGTACTGATAGTTTTTCCCTGTCAGTCATGGGTAAAATTCTCCAAAATAGTAGTGACCATAATTCTGCATTTGACTTAGTTTGATTCTTAATCCTTTTGGAGAGATACTGGACTTTTATTGCATTTAAAAAATACAATGTTATGTAGTAGATTGTTTTAAATTATACTAATGTACTCCTTTCTTTTCTGGTTTTAGTGGCAACTGCAGCCCCTGAGAAGGTAATTTATTCCTTGTTTGCAAGTCATGTTTTTTCTTTAACTTTGCAATGATTTCCTTTTGGAATATGTATGGATTTTTTAAAGCTTAAATACAATAACGTGTCTGTTCATCATTTGGTTGAAAGAAATGCGTCATTCACGCATTCAGGAAATATTTGGTGAGCACCCACTATAAGAACGGCAGTATTCTGAATACTGGGAAACAATAGAGAAAAATTAACAGACAAAACTTCTTGTTTTCATGGGACTTAAATTCCAGGGAGAAGAAAGTGATGGGACTAATGGGAATCAGGGGCTTTATCAGAATTCAAAGGGCCCACATAAGGCCTGGCGGAAAGAAAGGTTCTGACATATTTATGTAATTGTGTATTCTTATGGTGCACATATACTGAACAATGTACTTCTTAATTCACTTAAAATTTAACATACATGTTTAAATTTGTTAGAGTAAGAACAGAGCTTACCCTTGAAAATTACAATCAATACTAGAATATTGCTTAGGTATTTTAGAGAAATTTTTATCAACCTATTAGTTTTGGGCATAAAATGGGACTGTGAATTGTGAAATTTATTAGTAGAAAAAATAGAAATTTTCTAGAACTAAGTCCTGTTTATGGAATATTGTTTCTTGTCTGAATCTTGCTTTGGTTCTTTAATAACATGAAAATAAGGTAATTTTTAAATGTTTATACATTTATGTGTCATTTATTCAGTTGACAAGAATGCAGTAAGTATTCAAATTTAGGTCTGGCAAATACATATATAAATTATTATAGTTTTAAAAGTATTTCTCTTGTGAATATAGGATAGAATAACATAAGTGTCATACATGTTGAGAGAATCCAGAAAACAAAAAATATCATTTTAGAGGGATAACACCCAACAAGGAGGAATGTTAGTTTAACCCCAAAAGAAGTACAACAGATGTGCATATTCTTCATGAACTTTGCAGGGGACAGTAAGTGTAACCATCTATGAAGTGCAATGACCTAGGATAGTTTGCAATTTTGTTGATTTTGAATTTAGTTCTGGTTGGTATGTGGGAGGTATCATTCAGCATGTGAGTGGGCTGGCCAGCTTCCCAACAGCCTCATCTTAGCTCTGTTTTCTTCCTCTCTGTTTGTGGTTGAGTTTATGCTACCTTTTATTAGGAATCTGAAAGAGGGCCTTTTTCTTGTGTACTCTTACTACAGATTATTTGGAGAGGCGGCAGTGGGAGAAATACAACCAAAATCTTTGTGGTCTTCATTACTTAAGGCCTCATGACACTAAAGATAGGTGAAGAGAGAGAGCAGGGTGGTCCAGGGGTGGGAAGTTATATGTGCAAAGGTTTGGCGGGGACAGTAAGAGGTCAGTGAGGGGAGTATGAGCTACTCAGAAAGAGAAACTTTGGAAGGTTTGAAATCCCAAACTGCAGTTGTCATCTCTGGATAAGTACTCTACTTGTCAACTGTACCCTAGTTGTCAGGTGGAGAAGTGGTCATTGATGAGGGAGTCTGTTACCCCATGCTGATGGGGGAAATTCTGTCTGTAAACTGCAGGAGTGGATTAATGGTCTTCTCCTTGCTGGCATTGACCTTGGGCTGCAGGGATTAGGGCACAATCTTGACTGATTGAGGTTTTCTTCAATAGGTAATAGCTAGTCTGTTCTTGCCTGACTGGTGTTAGCACAGTGTATACAGCATTGACCTGGAATGTGGCGGTCCTCGGTTCAAAACACCGAGGTTGCCAGCTTGAGTGTGGGGTCAAAACATAATCCCATGGTCACTGTCTTGAGCCCAAAGGTCACTGGCTTGAAGCCCAGATTGAACAACTAAAGTGAAGCAACTGCAAGTTAATGATTCTCATCTCTCTTTTTCCTTTCCTGTTTCACTGTTTCAAATAAAATCAAATCAATAAAATTATTTTTTTTTAAGAAGAATGCTCTAGCTCGGTAATTGGTTGGTTAGAGCATTATCCCAAATCTCAGAGGTTGCTGGTTTGATCCCCAATCAGGGTACTTCTTCCCCCTTCATCTCTTGCTAAAATCAGTAAATTAAAGAAAAAAGAATTAACAGAATAGAAGACGGGGAAATGAATACATGCTTAGTATTTTTAGAAGATAAATCACAGCCGGATTAGCTGAGATAGGGAGAGAGAGGAAGCTGTAGAGACCAATTAAATTACCAGAATAAACTAAGAATGAGAGAGTGAGTCCAGATCTGGGGTAGTGGGGGCTATGGATATGGAAAAGGCTAAACAGTAGTACAAGCTATAGTGCACTTGCGCAGGGCTTGAAATGAGAAATGAAGGAGGAAAGACAAAAAAGTGACTTTTCCCTGGATGGATTATGATTGTGGCATTGACAGAAATGAAATTGAAATGCTATACTAGATAATTTTGGAAGGAGTGGATTTAAGGTATTTGTGGAATATCTAAGTTGAGTTACTTTGTAAGGACACATGCCTACCAAATTGGATCTTTGATGAGGTACTCAGTCAAGGTATGTATTTTATAAAAAGTAGGAAAAGTGGTGATTCAAACTAAAAGACGGTAAAAAGGAAAAGGAGGCCAGGGGAGTAAGCTTTGTGGAGGATGAGAGTAATTAAAGCAGGGGAGGGAGTATGTGGTAATTGTCTAACCACTGTGCTGTACAACTGAAACTAATAAAATTACACTGTTGACTAATTAAAAAATAAAATTAAGAAAAGAAAGGGACAGAACATGAGGGGTCATGAAAGAGGATAAGAATAAATGATCAAAGTAGTAGGTGAATCAGGAATGAGTGATGTTATAAAAGCAAAATAAAGACAATTCTCTCAAGAGAATATTTAGGTCTCTATATGTTCTTTTAAAAACCTCTAAATAAAAAGAGTATATAATTATAGGAAGAGAGAGAGAGAAAGAGAGAAAGAAAGGTAACAGTGACCAAGGAACTTGATGATGAATGCTTTTTTATTTTTACTTGATAAATGCTTTTAGTGAAGTGATGCTATGAGTACCCTGTCCCCACACAGATGTGGGCGAGGTCACAGATTCCTAACAAGCCTTATTGTTCTGTCTGCATGAATCCTGAGGAGCTGTACCTGCAAGCTGAATCATGCATCTCTTTCTTTGCTTGTGGTCAAGGGGACAGGAGTTGGGGATAGGACACAGGAAGTCTGGGGTACTCCTCCAAGTCTCTGATTTTCTGTTTCTTTTCTGGACTGTGAGAGCTGGAGGTGCACAGTTACTACATGTCAGGTTAAGGGAAGCCATAATGACTAACCAACATAAAATAATTTAATACTGTGTATTTTTTTATGACACATCTGCTAAATCCATTATCTAATTGGAGGCAGAGCCACATGTGAATGAGGTGACTGTTTAGTTCTCCTTAGGGATTACTTTTGGTCCAGACTGAGTTTGGGCTCCTGAGCCATGACATTTGTTTAAAATGTCTGAAGGGACCTTTTGCTCTGGGCCCTTGTGAAATTGGTGAAGGTGTGCATGGATTTGCACTACAGGGGAAACTCAAGGGCTTGTCAGTGTAGTGGCACAGCAATAGTTCACTTTCTTTTTTAATCACACAGTTACACAGGTTTTTGTCTAATGTCCTATGATATTTGTTGCCTTTCCAACAATAGCATTAATTAAATAAAAATAGTTCTGAGTGGAAACCAAAAATAATTCCCACTTTCAATTCTCTCTTTGTTTTTTTAATACAACCACGCAGGAAATATCTTCATTGGATCAAGAGAAAACAAAACTTGAGCCTGGTCAACCCCAGCTCTCTCCAGGCGTTTCAACTATTCATCTGCATCCACAATTTCCAGGTAGCCTTTGTTCACCTGTGCTGTTTGAAAGAGCATTTCCAATGACAGACTAAGACAAGAATATTTATGTGTTTGATTTTAGGGTTTAATAAATCATTGGAATTGTATACTTAAGTATGTCAATATACGTACTCACATAATGTTAATGTTATGATGGTATCGTATTATAATGGCAAAAGAAAAGTTTTTCACAACTTCCTATGATCAGAAGTGATTATATTATTAGAACATTATTGAGGGTCATCATTTGATGAAGGGTCATTTTCCTAGGCTTCTGAATTATTCCCAGATATTCTTGCTAAATGTTGAGACCTAGGTCACAGTTTGATACCATGAGCTTAAGGAACCTATAACAGTTCTTTCTTACTACCCAAGAACTACTGTGGCACATTATTGGACTCAATGACAATTGCACTTAGAAATGCTATCTCAATGCACCTAACGGGTTATAATTTCCTTTGACCCCCCTCCTTCCTGGTATAGTAGTAATAGAAAAAACATCACCTCCTGTGCCTGTGGAAGTAGCTCCTGACGCCTCTACATCCAGCGCCAGCCAAGTGATTGCACCTACTCAAGTGACAGGTGGGTGCAGTAGCTGTTATGCTTCCTAGCCTGTGGAGGAGACATGGGTGTGAACTTTACTTTAAATATAGTATCAAAATTGTGTCACATATGTAAGAGTGCTTATGGTAGGATTAGTCGTAATAGGAAGATTTGGAAATAACCTAAATATTTTTTGAAAGGAGAAACAGGTTTAAATAAATTATGGTACATATGCAGTGAACTATCACATAGCTATGAAAGTAATATTTTAAAAGAATATTTAATGTCACGAGGAGATGCTTATGGCATGATATTAAGAAATACAGAACACAGTGTGATTCTGATTTTGTTTTTTAAAGTGTTTACCCAACAGAAAAAGAAACAGAAAGCACATCAGTGTGTTGAACTATCACCAGTTAATAGGGTCATGGATGATCTTTTTGTCCTTCGATATATTTTTTACCTATTTTTAAACATCATTATAATAAATATTATTTTAATCATTAGTGACAAATTATAAACATGTCTCATAATTTGAAACAAATCAGCAGCCTAAAAATTAGTACCCTTAATGTACATAGAGCTCTTATAAATCAGCAATAAAAATAGCAATGGAAAAATAAGGGTGTGCAGGGCACCTGTGGGACTTTCAGGCATCGGGCTAGGAACTCTAGCTGACATGAGCCTCTGCTTGGACGAGCATTGGCCCTGCATACTGGGATGACTGGACTGTCACAGGAGCAGGCAGCCCAGCGCACAACCTGATGCAATGTGGTAACTTTCCTCATTTGTTAGTGTATGGACCATCAGATGTTGATAAAAAGACAAGAATTATATGTGTTCTATGTGAACTTTATTGTGTTGAAGTGGAATAAAATTGACACTTGAACATCAGACCATTACAACTCCACCCAAAAAGAAAATTAAAATTAGCATTATTGCAAGCAAATTCCACTGTGGACTTAATCCCGGTGACGCTAGAAATAGTGGTCAGGTAGTAACACAGGAGATATTGAAAACAGTGGCGCAATCACAGCAACTTGAGACAAGCTCTCAGAGAGACTTTATAGTGGTTTTATTGACAGAGGTTGACAAAGGCATCGATTTTTAACACACTCTGCGTAGAACCATGGGGAAGTACATGTGCACCTGCAGATTGATCTTGTGTTGCAATTCTACATGTAAAGTGAAACAACCTATTGGTAGCAGGTGCCTGGCAGTTCGCCTGCCTGCTCCCAGCATTTGCCATGTGTTATCTACTGTGTGCAGGAAGGAAGGCCTAAGTCTTCCTTCACAGCCGACTCGTAGACTTGTAGAGAAGTCCTGCAGAAATCTTAGAACAGCCCTGCTTATGGGTGAAACCTACAGAGTGCAACCCAAATCCTTTTACATAAGATCGGGAAGTCCCAGAAATGGACTGGAAAGTGTATCTGGGAAAGATGGACGGTTCCATGGTCAGTCAGCAGACTACAAGGGCTACCTGAAGTTTGTGGAAGATTGCATGAGCTTTCAGCTCATTATATTCTTCTTGAAACAATAATGAAGGGCGTGTCTCAGAGCTTTTACGTAATTGCGATGGACCGCTGAAAGGAGAAGTGGTCCAGATGGCAGTTACGAACATCATCGACAGCTGGGTAGTACAGCCATTTATCACTTGGAAGCTTTGGTGGCCAAATTTATGACACGGTATAAGACGTTCACGGAGGATTAGAAGGCATGAGTTTCGAGAACTCTTAGTAATTCTTCCTAATATTTCTCAGTGGCAGCATTTATGTTCAGTTTATATAGAAAGAACTGCAGGTTAAATAAACTAACTTAAAAAAGAAAAATGAGATAATATAATCAGATAATTCATAAAGAAAAACAATACCAAAAAATATATATCAGAAAATTTCAACATTACTAATCAAAGAAATGCAAATTAAACTAATTCTTTATTCTTATCAAATTAGTATTTAATTCTTATACCATGAAATTGAGGCTGTCACGTCGCTGGAAGGAATGTAAATGGGTTAGGCTTTTCTAAAAAGCACAAGCTGGCATGTGTATCAAGAACTTAAAACATGTTTAGAAATTTTGACTCAGTAATAAATATTAAGTATCTAGTGTAAGAAAATAATGTCCCCCAAAACACTGATAATGGTTTATAGAAATGGGTACTATATTACAACAGCACTGTGTGTAATAGAGAAAAAAATAGAAATAACCTAAACATTTACTATAGGGAAATAAGTAATTATGTTACATCTACACATTGGAACATAGTGTTCCCATCAAATACAGTATTTTTGAAGAACTTTATTAAAATTTAGCAGAAAATGGTCACATAGTATTGTTAAGTGCCAAATGAAGTATACAAAAAATGAAGGCTATACAGACTATTGTATCAGGTATATGAAAAAGACTTATGTTGAGAAAATGCTAGAAAAAATATACCAGCTATTAGCAATAATTATTTTTCTGTAGTATGATCCAAAAGGTTTGGGGATGTTGTAGATATTTTTTTCTATTTTCACATAATTTACAGTGGGCAAATATTAGTTTTATAGTCAGAACAAAGGCCAATCAGATGCATTATATCAACTTCAGAATGAGACTGGCATTGCGTTACAGGAGAGGCCAATAAAGGAGTCTGCAGCCTCCTTTAAAATACTTATTTCCTCAGAAACATTATATATACCATTTTTCAGATAGATATATGCCTGATCGGTATGCTAATTAGCTGGGTTGTGGTGATTACAGTATACATATATCAAAACATCAAACTGTATACCTTAAATATATATACAATTATGTTAAACACAAATATACAATTGTGCACATATATGCAATTATAAATAATTATCCAATTATTTAAAATATATACATTTTTTATGTGTTTAAAAGAAACAAAAACTTTTAGCTATTTTCTCAAAAATGTGGATATATGTTCTTGTAGATATTTGAATTGAGCGAGCAGACTGAAAAGTATTTCTTAAAGCACCTGTGTCCCAAGGTAAGCGTGCAGTCACATCATGGACTTAGCAGTTCATTCTCCTCTCATTCAGGGCTACCCTCAGGGCCCACCTGCACCCAGAGCCATGACCTTTCCCACACTTATTCATGGCAGCTACTCTTTGATTTTGCTATTAATAGTGAGTAAAGTGATATAAAAATGTTAGCTTTTGTAAATATTTTTAGAGTGGTACAATGAGATGATAGATGTCATTTATAGATGATCATGGCTAAAATAGTTACTGTCCATTCTGAAGTCATTTATGTGCCTACCCACTTAATTAAACACATCTAGCCTGACCAGGCGGTGGCGCAGTGGATAGAGCTTCGGACTGGGATGCGGAAGACCCAGGTTTGAGACCCCGAGCTCGCCAGCTTGAGCACGGGCCCATCTGGCTTGAGCAAAAGGTCGCCAGCTTGGACCCAAGGCCGCTGGCTCCAGCAAGGGGTTGCTTGGTTTCCTGAAGGCCCGTGGTCAAGGCACATGTGAGAAAGCAATCAATGAACAACTAAGGTGTCGCAACGGCAATGAAAAACTAATGATTGATGCTTCTCACCTCTCTTCGTTCCTTTCTGTCTGTCCCTATCTACCCCTCTCTCTGACTCTCTCTCTGTCCCTGTAAAAAAAAAAAAAAAAAAAAAACTTCTAAAAGATACTCTGCTGTGCCCTGCGATGCATGCAAACGTGTAATACACTATCTTCATCAGCAGGGATATTCTCGTTAACTTCAGTGTAGAAAAGAAAAATTGCAACGTGACAATGCAATTCACTAGTTTTTTTTTTCTTTGTAATGTATTTCTATTTTCCAATGTCAAAATATTCTTCAATTTGTGCTTTTTTAACAATGACTGACTTCAGTGGATGGGACCTCTGACAAACTAGCTTTGTAGAGGTTCAGTTTGGCTAGATAAATGTAATGTCCTCATTTCAATGCAGCTGTGTGAGGACTAACAAATTGAAGTTACTTAGCTTCAACTGAACTACAGAGCTGATAAAAAAATGGATATAGCTGTGCTATATGAAGATGTTAAAAGAGCTTAATTTGAATTTGGCAGAAAGACAGGGCTAACATCTACTATCACATGTTTGCAGCACAAATATTTCTTTCTAGGAAACAAGTTAACATTGAAATTTTATTTTCATGAAGCATTTGTAGGTGCTTCTTCCTCCTTCCAAGTAAAAGAATCTGAAACCATCTCTGGGGAAAACATATAAACAGTCTTTGAATTAAAATGGGTTTGCAGCTTTGGAGCTACACTGTAATAAGTAGTCAAGAGTAGAATAAGAAGACTGTTTTGTCTCAAATATAATTTAACCAAAATATAGGTGTTCCCATTGGTTTGATATGAGAGCCAAACATATAGATTGAGAGAGTGTTGTGATCAGCACTCTTAGGAATGTTATGTGATGATTCTTTTCCCCTCAAACACAAAAGAGGTTAATGTTGTCCCTCCTACTTTCTCCCGTAATTGAAGAATGGGATAGAATAATGAGTCTAAAACAAAATTAGCTCTACATTGCCTAGTGATGATATCTTTATGATAGTGAGATTAGAAAACTTCTCAGATTTTGTCAGACACCCTTTGACATGTAATAATTATAAAGTGAGCCGCATATTTGCAGGAAATAAATGTGATATTTTCCACTTGTAACAGTTGAGTTGGTGGCTTGCAACATTATTGGCATGCTGTTTCCAAATAAATTATACATTTCAGCATATAAAATTCTTGATTTAGTATATTGTCTTAGCTCAAGAATAGGTTGGAAAATGAAACTTATTTCTCTGGCAAATATTTGCAAAGTGGAAACATCTGTTTCAATTGTTGTGGGACAATTTATGCTCATTGTGGTGCAGTTAGGAAGCCAGGGCATTTTGTAAACCTTTCCACAAGGTAATCTTTGACGCTTCTTCCTATTCTTCCCAAATTTTCTCCGTGAACCCTGCAGACCAGCAGAAATTATTATTTGACTTCATCACTGTCTTTGCGGAAACCTTTATAATTATCATTGCCCAAACATTATAAAGCTGTTTGCTCATCAGATCTTTTCCAGAACTTATAATTAACCCCTTTAAAGAGACATTTGTACAACTAGTGCAATTGAAGCAATAATCCAAACAACTCTGAACAAACAAAAGTCCTGAGCTGGATAACTTCACCAAATAATTATACCAAACATTCAAAGAAGAACTAAAACCTATTCTTGTCAAACTATTCTAAAAATTTCAAAAGGAGGAAAGACTCCCAAGCTCATTTACAAGGCGAGCATTATCCTAATTCCAGGACCAAATAAAGAAACTACAAAGAAAACAAAATTATAGACCAGTATCCTTGATAAACATAGATGCTAAAATCCTCAACAAAATAGTAGCAAACTGGATTCATCAATACATTTAAAAGATCATACCCCACAATTGAGTGGGATTTATTCCAGAGATGCAAGGTTGATACAATATCTGCAAATCAATAAACGTGATAACCCTCATAAACAAAATGAAGGATGAAAATCACATGACCATATCAATAGATGCAGAAAAAGCATTTAATAAAACCCAGCCCCCATTTATGATAAAAAAAATAAACTCTCAGCAAAGTTGGAAGAGAGGGAACTTATCTCAACAC
This sequence comes from Rhynchonycteris naso, assembly GCA_037038555.1. Classification (NCBI taxonomy): domain Eukaryota; kingdom Metazoa; phylum Chordata; class Mammalia; order Chiroptera; family Emballonuridae; genus Rhynchonycteris; species Rhynchonycteris naso. The sequence goes on along the minus strand of CM072998.1, from coordinate 200,710,469 downwards.
AATGAATGCCAACATACCCACAGCCAACATCATACTCAATGGGCAAAAATGAAAAGTATTTCTTTTAAGATCAGGAACAAGACAGGGATGTCTGATTTCACTACTCTTATTCAACATAGTACTGAAAGTCCTAGCCACAGCAATCAGACAAGAAGAAGAAATAAAGGCATCCAATTTGCAAAGGAAGAAGTAATATTGACATTATTTGTATATAGAGAACCCTAAAGATTCCACCAAGAAACTACTAAATTGATAAATGAATTTAGTAAAGTGGGAGGGTGCAAAAAAATGTCCAGGAGTCGGTTGCATTTTATACACCAATAATGAACTATCAGAATGGGAAACTGAAAAAACAGTTCTATATACAGGTGTATCAAAAAAGTAAATAAACAAAATACCTACGAATTAATTTATCCAAGGATATAAAAGACCTGTACTTGAAAAACTATGAGACCCTAAAGAAAGAAATGAAAGAAAGTACAAATAAGTAGAAGCATATACTGCGTTCATAGATAGCTAGAGTTAACATCATTGAAATGTTCGTACTTCCCAAAGCACTCTATAGACTCAGTGCAATTCCTATTAAAATAACAATGGTGTAGTTCACAGAACTACAACAAAGATTCAAAAAATGTATGTATATGGAACCACAAAAGACCCCAAATAGCCATAGCAATCTTGAGAAAGAACAAAGTTGGAGAAATCACCCTACCTGACATCCAACTAGACTATAAGGTCATAGCAATCAAAACAGCATGGTACTGGCATATAAATGGAAATATAGATTAATGGAACAGAGCAGAAAGCCCAGTAATAAACCTGTGCCATTATGGTCAATTAATAGTTGATAAAGGAAGCATGAACATACAATGGAGTAAAGATAGCCTATTCAATAAATAATACTGGGAAATTAAACAAATATGTGCAAAAAAGATGAAACTAGACCACTTTCTTACATCATACAAAAATAAACTCAAAATGAATTAAAGACTTAAATGTTAGACTCAAAACCACAAAAATCCTAGAAGAAAACATAGGCAATAGAATCTTGAACAATTCTTGTATCAATATTTTTTCTGATATATCTCCTCGGGCAAGGAAAACAAATGAAAAAATAAACAAATGGGACTAAATCAAACTAAAAAGTTTTTTTTCACAGTAAAAGAAACCATCAACAAAATGAAAAGACAATCAACTGAATGCAAGAACATATTTGCCAGTCATACATCTGAAAAAGGGCTAATATCCAAAATTTATAAAGCACTCATAAAACTCAACACAAAAAAAACCCACAAGCAAATTAAAATGGGCAAAAGACTTTAATAGACACTTCTCCGAAGAGGACATACAGGTATGACCAATAGACATGAAAAGATACTCAACATCACTAATCATGAGAGAAATAAATGTAAATGAAAACCACAATGAGATATCACCTCACATCTGTCGGGATAGGTTTTATTAATAAATCAACAAACAAGTGTTGGCAAGGATGTGGAGAAAAGGGAACCCTCATGCACTATTGCTGAGAATGCAGATTGGTCCAACTACTGTGGAGAGCACTATGGAGTTACCTCAAAAAATTAAAAATGGAACTGCCTATGATTTGGTGATTCCACTTCTGGGAATATATTCAAAGAAACCAAAACAGTAATTTGAAAGAATAAATGCACCCCTGTGTTCATTGCAGTTTTATTTACAGAAGCTAAGATTTGGAAACAGCCTAAGTGCTCATCAGTAGATGAGTGAATAAAAAAGCAGTATTACATTTGCACAGTGGAATACTACTCCGCCCTAAAAAAGGAAATCTTACCTTTTGTGATGGCTTGGATGGACCTGGAAAACATGCTAAGGGATACAAGCCAGTTAGAGAAAGACAAATACCATATGATTTCACTTAGCTATGGAATCTAATGAACAAAATAAGCAAAATGGAAGCCGACTCATAGATAGGGAGAACAGGCTGACAGCTGTCACGGGGGGAGAGCGTAGGACTGGGGAGAAAAGGTGAAGGGATTAAGCAAAAAGAAAGGAAGCAAGGAAGAAAGAAGGAAAGAGAGAGAGAGGAAGGAAGGAAGGAGGGAGGAAGGGAAGGAGGGAGGAAGGAAGGAAGGAAGGGAAGATGGGAGGGGAAAGGAAGGAGGAGGAAGGGAGGGAGAGAGGAAGGGAGGGAGGGAGGGAAAGAGGGAAGGAAGGAAACCTCATTGACACAGACAACAGCATGGTGATTATCAGAAGGTGAGGGGAAGTAGAAGAGGGGGTTGATGTGGGATAAATGGTGATGGAAGAAAAATTGACTTGAGATGGTGAAAACACATGCAATATACAAATAATGTATTTTAGAAGTATACCTCTAAAATCTATTTAATTTTATTAACCAATGTCATCTCAATAAATTTACTTTAAAAAGAGAGATTTATCCCTGAAGCACGTTACCAGTGTCATTACAAGCCTCACTAAACTGTGTATGCTGATGGAAAATGAATTCTTTTTTATGTAAATTCACCACACTTTATTATTTCCAGGCTCTATTTATTATTTATTTTGAGTAATTACATGGTTAGGAAAAAAAATCTAAAGGCTCATTTTCATGTTTTGACAAAAGCTTTTATTTTTTTCCTTTATAAATAGAAATGTGACAGAGATACCAAGCTCTTAAGTCCACCGTTGGTCTTGTTGCTGAGACGAATGCAGTGGTTTTCATTGTCATTTCATTTTGGCTCTTTTTCCAAATCCTAAATGGACTCTAGTGGCAAAAAAACCCAGAATAAGGTCCTTGTCCTAGTGAAGATGAACTTGTTTTAGGGGCACATATAGTAGGAAAGGGTAGGGCGGTCCTGAGAACCCCGGCAGGATGTGACGGGGGTTATGAAGGACACATAGAGAAGTCTAGGGGGAGCAGCCCCTTGATCTCTTTGGAAACCAAAATGCTGAAGACAAGACATCCCTGTTTTCTGGAATTCCACCGAGGCCAGTAATTCGTGATTCCTGTGTGAGGCTTTGCCATATTTCCAGGGCTTATATCGATACAGTCTAATCCAAGAAATGAATGTTTTCACGTAAACTGATCAGTTCTCTGGGAACAGTCTCACATACCTATGTGTGAATGATCTCTTCAAACAATAAAAAGCATCATTTTTTTTCCTTTAAAAAAAAAACAAAAAACGAACATGGAAAAAGCAGAAAGCTTTTCTTCTTCTTCCAGACAGTACCCTCAGGACTCGCCTTTCCATGTAATAATTCGTGTTGGAGAATGAAAGTTTAATAGAAGAGGAGGGCAAGTGTGGGAAGAAGTGGTAGGAGACATGGTTTTTAAAGTTTTAAGAGAGGAGTACTAGTAATTTATTTTTACCATAAGAACGGTGATGATGAACTTTTGATGACTGGTAAAGAGAAAGCAGCAGAGGTGTTTTGAAGGTGTTATGACTCTTCTTTCTACAGAGAAGCCTAGCATGGGGGCGAAAAGTCTCTGAGGTCAGACTGATGTAAGGTACATGAATTAACATCAGGTAAAAAATGGGACAAACAGTGTAGAAATTATGCATATTTGAGTAAATGTCCCTTAGTCCTCTGATGTATCTCTTAGTACCCTCTAGTGGTGTCCGAGGAGCATTTCCTTTACATATGCTAGTGTCCTGCCAACTGGGATCAATTTTCAGTCTGCATCTTGATATGCTTGTTAATATACGAAGTAATCAGCTAAAGATCCTCAAACATGCTTCATAAGTATGATTTCAACCTTTCAGCTTCTATTTGAGATACTAGATTGGAAGGAGAGGCCATGAATATCATTTCATTTCCTAAGACTAAGGAGTTACAATTCTTAAGAATATTTTATATCTTAGAGCTGACTTACAAAACTTTTAAATATGGCCAACTGGGGCATAAGAATGTATCTCATTTGAATTAAGCACCACATATTTTGAAGACTTTTTTTCACACATGTAAAAATTCCATTCTGATATGCCTTGAAAAGTGAAAAATATTTGTCATCAACAAATTAGTATGTGTGGTTGATGGGGCAGCGAGTACTGATCAAGCATTTCATGCAAACCCCAGCCTTTTGCTTTGTACTGAATTTGGTTTTTTTCCTCTTTCTAATTATGTCATTTCTGTCTTAAGGAAATGGCAGTGAAGAGTATAAAGAAAGATCAGTAATTACAAAGAAAACCGAAAAGTGTAAATAACAATTTTCAAAGAAAGCTACCACAATATGGATTAGATGGTTAGAGGTGTGCTTTCCACACTATTCCACTAAAGAATTCCTATAAACAGAGAAGAGAACTCTTACTTGAGAGGGTCTAGGAATATAACCTGGAGATCACCTTTCACCTTCAGATTTTTGTGACACATAGACATGATGATTTTTAAGGGGAGATTATAAGGTTTCTGATAAAAAATTATACATACTCTTTGTAGAAACTTTGAAAAATACAGAGCACTATAAAGAAAAAACTAATTCCCCTAATCGCTGGATTTATTTCCCTACAATCTTCTTTTTAGTGTATTTGGCAATTTAGATGATATCTGTGTTACAATTTGTACCCAACTATATTTTGTAATAAGTGAACATTTTCCTATCCTGTTATATAATAATAATCTATGCTATATATGTATCAAAATTCATTTCTGTTAAATTGCCCATCACTAAAGTTTAAGTAATAATGTTAATCGCCCATGTTTTTAGCTTTCTGAATTATTTTATTTTTTATGTAATGTTATATTATACTGGGTGTAAACAAATCTATTCTTCTGAAGTGAATTACCATAAATTGGCTCACTGAAGATATCAGTAATTTAGAAATGTGTGGTTTTCTCAGACCTCCAACTGATTTTTGTGTAAAATACTACAGCTCCACATTCATATGCTTTCTCTTCAAGTCAAGCAAGTTTTCAAGTGACTTGCATCTTGTGCCTTAAAGTCACAGTATAGTGAATACCACTTGATGAACTATGAAGAAATGTGATTGGGTTTGGAGAGCAACCTCAACCCCATCTGGAGCCTTTGCTAAGGCACTGCTGTCTATATCTTTCTTCTGCAGAATGGTTAGTGGGTTATTGGTGACAGTAGCACAGTTGTTGTTCTTCTCATTCAAATTACAAACCCCTCTAACAAAGCTGTGCTTTAACCTGTCATGTTCAAGGTCCCCATCTCCTTACACTGGGCCATTTGGGCTCTTCCATGAAAGTATGTGTTTTAAGCAGTTTACTATGCAATGACAGTGAGCTAGTTGCCATTGTTGTACATGTGCTGTTTTGTTGTTGTTACTGTTGTTGTATATTCTTATAGGACTTCCATAGGAACAATAGTAATAAAGATGATAATGGCTAAGTTTTATTGAGCACAGATAATGTGCCAGGCATTGGTCTACATGCATTAAGTTATACCCCCTTTGACCCTGACATTCTGAAGTTGGTACTTTGATTATTCACATTTTATACATGCAGAAAAGTGAAGCATTGAATCTTTGATTATCTTGCCCTGTGTGACAGAGCTAGGGAAGGACAGAAAAATTGGTACCCATAACATCTCCAAGATTGGACTTCTGACCACTTCCCTACCCCTACTATATATTCTACCTCTCCTTACAAAGCGTTATCGGAAGCAGACTATTTTAGGGAAGAAAATCATCTCAGTAGGCCACCCCTGAGTCCTCAGGTTCCTTTAGTAATTAGGAGGGCCTTTTTCTGGCCCTCATCCACCAAGGACTCCTATATCCTGTCTCTGTCACAGTGTCTGTCTGTCAGTAGAGTGAGGACCCAAGGCTCACTGCTCAGGCTCTATAAAAGAAGCAAGTCTCAGCAGGAATCAGTAGAAGAGTATGGGAGGAATATAGCAGAGAAGATTTGAAAGACAATTCCATTTTACCAATATAAATATAAATAAAATTGGTAAAATTCTATTTTACCAATATGCTCATGTTGGAGTTGACAAATTAAGAGTGAAGTTACACCCGGAAGTTTTGCTTTGATTAGAAGTGTTACATCTTTCTTGAGAACTAATGAGAAATTTTGGAGGAGGTTGAACAAAGTTGGAACTTGAATTTAGCCTGCTAGTGAATGCAAAGTTGCCATCTATTTCTTTTCAGGATAAATCACAAGCTGATTCAAAGGCCATCATCTAAGATGAATTGGGTGGATAGACATTCTTTGATAGGCTGTCCTAGAAGTTAGGAAGAATTAATTGTTAAAACTTACACCATGGCTTCTTTCTGAGTTTCTACCCACTTCGTTTCATCTTAGAAGTTGTTTCATTAGGGATTATTGATGACCTTAGGTGGGCCTAATGGATCATTTATAAAGTAACCAAATGAATTTATACTTGATATCAGAGGTGGTCACCTTTTATCTTTTATTGCATACCTGGAAATAAGCTAATCAGGAAACAAAAAGTGAGGGTTTACAAGTAGCAATGAAATCCTTATGTTATATCTGGTTTTCCCCCCACATTTATTTATTTTTAAAGAAATCAATGAATGTACTGTGAACCCTGACATCTGTGGAGCAGGACACTGCATTAACCTGCCGGTGAGGTATACCTGTATATGCTACGAAGGCTACAAGTTCAATGAGCAACAGAGGAAATGTATTGGTAAGAGATACTTTGATAGATGAAATTATTAAATATCAAATATTTGCACAGTAAGAACTCTTCCTGTAATTATCATGGGCCAGTGTTACTGTGATTAATATTTAAAAGCTTTTATTCCTGAGATAAGGATGCTCAGAAGGAGGTTTGCTAAATGCATGGGAAGCTCTTACCTCTTGGTTTAATACTGCCTACCTTGCCAAGTGTGATACAATTACATAAACGTGAAGTGATTTCCAAAAGTTTTTTAGGTAAAGCACCTAAAATAAAGAGTTCCAAAAATAGCTATATTTAGCAGAATCAAATTAATATTAATAAATCCTGCAATAAAGAATTATATTCTCTAAGTGCATAAAATCCCATTCTAATAGGGATTTCTAAATTGAAAATCAGTTAATGCTGACACAAAGTTATTGATGGGTGTTCCTTGGAAAAAATGTTTCTCAGAAAGAGATGTGATGGCGTCAAGTAAATCATTTTAATATGTTAACACTAAATTTAGTTTTTAGAAGCTAGTTACAGTGAATAAAAGCAACAAAGGCATATAGCTGATTAATACTATTGTAATATACTAAATACCATTAAACTAGATTTGTGACTTTTGCTATTTGGTTTTATATATATATTAGGGGGGCATCCACCTGTTCATAATAGGGCTATTTCTCTTGTATTTGTCTATACTGTATGTATTGTTAGAACCCTAAAATATCAAGTTGAAAGGGCTCCACCTGTGTTTACAATGGGAATGTCCCTGTCACAATACTTCCCAGCCTGGGAGTGGCATGATGAATTCCAGAGCATAGATGACTCCAGGTATCAGCGAGGCCCATCAGTGTTGACCTGACATGTGTCTCTAGCTTTTGAAGCAGTACACAATGCGTATTTCCTCTTCCCAGTCACCGCTTTTCAAGTGTTTGAGAACAGTCACGTCTCCTTTTCATTAATTATAAAGGTCTGTGGGACATAGGGAGCATGTTGGTTATTTCATGAACCAGGAGACAGAATTTCATGCTACAGTACACTAATCTTTTTATCCGTAATTATCTTAACAGATATTGATGAATGCACGCAGACCCCACACCTCTGCTCCCAGGGGCGCTGTGAAAACACAGAGGGGAGTTTCCTGTGCATTTGCCCAGCAGGATTTATGGCCAGCGAGGAGGGTACTAACTGCATAGGTAATGGTGGTGTTCTCTCCCTGATCATCGCTTCCCAAATCTGGGTTGTGAACTCCCCACCCCTCAGTTCAGTGCTTATTCAGACAATGCAGAATTTTTTATTATATATTTGCTAAGACATAGTAATCTGCTAGGTACTGAAAGATATAAAAGTAGGAATTTTTTTCTCCAACACTCTTTTTTGCATTTAAAAGTTTTTTTCAATTAGAGTTGACATTCAACATTATATTAGTTTCAGGCATACAGCGTAGTCATTAGACTTCTATAAAACTTGCAACATGATCTCCCTGATAAGTCTGTTTCCCACCCGGCACCATGCATAGTTATTAGGATATTATTTCTTCAATTCTTTAAAGTGGAGAGTGTCAAGTGTGTACAAAGACCAGAGGTGTTAAATGTTACTTTTGGATCCCGCAGAAATCAAAACCACTCCATTCTGAAGCAGGCGATTGTAGAAATCAGTTACTTCATTCTTAAACTCACAGGAAACTGGGAGATGGGAGATGTTTGAAGTTAATTTTGGGGACTAAAATGCAACAATTGTTTTTCTGTTTGACTAGATGTTGATGAGTGCCGGAGGCCAGATGTGTGTGGGGAAGGTCACTGCATTAACACCGTGGGGGCCTTCCGGTGCCAATACTGTGACAGTGGATACCTCATGACCCCGGGAGGACACTGTGAGGGTGAGTTGGCTGAGAGAACTCAGCACTGAGTGAACCTGACAGAAATTCAGGGCTGGGACAAGGACTTGGGGTTGGTGGACCCCCGCCTGGCCTTTCCCTCCAGCCGTTTGTGCCTGCCACCAGCTCATCTACATTCTTCCTGCCTCCCGAAGTCACAGCCTCTTTGTCTCCCTGCAGTGGCTCTGTCCAGACTATTTTCTACCTTTATGCTCTTTCTTAAGCACTACAGTATCTTCCTTCCCTGGTATTCTAAGTGATATCACGTTGGAACAATTACTTGCAGAGTTAGTACAAACCCAGACTTAATTACAGTGTCTGGACCATTCATCTGAGGACACAGTGCAGGTGTAACCACTACTGATTTTTGTTGTTGTTGTTTGACCTTTTCACTGTGGTCTGTGTCTTTGTCTCTGCTTTTTTCTTTTACGTACGTTTTGGGACTTGCTCACAGACTCTTGACAGAAGCTCTGTCTGACCAACTCCAAGTCAAATTCCAACTGCACTAGATACAAATTTCTTAATTCTTGACCACATCTGCGAGTTCGCTCTCCTTGTAAAAATGTTTTGAAAACTTTTTACAGCATGGTCAAAATGATTAACCATTTAATACAGCCTCATATTCAGGTCCAAATGGCACACAGGTTCTTTTTGAAACCATTTAATTATTTTCATGAAGAAACCAGCATTACCCTGATATCAAAACCAGACAAAGACATGACAGAAAAAGAAAATTACACTGAACTTCTGTTTAAATTCCGCCATGGAATCAATGAGGACAATGGAGCAGGGCTGTCTGAGCAAGTGTTTGAGGAGCCCTGAGTGGGGACAGTGCTGGTTCCTCAGGGTTCCCTGCCTCGCTGCCTGAGGCTCAGCCCCTTTCCAACATGGCTGGGCTTTGAGAGCTGGGAACGGTGGACAGATCGGGGCAGTACACGCTCGGCTGTCCCTTGGCTTCTTCCGCATGTTGATTTTCTTCACAATTCTGATGCTCCGGACCTGGAGGGAGAGCTAATTAGACATTTTTTGGCAGCCTGCACCTGCCTCCTGCTGGCCTCTTGCCTTGGCCCCTTTGGTTCTAACCGAAGGAAAAGTGGGAACGGTTTATGTTACTGGATTTCTGGTCAACCCAGATCAGAACAGCACTCTGAACTCTTCCCTGCCAGCTGAGGGACATGGTGGAGAGCAGGTGGGAAGTGTCCTCATTCTCCTCTTCCTGGGAGCTCTCTGCTCGGCCGGGGCCACATGGAAACAGGATAGAGCAGAGCCTGGCGTCAGCTCAGCACCCCACGTTCAGCAGCTGGCTGCATCTGTACAGTGGCTGTCATGAAGTCAACCTTCTTCAGCATTGTTGGGACCACAGATGTTGCAATATCTTGTATGGTGCCTGTCACCTTATTAGTTCTGAGGATGTGTTAATTTCTTAAACCACCCCCAATCCCTGTCTCCTTTATTTTTTTATAGAACTTCTGAGTACATCCACAGTAGTGGGAGTATTTCTTTAAAAAGGCGGGGTGGGGGGAGGGGAGATGTGGATTTATTTGACAGGCATTTATGTCCAAAGCAGTATTCCCTAAAGAGGTCAAATATTGAGCCTTAAGTTCTACGTACAGTCTCAAAATGGAAAGATAAGATATTTAAGTGAACAACTACAGTATAACGATGGAAAGTGGAAAGGAGTAGAAAAGAAATTTAAAAATTATGGAAGTAAATGGAAAACAGGAGACTATTCAATAATATTCAGTGTATGCAAATTATTTAACAGAAATATTACCAGAGTTTCCTGAGTAAGTAATGTATTATTCTGTCCGCATGAAAAGGCTTGGAAGAAGAAGGATCCAAATAACATGGCTGTTTTCTAATTTTGTCATGGACCAGAACCAGAGGTCCCCGGGCTCCTGGCTCACTGTAGATTTTCTCAGCTGTCACTAACAAATTTGCTTTCAAACAGCGCCAGTCTCCAAGGAGCCTATTGTAGTTTACAGACATTATCTCATGCTTTCTTACTTTATTACATTAAGATATTACCAGTCAGGTAGTCACTAATTTATAGCTGAAAGAACAAGCAGACCGAGGTGAGAGCAGCAGTAAACTTGGGGATGTCATCTTGTGTTGCTCCACACTGCACCTCATTTATTGGACTAGCCTATCTCAGTGACCTTCTCTGACTTAGCAGTTGTAGTATTATTTGAAAAAAAATCCCATCCAGAGAATAATGTAATGGTGTTTGGAAAGTGAATCTGGCAAGCATCATCTTTTTGTAGAACAAGAAGTCCCAGAACATCTGACCTAAAAAAAAAAAACAACAAAAAACCACTGTGTGTCATTGTCCATTGGCAAGAATTTTTTGCTGATAGGAAAAATAATTACAATGCTGACCTAGTGTTTATTCTGTTAATATCATCTTTAGCTTTTATACTTTAAGCATTTTTACACACATTTAGGGGTATATAATAGGAGATAATTTTTAAAGAATTTACCAGAATGAAGACATCAAACTCTCATGCCTGTTCTGTGTGTTATCAGATATTTCTTTCAAAAGAAAGACATTTCTTTCTTTATAGATATTTCTTTATTATTGGGACATTTAGACATTAAATCCACTCACTGAGTTCAAAATCCAACTCCAGAAAAACACTTACTATTTCAAATGGGGCCACCATCCGAGGAGTTACCATTCATTTTTAACTGTTGAGCCATCTTCTATATCCTCCTTTCCTCCCCCACTTTGTTTTACCATCCTTAAAAATGTCTACAGCGCCTGACCTGTGGTGGCACAGTGGATAAAGTGTCAACCTGGGAACACTGAGGTCGCCAGTTCAAAACCCTGTACTGGTCTGGTCAAGGCACATATGGGAGTTGATGCTTCCAGCTCCTCCTTCCTTTCTCTCTCTCACTCTGTGTCTTCTCTCTAAAATGAATAAAATAAAAAGAAGTGTTTTTTTTAAAAAAATGTCTACAGCTGTTGGAGTAGTTTTCTCTGCCACAGCCCCAACCATATTTAAGGTGTTCTTTTCTCCACGCATTGAAAAGAACAATGATGAATAACTTCAGTTAACTGTGACTATGAAAAGAAAGGTCTATTATAACTAGATGATCATATCATCATGTGTTCTGGAAAATCTTGAAAGTATGTGATGAGTTCATGCTCACCTAATATTTTTTTTAATTATTCAAACTCAGAATGATTTGGGGGCTCAGGAAGCCAAAGTGGGGATTTCCCCAGAGCATCAACTATCTGTAGAGGCAACCTCTAGCCGGTAGATACGGCATGGCTTCCTCCTTTTGATCCTTATTCCTTGTATTCTTTTCTGGCAAGCTGCACTAGTGCTTGAAAGGATTGATGTCCAGAAGGTGCCCCCAGAGAATTGGCCAACCTCCAGAACAGAGAGTCTTAGCTCTGTCAGTTGGACAGTTAGGTCCACGGTCTCCTTGGAATGTGTGTAAATACATATTTCAATCAGGGCATACTTTGCTTTGCATTATCACTGTGGGTTTAGAGACTCAGGGTATCACTTGGCCAGTTGCTGTTTTCCCCACCAGGACATGTGTTGTCTCCCCCTTCGTCACAAACTTAAGTTTTCACTCCAGTATACTAATAAAATGTCTGTGATCTTTGATCTTTCAGATGTTGATGAATGTTTGAGTCCAAGTACTTGTCCAGATGAGCAGTGTGTGAATTCTCCTGGGTCTTACCAGTGTGTCCCCTGCACAGACGGGTTCCGAGGATGGAATGGGCAGTGTCTTGGTAGGTTCTGGAGAGTTCTGATCATTGTTTTATTTTTTCTGTCTGGCCTGTTTTCTGACAGAGTGGTGGAATGCCAAGTGAGTGCTTTTTCAGAATAACAAAAAAGTATATATATATAGGGAAGGTAACAACATATTATTTGGAGAAAACATCTAAGAAAAGTTCTAATAAGTTTTAACCATGGAGAAAGGAAGGAACCATGTTGGCATGAAGAATGTGAAATTTTACCTGTGACAAATAATTCTGGCTGAAACACGATTCCCCTTGATGAGATAAATAACCAAAGCCAAATAAAATAATCACCACAAGGAGGAGAACAGTGAAAAGCAAAAGGCCTAAAATGTGAGAAAAAGCATCAGAAGAAGCTCCTGTAGTTTGTATGTAGGAAACATACAAACACAAACTTGCAGCAGAAACAGCAGGGGCAGAAAGAGAAATCTTGATTGATTACTCGTATCCCTTATATTCATACATTTATTCATTCAACTATTTATTAATTCCTTAGTGCCTACATCAGACACTGAGGAAAATGAGTGATAAATCTGCTTTGGTTCTAATTCCCTGTGCTCTAGTTAGCTTTTCCCTTTCGTGGTTTTCCTTGGTGTTTCTGTCCGCCCTATGCTCTCTCCTGAAAAGTTGAACTCTTTGGCACTCCATGCCAGACTCTGACAATGTGAGTTAAACTTTGCATTCATTCATCCCTTCTGTCCTTTTTTATACAAATTCTGAGGAACTTACTATATATGCCCAGAATTGTACTGAGGGCCAGGATACATTTAGAAACCAAAAAAAAGTGCCTTTCTCATGACACTTACTATCTCATGGGGGAGATGGATATTCACCCAAACATCTCATAAATCAGTGCAAATGCACGGATGGTACAAGCACTAGAAAGGAAGGTTTGGTAATGCTACAAGAGCCTATGATACAATGAGTTCTCTGTAGGAAAATTCTTGAGTTGATTTCTAACTGGAGAAGGGGATGGGAAGGAGAACATTTGGGACAAAGGAAACAGCATAGGCAGTAGCTTGTAGAAAGAGGAGGTCATGTGCTAGCAGCTGAAAGGCCAGTGTAGCTGTGAAGGACAGAGATCAAGGAAAGATTTGCTACAAGATGAGGGGTAGACCATGCCAGCCCTTCTTGGTCTGTTAAAAATTTTGGCCTATTTAAGCTTACATCTCTGGGAAGTTATTTCAGTATTTTAGAAAGGGTGGGATATGTAGGCTTGGCAAAAACACTCCCAATTTCAAAGCTTTGGACTCATCACTAGACAGACAGCGTGAGCTGTACCTGGTACAGGTGGCCCTATGCCCTGAACCTCATGCTGATCTCAAGAGTCTCTATTGGTGGAATTGTGTGATGTTGATCTTTGGGGAGAAGAATAGATTTTTTTCATTAATTGCTTATTTAATAAGAATTTGTTTATATAGTCTGTGCTGGTCAAAAAGTGCATTTGGTTTTAATTATCCCATTTGGCATAAATTTTATAGTTGTCTATGAAGGTTCTATTTGTTTTCTCACTTTCACATACTGTTGCGTATTATAATCCAAGAGCAGAGCCTGACCTTTACCTTAAATAAATAAAATTCACAATGGTGGTATAAACACAGTCCTGATTCATGAATTTACTAATGGAATGTGACTGATGAAATTGGCAAGTGATTGCTGTTCAGTATAAATGCATTACCTGGATTGGGTAGTAATAATAAATGACTTCTCATACCTGGATGTATGCAATCAATCTAATTGTGACCACTTTGCTCCAGATTTAGTAACAGAAATACAGCACCTCATTTTAAAGTAATTTCTCTTTGCCAGCCAGATTAGTAGAATCACGAGCAGAAATATTAAGTCACTGTATTACTCAACCAAACTCACACACTTAGCCACTTGTTCCAAGCAATAGCTTTCGTTTTTGCATTCCTAAGGTCATGCATTTCCTATTAAAAGTAGACAGTGTACTTTCTCCTTCTGTTTTGGGTAAAATGTTAGGCTCTTTGTCACCTGTAGATCAAACTTCTCTGTGATATAATTGCAGTTCCATCCATTGCTGGATTGGATGTGGGCTTGTCTAAATTTCTCATGAGGGCTTTTGCAGATTATACCAAAATGGATTTTCCATCATAATTTTTTATGGTAGTAGAGCTTTCAAATGTTGAAAAGTTGAATGTGACAAAAAGCAGATAAATATTGCAATATACCTTCCTGCTCATATTGAGCCAATGAATGGATTGGATTTTTCTATTAAACCATTGACAGTGATCATGAATACCCAGCGATATCTTTTGGTCTTTGTTTATACAGTTTAGTCCTCACCTTTGAACTTGTGGTACTCTAAAATACTTTCCAGAAGGTATAGTCTTTACTTAAGCTTATCTTTGAGTTGAGCTCATTGGTAATACAATTTGATATGTATTTAGTCATTCATTTAACAATTGAGTACCTACTACAAGTCAGACATTTTGCTATTAGTGGATCATGGGGATTGAGAGTGAACAAAAATAAATTCTCTATCCACATTGCACTTGTCCTCTAGAGCCATTGTGTGTGCAAATAAATAAGCAATCAATGAAGTACATGGTATGTTAGATGTGATGAGGGCCATGGTGCAAAGAAAAGCAGTGTGAGAGAGATGAGGGAGTGTTAGAGATTCTGTGCTCAGAGATTGGTCATGTACAATGTGAGTGTCCCTTGCTAACCATTTGTTTTTGTCTCTAACAGTTACTTGTGACTTGTGGCATTTTATATCCATTTAATTCAGATGATTTAGGATACATTGATGAGACTTTTTTGGTCCAACTTTTAATGTATGAGAACATAAAAGATTTTTAAAATTTTCCAGATCTCACTGCTTGAAGAAAAAGGCCTACACTTGGTATTCACTGGTTGTCATCTATAGAAATAATTGCTACTACACAGGGCTGTTCTGTTTCTTATATCTTAGTAGCTGCCTTCTTCTCTACCCTCTCCCTCACTGCATATTTTAAACTTGTGTAATTAAATTTGTACAGTTTTGTACATAATAGTACTCATATTTGGCATTATGCTTGATTGTTATTGTTTTTTTTAACTCGTTCACCCTCATTCCGATTTGGCTTATTTTTCTGAGAAATGGTTTAATAGAGAATTGTTGTTTTGACTATTGTATTCTGCAGGGATTTGAAGCTAGTCACACTCTCTGCTTTCACTAACTAAACGGTGAACTTGCTACAACTGTTAATGGTCTCTTTGTCTTCATGCCACATATGCTGGATCTCACTGACTGATGCTTTTCCTTGATTTATGAATTAGGACAGAAATTGTTTGGGGCAGGAGCAGGTACAATATCAGCAGGTGTTGTCACTAGGAACACGCTCTTTCCTAGTGGTTGGCCAGGACACACAATCCTTCATTCTCAATAGTTGATTGTCCACTTTGGAAATATCTATCCCTCAATATTTTCTGGCAATTCTTATTGGTTTCTCAGTTAATGTAGCTTCTTCTTTTCAAGTTGTATATCTTGGTCTTCTCTTGAGAGCCACTTTCATCATTCAACACTATATTCCTTGGACCTCACATTTAGCCTGGAGTTGTTGCCCATTTGGTCCTAGCCTCTAATGACTATTTCATCACCCTGGGTTCTGTCTAGTTCCAACTGGCTGCTTCAACCAGGACTTTTCTTGAGGGGAGCCAGCCTGACAGGTACTCAATTTACAGGTTTCTCTTGATGCATGGAGAACTCGCCTGACTCCAGCCAGACTAGAACCATTCCCCAAAGGAAATTTAACATTTAATTGTTTCAAGGCACTTTTTCAGTAACTGTGACATAAAGATAATATTCCCCTGAATTTAGACAGAGTTGGGACCATATGACCACACTGAACCTTAGTTTTAATATCTGTAAAATAGGGATTGAAATGCTTTCTTCATAGGGATTATTGTCAGAATTAAGTAAGCGATATGAGTCACCTAGCGAGGTGTCCGATGTAAGTGGGAAGGAACCAATAAATGTTATAACCCTCCTTTTGCCAGCCCTGTTATCCTCTCTTTTATCTCTCTTGTCCTGAAATACAAAAAATGCAATAACTGATACCTGTTAAGTTACGTGTTGAATTTTTTCTACATAACTGTCTTCTTTCTGGCTTTTTTAATAAAGTTCATCTCATGTAGTTTTTAACTCTTCCTATGTCATAGTGTTCTCTTATGAATTATATGTAATCTTGTATCTTATAGTTTCCTTTCAATTTCTGAGCATTTCTCTTTCGCTGAACCATACTTCTTGAGAGTCGTAGTGCTTCTCTGGAGGGTCAGTGATCATTCCTGACAATGTGTCAGCTTCCACAACCCTGCCGTCTCCATTCTTTCATTTCACTTTCTTTGCTCACCTTCGCAAGGCACAGTATTTACCGCCCAGTGAGTGTATTTGCAGCTAGTAGTCCTATCTATCTATCTATCTTATTCAGTGAGGGGAGAGGAGGCAGAGACAGACTCCCTCATGCACCCCAACCAGGATCCACCCAGCAAGCCCATTAGGGGGTGATGCTCTGCCCATCTGGGGGTGTTGCTCCATTGCTCAGCAGCCAAGCTTTTAGCCATGGAGCCATCCTCAGTGCCTGGGGCCAACTTGCTCTAATCGAGCCATGGCTGCAGGAGGGGAAGAGAGAGAGAGAAGTGAGAAGGGAGGAATGGAAAAGTAGATGGTTGGTTTTCCTGTGTGCCCTGACTGGGAATTGAATCCAGACGTCCACACTCCAAGCTGATGCTCTACCACTGAGCCAACTGGACAGGGCTGCTAATAGCCCTTTTTGAGGTGACTTTGTTTTCTAATTTTATAGCTGATTCTGTGACCAGTTATAGTCCTGTGTGACCCGGGAACACAGATTTCTTAGATTAATATCAGAGTAATACTTTGTCACCCCATATTTAAGTTACTGATGATTTTGTGACTCCATTTACTTTTTCTAAATGTAATAGGACTTATGCATTTAAAGGGATTAGTATTATTCTATCCATTGACAATGAGTTTGCCAAAGTCTTACCAAAACCAGGCTCAGAGAACTTGCATCTAAACATGGAGAGCTTCTTGTTTGTAGGAGTTCCTTTCACACTAGGATTTATCTTTAGATGTTAAGATTCACTGTTAACCTTTATAGAGTAGATTCATATTCAGAGACTTATCTGGAATTGCAGACAGTTCATTTGACATTTGTTTTTTTATATAAGATGGCAACTGAGTTTATCATCTACCTTTTGCAGATATTATAAAATGTCAACATTAGACTTACCCCTATATCATTATATGCTGAAGGAGTTTCTGATCAGTCAATAAATTGTTATTGGCTACCTAACTATATGTTTGCCAGATGCCAGAAAAAAATTTGAAGTTTAAAATAATACAAAACAAAACAATATGTTGTAGTTACCTGGGGCTGGGGATGTGGGCTTGCAATGGGGTTGGGGAGATGTTCTTTAAGGGAACAAACTTGCAACTAGTTGGTAAATAAGTCCTGACATTTCATGCACAGCATAGTAATTCTAGACAGCAGTACTGAATTATAAACTTTAAAGAGGCAAAGTCTTAGTTCTCACAGCAATAAAGAAGAAATAGTAAGTAGTGATGTAATAGAGGTGTTAGCTAATGCTAGTGTTTTGGAATATGTAAGTGTATCAAAGTATCACTTAAACTTATAGGATGTTATATGTCAATTACATCTCAATAAAAAACAAACAAACTACTTTTGTGAAGGAAACGTGCCTGTGTGGAAATAACAACAAAAACTTCACCATTATATAGTTTACAAAGGCTTTGACTTTGTTGTTTCATTTGATCCTCCTAGCAATTATCCCCATAGTACAGACAGAGAAACTGTTTCCCAAATTGGTTAATAGGTTTGCTCAAGGTCACTGGTACTAAATGGCAGAGGTAGGAGATCCCTGGTCCTCTTTCTCCAAAGCTAGTGTCTTGTTTTGTTTTATGCAGTAGCTCTGTCTCTCTCATGTCCAACCAAGAAAATTTAAGAACAAAACAACAGAATTAACATAATAAGGAAAGTTCATAGAAAGGAGAAATTTGTGTGGGCTGGAATCATTCCTTGCAAGATGCATTAATAATAATAGCTCAGGGATTCTAGATCTGAGCTGTCATACATGCACCGTGGATAGCCCGGCTGAGTTCTGCTGAAAGACAAATGTTCTCTTAGAAAGGTAAGGTAAGAAGCCAGTGATTTGGTGGGATTAGTGGATTGATATTCTGAGGCTGACCTTGGCTCTCTATCTGGGATGTGCATAGCATTGGCTGTGTTCCAGTTCTGAAAAGCAGTGGTGAGTCTTTGAGGAACGTATATTTTTGTAGGCAGCTCTGCTACTGCATATTATAACTCGGTCGGAATTGACAGGCGGGCCTGAGACCCCGAGGATTTACTCTACCTTAAGTGCAGTTGAGGTGGTTCCGTCACACTGGCCTAACCAGCATCTGTCTCTCATTTGCTATGCTTGCTTTACTGTCAGATATGTTCTCTCATCATCTTTAGTAGAAAAGACTCCGTGTAGAGAATAGTTAAGGGATAATAGAGATAATGGCATGGTTGGGGCAAGGAGTAATCCTAGATTTTTATGTAGCTATAGTGATGGAATAAAGATGTTTTCTCCCTATATCAAATGGTGCTCACTCATGAAGTCATGTTGCTCACTAAGGGATTAAATGAGGCTGAATGGACTCTGAAAAATAACTGGTTCACAGTGTTGACAGATTCATCTCCTCGAAGTGTAGGAAGTAATGCAGGCAAACAGTTGCTGGGGAACCAATCCTGACCCACCCCAAGGAGCTGATAAGTGATGCGGTGTGTGGGAGAAGGGGAGGTGCAGCGTAGCCCCTGCTGAATACCTTCTGCGTCTCATAGGTCGGGCCCACCAGCGAGGGCATTCAGGCAGTCTGATGTGTTCCCAGGATATTAGGAAGGGAAATTTCAGAAGGGTTCCTGACCAGATGAAATGCACCCAAGACAATGAGAGAACTTGCAGGTGGGATGGTTGGCCAGCTGGGAGTCATCTTTGTGAAATTGGAGAGTGGAAAGTTGCCAGAGAACTGGAGAGAGATTAATGTCCTCATTTCCCCCAAAGAGGAAAGAAGGTGGAGTCAGGAACTAATGACCGATGAATTTCATATTGATCTTGTCAAAGAACTCTAGACTTCAGGATTCAGATGATGAGGTGAAATATTTTTAAAAGGAAGTGATGATCATAAGAATCAGCCAGTGTTCAGTATGGGCAGATCATGCCAGACTGTCTTGACTGCCTCTTCTGATAGTTATTAGAGGAGTAGATCAAGAAATTCTCTAGCCTGACCAGGTGGTGGCGCAGAGGATAGAGCATTGGCCTGGGACGCTGAGGACCCAGGTTCGAGACTCTGTGCTCTCCAGCTTGAGCGCGGGCCCATCTGGCTTGAGCAAAAGCTCGCCAGCTTAGACCCAAGGTCGCAGGCTCCAGAAAGGGGTGGGTGGCTCGGTCTGCTGAGGGCCCACGGTCAAGGCACATGTGAGAAAGCAATCAATGAACAACTAAGGTGTCGCGATGGCAACAAAAAACTAATGATTGTTGCTTCTCATCTTTCTCCGTTCCTGTCCGTCTGTCCCTATCTATCCCTCTCTCTGACTCTCTCTTTGTCCCTGTTAAAAAAAAGAAAAAGAAAGAAAGAAATTTTTTAGGTGTGGCGTTTCTAGTTTTCAACAGCATGTCTTAGAGTCTATCAGGGTATTATAGCTGAGAAGGATCATTTTGGACTGAGCTGTAGAATAATGAGGAGGATTCTTAAACTTCTGAACTACCATATCCACAAAGTGCTGGCCTCATAAGCCCCCACAACTTCCTTACTGTGGGAGGTTTTAATTAATTCATTGAATGGCGAATGCCAACTTATGTCCCAAAAAGCCCATTGGTAATTATTTATTTATTTTTGTAGTTTGGAAGCCATTTTTCTCTGGATACTGTTATTTTTATGATTAAATTTCCCTTTTGAACTTAATATATATACGTTGTAAGAATTAGGGTTATATGAATCTTCTAGAAGACGTTAATCTTAAAGTAAGATGAGTTTTATCTCTAATATAGAAAACCACAGACATTACCATTGATTGGATTTGTATTTTAGAAACTCTGGCTGTAGGTTGGGTAATGGATTAGAAGAGGGCAAGACTTGAAGTAGGGAAACAAATTTAAAAACTATAGCAATAGTTCATGTGAAGGAGAATGTTAGAACAAGAATGAAATAAGGTGGGGTATTTAGAAGGTAGAATTGATACGACTTGGTAATAAATTGAATGTGGGTAATAGTAGAACATCTAGAAAGGATGTTACCCATGTTTCTGCCTTGGGCCTTTGAGTGGCTAATGGCACTGTATATTGACATGGGGGACAGCGTAAACCGGAGGCAGTGGAAAGTTTAGTTCTGGCCATGAAGACTCAGAGGTGTCTCTGGGACATTGACTGGAGATGTCCCTTAGACTGACCAGCTAGGAGCAAGGATCTGCCGTTTAGGAGATAGGTCTGGGCTAAAGATACCACACTGTTTATTTTATATCTACAAAGTGAGGCCCTATTCTAGATGCATTCTTTCTTATAGAGATTATTTTGTTAATTGAGGTATTATTGACATACAATGTTAATTACTTTCATGTATACAACATAGTGATTCAATATTTGTATACATTGCAAAATGCTCACTATAGTAAGTCTAGTAAATATGTCACTGTAAATACAGTGTGTCCGTAAAGTCATGGTGCACTTTTGACCGGTCACAGGAAAGCAACAAAAGACAATAGAAATGTAAAATCTGCACCAAATAAAAGGAAAACCCTCCCAGTTTCTGTAGGATGATGTGACAGCATGTGCGCATGTGCAGATGATGACATAACACCGTGTATACAGCAGAGTAGCCCACGGCTGCTGTGGATGTGGACGGTACAGAGGAAAACTCAGTGTGTTCTGTGGTTCGCTAAATTTGAATCCGTGACCAAAGTGCAACATGAATATCGGCGCATATATAATGAAGCACCAACACATAGGAATAACATTACTCGGTGGGGTAAGCAGTTGAAGGAAACTGGCAGTTTGGTAGAGAAACCTCGTTCTGGTAGGCCATCAGTTAGTGACGAGTCTATAGAGGCTATACGGGATAGCTACCTAAGGAGCCCTAAAAATCTGTGTGTGCGTGTGCTTGACAATTACACCTAAGCAAGACTACAGTTCATAAGGTGTTAAAGAAACGTCTCTGTTTTACGGAGTACAAATTGCTGCTGTTGCACGCTATCAAACCAGCGGATAGACCCACATGATGCACGTTTGCTACAGATATGCTTCATGAGATCGACAATGATGCAAGATTTTTGCAGAAGATTGTGTTTAGCAATGAGGCGACCTTCCATATCTGTAGACATGTTCATCGCCATAACCTCCGAATATGGGCTGCTGAACATCCTCATGCCTACGTTGAGTACGAACGTAACACCCCTAAGGTGAACATGTGGTGTGGCCTGATGCATGATAAGGTGATAGGCCCATTTTTTTTCACGGAGCAACCTGTGACGGCAAACACCTATCTTGACATGTTGTAATTGTATGCAGTGCCACAATTTCTAGAAGGTGTCATCTTTCATTAGGATGGTGCTCCTCCACACTATGCCACCATTGTTCGTGAATTTTTGGATAGAACATTCCCCTGGCGGTGGATAGGCAGGGGTTCTGTCAAGCCATGGCCACCATGATCACCGGATCTGACGCCCTTAGACTTTTACTTTTGGGGTTATGTGAAGCAACATGTGTACATTGAACATGGGGGACATTAATCACTTAAAACAGAGAATCACAGACGTTGTTCAGTCTGTTACACCAGACGTCCTTACCCGTGTGTGGCAAGAACTTCACTATCATTTGGATGTGTGTAGGGCAACAAATGGAGCCCACATCAAACTGCACTGAATAGGTATGAAACTGGGAGAGTTTTCCTTTTATTTGGTGCAGATTTCTCATTTCTATCATCTTTTGTTGCTTTCCTATGACCGGTCCAAAGTGCTCCATGACTTTACAGACACATTGTATTTACAAAATTTTTTTTTTCTTGTGATGAGCTACTTTTAATATCTGCTCTCAATAACTTTCCTTTTTCCCCCCTCTTTTTCAAGTGAGAGGAAGGGAGATAGACAGACTCCACCATGCACCCTGACCAGGATCCACCTGGCAAGCCCTGTCAGGGGCTGATGCTCTGCCCATCTGGGGCCCTTGCTCACAATTGAGCTATTTTTTAGCACCTGAGGTGAAGGCTCCACAGAGCCATCCTCAGCGCCCAGGCCAATGCACGTAAACTAATTGAGCTGTGGTTGCAGGAAGGGTAGAAAAAGAGAGAGAGAGACAAGGAGGAGGGGTGGAAAAGCAGATGGTCGCTTCTCCTGTGTGCCCTGACTGGGAATCAAACTTGGGATATCCATGCACCAGTCTGATGCTCTACCACTGAGCCAACCAGCCAGGGCCTCAACAATTTTCAAATATGCAATACAATATTATTAACTTTAGTCACCATGCTGTACATGACATTCTCATGACTACTTATTTTATAGCTGTAAGTTTGTACCTTTCGACCCCATGTAGAGGTACTTTAGTGATATTTTATTATCTAGTTCAGGGGTGCTCAATACATCAATCGCGATCTACTGGTCAGTCGGGAAGGAAGTGTGCGTAGATCGCATGACATTAAAAAGACATTTGTCTTTTGATTGGCATACAGGGTAGCCAATCTGACGTCTGAACTTTTGACACCCTACACATGCGTGTTAAACCGCGCTAACTTGTTCAGTTACATTGCTGCGTAGTTAGCCTTCAATTTATTTAAACTAAATACAACAAACGGTATAAAAATGAGTGTTGTAGCTGGTCTGAGTAAGAAGCCTAAAACCTACCACTTTCATACAGAATGGGAGGGGATTTTTTTCACTATGTCATATTCTAAGTGCCTTTGCCTCATCTGTCTGTGTGCCATTGCTATTCCAAAGAAGGTAAATGTGGAGCGGCTTTTTGGGACTGTTCTTGAAACCTATGACATTGACTTTCCTCTGAAAAGAGAGCTGAGAAGGAGAAAGGTGAAAGAAGAATACACAATATTAAATAGTAATAATAGTAACTTAAATAATGATAATATAGAAGAAATAAATTTATGTTTTGCATTTTTTTTTGTAGGTAGATTATTTTGACTTGGTCATCTTATAAGTAGCTCGCAAGCTGAAAAAGTGTGGGCAGCCCTGCTCTAGTTATTTCCTTAAGGGCATAAGCTCCATTAAGGCCAAGTACTCATTGAATTTAATGTGTTCTATCTATGTGTAAATGATTGATTTGAAAGGATTCTGGTTCCATGCAGTTATGTCTGGAATAAGTAAAAAGAATAAACACATCAGACTTCCCTAGATATTTCAAGGCATTCTGCTTCATAGTTAATCATGGTAGTAGTCTGACAAAATAGAACTTTTATAAGTATCCCCTCAATAGTGTCTGTTAATTTGCTTGAGAGAAAATATGGCCTTCAATTGATTTTGCTGTGATGCTTTGCAGCCCTTTGAGTCACATTCCCAGATGCATGAATAATTAAAGAGAGCGATCTGTGTATTTTTCAACTTGTTTACATTTTTCAAACCAAACCAGATACTAGACATGACGTTGTCACAGTTCTGTCAGGTATTGTCATGCGCAGTCTCTAGGCCCATTCTGTTCCACTATTTACTTTGGCTTCTTCTTTCAAGGTATTTGCTTGCCATGTATGTAAAAGTGGATTCCCAAGCAGGAAAGATGGATAATGAGTCAGTCTGGAAATGTTATTTTTGTTGTTATCGGGAAGAATCAGTTCACCACAATTAGTGATTTTGTAAAAGTGGGTAGAACCCCTAGGCAGAGCCAATTGCTTGGCTGTTCTCAGTATGCACATGGAACACACTTGTGTATGCGCACGCGCACACACACACCCCTTCGCCTTATTTTGGTAATGCTTTATTTCTGAATTCTATTGTAAGAAAGTTAGAATACACTGTTAATGAAATGCAGTGCAAATAAATGCACTCTGCATTCTGGATGGCTGGTCTAGAATTAGATCTCTGGTGTTAATGTGTCTACAACTCCCTGCCTGTTACTAATAAGAGGGTAGAAAGCTATGTTGCTTTCTCAATGAGCACTAAAATAAAATAGAATAATCAAGAACCTTTTCCTTCTTCCCATTTGTCTGCCTTATGATTGAGTTGCATTGATTAAGTTATAGGCTGAAATAGTAATTAGCCTACATGGTGATGCTGTGTGGTGTTCTTTGTGCTTTGTTTTTCCTCTCAGTTTTTGGCTATTCATGTACATTGTGTCTCCCCACCACAACGTACAGTGGAGTTA
The DNA here is from genome assembly GCA_037038555.1 of Rhynchonycteris naso. NCBI lineage: Eukaryota > Metazoa > Chordata > Mammalia > Chiroptera > Emballonuridae > Rhynchonycteris > Rhynchonycteris naso. Next base: position 200,685,884 of record CM072998.1, on the reverse strand, counting down.
CCCAGAGGTGTTCAAGTGGGGCCCAGAGCTCCAATCTTTCTTTTTGAATTAATAATATTCTCATAGGAGCTTCATCAATGTGTGTTGAACGAAATTCATGAACACTTATATGATTATTTTTTATGTCAATGCTGTATTAGCTACTAATGAAAACAAACAAACACACATTCTCTCCTGTTTCTCACTGGACTTCACTTGGTCTAGGACAAACACAGTCCGGTTAAAAGGATGGGTTTTTGTGTTAACGCTGATTCCAATTGCAGAGCCACTATTTTCTAACTGTTTGGTCTTGGACAAGTGTGGGTTCCTTACTCTCTGTAAAATGGTTAGCTGGATTTGTTAGGATTAAATGAGATAATATATGTAACGCCTTAGGTGCCTGCATGCAGTGAGTGCTTGATAAATATACACTATTATTATTTTATCTGCCTTGTCAACCTGTACTGTACCCTCAATCTGCCCAAATGGGCTTATGCTTTTCCCCAGGTTGATTTTTATGATACGGATTTTATTAAGAGTTTTTCTACTTTACTGTTACACTTTTTCTTGCAGTTTCTCTGGGTCAGTGAGTCTTGTCTTTTACCTCTACGAATTCTCACATCCTGCTGCACTCATTTGTTCTCCAAGTTGGCCTTGATGCATCTTTGATTCCTTGGAATATTTTCTTCTGTAGAGGATGTTGCTCTAAAACTTTCTCTTTTGCTCTCCTGTCTGCAACAAGCCTTCCATTGAATGTGTTCATAGAGTATGTTTGGTTCCTCGATTGAGTTACTTTGTAGAAAGTAAATTAGGGCATAGAACCATCATATATACAGCTCACACCAGAGCTTCTTTTCCTTCTAAGGGTGAATTTGAAAGCTTATCTTAAGGACTCTATTCCTCTTTTAAAGATCTGCTATTTTCTTTACTCACTAAATTCATCTTTATTCATGTTTTGTGTCTTTTTTTTTCTCTTTATCTGTTTCTTTTTTTAAATTTTTCTTTCCATTATGCAACTTTCTTCAAGATGTGGATGAGTGCCTGGAACCGAAGGTCTGCACAAGTGGTACCTGCACCAACCTTGAAGGCTCCTACAGGTGTTCATGTCACAAGGGCTACACCCCAACACCAGACCACAAGCACTGCAAAGGTAAATACCATGATCAGATTTCTCTCTTTAATTTGAACTTCCATTAAGAATATATTAGAGTAACTAGCCTTAGAAGAGAGAACCACAGTACCTGTCGTTTATTTTGACTAAGCTACTCAGACAGAGCACTTTTTTTTCTTTTTTTGTATTTTTCCAAAGTTAGAAATGGGGAGGCAGTCAGACAGACTCATGCATGCGCCCAACTGGGATCCACCCATCATGCCCACCAGGGGGCGATGCTCTGCCCCTCTGGGGCATTGTTCTGTTGCGGCCAGAGTCATTCTATTGCCTGAGACAGAGGCCATGGAGCCATCCTTAGCGCCTGGGGCAACTTTGCTCTAATGGAGTCTTTGCTGCAGAGAGGAAGGAGAGGGGGAAGGGTGGAGAAGCAGATGGACCCTTCTCCTATGTGCCCTGGCTGGGAATTGAACCCAGGACTTCCACATGCTGGGCAGATGCCCTACCACTGAGCCAACCTGCCAGGGCTTCAGATGGAGCACATTTTGATTGGCATCTTTGAAAGTGGCTCCTCATTGTGGTAAAACACAGACCATATCAATTTACATAAAGGAAGACAAGGTATTTTTACAGAGATTCTATAAATCATAGACGTTTATTTCATTTTTTCTGGTTGTATAAATAATATATGTAATGCACAACTCTGAATATATAAAAACATCCAATTGTGTACTTTAAATAGGTGAATTACCTGGTATGTGAATTATTTTAATGAAATTTGCTAGTAAAAACATCATACAATTATTGTAAATATTTAGAAAATATAAAATGGTGAAAAAAGTTAAGGTAACAATATTATAATCTCAATCATAGATATTTATATTTCATAGATATTTTATATAGTTATATAGTGTATAATTTTGAATCCTGATTTTTATTGCTTAATAGTATATGTAAGAATTTTACTTCTAATTAATAATGCTTTTCAAAATTATTTAAAAGGCTGCATAATATTCCAATGTATTGCTATATCACCATCATCTTACTCTTTTTCAATTGTTGAAGAAACACATTTTCCCAAACTTCTCATTATTATATGAAAAAAACAAAACAAAACTTTAACAGTCACATTTTTAAAAAAGAACCCTGCGCCTGTATTTTAGGATTATTTTTTTATTCACAAAAATGGAATTATGGATAACATTTTCTGAATTTTTTAGTATTTTGATGGAACACTAATTTCTAATTGTCAAAATGTATTTATTTTAAAAAGTTTAATATTTCTATGCATATCTCCTTTAATCCTGAGCACTTCTATTTATTAAAAATTAATTTTACTGCTAAATAATATAACTTAAAATATTTTAAATTATATAATTATACTAGATAATTTCTAACAAACATTAAACATTTATATTTACTCTTTTATAAATTTGTTAATCCTTTCTCATGTATCAGGTTTTTAAATCAAAGTATATGAATACTTGAGCTATAACCTATGAAAGCCTATGTATATGTGCACATATATTATATACACCTTTCTTTCCAGAAAATTGCTATAGTTTGCCCAATGTTTTCCTAATTTTCCTTTTCATAATTCTTATTTTAAAAGAGGTTAAAACAATGGATTGGGTTTTTATTGTTTTTTTTTTTTTTGCTTTCTACCACCGTTTTTATACACAAAAGCATCTTCTTTCAAAGGGAGAAAGGAAATAAAATTTTTTTTTTTCGTAAGTAGTGTCTCAGAGTAAGTGAAGGATGTGGGGTTAGTTTTCACTATGGCAGACAATCAGTAAATGGATTCCCTGCTGCTCTAAGAAATGGGAACTTCTCCCACCGACAGTTGGGAAGCCACTGACTGTCAGAACTTGGTGCCTTATCCCTTCCCTACAACAGGATGCCAGCCACTCTTTTTTTTTCCCGGTCCTTTTCCTACTGGCCCATATCCACAGCTTTCCTACTAACTCTTCAAGCCAGGCATATCAGACCAAACTACAAAGGGGAATCATTTGAAAGGTATTGTTTCTTCCCTCATATAGAGGGTAAGTGGTGGGTGAAGATCTCAAGCGTTAGAAGTCATTGTTCATTTTTATGTGATGGCTATTTCTAATTAATTGTCATATCCCATCATGTATCTTCTTTCTTCCCAATCTGCCTGCTTCTTTTTATTAGCTTATTCCTGAAAACTCTTGTAATCTGTCCCACCCATCATATTCCAGGTTTATTGGTCATTACTACTTTCTTCAGCTTGCCTTCTCTGACCCACCCAAATTGATATTACAAGTGCCCTATGACTGTTCTGTGCCTATTTTGACCCAGGCACTTACTCACAATGACCCTGCTTTGCATACCCCTTCTTCCTCACTGCTCACCTAAACCATCGTTCTTCCAGTGGTTCGCTGTGCAACATTGGATAAATCATCTCAGATTTCCAGATCTCATATCATCCATAAAATGTTGGGATTAGACTTCAGATGGGTAGTGCTCAGAGTAATCACATGCTGAATGAATGACTCATTACCTCTCTCTTATTCTTGGCCACTGTCATCCCAGCTGAGGCTGTTCCTCTCTAATTGGTCTCCCTAGCATCCCAGAATGCACACCATCAATTGATGCCACCCCTAGGAACATTCATAATTTTCAATCTGTGTGGCATTCTCCTGGGCTGCAGCAGAAGCCTCTTTTCCTCCTTCTTTTTCTCTCTCTGTCGTGTGTCAAGGACCCAGCATGTTCTCAGCACTGTGGTCAATGGTGTATATTACTGAGAAGCTATACTCTCTCAGAGAAATTTTATAGCTAGGAAGAGATGCAAACCTGCAACAGGTAATTGTAAATAGTAAAGTGCCAAGTGACGAAGGTCTTATCAGTGACATCATGTGTCATGTAACCGTGAGATTGTGAGATCTAGGGGACGTCACCTCTGTACCCATAACTCTTAATAAGTCTAATAATGAGAAAAACTTCAGACAAGTCCAGACGAGGGGACATACTACAGGATTCTGGTTCCTATCCTAGAGACTAAACAAGAAACACAAGGAAAGATTGACTGGGGAGACAAGATACCTAAATTCAGTGTGGTACCCTGAATTGGATTCTGGAACAGATGATATGAATGGAAAATCTGGTGGAATCCAAATAAAATCTGGAGCTTATTTAAAGATAGAAAAGGAAAGGCAGTATATCAGATTCTAGCTGAGACATTCAGAAGCTGTGTGAGTTTGGATAAGTTCTCTTACTTCACTAAGCCTTACTTGCTCACCTGCAAAAAAGGGCAGTAACAATGGTTCCTACTGGGTTGATATGAAGATTGTGCGAGAAAATACAGGAACAGAGATAATACATGGAGAATGAGATAATGTGGGGGCAGAGCATGACATGTTGCAGTAAATAATGTAGATGATGTTATTTGCCAAATTATAGGCATGTACGAAGTTCTGGGAAAGCCAAGAAGCATGTGACTAATTCTGCTTGTGTGCTTTTCTGGGATAATTTCACAGAGGTGTTGCTATTTGACCTCGGTCTTAAAATATGGCACAAAGGAGAGAAAAATTTAGCAGGCAGAGAAAACAGCACATGTCAAAGCTTGGAGGTTGGACAGGGCTGTTGCCCTAAGGTGGCCAACGTTTTTACAATGAAAGGGAGGACAACAATAAATGGAAGAAAACAATATCATAAATAAAAGAAACATTTTATTCATTGCAACAATAATACACTATAATGTGATAAATGCATAATAAAAACATTTTCATATTTTATTTTGCTTACATATGTAAGCATATTGTAATTATGCTTACATACCTATTAATTTTTAATAATAATTGTAAGAAAAAAGTACTCATTTAGTAAAACTAAATATCAAACAAAACCACTAATTTGGAGTGATATTTGGGTGTATTTATCATTTTCTAATTAAAAAACGTGTTTTATGCGACTATTTAATCAAAATGCGTTATTAACAGATATGGTTTGAGGTTAGATTTCCACTTTAAAACCCGAATTATGGAAAAATAGTTGTAAATAAAATTATATGTATTTGGAAATTATTAAATAGATAATAAATTAATAAAATGTGAATTGTGCTTACCTGTCTATGATTGAATATTCACTGAGAAAGAAATAATCGTGAGTCTACAATGTCGTATGTGCCGTGTCATGTTTCAGTAAGAAGTACACAAAGCCATTTGTGTGCTCAGTATATCGTGTGCTTTCTCAAGGTCTCCTGTGCGGAGAGCATGCATCTCATAATTGCGTCTTGCTGCACTGTACTACTGATCCTTGACGAATCATCCTGTCAAATACAAATACATCACATCACACACAATGGATCAACTCTGCATTGATCGAATACGGCATTTACAGATTAGTCTTCCAATATCAAAAAGAAGGACATGTAGGAGGATACTTTTCTAGGGAGGTCAGAACTTACAAAAGAAGGACTGTCCTCCCTAATGGATTATGATTGGTTACCTTAGTTACCACCACTTGCCATTTAACCTTGCCCTCTACTCGAATTCTCCTATTGTCTTTTCATTATAGTCTGGGGTATAACCAGGTAAGATCTTCTTCTCACCCTGGCCAGTTGGCTCAGTGGTCTACCATCAACTTGGTGTGTGGGCGTTCCAGGTTCAATTCCCTGTCAAAGGAAACAGGAGAAGTGCCCATGTGCTTCTCTAACCCTTCCCTCTTCTCATCCCCTTCTGCAGCCATGGCTCAATTGGAGTGAGTTGGCCCCAGGCACTGAGGTTGGCTCCATGGCCTCTACTTTAGGTGCTAAGAAGAGCTTGGTTGCTGAACAACAGAGCAATGCCCCATATGGGCAATGCACTGTCCCCTAGTGGGCTTGCTGGGTGGATTCTAGTCAGGGCACATGTCGGAGTCTGTTTCTGCCTCCCCTCCTGTCACTGAATAAAATAAAAAAAGATCCCCTTCTTTTCCTTGAGAAACCTGTGTATGCACTGTTTTCTTTAACAATCAAAGTCCTTCCTTTTTAGAATAATAACTTGTATAACATCCTTTTTCTTTAATTATTTCATAGTTTTTTACAAATCAGTTCAGCTCACAGATGTCAAATTCATCCCAGATTATAAGCCTCTCCCTTTCCCAGCATTCCAGGAACTGTCTAATCTTACCTTGTTGATGGTCCTACATATTTATTGACTTTGTCTTCACCTCACTGAATGTACTGACAACCTTTACCAGGCTGTAAATACATTACCTAATATATTAATTTCTACTTGTTTCTTTATATCTTTTTGTATTTATCTCTTTGGATCTCTTTGCATCGACATGTCCTAAATTTATAAGTAATTAGAGCTAGTCTGTATATTAACTTTGAGCTGGACTTGTCATAGGAATATATGCAAAAAGTCCATTAAATATCTTTCACAGAGAATAATATTTTCTTTTCATCTTCATCTTTTGGCACCAAGGAGAGAAGACATTTGTCCTGTACACCTGTGTTATTAGAGAGCTTTCTTTTTATAGTTGAATTTTGTTCCTTATCTGAAAAGGAAAATGCCTTTTTATCTGTAGAATGAAACTGCCCCTGTTCCCTAAAGATCACCTCTTGAAGATAACTGGGTTGCCTGTGGTTATTCTAAATGTGTATGTCATTAGTTATAATGAATTACTTCTGACAGTCTTCCCAATAGAAATAAGGAACTTATGGAAGATGTCTGGCTTACCCAGTCAGGACTTGGAACAGAAGGTCTTTTCTTGTAGCAGTCATGTTCACATGGGAATGCTTCATCTGTTATCTTCTTTGAGGAAGTCAAAGAGTCCAAGGCACTAAAAGTGTTGTCAGACATTATGTGAGATCCAAACAACTTCATGAGCTGTTGTTGGTCTTGAGTTCTTGAACTGAGAGATCTCAAGTCTTTTATAGAATGTGCTGAAAGAAAATACAGTGTAGCCTGTTCTTTGTCAACCACTCTTGAAGTTAATAGGCTTAGAGTGTTGGGAAGGTGTAAAATAATCCTTAAAATGAAATTCAGCTTACTTATTTAATTTCTCTTTTTGTAGTCAATAGTTGGCAGCCAGGACTTAATTATAAATAAAAGGGATCAATAACACAATAAATGTAACAAGTTTCCGGTAAATTAATTTCTATATAAAATTAAATGAATAAGAAACAAATTCCTGAGCTCCAATTAAATTAGTAGCTTATGTGAGCGTTTTTAGGAAACATCGGGTAACTTAAAACCTTGCATATATCAGGATAAAATATAAGAGGTTAATACTTCACTAGAGGTTAAGAAATGCACCTTTGCTTAAGAAACAGATAATTGTCAATAATACTTAAGGGGAAGGGTTGTACAGATAATTGCTTTCTCCTAAGAAAAACTTTTAGATTCATTTTAAATATATTTTTGGAAGAAAATAGTAGAGATTGATTGCTGGGACTTGGTATCCTTAAAATAAATTCTGCTCTTTCTAGATTAGGGCTGCTTTCTCCCCCTCTGAGTATGAAGGGCTGGTGTAGTTTTCTTCTGTTCTAGGGAAAATTATTTAATTAGATCAGAATAACCTAGTAGACTAACAAAATCATTTAGAAGACTTACTCTATCTACTTTTTGCCAAAAGTGTTCTCAAGTTATTGATGAGGCCAACCCTTTCTTCATTTGTTTAAATTTGTATACATGGCATTTTCTGGAATACTCGTAAAAAATTATATACTTTCTTAGTCAATAGCTTTATGCTTCGTCAAGACGTTTAAAAAATTCTCGCCCCTTTCTCCTTTGATGTTCCAGCGGCCGTCAATGTAATACTATCACTTCCCTTGGCTTTCCTTATTTAAAAATAAGTTCAGTGTCTTTTAGCACAACCATTCAATCTGATACTTTTGGGGGGTTTTCTAAATACAGTAGACATTTTTATTTCTCTCCATTACTGTTTACAATACGGTTTTGTTTTTCAAATTCTTGGTAGAGTCTTAATTCTGCCTTCTTTCATGAAATTCTACAGGTCTGAAACTGCTGATTGGCATTATTTTGTGCTTGAGGTTCTGTCTTCCGTTTTCAACCCTAAAATATTTTCTATTGTGTTTCTGCTATAGCCAAGGTAGGGCACAGCTGGTGAAACACTTGATGTTATATTAAAAGTAACTTTAACTTGCTCATAAATTTATTGTCTATTTGTAACTATTTTTTTTCTACAGTTCAGCTGCTCAGATTGATATGAAGACCATTAGGGGACTGAATCATACTAAAATTTATAGTGTCTTATATAGGAAGTACTATTACGATTCTGGTAATAATAACCCCAGGATGCACTGTAGAGAACATGACATTCTTCTAGGCGGTCCCTTTTTTTTTTTTTAATAGAAATTTTTTGTCATTGTGGGTCATGTCTTAAAAGACCAGCCTGGAAATGGAATGACTTGCGGGTAGTAGCTTGTATTATAGTCTGAGAGTTGAGCTAAAGGGGTCTTCTCGATACGCCCTGACTTAAAACAATTGTCATTACTTGTGTTTACAGATATTGATGAATGCCAACAAGGGAATCTCTGCATAAACGGGCAGTGCAAAAACACTGAGGGCTCCTTCAGGTGCACCTGTGGACAGGGCTACCAGCTGTCAGCAGCAAAAGACCAATGTGAAGGTAGGAGTGTGGCAATGGAAACTCCTGTCATTTCAGTTTAAGACAACTGGCCCGGAAACACACTCAGTGAAGAGACTGTGTCTTTGGGAAACTACACAGATGATTGTTTATAGTGCCAGAAAGCAAGGGACCTAAACTTATGTCAGGAAAATCAGTAACACAGGATGGAAAAAGTTTACATTTGAAATATATGTGTCATTAGTGATCGAGTGGTTGGGCATTAATATTAGTAATAAAAAAGTACTGCTCTCTGTAATTCTTTTCTGCAGAAAATCAATTGTTAAATTCATTGGCAAGTTTTGTATACTAAGGTTCCTGCAATTAGAAGGTCATTATGTCAGCCTGTATAGGCTATGGAATGTTAATGATCTTAGCTTTTATGTGGACTCAGCTTTATAAAATTTTTCCCTTTTTTTTAAAAAAAAAAATCACTAAAGAAGACTTTTCAATAAGACTGAAATAAATGTGTCCCCCTCTACTCAGGGATAAAGTTTGTGGAATATGTACTCTTTAAACTTTTTTTTTTTAACTTTTTATTTTATTTTATTTTTTACAGGGACAGAGAGAGAGTCAGAGAGAGGGATAGATAGGGACAGACAGACAGGAACAGAGAGAGATGAGAAGCATCAATCATTAGTTTTTCGTTGCCGTTGCAACACCTTAGTTGTTCATTGATTGCTTTCTCACACGTGCCTTGACCAACGGGCCTTCAGCAGACTGAGCAACCCCTTGCTGGAGCCAGCGACCTTGGGTCCAAGCTGACGAGCTTTTGCTCAAGCCAGATGGGCCTGCGCTCAAGCTGGCGAGCTTGGGGTCTTGAACCTGGGTCTTCCGCATCCCAGTCCTATGCTCTATCCACTGCGCCACCGCCTGGTCAGGCGAAATATGTACTCTTCCTACAAATAATAGTGAGAATTTTGTACCTCACTGGGTTTGACCTTAGACTTAAAAGAAATTTTATTGAACTAAGTACAAAACCTCTTCCCAATAAATACATGCTTCACAGTATTTTGTTATCTATCACCTGTGACAAGCACACGTGTCTAGAGTTCTTGAAAACAAATGTCATTTATTTAATAACAATTCACACTATACCAAATCAGTTTTATTATAAGGAAAGATACCATATTCATGTTTATATGTGACCTTTGACTATTTAATAAGTAGAAAGCTTTCCAGAGATGGTGTGATAAGAGAGACAATATACAGCAGCACTACAAAGGGGTCTACCAATAATTATTGTAACCTTCCCCAGTGATTCCTTTTCAGAATGTAAGGGGTCTTGACAATACCTAGTCTAAAAGTGGAGAATGTTAGAGCACACACAAGCACACTCACATACATAGATAAATTTAAGTAAGTGGTTCTAGATTCTATGAGTCCCTCTCAAAGTTTTATACTTCTGTGACTCCTGACCTTAGTTAGCTAAGCATTTATCAAATGACTACCATGCAGAGAAAACAACAAGTGAATGTATAATATGAGAGGAGGTCTCCACATAATATCAGAAGGCTATAATCTTCAGGGTCCTGCCTTTTGAAGAGCCTGCAATATCACTACTAAAGAAAAATCATATACATGCAGAACCACCCAACAGACCGTCATTAGGGGCAAGCCGATGTGAGGTGTGAAATGCTGTGATAACCGAAATGATGCTGTCAGTCAGAGTGGGGGAGAGAAGTGGTGCAGGGTCCTGGAAGACGCTGATGTTTGTGTAAACTCAGAGAATCACCGTGCCAGAGCAGATAAATAGACTCAATGGTTATAGCGAAGTTTGCCAACAAACATGAATTGAATGCCTGCTAAATATAAAACATCGGTCATCTAAGAATAATAAAGGCTGTGGGTAGACCTAGCCCCTGTCGTCAGGAAATTTTTCAATCTAATGAAAATTCAATCTAATGAAGATTAGCAGGATGATGAATAATTAAAATCTAATATCAAGTTGCATACACGCACTGTATTATTGTGCCTTTTATGTGTAGATGTGATGCAGGAATGTGTGTGAGCCTGAGCTCAGGGTTGGGGTTATCAAACAAATCTCTTAGCCAAGGATACATGGATTGAGGAAAAGTCATTGGGAATGTGCACATCAGATGGGCTGAGAGGAGGGAAAGGTTATTAGATTTAAACAGAAAATCATTGTTTGTTGAGACACATAGAACCAGAAGCCTGGTGATTAGGGAGTTGAAGGGTAAATTAGTGAAACAGAAATGATGTGTGTGGGATGAGGCTTTCAATCAAATTTAAAGGGTCGATAGTCAATGAACCTGCAGCGGAGGTCATTTATCTGGCCCCCGCTGCACTTCTGGAAGGGGTACCTCTTCCATTGGTGATCAGTGTATGGAGTACTGTATGTGGCAGCCCTGCAGCAGTCTGAGGGACAGTGAACTGGCCCCCTGTGTAAAAAGTTTGGAGGCCCCTGCTCTAGACTGTTACAGAGTGTTACAGTCAAACCTATAGAAGAAATCCAAGAAGTTTAGTGGAGGGTTAGAGATTCCAGCTAAGTATTTACCGCACTCATCAGTGATTTAATATGTACAGGTTCTTAACACACTGATTAACATTTTAAATTCATGTGGATTTTTCCCTATTGGGAGACTTAATGGCTTTACTAGAGGTTAGTTTAATTCATGTAATGAAAAACCAAATCAAAGATCAGATCGTTTGTGAACTTCCTTTGCATGAATGGTTAAAAGTACTTTTAAGGCATCACGTCTACAGTTTCTTTTTCCTCTCTTGCTCATAGATATCGATGAATGCCAGCACCAGCATCTCTGTGCCAACGGGCAGTGCAGGAACACAGAGGGCTCCTTCCGCTGTGTTTGTGACCAGGGTTACAGGGCATCTGCCCTCGGGGACCATTGTGAAGGTGAGAAATTGCTCCTGATTTCAGAATCAGAAAATGCCCAAATCAGAGGGAAACCGGGATGTTATCCCAGCATCTGCCCTTGAGCCATCCTTTGGACTGCACAGTTGAAGACATTAGGTCCCTACAAAGTATTTTCCCCATGGTCACAGAAATAATGTAGAGAAGGGAGCAAAATCCAGGTCTTCTTTGCACTGCTTGGAGCTGTTTTTTTTTTAGAAGAATTGTGCCAGCTAAAGGAGTAAAGGTCCAGTTTCACTTTTTTCAGCTGTAGATAGTTTGTAGTCCTGGGTGTGTAGTTATGAACTGTAACGCCTTATTTATGAAGGATCAGTATCCAAATGTTCCACATAAGTAAACCCAAGTTAATTTTCCATATAACTGGAAAGTTTTTAAGAGCCAAACATTAATTCAATTCTGAGTCTCTTTGCATAACATATATTTTTTAATTTATTTTTTATTTAAGTGAAAGAAAGGGAGGTAGAGTGACAGACTCCTGTACGTGCCGCAATCAGATCCACCCAGTGAACTCCATGTAGGGCTGATGCTCTGCCCACCTGGAACCCATGCTCACAACTGAACTATTTTTAGCACGTAAGGCAGTGGCTCCATGGAGCCATCCTCAGTGCCCTGGCCATTGCGCTGGAATCAATCGAGCCATGGCTATATGAGGAGAAGAAAGAGAGACAGAGAGGGGGAGGGTTGAAGAAGCAGATGGTTGCTTCTCCCTCTGTGCCCTGCCTGGGAATCGAACCCGGGACTTCCACACGCCAGGTCAATGCTTTACCACTGAGCCAACCACGCAGGACTTTTTAAACATTTTTTATTATTTTATTACTTTTTAATATTTCTAAAAGATACCCCACATCTGTGGCACTGTACAGTTGTTAACAACTTTCACTGCCTGCAGTGGTTCAGGACCTCTCTGAGGAAGTCAGGGCTGCTGAATCCATTTGCCACTGGTCTGTCACTTGTGATTTCAGTCTGATTTTTGTATCCATCCACGTTACCGTTTTCTTCCCAACTCACCTGCTGATTTACTACATTTTGACCTTGTCAGTTGTAAAACCTGAAATTTTCATTGACCAGGGCAGGTGTGTGGCCCACATGGAGTGTGAGTCTCTGAGTGAGGGTCAGGACCCCACCCTTGAGAGAGTGGGTGGGCTTTTCCGTGAATGGTTTTATGACCCATATTCCAATGGTCTCACATACATTTTCACTTCCCAGTCCCAGTTTGTTGGGAAAGACCCATTGTACGTCACAGCCTCGGCTTTTCTGCCCAGAGACGTTGACACAACCAGTCACAACCCATTGGGAGGGTACGTTTGGAAGTTGCAGGGCCCTTAAAATATACATTATCATTGAATCAGTCAATCATCTTCTAAGATTTTATCTTAAGGTGGTGATGTTCTTCAAAGGTCTGATAACACCAGAAAAAAGTTATAATCAACATCCCTGCTGAAAAGTCGGTGATGGTCAAACAAGTGCTAAGTCACTAGAATAAAGTTTGATTATGTGAAAGATCATGTTTGGGGAGCTAACACCTGGGTAAAGGCTGATGACCCAGCACAGTGGTGTTCCAGAGCGGGAGAGGCAGCCTTGTTAGCGTACGCAGGTCATGGTGGAACCTGTTGAGAAGCAAGTCAGTTGGCTTACCGTTGATGAAACTTTGGGCAGTGGGTTCTCTTTCGAGGGCATGTTCCTCTGCTTTGGCTGTTATAATGTGTAACCACCTTTCAGAAGTCCAAGATTTTTATTCTGAAAACATATATGGCAGGAAAAGCCAAGCAAAAACTGTTTAGCCAACTTGCTCATACATTATTAATGTATATGTTCATAAGATACTATTATGTTCCATGAGAAAGGTTCTTTTGGGATATATTATCGGCTCTTTTTCCATAAAGTCAGGGCTAATTTCCCTACTGTTCTAGGTTATAAATAAGACTGGAGTCCATCCAACTAAGCCAGAGCTCCCTTTGAAACTGAGTCAGCGCTCCAGCCTGCTAGTTCCCTTCCAGTACTGTCTGGCCCTCCCCAGGGTATTTAGCTGTAATTAACTGAGCTGTGATCATTCACATGTCTTTCACAGCTGTGGGAAGAAGAGCCATCTTTCTTGTTGGCTTTTATATTGACACGTGTAGTTTTTCTCTAATAATCCTGGCAAAGACATTGTTTTCTTAGTGTTATTCTGCAGTCCTGCTGGCCTTCTTTTAGTTAGAACCCCAAGTGCTGTGTGCATCTCTGTGCGTGGCTGACTCTGCTCAGCAGCCACTTCGTCTAAGGCAGTGGTTCTTAACCTGGTTTCTATCGAACCCTAGGGGTTCAATGAGTCAGTCTCAGGGGTTCGGAGAAGCCTCTGCTGCGGAGGCCACAATAAAGTAATACCATAATTTGTTGTGAGTTCATGCACTTTGTTGGTTTTGTTCTTTGAGCAAGGTGATGTTCATGCACGGCTCATTTTGTGTACCAGTAAAAAACATATACCTATGTCTTGAATTTGGAAAAAAAAATCATATTTTATTTATCACTAAAGAAGGGTTCGGTGAATGCGTATATGAAACTGGTGGGTTCGGTACCTCAAAAAAGGTTAAGAACCACTGGTCTAAGGTAATGGGATGACCTCAGTTGTCCTTGTTATAGAGGTCCAAGCATCTCAACCTTCAAAGGGTCAGCCTCTGACTTGTTTCCCTTCCAGGCACAGTCCCTCATTCCATGACTGTCTTAGCACCTTCCGCAGTCCTTGCACTGTGGTTGCTCCCTGCTAATCCCTTGCAAAGCCTGAGGAAAAGATTCCTGATTTACTGTGACTTCCTGTGGCCCCTCTCTAATGGTTGTGTCTTTGTGGACCCAATAAAAAAAGGTGGGAAGAAGTGAAAATACTTCTTTCCTTATCAGAATCATTTTTTATATATGTCTTCAACAAGTATTTATTGTAAGTACTGGACATACTGTGATAAACCCAAACAAACAAAAATGTCTGCCCTTGGAGAGCTTACATTCTAGTGAGGAAGATACTAATAAACTTGATGAGTAAGTAAAATGTATAGTTTGTGAGATGGCAATAAATGTTACGAAGAAAAAATAAAAGGGAGGTGTATATGGGGATTGCTGAGGGAGGAGGGGCCGTGATCTTAAGTGAGGAGGCGAGCCGAGGCTTCCCTGAAATGATGACATGGGATTATTTATGGGAAGAGCATTTTGTTCAAAGGAATAGCAGGTGCAAAGTCCCCTGAGAGCAGGCTTTGTGGAAGAGATTAGGAGCTTGATTTGGGCAGTTGAAATTTATGATGCCTATAATAAGTATTCAAACAAAGATCTCTGAGAGGCAGTTGTACTTATGTATTTGGAATTCAGCAGTGAATTCTGGGCTGGAAGTCATCATCATATAGACAGCGTTTAAACTATGGCATTGGAAGAAACTACCAAAGGAAATGAGTGTAGCTAGAAGCAAAGACTGAATCCAGGACCCAGCAGCATGGAGAAGCGAGGGGGCGGGTGGGAGTGAGCAAGGGGAAGGAGAAAAATGGCAAATGAGGAAGAAGAAAAAGCAGAGTCTAAGAGAAGAAAGTATTTCAAAGAGGAGGGAGTGATGAATTGTGTCAAACAGGGCTCTAGGCACATGAGAACCAAAAGGAGACCATGGGACTTAGCAAGGTGGAGGTCATTGGTGACTTTGACAAACTCAGTCTCAGTGGAGGGGTGACCAAGATTGACTGTTGCCTTCCTTAATGCCTGTTGTATTTTCTAACTCTTGGAAGGAGCCTGTCTTTCATACCACAGAACGGGACAGTCCCATGTTAGGATCTCTTAGTGGTCAATGTACTTTTTTTTTTTTGAAGATAGAGGTCTTGCAAAAATATATTTAAACTTAACCAGTCTCTAATATAATATACTGAGTTTTAAAGTCTATACAATTACTGCTAAATACTTAATTCTTTTTTTCCTCACATACATAATTTCTCTTAGATTTTGGGAAATGAATGAAAATTAAATTATTTTAAGGTAGTGCCAACAAAGCAGTTGTGCCTCCATAATGCCAAGGCAAACATCTGGATAATGGAGTGTTTCTTTTGTGTCTGAAATTCACTTTCTCAGGGTTCTCTTCAATCTCTTTTGGAATTGAAAATATTTTTTGCATGATGCTAATAATATGCCTTTTCTGACTTTGTTATCTCACTTGCCTACTGAGCCAAAAAAGCAAAGTAAATTTTTAAAAAGACCTCCTACTTAATACTCATTAGAATAGCTGTAGTGCTATTAGAGTTAAATGTGGAGCAGTTGGAACTCCCTCCCCTGCCGATAGGAATGTAGAGTGGTACAGCCACTTCAGGAAACAGTTGCTTCTAAAGTTAAACCTATTATGTCACCCAGTCATTCTACCTGTAGGAATTCTCAGAGAAAGAACATGAAAGCATATGTTCACACATAGACTTATCCATGGATGTATATAGAAACTTTGTTCATAATAGCCAAAATGTCAATAATCCAAATACTTGTTAACAGGCGAATGAATAAACAAATTGTGGACATTTATACAATAAAATACTACTTGGAAATAAAGAGGACCAAGCTATTGATGAAACAGTTTGGATGAATCTCAGAAATACGATGCTCAGCTGAAATCACCAAACAGAACAGGGCACAAGGAAACCTTTTGGGGCAAGACCTTTTTGTTGATGTTGTATTTAATGGTTGTCCAATTTATTCATTTAGTAAGTGTTTTATGGCAAAGATACATAAACAGCAGTCTAGAATTTATTCCCACTTGGCCCAATCACTATTTAAAATCATGAAGTTAGCAGCCAGTGGGGTTGAAGAATTATTTTCACAGGATTTTTATCTAAAAGCCTATTCTTAACTTCAGTTCTATTTTTTGAAATTATTTTTGCCAAAGGTCATTCAGCTGGTGAATAAAACATTTGTTGGCATATTCATACTGCGTAGAAAACATCCTCCATGAATGAGGTCTGTAATCTTCATATAACATCAGGGTGGTTAACTGTCTTGTGGACCTGCAGGAAATTTCTGGCAGACTCAACCTGGTGTGCAGACCAGCGGTTGAAAACACTGTTTTATGCTTTATCTGTCTTAATTATGCATGATGGTTCCTTCCCTGGCTCTTTCATGGCAATTATAACATCCAAGGCATGGGGTTAGTAGGAATGGAGATTTTAAGGTCAGACTGAAAAAGAGTCAAAAGAAAACATTACCAAACTTTATGTTTGGCACTACAGAACTACATTCTTACAAAGATATCTCATCAATTCCTTAAAAAATGATTGCACGTGCAATGACTTGTGAATCCAAAAGTGGATGTGAACAGATATAAATCAATACAGAAATGCCTATAATGTTGATTATGAGGGTGGTCACAAGAATATATATATCTGCAATTGTCAAAACTCATTGAAATGAACTCTTAAAATTAGATGCATTTATTGTATGTAAATTAGACTTTACTGAAGTTAGAAAAACACAAAAGAAAAAGTGATAACTGACCCTGGCCTGTTGACTCAGTGGTAGAGTGTTGGCCTGGCATGTGGAAATTCCAGGTTTGATTCCTGGTCAGGGCACACAGGAGAAGTGCCCATCTGTTTCTCCACCTCTCCCCCTTCTCTCCCTCTCTCTCTTTCCCTGCTGAAACTGTCACAATTGGTTGAGCAAATTGGCCAGGCACTGAGGTCAGCTCCATGGCGTTGCCTCAGGTGCTAAAACAGATTGATTGCCCAGCAATAAAGCAGCAGCCCCAGATGGGCAGAACACCACCTGGTAGGGGTTTGCCAGGTGGATCCTGGTCAGGGCATGTAAGGCCACTGGCTACCGCCATCATGGCCATGCAGGTTCATATTGCATTCAGGCAGACTGTAAAAAAACAGTGGAGCCAAAAAATGGTGGGTCATTCCTTTATCAAAATCTTGCACTGAGCCTGACCCTGCGGTGGCGCAGTGGATAGAGAGTCAGACTGGGACGTGGTGGACCCAGGTTCGAGACCCCAAGGTTGCCAGCTTGAGCACGAGCCCATCTGGCTTGAGCAAAAGCTTGCCAGCTTGGACCCAAGGTCACTGGCTCGAGCAAGGGGTTGCTCGGTCTGCTGAAGGCCCGCAGTCAAGGCACATGTGAGAAAGCAATCAATGAACAACTAAGGTGTTGCAATGAAAAAGTGATGATTGATGCTTCTCATCTCTCTCTGCTCCTGTCTGTCTGTCCCTGTCTGTCTCTCTCTCTGACTCTCTCTGTCCCTGTAAAAAAAAAAAAAAAAAAATCTTGCACTGGCTGATGAGCAAACAGGCAGGGAAAACACTTCCCTTTCATTTAGGGCTCCGAAAGCCCTGATACACTCTCCAGTTCCACAACCAGGAGAATCTTCTCCAGTTTCACCTAGAATCAAAGGTCCCACTAGTCTCAGCAGAGCTCACAAAACCCCCAGCTCTGGTTTCCCATCTGCACTCCCTTCTCCTCTGCAAAACTGGCTTCTTCTTCAGCACTCCACATCCTCTCCCTCCGCTGTCCCTGCAAAACTGACTGGGCTCACAAAGACCCCTCCTCCAGCAAACATTAGCAAAACAATGGCCCCTCCCAAGCAGGACTGCAGTCTGCAATTTGCAATCAACTACCCTGCTCTGAAGGCAAGCACACATGTGGCTGTCCAGCACCATTTTTTAACAATAAAAGTGAGCAATCTCAAAAAATCCAAATTCTACAAACTCATTTGCCCAACAGGGTACAATTGGGAATCTGTCTCTTTGCCTCCCTCTCACTTAATAAAAAAAAAAAGATAACTGTTCGGCAGATAAAATATAATATGCTCACTTTGTTAAAGATGGTGCTGCCCACATGGAAGCCCGTCACCCAGGTGATATTATTTGCCCTTATGCTTGTGATGGCTGTGGGGGAAAAGTTGTAAGCCGGCCGGGTCGTTATAGCTTAAGGCTTTGTTTTAAGAGTAAGCTTTTCCCCACACCCTTGACTCATTGGATGATGTAGGGAGGAATCCCATTATGCCTCAGATGGGTGACTTTGTATCAGAGACTTCCTTGTTTGTATAATTGGATTAAAGGTTTTGAGTCTATGCTATAAAGTGGGAGAGAGCAGTAGCTTAATCTCTCTCTCTCTCTCGGTTCCTGAGTTCCTGAGGTTAGTATTAGAGAGGAGAGCAGAGTTAGGCCATGTGAAGGCCAGGAGAAGCAGCCAAGATGGCAGAGTGCTGAGGGAGAAGTCAGTTTGTTAAGAGTTTGTGCAGGAGGAGATGGGGAACAGAGGTGAGTAAGTCTGGTGAGCTAGAAACCTTTGGTTCTAGGAAACTCGGATAAGTCAGTAGCTTTGCGAGCACTGAATGTGTGGGTTTTGGAGCCCAGTGTGTGTTTTTGCTTGCCCGCCGGGTGCAAGCTAGAATTAAAGCTGATGGCTCACCAGTTCTTGGCTCCTGTGTTTCATTACCGACTGTTCGAATCTAATGTGAACCTGCGTGGGTCAGGCGGCTGTGATCCTGACCACAACTACTGGCTTTACAATAACCCACTTAATTGGTGACAGAGTCACATCAGCTGGTGCTTTTATGTTTTGGGAACAGTATTCAGAATCATTTTAAACCTGGGTGAACATCCTATTAACTTGTTTTTATTTTGATAGAATTAAATTATAAAGTGCTCATTTCTCTTTTATATTCCCCATAAATGGTACAGAATCCAGTTAATTGGTTGATTCAGTTCTATGAAGAAAATTTAATTTGGTGCCTCCATAGTTTGAACCAGACAGTGAGGAGAACTAGACTTCAACAGTCTCCATATTTCTTCCTGGAACTTCTCACATGTTTTCGCAGCAAGCATAGTTATTTGCAAGAAATGCCAGAGTATGCCAAAATCTGAAAAAAACAAAGGTTTGTTTGGTCTCTTAGCTTTTCTCCACTGCAAATAATATAAATTCTCTACAGACAAAAGAAGGAGGACCCATGGAGTGTGTTAAGAATAATGCACTCTTACTAGGAGTAAAAGTAAAAAACAGCCCTCTGGGATGTTCTGCCTAGCGTTCATGCTATCAGGGCGTCATTCATTGTCTCACATGCTTGCAGTCACAAACTCACTATTGGTTATGTAAACCATTTTTCGTTGCACATATGCTATAAATATATACTGTATTTCTCCATGTATAGGATGCACCTTTTTTGGAAAATATTTGGGGTCTACAGCTGTGGCTGTAGATTTTTTTTTTTACTTGCATTTCCTGCTTTTTTGCGCTTGTTTTTGCATGATTCTTCATCAGACACAGATGAGGACAAGCTAATGGAAGGGAGTTTTGACAGTGAAGAGGAGCTGTATAAATTTTTATGATGAATAAAACTTGAGTTCAATATGTAATACATTTTTTTAAATTTCGGGTCCCAAAATTAAGATGCGTCTTATACCTGAGGAAATACGGTATATTAAAAAAATCCAGGCAACATCAAACCTGTCTGTGACAGCTGCTGCTAAGTCAGGGGCTTCAAGGAAGCTTTGATCTTGTTGATTCCCTTTCTGCTAAAAGCCCCTGTGTTTCCTCCTCCTGCTGATAAGTCTCCAAGTAAATTCTTTTTGCTACATGAAGCCTTTAACCTTTATGATATCTTTTCTCTAAATTTATGTGACACCTGAAATTTATTCTATTCTTTTGGCAAATAATCATTTTTTTGACAGTTCTTATGTTAAATTGTTTTTAACTTCTAAAACAGTTTAGTATTTCATGTGTTTATTAATAATACAAATTTTTTTGAACAATCATTTGTTTTGGGGGGCATAGATCATGCCAAATACTTTAAATTTTTTTCTGTCATCTATAACACAGGATCTTGTATAAGTAGATGCTCAAGATATTCTTAATAATATTTAAAGGAAATTTTTATTCTCTATTATCACCAAGAATATAGCCAAGTAAATTATTCTTTGTTACAAAATTTTGACTTTTCCTCTTCCAGTTCCTTTCATTTGATGTTAAAACTTCAGATTATATATTGTTTAAAGTCAAAATTCTTTCAAACTGTTTCATTTTGTAAAAACCCTGAAAGTTAAAAAGCTGTCACTTCAAATCATGTGTTACGAATGATGTAGAAAAAAAGTACATTTATGTGATTTTTGTATGTAACGGTAATGAAAAATATCTAACTAAGATATAGTTTATTTAATCTTTTAAATGTTTTAAATTGATTTGTAGATATCAACGAATGCTTGGAAGACAATAGTGTTTGCCAGGGAGGAGACTGCATTAATACCAAAGGGTCCTATGATTGTTCTTGTCCAAATGGATTCCAGCTAAATGACAATAAAGGATGTCAAGGTACTTCTCTCTCCCTCTTTGTCATAATGTATGTAGCTCCTCAGTTCTTGATGCTTCCTGATGATGATCTGTGGTTTTACCACTTGCTTTGTACATAAATGAGCTTTGCCCATTTGTATTGTTTAAATATCATTCTTGGGTCTGCATGGAGTACCAGAAATTCTCTTTTGCATGGTACCTTGTTATTCACTGAAACGTGTGTGTCTTAGAAGTGTGTCCTCGTGTTGCATGCTGTGCAGTAAATGAGATCTCCTGTAATTTATTGTTTCTTCCATGGGTCAATCTTGGTACTTGACTCTAAATTATCTTTCTAGCTTTCTTATATCCTTCACAGGCATTTTCATTTTGTTCCATAGCTGATATTTATCTGTCTTTTTCCTTATCTCTGTTTTTATCCAGTATCCAGCTTTTTCTCTTTCTAAAACATTTCATCAATACTTTGATCAAAACTATGAACAGTGTTTTATATTTTTTCAAAGTGCTATCACATTTAATCACCCATACAACATACAGTGGACACATGGTATTAGTAAGAACACAGCACTAATTACCACAAAAGCTTTAATTGGACACCTATGATGTGCTGGGTGCTATAAGTATCTCACTTAATTCTTACAGTAGTCGAGGTAGGTTTTCTTACATTCATTTTGTGTATAAATAACTGAGGTTCAGAGAAATTAATTAGCATGCTCTTCCCAAATAGTTGGAGAGCAACTTTGAACTCACTATCTTTTGTCACTACTATTTTCTCCATCATGATACCAATTATTATTGCATTTGTAGCCAAAAGAGAGAACATGTGAGATTCAGTTGTTTTTCCCAGTGTAACACATTAAGTGGTTATTAATGCTCAGACTGAAAAGTCAGATTTTTTCAGATTCTGTGTCCCAACATCTTTAGCTATACCTGGCTGCCCCACAAGTTTTCCTGTATTTATTCATCTTAGTGTTAATGGTGAACAGCACCAGATGTGAGACCTCAGTCCCTGAGTTTGGCTAAGAAAAGAATTCAGAGCCAAGGAACTCAAATACCAGTGAAAGTTTATTTAAAAAGTCACAGGGATAGAATAAGTGAGCCGTGAAAGAAGTGAGCCAGCTGGGCTGCGTGGACTCAGAAAACAAGTAACAAGGGCAAAATAAGGGTCCTTGGAGCTTAGGAGAAAGAAAGGCAAAGAAAAATGCGCCAGGAGGAGGGAGAGAGGAAAAGGCACATTAGTGCTCTAGAGAGGGTGCACCTGGAAAAAGGCATGGGGTGTTCTAGAGAGAGAAGTGGTGCTGGGTCCTTAAGGGATTTTAAAGGCAGGGATTGTAGGAGAGGTCTCAGAGGATGATCTCAATAGAATATTCATTAGCTTGCCAGGTATGTTCCCTCAGGGTTCTGGACTCCACTGGTTGGTCGGCGCCAGGGCAGGCAATCATTTGTCATCACAACTGGTCCTGATGTCAGCCATGGTGTCACCCCACCTAGCCTTGCTGCTTTTCTGGTGAGCAGTTAAAACACAACTGAGGCCTAGACATTATCTCTACTTTGACCAAAATGCTGTCTCTGTGGTCAACAGACCCAAGGCTTTCTTCCTAAGATTTATTTAAATTTTTTTTCTTAAATTTATTGGGGTGACATTGGTTAATAAAATTATACAGGTTTTAGGTGCACAATTCCAAAATACCCCATCTGTATACTGCCTTGCATGTTCACCACCCTCCATCAAGTCTCCCTCCATCACTCTATCTTTCCCTCTACCCTCCTCCACCTTTCTCCACCCCTTTTCCCTCCTGCAACCCCTACACTGTTGTCTGTATCTATAAGTTTTTCTTTTCCTTTGCTTAATCCCTTCACCTTTTCCACCCAACCTCTCAACCCCATCCCCTTTAACAGAACTCAATCTGTTATTTGATGCGGATCAGAACCTCATTGTCCTGAGGGCTTAATGCCTAAGGAGAGGTCCTGCAAGAGCCCACCAGGGACGCATGTATGAGGCTATTGTCTGACCCCCTTGTTTCTCCTCGAAAGGATCCTATCACATGACTAGCAACATGGCAAGGGAGGAAAGCTCAGGGGAGGGTCCAAACAGCATGACCAGTGATATGAGAGTTCAGGGGGGTTCAATCTATGCTGGGAGAGGAAAGGTTACCCTGAGGGCTAGGTCCCACCCTACAATACTTTGTTTTCCAAGTTTTGATCATTGCTAGCCACTCAGGGCTTTTCACCCTGGTGACCTGTATCTGGCTTATTGTTTCTACTTTGCACATGGCTAACTGCCTACTGTAATCATTAGTAAATCCATGCCTATTTTTCACATTGAAAACTCACACTTATTATTTACCTTGATGCCTATTTATTTCTGATTCTTGGATATTTTTCTTGTCATTCTTCTACCATTATGGAACCCTGTAGTGTATCTGCAAGTAACATTTAAATAAAGGATTGTTGAAGTTATTCTTTATACACTGCTGTGAACATGTGTGGCTTTTTTATTCTGGATTGTCATACACTTTACCTCCTCACATGTGTGTCACTGAGATACCAAAGACATGGGCTTTGCCTCAAGGTCCTTTAAAATTAATTTTTTACTGATCCTAAGATTTAAATACACTGTATATCATTTAATACCATGTATTTGCCATCATGATTCAATAAGGTGAATTTAAGTTTTTTAGTATTTACAAAGCAGAATTTAAAATATATTGAATTTAATGCAATAGTGAAGACATATTTGAATTACAAATTTAAGTGAGAATATCTATCTAGGCACTTGCACATCTTAATAGAATGAATCTTGATTTATATAAACATGCCAAGAGATGCCCCAAAACAAACGAACAAAAAAATCTTAAACCTGCTTCGAATACAGACTTTTTGGCTGAAAGGTAATACTTTCTTTTCAGATATCTCTCATCACAATTTTTTTCTTGATTAAATAGAGCAAAACCAAGTCTTAGCATAAATGTATCATGATTTGATACTGCAAATTTTATTATTAAACATCTAGTGTTAAATCACAAGGAACTAACTTGGTCATCTGATTTATTAATTGTACTATCTTTTCCTTTTCTCAGTGCATTAAGTTTTGATATCAACTCTCATATATGTGACTACTTTAAGCATATAAAGTTTTATTGACTACTTGTTATTTTTTTTTTTTTTTTATATATATATTTTATTTTTATTAATTCTAATGGGGTGACATCAATAAATCAGGGTACATATGTACAATGAAAACATCTCCAGGTTATCTTATCATTCAATTGTGTTGCATACCCATCACCAAAAGTCAAATTGTCCTCTGTCACCTTCAATCTGGTTTTCCCTGCGTCCCTCCCCTCCTCCCTATCCCACTCTTCCCTCCCTCCCCCCATCCCATAACCACCACTCTCTTGTCCATGTCCATACCCTCACTTTCATGTCCCACCTATATATGTAATCGTGCTGTTCTCAGTTTTTCTTTTTTTCTGATTTACTTATTTCACTCCGTATAATGTTATCAAGGTACATCCATTTTGTTATAAATGATCCGATGTCATCGTTTCTTATGGCTGAGTAGTATTCCATAGTATATACCAAAGCTTTTTAATCCACTCGTCTTCTGACGGACACTTGGGCTGTTTCCAGATCTTCCCTATTGTGAACAATGCTGCCACGAACATGGGGGCGCATTTCTTCTTTTCGAACAGTGCTATGGTGTTCTTAGGGTATATTCCTAAAAGTGGGATAGCTGGGTCAAAAGGCAGTTCGATTTTTAATTTTCTGAGGAATCTCCAAACTGTTTTCCACAGTGGCTGCACCAGTCTGCATTCCCACCAGCAGTGCAGAAGGGTTCCTTTTTCTCCACATCCTCGCCAGCACTTATTCTGTGTTGTTTTGCTGATAAGTGCCATTCTGACTGGTGTGAGGTGATATCTCATTGTGGTTTTAATTTGCATTTCTCTAATGATTAGTGATGTTGAGCATTTTTTCATATGCCTATTGGCCATCTGTATGTCCTCTTTGGAAAAATTTCTATTCATTTCTTTTGCCCATTTTTTGATTGGGTTGTTTGTCTTCCTGGTGTTGAGTTTTATAAGTTCTTTATAAATTTTAGTTATTAACCCCTTATCAGATGTGCTGTCGAATATGTTCTCCCATTGTGTGGTTTGTCTTTTTATTCTGTTCCTATTGTCTTTAGCTGTGCAAAAACTTTTTAGTTTGATATAGTCCCATTTGTTTATCTTGCCTTTTATTTCAGTTGCCCATGAAGATAAATCGGCAAATATACCGCTGCTACAGATGTCGGAGAGCTTGCTGCCTATGTTTTCTTCTAAGATGCTTATGGTTTCACGGCTTACATTTAAGTCTTTTATCCATTTTGAGTTTGCTTTTGTGAATGGTGTAAGTTGATAGTCTAGTTTCATTTTTTTGCAGGTAGATGTCCAATTTTCCCAACACCATTTGTTAAAGAGGCTGTCTTTACTCCATTGAATGTTCTTTCCTCCTTTGTCAAATATCAGTTGTCCATAAAGCTGTGGGTTTATTTCTGGGTCCTCTGTTCTGTTCCATTGATCTATGTGCCTGTTCTTATGCCAGTACCAGGCTGTCTTGAGTATAATGGCCTTGTAGTAAACCTTGATATCAGGAAGAGTGATACCTCCTGCTTTATTTTTTCTTTTTAAGATTGCTGAGGCTATTCGTGTTCTTTTTTGGTTCCATATAAATTTTTGGAATATGTGTTCTATATCTTTGAAGTATGTCATTGGTATTTTAATTGGTATTGCATTGAATTTATAAATTGCTTTGGGTAATATAGACATTTTAATGATGTTTATTCTTCCTAGCCATGAGCACGGTATGTGCTTCCACTTGTTTGTATCTTCCTTGATTTCTTTTATCAATGTTCTATAATTTTCCGAGTACAAGTCCTTAACCTCCTTGGTTAAATTTACTCCTAGGTACTTTATTTTTTTGGCTGCAATAGTGAAGGGGATTGTTTCCTTAATTTCTTTTGCTGATATTTCATTGTTGGTATATAGAAATGCCTCTGATTTCTGAGTATTAATTTTATATCCTGCCACCTTGCTGAAATCATTTATAAGGTCCAGTAGTTTTTTGACTGAGACTTTAGGGTTTTCAATATACAATATCATATCATCTGCAAATAATGACAGTTTTACTTCTTCTTTTCCAATTTGTATGCCTTTTATTTCTTCTTCTTGTCTGATTGCTGTAGCTAGGACTTCTAGAACTATGTTGAATAAGAGTGGTGAAAGTGGGCAACCCTGCCTGGTTCCTGATCTTAAGGGGATTGCTTTTAATCTTTGTCCATTTAGTATGATGTTTGCTGTCGGTTTATCGTAGATTGCCTTTATCATGTTAAGGAATGATCCCTGTATTCCCACTTTACTGAGAGTTTTGAGCATGAATGGGTGCTGGATTTTATCAAATGCCTTTTCTGCATCTATTGAAATTATCATGTGATTTTTGTCCTTCCTTTTGTTTATGTGATGAATCACATTGATTGATTTGCGAATATTGAACCAGCCTTGCCTCTCCAGAATAAATCCCACTTGATCGTGGTGTATGATTTTTTTCATATATTGCTGGATCCGGTTGGCTAATATTTTGTTGAGAATTTTAGCATCTAAATTCATCAGGGATATAGGCCTATAATTTTCTTTCTTTGTGTTGTCTTTGCCCGGTTTTGGGATCAGAATTATGCTCGCCTCATAAAAGGAGTTTGGAAGTCTTCCTTCCTCTTGAATTTTTTGAAATAGCTTGAGGAGAATAGGAGTTAGTTCTTCTTTGAATTTTTGATAGAATTCACTTGTGAAGCCATCAGGCCCAGGACTTTTCTTTTTTGGGAGTTTTTTGATAACTGTTTCGATCTCATTTGCTGTAATTGGTCTGTTTAGGTGTTCTGATTCTTCCAGATTGATTTTTGGAAGGTTATATGATTCAAGAAATTTGTCCATTTCACCAAGATTGTCTAATTTTTTGGCATATAGTTCTTCATAGTATTTTCTTACAATGCTTTGTATTTCTGTTGTGTCAGTTGTTATTTCTCCACTGTCCTTTCTAATTTTATTTATTTGAGTCCTCTCTCTTTTTTTCTTGGTGAGTCTAGTTAAAGGTTCATCAATCTTGTTTACCTTTTCAAAGAACCAGCTTCTTGTTTCATTGATCCTCTGTATTGTTTCCTTAGCCTCTATGTCATTTATTTCTGCTCTGACCTTTATTATTTCCTTCCTTCTACTTGTCTTGGGTTTTATTTGTTGTTGTTTTTCTAGTTCTTTTAGATGCAGGGTCAGGTTGCTTATTTGAGCTTTTTCTAGCTTCTTATGATATGCCTGTAGTGCAATAAACTTCCCTCTCAGAACTGCTTTTGCTGTGTCCCATAAATTTTGAGTTGATGTATGCTCATTATCATTTGTTTCTAGAAACTTTTTTATTTCTTCTTTGATCTCATTGTTAATCCATTCATTATTTAATAACATGCTATTTAGTTTCCAAGTGTTTGAGTATTTTTCAGGTTTTCTTTTGTGGTTAATTTCTAGTTTCATGGCATTGTGATCAGAGAAAATGCTTGATATGATTTCAATCTTCTTAAATTTATTGAGACCATTTTTGTGTCCTAACATGTGGTCTATCCTAGAAAACGTACCATGAGCGCTTGAGAAGAATGTATATTCTATTGCTTTAGGGTGAAAAGTTCTGAAGATATCTATTAAATCAAGTTGATCTAGTGTCTCCTTTAAGTCTGCTGTTTCTTTATTAATTTTCTTTCTTGAGGATCTATCCAGTGTTGTTAGAGGGGTATTGAAATCTCCTACTATGATAGTATTGCTGTTAATCTCACCCTTTATATCCATCAAAGTCTGCTTTATGTATGTCGGGGCTCCTATATTTGGTGCATAGATATTTACAATAGTTATATCTTCCTGTTGAATTGTTCCCTTTATCATTATGTAGTGTCCTCCTTTATCTCTTACTACAGCCTTTGTTTTAAAGTCCATTTTGTCTGATATAAGTATTGCTACCCCTGCTTTTTTTTCATTTCCATTTGCATGAAATATTTTCTTCCATCCTTTTACCTTCAGTCTATGAGCATCTTTTGTTTTAAGGTGTGTCTCTTGTAGACAGCATATGTATGGGTCCTGTTTCTTTATCCATGCAGCTACCCTATGTCTTTTGATTGGATCATTTAATCCATTTACATTTAAGGTTATTATTGATATGTAGTTGTTTATTGCCATTTTATTCTTTAAAGCTGTATTCTTCTTTTGCTCTATTCATTCCTCCCTTTAAACTGTTCACAAGAGGCCCCTTAGTATCTCTTGCAGAATTGGTTTGGTTTTTATGAATTCCTTGAGGCTTTCTTTTTCTGGGAAGCTCTTTATTTCTCCTTCAATTTTAAATGTTAGCCTTGCTGGATAAAGTAGTCTTGGTTGTAGGTTCTTGTTCTGCATTACTTTGATTATTTCTTGCCATTCCCTTCTGGCCTCAAGTGTTTCTGTTGAGAAGTCCGATGTCATCCTTATCGGGGCTCCTTTGTAGGTGATAGTCTTTTTTTCTCTAGCAGCTTTTAAAATTTTTTCTTTATCCATTAGCTTTGGTAATTTAACTATGATGTGTCTTGGTGTAGATCTTTTTGGGTTTCTCCTTAATGGAGTTCTGTGTGCTTCTTGAATGTGTGGAGTGTTTCCCAGCCTTAATTTAGGAAAGTTTTCTGCTATGATTTGATTGAACAAAGTTTCCATTTCCTGTCCTCTCTCCTCTTCTTCAGGCACCCCTATGATGCGAATGTTGTTTCTCTTCATGTTGTCACAAAGCTCCCTTAGAGTTTCCTCACATTTTTTGAGTCTCTTTTCCTTTTTCTTCTCTGCTTCTGTGCCTTTGTTTATTGTGTCCTCTAACTCGCTTATTCGATCCTCAGCATCATCCATCCTGCTTTTAATTCCTTCCATTGTGGTCTTCAGTTCTGATACTGTATTTGTCATTTCTGTCTGATTCTTTTTTATTATTTCAATTTCATTTTTTATACTTGTTATCTCTTTATTTAGATGTTCATAATGACTATCCATTGTTGCTCTAATTTCTTTGAACATCCTAACTATCATTATTCTAAATTCTGCTTCTGGTAATTTGGTTATATCTGGTTCATTTAGGTCCTTCTCTGGGGATTTCTCTTGATTCATTTGGTTTGCATTCCTCTGCCTGCCCATTTTTTCTGTGTATAAGCAAGTTGTGGCCACTGGAGTCCAGTAGGTGTTGCCTTTGTATTCTCTAGGTGTGGTCTATCTGCAGGCCCCCCACCCCCTCTGCCGGTGCCTAGGGTGGTTGGGTATGAGCGTTGCCAGCGCCGGCCCACTGTGGCTTTTGCTATGATTTCTGCCTCTCCTCCGTGGGAGGGGTTGTGACTGAAGCCACAAGATTAGCACCAAGGGTAGAGGCGAGCACCTTTCCTCAGCTGCGGACCCAGCCTATTTCCGGACTTCCGCCCAGAACCAGCAGTCGGA
Source organism: Rhynchonycteris naso (assembly GCA_037038555.1). Classification (NCBI taxonomy): domain Eukaryota; kingdom Metazoa; phylum Chordata; class Mammalia; order Chiroptera; family Emballonuridae; genus Rhynchonycteris; species Rhynchonycteris naso. The sequence goes on along the minus strand of CM072998.1, from coordinate 200,656,537 downwards.
GCCTGCTCGCTACAGTTCCGCGGGTTAGGCGGGGCTTTTGACGTGCTCTCAGCTGTAAGCTTTTGCCCGTCCAGAGCTTTAGCCCCGCCCTCTAGGCCAGGGCCCTTTGCGCAGGGTCGGAAACCAAGGTTTATTGGGGCGGGCGTGTTTGCTGGCTTCCGCTGAGCTGCGTACTTCCGCTCGTCCCGGGCTCTACCCCGCCCCCGCGTTCGGAGTCCGCTCGTTCACGTATGAATGCTATCCGGAGTTTCTCCGGCCGGATGGGGATAGTAGTGTGGGCTCAGCTGCGGGCCTCCACTTGTCTCGGGGTCCACCCCGTTCCCGCGCTCGGAGCCCGCTCGCACACGTATACTGGCCAACCGCGGTTTCTCCGCCCCGGGGGTTGGGGGGGGCGTGCGGGACTGGTAGCGTCAGCTCTGCCGCGAGCCCCTGCCCGTCCCTGGTCCTAGCCCGGTCCCTGCGGTCAGGGCCGGCTTGCGCAGGGCCTGCCCGTTCCTGGCCTCCCGCTTTGTCCCCGTAAGTGGGATTAAAGGCGGGCCCGCAGCTTCCGGACCGCTCTCGCGATCCCCTCTGACCCTCTGGGCTAGACCGATCTCCCACCGGCTTGGCCTCCGCCCACGCCGACAGAACCGCCTTTCAGCGTCCTGCCGCCCCAAAACCTTAAGCAGCCCTCAGCAGAGTAGGAAGGGACCTAATACTCCACACTGTAGGCCTGGGAGCTCCCTCACTTGTTTCACAGCTCAATACTGTCCAAACGCTCTTCTAGGCTCTAGGACTGGAGGCTGGGGCTTGGTTCCTGGGACCCAGGTCCCTCCCTCTCCACCAAACTCTCCTCCCGCCCCGCGGGTCTCTCCAGGCTGCCGTTTGCTCCGGGGAGCTGGGCAGCCCTCTTCGCGTTTTCGCTATTCCTACCAGTCTCAATGTGGCTTCTGCAGTGTTCCTTGGTTGAAGAGTCCACTTAGTTTTGTTCAAAGTTGGTTTATCCAGGTGGTGGTTCTTAAAATTGAGTTGTAATCCACTTTGGTTCTGGGAGTTGGAAGTTCGTACGTCCGCCTACTCCGTCGCCATCTTGCTCCTCCGACTACTTGTTATTTTGAAGTTGACTTTATTCTCTGTTGCCTTGATGATTCCTATTTTTCAGAATAAATGCACATGTCTGCTTAAATTTTTTTTTAATTTAAATGAATGCAATATATTTCTGAAGCAGGTTTTGGTACCATTTAAATAATGTCATCTATGAATGTGCTCTATCACACTGTCTTCTGTTAGTGTTTATTATGGCATGTACACTCACTTTGTTTTGAATCATCTCTGTTTGCTGTATTTCTGCAGGCAACTTGTGATCTTTCACTCTACTTGAAGTTAGTAGCCTGTTTCTATGGTCATGTCACCATTCTGTCGATTGGTATAGAATTCAGTTGATTTTAATGTTGAAAATGTAATTGATGAACATACTAACAACTGTGTGGCATGTTTGAATAACATTGTGTGAGAGGCATAAACTTTGAACCTTACCAAATAATGTGAAAAGAATTCCATATCAGTAAGGCATTTTCAGATGGAAGCGTGTTTAAGAGTCACTTCCACCAGTAAAATTAATGATATACACGGACGGCATGGAAACTCTGTGTTAATCATCTCTTTAGGAATGTGGCAGCATCCATCTGAAATTCAGAACACACTTCAGTTTCACGTTTTAACTTACACATGCCAGATTGTGAATTTCTGTGGAATCTCGGACCCATGAAAGAAACCCAGCTTAAATATAGTCTGGCTTTATATGCAAGTTACTAGCAGCATAGTTTAGAAATGCCTCAGTAAGTCCGACCCAAATTGAATGCATATGTTTCTCTAGTTCCAGATATTCATGTTGTTCTTTCTTAGCGTTTTCCTGGAAAAAAGTCTGGGAATTCATTTTCAGTTCCTGTCATCAAAGTTTTTATACAATTATTTGTTAATCAGTGACTTCTCTTAAACAAGAACTTTATGCACATTATTCCCTGTGAGAAGTTGCAAAGCAGGCAGCTTTTAAAAGGCTACATTGAGGCATTGGATAAAATAAGTAGGTGGTCTCCAATAACCTTTAGGGTTTTGCAAGATAGATATGGACCTTGGGCTCAATCTTTAGACCAGTGGGACTTTCTAGTACCTTTTTGTCCAGGAAGAGACAACTTGAAACAGCAGATTGGAAAGAAAGAATGGGACTAAAGACTAAGAGGTGAGAGTTCAAAAAAGATTACCAATCTAAGATATTATCAGTAGTTACAGAGCAAACATAAATGCTAGCAGATACTTATTAAAAAAAAGTGAAGATTATTTCAGTGTGAAATTATATTGAGAAATAGTTAAGTAGAAAATGATTCATTCCTCTTCCTTGAAATAAGTTAAAATTAGTGACAAGATTGGAAGGATTTTTAAGAAAATGAGTAATTCCTGCTTGGTTTCTCATTTTGATTTAGCAATGGAGAGGCCAGCTAGGCAGATGGAAGGGTAAAGAGTTCATGATAAATCCAGAGAGATGGATGAATGAATGATAGTCCCAGAATTCCTGTTGCACAATGAGGTCAGTAGGGCCAAAAGAAGAGCCCAGGAGATCCTGGGTGCAGGGAAAGGGATGACTTTCTTGAGACAGAGAACAGCCATGTGGTGGCTAACCATGTTCTAGAGGACACTAGCTTTGCAGTTATTCACGCCCATTTCTACCTCCCCTGTTATATTATGTGAGCTTCATAATGTCAACGGTCCCATCCTACTCAGCCTTCTCAGAGGAAGCATTCAGTAAATGTTTTTCATTAAATTAAAGATGGACTTCTAAGAGGATGTATTGTGGACCTCTTTAGTGAGAGAGAAAGGGGGGTCTAGGACATGCTGGGAAGACAGGAAAATGACCTCAGCAGGGCTGCTTGCCTGGATGGTGCCAAGGACCTGAGATAGTTTTAATGACCCTCACCCCTTAATGAAAAGAACTAGCCAGTTACTGTTCAGTTAGTAGAGTATGAACATAACTGAAATGTGATGGACAGACATTCATAATACACTATTAATGTGCTGTACTAGAAGCTGGGGACTCAGAGTTGAAATATGCAGTTCTCATCAAGGAGCAATCCATGGAATAAAGGGCACAGAGGAGTAAAATAACAATTGAAACAGTGTAAACTGACGGTTTCACGTGTTCATACCAGTGTGAACAAATGACCATTCTCTGAGATTCCTTATGTTGCCCACTTTGATGTTCTTAGCCAACATAATTAGAACTGGCTTGAAAGAGCATTATACTTACATCAGTGTTTGAGTGCATCATGGCTCTGGCCACGGGGCACGCTCTTCACTGAGGGCAGGTAGAGTGTACGGTGGGCAACACAAGTTTTAACTATCACGTGATCTGCTCGCAAGTTGTAAGAACAGCTACGACCACTCGTTGACCCTTAGTTGTGGGCTAGGCACTGTACTAAGCAGTTCACCCTCATTCACCTATTTCCTCATCACAAAGCTCTGCAGATAAGAGGAACATCCTGGTCCAAGTGGCCTTCTTTTTTCTTGTATATTTTTTCTTTTATTCATTTTCAATGAAATAAAAATTGGTGCCTATTTCCCTTGTATAGTCAGCAGACATTTGTGAGGTGCTATTTATGAACCAAACACTACAAGTCAGACATGCCCAGCCTCGCCCTTAAGAAGTACACATTCTTAGGCTTGGTAAGGACTGATGTTGCAGGGTGTCCAGGCTACCGCAGAGGTGGGCATGGCACTGGGAAAGGGCACAAGGGAGCTGTCAATTCTATGAGACCATTCCTTACAGCTAAAATAAGGGTAGCTTTGGGTTGAACCTATGAAATTGGTTTTTGTTTTTGGGGTTTTTTGTTTGTTTGTTTGTTTTGGTAGGTCAGAAATGGTTCAACATTGGCTATTTCGTATAAATCGACCTAAATAGTTTCGTGGCAATCCACCTTATCTTATGACAGTTTGGTATTTGTCCAGAGGGTGTAGTTGTGCCACAAAATAAGTGTCTGAATATTTTGTAATAGGTTTTTCTGTACATCTGGTATTATAGGGGGAAAAATACAGATAATTTTTTTTCAAGTGTTTGAAACTTTCTTTTCAATTCCAGATATTAATGAATGTGAACAGCCTGGACTCTGTGACTCTCATGGAGAGTGTGTAAACACAGATGGTTCTTTTCACTGTGTCTGCGCACAGGGTTTCACAGTCTCTGCCGATGGCCGAACATGTGAAGGTAAGATAAACCACGGGGAGATCCTGTTGCTGCTGTGTGACAAAGCAGCGAGGACAATGCTTTCTATAAACCAGGCGGAGACTTGAAGATACTAAGAGATAGTTACAACTGAAGGCCCCCAGGCATGGATGCGTTGGGGCGACTCCTACCTGAAATTGTAGCTCAGTGTTGCCGGGATTTACAACTAGGATAACCTAAGGGTAATAGAAAGGATATCCAGATGATTTCACTGCAGGTACTGAATTATGAGTCAAAATGTGCGGAAGGTGATGACTTAGGTGCACGTGAGAGACCTATAAGAAAACTGTGGCATCCTCCTGGGCTTAACTTGAGACTGCGCCTGTTTTAGTTATGCTTCATATAGATCGCCTCCATCATTCTGTTTATGGAAATGTGTCTCGCTTGATTTCTCTGCACCATTGTCAGCAGAAATTGTCCAGAGTTATTTCTCTAACATCCTTAGCTCTCTGAGCTGGTATATTTTCTTACCTGTCAGTATTTATTATCTCCTAAAAACTAATTAAGTTAAGATAACACCGTTGGCTTCCTGTGTGCGACCTCTGTGTGTTTGCGGGGACACAGTACTGGTTATAGTCCGAAGATTGATGTTCCTGATGACAGTATACTTTGATAAATGGAGGAATAATTCATCCAAACCTTTTAAAAAGTAAACTGAGAAGATTCCCGTAATCTTAATTTCAGCCCACCTCTTTGAAAATATAGGTTATGAAAACCCAGCTATGTTTTAAAGAAAATTCCAAAGCTTCTGTTCTTGGGCTGTGATAGTACCCATATTCTTTGCTCTTAAAAATAGTGCAACAGGAAGTGTGTGCTCTCCTTGCTTGTACCACAGTGGAACCAGGTTCATCTGAAACTCATTATTATACTGGGAGGAATAAACTGATCTTATAAAAAGCAGGAGATTGTTGGAATTGCTCTCCTGCTGAGCAGACAAAACATTGATGCCAGATTTGGCTTTCAGGGAAAAAAGAGATAGTGCCGGGTGTGGTTTGAGTGAGCAGATTTCGAGGGCTTTGGCAGCGATCAAAAGTGGGGTAATGGAGGAAAAACATCATAAAAAGGTGCCACGAGAGATTTACAAGGACGCCATGTTTCCGTGGTTCAAGTTTTAGGTTAATTTTATACTTAGAGCTCTGAGACTGGGGCTCTTGAAAAAGACACTGCATGAGTGCATACATTTTTCCGAAGAGATCATGGCGTCTGAATCCCTGATGAAACCAAATTGCAGAACGCACATTTCCCCACAGTCCAGGGAGATGCAGGCAGGCTCCCTCCATTGGCTCTAAGTCGTGGCTGGCAAGGGCTCCCTGAAATGAAAAACTATGTTAAAAAAAAAAAGTAAGTCACCTCAAGTGCCCACTTGTCATGACTGTCGTTCCAGAAGACTACCAGTATCAAGATTCACATTTATTTGTTCTTTTGGACTTAGTGATTTATCATTAATTCAGTATCTTTTTTGATACTGATTTCTGCAACTTGAGGGTTATATATCCACCCTAATTTAGTTGCTGTTCTAATTTTTTTAGGCATTTACCTGGCAAACACTTAAATTTAAAAACCAGTTTTTAGAAAATGTCTAGTGCTTTGTGAATTACTGTGCCTTAGCATACTCTCTCTGACACTTGGTCCTTATTTTTTTACTCCAGAAACTCGACAATTTTACAAGTAGTAAAATAGGTAATTTAGAATACTTTGCTGATATATGGCAGTATAACTTAAAATCTTTTTAATTACTAGGCATGTTGTTCTCTTTCTCTAATAAGATCTGCAAGGCTTTCATTTATTTGGGGCTTAATTCAATATATTAAACCAGTCCAAATTTTCTTTTGTTGGACTGAAACTTGTGGCAGGACCAGTATGTCCTGACTCTGCCCCTGGCTATAGTTTAGGATGAAGCCAGTCCACGTGATCTTGACTTACCTGTGGAGCTTATACACCTAGGATAGCAGGTCCTCGAATAACATCATTTTATTCAATGTTATTTTGTTATAACATTGGTGATATGCCATAGGTACTTTTAACTCTTGTTTATTACCTCAATTAGCCTATGGTGAAATTGGTTTTGTTATACGTTGTTTCGCTTCGAGTTGCAAAACATATGGACATTGTTAAATGAAGACCTACTGCACTTGAGTTAACAGTGTGAAAATGTCTGGATGCTCTTACTTCCTGCTGGTTCACCAGCATGTGAGCTTCTGGCGAAGCGACTAAAGCCACTTTGACACAAGGGCTGACACAGCCTGCTCTGAGCAGGGCTTAATTCATGCCACCCAGCTGAGGGAAGGAGGATCCTGCCCTCGTTTATTAGGGCTCAGAGAGTTGTCTGTGTCACGTCACTGTTATCGAACCACAGTGAAGAAGTGGACTCTGTCAACGTGAACTGTCCCCAGTGTGAAGTAGCATGGCCTATTCTATAGAAATAAAAACAGCAGCGCTGGCTGTTTCCTGTCCCTACTGTTTGTGGTACCCTGGGAGCACCTGCCTGGGAGAGGGACATAAAGGACAAGAGTGTTATTTGAAGTTCAACTGGACTGATGTGGGAAGTAAGTGGTAAGTGAGCAGCTAGTTTATCCATTCATTCATTCACTCAGCAAATATATGCAGAGTGCCTGTCCTGTGCTGCTCGCTGTTACTGTTCTCAGGACAAAACACACACACTTTCTGTCCACATGGAACCTACACTTCAGGAGAGGAATTGGGGATAGACAAGTGAATAGTACTTAGGGAAAATTATGTTTTAAATAATATAATGTAATTTTACTTTATGGATATACTTAAACACCATATGTAATGTAATGCACAGGTATTTTTTTCTCAAGTCCAACATGTGGATGTCACCAAAGTACAGGGGAACAAGACCCTTTCTTTTCTTCTCCTAACTGTGGTTCACTTGCTGCGCTGCCTTCCTTATGTCCTCTGGCCAGAGCTTTTATCTTGTGTAGAAAAGCAAAAGGCAAGTTTTTACTTCTTTCACTTAGCTCACTATTTGTGTGTGTGTATGTGTGTGTGTGTTTTTCTGAAGTGAGAAGCAGGGAGGCAGAGAGACAGACTCCTGCATGCGCCCGACTGGGTTCCACCCGGCATGCCCACTAGGGGGCGATGCTCTGCCCATCTGGGCCGTTGCTCCATTGCAACTAGAGCCATTCTAGCGCCTGAGGCGGAGGCCATGGAGCCATCCTCAGTGCCTGGGCCAACTTTGCTCCAATATAGCCTTGGCTGCAGGAGGGGAAGAGAGAGATAGAGAGGAAGGAGAGGGGGAAGGGTGGAGAAGCAGATGGGTGCCTCTCCTGTGTGCCCTGGCTGGGAATCAAACTGGGGACATCCACTCAGCTCACTATTTTATATCCCATTTTATCTCACCCATTTGTTGGTTTTTTTTAGTCACAGTTCTTTTGCTCTTTTACTTTTTCTCTTTTTTTTATTGTGGAATTTTTTTTTTCACGTGAAAAGTATTTATCATCCCATTCATAAGGTGACTCAGGGTTTTGGTTTCTTCATCATCAGCAGAATGTGAGTGGGAGGAGAATAAGGAAACTTGTGACAGTTGGATTCCTTATCCAACAGTGTCACCACATCTGTCCCCTGACCCCAAGGAGAAATGCCTTGTGGTGTCTGACTTGGTGTCACTCCATTCACGTGGCTCTCTACTTGCTGCTCTTGCCCAGGAACAGCTGTGCTCTCTCTGTTGGAGACCCAGGCTGAGCGAGAGATTGTATGACAGGTAATGGAGTTTGGGGACATCAGACATTCTAGACTTCCGCATGTTTTCCAGCCTGTTCACACAACTGAGTGGCCACACTGGTCTAGCAGCGACCTTGAAGAAGCACAATAACGCATAGGGAGTAAGAGTGGCTTATAGAGCTTGGTAGTTGCGGCTAACGAGGCCTTTAAATGATGACCAAAATCATTCCCAAAAGCCCTGTCTTTTAGAGAGTGTCCTCATTCATTCATTCACTTGACAAATATTGATTAAGTGTGTGTACACTGTGTGCCAGTCCCTGGCATACCTAGATAGTTCTAGGTATTAAAGTTATGTCAAGGAACCAAGAATGAGCCCCACTTTCTTGGTGGCTATGAACTAATAAGTAAACTGCGTAATATGCTAGAAAGTGATAAACCCTATGAAAAAAGTAAAGCTGAGGAACAGGATCTGAGCAAAGAATGGAAAGCTGGTATGATCCTAACAAGGGTGGTCAGAATTGGCCCTTCTGCCTCTACTGTAGGTTTATAAAAGGAGTATTGAAATTTTGTGTCTGGATAGAATGAAGCCTTCCTTTTTCAAACTAGTGGTCCACTGGTTAAGTGATAATAGCCTGTCAATAAATGGACAAGAAGCATGAGATTGTCTGCTCAGGGTTTTTTTTTCCTATTGCCAACAAGAATTCTGTTGTTCAGACAGGGAGTAAGAAATGAGAGTAGAACAGCAGGAGCAAACTCTAATGTCAGTTGTGGACTCAGGGTGATAATGATGTGTCAGTGTTAGTTCATCAGTTGTAATAAATGTACCACTCTGCTTCCTCAGTGTGGATAGGAGGGGAGGCCAGGGGAGAAAACGGGGATTTGGGGGAACCTGGGCAATATGGGAACTTACTGTGAAACTTTACTGTGAACCTAAAGCTGCTCTTAAAATAGTCTGTTTTTAAAAAATAGACATTTCTGGAATTACCTATTTTTCATCAGAAAAGATAAGTCGTAACCTTTCATTTTAATTCTATATTCTATTTCTATATTTTCCCTTGCTGAATGTTGTTGTTTATTTCTCACTTTTCAAAATAATACCACAGACAGATTGCATGGTTAGAAACATCCGCTCCCACTTTCGAAACCATTCTCATATTGATTCAAAAACTGAGAACTAACAATAGGATTGGCAGGGGACTTACAATGTCCAGTCTGAACTCGGAATCACAAAGTACTCCAAGAGTCAAGTCCTGCTGTTAGACAGCTATACTCTAATCTCATAACCTTTTTAGATACCTCCTATAAATCACTTGTTAATTCATTCATTTGAAAGGGAAAACATACCCAGTGTACGTGGTCAGGATGACCAGCTTCTTGATGTTTACTGAGAACAGTGATATCAGAAAGACTAAAAGAAGTTGGGTTCAAACTCTCAGGCCAATTAATGTGCTCATTGGAAACCCAAAAACACAGTAAAGGCAACTTGTGCCAAATCAAAGAAATAAAAACAAATTGGGAGCAAGCGTGGTTTTGTTTTCAGACCTTTAGGTACTTTTTCTACGAACAGTGTAGAAGGTATAAAACCATTGTTGACCACGCTCCAAGGCAATTGGTGGTTTTGTGGCATGGAGATGGAACTCTATATCTATCACCAAAGAGAAATATTTTTGAAAACGATTTCGCCAAGTAGGACATCGAAATACCCTGACACAATACTATATTACATCTGACTGCTTGGCCCAAGGATTTTTACTCTTTTTTAGTAGTTTGGGGTCGGAAACTGAATACTAGTAAGAGAATACAGGCTGAGCGTTTCTTACTTTTCTAAAGAAAGGGATTTTAGGTTAACAGTAGAATCCTTTCTCTCCCATGTGTAAAAATAAAAAGGATCATACAACATTCCAGGTAAGTAAGGGAAGTGGCTTCCCACTGTCAAGGCTACTGTTCTACACACGCATTCCTCCTGTGAACGCACTTCAGCAGAAGTGAGTGAAAAGGGATGTTTAAATCATTAGGGAGAAAGCTGAGGAAATTTTGCTGGACTAAGCTGCTTTTGGATCTGGGATACATATTTTCCATGCATTGCATGGTTGTCTTCCGTATAGCAACATTTGTATAAAGAAATTCATAATAGTAGCAAAAAAAATCAAGAACTCTTCCTAAGCCTTTTATCACTGCTGACCTTTTAAAACCCCAGAGCTATGGAAAACCATCTGTTCATAGAAGGAGAAGTAAACACTTTCCTTGCAGCCAAAAAATAGACAAGGAACTTTCACAAAGTGAAGACTGCAGATAGGCAAGCCACCCCTCACACTTTCTACCACCCAGCTCAGGTCCGGGGCACCAGCTTCCTGCCACTATTTTGATGAGTTTTCTGATCTCATCAACAACTTGAGTATATGATAGATCATGGAAGGTTATTGTGAGTAGTTATATAGTTTAGACCTAAATTGTAATGCTTAATATACTGATTTCAGTATCAGTTACTTGTTAAGTATCTAACCAATAGAATATGATGTGTTTGTCTTGGATTCCTATTGTGAGTGGTCTGCAGATACTTCATGTGTCTGATTTAATGACTATTAAAAACAATAACTATAGCCTGACCTGTGGTGGCGCAGTGGATAAAGCGTCGACCTGGGAACACTGAGGTCGCCAGTTCAAAACCCTGCACTGGTCTGGTCAAGGCACATATGGGAGTTGATGCTTCCAGCTCCTCCCCCCTTTCTCTCTTCTCTCTCTCTCTCTCTCTCTCTCTCTCTCTCTCTCTCTCTCTCTCTCTCTCTCTCTCTGTGTCTCCTCTCTAAAAAACAAAAAAACAATAACTATAATAATACTAGCCAGCATTTATTGAGTTCTTATGAGTCAGGCACTATTCTAACAGCAGAGGTGGGATTCAGCAGTTCACGCCAGTTCAGCAGAACCAATACATAATTTCTTTTTGAGTTCTAGGAAACAGTTGTTAAAATGGCACTTGTAATCAGGGTTCTCTCTAAGGTGGGCACTGGGGCAGCCCCCAATTAGGAAATCACAAATTTACATTCCTTCCTCTTTTTTACCTTTCATCTGCACAGCAGCAGATTCTAAGAGTTCACTCTGTCCATAGGTGGAAAAAATATGATGGAACTATGCTTGTAATATGTACTTACTCATTTTGTAAAACTCATTGCACCTTTGATGAAATACTACATTTTAATTCCCTAGCATTTGTTACTTCAGTAAGCAAACATAAGGTAAAGAGGAAAAGTGCCAAACAACCAGGGGGTGACAACTTGTATTGTTTTTTTGTCAGATATTATTTAATATTTTTTCATTAATGTTTTTAAACTCTTTCTTATAACATAATCTAGTTTTGTATACCTCTTTTATTCTTATTTAAGTATTAAGTGCATTAAATAATAAACTACCTTTCAGTATATTGTTCTTTTATACTTAAAATGGTCATTAGAACAGAGAACTGGTTGTTAAATTATTTGAACCCCACCACTGCCGCATGGTACCCATTTTCTCATTTAATCTTCAAAACAAACCTATAGGTGGATTAAATATCAATTTGTATCCTTTGGCTACATGGACAGCTTAAAATAACTAAATTTATGCATGACTAGGTGGTGGCGCAGTGGATAGAGCATCAGATTGGGATGTAGAGGACCTAGGTTCGAAACCCTGAGGTCACCGGCTTGAGCACAGGCTCATCTGGTTTAAGCACAGCTCACCAGCTTGAACCCAAGATCGCTGGCTTGAGCAAGGGGTCACTTGGTCTACTGTCACCCCGCCAGTCAAGGTACATATGAGAAAGCAATCAATGAGCAACTAAGGAGCCACAACAAAGAATTGATGCTTCTCATCTCTCTTCTCTCTGTCCCTATCTGTTCCTCTCTCTGTCTCTGTCACAAAAAATAAACAACTATGTAAATTTATTATACTAATAATTGCAGAGATTGCCACCTCTCATCTCCTATAGGCCCTTATTCAACTGTTGCTTTCTCAGTGAACCCTTCCCTGACCATTCTTTCTCACATTCACTCAACCCCCTTATTCTGTGTCTTTGCCTTGTGTGTGGTTTATTGTCAGACTGCCCTGCTAGACTCGAAGGCTGATGAGAGAGGAATCTTGATCTGTGTTTCTTTTCATTGAGAATAATTAGGACACAATAATTAAGGGGAATGAATGAAGGGATGAAGAGATGGTCTGTAACTCATTCTGGACTATCAAGAAACACATAAGAAGATTACTCCCAGATTGAGTGTATTGTGCACTATAGTGAAGGCTTTTCTGTTTTTTTGAAGACATACCTTCTGTAAGGCACACCCTGCTTATTAATTAGCTTTAGCAGTGGTTGAGAAATTAGGCTGTGGAGTCTCAGTATGTGGGCTTGAACTCTTACTTCAGCTCTGCTAAGGGGTGCAGACTTGGGCATGTTACTAAATCTCCTGCCTTTGTTTCCCATGTGCATAATGAAGATGATAATAGTACCCACATGGAGTTGTAGTGAGAAATAAATATGCCTGTGTGTGTTGGCAAGCGTCAACCTGGAATGGAGCCTGGCTCATAGAATGTGCTCAATGAATATGAATTACTGTTAGTGTTTTAGCCCTTTTCGACCTGGTACGCTCATTATTGCCAGTTGTTTCCTTAATATTTGGGCACCTAAAAGGAGGGAGCATTTAACATCTCTGTTTTTATTTGATCAGGGCTTGCAAAATATGCAGCACACAGTCAGATTACATAAGCATTTGTGAATTAAATTGTCTGGTAGTTTTAAGTCCAGGTCTGGCTATAAATAAATTACTATATTGTCTCTACTTTTAGACCCAAAATTTATTCAAAGTCATATGGAATGCAATACAGTAACTCATTTGTGCCTAATTGGCTAAAATTCTTACCCTTTGTCTTCCCCAAAGGTTTCATATGACTGTCCCCATTCCCCCCCTATGTATTTCAAGTTTTTAAATGTTTTATGTATCAATTGCCAGTAAACTGATGGCTAGTACTGATGCTTGTTTGCATTTAAGCATTGGAGTTGTTATTTCTAGAGGTACACTGTCTATTTCCTGTGGTTTCAAAACTGATCTTTCTTGGCCTCCTATTTGAATATGGAAAGAGAAAATTTAGAATAGTGAAAAAAAATGGGAATGTTTTGGCTGATTTTATATTGCCCCTGGGGCCTGAGTGTCAAAAAGATGAATCTGGGGTTTGATATGTTTGGCCGGTGCTTAGGGCTTCCTCCCAGTCCTCACTGGCAGCACCTCTTGTGTAAGAAAGGCTATAGGAAAAGAAAAAGTGGACAGCCTGACTCTGGAGTTAGACTACGATGTTTATTTTTAAGGAAATCTCAGGTGTAAAAATATAAACTGTTAAATTAATGCAAAGATAATCCAAGTGGCTATATAAGATAAAAGAGTAGTGCATTTCAAAACTTACACGGTGTACACACACAAATGTATATTTCACAAATACTGTCTTTTGTAAGTAGTCATTATGGTAGGAGAAATACTCGGTGAAGTTCAGAATATTTTTCACAAGTATCTAAAGAACTCTTCTGAACGGCAGAATTTATAATGGAGAATTTATTCAAATATTCTACTTTTTGTGATAGTCCATTATGTAATAGTAAATTAAGACTTTATTTTTACGTCCAAGAGTAGAAATGTTTTTAAAGCTTTCTCCTCATTTTTTCCTTTAAATTTTTAGAACTGTCTCTTTTTTGTAGCAAATTCAAATATTCTCATTCACTTTTCCAGTTTTTACTGTATATACCTAATATTCTGTCAATCAATCCATACTAAGAAGAAATAGGATGAAAATGGCTTTTTATTTCAGACCGTGTCCTTGTTCTGAAAGCAGGAAAATCGGTGCCCTGTGCAGATGGCACGCTCCCCACCTGTTAATGGTACAAATGCCCTTCCCGCTACAGAACCTGAGCTCCGTGAGCTCCCTCACGGAGGAAAACACAGACAACACTTTCCCCATTTTCTGGGGCTTTTACTACATGGGCTTGTTAACGCAGTTTAAAATGGAAAACCCAAAATACTCTTCTCGAGGTTCATCTAAAATGATTTTGTTTGTAAAGATTTTCATCCTTGACCTGATTTCAGATGATAGAAACTCTCCCTCAGCCCACTTATCCCCATCCTTGTCTTCAAAACCCTATGGAAATGAGAACCAAAGACATTAATTTAAGTACTTGAAAAACTCTGAGGACTATTTTGGGTGTTCAGAAATAATTACAAAATTAAAGGACTTAATTTTATATTTTATCCTCACATAAATGAACATTTACTAGCTGTGTTTACTTTGAAGCTTACGAAAGGGCATGTGGAATGAGGAAAGTGCCAGGAACTGGGAACCCACACATAGGGGTTCAGGTGGACTCCTGGGGGGGCCGGCAAGGAACTGGGGTGCTCAACTGACCCAGACCTCGTGTCTCATCATTAGTGCTTAAAAACAGATACAATCTACCGTTCAAAATTAAACAGCGTCCTTTTCCCATTGCCTGTTTAAATATTCATAATTTCCAAACCCTGTATATATCCTGGAGCATTAGGATTTCAGTGTGTTCTGAATATATAACAATGCTGTTATGATTTTAAGAAAATTATTAAAAATTTTATAATAACTCTATTACCTTTTATAAAATGATAGCACATTTGGGACAGAGTATTCAAGTAATTCCCTTGACTTGTGGTGGGTCATATAGCAATGTAGTTAAAATTTAAGGAGAGATACATTGTGTTACATACGGTTTCTTATTTTCACCTATATTACTATTAAAAAAATAAAAACAGAAACAGGAAATAGCTTGATTTCATATTGCACTTGGAGGAAATTCTTTCATAGTATTTGAGTGTCTTATAGTGAATTGATATGGAATGATAAGGATTACTAGTGAGAGCTCCTTGATATTTTAGTGTAATCAAAAAACCTCTTAACAGTGAGACAAAGAAAGGAGAAAATGAGCTTTTGAAATGGTTATCCTTTTTTGTCTTCTTTTCCAAGTGAGAGGAGGAGAGATTAGTGAGAGGAGGAGAGATAGAGAGACAGACTCCCACAGGAGCCCCACCAGAATCTACCCAGTGACCCCTGTCTTGGGCCCATGCTCTGCCCATCTGGGGCCATGCTTGCAACTGAGCTATTTTTAATGCCTGAGTCAGAGGCTCTGGGGAGCTATCCTCTGCATCTGGGGCCAGTGCACTCGAACCAATCAAGTAATGGTTGCAAGGGGAAAAGGGGGGGTGGAGAAGCAGATGATCGCTTCTCCTGTGTGCCCTGACCAGGAATTAAACCCAGGACATCCACATGCCGTGCCAACACTCTACCACTAAGACAACTGGCCAAGGCCAAGATTGTCTTTAATTAAGAAATAGTTGTGTGGATTGGCTTTTTTTCTTTTTTTCAGTAAATTTTTTAATTGGTTAGAGTGCCTAAAGTCTTTAAATCACAGGTGACAACTTGATAAACTTTTACTGAGTAAGCACACTAGGCAGTGAGCCCCTTGAACCCTCCCTCAAGCTTTCTTCTGATTATTACCCAACTCCTCCTCATACCTACAGACATATGTAATAACTTTTTTCTTCATTACAGTGACTTTGTTTTGCATGTTCTTGAACATTATACCAATGGAATCATAGTGGGTCCTCGTTTGTGTCTGGCTTCTTTCATTTCACATTGTGTTTATAAGCTTCATCTATGTTGTTATACGTAGCAATACTTCATTCATCTTCATTTCTGTATAGTGTTTCATTGTATGAATATACTGCAATTATATATCCATTCTACTGTTGATGGACATTGGATTACTTCCAGTTTGGGACTGTTATGAATAATAAAGTCTTTGTGATTATTCTTAAACATGTCTTTTAGTTGACATAATCACTAATTTCTGTTGGATATTACACAGAAGTATAGTTTCTAAGCCATAGAATATTTGTATGTCTCAGTTTCATAGATACAGCCAGTTTTTGAATTCCAATACATTGCCACTAACTAAGTGTGGGAGTTCTAGTTCCACGTTCTTATCAACAATTGGTATTGTCAGTCCTTTTTAAAGGTAAGCCATGCTGAGTAACGGTATTTCATCATGGTGTCAATTCACATTTCCCTTGTGAGTATTGATGTTCAACAGCCTTTCAGAACCTATTGGCTTTTTGGTTATTGTTTCAGTTATCCAATTCTGCATAACAAACCTCTTCAAAATAAGGTGCTCCATACAGCAACTGTTCTAATGATAACTTCAGGTGTATCCAAGTTCTTAACATTGACTCAGAGTCCAGTGTTTTAAGTATTTCATTTGAGATCAGTACTTTCTATACCTTTGCAAATCCTAAAGTTATTATGATACTCTTCTATGTTGTCATCTAAAAGATTTATTATTTTATATCTTATATTTGGAATCTATAATCTCCCTAAAATTGATTTTGCAAATGGTGTGAAATAGAGGCCAAGATTTACTTTTTTCCTTAATGGATGTAGAATTGGGTCATCACCATTAATTGAGAAGAGCACCGTTTTCCTACTGATCTGTAGTGATAACTTCGTCGCAAACCATTGAATCAAATATATAGTTGACCCTTGAACAATGTAGGGGTTGGGTGTGCCAACCACCAGATATCTTGGGCAGTTAAAAATCTGCATATAACTCCTGATTCCTCCCCCTCAACTTAATTATTAATAGTCTACTTCTGATTAGAAGCCTTACCAATAACATGAAAATTAACACGTATATAGTAGCTTTGTAAAGATTTTTAATATATGATGTGCTATAAATTCTAAATTATCCAACTTTGCTTTTAATTGAGATTGTCAGGACTATTTTTGGTCCTTTGCATTCAGTGGAAGTTTTATAATCAGCTTAATTTTTACAAAACTCTGCTGGGATTTTTAGAATCACATTTAATCAATTGATCAATTTGAAGAGATTTGATATTTTACAATATTGTGTTCCAATCCATATCTATTTATTTAGGTTTTCTTTCACTTATTTTGATGTTTTGTTATAGTTTTTTATATAAGGTCTTATAAACATTGTTTATACTTATTCCTAGGTTTTCAATATTTATATATTGTTGCAAATGGTATTTAAAATCTTTTGTATTTTTTTTAATTGTTTGCTACTAGTGTATAGTGCTGCAATTTGCTTTTTGTACATTGACCTTGTATCCATGACCTTACTGAATGCACTCATTATTTCTATAGTTTATCTGCAGATTCTTTCTGTTTTTGTACTTGTATAATTCTGTTGTCTATAAATAATGTAGTGCAAGTTTTATTTTCTTTCAACTATTACACATTATTATATTCTCTAGGACCTCTACTACAATAATCAATAGAAGTAATGATGCCTATGCATTTTGCCTTTAAATCTGCTTTGCCTCTTATTAGTGTAGCTATATATGGTTTTTCTGTTTGTTTGTTTGTTTGTTTTTTAGATTTTGCCTGGTTTGTTCTTTCCTACCTTTCTGTGTTTCTTTTTTGGAAGACCTTTTTTTCTGGAAAGGATAATATTAATTGTTTTCTAATCCAGACTGACATTCTTTGTCTTTCAATTAGAGAATTTGGCTCATATACAGCTAACGTAATTACTAGTATTTGGTCCTAAGATGTACCTTATTCTTTGTTTTCTGTTTGTCTTATCTCTTCATTCTTTTTCTTTCTTTTTTTATTTATTTTTTCCTATTCTTTTCTTTCTTTTCCCCTTTTCTTGGCCTTCTTTTGAAAAATTTATTGGTAGGTAACTCCTCTTGCTTTTTTAAATATACTTTTGAAAGAATGTTTCCCTATGATTTTAAATAGTCTATGAAAGGAAAATAAAATGTACCAAAAGATAAGTTTGGCATCTGAAACACATTGGCCCAAGATCTACTTTCACATAATAAAAAGTGGAATTGTATGTAGTACTTATCTGTATACAATAGAAAAGTCGATCTTCAGATAGAAAACATGTATAACTGGAAATTTAGCATTTGTATAGAGGAAGGGATTAGGTCCAAAGTGTTTTTATTTTCATTCAACAGAATCTCTGAATTTAATGTTCAGAAGATTGTACTTTTGGGCAGTATGTCCAGAGTTTCTGAAACTAAACAAATAGTTGTGTTTTTTTGGTTTTTGGTTTTTGGTTTGGTTTTTTTTTTTTCAGAGACAGAAAGAGAGTCAGAGAGAGGGACAGACAGGAACAGAGAAAGATGAGAAGCATCAATCATCACTTTTTCATTGCGACACCTTAGTTGTTCATTGATTGCTTTCTCTTATGTGCCTTGACCGCAGGCCTTCAGCAGAGCGAATAACCCCTTGCAGGAGCCAGCGACCTTGGGTCCAAGCTGGTGAGCTTTTGCTCAAACCATATGAGCCCGCACTCAAGCTGGCGATTTCGGAGTCTTGAACCTGGGTCCTCCACAACCCAGTCCGATGCTCTATCCACTGTGCCACCCATGCTAAACAAATACAGTTTTGTATGAAAATAATATCGTTTGCTAGATTAAAAAGAATTTAAGGTTTTTTTGTCTTGGAGATTTTGATATTTTATTTGCTTGTTTTCAACTGCAGTTGCAAATGTTGAGAATTGCTGTGGTTTCCTAAGTTAAAATATGTATATACTATTAATAATTAGCAGCATTTTCTCTTATATAAATATCCTTTCAAGCAAAATAAAATTTAAAAAAATTTTAAGGGTATGATTTTGGTTTATGAAATATTCATGTAGGTGTGTGAGGTAGGCCGTTGGTTCAAGTTAGATCTGGTGTTTGGATGAGAAGTTTAGGTTGGAGATCCAACTAGAAGTGGTTAGCTATAGATGAAACTTGGAGCTAGTGGAATGTATAAGGCCACTAAGAGACATCATGTAATGAGAAGAAAAGAAGGCCTAGGACTAGATACTATGAAACTTCAAAAATCTAAGGGTCAAGCAAAAGAGAAAGATTGTGTGGGAGTGGCCAAAGGATTAGGAGGACACCCAGGACCATATAGGACCTTAGAACTCAGGTACAGAGGGACCAGCTAGAAAAGCAAATACTCCGAGAAGCTACAAGTGGATGAGCTCCATAGGGCATGTGGCAAGTTTTTTATACTATTTCCATGGAGGAAAACTGCAGAAGTTTAAGGAGAGAATTATTATATTAGGCTATTTCAAATGGTATATCATTTTTTCTTTATAGAGGGTGGGTTTGGAGTGGCAGTGAATGGCTGGAGGCACCATGCCCTGATAAAAGGCCATTGTAAGAATTTTAGTGAGAGATGTTGAGGTCCTGAGTGAGGATGGATAGGAGGGGAGAGGTTGGAGATAGAACCAAGATATAAAAGTCAAAAGAGCATGGTGAGTGGGTGCGAGGAGGTAATCGAGGATGTCTCATGTTTTGGATAAGATGACTAGGATGATGTTTGTGATTTTAGGGTGGTTTTCATTAGGATTTTATGAATGGTGAATTAAATACCACATAATATTAATTAAATGAGAGAAAAATTTTGGTTTAGTTTCTCTAGAACTCCTAGCTGTTTCCAGAAACCAAACAGGAGACTAGTCTGGGTAGCTGTTACAGAATAATTTAAATGAATATTTTTTAAAGGAATGCGTTTCAAGGCTGGATTAAGAAGGAAAAAAATAAAAAAGTCTCTCTCATTGGCCAGCCTTGTTTTCTAGAATTTATGTGCTAGAAAGTTGGACTTGAAATAACTTTCTTACATCTGTCATTTCTTGTTGCTTATCTTCAGTTGCTAGTTTTCAAAACATAGTTGTGACCATCCCCTTTGTTCTCTGTCAGGTAACTGCATGGCAGTCAAACTCTGCACAGGGACATCATCTTTTTCTGTTTCCTGGCTCATCTCCATTTCCCAGAATGAAGTTATTTTCCATAACACGTAAGGCCCGTATTCTTCAGGCTTGTTAGTGTTGCCAGACCTCAGTGGACTGTTTTTTTAAAGGCCCTTTCCATATCCTATTGTATTGTCTGGGCCATCTCCAAATCCAGTTTTTAATTTCCTATTGGCTAAATTTTATTTTATTTTATTTTCTTCAGGCCTTGCGCTCATCTTCCATTCAATTCTGGCTTCCCTCCTCTCCTGAGAGAGCGACCTTAATCTCTTTTGGGCCATCAGCCATGCCATTTAAAAATTCCTCTGGGCAGCTGGTTTAACATTGTTCAGTCCCACTTCTTGGCTGGGATTTACTGTCTCCCGGTCTGCTTCCCTTCCTTTCAGTCAGGAGTATGAAGGCTGCATTTTTCCTGAAGTAGCAAACCCTATATCATGCCCAGTGTAAGCCCCTTTTCTTTGGCTTTGTTTTCCTAAGGTTCTGACACCCAGTATTTAACCAATTCCAATGGGTCAGGAGGCTCTGGGCTGAAATAATGGGTCATTTGCTTTATATGAAGAGATCCAGAGAACATCACTGCTAGACACTGTCCTGGGACCCCCTGCGGCTTCTATACCCTTCAAGGGCTTCTTAGAAAAATATCATCTCCAGGACTACCATAGCTCAGGAAGTTAGATTTCAAATATCATGATACTTGATGAGGCCTTGTTTAAATGGCAGGACGATTTAAACTGCCAGTCCACAAGGGATAAGTCGAGGAGTGTGCTCTCTGACTTCCTTCTTTGTAGTGAGCAAACCCTAATGTGTATGTTGGGCTCGCAGCTGGGTTAGTTCTGTTCTCCCTCTCAGACGGACCACTTATAGGCATTGCCATGGTGGGAGGCAAGGGGACATATGAAGGATGGAGCCTCAGGCTTCCATTCCGAAGGTCGTGGCTTCACTGGGCTCAGGTCCTTTGCCCACTCTCCCGCTGACTGGCTGCATAACCTTGAGGCAAGTTACTTCCCCTCTCTAGGCCTCAGTTTTCTGGTTCTTAAAATGAAGGGTTTCAAACTGAATAATCTTCAAAGTCCCTTCAGTCATCTAAAACTGTTTTGATGACAGGAATGCTATTTCTTCCAAACCATGCAAGAATGGTGGAGATTTTGCTATGAATGAGCCATTACTAAAAATGGGGCTTTGTTCCATTTTCTTCCTCCTCTCTAGAATTCCCTGGAAGCAGACAGAAGGCTCGGGGATGAGCTGCTTCCTCCAACAGGTAGATAGATATATCTTGCTCAGAACAAAAAAAAAAAGCAACAGAAAATCAACAGAGGTAGGACATGTTAAGAAAGTATTAAAAAAAAAAGCACTTTTTTCTTAAACAAAACAAGCTGAGCAATGTATCTGAGAGAAAGAAACAAATCATTTAATTGGAAAAAGAAGTGTACACACTCCTTTCTCCCTATACACATAGTTGTCTGTGTATAAATAAGGAAAATTTAATGGAATTATTGAAGTTTTTGTTTCATATTTCATTGTTGAGGTTGTTGAACACAGTTGTAATTTTTTGGTGAGTAACTAAGGTTTACGTAACCCCAGACCCTTTTAGAAAATCATGCTTTTTTTCATACTCTGACCTTTTTTTATAGCTCACCTTACTTAAGCAGATAGTGTCTGGCCTTAGATCTTTGTTTGAGAATTGAAGGTATATGGTTAGAGTTCTGCTTTCTGTGGAGAATCCCTGTGAACAATCAGTATGTTTTGAAAAACTTCATCCATTGTGAAAAGGTACCAAATAAAAAGCATATGGATGAGAAAAACTGATCCACCAAGTAGGTCATTGATTAAGACCCTCAAAGTGTGGGCCTATCGGTCACTGACAGCATTGCTACTTTAAAAATGAGCTACTGGTAGTTCCAGATGCCTGGGCATCTGCTTTATTTCTCTTTCTGGCATTTTTAGGTACCGTTGTTATTGGGGAATTCATATCAATGATCCACTATCTGTGGTCTGTTTAATTTATATCTGCCTTGTTCAGTAAAATATTAATAGCAATAAACTTGCAAGAGAAATCAGCACTTCTTACAGTAGTGTATCTAATTCATTTGAGTTGCCAACTGAGAGATGTCTGGCCAATCACTCCTTCATCACACGTTTGAGCAGTATGGCTGCTAATAATGCCATGCAGGGTTCTTACAGATGCCTAAGCAAAATTGCCTTAGTAAGCTAAGTAGTGTCATAGACCCAGCCTTCATTAATGAAAAGAAAACCTGTGATTATTTGGATCATTCAAAATTTAGTTTCATATTCAAAATTCAACTTCAGCTAAAACAGGATCACTTTCCCTTGTCCATTTATGAAGTTTGCATCTTGATAGGGCTTTTATTCTTATATAATCATAATTTTTCTTAACAGTGTTAGCGTTATTTTTATGGACAGAACAATGGAAAATATCTCCAAGAGCTCACATTGAAGAAAAAAAATCTAATGGAATAATGTTTTTTTATTAACACAGCTCATTAGTCAGTGAAACAAATGTTGTCTTCTTATTAAAGCTATTACCTCACCTCATTGTTGAAAACATGAAACTGCTGAGAGTTACAGCCTATCATTTTTATAAAATATTAGTTGTTGAAGAGCTAGTCTCCGGCAGCCATTTCCATGTTGTTTTTCCTTTTCATTCACATCCAAAACATTGCTCATCTAAACTTTCTCTGTTAATCACTATTACAGTAAGTCTGAGACTGCAAGACGCCCAGTAATTCATGACCGTCTCAGCACTTGTTCACCTTAAGGTCACTTATTCAGTTCCTGAGCTGGCGATCATTAACAAGAAAGCATCATCTGCTTAAATGGCACGGAATTAATAAAAAGGAAAGCAAGAGGTTTTATTTCAAGAATTTGTTCTGAAAAGGCACCAGATTTCTGGCACTGCTTCCACCACCTCATTTTTTAGGGAAGTAACATGCTGGGGGGGGGGGGTTGGTTCAGTGGAAGGTTCCCCATGCTGGAAAGTAGCCCTGGTAAGCACAGCAATGGCACAAAATGCTCTGGCAGCAAAGAGAACCCTGATAACTGTTCTGGAGATATTTATGGAAGGTGCCACTTGAGAAATGTCCCTTGGATTGACTCCTGAAAAGCCAGGAGGAGTTTCTGAGCAAAGAAGGTAGGGGAGGAATTTCTAGCAGAGGAAGGGGTGTGCACCACGTCCATGAGAAATTAAAGACCATGGGGTTTTCCAAGAGCTCTAGTATACTGGTGGGGATGGGGTCTTTGTTGGGAAGGAAGTTGGCTAAGAAAGGTAGCCAGACTTGCAACCAGGAGACAGATGATGGAGGGTGCTCTCTGCTCTGTTAAAAAGAGTGCTTGGTTTCCTCTAGCCAAGAAGAGATATTGACCATTCTGAGTGAGGGAATATCACTTGACAGGGGTGCAGTTTGGTGGAGAAAGGATTAGAGGGAAGGAGGCAACACTAGAGATAAGGAAAGCAATTAGGAGTGTGAGTATCGTATCAGGGAAGTTAGTGTGACAGGGGAGGGATGGGGAGGAGGAGCAACAGAAGGTTGACTAAGATTTCTGGTTTGGGCGACTGGTTAGATTCTCTAATGAAGGGAATATAGAAAAAATGGAGGAGATGTGAGGCAGGCAGTGATAATAAGTTCATCTATTATGAGCATGTCCAATAGGTACTAGATAACTGGTTCAAAAGGACAGAAGTTGACTCTTGAGGAAGACTGGGAAATCAGTACAAAAGTGGGAATGGAAGCATTTCTGAGTTTCTTTCCAGCCCTTAGGGCCTATGGCTCAATGAATAATGTACTCTCTTACCAAAAGCCCATTTCGGGAATTCTAAAATTAGCAGTGGTCCATGTTAAATGATTTGATGACATTGTGCAGTTACTCCTCTCATGGTTGTGATGAGTAAATAAGTTGTAATTCCAGCCTTATGCTGACATTAAAAAATCTACCAGAAAAGAAATGTATGGAGTGTCTTCTTTGTGTTCAGTGCTGCAAGGGAGATTCCTTTTCTAGATGTGAAATACGTTCATTGAGTTTTCCGTTCACGTTGGGGAGGTAAGCTGTAGAGGTAAAATAATAAAGGAAGGCTAAGAGATGAGAGGTATCTCACCAAGACCAGGGAGTACATACAGTTTTGTAGGAAGACAGTATAGTTTGATAAGTTTGACATGACAACAAAAGAGCAAATAGATAGCCTGACCTGTGGTGGCACAGTGGATAAAGCATCGACCTGGGAACACTGAGGTCGCCAGTTCAAAACCCTGCACTGTTCTGGTCAAGGCACATATGGGAGTTGATTCTTCCAGCTCCTCCCCCCTTTCTCTCTCTCTCTCTCTCTCTCTCTCTCTCTGTCTCCTCTCTAAAATGAATAAAATAAAATAAAAAATTGTAAAAAAAAAAAAAAAGAGCAAATAGATAGATACATGACTTAGAATATGCAGGGTTCTGGCTGGAAAAGAAGACTTGGGATACATTCCAAGGACCTTGGTAATTATAGGTGGGGAGTGTGGAAAGGATGAAGAAGGGGGTACTGAAGGAGTAGCAGATCTTAGAGAAAGTCTGAGCCCTAGGAGGTACCACCTTCATTCAGGCTGTGAAAAGTGAGAGCTGGTCATGTGGTTACAAGTAGAATGAGAATACAAGTAGAATGTCTCTGGTTATGAGAAGAGAGAGTTCGAGAAGGGGGTGTTGACCAGACTTAGAAATCAAGGGTAATGGTGACTGATTGGCAGATGATCATGAGATTTAATGATGCGTCTGTCACTGGTGGTTTTTCTCAGAGAGCTTTTAAGAGATAAAGACTTAAGAAGTCAGTATTTAGGAGCACGAGGAATAATAATAGTAATAATGATAATAGTTGATATGTATTGAATGCTTCCTATGTTACAGGTCAGGCAACATTCTAAAAATAATATTGTATGCATGTTATTTTGTTTAATCACCACAGTAATTCTAGAAACAAAAATATTATTAATAATAGTAGTATTGTTACTATTATTTCCTTTTACTGATAAGATATATTAGGAAATAAAGGCAATGAGTATAGACCTTTTTTCTTTTTAGCCATTTTGCATTGATAGAAAGAATGGAAAAGCACAGCAGGTGACATCATGGTCAAGTGAAAGCTTTGCCAAGAGCTTTTTAAAACATTTTTGAAGGCAGTGAGGGAAGGAGCTAGAATGGATATAGGGGGACGATTGTTGAAGATTCTGGAGAAGGTTTAGCAGGAAGGGTCTGAGGGAGGAGAGACTAGTGGAAGTGGGAGGGAGGGCTTACTTAGCCTTGAAAGTTTTCTTTGAGTTGATAAAATTAAGAAAACTTTGATGTAGTCATTTACATTTTGCAATTCAAAAAGTGAGACAGTGTCATGTTGGAACATTAGGAGGGGAAATGAGACAACTTTCAAAAATCATTGAATGTTTTATTTCTTCTAGAAAATTCCTTGGACTCAGCTTAAAAAAAATTAAAACAAGAAAAGCTCGATTTATTACCATTAACTCTCCAAAACTAAATTCTGTATTTTCAGGATTGTAAAATAGAATCCTCAATGTAGAGCCTGGCCAATGGAAGTGTGCAGTGAACAGGAGGGCGGGAATAGGAATGGAAGGATAGCAAGGAAAAATCAATAACTAAGGGTAAAGAAGAACCAGATCGGAAAGTCCGTCTCTAACTTTCTAATTGAGATATCACTTTTATGAGAGCATTTTTATTAATGGGAGGGAAAAGGGCCAGGACCACTGTCTATCATCAAGTTTATAGAGAACAAAATGAATTTACAAGTTTGGCCACTGGCTAATTAGTTGGAGCAACATTGACATCAAGGACCTTGAGTGGCTATAACTTGGTGACAGGAAATCTTTCCTCGTGAATAATTGGGACTGGCTGGTTATACCACTGAAGTCATCAGATTTTCTGTCCCTTCCCACTCCCTCTTCCCTCTCCCCCTTCCCACTCCCTTCCTTTACCCCTCCCCTTTTCCTTCCCCCTTCCCCTTAGACTTGATCAAGATCATCTATGGAGTTGAGTAACCATTGCCCAGGCAGGCAAGCGCTTCTTTCGGCCCTCAACTCTGCAACCAGAGCTATTAGTATTTACCTCAATCAGAAAAAGGTGACAATACCTTCACATATTTTCCCTGTAGGAATATACAGTATTCTCCTTTGAAATGAAGAGTTAAAAATATTGAGAAAATTCTGACTGCAGCAATCACAGTAGTTGTTTCAGTTTGAAAACATTTCCTGAAAAAGAAGTAACTTGTTTTCTCCTAGAATCCAGTGTTGTGTCTACTAAGATATTTTCATCAAAACATTTTATTTCTGTGTAAAATGTTTTTAAAGCTCGTTCTGTGTAAACATGATCATCTCGTACTAATCCAGATGTGTTGAGCACCTGTTTCTCCATTAATGTCTGGTGTTTGTCAGTCTGTGTTTTGTGTCTTTTTTGCAGATATTGATGAGTGTGTAAACAACACTATTTGTGACAATCACGGGTTTTGTGACAATACGGCTGGCTCCTTCCGTTGCCTCTGTTATCAGGGCTTTCAGGCCCCACAGGATGGGCAAGGGTGTGTGGGTGAGTTTTTAGATTATTTTTTCCCCAAACACGTTTCATATCTCCACACGAAAAAGAAATAAAAGTTAACAACAGGAGAGATTGTAAGCAAGGTCCTTTGGACAGAATTTTATCATGATTTGACTTTGTCACACAATTTGGGGATATGCAAAAATGTCCCATGGCGTCTGAAGTGGTTAGGGACATTAAGAAATGTAGAAGGATAACTTTGGATTTAATTGTATAATAGGCAGAACATCTGTTTAAATTCTTAGCTGAGCCTGCAGAACTCTGCAGTCTCTCCTGCACAGGAAATACACTGCAGGTGTGTGGTGTAACTTGTCTGTCTTTACAGTGCACCTCCGTAGGCAGTGCCTTTAAGGAAAGGTGTTGGCAAAAGTTGCCGTTTCCAGGAATGACACTCAGTAAAGCGATGCCTTGGGTTGAGCAACTGCATTTGTTCCCTCTTCTGGGACTGACAGAGTGGAGGAATCTTGAATATTGGCAGATGTCCTAGAAAATAGGGTTCAGCGCAGGCTCATCTAGAAGAAAAGATTTTGCATTTCATTTTCTGACCAGCTGTGATTTTTTTAGATCAAATTTATTATGAGACACATTTACAATTTAGAGCAATTAAATGGGAAAGAGAAGAAAGGTTATTAAATTCAAAACTTCACAGATAGCAAGACTTCTTAAATCCTAGGGAAAATA
Source organism: Rhynchonycteris naso (assembly GCA_037038555.1). Classification (NCBI taxonomy): domain Eukaryota; kingdom Metazoa; phylum Chordata; class Mammalia; order Chiroptera; family Emballonuridae; genus Rhynchonycteris; species Rhynchonycteris naso. The sequence continues at coordinate 200,629,535 of CM072998.1, read as the reverse complement.
GCTTTGTTCATTTCGTGGCAAGTGGCACACTGGCTTGAGGAGAAGGCAGTAACTTTTTAGGTTGGAACTTTGCAGTTGAAGCATTAATTCATTTCCCATCCACATCAAACTGGGAAAACAATCTAGGTATTTGGAAGTTTAATAACAAAATCACTTGACTAGTGACCACTTTTAAGCTAACACACAAAACTGCTGCTTCCAGTTACTGCTCCTTTGCATTAAAATGCAAGCGACCGAAGTCATCTGACATTCACTAAATATTTTGACTAGATAGGTCATGTGATCTGACCCCCACTGATCTCAGCCTCACCATGTCTCTCCTCACCTTTTAAATTCCAGCGACATAGAACTGCTTGCGGTTGCTCATATGACTGTGTCAATTTCTCAGTTGCTGTTTGCTCCCTCTGTTGAAAATGTTTTCCCAACCTCCCCTTCCCAGGGCCTGGACTCACCCCACTCATTGCTGAAGCCAGAAGTTAGAGGTGATGTCCTCCCAAATACCATCCCTGCTCCATCTCTCATTCTCAAACTGAGCTGTGGCCCCTCCTCTTGCTTGCAGAAGGCCTTGAGCAAATTCTATTACAGAACTCACACCCATTTGGGAATAAGTAATCATGTGTGGACTGCCTATAGCCACTTTCTCCAAGGCAGCGAGCTCCATGTGCTTGTGAACTTCCTCCCTCCCTGGCTGGACCCAATCTTTGGCCCGTTGTAGGTGCTCAGTAAATATTGTCTAACTGTTACTTATTGAGGTGTCAGATGTTGAATCTCTGACTCATAATAGGTCTTAAACCCAGGGTTAGTGTCCATTTCTAACCAACCAGATGAGCTCACTGAATTGGTGTCCATGTGTCATTATGGCACACTAAACACCACCCTGAGTAAAGGAATAGTTTTTAACATTTTAGTGAACTTACCAGGTGTTCCTTTGTTTATTCACTCCTTCAAAAAATTAACTGAGCACCTATTAGGACCACTTCATCACACTGGTGTTCTATAAGATTTAAGGGATAAAGCGGCCTTGACACCAACCTTTGGCCATGCTCTTCCCTCTACTAAGACCCTGACTGCCTCCCTGCTACCTCCGTCGTCCCTTCTTGTTATCCCCTACTCATCCAGGTGGGGCTCAGTCCCAGTATCCTTTCCCTCGCCCACCCTGCACTGAAGCCCACTGTCCTGTGTTTTAATATGCTCTGTATGTTTTACTCTCAGCATGCTCCACGGCCAATTGGATCTTCTGATTAATTTTCCTAACTTGACTATAAGCTTTGTAAAGGCAGGGGTTGGGTTGCCTGACTCACGATTTTTCCCCCGTGCCTGGCCCATAGAAGTAAACTAAAAAATATGTTTTGATTGAATGCAGCCCTGATGGGAGATTTTTCAGTAGCCCTGTAAGTAATATCAATTTTAGGAAGTAGAAAGTTCCACTTGGCATTTACCTAAAATTGATAAATGTGAGCTGGCCAGTTCCTGAAGTCCATTTTTCTGCTCTAAATTATGACTGTCTTGGCTGATTAAATATACCAACTCTTTGCTTTTCTTTATGTTACAATATCTTTTGACATGCGAAACCCAGCTCATCGGGTTTTTATCTGTTTATATAGAAAGCGAAATGGAAAACTAAGTAATTATTCAAGTGAGTCAAGGTACATAAACGTTTTGTTTAATTAACAGAGAGTAGCAGGTGAAAATAGAATATTTTTTCCCTGAATGATTGGATAACTGCTCAAATTTTTAACTTTGTATAAACCACCTCTGTGTGTGCTCACGAAAGCTGATGTTGTACTTGTTGAATGCAGAAAGTGCACGAGCATTTCAAATGTCGAGTCAGGTGCTTTGCTGAACAGAGCACTTATAAATAAAATTTCTGAGGAGGAGTAAAGCTAAGAGGTAGTATGGGGCAAGATCATACATAAAATTAGTCTTCCTTCAGGGCTGTGAACTTGCATAATGTTGAATAAAACATACCCATCAGTAGATTTCTTGACTATCTTTTAATTATGTATATTTAAGTACAGAAGAAAAACATTTAGCAAAATAGAAATTGCACTGTGGAATACCAACAGAATTTTTAAAGGTGTAGTGAAATCAGTGAGATATTGTTGAACCAATTTATTTTATGTGAATGATTAATGTGACCCAGGGAATATTTCAACAACCCGAATGCTGGTTGTTAAATTATGAACATTTTGGCTGCTAGAAAATTGTATTTTCAGACATTTACCTTAGTGGACTTAAAACCATTTTTTAAAATGAATTTAAAGAAGTGTACCGTTTCCGAAGTGCCAGCGATGCTCTTTTTCCTTGAATTAAGAACCGAGAATAAGAGTGTTGGGTTATTTAAAACCTCGTTATGTCAAAAAGTTAGGGAAGAGGATGAAGACTTGACTTGGGGGTGGAGGAAGACACACAATACAGTGTACAGACATGTCTTGTAGAACTGGGCACCTGAAACCTGTATAGTTTTGTTAATCAGTGTGACCCGATAAATTCAGTTAAAGAAAAGTTAAGGAACAGAAAACTAAAGCGTCCAGTGGTACCTCGGATGCTTGCAATACAATTCTGGCACGTTCCTTAAAGCCAGAATTGGAGTTTGGAAACTTGGCTTTGCATTTTCATGGTCCTTTCATACAAACCACATTGTGCAACCCCTCCTTTAGGGGCAGCAGGGTTTGATTGCTCACCAGGGAGCACCTTGTTTTCAGCAAATACGGCTAGCCTTGGCACAGCTGGTAAAACAGCGAGCTGTCAGAAGTGAGGCGTACGTCTGACTTGATCTGTGCTCCTTTTTCCAGATGTGAATGAATGTGAACTGCTTGGTGGCGTGTGTGGGGAAGCCTTCTGCGAAAATGTGGAAGGCTCCTTCCTGTGCGTGTGCGCAGATGAAAACCAGGAGTACAGCCCCATGACCGGGCAGTGCCTCTCCCGCGCCTCTGGAGGTAAGTCACAGCGCCGCTGGGGACGGGATGGAGGGCTCCTCTGGGATCTGTGCACACACAGGTTTGGGCCAAGCACTCTGGGAGTGAGGTAAGACATAACCAAGTGTTCTGGCACAGTGCTGTCTGGAAGCTTCTGTGCTCTTTCCAAGCCTGCCTTATCAGTGGAATTAGGATGTGGCTGAGGGCTGTTTGGGCTAGATGGGCTCTGATGTGCTTTCCAGCCCAGAGATGCCTTGAGTTAGGGCACAAGATCCAAAGCGATGAGAACATTTACTGGGAACTGCTTAAAACTCAGCCATTGTGCAGGGTTTCATACACATCATATCCTTAGGTTGCATAACCCTTCCTTCTTGGCCCCTGGAGAAATGTATCTTGACACTTCTCTAAATTAGGAGCAACATATAAGCCTCTCAGGATCTACAGAGACTTCCACTTGGAATTTAAGGTGTTTTTCCAGAATTTGGCCTAGAAGGTGGCCATTTTGCATTCATTTAAAATTTGGTTCAGGCTACGTCAGTGGCACGAATTGAAATGGAGAAATGGTGCTTTTCCAGATAAATTCATCAACTTTCAGATCAACCCTTTTGTTTGTGCCATGTCACTATAACTTGGTTGTGTTTTTAAGAAAAGCAGAAGACTAAATGGTCCTTTGAGAGCCAAACAAAATGACACATAGACCATTTGCTTTCTTGCTCAATCTCAGTTGATTTTAACCATGCTTCTAAGAGAGCTTTCAGTATTCCACAATAGGGTACACATGTTCTGTGTAAAATAATTATCTTTGCAAGTAATAGGGAAGAAAATATAAAAATACATATTTTCATCCGCACACGTTTTACTTCTCAATTATTAACTATAGAAAGGTGAGGAGTGCAGATTTAAATGAACAGACAGTAATACAAAAACATCATGAAGGGGAGGAGCCAGAGTATTTCTGGAAGGAGGGGATGCTCTTCATTCAGGTGACCGCTGAAACACATGAGCTATAAAGAAAGAGCTTTTCATCTTAGTTATACTTGTGATAGCAAAAAACAAACACACGAAATCAAAAATCTGGCTGACCAATAATAGGGTGAGTTAAGTAACTGTCTTTTTCTTACTTATTTTTGGTTTTACAGAGTAACACTTTACCCGTAGTCTTATTTTGACTGAAATAATTCATATGTCACCATATTGCATCATTAAATGAACTATGTGAAGATTAGGTAGTCATGATAAATGCATGATAATACAATGGGGAGTGAAAGAAAAGTAAAATCGCAGTCTATGGAGGGAGGGAAGGAGAAAATATATAAAATGGTTATTAGAATTAATGGAAATTTTAGTTTTTCCTTTTCCTTTCCAAACTTTTTATAATATTTCAAATTGGAATGACCAGAGTTCTTGCCTGTTAACTACTTTCCAGCTGTGTAAGCTTGGGCATATCATTCAACATCTGTGAGTTCGATTTTCTCACCTATAAAATAGGAAGGTTATATTTACCTCACACAATTTTACGAATTTAAAAAAAATCATATATGTAAAAGCCCCTTTTGTTAATGGCAAAGTACTATATAAAGTAATAAAATAGTAAGCTATAATCCAAACACTCAAGGGATGTCTATTTCTCATCCTTTTATAAGCTCTTCTGAAATGGTGAACCAGTTTAACTGCAAATATTTTCTTGCTAGAAATTTTAGTAATATCAAAATACGGTTCATTCAGTTCCTGTAACTTCAGTCAGGGTATATGTCTGGGATCCTAAAGCTTGCTCATTTTTTTTTAGAGATTTAACAATGCCTTAATGAGATCATGAGGCCATCTGAACCATTCTTGGTGAACTGGGCTAGCTCATGAAAACTGCTTCTTAACACCTTTCAGTGACTCCTTTTGTAAGCCTTATTTCTCATCTTCTATTTCTTTGTTTTTCTATAACTAAGTCCATTTGCCTTCTTCCTTCCTGAGTACCCTCTCTCATTGACTAACTCTCTTTCTGTAAAGTTCTTCCAGTCAGAGTTCACTAAGTACTCTCCTGATTTTTCAGAGAACATAATTTTGAATACCGAGCTTCATAAAGCTCATTTGCCAATCAATACATAGTTTCTCCTTCTTCTTAATGTTACACCTAGTCCTTTTATTTCTGGGTTTCTTGTGTATTTTCCCCATGCTTTTCTGGCTTATGCTACATACCCAATTATTTCACTGGTTTATATCAATATAATTTGATGAACAGTAACTGGTGAATCTTTCTAATTTTTATAGTTACTGGCATCTCTGAGTTCTACCATACCTCAATTTGTATCGTTCTTGGCAGACTTGGATTATATGGAGTCTTAAATGTTTGAGACATTTAAGTTAATGATAAACTTTAGTGAAAACCTTCTCCCTGACTTCAGAGCCAATAATTGATCAGTTGTTTGAAAAAGGTGGAAAGCGTAAACAGGGACACAACTTTTAAATACTTAAAATTTAACTTAAAGCATATAAATGTAAATTTATATACCGATCTTTGAGGAAAGGCCAAGGTCTTTGAGTAAAAATTCACTGTTAGAAGTTCCACCTGGATTCTCTTGCAGAACCCATGTCTATTATGCATCATCTACACTACAACATTACAGGGAGTTAGAATTTAAAGGCCTTTGCAGAAGTTAATGAGCACAAAATCCCTCCAAGCTGTTGTATTTTTTCTCAATTCTTTATAGTTGTCTTATCCACCCTCATTTAACAATGTTCTTTTTAATGAATAAAGTCTTTCTAAAGTTTTAACTTGATCTAAAAACAACTCTTCTCACATTTGTATTTTAGTGGTTTATATACTGTTTAATTTTGTAATGACAATAATCAGCACCCTGGCACAGAATGTTTGAGAATATACATAGCTGAGTCTTGGTCGATATACTGTTCAACATGTAAGACTGGAAATATGTGGACCTGCCCAAGAACAGCCTATTGGCTGCGAGTGTTCTACCTGCTGTGAGCATTAGTCAGGATGTTTTTCAGAGGGTAAAAAGACATCAGTTAATCCAACAAGTTGGCTAAATGGAGGCTAATTAAAAGAGTTTGTATTATACTCTAGCCAAAGAGCCTGCTGGTACCATAGTACAAAACATTTTGCACCAGGTTTAAGTTTTTAACAAGGATTGAAATTAACTTTATTGTAGATGTGATAGACTAACAGATCTCATCCATTGTGAAAAGTATTTAGGAAAGAAAAGATAAATTTTCAATTTAGGCTATAACATTTTCACTTGGCTGCAAAATGTTCCCAGGACAATGGACATTCCAGCGATGAGCAGTAGGATAATCATCGCAAGTGATATCACACTGAGGACAGAACTGTGCCTAAGGGATGGATGTCAGGAAGTGAGATTTCAGAATGGAATGCAGAACTTTCCAATAACTAGTCATGAAATTGTGGGTGTTTCCCTAGAGGTATCCCCAAGACAGGTAGGACACCCAATGGCAGAAGGCCATGCACTCCCAACAGAATGTTGTTCCAGGTGACCTTTAAGGTGCTTTTGAACTTTAATGTCCTGAGATTTTTTTGTCTTAACTACTTCTTGGCTTTCACTTAATTATTTTTTATTTAGGTCTGGTCTAATGTTTTTCACTGCCTGGGCCTTTGGCCACTAATTTACATTGCTGTATATTGCCTAAAAGCACCTGAAACAGAAATAACAAAGAAATGTCCATACCAGACCACTCAGCCCATGTAAGAGGGTACAGATATGAAATATAGCCTGATACTTTTATTTCCTCAGTGCCTGTGATAATTGCTCAATAAAAACTTTATGTTCTTGGGCACTCTAAAGGAAGCAGTAAATATTTAGTCTTGGCAACTGCAGCTTTCAAACCTTACCCACAAAATGCTGCTCTCTGTCTCGATTAGTGCATAGAGGACTCTGTGGCAGGAACTGAATTTTATTTTTAAAACAGAAGGTTTCATAATTGGTGTAGGTGTTCCTTGCGTTAAGAAAAGCGAGTAGCCTGACCAGGCGGTGGCGCAGTAGATAGAGCATCTGACTGGGATGCAGAAGACCCAGGTTCAAGACCCCGAGGTCGCCAGCTTGAGCGTGGGCCCATCTGGCTTGAGCAAAAGCTCTCCAGCTTGCACCCGAGGTTGCTGGCTCCAACAAGGGGTTGCTCGGTCTGCTGAAGGCCTGCAGTCAAGGCACATGTGAGAAAGCAATCAATGAACAACTAAGGTGTCACAATGAAAAACTGATGATTGAGGTGAGAAGCATGCTTCTCACCTCTCTTCGTTCCTGTCTGTCTGTTCCTATCTATCCCTCTCTCTGACTCTCTCTCTGTCCCTGTAAAAAAAAAAAAAAAAAAAGAAAAGCGAGTAAACAAGATCTGAAATTATAAAACACACACATTGGAGTGAATATTTGCATTATGAAATAATTGTTCCTTGCACAATTCATTATAAGGTTTCCTTAAATATCTGTTTTCTCTATTAGCGTTGGGAACTTATTCTCACTTCACAAGCTAGACCCCAGACTTCTACATCTAGAAACGTACTTAATGGTTTTTCAGCCCAGCTACTTTATTTACAGGTCAGGAAGCCAAGGCCCAGAGTGAAGGTCTAAATGTTATTCTTGCGGCCATTGAGCCAATGCTGGGCAGAATTGGCACAAGTACCCAACTCCAGGTTCTTTCCACTTCCATCTACTTCTCAGGATTGAGAATACCATGGCACCCAGTTCTTCAAAAATTGGCTTCCTTTTTCACTTCATTCTTTTGTTTTGTTCTAATTATTAAAATAATGCACATTCTTCCTACAAAATTAACAAATACAAAAATGTATTAAAAAAGAAAATCCCCTGCAACGTGACTGTTCAAAGACAATCTATCACCATGTTGACCTCCAGTCTTTGAAGAAAATCCATACTCCACCTGCCTTACTAGAACTGTTCTCCATTTAATCCTCAACAGATTGAGACCAACCCTCAGGCTCTTCATCTGAGTGGTAACTCCCTTCTCTTGGGTCATCAATAAGTAGTCTACACAAAAGCCATTAGTCTCATCATGGACTCTTCTTTGAAAATAATGGCAATGGATTCTTACCTTTCCTCCTTTTCTTTTCCCTTTGATTGATTTCCGGACATCATTCATCCCTCTGTCCTATGACTTCTTAGACCAGTGATGGGCAATCTTTTGAGCTTGGTGTATCAAAATTTGCCAAAAAACTGAGCATAACTCGGGTGGTGTGTCACTTCGAGAAAAACGGCCTAACCGGAAGTCGCAGAACTAGACGCTCTGTGCCGGAGTTCTGTTGTTTTGGCCTACAGACCTCCGGCACAGAGTGTCTACACTACAGCAAATGTTTTATCCTCGGCTACCGCACCTGCCCGTGCAGGAGCCGAGGATGAAACGTCCTTCTCGGCATGCGGCCCTGTACTTCTCTGGTATGCAGCCGCATGTCAGTGAAAATGGCTACGCATGTCAGTGCTGACACGCATGTCATAGGTTCGCCATCATGGGTTTAGACTCTTCTTCTTCTGTCTTATTCTCAGGCTCCTTTCCTGTTGCCTATTTCTTAAATAATAATTTAAGGGAGTTGCGTATTTAGCCCTCTTTTTACTCAACAGTCTTCTCCTGGGACATTTTATCCTATTCTCATATGACGTGGACTGCCAAGTAAACGCCTTCTGCCTACACCTCTCCTGAGTGCCACACTCCTATTTCCAGCTGCCAATTATTGGACCTTTCTCCCTGGATGTCTTCTAAGCATCTTTGCCTGAAATTATCCAAAACCAAACCAATTACTGTTCTTTCTCCAACCGGTTATTCTCTCTTTGTTCACTTATCAATTGCCAAATATCAGTACTGGAAATCCTGAAGTCATATTTAATTTTTCTCCCCTTCCATCCAGCCATCTTAACATCCTGCTCCTTTGACCTCAGTAGTATCTTTCAGATACTCCCTGCTCCTCTGTTACTGCTGCCCTGGCCAGTCCTTGAGCATCTATTACCTGGACCATGACAGGTACCACCAGACTTCTCTTCTTGCCTCTCCGGTCAATCAATTCCTGTTTCACACTGCTGCCTCAGTTTACGTTTTCAAAACATGCATCTGGTTTTAAATGCTCCTTTAAACTTTCAACTGCCTCCTAATGCTTTATAATGCATGAAGTCCAAATCCATTAGCAGGGTAACACGCCGTTTTCCACTGTCTGATTTCTCTTTGCATTCCCTGTACTTCGCTCACTGCTTTGCCGAATGCCTGACCTGTGACAGGCACTCAGTAACTATTAATAAAATTGCTCCTCCACATTTGAGAATGTGTCCCTTATAAACCCCACCATCTCATATCCAGCTTGTTGTGTAAGATAAAAATAATACTCATTTTATCAAAGATATAAAGGGGCCACACTTAAATGAGGCATTGTTTGTTCACACTTTTTGTGTAAAGGGGTTAGTTCCTCTGTGTGCTTTGGTTAAATTTATAAGTGGCACAAAAGAAAAAGAAGTTCTTACCTGCTCTTGGGGGATATGTGCAAATTGGCTGCATGGTTCTGACAACAGAACCCAACCAGCATTCTTGTTCTCTCTTCCTAGAGAGGTCCACTACAGGTTCTGTTAGACAGGAAACCACATAATATCATTTGACTGTTGCATTTGGCAGAATGGGATATTTTTTTCTAATGTGTTTAGTTAACCTGTAAAGTCAATTAACATTAAGACAATTTTTAAAAAATAATGTCTGATTGGAAAAAAAGACATTTGGTAGAAAAAAAATTAAAGACAGTGAGACCACATTGTTTAGAATGCAGACACTGTAAAATGCCATAAAAGTCTGAGGCCTTCCTGTATATTTGTAATGAATCTATACCATAAATGGAGGCAAGGCTGACGAAAATGGGCTCATTGCCTTTTAAGTTGGTTCAGGTTTCTCCCCGCATTTAAAGGGGATAGTGAGAAGAATTTACTCATTATCAAACCATGCTTTTATTTTTATGATTTTATTTTTGCTTGTTACAGATAGTATCTAAAATAATATATGAGTTTTTAATAAAGAGATGCCAATATGAATGAACTGATTTTTCAGTACATCAAAGTGACAGACTCAAACTATATAAATAAGTCATTTTATCTCAATACTGCAAGAGACATGCACACTTTTGCATTAGAAATGCATTTTGTGTTCCAGAGTTGGCTATAAAATAAAAAGCCTGGAGAGGAATGGTTTGTACATTTCCTTTTAAATGTTTCCAAACATTTGACACAAACATTTGACACTCTTCCAGCGTGCCTTTGTTCTCCTGGTCCTCCTTCCTGGCCCTTGAGATGCACGGTGCCCATGGTGGGGAAGTGTTGTTGTGTGGTCGGCTCATTCTCCACCTTCACAGGTGCTCTGTCCCCACCCATGTCGATGTGTGTCTCCCATTTTTCTATCGCTGCAGTGCCTTAGTCTGCTTTCAGGAATCTCTTGTTTTGCCCCTCTTGGCCTACTTTTCTTGTCTTCACATTTCTAATTTTTAATTGTATCCCTGATCCTAGAGCACGGAACTCGCTCTCTTCCCCTTTCCAGCTTATCCCTCTGCCCACTGCTCCTCCTTCTCCTCCAGCTCCTTCGCCAGAAAACCAGAAACAAAGAACCCTCACTCAATCCAGCAAGTGTTCATTGCCTGCCTTTGAAGTGGGAAGCCCTGAGGCCTCCAGGGGGACTGACTGGCAGTTGTCTCCACCCAAGCACCCAGCCAGAAACATAGCTGTCACCTGCTCATGCATTGACACATTCGGGCCCATCCTCAGCTCCCCACCCCCCACCTCGGGTCACGTTCTGTGACTCCCTCTGGAGACCAGGTAGCCCATGAACCCGCTCCACCCCTACAGAGCTAAGTGCGGCTGTGCTTTTCACTCACACCTTATTTTCTGGACAATTTTAAAAAAAAGATTATTTTTCAAGAACTTGGCTCAACTGTCAGCTTCTCTAAGGAGCCTTCCATGATTGCCTTGGTCACTGATCCTTCTGCGGTGTGGCTTTTTCTCCCAGCACTCTCATGGGCTGACTCCTTCCCTGGTTTTTCTCTTTAAAGATGGCAACTATGTGAAGAAATCTTTTTTCAAAGTATTTTTCCTCTTGTACTTTGCTTACTTATCTTTATTTTGACTTCTTTCACATCTTTTGCTATCTAAAGTTACCATCTTTCTGCAGTTTTCTTTTTTTTCGGGGGTGGGGGGGTGCATTCCTCCTTATCCAGTTCATTCCTATATTGTCTGTGCTTGTTTTCTGAAACTCACCAATGGCTTTTCGTGAAATCCACTTAAAACACATACATACACACAAACACACAAATGTGTCTCATCTTTCACGTCCTTGAATAGGAAAACTAGGGGGCAAAAGGGATACAAGAATTGTCAAGTTCTCTTTTATTCCTCCTCAGAATATTACACTAGAATTCCTTTTCTCATAAAAGCATAAGTTGGTAGAAAACATTAGTGCCTACGGTGATTTTAAAAATCGAAAAGAGAATAAAGTTTCCTGAGTCATTCTGTTGAAAGTGACCTGCTGAGCCTCATTCCCCCACTCGCAGAGTTTTATGAGTTGATGTCTTCTTCAGGACTGCGGCAGGTGTTTCATTTGGGGCCACTGTTTACCCTCACATGTGTGTGATGTTACTCTTTGGTCACTGTTGTAATCCCGACTGTCCCAAAGAATATAGAGAGGATTAGCTCCAAGGCCTTCAGAACACATTGCAAATGGAAAGTGAAAGCAAAGACAAAAGTCCATTTGGAATGCATGAGTCCACTTGAACCAAGAAAATGTTCCAGATTTCCTTACCCCAACAGCAAAGCTAAGATTAGATATTGTTTGGGAAAAACTAAAAAAAAAATGAAGCAATCCTATAAGTGAATGACCACACCCTCTTCTGTATGGTGAACCAAGAAAGAAGAGGTTCCAGAAGCTTCCAAGAGCTCCATTAAATGGCACCTACAGCTCCAACCCACTCCTTCCTGTTCAGAGCAAGGGTAGCCAGCTATGCTCTGTGGCATTGCAGCTGAGCTCCACGCCTGCAAGAATTGTCTGCTGCCCCCTCCTCATTTGTGTCAAAGCAAAACAAACTCATGCTCGTTGAGATGCTAAGAAGCTGAGCTCCTTAGAAGAGGTCTAGGCAAGCACTAAGTGTTGGGACATGAGACCCAAGCTCACTTTTCTCTTTCTATAAAGCGTTGTGAGGATGCTTTATAACCGATAGTATCTGTCTCATGGAGTCAGTTACTCTGTAAAAGATTTTCCGAAACAAAGCACTCGTGGAAAAGGTCCAAAAACTCAACTTCTTACCACCAATCAAATCCCCTGGATTAAAATACACAAACTGCTGTTTATACACAGATGTTAAGCTGACTTCTTGATACAAATTGAAATTTCCAATCTGAAAATGCAGGAGGGGAGGTAATATATTTCTTAGAAGTTTGTGGCACGAGATATGTAATATTGCTAATCTTACTCATAACGTAGTTAAGAGAAAAGCCATTATTTTCACGCTTGGCACTTTTTATAGCCATTGATCTTTTAAAATTATTTTCCAATAGAAACATTTCTTTTCTGGCAACGGACCTAAACTCATGCAGAGATTCTTTAAAGAAATCGCATTACACCTATTTACTGGTCAGAGTGTTTTCCCAGTGGAAAAATGCTCTAGGAAGTTAATTATTTAAAGTTTAGGAAGATGGGAAATTGTAGTTTTTCACAGAATGACCTTTGTGGACTGGTTTTTGAAAAAGAATTTGCTTCACTTTCCAAACACGGATGAGGGCCTAACTCACCCTCAAGTTCAGCTGTGTAAACAGTGAACTTGCAGACTGGCTTGGAAAGAAAAATCAGAGCAAAACTTGAAACAACCAATGTAAAACCAGAATAATACAATGCTATTATTGATTGTTTCCCTATGCAGTAACCTGTGAATTTCCTTCCAAAGAAAAGTGGGGAGAAGCAAAGATAATTTTATTTCTTAGTTTCTATGCTCTGGGTATAACTTGTAGAAAATGGGGCTTAATATAAATGGAATTTTTTGAGATGCTTTTATGCAGAAGCCTGTATTTTCTGATTGCCTTTTAAATAGAGCAGTCTTCATTGACAACTGTATAATATTCCATTTCCTAGTAAACACCATGACATACCTACCACTTTGTACACAAGAGGAGAAACAGTGAGCCCCATTTTTGCATGAACTGTAAACGTGACTGGCCAAACCAGTTGTGTTGCTGACTGTGGTCTATATTTCTATACACATTCATTAATAGCGAGCTGCATTTTAAAGCCAACTGTATAGAATAATTGAGTTGAGTTGTTAACAGAAATAGGGTGCCAGTGTATTCACAGGTGTTGAGGGAAAGTTTAATGAAATGTTCCACGGGGTTCGTGATGGTTTTAATAATCATTTCAAAGACCCACCATCAGTTTTCTCAGATAAATCCATGGGTAAAAGCTTGAAGCCCCTCCTGAAGAGCATGACCTAGTGGTCGGTGCCATTGGGGTGGGCCACGCACGTTGTTCTCTGCACCCGTGTAAAGGTCAATGGGATGAGGGACCTGGCGAGTTTTATCCCAACTTCACACACAAGGAAAAGATTTAAAACCACTTCATAAGCTGCTTCTTAGGAATCAACATTTCATTTTTCCCACCCTGGGCACTTATTCTAGGTTTGAATTTGTCATCAGATGTTAATACTAACTTAGAATCCAAGCTGAAATCTGTCAAAGACAGAATAATCTGAGAATGAGCGAGCATCAAGTGTGCGAGGGTTGTTTGACATTCACAAGGATACCCTATGTTCTGAGAACAGTATGTCTCTGAAAGGTTTGTTTGCTGCCTCTCTTGTTTTGAATGCCATAGAGGAAAGGGCAGTAGCTTTTCTGAAAATTTTATTAACTTATATTTTGAAAATACCATTGCTATTTAGTATATTAATCAAGTTTCCACAGTCAACCTGAGGCTGCCAAAAGAAATACATTAGAAGCTTTTGTGAAAATAACTCCTTATATTTTCCTAATGTAATTATCTAAAAACTTAAAAAGAAAAGTGTTGACATTAAAGTCATCCTCTCTGGTAAATGAGTTTTCCCTTTGTTCTTACAGTTTCTGTGAGTCTAAGAATCTGAAAACAGCAGGATTCTCAGGAAAGAATTTCATTAGAATTAATCTCAGGAGTTGTAATGATGTTAGTCAGTTTCTTATTTTTTATAGCATAAAATGGAAACCGGATAAATTCTAACTGGACCATAGACAGTAATTTGAACTTCATAGTGTATGGTCAGGAAGGGACTGGATTACTTGCCAAGTCTAGTCACAAAATATTGATCATTTCTTCAAAGCACAAACTTGCTCATAGACGTCAAATTTGATAAGATGGAATCATGTTTGGTGGATTATGCTCTCATTGTTTGTACTCTGTCACATCACCTTGATTGTCCTTTATCACAGAGGGTTAAACTGAGTCTGTTAGAATGTATTATCTTTTAGGATACACTTGAACCAGAACCAGAATGCAGCTTCGAAATTCTACCTTGAGGCTCACCTTACACTCACTATTCCATTCAAAGCCTTATATCTGCAGCGGTTTAAGTACTGCATTTCCCCATATATAAGACGCACCTTAATTTTGTGGTCCAAAATTTGAAGAAAAAAAATGTATTACATCAAGTTATTGAACTCAAGTTTTATTCATTATAAAATTCATACAATTCCTCATCATTGTCAAAACTCCCATCCATTAGCTTGTCCTCATCTGTGTCTGATGACGAATCACTTTCTTCAACAATGAGCACAAAAACAAGCACGAAAAAGCGGGAAATGCAAGTAAAGAAATGTACAACCATTGTATAAGACACACCCATTTTTTAGACCCCAAATTTTTTGGAAAAGGGTCCATCTTATACATGGGGAAATACGGTAGTTAGATTTTCAGTAATGAAAGGTTATTTTATAGATTCCAGGTTACTACAGTGTTTTGTTTTGTTTTTCTAGTTACCATCTTCTGCTTTGTTCTGTTCAGAAAAGATTGAAGGTATGGTTGATTCAAATAACCATCCAAGGGTTAAATATTATGTGTGGCCCATCTCTGTCAAGTGTTGGGGAATATTTTCATTGATTTAAATAGGTGTTATAGCTCAGTAAATAATGATCCTGTGTTTGGCAAGAAAGCAAGTATGGAAACTCCATTTGCAGCCAAATTTACAAGAATAAAGTAATTGGTTAACATAAAAGGAAATGATTTTGACAGATTTGCGCTCTTTGGAGTGTGTCAGGATTCGAGTGCATTTTTATCTTGCAGTGGAAGAACCTGACACGAAAATGGAAAGCAGCTTTCTGTAAATTAAATGCTACTATTACATCCAGTCTTTCTTATCATTGTGTCTTCTACTCTGTTGTGAAACCAATAGATGTGATGTGTTCAGTCAGCATTCATTTTACTTTGTCCTTTTGTTTAGATATAGAGGTAGAGCAAGCCAGAGAAGAAAAGAAAGAATGCTACTACAACCTCAATGACGCCAGCCTCTGTGACAATGTGCTGGCCCCCAATGTCACCAAACAAGAATGCTGCTGTACCTCTGGTGCTGGGTGGGGAGATAATTGTGAGATCTTCCCCTGCCCAGTCTTGGGGACTGGTAAGAATCAGCTAAGTGGTGGTTTCACGCTTGTGTTGGGTCATGTGCTGTTGGAATATTCTCATTTTGGTTACATTAAAGTTTTGAAATGCTGACATTCACTGATAGCTGCCATACTCGAAGTGAAGTGTCAGATTACCTTATAGTGAGTTTCATTCAGATCTGGAAAATCACCTTTATCCCTCCTCAATATGAACTCTTTTTTTTTTTCCTTAAGTGAGAACTAGGGAGGCAGAGAGACAGACTTCCGCATGTGCCACCCTCAGCCCAAGGGGCCAACTTGCTCCAATCAAGCCATAGCTGTTGAAGAGGAAGAGAGAGAGAGAAAAAAAAAGGGGGGGGAGCAGATGGTCACTTCTCCTGTGTGCCCTGACTGGAAATCGAACCCAGGATATCCACACGCCAGGCTGACGCTCTACGACTGAGCCAACTGGCCAGGGCCAATATAAATTCTTAAAGTTCTTAACATCACTAAATATACTGTTACAGTGAGGTTCCATATTATATTTTGGTAGAAAGGTAATTAAGTTTTATCCCATTTTTAAAATTCAAACCAGTCTTCTTTTTTTTATATAACAACAACATAACATTATCCATAACTAGAGGTTGCATGTTTAAGCAAAGATTTTGCTTGATGGATTCCTATTAAAACTTTAAAATATTAGAGACTACAGTAATGGAGAAATAAGTCATACTACTAAGTAACACATAGGTAGATAAAATATGGGTGAACTAGTAAGGTCTTTTAAAAAATTACAGGTAAACTTCTGAAGTCACTAGTTTTATTTGTACCTGATTTATAATTTTGAGATTGTACTACATTGATTTGCCTGAATTAGATGGCAAAATTTGTTAAAGTTACTGAGTCTTGAGAAAGCAAAACCAAATTTAAAATACACACTCACAGAAGATGTTGATAGATTATTTTTGTTTGTTTTTCAACTTCTTTTTTTCTTGTCTCTCCTGAAATCAGCTGAATTCACTGAAATGTGTCCTAGAGGGAAAGGATTTGTCCCCACCAGAGAATCCGCTTACAACGTTGGTGACAAAGACTATAAAGGTCAGAATCAAGCAGAAATGAATTTGCAACGTGTGTATATCAGACATTCAAATAAAAGCATGGCTGAGTCAGACAGAATTAGATTCTTCTGAGTCATGGAAACTGATTACAAAGCCTTTATTCCACCATTGGAAGAAAGCCCCTGTGGACTCCGGGCAGAGTTGTACATGGCCTGGGAGTTAGCACTTGTCAGGCAGTGTAATGGTGAGATGTCACTTACCTTCTGAGTTTCCATCTCTGAGACAGGAATAATATTTCAAAAGTTACCATGAGGGGACACAGATAGCAGTGTGGTGATAGTGGTGGTGGGGGGAGGTGAGAAAGGCATCGGGAGGAAAAATAGTGAAGGACAGAGATTTGACTTGGGGGTGTGGACATACAATACAGTGTACAGAGGATGTGTTGTAGAATTGTGCACCTAAAACCGATATAATTTTATTAACCAGTGTCACCCCCAATAAATTCAGTTTTTTAAAAAAGTTATCATAAGAAATAAATGAGATAATACTATATATGTAACGTACCTAACACAGAATTTCTGTGCTTCATAAAGTTATTCTTTTATTCCAGAGTATATTAGAAATCTTATGTTAAGACAGTGTACATTTGACCATCCTCATGTTGGTCTTTAACGGTCATCAACGAAGCTAAAATTCTTGCTCTTTTAGGACCTTTTACTAAAGTCCACAGATTCATAAAAAGAAATAGAAAAGAAGAAAGCAAAAGTAGATGTGTTTTATATATTCAATGTTATTAGTCTATAATTCTAAAACAAATATGCAGCCTTTTTATTTTAGTGAAATTTAAACCACATGTATGAGTGTTTCCTCATTAACTATACACTTTGACATTTCCACAATGGAGATAGTAAGATCTTTTATATACAAAGTGCTTTTTTCTCTGTAAAATTTAATATTGAAAACTGCTAAGTGGATGGAAAACAGACTAAAAACACTTTTTACTGTTCATCCTTTTTGGAAAAAGTGTTTTAATAATATGGTATAATTCAGTAGCTGGATGAAAAATTCCATATGTGTCTTTTAAGTACATCTATGATTTCCTCCAATTAAGTAACAAGACTTGGCTGGTGATGTGTGTTTAATGGTTTTTCAAGTTCACAAATATTATATACTATGTTTTCGCAGAGGTGTAGTTAAATCTCACTTTATATTATGGGATGAAGGCCTGATTTCACCACAAAGTCTTCCCCTCTTTTATAGAAAAGTAAATTCCTCCTCTCCCTATCTTAGCAGCACTGTAAATGGTTGGAAGATTCAGATTTGAACAGCCACATGGTTTGGGCTTGGTTTTGCCATTGTCCTGCTGTATAATTTGGGGTGATTCATCTGTGGAGGCTCCCATTTTTAAAATGAGGACCAGACAACATTAGCTATAAAATTTGAGAACTGATGAAGATGATAATGATAGCAATAAAAGTAATAGGTGACACTTTTTGAGAGTTTATTGAATTCTCTACAAGGATTTTCTATCACTTAATCACTCTTATCAGGTAGATGTTCCTATTTTCCCCGGTGGACCACTGAGGGTGCTGAGCACTCCACATTCTCTGGAGAAACGTCTCTGCCGATGCCCTAGGCAACTGCGCCGTCCTTAGCTTCTCATTACCACCAAGAAGGAAGACTTGCATCAAATTCCATCACCCTTTTTATAGGAGTTTTCTTCATCTCAACTAGTTACTGGGCCAAAACATGCATTTATTTGTAGAAAGGCATATTTTTTTAAAAGGCATATTCTTTACAAAATATTTTTGGTGCCATTGTTGACTTTCTTGAACCATTTCATCAAATACAAGGGAGGATTGCAGAAACCATCTTTATGAATAGACCTTCCCTAATCATGTTTTGGACCTTGTTCCTTAAATATCACAGACAAACCTGATTATATTTCTAGCTCTGTGAATTAGTCCCAACTTTTAAGAATTTTGTGTTACTGTGTCTTTAAGCATCTTTAGAATAGAAACATTATAATATCTAACATGAAGCCCAATATTACTTAGGCATTCCTTCTTAACTGAAAGACCAGAGCTAACTCCTCTTTCTGTTGCTCCATCTTCCCTCCCCCTCATAGATGCAGATGAATGCCTACTTTTTGGACAAGAAATATGCAAAAATGGCTTCTGTTTGAACACTCAGCCTGGTTATGAATGCTACTGTAAGCAAGGAACATACTATGATCCTGTCAAATTGCAGTGCTTTGGTAAGCTTTAAGAGAATATAGGGTCTTGTGAAAATATACAGATGGAGAAAAAATAAGTAATGCCGGGTAGTATAAGAACAATTTCTTTGCATCAAAATCACATGTTGAAAAGATCTGTAAATGTTTTATGGATCTTTCTCGTAAGTGATATTTATGAAAATAAAAACCTCCATACTCCTATGTGAATACCTTTCAAAGAGTTAATATTCAATGTGGAATTATACTTCAGGTCACTGGTTTAAGCGAAGTGTTCTCTTGGTCTGGGGAACCTCCTTTTTCATCCCTCATACTATGCAAGTAAAAGTCATTTTTAAATACTGACCCAGACTTATTGCTTAAGCAGAAAACCATATACACTAGATGGAAAAACATAGCAAAAGTCAATAGCTTTAAAATAATTATAAAGAGGCATTTTATCTTAAATTTCTAAACATATCCTGTTCTTAGATGTTTTCTTTCCTTATTTAATGTCAGTATCAGCAGGGCAACACTATATTCCCAATCAACACTATATTCCCAATCACAGTTTTATAGTCAGACTGTTCTCTTTTGGTTAATTAACTTGTGGCAGTCCCTGGAATCTGGACTGAAGTTAGCAGTGTGTAAATTTGATAAGTGTATGAGGTGCAACTGATTACCAATTTTCTTTAGCAGTTTCTTTTTCTCTTTAGATATGGATGAATGTCAAGACCCCAACAGTTGTATTGACGGCCAGTGCATTAATACAGAAGGCTCTTATAACTGCTTCTGCACCCATCCAATGGTCCTGGATGCCTCAGAAAAAAGATGTATACGACCAACTGAGTCACACGGTATGTTTGGGTATCAGATGCAAGTCTGTGCCCAAATAAAGGATACAAGGTTTTCCTTTTGACTGACGTTATAAGCTATCGGAAAGGAAAAAGTGATTCCTTGGGTGCTTTTGAAGTAATTAAAATGAGATGCTAAGAGAAATCATAAAATGCATATCATCAGTATGTAAAAGATTTAATACCATGAACATATTTATATAATGGACAATAGAATATGGAGTGGCTGAGCAGATGGCAAAGCTGTTCCTTCACATTCCTTGGTCACACTTCACGTGAAGTTCAAAGGCAGCTGAGGAAGATGTCAATTCAGGGGAAGATAATTTTGTTTCCTAGGTGGCAGTAGATGACACAAGGGAAGTTCAGCAGAACACAGGGCGGAGTTCAACAAGGAGGTGGAGAGCCCTGAAGTCCATTGATGGGAATCCCTGTTCATCCCTGATGAGTTATGTGCCACTGATAATTGGTATAATACAGTGGTTCTTAACCTTTTTTGAGGTACCGAACCCATCAGTTTCATATGCACATTCACCAAACCCTTCTTTAGTGATAAATAAAATATGATTTTTTTTTTTCTAAATTCAAGACATAGGTATATGTTTTTTTACTGGTGCACAAAATGAGCCGTGCATGAGCATCACCTTGCTCAAAGAACAAAACCAACAAAGTGCATGAACTCACAACAAATTACGGTATTACTTTATTCTGGCCTTCACGTCAGAGGCTTCTCTGAACCCCTGAGACCGACTCATCAAACCCCTAGGAACCCAGGTTAAGAACCACTGGTATAATATGAGATCACGAGACTTCTTTGGATGAAAGGTAGAAAGGTTAGGATGGAAGACTATAGGATGAAGTATCACTAGTCCAAGGCTTTGGCAGATGAAATGGGTGAGAAAGCCAGAATCTAAAAAATATCACATAGAAAGAAATGGTAGGTGTTGACAGAGGAGTAAATGTGAAAAAGCAGAGCTTGAAAGAATGAGAAGCACCTCAGGATTATGAGGTACAGACAAGATACTGGGGTGTTTTATGTAATGATGGAAGATGTAGTGGGAAGGATGTCACTGGAACATAACGGGCGGGTTGAATTGCAGCTGATGGAATGATACCGAGTTGGAAATGACCAAAGTTTAGTGCATGGAAAGGCAGGCCTTACACTTTTACTTGGAAGTCACTCTTAGAAATGGGAATGGAAACCGTGAACCTCGCTGGCTTCCACCACAGTGGTTATAAAAACAGACTAATAGTGCAGTTGTCATGGAAGCATGTCTTCCCTTTCAGAACAAATTGAAGAGACCGATATCTACCAAGACCTGTGCTGGGAGCACCTGAGTGATGACTATGTGTGCAGCCGGCCTCTGGTTGGCAAGCAGACAACGTACACCGAGTGCTGCTGTCTGTACGGAGAGGCCTGGGGGATGCAGTGTGCCCTGTGCCCCATGAAAGATTCAGGTGAGCCCTTATTCCATTGTTCCTCCTGCTAAAGGCCTTTGGGAACAGGTTCCTCTCACCGCCTTTGGAGCTGACAGTTCTTTTACTTCTGTATCTTCACCTTCACTCCTGAAATGTTACTTTCACCAGACTTATATGTTTAAGGCAGGGACAGACAGGATTCCATAATCATCTGGCTTCTGGTTGACCTCCAATCCAGACCTTCAGTCCATTTCCCCAGACAATGATAAATGACCCAAAGTAGGATGATGCGACTTAGCAATTGGTGGCAGAGGTGTTTTAGCCTCTGTATTTCCTAATACTTAATACTTTTTTTTTTTTTTGCTCTTACAATCCTTCTCATTTCTAACAGCTCCTCCTTAGAACAAAAAGTATTAGAGACTATGCAAAATTAAACTAAGAAAAATCTTCAGATTTTTACGTCAACCTCTTTGAGAGAAAGAGAAGACGGGGGTTAGAACGATCAAGAAAGAGAGTAGGAAGTAAGTGAAAACATATTGGAAGAAGTCTCCTTTCCATCCGAGTTTTAGATCTGGGGTTACACCTTTGGTCAAATGGAGAAAATGCAACAAATGGAGCTTGGGTTTCATTCCTTCTCCTCACGTTGGAGGAGGACTGGAAGGTGCTGACTCCAGGCTCCCGGGCTGGGCTGCTGGCAACTGCTGGGCTGTGTGCTCATTGCTTATTTCTCTGCCTTCACTGTAGCTACTTACTGCTTCTCAAAGGAAAGCACTCAGGCACGTTTGGTGTATCATTTTTGTCTTAGACGATAAAATCAACCTGTTGAAACTAGAAATAATGCGGTGTGAACGAGTTTATAATGAACAAATTCTCAAAATGGTCACAAGGGAGAAGAATTGCTTGAAAAGAGGAGAAGCATGGACTTTTAGTTAATTTAATTGGAGTGCAACTTTTGAGCTATTTTATAAATTAGCTTTTCAGCTTGGAAATTGCTGTTATGTGAAAACCTATGTAACATATAAAAATAATTGGGCACTGGCCGGAGAGTTCGGTTGGTTGGAGCATCATGCTGATACACAAAATTTGCCAGTTCAGTCTCCCTTCAGGACACATACAGGCACAGACTGATGTTTCTGTCTGTCTGTCTCTGTCCTCCCTGTCTCTCTAAAATCAATATGTAAAATTAAAAGAATAATAATTGCAAGTGCCATAAAAGGAAAAGGAATAACAAAGGCTATACAAATACGTAAAAAAATAGATGGCAATGGAAATAGCCCAGAAATGGAAAGAGGACAGGTTCTGAGGCCAGACGGGCTGGGCCTGCAATCCAGGAGTGCCCGCAGCCAGGTGCATTACTCAGGGAAAACACGCTAGCCCTCAGCACAGCTCTTCTGTAAAACCGGAGGCCCCTGAAGGTATCCAGGTGGGTGGTTGTGAGGCCTGAGAGGATGTAGGTAGGACAGGAACACAGGGAGTGGTGTTACCCTGACTGCTGTCTCTGCCGCTGGAGGCAGACGCCACAAGGAGGGGAACGTGAAATCCATTCCCAGTGAGTACAGTGGGGCGTGAGTCACCTTCTCACAATAGTCGAATACCACTCGTTTTTATTTAGGTAGTGTTTATCATTGTTTGTCTTCAAAAATATATTTCTTCTAAAGAATTCAACAAATACGTTCTGTGTCTACCCACCTATCCCATCACACTCCTTAAACATGTTCACTCTTAAGTTAGTTTCTCATCACCCGAGCCTTTTTTCCTCACACACCAGTTATTGTCATATATTTATATTTAAGAGAATATTTAAAACTAAAATTCAGCTTGACCAGGCAGTGGCGCAGTGGATAGAGCTTCAGACTGGGATGCAGAAGGACCCAGGCTCAAGACTCCGAGGTTGTCAGCTTGAGCGTGAGCTCATCTGGTTTGAGCAAAGCTCACCAGCTTGGACCCAAGGTCACTGGCTCCAGCAAGGGGTTGCTCGGTCTGCTGAAGGTCTGAGGTCAAGGCACATGTGAGAAAGCAATCGATGAACAACTAAGATGTCGCAACGAAAATCTGATGATTGATGCTTCTCATCTCTCTCCATTCCTGTCTGTCTGTCCCTATCTCTCTCTCTCTCTCTGTAAAACAAAACAAAACAAAACAGAAAACTGAAATTTATGTCTTCAGTCTAAGGCACACTTTTTTTTTTTTTTTTTTTTTAATGCTTTAGCCTCTCTGGTGTCAGCACTATCTGGGGCTATCTCATAATTGATGACATCCACCAGTGGCCACAAGCCATTTTATTCACCTTTTAATATCTGTTATATAAGGATGCATCTTACCTTCTGTGGTGTCTTAGAATTGGTGAAAGATGGTAACTTTTCAGTGGCTATGCAAACTGTGTTTTGTGGCTATGCCATGTTTTATCATGTCACCTCCAGCCCTGGACATTTGGGTTACCTGTCCAGTTCCCACCTGCCCTCTCCTACCTTGTTTGCCTCAATATTGACTTTCCTGTTACGTACAATGCCACATTGACCCTTCCTGTATATATTTCGAATGTACTTGCAGACGTGCCTTAGTAAGGAAATTCCTTCAAATTAAAATACTGGGTGAAGAAGTATGTACACTTTTAATTTATTATATTCCTCTCCAAAAACACTGTACAGTATTTTTTATTAATTGAATGTATTGGGATGACACTGGCTTGCAAAATCCCACACAGGTTTCGAGTGTACAACTCAATAAAACACCACCTGCACACTGCACTGTGTACCCATCACCCCAAGCAAAGTCTCTTTCTGTTCCCCTTTCCCCCTCTACCCACCACTACCTAGTCCTCAACCCCCTTTCCCTCTGGCTGCCTTCACACTGTTGTCGCTGTTTCTAGCTAATCACTTCACCTTCTTTCATCCAGTCTTTCTACCCTCCTCCCTTCTGATAGTTGTTTGTCAGTTCCATGTGTCCATGACTCTGTTTCATACCGTGAGCTGTGGAAAAAGAAGGAAGTCTTTCGTTTTGGACCTGGAGATTATTATGCTAAATGAAATAAGCCAGTCAGAGGAAGACAAATATCATAGATGTCACATTGTACAAATTTACATTCATGTTAACAGTGTGTGAAATGCCTCTTTTTTTCTACCCTTCTGGACATTCAGTCTTTAAGCTTGTTTTCATCCGACGGGTGAGAAGAGTATCTTATAGGCATCCCCCTTATTTCTAAGGAATTTGAGCATCTTTTCCATGTTTATAGGTGATTGTATTCCATTGTCACTTATTTATCATATCCGTGGCCCATTTTGGTTGTTGTTGGTGGACTCTGTGTCTTTTTCTTACTGATGTGTAGGAGCTTTGTACGTATGCTCCTTATAACTGACATTTGGATTATGATATGCTTGTTGTTACGGAAACTCTTTAATGACAAGCTCTGCATGTTTTGCATTTTTATTCTGTCTCTGCCCTAATTCTGTGATATTGTCTTACATTGTATGTAAATTTCACAAGCCATATCCTTTGTGACTCAAATTTAATTGACTACATTTAAAAAAAAAATATTCAAGTATTTTGCTGTTAGAAATCAATTTTAGAATATTACGTCAATTATTTTTAACTAAGATGTTACAGAACAATTTTTTAAATGTAAATTCGAACAAATACATGTGAACAAATATATACTATGTGATATTTCTAGGAGAGTATGGGGTATCAGGAAAAATAGTACCACGTGCCAAATTTAAAATAAAAACTTTTGCATCATTCATACACTCTTTCTAGTTTATATATGCACAGCACTTATGATGAATTCTCCAGAAAAAATCTCTAATATATAGTCAACCAAATCCTCAAAATCAGTGGTTTTCAATCTTTTATTTTTAAATGATGGTAGTCTTTATCAACTGAACTACTATTTTAACCTCCAGTATATAAATCCATTACCATCAAAGATGCTGGGGGAACTGATCGGGGGAATAGCGACTTCGGCTCTTGACTTCAGGGTTTCTGGGAACACATTGAAAAGCAGTGTTCTAAGTGTTTCAGTTGGAGTATAGAGATTAGTGGACAGTTCAGAAGTATTTCTTTTATACCCCCATAACGATGGTCCTAGCCCTAGACTTAAGAATAGTCTATTCTGAACCCAGAGAGAAGCCCACAGCAAAGCTAAGCAATTTTTCCAGCGGTCTTATGACTAGCATTCCCTTGACTAGCACATGCTGTCCTAGTCATTCCTACATGAACCACCTCCCACTGAGCGCATTTCTCCTGGAGTGTGGGGAGTAAAAGGAGCCAGAGCGTGGGGGGTAACAAATGGGCTCCGGGACTAGGCTGCCTGGGTCATAGTCTTGGCTTGGCAACTTGTTGTTACAATCACATTAAACAAATAATAAATTAATAAATAAACAACCTGCTGTAACAAATAAGTTAACACATGAGCCTTTAGAGTAGTGCTCCTCACATGGTTGGCATTCAGAAGATATTAGCAGCTGTTGCTATTCCTGCTAGGTGACTGAGATCAAATGCATTTTCAAAGGTACCTGAAATGCAAGGGTCTTATAAAATCTGCAATTACCTAATAGCATTTGAGTGTGAATTAAGGGTAGACAAATGCAAATAAAAAATTTCCTCATACGAAACTTTTTCTTCTAGACCATTGCTTCATAAACATAAAAGGGAATGTCAGTTGCCCAGAGGTCTTATCAGAACATGGAATCTGGTTCCCCAGTGGAGGGAGGTAGGCCAGATTCTGCATTTCTAACAAGTCCTGAGGTGAGATGGCGCCGCTGGTCCTCGAACTACACTAGTGAGGTTCTAGAGACATCTGACAGCCTCCAACTTGATTTCATTAAGACTGTCTAATGCCTTTACTACTTTAGCAAAGAGGAAGCAGAGCATGTGTTTGTTTTAAAATGGGTTTGCTCTTAAGTTCTGTCACTGGACCTTTTAAATACGCTGTTCGTGCACATCTTGATAGTTAAGAAAGGACCATATTGTCTGTTTGTTACTGTAAGCACTGGCTGAGTCCCAGCCTGTCAAGCACCGAATCTTTCAGTTTCCATAGGAGTGCAGCGCGACTTTGGGGAACAATCAGTTACCGATGGAACTGAGGAATAAATCCCGGTGCTTGTCATCAGCTCTGAGCATTAAAGTGCAGTGCAAAGTAAAGCTTTGGCTTCAGAGCTGGCCTCCCACTTCTGGTCCATTGGGTCACGGGCACTAATTCCCACTAAGGCAGCAGTTACATCTGAGAATATTGGTAGTTGGAGGAGGTGGAGTGGCTCCTTACATAGTGTTCTCTGAAGTTAGATGGCATCTTGCGGATTGGTACCACATGCGGGGGGGTGGCTTGTGTCAGGGTAACCTGACAGGAGGCACGTTGCCTAGTTGTGTAATACAGCACATTTTTAGGGCTGCTTAGGATTTCATGTCCATCCTCAGCTAAAGTCTTGGAGGCCAAACCAGGCACTAGGAGAAGGTTGCAGACCATGGAGGTGGCATTACAGATACAGCAGTGGACGGTGCATCGAAGGGGTCATGTGCTGACGGTCTCTCCTCCTCGACTTCACACGGCCTGCGGGGAGGGGCTGAACTGCTTTGGGAGGACCCTCAAATTTGAGCCCTTTATCTTGGTGTCATGCCAGCTCCTGAGAGAAAAGGCTGTTTGGAAAATAACAAGCCAGGAAAGACAAACCATTGTATCCATAATCTCATAAATGAGAGAGGTTGGTTGCTGCTTGCTCTTTCTGGGGATTTTTACTGCCATGCTAGAAGAAAATTGTAGGAATATCAGACCTTTGAAATCTGTGGTTGGAGTTCATTGGGTTTTCTGTAGGTTGGTTTTTCTGGGTCTCCACTAGAGTAAACAGTAACAACAGTGTATGCGTATAGCACAGTGCCAGGCATCGTTCAAAATGCTGTTCATCTATTAAGATATTTCATTCTCCAGGCCATCCTTTGAGACAGGTGTGTAATTTCTCCTTTTTCTAGAAGGCACTGAGGTGCAGAAGACTGTTTCCTGCCAGAGCCACAGACCAGTAAGTGACATGTTCAAATCCAGGCAGCCTGGCCCAACATCCACGCATCTTCATCTCTTCAGTGTTTCTCCAGCCTTTTACCCCAAGTTCTCAGTGCACATCTTGGATAAATAATATCCCTTAGAATATAAAAGGGTCCAAATAAAAATTAAAATAAAGCTGAGATTTTAAAAAGTTTCTCATGCATTATATGTTTAGAGAAGGAAAAAAACCCTACATTTTAGAGCTAGGCAGTAAGCTTAGAAAAATCAGAGCTGGTGCCTCATC
The DNA here is from genome assembly GCA_037038555.1 of Rhynchonycteris naso. NCBI lineage: Eukaryota > Metazoa > Chordata > Mammalia > Chiroptera > Emballonuridae > Rhynchonycteris > Rhynchonycteris naso. The sequence continues at coordinate 200,602,224 of CM072998.1, read as the reverse complement.
AGCTCTGCGTTAGGAGTTAGCACACCGGTGGGCATGATAGGTTATATATATTTGATGGCTTAATGGGTTAAAGCAAGGCAGTAATTCTTTTTTTTTTTTTTTTATAGAGACAGAGAGAGGGATAGTCAGGGACAGACAGGAACAGAGAGATGAGAAGCATCATCAGTTTTTCATTGCGACACCTTAGTTGTTCATTGATTGCTTTCTCATATGTGCCTTGACCTCAGGCCTTCAGCAGACCAAGTAACCTCTTGCTCAATCCAGCGACCTTGAGTCCAAGCTGGTGAGCTTTGCTCAAACCAGATGAGCCTACACTCAAGCTGACAACCTCGGGGTCTCCAGCCTGGGTCCTTCTGCATCCCAGTCCAACGCTCTACCCACTGTGCCACCACCTGGTCAGGCCAAAGCAGTAATTCTTGATCAGTAAAACTTTAGGTAATCCTAGCACATATCTAACATGAGTTTTTCATATTTTTATTGACAGTCTTAAAAGTATAAAATGAAAATTACTGAAAAAATGTTTCTACGGATTACAAGATGTATAGGGTGCCATTATCTCATGGAAATAAAAACCTATGGACCTGTAAATGAAAGAACATTAGACATCTTTAAACACTGGAATCTAAAGTTCCCAGGGATCCCAGTGTCTGTGGTTAGATTGTTAAAGTAACTACACTTATTTTAAGTAAATTATTAAACCAATTGGACTTAGTGTAAGTCAATTGAATATAATGACTTGAGAGTCTTAATCTAAAAACTTCACTGGGAAGTTAAATTTCCTCTATGGGACATTTAGCGTGTTGGGAGAGTGCCACCTATTGGTAGATTAATATACTGCATCACAGGTACTTTTTTTATTTTGTTTTAATTACTTGAATTTATTGGGATGACACTGGCTCATAGAACCATACAGGTTTCAAGTGTACAACTCAGTAAAACACCAGATTCACTCCACATCATTCACCCTCTGCCCCAAGCAAAGTCTCTTTCTGTCCAGGTGAGAGAGGTTAAAAAAAATGCCAAGGAAACTGAAGTTACACAAAAGAAATTGAGAAATGTTTTAAAAGTTTTGTAAAACACTAGTATCAATCAGAATGCAAAGGAATGGCCCTCTCTGTTTTTCTGAAAGAGCAGGTTGAAGATATATAGATACATTTGATTTTAAAGAAAGCAAAACTGCTAGTTCTGGTAATACAGATTAGAATTGTACTCTACTGCCAGGAATAAAAACATAATCATTACCGCATAAGAAAGATTTGGAATCAAGTCTGTCAGTAGGGACTTGGTTGGTAATTTTTGGTGCATTCATACAGTAGAAAATGCTGTACCGCCATTATTTTAAAAGCAGGCATATCTATAAAGTATAATACAGAATTATGTCTAATTATTATTGTTAAGGTAAATAACAATATGCTTATTAAACTATTATATGCAAGGTACAGTTAGGAGTAAGAACCATGCCTAAAAAAAAGAAATAACAACAAAACAAAAACAAAGCAAAGAACCAGGCCTGAAATGCAATCTAAATTATTTATAATTTACCAGTTTTCAGTTTTAAATTGTATACATAGCCATTCTTTTATTTCATTATTTACTGTACACCTTCTATGTACTAGGAAACAAATTTTGAAACAGTTACAGTTTGTATTTACATGAAATTTAAATTTTAATTCTGTAAAATATACCTTAGAATTATATTGTATTGCTAAATTAGAATAGTTTATTCCTCATTATTGTCTCATTTAAATGTGCAAGTGACCCCCTTATTTAATAAATTTACCATTTGCTATCACACAAAAAAATTTGGATGCTTCCTAACAGCTAATTTACCCCCAGTTTTTTTATATATATATTTTATTATTATTAATTCTAATGGGGTGACACCAATAAATCAGGGTACATATGTACAATGAAAACATCTCCAGGTTATCTTATCATTCAATTGTGTTGCATACCCGTCACCAAAAGTCAAATTGTCCACTGTCACCTTCAATCTGGTTTTCCCTGTGTCCCTCCCCTCCTCCCTATCCCACTCTTCCCTCCCTCCCCCCACCCCGTAACCACCACTCTCTTGTCCATGTCTCATATTCTCACTTTTATGTCCCACCTATGTATGAAATCATGCTGTTCTCAGTTTTTCTTTTTTTCTGATTTACTTATTTCACTCCGTATAATGTTATCAAGGTCCATCCATTTTGTTATAAATGATCCGATGTCATCATTTCTTATGGCTGAGTAGTATTCCATAGTATATATGTACCATAGCTTTTTAATCCACTCGTCATCTGACGGACACTTGGGCTGGTTCCAGATCTTCGCTATTGTGAACAATGCTGCCACGAACATGGGGGTGCATTTCTTCTTTTCGAACAGTGCTATGGTGTTCTTAGGATATATTCCTATAAGTGGGATAGCTGAGTCAAAAGGCAGTTCGATTTTTAATTTTCTGAGGAATCTCCATACTGTTTTCCACAGTGTCTGCACCAGTCTGCATTCCCACCAGCAGTGCAGAAGGGTTCCCTTTTCTCGACATCATCGCCAGCACTTATTCTGTGTTGTTTTGCTGATAAGTGCCATTCTGACTGGTGTGAGGTGATATCTCATTGTAGTTTTAATTTGCATTTCTCTAATGATTAATGATGTTGAGCATTTTTTCATATGCCTATTGGCCATCTGTATGTCCTCTTTGGAGAAATTTCTATTCATTTCTTTTGCCCATTTTTTGATTGGGTTGTTTGTCTTCCTGGTGTTGAGTTTTATAAGTTCTTTATAAATTTTAGTTATTAACGCCTTATCAGATGTGCTGTCGAATATGTTCTCCCATTGTGTGGTTTGTCTTTTTATTCTGTTCCTATTGTCTTTAGCTGTGCAAAAACTTTTTAGTTTGATATAGTCCCATTTGTTTATCTTGCCTTTTATTTCAGTTGCCCGTAGAGATAAATAGGCAAATATACTGCTGCTACAGATGTCGGAGAGCTTGCTGCCTATGTTTTCTTCTAAGATGCTTATGGTTTCACAGCTTACATTTAAGTCTTTTATCCATTTTGAGTTTGTTTTTGTGAATGGTGTAAGTTCATGGTCTAGTTTCATTTTTTGCAGGTAGATGTCCAATTTTCCCAACACCATTTGTTAAAGAGGCAGTCTTTACTCCATTGTATGTTCTTTCCTCCTTTGTCAAATATCCTTTGTCCATAAAGCTGTGGGTTTATTTCTGGGTCCTCTGTTCTGTTCCATTGATCTATGTGCCTGTTCTTATGCCACTACCAGGCTGTCTTGAGTATAATGGCCTTATAGTAAACCTTGATATCAGGAAGAGTGATACCTCCTGCTTTATTTTTTTTTTTTAAGATTGCTGAGGCTATTCGTGTTCTTTTTTGGTTCCATATAAATTTTTGGAATATGTGTTCTATATCTTTGAAGTATGTCATTGGTATTTTAATTGGTATTGCATTGAATTTATAAATTGCTTTGGGTAATATAGACATTTTAATGATGTTTATTCTTCCTAGCCATGAGCACGGTATGTGCTTCCACCTGTTTGTATCTTCCTTGATTTCTTTTATCAATGTTCTATAATTTTCCGAGTACAAGTCCTTAACCTCCTTGGTTAAATTTACTCCTAGGTACTTTATTTTTTTGGCTGCAATAGTGAAGGGGATTGTTTCCTTAATTTCTTTTGCTGATATTTCATTGTTGGTGTATAGAAATGCCTCTGATTTCTGAGTATTAATTTTATATCCTGCCACCTTGCTGAATTCATTTATAAGGTCCAGTAGTTTTTTGACTGAGACTTTAGGGTTTTCAATATACAATATCATATCATCTGCAAATAGTGACAGTTTTACTTCTTCTTTTCCAATTTGGATTACTTTTATTTCTTCTTCTTGTCTGATTGCTGTAGCTAGGACTTCCAGAACTATCTTGAATAAGAGTGGTGAAAGGGGGCATCCTGATCTTAAGGGGATTGCTTTTAATTTTTGTCCATTTAGTATGATGTTTGCTGTGGGTTTATCGTGTTAAAGAATGATTCCTGTATTACCAATTTACTGAGAGTTTTGAGCATGAATGGGTGCTGGATTTTATCAAATGCTTTTTCTGCATCTATTGAAATTATCATGTGACTTTTGTCCTTCCTTTTGTTTATGTGATGAATCACATTGATTGATTTGCGAATATTGAACCAGCCTTGCCTCTCCAGAATAAATCCCACTTGATCATGGTGTATGCTTTTTTTCATATATTGCTGGATCCGTTTGGCTAATATTTTGTTGAAAATTTTAGCGTCTAAATTCATCAGGGATATAGGCCTATAATTTTCTTTCTTTGTGTTGTCTTTGCCCGGTTTTGGGATCAGAATTATGCTCTCCTCATAAAAGGAGTTTGGAAGTCTTCCTTCCTCTTGAATATTTTGAAATAGCTTGAGGAGGATAGGAGTTAGTTCTTCTTTGAATTTTTGATAGAATTCACTTGTGAAGACATCAGGACCAGGACTTTTCTTTTTTGGGAGTTTTTTGATAACTGTTTCGATCTCATTTGTTGTAATTGGTCTGTTTAGGTGTTCTGATTCTTCCAGATTGATTTTTAGAAGTTTATATGATTCAAGAAATTTATCCATTTCATCTAGATTGTCTAATTTTTTGGCATAGAGTTCTTCATAGTATTTTCTTACAATGCTTTGTATTTCTGTTGTATCAGTTGTTATTTCTCCACTGTCCTTTTTAATTTTATTTATTTGAAACCTCTCTCTTTTTTTCTTGGTGAGTCTAGTTAAAGCTTCATCAATCTTGTTTACCTTTTCAAAGAACCAGCTTCTGGTTTCATTGATCCTCTGTATTGTTTTCTTAGCCTCTATGTCATTTATTTCTGCTCTGATCTTTATTATTTCCTTCCTTCTACTTGTCCTGGGTTTTATTTGCTGTTGTTTTTCTAGTTCTTTTAGCTGCAGGGTCAGGTTGCTTATTTGAGCTTTTTCTAGCTTCCTATGATATGCCTGTAGTGCAATGAACTTCCCTCTCAGTACTTCTTTTGCTGTGTCCCATAAATTTTGAGTTGATGTATGCTCATTATCATTCGTTTCTAGAAACTTTTATTTCTTCTTTGATCTCGTTAGTTCATTTATTATTTAATAACATGCTATTTAGTTTCCAAGTGTTTGAGTATTTTTCAGTTTTTCTTTTGTGGTTAATTTCTAGTTTCATGGCATTGTGATCAGAGAAAATGCTTGACATGATTTCAATCTTCTTAAATTTATTGAGACCATTTTTGTGTCCTAACATGTAGTCTATCCTAGAAAACGTACCATGAGCGCTTGAGAAGAATGTATATTCTACTGCTTTAGGGTGAAAAGTTCTGAAGATATCTATTAAATTAAGTTGATCTAGTGTATCCTTTAAGTCTGCTGTTTCTTTATTGATTTTCTTTCTTGAGGATCTATCCAGTGTTGTTTTTTTTTTTTTTTTTTTTTTAAATTTATTTTATTTTTATTTTATTCATTTTAGAGAGGAGACACAGAGAGAGAGAGAGAAAGAGAGAAAGGGGGGAGGAGCTGGAAGCATCAACTCCCATATGTGCCTTGACCAGACCAGTGCAGGGTTTTGAACTGGCGACCTCAGTGTTCCCAGGTCGACGCTTTATCCACTGCGCCACCACAGGTCAGGCCTATCCAGTGTTGTTAGTGGGGTATTGAAATCCCCTACTATGATAGTATTGCTGTTAATCTCGCCTATATGTCCATCAAAGTCTGCTTTATGTATGTCGGGGCTCCTATATTTGGTGCGTAGATATTTATAATAGTTATATCTTCCTGTTGAATTGTTCCCTTTATCATTATGTAGTGTCCTTCTTTATCTCTTACTACAGCCTTTGTTTTAATGTCCATTTTGTCAGCTATAAGTACTGCTACCCCGGCTTTATTTTCATTTTCATTTGCATGAAATATTTTTTTCCATTCTTTTACCTTCAGTCTATGTGCATCTTTTGTTTTAAGGTGTGTCTCTTGTAGACAGCATATGTATGGGTCCTGTTTCTTTATCCACGCAGCTACCCTATGTCTTTTGATTGGATCATTTAATCCATTTACATTTAAGGTTATTATTGATATGTAGTTGTTCATTGCCATTTTATTCTTTAAAGCTGTATTCTTCTTTTGCTATATTCTTTCCTCCCTTTGATCTGTTCACAACAGGCCCCGTAGTATCTCTTGCAGAATTGGTTTGGTTTTAATGAATTACTTGAGGCTTTCTTTGTCTGGAAAGCTCTTTATTTCTCCTTCAATTTTAAACGTTAGCCTTGCTGGATAGAGTAGTCTTGGTTGTAGGTTCTTGTTCTGCATTACTTTGATTATATCTTGCCATTCCCTTCTGGCCTCAAGTGTTTCTGTTGAGAAGTCCGATGTCATCCTTATGGGGGCTCCTTTGTAGGTGATAGCCTTTTTTTCTCTAGCAGCTTTTAAGATTTTTTCTTTATCCATTAGCTTTGGTATTTTAACTATGATGTGTCTTGGTGTAGATCTTTTTGGGTTTCTCTTTAATGGAGTTCTGTGTGCTTCTTGAATGTGTGGAATGTTTCCCCGCCTCAATTTAGGGAAGTTTTCTGCTATGATTTGATTGAACAAAGTTTCCATTTCCTGTCCTCTCTCCTCTTCTTCAGGCACCCCTATGATGCGAATGTTGTTTCTCTTCATGTTGTCACAGAGCTCCCTTAGAGTTTCCTCACATTTTTTGAGTCTCTTTTCCTTTTTCTTCTCTGCTTCTGTGCCTTTGTTCATTGTGTCTTCTAACTCGCTGATTCGATCCTCAGCGTGATTCATCCTGCTTTTAATTCCTTCCATTGTGGTCTTCAGTTCTGATTCTGTATTTGTCATTTCTGTCTGATTCTTTTTTATTATTTCAATTTCGTTCTTTATACTTGTTATCTCTTTATTTAGGTGTTCATAGTGACTATCCATTGTTGCTCTAATTTCTTTGAACATCCTAACTATCATTATTCTAAATTCTGCTTCTGGTAATTTGGTTATATCTGGTTCATTCAGGTCCTTCTCTGGGGATTTCTCTTGATTCATTTGGTTTGCATTCCTCTGCCTGCCCATTTTATCTCTGTATAGGCAAGTTGTGGGCACTGGAGTCCAGTAGGTATTCCCTTTGTGTTCTCTAGGTGTGTTCTGTCTGCAGGCCTGCCACCCCCTCTGCTGCTGCCTAGGGTGGTTGGGTATGGGCGTTGCCAGCGACAGCCTACTGCGGCTTTTGCTGTGATTTCCACCTCTCCTCCGCTGGAGGGGCTGTCACTCAAGCCACAAGCCTTAGTACCAAGGGCAGAGGTGAGCACCTTTGCTCAGCTGCGGAACCAGCCTTTTTCTGGAAGTCTTACGCCCAGCCCCCGCAGTCAGAGCCTGCTCGCCACAGTTTTGTGGATTGGGCGGGGCTTTTGACGTGCTCTCAGCTGTGAGCCTTTGCCCGTCCAGAATTTAGCCCCACCCTCAAGGCCGGGGCCCTCCTGCGTAGGGTCGCAAACTGCGGTTTATTGGGCCAGGCGTGTTTGCTGGCGTTAGCTCAGCTGCTAGATCAGGACTCTACCACGCCCCCACTTCGGCGCCAGCTCAGTGCACGTAGGGTGGCCAACCACCGGGATTTTTCTGGCCAGGCGGGGCTAGTAGCGTGAGCTCAGCCACGAAAGCCAGCTCATGCGCACTCTTGCACGATTTCAAACCACTGGGTTTTCTGGCCGGGCGGGGCTAGAGCATGAGCTCAGCCACGAAAGCCACTCGTGCGCACAAAGGATTTCAAACCACCGCGGTTTCTCCGTCCGGGCGGGGTTGGCAGCGTGAGCTCAGCCGTGAGCCACTTGCCCGTCCCTGGTCCTGGTCCTAACCCCGTCCCCGTGGTCAGGGCCGACTTGCGCAGGGTCGCTGAGCCGATCTCTGCCCGTATTTTACCCCACAAGTGGGGTCACAGGCGGCCCACAGTTGCCGGACCGCTGTCACGCGTCCCCTCCGCCCCTGCTGGGTACCCCCAGTTTTTTAATGAGTTTCTACAGAAGTGAAAGAACTTGGCGTCTGCATTTGAGCAGTTGAGCTCGTGATATCATCCCCATCCATGCATGGCTCTTGCATGTCCCCAAAGATCTCAGTGTCAGAAGATTCATAATGCCCTTGGAGGTGTGAAGGGAGACAGGGGTTTGACTCATGGGCTACACTTGAAAAAAAAACATTGTAACTGGGCAGTGGTTGCAAAAGGCCTTTCAACAGCCACGGTTTAAAGGCTTTTTCCAAGAACTATGTTTCCAAAAAAATGTTAATAATAACTTTGGAACAACCTGCGTGCGAGGCGCAGCACGTGGCCGCCGCCCGGGGCCAGGCATCCGGAGACCGCATTCTGCTCTGGCACTGCTCCTGTCAGTTGCATTGGACAAGGCACTTCGGTTTCCTGCAGCCAAAGCCGAGAGCTCTTTTGTGAGGTTATGGCAATTAATAGTCTCTTATGAAAAAGCATATATCATTTTGGTCTAGATCCCAAATACTATGATTAAAGAAAGTGCGGCTGTTGATAAACTAACGGAGAATGAAAAATCGACCTGGAGAGATATAAAAGGCCTCCGTAACAGAGCGGCTACCCTGCCTGCACAGCCAATGTGTACACTGTGTGCATGCACTGTCTGTTCTCGGTGGCAAGTGGTCCAGTTCTTTTGGGACCTGATTTTTTATATCCATGGCACTGGATTGAATTGGATGCCATATGGGATGGCACCTAAGCGATTTATATTGTTTCTTATTGAAAAGATTTTTATTTATTTAGAAAGCTTCTCCCTACTTCTTTCTCCGACTCCCCCAATAAAAAGGGGTAAAAATACTTTTCTCACTGTAAAAGGGTTATGAAAAGGTAAAATTCATAATGAATTATGCACATGAGCTTTGTAATTTCAGGCCATCATTATATTAGGTTCTTCGTTTGTCTAAAAGGGCAGTAGCAACAACACTTGCCTTGGGCGAGCGAGGGTTAAATATAATAATGCAGGTGAGATGCTTGCCATGTGGTAAATGCTTCATAGGTGTTAGCAGGGATTATAAATCAAACCCTGTTGCAGGAAGCAAGCTGAGCTAACGATTATTCCCCACTGCAGCCTTGTGATACAGTGCGAGTGGTTTCCTTGCAAGGAGGCACAAATCAAAGACAATGAGGGTGGGGGAGTGGACATGTGGGATGTTTTAGTGCAGTGACTCCCAAGGGAATAGCAAGGCAGATAAAATTAATGAATATAAACTCTTCTCCAGCTACAAATGACTCTGCTCAAGAATCAAGTATCTCCTCCTAAAGGGATATGCTCACCCCCCCCCCTTCTTTTTTTTTGGCAGAGACAGAGAGAGGGACAGATAGGGACAGACAGACATGGAAGGGAGAGAGATAAGAAACATCAATTCTTTGTTGTGACATCTTAGTTGTTCAATGATTGCTTATCTCATATGTGCCTTGACCACAGGCCTTCAGCAGACCGAGTGACCCCTCACTTGAGCCAGCGACCTTGGGCTCAAGCTGGTGAGTTTTGCTCAAACCAGATGAGCCCTCGCTCAAGCTGGCAACCTTGGGGTCTTGAACCTGGGTCCTCTGCATCCCAGCCCGACGCTCTGTCCACTGCACCACCGCCTGGTCGGGCAGGATGTGCTCACCCCTTTGAGATTCCCTACTGTGCTGATGACCCAGACTGATGGCAGACTTCCCCATCCTGGTAAACTGTGGGATTAGTCAGGGTTCTTTCCGGGAAAACAGTACCAATAGGAGAGAGAGAGAGACTGATTGGGTCGTTCATGATAAGAAATTGGTTCATATGATTATAGAAGCTGGCAAGTTCAAGATCAGTTGGGGAGGGCTAACAGTTTGGGATGCCCAATGCCATCAGGCAGGAAGAGCCAGTGTTGCAGATGATGTCTGACTGCAGTGAGCTGACTCTTACTCAAAGGAGGGTCAGTCTTTCTGCTCTGTTCACGCCTTTGACTGATGAATGAGGCCCACCTACATTATAGAGGGCAGTTTGCTTTACACAAGTCCACCCGTTTAAATGTTGGTCTTATCCAGAAACACCCAAAATAATGTTTAACCAATGACATCTGGGCACCCCACTGCCTAGCCACGCTGACACATGAAATTGGCCGTCACCACTGGGATTGAGAAAAAACTTGGGAGCCGGTTTAAGAAAACATTTGCGTTCTGTGGACCTTCTCCGACCCTACTAGCATCCTATATGAACACACTCACTTAAGGAGCGCCCTTAATTTTCTGTTTGGAGCTAAGTGTTGTTGTTCCTTCTTCTTCAGACATACACCGCAGAAGAAAGGGCAGGAAGGAGGTTGGATACTCAACATTGGACAGGGCCATTATGGTAGGTCAGGACGTCCTGAACAAAATAGGAAAGAGATACAGACTTGTGAAAGGGGGTAAGTGAACAGGGATGAATGACAGAGGAGCCAGGTACCAAAAGGAGGAGAGCACATCAGAGGAAGAATAGTAGACATGAAACTACCACGTAGGTGATTTTAAACTGCCTTGTATTTGACCTGTGTGTTACAGGAAGTTACAGGAAGCAGTGTGCAAGTAAGTCCCCTTTAGGTTAGGATCCTATTGTAGCCACTGATTAAAAACACTTTAGAAGAAAAGGAGACATGGTTTACCTTCGAGTAGGGCAAGTTGAAAGGAACAAGTCAAACCCTAATATAGGACAACACCGACTCCATTTCCTGATAGGCTGCTGCAGTTCCCAAACCCAGCTTCCCTGAGTCAGCGGGAGCCCGTGAGCTTTTGGAAAGCAGCTGGGAGGACCAGCGGGCCATGTGAGACTACAAACCCAAGCATTAGCTCTCTGTTTTGAGAACTGGTTGAAGCTACTGTCCTAATGGCCTCAACAATGATGAGAGAACAAGCAGTACAATGTGGGGAATTTGATGACAAGATTTCCGGTTGGTGTCATGAGCACTTCTAAAAGTTTAGTCTGTGTACAGCCTGGATTTGGGGGTGTCATTTCCATTCACGGTTTCTTTTCCTAAAAGCTATATCACATTAGAAAGTATTTGTCTGGCCACACTCTGTTATATAAAATATTCTGAAAAGAGAATAAATTTCATTATGATTCTAATCACACCAATGACCTATCAGATGTTTCTAATTGAGAACCAAAGAAGAGAAATTAAGACATGCATGTAAAATGAACGATCTGATCACAAAGGCAACACTTAATAATTAATAAGCAATCTAATTTATCTCAAAAGTAAAATTTTTAGCAGTTTCAACTTTCTCTCTAGTATCAGAGATTATGAATAGGCACTTAGTTTTCTAGAATCGCCCTTTTGGTGTGAGCATATAGTAGGTGATTTGTTCGGTGGAAGTTTTGTTTTCACGTATTTTTAAATTTTGTGGCTTCTATGATTTTTTTCTCTTCAGTGGTAGAAATAGTTGAAATGTACTCTAAAAAGAATGAACTATGATGAGTGGGACTGTGAGAACATCACTGTACATGATTGTTTTAAAGCCCTGTTCTGTTTGAGGTCTTAAATTCAAATAATGTTGTTTTTATTTTGACCCTCTCTTAATTAACCTTATAAGGGAACAATGGCTAGAACAAAGCTGCTGGCTGCCGCTGCCTTTTAAATATGGACCTCCTGGCCAGACCCTGCAAGCTTGGGGCCCCGGGGACTTTTCTCCCCCTTCATGCAGCAGACAAGTGTGCTTCTTGTAATGGAAGAAAAGCATATAGAACAGTGACTCAAAAATATTTCTTTTCCCAATCCGACAAAAAAAAAGGTATAATTTTGATACATTCACACCAGATGGCTGTTGTGTCTGCTGTTGTCATTTTTCTATTTGATGATCTAAGGGAAAAGAGGTCAGTGCCCCTGACTAAATAGGCAGGTACTGCATATTTTAAAAATTCTTGTGACACATATGGATTGAAAATCACTGATCTAGAAGGCGTTTAGAAAGCTACCAGATTCTTGTCTCTGTCTTGACACAAATCTGCAAGGAGCAGAGGCTGGGGAGGTAGCTGTTTTGCTCAGCATCAGTAGCCAGTATCTTAAGAAAGAAGCAGATTACAAAAGATGAGTTTACTGGGAAGCCAGACACAACAACGTGTTCCTGTTTCCTTCTGGGCTCAGGCAGGGCTGTTGTGAACAGCTGTGCTGGTAGGGCACTGCTTAGCCCGAGAAGACACCATTTGCACATTAATCTACGAGCTCTGACAAAGGAAGCCAGTGAAATCACTGCCAGAGGAAGAACTAGTAGGGGCTAAATCTGATTCTGTGTAGATCCAGAGGGAAAGGGAACAGGAGAATCATTTCACATTAAGGTGAATAGCAATACATGAGAAAACTCATACAACAGAGTTGGGGATCTTAAAATAGTTCAGTTTGGCTTTGCAGTGTTATCTTATTTCTGGTCATTGAATGGAAGACATATTCATAACTAATCGTATTTACTATCTGTAATTAATGTCACATTAATGACTTAGAACTTACTAATAATGGTAATGGATTCAGCAGTATAGCTTTATCTCATGACCTTAAGAGCTATACCTCTATTCATCAAGAGTTTTGAAAAAATATTAATATAGCTTTCTCTGCTTCAAAGGTTAAAAGAATAAGCAAGGTGAACATAATATACTTACAACAATCTTTATCCTCATATTTTAATAATTTATTAAAAATTATTTAAGTAAAAGAAAGTGTTATATTTTGAGAATTTATCCTGACTTGGCCTTTGGAATATCATGAAATTTCTCTGGACTTCAGTTTCCTGAGCAGAAATATGAATGATAGGTTGACTGTCCTTATAGGTTAGACGGTTCCTACTTACAATGTATTAAATTCCATGATTATCAGTCAACCTGAAAACATGCAGGTGAGCACCACCCAATAGCAATAGCATTATTTAGTGGTGATTACCTCATATTACAGCCACAAGTTTCAATGACAAATTGTCTTCCTACAACATTGCAGCCTAATAGTAAAAATTTGCTCTTTAGAATCATAGAATATGTCAACTAGAAAGGATCTTAGATATCCAGTTAAAAATACAAAATTTCAATGAACTCCAGACTTAATATGTTAAAAAAAACATTTTTTGCCGTGTATATTTTTGTTTCTCTTTTTTGTATTGAGGTGAAATTCATATGACATAAAATGAAGCATTTTTAAGTCAACAGTTCAGTGGCGTTTGTTACATCAACTATGTTGTACAAACTCCCCTGTATTCTTAAATACACACTTAGTTCCTATTTTTTTAAAAAAAAAATCTTACCTGGTTAGTGCAAAAAAAATATATTAAGAGAGAAGACTATATCTATTTCTTATATATATAATACATACTTATTTTTCCTAATTGTTGGATCAGATAGTCACTTCAGAGTGGCAATGGGCAGGAGAGGAGGAAATGAAACAGCTCATCCTTGCAGATACAAAAATCCGCAAGTAGATCAGCTTAGAAGTAGATCAGTTTAGGAAATTAACATATCGAGCTTTCCTCCTCTTTACCACTCTGTTTATTATGTTGTTCAGTCTTGTCTCTTGTCAATTACTGAGAATTACCTCATTCTTAATTTCCTCTGAGACTGCCTGAATGTAAAATTTAATGATGTACTTTCAGAGCCCTGGATATTTAGACATGAGCAAACCCTTTCGTGTAATTTTTATGAAGAAATGTATGTTATCAATCATTATTTTTAGGTGTTCATGTGTGGCATAATTTAATACTATTACAAGCCTGTAAATTTTGAATTCAGGTTTTAGAAAGCAAAGAGAACATTCATATTTTGGCAGTCAGACCCAACAAGTCCTTCTCTTCAGTTAGAGTCTGGCTAAATAAACAGCAGTCTGTTAAGAAACTCTGAGAGTGACTGGACGTGGAGGTGGGGGGCAACATTAGGTGGAGGTTGGGTGGGGGAACTGCCTTGGTCTGTGGCCCATGAGTTTCCTTAGGACATTAACATTTACAGGAGCCCACAGAAGGTAAACCCTGCCAAGACTTTCGACTTCATTACTTCCCTGTTCTCAACAAGTACAGTTTAATTGAACATTAAGCAATTTGATCTCTTTCACCTAATAAATCTAGCAAATTCAATCAACATAAATCCTGCTAATGATAGAGCTGACCCTAGTGGGGCTGAGCTCATCAGCATTCATGGTTATTACTCTCCTGGGAATTTTAGTCACAAATGCTTATTGCTCAATTAAGTGCTTACCTGATGCTTAAGCTCTAGGGAGTGTATTTAATCATTTTCTTAGGGTTTCAGAAGGGCAGCTGTTGAGGAGAAAGAACATGGTTTTGCAGATAGACCAGTTTAAATAAGCTCAGATCCCTCGCCTACACTAGGACTTTTACACTATAAGCCCCATTTTCTTATTGGAAGCAAAAGGAGCTAATTATAGTTATTTCCTAGGGCTGTCAGAGATGTACATGGGAAAGTGTATGAAAAGCGCACCACACGTGGCACAGAGGAGTTTCTTATTACGTGAGCTAACTTTCCTGTTTTCGACTGCTCCTCGCCAGCATTTTGTTTCTGTGGCACTTTTGTTTCCCTAATGCTTTCTTTTTTTTTTTTTTTTTTTCCTCATCCATAACACTAGTCCCCCTCCCGTCCTCACAGGGGATACATTTCCAGACCCCAGTGGATGCCTGAACCCTCAGATAGTTCCAAATCCTATATATTCCATGTTTTTTTTTCTTACACATGCATTTCTGTGGAAAGATTTAATTTATAAATTAGGCACAGTAAAGAGATTAGCAGCAATGACTAATAAAACAGAATAAGTATAACCATAGGTACTTTAATAAAAGTTATGTGAGTATAGTCTCTGTCTCAAAATATATTTTTATACTCACCTTTTCTCTTAACGGGAGTGCTTTATGGCTTCTTCTTGGCACCTTCGAATTGCCAGCATTAGGACTCCTGTGCTTTGAGGCCATTATTAAGTAAAATAAGGGTAACTTGAGCACAAGCACTGTGATAGCATAGCAGTCGATCTGATAATCAAGATGGCTACTAAGGGACTGAGGGGTGGATACACATCCAGCGTGGATACACTGTACAAAGAGATGATTCACGTCCCAGGTGAGACCGAGTGGATGGTGCGAGATTTCATCACATAACTCAGAACCGTGTGCAACTTAAAAATGTATGAACTGTTTGTTTCTAGAATTTTCTATTTAATATTTTTAGACCGTGGGGAACTGAAACCACAGAAAGTGAAACTGCAGATAAGGGACGACTACTGTATGTGCCTGTGACTCTCTCTGAGTTACCTTCCCTTCCCTTCTTCACTGGATTGGCCTTCCTGTAGATGCTCACCTCCCTGGTGAAGCCTTCCCAGCTCCTCTGGTTCACTCTAGCCATTGCCTCTTCTGTGGTCCTGATCAGCTATTGCACATGTCACAACGGACACAATGAACTGTTGTTAACAGCCTTTTCTCTCCCACAACCACACTGCCCGTGATAGTTGCAGCCTCTGCTTAAACAAGTGAATGAGTCAGTCACTGAATGAAACAATGAACTGCCTCTAATGTCACTAAGGCAAAGTACAACAATCATGTTCAATAGACCAAAAAATGTGCTCAGTCCAGGGAACCGAGAAATGGAGAATCAGGAGTAGAACCCAAGACTTTTGACTCTGTGTCCTTTCTCTCTTTGTGTGTTTGCCCAATTTTCTCTCACAACTCAGAAAGTTTACTATCAGGGAAGCCAGGTTCTTGCCTGTTCACCAGGGACTGTGGCTAAGAGCATATCCTCTGAGAAGGTAAGTGGACAGACACCCAAGCAGACGTCTAGTTACACAGGGCAGCATTGCCAGTGAAATCCTCTTTTTCGCATTTCTTTCTGTATCACCAGCCCTGGGTAGAATGTTCTGGAAACGGTTGACATTTTTCTAATTTCATAGATTTTGCTAACTTAATTTAAAAAAAAAAAAAAAAAAAGCCTGTTATACTGCTGGCTTAACCTGCATTGGGGTCAATATTTATTTCATTCTCCCTGTCTCCTTTATTTCCTGGTTGTGTATGTGTGCATTTTCCAAACACCGTTATCAATTAATAATACATATGAGAACCTGTAAGGAAAACACATGGTTTAGAAATTTCAGCCAGATGAGACCCATTTTCTAATGCATAAGAATCAGTCCTTGTTTCTCCTATGTTGGAAAATGATGCAATTTCAACTAGACAGTTTTTAGCCCTGCTGTGTGGAGAATGAAGTGCAGCCTTCCCATTATTTCTAAGAGCAGCTGAATTTAATCGGCCTCAGTCAGAATGGAAACCTCACCTCCCAGTTTCCTCACATGCCAGAGTGGCATGGAGGCATGTGACTGTCCAGACCAGGCCTGCAGATGTGTTGTCATCAGGGATGTAGGCTTGCTGCCAGGAGCTAGTAATGTGTTTCCCATGGCTGCCAACAGCAGGGGCCCCAGACCCATTGGCTCCAGGGGGTAATTTTTAAATGTTCTTTTTTATTTTATTTTATTTTAAAATTAAAATCAAAGCACCATCTGTTTTATGAATCCGCCATGCCAGGGGAATGAGTATGATCAGTGGCCTGGATCTTGTTTAGACCCCTTAGTGCCGGTGTCCTACACCATCTCATGTGTGTCTCCCCTAGCTTTGATCGAGAGCTTAGCATTTGCGCTTGGGGAGGTGGGGACTGCAGGGAGGCGGGGGCTTTGAGGTGTGAATATTTTAATTTCCTATTCATTTTACATTCACATTTGGCTGGATCCTGGATGGACACATTGTATGGTGTCTCATAAATAGTATTTAGCTCCCAAAGTACAAGCTCTGCCTCCTAAGCAAAGTTAGTTACTTGTTTGCACCAAGCCTTGGGCAACTAGGTGCTTAATTGTTGTTGATGGAGTAAGTAAAGGGTGTTTTGGAGAAGAAAAAAGACTCTAGGAACAGAATATATGTGCCTATCTGTACATGTCGAGTTGGATGAAGTGACAGTCAAGAGGTTCTCACGGGCTGTCATGGGAATTTGTGCAAGTAGTTTAGGTACCTGCTATCCCAGACTCTGTAATGTCAGCCAACCACAATTTACTGTGTCCCCAAGCTGGACTGTAGCCGTGACCCAGTCCTAGAGATAACCAAAACCAAGCACCTTCACACTAGAATGGGTTCTGCTTGTGGCATGGGGTTTGCTCAGCGGCCCAGACACGCCAGAAGTGTGCATGTGCCCAGATCCTGAAGAGGGCACCTTGCCCAAGACTCATTAGAAAATCCTGTGAGTCACTGACCAGGTTGCTCAGTGGATAAAGCATAGTCCTGGTGCACTGAGGTCCCAGGTTCAATCTTGATCAGGGCACCTATTAGAAGAAACCAATGAGTGTACAACTAAATGGAACAAGTAGGTCAAACAGTGAGTTGCTGCTTCTCCCTGCCCCCCACCACCCCCCCTGCCAAAAATCAATGGAAAATTTTTTTAAAAAGAAAATTCTGTGATATTCCAATTAGTCCCCTGGGAGATGGTGAAAAGCCTACTCTTGATTCAATACATTTATCATCAATTCAGGCAAATACTAAGAATTGTTGAACATGAGTTTTTCCTGTATACTTTGAGTTCTGTATATCTAGTGTTGAAGTGTGTTATTGTTCATATTTGGTCACTCTTCCACCAAGTAATTATAGTTGCTAAAGCTGTCAATACGTAAGCCTTATGTCTGAAATGAAGGCTCTCTATTTACTGAATTAAAGTTTTCTTCTGTTATAAAATTCCAAATAATCTTTCAGTTTTTAAATTGCATTATCTAAAGACATCAAGACACTGTGCTTCCATTGCTCTTAACTTACTGTGCAATCTCTGTCCATTGACAACTACCTTTAAGTGTTGCTCACACTAGCCTGCCTGACCTGCGGTGACACAGCAGATAGAGCAGTGACCTGGAACGCTGAGGTCGCCAGTTCGAAACCCTGGGCTTGCCTGGTCAGGGAATATATGGGAGTTGATGCTTCCTGCTCCTCCCCCCTTCCCTCTCTCTCTCCTTTCTCTCTAAAAACAAATAAATAAAATATATATTTAAAAAAAACTTTTAATCACAGTAAAATTTGTATCAAACATTCTTATATTGCTTTTGAAAGTCCTTATTTCCAGTAGTTCTGTACGAACTTAGAGATTTTACCTACAAGAAAAAAATCATACCCTCCATTTTCTTGGTGCTCCACAACATATGAACAGTTCCATCATGTTATCTCAGTTGTTTTTTTTTTAATTTCTTTTTTTATTTTATTTTATTCATTTTTAGAGAGGAGACACAGAGAGAGAGAGAGACAGAAAGAGAGAAAGGGGGGAGGAGCTGGAAGCATCAACTCCCATATGTGCCTTGACCAGACCAGTGCAGGGTTTTGAACTGGCGACCTCAGTGTTCCCAGGTCAACACTTTATCCACTGTGCCCCCACAGGTCAGGCGATGTTATCTCAGTTTTATATGTCAATATCACAGAGGGGGGCAGACAGGAAGTGTTATCCGCATGTGACAGAGATGGAAACTGAGGCTTGCCCAAAATTGCCAAGTTGAAAACTAGGTGGTCCAGTCAGGACTTGAGCCCCAGCTTCTGCCTCCAAAGCCCACGTTCTTCCCATGACCCCATCCCCTTGGCCCCTGGCCGGTAAGGAGAGCAGATGTGCACTGCTGGAGAGGTGGCATGGAGGGACACATCCACACTCCCAGAAAAAGCTTCAAATGCATGTTCTGGTGATGATGGCACTGTAGCACGTCTTCTCGTACAAAAGAGAGTACATTTAATGCAGAAATGATGTTTTGGTAACTGACCAAAACTGTCTTGACGTTTGGAATGTTAACGTTTTTAGAGAAAGTAGAGCAGCAAAGGACAGGAAGTTCTAGAATCTTAAAAGGTAAATGCATGACTGGGGAGGAGGGTAGGACAATAAAGATGCCCTGAGTTCCAGAAGTCTCCCTCCCCATTCCTCTTCTCTGTCCCCTTCACCAGCCTGTGTCACATTAGAAGCCTTCCTAGGAGCCACTTGGTAGTGCCCAAACCCAGTTTACCATGTGCTTTCTTTTTGGGTAAGCTTTTTAAAAAGTCAATCCAAAATATCTTCTCCAATAGAGTAAATTCTGCTCACCTATTTAGTTTCAGGAAAAGTACCACCTTTTCTGGGAGGTTGCTCATCGGCATTCCACAGGAACAGAAGTCTGGTTCTTGTGGCCACTGTTTTCATAGTTGGTTTCTTCCTTTTGCAATGCTAGATGGTGAGAGCTCCATTAAGCTCATTTCTTTTTATTTTTCTCTTTTTAAGATTTTATTTATTCATTTAAGAGAAAGGAAACAGAGAGAGAATGGGGGGAGGAGCAGAAAGCATCAACTCCCATATGTGCTTTGACTAAGGCAAGCCCAGGGTTTTGAACCGGCAACCTAAGCATTCCAGGTCAATGCTTTATCCACTGCACCACCACAGGTCAGGCCTACGCTCATTTCTTAGTGGATGAGGCAAGGTCATCGGCTGGAAGGTCAGAAAGCCCTGGAATGAACCTATCTCAGGCCAGAATCTCAGCGGCAGGACTTCTAGTCTCAGCAAGGCGTCCTTGAAAGCCACATGTCAGAGAGAAGCTTGCTTGGCTGTGTCTGGATTTAGTTTTACAAAATAAGAACATGAATTAATTTGTCTTTAATATCTATTCTTGATCACAACTGTTGCTTGGATATAAAATATAAAACAAGACTCCCTTTCAGATGTACAGCAAATGTATGCAAAAAGTCATGAGAGAAAAATGACCTCAGCTCTTGAAATGGGTAAACATCTCAGCAATGCTCTCGCAGGGATCTCCTTAATTCTTCTTTCTGAGACTTGAAGCAGAACTGACAGCCATGTGTGTTCTCTTTGCTTAAAGTTGGGGGATTTTTTTCAGATCAAGGATCTTTTTCTAGGTTCAGCTATTTCCTTAATGAAATTACTATTTCTCATGAAATAGTTTAATGCAAAAATACTGGGCTGTCTGGGGTCTACATGTTGTTGCTGGGATGCTTCTGCAGGAGGAGAATTTCAGGAAGGGGCAACCATAAAACGTCCCTATCCAGTGGTGCAGGATCCTTCCTGGCCGAATACTTCTTGGTGCAGTTCTGGGAGAGAAGTGTGTGTGTGTGTACTTATGCTTTCACACACACAGATTTGACTCCTTTAAGTTTGGGGGTGAAGGAAAGCCTTGAGCATTCACACTATTACCTTAGTGCATTTTTTTTAGTTTTGTACGTTACAGAAGGAAAGTAAAAGAGGACGGCTCTCCCACTCTGTGGTCCAGGCAAGTGGCCATTGCTCATGTGACTGCCCTGACAGTGTCCATCCAATCCTGGGTCTGCTAACCTGTGTCTCACAATTTTGGCGGAGCTGGTGAAGTCTGGGAATCTCCAGAATTTTAATCATCTGCTAGATGAGTCCTCAGGCAGCATGTTTGTGTAAAACATGCTTTTACAACATGAAGCTATCCCTTCTAAAGCTTTCATCACTAGACTTTCTTAATAACTGTGCTCCTAACACAGGCAGGAAAGCTCAGTCTCACCCCAGACAGATGCAGATCCAGGGTCCCATGTGCTGGGTGGGTCCTGTGAGGGGGGACTGGAGGAGAGTTTAGAAGCCAGACAGCCAGAGGGGAACAGGGATATGGCTTCAGGAAGGGGTAACTACAGATGGATCTATTTGGGGTGCAGAAGAGATAAAGCCAGGATCTACGAAGGAGCTGAGATAGTTGTAGCAGAGGCAGGATGCTAAGTGTAAAAGGTGGTGCTTCTTTTACTGAGTTCCAACATGGTGCTGCCACAGATCAGCTGTCACCTGTCCTCTGTGTGCTTCTGTTTTGTTGTCTGTAAAACGGGGATGATAATAGTACTTCTTCTGGGGTGGTGTGAGTAGTGTTTTAGTGAATTAATATGTAGTATTAAGAATAGTACCCGGCACAGAGCACACACTATACATGCTAGCTGTTATTACTGCTATCTATACTACACTATGATGATGATGATATCATCATTACTGTAATCCTATTCATAAGGACCAAGTATTGAATATGAATAGAGCTGTAATAATAGGTACTAAATGTAAATGGTACCTTACAGCATTTTTGCTTGCTAGTTGTCTAATTTTTGGATTGCCAGAGATAAATTTTTCTCTCTCACTAGTGAAGAGAAAAGCAGCTGTCTGTAAGAATGACTACTTTATAGCCTTAGAATGTTTTGATGCTATATTTGAAAGCCATTTTTCCAACGGGCCCGTGTTACTCTCGGATGGCTCATTTTCTTAGTGCCTTACTCTCTACTGGGATCCATTCTACCAACTGTTCAGCTACTGTTTTTGATTTAGAATTCAGGCTAGAGTCATAGTCATGTCCTGCAGCATTCATTGTGTGTGACTGAATGGTGCTCCCATGAGGAAGATTGAGACACATGGGACCAGCGATGTGGGTGAGAGACACAGCCTGCGGGGGACTGCACCCTGGCAGACAGCTGGGGCTCTGAACCGGGAGGGGCTGTGTAGTGCTAGCAGATGATGAAGGTGTGTCACATGTCTTATTATTGTTTCTTAGATGGCTATGCCCAGCTGTGTAACATCCCCATCACAGGACGCCGGCGGCCATACGGACGGGATGCCTTGGTGGACTTTAGCGAACAGTACGCCCCAGAAGCGGATCCCTACTTCATTCAGGACCGTAAGCACAAGTTTTTGGTTACTTTGAAATGAAATTGTGGTTAAAGATTAGTCAGCGGTTCTCAAAATGTAGTCCCCAGGAACTTGTTAGAAATACAGATCTTGAGGCCACACACTGGACCTGCGGAATCAGAACCTCTGGGGTTTCACTGGCCCCTGGGGTAGTCCTTGTGCATCTCAGGGTTGAGAACTGTTGGACCAAATTACCAGTCTCGCTGATAGGGATGCTGTTATGTTCGCTCTCTTTATAGGAAATAACCTTACTGTTAAGCAATTTCCATAACAAAATAAATTTTTACCCATTGAATGGTATTCTCATTTGAGGGTTTTCTTGAACACTCAGCATTGAAGTACTTTGTTGTTGTTTTTTTCACACGAGGAAATGACAAAAGGTTAACTGTACCGAGTTGCTTTTACAAGTATTTTAGAGTGGGGAGGTCAAAAAAATTGCTTTCATGGTCAGAAACTAAGTTTTAGAATCCACTTGTGAAGGGTCTGTTAAGTAATATGACGTGTGCCAACTTCTCCTGGTTTTGCGAGCAGGGGTTTCTTGCAGGAGGTGGAGGGGGAAAACCGCACCCCCCTTTCAAAAATAACTCTGATGGTGTGCAGCCCCACAGCGTGGGTGACAGAGCCACACTGAATGTTTTAGTGGGGAAAACCAGAGCTTTCATGTCCAGACTGATTATTTGAAGTGTGAGAAACAGGACGGTACAAAATGAACATCAGTAGATAGCAGATTGTGTCTCTCCAGGAACTGGGATAGGGAAGCACCGGTCCCAGCTGCCTCGTCCACATCTTTCTGAGGGGCCCTCATTGCAGGGGACCGGGCTCTGCACCAGATTTTCAAATGAAATCCCCGTGGACCAGGGGTGGGGGTTAAGGCTTTGGGGAGGCTTCTGAATTACAAAACACAGAGAAGCTGGGAGGGGGGGTTCCCCTTTGGACCCTGACACCTGCACAGTCAAATCAGTCATGACCTGAAGAGATTTTTCTTTCTTCCCACCTCTTTTCCTTTTCTGTGCAGTTTCTCCTCACACTCCCTCCCTTTTTCCTTTCTCCTTTCTCCTTTCTCCTTTCTCCCCTTCCTTCCTTTACTTGTTTGAGGATGCATAGCCTTGCTCATCCAGTAGAATCAAGAGTGCTTTAAATTTTACATGAACACAGCATTCTATTAATGCAGCTAGGCTGATTGACACACCTGTGGAAGACCCACCCAGGTCAGAAACATGCCAGCATCTAGAGGCCCTGGTGCCCTTTCTTAGCCCACTCCATGCAAGGGCAACCACTATCCTGACTTCTAACACCTTGGATATCTTTTAATCAACAACGCATATCCGTGCACGGCTTGTGACAGGAGCCTACACGCACAAACAGCTAGAAGACGGCACTTAGAAGACATACACATCTCTGTGTTTATGTTGTAGGTCAGTGAGCTTTTACTTTAAAAAAAGAGAGAAAGGAAAAGAAAGGGAGAAGAAATGTTAAAGTTGAAAAAAAACCCCAGCTTACCTGCCCCATAAATCCAAAGTACCAGATTAAGTCTTTGTACAGCTCTGACACAGACCCACAGCTTTACGTGTTAGCCTCTACCACAGTAGAGTTCAGATTTCAGGAATTTTAATGTTCAAATGTTCTGTTTTATGTACATTCTTTTTTTAATGATGACATTGCCCTAAAATTCTTTTTTTATAATTCACTACAAATGTTAAGAAAAAAACAAGTTGGTATCACATCAATTTCTTATTTAGCAACATAGGAAGTTGAAATGCAGTTCTAAGACCTCCAACCTTGACTATGTAATGACCTTTAAACTTTTTGCAAGTTATGAGAAATGGCTCCTTCTTTTCAGACCAGGAGCAAGGGCTTTCTGGCCCTGTAGAAGAAATCATGATATTAGGTGGATAGAAGCATAGAGCGGAGGCTAAGGATTCCTATCACCTTTACAATTCACCATCTCTTTTTGCCCTCTGGTCACTTAAAAATGTTAGCTGATGGGCCCTGGCCCGGTAGCTCAGTTGGTTAGAGTATTGTCCCAACATAGCAAGGTTGTGGGTTTGATCCTCAGTCAAGCCACATACAAGAATCAATCAGTGAATGCATAAATAACTGTAACAACAAATTGATGTGTGTGTGTGTCTCTCTCTCAAGTAAGTAAGTAAATAAATAAATGTATGTTAGCTGATGGCTGGTGGTGCCTTTCCTTAGAGCAATATCTATAAAACTGAAATCTCATAAAGCAGAGGTCAACTTTTTAAAATACAGAACCAGCTAGTAAAATTTGTAGGCTTTGCAGCCATCCCATCTCTGTTGCAGCCACTCAACTTGGCTGTGGTCTCAGGGAAGCAGCCAAACATACACCAGTGAGTGGGCGTGGCTGTGTTCCAATTAAACTTGGTGTAGGAAAATGGGCAGCAGGCCAGATTTGGGCAGGGGCTGCCTTATGCTGACCCCTGTTTTAGAGTCCCATAGAAGTATTTTGGGGAGTATACTTGATGTCTATATAGGAGCTTCAAGTTTAATTTTATGTTTTAATTTCTATAATAAAAAATAATTTTAGTAGTTATAAAGTTAATATGATTGTGATGTGTCATACCTAAAATTTGACTTGATTTCCTTAAGTTGGTATTTCTCCTATTGACTTTGGGGCTCTGCTGACATATTGACATATTCTTGATGACCTGTAATATTTATGTTTCTTCTAAAATTTTAAAAAGAGCATCCTGGCTGGATGGCTCAGTTGGTTAGAGCATTGTCCCAAAGCACAGAGATTGCTGATTCTATCCCTGGCCAGGGCACATACAAGAACAAATATTATTCCTGTCTCTTTCTCTCACTCCCTCCCTTTCCCCCCTTCCTCTCTCACTAAAATCAATAAATAAAATTTGAAAAGAATTAGGAAGGGTTTGTTGATGTATTACTAAATTTTTGAAGTCACTGAATGAGACAGCACATCCCTGCATAAGCCGTGATATTTGGCTGCCCCTTGCAGTCCCACTGGAGAATTACTTTAAAGGCATAATAGTTATGGCCACCTTTTGATTTTTTTTCTTAAATTTTTTTTCAATTCAGTGTAATTACAGTTTATATTCAATATTATTCTGTGTATTAGTTTCAGATTTACAGCAAAGTGTTTTGAAAATCATGTACTTTATTTTTATAAATTAATTTATTTTAGAAAGAGAGGAAGTGGGGGGCAGAAGAGAGAGAGAGATTTGTTGTTCTTTTTATTTATGCATTCATTAGTTGATTCTTGTGTGTGCCCTGACCAGGGATGGAACCTACAACCTTGGAATATCGGGGCAATACTCTAACCAACTGAGCTACCCAGCCAGGGCTTAAAATTATATTTACAAAGTGGTCCCACGATATTATTGACTATGTTCCCAATGCTGTAATCTGCATCTCTGTAACTATCACTTTATACTACTTAATCCCTTCACCTTTGTTACCCAAGCTCCTCCCCCATTCTTTTAAACTAATACATGGTGAGGTTCAGAAGGTGGGGAGGGGGATGAGGGGTTACATCAGACCTGTTCTTGAGTCACCATGGCTTTATAGCTACAACTTTCTTCTCTAGAAAGAAGCTAAGCACTCTTGATGCCTGTTTAAACTGATTTTCTACTATTAAACTCTAGCTCTGAATCCGTTTAAAGCCATCTAAACTCTACATAGTGCCAAACAAGAGCTTCTTTGTTTCATTACAAAAAGCCTTTAGGTTTACTAAACACAAGCATGATGTATTTTCTCATTTATCAAGATGTTTTGAGTTCTTTTTACTGCCTTTATCATTTGATCCCCAGAGCCCTTTTGGCAGGCTCGTTCCAAAGCCAGAGCAAACAGACTTGACCCGGGGAGGCCTGCCGGCTTTCATTCTCCCAGGAAAAAGCTCTGCCCCAAACCCACCTGGCTGTTCTGAGCCAGTGTCTTCGGAACTCTGAAAATTCACTGTTGGTTCCACACTGAAAGATGTCCTGACACTTGCTAGTGAGAACTCAGGAAATTTGGAATTTTAGAGAAAAACTTTAAACAATTAAAAACAAAACCTAAATCATACGTGCTTGATCATGTTAAGTGACTTTAATATAAAACATCAGAATTAAAGATATGGGGCTAATCTGTACAACATATATTAAGTTTTTAATACTTTATGCTTAGTATTTTGTTGCAGTTAGATTCAATATTAATTTAAATTGTAATGCTATATTTAAGGTGTCTGAAATATGTCCATCTGATGAACCATATGCTTCAGAATCATATAGTTTAAAAAAAATGGTTTAAGAGGGTGAAAATGTCTAATTTGGCTCCTGCCTTGTCATTTCCAGGTTTTTTAAATAGCTTTGAGGAGCTGCAGGCTGAGGAATGTGGCATCCTCAATGGATGTGAAAACGGCCGCTGTGTAAGAGTGCAGGAAGGTTACACCTGCGACTGCTTTGATGGGTATCACTTGGATATGGCCAAGATGACCTGTGTTGGTAAGAGTGATGTGTCTTATAGGAAATAATTCTTTTCTCGAGATCCTCTGTGGTCAGATCTCATACACTCGAGTACACTTAAGACGGATTTGCAGAGTTTCAGTTTAGGAAGATGAGAAAAGTTTTAGAGATGGATCATGGTGATGGTTGCACAGCAATGTGAATGTACTTAAGGCCACTGGACTAGTTACTTAAAAATAATTAAAATGGCCAAATTTATGTTCTGTATATTCTACCACAGTTTTTAAAACATAGAGTTGATATTGTCAATGGAAGAAATGTTTAAACCTATGAAGAACTTTTATGAGTTTATTTGAGCCAAACTGACAACAATTTCAAGGAAGCAAAATTTCAATGAATTGAGAAAATGCTCCAGAGAATGGCAGAATTGTAGCTTATTTCATACATTACAATCAAAGGAGAAAGTGTAAGGGGTGGCACGAAATCCATTGGTGATATCTTAGGGAGGCAAGCGAAAGTAAAGTAAAGAAACCTCTAGGTTTGGATTTAGAGTAAGCAAATAGACACCTATTTCTTTTACATGTGGGTATAGTACAGTTAGCAGTTAACAATGAATACGGTAACCATAACAATGATGATCTCTGTGATTTCCAGCTCTGGTGGGGGATTGTGCCTGGAGGGGTCTGGATAAAGGAAGTTACCCTGGCATTCCCAAAGGATGTTATAGATGCAGAAGACAATAGACAGGTTCAGTTAAGGTCAAGTTTGACCTTTGTCAGAGAAGATACTGGCCGAGGACAGGATTGTGGCACTATGACCTGCTTTTCATTAGAAAGTTCTAATTCCAGAGCATCCTCTGTGGTTACTTTAGGTCTCTCAGTTTGTAAGGCCACCATGCAGACCTCTCCTGATCTTGCCTCATTTAGTGTGTGGCCACTCTTTTGTCCACACTATCTCATTTAAGAATCCCTATAGAATTCCTCACATATGGAGCATAGGACAGAATGTTTCCAGGGAATGACTTTGCCTTTTTTAAATTTAGCTTTTGCCTATGCAGCCAGCAATGTTTTCTCTGAATACCTGACATAAGCATGAGGGAATATAGTGGCCTGACATATATACAACATCCATTGTAATCATTCCAGAAAAGTTCCTCCCAAAACTCTCTTGTTGCCTTCCCAGTTATTTTTAAAAGGACAATAAACGGGCACTTATCCTTCTTTGTGTGACCATAGATGATCTTAACAGATTGTGTTCTAGGGCCCTTTGGCCTCAATGCTAATAGGCCCTTGAGTTAAAGTTTTTATATTTCTATATATTTTTTGTGGCTCTTCTCCCTATTGTAGTATCCCTTTCCCTGTTTTAGTTTTGTTAGTCTCGATCTGTGGTGGGTCTGGAAAACAGGTAACTTGGGTTATTACAGGTGTTTCAAGCGTATAAGAACCTTTCTTTCCTATGGAAAGAAGCCAGAGAATGTAACTTCAGCCTCAACACAGGCTGCTCAGAAGGCTCTCGGCTCACTGGTTTGGTTCTCAGCTGTATTCGTCTTGACAAATCTAATTGCTCTATACCTGCAGAAAAGAATTTTAAAATAAGATAGTTCTTCCAGCTTTCTTGAGGTTTGACTAAAAGATCAGGCTAACAAATTGTTCGTGTTGTGCATGATTTGTGGTGGCGCAGTAGATAAAGCGTCGACCTGGGAACACTGAGGTCGCCAGTTCAAAACCCTGCACTGGTCTGGTCAAGGCACATATGGGAGTTGGTGCTTCCTGCTCCTCCCCCCTTTCTCTCTTTCTCTCTCTCTCTCTCATTCTGTGTCTCCTCTCTAATATGAATAAAATGAAAAGAAGTTTAAAAATAATTGTTCATGTTGTGTTAAATAACGGAAGGAAATTCCAGAACTTCCCTGATAATCTACCTTTGTAATGACCTAGAAAGTCTTCCTTGTCTTTCACGTGATTGAAACAGACATAAATGGGAAAGTTTTGGGGTGGGGGACGGGAGCAGCCAGGCCGCGTTCAGACCGGATGTCTTCATGCCGCAGGTAAGCTGTGGGTTCCATTTGCTCGCGGAGTACATCAGCACTTGTTTACCTGTATGGTTTGGCTTGTTGCAGATGTGAACGAATGTAACGAACTGAACAACCGGATGTCTCTCTGCAAGAACGCCAAGTGCATCAACACGGAAGGCTCCTACAGGTGTTTGTGTCTGCCGGGCTACGTACCTTCTGACAAGCCAAACTACTGCACTCCGTTGAATGCCGCCTTGAATTTAGAAAAAGACGATGACCTGGAGTAAAGGAAAATCTACATAACCTAAGCCCATATACTCTGCACTGTGTAAAGGAAAAGAGAGAAATGTATTATACTTGAGACATTGCACCTAACCCAGAGTGTTGGAAACACGGAAACATCATGGTGCTTGCTGCATATCCTCACAAGACAATGAGAGGATTTGGTGTGAGCCTGACCGGTATAACAGACCAAATGGACGTTTCTCTGAAAAAAAAAAACAGTATATATAGTCTGTTCATATGTAAAATTCAGTGGAAAAGAGGTGGAACAGTGCTGTTATTTTAAACAGAAGGTTGTATTATTATGTTGTCTTTTTTTATTTTTTGGTTTTTGTTTTTTTACTATCTATTGCTTGATTAAATTTGGCATTTAAATAGTGGTGGAAATATTTTATATAACTTTCATTTTCTGGTTGTGCAGTTACTTGGCTGCTGTTTTTCTTTTCCTTCAGATTTTTTTTTTCTCAAGTGCACAGGTCGTTGATAAAATATTGTTAAACTGTATTGTAAGTAATTTTACACAGGGTTATGCTATTCCTAGTCGGGAGCATTTTTAAAATTCAACTTGTCTGTCCTGTGGAGCAGGCAGTGATTTTGTTTCAAAACTTTTATACACATTTGGGGAAAAGTTACTTTATATTTACGGTGTATTGTCTGATTTTAATGTCCATTCTTAGCCAAGCTGCTAGTAGGCGTCCGTCGGACCTCTTTCCTACATTGAAATCAGAAGAAACCAATGAGCTCACATTAGTATTGTAATGTGTAAAGTATGCCCGGCACATTTTTTTTTGAAAACTTGATGATCCCTGCATATTTACCATTGTATGTTAAAGCAAAATAAATCACCATTTTTTTAGAAAAAAAAATCCATCTGAGAGTAATTGTTAATGAGTACACGTGTACAAGTTGAATCCTCTCCCCTTTGTTTTTACCAGTGGTTTTCTATTAATGTAGGCTAAGTATTAAACTTGTTAGATACTGTAAAAGACTCAATTGTGTCCCCTCAAAATTCATACAACTGCACAGTACCTCAGAACATGACTGTATTTGGAGAGAGGGTCTTTAAAAAGGTAATTGAGGTTAAATAAGGACATTGGGGTGGGCCCTAATGCAGTGTGACTGGTGTCCTTATAGGAACAGAGTAGGACACGCACAGAGGAAAGATCCTATGAAGACACCAGGAGAAGATGGCCATCTACAAGCCAAGACGAGAGACCCAGAGAATCATAAGAAAATAAATCTGTCAATTAAGCCACCCACCCAATCTGCGATGTTTTGTTATGGTGGCCCTGGAAAATTAACAAAGGTACATATATTTCAGGAAGAAGGAATAGTGATTTTCAAAGTTTCCACTCCCTGCTTAATACACATCCACAGTCATGCAGTTGTCTTAGAGTTGAAACTAAATTTCAGAGACCATGTTTTACTTAATAAAAGCATCTAAGTCTTTTTTTTAAAATTAAAATACATATGTATGGGCATACTCAGCAGAAAATCTCCCAATTTAACATTTTCCTTAAAGACAGGCTTTTGGTTTTTAATTCCTGTAGTACCAGAATAATGGCCCGTCAAAGATGTCCATACCCTAATTCCCAGAGCCTGTGGGGATTAACATTACAGATAGAATGAAGAGTGCTAATAAGCTGGCTGCTCAATTTGTAGGACTTTATTACAGCAGTGATAGAAAATGTCTCTCACAGCATTTTTCAGTTAATATTTATATATAGGAGAAACTTTTATCTTCAAAATACTGTGTTAACACAGTCTTGAGTTATATTCCAAGTATAATAATAGTTGGAATCGCCATAAATGTTTGAAAAGCAGCAAGACTGTCAGCAAAGTGGATGTGCCCTGGGGTATCACTGGAACTGAGAGGACCGCCAAGTTATAATCTGTGTGACCACCCTCCAGCCCACGTGCTTGACCTGCATGCCTTTCCACAGTGCTTTCCAGTCTGGCTAGCCCTTGTTTTTACCTAGTATTGTGTGGTTCCCCTCAAACAGAGCAAGTGTCAAAAGAGAAGAATAATTACAATGGCAGAGAAGCTATTTCTGCACACAAAGCAACTTTGTAAGCATCATTGATTATCAAGAGGAGATGTTTTAAGCATCTTATAGTCCAACATATTTTTTATGTGTCAGTTGTATTTTAAGAAAATTGGTTAGGGGACTTTGAGGTGTATAATAATTCCATAAGCATTTCCCCACAGAACATTTGATTTTACAGATTACTGGCATTAAGCAGGAGATGCTTGTATGTGTAATAAAAATACCTAGCTTTAAATGGGACTTTTTATACTTTGCATGTTTTGTTGCATGAATTTTGTTTCATAGCCCTGGAAAGAAAAGTTTTGTTTTTGTAATACATATGATTCTTTAGTTCCTTTCAGGAGTTACTTTTAATACCCAATTGTCCTCCAAACCACAGGTTTGGATTCTTTGTCAATGGTCCTAATTGTCCATGAAGAGACAGACTCGTACACTGCACTCTAGTCACTCATTGTACTAATTATATATAATCCGTGATGCTAATGTATTTTCCAGCTGCCTGAGTAAGAGTCAGTTCTCTTTCTCTGTCTATTCACAGAACAGGTCTCTGTACTTTAAAATACCAAGAACCAATAACATTCTATTTTTTTTTGTCATAATAAACATTGCTCCAAAAACACTAGACATAGCTATCTGATGTAAGCCTATGCAATTTGAAGTTGTAAACCTAAAATCTGCCCTGTTAGCTGAAATGAACACTAGGTACAAAGCCAGTAAACCAAACCCTTATTAAACATATTAAAGTATTGCACAATTTCATCATATTTCTCTAAAAAATTTTTATAGGTTCAAAAAATATTATAATTTAGCTTTAGTATTCTCACACACAAAGGACTGACCTGCTCTAAAAAGCAACTTGGATTCTTCTAGGAAATCTTAATGACCCAATATTGGCAGAACTGAGAAATCTGATAAGCTTAAGAAATGAGGTCCATGAACATTTCATTTGGGTCAACAGTTTTTAAGAAAAGTTTCC
The DNA here is from genome assembly GCA_037038555.1 of Rhynchonycteris naso. Classification (NCBI taxonomy): domain Eukaryota; kingdom Metazoa; phylum Chordata; class Mammalia; order Chiroptera; family Emballonuridae; genus Rhynchonycteris; species Rhynchonycteris naso. The sequence goes on along the minus strand of CM072998.1, from coordinate 200,570,796 downwards.
AAGCATTTCATAGTATTCGTTCCTGATTGTGGAGACAAACCATAACTATGAGTTTAGGAATTACTCTAATAACTTGTAGCATTAAAAATACTATGATTCTAATACTCTCATCAACTTTCAAATGAGAATGATTTAAGACTATACTAAAATACCTATGAGTTACTGCTCAACTCTTTGGTAGGAAGAAAATAAAAATCACTGCCACAGCTCAATATCAAAGGGATAGCTAGTCACAATTATGCGGGGGGGAAATAACTGCAAAGTGCAGGAATAAATCACAGTTTGATAAAATAGAAGACACTTCTCAAGGAAATGGGCTCCTTAATTAAGGATAAAGCATTGGTAATTGTCACGGAAATGTGACGTGCCTCTGACCAGCTTTCACCTGTCTGAGAATATAGGATGGCCACTGCTGGTGGGGCAGAGACTTGTCTCCTGGAGGAAATCACTGCTCCCTTCATCCTCAGAGCCATCTCTGCCCTCTCTTCATTACTGCTCTAGAACCTGTGCTTGTTCAGTAGAACTTCCTGCGGGGATGGAATGGTTCCATATGTAAGTATCCAGAGCGAGCTTACTTGGACCAGGCATTGTGCTTGATACTGGGACTAAGGAGATGAGTAACTTGTAGCATTTGACCCACAGCAAGCTCAGAAGACGGATGTGAGCCCAACTAACCACACCGCAATGAGGTGAATACCAAGGGAAGCTAGAACTCTTGTTAGGGAAACAAAGAGGAACCAGTTGTTCCTATTTGGGAGTGGCGTGGGCGTTAGGGGTAGGGTAGAAGCCCTAGGGAACAGATGAGATCATTGAAATATAGGTCTAAAATTTTGCTAGGAGAAAAAAAACGGAAGCAGCAGCACAGCCACTTCACCTGCCCCTTCCTTTTTGCCACAGAATGTGCACTTGGTCTTACAGAATGAGGTCTGGACTGGACATCTTAGAGCACCCACCTGAGTCCTTTCTGGCTTCTCCACGGCTCACTGTAAGATCTTGAAAAAATCAGAATCCCTTGTCCCTGTTTTCTCATCAGTAAAGTGAACTCTAAGGTCTATAATATGTCAAAAATTGTCTCATTATTTTGATTTCCCTTTCCTCAAATTGTTTTCTCTTTCTCAGCCTGATTTCTTAGTCCTGTCAACTGTGATCACATAAATGATCACTATTTTAGAATGTCTCAGCAAAGCTCTTTGGGGGCATAGCCAATTTCTGGAAAAATCACTGGAAAGCAGGATGTTTCAGTGGTTCATACATGCATAAGAGCAGGTGGCAACTGCTCTAATAAAACATGAGCATTCTGTAAATTTGAGCTTCAACATTGTGCAAGACTTGACATAAAATAAATCAATTAAATTCTAAATCCACTGTTATCATGACAAGAAATTTCAACTTTACATTTGTCAATGTGAAAAGGAAGACCTTCTTTACATACAATTTTAAAAGTTGTAAGTTATATGTCAAGTTTTAGAAGATTGAAAAGTTTTAGTCATCTATTTGCACAAATATTTCACTTAAGAATCTGAGAGCTGCAATTAAAGGTCTTGACCAGGAACTGCAAGAGGTCATTTAAAAGATAAAGCAAACTTTGTTGTTACAAGCTAAAGGTTTTCAATAAAACTGTAAAAAAATATTTTATTTAAAAATATCAGAGCCTGACCAGGCGGTGGCGCAGTGGATAGAGTGTCAGACTGGGATGCGAAGGACCCAGGTTTGAGACCCTGAGGTCGCCAGCTTGAGCACAGGCTCATCTGGCTTGAGCAAAAAGCTCACCAGCTTGGACCCAAGGTCACTGGGTCAAGCAAGGGGTTACTAGGTCTACTGAAGGCCTGCGGTCAAGGCACATATGAGAAAGCAATTAATGGACAACTAAGGTGTCGCAACAAAAAACCGATGATTGATGCTTCTCATCTCTCTCTGTTCCTGTCTGTCTGTCCCTATCTATCTCTCTCTGTCCCTGTAAATATATATAGATAGATAATGATATAGATAGATATCAGAAAAAGTCTCATTATTATACCTGCTACTTCATATTAAATTTTTCTTTAAAAGAGTATATAATGTAACGAAATTTAAATTTTTTCCATCAAGCTCTACTTAGAAGCTTCATATCACCTACCTTTTACCATACTGGTTAAATATCCTATGAAATAGCCTTTTCTCCCCATCAGGTGAAAAATTAAAGCCATGAGTATATTCTATTTCCAGAAGGGTTTGTCTAGCAAACATTTGGTTCAGAGGCACAGTACAGCCAAATGCAGTGCCCTAGCATATGGCAAGCACAGAGTCATATTATTATTTGCTCTGGCAGCATACGTCCTCCCACCCCACCTCCACAGTGTACCCCTATTAAAGACGGGAGAGAAGGCCTGACAATGTGGGGAGGGTTATGGGAAGGAAGAGTAGAAAACAAGACAATGGCAAAAATGAGCTCCCCAGTGGCAGAGCATAGTGACACCAAACACCAGAGCAAAGCAGATATTGTCCATCTATGAACCCATGGAGGCATTGCTATAATCAAGGTCAGGTTCTTTGTATTAGAGTACATCAATTTCTTTTGTTTTTACTGTACACCAATATTCAGTGAAATACTTTTACTATATGTATGAGTGTGAACTAGGTATTCCTTGATATTTATTTTCTTGTTGCATTTTTTGTGCCAAGTTTTCACTGACTCCTTTGGCTAATGTATAGAAAACTGTTCTCGTGCATTATGTTTTGCTAGTTGATTTATATATTTTTTTTGCAAAAATGTATCCAAATTTATTTCATGTTATGACTTACGTTTGGTTTCCAGTATTCATTGGAAGGTCATATTGATATCAATTTGTGTAGTATTCCATGTATATGGGATTTCATTTACCAGTAAATTTTTGTTCTGTAGCCTGCTCAGCACCAAAAGTCACTAACAGATAACACTCCTTCTTAACTATACGGTTTTATATTATGAAGGACTAGTAGAATATCGTCGCAAACCATAACCTATGGTTTTCATCTGGACTCATGTATATAGCATACTGCATCCACAGAAACACTTAAAAATCTCTTTCAAGCGAGGTAAAAACTGTTTCAAATTTTTCCTCCACATTTCCCTCCACCCACTGATTTCCTTGTAAAATTGGCATGTCTTATCTGCCAATAAATACGACATATATTGACTTTTTATTAGATGCCGACTGCATGCTTTGGTCTTCCCACTCTTATGAATTATACAAAGAGGGCCTGCACAGCATTCTCTGGAAGTGGTCTTTTGTGTTTGCTTTTTTAGGTTTGGGCAAGGCTCTGGAAGCCAGTAGCTCAAGACATTGGGCACAATAAAAACCTTGTGGTCTACTGAACCCCACCCATCAACACCTTTCCTATGGACTACAGACCTGCAGGGGAAAGGAAACAGAGCTCTGGGTACTATTTATTTTTAGTGTTAAGGAATGACATCACTGCCAGAGATTATGACTTTGGACAAGCTGGTGTGTGGGCTTGCATTTACAACACAGAAAGGTCAAACCTTGGTTAATAGGTCACATTATTAGCTCACAGAGAACACTGTAATGTACGTTTTTAAAGTAGGAAATAGTAACACTTTTATGAGCTTCATATAAACGGGATGGTATTCAAGTTCAAAAAGTGCTTTTGTACAGAACTTGCATGATATGTTTAGACCAATTTTTTTTCTTTTATTCTAAATCCTGTGATAACAATGTCCTCTCTCTCTCTCTCTCTCTTTCTCTCTCTCTCTCTCTCCACCCCCCTACCCTCCCTCTCTCCTCCAGTGGGTTAGCAAAGGCACTTGCTTGGTTCAAATCAATGAGTTGGGGTTTGGCCAATTCCTTTTTTATTTCCATGGGCTCTAAATAGTCAACGCAGGAGCTCGCATGTATAAGAGCACAGATAAAACATAGCCTGGAAACATCTAGTAGGGACTGGAAGGTGAACCAGTGGTGCCCACTCTCCGTACGGGGGTGTATATGGTGTGGCTAGAGCAACCAGCGCAGGAGTTTGTTGAGTTATCAAGACAGGGTTTGATGGGCCAGATTCTCTTAAAGCAGTAGTTCTTAACCTTTTTTGAGGTACCGAACCCACCAGTTTCATATGCGCATTCACCGAACCCTTCTTTAGTGATAAATGAAATAGATTTTTTTTCCCAAATTCAAGACATAGGTATATGTTTTTTTACTGGTGCACAAAATGAGCCATGCATGAACATCACCTTGCTCAAAGAACAAAACCAACGAAGTGCATGAAATCACAACAAATTATGGTATTACTTTTTTTCAGGCTTCTCTGAACCCCTGAGACCAACTCATCGAACCCTAGGATTCTATAGAACCCACGTTAAGAACCACTGTCTTAAAGTAAACTGGTTGCTATAGAGGCCTATGATCTTCTTCAAAACCACAAGAGGGACAATTAAAGCTTTTGTCTTAAAATCGGGAAAACATAATACAATCTTTATGGCAAATTAGCATTACAGGTTAATCCCTAAACCTGAATAAATGGAATTTGGAACTTTGCTGAGGAAAACAGAGATTAATTTTGGGCTTTGGGCCATATTTGTCTGAGAGCACCACCACTGGATGGCAGTAAAATCCTTGGATTTCCTTCTTTTTTTTCCTACTCATTAGCAAGTGCTTCTTGTCCACTTTAAAATACCATGCTTTCAGAGTTAACTTGTAGCAGAATACCTTAAACTGATATGCATATGACATGTTAGGCTCAAATTCAAAAATGAAAAAAAAAGAAAAGATAATTATATGTATTATGATCAAAACAGGATAAATTTGGATGATCACAAAAGTCAGAAAATTTGCCCATTAGTTAAGTTCAATACTCAGCCACTATGTTATTTGAAATCAAATTAAGTCCAAAGTGATGAGATATTGGTTACCCATGGTCTCATGATGACTTCAGACTTCTAAATACCAGGAGAATAATGGTCTCAATAAGGACACAGACACTGTCTTTTCACCAGTTACCTTCAGAATTGAATGAAAGATCATACGATCCCCCATTCCTGGTGGGAACTTTCAAAAGAAGACTCGCGCTCAAAATTTTCTATATCCAAAATTAAACAAAACAATAAAACAACTTCTTTTTGCTCCCATTGTTCAGCAGCCCCTGGGAGACTGACAATGGCAGGACGATTTAGTCCGCAGTCTCCACAGGGTTTCCTGCCAGAGGACTTGAGTATTTCAGAACCAAGCAGCATGAGTTAGAAGCCCCTGGGGTCTTTGTTCTCAAATTCTTCTGGCAGATCTGAGCTGGTGTTCAGAATTTCCTCCCCATGTTCCTAATCACCCGCACCCATATTTCTCCCTTTCTCTTAAGTCCCCTCTTCTAAGTGAGGCATTTTAATGAAAAAAAATAAAGTCTCCTAGATATACCTTTTTTTTTTTTTTTTTAGATATACCTTTTACTTATTTTCTTTGTTTCCCCCAACTACACAACCGGACTTCATTTTATTCATAGCCAGAAAGAGAGAAGGAATAAGGGAAGACTCTAGGATGATGACATCAGAGTTCTGGTGGCCTCACTGAAGGAAACTCATACTTCGTACCTTCTTTCTTCTTTTCTTTCTTTCTCTCTCTCTCTTTCTCTTTCTTTCTTTTTCTCTCTCTTTTTCTTTCTTTCCTTTTTTAGAGAAAGAGAGAGATAGGGACAGAAAGGGACAGACAGAAAGGGAGAGAGATGATATCAATTCTTTTTTTAAATTTATTTATTTTAGAGAGAAGAGAGAGAGAGAGAGAGAGAGAGAGAAGGGGAGGAGGGACAGGAAGTATCAACTCCCATATGTGCCTTGACCAGGCAAGTGCAGGGTTTTGGTGACCTCAGCATTCCAGTACAACACTTTATCCACTGTGCCACCACAGGTCAGGCAAGAAGCATCAATTCTTCATTGTGGCACCTTAGTTGTTCATTGGTTGCTTTCTCTTTGTGCCTTGACCAGGGGGCTCCAGCTGAGTCAGTGACCCCTTGCTCAAGCCAGCAACCTTGGGGTCAAGCCAGCGACCATGGGGTCATGACTATGATCCCACGCTCAATCCCATGGCCTCATGCTCAAGTGAGTGAGCCCACACTCAAGCTGATGACCTCGGAGTTTTGAACCTGGGTCCTCAGCATCCCAGGCCTGCGCTCTATCCACAGCACCACAGCCTGGTCAGGCTTCATACCTACGTTCAATGGGGAAAAATAATGTCCATCATAGAAAAGGCAGCATGACTATTAGGCTATTTCAGCCCATAGGAAAGTGTCAGGACACTAGGGGATGGACTTCCCGATGTCCATCCCTGTGTGCACTGCCAGGCGGCTGAGGAAGGCCACCTCCAGCAGGTCTGACGAGGTATGTTCGTGCATGGTTGTGCGTGAGTATCTTACACACCACGCGCCACCAAGGAGGTGACTAAGGACCAAGTTCAGCACTGGCCCTTTGCCTAGTAAGACAGTGCCAGGAGAAGCCTACCCACGCCCCAGGCTGTCACAGTTTAGGGGGCCTGGGGCAGCCACAAAGCACAAACCAACTGTGTGGGCGCCCTTTCCACCTGACGCCAGTCTTCTTTAAGTCCCAGGCCCCAGGCATGGGGGGGTCTAAGGTAAGGTGACCAGATTTTAAAATTGGTAAAGCAGGACACCATAGACCGGGGGTTGGGGGTGGAGGTGTTCTTGATTAAAAATTTGGTCTATATGGAGCAAAAAATTTTCATAGAATGCAAAAATAGTATTGTAATATATATTTTTTAATTTCAACATATGTACAACTTACAAATATAATACATTAAAAAATTATGTATAGTATTATTTTATTCTTTGGCATATTTCTCATTTGAGTGAATTTTTTTTAGGAGATTGCTGTAATTGTTTAAAAGGTCATGAAATTTTTCACAAGAATTTGTTAAATTATATTTCACACATAAAATGGCTTTCAAAGTCTCAAGACTTAATTGTGATTTTTCTGATGTTCACACTTTATTTACCGTAGAAAAAATGCATTCGGTCGCAGCATTAGTTCCTGGTAAAGACAGCACGTATTCCCCAGTTTTTAGTGCATTATTGTATGGAACATGGTTTGTTTCAAAATGATGAAATATTTCTAAGCATTTGTTCTCTATTGTGATTTTTGCTGATGCCCAAGATTTAAGCTTTTCCTTATCAATTTTTTTTAATAATGATACCTCATTAAAAAGATTATTTTCGGAAATATTACTATATGGGAAATTTTGAGTGAGTCAGAGGGATCGGGTTACACGGTCCCGAAACCGATGCTGGAGCTGCCGGAGCAGGAGGGAGCAGGCAGGGCAGCGCCTGGGGAGTGCTCAGTGGCCGCGCTCCCCACTTCCAGCCCCACTGCCCGCTGGAGACCGAGTGGCTTGCAGAGCCCAGAGTCGCATGCAGGCGTCCAGGACGCCGGCTTATGGGTAGTTAGGGGACTTGACACCCGCAGCCCCAGCAGGTACGTCTGGCCCGAAGTTCTTTGTTTCTGGGCCCCGCATGGGGCAGCCAGCTCTTGCGGCACTGTGGGCGCTTCCAGGTTGAGGCGTGGTCTCCCATTGTTCCCTAGCTTTTCGTGCATTCTTTCCAAAAATTGGGACTTTTTAAAAATGCCATGGGACACGGGACAAATTGTTAAAAATCAGGACTGTCCCACCAAAAGCAGGACGTCTGGTCACCTTAGCCTAAGGGGACCTGAGCAGAGCAGCTGCTGGAACTGGAGACGGAGAAGGTCATTCCCACGACACACAAGTGTGCCAAGGTTCTTTAGCTGCGATTCACTGCCTACAGACTGCTGTCCTTCCTCCCCAGAAGGGGCAGGACATCTGTGGTGCAACATCCGGTCAACACAAAGGCGCTTTCCCTTCTGAAAAGAAATGAAGCTGCAGGAGTCTGTGGGCTGGAATCCGTGACAGTTCCCAGCTACATCTGACAAACAGGGGTGTGCTATGACCACTGTCAGGCTGGAGGGATGCAATTAAGCTCTTTCCACTTTAGACCATATTGTGCTTTTCCTTCTTATTGTGCCTACCCCCACACCCGCAACCGGTAAGTGCCTGTCTTATCGCAACATTAACAGGTCTGTAGTGATACTCGCCAGCTATCGCGATATTTCTGGTCCTGCCATGATGCAGACTAGCTATCGCGGTATTCCCTGGCCTGTTGCAATACTGGCCGGCCCCTAGCGGCACATAATGGTATTTCCTGACCTGTTGTGACTGCCCACTCGTCTCTGCCTTTCAAGATGTTGTCCAGCCTTGTAGCGGCTTGTTGAGGTATTTCTAGATTTTACTTCTTGATTCATTACTATACAAGACCATTTTTCTATTACCTTATGTACGCGTTACATGAAAAGGGACTCTGAAAATTGAATTTCACGTGCAGCTTTCAAATACCTTACTGCTTTCCGTTTTGAACTTTGCATATGAATATGTCCACATGCGCTTGCTTTTGTCAGTCAGGACCACACTGCTCAACTACTTTCAACTGAACATGACCTTTGAGGGGTTTGTTTTCTTTCATTTTGTTTGTAATAGTGGTTCAAGGTTTACACTGTCTTTGCCTCTCATGTGGTTGCCTTGTGACCCAGTGCACATGTTTAAAATTTTCTAACTGAAGTGACGTTTTGCAGCTGAGAAACAGTTTTTCTCAGTGAAGAGCTAAGTGGTTTGGTAATAATTATAATATTTATTGAGCACTCACCATATTAAGCATTGTCCTCATGCTTTATTTCAGTGAACTCATTTAATCTTGATAAATCTGTTAATGCAGATTCTACTATTATTATTCCCTTTAACTTATGGACAAAACTGAGACACAGAGAGGTTGAATAACTCACCCAAGAGCACACGGAAAGTAGAAATAACAAGGATACAAACTCAAGAAGTCTGTCTGGTTCAAAGGCCCACACTCTTAATCACTAAACTATTACTATTATGTTGTTTTCTACATTTTCTATAAGAGAAATCTTTAACAACTGGTATTTTAAACAATGAAATAAAAGGTAGCTGGCTAGACAGAAAGACTAGCTAGATCCAAAATAAAGTAGGGTCTAATGGACAGAATACCTATTTTACAGTCAGTAAGATCTGGGATTGTCTCTACATATTGGCATTTGATGCTCTCTGTCTATCCAAGAGCTTTCTTACATTTTCTAGGTTGATGGTAATAGTTAAGGCCATGTAACTAGCTCTGGCCATTGGCTGTGAGTGGAAATGATGCAGGCCATTTCCAGACTGAAAAATGTAATTATTCAGTCCAATGTGTGACTTTCCAGTTCTCTGTTCATCTTCCATGGTGATGGGAAGACCACTTGGTCCAGATGTAGAAATGTCATGGTAAAGCCTCTGTCAGCCTAGACTTCTGAGTAATCACGTGGGACAGAGCCCCTCATAAACCCATTGGGATATGAACCATGAGTAAGAAATAAGCCACTGAAGGTTAAATACTACTTTGTTTCTGATATTATCTGGCTAACACATTCTGCAAGTTTTACCAGGTTTTCCTTGTATTTATGTGAAAGGTGTTTGACCTCTCGGAGCCTCATTTTCTTATTTTTTTTTTAATTTTTTTTTATTTATTTATTCATTTTAGAGAGGAGAGAGAGAAAGAGAGAAGGGGGAGGGAGGAGCAGGAAGCATCCACTCCCATATGTGCCTTGACCAGGCAGCCCAGAGTTTTGAACTGGCGATCTCAGCATCTCCAGCTTGACGCTGGCTTGATCCACTGAGCCACCACAGGTCAGGCAGCCTCATTTTCTTATTTTTAAAATATGAACACTAATGCTTTCTTGACAGAATTAACAAAAGAATTAAATGAGAGTTCTTGGTGTGCTTGGCAAATAGCACATGCTCAATAAATGGTAACTGTTGTGATTATTCAGTATTACACAACATAAAAGTAGCAGAAGTCACACTATGCTCAAGTGGCTTAGTGTTTAAAGAACATGAACGACATTTTTAAATGGAGTTTATTATTGGATTCCTATGCATGGATTATAACTATAAAATAGCTAATAGTATTTCCAATACAACTCATAAACAGGGTTGTAATTTGCATCCACTTTATAAGTATCTCTTCTTTTGGCACCCAGAATCCACATTCCCATCTTTTGTTAACTGTAACCCAGTCTCCCGTGGGAATTGTTCTCTTCCTTTAATCTTAACCAAGATCCTTCAGGTGGGACTCCAAAGTCAAGTTCCAGAATGGAATGTATGACTTTAGGTTAAATCAGTTGTTATAGTTCCCTGGGCACAGTGATTGGTTATCAAAGCCACTGAGTTGTAGTGAGAATGCTGGGAATCCTGAAAAAAAAAAAAAAGAAGATTATGTCATCCTTTTTTCATTTGAACACAAGCTATTGAAATATTTGGAAATGGTAGCCATCTTGAGGTATAAGATCCAACATAGAAGTTCAAGCCCCTGATCTAGCTGCACCTAAAAAGGATAAGAGGGTTAGTAAGGTAAATTATAATCTTGGCTGTAAGCAGTTATGGCCACAATTGATATTCATGAAAAAGAGGTCAAATTCAGTCTTGAATATGGTGAGTTTGAGATGCCCAGAGCATCTACATGGAAATGTTGACTGGTCCTTGGGTGAACCAGTCTGGAGCTGAGAAGGCCACTGGATTAGCACTCTCCAGTGTTCAACTAGTACATCTGAGGACACATTGCTTTCAAACTTTAGTTCAAGGCAATCCTGGACTTTGGAGTAAACATGGTAGGCGAGAAAGAGCCATGGAGCAAAAAATAAAACGGCCCTCTTTTCCATTTCTACTCGACTCTATGGCCATAGACAACATACATTAGGAATTATTTTTCATGCTTCTCTTGGAAACCCCCAACCCCAAATATCAATAACTTGTGCCCACTTTGCCCAGGATTTTTAAACCAGCCTGACCCACTCTGCTGAGTTATGTTTGCATCACAGCAGTATTGCTGTTGAGGGGTGGAGTGAATTGATAATGAACGAGCTTTGTTGCAATTGCCCTGAACCTTCTTTTTTATTCCTGTCCTACTTTTATTTTGACTCTGTCTCTGCCCAGCTTCAACCCTCTGACTTTGTGTTCAGTGCTTCAGATAATGTCTCTGGTCCTTGCATTGGTATTTGAACTTGTTCTACCTGATACTTAAACCTCAGATACCCCCAACTTAGTTAAATTACTATTGCAGGTTATCTTTGAAATGAATGCCCCTGTATCAGTCAGAATTCATTAGGAGGCAGAAACCACAACAAATAAGTGAACAGGAAAATTTCAATATGAAGTATTTCCCATAGAGCTGAAACTCAACTATCTGAGGAGGTGGCATTGGCTGACTGGGACTGAGGTTTCTGAAGAGCTGATTCTGTAAGGGGACAAAATTGAGAAGTGGGTTTGCTGTTATGATGGAAAGGCATTGCTGGGCTCTGTGGTGCAATGGATAGCACATTGGGAAGGCAGTGTCTCTAGCAGGGTGAAGAAGCTTTGCGGGGCATAGGAAAGAGATGGAAGGCTGCTCGTTCTCTTCTTCCAGCCTTGCAGGTGTCTAGTGCTCGCTGTAAAGGCTAAAAGGGATCCCACCAGAAAAACAGAAATGCCATTTGCAGTTTCTTCCCCAGCAGTACAAAGCATGATACAGAAGCGTGTTTGAAGTTGAAAGACAATGACTTCAAACGGCACAGCCTCAACCTTATTCTGTAACTCACTCCTAACCCTAACCACCTAGCCAGCTCCAACTGTGACTGAACCAGTGGGCTCAGCTCCCTGTCAAAATGAAAAAACAAAAACAAACAAACAAACAAAAAACGGTCGTGAAGCAAGTGCTAGTACAAAAGGAAAGAGGCTTTTTCAGGTGCTGTGACTTGGGAGAATGGTGGATTCCTATCTCAAAGATCTTCTACCTTTCTGCTCAAGCTCACAGTTCTTATAGGGATAGGGTGGGGTGGGATTTGTTTTGTTTTGTTTTTCCTATCCAGTTATCTTGCTAGCTTTTTATGTGCTTGGGCGCTATCCAGTCATCCCTCTAGTCTTTGGCTTGGTCAGTGTAAGAACTTCCCCCTGTGTCATCTGGCCAATGGGGGAGGCTCCCCAGTGTTCCAGTAACAATTCCTCCCTTCAAAACTCTGGACCCTTGTAGTCTCACAAGAGTCAATGGATAGAGGTCTAATCTTTTGTAGTTTCTTCCTGCTGTCAAGGGGCCTGGTCTTACCCATCCTTGGGGTCCAGAGATTCTTGTTATCTACTAAAAAAAGAAAATCAAAGATGAAGGGGAGCTTTTCCATGAGGGGGAAGGACTGCTGTCTTCCGAAGGCTGCATACACATTATCTAGAGGACGCTGCTCGACAGCGAAGCTGGTAGACTGCCTCACATTTCAGAAGGCCATATTGCAGACGGGCTTCTAAAGTGATAGCTATTGAGCAAACAAGTATTTAGTGAGGGGTATGCCTATTAGTGCAGGGATAATTGTGAAATCAGAAACTGGAGAGACTGCGGGATCCCCATGATCTAATCCTGAGTGGGGCTTTGGGTGGCACACCCAACAGGGAGATAACTTTGCCAAGGAAGCCACTGTCTGGGAAATGCAGAATAAAATAAAAAGTAGCTTTGTCACTTAGCTTTGGAGGTGCTGTCCCTTTCAGAAAGAGGAATTTTAAATCTCTTTCAGGAGCGCAGCTCTAGCTTCCCCTTGCAGTATCAACAGCAGCTGCAAGATCTGAGTCCTCCTCAGGCAGCACCCACATTATCCATGTGTGGTGGACACAAGGCATGATTCCCATGAACTTTAGAGAAGAATGTGGTGTCAGCAGGACGTCATAAGGGCCGGTCCATTGCTTGGCTAATTGCTCTTCAGGACCTTGAGTCTTCCAGGTCTTTAGTAAGAACTCAGTCTTACTGAGTATGGGTGGAATGGGTGTAAGGGTTCATCAGATGAGTAGATAGACCTGCAGTTAGCAAACTTGTGCAAAGTAGTGTTTGCCCTAAATGTTGTACATATTTCTGAATCTAAAGGGTGTGTTACTAAAACAGAAACTTGGAAGGTCTCTCATAAACTATTTCAATAGAGCTTAATTTAAGCCTGCTTCAGGATTGATGCTACCTTAATCCAGAGCAAGGCAATAGGGAGTGGCTGGTCCCGTTGCAAATGTGTTCCTGTAATATTTACACAAGGATCTTCTTTATTGTGTGTTTCACTTTTTCAGACTTCCTTGTAAATTGGGGTCTCCAAGATGCATATAGTTTCCATTGAATCTTTAGTCCCAGTCCCATCTCGTGCCTATTAAGGCCCCAGGAGGTGGCAGCCCTCAGGCAGCTTATCTCGCTACTTTATGGACAGTTTGGTTTCCCTGGCTTGCTTGGGAGCCATCCTTCTGGTGTCCTGAACAGTGGATATGTCAATCTGGTTCAATAAATTCACTGCCTCTAGCAGTTTTCAGATCTCTTTTGCATGTTTGATATCCTTATTCCCCAAAGTGAGAGCCCTCTTTCCATATTGCCCCATGGGCATGGACTACCATGGAGGCAGATTTAGAGTTGGTGAAGATGTTAACATTCTTGCCGGGATAATTCTAAGGCTCCAGGTGAGAGCTGTCTCTTTTGTGCTGAGGTTCCTGCAGCAAGGGCCTGGGTTTCTATGACCTTGTCTATGGTCACTACTGTGTGCCTGGTTCACCACTGACCATTCTCCATGAAGCTGTTCCCATCTGTATATAATTCCCAGGAAGGTTCTGCCAGATCCAGCTTGCTGTAATAAATTTTGTCAGTGATTTCTAAGCAATCATATTGAAGATCTGAGCTTCCCCCTGGGTCTAGGAGTACGGTGGCCAGATTTAAGGTAGTGGTGATTTGTGGGTAACATTTGGGTTATCTAATAAAATGGCCTGGTATTTTTCCATGTGCCTGGGTTGAGGGGCGCTGTTTCTTCTATGGGATCCATGCCCCTTCTTTTAGGTTAATTTATGGGTTGTTAAGTTAACTTTCCTGCCTAGGGTTCCATCAGCCCAAAAGGCTTGATCGACCTGCTCATAGATCTCAGGGGGGAAGAGTCTATCTACTTCCAGGTCCTTCCGGGGAAATCAGGAGCACCTGGAGTTGGAGAGCATGGTCCGGCTGGACACCTAAACATAATAGCTGCTTCTCAGGGGAAAAGTTATTTGTACATGCAGTTGACAAAGTAAATCTCCATCCATCAGTGGAATGGGGCTGTCTGGCATGAAGAGAAAACTATGCATAAGTTTTTTTGATCCCAAAGCTGTCATTCTAGAGGTTGAGGGAATGCCTGTTTTTGTAATTGTCTGGTCACTTCCAGTAATCGACACTGCAGCTGAAATTTTCGAAGGTTTCTATTCCTTTTGAGTTCTGGGCAATCCTTTTTCCAGTGGTCCCCTCCTTGCTATAGGAACATGGATTGGAACCCAATAGGTCCTTGCCTCAAAGGGGATTGTCCTGTTCCAACTAGGAATGCTCCCTGGCCAAATTGGGTGCCCTGATGGGTCCTCAATGGGGAGACCAGTCCTTCTTCATACAGTAGAGGGGCTGTGACCCATCTGAGCCCTATTTCAGGGGTATCTAGAAGCTGAGGTAGTGACAGGGAAAATCTTCCTGCTGCTAATCCTGGGTCCCCAGGTTAAGGCATTAAAGAGACCTATCTCATTTTTCTTTTCTTCCTGTGTCTTACTGTCAGGGAGGGGTTTTGAAGCCAATTCCCTTCTCTGCATTATTTATTTATTCCCTTTTTTTTTTTTTTTTTTGCAGAATCCTTACTGTGTAAAGACCTAAATGCCTGGACACAAGGGATTTTGTCCTATTTCCCTGATCACTGGCAGAACAATCCCAACTGTATGATGGTGTAGTGATTTAGGGATCCATTGAGGGGCCGTCTTTCCCCATGGTCTACAGTGAACATAGACCAGGCTCTGTTACAGTAGAAAACCAATTTCTTCTTAGTCATTGGATTAGAGCTGTACAGGGGCCAATCTGCTAAAATTTGGCTCAGTGGGCTCCCTTCAGGAATAAAAACAGAATAACTCCTGAGGGCATGAAAGTACCAACCCAAATCCATAACCAAAGAAAGGCCCCAGACAGAGTGGGAACACATAAACAAAACTTGGATTCGTACTTGCATTATTCCAAATGAGTATTCACAGACAAGTCCTAGAAGGGTCTTATCACTTGTCAGCCAATATTGCAAGTGGTCCTAGCCAGACCCAAATGGCACATAGCCCATCTGGCGGGGATAGCCTACTAAATGGTACGCAAATGGTCCTAACCTGACCCAAGTGGAACAAAGGCCAAGCAGCGGGGTTAGATGGCCAGCTAATGAAAACATTACTGGCAGCTGTCCATAATCTCTCAGCTGCAGCCACTTCCGGAAGTTAGCAGTGTCCCAGCCATTATTTTCACATGGCCAGCTCATCAAAACTTTGGCAGTGGCACAAAGGCCAAGCACTGGTTCAGGTTACTCTGTCTTGGGGTCTGTCTACTAAAACCTCTCCCCTTTCACCAGCCGAGAGTTTCAGGCAGGTGACGCCTTGAGAACAAGTGCAGGGAAATTCCCCGAGAGAAGCTCTCAGCGGCTGCCGAGAAGTTCCCACAGTCCTGGCCCAGGGTCAGCCTGCCACAAGCCGCTGGGACCCAAGCTGGGCCCTCTGGGACTTACTGAGGTTCACCCTCTCCTAGCTGTCTGGCCCAGAACTAACCGAACAGGTGGGCTCGGCTGCCAGCCTCAACGCAAAACACCACACTCATGAAACAAGTGCTGGTCAAAAGGAAAGAGGTTTATACAAGTGCCGCAATGTGGAAGAATGGTGGACTCCATCTCAAAGACCATCATCCTTCCTGCTCAATCCCATGGTTCTTATAGGGATGGGGGGGGGTGGGCTTTTTTTTTTCTTTTATTTTTTTAATTTTTAATTTATAGTGTTAACATGATTTCAAGTGTCCCACTCAATATAACACATGCTATCCCCTGGATTGCGCCCCCCCATGCCCTTTGCAAAGTCTTTGGAGAAGTGTCTATTGAAGTCCTTTACCCATTTTTTAATTGGTTGCTTACTTTCCTGGTGTTGAGTTTTATAAGTTCTTTATAAATTTTGGT
The DNA here is from genome assembly GCA_037038555.1 of Rhynchonycteris naso. NCBI lineage: Eukaryota > Metazoa > Chordata > Mammalia > Chiroptera > Emballonuridae > Rhynchonycteris > Rhynchonycteris naso. The sequence goes on along the minus strand of CM072998.1, from coordinate 200,554,742 downwards.
TATTAACCCCTTATCAGACATATTGGCAAATATGTTCTCCCATTGTGTGGGTTCTCTTTTTATTTTGTTAATGGTATCTTTTTGCTGTGCAAAAGCTTTTTAGTTTGATACAGTCTCATTTGTTTATTTTGTCCTTTATTTCTCTTACCCGTGGAGATATATCAGCAAAAATATTGCTACGACAGATATGAGAGAGTTTATTGCCTGTGTTTTCTTCCAAGATTTTTGTGGTTTCATGACTTATATTTAAGTCTTTTATCCATTTTGAGTTTGTTTTTGTGAATGGTGTAAGTTAGTAATCTAGTTTCATTCTTTTGCAGGTACCTGTTCAATTTTCCCAACACCATTTATTAAAGAGACTGACTTTTACTTCATTATATACTCTTGCCTCCTTTGTTAAATATTAATCGACCTTAATAAACATGTGGGCTTATTTCTGGGTTCTCTGTTCTGTTCCCTTGATCTGTATGCCTGTTCTTATGCCAGTACCAGGCTGTTTTGGTTACCAAGGCCTTGTAGTATAACTTGATATCAGGAAGTGTGATACCTCTCATTTTATTCTTCCTTTTCAAGATTGCTGAGGCTACTCGGGTTCTTTTTTGGTTCCTATAAATTCTTGGAATATTTGTTCTAGATCTGTGAAGTGTGCCATTAGTATTTTAAAAGGAATTGCATTGAATCTATAGATTGCTTGGGGGTAGTATGGATATTTTAATGATGTCAATTCTTCCTATTGGCCCTGGCCACTGGCTTACTGAATAGAACATTGGCCTGACGTATGGACATCTTCGGCTTAAATCCTGGTCAGGGCACACATGAGAAGTAACCATCTGCTTCTCTTCCCCTCCTTCTTTCACTCCTCTCCCTCTTCCCCTCCCACAGCCAGTGGCTTGGTTGATCTGAGCATTGGCCACAGACAGGGGTTGCTGGGTAGATCTCTGACGGGGTGCATGTGGGAGTCTCTTTTCCCTCCTTTCACTTAAAAAACAAATAAACAAACAAAAAAGAAAGTGAAGAAACTAGATTTTTTTATTCATTACATGGACACTGGTGCTGTTTTATTTTAGGTGCATGGCAAAGAGACAGAATACCAACAGAGGTTAAAGCCAGTGAAGCTAGTCGGCTTAGATTTTCCCACTAAACTTGACCGAGACTTGGCTTCTTCCGGGAGATACTGTGAATTGTTTTATTTGTGCCAGGATTATAATAATTTTGCACGATAACTCTCATGTTATTGTTTACTAAGAATTAGGTTAAATAAAAATGACCTACTGATGAACACAGTTCGCCTGTAATGAAATAAAAGGAGAAGTTTCATTTCTATTTCATGGTCTCCTAGTTCCTTCAAAGAGCTATTAACTTTTACCTTTTATTTCTCTGCTGCCGAGCACCTTCCTGTCAGCCACTGTTTCAGCGCTTCCGTCCTTTACCTGAGCCCTCTTGACTCAAGCCAGTCCAGCAGGCTGGTTTATCTTCATTACTAGGATGCAAGTCAAGTCCAAGGGGCACAGTTCCCACAATTCTGTTAATACTTAGACTTTCCACACTTTGTAAACAAAGAGAGGCTACTGTTAAAAATACCTACAAGGCACACAGGTTCAGATACATACAATACATTTAGCTCATTTGAGCATCAATGTACAGATATTTTACATTTTCTTTGAGGCCTTTAACTTGGGTTTTCTCTTTATTGTATATGTACACTGAAATTCTTTGTAAGTGACTGCAGTTTTAAAATTGTATTCCTCCAGTTACGGAACCAAAATAGTTGAAGAAAATCATGTATTACCTTTCCTCACAAGGCCTTCGACCTTTCCCCCAAGGCCTTTTGAGAGAGTCTGTCATTCATTTTAGATGAAAAGTACAGAGCCCTTCTGTTCCCATACATGTTTTAAAGCTTCATTTCAACAAATGGGCTTACAGGGAACCTGTGAAGTTGTTCTTTATGATGAGTAGAATATTTCCCTCCTAAAAAGAGAAGGAACGTTGCCAGAGAACAATGAAAGCCTGGTCAATGCTGGAGTTTCTTAGAAGTGTTCCTTCTCACACGAGAGCAAGGTTTGCTCCCAGAAACACGTTACCCCATTGCCAGTCAATGTCAACTCATATACCTGGTGGCCACTTCTGTGCAGCTGTTATATCCTGACCTCCACGGACTTCCTTCTTCCTTTCTGCTCCTATAAGGCAGTCATTGACTCCTCTCTTTCTTTCTCTGAGAGGCCTTTTCCTCCCCATCTGGGCCTGGGAGGTAGATATTCTTGCTTTTCCCTTACCAGTCCTGGCTGAGCTCATTGTTCAACCTATTGTTTTTAATACACAGAGCTTGGCATGAAGGCTACAAATGGACAAGAAATGGCTGGGTCAGAAAACAATAATGAAGTCACTAAACAAGAATAAGGAGGGGGACGTTTTTGTCTTCCTCTAGAGACTTTTAATTGATTTCTTCATGTTTTCTTGGTTTAGTCTTACTTCGGGCAACTTGTCGTTTTCAAATATACTTGTTAGTCAAGTTGGCGTTGAATCTGTCCACTTGTATCCTGGCTACTCCAAAGTGAGAGCTCCTTGATCTCACCCAGAAATTCCCCCCCTCTTGCTCTTTGCTCTGCCTGTACTTTGCTTCCAGCTGCTCCCCTAGCCACAGGGCAGTTCGTGTATCTCCTTAACCTCATGTGGAAAAACTCTCCTCACCTGCTCAGTAGGAGTCACCAGCATGAAAAGCATTTAAATCTTTTCCTTTTTTTTTAACATTCAAAAATAAATCAATTGTCTCAACTCCTTTTGAGAAGGTAGAATATACACAAACAAGTAGACAGAAACAATTCTATAAACCAGTGCTTCTCATAATTTAGTGTACATAAGAATTGAACCAGGAGTTAACATACAGATTCCTGGGCCCCTCGCCAGGGATTCTGATCAAAGTGCCGCTGATGCTACAGGTCGGTGAACAGTGCTTGGAGTAGCTCCTCTTTTCAAGAAATTTTCTAGCTATTCCTGTAGAGCTCCTCAAAATATCGCCCTAATGTAAAGAGCAGCTTTTTGACAGCATTACGAGTGGGATGATCAGTAGATATGTGATAAATAGATATCTAATATAATTGTGTAAAGTAATAACATTTTTAAAGAGTCGGTTCGGCAAATTAATGTTGTAAAGCACATACATTATAAAAATTAAAAGAGTACAAAGTATGTATATCATGAACTAAACTGTACCCATCCCTGATCTACATTCCCCATTCACAAAACCATGTTGGTGTCCTTGTTAGAGTAGATGCACTTAATGTTTTGAAAGAATTTGAGAATTGCCCTCCAGATTGCCTCTGCCCACCTACACTTCCATCTCCTCCTATAGGAAGACTCACTCCTCCACACTTCAACTGTATCAGACAGTATCCAAAATGTTGCTCTGCCAATATGATACGTGAAAAGTGACATCTAATTTTTTAATTTTAGTTTGTGTTGTAATTATGAGAAGTTAAACAACGTTGAGTAGCAAAACTGTGGTCAGTCTATCAGTTGAGTGCAAATGAATGAATGGTTTATAAACTTAAGTTCGTAATTGTTTTTAAGCAAAAGTGTAGTTTTCTTGTTCTCCTAACGAATTCCTCCTTTTGTTGAACCTTGCCTCAGAAAGTACATCACCTCTTTTTGAATTTAAAGAAACTAATGCGCTATCATCCATTTTTTGCCCCCTTCCTAATTTCCCTGAGGAAATTCAACTTATATGACATTCCTTTGGGAAATGAAAGATCAGATACAGTTTTGTTCATGGTATTTGACATAGAAAACAATATGTCTCCAAACCTAAGCTTTGCTTGTGGTGAATGTTAATTTATAGAGAAACCGAGACTCTAAGAAATGAAAGAAAGAGAATGTTGAGTATGGCGCACGCACCGAAACTGGCCTTTCCTTAGCTTGTTTGTTGGTATTTACTTGAAAGAAACACACATACACCTAAGACTGCTTTTTGAAATCAGATGCATTTCCTGCCTTCTTCTTTCCTCAGTACTCTTAGGACCAGCCTATTAATAGCCCAGGAAAGGAAAAAGCTCCACTGGAGGCAGGAAAACGAAGTTCAGAAAGAATAGCAGGAAGTGTGCCTGCCATTTAGCCAAACAACCTTTAATTCATTGAGCTCAAAGCTTAGCGGCTTCACTGTCGTTGTTAGGCATAAACAGCTTGCAAATTTTGTTTTCCTCTCTCTAATTTTGAACTGGATTTGGGCAATGGAGGCCATGACAGCATTTTAAGAGAGCAGGGATCTCTAGGCATTTGACACGTGGAAGAGAAACTTGTTAGAGGTTGGTGAAGTGGAAAGAAAGAGATGATTCAATAGAAGAATCAACTTGAAATGATTCCAGGCCTGGGAGGTAAGGTAAGTGTAAATTTTAAGACTGTCTGTTGTTGTGCCTATATGCATGTTATGAACTAGGATATTAGCTACAGATAGTACATATGATTTGAGAGCAGATCCTCATGCAACTTCCCACTGAGCTTTGCTTACATCTCTGAAGCAATGTAGAAATCAGCCTCAAGTATGAAATCTTCAGTTTTTAACAATAACAAATATTTTTAAAAAGTAGTTGTTTCCTTAAGTTAACTTTATCTCCAAGTTTTCCTTCGTTTCATTATTACCAGGGTATTAAATAGTTTAAATAAGTTCATTGAAGATTGTTTATAATAAATAATTTCTGGATATTTGCCTGTTTTTCTACCTTTTTCAAAATGTTGATTAAGAAACCATGTAACATTTCTTTGATCAATACTGGTTTAGAATATATTTACTGGGCCATCAAGTACAAATGGTCAATTTTAGAAAATTTATTTTAACCAAAATTTCAATTTTGTGTAAACTGAAGTGAAGATATATTTTTTTTTAAATACAAAGCTTCTTCTCTGGGACATTTATTTACAGACAAAGGAGAACCTTCTAGAAGCACTGAATAGCTCCAGTGATAGAAACTGTTCACAATAATTATTTACACTTAAGTTAGTTTCTCAAAACATTTATTCAGCATATATTTTCTGAGGGACCTGAAAAAAATGTAGCTGGTTTTGGAAGTGGAAAGATAGAAAGGGAACTGATGAAATCCAAGAGCAGTTGACGTTGCCTACAAGAACTTGAAAAGCTCCTAGGGACATTCCAAATTCTTTTAACATTCCTTGACATCAAAGAAGTATGTTTGTTTAAATGATGCACCGTATTTGCATCCACTGTGCCTTGCAGTAACTTGATTAATGTGACTGCAATGTAGAACAAAGGACTAGGGTTCTGGTGGTTTATTGAAAAGGAAGAACAGAAGGAAATATGTTACCATTATTTTGGCTTTTCCATGTTTGAAATCGGTATGTTTAGAATCTGTCATAAGAAGAGAGCAAAACTGCTGGCCAGAAAAGCTGAGCCAGCCAGAGTGCAACTGGCGCGGGAGGCCAACCAAGGCTTGGTCTGTCTGAGTGTGGATTTCACTGGCTGTTCTCTTCGCCGGGAGAATTTAAGGGTTATTTTTTCTGATAGAAAATGACAATTCATTCCACGGAAACTGTAGCAAAATGTAATGTTCTTGAAAGGAAAGAGCAATATTTTTTTAGTTAAACTTAGGATGTTGAACATAAAAGGGAATAAAAGGATCGATTTGAAGAATTAAATAGGAAAAAGTCTTAGCACTTATTTCCAAAACATTTGAGGGCTACAAAGTTGATTCTGAATCCATTTTATTGTTTCCACAAAGTGAAATCTAAGGTAGCCTAATTAATTGTCACTCCACCTGGGTCTAGAGAGAGAGATGCTGCCTACAGCGATCCTGTTGACATTGAACTCCTTCCCCTTACAGTTTCAAAACAACTTCCTCATTGGACACATTTGTATGTTTACATTATAAGAATAAAAATATTTTAAACACCATTGAAGAGGTAAATAACAGATACAATTATGCTATATATTTTGTTCTAAGAATATATTTTTTGTACTTTGAGATATTTTATTGTTGGGTATTGGTTTCTGGGTGCCCAGAGATGCTTATAAATGTATTTGTGAAATACCAGTTATGTAAAATAGATTTCTTGGGAATTGCTTAACAGTTTTACAGGTTTCTTGATGTATTCTCAAACTCCTGAGAATATTTTATGTTATTAGAGTTTGATAGTTTCAGGAAAAACTGCCAATTATTTTAGCTTCTCTATCAATCAAATAGAAATTTCTTTCTTGTTTTCCAGCGACACTGCTATAATCACTCTGTGTCTAGAGGTTACCCCTGGCCCTCACATTTAAATATAAGCATATCAGATTATTGAGAAAATAGTGTAAAGTGGTGAGAAATTTGGATATCAGGGAAATGAACGCACAGTTTGTAAGATGTGTTGGAGGAAGGAGTGGGGAGAAGCAAGCCTGGGTTTGGCAGACATACTTACCTGGCCTGATGCTGTGTGGGGAGAGGGAGTCTCAGAGTGGTTTCTGTGCCTCTCAGCACCTTAAGTGCAGGTTAGTGACCTCTGGAGGTGCTTTTCCTATGCTTTTACCCCTCACATCCTATATCACAGGTCAGCAGCAGCACCATACCACCAAGCCATGCTTATTAAATTCTCCAACTTTGCTCAGTTAGTGAGAGCATTGTCTTAACATGCCGAGGTTGTGGGTTCGATCCCAGGTCAGGGCACATACAGGAATTAACCGAGGACGTCATGAATGAGTGAAACAACAAATTGATGTCTCTCTGTTTATCTATCTATCTATCTCCCTTCCTTTCTCTCTAAAAATCCATAAATAAACACAAATTTTAAATTCTACTTATAATACAACCCCCACCTTTGATAAACAACATTTACTTGGAGAAAGGGAATTACAGAGGACACAAGTCATCCTATGTATGGAACCAAATCAAGGAAGTGGAGAATGAGTACTAGATAAGAAAGAAAGGCCTGATCCAGGCAGGCTTCATGGAGGGATGAGGTTCATCTGGGCCTGGAAGGGCAGAAGGAGGTGTGATGAGTACAGCACAGGATAAGAGCATCCAAGACAAGAATGGAGCTGCGTGCATGGGCAGAGACAGGAACGTACTTGGGTTGCCAGATCAAATACATGATTCCCATTTAGATGTGAATTTCAGATAAAGGACATATACTTTTTTTTAAGTGAAAATATGCCCTGTTGCACAGGTGTATGAGGCCCATTGCATGGGGCATACTTATACAAAATATTATTTGTTGTTTATCTGATTCACATGTAACTGGATGTCCTGTTTTTATTTACTGACTTGGGCAACTATTCCAGGGAACTGTGCGCCAGCCAGCCTGATGGGAGCAGAGGCAATGGGCATATGGAGCGAGAGAGAAGCATCTGGAGGAAGTTGGGGTCAGACTGCAATGGGACTGCAATGCCAGACTAAGCGGTTTAGAATCTAATTTAAAGTAGTGGAGAGCCACTGAGGGGTTTTGAAAAGAGAAATGACATCAGTAAGATCTGCCCATTTAAGGCAGGACCTGGGGGCAAAGAGACCCAGGTCTCTGAGGCAGAGGCCTGGATACTAGTGACAATAGAGAGAAAGAAACCAGATGGAGCCACTTCAGAAAGCAGTTCGACTTGTTTTGTAACCTAATTGAATATGGTTATAGAAGGAGAGGAAGTATTAGAGAGGCTGATATGTTTTATGCCCATTCGAAGGAATATGCACAATGAGATAGTAGCAGGTTAGGGAATTAGTAAGGGAGACGAGGATTTTTATTTCAGACATTAAATTGTACACAATAATGGGATAATTGGGTACAAATAATAAGTGGACAGTTGGAAATGGGAAACAGCTTAGGAGGAAGGTGAGAATCAGAAATAATACCAATGGCCAGCATTGATTGAGTACTTACTGTATGCCAAGCCTTTTGTATCCATTCTGTTATGTAACGCTCACAACCACTTATGAGCAGGTGCCATTGCTAGTCACGTTTTATAGATGAGAAAACAGAGGCTCAGAGAGGTTGAGTAACTTGTCCATGATAATCAGCTAGGGAGAGAGATAGAAAAAGGTGTGTATGAGGACAAAGCTCATGTTCCTGCTAATTCCCAGAGAGGATGTCGAGTATCTGCACTGGATTCACTTTCTATACCAGCAAATATCTAAGGGCACCAACTGCTCATGCTATAACCAAGTTTTTAAACAAGATGACTGGTCTTCAGTTCCTAACTGTGGCAGACTTAAGAATTCTGCACCATTTGGTTAATCTCTGAGGAAAAGGAAATAGTTTATAAGCAGAGATATTTTTTATTACCTATATTGTTTTCCCTTCAGTGCCTCTTTTTCAATTTCTCCTCATTTATTTGGTGAAATTATGCTGAAAAGAAAACGGGACCAGATGATAAACTCCTCTCTTTCAGTCCCTGTCTGCCCTCTAGTGGCAGTACGAGGTAATAATGCTCAGCTCAGGCCAGGGACTGCACAGCCAGCTGTTAGAAGCAAGCTCCTTAGGAAACCTAGAGTTTGTAGAATCACTGTAAAATCACCTGTGGACTCCTAATTTGGAGACTAATTTGTGCTAGGAGATTCTGGTAAAGAACTTCATGGAATTATATACACCCTTTCTGCTGGCTAACCCAAAGTTCAAGACCAGTTTAGATTTATCTTAAACTTTGTAGTCATTAAAAGTATTTTACTTGTTGAGATCCAAGATGGAGGTGGAGTAGGTAGAAGGTGCACTCACCTCCTCCCAAGACCAAACTGGAATTACAATTAAAATATAGAATAATCGACCTGAATAACCAACTGAAGACTAGCTTAACTCTTATAAGCAAGGATTTACAGAGGAAGCCACATCGAGACTGATAGGAAGGGTGGAGAGGATAGCACAGCTGCAATGATTCTCCTCTTCCGGAAACGTGGGATCTCAACCCTATGTCAAGTTTCACAGCCCAGAGCACCAGAGCCAGGAAGAGGAGCCCATGTAACATCTGACTATGAAAATCAGCAGTGATTCTGACTACCAGGGAGAGACAAAGATCTACTAGACACCCAGGTGCCCTTTTAAAGGGCTAGCACACAAAATCTCATTCGTAGCCATTCACCCTGGGCTCTAGCGGAAGGAGGGCAGAACAGATTAGGGTTGTGTGAGGAGAGACTGGGGTTTGTGGTTCTAGGGAGAGAGCTCAAGGGACAGCTGCCTGTGCTGAGTCCCTCCCCACCCCTCAGCTGCCATCTGTTGAGTGGAGCACACTCTTCCTTATAGCATTAGCCTAGAAGAATACAATAGTCCCACTCTCCATTCCCTGTCATCCTGCCCTGTGGAGCAGTCAGCTGCCTGGGCCCAGGGAGTAGAGGTCTGGGCAGTCTTAGGGTGTCAGAGACTAAATTGTGTGGCTCTGGGACAGGGGCCATTGCCCCCACCTTCCTGTGAGCCTGGCTGGCACCACCCTTCATGGGAAATCAAGTAGCCTAAGCCTCCTTATTTCCAGCAGCCCTGCCCTACTAAGTCAGACTCTATAGGAGATCTGGGGAGAATCTAAGACAGACTGAATTGTGTGGCTCTAGACAGGGACCATTTTCCCCTTGCAGAGTTCTCCCTTCACACTGCCAAATTTTGGTCTCTTTGGGCCTGATGAACTTTGCTGGCTTCACCCTGACAACTCCCCATGACCCCACCTCACTACAAAGGTTCACATGTACCCGGTGGGTAGCATCTAGCTTTGGTGTACCCGGGGACTTTTGCTGAGTGGCCCCAGAACCAGCACTGGCATTAAGTTTAAACCTGTATCAATCTGGTAAACACCACTCTCCTGTACTCTGTAACTCACTGAGAACCTACCTCATACAACTTGATTACCACCAGAGGCTCTTTTGGTGACTTAGCCTAATAGGCAGCCAATAGGCAGAGGCAGATTTGGGGGTTCCATGGACCTTTTTCTGACCTTTCCTAGGCTTGGTGCTGGTGGAAGCCAGCCTTGGTATGCATTTGGCCTTTCTCACACACATCCGGGCCCAGCAGAGGCAGCCACAAACTGTGGATTGCTTTGTAGCTCCAAACAGGTTGCCCAGGGCCAGTCATAGGCAGTGTCTGACATTGACTTACACTGGAGTCCTTCACAAGAGACCCAGAACCAACACAACCAGTGACAGGCTTCAGTTAACATTAGAGCAGGACCCAACTACCTTCATAAATGGCATAGCCTGTTGGGGCAATTTTTGCTTTGTGTGGTCAACAACCACAGAGCAGCTTGTACACAATGGTTGGGGCTAATTCTCACAGTCAGGGAGCCTAAGAGTTGATCCCACTTACAGAGAGGCCAACAGCAATCAAAACTTAACCATAACAGGAGGCTTCACATAACCTACACAAGGGACATTCCTGGAACACCTTGCTCAGGTGATACAGGAAACTGTGCTGCAGAGCTCCACAGGACAGCTACTACATGAGGCCATCCTACCAAGACTAAGAGACATAGCAGACCTGCCTAATACACAGACACAAATACAGATAGGCAGCCAAAATGGGGAGAGAAAGAAACATGCCCCAATGAAGGAAAAGGAGAAATCTCCAGAAAAGGAACTAAATGAAATGGAGGCAAGCAACCTACTAGGTTCAGAATTCAAAACTATAGTTATTAGAATACTAATGGAAGTTAGGGAATAAATGGATGAACTCAGTGAGAACTTAAACAAAGAAATAGTAAGCATAAAAGAGGACATACAAACCATAAAGAACCAGTCAGAAATAAATACAATATCTGAAAAGAAGAATACACAAGAATCAACAGTATGTTACATGAAGCAGAGGTAGCAGACAAGGTAGCAGAAAACACCTAGAGAAGCAAAAAGTAAAAATAATTTTAAAAAATGAGAATAATGTAATGGATCTCTTGGACAACATCAGGCATTACAACATCTGCATTATGGGGGTACCAAAAAGAGAAGAGAGCAAGGGATTGAAAACCTATTTGAAGAAATAATGACTGAAAAGTTTTTTGACCTGGCAAAGGAAAAAAGACACACAAGCCTGAGAAGCACAGAGAATCCCAAACAAGCTGAACCCAAAGAGGCCCACACCAGGACACATCATAATTAAAATGGCAAAGGTCAGAGACAAAGAGAAACTCTTAAAAGCAGCAAGAGAAAGACTTACAAGGGAACTGTCAGCTTATTTTTCAACAGAAGCATTGCAGGCCAGAAGGGAGTGGCATGAAATATTCAAAGAGATGAAAAGCAAGGACCTACAACCATGACTACTCTACTCAGCAAGGCTATCATTTAAAGTGGAAGGAAAAATAAAGAGCTTTCCAGACAAGGAAAAACTAAAGGAATTCATTACCACCAAACCTGTATTACAAGAAATGAATGTTAAAGGGTCTTCTTCATGAAGAAGAAAGAAAAAAGAGAAAGAGACATAGTTATAAAGAATAAAATGGCAATAAATACATACGTATTAATAATCACTTTAAATATAAATGGCTAAATGTTCCAATCAAAAGACATAGGGCAGCTGAATGGATAGGAAAAGAAGACACCTATACAGTATATGCTATCTATAAGAGATCCATCTCAAAATGAAAGGCACTGGAAGTAAAGGGATAGAAGATGGAAAAAAGATATTCCATGCAAATGAAAAAGAAAGCTAGGATACCAATACTAATATTAAACAAAATAGACTTTAAAACAAAGGCTATAATAAGAGACAAAGAAGGACATTACATTATGGTAAAGAGCATAATCCAACAAAAGAATATAACCTTGGTAAACATTTATTCATTCAACTTAAGAGCACCTATACATATAAAGAAAATCTTGGTGGACCTAAAGGGATCAACAAAACTACAGTCACAGCAGGGGACTCTACTACTCCATTGACATTAATGGACAGATCTTCCAAAGAGAAAATCAGCAAGGAAACAGCAGCCTTAAATGACACACTAGACCAGATGGATTTAATTGATATTTTTAGAGCATTTCACCCCAAAAGCAGTATGATATTCTATTTAAGTGCACGTGAGACATTATCTAGGAAAAGTATTTCACTTCTTTATCTTGTTAGGAAGGGGCATATATCAATTTGGTTATTAAACTTTTTTTAAAAAATTAAGTAAAGGCAGGGAGGCAGAGAGACAGACTCCCGCATATGCCCTGACTGGGATCCACCTGACAAGCCCCCTAATGGGGCGATGCTCTGGGGTCATGGATCTATTCCTCAGCAACTGAGTTATTTTAGCTCCTGAGGTGAAGCCATGGAGCCATCCTCAGTGCCCGGGGCCAGCTTTGCTTGAACCATTAGAGCCATGGCTTCAGGAGGGGGAAAGGGAGAGAGAGAAAGAAGCGGGAGTGATGGAGAAGCAGATGGTCTCTTCTCCTGTGTGCCCCACAAACCTGGAATTCCACAGGCCAGGCCAACACTCTACTACTGAGCCAACTGGCGAGGGCAGTTATAAAACTTAATGCACACATGTGTCTTATTGTTAAGAAAATATCCTAGACCTTTTGTTCTAAATATCTGAAAATACATGTTATATGTCTTAGTAAAAAGTGAATATCATATAGGAATGTATCTTAAGGAAATATTCATAGATTGAGACAAAAAATGTACGTAAAGAATGTTTATTTGTAACAAAGTTTGGACGAATTACAAAATTGGGAAATTATTTAATAGTATTTCATAATATGGAATTTGTATAGCCATTAAATTATGTTAAAACAGTTAATGGCATTGGAAAGTATTCATAATTAATGTTAGGTGAAAAAGAAAAGGCAAAAAATTATATAGATGGTATGACCTCTTTTTTTTTTTTAGAGAGAGAGAGAGAGAAAGAGAGATAAGATAGACAGGGACAGAAAAACAGGAAGAGAGAGCAATGAGAAGCATCACTTCCTTTTGCTGCATCTTTGTTGTTCATTGATTGCTTTCTCATGTACTAACCAGGCCCAACCATGCTTAGCTTTGGAGATCAGATGAGATCGGGAGCGTTCAGGGTCATATGACTTCAGACTTATTTTCTTAAAAATTTTATATGTACATATGAAAAAGACCTAAGAATTAAAAATTCATATGTCAAAATGTTAACAATAGAAATCTCTGGTCAATGGGGTAATGATGATTTTTATTTTCTACTTTGTCTCCAATCCAGGCTAAGCATGTACAACTTCTATTATCAGGAACAAAAACCAGTTTGTTTTTAAAAAGTGGAGAGCAAAGTCCCAGTGCTCTAATTTCTTGCTGTCATCGCTGACAATCATATTTGTGCTAATTCAACCCCAATTTACAGTCTCTTTGCTGGATAAAGAGCTGTATCCTGTTTGTGACAGCGTAATTCATTGTAATGGAAAAGATTATGATGCACTAGCCTGGTCTGTGACTTCACTGGATTCATCAGCAACAGGAAACAAAGACACATACTCTTTTTTTGTTTTCATAATTGTTTTAGCAATAATTGACAATTGGAGGAAATGAATGGCAGAAAACAATTATGGGTAGACAAGATGGTCAGCAAATCAGACTGGGAAACGCAATGGAGCCAGTCTCATGCAACTGTTTGAGAACATCACAAAGATATTATTGTTTTGTTCTCAGCCTACTCCTGAAATCACCATTGTTTTTACCAGCAGTTACACAATTCTTTGCTGGCAGCAGTAACCCCAGTATGTTTTTAATTCAGTAATCTGTTAATCCCACGTCATAGATTTGGTACTGAATTTTTTATGTATATTAGTATTCAGGGTTAATATGAACTCCCTGTGCTCATGTCCGTCCGGTAATACTGCTCCTATATTGACAATTCGCCACTTGCTGGCAGTACAGAGTCTTAAAAAGTTTTATTTTACATTAAACTTTGAATTCATGTTTCTATGTTCTGCAAAATGATTCCAAGTCTTCATTTTAGCAGCAATGAAAGGGGCAACAAACAACAAAGTTACAAAACAAGTGAATTCATAAGTCACTCTCCAGTTTCCACGCTGTGAAATGAGCACAATTAATAATGGCTGAGGTGAAAATGAGGGCTGTGTTATCAATTAGGAAAGGGTAAAGTAAGGCAAGTATTACATACACCGAGGTAACATTTCTCTCTTGCTTGTGTCCAAGACATTTAACTGTCCTGCTGGGTACTATTAAAATTCTTTGGATGGGAGAACTAACGACACAGGGGCTGATTTAACCTTTAATCTGAGTCCTATTCTCCTCTGATAAGCCTGATTTGGAGCAAAATTCTGTAGCAACTCTGACTTCCAATCTGGTCATGACCTCTAGACCAGCGCTGTCCAGTAGACAGATGATGTAAATCACAAATGAGAGCCACGTATATCATATTTTCTAGTGGCCACATTAAAAAATAAAGAGGTAAAATTAATTTGAAGAATATAATTGAACTCACATCTGAAATATTATCATTTTAACATGCAATCAATATAATTCACCAGATGTTTTACATTTTTTTTGTATCAAGTCTTTAAAATCCAGTGTGTATTTCACAATTGCTACGTAACTCGATTCAGATAAGCCTCATTTCATTGTGCTCAGTAGCTTCAGATGCCTAGTGGCTATTGTAGTGGATGGTCCAGATCTAAACAGAAGAGCTATAGTGCTACCAGTTACATAAACAGCGTTTGAAGTTTGGGCTTTGAGATACTACTGTCCGTTCAGGACTCACCCTCTTTCCCGTTATGATACATTCAGCGGTCTGCTCTTTTGGGTATTTGCTAAAGCTGAATAATTGAAAAGCAAGGATCAGCAGTTTTTGAGGTTAGGTCTATTAGAACTGTCCAACTATTTATTTAGGCTGTGTAATTATGGATTACTCCACTGAGAATAAGGGTGATAGAAATCTTAACAAACTCCTAATTCTGAAGTCTGGACTCTATGATGATAAGAAACTTTATTTTATTGTGATGTTTTCAAGTGAATTTAGGCATAGAAATAGATTACATTATACAGGCTAAAATTAACTTTCAGGAAGTATTATAGACATTGTGTTGTTACTGATACATAAAATTTAGTACCAAGAAAGAAATCTTTAGCAATTCTCTCTCCCTCCCTCTCTCTCTCTCTCTCTCTCTCTCTCTCACACACACACACACACACACACACACACACACACACACACACACACACAGAGTTCTAACATTGTGACTGCTTGCTGATGTCTTTTCTGCATTCTGCATTGTCTTCCTTGAAGGGTAGGAAGTATGCCTCCATAATCTTGTATAACTTCTCTGCCCTGGGGACTCTCATGGCAGTCAGCTGGAGTGATAAAGATAGCTCTGTGTGCTAAATATGGAGATACAAAAATAGAACTGGTGGAAGTAGATAAAGCTAAAAGACATTGTAGGTTCTTGCAGCCCCGCCAGTGGCAGAGACTGGGAACACGGACCCCTGAGGTGCTGGCAATGAGGTGCAGCCAGCTGGAACAATCATATTTTGGGTTCATTTCTTATTCTGTCAGGGTTTGGTTATGAAGTTAGAGTTAAAGCAGTCAGAAAATTCTAAAATCAAAATAAAAGTTAAAGTCATTTAAAGTATAAGTAATGACCATCTACTGCATGATTTACAAATTGGCGGTGCTTCAAAAACTTGTTTTTAAGAATCATTCTTGGCCCTCTGAATTCACTTTTCACTTTCTCCATGGAAACAAAGTTATAAATAGTAACTGGTATGTGCACCTAAAATGCCATATACTTACCATAAAATTATTACAATGTATTTACAATATCTTGTTATTCTTTATTACATCATTATAATTTATTATAAATATATATTATTAAATTACTGCAATGCATTTACAATCAAATATTATTAACATATTGTTTCTACATTAATATATTTACCATACATTAATACTATGTTAGTAATTATGTTACATTAATAATATATTAATTATTAACCAAAACAGAAAAAGAATATATTGAATCAACCTACAGTCTCCTTCTGTCAGAAGCAACAAGCTCTGACAGAGAACCCAGGAAGTGCCGGCTGCCGCACCAGGTGCCAGGACAACCATAAAAGATCAATTACATTTATCTTGTCCATTAATGTTAGCAGGAAATCAAATTTACTAGAGAAGAATGAGGAAATAGATGGAATTCTTTTCTAAGGAGACTGCCTTATCTACGTGACTCTTAAGGTATTGAGACTTTTCGTTTCTGCGTCATTTAACTTCTAAACTTTGGATTTGCCTTTTCCTTAAGGGCGATGTACCTCTGGTACTTCCCTTAGTGTGGAGCCATAATCAGGAGCTTTTTCGGTTCCCACATAGGGTGAGACTTCCCTAAGTAATCTTTGGACATTTGGCAGAAAAGTGGAAGAAAGGAAGGTGGAGAGAAAAGTTATAACACAAGAGACTGTGTCTGCAGTGAGATGGGAAGTCATGCTCAGTTGCTCAGTCCCCTGAGGGAAAAGGAGGGCAGAGGTCCAGGGCACCCAGCTTACAGCATGTCGCTTGAAAACCTAAATCAGAGGTTTTCAAGTGACATGCTGTAAGGATTTTTCAAACATGCAATACCTGAATGTTTAGTCAGGGACACAGACCTCTTTTCCTTTAGGTTGTCAAATAAAAAATAAAATGACAACAGCTACCATAATAATAGCTGTCTGGTGTGAATGAATCAAAATTATATCTTTTTTTTTTTTTTTACAGGGACAGAGAGAGAGTCAGAGAGAGGAATAGATAGGGACAGACAGACAGGAACGGAGAGAGGTGAGAAGCATCAATCATTAGTTTTTCATTGCCGTCGCAACACCTTAGTTGTTCATTGATTGCTTTCTCACATGTGCCTTGACCGCGGGCCTTCAGCAGACCGAGCAACCCCTTGCTGGAGGCAGCGACCTTGGGTCCAAGCTGACGAGCTTTTGCTCAAGCCAGATGGGCCCACACTTAAGCTGGCGACCTCGGGGTCTTGAACCTGGGTCTTCCGCATCCCAGTCCAACGCTCTATCCACTGTGTCACCGCCTGGTCAGGCTACTTTTATTTATTTATTTATTTCATAGCAGCAAAAAGTACAACGTATTATTTGGTGTGCCACAGAATTTTAGTAATTATATGTGCCATAAAAAAAAAAAGGTTGAAACACACTGCTCTAAAATTGCCCCTGCAGCTTCCAGCATGGGGAAAAGGAGGGGGAGTGCTGTGTGTGTAGTAGAGGTTGCTTTCCAAGCCAGGTTTTTATAGCTTCAGGAGTACCATTTACGGTCGGATCCTATCTTTGCTACCATTGCTTTTTCTGATCACTAGTAAATGAGGAGGGGATGGGGAAGGCAGGCATTAACTGGCCTTCAGGCAAGGGCAAGGAATCTGGGTTTAGTAGGGTCACTGGTTAGTGTCACTAACCAACAAGAGGGTTCAGGGACGTGGAGTTGACATATGATATATGTATGTAGCCTGAAGAACAAGAGTCTATGCCAGGAGAGTAATGTGTTCCTGTGACTCACCTCTTCTGAAGCCCCTTCCTCTACTTT
This sequence comes from Rhynchonycteris naso, assembly GCA_037038555.1. Classification (NCBI taxonomy): domain Eukaryota; kingdom Metazoa; phylum Chordata; class Mammalia; order Chiroptera; family Emballonuridae; genus Rhynchonycteris; species Rhynchonycteris naso. Next base: position 200,537,338 of record CM072998.1, on the reverse strand, counting down.
CTTCCTGTTGGGAACTGGGGCTGTCTCTCTGGGTGGCTATGCCACCTGCTCTCAGGCACTCCAGTTCAGGGTGTTTTGTATCTGAAACCACGCCCCTCCCTCCCAGTCAGTTACCTGCCCTTCACTATCCTCTCAGTTTCTTTAGCTTTTAGGACGTTTTCTTTAAAACATCCACGATTCTTCTTTGTCATGGGAAACTATAACCCTATTCACCTATATCTGCTGCCCCCTCAGGTATATTTAATCACATGATGTTTGGTGATATTTTTTCCATCTATTCAGTCATTATCCAGGAGTTAATATTCCAGGAATTTCTTCTGTCATCAACTTAATTATAAATTCGTTAAGCCATGTTTTATGCTTTTTAAAAAATCCCTCTGGAGTCCATTCATGTTCATAGAAATTATTCACAATAGCCAAAGAATAGAAACAATCGAAGAGTCGTCCACGAATGAATATAAGAAGTGAGTATACTTTACATTCCTACGATACATGATGGGTTCTTAAAATACTTGTTTTCCTATATGATTTTATTTGCTTTCCAGAAAAATCCATGAGACTGATATTGCCATTCCCACTTTGATTATTAAGAGGGACTCATAATGGTAATATGATGAACTCGCTATCCCTCAGCTAGATAAAGGCAGAGCTGGCAGGAGAAATCTTGTCTTGATTCTTGATCTGATGAAGTTTCTATTTTAGCATCCTAGGGATCAGACCAGGACCACAGATTCCTAGATCACAGGGGTGGGCGGGGCACTTGGAGATGCTGGTTACAGGCAATGAACAGCACAACTGTTCAGATTCCTCAGGCCTGAGCCCACAATTCCCTGCACACGGACCCGACACGTGTAAAATCAACAGAGGCTGGGAGAGCGTTGCCAGATGCACAAAGCCGGGAGGGGCCGTGCAGCCTCCTTTTGGAAAAAGACTAAAGAATTAACTTCGGGGAAGAATTTTCCATCTGTTTTCCAGATAAGATTGATTAGAACCATTCATCCCGATGTGCAGATTCCGTGGAAGAACGGATGAGTGGTCCAATGTGGCCTGCATAGGTTCCACTCACATTTCTCAGAGGCTCCAGCCCCACCGTGCAGGGAAGCGTCTTTCCCTTGACTCAGATCTCTTTGGGGGCAGAGGAGCTGGGAGGTCCCAGCCGTGAGCCCCGCCCTGCCCTGAGGGCCTCACTTTAAACTGGAAGAACCTCCTCCTTTTCCATAGGACAGTGGGGCATCAGTTAGACAACATCACATGCGTTTCATTTACCATTTTGCTATAGTTATAGCAAGAAAACTTGATTTCTCTTCGCCAGTTCTGTGTCTCCATTCCACTTCCCTGCCCCTCTCCCCTCCCTTCCAAGCTTGTTTCCTTTGTTGTTTTTGGTATGAAGAACCTTCCTTCAGTTAATTTCAAGGCTTCAGAAAAGCAGTTGAGGTTGGGAGGGGTGTCTCTTATCTGTGTGTAAACACACACACACACACACACACACACACACACACACACACACACACCTGGCACCTGCAAAGCTGAACTAATTAAAAATGGTTCCATATTTTTGTTATTTTGTTGATGTAAGAAATCTCCAAACCTGTGGAGAATTTTATGAGTTTATTTGAGCCAAACTGACGACAATTGTCAGGAAGCAAAATCTTAAAGGATTGAGAAAAAGCTCTGAAGAATGGCAGTTTTGTAGCTTATTTTATACTTCAGGATCACAGGAGGGGACATAAGAGCCATTACATGAAATCTACTGGTGGTAGACTAAGGGGACAGGGGGAAGCAAAGCAGGGAAATCTCCGAGATTGAATAAAAAGCAAAATGGAGAGACATATACTTGTGTTGCATAGGCGGGTACAGGACAGTTAACATTTATAGCACATAGAGATGGTGTACGGGCACCAAGATAAATAATGACGGGCTCTGTGACCTCCTGCTCTGGGGCCAGATGGCTTTATCCTGGGAGATCTGGAGTAGAAGATTGCTCTGACATTTCAAAGGCATGTTATCTTAGATGCAAAAAGACAACAGACAGGTAAAAATTGACCTTTGTCAAGAGCTAGCTAGGACGTGACTACCCACCATAACCCCCTTTTAGTTAGGAACTTTTATGTTCAGACTACCCTATGTGGTTACTTTAGGTTTCTGAGTTTTTCAAGCCTGCCATGCAGGCCTCCCCTGGAGCTTGTCAGATTTCATATGTGGCCTCCTTTTTGTCCACAATCAAATGGTAGTCTTTGCATTTTAATGGTGAGTTCAGACAATCTAAATTGATTGTAGTTATGGAGGTATTAATAATGTCATTTTAATTTTCTATTGTCATTCTTTTTCTCTTGTCTCCTGCCTTCTTTTGGATTTTTCAAGTTTTCTTTATTCCAATTTCTCCCCTCTAGCATTTTGGAAGTTATGTAATCTGTATCTTTTCTTTTAGTGGCTGCGCTTAAAATATGTTCTTGATTGACCAACATCTAATACTAGAATCTTTGTATTGACATCTTCTGAATGACATAAAGACCTTAGAAACCTTTCATTCTGATCTATTCTCCCATCATTTATACTACTACTGTTGATATATTTAGCTCCACTTTTTAAAAACAATTTTGTTGAGGTACAGTTGACATATACTAAAAGGCACATATTAAAAGTATACATCTTGATGTTTTGACATACATATGCACCCATGAAGCCTACACCATGATCAAGATAATAAGCAACCACTTAAAAAAATGGATCCAGTTCACACAAGATCATAACTAGTTGTATGGTCTGCTAATTTTCTGCAAATTCATTTTACTTAAGGAGTTCTGTAGGTTCTAGACAGAAGTAACCGACAATCATTCATCAAAGCCTGCTGGGCAATGTGCTAAGTGCTTTCCACAGTTATTTCTCATTGTTGTTGTTGTTGTTTTTTTAACACAGGGAGAGAGTGAGTCAGAGAGAGGGACAGATAGGGACAGAAAGGAAGGGAGAGAGAGGAGAAGCATCAATTCTTTATTGCAGCTCCTTAGTTATTCATTGATTTTATTCTTATATGTGTCTTGACCAGGGGGCTACAACAGAGCGAGTGACTCCTTGCTCAAGTCAGCGACCTTGGGCTCAAGCCAGCGACCTTGGGCTTCAAGCCAGTGACCTTTAGGCTCAAGCCAATGACCATGGGGTCATGTCTATGATCCCACACTCAAGCCAGCCACCCTGTGCTCAAGCCAGACGAGCCTGCACTTAAGCTGGTGACCTCAGGGTTTTGCACCTGGGCCCTCCTCGTCCCAGTTTGTGGCTCAATCTCCTGTGCAACCACCTGGTCAGGCTCTTATTTGTCTTTTTATTGTCTTTAATTTTTAATGATCAAAACAATAGAAGTTTATTATAAATGAATGTATCCAATACAAAAATAAATAGGTAAAAAAAAGAAAGACCTGTAACCCTTGCCACCCCTTTCTTTTCTTCAGAGTGCATGTGTGTTTATTGCTTGTTTATTACTATCCTGAAGTACATGGGGCAGATATTTTCTATGCATTTGAAAACATACGTGATTGTAATAAAAATGCATGCTTAGTAGGGTTTTTTGGCTTAAAACTAATTATTTATGCATGGTGTTTTTTCAGCTTCCTTTCCTCACTTATATCAAAGTCATCCTCCCATTTCATCTTTTTCATGGCTGCATGATGCATGTAGCACTGAGCTAATGCATTGTAATTATTTCGATCAATCGCTCCTTACTTTTAGGGTGTTTCCCTTTTAGTTGTTATTACAAGTGTATAAAGCCAGTATTTGCGGCCACCATCACAGCTGCCTGGCCAACGCAGGTTCACATTTGATTCAGACAGACGGTAAGGAATCAACAGAGCCGAAAACTGGTGGACCATTTTCCTTTAATCCTAGTTCGGACCCGGCAAGCGAGTAAATACACTCAGCGGGAAAACACTTCCCTTTCCATTTAGGGCTCCCAAAGCCACTGACTCATTCAAGTTTTTCTAGAATCAAAGGCTTCCACCTCACCAGTCTTATTCACTCTGTTCCTCATCTCCTACACACACTGGCTTCTCCTTCACCATTCTGCCATTTTGGCTGCTTCCTCTCCTCCACGTGGCCTTTCTCTGCCCTGCTGCAGCATGGGCTCCTCTTCTCTACAAGAACGTGGCCACTCTCTCCCAAATGGCCTCCTAGCTCCTCCTTTTAAAACCTTTTGGCACAAAAGCCCTCCCCCAACACACATTAGTATAACCGAGCCCCTTCTCAAGCTAGAGGGCATTAATATTATCACCTGGGTGACGGGCACCATCTTTAACAAAAAGAGTAAACAAAACCAGAAAATACAGATTTTACAACTCCTTTGCCTGACAAAGCGACACATTGAACTTGTCTTACATCTATCTATTTATCTTTGTGCTCTTATTGAATATTTTCATAAGATAAACCGCTGAAATGCAGTGCATTATTTCCAACCCATATTTCAGGGGACGTCTTTCAGGCAATTTACATTTTTACCTGGCCCTTCAGCTGAGGACATTAACATGAGAGCTGAGGGGCTATTTTTAGCAAGTTACTTTTAAGCACCCTGGGGAAGTTGTGAAATCGCCAGTCGCTATCATAGACAGCTAGGAATTGCTTTCCCACATTTCTGTTCTGAAGGAAAGGACACAGACCATCTGGGCCAGTAAGTTGGGTCCAAAATCGGGCTCACATTTATTTTACTTAACAAATATGTTCTTGAATAATATGGGTTGAATTTTGGCTGGTTGATTGCCACTTTGAATGCACTCCGGGGTGCACACGTTTCTTGTAATCCTGCGGTGAGTGGCTTTATAAAACAAAGACTGCTTTGATAATTTCCTTTAATTTATGTGGAACATAACTTACTTTTTCTTTTCTTAAGGCAGGGAACGCGGTGCTTGGTCAATGTTGTCTTAGAGTGTGTTGGCTGGTTTTGCCATATTAGTTAACAGTGATGTGGAAGATATATGTTGTTAAAAAGATAGACAAATAGCCCAGGCTCTTCCTCCAAAGTTTCAAACCAAACGACATGGCAAACCCATGTAATTTAGAAGAGGTCGTTTTAGATAAACACCCCAAATCAAGAGGAGTGCAGCTGTCGACATTGGGTGCTCCTTATTCCCATGTTTGGATTGTGGGCCCCATTTCTGCTTCACTGAGATGGTACGTAAAAGGGAGGGCTCTTTGGTTACTCAGTCCATGGTCCAGAAAATAGTAACAAGTGAGACTGTGACGGACCCTTTTTCGCACTAGTACCATTGCATGCTTTGAAAGTATAATAAGATATTTTTAGTGCAGCATTATCATTTTGTTCTTCATGAGATATCAGTTCACATGGTCTCATACATATTTTTCAGAATAATTAATCAATTGATTCTACAATTGGAATGACCTTTGGAGTTCATGGGATGTTGATGTGTGTGGATCATAAAGATTAGCTGTGGGAAAACAGACGTACTTTTAAAACCCTTTGAGTAGTGAGGTTGTTTCATGCTTACTGACCCCTGGGAATGAGTTTTGTTTTGTTTTTTTTCCAAAAAATGAAATTAGTTCCAGCAACAGTTTTATTAACTTAAAATCATGTTTGATAACCAATTTATGGAAACAAGAAGAACATACATTTGCCTTTTTTAAAATCATTTTTACATGTACGATCATACTCTGGATGGTCAGGAGGCACGAGGACATACATGAATGTTCATACTACTCAAAGGGTTAACTTTGACAAATTTTAATCAGTTTGGTTTAAAATGCTTTGATTTTGAAAAAGTTTATTATTCTAAATGAAAAGCAAGCAAGATTCAACCCAGTTTAGTTAATATGCCTGGTGGGATATGATTCTGAAATGAATTTTTACTGCCTTTTGTATTGTAATCTTAATCTTCTAAGTTAAAATTTGTTAGTCTTTTTAAGACCATGAGCCTTGCATTGCTCTTAGTTTAGTTTTGTGTAAATAACTGATAATGTATAGTAAAATGAATAACCTTGCAATCATAATAATCCCAGTTTTAGAGAGCTATACTATGGAAATAAAAGCACTAAGAACTAAAGATATATGTGTAAGGATGTTTTAGTGCAGTACTATTTATAGAGGCAAAACACTGGGAGTATCTTGAATATATATTGCTACACTATACACAACTATTAAAAAGAATAAATTGAATCTATATTATTGACTTTGGAGCCAATATATGTGACCATGATGCATTCTTAAGGGGAAAAGTCTAATTACACATTAATTTTTAAATGGAAAAATAGAACCCAATACCTAAGTGTTTACATGGGTTACAGCTCTCGTAGGTGTGTGTTATCTCGGTAGGATGGGTGGGACTGAATGGGAAAAAGAGATTAAAATATTTTTCTTTATGTATATCTCTGTATTGTTTGACTTGCTATAAGAGCATTGTTGCTTTTAACATTTAAGTGTCTTATTTACATTAATAAAAACACTCTTTCTATTTTGTAATAGGAAATAAGACTGTTCTTCAATGTGATAGTGTAGTTATTTTGGCCAGTAGAATATATATTTAAAAATAACTTATAGGCACTTAAGAACCTATAGAAGCCTCAGCACTGGAGTTGGTATTTTTCAGCTGTTTTAGCTAATGCCCAGTATTAATTTCGCACTATACATACTGAACTTCACCAGCTAACAGCGTTGTTGCCCCTCTGACTTCCTGTAGTTACATTAAGGGAACAGCACCCACCTCTCAGTGCCGACCCCTCCCCCCACTGGCCACTCAATTTGAGAGTTTTAGTACAGTTTAAACCGATTTACGGCCTTTTGCTAATAAGAATGGCAATCACGGAGATGAGCCCTGAGAATGATCCCTCCTTGTTTAACTAAAACATGAAAAAAAAATTGGCAATGTCCCTACCATTATTTTTAATGTGCTTCTAAAAGTGTTTTCTTAATTTACCTTCCTCTGATTTGCAAATAAGAAAATCCTGTTGTGAGACTCTGGTTCCTCGGGTGGGTTCCCACTCTGTGGTGGTGCCTGTGTTTCTCATTGTTACAGGCACCTTCTTCCCGGGAAGTCATGAAAAAGAATAACTTATCCAAAGGCTTTCTACACACCAAGGGTTTAAGTAATCCCAAGACTGTGGCCAGAAGTGTGAGCAGAGACAGTATAAGTAAGTTATGGTAGTGTTTAGCAAGGTATATGGTAAAGGCAGTGCTACCTTGGGAAAGGATATCAAAACGAGCTCAGATGCACAGAGATATACCCTGGACACAGTAATGGATGGACCAGAACTTCAGCCAGCAGTCTGGCAGTGAGGACTAGAAAATAGGACATATAGCCAGCGTGCTGGGTTTGGTAAAATGAAGAGCAGAGTGATTGGATAGAACATAGAGAATGAGGCACAATTTTGAGCAGATGGATTTGGTCTCAAACTAATGTGGCTATTTTTTAATTATAGCCATGGTATGAAAAGTCATTAATTCATTCATTCAGTCAGTCAGAATGTGTACACCAGTGGTTCTTAAGCTTTTTTGAGGTACCAAACCCACTAGTTTCATATGCGCATTCACCGAACCCTTCTTTAGTGATAAATAAAATATGATTTTTATTTCCAAATTCAAGACATAGGTATATGTTTTCTTACTGGTGCACAAAATGAGCCGTGCGTGAACATCGCCTTGCTCAAAGAACAAAACCAACAAAGTGCATGAACTCACAACAAATTACGGTATTACTTTATTCTGGCCTCCGTGGCAGAGGCTTCTCCGAACCCCTCAGACCGACTCATCGAACCCCTAGGGTTCGATAGAACCCAGGTTAAGAACCACTGGTGTACACTGAGCATCATCTTCCAGCCCAGCCGGCTGACTGTGTGTGAATCCAGCACAGTTTAGCAGCCTCAGAGGGCCCTGTGCTGGGTGAGAGTGAAGGGGGGTTGGGGAGGGGAGCGGCTATAGTTTGCACACGAGAATAAGAGGATTTAGAGTTTCAAACTGTGCTTTTCCTGTGATTCTGTGAATACCTAACTGTGTCCCACCTCATGCTTTTAGCTATTGCACTTTTCTAAAAAAAAAAAAAATCACTTAAATATTTTCTTTGTCTCATGTATTCCTGAATCAGCTTTGTATTTTCAGCTCTGAAACAGTAGTGATGCTGAAACTTGAATAGATGGGAAACCATAACCTGAAAACTGCCCTTCCGTTCTCTTCTGAGCACTAAATGATTTTCAGAAAAATGCACAGAGGCAGCTCTGGGGAGCTTTTTTTTTCTTTTTCTAAGCAACTCTTTTGAAGAATTAAAAGATTTCTGGAAACAGCAGTGTCATTTTAGATTTAGATTCAGATTAACTTTACCACTGGTTTGTGGTTTATAAGAGTGAGATCCTCCGAGATTAATAAGAGTTGCTGTCAAATCAAGGCTTTGAAATAAAACAATTCAGGGGAAAAGTTATTATGTAAGTAATTACACTAAGTAAGGTGCTTTGCATCATGAATGCTAAATGTTCCTTCTCATGTTTTACAAATGAAGCTTCCGCTAGAAATCGAGCCTAATTTAAAAAACTGATTAGGTGGAGGGGAAATTGCCGCATGAAGCTGAGTTGAAATGAATTAGATTAAGCAAATGCAACTATACCAATATACAATGTGTTTTGAAAAAGTAAATAAAGTTTTGCAAAACGGAGGAAGGAAAAGAGAAAAGATGGAAGACAGGAAAAGGAGATTAAAAGCAAACTCTAAATCTGGACACATTTGTCCAGAAATGTGGGGTTTTCTCCAGGTTACTGAAGAAAGAATCGGTACTGGGGTGAAGAGGCACCTTCTTCAGAGGCCGCCTCTGGTAGAGGCTGTCTTCCTTATTCATTCTCCTTTGTATTTTTATACAGCCTGTCTCCAACTACACTTAAGAATGGCTTGTGTTCCAAAGGTTCACTGGTGTATGGGTTATTGGGGACTCAACATGTGTTTAACTCATAGAAGTCATTATCCACAGAAACAATGTTATAAATGCTACTCAGTCTACCGGGTATCACATTTGCAATGGATAGTAATGGGGTAATTAGACCCCCAAGTTAAATACAATTGACTTGACTCTTGTGCTTGAGAATAAGCAGGTTTAATCAGAAAAGGATGAGCCAGTCTATGAAAACTTCTGTGGCTACTGAATCATTTTGGGGGTAAATGTGCTGGGTTTGGGGTCAGGTAGATAGACCTGGAGTTGTATCCATATTTCTCTTGCTCTTTTTCTCTGCTGCTTGCAAGTTGTGGGCAGGCTAGTTCATCTAAGGTCACCTAGGGGTAATCACAGTGGCTCCTTAGAGCATTGCTGTGACAATTCAATGAGCATTGTGCACAGATATTATATATTATTAATAATATATATTAATGTGATACATTATAGGTACGAATTGCTATGATAGATAATTATTACTCTTTGTATGTGGCTTTCTTTATATGTGGCTTTCCACCTGTTCCACTTTTCTCCCAGAGAGATTATAAACTTTGAGAGCAGAGGATTTTGTCACCTACTTTGGTCAATCCACAAAAGCAACGTACATCTAACACATACATGTATTGGCCATGATTTGCTTTGTTCAGGGGCTTTAGAGATAAAAAACAACAACAACAAAAAAAACCCCTTCACTCTCTGATTCTTTTAGTTTTTTCTTTCTCATTGTTACAGGCATGTTGCTAGCACAGCTCTTATGATAACTGGTTGTGACTGGGTATTTCTTTTGGTTCACGCATGGTTCAAGGAGGGGAAGAGAAAATTCTCCCTGATACTTAGGCAAATGTTGGAAGACAAAAGAGAAAAAGAAAGAATCCAAAAAGTGTATGTATCTGAGAAAAAGATGAGCAGGTGGAATTTACTGAACAGGAGAAATAAGAGAGTAATGTGTTAAAAGTCCATCTGAAAGAAAAGGAAGGTATGGTGGAAATGTGACATGGCAGTTAGTACTTCAAATTGACCAGCAGGTGGCGGGTCACCAACTTGGAGCAGCTTGTTTGGAGTTCCGAACAAGGTGGAGGAGGAATGGAGGGGCAGCTTCAGGAGGTGGCAGCCGGCGGGGGAGGTTCCTGCTATCTGATTATGTGTACATGGGATGGATAGATATTATTTTGGAATTTCTACTGAAAGGAATGCCTGAAATAGGCACAAAGGCCCATCAGGACGTCTCTGAGAAACTTAATCCAAGGTGCTCAAGCAGAACCATGCTTTCCCTCTCTTCCCCCATCCTTTGATCCTGGTAGTTCCACCACTTCCAGTGACTCGCTATCAGATATTGGATCCTGGACCAGAGAATTAGAAAACTGAGACAGCTGGGTGTAAATATCTGTCTTTGTTAATGGCTTTTCTGCTCTGGGCCCTTTATTCTTGGTCACATTTCTCACCAATGTCTTACTCCTCTTTGTGTAGATGATTGAAGTATTTAAGTATGTGTAGGTCTCTCACATAAAAAAGATCTCAAAAATGAACAACTAATACACATTTATCATAGAAATAGTAGGGAAAAAGCTGATAAGCATAAAATAAAGAAAAATATCTGTATATGACCCCAACTCCCAAAAATAATCACTATTAAAAATGTGATATATAGCCTCTGGCCAGTGGCGCAGTGGATAGAGCATTGACCCAACATATGGAAATCCCAGATTCGATTCCCAGTCAGGGCACACAGGACAAGTGACCATATGCTCTCGCCCACTCCCTCTCCTCTATCTCTCCCTCTCTGCCTCTTCTCCCTCCCCCCTCCTCTACTTCTCCTCCTCCTCTCCTCCCTTCCTCACTCTTTCCCTCTCCCATAGCCAATGGCTCTATTGGTTCAGGTGTGGCCCCAGGCACTAAGGATAGATAGTCTGGCAGAGCAGGGCAGCCTCAGGTGTTAAAAATAGCTCAGTCCTAGAGCATTGGCCCCAGATGGGGTTGCTGGGTGATCCTGGTCAGGGCTCATGGGGAAACCTGTCTCACTATCTCCCCTCTTCTCACCTAAAAAAAAAAAAAAAGTGGCCCTGGCTGGTTGGTTCAGTGGTAGAGCATTGGTCCAACATGTGGAAGTCCTGGTTCAATTCCCAGTCAGGGCACATAGGAGAAGCAACCATCTGCTTCTCTATCCCTACACCCTTCTCTCTCTTTTCCTCTCTCTCTCTCCCCTCCCCTCTTCCCATAGCCATGGCTGAAATGGTTCAAACAAGTTGGCCCCAGGTTCTGAGAATGGCTCCATGGCCTCGCCTCAGGTGCTAAAATAGCTTGGTTGCTGAGCAATGAAGCAGTAGCTCCAGATGGGCAGAGCATCGCCCAGTAGGGAGCTTGCCAGGTGGATCCTGGTTGGGTCTGTCTCTGCTTTTCCTGCCTCTCGCTTAATAAAAAATAAATAAAAAGATACATAATTTTTCACAATTTTATGTATGTTGACATATTTTCTTAAAAAAATGAGAACCTGTATTTTTCACTTAATTTATACTGTTTTTCCCTATTAATATAGTTCAAACATTACTATATAATGATTGCAAAGTGCTACCTCTTATGAATGTGTTATAATCTATCCAACTACTTTTGGCACATAGATTGTTTCTCAGTTTTAACTAGTTTAAACAGTGCTGTGAGAAACATCCTTATACATGTAAAAACCCATATGATTTTGGGGGATTATATTTCTAACACAAAAACTTCTGAACTAAGGGGTATTCATGTTTTAAGAAGCTTTTGCTACATATTGCAAAATCATCTTCCTTATATGTTGTACCAGTTTATACGCTTGCCAGCAGAGTATGAAGGTGCCATTTTCTAAACCTCCTGCCAACATTAGAAATCATCAATTTTTTTAAATCTTTGTCAAGTTCAGAGATAATAAATGCTATCTTATTTAATTTCAATTTTTTTTAGGATGCTAAATTCTTTTTTATATGTATACTGATCAGTCATATTTCTTCTAATATCTTTTGCCCAGTTGTTAATTATAAAGGCCATTTATATAGCAAAACTATTAACCCTCTACCATATAGTTTTCATTTTTCAATCTTACTTTGTCATTTGCCATTTAATTTTGATTATGGTGATTTACATAACCATATAAAATTTAGAATATATATACATTTTGCATTTTATTCATTTAAATATATATTATTTATGATTTTAATTTTACATAGATTCAAGTGTCCCACCGAATATATCTCCCCCCACCCTTCTATTTACCCTCGACCCGCCCCATGTCCCCTCCCCCCAACACCTTTCTCCCTTCCCTCCAGGATTTGCTGTCCTGTTCTCTATGATGCTGTGTTATGTAGATATAATTTCATTAATCTCTTTCCCTTCTCTGATCCCATCTCTACTTTCCCTCTAAATATTTTTCTTTATGGTTTCTGTTTTTGTGGTCATTATTAAATAATTTTCATGATAAAAGTAATCATGATTAAAAATGTTAAGATTATAAAAACAATCACATGATTTTCTTCAAGTTTGCATGTGATTGTATGTTTACATTTAACTCTTTTGTCCACTAGGCATTTATTTTGTGATAGTATGAGGTATAATTGCATCTTTATTTTTCATAGTATTTAACTATTTAACCCATTATTGAATAATCCATTGTGCCCACTGAGTTTACATATCATATTTAACAAATAAACAATTTAATATGGTTCTTGTGTTTATATTTGTGTTTTCTGGGTTCTGTGCCATTGTTCTGCCTCTTTTGGCACCAGTATCAAACTTTTAATTTTTAATGGTTTTAGCCTATTTAATACCTAGTATCTATCCCTTATTGTTTTCTTTACCATTCTCAGTTTTTTTAAAATTAATTCTTAAATAAACTTCAGGATTTCTTTTTTGTCCTGTTTGAAAAATCTCTTTGAGATTTCCACTAAAATGTAATTAAATTTATAAGTTAAACAGGGGGAACTGACACCTCTGCAATGTTTCTCTCACTCCTGGAAAACTCGAACTCTTCTGTTCTGTAAAAATATTTTATTCACTTTTTTGTTATTTCTAGAAAATTTGTTATTGTTATTGCTGTTGTGAATGAGATATATTTCTATTATGTTTGTAAACACCTTTTGGCTGTTATATGGAAAATTTACGACTTTTGCATGTTAATTTTGTAACTTCACCTCACTGACATTTCAGATTACTTAAAACATTTTAAAAAGTTGATTCTATGGAGTAAACAATTGTAACATGTACAAGTTGGATAATTTTTGTTTCCTGCTGTCTCATAATTTTTTAGTTACTTATTTTCTCTCTCTCTTTTTTTTTTTTTTTTTAGAGAGAGAGAGAGACAGACAGATAGACAGGAAGGAAGAAAGACGAGAAGCATCAACTTATAGTTGTGGCACTTTAGTTGTTCATTGATTGCTTTCTCATACTTGACTGGGGGACTCCTGCCGAGCCAGTGACCCTGCGCTCAAGCAGGTGACCCCTAGGGTTTCAAAACTGGGTCCTTAGTGTCCCAGGCTGACACTCTATCCACTGTGCCAACTCCTGGTCAGGGCTAGTTCTTTTTACTTGTCTGGTTACAATAGCTCAAATGTCCAGAACACTGCTAAATGGTGGTAGTGACAATTTTCTTGTTTCTGATTTTGTGTTTGGTTTGATATGGAAAACCTAAGAAAAATTCTCCTAACTTCATTTTATTAATTTAACAAATTAATATTGAATTTCATCAAAAGACTTTTCAAGATTACTTGCTATGCTAATCCAAATATTTTTCAATTGACTTTGTCATTATGTTAATATAATCTTTAATATTGAGATTTTGTATTTACATCTCTAAAGTAAACTATGTTTATTCATAGTATTTGTGGTTTCCTTTATTATGCTTTATCAGTTTAAGTAACAGGTATTATGTTAGCTTTTTGTCCACTTGAACATTTTATATAGTTTGGAAATTATCTGTGGCTTGAAGATCAGAGTGAACTTGATTGTACAAGAAATTTGGATCAAAAATATTTTGTGGAAACAATTTCTTAATAACTTACATTTTTCCATGATTAACAATTTGTTGTTTTCAACTTCTTCTTGGGTCAGTTTGCCTCTTATTAACTCTTTTGTCTCTGTCTACAATATTTGTTATGTGGTGTTTTCAGTATTAAAAACTTCTCTGCATCCTGTAATTGTCTTTTTGATTTCTTCTCCAATCAGTGAATTAAAAAAAATAGTTATAAAAATTTTCTAAGAGATTGGCTTTTTTTGACTTACACTTTTGTAATTACATTGTGGTCATAGAATGAAGTGAATATAATTTCTTTGGGAGAGGGAGGAATTACTTAAGATTTTTTGGTGGCCTAATATAAAATCAATTTTTGCAAACATATTTTTTCTTAAAGGAATAGAAAAGAAGATCTTTCTCTTTATTCATTTTTTCACTCAGCATTGTTTCAGCTATGTGTCCCCTTACATGTCAGGCACTGTATTAGGCATTGCTGGATATAAAAATAAGTTAAGTCTTAAACTTTCTTTAAGATTGTCAAAGTTTAAGTGGAACATAGATACCTGAAGACCTAATTTAATAAAGAGTAAGAAATGCAATAGCCATAGAATGCACAAAAGAGGCATTCCGGCCCCTGTCATAAGTTCTGGGAATACAGAGGTTCCTAACATATGACAATGGCCCCAAGAGGCTTTCAGTACAAAAGTGTTAAAAATAAGAGTCCCTGGCAGGTTGGCTCAGTGGTAGAGTGTTGGCCAGGTGTGTGGAAGTCCCGGGTTCAGTTCCCAGCTTGGGCACACAGGAGAGGCGCCCATCTGCTTCTCCACCCTTCCCCCTCTCCTTTCTCTCTGTTTCTCTCTTTCCCTCCCACAGCCATGGCTCCATTGGAACAAAGTGCTGAGGATGGCTCTATAGCCTCTGCCTCAGGTACTCGAATGGCTCCGGTTGCAACAGAGCAACGCCCCAGATGGGCAGAGCATCGCCTCCTAGTGGGTTTGTTGGGTGCATCTTGGTTGGGTGTATGTGGAAGTCTGTCTTTCTGCCTCCCCAATTCTCACTTCAGTAAAGTACAAAAAAAGAAAAAAGATAAATTTAAGGCAGAGACAGGTCTTGGAGGCAAGGCAACCAATTAGAAACCACTGCAGTCATTTGGTAATAAGTTAAGACGTGAGATGTGTTAGAGAACAGGAAGAAGACACGGGATTTCACATTTAAGGGACAGTGCGAAGAAAAGTTCATATGGGATGTAGGAGTAAAAATTTAAGAAGCCACAGGAGAACATTTTAAGAAGTTAGATGGATCAAATGCGGCCAAGAGGACGAGGAAGATAAAAACCCAAACACAATGTCCAATAACTTTGGTCTTTGGTGGCTTTGACAAAACATTTTCAGTGAAGTGGTAAGAAGAAGCCAGACTATAAGCAGGTTGGGATGTAACTGGGCTGAGAGACAATGGAGAAAAGAAGTATTTCTTCAGAAGCTCAGTGTGAAGGGCATAAGTGTAGGGCAGTAATTATAGGAGCAAAAGAGCAAAAAAGCTGGTTTTGAGGATATAAACACAAGGTGAGCATGTTTAGGTAATGAGGAGGGTGAACAAACAGGGAGAGAAGGCATTGCTGGAGAAAGGGTCCTGAGCAGGTGGGAGTCCACATGATGGGACGCAAAGCCCCGGGGTTGAGTGGTCTCTGAGTTGAAGTTAATGACTGGTACCTGTAGGTAGTTTGGGCAGAGAGCTGGGACCTCCCTATTAGTCTACGAGGCTGAGAGAGGGTGTCATTGTAGAACCTGCAGTTGTATTCCTGGACCTGTTGGAAGGGTCCAGGGCCTAGGTCTGTGTTGGCAGTTTGCTTCATAGGTATGATCAGGATCCAGTCCCTCCTTAGTGTCAACAGCACGAGAGAATCTCTATGCTTGCCTTTCCTCAAGCTGCTCTTGTCCTGGGTCATCAAAGGGTTTCAAGAAGTCTCTCACCATGTGGGTATGAAATGGATTGTGAGAATAGTTAACACGGTTGGTTACTGTCAATTCAAAGTATACATAAATCAAAATGCTATTTCAAATCTTCAGTAGACCTCCTTTTCTGTTTCTGAATACTGATTTGTCACAACACACGAGGAGAAATATTTATGATGGTGACGTGCATTTTAGCAGATTGTATTTTAGAATTGGTTATTTATTTTTATTACTAACCCTGAATGCTTAAAAAGGGATATATTTTGAAGCTTGCAAAAATTTTCCATTTGCACACTGGGCTCTCACATGTTGATAACAAATGAGTCCCCTGAAAGAATGGCCAAATGGAGTTTTTTTGGTCTTTTTTCAGTTATTTTTAGAAAAACAGTCTATCTTTTGCATGGTGGGAAACTTCTGGTTTGATTAACACTGTAAATAATTATAGGACAAAACCCAGATATGAAAAATTGCCCACACAGGCTCCTTTATTGAGTAAGAGCTCGCTTATTAAAAATCATGGCTGACAGTTTAACAGGCTCAGTATGGTTCAGAAATCCCCTGGGGCATTTTAACCTCTGTAAAACTTTTCAGATGTTCACGTTGCTAGTGAGCTGACTCCTGTCATATCTGCACTCTAGCCTACTCAGGCACTGCTTGTGGGAAGTGCCACTCTTACGTATGGTACCAAGAAATCAGGCACATACAAGGTCAGATACTATCCAAAGTCAGAGTCTATGGAGAGGGGGAAGGTTGGAAAAATCAGCTTAAGTGAGAAGTATAAATTCAACAGAATGGTTTGCCACCTTTGTGACCATCCTGGGAAGCAGCAGTGGGTCCAACTTCCTCGCACACCACCAAAGGGGGCAGCCGCACATCTGTAAAGTGCTTTGTAAATTTCATAATAATTTCTGTTTCCAGTCTCATTTCTCAGGAGATAAGCTCAACAGCTCTGTTGTACTCCAAAATGTTGACACAATCCAACAGATAACTATCCAGAAGTTTGGTTGCAATGACCTAAAATCTCTTCCATTAGCTCTTTAAACTGGCATTAAGCCCTCACACATGTGCCCCTTTGCATCACTTGGCACAGCAGCCCTGGCTGCGTTGAAATTAAACCTAGGCATTCTGACACTGTTAGTCTGCCTTCCTCAGAACAATCCGCTCAGGTTTATGGCTCTTTCAACAAACCGGAGCCTGGGATGCTGAGAAAATGAAACCAAGATGGAGTGACAGATTGATGTTCCCGGCGGGGCACCTGGAAGTTACAGAGCAGCTTCCACCTGCTGTGCCAGGTTGTGGTTCCTTCTCCTTGCTGTGTTCCATAGCTCCAGTGAAAACCTGGGTGAGGTGGGAGAACATAGGAACTGCCAGTCTTCCCCCACCCTCCCACAGAGACATCAACTTTCTGCTTCCAGTGTCCTGCCCTCCAGTGTGACTTATCAGCTGTTCGGGTTTGGTCGCTAAAAGAAAACACATGTGGAATGAATGTGCTGCTCTGCATGCTAATGAAAGGGCTGAGCCAGCTCAGGGGTTAAGAGAAGGTTTGTAAATCAGGAGAATAATGATCTCCAGTTTCTGACCTGCTGGCACAGCGGCAGGCTTTTATCAGGAGGTGCATGTGACTGGTTAAGACACGGAGCCCTAGCCTGAAGGAAACAGCTGCTCGCAGCGCGCTCGGCACTTGGCAGCTGGACAGGCAGGGTACACCGCCACAAAACCGCCCAGTAAGTAATTGGAGAACTTTTCGTGTCTTGTGTATGTGTGTGTGTGTGTGTGTGTGTGTGTGTTGGGATAGTGTAGGGGGGTTGTTGATGGTGGGGGGTTGCACACACACACACGTTGAAAGCCCCCGACAATTTTTTATTTTTATTTTTGTTAAAATAAACGAGGTGTTTTATTGGTGTGATTAATAGTCATTTTCATGAAAAAAAACCTTTTTTCCCCCATAAACTATTTTTAGCAACCTTGTTTTCTCATTTTAAGGATGAATGGAGCATCATGCCTGAATCCTATCTAGAAAACAGCAAGTTTATTTCCTGGTGTTCAGGATTTTTATGGTCAGTGGTGTTTAGGTTCAAGGCCAAGATTCAGGTCACAAATAAGAGAAGCCATTGAAGTGGTTAGATTTTATTTTAATCAGTTTTACCTTTGTAACTTGAAAAATAGTGTCTTGAGAAATAACTTGTAAATTTATTGTTTGTGTCTTACTTGACCATTCTGTGTCAATTTAGAAGACTGTCTCATTTAACTATGTATAACAATCTGCGGTACAGAAAAACTAACAAAATACTATGTAGATTTAGATTAGGAATCACATTTAGATTGCAGCCATGCTGTTAGAATAACTCATTAAAAGATAAAGCTTATAGCTCTTTACTTCAATAAGTTAATTCACCTTCCTTACCATAAAGCTACAATTTTCAGTTGCTTCTAGTCTTCTTTATTTTAGATAAGGGAAAGTTAGTGTTTTTATGATGCTCAGAATCTTGCCTTCTTGTCTATGCCCTGGATTATAAACGTGTTGCCTGAAACTGATTGTCAACTCTGGGCGAACTGTTCTTTCTCTAGTGCACTAGGCAACAGTGGAACTCACTTTGGGGAGAGCTGCAAAGCAGGCCCAGTCCTGGAACAAAGCTGCTGTTTGGGGACTTTTATCCTTCTTGGTCATCACAGAAAGAATGCTTAAGAAGAAAGGAAAAGGAAAAAGGGAGAGGATGGAACTCTGAATTGATGATGAACACCTTTGGAAGTGATAGGCCTCTGAATCAGAGTGTTGTGGGGAGATAACCCAACAAGTTCCTTTTTCTGGATTGCTAGATATTGAGGAAGGAGCCAGCAAGAGATTGCTTTAAAATGAATTCTTTCAAGCAGTTGTTTGGCTTGTGACAACCCAGGGCACCCTGAAATGTTACCCCAGGTGACTTATGGCTTGTCATAGATGCTCAGGTTGTATAATCTTCTTGCAGTTTGGGAGGACTGTTTTCCATTTGTCACCAATTGTATGTAGGGAATGGACTGAAAACAACCCAGAGCATGCTGGTTCTGCCCCCGAGGAGCCCAACACAGTTGGTCTTGAGTCAGTTGCACATTAGCCAAAGATCTGGGAAGGAAGCAGTTTAAGACACCCTGTCTGAAAATATGGCTACTCTGGCACTGGGAAGTTTCCTCCCTTCTTTTCTTTAAAATGTAGGAGAATCCACAAAGCTTAGAATGTTCATGAGAACAAATATTTCCAACCTCTTTGTTCCTCTTTTTCTTATTTGTGTGAGGCCAGGTCAGCCTGTGGCCACGTGGAACGGTACTTCCCTGTCTGACTGCAGGCTGCTGGCTGCGCACTGGCCCTTCTGAAGGGAGCTTGCTTCTGGTATAGTTTCACTGTTTCCACAGGTTGATGACAGTGGGAAAGAACTTTCTGGTGACATTGTGTCTCTGGAATAATGGAACCACACACAAATGAAATGGAGGATCTAAACAGCAGAGTATCCTTTGAATTATTCAAGTGCTGATTTTTTTTGTTGTTGTTACAGAGAGAGTCAGAGAGAGGGACAGACAGACAGGAAGAAAGACAGATGAGAAGCATCAATTCTTTGTTGTGGTACCTTAGTTGTTTATTGATTATTTCCTCATATGTGCCTTGACCGGGGGGGCTACAGCAGAGAGAGTGACCCCTTGTTCAAGCCAGTGACCTTGGGCTCAAGCTGGTGAGCTGTGCTTAAACCAGACGAGTTTTCACTCAAGCTGGTGACCTTGGGGGTCTCGAACCTGGGTCCTCTGCATCTATCCAACACTCTATCCACTGCACCACCACCTGGTCAGGCAAGTGCTGAATTTTTTAAAGCCTGTAGATTATATTGAAAAACCCAATGATCCCTTGACTTTCAAAATATTAATAACAGAAAAATAAAAGTAATTATTTTACATGGAGATAGTGTGTGGAGTCAGAGTCTTTTAGGTCTGGATAGGGATTATACATAGAAGGTACAATTTAACATCTTCTTATAAAGATGAAGAAATTGTAGCATATTTACCTGGGTCACAATGTCAAGTAGTAGCAGAGCCAAGAAAGAGAGCTCAAGGCTTTGGCTACCTTTATCATCATAATATTAATATTAATAATTGTAAGTTACATTTCTTGTGCACTTACCATGCCAAATGACATGCTGATCAGGTGTATTTTTATATAACGCTCACAGTAAGTCTATGCACTGTATGTTATTATTCTAGTTTTATTGTACCCCCTTGACCACTCGGCTACATTTGACACCGGCAGAAGTGGCACTTAGGTCAGACTCCAGAACCTATACACATGAAAAAATACAAGTGGAGTGCTTCACGTTAATCTCACATATTTAAATGTAAAGGCTCAGCACAAAGCAGTCAGTGAGACATATGATGTGTGTTTGGGCCCCTTTGAACTCTCGGTGGCAGGAAGGGTGAGGTTTCCCCTCAGAGCAGTCCAAGCCCCAGCTATCCCAGGTCAGTCACTGGCGGAATGTTTTCTCTTTGACAGCAGTTCAGTGATGGTCCTCACAGGGGTGAGAACAGCAGCTGAGAGCTTTGTTATTACCCTGGAACGCATGCTCTCACTGCCCCTCTGGCCTTTTCCTTAGTTTTTCCTGTCACTCCTTTCCTTTAGAAGACAGCCGCTCCACCCCTGTCCCACCCCAAATAGCCTGCTTAGTGCTGATAAAAGTGCTATCAGACCTGTTGCTTGTGGCTCAACCTGGAAGGTTGGTTGTCTACATAGATTGTTGTTGTTTATGAACAGTTATGCTGGCCTCCTCTCTGTTTGCTCCATTTGCTTGTTCTGAGCTGTGAGGGAGGGTCATAGGTCGGAGCTGGCTGTGACAGGGAAGGGAGGAGAGGTGTGCTATTGTGGGCTGACGGGATGCTACCTGCACCTGCCTTTGCCACTCGCAAGCTTCATCCCCCTACCTGCCACATATCATATCTAAAGACTGCCTTCTTGCCCTGAGCCATGAACCCAAGGCTTTTCTGGCTCATCAGCCAGACACAGAGCCCTTAGAGAAACCCACTTCTTGAACCCTTCAAAAAATTTAATAGGGCTCTTCATATTTCTCCAGGCCAGGTAATTAAGTGTCAGAATTAAGGCTGGTGATGAGAAAGAGACCTGAGTAATTCCTAAGTAGCAGAAGGGTCCTTTGGTTAATCAGGAAGAAAATTAACTAAGTAGACCATTCATGGATATCTATGAGAAAGTTACCAATGTTTTTTCAATGATGTTCTGACACGATGACACATTTTGAAGATCAAGCTATTGATAGCAAGAAAAGGGAATTTTTAACCTGCTCCTCACCTGCCTGATGTTTCTAAAACTAAGAATTCAAATGCCATTAGCAATATAGTCTGCTAAACCAAAACCACTGGAAATTACCTTCAGTTCTTGCTGGGTATTGCTTATTTCCATAGCAATTGGTGTAGTCCAATGGGTATTATATGGAGGCACATCAGATGGACTCAGAATTACAGCCTGACCTGTGGTGGATAAAGCATTGACCTGGAATGCCAAGGTTGCTGGTTTGAAACCCTGGACTTGCCTAGTCAAGGCACCCCGAATGCATCCCCCCTCCCCCATATTCCCCTCAACATCTCCCTTGCCCCCCTCTCTACAGCGCCCTCCCAAATGATCGCAGTAGTATCTCCAGAGTCTGTGATGTGCGGGTGCGCTGCACTTTGATCTTCCTTGTGCCCATCTTTGATATCAAGCAGACAAACTCCTGAATTTATGTGGGAATTTTCTGGTATAAGGTGTTTTTTTGCACTTTTCTACTATCCTATGAAAGAGAGAGGCCATCCATCATCCTTATTGTTGGCAGTGAGAAAACTGAGAACGAGAGAAAGTGAGTAACTTGTTCATAATCATGGAAACAGTAACTGGCAGAGCTCATGCTATGTCCACGGTCTTCTGACTCTGAATGGTGTCTGTGAAATTGTCCTTTGTATCAGAAGTGCTAAGCTTTGTATTATCTTCTGATGAACAAAAACTAAATGGATGGCTGGTTTCATGATAGGCCATCTCACACACGTCAAGGATGGCATTCTCAAGCCTGTGGATACTTGGCTGCAGAAACAGGGTCAGCTTAGTTACAGACACAATAGTATTTGCTTGGGGTAATATTTTAAAAGGAACTTAGTGGTTCTTTTCTTCCCCTGAAGACCCAGTGTGGTTAAGTTGGAGTCATACCAACCATGGTATAATGTAATATTCAACTTTAAAAGAAATCTATTTTTCTTTTTTTAAAATTTTTATTGATTTATTTTAGAGGGGAAGAGAGAGAGAGAAAACACTGACTTGTTACACCTGTTTATGCATTTATTGGTTGACTCTTGTATGTACCCTGGCCAGGGATTAAACCTGCAACTTTGGCATGTTGGGGCGTCACTCTAAGCAACTGAACTATTTGGCCAGGGTCAAAAATTTGGTTGTTTATTGAGATAGAAAAAGTCCAGCACTTCTCTTACCCAACAAAACCACCAGCATTCTTGGAAGTTTATGCCTATTATAGTAAGTACCCTTATGTCTATGGGAAATAGAATTCTCTGACCCTGGGAACAGTTTCCGCTGTGAGCATCCCTCTGCAATTATCTGAGAGAAGCTTAGCCTGCTAAAATAATTGAGAATCTTCACTACTGGTCAATTCTATGTTGTGACAGTCTGGTTCTTTGTATAAAAAACATTATCAGTATGTAGGCAAGGTCATAAAAATGACAGTGAGTGATGCAGATGATCTTACAGTGCAGCTGCACGTTGTCTCGGGCTGAGACTCAGTGGTGGGGTGAGGGGAGGGAGGAGTGGACGCAAGTGAGCAGCTTTATGGTCATAACGGCTATTTTAGTATGTCTTTTTAAAGTAGCTTGTTTGAAGTGTAAATGTGAAATGTAGCCTTCTTTGAATTTAAAAAATCCTGAGATACATTTAATTCATGAATTGACTCAAAGAGCATTTTTCCCTAGTGACTACTGTAATTGCACCTTTCAAGAGGACAAAAGGGGAAAGAAATATTTTAAAAGGAAAAGAAAATGAGATGGTGGGTTAAAAACTTACCTTTCCAGATAATAGTCTGTAGTATTGGGAGTCATATAAGCTTTGATGCCTTCATTGTAAGTGGAGATTCAACTAAATATATAAATGATTTAGGTACCTGAAGATATCCCAACATCTTTTAAGTTTCTATGTGATCAGACTCTTTTCCCCTGAAGATAGATTTTTCTCTTTGTCAACTGCAGCCCTATCTTTATATTTATCTTAGTATTGCTTTAGGTGGACCTATCTCCACCCCACAAGATAGTCCAAGACCCTTACATGGATTATTATGCCATTGATTTGCTTTAGAATTTTAAGTATATCTGGAGTTTCATTTTTAAACATCTTCTAGGTACAATTTTGACAGAGAGCTAGTAATGAGGGAAAATAACGTGGAAAAGTTATGCATAGTGAATTCCAGAAGTTCATTTTAATAACCACTTAGCTGCTACTTAATTCAAAAATTGCAGGCAAGTAACTGCATTTGAATGTGTGTGAGTGATTTTAATTGCCTCTGCAGTATCTGGACTGTGGTAGAGAGAACTTAGCAATCGATGAGCTGGCTGAAAGAAAGGGAATGAGATGGAGAACTCAGGCCCAGAGGCCATGAATCTGCCATGGAATTGACCTTCATATTAGAAAAGGAGAAGGAAGGAAAGAAGGAGGGAAAGAAGGAAGAAAGGAAAGAAGGAAGGAAGGAAGGAAGGAACGAAGGAAGGAAGGAAGGAAGGAAGGAAGGAAGAAGGAAGGAAGGAAGGAAGGAGAGAAGGAAGGAAGGAGAAAGAAAGAGAAAAGCTGTTGAGTCTCTTCTCTCCTTTGTTTTGAGAAAGTAGTATTTTTTCTTTCATCCAATAATTCAAAATGGGCTAAGCTGAGGGTATTTTTTTTCTTTTTGAGACTTTTACATAATTTCACTTATAGAAGGTAGCACTAAGGATTTTTTATTTTTATTTTTTTTGAGAACTTTACACACTGTAAAAACAATCGACCTGGTTTTCCAGAACTCCTTAGGCCTGTAATCAAGGCACAAGAAAGAACAAATGTCCCTTTCCAGCCATACTCCAACAACTTGCCCTGTGACTACAAGGATAAATGTTCTCAAATCTCAGGTTAATATAGGTTTCTGGAGCTCATAAACTACTTAAGAATTTAAAATGGCTTTAAAATAGAAGGGCTGAGTAGAGAAGGGGATTAAGGTTGGTTGAGGCCCCAGGCACAGAAGAAAATATTGGACCCCTTAAAAAGAGAGAGAGACAGAGAAAATAAAAATACATGTTAACCATATTTTTAAATAAATAAAAAATATTCTGTACTATTAATGTTAAAATTGCACATATGAAACCAAACTTGGTGTCATTAGAAAAAAGTATAAAGTTGGGGTTTTGTGGACCCTTCAGAAGTTGGGGCCCAGGGCACATGCTCAGTGCGCCCGCCCTTAAATCCTCTGGCTGAGTATAACTTCCATATTTGGTTTTGGAAAACTCATATCATAGATTCAATTTGACTGACTTTAGATTCTGCTCTACTTCAGTTCTGCTTTTTAAAAGTAGAAAGTATTTCATTTATGTATGGAATGCCTGCTATTCAAAATCATATGCTTTGACAGGACATTTTAGAGATCATTATCTTTTTATGGCAAGGACAGCACTCAGTCTAAATGGTGGTGCCTGAGATTTCTCATCTTGTTCTCTTCTCAGTCACTCTAAAATGAGTTTGTTTCTATTTTCTTTCAGTGGTAGGCGTTTAAACTGTCTGCTACTGGGAAGGGAAAGAAACCGATGTTTATTTTCACAATTCCCAGAGGTAGACATTATTGTTGACACTGTTGCAGAAGTGATAACTAAATTTCTGAGAGGTTTGAGTCACAAGCCAGTGAGTAGGGAAGCCAGGGTTCTGGTCCTAGTCTGCCTGGAGACAAAGTGCATGTCCTTTCTATTCCAGCCACAGTGCCTGCCTCTCACTGTATGATAAAAACTGCCACTCACTATGCAAAAGGCAGCCATTGTGTGGAGTCCAGATTCTGTTGTCTCTCTCAAACAGCAGTCATTATGTCATGCGCAATACATAGCCATTTCCATTAGAAGGATGCTGTAGGACAAAGAAATGCCCTAGAACTCTGGGGTCATGATTGCATCTTGCAGTCCCCTTTCAACCTCTACCCAGAAAATACCCATCCTATTCCCATTGTTGAGCGTTGTATCAACAATGATGCTTATACATTGGGCAGGGTGTTCTTGCCAAACTAAGCCCTTGGGAACACTCAAAAATTACTATTCTATCTCACATGATGACACATATAAAAAAGATCATGACGATTGGACCTGGCTGATTAACCAGCAGTGACAGTTTGCTTTAAGTTGTATTTGGTTCCAGCAGAAGTGATTTAATATTGGCCCCAAGTGGGGCAGTCATCCTTTCTTCATCAATTGTTTCTTGAGGTCATAATTACAAACAGATAAAAGGGCTGAGCAGACCTTGAAGTTGGACCAGTGGAACATATCTCATGCTATTTTAATTCTCTGTGTTTTTGAAGAAATATGGCCTTCATCCTCTCTTTGGAAGCTGCAAGAACTTTGCTTGACTTAAGCCAGGGATGGTGATATTATTGTGTAAGAATTGAGGCTTTATCTTTTTCGGCTATAAGAGTGAGTGTGAAATGTGTCATGCATAAAATTTAGCAACCATTTCAAATACTATCTCACATCAAGCTTGTGGAAGAGCAGCTAATATGTTTGAAACATTGTTTTGAGTTTTAATCCTCAGATTTGGAAACTACTATACTGAAAGTTATTAAGACCTCAGTAAGTAAGGTCTAATTTATAGATCCCTCCTCTCCTTATGTAAAAGCCAGAATTTAAATTTATGTAACAAAGTAAAAGAAAAAATTCCCAATATATTTGTATTTGATTCAAATTTGGGAAAGTGTTTTTAAACAGATGCTTTGCACTGTGTATTGCATGGACATGAATAATGGCACACATTTTATTCTACAGGGTATTACCACCTAGGTGAGCTGGTCAATAGTTTAAACATTACTACAACAATCATCTCACAATACACACTTGTTTGTTTTTTTAAAAATATGTTTGTACAGAGTTCTGTGGAAGTCAACTGTGGAGATGACTATATCAGGTTGAGTCAGGGAAATTTGATCTAGGTATAAAGGATTAGTAGTCATTGTTCAAGAAGGGGAAAAAAACTTCCACTTTGAAAGAATCCATTTCAGGAATACTATGTAACTTGGTAGATCTGAATTGCTGGGTATACATTAGAGGGGAAACCAGAGAAAAGTCTCAAAAGACAAGGCGGTTCCAGGGTTAAGGGTAGTGTTTGTCCTTCTGTAGCATTAAGGTATTTTTGAGACCCATTTCAAGTTTAAGAAAACACACTCTTTATTATAGTGTATCTTCAACATATACAGGAGTTGACAATATAATGAACTCCCATGTATTCAGTATTCAATTTTAACATTTTCAATGACCAATCCTTTTTTTTAATGTCACCAGCCAGTTCTTTCCTCCCCATAATGGGTTTGAAGCAAATCTCAGACATTTCTTTATTCCATCTATAAATATTTTACTATGTATTTTTAAATCAGTTCTTTTTTTTTAAGAAATCCACAATATCTTTAACATATTTTAAATAATTAAAAAAATCTTTAACTATGATTGAAGCTTGTCAGGTAAAGAGGTGATATGAATATACTTGAATTCTGGAAAGAAAACTCTGGAGGCAATGGGACGGGCAGGTTGGAGAGAAAAGATAACAAAGATCAATGGAAGTTTCCAGAGATGGGTTTGAATCAAGTCAGTGGTGGTATAAAGGGTGAAGAACTTTAAGAATATTTCAAAAATTAAAGTCAATAGCTCTTGAAGTCAATTGGATATGGGAGTGAAGGAGAGAGCTGAGCAATATTTAGGTGTTTTAGCTTGCATAATTGGCCTATGAATATACCATTAACTGATGTACTGTAGGGATTCCTTGAAAAGCAATTTAACCTGGTTCTTCATTAGTCAGAGACTATTGGAAACAAATCCAGAAATACTTTTCTGTTACCCTCAAACAACACTATGAGAGTAGAATATTTAAAGTCATTTTGATTTCTCCCAAAATTGGAAAACATTGAGGAAATAGCATCTAAAATGCTAAAGAAGACAGAAGAGCGACTTGGACAATTGGATAATTGAGATATCTTCAGATTACATATAATCAGTTGTTTTAAAATCATAAAGGCTAGTGAATATGATTTTTATACCAAATCCCCAAAACACTGAAGGTTTGAAAGAGGTAAATTTAAAATAATGGAAGAACTTTTTTTTTACAATATATGATAACAATGTTCAAAGAAATAAGAGCATCGAAAGAATTCTATAGTAAATATATAGTGGATATCCATATTCAATTTTACCATTGACAATTTATTCTATTTGATTTTTTACATATCTATCCATTTATCTAATTCTCTATCCATCCATTAGATCATCTTTTTCTTTCTTCAAAATAAGTTGTAGTCAGCAGTACACTTCATTCCTAAATGCTTCATCAGACATATCATTAACCAGGGTTCAGTGTTTGTTTATGCAGAATTTATATTTTATACAAGAGAAATTAAACTTATACATTTATTTTTTTCCAAAAGGAAAGGTTGTGCATCTAGAAGGATTAATACAACTCATGGCTAATTCTTATGGGGTTATTTATAAAAATGAGATGCTTTGTGAAACCCTCTGGATCCTCAAAGGTTGTTGCCAGATGGAGCAGCTACACCTACCTATGACAAAATAGCCTTTGCCACAGTGTCAAGTATTTCCCTGTCAAAGCCTTGTGCCTCTCAGTACATGTTAATTGAATTTTTACATGAAGAAATTGACACCGCAAAGCATAAGCTTTCTGGCAGTAAGTGATTGAGCTGGTACGAGACTAAATCATTCTAATAGTTTCGCATTGAGCATCGCTCCTTGCCTGCAACTGCTCTGCAGAGCGAGAATGCAATGAAATGGATGATTGCAAAGTCAAAGCTGTCCTAGAGGCAGTGCATTCCATGCAGAGTCATCCTGAGATTAGGAAGAGCCAATACTTGGACAATAGGAAAGGAGGTGAGATGTTCTCACAAAAGAGAACTCCTTATTCATTTATTGCAAAAGAAATAAAAAAAGCTCTGTATTCATAAATGTTTATTCTCTGACTTCCAAAAGAGATTAAAGCAGTTTAAAATAAATGGCAAAAATAAAATAATACTGAAAGCAGCTGACACAGGAATAAAGCAAGGGTCAAAATATATCAGTTAGTAGATAGCGTGTAGAATAAGTTTGCACTTAGAAAGTTTGAAATGTTTTAAATTAAGTCATATTCTGCCATGGTCAATTCTGGATTGACCAATGGTCTGAAGCATTAAAAATCAAGCTGAGATGATGTCTGGCAAGATGCGTCTGTCCAAATGTTTGTTGTTGGTGGAGATACCTTGTATTCATTTGAAAACTGAAAAATTCAGTCAAATCGCCAGGCATTTGCCTCCACAGAAAGTAGACATTCTGATACTAGAAAAAACTTGAGGGGTTTGAATGACTTTTTCAGTTCCAGTAGGAGGTTATGACATTAGTCTGTATCAGTGGTTCTGCACTGGAGGCAATTTGACCCTACAGATGACATTTGGTAAAACCTGGAGACATTTTTGGCTGTACACACTGGGGGTGGGGGGCAGAGTGCTACCAGCATGTAGTGGGTAGAGGCCAAGGATTCTGCTAGTCATCCTACAATGCATGGCATGGACAGACTGACCCTCACACAACAGAGAATTATCCATTGAAATACATATTGAAATATCAATAGTACTATGGTCCAGAAACCCTGACCCATATGAATCAGTTACAAATTTCACTTTAATATGTTCTTTCAAAACACCTTAGATGATTTACACATGCTATTTCTTCTTTAAACCACTGTTGAACAGTAAGTGGTGAAGACCTAATACACTTAATGAAATAATCCTACATTGGCACCAGGGCAATAATGAGATGTAAAATGACTAGTCCTTCAAAATAAGGTTCACAAAAAAACAAGCTGAGTGGTTCACAACACAAATTTGACAGCACTCTTTGGTGTCCAAGAGCATCAAATACAGATATTTAACTAGCAGAAAAGTTTTCAAAGGCATTAGGGCCACATTGTTTATCTGAGCTGGGAAAGGGACCCTTAGATCTTAAGTCAGGGAATGGTTCATCCTGGGATATCTCTCTCTGGGACTTGGAAAGTCTATTTCTCCCTTCCTTCTTTTCTCTTTAAAAACAAGAATGAGCCCTGGCCAGGTAGGTCGGTTAGTTTGAGCATTGTCCCGACATGCCAAGGTTGTAGATTCAATTCTTAGTCAGGGCCCATAAAAGAATCAACCAATGAATGCATAAATAAGGGGAATAAATCAATATTTCTCTTTCTCCCTTTTCCTTTCTTTCTAAAATCAATAAATTAAAGTTAAAAAAAATGAAGTAGAACTGAAGGCATCAAAAGCAGGTAGATTAGATAAACTCCTCTAACAACCTGATGATTATATGTCTCTGATTTACATTAGTCTCCTTAATTATACACACTCTATCTGCATTTGCAATGATGCTCACCTCCTTCCTTCTTGTTAACACCTGGGACCCATCCCTTTGCTTAGCTTATCTCTTCTTTCTTCTGCATCTTTAACTTCTTCCTCTCTCCTTGATCATTCCCATTAGCAACTCTCGTCTTATAAAATATCCCTCGATCCCCACATCCTCTACCAATTTCTCTTCACTTCAATGCTACGTAAACTCATTAAACTCACATTCTACAGAAGCTTTCTTTCTTTACTTCCATTTACTCTGCAACTCACACCAGCCTGACTTCTGCCCACAGCTCCACTGAAGCTGCTCTTATCAAGGTTACCTGTGACCTCCTTGTAGCAAAATTTAAAAAGCAGATAGTTTTTCTTCCCTTTCTTATTTGACTTCTCTGTAGCATTTAATACAGTTGATGGTTTCATCTCCCACAAGCTCATTCTTTTCTTGGCTTCATAGCAAAACATGCTTTAAGTTTTCCTTGTGTGTCTCTGACAACTACTCAAGATACTTTGCTGCTTTGTCTCCTCTGACCTTTAGATGTTGGAATTCCCAAGGCTTAAGGGTGGGGGGGCCCTTGTCCTTTCTCTTTATATTTTTTTCCCAAATGATCTAGTTCTAAACCATTCCTGTGACTTTAAATGCTGTTTACACAGAGATAGGTAACTCCCTTCATCTCAGAGCTTTTTCTTGGGGCTCCATATTTGATTAATAACTGCATCTTGAGACCTGAACATACGAGTTGCATGGTCATCACAATCTTCACACAACTTAAGCACAGTTCTAAATTTCTTCATTGTGATCATCCTGCTGTCCTGCTTATCTCCATCCAGCTCAGTAAATGCAATTATGATACAGCTACTACTTTTTCAATCTCTCTGTTCCCTCACATCTTCCACTAAATTAGTCTCTAAATTTTAGCTCTTGGCTTAAATATTACCTCTTCAAAGAGATATTTCCTACCACTAACCTAAAGTAACCCTTCTCATCATTCTCTGTCCTAGAATCCTGTGTGGGTTTTTGTTCATTGCTTTTGTAACAATTTGTAATCATAAATTGATTTGTCTGTCTACTTTTTTGATACTGGTTTTCTTTAGTAAGCTGTATGCTCCACTGGACAGGGACCAGATCTGTTTTTTTCACCACTGGATGCTCAGGCCCTGGCATAATGTTTGGAAGGTAAGGGTGTGTGTTCAGTCAATATTTGATGAGTCAATAAAGGATTGTTTGGACACTGGGCCTAAAAGAGACACCCTCCCCCTGCCACGATCAGAATTGAGTCCTTTTGCTGTTAGAATTATAATTTTAATTATATTAAAATTGTTATCTGAAGATAAACATTTACCACATACAAAGCCCCATTCAAGATGGTGCAGAGATTACACGTACTATCAATTTCCTTAGTCTGAGGCCTACACTGCTCTAATGTCTGACTCTTGTGGTTTGTGAACCAAAAAAAGTCATTAGTCTTAATTATTATGAGCTCTATTGGAAGAACACCAAATGACAGTGTTTTTGTAAAGTGGACAGAATTATATAATTGTCTGTGCAGTTTCAGAGCCCTCCTCTCTGCTATCACATGGGAAGCGCCCTGTGAAGCTTGTGGACAGCACAAAACATTGGCCCTCGGCTAGTGGCGTCTGGCCATGGTACTGAAAGATAACAGAGGTGGACGAAATGGCAAAGGAAGCAACTTCAAGGGAAGAAGTCAAGAGTCGTACCTTTAGATCTTGACAGGGTCGTATAGGCCTCTGAGAAAAGGAAACCCTTATGTTTTTAAATTGAATGTCAGCATGGGGTTCTCATGGACTCTGGGAGAAGGAAAAGTTTTAGTATCTTGAATTTCTGTGACTTGGAAAAGCTGATGGTGGGAAACAGGGACTGATGTTTTTATTTTCTCTCCTTTTGCATTGGACAAGTCCATCTTTTTAAAGTATAGAAAGTGATGTTGAATGCTTTCTCAGGAATTACTGACTTCCCTTTGTCTTCTTTTGACATCTTCTGAGGCAATCAGTCTTTGTGCATTTGAGTAGTGGTTCACAGACCCTTTGGGATCCTGGACAGATGTCTGAACCCACGGGGCTCCTTAAATTTTTCTTAAGCATTTAATAAGAGAAGCTATCTTCCTGAAGACAAGAATCCTATTTTGTGAAGTAGAAGCCTCTCCCCAGCGTTTATATTGGAACCACCAAATCCCTAAACAAACTGCTGGGAATGTGGAAAATATTTGCTCCTTAAAAATCCACTTACCCCATCCTTATCCCTCTTTAAAAAGCTGTCACTGTCTGATATAGGTGGAATTTGAAGACAAAGTCAATTGGAGCTGTAATCTGTAACCTTTTTGGTCCCAAACTTGGGAGATGAGGGGCAGAGACTCAGAACCTATCACTGCCCTAGGGTGGGTTTAGATTGGGTGCAGTTCTGCTCTGGAAGATTAAGAAAGAAAAGCCAAACTTTGAGTGACCAAAGGTAACCAACCTAATATGTAGGGTTTCATGTGACAGGAATAAATGAACAGACAAGATTCAGGACCCATACATCAAAGCCAGAGAGCCGGCCATTTTTGCTGAGAGCCATTGAGTTCTGAGGCTTCCTCTACTTGAGTTCATCTTCACCAACACATCTTTGCCCATCTCAGAAACACCCGGAACTGCTTCAGATGCCCAGCCCCCACCAACCAGGAATTTTTGTTTCTTGCTAAAACCTCCACTATCGTTCTAGACCCCTGACTATAAAAATTATTTTCACAAGGGGAAGTGATTTGGTTGGAATCGTTTCTGCAAAGTCAAAGAGTCAAATTCTCTTGAAATCAGATTGGTGAGCAGAAATTCTGTGGCTGACAGCAATATTGCTACTTCATTTCTCCATACCTAAATGGTAAAAGAGCCACTTCATGTCCGAAAACACACTATTTAAAGCAGATGCACTAGTTCAAAATCAGCCTTCTGACACATGCACTTTTTATGTCCCAGGTACCTCAGTATAAGTCTGGACTCTATGGAAGTGCACAGTGATGGAATATTTCCCTTTCTTGCATTAACTCACTATTTAAACTTGGGCAAATTATGTTATATTTTTGGCTGTGGGGTTCTTCTTTGTAAAATGAGGTAAATAAAAGGTCCCTTGAAAAGTGGAAATGTTCTTTCCTGTACCACAATCTCTTTCTCTATTAAAATTACAGAGTTTCCCTGAATAGACAAAAATTATCACTACCAGCAGACTTCAATGAGTGAGCTGATAAAGCCAGGTGTTTAGATACCCACCCTTGCAGCTGCCCTGACCAGTAAGAAACCCTTCCCTGGTTTCTGGTTTCTCTTTTTAGCATAATAAACAACAACAAAGAAAGAATACCAGCTCGACTTGTATAGTCAGTTAATATCCAAGTGACTCATTATCTAAGTGCTGGAAATTATCCTGAAAAGTCCACAGTGATGAGTACCTGTGATTTACTCAGGTTCAACGTGGAGGAGTAAGCTGTTAATAGTGGTTGTCAACAATCCAAAGCAACACAGAGAGGAAGTGGGAGAGAGTGAAACTAGATAACCGTAGTGTGGAAACTGAAAATGTGTTTGCCTCTAAGCCTGAGTAGGTAGGTACATGTTTATTTTGCTACATTGCCCAGTGTGCACTCTTATTTTCCCCTAATCTTTCCAGAAAGTACAGATTTAAGTGTTGCAAGGGACTGGCACCACATGCCATGCTCTTTGGGAATCATTAGTGGACAGCTATTTTATTGATTACAAGAACTTTTCTGTAATAGAAAAACACAAAAATCAGAGGGATTGCAAAACTTGGTGGTATTCTAGACATTTTTAGCATATTATAAATGATAATAGTAATAAGATATTAGCATAACCAAGCTTGACAGATGCTATAGAAATCCCCAAACTTCCTTGCTCAGGGAAGAGGTAAAGTTTGTCTTGGCGCTTGAACCTACTTTTTGAATGAAAATATGCCTGAAGGTGTAGTAGCTGCCTTGTGATTCTTTCTTGTCCAATCCACAAGCAGTAGCATTCTGAAGATTGGCACATTGAAGAGTCCCCCTTAGGTTTTGCTTAGTATCTGTGATGTCAGCAGGCAGATTTATCCAAGTCTGAGGTTGGGGCTCACAGATGCAGATGTCTGCAGGGCCAAGAGGATACCATACAAGAGAAGTGGGTCAGGGATAAGAGAAACTATCCAGGACAAGTAATATTTCATTTTCCACTTCACTCTACTAAAAAAGAAAAGGCACATAGTAGGATGATAAATGGCAATGACACTTAGCCTCAGGTTGGGGAGACATTAGAGGGTTGTGGGGACGTTGGGGAACAGGAAAGTAGTTGCTACTAAGCTTCAGCTGCCTCATCAGGATGCAGCCCTAGAACTGGCAGAACTGATTTTCCCACAAGAATGCAGAAAAAAGGAATTTTGTGAAAGACTAGATTTGTATAATTCTTGCAACTACTTCAAAATGATTGAAACTGTGAGAATTCTATGTGAGCCAAATAAAAAATTACATCCATGGGCTAGTCCTCTGTCCAAAAGGTTACCATTTTATAATCTTGGATGCTGAGCAAGGAAGAACTTGCTAACTTGCACCATCTTTAATATGGAGGAAAAAAAACAAAAACCAAGACTTGTGGTTTTAAATAGGCTTTCTCAGATAAAGAGGAAAATGCAAAAAGAAAAGGGCATTTGAGAGCAATATTTATAATGTTTGAACCACCACTAATTGTACTTTTATATTTAATTGATGTAGCATCAGAGCCAGAGTTCTTGGGTTATTATGAGAAGCATGATTTTGTGTTAGGACCCACGAGCAGATCTATGTGAGATATTGCTGATCTGAAGCATATGGTGTCTGTATAGTCATCTCACTGTGAACATGATCCTTGACAAAAAGCTCACGGGAAAGATTTAGATTCCTCCATATTATAGCAAAGATATGGAGCTATGCATATATCATGACATAGGTATTTTCTAGTTTTTATTAAAGAGATGTTTGGCACTTTCTGGACAATGCATTATCAGGGTAAAGACTTCCATATCTAAAAGCAAAATTAAACTTGGAAAAGAAACTATAAATACTTGAAACACAACAACACTTTTAAAAACCAAGTGTTGCTACTACATCATTATGTAGTAATAACTTAGAGTTTTAAACATTTTCATTTGCATTTTTGTCTCAAAAATGCAATAAGTAATCTGTATTGCATTTAGTAGTGAGGAAATATGTTTTTACCTAAAAGTGTGGTAAATACATTCAGGTTTTGTTTAACAGTTAAAAAGTGCTAAGATAATTAAATAAATACATGCTCTTTTCCCCAGACTAGAAATTAGAAGTGTGTTGAAAAGAAGCCACGGAAGATAAGATAAAGATTGGCAAGTGTGTAAGACTGAACATGCAGATTTGTGAAATCCCCACCAATTACCACAGAAGCCTATGAGGTTCTTGTTCTAATTTTAGTGCCCAGCTTGGTTTCACTTACTATTTCAACTTTTCAACATCCTTATTGTGACTAGTAGAACTTGGCAAAACTTTTCCTGGAAATGTTTATGTGTAATATCCACTCTCAAGAATTGCTTTTAGGGCTATTAATCACTTGACATGCATTTGTTTCCATTGCAGGGAAGAGCAAATGCCAAGTCAAGACTTAGGTCCCCTTCAAAACTCACTGGCATACCTGAGATACCACTGGCATTTCTATATGTACCTACTGAAACCTCCTGCCTCTTCCTTGGGGGCAAGTATGTATCTCTGTATCTTCTTAGGTACTTATGATAAAAAAAATAGATTACAACTGATTAATAAGAATATAATTGAATAGGTTGCGTTGTATGTGTAGAATCCCCTAGTTTTATCCTTTCAAAATAATAAATACTACAGAGTGTGAAGCTGATTACAGAATCTTTATTTAAGAAAGCATGGGACTGCCTGACGAGGTGGAGGTGCAGTGGATAGAGCATTGGACTGGGACGCAGAGAACCCAGATTTGAAACTCTGAAGTCACGGCCTTGAGCGTTGGCTCATCCAGATAGAGTGCGGGCTCACCAGCTTGAGTGTGGGATTTCTGGCTTGAATGTGGGATCATAGACATAACCCCATGGTCACTGGCTTGAGCCCAAGGGTTGCTGACTTGAGTAAGGGGTCACTCACTATGCTGTAGCCCTGGATCAAGACATGTATGAAAAAGCAATCAATGAACAATTAAGATGCCACAACGATGCTTCTCATCTCTCTCCCTTCCTGTCTATCTGTCCCTCTATCTGTCTCTGTTGATAAAAAAAGGGAAAAAAAAGCACGGGACTAAGACACAGTTAGTAGAAATGGGATTGAAGCTAGTTCTCATTTTATAGCTCAAAATTTCAAACTGTGCTGCCTGCATTTTCCCCTTTCCCTCTCTCCTTTCCTTTCTTCTTTTCTTTTGCATTATGGGTATGTGTAGATAAAATACATGCAGCTTTTAAGTTTGAGAGAGAGGACATAAATAGGCATTATTTCATCCCTTAGGTATAGGGAACTTCTGGGTCACTTACTAAGAAAATAATAATAATAACAATTTTTGAGAATATACTATGTGCCAGTTAATAAGCACCTGACCTGTGTTAACTCATTTAATGCTCATAGCTACCCTACAACATAGATTCTAATACATCTTACTATAGAGGTAAGATACAAAAGACACAGATTAAATAACTTGCCATGCAGCTAAAACGTACATGAGAGGGACAGGGTCCCAATGGTCTGGCTCTAGAGTCCAGGTGCTTAGCATTAAACTGTCCTCAGAAAAGAACTCATTAACTGAGTACAATGAGTAAAGCTAGTACAGATCCACAGAAAGGGCTACATTGAATTATGTCACATGGACCTTCACAGAAGGTTTTAGTTGTGATTCTGAGAATATGGTAGTTCCTTGTTCCCTTTCTCAATGTCTGTTGAGTAAAAGAATGACACATATATACTTTTATTCCAGTTTTAAGACTTCTTCCTCCATTAGCATTTCTTTCTGCTCTTTTCTGTGTCCTTTTCTTGAACGCAGTTTTCTCCTCCTTTTCTCTGCTCAGTGAAACCCCACTC
Source organism: Rhynchonycteris naso (assembly GCA_037038555.1). Taxonomy (NCBI): domain Eukaryota; kingdom Metazoa; phylum Chordata; class Mammalia; order Chiroptera; family Emballonuridae; genus Rhynchonycteris; species Rhynchonycteris naso. The sequence continues at coordinate 200,500,828 of CM072998.1, read as the reverse complement.
AGGCTTCAAGACACAGCTCAATACTATGAATCAGAGTTGTTTTAACTTCTATCATCAGTTTTTCATAATGACCTTTGCTCTAATTTCTGCTCCTATGTGTTCCCTCTTTTTTTTATATTGATTGATTTTTAAAGAGAGAGGAAGGGAGAGAGAGAGAAACATCAATTTGTTGTTCCACTCATTCATTCATTCATTAGTTGATTCTTGTATGTACCCTGATTGGGGATTGAACCCACAACCTTGGCATACTGTGATGATGCTCTAACCAACTGAGCTACCCAGCCAGGACTCCAACTTGTTAATGATGACTTTATGAAAAACTATCTTTTTCTCCCTCTATCTTTCTTTCTCTTCCTTTGTCTTTCTAGACTCACTAATGAGTAAAAAGTGCCATTGGATTCATGTTTCTAGGAGTTACGCAATTTTTAAGGCTAATTTGTCATATATCAACATGATGATCATGAGCCAGGACTATCAACATGTAAACTTCTTGAGAATTCCAAAAGTTTTATTCAGCATTTTTTTGTTGTTGTTGTTATTTTTCTGACATGAGAAGCAGGGAGGCAGACAGACTCCTGCATGCGCCCAACTGGGATCCACCCGGCAAGCCCACCAGGGGTCGATGCTCTGCCCATCCAGGGCACCACTCCATTTCAACCAGAGCCATTCTACCGCCTAAGGCAGAGGCCATGGAGCCATCCCCAGCACCCAGGCCAACGCTGCTCCAATGGAGCCCTGGCTGCAGGAGGGGAAGAGAGAGACAGAGAGAAAGGAGAAGGGGAAGGGTGGAGAAGCAGATGGGTGCTTTTCCTGTGTGCCCTGGCTGGGAATTGAACCCAGGACTTTCACATGCCGGGCTGACACTTCACCAGTGAGCCAACCAGCCAGGGCCCTTTTTAGCATTTTTGACAGAGCCCCTCAGATCTCCTTGTCCTCCATATGTGAATCTGCTATTAATCCATGTATATGTTTTAATTGGGAAATATGCAGGATGTGGCAAAAGTAGGTTTACAATTATATGTGAAGCAGAGTTTATTCTGTATTATTTATTAATTATTATGTTATTTTGCATATGACCAACTGTAAACCCACTTTTGCCCCATCCTGTATTCTGAATTCTGAATAATCACCTTACAAATATAGTTTGGAATATTTTATAATTTTAGGCCTTCCTTTTCTTTTCACTGTGTTTTATGCTCTTAAAACCTTTTAAAATGAATTTTTTTGTTCTGATGAGAAAGGCAGAGTAATATTATTTCTCTCATGATAGAAATGATGAAAGTGAACCTTAGAGAATTTAAATAGGATGTAAGATAGTATTGAAATTTTCTAGTCACTTATGTTTTTCTTGTTTGTTGGTATATACTGTGATTTCTTTTTAGGAGTAAGATGAAATTAATGTCTTAGATGGAAAGACAAGAAATATCATTGCCTCTTGAAATTTGTTTTCCTGTTTGAGAAAGAGAGAAGCATGTGATGTAGGAGAAACATTTGAAATAAAAGAGAATGACAAGAGTCCTCTAGTGGAGTCTTCTAATCATGAGCTTCAAGTTGTGTAAATATAACCAGGAGTACAGAAATCATTTTTCAACAGTTTTTGTTCCTATATTTTACTTTTGATGGGTGCCAATAAAAAAGTCAAGCTTCAGACCCCAGCTGGTTAGCTCAGTTGGTTATGGTGTTGTCTTGAAACATCAAGGTTGTGGGGGTGGGGATTAGTTCTTGAAACTAACCCCCATGATAGACGAGGGACCACTGTACATTTTTAAAAATATTTTATTTATTGATTCCACAGAGAGAGGAGGGCAGGGATGTGAGGAGTAGCTGCTTCACTTGAGGTACCCATTGGTTTTGTCATATGTGCCCTGACCAGGGCTTCGAACCAGAGACCTCAGCATTCCAGGTCAGCGCTCTATCCATTGTACCACCACAGGTCAGGCCCCACTGTACTTTTGAAGGCAATCTTTCATTGTTGGTGTTTCTTGATGCATTCCTATGTAACAACTTACAACTTGGGTTTTAAATCCTTTCCTGATATTTTCAGAGATGGGCAGCTTCTACCCCCAGCATGGAGTGATGGTAGATAAGAGAGAGATTTTGTACTCTAGGCTGTGTCTTCTGTTCACATTATCCTGCTTCTGAGAGGCTTTCTTTGTAGAGTTTTCATTCTCTGGAACCTTTTTGTATCAATTCTATTTTCTGAGATTGTCATCTGGTCCCAGTGGAAGGATGCCTAAGAGTTTTACTTACTTAAAACAGTTATTGAATGTGTTTTCTTGCTCATGGTGGGTACATAAGGCATGAGCGTGTTTGTGCTGGTACCAAATACTAAATGAAAGTCAATAACCAATTCAGAGCTCATCTCACAAGGCCTCCTTGCATTTTTTTTTGTAACGATTAAGTAACACAGTTTATTTTTATTTTATTTATTGCTGGATTTGTGGGGTGGAGCCTGGACTCCCAGAATTTATTGGGTAAAGAGCTCAGCACAGTAAGGGACACAGGAGTACACTTAAAGACGAGTATCTCCTTCTACTTCTCCTCCTCCTTCTCCGTCGTCATCATCATCATCATCATCATCAATTTCTGAGTTGAACATGTCTTAGTTTGGGGCTTTATTTAGGGGAATTATTTACAATCTGAACAATGAAGTTACATAATAGGTCATAACTCTTCCACGCAGTTGAATGTGTCCATCTGGAAACCACCTGATTACAAACGTTTCATATGTATATACCTTGATTCTCTTCCATGTCAGGCTCCAGCCAAATGCTAGGAAAATACTTCCTTGGTGGGACTTAGGAATTCCATGGTATTTACCACTAGAGCTCTTCAAGACTCATTCAACTCATGTCAGATAGCTATAAAAATTTTAAATCCCAGTAATCAAAGCAAACAAAATGAAATGCAGCAAACTTTGTTACTTAATTGTTAGCCAAAAAATGCAAAGGGGTCTTGTGAGATGTGCTCTGAGCTGGTTATTGACTTCTGTTCAGTGTTTGGTACCAGCAAGTCCCTGAATTGCCAAGCTTGCTGTGATAATGACCACTATTCATTTTTGGACAATAGAGCCTATGACAGAATGCTTCAAAGCCAAGCACAGGGAGTAGTAAACATTTGTAGACAATGCCTTGAAATTGATCTAATAGGAAAGTCTTAATAACAGCTAAAATTTGTGTGGATAGTGGAAAAATGTGAAGTTTTTGGAGTCTGGCCTGGCTTTGCACATGAATAATAAGATATGAACAGGTAATTTAAGCTCTGTGGGCCTCAATTTGCTCATCCATAAAGTGGACAGAATAGTACTTAGCTTCTGGGTGTTATAAGATTTAAACATCATAGAGGTAATTTTTTCCAACCTTAAGTCTATCATATTCCATGCCCCCAGCAAGTAGTATTTGTAGAGACTATTACTTCTTCATTTTCTAAAATCTAGAACAACATGGATTATTAACGCCCTATGATTTAGTAAAAACTCTTTGAAGAAAAAACAAAACTACTTAAAAAAATAAAACCAAAGGAAAACCTCATTTAATGAACCCATCCAAGACAATAATGAAAAATAAATTACTTTTAGATTTGAGAAATACAGTATTATCCATGGCTACTGCATATTATAATTTTTAACTAAACTTTGGGGACCTGCTTCTCTGCCCATACATAATCGCTTATTTTTGGGGCCATCATTACGGCCTATTCACAGCATTTTAACCCTGCTGTAACTACTGGGTTCATACTATTCCAGTCAATTTGTGAGAGAAAGAACTTTGACAGTGATGATCATGAGACTGTGACAACATGCTGAGAGAAGTAACTAATTAAAGGAAATAAGTGAGAAGGAGAAATCTAAAGAATTGAGAGGTGACATTGAAAGAAATGAGAAGGGAAATTACGATTGAAACGAGTCCAATGCAGAAATAACCAAAAGATACCAAATGTGGAGCGTGAGCTAAGAAAAAACAGTTATGTATTTTGGGAGTTAGGACATTTTTCAAGACAACAGATGAAGGCACTGGAGAGGGTGAGTTGGTGGGGCAGAGATATAGAAAAACCTGGCTGGCGAGGCGGAGAACATGGGAAGGTAGCTGAGGTTGTAGTTGCCAGAATGAAATTTCCTGGATCAAGTCAGAGTATGGGAGGTAATAGTATCTTTATTTTTTCACTTCTGGTAGTGTCTCTTTTCCTCTTCACCATTTCAAGCAAAACTAGGTGGTGTGGGAGCAGGGACATATGCCCTTTTGAGGAAGCACCTAGCAGATGCCAAGCAGGCTTTAGCTCTGAGCTTCCTCCTTATGGAAACCATGTGTTCATACTCAGAAACCAGGCTATACCAGGAGAAACTCAGGATTGCCTGTCCCATCCAGAAGAAACTTGCCAAATAGGTTATTCCAGAAAAGTCACCTTATAATTTCAGAAGCCTGACACACATGAGTGATGTCACCTAAGGGACAAGAAACACTAAACTTCCCCTGAAAACAAACTCTGGAAGAAGAGAAACATTAGACTTCTATTTTGGAGAGGAATAATCCCACTACTTCTGGTTCCTTTTTTCTGTTTTTTACATCTTTTGTATGGTTTCTCCTCTTGATAAACCTCAGATGTGTACCCATCAAACCTTCCAGCAGATGAACTTGTCTCCTTTTTAGAGTAAATAAAAGTCACTTAGATAGAAACTTCCTTGACTTCCTGTTTTCAAAAGAACAAATCATATATCTATACCCATTTTTTCTCTTTCTTGTGTTACACGGAAAGAGGTGACCCTCTATCTAAGATAAATCCTACCACCTGTGCATGGATCCATTACTCCTGTCCCTTACATGTCTGTTTCCACTGATTCTTAGCACTTAGACATGCTCAGGTGTCAGCTCAGAAGCCTATAGCAGGTATCTAGAAGCCTACTCAACATTTCCCCTGTATGTCTTAGAGATCCCTAATTCCACATGTCTGGGAGTGAACTCATCATTGGCCTCCCACGAACTTCCTCCTCCTTCCCCCTCTGCTCAGTTTTGTGAGCTCAGAGGGATGGCTCCATACCTCAGCCAAATGTCTTGCTAGAAATCTGGAAATTATCCTTGATTCCTCCTTTCTGATCAACCTTCCTCCCCCCGCCCCTCCCTCCCTCCCATAGCAAACAAAAGAGCAAATCTTGTTGGCTCTATCTTCAAACTATATTCAAGAACCAAACATTCCTCTCCATCTCTAATGCCACACACTAGCTTAAATAATCTCTTGCCTGAATGGCTAAAATTGGGTACTAACTGGCTTTCCCATCATTACTGTAGGTTTTTACTAATCTATTCTCTATACTACAGCCAGAGGGATCTTTATAAAATCCAAATATGATTACGCCACTCTACTCACCTTTGAAGCAATGGTTTCCCACTGTGCTTCAGATAAAGTCCAGACTCCTTAATATAACTCACAATACTGCTCATGAACTGCTACTACTGATTTTTTATTCTCATCTCTGATCACAGCCAGCATTTCAGTTACTTGAAATGTCTTTCAATTTTTCTTAATTGCCTAGCTCAGTGGTTTTTAACCTTTTTTGAGGTACCGAACCCACCAGTTTCATATGCGCATTCACAGAACCCTTCTTTAGTGATAAATAAAATATGATTTTTCTTTCCAAATTCAAGACATAGGTGTATGTTTTTTTACTGGTGCACAAAATGAGCCCTGTATGAACATCACCTTGCTCAAAGAACAAAACCAACACAGTGCATTAACTCACAACAAATTACGGTATTACTTTATTCTGGCCTCTGCTGCAGAGGCTTCTCCGAACCCCTGAGACCAACTCATCGAACCCCTAGGGTTCAATAGAACTCAGGTTAAGAACCACTGGCCTAGCTTAACCTCCTCTGACTCCTAGGTTAAATGAGTGCCCTGCCCCTTCATAGGGTATATTATTGTAGTTACTTGTGTCTGTCTTGCTCATCAGTTAGCCTTCTCTCTGCTCACCCCAACCTCCTGTGCTAGCCACTCTAGTACCTGCTGAGTAACTGGTGTCTAATAGATTCACAGTGAGCACTCTTCAAATCAATTATCTTTTCAGAATTTTGTTATTATTTCTCTTAATGAACTCAACAATCTCGATTCTTGTATGGAGTCTCAGAGAATATAATTATGAAACTTTTAAATCTCATGTCTGTAGTTAGAAAGAGAGATTAAGCTTGAAAGTTGCCAGAACAACAAATGCTCTGACACCTTAGCCATTAATCTTTAAGGCTTAAAGGTTTGTAATATTTATTCACAAAGGACGTGTAGAGAAACATCCTTGTCTCCATCTGACGGTCATATGAACGCTAAGACAAACATATGGTCATTTATGTATAAAGGCAGTATCTGCCAGTAGGGAAAAGATTCTTCAAGGTTTGTTTGTTTGTTTGTTTTCTTAGAATAGAGAGGATGCTGTAGACAAGACAATCTTTGAAAGTTCTAATATGGCCAATATCATTTCAAAACCATTTGTTGAATATTTATTAGATATAACATTTCACCTTATAAATTCTGCAGTCCTAGAACCAGGAGGACCCTTTGCTGTCATTCTGGCATGCTTCCTAGACACTGTCTGGGAATTCAGTCTACAGCATCTCTGATAGTCATTACCTTACTTTGGCGGGAGAACTTTCAGGAATGAGGGTCCATTGCTGATGAGGTCACCTGCCCCACTACTTGGATGCTCTTCTAGTATTTCCTTTTCCCTTTTCTGAATTAACATCTCTCTTCCTGTCACTTTGACATATTAGTCTCCTATTGCAACTTAAGTCCTTAACTGAACAGCCTTTTAAATATTGGAAAGAAAGAGGTGTAGTGCAAGCAAAGGGGACATCTTCCCTGAGTGTACAGTGTTTTGCAGGTGCGTGGTTGATATATTTTATATGTTATCTCACTAACTCCTTAAGTAAGCTAGTAAAGTAAGCAGTATTAATAACATTTTACTCAGTGGTAAGTAAAACTTCCCCCTTTTAGTTATATTAATGTGGAAATTCAATTTTTTAGTACTCTAAACATTCTGAGTCAAGAGCATGGGGTCCTAATTTATATCTGTTAATAGAGAGTTGCATGGAATCGGTTCCTTTTCACTATTTCCAGAATTGGGAGTGCAGTTCTTATTGTCCTAGGAAACTTCATTAGGATTTTTTGGAAGATAAAGGCTTTGTCAGTCATGTTAATGAAAGTCTTTCTGCTGCACGAACACATCATGACATTTGGAAAGCACACCCAACAGAACTCTATTGCCCTTTTGAAGTGAGAACTTCTTTATTAGAAATGACTCAAGCTGGGAAAATTCTGGATTATTGTGTCCTTTCTGGATTCGTGAGAAAATGTCGATGCTGGGAGATTTTATCACATTCAGAGAGTACCGATCAACACTACAGCGAGTCCTAAACCATTAGACTAAACAACCTGGACTAAAATAACATTGACATTCACATTGAGACAGTCAGGAGTGATTGAGGAGTTTGAGGATCACCACAGTAAACTGTTTTAGAGATTTACTAACATCCGAAACTCAGTGTTTGGAAACTCTTAATGAGTAAGCCACTGTTAACAAGTCCATTTGGATGAAAATAATATTTTATGCTATGTGCCTAAATTTTGGTTTTGCAACATTTGTAGGTTTTTAATAGGTTGAATTTTTTTAGAGTGGCTTGATTTTTAAAATATCAAGTCACCAAGTAACTATTTTGAACGTTTTCTTTTTTCATTAATTTTATGGATGAAATTTATACAAACATCTCAAAAACCACCTATAATTGAAGGTTTTTAGAAATGCTTTAATGCAAAGTGGATTCTTTTGGGTTTCTATTATTTAACTCTGGGGATATTTTTTTCTGTTCTTTTATCAGGTTCTCCAAAGTACTTACTGTTTAAATTGGATAAGTCAGAACTGCAGACTACTTTCCCAATACAATTTTCAATGATGGTAACTGTCCTTAAAATTCTTTCAGACCTGGGAATCGTCTTTGTGAAACCAACAGGTAGGTGTTTCTTTAAACTATTTTAAATTGTGCAAGAAACTCTACAAAACAAAAATATGCCTAAAAAACTCACAGAAACATGTCAGTATAAAGGAGAGATCTTTGGATGGTGAGATAATGGGTAACATTTTTACTGTGTATTTTAAATGATGGATATACATTGATTTTACAATAAAGGAGACTTATTTTTGAAGAAGCAATTGTAGAGAATAGCATCCACATATGTGAAGTGAGATTTCAGGTAAATGTGCAGGTGACAGAATGCTAAGCAGGAACATGGAGACATCTACTGATTATAGAAACAGATTGTGTCAGGAGAGCCCAGCCCCCCGGCTCTCTGTGCTGGTGTCTTCACAGATCATGAATATAACACCAAACATGGTAACAGGGTTTTGGTACTAGGTTATTTCTAAAACCTTGTGGAAGATCAACACCTTTTCCATATAGTTTGGCTGAATAATTTTGGATTTGATCTAAAAAATTAGCTTAGTTCATCTAGGCTGTTTGGTTCTAGGTAATACATCTACTATTCAGCAACAAGAATTAACAAGATAAAAATAAATGACTATATATACACAAAGGTAATCGAACTTGTCAGTTGTCCAGTCTTGACTTCTAATGGGATTGACAAGATTTACATTAAGGGAAATCATAGAAGTACTGCCCTGAAATATCCTGGAAGAGGTACCAAGTTCTTATTAAAAATACAAAAAGATCCTATTAAGTCTAGAAAGCTGGCAGGAATTTCTGTCTTAGTCATATCTACTAAAAGCTGATTAAAGCTAGTAAAATAAACTCAAATACAGCCTCTTAAAATTTATAGTACACATTCAAACAAATATACACATTCAAAAACAAACTTTCTTTTACAACTTTTCTTTTTATAATTTCTTCATGTATTCATTTATTACTTAGCATATGCTTGTTTGAGTATATCTGTGTTAGAGGAAAAATCTTATTAGGAGTTGGGGAATACACCAGAGGAAAAATAAACATAAAAATTCCTGGGTTCACGGAGCTTATGTTTATAGTGCTAGAGAAATTTAAAACACAACAACAAATAAACAAGTAAAATATATACTGTGTGAAATGCAAGTACTTATTAAGAAGAAAAATAAATCCAGGAAGTGAGGCGGGGCATGCCAAGGGGAAGGTGGGTGTGGAGAAAGAGGTGTTGTTTTAAGTAGGGTAGCCAAGAAAGTCCTTCCTAGTAAGGTAACTTGGTTAAGAAGTGTAAACGAGTGGGTTCCAACAACTTTAATATTCCCCTTTCACAAATCATTTGAGCAGCAGAAGCGGGAGAATATCCATTCAGTGTTTCTGTTGTTTTTATTGCACGTGTGAAATAAACATTCGCCTTTATGCTCTACAGCATAAGAGCAGTACCTACAGCACAGGAAAATGGTTCTTACATCCCTGGTCGGTTGGCTCAGCAGTGGAGTGTCGGCCTGGCATCTTCCTCTCTATCTCTCTCTTCCCCTCCCACAGCTAAGGCTCCATTGGAGCAAAGTTAGCCCAGGTGCTGAGGATGTCTTCATGGCTTCTGCCTCAGGCGCTGGAACGGCTCCAGTTACAATGAAGCAACAGCCCAGAGGGTCCGAGCATTGCCCCCTGGTGGGCATGCCTAGAGGATCCCGGTTGGGTGCATGTGGGAGTCTGTCTGTCTTCCTCCCTGCTTCTCACTTCAGAAAAATACAAAAAAAAAAAAAAAAAAAAGGGTTCTTACACAGAAATAATTACACAATAGACAAGTTTCCTCCAGAGTTAGATGCCTGGTAAACAGACTCACACCAGTGTCACTCTTCAGTGCTCCCATTGAGTTAATACAATCATACATATGGACATTAGTTTTTTTTTTCCTTTTCATTCCTGTGTTTGCTTACTGAGATTGCCTATGAACCCATTGAAGGTAGGGATGGACAATGATATATTTACCTTATCATCCTCAATGACTAGCCCAGGGCCTTGTAATGATTACAGTTAAATAAATTTCAAGAGTAAAATAGACATTGACTTCAAACAGTTCATAAGATGACTCCCCAGTGGCCACATTTACCTACTAAACTGTCCAAAGTAGTCACTGTCTTACACCATGATTACTTCTGGACTTTTCCAAACCCTATATGGACCTGACCTGGCATCAAGAACTCACTCTGGCCCTGGCTCAGTGGTAACGTGACCACCCAGAGTGCCAGAGGTCACAGTTCACATGCGAGAAGGGCACAGTTCACATGCGAGTCAGGGCACATGCAAGAAGCAATCAGTGAGTACAAAACTAAATAGAACAACTAAATGAAATGAGTTGATGCTTCTCTCTCTCTCTGTCTCTTCCTCAAATCAATGGAAAACTTAATAAAGAAAAGACCAACAAACCTATAGAAAAAAAGAACTGAAGATATGAACAGTCAGTTCACAGAAAACTAGATACAATGCCCCTTAACAATATAAAAAGAAAATTTAGCATGCATTTTGCCATCATTGTGATTGCTGCAGGTTCTGTCACTTTGATACTTTTCTTGTAGAAAGATACAGTCAATGAAAGCTATCATCTTTTCAGGTAGGGAAGTGATGCTTTAATGGGGTCTGATAACTTTCTCTTCCTGTTTTTTTAGAGTCCTGAAGTATATAACTAAGGACACTAGGCACAAACATCACCAACTTGCATGATTATGGAGATGGTCTGTCTGATGCTGAAAATGTCTCTAGTTTTTTGACAACGGCTAAATAACCATGGGGTCAAGTGGACTTGGGAAAGCAGCAACATTAGATGAACTGCTGAGCACTTGCATTGAGATGTTTGGTATGAGCATTTTCCCCCCTTTGTATAGCTTGGTACTATCATTTCCTCCTAAGCAGAGGCAAGTGTTTCTGTAGAACAGCATTGAGTCTTCAAATCTGGGTGTTTAAGGCCTTTTTGATTGACCCCACTCTCTCCCCCCAGTATCACTGCTCTCTGCATTTCCTTCCCTTTACTGCCCACAGCTAATCTACTAGCCATACAGCCACTGAATGTTTCTGGAACATTCCCTGCATCTTTCTACTTGTATGCCTTTATCATAACTCTTTCACTGAAATGCTGCTTTAGGATCTCAGATGTCATCTCCAATGTGCATAATACCATTCTTAATCTCCTCTGTCAGGAATGTTCCCTCCACTTTCCCACAGTTCTTTGTAACTTTCTCGTGGTGCATGGTAGATGCTGTGTGATCATTTCTTGGTCTTTGGCTTAGACAAGTGTGGGTAACACAATCTGTTGCATTCTGTATTTGCATATATATCTTATATCTCCTATCATAGACTATGTGCTTATGTTGTTTATGTATCCATCTCAGCATTTTGGATTATTCCTCACACAAATAGAGTCAGACAGGAGTTGTTTGTTGAATTGATTTTATAGGAAAAGCTAAACCAGAGTAGGGTTGCCAGATAAAATTTCAGATAATTTAAATTTCAGATGAACCACATTTTTAGTATATGTTCTAAATGCATGTGATATACTTAGACTAGAGAATTGTTTATAGATTACCTTAATTTAAATTTAACAAAGAGTCCTGGAGTTATAGTTGCTAAATTCTGGCAACCTAAGCCAGAGGAAGGGTGAAACCTACCCACTTAACCTGCAAGAAAATACCATCAGAAGGAGGAGGAAAATGGTAGTTGAGACTATGAGGAATTTTTGGCACTAGCATTTCTCTACTGATATTAGAATAAGGGAAGAGTAGTACTGTTACCACCTCACCCCTCATTTCGTTTTCTTTTTTAACAGATGACAATGGAGAGCTGAATAATAGTTATTTGCCAAGAATAGTTCTACTGATGCACCGATGGTATTTATCTTCCACTGAATTGGCAGAAAAACTTCTCTGCATATATCTTTTCAACTACTGTGTAATTTTCACAATCATAAATCAAGTTCTGTATTTATGTAGATAAAGTGTCTTACCAAAGCCAGTAAATTAAGGTGAATAAATAATCTTTGGTCAGTTATCCAGCTGTTTTGTGAATAGATTTAGCTGTCTAGACAAAACATCTGGTTGATGGACCAAAGAGTTGACTATCCAGCTGGATGTGTTGGCTCTACTTGAAAATAATCACTAGATATAAAGTAAAACAGGAGCTGTAGGCTGTCTTAAACATTTCTGCTGTTAGTACAATGAAAGAATATTTAACACTGATTCAGGACCCAATTTATTTCTTTTAGAATGGCTAGATGGTGGGCCTAGACTTGCAGTGGTCAGCAAACTCATTAGTCAACAGAGCTGAATATCAACAGTACAATGATTGAAATTTCTTTTGAGAGCCAAGTTTTTTAAACTTAAACTATATAGGTAGGTACATTCCTTATCGAGGTAGTGCCCGCACGTGGTATTTTGTGGAAGAGGCACACTCAAGGGGCCAAAGAGCCGCATGTGGCTCACACGCCATAGTTTGCCGACCAGGGGCCTAGCGAATGTGATTTAGATGTTTAGAAGTGCCAGTCAAAATACTATGATCTGGTGCAGGCACAAACACCACCTAAGTTTTGCATCTTTCTTTACTGGCAAGACACAAAGAACATTCTAGCAGGTTCATTATAATTTGCTGATGTTAATTTTAGATTTCTTTCTGAAAGAAGAGAAAAAAACAAGTTAGAAACATCATTCTTTACGGGCTTTTAGCAGTTCATCAGTTGTCGTCCACAATGCAATCCAAAAAGGGGGTTGAAAACTGAATAACTAAAAGTGGCAAGTCTCACATTTATTAGGTTTCATTCCCCCAAATCTAATGTTTATTATATAACCACTAAGTTGGCTCCTAGAGGCTCTGCCTGCTTCAAGCCCAGGGGCCCCTGGAGATGAGTGGGCAGCCCTACAGGGCTGGGGAGCCTGAGAGGGGCAGGCTCATCAGGTGTCATTAGGGCCCAGTGAGGCATCTACCTACTCACTTCAAACTGCTTTCGCTTTCCATGTCTTCCCTCCATCCTTCCACAGCTTCCGGGCAAACGGGAATTATGGGAAAGGTAAGGGGACATTCACCCTGCACAGAGGTCCCTGGAAGTGAGCCATATCCCCATTCCCAGTGGTCCAGGGTTTCCAACGGTCCCACTATTGAGGGTAGTACACAGGGAAGGATGGATGGAGTTGATTCAGTCTGGTCTCATCCATCCTCAGGATCCAAACAGCGTCCAAAGAATGTGTCCCAAACAGCACTCTCATCATTAGTATGTCTTCCAATAATATAAAACACACATTAAAATGGATATTTAGAGACAGCAAAGTCTCATATCTGAAAGTACAGAGGGTATAAGAGTTGAAACTGCTTGTGAACTGACATTTCTTTAGAGATCTTTCCCTTTGGATCAATTGCTACTGCATACCTACAATGCCTGGCTGGTAGTGGGAGCTCAGTGAATATTTGTTAAAAAGAGTGTGAATAAATAGACGTGAGAATAAATTGCAACACATCATGTGTAAATATACCTGAAAATACATTCTCAAATACTAAAGGAATTAGAATATATATATATATATAGCATTAATCCTTTTGGCTAAAATGCTACTTCTATGTATAACCGATTTTAAATGATCTCTAGTTGTCTAGTTGGTAGTATATTTGTAATTACAGTCGATGGGTATCACTTGGTAAGTGCTCAGAAAGGTAAAATGAATTTTATAAGTGACCTCTCTTCTAGACCAAAAAGGACATCCCAGGACAATAAATTACTCAGTGCTGACATCATCAGAACTCATTTCTCTCCCCATTTGAATGTCCACATAACCCAGCTGTCCCCAGTATGGCCCTCTTATCAGGAATTCGCCTGCATTGATTTAACAGCTGCAGGCATAGGCAGAGGAAACAAAGTGCAAGGAGTTTTTCTTTAACGAGTGTACATACCGAAATGCCAGCGGAGAAAGCTGCGATGAATTTCGATTAAAGATCTGCTACTTCATGAGGTAAATATACTTCCACATTTAATTGTCTTGTAGTTTCTGGTTCTGGAATGGTTGACGCTTTCCTTATCCCCAAGCAGCAGTCCTGGTTTGACAATAGAACTGACTCGGATTCCCTTTTATTGATTTTGCTAAAACTGGCCCTCCTCTGTTCTTGTGGGTAGAATTTATTTTTATGTGGGACTTGAGCTCAAGCAGTGGTACATGCGATTAGGAAACAAAACCAGCTCTTAGAGTAAATTTCTTTTTTTCTACTCTCTCACCATACACACATTTCCACCTAACTTGCTATGAGTTTAAAGAAGTGTTTCTGGAGAGAGCCAGAAAGAGACATTCAGCATGGGAGAGGACTTGGGTCCTTGATTGGAGAGAAAGAATGAGACTCACTATGATGGGTGGGGGCCAAGAGATTGCTAACTGGATCCATAGTCCTGGATTCTTTGTTAAATGTAATATGTAAAATGATACTATAGTTTATGTAGAGGTCCAGTTTGAGATCTTCTGGTTGTCAAAAAATATTTGATGCCTTTCAGGTACTGGATTCTGAAATTTCCTGCAGAGTTTAATTTGGATCTTGGTTTGATCCGTATGACTGAAGAATTCAGAGAAGTAGCTAGTCAACTAGGATATGAAAAACACATCAGCCTCATCGACATATCCAGCATGTAAGAGTGGCCCAAGCTCTTTATAAACATTATGAATTTGCTGTTTGGGGGAGGGAGTAGTGATGACCCTGCCAGACCTCAGTCTATATCATTTCAGAATCAAGTGTGCTTCCTGGAGAAGGTCTTGCTACAGTGGGCACCACTGCACATAGTTTATCTCTCCAACTTCAATGTCTTTATTTGTAAAATAGGGATAGTACCTTTCTCTGAGAGTTTCCATGAGCATCCAGAAATTGCATGAAATAGCATGTGAAAGCACAGGGCACATAATAGATGTTCACTGTTTACTAAAATGTAGTTAATGTGTCCTGTGCCCTTGCCACTCATAGTGTGGTTTATGGGTAGGCAGCACTGGCATCATCTGAGAGCTCAACAGAAATGCAGGCTTTCAGGCTCCACCCTAAACCTGCTGAATTGGAAACTGCATTTTAATATGCGCATATGCTCATTCAAGTTTGAGAAGCCCTGTATCATGCTGCTGTACCATCTGAGGTCAGCCTAAGGCTGTACAGATGTTGACCATAGTTGTGCTATGAACTAGTTAAATCAATTATTAGCAACATGGTGCTACTTAGGCTAGCATTTTATGTCAACTAGTTACCTTTGCACAGAGAAAACTATTTTATGACTCTTAGTATGTGTTTCCATCTTGCAAATATATACTCTTGTTTCCTAGGCATTCTTACTTTAGCCTATTTTCCTAGAATACTTCTTCAAGAGTGATCAATAGTGAGTGACCCAGCCTGACCTGTGGTGGTGCAGTGGATAAAGC
This sequence comes from Rhynchonycteris naso, assembly GCA_037038555.1. NCBI lineage: Eukaryota > Metazoa > Chordata > Mammalia > Chiroptera > Emballonuridae > Rhynchonycteris > Rhynchonycteris naso. The sequence goes on along the minus strand of CM072998.1, from coordinate 200,485,473 downwards.
GTCGACCTGGGAACACTGAGGTCGCCAGTTCAAAACCCTGCATTGGTCTGGTCAAGGCACATATGGGAGTTGATGCTTCCAGCTCCTCCCTCCTTTCTCTCTCTCTCTCTCTCTCTCTTTCTCTCTCTCTCTCTCTCTGTGTCTCCTCTCTAAAATAAATAAAATTAAAAAAAAATTTCCTCCCCTTTCTCTCTTTCTCTCTCTCTCTCTCACTCTGTGTCTCCTCTCTAAAATGAATAAAATAAAAATAAATTAAAAAAAAAAAAAGCCTGACCTGTGGTGGCGCAGTGGATAAAGCGTCGGCCTGGGAACACTGAGGTCGCCAGTTCAAAACCCTGCACTGGTCTGGTCAAGGCACATATGGGAGTTGATGCTTCCAGCTCCTCCCCCCTTTCTCTCTTTCTCTCTCTCTCTCTCTCTCTCTCTCTCTCTCTCTCTCTCTCACTCTGTGTCTCCTCTCTAAAATGAATAAAATAAAAATAAATTTATATAGTGAGTGACCCAGGAATCATTAGGGATGTTGTTCAAAATATAGATTATTTGGCCCTTGTTTGTGGCTCAGTGGATAGAGCGTCAGCCTGGCATATGGACAGGACGTTCCCGGTTCAATTCCTAGTCAGGGCACATAAGAGAAGTGACCATTTGCTTCTCTTTCCCCCTCCATCTCCCCATATCTCCTCTTCTCCTCTGGCAGCCAGTGGCTCAGTTGGTTTGAGCATAGCTCCACGCACTGAGGATAGCTCGGTTGGTCCAAGCACATCAGCCTCAGGTGCTAAAAATAGCTTGGAAAAAAAAAAGAAAAATATAGCTTGGTACTTGAGCATTGGCCCCAGATGAGGGTTGCCGGGTAGATCCTGGTCAGGGCACATGTGGGAATTTGTCTCACCATCTTCCTTCCTCATATATATATAAATGGTTCTTAGACTTCAGCAAGTTATAAATTATCCATAACTTGCTGAAGTCTAAGAACCATTTTCTAGTGGTTCCCATGTGCCTTAAATCACTATTTATGTATTGATAAACTCCCAAATTTATATACCTATCCCTGATCTTCCCCTTATGATCCAAACCTTACTGGCCACAAGAAAGACCAAGTAAGAGATTCTGGATGGATTAGTGCAAACCTACCCCATCTAGAAAAACAACTTGAAGTTTATGTTTAATTGGCGATGGGTCAGTGGTTTTCTCTTTAAACATTCAGGACAGGGCGTGGATTTTGCACGAGTCCCTGGAAGCAGGCCAAGAGTTACAGAGTCAGTAGGTTAATAACTTCCACAGAGTGAAACAGGCTTTTGGCACACTGATCAGACTCACTCCTCTTTTGCAGACCTTCCTATGATTGGATGAGAAGAGTTACACAGAGGAAAAAAGTATCAAAGAAGGGAAAAGCCTGTCTGCTCTTTGACCATCTGGAGCCCATTGAATTGGCTGAGCACCTCACTTTTCTGGAGCATAAATCTTTTAGAAGGATCTCAGTAAGAAACCTGACATTTATTCTTCCAAGGATAACAACCGCCATGCCAACTTTCTGAAGAGCCATGTTTTCATACTCTGAAATGTTGGCAGCCTCTGTCACTGTGCTCCATTGGAAAAGTGCCCTTAACTCACAGGAACAATCCCTTTCAACAAAAAATAAATATTATCCTGCCTTTATTTTATGGCTCAGGAGCTGTATATCTGTCACTGTATTTTCAATGTCCCCTTTCACAGGACTAACGCATGGTTTTCTGAATACGCGGTAGAGGTTTAACCATTGAAGGTTTATTTAGCTCTATTGACTTCTCCCAGGTGAATATATTTTGCTAGACCCTTTGTTCGGGGGAAGAAATATTTATTTAGGTTGGGCTTTGTATAAATGACTAATTACGGGTGTAGGTTGAAAACAGGAACTATAGGCTTTGAGGAGAATCTCAACATCAGGGTGTTTGTTTCCCAGGGATGGAAATCCCCAATTAAATTTTTCTTTCCTGCTATCTTTTTAGTGTTCTTTCTCTACGCCCCTTTTCTTCCTTCTGACTGGGGCTTCTTCCTAGCTACCTCCTCACTACCCACTCTGATTGTGGTATTTCCACAGTGGTTCACAAGCAGCCTTTGTCTTTGTCTCACCATGCTCTGGGGCTGTCACTCCTCTTCCGTCTTTTCCAAGATGTCAGGGAATAAATTACATTACTCCTTGCGAAGAATGACATGAGATTAGAAGTATGGATTCTTTAGGCAGGCTATAAGAGGGAACCACCTGCACTGTTTCTATGATGGAAGGCTCATATGTATTTGATGACATCCATGCTGACTTCCTCAAAATGTGTCTGTTTTACTAAAGAGCTGTCTTAAAACTTGATAAAAATTTCTTGATAAAATTTGAAATCATTTTATTTATATTCATTTCCTCTTTTAATGCATGCCATTGTATCTCAAACTTGCCTGACCATTGGAAATTGCCAGTTGTGGATGAAAATGGAGATTCTTAGGTTCTTAATTTAGAAAGACTGATCCTTTAGGTCTGAGATGTTTCCAGAAATCGCTCTTTTAGCAAATGTCCCAGGTAGATATTATGATTCAGCAATTTAGGATTCAATGGACTGTGACTTGGCGTCTTACCCTTTCCTCACCCTACCAACACTGTCGTGTGTAAATAAGTGTATGTCTGTTTGGGGGAGAGAAACTCAGCAAAATAACATGCTAAAGGTACATATATATTTAAACTTCAAGGGTGCCATTAAAACATGAAATGAAAGAAATTGTTATGCTGTTATGAAACAATATCTCACCTCATTCATGCAACATTCTAATTTCAGATTTTGCAAAGACTTTATTATAATTCAGACTTTCTGAACCTTCTTTTACTAGTTCACTGATTACCAAAGCTATGTCATCCATGGCTGCCTGGAGAATAACCCAACCCTGGAGAGATCTATTGCTTTATTTAATGGAATCTCCAAGTGGGTCCAGTTGATGGTTCTTAGCAAACCAACCCCCCAGCAAAGGGCAGAAGTCATCACAAAGTTTATCAATGTTGCCAAGGTATGTATTTGACTGGGGTTCTTAAAGTGTTCTTAGATGTTCACTCACTCTATTGAGAAAAGTCATGGAGGAAATTTGAGGTTTGTAATATAAAGGACAACTAAACTACCCATAAATGTCTAATGAACAAATCATACTTCTCTCATGCCAGATTGCTTTTAATTGGCAATACCTAAAAGCACTTAATGTAGCTATTTTTTTCTGTGAAATGATTGATACATTTTTCTAGTGGATTTTATTTGCACTTCATTTTAAACGCTATTGTTTTTCCCAGGGCCTTGTTATTAAATTGTGTATGCATTCACTTGTAATCCAGAAAGCTCAGGATAATTCAGAATTTTTACAAAGCATTGATGTTAACATTTTTGTATTGCAGAAGCTCCTTCAGCTAAAAAATTTTAATACCCTGATGGCGGTGGTGGGAGGCCTTAGTCATAGTTCCATTTCACGCCTCAAAGAGACTCATTCTCATCTTTCTTCAGAAGTTACGAAGGTACAGTGGCTTGGATCCTAATCCTAAGTAAAAAACAACAACAACTCATTTTAACACTGTTTAGGGGTAGGATACTCTTTTAACAAATGTCATCCAGAGAAGGAAGGTTTTTTCTCAGACAGTGTTGGTTACACATGGGGATAAAATAAAGGGGTAGACATGTCACCTGGAGAACAGGTTGGGGGTGGCAATAAGTGTCCCTATAAGAATAGCTTGACTACCACTCCATACTGTAGTTGTAAATATTCAAAAAGTATGTATTTGATGTGTCTTATATTATAGGCACAGTGATACACACAGCAGGCACAAGGTGAATATGAAATTATTCTTATCCTCCCCTCCCCAAATGAAGTGTTTGGATGCCTGCTCTATTCATTGAACTGCTTTCAACTCAGCAGAAAATGCAGGAGGATGGGGAGACATTGGCCTCGTATAGAAAGTCTTTAGATTTATCACTGATTTGTCAGAAATAAAAGTATGTGTTTTTCTGTTTGTTTCTTTTTTTTTTTTACAGGGACAGAGAGAGAGAGAGAGTCAGAGAGAGGGATAGATAGGGACAGACAGACAGGAACAGAGAAAGGTGAGAAGCATCAATCATTAGTTTTTCATTGCCGTTACGACACCTTAGTTGTTCATTGATTGCTTTCTCACATGTGCCTTGACCGCGGGCCTTCAGCAGATCGAGCAACCCTTTGCTGGAGGCAGCGACCTTGGGTCCAAGCTGGTGAGCTTTTGCTCAAGCCAGATGGGCCCGCGCTCAAGCTGGCGAGCTCGGGGTCTCGAACCTGGGTCTGCCACATCCCAGTCCAATGCTCTATCTACTGTGCCACTGCCTGGTCAGGCAAGTATGTTTTTTAAAAAAGACAATGATCATTTCCCAAGTCTATTCATCATTTGCCATATTTATTTCCAGACAACTATAATAATATTTTTCTTTACTGAGCAAAAAAGCATTTCTCCCTTATGTAAAGATTTCCTTGTAAAAGTATACTTTGTTGTATCAGTAAAGACACTTTTAGCTCTTTTTTTTTAACTTTTGAAATTGCTTAAACAATAAAGAAATGGGTCATCTTCTCTCTTACCCAGAAGTCCGGAGGCAGGGCTGACTTCAGGCATGGTCTGATCAGAGCTCTGCCTCAATTGTGCTGCCTTCCTTTGAATATCAGTTTTTGTTTTGTTTTGTTTCATCAGACTGGCTTCCTCCCAATTAGGCTATCTGCAGAAAATTATGCTCTCTTGTTCATGAAAGGTGGAGACAGAGAACATTCCTCTCTTCATCCTGCCCCTAAGGAATTAAAGACCTTTATTTAGACAGATTTAACCATCTCAAGTAACATGCCCATTCTCGGACCAGTAACAGTTGCCAGAGGAATACAATGTACTGATTGGCTTAACTCTATGTTCCTGAACTAATCACAAGCCACAGGGGCTGAATTATGGTGATGGGAAATCAGAATCCATCTTTAGACCTGGGGATAGAAACAACTCCATCTGGGTCATAGAGGCTGCTTTGGGAAAAAGTAGACCGATCACCAGTAGGTTCTATTAGGAAGGTCTGGTTGCTGTTAGGCAACCAATATTGGCTTGTCCATATAAACAGGAGGATGTAAACCACAGAAGCATTGCTGTCTGACTTCAGACAGTGCACTTGATTCAAGTATGATGGGGCTTGTTATGTGTTTCATTTTCCTTTAACTTTGGACTGAATTTCAAGTAAAGAGCAAAACACATTTTAAATGTTGTGAAAAATGTGAATTCAACAAGGGCTCACCAAGGCTTTGAACCGCCAATGTTTCTTTAAAAATTATTTATTTGAGCTTCTCTTTCTTATAGAAAAGGAAAGTGAGACCCTAAAAAGTGAAGTGACTTACTCAAGGTCACCCATCTGGTTAGTGGCAGAGTTCAAAACCTCAACTGTCTCACACCTCAGTGTGACTTTTTTTCCCAAACCCTCACTGCTCCAGATCAACCTTGAAGTTAGTAGCTCAAATGCAACTTTCTTGAAATAACTAGGAAATTTTAATGTACTACATACTTAAATATAATATAATACATTCTTATTTTTGTGGACTGTAATATTTGCATTAATTGCAAAATACTTATATATACATGATATTTAACCCCCCAACTTCCCTAATAGGAAAGCAGAAGTGTGGGCTATTTGCATATTGTAGCAGAATGGAACAGGCTGTCCGGCGCATAGCCAGGCCTAATACCTTTTTCTTTCTTTTTCCTGTTTAATATTCCTTGTATCAACATTAGTGCAATGGATAACTTTTCTCAGTAGCCAAGGAATTTCCTAGCCACACACTGCAGCCTGGGGGTGGGCAGATGGACAGGTTGAAAATTCTCCTTTTCCATCTGTTCCCAGAACTGGAACGAAATGATGGAGCTGGTCTCCTCCAATGGCAACTACTGCAATTACCGCAAGGCCTTTGCTGACTGCGATGGCTTCAAAATCCCCATCCTTGGCGTTCACTTGAAAGACTTGATAGCAGTCCATGTCATTTTCCCAGACTGGATGGAGGAGAACAAAGTGAATATTGTGAAAATGCACCAGCTCTCCGTCACCCTGAGTGAACTGGTCTCCCTGCAAAATGCCTCCCACCATTTAGAGCCCAACATGGATTTGATCAACCTGCTCACGGTGAGTCCAAGGGATTGGGGTTTGTGCTAATAACTCTTCTGCACCGCACGTGCCAGGGTAAGCAGAAAGATCTGTGCCTGCAGTTCACTGGGAGCAGAGGGGGTGGAGTGGGGAGGTTGAATTCAGCGTCAGTGGATAGGGAGGAATCTCAAAGGATGAAGGAAGGGAGCCCTGTACCCATAAATGCATGCCTTAAGATTCTTAACTTCAGAGTGAAGACATTTCCCTTTGCTTTAAAGAGCCCGGTTTCTGCCCCTGCAGCTGCAGTTTCTAGAGTGCTTAGAGAGGCCATCCGGAGCTGTCTTCAGCCCCTCATGCTCCTTCATCATTCATGTAATGAATCCCCTCCTTGTAAGTGTCCTCAGCCATCAGCTTCTCTTTATCCTCACTGCACGGCTCTTGTTGAGGCCGGGAGTTGCGCGAGGACCTTCTTTGGGAGCTGCCCCTCTCTGCCAAACTCCCTGAACCCTGAGATACCTGGCTTTGGAGGCGCCTCCGGACTCCTTCTCTGACTCTCAGCCTAGTCTTGTTTGTCAGCACTGCCCGCATCACAGCTGCCCTGGAGGAAAAGTTGATTTCTTATACTTTCCACCATGAACTGTTTGCCTTCTGCTTCCTGGTCTTGCACTGTCTCAAAATTCCCTTCCCTAAACACCCGATGTTGAGCCCCAATTCAAAAGCCTCTGTCCTTCTGGAGCATTCTGTGTCCCCTTCCAAGCACTAACACGTCCATTGCATGTGTTGCCTTTGCACTGTATGCTTTCTTAGGAGATGTCACTTGCCGATAGATTAAGTTTTTCTATTTATCTGACTTATACATCACATGGCCCAGAACCTATCGCAAAACCTGGCATATTTAGGAGCTCAATAGGTGAATTAAATGCTTTATTTAGAAATGATGTTTAGAAATTCACCTACCATTCATATTTTGGGGCATTTTTAACACATACCTTTAGCTGGTGTCCAGATCTGAGCACCTTTGGACACACCACATGCTGCCTGATGGGCGGGGTAGGAGGCAGAACCCAATCTCTCACTCTTGCTAAACAAGTGGATGAGCAACTTCCCTGTTTAGGTTTATGACACTGCAGCGTCTGATTGCCTGCAGTACCGAATCGGCTATTTTTCTTTAATGACCATGGAAAATAAAAACAAGAATCTTTCTGCAGCTCTGGGAGCCTAAATCCCTAGGACTGATGCACTGGAATACAGTATGTTCCTAGACCTCCTCACCAACTCTTCCTAGAGCACGTAATTGTTTACCAAAGAAGAGAACCCCTAAGTGATGCCAGCTCTACCCTTAGTATAAAGCAGAAGTAGCCAACCCAGAGAAACACAAATCTCTTGGGGTTAAGTTTGTGTGACAAACAGTAAACACACAGACATTCTCTATTGGGGAAGAAAACTCTCACGATAATCCAGGCACCTGTGTTTATTAATCATTTGCCATGTAAATCTGTTTCCATGAATAAGTGCCCAGAGTGGCAGCTTCAAACTGACTGCAAACCCACAAACACAGGTTATGTCTGCAGACCAGCCTAAGTTTCATGTATCTATGTCCAGACTGTCTCCATGATGTGGAGGAGAATGTCACAAAGAAGAGAAATTCACTTCAGATAATTGCTCATCCAGAAAAAAAGATAATGATGGAGGAGGGAAATTATTTTTAGTTATAAATGCAGCAAGCAACATCACAATAGATTTCTAGAGAAATATTGAAGGATTTGTGAATGAAACTTTTGGGATGCGAATGGAAAACCTGAACTGTAGAAACAAAAGCCAAGAAATAACTCCTTTATTTTCTGAGAAGAAATAAAAAAGATGCCAGTTCAATCTTTCTTTCTTGTATGGAAGGAAAATTTGATGCTACCATGCACTGTATTTAGTAATGACAGCATTATGTAATATAGTGTGATATTATATAACCTATCTCGCTTTCAGCCCTGCCTCCCTAATTACTTAGCTTTGTCTCCTTGCTAATGAGCCTTGACTTTGGAATTTTCTGAAAGGATTTTGTGATCATTTGTAAGGTCTCTTCCAGCTCTAAATTTAGGATTCAAGATAGAAGGAATGGTGGTGCCTTGAGAATAAGTAACCCAGTGCCAACGTGATTCTGTGATTCCAGCCCAGAGACTCGTTAGGATGGCACAGTCCCTCCTATGAACACTGATCATCAAGCCAGTTTCTATTCAAAGCCAGAATTCTTCCTCTCTCTTCACAACCAAGGAGAAAGTCAGTGCACTAGAACACACATTCATTCTCCCTGGCCACAGGCAGATTAAAGTCCTCAGAATGAGGATCGAGGACTCTCCCATGAGGTGTTTACTAGAGCCCAGTGGACATTTCATGAATCACCTACTGGGTGGGCTAGAACCACAGGATTGACTGCAGCTGCCCAAATGCATGTGAGGGTGTCTGTGAGCACATCAGTTAAAAGGTGATTCATTTTGGCTCAAGACTGTAGATCAAGTTTTTGCTTGAAGCAACTGCTTCTAAATATGGTTCCCAGAGAGGAAGCCAATATATGATTGAGAGCCCTGGAAGATAAAAAGAAAAAGTTTTAAGTTAATCAACAGTTACTAAATGTCCATTCTGTGCAATAGGCTGCCTAGTGATGCGTGAGCTTTCCATAATAATTGATTACAGTTTTCATAGTACTTTTCACGTACATTTTCCTGGTAGCTTCTCACAGCACTTGGAGAAGAAACTGAGATTTATAGAGGATAAAATGCAAATGGCAAACTTCTAAATCCCAGCTTGGGTCTCTCTCTCTCTGATGGACATTTACTCTATAATGTGGAAATACTGTTGGCATTTATTTATTTTTTATTTTGCATTTGTAAAAGTTAAGTAATCTACTTCTTCATAGATGTATAAAGAAAGTTGATTACAGAACAAATTCTGTGGGGCAGGGACTATGTATGCCATTTTTATCACTGTCACTTTAGCCCTCTGAATGTGTCTGCACATGAAGGAAGGGGGACCGCCCCAGACTGTTGGGGTTTGAAGTGTTCTCTTCAGGGAAGAGCTGGGGAAGGCTTTTTTTTTTTTTAAAAAATTTGTGATCCCAGTTTATATATCAGGAGCTTTAAAAGCTGATGCTTCTTGTTTCACGGCATTCAAAATAGTCTGACTCTCTTCATAATACCCCATTTTTAGATCTGTCAGTTACTTTTACCATTCTGAGCATATGCAAATAACTGGAAAGCCCCTGTATTTTTACAGTCTTAGAAAAAATAATGACAGAAAAATTGCAAAAATGGTGAATGGAGATAGTTTGATGACTAGATGTGTTTTATGTTATAATTTTCCCATCCGGGTCATGCAGATCCTAATGTTCAGACTGAATCCACACCATCTTTGCCGACAGGCTTGGGAGTAAATGCAGCAACCTGAAATAGTGACAGAACATTTTTTAGAAACAACTAGACTTAAAATACGTTAGACATAAGCAAATATTTGAAATCCCATTAGCAGGCTGCCTATATTATAAAAATGGTATAGGAAGTTGAACAGGTTATTTTGGGTAGGGCTGTAAAGTCCAGAGAAGATCTGAAGAAGCAAGTTGAATCATGGCAGGGAAAACAGGGTCAACAGGGGTAACCCAGGGGACAGCTCTATGTTCACTGATGAGCGCAATGGCTTTGACTAGATGAGGGCTGACTAGAAACCAAAGTCTGCAGTTCTGTCTGTGTGGTCTTCTAAACAAATCCTATCGGACACGCATTACCTCATTGAAATTCAAACAGTCCTGGGATGGAGAGGAGCTATTATTTATGATTCCATTTAATAGATTAGGAGACTGAGACTCAAGAACGTTAATGACTCGCTCAGGTTCACAATACTACCAGTAAATGGAGAGCAAACATTGGAAGAAGATCAAAATATTTCTATTGTAGGCTCAAATATCTGTCCATGGGATGTATGAAAACACCCAAGTATGTTCTGTGTCTTTTGAAGGGATGGGTGAGAATTATCCAGTCTTAAGTTTCATGACTCTTCTGTTTCATGTGAATGAGACAATGCAGGTTAAGCTTTTTTAGATTTTTTTTAAAAATATTTTTTAATTGACTTTTTTAGAGAGAGAGAGAGAGGAAGGGAAAGAGAGAAAAAAACATTGATTTGTTATTCAACTTATTTATACATTCATTGGTATGTGCTCTGGTTGGGATCAAACTCACAACCTTGGTGTATCAAGATGATGCTCTTAACCAACTGAGCTAACCAGTCAGGGCTAGGTTTTTAAGATTTTATCCATACTCTTCCATCTTTGTATTCTTGTTCTTGCCTGTGCTGATCTTTTGCTCCCTCTTTCTTTATCCAAGTTCTCCCAGTCAGCCCCAATTCACGAGTTCCTCTGTCAGTCAGTTCTAATCATTTCTGTCTTTGGTGCCCCTCACACATGATAATAATATTAGCAGTAACAGCTATATTAATAGCAATGAACATCAATAACACTAAATTACATTTCTTAGATTTTACCATGTCCCAGGTCCTGTGTGAATGACTTTACATGCATTATGCCATTTGACCTGATAAAAATCCAATTCAGCAGAGATTTTTATGATCATGTCCATTTCACGGATTTGGAAACTGAGGGTGTCAGAGGAAATGATTGGCTCAAAGTCACAGAGCTTACAGGCAGCAGGCTTAGCATTTGAACTCAGACCCACACGGCCCCAAAACCTTTCCCTCATACTTTATGCCCTGCCTCCCTGAACAATTTGTATAACACCTACAGTGGGACAAATTATTTCACATTTAGCATGTGTTATCCTTTGTTGATAATATTACATCTTTTGTGGGTGTGTGCTCAGGTCCTATTTATTTAAGTAAATTGCCAGGCCTTTGAGGGCAGGAATGAATATACCTTTTTATATCACCAGGACTTAGCGCAATGCCCTAAAATAATAGAAACCTAGTAATTTTCCCTTAATTTCTACAGTTCATCAATTAGACCTCTAAGATAGCATTTATTACATTTACAAGTCTTATTGAATCTGCTCCTGCTTTTAAACATCAAGGATGCCTGACCTCCAGTTCAGTGCTTCATACTCAGAAGCTGAGCTGCTCAATAAGTATTATTGAGGAATTGAGCCAGTGGTTCTTGTTGATGCTAATGACCATAAGAGGTTTAATTTATTCTCTTTTCAATTTTATTTTCCACCTCTGCATGCCATCTTTGTACCATTCCACATTCACTCAAGTTATAGGCATTAGCTTGAATATTCATTTGAAAAGTATTTCAGCAATTCAAGTACAGAAATATGAGCCAACGTAATTACTTATCCATTCCAATTTTTTGTAGCTTTCGCTGGACCTCTATCACACAGAAGATGATATTTATAAACTGTCACTGGTGCTGGAGCCTAGAAATTCTAAATCGGTAGGTATTGCTTTCTCACTGAGGATCAGTGCCAAACACCATGGTTTGTCATTTATAGTTACAGGCTGATGGAGTGGTGCTTTGTGATCTAAAGGTTGAAAAAACTTTAAATCTATATTATTCCTTTTTTTTTTTAGCAATAAGACAGCTTAGCCCTGACAGTTTGAGAATTATTTCTTTACATAGGCTTATAAAGAAGAACATAATTTGCAGTTTGCTATTTTACTATTGATCTCAATAGGTTGTGTCCTCTCTGAGAGCTCACAAATAGAACAACAACAAAAAAGAAACCCGTAACTCATATTAACGTTAAAGATCATTTAGACCCTTCCAGGCTTTTTGAAGAATCTCATCCAATGTAAAATTAGATTTAATAAATTTTTAATACCCTGATCATAATTCCAAATTTCTTGACTAATGACGGACACCAATCAGAATTTTAATATTACATTCACTAGTGTCTCAGTTGATAGCTGATTCTTCGTAAAGAAACATTGTATAATGAGATTGTAAACCTGCATTACTGAATGTGCCCTACTCATCAGTTTTAGCAAGTGGATTATACCTTAGGTGTATTTTGCACTAATAAAAAAAAACATGAGTGAATTTGTAACTTACAATGAGGATAAAGTTTGCATCTTGAAGGAAAAGGGGTCAATGGTTGCTTCTTATATCCTGAGATAAATTTTGTTTAAAAGTTTCATGCTTATCTCCTGACCAGTTGACCTCTGTGGCACATCGCCAGCGACTGTAGATCCTGTCTGTCCATCTATTCAAACCCACAGTGGCTCTGCTTCATGACACTGAAGGAGGCAGAATGACTGAGAACCCTTCTCTGGCACTGGGAGGGCGTGAACATGAGTCTCAGTCAGCTGACCTGGTAGCATCTGTTCTTAAGATAGTGAGTGTGGTGGTTCCATCCGCATGTTCACCTCCTGCCTGTCCTCAGAGACCCATCTCCTGGGGACACTGCAGAACAGGACCATGGGGAAGATAAAGCAAAAGCGAAGGAAAGAGTGGGGACCTAGACTCTTCAAAGTTATCATGACAAAGAGAGCTAGAAAGACAGGTAAAGTTACTGGGGGGAAAAAGGAATTTGTAAGCTCCTCCATCGCATAGCTTTGATGCGGTGAAGCTATCTGTGGTGTGGTCACCCGTACCGCAAATGCGCACACAGCATTTCCACCTCCGACCCGTCCTTTGCCTATAATCAGGTACCTTCATTGCTACTTGTCAGTTGTTGGGTGTCTGGCAGGGCATCAATATGTTATCTCATTAACTTTGTTAAAGAAACTGAGTCTGGTGAACACAGGCCTCCAGTAGGTGGGAGAACTGGGATTTGACCTCAAGCCTCTCTGTCTGCAACGTGCCTTTTCTACTTCAGGATGCTGCCCGTCATTTTCCCACCACCTCTTGTGGGAGCAGGGTCGGATTGACCACTTTAACACATTTGCCTGATTTGTGCTCTTCAGACTTATTTTAGTTTATTTTCAGGATAAAATTTTGCCGATTTGGGGAGACATTTCCATGAGATATATACTGCTCACAAAAATTAGGTGGTATTTAAAAATGAATATGAAGTAATAAAATATCCCCTAATTTTTGTGAGCAGTATAGAAAGGTTTTACTTCTTGTAAAGGCAGACACTTTCAAAGCCCCTTCCAATGCTATAATCCTGTGAGTCTATAAAACACGTTTTTCAATCCCTTTCTGTTGCTTCTCTTAATGGAATGTCATCCTATTTTGTGCTTAGTATATGACATGTGCTGATAACTGGAAAGCAAGTTGCAGTCGGGAGTATATCCCTGAGGGCCTGTGGCTTCACGTGCTTTCCATCGGTGCTGGGTGACCTCACCTAAACATCAGTCCCACAATGGACCTGTTCTGTTCATAGTGGAATCCTTGGACACTCACTTGGTCCTTTGAGTTTTACTTTGTGTCTCAGATTGTTCACATGACCTATAACAAAATACTTACCAGTTCTACTTATAGAATTGTTAAGTCCAAATGACCTAACAAATCTTCATGTTCAAACAACTCAGTACCCAACTAAAAGATAATACATACATTGAAATAAAAATATTTTTATTTCATTCGTAAATAACCATAATTACTTACTAATGGGTGTGTGTGCTTATTGGGCATTGTATAATTTTTAAATCTTGGAATCAGATTAGACCAGTGGTTCTTAACCTGGGTTCTATTGAACCCTAGGGGTTCGATGAGTCGGTCTCAGGTGTTCGGAGAAGCCTCTGCCACGGAGGCCAGAATAAAGTAATACCGTAATTTGTTGTGAGTTAATGCACTGTGTTGGTTTTGTTCTTTGAGCAAGGTGATGTTCATGCACGGCTCATTTTGTGCACCAGTAAAAAAACATATACCTATGTCTTGAATTTGGAAAAAAAATCATATTTTATTTATCACTAAAGGGTTCGGTGAATGCGCATATGAAACTGATGGGTTCGGTACCTCAAAAAAGGTTGAGAACCACTGGATTAGACACTGCCACCCTTGTCTTGTTCCACATTGTTTTGTTTTTTTCTTTTCTTCTTTGGAAAGATCTGATATCATTGAAAGAAATGTAGTACTATCTAATGGGTGACTTGTGAACTATTCAAGCTGGTAGCTTGTGTGGCATCTCACGAATCTCGGGCATCACTGTATTTCCCTTGGAAGTTTAAAATCTCCCTTGGCATCCCTCTGAATTCTCTGCAGTACTGTGGGCAGTGTACCTTGCTGTACAGTTTGGGAATTGTGAGTTCATCCTTCATCAGATCAACAAAATGAAAAGCTTGCTACAAAGAGCCATAATGTGTGCAGATGTGTGTGCAAGTGAGTGTGTGTGGGAGTGACCGTGTCCAGGTGGCAGGTAATTTTTGGTCCTGTTGGTAGCCCACAGAATGCCAGCAACACTCACCTCACAACATTCTTAGGAGCTTAAATCAAGTACAGTTACTCCTCAATTCTTCATGCAAAAAATGTTTATCCCCAATTTAGTATCAAATTAAAAAAACACACACACACCTGTTATTACAAGTTTGCATGTGTGCACCAGCCAATATATTTACATTATGTGGGTCTCCAGGCACAAGATATAAAGTGAATAGCACTTTGGGCTGATCTCCTGATAGGATTGTGTTATTCATTTGTGTTGTATAAATATGTCATGCATTATTTCCAACATCTCCACATTATTAAGTGAAAATGTCTTGCAAGAATGTAGAAAGTTCACCAAAGAGGACTAGAGAGACCTAATAATTAGCGAAATAGTCAGAATTAATTAAGTGTATTAAAAGAGAAGCCAGGGCCCTGACTGGTGGCACAGCAGACAGAGCATTGTTCTGGAGTGCCGAGGGCACGGGCTAGAGCCCAGGGTCTTTGGCTTGAGCTCAAGGTTGCCAGCTCATTCCCAAGAACACCAGCTCCATCCAAAGGTGCCAGCTAAACCCTGAGGTTGCTGGTTTTATCCCTGATCAGGGCGTACATGAGAAGCAGCCAATGGCACAACTAAGTAGAATGATAAATTGATGCTTCTTTCTCTCTTTCTCTCTCTCTCTCTCTTTGTAAAGAGAGAAATGCCAATAAAAGGACATAAACTTGGCCAACCACTGGTAAACATTTACTGCACACACCTAGTAACTTATCGCTAATACCAAGTATTAGAGAAGTTGGTAACTGGTGTTTTATATACTTTGTATTATATGAAAAACCGGTATGGATTGTTATATAGGGATTTAAGGATGTTTTAGGAATGTTTGGGGAATTTGGATAGGATTTTTGGATGGTCTGGGAGAGCAATTACTTTTCTCCATTAAAAATAACAAAAACTACGTTGCTGCTAAACAAAATGCTAAACCATTCCAACATGTTTTTGGTTACAGATTAGATTCCAATGACTAAAGATGTTTGTTTTGAAACATTTAAGTGCTACATACATGTAAGTTTATATTGAGATTATTAATATACAAAATGTATATGTTTTTCTCAGTGTTCCTGGTCCTAATTGTTCAAGGCCCCTGTGGGGCAGCTGTGTTAGGCTTGCTCGCTGGTTTACGGGCTGCAAGCACTTTGCTTGATTAGCGCATGAGCACGTGGCAGAGACACGTGTGCGCAGCCTACATAAGGCTGTGGGTGCTTCCCCAGAGTGGTGATGCTTCCAGATCACTCTCCCGCCACCGTGAGGTGTGGTTTTCCTTGCTCCCTCGCCCTTACTGTGAGTAGAAGATTCTCCTTCATTTATTAGCTCCTTCCCTTTTGTTGTTTATTCGCTTGCCCGTCCTTGCGAGCCTCCAATAAACGGGTATGGTCCAACACTCCGGCTCCACAGTTCCTCTACCGTCTGCGGGAATCCAATGTGAACCTGCCTGGCCTCGGCCACCAGCATTACAGCCCCAGATAAAGTTGAAAATTGTGTGTGTTTTCTGTCAGCAGCCTACCTCCCCTACAACGCCTACCAAGCCTGTGGTGCCCCTGGAGTGGGCATCAGGAGTGATGCCAAAGCCAGACCCCACGGTCATCAACAAGCACATAAGGAAATTAGTTGAGGTAAGTGGTTGAAAACATTAAGAGCGAGCCATAGAACACTCCTTTCTCTTTCCAGAATATTCTTTGATTGCTCAGGAATCAGATGAAATCCATGAGAACAAGCCCCTGGCAGGTAGGAGTAAATTACCAAGCATCAGCCTCTAGGGCAGAATCTCTAAGAGAGACCCCCTTACCCTTCCTATCAGTTTGTTCTCATTGGCCCAATACTCTTAGCTACTTTCCAGTTCTCTTTTTCTCCAGCATTTGACACCTCTGTCATTGCCCCTGCAATCTGAGGGACTGTTTGGGGAACCTACTCATTCAAAACCCACGTGGGCCACAACAGCATGTCTGATTCACTGGTTACCTGAGAGTAGAAAAGATCCTGTAGGTTGGATAGCTGCTCTTGCTGTGTGCATCTGCGGGTGTGTGACACAGCAGCACAGTGCCATTTATGTCAGAAGCATCAATTCATGAAGGGCAAGGCTCTGTCCATTTCCCATATGGAAAGAAGAGTGGCAGCGCTGATGTGAGCAAAATGGAAGTATTTGCTTGTGACATAACCGATTCTGTCCTTAACTTCCACACCTGTTTCATCAACCTCTTCCTCTTCATGTTCCTCTTGTACAATTGGAGTCTGTGTGTTTTCTTAAATGTTTGAGACAGCTTCACCTTGAATTTGAATTTCTCAACAGCTGCTAGCTGTGCTTGCTGAGATAAAAATCCTCAATTGTGGCCTCCCCCAAAACTATGTAGGCGTCTGAAGCTGGGCTCTTGTAGGCGTGTGACTTTCTGATGACAAAGAAGATATTCTTAGATTTCTGGAGAGTGACCCTACTAAACAAACCCTGTAACCTGCTGAGACCCAGTTTGGACATAGCCTTCCCTGCCTTCTTTTTACTCCAGCTGCTTTGCTTTACTGGTTGGTTCTTCATTGATTTCAGCTGCTACAACCTGCTGGGCTTGTGTGGTAGCCTGTGTGGAGTCTGTTCCTCAAGTTCTGGTTCTGATTTATCGCTGGCAGGTTCTGTTCCAGATCCTGACTCAGCCCAGTGTGGTGGCAGCTCCTGCTCTGTGGCAGGGTCGGTTTCTGTGGCTTCACCACACACTTTTGTGGGGACTGCGGAAACGTGGTGGCAGCGGCCTCATTACTTCTTATTTTTAACAATTTTAGGCTATTCTCAACATGTTTATTTGTGTTTGAACTTTAGAGTTAATTTGTTTCTTTAAAACAAATTCCCACTGGGATTTTGATTGGAATTGCATTAAATGTATCAGATTCGCTGAGATAATTTCACATTTTATAGCTTCATTTTCTATTGTCATGGTATTGGCATTTGTGAACTCGCCAAGCCTAACTCCTGTGCAACCCTGAGACCTCACTTGCTCCAGAAAACTGTCATAAACACCCTCCCCCCCATAGCACTATTTTATCACTAGTGTTGCACCTATCTTGTTATACAATAAAGGCTCTTGATTTTGTTTTCTCCCACAAGAGTCTAAGCTCCTTGGTAGAAAGACTAAGATGCTAGTTATCATTGCTGTCCCAATAATAAGTTCAGAGCCTGAATTACAAGTGGTCATTCAATAAGTATTTGTCTTTTCTTTGCAGTCTGTGTTTAGAAACTATGACCATGACCATGACGGGTACATCTCCCAAGAGGACTTTGAAAGTATAGCTGCCAATTTTCCCTTCTTAGATTCCTTCTGTGTTCTGGACAAAGATCAGTAAGTTTAAGTTTGTTGTATTTTAATGCAAGTATCCTGAAGCAGAAAATTATTATCAGAGAAAAAAGAAATTATTCATTTACATCCTGACAGCTTCAATTCTAGTGTGTTGATAGTCTAATCTTCACTGAACTTTTTTTTTGGTGACCATGATCATGACTGGTTGGATGGAATCACAGAACAGATCACATCATCAGAGCTGAGTATAAAAGCCCTCTTGTGAATAGACTGGCTCTCCATTTCTCATGTTACTTCTACTGCTTAACTAGTTCATCAACCTCAAAACCTCTATCAAAAAAGGTAGAGGAGCCTGACCAGGCAGTGGCACAGTGGATAGAGCATCGGATTGGGATGTGGAGGACCCAGGTTCGAGACCTCGAGGTCACAGCTTGAGCTCGTGCTCATCTGGCTTGAGCCAAAAGCTCACCAGCTTGGACCCAAGGTCGCTGGCTCGAACAATGGGTTACTCAGTCTGCCGAAGGCCCGTGGTCAAGGCATATATGAGAAAGCAATCAAAGAACAACTAAGGTGTCGCAACGAAAAACTGATGATTGATGCTTCTCATCTCTCTCCCTTCCTGTCTGTCTGTCCCTATCTATCCCTCTCTCTGACTCTCTCTCTGTCCCTGAAAAAAAAAAAAAAAAGTAGAGGAGGCCTTAGCTGGATAACTCAGTTGGTTAGAACATTGTCCTTAAGTGTAGAGGGTGCCATTTGATCCCTGGTTGGGGCACACACAAAAACAGATCAGTGTTCCTGTCTCTCTCTTGCTGTCTCCCTTCCTCTCTTCCTTCCTCTCTCTAAAATCAATAAAAGAAGCATTAAAAAAAAAGTAGAGGAGTAACAGTGTTATAGGTAGCCTGGTTCTGTTCTCAGCATCAGAATCTGTAGGCAGTCTTCAAACTCATGAACAAAGTAATATTTTTTAATTATTATTATTATTACTTATGATCTTCATGAGAGCAGGTTATGGCTGCACATAGTCAAGAAGTGTCCATGCCATTTTTTTTTCTTCGTGAGCTCAAAGATTGTCTTGATAAACAAAATATAGGTTTCTCTTTATATTCAAATAATTCTTGAAAAAGTGAATGAGTTTAGAGGCTAAAACCCAGCTCATTAAAAAATAACTAAAAAATAATTGCCATGAAAGCCTGGCATTAATGATTTAATTAATTTTTAATTGTATGAGCTTAGTTTGTAGTTTAAAAATCATCTACAATGAAGTACTGGAGTTTATATTGGTGAAATGTACAAATCATATCACTTTAAAATTCTCTAATATTTTTCTTGGTTAAGAATTTTAAAAAAATTAAATCTATAAGTAATTCAGCATACCAAGAAAAGCCTTGTATTTATCATAAATGTCTTTAAACCTTATTATCATTATCATATGTCTAGAACAAAGAATACTTTTGAAATGGATTAGATTATTAGAGACATAAACTTCCTTTACAAAATAAAATTGAAGTTACCTGCAAACTGCTCACTTCTTCTCTTTGTTCATTTCTATGAATGGCATGTACATAGAACATAAACTTAAAAAGTCACTTTCTAATCTTTTTTCTTTTCCCTACTGGTTCTTTAGATGGAACTGAGACTGCCCAGCAGATTTAATTTTTTTTCTAAAACTGAACGTTTAAAGTATTTGTAGTTTACATGATTTCTTTAGTCAGTCAGATAGATTGGTTTTGAGAGGAGAGGAGACCATCCAGGAAGAGAGTCTAGCAAGTGGCTGAAGATTGGCACCAAGATTCAGTAGAGAAGTCAGGGCTGGAGATGCACATTGTGAAGTCTTCAGCAGGCAGAAGAGCTGGAGTCCCAGGCATGCGGGCCATGATGGGGCCTGAAGAATGGGACTTTGAGGAGTTCTCTCCCCACATGTAGAAGCTAAAAGGAAGATGTGGGTTCTATAGAAGAGCTGGAGAAGGAGGATCATTAGAAGGGAGGGAAAACGCAGATGTCCATGGAGGAGATAGTATCAAAAAGGAGGAAGCCAGTGGATTAAAAAAAAGCTTTGGTACATATATACTATGGAATACTACTCAGCCATAAGAAATGATGACATCGGATCATTTACAACAAAATGGATGGACCTTGATAACATTATACTGAGTGAAATAAGTAAAACAGAAAAAAAACTGAGAACAGCATGATTTCATACATAGATGGGACATAAAAGTGAGACTATGAGACATGGACAAGAGAGTGGTGGTTATGGGGTGGGGGGAGGGAGGAGGATGGGAGAGGGGGGAGGGGAGGGGCACAAAGAAAACCAGATAGAAGGTGACAGAGGACAATTTGACTTTGGGTGATGGGTATGCAACATACTTGAATGATAAGATAACCTGGAGATGTTTGATTGAACATATGTACCCTGATTTATTAATGTCACCCCATTAAAATTAATTTAAAAAAAAAGGAGGAAGTCTATTCCCATGTCACAAGCTGCCAGCAGGCCCACAAGCTCAAGGAAAGAGAAAAAGCTACTGAGGATGTTATTGTGACAGTTTCGATAGAACGGCAGGGTTAAAAACTTGACTAGTGAGTCAAGAGTAACAGAAGTAATAGAAAGAATGCCTAATGAATACCTTTTCTGAAAATTTGTAGAGTAAAAATAAGAAGAGAGAAAAGACAAGTATTGGAGGTGGCAGCAGGATTGAAGAAAGACATTTTTAAGGGGGAAGTCCTGAGCATATTTGTAAACAGGAGGGGTGGGTGAAGAGCAGGAGCAGAACCTGCAGAGGCTGGCGAGTGGGGGACGGGAACATGACTTCCCCTGAGACGAGATGACTCCTAGACAGGCTTACAAGTGGCTGTGGCCTGGATGACATCATACTGAATAAATCTGAAAATGGTGGCTCCAGTGATCAGTTCTCTACCTTCTTGTAGCAGTGTGAGTCTTGCAAACTCTATTGTGAGGCAAGGGCTAGAAAGGAGATGTCCTTGTGGAATCTCCTATTTGGTTATAAAGGAGACTTTCTGTGCTGTGGTGCACAGGACACACACACACACACACGTATCTTCTGCTTGTTGAGAAAGTATTTAGCACTTCAAGCTTATGAAAGGTCCTCTCCTCCTTTCAGATGTAACAGAGAAGTGAACCTTCCCCATCGGCTTTTGCCACAGAGGTTTGGGAGGTAAACAATTAAAGTTGGGCAACTGCTTTGCAATATGGTATTCAAAGATCCCTTCCTTCTTTGATTCTCTTCACAGGGATGGCCTAATTAGTAAAGATGAAATGATGGCTTACTTCCTGAGAGCTAAGTCCCAACTACACTGTAAAATGGGACCCGGATTTGTCCATAATTTTCAGGAGATGACCTATCTCAAGCCAACATTCTGTGAACACTGTGCAGGATTTGTGAGTCTGTCTTCCATTGTTTTCTCTTGTCTATACTGTTTGTGCAGCATACTCTGAAGGTAGGAAAATGATACTTTAAACAGAATCCAGAAGTACAACCTCATGGCTCCCTAAAATTAAAAATTAAATTAAAAACAAAAGCAAGATCTGCAGGTTTAGTTATGTTCTTTCCAGGAATGCAGGGCTAGCCGAGACCGAGAAGATTGGTGAGCCTGTTAACTTATGTGAGCGATTTCTCTATTTAATCCCTGCCAGGGAAGCGCTCCACGCAATGAGCTCTGACATTCATCACTAATATTCATAAGTGGTGCAATTAAGGAGAGTATTCATCTTAGCTAGTTCCTCCCAGTTCTTATTCCATATGGCGTCAGCCACTAAAAATCCATCATGCCATGGCTCAATAATTCATAGTTCAAAAAGGAAAAAAAAATCTTTTCTGGCAAGAAGGTAGATATAATAATAAATAACATTTCCCAGCACTTGACAGAAATACTTCCATAGCTATTAGTGTAATTAATCCTCATTACTAGCCTGTGATGTGGGCATTTTATTTTCCCTGTTTGCCTGTGAAGATAGAGCGGTTCGGAGAGAATAAACCCATTTCCTGGGATTGCGCAGCCAGTAGCGCCCAGAGCAAGTACCCAGCTGCAGGTGTTCTGACCCTGAATCCTGCGCTCTGCCCACACCACTGCAACAAACAAAGCTCGCATACTTAATTTCCCCACTCTTGATGATTCTCTGGCAACTAAGGTAAATTTTGGTCCTGGTATTAAATAAAGACTCTTTGGCCATGGACGTCTTTTAGTTGATACACAGGTTAGAATAAGATGGAAAGTGTGGAACTCTAGGTGAGGGTGGCCCAACAGCCAAGTGAATGTGACTGTTGTGCCTCTCCCAGATGCCAGAGCTCAGTTATGTTTCCTTCATTCAGCAGTCATGCCCCACTGTTGACCCATTTTGAATTCATGGCAGATAGTATATGCTACTACTAAATTACACTTTTTCTATCCCATCCTTGAAGAACTAGCTTTGAGGGGCCCCAAAGGCAGGAGTTTGTGTTTAAGCACGCACCCCTCTGACACTGGGTTAACAAGAGGCAGTGGTGACCTCAAAGATGGTCCCTAGTGGTCACAGCAGCTGATATGATCAAGGGCAAGACCAGCCTAATCAGATCTCTTCACCCATCCCAGAGAAGGAGAGCTGCTTCTGTCAGCTTTACCACTGGGATTGCGTTACCTGACCACTTGATCATAAAATAAATATGTCTCCTTTTTCATATTTCTCTCTTCTGATAGGATTTTTGCATGCTAGACCTAAAAAATGCTGAAATGTGATGTGGCCATGTGTCACTTTCTACTGCAGGGTGGGGTCCAGTGAACCCTTTAGGCCATGGCCCAGCTCAGTCAGCAGTGTCAGGTTGGGGTATCTGTCTTGGTGTGGAGTGAGGGTCGGAAGACCCTTATCCAGTCTCAGGAGCTTCTCTCTGCTCTCCAGTCCTTCTGGGTGCCTCCGCCTTTCATGCAGTCGCTTCTGTAGAAGCAACAAGGTAGTGTTTTGGGGGAGCATCCATACTCCTCTCCCAACTCAGCCAAGCAGATTTGCTGGCACTAGTTTCTGGATGCAGCTGTGATGTAGAAAGCTCTGAACTTGGGGTCTGGCAGTTTTGAATCTCAATTCTGCCACTTATATGAACTCTTCATTCTTGACCAAGTATTGACCTTCTCTGTTTTCCTGTCTGTAAAGGGGGTTAATACTTACTTGTCATGCTGTTATAATGATTAAATGATATCAGACATGTTATACTCGCATAGCTCAAACTAAATATATTTTTCTTTTCTTTTTTATTTTTATTTGGTGTTCCTTGACACTTTCGGAGTTTCATGGAAATGAACTCAAAGTTTTAATACCCCTCTTTTATTTTTCACAATAGACTTAATCATTGGTACAATTTGATTTGATTTTTCCTCACAAACATTAAAAAAGTCTACTGGTTTCAAAGGGATTTATAAATATAACTTTAGATATATCATTGAAAAGCATTGTAGGGGAATGTAAGGAACTATTTATTAGTTCCTGGACTACATGTTTTTGAAATAAATTCTGTTTTAAGGTTAAGGAAGACAAACAGATACTACTTGAAGTACATTTATTTTAAAATTAGAATTTCAGGGCCCTGGCTGGTGGCTCAGTGGACAGAGCATTGGCCTAGCATATGGACGTTCCAGGTTTTGATTCATGGTCAGTGCACACAGGAGAAGCTACTATCTGCTTCTCCCCCCACCCCACCCTTCTCTCCCTCTTCTCCTTCTGCAGCCTATGGATTGATTGGTTCGAGTGTGGCCTTGGGCACTAAGGATAGCTCTGTTGGAGCATATCAACCTCAGGTGCTAAAAATACCTTGGTACTCAAGCACCAGCCCTAGATGTGGTTGCTAGGTGGATCCCAGTTGGGGAGCATGCAGGAGTCTACCTCACTATCTCCAGCCAGACTATGATTTGTATCCAGGTCTTCTAACTCCCAGTCCAGTGCTCCTTACACCATGGTCAAACATTCCAAATGTTACAGCAGCCTGAGGTCTCAAATCAAAGGACTGTGGCAAGTATTGCCGCACACATGTCTACATGAGGCCACCCTCTCCTGTCCTTGGCTGGCACGCTGACTCAGAGCCTCTGCCAGCCCACTCAGCTGACTGAGAAAGCCTTCACAAACACGGCTCTAACTTTCTCTCCTGAGAAAACTCATGCTCGTCTATATCTTTACAGCAGTTCCTCAGCTATGCTAATAATGTGCGATATCTGGATATTAGGTTTCTTCCTAAACTTTTCCTTTCTTGTTCTAGATCAATGGCTTTTGCTCACACACACAACACCCAGGAGCAGTGGCTTCCTGTCTTTCTCTCATGCGACACATTCTTCTTTCCCTACTTACAAGCTATGAGACCTTGCCAAGTGATTTCACTGCTCTGCAGCTCAGCCTCTTCCTCTGTAAAAATGAGGGAGTTATTATTTACTATCCCAATGGATATTGTGAGCATCGTATGAGTCAGTACATACAAGGATCTTAAGGCTGTGCTCTGCCCTAGCAAAAGTTAATATACCTTAGCTATCATTGTTATTATTGTTATTACTGTTACCAAGGATTCAGTGAGGAAACAGTTTCTTATTACTACACAGTTTCCCAGACATGGGACCTTGCAAATTATTTAATTTCCTGGATCATCACACTTACCTATTACAAAAAGATGCAAACAAGATTATCTTGAAGGTCCTTATGGCTCCAACATGATGTCACTGCCTTGACCACCCACTTCCCTCTGCTGTATTGTCCCCTCCCACCCTCTTCCAGTCATCCTAGGCACCTGAGGCCAAGGTATTTGCATCTTAATAGTGTATCCTGAACAACCATATACTGTAACTTTTAAGGCTCAACGGAATCACCCTCCACTGGGGGAATTTCCTTGTCATAAGGAGGGTAAAAAACCTTTATAATGTCCTTGAGTCACTTCACATTGGCAGCTACTTCTCATAAAGCCATAATGGCCACAGTCCGGGTGTTGCCCCCTGTCACGAACTATGTATGATACCTCCATCAGCCCTAGTCATCCACCAGCCACGCTTCTTCCAGAATTATTTTATTAAGTAGTTACTGCTACCTGGAAGGGAAACTGGCCCTTAGGGTCTGCTGAGGGCCCTCAGTAGTAGTGTGCGGGGTACTGTGTGAGTAGGGTGCGAGTAGTGTGCGGATAGGTTACAGGTAGGGTGCGGGTAGTGTGCGGGTGTTCGGCAGATAAAATATATTATGCTCACTTTGTTAAAGATGGCGCTGCCCACATGGAAGTTCATTGATATTAATGTGTGTTCTGGAACAGGCTGTGGGCAGGCCAGGTCACTATAGCCTGAGGCTTAGTTTAAGAGTAAGCTTTTCCCCACACCCTTGACTGATTGGATGATGTAGGGTGGTGATGTAGGGAGGAATCCCATTATGCCTCAGATGGGTGGCTTTGTATCAGAGACTTTCTTGTATGTATAATTGGATTAAGGGTTTGGATTATCTATGCTATAAACTGGGGCAGTCCGGGAGCTTGCTCTCTCTCTCTTGGTTCCTGAGTTCCTGAGGTTAGTATTAGAGAGGAGAGCAGAGTAAGGCCACGTGAAGGCCAGGAGAAGCAGCCGAAATGGCAGAGTGCTGAGGAAGAAGCCAGTTTGTTAAGAGTTTGTGCAGGAGGAGATGGGAAACAGAGGTGAATAAGTCTGGTGAGCTGGAAAGCTTTGATGCTAGGAAACTCGGATAAGTCAGTAGCTTTGTGAGCACTGAATGTGTGGGTTTTGGAGCCCAGTGTGTGTTTTTGCTTGCCCGCCGGGTGCAAGCTAGAATTAAAGCTGATGGCTCACCAGTTCTTGGCTCCTGTGTTTCATTACCGACTGTTCGAATCCAATGTGAACCTGCATGGGTCAGGCTGCTGTGATAGTGGCCTTGGCTACTGGCTTTACAGCAGGGTAGGCTGCGGGTAGTGTATGGGGTACTGTGTGGGTAGTGTGTGGGGTATTGTGTGGGTAGGGTGTAGGTAGTGTATGGGGTAGTGCGCGGGTAGGGCATGGGGCAGCATGCGGGGTAGGGCGCGGTGTAGGGTACGTGGGTAGTGCATAGGTGTGGGTAAGGTGTGGGTAGGGAGCGGGTAGCACATGGGGTAGTGTGTGGGTAGTGCATGGGGTAGGGTGTGGGTAGGGTGTGCGTAGGGTGTAGGTAGTGTGCGGGGTAGTGTATGGGTAGTGTAAAGCCAGTAGTCGCGGCCACTATCATAGCCGCCTGGCCCATGCAAGTTCACATTAGATTCGAACAGTTGGTAATGAAACACAGGAGCCAAGAACTGGTGAGCCATCAGCTTTAATTCTAGCTTGCACCCGGCGGGCAAGCAAAAACACACACTGGGCTCCAAAACCCACACATTCAGTGCTCACAAAGCTACTGACTTATCCGAGTTTCCTAGCATCAAAGCTTTCCAGCTCACCAGACTTATTCACCTCTGTTTCCCATCTCCTCCTGCATAAACTCTTAACAAACTGGCTTCTTCCTCAGCACTCTGCCATCCTGGCTGCTTCTCCTGGCCTCCATGTGGCCTTACTCTGCTCTCCTCTCTAATACTAACCTCAGGAATTCAGGAACCAAAAGAGAGAGATCAAGCTACTGGTCTGTTCGGCAGATAAAATATAATATGCTCACTTTGTTAAAGATGGCGCTGCCCACATGGAAGTTCGTTGATATTAATGTGTGTTCTGGAACAGGCTGTGGGCAGGCTGGGTCGTTATAGCCTAAAGCTTAGTTTTAAGAGTAAGCTCTTCTCCACACCCTTGACTGTTTGGATGATGTAGGGTGGTGCACTCTCATGATGAATCCCATTATGCCTCAGATGGGTGGCTTTGTATCAGAGACTTCCTTGTTTGTATAATTGGATTAAAGGTTTTGAGTCTATGCTATAAAGTGGGAGAGACCAGTAGCTTGCTCTCTCTCTTGGTTCCTGAGTTCCTGAGGTTAGTATTAGAAAGGAGAGCAGATTAAGGCCATGTGGAGGAGAAGTAACCAAGATGGCAGAGTGCTGAGGAAGAAGCCGGTTTGTTAAGAGTTTGTGCAGGAGGAGATGGGAAACAGAGGTGAATAAGTCTGGTGAGCTAGAAACCTTTGATTCTAGGAAACTCGGGTAAGTCAGTAGCTTTGTGAGCACTGAATGTGTGGGTTTTGGAGCCCAGTGTGTGTTTTTGCTTGCCCGCCGGGTGCAAGCTAGAATTAAAGCTGATGCCTCACCAGTTTTTGGCTCCGGTGTTTCATTGCCATCTGTCCGAATCCAATGCGAACCTGCATGGGTCAGGCGGCTGTGATAGTGGCCGCGACTACTGGCTTTACATGGTCTCTCCCACTTTATACCATAGAATCAAAACCTTTAATTCAATTATACAAACAAGGAAGTCTCTGATACAGAGCCACCCATCTGAGGCATAATGGGATTCCTCAAGAGAGTGCACCACCCTACATCATCCAATCAGTCAAGGGTGTGGGTAAGTGCTTACTCTTAAACTAAGCCTTAGGCTATGATGACCCGGCCTGCCCACAGCCTGTTCCAGAACACACATTAATATCAATGAACTTCCATGTGGGCAGCGCCATCTTTAACGAAGTGAGCATAATATATTTTATCTGCCCAACAATCCACCCTTATGCTCACTTTACTACCCACAATCTACACCACTGGCATCCCTGTACAAGGAAATTATGTACATTACACAAATTACAGCAATAACACAAATCATACAGTTTCAACAATTACAAAGGTACTTTTCACCAGTCTCTAAGCACTTTGCCAAAAGTGCAAAATGTCCTCAGCCTTCTTTCAAGCCATGGGAAAAGCTTCCCGGGGCAGGAGGGCCTCCAGCTAAGCCACCCTAGCCCCATCAGGGTATTTCACATTGTCCAAACTCCGTAAGTCCATTCAACAAAGAAGCCTGTGCCCATTCGGTCATAGTCCAGGAAATCAGTCCACACACATCGGGTGTTAGCCTCCCCCCTCATTCCTGCCATCATGGCAGGATTCACACTGTCCTAAAAGGAAGCATGTGGCAATGGCAGTCAGAATTTCCATCTCTGCACTGGGGAGCATGATGGCATCCACCCCTATGTCCCAAAATCGCAGACCTACCAGCAGCGTAGCTACTGCTTGCTGCTAGGCTCTCACCTTCTGGAGACTGTGGATTGCAACTCCAGCTTGATTCTCCTCATCCTCAAAAGAGGAACTGAAAACACCAGCTCCTGCTGCTGGGCTCGAGGTCTGGGCCACCGCTGCCTTCTGCTCAGCAGGCCTTGCAGCTCCAGCCCCAGCCTCAGCCCTGGACCTGGCCTCAGGCCCGGCCTCATGCCGCTGCTGGCTCTCCACAACATCCAGAGCAATCTCCAACTCACGAACCTGTGATTCCTTCTCTGGCAGCTGCTCCATTTCCAGGAGAATCTCACAAACCTGGTCAGCCTCCTCCTCCAGCGCTTCCTCCAGCTCCAAAGTCGACATCTCTTTCTCCCATGTTTCCTCCAGCTCCTTCCACTGCTCGGTTTGCAGGTTCTGGGCAGCCTCTCCCATAGAGCTCTCGGTTTCCTCATGCATGACTGTAAAAGTCAGCCAGCCTACAGTCCCCCAAAAAACAGCTATGGGAAACCATAACAGCAGCCAATTCTCTACTCCACCGCTCAAAGGTGGTGGTGGCTCCATGCCGATCTGTATCAAATCCTGCCACAGACTACGCCAAATGTAAAGCCAGTAGTCGCGGCCACTATCATAGCCGCCTGGCCCATGCAGGTTCACATTAGATTCGAACAGTCGGTAATGAAACACAGGAGCCAAGAACTGGTGAGCCATCAGCTTTAATTCTAGCTTGCACCCGGCGGGCAAGCAAAAACACACACTGGGCTCCAAAACCCACACATTCAGTGCTCACAAAGCTACTGACTTATCCGAGTTTCCTAGCATCAAAGCTTTCCAGCTCACCAGACTTATTCACCTCTGTTTCCCATCTCCTCCTGCACAAACTCTTAACAAACTGGCTTCTTCCTCAGCACTCTGCCATCCTGGCTGCTTCTCCTGGCCTCCATGTGGCCTTACTCTGCTCTCCTCTCTAATACTAACCTCAGGAACTCAGGAACCAAAAGAGAGAGATCAAGCTACTGGTCTCTCCCACTTTATACCATAGAATCAAAACCTTTAATCCAATTATACAAACAAGGAAGTCTCTGTATAATGGGATTCCTCAGGAGAGTGCTACATCATCCAATCGGTCAAGGGTGTGGGGAAGAGCTTACTCTTAAACTAAGCCTTAGGCTACAACGACCGGGCCTGCTCACAGCCTGTTCCAGAACACAAATTAATATCAACAAACTTCCATGTGGGCAGCGCCATCTTTAACAAAGTGAGCATAATATATTTTATCTGCCCAACAGAGGGGCATGCTGAATCCTTTGTTTTGAGGGTTTTTAAGATGGAGAGTTTAGAGGAAGATTTCAATAGAATATTCCCACGCTTTTCTGGTGTGACCTTTCAGGGTGTGGCTGGTACTGATTGGCAGGGGGTCTTTATAGTCATTATAGCTAATCCTAGGTCATTCACCAGGTTTTGCTGCTTTTCTGGGGCTGGTGCTAAAATACAATTGTTGCTTAGATGTTATCTCTGGGGAGGTGACCTTCTGTATCTGGCTGTAAATTGCTCAGCCAATTTGTTCAGCTCTCTGTCTGAGGCTTCCCATTTTACTTGCCAAGGAATTTTCCTAGCTTCTTACTACTCTGCCTCAATGTTGGTCACCCAACCTAACTGTTAAAAAGGTTAGGAGTGGAGCTTCTCCAGCTTGACCTAAACCCATTTAATTCATCACACTGTGTGTTTCTGGTGTCCCTGGCACCCGCGTGCAAGTGCTGGGAAGGGCATAAGGATACAGACAGGCCCCTGCTTCACACAGCTCCCAGTGTACCAGGAGGGCAAAGACACCACCACTAAGGTGACACCCTTGATCTGCCTGGGCTAACGATCTGTTGTTGAACTGTAAACCCTCACATCTCTCTGGAGACATTTGTCACTTCCTGCATCCCACTTCCTACTTGGTGGACAGAATCTGAGCCGTTTCTGCACCTCCCCACCCCCAGGCTGAACGCTGAAGAAATGTGGAGAACGAATACACAGATAAATACTAAGCCTTTCTTCTTGTGCATTCTTTCAAAGTACTAATGCTACTCAGAAAATAACCTAGCAAAACATAAATACTTTAGTGGGATGTGCACTGCTTAGGTTGCTTAATTTCCTGCAATGGGCATCTAGAGCAGTGTATGATTAAAAAGAAAGCCCAAAGAAAGAGAAGGTTTCCCCTGTAAATTTTGCTGAATGCATGATGCTCAAGTCCAATAAACGCACCAATGTCTGTTTCCCATCCCAGCTCCCATTTGGCTCCCACATAGAAAAGGGAAGCAAAATTCCTGTTATCACTGCAGCTGGAGTGGGCTGGGGGAGGGTTCTTCTATCTGACAGGAAGGGTGTCAGGAGCAGCTACATCCTGTTTGTGCTCCACTGGTCATGACGCTTCCCAGGACTTCCTTCTTTATGGTCTTGTTTTCTTTCCAGATTTTTTCTACCTGATTCCCTAACATCCCTTTGTCTTTTGTTACAGCTCTGGGGCATAATCAAGCAAGGATACAAATGCAAAGGTAAATACATGTTACTGTGTTA
Organism: Rhynchonycteris naso; assembly: GCA_037038555.1. Classification (NCBI taxonomy): domain Eukaryota; kingdom Metazoa; phylum Chordata; class Mammalia; order Chiroptera; family Emballonuridae; genus Rhynchonycteris; species Rhynchonycteris naso. The sequence goes on along the minus strand of CM072998.1, from coordinate 200,455,069 downwards.
AAATTTAAAAATGTGACATTTGGGACAAGCATCAAATTTGTCTGATGGAACTGCAAAAACTCTTGGCATCATGGAGAACTTGGGTCTTCTGTGTCCAGGGAAGGATTCCCTGGAGTTTGGCAGAGCCCAGACTGGACTTTTATAGCTTGTTAAAAGGGGAAACAAACCACATCTATCAACCCACATACAGCTAGTCCCCATCTCTACAGTGTCATGGCAGTAATCATCAGCACACAGATAAAAGGGGAATTCTGAAGGGGGACAGGCTACACACACTTCTTTCTGTCATCCATATGCATTGCTTTCTACTCTCATAGCTATTTCTTTCTCTACCAAATCACAGATATGATGAGAAAAGAGGAGAAACCTTAAAACTTACTTTTGTCTCTTTCAAGAATTTGTTCATGTGGCTCCCTCATTTAATTAGAATTTATAAATAACTGAATAAATACATATGTGATGAATGCAATATATGTGCAAATTACTAGGAATTTAGGACTGCGCTGCTCCTTGTACACATATGATTATTACACGTTATCGATATTTGATTTAAGAAATTGCTGCCTGACCAAGCAGTGGCACAGTGGAGAGAGTGTTGAATTCAGATGCGGAGGACCCAGGTTTGAAACCCCGAGGTCACCAGCTTGAGTGCGGGCTCACCCTGCTTGAGCACAGGGTTGCTGGCTTGAGCATGGGATCATAGACATGACTCCATGGTCACTGGCTTGAGCCCAAGGTCACTGGCTTGAGCAAGGGGTCACTCGCTCTGCTGTAGTCCCCCAGTCAAGGCACATATGAGGAAGCAACCAGTGAACAACTAAGGTGCCGGAATGAAGAATTGATGCTTCTCCTCTCCCTTTTTGTCTGTCTGTCTCTATCTGAATTTCTCTCTGACTCTCTCTGTCTCTTAAAAAAAAGTTGCTGAATATTTTATGCAGATTCTTTATTAGTTTTTTTTAGGCATCTGATAATACTCTTGAAAAATATAATACAACTAGAGCAGGAAACATCTTGACCACAGAATGCCTTCAAATGACTATTGGGCCCTTGCAAGACCTTTTCTTCTCTAGCCGTCTTTCAGTATTTGGCCTTCATTTCTCATGAATGGAACGCTTTTTTGAATCTTAATGGGAGCCACATTTTGGATCTCAAAACTCAATTTTTCCCTTTAGTTCTTTGTACCAGGGTCTCAGTCTAACTTGGATTTTTACTTTCAGGCATCAAAGAGACTGTCTTGCAGCCCATTAGTTTTATCCTGGTTTCTGTCCCTTGTACCTTAATAGACACCCTCTCCCACACACTATTATGAAGATGAATATCAATTAAACTGCTGGATCATCTCTGAACATATGGTATTTTTTCCTAAAGGAAGAGAAGGTAAAACAAAACTTAAATAGACTGAACATATCATTACAACTTGATCTTTCTATGGTGTGATTAGAAGACCATTTGAAACAAGACCATTCGAGAGAAAATAGGTATTGGAAATCATTAGGTTCTCTGATGATGAGACAAATACAGTGTGTCCATAAAGTAAATGACTTTACGGACACACGGTATACTCTTTAAAATGATCATATCTGCTCTGTGAATCTAAGGGAAATGTAGGACTCTCATCAGATGATACAGTTGTGTGACTATCTTCCAAAGTGGCCAAAAATTTCTGTGCCAAGTAGCAATTAATATTCTACTTTCTCTAGTAAAGTATCCTAATGGGCAACTTCTCAGACTCTGCTGCTACGTGCCATTTCAAAGCCATAGTCAAATCTGGAACATGTCCAGCATATGCTCACCCTGTTTTCTGTTTTATGCAAAGAAAAGAGGCAATAGATATAACCACTTGCCCTGGAAAAGGTTTTGGGAAATGAAGAGTGAAAAAATGCAGACAAATACTGAATGGAGGGACACCTCGCTGTAAATGATCAGTGCAGGTAGTTGGTCCTGGGGGAGGCTGGAAGCTGAGACTTCTCGCCCACACTCTCTTTGTGGGGAGGCCATCTTAGCCTGGGAAGGAGCCCCACACCCATGTGACTTGCATTTACTTAAGACAAAGGCAACTGCCCACTCTGCCTAGCCCATGGTTGTTGGCTCTCCAGCATGTCCGTGAATTGTGTAGAAGAAGCTGAACAAATATGAGAACTTTAGAAACTCCAGAAGTCAAGAGAGTCCCACTGGCCCTTATTCAGTCCCTAGACACACCCTGGGGGCATCAGCTGGGCTCTAAGATTCAACACAGAATCAAGGATGAAGGAGAGTAGGGCAGGCAGGTAGCTCAAGCACCACCCGGGAAGCCCAAGTCAGCATCAGAGGCACTAGCTTCACACTAATCATCTGCGATACTTTGGGATTTTTCAGACTGTGGAGCCAATTGTCACAAGCAATGCAAAGACCTTCTGGTTCTGGCCTGCAGGAGATTCACCCGGGCTCCCTCCTTGGGCAGTGGCAATGGGTCGTTGCCTGGAAGCCCCTCATTGCCCCCAGGTAATGTCCTCTACTTTCTTTCCTACCAAGATTTCTCTCTGCTTGCTTTCCCACACCTGGACCTCAGTCTGGTTCTGAATCTAAACCTGGTCAGAGTCATTATAAACACCAAGGCATCCTTCAGGGTGAGTGGTAGTGGCTGCACCCTTGAGTTTCCCCCACTTCTCTCTGCTTTGGGGTCTCCCTTACCCACAACTCATTTGTAGTCAATTTCATTCTGCCTCTGGCCTGTTGCTTGGGACCTTCCCTGTCAGACACCTGTTGTTTGCACCAACTTCAATGGTTTGCTGTGAAGCCGTTAGATGCCAAATAACCACAATACTCTTTCCCCTTTCAGTGCAGGATGAGGTGTTCGAGTTCCCTAGCGTCGCTGCTGGACATCAAGACCTGGACAGCAGAGCCATCACACTGGTCACGGGCTCTTCTCGCAAGATCTCTGTGAGGCTTCAGCGGGCCACCACCAGCCAGGCCACCCAGACCGAACCTGTCTGGTCAGAGGCTGGCTGGGGGGACTCAGGGTCCCACACCTTTCCCAAAATGAAATCCAAGTTCCATGAAAAAGCAGCAAAAGACAAAGGCTTTGCCAAGTGGGAAAACGAGAAGCCCAGGGTACAGGCTGGTGTGGATGTTGTTGACCGGGGCACCGAGTTTGAACCTGACCAGGATGAAGCAGACATGGGTGAGACCAGACAGGATGGTGAGGTCAGTGCTGGGTCAAATTACAAATAAAATCAGAACAGAAGCTGACAGGGGTTGAGATGAGTCCAGGAGGCAGCTTTGTTAGTTTTGAAAGCAGAACAGTTGGGAATCAAGACATAACCACTTTTTTAGTCTTGCCATTGGCTAATTATGTGACCCTGGGCAAATGGTTTCTTCTATTTGAACTTCAGTTTCATCAAGTATAGAACTGAACTGATGAGTTCTAAGACTTAGTGAAGTTGGCCATGTCTGTGTACTAAAATAATGTCCCAGGGACCCATAACTATTGAGGGTATTTATTATACCCACGTACTATACTGATCAGCTTTATCTTCTATGTTAGCTTCAGGAGGCAGCGGAAGTGAAAGACTGGTAGATAAAGGAGAGCTGGAAACTCTTACCTCTATTTTAAAATGAGGCTTTGACAGCCTAATGGAGAAGGGAGTGGTGAGAATCAGAGGCATGGGGATCTCAATAAATCTATAAGGCAGGCTCTGCCTCCACACAAAAATTACATTCAAATCATCCAAGCAAATTGGGAAGCATATGGAATTTGTTAGAACAAGCTGAAAATATAAATTGATTCAAGATGAGCTTAGATGAATTTATTAGTCAACAGTTCATAGTGTATTAAGAAAAAGGATTTGTGGAAATTGGTATCGTCATATTCCTAACCTTCAAAGCAGTGTCATGGGGGGGTAGCCATTGTTTTTCTACTGAATCAGTCTCATAAGCAGAATATTGGGCTAGGCAGAGATCCTGTTGGGTCAAGCCAGTGTTCTTTATTCTTATGGGTGGTCCTTCACATTCCACACTCTTCAGAGACCTAAACACACGGTCTCCATAGTTTCCCATGATGAGAAAAACTACAGTGACCTTTAACCAAAATTCCTCTAGTTCATTCGTCATCAAGGACAATTAATAAAGAGGCCACACATTATCTTCAGTCATGAATTTTATTGTAAGTTCCTGCTTAGCTATTTTATTCCTTTCTTATAACACCAATTTTTAAAAACAGTTTTATGGAGATATGATTTACATACTATAAAACTTACCCATTTAAAGTGTATAATTCAATGATGTTTAGTGTATTTGTGGCATTGCACAATGATCGCTGCAATTTAACTTCAGAACATTTATATCATTCTAAAAAGAAACCCTGTGCCCATTAGCAGTCAGTACGGATCTCCCATACCTACCCCAGCCCCAGGCAAACTAATTTACTCTCTGTCCCTATAGATTTGCAGTATCACTTTTTTTTTAAATTTATTTTTATTTATTCATTTTAGAGAGGAGACACACAGAGAGAGAGAGAGAGAGAGAGAAAGGGGGGAGGACCTAGAAGCATCAACTCCCATATGTGCCTTGACCAGACCAGTGCAGGGTTTTGAACTGGCGACCTCAGTGTTCCCAGGTCGACGCTTTATCCACTGTGCCACCACATGTCAGGCTGCAGTACCACTTTTATTTTTAATGTTACCCCTACTAACCATCTTGACAAATATTTCAGTCCTATCCACTACTTCTTTTAATGGTGTAACATAATTCAAGCTGGGAATATAAAGGTGAAGAAGAAAAATACCATGATTGGTGATAGGAAGATATGGTAGGGCAAGGAATCTTAACTTGGGATCTAAAGGAAGACTTCAAGGAGTTAAAAGAAGTACATTATATTCTATGTAAAATTATATATGGACATATGTTCATTTTGATGGAGCGTGACATTAGGGGGCCTGTGGTCTAAAAATAGCAAAGAATCACTGTGTTAGATTTTTTGGGTGAGGCTTGCAATTGTGCTAGTGACCTCAAGAGTAACCTCAGTCTGCAGAAGCTATTTCTATGAGCAATGTGGCTGTCATAGAAATCTCAGAAGAGCTCCTTTGGGTAGAGTAACAGGACGCCCAGCTAGAGCTCTCAGATGGTTCCCTTCTCATGTACCATCTTTGAATTTGGACAAGTACCTGTGTTTGTTTAATAAATAGTAAAACTAGTCATGAGCTTACTCTGTTGGCTTGCACTGTTAAGTTCCTTAAACCTTGCTCCTGAGTTATGAGAAATTCACAGTCTATTTGGTGTGGGATAGCCACTTATATGGGTAAGATTGCTTGCTTTTCCATCTCTATAAGGTAATAGAGACATAGATCTGTTTTTTATTTTATGTTATCTTTAAAAATTGGATCTTTATATTCAGGTGTTTCCTTTCCCTTTGGATTTTCTGATTTCATAAATCAAAGAGATGGTTCACTGACCAGTAGGACTTAATTTCATTTTTGCTAATTAAAGAAGACAGTGTGTTCTTATGTATAGTGCATATGATGTACAGTCTTACCCACATCCAAGTCAGCAACAAATAAGAAGACATTTACCCTTGTTTAGGGGAAAAACAGGCAGGAAAAAATGTGGCAAAATTACACCAAGAGTTAAATATGTAGTTTGTAGACAAAGGAATTTTCCAATTTAAGAGTTTCTGCCAAGCAGGACCAATGAATGGCTTTAGGAAAAATGATCTACACATTTATTATTTAGGTTCAGATGATGCTTATGAGTCCTATAAGTAAAAACAATAAAACAAAGGAGGCAGTTGGGTTTGTAATCTGTTTATTTATTTCCTTTAGCAAAGTTCTGGGATTCACATTCATTTTTAAATATAACGGTGTGAACGTTTTCTGTGGTGGTGGCTATCATTCGCCAGTGATCACTGAATGCCTGGATGGCAAGAACAGGTCAAGATTACTCTCTTGGCAGTAAGAATATATATATAGTCTTTGTTGTGCTGCTTTGCTTTTTTATTTTCTGCTGACTTAAAATAATTAACAAATATAGAAGGGCTAGGAAATGCTGGATTAAACAAAGTTAAATATGTTTATCTATACATACCTATATATTCTACCAGTATAGATAAATCTTTTCCTTTACAAATTTTCTTTGTCCTTATACTGATTGATATTGTGAATTTCTCAGAGGGAAACCTCAACAAGGGGTATTTCAGGGACCAGTGCTTTGTGAAGCATCCTGTAGGATGATCTGGACTCTGTATGGGAGTCTGTAAGCGCTCATGTGCTGGGTGGATACATGATTTTTTTAATTCCCTTCAAATCTTGAGAGTACAGGTACTGATCATTTGAGATATTCCCTCAAATAAAGTGTTCCAGGAACACTCTTATTTTGTTAAATAAGATACAGCTATACAACAGCTTCTGATTTATATTGCAGGATGGCTGACGTCAGGCTGAGGACACTGAAGGCAATAATATTGGCATTTGGAAGGAACGAGATGAGAAACTCGGAAGAACAGTCCAACTGTCAGAAAGTCACCTGAAAAGATACCTGGATGTTTCCTGCTGTATGACACTATGGGGTCTCCATGATTGGACTATGGAACAGAAGATTTACCCTATGAACTATTTATTTACTCCTCTTCTATCCCTAGCTGTGTGCCATGAAGATAGTGTTATGTAGTTGGTGGTTTTGTCATGTATCTTCTCTAGAGTCATTCATATACGGGTGAAATGAAAGCTTATCTGCATGAACTTGATATTACTCTCTAAACTCAGACTTTGCTTTTTTGTGAAAATATTATTTCAGTATTTTTATAAACTTTTTTGTTGGGGGGATGTTTAAATGAGAAGTTGATTTTGAGGGTTTTTCTGTGTGCTTTTTCGATGGGACCAGAACTTAACATTTTCATGAGGGACATTTATATATCACCTAAGTCTTACAGTTCTACATCACTAGGAAGCTATGAGAGCCATGAAAACTCTCCTCATATTTATAATTGCCATAAATTATAAGTACTATAGTTTGAAAATTAACTATCCTTGTCCTACCTGATTAGGGTTATCCATCTTTTTTAAGACATCTATTAAGACCGCTATTAAGAAACGTGAATAACAATTAAAAAATCAGTGCAAGTCTTTGGGGATAAAATTTAGGAGAAAAACTACTTAGTGAAATGCAAAACAACCAGCAAGTTTTAAGAACTCAAAATAATTCGAAGTCTTTTGTTCATTAAAAAAGAATTTTGGCCTGACCAGGCGGTGGCGCAGTAGATAGAGCATTGGACTGGGATGCGGAAGACCAGGGTTCAAGACCCTGAGGTTGCCAGCTTGAGCGTGGGCCCATCTAGCTTGACTAAAAGCTCGCCAGATTGGACCCAAGGTTGCTGGCTCTGGCAGGGGGTGGCTCAGTCTTCTGAGGGCCCATGGTCCAGGTACATGTGAGAAAGCAATCAATGAACAACTATGATGTCGCAACGGCAACGAAAAACTAATGATTGATCTTTCTCATTTCTCTCCATTCCTGTCTTTCTGTCCCTAACTATCCCTCTCTCTGACTCTCTCTCTGTCCCTGTAAAAAAAAAGAATTTTGGTTGTAAAAGAGAACTCTTGTGCTCCTCCTAAGAAATTGCCATCAATAATTAAAGAACAGTTGTAGGAAGTAAATTATCACAAACCACCTTTGATTAACATTTCATTTCAAATTTTAAAGTATCTTTTAAATATCTTCCTTTGACCCAAAATAACTGCATATGGGCCTCTTTGTTACATGATGAGAGGAGAGAGAACTTGGTTCAAGATATCCAAAAGTAGAGATGTGGGTGAGGGCAATAATGCTACCAAGTGACCTGTCATCAGCTGTACCCATAGATGTATACCGGTCTGCATTTAAGAGTTTAAGGGTATGCCTGACCTGTGGTGGCTCAGTGGATAAAGCGTCGACCTGGCAACACTGAGGTCGCCAGTTCAAAACCCTGTACTGGCCTGGTCAAGGCACATATGGGAGTTGATGCTTCCTACTCCTCCCCCCTTTCTCTCTCTCTCTCTCTCTCCTCTCTAAAATGAATAAATAAAAAATTCTTTAAAAAAAAAAAGAGTTTAAGGGTATATAATCCATGTAAGGCTGAATTCTTTTCTATTTCAGGCAGTCACTTCAGTAAAGAAATGTCTTTTTCTGTTAGGTAATTGAGGACAGTTCTGCTCAGCAAAACATTGAGCACCTGCTCTGGGCAAGTCCTTGTGCTGGGTACACAAAGACATGCAATGGCTGGCCTCTCCCCTCAGAAGCTGAGAGCCTGTGGGCATTAAGGCAAGATGGCTGCTTAAAATACAATTCCAGCCTGACCTGTGGTGGCGCAATGGATAAAGCGTCGACCTGGAACACTGAGGTCGCGGGTTCAAAACCCTGCACTTGTCTGGTCAAGGCACATATGGGAGTTGAAGCTTCCTGCTCCTCCCTCCTTTCTCTCTCTCTCACTCTCACTCTCTCCTCTCTAAAATGAATAAATAAATAAAAATAATAAAATACAGTTCTAGGTTGGCTAGAACTGACTTAATTGTGCTATTCAGAGATCACTTTGAAGAGATAACTGCAAATTAAATGAAGTTCTTAGTTGAGTGCGCTCTAAGCCAGGTAATACGATAACTCATTGCCCCATGGAAGCACCTCAGAAGGCAAACAGCCACCCCCAAGTGTTGGTTCTATGTATGTATACTATCTATTCCTATTCATAAATGCAGTGAAATACGTTAACAAAATAAAAACAGAAAATGACAATTTAAATACAAGCAACTTTTCTTGTGTTGGTTTTTTCTTTAAGAAAATTCAGGAAGAAACTTGTTAATGTCAGACTGTTCTTTTTCTCTTCAGAGCAGTTATATCACTTGCCACTCAGCATGGGTTGTTTTTGAGTTTTTACATATAAGAATTTTATATTGTCAGCCTTCCTGTGACAAAGATACGAAATGTGCCTTGAGTGAAAAGAAAACAAACGTGTGTATATAGGTTTATAAACTGTATGTGTGTATATGTATATAAATATGTGTATATACACACTACTATTATTTGCAGAAATTTGAGTCAATAACAAGCATCTTTATCATTCTGATTGTATCATTTTCTCCTTCAACCACACAACCAGTGGTGCCTGTGATGTCTCCAATCTATCAGTTTCTCATGATCGGTAAAATAAACAAAACATGCAAACCCACTGAGGAACAGAAAGGTATTCCTGCAGACCTTCCTTTTGTGGTTTTGATGATCATAATCACCTTTTAGGTGAAAATCAAAAACAAAACTCTTAACAGTGACCATTATTAGGTACCAGGAGAGGATATGTTAGGTAAGCAATTGAGTCCTCACTGAAGGATGTTCAAACTGGGTTAATGCTTTTTTAAATCTGCCTAAACCAGTTCATTTTCTGACATTTCGTATTTGGTGTATAGGAAAGCTGTAGACTTTTGTATATTGATTTTGTATCCTGCAACTTTACTGTATTGGTTAATTGTTTCTAATAATTTTTTGGTGGAGTCTTTTGGGTTTTCTAAATACAGGATCATGTCATCTGCAAAAAGTGATACCTTTACTTCTTTCCCGATATGGATGCCTTTTATTTCTTTCTTTTGCCTGATCGCTCTGGCTAAAACTTCCAGAACTATGCTGAATAAGAGTGGGGAGAGTGAGCAGCCTTGTCTTGTTCCTGATTTTAGAGGAAAAGCCTTCAGATTTTCACCATTTAGTGTGATACTGGCTGATGGTTTGTCATGTACGGCTGTTATTATGTTGAGGTGCTTTTCCTCTATACCCATTTTATTGAGTGTTTTAAACATAAATGGATGTTGTATCTTATTGAATGCTTTTTCCGCATCTATTGATAGGATGATATGGTTTTTGTCCTGTGAGTTGTACATTAATCTGTGTATGTTGAACCATCCTTGTGCTCCTGGAATGAATCCCACTTGATTGTGATATATTATTTTTTTAATGTGGTGTTGTATTCAATTTGCTAGTATTTTGTTTAGAAATTTTGCATCTTTATTCATTAGAGATATTGGTCTGTAGTTTTCTTTTTCTGTGTTACCCTTGTCAGGTTTTAGTATCAGGGTTATGTTGGCCTCATAAAATGTTTTAGGGAGTATTGCTCCTTCTATTTTTGGGAAGACATTGAGAAGGATAGGTACCAAATCTCTGAATGTTTGGTAGAATTCACTAGTGTAGCCATTTGGTCGTGGACTTTTGGTTTTGGGGGAGGTTTTTGATAGTTGTTTCTATTTCCTTCCTTTTTATAGGTCTATTTAGCTTTTCCACTTCTTCATGACTCAGGCTAGGAAGATTGTATAGTTCTAGGGACATATCCATTTCTTCTAGATTGTTAAATTTGGTGGCATACGATTTTTTCATAGTGTTCTAGTATGAACCTTTGTATATCTATCATGTTTGTAGTATTTCTCCTTTCATTTCAAATTTTGTTTATAGGGATTATTTCTCTTTTTTCCTTAGTGAGTCTAGTCAGGGCTTTGTCAATTTTATTGACCTTTTCAAAGAACCAGCTCTTCGTTGTATTAATTTTTCCTATAGTTTTTTTGTTTTCTACTTTCATTTAGTTCTTTAAATTTTACTATTTTTTCCTTCTACTGACTTTGGGTTGCCTTTGTTCTTTTTCTAGTTTTTAAGGTGTGATGTTAGGTTGTTTATTTGGGATCTTCTTGTTTCTTGATGTAAGCCTGTAATGATATGAACTCCTCTCTTATTACTGCTTTCACTGCATCCCAGTTTTGTTTGTTTGGTTTTTTTTTTGCTGGCTGCTTGTTGTTTATTTTCCATGTGGTGCAAGCCACGCGGATATGGGTGTCAAGAAGGTTTGTGTGTGTGGCTTGGGTGGGAAAGAGCTGGGCTCTCTCAATTTCCTTTTTGGTTTTTGCTGTTTTGATAAAAAAAAAAGAACCTAACTGTGTCTGCTTGCTGCAGCCTGCCTAGTCTATGGGGTGGGGTGAGGAGGGGGAAAGGGAGAGAGGAGAAGGTGGGGGAGGGGCTCAAAAGAGCCTAGCACCTCTGGAAGTCTGGTGGCTGGTGGTGGCCACTCAGGAGTGGGGCCGGTGTTGGTTTGGCCAGGCTGGCCACCAGGCTGCTTCCTTGTAGCTTCTGGAGCCAGGTCACAGGTGATCATGCTTTTGGAGGCCTGGGGAGATTCCGAGTGTTCTGAGGACTCCAACACGGTGGCCATGAATGGGAGAGTGGACTTCCCAAAAAATAAGCTTGCCCCAGTGATCTGGGTCCGCCTTGGGGAGACCAGGTTGGTGGGGGATGGCTTCCCCAGAGTACTCAGCACTTCCACAAGAGCTGTTACTGGAAGTGGAACCCAGGCAGTGCTGGTAGTAATCTTTGGTGGTCACAAGGGAGCTGCTAAAGGGGATGGCTGCCATGCTCTTGCTTGTGGACTGGTGGAAACCTTGGCGGTAGTCCCTCCTGGACCTCGGGGTGCGATTACAGGTGGTGGGAATGAGGGCGTTAGGCCACAGAGCCCATTTGCAGAGGAGACCGCAGGAGGCCACTCCACAACCGAGAGGCGCCGGGATCACTGCATCCCAGTTTTGATATGTCATGTTGTCATTCTCACTGGTCTATATATCTTTTGATCTCTGCATTTATTTCTTCTTTGAACCCAGTCATTTTTAGAAGTATGTTGTTTAATTTCCACATGTTTGTGGGTTTCTTTACTTTTTGCAGTTGAATTTTAATTTCAAAGCTTTATGGTCAGAGAATATGTTTGGTATAATTTCAGTCGTCTTCAATTTGTTGAGATTAGTTTTGTGGCCTAACATATGGATTATCCTTGAAAATGTTCCAAGCACACTGGAAAAAAATGTATAATCTGATGTTCTGGTATGAAGTGGTCTATAAATGTATATATTATGTCCATTTGGTCTAGTGTGTCATTTAAGGCTGATATTTCTTTATTGGAATGATCTATCTAAAGCTATCTTTGGTGTGTTGATTTCACCAACTGTGATTGTGTTTTTCTCTGTTTCTTTTTTAAGATCAGTTAGTCGATACCTTATATATTTTGGTAATCCCTGATTCAGTGAATATATATTTAGAAGTGTATGTCTTCTTGATATAATGTCCCCTTTATCATTATAAAATATCCATCTTTGTCTCTTGTTACTTTTGTTGACTTGGAGTGAGCATTGTCAGATATTAGTATGGCTACACCTGCTTTTCTTTTGGTAGTATTTGCTTGGAGAATTGTTTTCCAATCTTTCACTTTGAGTCTACTCTTGTCCTTGCAACCTAAATGTGTCTCTTGAAAGCAGCATATGGTTGGGTTTTGCTTTTTGGTTCATTCTGCTACTCTGTGCCTGTTTATTGGTGAGTTCAGTCCATTTACATTTAGGGTAATTATTTATGTTTGAGGATTCCCTATAGACATTTTATGTTTTGTTTTTTGGTAGTTCTCTGTTTCCTTTGGTTCTTCTCTTTTGTGTTTCTGTCAGTTCTCGTTTGGTGGTATTCCATACTTCTTTCCTCTGTTTCTTCTTTTCTTAAGCTATGTGTTTCAATTTTTTTGTTTGTTTTTTCTGGGTGGTTAACACTAAGGTATTAAGAGAAAAATTTTCATTTATACAAAAGCCCTTTGTCTTATGAGTGCTTCTGCACCCCATCTTCCTTTGCTACTGAAGACCTTTATCCTCTCCCCTTTTATGTTATTGTTGTCACAGATTATCCTTATTTTAATTGTCACTTTGTTAGAGCTTTTACATGTAGTTTTGTTCTTTGTATCCAGTAGAATAACCCCCTTAAGTATTTCCTGCAGTGGGGCTTTTCTGGTGAAAAATTCCCTCAGCTTCTGTATGTCTGGAAAAGCTTTTATTTGTCCTTCATATTTGAAGGATAACTTTGATGGATATAGTATTCTTGGCTGGTAATTCCTCTTTCAGTACTTTGAATGTTTGGGTCGACTCTTCTGGCTTATAGTTTCTGCTGAAAAGTCTGATGATAATCTAATGGGCCTTCCTTTATATGCTATATTCTTATTTTCCCTAGCTGCCTTGAGGATTCTTTCTTTGTCATTGATTCTTGACAATTTTATTATGATGTGCTTTGGAGAAGGTCTGGATTGAGGTAACTAGGTATTCTGTTTGCTTCTAGGATACAAGGATCTAACTCGTGTAGTCAACCTTTTTATATCTACTGCCCACTTTTGTATCTCTGTTAGTAGTAAAATGTTCTAACCGCCCACCAGTTCACAGTAATGGTGATTTATAAAGTAGGAAAGTAACTTTACTTTATAAAATTTATAAAACAGAGTTACAGCAAGTTAAAGTATATAATAATAATAATTACTTACCAAGTACTTTATGTTGGATTTTCGCTAAGTTTGGCAGAATAAATCTTTATAAAACAACTTACTATAGTTAAATCTATCTTTTTATTTATACTTTGGTTGCTCCACTACCACCCACCATGAAATCTGGAATGCCCACTAGTGGGCGGTAGGGACCAGGTTGACTACCACTGATCTAACTCATGTCCATAGGCTTGGGAAGTTTTCATCAATTATTTGTTTGAATAGGCTCTCCATTCCCTTCTCCCTCTTCTTCTGATATACCCATTATTCTTATATTGTTCTTTCTGATGGAGTCAGACAACTCTTGTAGAGCTCTTTTAAATTTGTGTCTCTTCTCTCTGTAGTATCTCTAGTTGCCTATCCTTGATATCACTGATTCTCCCCTCTATCTGGCCTGTTCCATTAGCTAACCTTGCTACCTCATTTTTCCCTTTTACTTTTTTTATTTAGTAAGAGAGAGAGAAATGGGGGAGGCAGGGAAAGACAAACAAGGGAGAGAGATAAGCATCAATTCTTTGTTGCAATTCCTTAGTTGTTCATTGATTGCTTTCTCATATGTGCCTTAACTGGAGGGCTCCAGCAGAACAAGTGACCACTTGCTCAAGCCAGCAACTTTGGACTTAAGCCTGTGACCTTGGGCTTTAAGCCAGCAACCTTTAGGCTCAAACCAGGGACCATGGGGTCATGCCTATGATCCCATGCTCAAGCTGGCGACCCTGTACTCAAGCTGGTGAGCCTGCACTCAAGCCGGATGAGTCTGCACTCAAGCCAGTGACCTTGGGGTTTTGAACCTGGGTCCTCAGCATTCCAGGCCAGTGCTGTGTCCACTGCACCACCATCTGGTCAGGTGCTATCTCATTTTTTAACTCATATATTGAGTTCTTCATCTCTGTTTGGTTCTTTTTTTAAAATTATAATCTCCTTGGTGAAGTACTCATTTTGTTCATTAATTTGTTTTTTGAGCTCATTAAATTGCCTATCAGTGTCATTGAGTATTTTCTCTCATGTCATTGAGTATTTTCAGAACTTCAATTGTTTAACTTCTTGTGATTGAGATTGCCTTCTTGAGATTTTTCATTTCCTTTCTGAACTATGTCTCTTTCCTGTGTAGCCCTGATTTTGTTTTCTTCTCCTTGATGGCATTTGAGAGTGACATTTTAAAGCAGTTTAACAAAAAGACAACTAAAAAACTAAATAAATATAAAAAGTACAATAAAAATTGAAATTTTAAAATAATGAAAATAAAAGAAACAGATCAAAACCAAAACCAAATCAAAAACAAACAAAACACCCACAAAGGCATAAGAATAAAAATATAAAAATTAAAGAAAATGAAATTTCAAAGAAAAAAGTTCAGTTTTGAGAGGCTTTTTTCTGTTTTCCTCAGGTAGGTATTGCTATATTACAAGTTTTAGCTCTGTGAAATTCCTAGGCTGAGACGTTGGTGTTGCAATTATGTAGGTAGGGCTGCCTGTCTGTTGGTGGGTGGGGCATGTTGTGAGGGCATAACAGCTTTACACCTTAGCAATGGAGACCGCAGGTCTTCCGGAGCTCCTTCCTGTGTCTCAACAGACCCGGGGACCATACATGGAGCACCTCTGTCCTCCAGGGGACAGAGTGGCTCTGGAGAGCTAGCTGTGGGGTAAGTCTCTGCCACTCTCGGTACTGGGAGGTGGAGGAGACAGAATCTGGGCAGCTGAGGGCTGGACTTTAGCTTTCTCTGTCTCTGCCCAGTATGGGCTACAGGGAATACTGGCCGTTACTCCTGTTCTGCTGTGGCTTTGGTTTGTATCTCCCCCGCTGACACTCAGCCTCCCCGCTCCTCCTGGCAGAAGGAGACCTGGTTATACAGGATTCCCTCCTCTCCAGGGGTTTCTCTCCTCTCCGTAGTCATGAGTGTGTCTTATCTTCTGCCCTCTTCTCAACTCTTCCCACCTTTAGTTGATCTCACATGTAGACCTTTCAGGTGTGCCCGTGAGCCCAGCTGGGGTTGCTTCGCTGGTAATAGCTGTTCAGTTTGTTGAAACTTCAAGGGAAGAGATCAAGGGTATCTCTCACGCCACCTTACTCTGATGCCATCCCTAAAGTAATTATTTATAAGGAAATATAAGATAAAGGCAATTCTACGTACTTATAAAGTTAAACATTGGAGTAAAACTCTAAATCTTTCTAAATATCACAGTAAATACAAAAACCAAAGCAGAGAGTTCCCATATAAAAGACTTTTAAAAATTACAAAAACAAAAAGAACCTAAAATATTGAGATAATTAAATTCAAACATCTGTCATATAAGTATAAATTGGCTCAACTCAGATTTTTAAAAAAAATTCTCATACCAATAACAAAGAAAACTCTAATTCTATGCTGTGTACAATAGACTTACCATAAGTGATTCAGATGGTTGAAAAATTTAAAAACAGGCAGTTATACCAGGCAAGTGCAAACAAAGGAAAAACATTGGTGATAAATACAGAATTAAACAAAATTAAATTCAAGACAAAGACACAAAAAGAGACAAAGGCAGACCAATTTTAATGCTAAGGGAAACAGTTCACAATGAAAATATAATTATGAACATTTTTGTACCAAATACAAAGCATCAACATTTGTAGAATAAAAAGTATAGGAGATTCAAGGAAAAATACACAGAAATATATTAATGGTATAAGACATTTATTTCCACCTTATCAGCTTATAATATACCAAGTATCAAGTACTCAAAAAATAGGTTGCTAAACCTATGCCATCCGATATGGTATCCAGTAGCCACATGTGGCTATTGGGCACTTAAAATGTGGCCAATCCAAATTGAAGTATGCTCTAGGTACAAGACATGCCGTTCAAAGTTCACAACAAAGAAGGTGAACTATGTCATTAAGAAACTTTATATATTGATTACATGTGACAATGATAACGTTTTTATATAATGGGATAAATAAAATATATTATTAAAAATAATTTTAACTGTTTCTTAACTTTCTTAACACAACTACCATGACTTTTATGATTGCATATGTGACTTGTATTTTATTTGGACAGCGCTGCTGTAGAAGAACTAAATCATTAACAAGATAAACCTAAAGAATTATAACAGCTAATGTGTATAGGTGCTTACTTTGTTCCCACTGTTCTAAATGCTTTGCACATATTAACTCATTTAATCCTCACAACAACTCTAAGAGGTAGATGTTGTCATAGCCATTTTACAGATGAGGAAACTCAGACACAGAGAAATTAAATAATTTGCATAAGAGCATAATAGTGTTTGTGGGATTTTGATCCAGTTAGTATGGTTTCCAGAGTCTGGGCTATAAGGCATGCTGTTAAAAACTGGTACATATAGATATCAAACTCAACCCTCTGGAAACAAAGATACATTTCCTCTTCTATCTTCTTTAGTGAAACATTCACAAAAATTGACCATATGTTAGGCCACAAAGAAAACATCAGTAAATTTCAAATATTTGAAAATAATACAAAACACTTTATCATACTATAAAATTAGAACTTAATGGCAAAACCAGAAAAAAATCCCTAAAATTCACAAATTAAAACAAAACACAACCCACCTTTTCCAAATGTTTCAAACAACTCTTGAGTCACAGAGAAAATTTAAGTTGAAGAAGATATAGAAAAATTGAGCATGAAAACAATGCACATACTTCCTACAGAATTCAGCATAGGCACTACTCAGAATAAATGTTAAGTCTTAAGTACATGCATACATTAACAGGTAAAGAATTAAAATAAATGGCCACTTTGCTCACATCTAGAGCAAAAGAAGAAAAAAAATTAAAATGGATTATTTTCTAGGAAAATACCTGTAAAAACTGACTTGAGAAAAAACATAGTTGTTGTAGAGGTTACTTTTCATCAAACTCAGAGGGTTCTACTAGAAAATTTTATTAAACTTTTAAAGTACAGATAATTTCAGTGTAACTTATATTGTTATATTGACACCAAAACCCAATAAGAATTTCCCCAAATAAGAAAACTGAAATCTCTCACTTATGAATACCAAATCTGAAATATTATAAGTACAGTGAAAAAGATGAAGTTCCACACTAGGAATTCAAAAATGATTCAATATTTATCTGGTTATGTTAATAAAATCTAAAGAGTAAAATTATATAACCATTATCTTAATAAATGCTAAGTAAACATAACAAAATTCAACATATTTTGATTTTAAAATTCTTAAATATAAATATAGATGAAAACTTCTAAAAGTGATTAAAATGTATCTATCTCAACCCCCAAACAAGCATGATACTTAGTAAGAAAATACTACAAGCATTTATAATCAAGACTTGTCTAAGACACAAAGGTCTATCATCATATTATCTAATATTGCCTTAGGAGTATTAGATAATACAAATAGGTGGAAAGGAAAATAGGGGTATAAATATTTAAAAGTAGGCAAAGTAATTATATAATATGATTTTAAACGTAGAAACCCAAGAAAATCAACTAAAACTACAAACAAAAATTAAAGCAATGAGGTAGTTGGGCATTAAATTAATAGAAATAGTTTTCATAAATACAGACAGCATTCAGAAGACATTACATAAAATACTCTTATATGAATGACAAAAATAATTGATATCAAGGAATAAACTTAACAAGAAGAAAGCAATCTAGACTTGAAAATGCTCCTGAGAAACACAAAAGAAGACTGAAGTAAACGGAAAGACGTTACATTTTTGGATAGGAAGAAAACATTATGAATATTTCAATTTTCTTCAAGTTAACCTTTGAAGTTCTGAGTGCAAATCCCTAAAACATTAAGAGGAAATTTTTTTGTATGTTAGCAAGTTGATTTTAAAGTTTGTAGGGGGAGAAATAAACTTAGCTAGAACATACCTGAAAAAGAGTAAGGAGTGAAGGCTAGCCCTGTCAGATACTAAAACAAAGTAAAACAGTCTAGTTACAAGAGTGCAAATCAATATAAATAGAATAGTAAGGCTAGGAGTAGAATAAATACTTTAATCAAGTATATGATAAAGTGGGCATCTCAAATCATTTCAGAAAAAGGTAATCATTCAATAAAATGATTTGAGATGATTGGGTAGCAATCTTAAAATAAATTTAGACTTATAGCTCAAAGCTTACACCATGATTATTTCCAAATGAATGAAAGATTTAAAATAAAACCATATTTTAAACTATGGGGTAATTACTTTAAATTATTATTTTGGATAGAGAAAACCTTTCAAAGTATGACACGATTCCCAAGAACCATAAAAGAAATGGACAAAATCAGTTATGTAAAAACAAACGAATAAAATATTCTGAGTGGCTCATCTCACCAAAAGCTAAGTCAAAAGGTAAAATATATTTGAGTATATTTCAAGTCTATCACTAACACAGAACTGATCTAACATATAAAGTGCTACAAATTCATAAGACAAATTCAACATACTGGTCTCAAATAAAATGAGCAAAGGAACAGATAATTCACACCAAACCCAATCCAAAAGACTCATAAAAGTGTGTTACCTTCCTCACTAACAAGAGATGCAATTTAAAATTACACTGTAATAACAGCTGTCACTCATCAGGGTAAAAAAATTTAAAAATAGCTTTGTTGGCAAGAGTGAGAAGAAATATTCATTTATTTCTAAAGTAAGAGGAGGGGGGATAGAGAGATAGACCCCTGCATGCACCTGGACCAGGATCCCCCTGGCAACACATCTGGGGCCTACGTGAACCAACTGAGCCATTGGCTGTGGGAGGAGAAGAAGGACAGAAGGGGGAGAGGGAGGGGAAGAGAAGCAGAGGGTCGCTTCTCCTGTGTGCCCTGACTGGGGATTGAACCCGTGACTTCCATGTGCCAAGCCGATGCTCCTAAGCCAACTGGCCAGGGCCAACATTTACTATATACCATTGATAGATCACTGTTGGGAATATAAGTTTGTGGAAGCTTGAGGAAGACCATTTTAACAATATCCATCAAAACTAGGTACTATTTTCTTTTTTGACCTAGTAACTTCACCTCTGGGAATTTATTCTAAAGATGATGATAATAGCAGTAGTAGCAGCAATTAGCACAGCACTTACTGTACATCAGGCACTGTTCTAAGTAGTTTACACAGGATGAGTCCCTGAATCTCTGCACTAACCTGAGTTCTTAGTGATGAGAAACTTGAGGCACAGACAAGTTAAATAATAGGCCCAAGGACACACAGTTAGTAAGTGGAGCCAGGCTTCAAACTCCAGCAGTATGTAATGCGTTCTCTTTCTTGTGACCTTTCAAGATATATCTGGATATAAGACAAATACAAAGTGAACATGGTGTTTCACAACAGTCATGTTTGGAAGACAAAATGACTGGAATAATCCAATATCGTTAATAAGGCTCTGATTATATAAACAGCTATATCCATATAATGTAATAACATTCATATGTTTAAAAAATCCTTATAAATTGCTATGAAAAGGACTTCCAAATAAATTTTAAATAAAAATCAAGGTGAAAAACAGTATGTATTTCCCTATAGCTCTCTTTTCCCTATAGCTAAGATCACTTCAAAGGTGATGTTCTATATACTCACACGGTAGTACAGGTTATATCCTCAAAAACGGGTTGTTTGGTGTACAATATCCAGAGATCTCTCTCTGGTCTAGGACACTGGATTAGTGATGTGTGTCCCTCAGACACACATGAAAGTATTTACCAGTCAGTGGTCTTTAAGCCTTTCTGCTCACCTGCACACTTTTAAGTTTATATACAAAATATTTTATCGTAAATGTAAAAAAGTTTATTATTTGCCATAAAATAAAATGAGCAGTGACTGTGATTGGATTAAATATTTCATGGCATGATCTGATAAATTTAAAATTCCTTATTGCATAAAGATACCCGAATCTGAAAGAAGTCATTTAACATTTGATCTGAGTTTTATCCAAATGTATTTTATTAATAGATCTAATTTTTATAAAACACTTGTATTTAAAAGAAGCCATATAACACAGTTATACTATTTTGGTTGTTTTGAACTCAAGACTCTCCTTGGGCCAATTTGTTCATTAAGGGATATAAACACAGGGGACTTACTGGGTTGGATTTCTTTGAACAGATGTCAAAGGAGGCTTCCTCGAACCAATATTTGTAATTGTCTATTTGTCTCCTTGAGGGTTTTACACTCTGGGGCAATTGACAAGAAGATATGAGATTCATTTTGGACTTTTTTTGTAAAATTTTCTCAGCTAGTTTGAAGAAAGTGTACTTGTGAAAAATACAAATCTGGAAATTGCCCTGGCTGAGCTCACTTGGTTAGAGCATCTTCCTGATACATACAAAAACCAACCAATGAATGCATAAATAAATGTAACAACAAATCGGTGTTTCTTTCTCTCCCTTACTCCTCTCTCTAAAATAAATTTTTAGAAAAAAAAATTCTAGAAACTGATTCCCTTGCTTAAAGCAATCCTTCCAAGGAGTGTATCTCTTGTATTGGCCCTATACCATTGCTTATTCCATTTGAAAAAACTGCTAAACCACAGGCATCATCTTACCTTATTTACCCTGTTTTAGATGGAAAAAATGAGCTCAACTAGAGGGAATCTTCCAATGAGATATAAAAAGAGTTCTGTAACATGAGCCAATGATCAATGAGTCTCCTAATCTTCAACTCACTCCCTTTGTTGTTAACAATGCTTTCACAAAGCCGCTGTTATCCAGATAAATACTAAATACAATGAAAAAGATTCTCCTGTTAGAAAAAACCCTAGAATTAAATAGCAAAAGGGTGCCTAACAAATTGTCTATAATAGGCTCTGTAAGTGTGGGCAGTTGGATATTTTAGGCTGTTTTGAAGCAGTGGTGAGAACTGAGTGCTATGATCTTTGCAACATTTCTTCCAAACTTGAATCAGGAAGGGAAGAGAGGCACTCTCCCTTAGGATGTTTAATGTGTTCTTGAGTAGTAATTACCTCTGTGTTGATAATAACTAAACAGTGAGTGCATTATTATATATGATATACTGTGGGAGGCATTTTGAGATTATCACACGTAATCTGTACAGCTACGAAGGTGGGAATTACTGTCCTTATTTTACAGATTGGAAGATTAGCTAGGTTTAGCTAGGCTAAATAAATAACTTACTCAAGGTCACATAGAGAACCAGAGTTCTGGGTCCTGGTCACCTGTCTGCTGGTGTTCTGAAAGAATCATTAGGCAAGTGTTTGTTCCATTCACCCATGGCTTTTGAATTTTTTTTTTTTATTTTAGTAGATTATTTTATTATGATTTTTATAGACATATATATTTTATACAGTTTGGATCACATTGTATAAACAGTTCTAAAGCCCATTTAAAAGAAATCTAACATTATACCAAGGACATTTTCTGTCATTAAAAGTTACATAGGTCACACCCACTAGGATAGCAAGATAGATAATAACAAATATGGCAAGGATATGGAGAAATTTGAACCCTGTACACTGCCAGTGGAAATGTAAAATAGTGCAGTTTCTTTGTAAAATAGTCTGGCTTTTGAATTTTAAAATGGGTATCCAGCCTGACCAGGTGGTGGCGCAGTGAATAGAGCATTGGACTGGGATGCGGAAGACCCAGGTTCAAGACTCCGAGCTTGCCAGCTTGAGCGTGGGCCCATCTGGCTTGAGCAAAAGCTCGCCAGCTTGGACTCAAGGTCGCTGGCTCCAGCAAGGGGTTGCTCAGTCTGCTGAAGGCCCGCGGTCAAGGCACATGTGAGAAAGTAATCAATGAACAACTATGGTGTCGCAAGGGCAACAAGAAACTAATGATTGATGCTTCTCACCTCTCTTCGTTCCTGTCTGTCTGTCCCTATCTATCCCTCTGACTCTCTCTCTCTGTCCCTGTAAAAATAAAATAAAATAAAATGGGTATCCATTTCATTGCACTAAAGTGCCTCTCGGGAAAATATACTATAACTTTGTTTTCCGTAATAAGAACTATAATAACTGGGTAAGTCGTTAACTGATAGGGAATAGTTCTACAAGACTTAAAACTATTATACTATATTTCAGTGACATTGTAAATAAGATTATAAAATAGCTCTCACTCATCCTTTTAGGTTGTGATTGACTTTGTTTTGATCTAATTATTTTAATTAATTTCTGATAATTGAGGGTTAGAATGAAACTGGTGTCTCTGTATTTTCATATTAGTGTAGTTGACTTGTGATTGGCCTTCTACCCTCTGTGAACGGAAGGCCTTAGGAGACACTTGAAATGGTGTTTGCTACGGCCCTGATTAAGTGCGGGGAGCTATGTACAACTGAAGACTTGATAATACTTCTTAAACCTTTCCCCAAGAAAATCTGACTTATCTCAACCATCTCATAAGTGCCTCATAAAAAAAATAGCATTGATTACTAGATAGGTATATAGATTTTTTGATAGACTGAAATCATCCATCCCCTCCACCTTCCTCCCTCCTCCTAATCTGGGTTACAATTAATGATGTCACTCAATTATAAAACAAACAAAAAACCCTAGAAGTTATACTAAATTTCCTATTCTTATGCCAACCATATGTCCTGTAATTTTACCTCTTAATTATATCCCAAGTTTGTTCCTTCTCCATCTCTCTTATGCATTAGTTTAACTCTGTTTCTAATTCCAATCTTTGCCCCCTGCCTTAAATCTATTCGCTTCTCCTTCACCAATGATTTATACAGAATTCAAACTGTCCATGCCTTGGCATACTAAGGTTCATAAACTAGGTCCAAGGAATACTAAATTTAGAAAGTATGGAAAGCCCTCTATTACCTGATCCCGGCACCCTTTCCAACGCTTCCTGCCAATTTCTACCTCATATAAACAATACCGAACACTGTGCCATCCTAATACCCTGGCATCTTTTATTTTTCTTAATCATATTATGCTACAATTACCTGTTTCTGGCACTGCCACTGGGCGTATTCCAAGGCAGGAACTTTCTAATTTATCTTTGTG
This sequence comes from Rhynchonycteris naso, assembly GCA_037038555.1. Taxonomy (NCBI): domain Eukaryota; kingdom Metazoa; phylum Chordata; class Mammalia; order Chiroptera; family Emballonuridae; genus Rhynchonycteris; species Rhynchonycteris naso. Next base: position 200,431,823 of record CM072998.1, on the reverse strand, counting down.
CTTCAAATGCCCAACATACTGCCTGGAATACAGCAGGCACTCAACTGTTTATTGAACTGAACTTGAAGAAATTGTAAGACAATTTAACACATACTGGCCTTTATATAATGTTTTTCAAGATTCCCCTCCAATTCCTATGGAATGTGTTGTATTTCTCTGCTTCCACCCAAGGCTCCTTCATGTGAACGTAGTGGGCAGTGAGTGATTTACTGTGGAAGCCCCTGTGCCTGCAGTTCTGTTTATGCAACTTTTTACCAACATCATTTTCCAAGTGACCAAAAGTTCCCAACGTGAAAAGTCTAACACTGACATGCGTTCCCGCTGTAACTAGTGATTTGAACCTTCGGAATACGTTAATGTATAGAAATGTAGAAGTGCAGGACTGAACAACAAAATGAACACTTCTAGTGATTAGAATCACATTAGTGAAGAATAAAAGAAACCAAAGTAGGGGGGAGAAAGCTTTATATAACATTATGTTGTGAGGAATGTATTTTTCTATTTAGGTAAACCTAAATAAAGTCTTTGCCACCCAAATTATTTAAGGAGAAGATGATTATGTACACATATTTAAAATATATTTTCAAAAGGATAGAAAGATGTAGTATCCAGAAAGTAAAATGGGCACACATACAAGAAAGGGGGTCTAAATATAAGAATATAAGTGAATTAGGCAGTGGAAAAAAACTAGTTAGGCATAAAGAGAAATAATTTCAAATGTTTCTTCCCTTAGCCGGCATTTACTTTATTCTATGCCTGCACAGTTGGACACTACTTGATTTTTGGATCTAGAGCAAAAAATGGAAATGACAATGGCATATCATTGTCAATTTTCAGTGTTGACATCCTGTTCCAGTTCCTGGAATAGGGAGGAAACAAAACACTATCAAAAGACACTGTTTGTTACAGTCTGTATTAGAGACAATATTTCAAGTAAAAAATTTCCTCCTAAAAACTTGTTTCTCGATGGAATTCCCACAAAGCCTATTCCGGTGAATCGTTATTTAGTACAAGTTAAGGATAGGAATGTGTGTAAGTAAGATCAATAAACATGATCTATTATTAAGAAATCTCGTAGCTATATTTTAATATAACAAAATTGGTGGTTTGAAATATCCTATTTCTAGAGAACATAATCTATGTCAAAGAGAAACTAAAAGACCATTCTTTCATGGTTTCATAATATGAAAGATTTCTAGTTTGAAGTAGAAAATGAAGGTACAGAGTTTAGAATCATCATGGAGAAATGTATTATTTACTGTCTCATATACTCATATTTGAGGATCAATCTGTTAACCATAAAAATAAATAACAATGCTATGTCAAAAGAATGAAACAATTATTAAGTATGTTGTAGATTCTGAGGCTGCAAAGCAGATTAAAGCAAACGCTAAGGCAAATGTGGTATTTAAAGATGAAACCTTGACAATTTTATTTTAAATAAGAAATTCCTATACATACTAACAAAACAGCACAGAGACAAGAACTTAAAATTTTCAAGACAGAACTTAAAATCTTTAACGATTTGATAAAAAATATTTCAAATTATCTTCAAGTTTGAACATTTTAGAATGGTAAAATTTTAAAACAAAAAATCTAATGAACAGTAACATTAACCAAATGATCAAGGGAGGCTTTAAAAAATGGTTTTAACTATCAAAACAATGTGCTTATCTGAACAGCAAATAGAATTATTTTAACCATAAAAAATGTTGATTCTTTACTCTAAAAAAAACCCCATGTAGTAGAAAAAGGAGATACTTTTTCTTTTTTTACAAACATATATTCATATTTCCAATCTTTTCCTTTTAAGGAAAATGTCCCCCATTCTAGGAAGAATGGAGAGAATAAATAACATAATCCCTAAAAGAATGGGGCTATATTTTACCTTTGCCTAATACACTGTGTAGCAATAGCTACACCCAGTGGCCACATATGAGTAAGGAAGTTTTCTACCATAGCATAGTATAAGGTACATTTGGAAATACAGTGTGTCTGTAAAGTCATGGTGCACTTTTGACCAGTCACAGGAAAGCAGTGCACCACGACTTTACAGACACACTGTAGATCTTTTTCAGTTTAAGGTTCTAGGGAAGGGGTAGTCAACCTTTTTATAAAAACTGCCCACTAGAGTAAGGATTATCTTTCACTACAAATTATGTTTTTGGGAATGCTCAAGCATCTCTTTTTGGGGGGCTCGGGGAGGCGTAAGCTCATAAACTTGAAGCAAATATCCAGAATAACTCCATTTACAAAGTAGCTAAAATAAAACTCAAAAACAGAGAGAACATACAGATACTTTTATTGCTCACCTTTCACACAAAGCACACCTCCAACCATTTTCTTTCACAGCTTGACAATGTTTAAGTATACAAAAACCCAGCAAGAAGCATCGTGTAGATTTCAGTAAAGGAGAATGTAAAACGTCAACTCAGCCAGGCTTTTGTTTTCTGCAGCAATAATAAAGGGCCTCCCGCACTAAGCAAAAATCTGTCCTCTCTCTCTGTAGTGCATTTCTTCCGTTACAAAAAAAAAGTCTCCTGCCCAAAGCAAACTAACTTGTATTTGCTGAGCCAGTGGTATTTTATTAACTCGTGCATAAAACAAATTTCAGTTTGCTGTTTCTTCTAGCAGATTTCAAGTAAAAATAAGGTTGAAGGAGGAACTTGTTTTGAATGAATGCAGATCAGTTTTGAAATTGCTATATGTACTTAACTATATGCCTATGTGTACTATAGATTCACAACTTAGTTTGCTTTTATAATCTTGACGGATTTGGGCCATGTTCGGGATTTTCCAAGTTCAGCTTGTGGTACAATATTCCATCAAGAGGATAAGGCTACTGAATGTGCTATCTGTAGAAGAGCTCATTTAATAGGAACTGATCTAAAGGTTCTCTCATGAAACAAATGTGGCACAACCTCCAAATAAAACGCCAACCAGGGCAGAAACTGTGCTTGGAAAACACACATTAGAACTGTATAAGGAAAACACATATAAGTGGATTGTTAATATGAGGAAGGTTTCCTAGTTGCAAACCTAAAAAATCTAGGAGAATCCTCATTTTCAAAACTGTATACTGAAAACTATTCAAGTAATTTCTTCAAAAAAGTATGCATGTTCTGACTGTGGAATTAGTCTACTGGTCAATTAAAGGCAATTTTAATTACCTTTAAAAAATTCTTCATACAAAGGAGAGATGTATGTGTTTTTCAAATAAACAGCATTATGTAAGTCCATTAAAAAAAACCCAACTTAATTGAATGAAGACCTATGAATGCGTGTGCCAAGCAGGAATCTGCCTGCCACCTGCGGTCTCACATTCAAAATACACACTGGATTCAGGATTCTTAAACTAAGTTTCTATTACTTGAGCTCTAGCAAAATGTAAGGTCTATAGCCTCAACTAGTATAATGTCTTCCCTGTCCAAATCCAGAGTGATTATACTGATAACCTCCATGCTGGAAGTGTTGTTCAAATTGTCCCCCTTGGTGATAATTCTGGCCCCTTCCCCCCCAGCCTCCTCCCTGGCCTCCGCGTCCACCTCGGCCTCCACGACCACCTCTGCCCCCGCGACCACTGCCTCGATCACTATGGTGCCCACCATCTTGGTATCTATTGTCCTGCTGGTATCCACCCCCCTGGTACCCACTTCCTGTATAAGTAGATGTTTGGAAGCCACTATAACCACTGCCTTGATAGCCGCTGCTGTGGCCACCATGATAGGCACCTGGCTGGAAGCCCGAATCTCTATAACCAGCATCTTGGTAGCTACCTCCTCCTCCACTCCCTCCATCTGTCCAGCCTCCTTGATGCTTATTTCCTCTTCCTCCCCCTCGGCCACCATGGTCATAGCCACCACGTCCACCTCTCCCTCCTCCTTGTTCATGACCTCCTCGTCCTCCGTATGAGGAATGTTCATAACCACCTCTCCCTCCTCCTCGGCCTCCTGCTTGCTGCTGTGGGCCATCTTGCCTTTTTTGCCATGGTGGCATCTCTGGGGGTGGAGGCTCAATTTCATTGGGTCTACCGCCTCTGTCAGGCACCCTGCCCATCAACACCTATGGGATAAGAAAGATATTTTAAACTATTTATTTTGTAAACAGAAGTAAATGTATTTGAAAGAAAGTTGAATGTACTCTGATCACCTTATTGATGGCACAGGCAGTCTTTTCTCTTATAGAGCCACTGCTTGTCCTTAAAATCTTTGACAAGTCTTGTCTTGCAGCCAAAAGATGGGCAACAGAAATAGCACTTTTAGGAGATAAGACTGAACGTTTCGGTTGGTAAACCTTTGCTAATTTCTCTGTCTGACTCTGTTGAAAAAAAGTTTTCAAAGACAAATGTCAGTTTTCAAAATGACATAGGGACACTCATATTAAATAAATAAAGTATTTCCAAACTGTCTGATAATAGTATTTACTAGGCTCTAGATGGGAGGGAAAAAGTTATACATTCACCATTGTGCCTACCTAGTCAAGAACTCTATTTATAGTACAGTAAGAAGTGATGCTGTGCATTTTGGGGGTAAAGGAGAGCAGGAATCAAGGGGGCAGAGGGGCCTATTTGGATTGTAAGGCTAAAAAAGACTCCTGCCATTGGTCTTAGATCATTGCTTTTTAATTTTCCCATCTTTGTTTACTAAGAGATCAAAATTTAGTTATGATTAATTTGTACTAATTATGTTAACATAACAATAAACTTCTTACAAAAGTGAACCCCAATTATTTAATAATTTTTCTCTATTATAAGTAATGAATAAAAACAAAGGGTCTACCTTAACCATTTAGTAGAAATATAAGTTAATGATTAAAGTTGTTAGCTCTAACGAGAAAGACAAATCACTAGAAAATTAGAAAACTTGAGCAAGTCATTTAAATATTTCAAACATAAGACCACAAAATATAAATAAACAAAAGTATAAACAGAAAGTTCACATAAGAGAATACAAGGTCAGACAAACATGAAACATTTTTTACAGACAGAAGTCAATAAACGCAAATTAAAGTAATCTAAATTTCGAGAAATGGCAACAACCCCCTATCTACTAAATTTTGGAAGCAACAGCTAAATGCACGATACACAGCAAGCCAGGGTAAGAGCAAAATTATTTGATAAGTCTTTTGGTTATATGCAGGCATTCAAATATTAATGGTGAATGTCTAGATAACATTATTTGACAAAACTGAATACAGACAGGTATGTTTACGATGGTTATATATATAGATGAAGAAAAAACACTAAAAATGAAAACAGCTATTGTCGTTAAGACAATGGGATAATTTATTTTAAAAAATTTCTTTAATACTTAATAAAATTATTGTCATTCCATAGTTTGTCTGAGGAATATTTCCTGAATATGTCTTACACTTATTTTTCTTAGAATCACTACTGTTATCTAAAAGAGTACGTAATCCATGGTCACTGAAGGGAAACAAACACCTTTGAGAAAATGGTTACATGTATTTCAAATAAAACTGATTTAAAATGTAATTTTAAAGTAAGATATAAGTGCATAAATTTCACTTGTGAAATAAATTTCACTTTTGCATATAAAAGTAATTTCTAGGCCCTGGCCAGTTGGGTCAGTGGTAGAGCGTCAGCCCAATGAGTAGATGTCCAGGGTTCAATTCCCAGTCAGGGCACATCAGAAGAGTGAACATCTGCTTCTCCACCCTCCTCACCTTCCCCTCCTCCCGCAGCTATGGCTCGACTGATTCAAGAAAGTTGGCTCAGGTGCTGAGAATGGCTCCCCTGGCCTCAGCCGCAGATGCTGAAAAGAGCTCGGTTGCTCAGCAACCAAGCAAGTACCAGAAGGGTAAAGCACGGCCCCATAGGGCTTGCTGAGTGGATCCCGGTGGGGGCACATTTGGGAGTCTGTCTCTCTGCCTACCCTGCTCTCACTTAATTAAAAAGAAAAAAAGAAGTAATTTCTATAATGTAATTTAAGACAAAGTTTCTTTCTTTTTTTTTTTTTTTAGGTGAGAAGAGGGGAGATAGTGAGACAGATTCCTGCATGCACCCTGAGAGGATCTACCTGATTAATCCTGTCCTAGGCTGATGCTCCAGTACTGAGCTATACTCAGCACCTGGGGCCAGGCTCAAACCAACGGAGCCACTGGCTGTGGGAGGGGAAGAGGGAGAGAAGCAAATGGTTGCTTTTCCTGTGTGCCCTGACCCAGAATCGAACCCAACATATCCATATGCCAGGCTAACAGTCTATCCACAGAACCACCAACCAGGGCCAAGACAAAGTTTCAAAGTGAGATATCAGTACATAAATTTCATTAAAGGAAAAAATAGATTTGTGCTAGTAATTTGTATAAATCCTTCCTTACCCTCAATATGTTTATATATTTCATAAATCATTATGTATTACAGTTCAAAAAAAAAAACCTTTAAATATCACCTAGATTAAACACAGCTCTTTAAAGATGTCAAAAATGAGGAGAATAAAAGGAAGCTCAGAGTATCAGGATGCCAGCTGTCAAGTCCATTAATGGCACTGCTAAGACCAAAGCCTCAGTATCAATGTCTTGCTTTTATCAATCATTATATGCTTTTCTAGCTGAAAGCTGTAGGTTATTGTTTCTGGATTATATCTACTAAGATGAGGGTAAAATGACTATTTTTATCAAAGATAACTTAAGAAAAGACTTGTACTTCCTAAACAGCATTCACAAAAGAGAACAATTTGCTCCTGGTACTACTGACTAACCATGAAATCAATAGCACTGGGTAAAGTCTCCCATTTACCTAGGTCTTCATTTCTTTTAATTGCAAAATGAGGGGAATTAAAATTGATCTCTTAAGACCCCTTTCCAACACTAAAATGTTGTAACCCAATAAATACCTACCTCAACAATTTAGTAGTGAAACAGGACTTTGCTAAAGTAAAACTAACATATTAGCAAAATTATTGGAGAAGTAAATAAAAACATTTTGAGTCAATGCACTAAAATTCAGAGTAAAACCTATTTCCAAAAATAAATGCACTAGTAAGGGAACATCTCATACTAACATCTGGACTAGCTTCCATATAAATTCAAATTTTAGTTCCATTTCAGGTTTCTAAGAAAGTCAAATTAATCAATTGCGCCCATTAATTCCCTTTTACTGACCAAAAAGTAGATATAGGTATTTAATAACTATCTGTTGAATGACCAAGACCTTTACCTGGATTATCTCATTTAAGCTAAAATAAGTTTTACCAGATTCTCCAATTCTTTATAAATAGATCATAATATCTGGTCCCCCTAAATCCAATGAAATTAAATTGTTAGCTTAAAGCATAGAAAAATAATTTTAAAATTCATTATTTTGATAATTTTCAGATATTCTCTCCATTTCTCTCACAAATGGGTCCTTCCAGTAGGGTCTATAACATACAGTTTTTTTTGAACAATATATAAAAACTGAAAAATAAATGTTTTCATTATTGCTAAATAGCTGAAAGAATTGCTACACAGCAACTCACTAAAGAAAAGTTTCTCTGTGTGTTTCCTATGCATTTCTCTTGTAGTCTACACTGTATCTAAATTGTATTAGGGATGCCTAAGAATCAAGTCTATAAATACTCTGCCCTCTAAATTATTTAATGTGTACCTTAGCTCGATCAGACCAACCAAAAGACTGGACAGTGACATCCAAACGTTTTATTAGCAGCTTTCTCCGAACTTCATATTCATTGGCTATTGCTTGGTTAATTGCTTCTATCTTTTCCTGAAACAAAATTGTTTTTAAAAGTTAGAATGTAAATCTACTTGACCCCTGCTCCAACTGTGTTTCATTTGTAACTGAATCCCAGCACTTAGCACAAAATAAATAGCTAATAAATATAATAATAAAAGCCATAATAATAAATTAAGGAAATACTATACAAGTCTCAAAACATAATAAAAAAATATGTCAAGTACAAAACTCTCATTTAGCTTTCCCAGAATTCATTGTATGAAGCTCAGCCTAATGGTTTTTGGCTTAAAGGCAACTCATTTGGCAATTAGAAACATGCATCATACTGAACCTTTATTTATTTATTTTTGTAGAAATATTAATGACTGATTTTATAGGGGGAGAGACAGAAACATCGATCTGTTTCTGTATGTGCCATGACTGGGGATCGAACCTACAACCACTGCAAGCCGGTAGGATGCTTTAACCAACCAAACTATCTGACCAAGGCAACTTCTATTTATTTTAATCAGCTGTGTGATTACAAATGGTAGGTGTTTCTAATCTTACAAAAATAAAATTATGCTGTACAAATCTCCAGATTCACAAAAGTAATTCTAAGGATGTCCACCTAGGAAACTATGTATTAGATAGAAACTATAACTTAAAAAGCACCCAACTGTAAGTGTCAATATAAATATCTAAGATAGACAGTTCCTTGCAAACTTACTCCAGGTGACTGCTACTCACCCAGTGGGCTGGTCCCATTGACTTCTTCATTAAAGGCTTTCCCACATGATTAGGTGGAACTTTTGCTAACGTTTCCTTTAACTGACACAAAAACATAAATGAATAAATAAACAAATCTAAAAGTGACACATATCCTCATCTTCCCAAGTCCCATCATATCTTGCCATCAAAAGAAGATTCCTGACAGAGGCAAAGGTGGAGGATGTTTTGAAATGTACAAGACCCACACAATAAAGACACTCACTTGCCTACTCCTCACGTGCCTACGGAAGCATGATTCCTTCATTGCACCTACAACAGTGCCTGACAACGGTAGGCACTTCATGGTATTTGCTGAATCGATGAATGAAAACACAGAAAAATAGGGACTATGGGTCCACTGCTGCTCCCCTGTAGAGTTTAGCCAGATTTGTGCATTGTGGTGTCCATCTGCCCCACAACGCAAATGTACCAATTCTTAAGAGTCCAGCAGATTTGCATACAGAGAATAACTCTGCTATGACAAATATCATTCCTTCTATTCATTCATTTTTGTATTTAAATTGCTTGTTCCTAATGAATTATTTAAAAACCTCCTCACTGTTGATGAGGTGTGGCATAAATTATTTTCACATACTAGATTGTTAGCAGTCAAAAAATCTAGTTTGCCAATTGAAACTTGTAGGATGCAAAGTGACTGGATTATAAACCAAGAACATTAATATCCTTTCTGTCCGGTAAATTGGGAGGAGGGTGGTAACATTTAATGATAAAGACTTTAAAAATTAATTACATCAAAGTTCAATGATAAAATAATTTTTAAAAGGACTTGATTCTTTTTACATTATATCTAGCTTATTTCAGCTTATAAATCAAAGTGTAAAGTTTCCTTTTTGAAAAAGAAACATGCTAACATGTTAAAAAACACTAAAATACTAATTTTTCTTTAAGGCATCTAGGATTTAAAACCCAAAACTCATTTAGTAACAATTACTTATTAATATGCACATTAGGTTCCCATTAAGAGAAATTAACTTGCTTCATTTCAAACAAATGTAGGACTATGCCTTTAATACACTACAATCTGGTACTAAAGGTCTTACTTTTTTTTCAATCCCGCTGAAGAATTGGAACATAGTTATATTGGCTGGAGGTTTGGACATTCCTAGAGCAATACATATGCCTTTCAACTCTTGAAAGACCTCACTACCGCCTCCTTCTTGAGCTTTTTTTGGAGGAGTATTCACACAGAGCATTCTGGCAGCTTCTAGTTCTGAGATGAGGTATGCTGAAGTAAACAAAATAAGATTTCAAAATGAGATACAGCTACAGTTAAGTCATAAATCTGGAGTCACAACTCTATAGACCTAATGATATGTAACTTTTAAAGCTGCAAGAATGGATATAAACAAGAAAGGAAAACCATTTTTACCTCAAATGACAGAACATAACCTGGTTCTATAATTCAGGTATTTAACCAATATGTATTTTAAAGATTGATTTAAAATTAAGCAATTATTTGAAACTAAAAGATCAAGGTAGATCACATCTAAAAATCAGAATTCTTGCATTCTACTATTAAGGAACTTACAGAACAGGGGTTGGCATCTACAGTGTGTCCCTAAAGTCATGGTGCACTTTTGACTGTGTGACCGGTCAAAAGTGCACCATGACTTTAGGGACACACTGTATTTATTGACAAATTTGTAAAAGGTGGCAGGTCGCACATTTTCGGTGACAGTTACAAAAATTATTATTATTTTTAACTTCTTACCACTGACATGCCTCAGTGATATAACTATCTATTTCTCTTACCTTCAAATACTCAGAAAGTCTGTTTAGCACTGGTGTGAAACAACATCTCTTAGTAGTCACAGTTTAACTTAGAGAAGAAGGGGAAAGGCACTAAACTCCCAAAAGTTCCTTTCTTATGGTCTCTAGTAGCCTAACATCACCCTCTGGCTATTGAAAAACAAAACAAAACCCTATTCCATCTATATTCTTCTCAGTATTCCTTCCCCCCTACTTTATTCTCTTCCCCTCTGGGGAAAAACAACAACAAACTTTCAAATCATTTCTTGGCTGAGTCCTTTAGTATCAGTATCATCCGATGTGTACTGCTTAGTCAGGTATGATGGCTGCAATCTGCTCCAGGTAATTAAGGTGGAGACATAAATATTCAATCTTATCCTTTAGCCTTCCCAAGGACATTTACATTTTTATATAATATAATTAGGAATCATTTGGATCTCAGGATTTCAGGTATGTAACAAAGTGAGAACCTTCTGATAATATTAGAAAAATAGTTTTGAAAAAAAGCTTTTCTGGACTCAGGTTTACAAGCACAAACGAATAATCAGCATGAATATCTCATTTCCTATATTCGAGGTGTAAGGCTAAAAGCACAGGGATATAATTTTGGCAGATTGTTTCTGAAAAGCTGCCAATTCCTATTCTAGAACAGTAAATTCAGCAACGTTTCTGGAAAGGTCATTCTAAATGGGTTTGATAAAATCTTAAGGTGTTTCCATATAGCAAACTGTATGAGAAAATAATCAGCTTTTATAAATAAGGTTTTATTGGAACACTGTCCCATTCATCCGTTTCAGTATCATCTATGGCTGCTTACAGCTACTGCAATGGAGTTAAGAATTGTGACAGTGATCTTATGGCCCAGGAAGCTGGAAATATTACCTGGCCCTTTAAGAAAGTTTGCCAACCCTTGTTCTAGAAAATCATATATTATATGATTTAATAAATTTGTTCTCTAAATTTAGGACAACGTAGCTCAGATATTCACAAAATTAGTTCACCAATACAATTACCATCAAAAAGCATTAACTGTAGCTGATGTGTTGTTCAAAGTACTAGGAAAGGCACTGACTAGAAATACAAAACAAACTAAAAAGATTATCTCTACTGACAATCTAGTTAGGAATAAAGAATAAATGAATAAAAAGATGACTAGCCTTCATCTATTAGAAATTTAGATATCTGATTTACTTTAATTTACCTAAGGAAAATGTTCTGACAACCAGAAAGGCCAATGAAAAGCCAAAATAGTTCTTAACCTGATACATCGAGTTTTTCAGCCACTCATTTGAAGACTATTTTATTTTACTAACAATTCTAATGAGGTTGGTTTATTTTTCCCCCTCGAAACGCAATGTGTTAAGATTCAAATCAGTGAGGTAAGGCTGTTGGAAGAAGTAGGTAAAAGTATAGCATCAAGATGTGACAACTGGTACTTGGAAGGGTGAGAAATATTCATACAGAGCAAGCAGAGAATGAATCCATGTACATACACATCAGCACGATAGAGGAGAAACACACCTAGGGGAACATTTCAGACGGGGGGACAGGAAAGCAACGATAAAGAGGAGGGAAGTGAGTAGCGTGGAAGTGTGAAGAACACAAAGAGCAGGGTAACCTGTAGTTGACTTAAGCATTTAGCTGAAGAGCAAATAGCTGAATATTTTTGAAGAGTTTTTGAGATGATAGCACATTTAAACAGTCTGTCAACATTGACCCTGAGTCCAAAATAATCATGTTCTAGGCAGTCTGCTTAAGAAAGAGAAGAGAGTTAAAGGTATTTTATAAATATTTATACTCAAAGTGGTTTTTATAAGTATCAGCACTAAAAAGGCCAAACGCTGAGCTCCTTGGAAGAATTAGCTATTCAGGGTTACTACTAACCTTTCCACACAGTAATTGTCTTCCTACGTAAAAGAACATATTCTAAGTGCCAAATAGTAGGTATTGGTAAAGATAAACGGTGCTTCCAAGGAGAGTCACTGAGCACACTGTGGCTGAGCCAGTTATAGCAATTATACAATTTGGAGTTTATTGAATGCATGCAAAGAACTACATGCAGCAATATCAGTATCTAAAACAGGAGCTAATCGCAGGATGTATCACCCCAGTAACAATCATTTGACAAAGGGGAAATTAAGAAAGTGATTCTGGAATAATTAGTACCTAAGTATAATAGCACATTTACTTTGTTTTGTTTTTAAATTAAACCTTTAAAATTAGAGTTGTAGCATTTTCTAGAAACCATAGTATGGTTGTAAAGACAAATATTTTTAAAATCCTGAGTTGTGTTTGTCATAATAAGATCTATAGTATTCAGTTAACCAAAGCTTAATCTAAATGTATCTCAGAATACTACAAAAAATTCTGAATTAAGACTATTGGTTAAGTTTATTGGAGAATTTATTTAAGGGAACAAAATTGTGATTCTACTTACTGTTTTTCAAGTTGAAGAGAGAAACAGTAGTTAGTACAGAAAAAAACATGGAAGGAAAGAACTTTTTATAATAATTTATTTCCCACAGTGATCAGTGAGTACAGGAACAAAGCACATACTATTGCAGAAAAGTTTACAATTACAAACAAAACTGACACCCATAAACAATTACCCAACCACAAAGAAACATCAACAAGACAAAACATTTTAATTAAAAAAAAAACTGTCATTATTCCCACAGTTTTCCCAGTCCACTTGAAAATGCACTCTGTCTAGAACAGTAAAGTCTGATGATCACACACTTGAACAGCACTCCAGCACTATCTCTGGTCATATTAGGTGAAGCTCAACAGCCTCAGTACCACCAGTTAAACAATAAAAGAGTAGCAATTGCAAAACAACTTTGCTACCAGTGCACAGATGCACAGACTTCTACGCTGGAAATTTAATCAAGTTTTCTTTAAAATAAGTAGTATTCTGAATTTAATCCATAATGAAATAAAACCATAACAACTAGTTTATTGGTCATAGAAAACGTAAATAGAAAACAGCTACCTTCTAGTAGCCATGAACTTACTGAGCAAAAGGAGGCAGTTCTTCTGAACAAGAAGGCGCTTGGTCACATCCCCAGATGTCAGTGACAGATACGGACAGTTCATCTCCCCTAGTAGCCCACTCACCTCTAGCTGGAATTCTTCAGCTTCATTCGGGCCTTTTAAGAATTAAAAGAATCTTAGTTAATAAACACACACACACACACACACACACACACACACACACACACACACACACACACACACAAATGGAAATTTTTAGTAAAATTTTCCGAATACAAGTTGCTTTTTTTCTAATTCATTCTTTCTTATACTATTGACAATTTTCTTTCTTAAGTACTTTCATTGTTATCCCCTTATTTGAGAATCTTTAATGGCTTGTATTTTTTTTTTTTTTGAGAGAGAGAGTGAGAGTGACAGGAAGGGAGAGAGATGAGAAGCATCAACTCAGAGTTGCATCACTTTAGTTGTTCAGTGATTGCTTTCTCATACATGCCTTGATTGGGGAAGGGGGGTCCAGCTGAGCCAGTGACTGCTTGTTCAAGCAAACGACCTTGTGTTTAAGCCAATGACCTCAGTCTTCAAGCCAGTGACCTTGGGATTATGTCAATGAGCCCATGCTCAAGCTGGTGACCTAGGGATTTCGAACCTGGGACCTCAGTGTCCCAGGTTGACGCTCTACCCACTGCACCATTGCAGGTCAGGCTTTAATGGCTTTCTAATTTCTACTTCACCTAATCTAATTTTTCTGTTTATAGATTCTTCCTACCCTCTCTGCTCTGCCCTTCCCAGCAGATTATTATATTCGCAGTAATCTACTGCATCCACAAATATTCCCTCTATCTGTATCAGGCCGGTCTCCTCACTGTTCTACTTCAGTCTAATTTCCACTTCTGTGCCTTCACTGGTTATTCCCTTTGACGGATATGCCTCTACTCTCTCCTCCTTCATCAAATCCCACCTAGCCATCCAAGTCCAGAGGTCTTGCTCCTTGATGAAACCTGCCCCAAGTACTATCAACACTGATTTTCTCTCCCTGTGAACCACAAAGGGAAGCATTTAGTTACTACTAATACCCAGCTATTTCATTTATGCCAAATCTAATTTCTAAAACCTAGATCAAATTTGAAGGTAGTAAACATGACTTATACTTTTAATTTTTAAATTTTTATTTATTGATCTGGGGGGAGGGCATTGATTTGTTTTTCCACTTATTTATGCATTCATTGGTTTGATTCTTGTATGTGCCCTGACCCTGGATGGAACCCACAACCTTGGCATATTAGGAGGATGTACAAACCAACTGTGCTACCCAGCCAAGGCTGACTTGTGGTTCTGTATTTCCATAGCATATAAAGTACAGAATTTACTTGTTGAACCAAGAAAAAATAATGTTTTCTTTCTTACTATTTTGATGGTTCTCTATTCAATGTCACAGAAGGGCAAAAATTAACAAACTTTGAGTTATCTGACACGAGTCCTTTTTCTCATCTATAAAACAGGAAGACCGTATTATGAATGTTTCTCCAACTGGGTTCTGCAAGCTCAAGTTTCACAGAACTCCTTTAGGGGCAGCTGGCAGGATGAGGGGAGAGTTGTGCTAAAAGTACTGTTTCCACTAGAACAGCTACACTTTTACCTGTTTTATGTGTTGGCTTCCTAAAATGTTTTCATATAGAACAGAGAGGTTCCAGGTTATATAAATAGTTACTGTCTAGCATAGGTGTTTATTCAAAAGTTCTTACAATCTCTGACATGTTAAGCCAAGAGGCAATATTTGGTAGCACTAGTTACCAAATTTGACTGCTGGGGTTGAATCCTGGCTTTATGATTTACTGAGTGTGTGACATCAGGCAATGTGTTTATTCTCATCGTGCTTCCTGGTTTAACCTTTTGAGTAGTAAGAACATTCATGTACATCCTCGTGCTTCCTGACATCCAGAGTACGATCGTACAAACATTTTTATTTTAAAAATGTGTAAGGCAACATTTAAAAAAGTAAATGTATGTTCTTGTTTCCATAAATTCGTTATCAAACAAACATGATTTTAAGTTAATAAAACCGTAACTTAGCCTGACTAGGCGGTGGTGCAGTGGATGGAGCGTCGGACTGGGATGCGGAGACCCGGGTTCGAGACCCCGAGCTCGTCAGCTTGAGCATGGGCCCATCTGGCTTGAGCAAGGGCTTGCCAGCTTGGACCCAAGGTCGCTGGCTCCAGCAAGTGGTGGCTAGGTCTGCTGAAGGCCCGCGGTCAAGGCACATGTGAGAAAGCAATCAATGAACAACTATGGTGTCGCAACGGCAACGAAAAACTAATGATTGATGCTTCTCACCTCTCTCCGTTCCTGTCTGTCTGTCCCTATCTATCCCTCTCTCTGACTCTCTCTCTGTCCCTGTAAAATAAATAAATAAAACATTTAAAAAAAAACAAACAAAAAAACCCTGTAACTGAAACTAATTTCATTCTTTGAAAAAAATATTCACTCTTGGGGGTCAGTAAGCATGAAAAAAACTCACTACTCAAAGGGTTAATGTTTCAGCGAGTAATAAAACCTGCCTTGCCCTGGCCAGGTAGCTCAGTTGGATAGAGCATCTTCCTGAAACACCAAGGTTATAGATTCGAACCCTGGTCAGGGCACATATGGGAAGCAACCAATGCATGTACAAGAGAAAGCAACAAATGAATGCTTCCCTCTCTCTTTCTCTCTCTTCCTTCCCCTCTCTAAAAATCAATCAATAATAAAAGAACTATCCAAAGAATGCATAAATAAGTAGAACAAATCTATGTTTCCCTTTCTCTCTAAAATTGATTTTTAAAAAACCCTGCCTCATAGGATTGTCCTGAGGTTTAAAGGAGTTAACACATGTAAAATACTTAGAACATAGTATGTGCTCAATAAATGCAAGCTGCTGCTATCTTAACTGTTGAACTGTCTCCTTAAAAATTATGCAACACAATTGAATGATAAGACAACTGGGAGATGTTTTCATTGTACATATGTACCCTGATTTATTGGTGTCACCCCATTAAAATTAATAATAATAAAATTAAATAAAAAAAATTAGAATTAGATGCAGCCAATATGTACACATTAAATATACTAAATACAAGTGTGAACTCTTTACAATGGGATTCTGGAAAAAGAAAATGGGATTATGTGTCTAGTTTTCCATAAGGGTGGATTAACAGGTAGGCATTTTTCTTTGTCTCTGTATTATAGTTTTACCTATGGTAGGAGGGAACCAGATGGTAGAGCGTCAGGTTCCAAGCCTCTGCCTCTTTTGCAGAATGAACTAGTGCTAAAACAGTAACAAAATTGGCAAATATAAAACAGTTCTCAATGCTGTAAATCTGGTGGTGTTGGATCTGGTTGTGGTATATCTAGTGATACATACTTATGATACAGAAAACTTCTAAATTAAGTGTTCTCTTTCTCCCTACATTTAACAATTACAATGCATTTACTTTACATGCTATATGTACTTTGGGAATCTGGTAGTCCAAAAAAAAAACACATCCTAATTTCTAATGTTAGCCACCAATTTAAGATCTCACAAGTCATGTTTTACCAAGAATGCAAAGTTCACGTATGCTGTTTGTCTCCATTTTTCTGTATCTTAGTAAGAGGGTCTTTTTAACTTTAATAAAATTTTAATAGTGCATTGCTATATTCTGTATTTCCAACTTCTGAGTCACCTTTCTCTAAAAACAATGGAGGCAACGTATTTGGCTGCTTTATAATTTTTTTTAAATTATTTTTATTTATTTATTCATTTTTAGAGGAAAGGGAGAGAGAGAAAGAGGGGGGGGGGGAGGAGCAGGAAGCTTCAACTCCCATATGTGCCTTGACCAGGCAAGCCCAGGGTTTTGAACCGGCAACCTCAGCATTCCAGGTCAACGCTTTATCCACTGCGCCACCACAGGTCAGGCTGCTTTACAATTTTTAAAATATTTACAAAGAACTTTAGAACTGATAATGTTCAATTGACAATATCCAAATTTTATTTTTATATTTTGCACCTAAAACTGAACGTTTACTTACTGTTAGTTGCTTGCACATTTTCCTCCAGTTTACAGAGCACTCTTAATTCAGACACCAGCCAAGCACAGAGTTTGGTAAACTCAGGGGAACTGGCTCCAGCAGAAACTGCCTGAGAGAGAGCGCCATCTTCTAACAATGAACCCTTGTAACTGGCGAGTTAAGAAACCACACTTCAGAAGAATATAAAATCACTCCTAATATATTACAGACACAATATAATTATGTATTATTTGTATAACTAAGCAATAGTTTAATAAAGATAAGTTATGGTGACCAATTTCTAAACTTGCAAATATAAATAAAAATTAGAACTATACTAAACCATAAGAAAAATAAGCTAAATGGTAACTGCATTTAAACTCTTCAAAATATAGGTGAATATTTAACTAAATCATATATAATGTACTCCTAAATTATATAAACTTCTATACACTTAGTGAAAGCTTTTACTGTTACAAAGATTTATTTTCTTACTTGAACTGAATTGAGAATTAAAACCAGATTAAGAAGTGATAGCTAATTACACTATAGTTTACTATTTCAGAAATAAAACTCAGGTTATTTCTTTTAGATATTTTTCCAGAAATAAATTTTAATAACTTTCTTTAAAAGCAAAAACATTCCAATTAATCGTTTTCCTTTTTCTATATTTAATGACAGTTAAGACTAGTAAGACCTACTAGTACCAAAGAAACGTCAAGTTTAAAAATTGCTGACAAGTTGATTTTTGGGTGAACTGGTACAGTGAAACCTAATCCTTTGTAAGTGATTCAAATCTAATTTAAAAAAGGTATTAAATGTTCAAACATTCATCATAAAAGGCAATAGAGATAATGAACCTCAATCTAGATTATAGCTAGAATTAAAGATTTTGTCATTCTCAAAGTAATTTTATAATACATATTCTTTAGATTATCTTATCTTCTTTTAAATAAAATATTAATTAAAGCCATATTAATAAAGATGACATATTAAATATGCTTAAGATAATTTGATGTTTAGTGGTATAGAGATGTTATAGAAAGGACAATACTTGATCCATACAATTACATGTGTATACGTTGAACAGAATGGAAAATGAGTTACACAAAAAATAAGATTATACATATTCTGGCATCTAGATTTTAAAACCCTATATTCGACATTGGAAAAAAGAGACTAGACTATCAGTTTCTCCTTGTGTTATATATTTAGATTTTGCTCTTTTATTTTACAAGTAGTTACTGAATTTCTACCATATGCCAATTTAGAGATAAAAGATAGTCATTTAATTCTAGTATTTCTCAGTAAATTCTTTAAAAGTACACATCAATCAAGTAAGGTTAAATTTTAATGATTAAAAGCCACCAAACTAAGTAGTTATGATTGAAACTTACAGCAAAGTTTTCAGAAAATCCCATGGTTTATGGTACAATGCATCTCAATTTTTTGATTATTACAGTAACAATTACTTTTATAGTACCCAAGAGAAGAAAAATATAGTTAAAAGAGGGTAAAAGAACAAATGGGAAGAAACAGCACCCGTTACCAATTGTTGGATAAAGGCAATCTCTATCCATACAGAATGACCACATTTAAGTAAGGTCTACCTTGTCTGTCCTCTCATTCCATTGCTCTCTCAACACTAATCTGAAGTGTCACTTTTAAGAAGCTTCTAGGACTTCATTTCTTTTTGTAGTAAAGGGATCCTTTACTAGTTTAGGGTCAGATCTCCTCATCCTATATTCTTATAGTGTGAACTTCTCTCTCCCACCTCACTTTGTACTATTAAGTCCTCAGACCAACACTGCCACAGAAATAAGTGTTCCTCAAAAATGTTTACTGAATGAACGGCTTCATGTGTGAGGAAGCAGTTTCCTGAGATGTCTACCAAGAGAATCCATTTTGCAGAACAACTTTTACTTACGCGCTAATCAAAGAAATAAGCCCCCTAAAGTCTGGAATATTCATAATTCAAAGCAAGTTAAAAAAAAAAGAAGAATGGTAATTCATCAGTATCTAAGTTACTTAAGACAGCCAACTTTGGGAACTCTCACAGTGTCCTTTCTCAAAGAAAGATTTCCCTTAAATATTTCCATGTTATGCAAATGCCTGGGGGAAGGTTTTGATGAAGGACTTGTTTCTTTATAAATACAGCTAGTTAAATCTGTAAACTTTTTTGACACTGTACCTAAAGGCAAATATTTAATAATACGAGTTGTTTCTGGAACATTTAACCCAAGAGGTCCTAAGTTTTCAAGTTTTAACAGAGTACACTGATCTGGGTGACCCAGTGAGATAAGAAGCCTTATTTCCAACTTCTACATAAGATGAATTAGGGTTAGTTAACTGTCAGAAAGGGAGACAAAACGCACAACAAACATGCAGGAATCTGGCAGGTGAAGACGACCCTAAGAGTAAGGTAAAGGCTAATAATGGCACAAAGATGTGTCAGAGTCAAGAGAAACTGACAGTAGTTCCCACAGAGGTGGCGACAAGTTAGGCGCACAAGCGAGCTAGCGAGCGGAACCGATGCAGCGCACAGACATGTGGCTAGGGAAGCCTGGCTGCATGCAGAGATGACTGGGCAGAGGAGCTTTTTAGAGACAAGTGGGGTGGGGTAGGGACAGGGGCTCAAGACAGGACTAGGAAGTTTGGAGGACAAGTAGGAAATCAGAGAATCAACTTTGGCAACCTTTAAGGGTGACGGAGTAGGGCAGGAGGATGGAGAGCGAGAAGAGAAGTCCAGAGAGGGGACTGGCGAGAACCGGCGCCCAGACAATGACACGCATGACTGATAAACCCTGCGGGTAACTCGAATGCAAGAAGCACAGGGCAGGCCTAAGGACGTCGCATTGGAGGGGACTGAACTGTAAGGCAGACAGTGGACGTGGCATTGGGGTCGCGGAGCCTTAGGCGACAGCCAGCAGGAGCCACGGGGTGAGGTGAGGCGTGGAGAGGCAGGTGTCTCCGACAGGGACTCGTGAGGTGTTCCCGGGGTGGGGGGCAGCAGAATAGGGATTGGGAGACCCGTGTCCTGGTACTCTTACCCTAAATCTTCCAACGACTCCAAGATGTCAGTCTCCATGAGGTCGCACTCCATGCTAAAGGTATTCAAATTTCCGAGTCGTCAGGCTCCCCTCTTCGCCGGCAACGCGTACGCTAGCGCATGCGCTGCCTCCCCGGAACTCCCAAATCGACGTCTGGCGCTTCAGCCCCCGCATTGCGCATGTCTAGAGCGTGCGCAAAAAGATGGGATCCGCCTACCGCTCAGTCCCAGCTGGCTGAAGGTTTACTAGGAGGCACGGTTTTGCACATGCGTATTACTGAATAATGAAGCCAGCATCTAAAGAAGGGCAGGAGGACTGGCTGCGTGGCAGCTGGGCGTGGGGACCAGGCAACCGAGCGGAGGGAGTGGGGAGAGGGAACGTTCCAACCTCTCTTAGTTTGGTTTACGCTAGTAATCTTGGGGCGTGGCGAGTGGGGTAAGAGTAGGGAGGGTCTCTAGATTTGGGTGGGCGTTGCCTGTGAAACTCTGGATCTCAGGGAGTGACGGGAGTGGTCCGCACCCTGCCAGTGTGTTCTAGCCTTCCTTAACTATGGGTCTGGAGAAAGCGAAAATTCTAAAGCTCTCGAGGGGGTGAACAGGACAAGTGCGGAGAACAGCTGATAAATGCTTTTGATTCCCTTGTGCCTGCAGTAGCTGTATTTCAGGATTAGAGAGGAGTTAACTTTCCTTTGCCATGGATGTATTCAGAAAGTTGTTACATTCTGACTTCTTAAACTATAAACTTTTCCCAGACTAAGATTTTCTTTTAATGGGTGGGGCAGAGGAGGACTTCACTCCATTTAAAAAGAATAGAATATATTTAAATCCACACTTGAGACAATGAATAAACTTTTTAAAATTTATTTCTTTTTTTTACTGTAATGCAAGTGCTTTTGACATTTGACTGGGTTTAACATTCAACTCATGATGGGTTATGATTTCTTGACAGTTACTGGTTGGGTATATGCTTAGAAATTACTGAAAATGAAAGAAAATTGTTTTCAATGTGATGACATTTAGAAAATTACATTTAACTATAAATTGGCAGCATGTTGCATTGTGTAGGCATTTAAAGAGTTTTCTAATTGGTACGAGTAGATTTTATTTTGCAGTTCTTAAACATTTCTATGTCTAATGAATAAATGCTCCCTATACCTTATTTTAAGATTCTTAATTTGCATCATGGGGGGGGGGGATTAACACTTGCTATACAGCTACTCTGTGCTTGACATGGTATTACTCCCTTGATCCATACTATTTTATCCAATCATCATATTACTCCCATTATACAGATGAGGACACTAAGGCTCAGTGGTTTAATGATCTGTCAAAAGGGTAAGACCAATAAGGACTGGATTTTGAGGCATATCTAAATCCATAGTTCTTCCTGTTTGACTATTCAAATAAGGATTCATAATCAAGATATGGAAAGATAGGAAGATTGAGCTAGTTGAATTTGTTTAAGCTTGTTTATGTTGTATATGATTACCTTATTATAAAAATGGAATAATCATTTGTTTTCCTAGGGTTGTTGAAGGTGCTAAATAAAAAGTAATGCTGGCTCTGGCCGGTTATAGCTCTGTCCTTAAGAGCATTGCCTGGAAATGACAAGCTTACAGGTTTGATCCCCAGTCAGGGCACACATGGGAAGCAACCAAAGAACGCAGCATTGCCCGGAGCACGGAGGTTACTGGTTGGAATCCAGGTCAGGACACATGCAGGAGCAGCTCCATGTTCCTGTCTCTCTCTCTTTTTCTTTTCTTTTTTTTACAGGGACAGAGAGAGAGAGAGAGAGAGAGTCAGAGAGAGGGATAGATAGGGACAGACAGACAGAAACGGAGAGAGATGAGAAGCATCAATCATTAGTTTTTTGTTGCTGTCACAACACCTTAGTTGTTCATTGATTGCTTTCTCACATGTGCCTTGACCGTGGGTCTTCAGCAGACCAAGCAACCCCTTGCTGGAGCCAGCGACCTTGGGTCCAAGTTTACGAGCTTATGCTCAAGCCAGATGGGCCCGCGCTCAAGCTGGTGAGCTCGGGGTCTCAAACCTGGGTCTTCTGCATCCCAGTTCGACGCTCTATCCACTGCACCACTGCCTGGTCAGGTTTCTGTCTCTCTCTCAAACGAAAAAAAAAAGTAATGCTAAATGCAAAATCAGTTTGGGAAAAAAAGTTACATTCTTGACTCACTTTTTCAGATAAGTTGTAACATGTACTATTAGGGAACAAATGACGTCTCTTCTAAATTTATTTTTGTAATACAATTGTTAGATTAAATGGAGGTAACCAACACAAAAGGTTTTTTAAAAAATAATATTATTTAAAATAATTCTATAATGGATTTTGCTACAACAAAAATAATGCTTTTAAAAGTATTATCATCATTTCTGTAAGATCTACTAGAAATCTTTTGCATTTTATTTTGCACTTTATTAAATTTATATTATAACCTGGATATCTAAAGACCTAATTTAAGCTAAAATTTATTTCTTTATTGATTTTTTAAAAATTTTATTAATTTAAATGGGGTGACATTGATAAATCAGGGTACATATGTTCAGAGAAAACATCTTCAAGTTATTTTGACAATTGATTATGTTGTATACCCATCACCCAAAGTCAAATTGTTTTCCGTCACCTTCTATCTGGTTTTCTTTGTGCTCCTCCCCTCCCCCAACCTCCCCTCTCTTCCCCCACCCCCTGTAACCACCACACTCTTGTCCATGTCTCTGAGTCTCATTTTGATGTTCCATCTATGCATGGAATCATATAGTTCTTAGTTTTTTCTGATTTACTTATTTCACTCAGTATAATGTTATCAAGGTCCATTCATGTTGTAAAAGATCCGATGTCATCATTTCTTATGGCTGAGTAGTATTCCATAATATGTATATATATATATATACCACCTTTTCTTTATCCAGTCATCTATTGAAGGGCTTTTTGGTTGTTTCCATGTCTTGGCCACTGTGAACAATGCTGCAATGAACATGGGGCTGCATGTGTCTTTACGTACCAATGTTTTTGAGGTTTGGGGGTATATACCCAGTAGAGGGATTGCTGGGTCATATGGTAGTTCTATTTTTAATTTTTTGAGGAACCACCATACTTTCTTTTATAATGGTTGTACTACTTTACATTCCCACCAATAGTGGATGAGGGTTCCTTTTTCTCCACAGCCTCTCCAACATTTGTTATTACCTGTCTTGTTGATGATAGCTAATCTAACAGGCGTGAGATAGTATCTCATTGTAGTTTTTATTTGCATTTCTCTAATAGCTAATGATGATGAGCATCTTTTTATCTATCTGTTAGCCATTTGTATTTCTTCCTAGGAGAAGTGTCTGTTCATGTCCTCTTCCCATTTTTTTATGGGATTCTTTGTTTGTTTGTTGTTGAGTTGTATGAGTTCTTTGTATATTTTGGATATTAGGCCCTTATCTGAGCTGTTGTTTGAAAATATCATCTCCCATTTAGTTGGCTGTCTGTTGCTGAAATTTAATAGAATGAAAAGAACACTGATTTGGGAGTTAGCTCTGATATATATATAATCATTATAAGAAAGAATTTCTGAACATTTACAGTTGTCTAAAGTTCATCAGGTGTCTTTGAGAGATGAGTTTTCTGTATAGAAGGTGTTCAACTTAAAATTATAATTGATCTTAATTTAATGAACATTAGCCTTTCCAGGCTTTTTGTGTGTGTGTGTGTGTGTGTGTGTGTGTGAAAGAGAGAGAGAGGGACAGACAGGGACAAACAGGAAGTGAGAGAGATGAGAAGCACCAACTTGTTGCAGCATTTTAGTTGTTCATTTATTGCTTTCTCATATGTGCCTTGACTGGGTGGCTCCAGATGAGCCAGTGAGCCCTTGCTCAAGCCAGTGACCTTGGGTTCAAGCCAGCGATCTTTGGGCTTAAGCCAGCGACCATGTGGTCATATCTATGATCCCACGCTCAAACTGGTAACCTTGGGGTTTTGAACTTGGTCCTCAGTGTCACAGGTCAACGCTTTATCCACTGCACCACCACCTGGTCAGGCTGCCTTTCCAGATCTTGAAAAAAGTAAAAATAAATAATATTTTATACTTCTGAAAAAAATGTAGAGATGACAGTTGATATCAATTTTCAGAGGAACAACTCTTATGCATAACCTTAAAGATTATTATAAAGGAATTTTTGAATTATTTAGTAGTTAAAAATTTATGCAGATGAGATTCTTAAGAAAACTACTTCCTAAATCTATAGAAGGGTAATTCTTTATTTTATTTTTAAGAATTTGTTGGGTTGACATTGGTTAATAAAATTATATAGGTTTCAGGTGTGCAATTCTAACTTTTTATTTATTAATTTTTAGAGAAAGGGGAGAGAGAAAGAGAGAGATTTGTTGTTCCATTTATATATGCATTCTTTGTTTGATTTTTGTATGTGCCCTAACTGGGAATCATACCCTCAGCCTTGGAGTATTGGAATGATGCTCTAATCAACTGTGCTACTCAGACAGGGCTGGTGTACAGTTTTATATTACATCGTCTTTATATTGTATCATGAGTTCACCACCCAAAGTCAAGTCTCCTTCCATCTCCATTTATTCCCACTTTACCCTCTTCTACTTTCCCTTACCGCCCCCCATCCCTCTGGTAATCACCATAGTATTGTCTGTGTCTATGAGGTTTCTTTCTTTTCTTAATCCCTTCATCTTTCATCCAGCCTCCTAACCACCCTCCCAAAGCTGTCAGTCTGTTCTCTAATTTTGAGTCTGTTTCTACTTTGTTTGTTAGTTTATTTTGTTCATTAGATTCCACATCTGAGTGAAATCATATGGTACTTATCTTTCTCTGACTGGCTTATTTCACTTAGCATGATACTCTCCAGGTCTATCCATGCTGTTGCAAAGGGTAAGATTTCCTTCCTCTTATGGCTGAGTAGTATGCCATTGTGTAACTGTACCACATCTTTCTTATCCACTCATCTACTGATGATCACTTGGGCTGCTTCCAAATCTTGGCGATTGTAACTAACGCTGCAATGAACATGGAGGTGCATTTATTTTTTGGAGTTAGTGTTTTGGGTTTCTTTGGATATATTCCCAGAAGTGGAATTGCTGTGTCATAACACAGTTTCTTTTTTTTTTTTTAATTTTATTTTATTATTATTAATTTTAATGGGGTGACACCAATAAATCAGGGTACATATGTACAATGAAAACATCTCCAGGTTGTCTTATCATTCAATTGTGTTGCATACCCGTCACCCAAAGTCAAATTGTCCTCTGTCACCTTCTATCTGGTTTTCCCTGTGCCCCTCCCCTCCTCCCTATCCCATCCTTCCCTCCCATCCCCCACCCAGTAACCACCACTCTCTTGTCCATGTCTCATAGTCTCACTTTTATGTCCCACCTATGTATGAAATCATGCTGTTCTCAGTTTTTCTTTTTTTCTGATTTACTTATTTCACTCCGTATAATGTTATCAAGGTACATTCATTTTGTTATAAATGATCTGATGTCATCATTTCTTATGGCTGAGTAGTATTCCATAGTATATATGTACCAAAGCTTTTTAATCCACTTGTCTTCTGATGCTTGATGTCAGCATACAGCACGTGGCCACATTTGTTGAGTTTGTCCTTTAACATCTTCCATGTACACCTAGCAATTTATCTGACCCTTTGTGAGTTTGAGATTTCTGTTTGTGTGTGTGTGTGTGTGTGGCAGAGACAGAGTCAGAGAGATGTACAGATAAAGACAGACAGACAGGAAGGGAGAGAGATGAGAAACATCAATTCTTCATTGTGGCTCCTTAGTTGTTCATTGATTACTTTCTCATATGTGCCTTGACCTGGGAGCTATAGCAGACGAAATGACCCCTTGCTCGAGCCAGCAACCTTAGGCTCAAGCTGGTGAGCCTTGTTCAAACCAGATGAGCCTGCACTCGAGCTGGCGACCTCAGGGTCTCATACCTGGGTCCTCCACATCCCAGTCCGACGCGCTATCCACTGTGCCACCACATGGTCAGGCATGAGTTTGAGATTTCCAATTCTTATTATTCTTTTACTTTTTAATTGTGTTAATCACTTCTCCTATCTTACCCCTCAAAGGCCTCTCTTCCTTTCTCCTCTATCTATCGTAGTATAGGGGAAGAACTATAATAGTATATTCTAGTATAGGGGAAGTATAGAGAATATTTTTCCTCTACACTCTGAGGTTTATGAATGGGGCCTGCAAATTTAACTGACAGAGACAGATTAACCGAAGAAGAGGCATATACATTTTTATTGATGTAATTATTATGATATTTTTATGTTTGTGGTACTTCATAGAAAAAATGTGAAAACCCCAAAGAGGTAGTTAGGCTTGAGAGTTTATAAACCATTTTAACAAACAATGACAAAACAAAAGGAAGGGGATTTGAGTTTCTAGGGGTGGTAAATGGTGGGAAAGTAAAGATATGATGAAAATAATGGAATATAAGTTTCATTTTAGTATGGTTTTCCACACTTATCTTGAAGTCGACTGTCTTTCTTCTTCATGGCCATCAGTCTCTTCCAGAGTGGGATTTTATGGCAGTCATTGTTTCTAGAAGTTTCTGCTTTTAATCAGATAGGAAGCTCTGAGAGACTTCACTGTGCACCTGCTCATTGTCAGTTGCCTTCAGCTCAAAATAATCTATATGCCACAATGGTATATTTTGGGGTGGATATTCTGATTGCTTTCACTAGTCACATGGAACTTGTATTCACTCCACACACCTTGCCCTTCTATGCCTGTATACTCTTGTAGAAGTTGTTTTTTCTGCCTGAAATTCACTTTCCCTCATTCTCCATCTGGAGGTTTCCTCTTGCCTAATCATTAAGACTCAGTTGGGAGAAAAGCCTTCTCTGTTGCCTTCGGCACTTATTCTTTACCTCCCCAGACTTCCTCAGTACCTTGTTCCAGGTAATGTTCTTGCCATACAAAAGTTCCCAGACACCCTCTGCTCTCTCTGCTGCTTTGCTTATAGTCTATCCCATCCTCAAGGCTTGTTTCAACCTCACTGTTCCACAAAGAAGGTGTATCCTGACTCAACTGTTAAAATTAATTTTCTTAAATTCAGGTTCCTGGGCCTTGCCTCTGATGAGTTTTATGTCAACCTTCCTGGGTTTCAGTTTAGGAATCTATTTGTCTTAAAACCACCTAAGATGATTTTATGATTGGTCCTTCATAACTTAACATTTATTAATGTTATATTTTTGTGTTGCTTATTTAATATATTCTGGTCTTTTCTATAAAATGATGCATTTTCTATATATTTCTTAGTACATTGATGGATAAACAATAGGCATAAAAATGTTGATTAGTTGATTGACAAGGAAATGTTCCCTTTCTCCTTGACTATACTTTGTATTTTTCTGAAAGAATCAAGTTATTCTTTGCAGGGAATGAATAAGTATATGACAATGAGTTATGCTCTGAGCTCTTGGATCATCCTGGAACTCAGTCAATGCCTATTTAAAACTAGGCTATTTTGGTAGGATGATATGTTCTCTGCTGAGTTGGATTGTTATTTTCAACTTCGTCTTTTATCCTAGTGCAGTGATCCTGTATGGTGGGGAGTTGGAATCCTCAGGAAGACTTTTCAAGCTCTCCACCCACCGAGGGTCCCCATAAGAATCACAGCATTGTGTGATGAGAGATTCTGCAGATTGTGAGTGTGCTGTGAACAAAACAGGGCTTGAGCAGAATAAAGGCTGTTCATCACTCTTCTAGGGAGAGCTTGTAAATATGATCGTTATGATTAGATTGATTTTGAATGTCTTATTCAGATCTTAGTTTCCACTTCTTGGTAACAGTTATATACTTAATTTTTTATTATCACAATAGGATCATTGTTTACAAGCACAATGGAGAGACAAAAGTATCTTTTAAGCAGAAACAATTATATTCAAATCCTTGTATTGGATTGCTTTCTTTTGGAGAACTTGTGTAGTCACATAGATTTGACTCTGAAGAGAACCTTAGGACATTGTTATAGACCAACCCTTCTCAACACTTCCAAGAGAGAATTAAGACCCAATGCCATAAGACATCAATTGTGTGTAATAATTGGCTTCTCTCCTGTGCATCTAAAATGCTAGCTGTCAATGTACCATACCCAGGAGAAATGAGAAAAGAGTTACTGAAATCATTTTCTCAGTGCTCAAATCTCTCCTGGGATTGAGAAAGGCTAAATTAAATAGAGCCCATTGGTTTTCAAACTTTTATGTGTTTCTGAATTACCTGGAGGTATTTATTTAGTTATTTATTTTTAAGGAACTGGTATTTTCAAGGTTATATTTGATGTCAACAAGATGACACAACTACAGAAAAAAATGCATACATTGCAGTCTCAATGCAAACAATCAAATGGAACCCCAGTGAAGAAGTAATTTGAATTACCTCAAAAAGCATCAGAATTTTTAAAACAGCTTTATACATCCAGCCAACAAATTAAAATAGTTAACAAAAAAATAAATAAATTCAGAGGTCTGTTATCAATGTTGAAAAAAGGCAACTGCTTAAGCATTTCTGTTAATTCGAACATCTCTTTCTGACTACTCAGCTTCATCCCATTCATCATCTGGCATGCTCTCAGCCACCTCTGGTGACTCAAACTTAACCGCACCACACACCTTGACCTTCCCATTCTCCATCTTGATGTCAGCATACATCGTGGCCACATTTGTTGAATTTGTCCTTTAACATCTTCCATGTAAAATAAAAAACCAAATGGGAGATTTCTCACAAATATCTGGCAAGGCATCCTGACCACCTCAGGAGCATGGCCTCCAGCTCCACCAAAGGAACCTGAAAAGCTTCCTCCAAAGTTGCCACACTCTATTCTGATGGCAGCCAAAACTGGCATTATAACCGCCACCCATGGCCAGGCTGATGTGCTCAGTGCCAGTGGCCAGGGTTGTGCCTATGGCGGGTCTATGCGCTCCAGGATGGTGACCATGAGATCCATAATGGGGCCCATGGACTCTATGTTCAGACCCATGTGCTCAATGGTAGTGTGCATACACTCCACACCAGAGCCCAAGCACTTAATGGTATGATTCACACTGTCAATGGGTGTGGCCATGCGCTTGAGTCACAAAGCCCACACTGGCACCCATGTACTCTGTGCCAGACCCAATGCGCTCCATGGTCTGGCCCATGTGCTCAATGCTGGAGCCCTTGCAGTCCACAACTAGGCCCATGCCCTCCATCTCAGAGCCCACATGATCCATGGCCCAGGCCTGCACCCATACCCTCTATACCAGCATCCCCAATGTGGGATCCAATGAACAAATAACCTGAAGGATGCCTTTAGCATCCTTTAGCAGTGAAAAACCAACTTCTAGGTCCTCAACTAGAGTGGATAAAGACTTCACCATAAGCACAAGCATGACTTTGTACAGGGATACTGGCCAAGGCTTGTACAGGAGGAATGGTTCTGAGCAAATTCTAGGGCAATGGCATTTAATTGGACTTCTGACATGGCTCAAAGGAACACTGGGCCTAATTCCTAGAGAAGGAAAAAAGAGATAATATGAACTGTAAGGATTAAAAAAAACATTATAAGGGTGTGACAGACATTTTACACCTCAAGAAGCCTTGTTTAATAGCTTCCAGAGAAGAAGGGGGTAGGGGAGAGGAAAGGCTTTCCTTATTTCTTCTTTTTTGCCCACTTTATAATTGTGACCTTGGAAATGGGAACACTACGGTGACAATGTCAATAGCATGAGAACAGTGTCACCACTCAGGATCTCAGAAGCTGTGCTGAGACAGAACAGATTACTGCCTGGATTTCCCTAAGGAGGATTGTCTAAAGATTGAAAATATTTTAGGGTGAGTCTCAATCTGTGATTGTTCACCAGATCAGGCTGATGTTTCCTGGGCAGTATATTTTTACTTAGAAAAGAGAGTTTCTGGTTTGTGTGGACTGTTCTGCCTGGGGGCCATGAATACTGGTAATGTAATACCTGAACCCGTATCCTGTGATTCTTAACTTAAGGCATGTGGATATTGATTGACTGATTGATTGGGTGAGTGAGCAGGACGGACCCTGGCAACCTGGTGTGTCCCCTAGCAGTTTTGCCTATGACCGTGACCATCCACGGAGTGATGCCTGAACCAGGGACTTATCCCAGGAGCTGAGGCCGCACACACGCTCATGTGCAGTGCGCCTTGCAGGCAATTGCCTTGGGACCTCTAGACCTGTGTGAACCCCGGGGAGGTAGACCTAGCTCTGCATATTCCTGGAGCAGCATGTACCTGCACTGCACTCCGGGAAATCTACTGGAGTCAGACTCTGTGTGTAGCCCTGTACCGGTAAGAGACACTGCACTTCTGTCCTGGTGGTGCCCAGGAGGGCAAGGTTGAGGAGTTCCCGCGAGATCTGGCTTTAGAAAAACAGGTACTGCTGCTGTGGAATGGGTGGACCTTGCCATAATGGTGGGTCCCCAGAAATCCCAGTTGGTGGCCGTGTCTGGCTTTATTTTAAGTCACGAGCTGGGACACATCCCAGGGTGTCTGGATGGTGAGTCACGTTGCCAGTGATGTGCAATTCGCTCTTGCACACCTGCCCTTAGACCCAAAGTCCTTAGAAAGAACCTGCCGACCCTCCCCCCGCCCCCCAGCAGCCCTCCTGCAGCTGCCCCTCCCCTCAGTGCTCCAGATGAGGAGGTTGGAATAATGGTTACCGTCAGACCCCATGCTGCCCTGCTGTTCTTAGGGAGGGACTCGGTGTCTGGCAATCGGTGTTGTTTTTAATCCTGAGTATTTCCCATGTGTGAAAATACTGCCTTATGTAGTATTTATTTTAATATACTCTATCTATATAATAATAGATTTTGTTTTGTTTGAATTTCCTTGACTTTTCCTTTTGCGTTTGATTTTATGGAGCTTCATTTCTTTTCTATCACTGTTATAAAAAATACTTCAGAGTTTGTTTAGTATTGAAAATGGTAAAGAAAATGGTTTCTAAAACACTTTTTCATAAATGTGTGTGTGTGTGTGTGTGTGTGTGTATATATATATATATATATATTTTTTTTTTCAGGTGAGAAGAGGGGAGATAGTGAGGCAGACTCTTGTATGCCTTATGGGAATCTACCTGGCAACCCCATCTGGAGCCTATGCTGAATGATCCAGCTATTTTTAGCACCTGAGACTGATGCACTCCAATGGAACTATCCTCAGAAATCTGTCCACACTCGAATCAATTGAGCAACTGGCTGCAGGTGGGGAAAAGGGATAGAAGGGGAAAAAGGAGGGAGGGGAAAAATAGATGGTAGCTTCTCCTGTGTGCCCTGACTGAAAATTGAAATCAGGACATCCATATACTGGGCCAAAACTGTATCCCCTGAGCCACTGACCAGAAGAACTAATAGACATTTTTTTTTTTTAAAGATTTTATTTATTGATTTTAGAGAGAAGAGAGAGAGAGAGAGAGAGAGAGAGAGAGAAAGAGAAGGAGGGAGGGGTATGAAGCATCAACTCGTAGTAGTTGCTTTTCGTATGTGCCTTGACTGGGCAAACCCAGGGTTTCAAACCAGCAACCTCAATATTCCAGGTTGACTCTGTCCACTGTGCCACCACAGGTCAGGTAGCATTTTAATTGATATTTTAAAAGAATATATTGTTAGCCCTCTTGCCTGCCTTTCCTATCTTTCCATCTCCTGACATTTTCTATACTGACACTACACCACCACCAACAAAATGGCCTTGTGTTCCCCCACACCGGTTGTAGTTGATTATTTGAGTTGAGACTGCATGACTTATTAATAATGCCCCCCCCCCACATCTGAAGTCTTACAGGTAAATATGAGCAGGACCAATCATTTTCCTCCTTTGTGAATTTAGAATTAGGAAACTGGAGAATTAAGACTGAACCAGTTGGCCATAGGGACTGGTAAAAGGATGTGTGGAGGAAAGTTGTGATGTACTGTGTCCAGGATGCCTCAAACTTGAGAGAGAAGTGAGGAGGCCACTCAGAAAACCTGAAGAGTATAGACATTTTCTTATCTTTAATGATGAAGCAACAACTCAAAGAACTTGAGTTATCGAAACATTCAGAACTAATAAAGGTAAATTGTGTTCACAACTTGCTCTTCTTATACTCTTTTCCTTCATATATATAGTATATATTATATACATATGAAGATTATATATATATATATATATAAAACTTGGGTAGTGTCAATGAAACAAAATTCTAAGAGAGGTAGCCATCTCACTTTGCCTATGATCTTTTTCTCTTAAAATGCTAAGAGGTGATGTAC
This sequence comes from Rhynchonycteris naso, assembly GCA_037038555.1. Taxonomy (NCBI): domain Eukaryota; kingdom Metazoa; phylum Chordata; class Mammalia; order Chiroptera; family Emballonuridae; genus Rhynchonycteris; species Rhynchonycteris naso. Next base: position 200,399,265 of record CM072998.1, on the reverse strand, counting down.
ATGAATTATGGGTTTCTGATTTGTATGGCACCCAAAGTAATCTTAAAATTTCCAACCTAGTAAAAATACTAATGCTATTTTCTTTTTATTTCATATTAATGACTCTATCCTTTTCTACCAGTAAATTGATAGCTATAGCCTGCATTTTGCTTTTAATTCTGGCGCGGGCAGGTCTCCTATTTAATCAAGAATCTTAAAAAGAGAAGAAAGACAGATTCTCTCTGTCCTGGAGCTTCTGGGGAAGAGAGAATGTTCTGTGCCGTCAAAATGGTCAAATAATCTAATTTGATATAAAGCATTGGAAACATTCATTAGACTTTCAATCTTGATTTTCTGTGCAATAATGAGACTTCTGTAAATATCTATAATTGTTACTAACTTGTTGTTTCCTACTAATATAAATCTGCCCTTGGAAGCAAAATTGAAACAAAGGGAAATTGTAAGATTACAAAGAACTCAGAAAAGAATGCCATGTCCTGTGAAAATAACCCTCAAAAGAAACATGTAGTTTGGCTTTGTTGGAGAGCTTGATTGACTCTTGGCCATGCCTTCACTGATGCCCTTGCTGGCACAGATCCCTGCAAAGGCTGCTGTTGGTGTCCTGGCTTAGGCTCCAAGCTTACCTGACATGCTTGGCCATTTCCCCCACAACATTGCACTGTGCCTCATTGAATCCAGAGGGCTCCAGACTCAGACTCAGCCCTACCCTGTATCAGGGTCACATTTCACCCTTTGCCTCTTAACTGAGCCTGGACTACCAGTCCAGACACCCTGTTCCCTACAGTGATTCCATGGTAGGGCTCTTGACATCTTTTCTTGCCAGTGAACTTATTTTTAAGTCACCCTGCTTTACTCAGGTCACATGGGGCTTCAAGTGTCTTCCTCCCCAGGGGTCTTGGGCTTCTTAAGCAAAGTGCTCAACCTCTCTTCCTGAGCACTGCATAAAAAGGTGTCTTTGGTGGGGGGCCTTTATCAAGCCTCACAGGATTTGGTGACATTTCCCCGAGGACATGGCTGCATGCCTGACTTTTACTTGCAACACTAAAGAGCTACCATTCAAGTGATGGCTTACTTAACAAAAAACCTGCCCTAGATAAGTTGTGCCTCAAGCAGCTGCCATAAAGTAAAATTTTTCCTCATCTGAAACTCCAAACACCTATTCAAGGCCATGAGCTGCCAATAATAAGACAACAAAGGATTTGAGGGCAGGCAAGAGGAGGTATGAGTTTTTTATTTTCTTTATTTTTATTGATTTAAATTTATCATGTTTACATAGATTCAAGTGTCTCATCGAATATATCTCCCCCAACCCCCATGTTCCCTTCAACATCCCCCTTCCCCCCTTCCCCCAACGCCTTCTTCCCTTCCCTCCAGGATTTGCTTTCCTGCTCTCTATAACGCTGTGCTATGTATATATAATTTCACTAATCTCTTTCTCTTCTCTGATCCCATCCTTTCATCCTCTTTTCCTCTGACTGCTTTCCCTCTGGTCCCTTTGATCCCGCCTCTGCTTCTATTCCACTCCTCAGTTCACATTGTTCATTAGATTCCTCAAATGAGTGAGGTCATATGATAATAGTCTCCAGGTCCATCCATGTTGTCACAAAAGGTAAGATTTCCTTCTTTTTCATGGCTGCATAGTATTCCATCATATATATATGTACTACAGCTTTTTAATCCACTTGTCCACTGATGGACACTTGGGCTGTTCCCAGATCTTGGCTATTGTAAACAATGCTACCATAAACATGGGGCTGCATTTCTTCTTTTGAATCAGTGATTTGGTATTCTTAGGATATATTCTGAAAAGTGGGATGGCTGGGTCAAAAGGCGGTTCCATTATTCATTTTTTGAGGAATACTGTTTTCCACTGTGGCTGTACCAGTCTGCATTCCCACCAGCAGTGCTGGAGGGTTCCCTTTTCTCCACATCCTCGTCAGCACTTATTATGTGTTGTTTTGTTAATGAGTGCTATTCTGACTGGTGTGTGGTAGTATCTCATTATGGTTTTAATTTGCATTTATCTAATGAAAAGTGATGTTGAACATTTTTTCATCTACCTATTGGCCATCTGTATGTCCTCTTTGGAGAAGTGTCTAATCATTTATTTTGCCTATTTGTTGATTGGATTGTTTATCTTCCTGGTGTTGAGTTTTATAAGTTCTTTATAAATTTTGGTTATTAACCCCTTATCAGACATATTGTTGAATATGTTCTCCCATTGTGTGATTTGTCTTTTAATTTTGTTCATATTGCCTTTAGCTCTGCAAAAGCTTTTTAGTTTGATATAGTCCCATTTGTTTTATCCTGTCCTTTATTTCACTTGCCTGAGGAGATAAATTAGCAAATATATTGCTGCGAGAGATGTCAGAGATCTTAATGCCTATGTTTTCTTCCAAGATGATTATGGTTCCAAGACTTACATTTAAGTCTTTTATCCATTTTGAGTTTATTTTTGTGAATGGTGTAAGTTGATGGTCTAGTTTCGTTTCTTTGCAGGTAGATGTCCAATTTTCCCAACACCATTTGTTAGACTGTCTTTACTCCATTATATGCTCTTACCTTCTTTGTCAAATATCGATTGTCCATAAAGGTGTGGGTTTATTTCTGGGTTCTCTGTTCTGTTCCATTGATTTATATGTCTGTTTTTATGCCAGTAACAAGCTGTTTTGAGCACAATGGACTTGTACTATAACTTGATATCAGGAAGTGTGATACCATCCACGTTATTCTTCTTTATCAAGATTGCTGAGGCTATTCGTATTCTTCTTTGGTTCCATATAAATTTTTAGAATATTTGTTCTATATATTTGAAGTATGCCATTGGTATTTCAATTGGCATTGCATTGAATTTATAAATTGCTTTTGGTAATATAGACATTTTAATGATGTTTATTCTTCCTATCCATGAACACGGTATATGCTTCCACTTTTTTGTATCTTCCTTGATTTCTTTTATCAATGTTTTATAATTTTCTGAGTACAAGTCTTTAACCTCCTTGGTTAAATTTACTCTTAGGTCCTTTATCATTATTTGTTGCAATAGTGAAGGGGATTGTTTTCTTAATTTCTCTTTCAGACAGTTTATTGTTGGTGTATAAAAATGCCTCTGATTTCCAAATATTAATTTTATATTCTACCACCTTGCTGAATTCATTTATCAGGTCCAGTAGTTTTTTGACGGAGACTTTAGGGTTTTCTATGTACAGTATCATATCATCAGCAAATAATGATATTTTTACTTCTTTTCCAATTTGGATGCCTTTATTTCTTCTTGTTGTCTGATTGCTGTGGCTAGGAACTTCCAGAACTCTGTTGAATAAGAGTGGTGAAAGGGGGCACCCCTGCCTTGTTCCTGATCTTAAGGGGATTGCTTTTAATTTTTGCCCCTTGATTATGATGTTGGCTGTGGGTTTCTCATAGATGGCCTTTATCATGTTGAGGTATGTTCCCTGTGTTCCCACTTTGCTGAGAGTTTTGATCATAAATGGGTGCTGGATTTTGTCAAATGCCTTTCTGCATCTATTGATATTAACATGTGATTTTTCTCCTTCCTTTTGTTTATGTGATGTATCATATTGATTGTTTTGCAAATATTGACCAGCCTTGCCTCCCCAGAATAAATTCCACTTGATCATGATGTATGATTTTTTTTCATGTATTGCTGGATCTGGTTTACTAATATTTTGTTGAGAAATTTTGCATCTAAATTCGTCGGGGATATTGGCCTATAGTTTTTTTCTTTTTATGGTTTTTGCCTGGTTTTGGAATGAGGATTATGCTAGCCTCATAAAAGGAGCTTGGAAGTCTTCCCTTTTTCTGAATTTTTTAAAATAGCTTCAGGATAGGAGTTAGTTCTTTGAACATTTGGTAGAATTCACCTGTGAAGCCATCTGGCCCAAGGCTTTTGTTTGTGGGGAGTTTTTGATAACTGTTTCAATCTCATTTGTTGTAATCAGTCTGTTTAGGTTTTCTGATTCTTCCAGATTGATTTTTGAAAGATTATGTTTCAAGAAATTAGTCCATTTTACCTAGGTTGTCTAATTGTTTGGTGTACAATTCTTCATAGTATTTTCTTACAATCCTTTGTATTTCTTCTGTGTCAGTTGTTAGTTCTACACTTTCATTTCTAATTTTATTTATTTGAGTTCTCTCTCATTTTTTCTTGGTGAGTCTGGTTAAAGGTTCATCAATCTTGTTTACCTTTTCAAAGAACCAGCTCTTATTTTTTATTGATTTTCTGTATTTTTTTAAGCCTCTATGTCATTTATTTCCTCTCAGATTGTTATTATTTACTTCCTTCTACTTTCTCTGGGCTTTACTTGCTGTTCTTTTTCTAGTTCTTTTAGATGCAGGGTTAAGTAGTTTATTTGAGCTTTTTCTTGCTTCTTAAGGTATGCCTGTACTGCTATGAACTTCACTTTCAGGACTGCTTTTGCTGTGTCCCATAAATTTTGAGTTGTTGTATTTTCATTTTCATTTGTTTGAAGGAAATTTTTGATTTCTTCCTTGATCTCATTGTTATCACATTTGTTATTTAATAACATGCTATTCAGTTTCCAAGTGTTTGAGTGTTTTTCAGTTTGGCTATTGTAGTTGATTTCTAGTTTCATGCTGTTGTGATCAGAGAAGATGCTTGATATATTTCAATCTTTTTAAAGTTATTGAGATTAGTTTTGTGTCCTAACATGTGGTCTATTCTAGAGAATGTACCATGAGCACTTGAAAAGAATGTATATTCTGCTCCTTTAGGGTGAAGGGTTCTGAAGATATCTATTAAATCCAGTTGATCTGGTTTATCCTTTTATATATATATATATATATATATTTTATTATTATTAATTCTAATGGGGTGACATCAATAAATCAGGGTACATATGTACAATGAAAACATCTCCAGGTTATCTTATCATTCAATTGTGTTGCATACCCATCACCAAAAGTCAAATTGTCCTCTGTCACCTTCAATCTGGTTTTCCCTGTGTCCCTTCCCTCCTCCCTATCCCACTCTTCCCTCCCTCCCCCCATCCCATAACCTCCACTCTCTTGTCCATGTCTCATACCCTCACTTTCATGTCCCACCTATGTATGTAATCGTGCTGTTCTCAGCTTTTCTTTTTTTCTGATTTACTTATTTCACTCCGTATAATGTTATCAAGGTCCATCCATTTTGTTATAAATGCTCCGATGTCATCGTTTCTTATGGCTGAGTAGTATTCCATAGTATATATGTACCATAGCTTTTTAATCCACTCGTCTTCTGACGGACACTTGGCTGGTTCCAGATCTTCGCTATTGTGAACAATGCTGCCACGAACATGGGGGCGCATTTCTTCTTTTCGAACAGTGCTATGGTGTTTTTAGGGTATATTCCTAAAAGTGGGATAGCTGGGTCAAAAGGCAGTTCGATTTTTAATTTTCTGAGGAATCTCCAAACTGTTTTCCACAGTGGCTGCACCAGTCTGCATTCCCACCAGCAGTGCAGAAGGGTTCCCTTTTCTCCACATCCTCGCCAGCACTTATTCTGTGTTGTTTTGCTGATAAGTGCCATTCTGACTGGTGTGAGGTGATATCTCATTGTGGTTTTAATTTGCATTTCTCTAATGATTAGTGATGTTGAGCATTTTTTCATATGCCTATTGGCCATCTGTATGTCCTGTTTGGAGAAATTTCTATTCATTTCTTTTGCCCATTTTTTGATTGGGTTGTTTGTCTTCCTGGTGTTGCGTTTTATAAGTTCTTTATAAATTTTAGTTATTAACCCCTTATCAGATGTGCTGTCGAATATGTTCTCCCATTGTGTGGTTTGTCTTTTTATTCTGTTCCTATTGTCTTTAGCTGTGCAAAAGCTTTTTAGTTTGATATAGTCCCATTTGTTTATCTTGCCTTTTATTTCATTTGCCCGTGGAGATAAATCGGCAAATATACCGCTGCTACAGATGTCGAAGAGCTTGCTGCCTATGTTTTCTTCTAAGATGCTTATGGTTTCACGGCTTACATTTAAGTCTTTTATCCATTTTGAGTTTGTTTTTGTGAATGGTGTAAGTTGATGGTCTAGTTTCATTTTTTTGCAGGTAGATGTCCAATTTTCCCAACACCATTTGTTAAAGAGGCTGTCTTTACTCCATTGTATGTTCTTTCCTCCTTTGTCAAATATCAGTTGTCCATAAAGCTGTGGGTTTATTTCTGGGTTCTCTGTTCTGTTCCATTGATCTATGTGCCTGTTCTTATGCCAGTACCAGGCTGTCTTGAGTATAATGGCCTTGTAGTAAACCTTGATATCAGAAAGAGTGATACCTCCTGCTTTATTTTTTCTTTTTAAGATTGCTGAGGCTATTCGTGTTCTTTTTTGGTTCCATATAAATTTTTGGAATATGTGTTCTGTATCTTTGAAGTATGTCATTGGTATTTTAATTGGTATTGCATTGAATTTATAAATTGCTTTGGGTAATATAGACATTTTAATGATGTTTATTCTTCCTAGCCATGAGCACGGTATGTGCTTCCACTTGTTTGTATCTTCCTTGATTTCTTTTATCAATGTTCTATAATTTTCCGAGTACAGGTCCTTAACCTCCTTGGTTAAATTTACTCCTAGGTACTTTATTTTTTTGGCTGCAATAGTGAAGGGGATTGTTTCCTTAATTTCTTTTGCTGATATTTCATTGTTGGTGTATAGAAATGCCTCTGATTTCTGAGTATTAATTTTATATCCTGCCACCTTGCTGAAATCATTTATAAGGTCCAGTAGTTTTTTGACTGAGACTTTAGGGTTTTCAATATACAATATCATATCATCTGCAAATAATGACAGTTTTACTTCTTCTTTTCCAATTTGTATGCCTTTTATTTCTCCTTCTTGTCTGATTGCTGTAGCTAGGACTTCCAGAACTATGTTGAATAAGAGTGGTGAAAGTGGGCAACCCTGCCTGGTTCCTGATCTTAGGGGGATTGCTTTTAATCTTTGTCCATTTAGTATGATGTTTGCTGTCGGTTTATCGTAGATGGCCTTTATCATGTTAAGGAATGATCCCTGTATTCCCACTTTACTGAGAGTTTTGAGCATGAATGGGTGCTGGATTTTATCAAATGCCTTTTCTGCATCTATTGAAATTATCATGTGATTTTTGTCCTTCCTTATGTTTATGTGGTGAATCACATTGATTGATTTGCGAATATTGAACCAGCCTTGCCTCTCCAGAATAAATCCCACTTGATCATGGTGTATGATTTTTTTCATATATTGCTGGATCCGGTTGGCTAATAATTTGTTGAGAATTTTAGCGTCTAAATTCATCAGGGATATAGGCCTATAATTTTCTTTCTTTGTGTTGTCTTTGCCCGGTTTTGGGATCAGAATTATGCTCGCCTCATAAAAGGAGTTTGGAAGTCTTCCTTCCTCTTGAATTTTTTGAAATAGCTTGAGGAGAATAGGAGTTAGTTCTTCTTTGAATTTTTGATAGAATTCACTTGTGAAGCCATCAGGCCCAGGACTTTTCTTTTTTGGGAGTTTTTTGATAACTGTTTCGATCTCATTTGCTGTAATTGGTCTGTTTAGGTGTTCTGATTCTTCCAGATTGATTTTTGGAAGGTTATATGATTCAAGAAATTTGTCCATTTCATCAAGATTGTCTAATTTTTTGGCATAGAGTTCTTCATAGTATTTTCTTACAATGCTTTGTATTTCTGTTGTGTCAGTTGTTATTTCTCCACTGTCCTTTCTAATTTTATTTATTTGAGTCCTCTCTCTTTTTTTCTTGGTGAGTCTAGTTAAAGGTTCATCAATCTTGTTTACCTTTTCAAAGAACCAGCTTCTTGTTTCATTGATCCTCTGTATTGTTTCCTTATCCTCTATGTCATTTATTTCTGCTCTGACCTTTATTATATCCTTTCTTCTACTTGTCTTGGGTTTTATTTGTTGTTGTTTTTCTAGTTCTTTTAGATGCAGGGTCAGGTTGCTTATTTGAGCTTTTTCTAGCTTCTTATGATATGCCTGTAGTGCAATAAACTTCCCTCTCAGAACTGCTTTTGCTGTGTCCCATAAATTTTGAGTTGATGTATGCTCATTATCATTTGTTTCTAGAAACTTTTTTATTTCTTCTTTGATCTCATTGTTAATCCATTCATTATTTAATAACAAGCTATTTAGTTTCCAAGTGTTTGAGTATTTTTCAGTTTTTCTTTTGTGGTTAATTTCTAGTTTCATGGCATTGTGATCAGAGAAAATGCTTGATATGATTTCAATCTTCTTAAATTTATTGAGACCATTTTTGTGTCCTAACATGAGGTCTATCCTAGAAAACGTACCATGAGTGCTTGAGAAGAATGTATATTCTACTGCTTTAGGGTGAAAAGTTCTGAAGATATCTATTAAATCAAGTTGATCTAGTGTATCCTTTAAGTCTGCTGTTTCTTTATTAATTTTCTTTCTTGAGGATCTATCCAGTGTTGTTAGAGGGGTATTGAAATCCCCTACTATGATAGTATTGCTGTTAATCTCGCCCTTTATATCCATCAAAGTCTGCTTTATGTATGTCGGGGCTCCTATATTTGGTGCATAGATATTTACTATAGTTATATCTTCCTGTTGAATTGTTCCCTTTATCATTATGTAGTGTCCTTCTTTATCTCTTACTACAGCCTTTGTTTTAAAGTCCATTTTGTCTGATATAAGTATTGCTACCCCTGCTTTTTTTTCATTTCCATTTGCATGAAATATTTTTTTCCATCCTTTTCCTTCAGTCTATGAGCATCATTTGTTTTAAGGTGTGTCTCTTGTAGACAGCATATGTATGGGTCCTGTTTCTTTATCCATGCAGCTACCCTACGTCTTTTGATTGGATCATTTAATCCATTTACATTTAAGGTTATTATTGATATGTAGTTGTTTATTGCCATTTTATTCTTTAAAGCTGTATTCTTCTTTTGCTCTATTCATTCCTCCCTTTAAACTGTTCACAAGAGGCCCCTTAGTATCTCTTGCAGAATTGGTTTGGTTTTTATGAATTCCTTGAGGCTTTCTTTTTCTGGGAAGCTCTTTATTTCTCCTTCAATTTTAAACGTTAGCCTTGCTGGATAAAGTAGTCTTGGTTGTAGGTTCTTGTTCTGCATTACTTTGATTATTTCTTGCCATTCCCTTCTGGCCTCAAGTGTTTCTGTTGAGAAGTCCGATGTCATCCTTATGGGGGCTCCTTTGTAGGTGATAGTCTTTTTTTCTCTAGCAGCTTTTAAAATTTTTTCTTTATCCATTAGCTTTGGTATTTTAACTATGATGTGTCTTGGTGTAGATCTTTTTGGGTTTCTCCTTAATGGAGTTCTGTGTGCTTCTTGAATGTGTGGAGTGTTTCCCAGCCTTAATTTAGGAAAGTTTTCTGCTATAATTTGATTGAACAAAGTTTCCATTTTCTGTCCTCTCTCCTCTTCTTCAGGCACCCCTATGATGCGAATGTTGTTTCTCTTCATGTTGTCACAAAGCTCCCTTAGAGTTTCCTCACATTTTTTAAGTCTCTTTTCCTTTTTCTTCTCTGCTTCTGTGCCTTTGTTTATTGTGTCCTCTAACTCGCTTATTCGATCCTCAGCGTCATCCATCCTGCTTTTAATTCCTTCCATTGTGGTCTTCAGTTCTGATACTGTATTTGTCATTTCTGTCTGATTCTTTTTTATTATTTCAATTTCATTTTTTATACTTGTTATCTCTTTGTTTAGGTGTTCATAATGACTATCCATTGTTGCTCTAATTTCTTTGAACATCCTAACTATCATTATTCTAAATTCTGCTTCTGGTAATTTGGTTATATCTGGTTCATTCAGGTCCTTCTCTGGGGATTTCTCTTGATTCATTTGGTTTGCATTCCTCTGCCTGCCCATTTTTTCTGTGTATAATCAAGTTGTGGCCACTGGAGTCCAGTAGGTGTTGCCTTTGTGTTCTCTAGGTGTGGTCTGTTGCAGGCCCCCCACCCCCTCTGCCGGTGCCTAGGGTGGTTGGGTATGAGCGTTGCCAGCGCCGGCCCACTGTGGCTTTTGCTGTGATTTCTGCCTCTCCTCCGTGGGAGGGGCTGTGACTGAAGCCACATGATTAGCACCAAGGGTAGAGGCAAGCACCTTTCCTCAGCTGCGGACCTAGCCTATTTCCGGACTTCCGCCCAGAACCAGCAGTGGGAGCCTGTTCGCTACAGTTCCGCGGGTTAGGCGGGGCTTTTGACGTGCTCTCAGCTGTAAGCTTTTGCCCGTCTGGAGCTTTAGCCCCGCCCTCGAGGCCAGGGCCCTTCTGCGCAGGGTCGGAAACCAAGGTTTATTGGGGCGGGCATGTTTGCTTGCTTCCGCTCAGCTGCGTACTTCCGCTCGTCCCGGACTCTACCCCGCCCCCGCGTTCGGAGCCCGCTCGTGCACGTATGAATGCTATCGGGGTTTCTCCAGCCGGATGGGGATAGCAGCGTGGGCTCAGCTGCGAGCCTCCACTTGTCTCGGGGTCCACCCCGTTCCCGCGCTCGGAGCCCGCTCGCGCACGTATACTGGCCAACTGCGGTTTCTCCGGCCCCGGGGGAGGGGGTTGGGGGGGGGACTGGTAGCTTCAGCTCAGCCGCGAGCCCCTGCCCGTCCCTGGTCCCAGCCTGGTCCCCGCGGTCAGGGCCGGCTTGCGCAGGGCCTGTCCGTTCCTGGCCTCCCGCTTTGTCCCCGTAAGTGGGATTAAAGGCAGGCCCGCAGCTTCCGGACCGCTTTCGCGGTGCCCTCTGACCCTCTGGGCTAGACCGATCTCCCACCGGCTTGGCCTCTACGCACGCCGACAGAACCGCCTTTCAGCGTCCTGCCGCCCCACAACCCCAAGCAGCCCTCAGCAGAGTAGGAAGTGACCTAATACTCCACACTGTAGGCCTGGGAGCTTCCTCACTTGTTTCACAGCTCAAAACTGTCCAAACGCCTCTTTTAAGCTCTAGGACTGGAGGCTGGGGCTTGGTTCCTGGGACCCAGGTCCCTCCCTCTCCGCCAAACTCTCCTCCCGCCCCGCGGGTCTCTCCGGGCTGCCGTTTGCTCCGGGGAGCTGGGCAGCCCTCTTCGCGTTTTCGCTATTCCTACCAGTCTCATTGTGGCTTCTTCTGTGTTCCTTGGTTGAAGAGTCCACTTAGTTTTGTTCAAAGTTGGTTTATCCAGGTGATGGTTCTTAAAATTGAGTTGTAATCCACTTTGGTTCTGGGAGTTGGAAGTTGGTACGTCCGCCTACTCCGTCGCCATCTTGCTCTCTCGATCTGGTTTATCCTTTAAGGCTGGTATTTCTTTGTTAATTTTCTTTCTTGAGGATCTATCCATTGATGTTATTGAGGTATTAAAATACCCTACTATTATAGTATTGCTTTTAATCTCGCCCTTTATGTCTATCAAAATCTGCTTTATATATTTAGGTGCTCCTGTATCAGGTGCATAGATATTTATAATGGTTATATTTTTCTGTTGGGTTGCTCCCTTTATCATTATGTAGTGACCTTCTTTATCCTTACTATAGCCTTTGTTTTAAATTCTATTTTTTCAGATATAAGTATTGCTACCCCAGCTTTTTTATCATTTCCATTTGCATGGAATATTTCTTTTTATCCCTTTACCTTCAGTCTATGTGTATGTTTTGTTTTTGAGGTGTGTCTCTTATCGACAGCATATGTATGGGTCCTGTTTTCTTATCCATTCAGCTACCCTATGTCTTTTGATTGGTGTATTTGATCCATTTAAATTTAAGGTTATTATTGATATGTAGTTTATTGCCATTTTATTTTTTAAATATACATTCCTCCTTTTTTTAGATTTTTATTTCTTTTGTTATGTTTACAACTGGCCCCTTAACATTTCTTGCAGCATTGATTTGCTTGTAATGAATTCCTTGATTTTTTTTTTTTTTTGTCTGTGTAGCTTTTTATTTCCCCTTCTATTTTAAATGATAGCCTTGCTGGATAAAGAAGTCTTGGTTGTAGGCTCTTCTTTTGCATTACTTTACTATTTTTTGCCATTCCCTTCAGGCCTCAAGTGTTTCTGTTGAAAAGTCCAATGTCATCCTTATGGGGGATCCTTTGTAGGTGATTTACTGCTTTTCTCTTGCAGCTTTTAGTATTCTTTCTTTATCTCTTAACTTTGGTATTTTAATTATGATGTGTGTTGGTGTAGGTCTCTTTGGGTTCCTCTTTAATGGGATTCTCTGTGCTTCTTGAACTTGTGTGACTTTTTCCTTCATCAATTTAGGGACGTTTTCAGCTATGATTTCTTCAGTCAGTTCTCTATTCCTTGTTCTTTCTCTTCTTCTTCAAGAACCCCTGTTATGCGGATGTTGTTTCTCTTCATGTTGTCACAGAGCTCTCTTAGAGTTTCCTCAGACTTTTTGATCCTCTTTTCTTTTTGCTATTCTGCTTCCATGCTTTTGTTTATCTTGTCATCTAAATCGCTGATTTGATCCTCTGCTTTATCCAGTCTGCTTTTAATTCCTTATAGTATAGTCTTCATTTCTGATATTGTGTTTGTCATTTCTGTCTGATTCTTTTTTATGATTTCAATGTCCTTTTGATGCTTGTTATCTCTTTGTTTAGGTGCTGATTATGTTCATTTATTGTTGCTAAAGATCCTTGAGCATCCTAACTATCATTATTCTAAACTCTGTATCTGGTATCTTGGTTATTTCCACCTCATTCAGTTCTTTTTCTGGGGATTTCTCTTGTTGATTCATTTGGATTGCATTTCTCTGTCTTCTCATTTTTGTCTCTGTATAAACAGCTCCTTTAGATGTGTTGTTTGTGTAGCTACTGAGTATGGAGTAGGTGTTGTCTGCCTCCAGCTTTCAGTTGTGTTGTTTCTAGATCTTCTTGGGTTGGCCTCAGCTGTTGTTTGTAATCTGCTGTGGGCTACTTTTTCTGCTGCTACTGCTGTTTTTGCTATTGTTTTATCATTTTCTATGCCTTAGCTGGATAAGGTGTTAGGAGCCCTTCCTTAAGATACCACTCTAACTAGGGTTGTTAGGTTCTGAGCTGATCCTCTCCATATCTGGCTGTTGAATGTACCAGCCCTGGGCCTCCCTGGCCAGAACCTGGAGCAGACCAGTGGGGGTCACTGCTTATGACTGGTCTTAGCAACCTTCTTGGAGCTATAGGCCATCCAGAATTTGTGGCTACTTCTGCGGGGCCATGATGCCACTGTAAATATCAGCTGCACTCCTAGGCTGGCTTTTATCTACTGTTGGCCAGTGTGTGTGACCTTTGTATTCACAAGGTGTGGTCTTTCCATCGGCCCATCACTGCTGCCACCTTCTTGGGCACTCGGACACCAGCACTGCTGGGCTTGCAGGCTGCAGCTCTGGCTGTCCTGCAGGTGTGTGGGATGCCTTGCCCTGCCAGGCCCCACCCTATGTGGGCCCTTTCCAGGCCCGCCCCCATGGGTATGGGGGATGCCTTACCCTCCTGGGCCCCGCCCCCTGCGTGCACATGGGACGCCTCATTGAGCTCTGCCCCTGCTGCCCTGCAGGCCAAGTGCTGTGGCTGCTGCCACAGCCTAGTCCTCCAGCCCTTCAGAGGGTATTAGCAGTTTGGGAGTCTGGTGTAGCTCAGATCTCAGCACTCAAAACCTGTGTCCCTGATGCACCCCAGCTTCTAAATGATTCTTTCCACTGATTGGAGCAGAAGAGCCTCTGGTGGGTGGGGTAATTGGTTCCCTTTTCTGGTGTTGGTTTTCTCAGTAAAAATGGCCACTTTAGGTTTGGGGAGTTACCCAGTACAGGGGTCAGGATGGCTGTCCCCTACAGTCTATCCCCGTGCCCCTTAGACTACACTCTCCTCTCGCAATTCCAGTCCTCTCGGTGCTCCCCGGTCACGGAGCCTTGTGTAAGTGGCTGTGAACGAGGTTTTCTGCATGGTCCCTTTAAGGCCTAGCCTGGGTCTGAGAGTTCTGTCTCCCTCTTGAAAACAGTAACCAGGTTCTTCTTTCAGCTAAATACTGACTTTACTTCTCCTCTAGTCTCTGGGACTCCAGGCTGGGCTTCTGGTCCTGGGGCTGAGGACCCACAACTCTCTGGGCAACCCACCCCACCATAAGAGACCATCCGAATTGCCTCTCATTCCTGGAGTGAGGCAGCCCTTTCTGTGTCTCCACCATTCCTGTCAGTCTCAGTGTGATTTCTTCGGTGATGTTTGGTTGTAGATTCCTCTTAGTTTAGTCCAAAGTTGGTTTTTCAAGATGATTGCTCCTAAGTTAAGTTGTAATCAACTTTGGTTCTGGCAGGTGGGAGTTGTAATGTCTTCCTACTCCGTCGCTATTTTCTCTAAGTTGAGGTATGAGTTTTTAAACCTGCAAATATTTTTGATGTTGACTAGAAGTCCTTGTGTGTACTCCAAAATGAATTGGACATCTGTCTGAAAAATGTAGGGGAGGGAAAAGTTTTCCTCTATCCTCTCATGTTCAGTGTGCTGGGGCCTGCAAATTAAACTGACAAAAGACACATTAGCAAGGAAAAACGTAGTTTACTCATGACTGCAACATGAATACACATGGGAGTTTTCAGTGATGGAAAACTCAAAGGGGTGGTTAGAATTTGGGGCTTAAGAACCATCTTAATAGATGAAGAGGAAAGGGGGAAAGGCAGTGGGAAAACAAATGACTTCTTAAAGCAGGTGGGAAAAAGGACACTTATGGAATACAAGTGACTTTTTTTGAAAGAGGAATGGGCTCTCAGGAAAAGAGAAGGGAGATACAATAGTGTTGAATGTCTGCTTGAATGTGGTGCCTGCTTCTTCAGTCCTACTATCCAAGAAGATTAAAGATGTTCCCATGGAAGGGATTTATTTATTTTAAAAATATTTTATTAATTTTTTAGAGAGAGAGGAAGGGGGGGTGGAAGGAGCAGGAATCATCAACTCATAGTTGCTTCCTGTATGTGCCTTGACGGGGCAAACCCTGGGTTTCAGACTCGTGACCTCAGCATTCCAGGTTGACTCTATCTACTGTGCCACCACAGGTCAAGCAGGAAAGGATTTATGACAATTGAATTTTTTTTTTGAGTCTCTACAATTAATTTGCATAGGAAGATGAGGAATTCTAGGAACCTCCAGCTCAAAATAATTTTTATGCCACAGTGGCATATTTGGGGGTGGCATGTCTTGATCTCCTTCAAAAAGGGCCAAATCATTTGAGATTATAAAATATAACCAACTTTTAAAACAGACAGAAGATAGATTTGTTGGGCAAACAAGTTTGTAACACGTGTTTTTTAGGTTTGCTCATTTGTACTGGGGTAGTGCCCTGTGTGTATAGTCTCTGAAAGGCTGTGGGTGCTTGCCCTCAGGGCGGCAGATTGCAAATTGCAGACTACCTGCCACTGTGGGGAGAGGTGGTTGTTTGCTATTGTTTGCTGGAGAAGGGTCCCCTCCCTGCCCAGCTGGTATTTTTTTTTTATTAACCTACTCTTTTTTTAAAATTTATTTATTCATTTTAGAGAGGAGAGAGAGAGAGAGAGAGAGAGAGAGAGAGAGAGAGAGAGAGAGAGAGAGAAGGGGGGAAGAGCAGTAAGCATCAACTCCCATATGTGCCTTGACCAGACAAGTGCAGGGTTTTGAACCGGCAACCTCAGCATTCCAGGTCGACGCTTTATCCACTGCGCCACCACAGGTCAGGCCCAGCCCGTTTTACTGGAGAGTCCAGAGGGGAAGAGCGAGTGAGCTGAGGGACTTGAGAGCCATGCGATTTTGGCCCAGCCTATTTGGCTGGGGAGTGCTCTTTTGCTTGTAGGGGCCTGTGAGTCTGGTGAGTCTGGAGACAGAGAGGGAAGCAGTTTTCCTGCCTGTTTGCTCATCCACGACTATGAGACTTTAATAAACGGAATGTCCCGCCATTTTTTGGCTGTACAGGTCTTTTACCATCTGCCCAAATCCATTGAGAACCTGCATGGCCATGATAGCAGTGGCTACTGGCCTTACAAATTTCCTGTTCCATTTGAAGAAAAGTATAATTGATTTTAAGAAAGTTCAGTTAACCCAAATATCTCCTCATTTCTCTAGAAAGTCAACCATAATGAATTTTAACCCTAAATATATGTTCATTCCATTGGATCTTGAACAAAAGAGCTTTGTGATTTTGGAATTTTCATTAGTGTGAAACCTTAACTAGTAGCAGAAATAAATTCTTACCTCAGTTTACCTTGACTGGTGTTTCTCATTGGTCAACTCCATAGTGTTTTCTGGCATAGGAAAGGAAAGGGGGCTGGTGGCCCAGAAGGTACTTTGGTATTGGAAGGGAAAATGCAGTTAACTTACATGATAAATGCTGGTATCTTGCTTGTAATTTTTCTGTTCTTTGGTTTTTAGTTTATAGTCAGTAACCACTAACAATATTCTTTCCTTGTTGACAAGTTTTTATCTACTTGATGTCTTACCAGATTGGTTTATTCTAGTCTATTGAAGACTGGATGTGCAATATTATTTTTAAATCTGAAAGATAAAATCTAGAGAAATTTTAATATTCCAGTTAATTGTGTGCCCATGGACCTACAAAAGACAAAAGATGAGTTGACTAAACTCTAATGAAGTGGAAAACATTTGCATTTTGTTTTAATAACTTTTGAATCCCATAGCCTATGGGGATAGTTGGCTTTTATATTTTGCTACAGTAGGTACTCAACAGTGGCTTAGGAATAATTTCCTTGTTCTATGGCCAATGAGGTTTTCCTGCTGGCAGCAGATGGAATTTATTTTTAAGTTGGCCTGAACAAATATACTATTTCTTTTTTTCTTGGCTATGGTGATGGTTTCCAAAAAACAAGCCTTTGTAGAATGTTAATTCTTGCAGGTTAGATTTTTCAAGTAATTTTAATTGGAAGAATTGGGAATAATGACTGTAAGTTGACCAGTAAATACATCCCACAGGGGAAAGATCTACTTGGAGTGAATGCTAACGATGACAAGGTCTCCAGATTCTTTTGTAGCTGATGACCGTTATAAAATCAGACTTTCCTCTTGTGCCTTATCTTGGTAGATATACTTTCAAGACCCTTCTCTCTTTGCTACCACGAGGCCTCTAAACATTCTTGCCTAACTACAATTTTATATTTATGTTTCCTTGATGACTCTCCTGGGCCAGTATCAGCATCTGCTCCCACAGTTTGCAGGGCATTAAAACAAGAGCTCATCTTGCCACTCTGTGATCTATGATGGGCACTTCTTATCGACTGCATTTTAATCAGGTTCTCACTTCTTTGTCTCTCAGTAGAAATACTTCTGCCTTGTGGCATTGACAGGTACAGTTCTCATCAGCTCTGTCCATAAATTCATAAGAATATTTGTTTCCAGTTATGAAAGGACATGTTACATTTTCCTTGCTCAGATTTGTATCTATCAAAAGGGGAAGATTTGCTGTTTGCGTAAGAAGGCTGAACTCGGTTCTGTTCTTTGTTAGAAGACTGAATGAAACTTGGGCAGGGCCTCCTTGTGTGTTTATTCATCTTCAGATAAGATATTTATCTGTTACATAAAAAAGTTTTAGCTGAAACAATTCTGTAGATCGAAACAGTGCTTTGAAACTCTCATTGGTTTTATGGAAATTTTATTTCAGACATCACATTCATAACCTCATATTAAATGACTTCTTACAAGTTATTTCACAGCACTGAAGAAAAAAATCAGAGAAAAAGATGAATTTATATGTGTATTTTCCCAAATCAGTCACCGATCCAAGGGCCAGAGTGTGATTTCTGTGGAGTCTTATAAAATAAAAGAATCTTAGAGTAGTCTTAGAGAAGTAGTCTTAGAGAAGTCTTAAAGTTTTATAGACTTAGTGTTTGTGTCCCCCCAATTTTATGTGTTGAAATCCCAATTCCCCATGTGATGGTATTGGGAGGTAGAGCCTTTGGTAGGCAATTATGTCATGAGAATGGAACTCTCATGAATGGATTAGCATTTTCATAAAAGGGACTCAGAGCGGTTTCTTTTCTTCCACGTGAAGACTTAACAGACAGGAGCTTGCAACCCAGGTGAAAAATCTCTCCAGAACCTGACCATGCTGGCACCCATATTTTGGACTTTCAGCTCCAAAACCACGAGAAATCAAATTTTGTTGCTTATAAGCCAGCCAGTTTGTGGAACTTGTTACAGCAGCCTGACCTAAGACAGGTGGCATTTCCCTAAGTTTTCCATAGAGTAGTAGTTCAGAGAACTGTCAATAGGGTCAAAGAAAAAGCATGGTGAAAACACATGGTTCAAGAGATTTATGAAGCCAGCTAAGAGAATAGAATATTTTCTTTATTGTAAGATTTCACATATCTTAATAAAAAGTTTTGTTTATTGATTTTTTTAAGAGAGAGAGGTGGAGGGGAGAGAGAAGGAAAGAGAGAGAGAGAGAAGCATTGATTTGTTGTTCCACTTATTTATGCATTCTTTGGTTAATTCTTGCATGTGAGCTGACTGGGGATCAAATCCACAACCTTGGTATATCAGGACAATGCTCTAACCAAATGAGCTATTCAGCCAGGGCCACACCCCTTTTTAAATGTTAATGTAGATTGGAGTCTCTAAGAGACAAATAAATTATACTATACTTCCCAACGATATTTGACCACAAATTAACTTATTTTTCAACATATCATTTTGTAAAGCTCATGGCGAGTCAAACACATGGACAAGTGCTGATCTAGTGTGGCTCTTTTCTGCTTTAGTGGAAGCAAATTAACCCCAAAGAGGGAATTGACCTTTCCCAGGTCACTCAGATGGTGAAGTGCTGACTCAAGGATGAAATCAAGTTCCCATGTTCTTTCCACAATTCCACACAGGCTCCACTCAGTTACACTTTCCTACATGAAGACCACTGTTAGAGTAGCTCCTCTATCCATTTTTTTTATGATATACTTTTTGCAGTATAAAATTTTACAAACACACTTTATTTTTTTAGAGTCGTATTAGGTTCACAGCAAAACTGCACATATAGTATAGAGATTTTCGATGTATCCCTGCCTCCAGCATGTACAGCCTCTCCCATTATTACTATTTCCTCACAAAAAATGGTACATTTGTTAGAATGGATGGATGAACCTATATTAACATATCTTTGTCACCCAAATTTCATTATTCACGTTAGGACCCACTCTTGGTATTATGTAGTCTGTGTGTTTGGTAAATGATGATGACAGCATCTACCATTATAGTATTGTACAGAGTAATTTCATTGTCTTGAAAATCTTTTGTGCTCCTTTTATGCATCCTTTCCACTCCACTAACCCTGGCAACCACTGGTCCTTTATTCTCTCTACAGTTTTGCCTTTTCTAGTAGCTGTAGGGGAGGAAAAACTTAACTTTCCACTCTCTACCATCTTGTGTTCTTGGGGGTGGGGCTGTAAATGAGCTTAACAAAAGACAAATTAGAAAGATAAAAACCCCCCCAGAGATCTATAAACATATGCATTGTGCATTCATATAGAAACACTGAGAGATGAGTAACTCAAAGGAGTGGATAGAACTTGGGCTTATATAGCATTTTAATAAAAGAACAATACATTTTTAGAGAAATAATAAGACAAAGGGAAAGGACTTTAAATTTCTAGAGTGGCAAATTATGGGAAGGCAAATATTTGGGAAAGTAACGGAAGATAAAGGTTAGTTTTAGCAAGATTTCTTATGAAGATTCCTCTTGTGTAGTTTGATCCTACACAAGAGGTGATTGACTTCTTTCCTTCCTGGTAGAAATTTATGTCCTGTTTTCACATATCTATGCCCTATTTTTAGGCAAATAAGGGAAAAGCAGAGAGCTTTTCTTTCTTTTTTTAAAATTGAATTTATTGAGGTGACTTCAGTTAATAAAATTATATTGTTTTCAGGTGTACAGCTCTATAATACATCATTTGTGTATTGTTTAGTGTGTTCACCACTGCTGGTTGTCTCCTTCCATTGTTAGTTATGCCCCCACTCATCTACCTCTGCCTCCATCCCCATCCCTCTCCCACTTCCTCTTTCTCGCTGGTAATCACTATACTGTTGTCTATGAGGGTTTTACTGATGTCTATGAGGTTTTATTTTTGTTTGTTTTTGCCAAGAGCTTTTCTTCTATCTCCTCCTCCTCCTTCTTTTTAACTTTATTCATTGATTTTAGAAAGGGAGGATGGGAGAGAGTGGCAGAAATATGAATCTATTCCTATGTGTGCCTTGACCAGGGATTGAATCCACAACCTTTGCGTATTAGGATGATGCTCGAATTAGTTGAGCTATTCAGCCAAGGCTGTATCTACTTCTTTTATGTTACCTTTAGTTCAAAAATAATTCTTAGGCCAAATTAGCTGAATAATATTCCATTGTATGTATACATCACATTTGTTCACCCATTCATCTTTCAAGGGACACTTGGTTGCTTCCATCTTTTGGCTATTTTGAATAATGGTGCTGTGAACCTAGATATACAAGGTTGGGCAGATAAAATATATTATGCTCACTTTGTTAAAGATGGTGCTGCCCACATGGAAGCCCATTGCCCAGGTGATAATATTAGTTGCCCTTTCTGCTTGGGATGGGTGTGATTATATTAATGTGTGTTGGGGGAGGGCTTTCATGCCAAAAGGTTTTAAAAGGAAGAGAGATCACGTTGTTCTGGGGAAAGAGTGATTACATTCTAGGAGGAGCCAATGCTGAAGGAGAGTAGAGAAAGGCCACATGGAGGAGAGGAGAAGCAGCCAAAATGGCGGAGTACTGAAAGATAAGCCAGTTTGTACAGAGTTTGTGCAGAGAGAAGGAGATGGGGAACAGAGGTGAATAAGGCTGGTGAGCTAGAAACCTTTGATTCTAGGAAACTCGGATAAGTCAGTAGCTTTGTGAGCACTGAATGAGTGGGTTTTGGAGCCCAGTGTGTGTTTTTACTTGCCCACTGGGTGCAAGCTAGGATTAAAGGTAATGACCCACCAGTTCTTGGCTCCTTTGTTTCATTATCGTCTGTCCAAATCAAATGCGAACCTGCATGGGTCAGGTGGCTGTGATGGTTGCTGTGGCTACTGGCTTTACATTTGGCATAGTCTGTGGCAGGATTCAATATAGTTCTATATAGAGCCACCACCACCTTTGAGTGGTGGAGTAGAGTACTGGCTGCTGTTATGGTTCCCCATGGTTGTCCTTTTGGGGGCCATAGGCTGGCTGACTTTTACAGCCATGCGTGAGGAAACCAAGAGCTCTGTGGAAGAGGCTGCCCAGGACCTGCAAACCGAGCAGTGGAAGGAGCTGGAGCGAATGTGGAAGAAAGAGATGCCGACCCTGGAGCTGAAGCAAGCACTGGAGGAGGCCAAACAGGTTCTTGAGATTAGCTTGGAAATGGAGCAGCTGCTGGAGAAGGAATCACAGGTTTGTGAGTCGCAGATGTTTTCAGTTCCTCTTTGGAGGATGAGGAGAATCAGACAGGAATTGTGATCTGTAATCTCCAGAAGGTGAGAGCCCAGCAGTAAGGAGTACCTACTACACCCCTGGTAGGTCTGCAATTTTGGGACATGGGGTGGATGCCATCATGTTCACTGGAGCAGAGCTGGAAATGCTGACTGCCATTGCCACGTGCTCCTCTTGGGACAGTGTAAGACCTGCCAGGATGGCGGGGATGAGGGTGATGGCTGAGGTCCCATGTGCGTGGACTGATTCCTGGACTATGACTGGAGTGGGCACTGGCTCCTTTGTTGAATGGACATATGAATTTTGGACAGTGTGAAATACCCTGTTTGAGGGTGGGGGGGGGTTGCTGGAGCCCTCCACCCCTGGTAAGCTTTTAAAACAACTAGAAAGAAGACCGAGGACATTTTGTGCTTTTGGCAAAGTGTTCAGAGAATGGTGAAATGTACCTTTGTAATTGTTGAAATCGTATGATTTGTCATGTTGTTGTAATTTGTGTAATGTGCCTAATTTCCTTTCACAGGGATGCTGGTGGTGTAGATTGTGGGTAGTAAAGTGAGCATAGGGGTGGATTGTTGGGCAGATAAAATATATTATGCTCACTTTGTAAAGATGGCACTGCCCATGTGGAAGCCCGTCGCCCAGGTGATAATATTAGTTGCCCTTCCTGCTTGGGATGGGTGTGATTATATTAATGTGTGTTGGGGGAGGGCTTTCATGCCAAAAGGTTTTAAAAGGAAGAGAGATCATGTTGTTCTGGGGAAAGAGTGATTACGTTCTAGGAGGAGCCCATGCTGTAGGAGAGTAGAGAAAGGCCACGTGGAGGAGAGGAGAAGCAGCCAAAATGGCGGAGTACTGAAAGATAAGCCAGTTTGTACAGAGTTTGTGCAGAGAGAAGGAGATGGGGAACAGAGGTGAATAAGGCTGGTGAGCTAGAAACCTTTGATTCTAGGAAACTCGGATAAGTCAGTAGCTTTGTGAGCACTGAATGAATGGGTTTTGGAGCCCAGTGTGTGTTTTTACTTGCCCACTGGGTGCAAGCTAGGATTAAAGGTAATGACCCACCAGTTCTTGGCTCCTTTGTTTCATTATCGTCTGTCCAAATCAAATGCGAACCTGCATGGGTCAGGTGGCTGTGATGGTTGCTGTGGCTACTGGCTTTACATACAAATACCTTTTCAGGTTTCTGCTTTCAGTTGTGTTGGGGTGTATACACAGAAATGGAATTACTGAATCATATAGCTTTCTTGTTTTTACTTGTTTATAATTTTGAAAACCTATTAGTTGGATATTGGAATTCTTAGATTGATTCTCTAATTTTCCTATCTTTCTTTCTCCTCCCATTTGACTTTCCATTTTATGCTACATTTTAGAAGTTTTCCTTTACTGCGGTTTTCAACTTGTTTCTCCTAATTTTCTTCCTCTTTCTCTCTTTCTTCCCTTCCTTCTTTTTTTCTTTCCTTTCCTTCTTCCCTATCTTTCTTGGACTTTAGCTATATCTCTTATGTTGAACAAGCACTGTTTTGGAGTTAAATTATAAAGTAATTTTATTTTTGTCTCCTAGTCTCCTTTTATTATTCTGTAGGGCTAGTTATTTCTTTGCCCTTGAATGAAATTTAAGGTTATTCCCATAACTTTTCTCATCATTTTTAGATAACCAAGATGTTTTCCATTCCTGTCATAGTTAAATGTTTAATCTTGATTTAAATATAAATATTCTTTCTTCAGCTTAGGCTGTTGCAGATGGGAAATCTGAAGTCAGGAAAGGGAGAGTATAGTCTACTTCTTTTCTCCATATTATACTTGGCACCTTTGGTCCGTCTTCCCATATTATACTTGGCACCTTTGGTCTGTCTGAATCAAATGCGAACCTGCATGGGTCAGGTGGCTGTGATGGTGGTCACAGCTACTGGCTTTACATTAATACAATCATAATACACCATTTCAATTATGTTGAAGCATCTCTATTACCCCACCTTTTTTCAAGAGAGTTGACCTCGTCACATCCTCCACCACAGCTTATAGTTCTGTTTTACTCAAAACAGACTATGTATATTGGAACCATCTGTTTGCTAGTCTGTTTCCTTCCGAGATAATAAACTTTTTTTTTCTTTAGAGAGAGACAGTGTGAGAAGCATCAACTTTTAGTTGCTTTTACTTTAGTTGTACATTGAGCTTTTCATATGTGCTTTGACTGGGGCCATGCCAGTGTCCCCTTGCTCAAGCCAGAGATGTTGGGCTTCTCATGCCAGTGACATTTGGGCTCAAGCTGGTGATCACATGGACAATTTCCTCCACTCAAGTCAGCAACCCTGTGCTGATGAACCCACGCTCAGGGTTTTTAACCAGGGACCTCAGCATTTTGGGTCAACACTTTATCCACTGCTCCACCACTGGTCAGGCAGCAATAAATTCCTTGAGGGGCCTCATTATCTCTCCAGTGCCTGGATTATAATGGTATTAAATAAATTTATGTTGAATTAAATGGACAGAATTCAAAGGGTAAAAGATGAAAGATTCAACAAAAAAAATTCCCCAAAGTGAGTGCTGATTCCAGAATAAAAGCTGATTGTCTGTTTGCAGAAAATACATCCCACTCCAGATTGTGACCTCTGGCTCCATCATTTCCTCATTGTTTCTGTGAGTAGGAGCTGTCTTCATCCAGCAGGCATCATACAACAGTGCCAAGAACATTTTCCTCCTAATAAGGAAATTGTGATTGCAATGATCATGCTCAGATACCTAAAAACATTTGCTGTAATTCAACCTTCAGTTATTTGGGATATTACCATATTTTGGAAAAACTTACTCTGAATAAACAAGATAATGAGATAGGCTTGTTTGTAAATATTTGGTTCACCTTTCTGAGAGACATATCTTTAAGCTATAAAAGTGTTGAGTGTGTTTTATGGGTTTTATCTTCCTTCATAGATCTATAAAATCAGAGCTTTACCAGTGTGAACCCTCTGTGTGAAATAAATGATAGATAAACAGATGATCATTTTATTTCATGGTTGAGATAGAATGTGCTGGGCTTTATTGCATCTAATCCCCCACTGAAAAAAGAGTTTTAAAGTAGTTAATTCTCTTTGGCAGGATAATAGCTGTAAACAAGTTTTCAGTTGCTTTTTCTCTTTATTAAATTAGAATTTTTCAGTGATTATAAGTTTTTACTTCTCTTGTGGGGAAACTTGGAATTAGATTTTTATATCTATCTTTTCTATTTTCAGATGCAATTGCAATGTTACCTGGATTGACCTGGCATACAATTTGAATTAGTTTTAGTATAATTCTTTTGTGGTATAAATGACATTTTTGGCATAGAATACAAAGATTAGTCATCCTCACTATTGTCAAAACAATGGTTCCTAATAAATCTGACCAGAAAAGAGCTCTTCTGTCTTGGTACTTTGTTATCACTCTTTGTCTGCACTTAGTGAATGAAGTTCCCTTACCAGGGAGGCCTATGTTATAGTATGGCTGATTCTCGCCCTCTTTACCTCTTTATGCCTGCAGATGAGGATGCCTAAATTTGACTGTGATAGGGCAGAAAATTAATTTTCTCTTTTATACCAAGTCTGACAAATAATTTTTGGCTTTGTGTAGCATTGAGCTCAGAAGATGATGAGGCAACATCTAGATTCAATAGGAAACAGTGCTACCAATTGTTAGAGATGCCTCCCCATGTTCAGGAGTGGGATCCCAGTCACAGATCATATTATTAGAGTATGTAAATATGGGAGGAAGGGAGTTGGAGACCCCTGAATTGGTGAATTTCAAGACAGGTAATCCAATTCTATAGGAGCACCACGAGTCTAATGGGCACCCATTAGCAATGGGCTTCAGTTTCACCAACAGGTTCCTTCACCTCTCCCTTCTGCATGTCTCTTGGGCATCTCCATTTCCCCATCAGAACCACGTAATCAGAATGAAAGAACACAGAGCCACACCAGGAAAGCTTATATCAAAACTGCTTTAGAGGAAAAGAGGCTCACATACAAAGAAATATTTTATGGCAACAGTCTCCACTCCACCCCAAACCAGTCCACAAAGTGAGTACGTAGTTCAGTAAACACAGGCTACCAAAGTACCAAAAGGTCTGGCTTTGACTTCTAGGCCTTTGCTGCCTAAAAGAGAGAGAGAGAAGGGAAAAAGCAAAAAGGAAAGAAAAAAACCCATACAAACAGAAAAAGATAAAAAACAAAGCAGACAATAAAACAAAAAATTTAAAACAGAGAAAAAAGAAAAAAGAGATGGGGAGAGAGAGAAAAAAAGAGGCAGAGAAGATGCTTTGAAAGAATAGGAGCATTAGTGTAAAGCTAAAAGTATGAGCTGTTTTTTTTTTTTTCACTTTAATTTTGATTTCTTGTGGAAGCATCAATCATTTATTGAACCTCTGTGATAGAGAAATTCAAAGCAGGTTTGACCTCCTTCTTCTAGTTTCATAAACTTTTGCTTATAGATGGACAAACCTATTTATTTGCTGGCTCATGACCCCATCTTTCATCATTTTAAACTTCAGTGAATAGCTACTAGTTTTTCATTCTCTTCTTGGTCTTTATGCTTTTGTTCATTCTGCTTGCTTTCCTTTAATGCTCACTCTCCCTGCCTGCTCCTCAAGCTATTCCTTCCTGGACCCACCCTATCCGCCAAATCTCGGTTAGCACATTAAAATTTCACTCAGGGGTTGCCTTATCCAAGATTTTGTCGTTGTTTCACACGATGGCAGATGTTGGTTGCTGTATGGCCAGGGGCCACCTCCACCATCACAGTCACCTGGCTTTTGCAGGTTTGCATTTGATTCGGACAGATGGTAATGAAACAACAGAGCCAAGAACTGGTGGACTATTACCTTTATTCCTAGCTTGAGCTCAGTAAGCAAGTAAACACAAACACACTGGGCTCCAAAACCCACTCAGTCAGCGCTCACAAAGCTACTGGCTCCCATTTCCCTTCTACTCTCTGCACAAACTGGCTCCTCCTTTAGCACCTGACCATCTTGACTGCCTCCTCTCCTCCAACCATGTGGCCTCTCTCCCCTGGAACAATGTCGTCTCCTCCTCTCTCTGCAACACTGTGGTCTCTCTTTCAAAATGGCCTCCTACCTCCTTCTTTGAAAACTGTTCGGCACAAAAGTCCTCCCCCAGCACACATTAGCATAACCAAGCCTCTTCCCAGCATGAAAGAAATCAGCTGATCATTATCATGTGAGTAGCAGCCACTTTTAACAATAAGAGTGAGCAAAACCAGAAAATACAGATTTTACAACTCATATGCCCAACAGTTGGTTCCACCTATCCTCCATCCTTTCTAGTGTACTAGTCTGATTTTTTTTTTCTTAGCATCATGGGTGGCTGGATCTCTTTCTGGACCCAGGATTTAATCTTGATTTATGCCAATAGTTATAATTCTATTCCCCTTACCAGTGACTTTTTTTTTGTATTTTTTTTGAAGTGAGAAGCTGGTAGGCACAGAGACAGACTCCCATATGCACCCAACTAGGATCTACCCAACATGTCCACTAGGGGATGATGCTCTGCCCATCTGGGATGTTGCTCCATTGCAACCAGAGCCATTCTAGCACCTGAGGCAGAGGCCATGGAGCCATCCCTAGTGCCCGGGCCAACTTTGCTCCAAGGGAGCCTTGGTTGTGGGAGGGGAAGAGAAAGATAGAGAAAAAAGAGAGGGGAAAGGGTGGAAAAGTAGATGGGTGCTTCTCCTGTGTACCCTGGATGGGAATCGAACCCGGGAACTTCCACACACTGGGCCGATGCTCTACCACTGAGTCAACTGGCCAGGGCATCAGTGACTTAAAAAATATATATTTATTTTATTGATTATAGAGAGATGGAGAGAGAGAGAGAGAGAGAGAGAGAGAGCAGAAACAATACAGGAACATCTTCTTATAGGTGTCCTGAATGGGGATCAAACTAGAAACCTCTGTGCTTTTGGATGATGCTCTAACCAACTGAGGTATCTGGCCAGGGCACCAGTGACTTTTTTTGGAATAACCAAGTGATGCAATCTGATTACCAACATATGGGGGAATGTCAGCTGGAAGCTTCTGGGAAAGTATATCTCACTTTTTAAAAAGGCAGCCAAAAGGTTTATTCTTTTTTCTAGTCCAAGAATGCTGCTAGTGAGGAAGCGACACATGGGGCTGTGGCAGCCACCTTGTGATCAGGAGAAAACAGGCCTAAGGGCAAAAGGTAGTAGTCTGAGGATAGAAAAACAGAAAGATAGAAACAATTGAAAACCTGAGGATGCCACTGATTTGCCAACTTAACCACCCTGGACCATTCTTCTAGACTCCTTAATATATAGTAATAAATCCCTGTATTGTTGAATCCAGCTTAATTTTTTTTTTTGTTATTATTTGCAACTGAAATCCTTACTGATACATACCATTCCCCTTATCTATACTTCCTTTGGAACTTTGTACATTTTTCTACCATGCTTTTGTTATTTTAAGTAGCTTAATTGATGCATAATTCTCATTCATAAAGTTCACCCATTTTTTAATTTTTATTTTTATTTTTTTGTGTGACAGAGACAGAAAGAGGGGAAGATAGGGACAGACAGACAGGAAGGAGAGAGATGAGAAGCATCAATTCTTCATTGTGGCACCTTAGTTGTTCATTGATTACTTCCCATGTGTGTCTTGACCCGGGGGGCTACAGTAGAGTGAGTGACCCCTTGCTCAAGCCAGCGACCTTGAGCTCAAGCCAGCAACCATGGGGTCATGTCTATGATCCCATGCTCAAGCCAGTGACTACACGCTCAAGCTGGTGAGCCCGCACTCAAGCTGGATGAGTATGCAATTTGTATGGCTGGATAGTTCAAGTGGTTGGAGCATTGTCCTGAAGTGCAGAGGTTGCCAGTTCAATCCCCAGTCCAGACACTTACAGGAACAAATAAGATGTTTCAGTCTTTCTCTCTTCCTTCCTCTCTTGCTAAAATCAATAAATAAAAATAAGAATAAATATTAAAAGAATAAAGTATGCAATTAAATAGCTTTTAGTATATTTACTGAGTTGGGTAACTATTGCGATCATCTAATTTTAAAACATTTTATTACCCTCTAAAAGAAACTACTTCATCTGTAGTCCACCCCTGTCTCACCAGCTCTTGACAACCATAATCTATTGTCTCTGTCTGTCTCTGTGGGTTTGTCTATTCCAGAAATCTCATATAACTGGAATCAATCACTACATCTTTTGTGACTGTCTTCTTCACTTAGCACAATGTTTTTAGGGTTTACCCATGCTGCAGCATGTGTTAGTTCTTCACTTGCCACATTTTGTTTATCCATTCACTAGTTGATGGCCATTTGAATATTTTACACTTTTTGACTATTATGAATGATGCTATTAAAGCACATTTGTGAACAAATTTTTGTGTGGACATGAGTTGTTATTTCTCTTGAGCATATAACTAGGAGTAGAATTTCTGATGTATAATTTTATGTTTAACATTTTGGGGGAACTGCCAATCTGTTTTCCAAAGTGGCTGCACCATCTTACAATTCTTTCACTAGTGTAGGAGGATTCCAATTTCTCAACATCCTCTCCAAAACTTGTTATTGCCTGTGTGATTTATTTATTTTATTTTATTTTATTATTTATATTTTTAAGTGAGAGGAGGGGAAATAGTGAGGCCGACTCTCACATGCACCTCAACCAGGATCCACCTGGCAACCTCATCTGGGGCCAATGCTTTAGCACTGGCTTATTTTTAGTGGCTGAGGCTGTCGCGCTCCAACAGGACTATCCTCAGAGCCCAGAGCCATGCACAAGCCAATTGAGCCACTGACTGTGGGAGGGAAAGAGAGAGAGATGGGGGAGAGAAAGGTGAAGAGAAGCAGATGGTCACTTCTCTTGTGTGCCCTGACTGGGAATCAAACCTGGGATGTCTATATACCAGGCTGGTGCTTTATTCACTAAGCAAACCTGCCAGGGATGCCTCTGTGTTTAAAATTTTAGCTATGGTTTAACTGTGTCAGTGGATGTAAAGCAGTAGTTCATATGATTTTTGATTTGCATTTCCCTGATGGCTGATGGTGTTGTGTATCTTTCCTATCATGCTGTTTTAATAACCTATGTCTGTGCCAGTCATCACTGCCTACTATGGGCAAAGTATATAAGCACAGGTACATTAATGGAACTGAATCAAACTTATTTGTATATTAGGGACATAATACTTATCTCATATAGTTATCCTAAGGACCAAATAGTGGCTCACAGCTCTGACATTAGAGTAAATAAGCTAAGATTCTAATCTAGGGTCTGTTTCTTATTATCTGTAACTTCATTATTTCATATTTCTTTGCTTTAGTTTCTTCATTAGCAAAAAGAGAAGGTTATCTCCTCCTGTATGCTATCGAAAGGATTAAATGAGAAAAAGCAAGGACGATTTTGAGCACCATGCCTGCCGTATAATCACTGACAGAGAGTCAGTTCTTCCTGCATAGATGTCAGTTCTTGTAACAGACTGTGTGGAGCCCTACCTGGAACCCCTTTAGTCTTCCCCCTGCCCCATGAGGGTCAGCTGCTTAGAGCTCACTGCTGCTCTTTCTCCAGAGCACTGCCTTGTCAGGGCATTACCCTGGGACGTAGCCCTATATTCTCCCGCTGCGGGGATAACAGATGGCCAATGACTGATTCGTTATACAAAAGGCTGGCCCCTGGCCCTCAAGCAGACCATTCTACTGTATGATTTCTGCTCCAGAGCTCTCTCCCTGTGAATCAAGCCAAAGTCGACTTTTGCCTGAGACTACATCCTTGTTTGCTCTTTCTCTTTACTTCCCTGCTTCACTTCTCCCCTACCTGCTTTTACTGAGCGCATTCCTTCAACAAATCACATGCACCCAAGCCCAGTCTCAGACTCTGCGTCTTGGGAGCCTGCCAAGACAGTGCCCTTACCCCGTAGCCAAGGTCCTCTCCTTCAGTAGTGTCTTTCCCTTCACCGTCACCCCCTTCCCTAGCTGGCCCCCTGTCACGGCCTCACCTACCTCTACTGTAAAGAGAAGGGGAGGGGCACGTTATGAAAGGGTGAGGGAGATAGAAATAATAAAAGAGAAAGAAGCAGGATGTGCGGGGGCAGGAAACGAGGACTGAGGAGTTGAGGAGGTACTAGAGGTAGGAGATATGCAGCCGTTCGCAGAGGGAGTATGAGGGCAATAAATTCAGCAGCAGCAACAGAATTTATGGCTGTGGTATGACAGGAAACAATTCTTATTTACAGCCCTCTCAAAAACTCCTTTCTAAGAAGGATGTGTCCTAAAAATGGATCTTTGTTTTAAGAGGATAGCTGATACATGTGAAGATGAGAAGCAGACAGGAGATAAATCAACTCTGCATAAAATAGCAAGGCTGGGGTGGCACAGGGAGGCTGGAGGAAGTGCCTCAGGTGGGGAGTGGAAGGGAGAGAAGATGTTCAAGGTAACCAGTGGATTAGAGCTCTTTAAAGGTGATTTTATTTTAATGAGTGAAGGTTTTTATTTGTTTTTTAAACCACAGGTGTTCCATGTAAACCCAGCTTCCAGCTTCTTCAAAATCATTAATAAATATCCATTTCTCACTAATGAGCTAGAGTGTGTGTGGGGTGTTGATCTATTTTGGGGACAGTGAGTCCTGATTCAGAAGCAGTTGTAGGGGGAAGAATAGGGTCTGTCCCCTGGGAGCCAGTCTCCTGGGGGTCAGAGTGGTAGACCTACCCTGTTTCTAAAGGAAACACCTGAGAGAAAGGAAGGACAAACTGGGAGCTTGAGCATAGACATGTATTTCCTTTCTTCTTCTTTTTGTTCTTTTTTAACAGAACTTCTTCACTAAAATAGAACCAGGGAGAAAGGAGGATGGAGGCAGAGAGGCAACAGGCAATGCAGTAAAAATCCCTCAAGCAAATCCTTGTGTGTTTCACTGAGCTGCTCTAAGAAACCTGGAAATTTCCATGAATGAGGGCTCTGGTATTGTTCCATGACTTGTGTCTGTTTCTGGGATTTTTAGTGGTGTCAGTGGCTTCTAAGCAATGACAATTTTTTTGTTTTCACCATGATTTCTAAAATCCTATTCTACACCAGCACGAGGCGTGTGTCCCCAGACCCCCTGGCTGAGCCTGCAGCCCAGAAACAGAGCAGGAGGGCTGGCCAAGGATTGTGCCTAGCTCTCTCAGAAAGCCCTCCTGTGGCCCATCTAGCCATCTGCTCCAACCTTGTAAGTGAGAACTGGGCACCTCTGCCATCCTTGGAGCAGGGGGTTATGAGAAGGCAAGCATTCTAGCTGTCCAGCCTCCTTGGTAGAGGATACAGGACAAAGGCAAGACGTGAATGGCCTTTGGGTGGCCAAGCTATTTCATATGCCAGAAGATGGAACACAAAATCAGGAAAGTGAATAAATGTGTGATCACTACCTAACGAAGAGCCTACAGCCTAGGTACCCTGGGAGAAGATCACCTCTGGCAAGAATAAGGAGAATAAGGTTGGTCTCAGAATCTGGAGAAACCAGGCACTGTATAGGTGGGGTGTGGGAAAAGCATTGGTGGCAGTACACATACAGAGAAAATTGCTAAGTTTCCGGTCTAACCCCCTATACTCAGAAAATACTTTGGTCTCTGGAGACATTCTAGGAGGCAATGTGGAGACTACGTGAAGCCGGTGTTTGGAATCGTTGTCCCCATTTTACCCTTATGACCCCAGAATACTGGAACCAGGTGGATATAACTCAGAAGGGAAATGGAAGGATTCATCTCTGGGGAAATTAAGAGGCTAGGAGAAAAGATTTAATAGACATTGACATTTGGCTTTTAAATCTCTCTGTGGTCTCTCTACAGCAGGGCAAAATCTGCATTATGCTCCAAAGCTGCCTCTTCTCTCAGTGTGACCCCCAGCACCCCGCTTTATGAGCTGTGTGTTGGGAGGGGCAGTAGCATGGCAGCATGGTCTTCTTGATTTGTGTCTCCTGACACAGAACTGCAACCCTATGAGTGGGTGATGGGGATTGGGACCCCAGTATTCTCGGCCTGCTGTGCTTGCAGTAGAGCCTTCCCTCTATGAGTGGGGGTTGGGCAAAGGCAGGGAGCCCTCAACCTCTCAGCTGCACTCACCTAGAATTAGGCCTCTGCCACTTGGAATGAGCAATGATGGCGGCATCCCCCGCCCCCTCCAGAGATACCATAGAGACTGTAGCCTCCTACTAAGAACTGGGGGACAGGGAGCCTTATAGTCTTGGCTACACCCACCCAGAGTGTAACTTTCCTTATGCTGAGCTAGGGCACAAAGGAGGGAGCAGGTCGTGGCTCTAATGCCAAAGACTCTCACTGTTCCTGACAAGATTTGGTAGATTTTTTAAATAAATGTTTTGTCATTTGCTGTATGCCTTTAAAGCAATTTCAAGAGACTTTAAATGGTTGTATTTTTATAATTTGTACCCATTAAATGATCGTTTTGCTAAGGGGTAGGTCTGTCAAGTTCCTCATACCACCGTTCTGGAACTTGTCCTCCACTTTGAGTGTCGGTGGAAATGTTGGAGGGACTTCCTCAAAGTATCCATAGCTCTACATGTGTTGTAGCAAAGATATGATAGAAACAGTTTACATTTATGGAGGAGACATAAAACTCTTAGTTCCTTTCCTACCCTCCAGACTTAGCAGTCATTGGGCAGATGGTATGGATGTTATAATTCAGCTATATACTATAAATGAATGTGGTGGGAACAAGATTTATTAATAGAAATGAGTGTTATCGGCCTTCTCTCACCCTTTTACTAGCTAAAGGTAACTTTGTCTTTGCTCACCCATATTACACCCCCCCCCCCAGACCCTTTAATCTCGAAAGAGAGTCCTGTCTTTGTCAACCTAATTCTAGGCTTTTAGAATTACCTTCAATTGAGAAAACTGGTAGAGAAAGAAAGGTTTGAGAAAAAGGGAAGAGTTAGGTAGAGATGCTGAGAGCTAGTTGGGAGTAGATTAGAGGTGTATGTGGGGGGCATACCTAGCTAGTTGAATGGAGAGAAAGCTTGGGGGGAGGGAATGAGAGAATTAGGAAGAAGAATAAAAGAAAAGGGGTTTATAAAGTTTACTTTGTGATATGTATGGGTTTTCCATCATGGTCTAAAAAAGATGCAAGGAGAGTTTGTAATTTATTCTAATTTCATTTAGCTGATGGCCCATGCTCCTCTATATACAAAGACTGGTCTATGTATAGCCCTAGTTCTTAATATAGTTTAATAAATAAATACTAAATATACCTCTCCCCTGCTTTCTTATTTGATTTCTGCCAGTAGTACTGATTATAAAGGATGCTAATTTTTTTATATCAGATTCAGGAGAAATAAGAAAAAATCAAACCCTGTCTTAAGAAAAGCATCTGATTTGCCTGTGATTCTCTTTCTCAATTAGAATATATAAAACTTATAAAATATATGTATTTTTACTTGATTTACATACTCAATTCCATAGTTATATAATTTGTATTTTCATTAACAGCTGTTAAAACCGAGGTTCTGAAATACCATTCCAATGAACAGAATGCTAACCAATAATTATTTCATGATATATGTAAGTCAAATAATTAAGCTGTATACCTTAAATTTATATACTGCTGTATGTCAATTATATCTCAATAAAAATTGAGAAAAGAGTACAGTGTAAACATCCTCTGGATGTAATTGTTATATT
This sequence comes from Rhynchonycteris naso, assembly GCA_037038555.1. Lineage (NCBI taxonomy): Eukaryota > Metazoa > Chordata > Mammalia > Chiroptera > Emballonuridae > Rhynchonycteris > Rhynchonycteris naso. The sequence goes on along the minus strand of CM072998.1, from coordinate 200,365,234 downwards.
CATCTCAAGTTGATACATGGCTTAGAAGAAGAAGCTGAACTCCTGAGACGGTGTTCTTCCCTGAATAGATCTTTGGACCCCTGATTTCCAGCTGTCTTCTGAATATCTTTGTACTATTCTACCTCTGTTATAGGTCAGTGCTGTTCAAACTTTAATATCACTCCCCTGCTCCCTTGCCTCCCCAGCCATCTTTACAAGTGAAATTTCATGTAGAGTTGGATGAAAGTGTAGCTGTTCCAGTAGAGGCAGAGATGCAGGAGGTGTTCACTCTCAATTATTAACTCCTCCTGCCCCGAGGCACTTCTGTAAACCCTAGGGCTTCTAGAAACACAGATTGAAAATGACCACTTTAGGATGATAGCAGCAATATAAAGGATGGAAGATAGTATTAGATAGTTTCATGAGTTGTTTGGCCCAGCATAACAAGGCCACTTTCACTGAGTAGTTGTGAAAGAATTTCAATCTAAAATGGAAAGAGAGGCTATGAAATGGGGACTCTTACATATGTGCTTTCAGGAGAAGGGAACTTAAGAACTGAGAGACTGATTTCCCATAAATGCCTGCTTTACAGAAGACCAAGATTTATCTTCTGACCAATGAACATCTGCGAAGAATCTTTTTATATTCTCAAGCCGATGGATTTGCTGATCAGATTCCGGACTTCCCTCACAAATACAATCTACCCCAATTCCTCTGCTGTTCCTGAATAAACTCAGTCTCTGGCACTTCAAGCCTGTCTCAGTTTACCTTTTGATTTAGGTTGGCATAGTCAAGGCTATGGAAGCCAACACATTCAGTGAGAACACTAGATATGTGAGAAACATCAAAGAAAGGAGACGAGTGCAGGAAAAGTAGAGGAAGGTAACCAGGATAGTGAGAAGTCTGAAAAACCACACTGTGGGAGAAATAGTTGAAAGAACTGGTGATGATTAGCCTGGAGAGAAAAAGTGTGATGTCTTCAAATATTTTTAGGACTGTCACATATAAACAGAAATGACTTAGTTCTATGTGACTACAGAAAATAGAACATGTGCCATTGGATGGTAGGAAGCTTCAGGGAAAAAGCTTTTAGTTCACTTTTTTTTTTTTTTTTTTTTTTTTACAGGGACAGAGAGAGTCAGAGAGAGGGACAGACAGACAGGAACGGAGAGAGGTGAGAAGCATCAATCATTAATTTTTCATTGCTGTTACGACACCTTAGTTGTTCATTGATTGCTTTCTCACATGTGCCTTGACCGTGGACCTTCAGCAGACCGAGCAACTTCTTGGTGGAGCCAGCGACCTTGGGCCCAAGTTTACGAGCTTATGCTCAAGCCAGATGGGGCTGCATTCAAGCTGGAGAGCTCAGAGTCTCGAACCTGGATCTTCCGCATCCCAGTCTGATGCTCTATCCACTGCACCACCACCTGGTCAGGCTGTTTGGTTCACTTTAAGAAGTAAATTTGTAATATTATAATGGCTGCCTTGAGAGTTAGCAAGTTTCCAGTCCCAGCAGATGCTAAACCATTGGTTAGATGACAGCGACTTATTTATTTCCTTCTTCATTCCTCTTCCATTTGATTTGAAGATTCATTTTAAGGTAACCTGTAACTTTCATCAAATACAATTAAAATTTGAGTACCTGCTATATGCCACATGAGTGGTTCCTAACTACATTATTGACAGAGATGTATCACAATTAGCTGTGAAGTATGTCACAAGAAATTAATTTTTATTAATGCATTAGTAAAGTTTGAAAATGATTTGTTTTTTTTTTTTTTTACAGAGACAGAGAGTCAGAGAGAGAGAGAGATAGATAGGGACAGACAGACAGGAACGGAGAGAAATGAGAAGCATCAATCATCAGTTTTTTGTTGCTGTTGCGACATCTTAGTTGTTCATTGATGGCCTTCTCACATGTGCCTTGACCACGAGCCTTCAGCAGACTGAGTAACCCCTTGCTGGAGCCATCAACCTTGGGTCCAAGCTGGTGAGCTTTTGCTCAAACCAGATGAGCTCACGCTCAAGCTGGTGACCTCGGGGTCTCGAACGTGGGTCCTTCTGCATCCCAGTCCGATGCTCTATCCACTGGGCCACCGCCTGGTCAGGCAATGATTTGCTTTAAAATGAGTACCAAATTAGAATGGATTCAGTGTTCAACCTATACTTTGGTCACTTTCATTCTTCTGTATTCTGTGATGCATATTTGAGTGGAAGAAAGAGATGTGAATTATTAGCTAAAACATGTGAAATTAATTATAACATATGTCGTATCAAATTTAGGTTAACCTAGAGTAAGTGACTGATACCAGTCTATCATGAAAAAGTGTAGTACAATGTAGGTTATCATATTGTCAATTTAAGTATGTTCCAACCTATAAAGAATACTTATAAGAGTTTATTTGAGCCAAACTGATGACATATGCTGGGAAGCAAGATCTCAAATGCTCTGGAGAATGAGTTTTACAGCTTCATTTGATCAGTTGAAATTAAGGAGGGAAGTAAGGAAGATTACATGGAGGTGAGAAAAAGCAAGGTGGAGATTGGACTATAGGATAGTTAAGATTATGTGCTTTCTTGAGGGTGGCTACAGTTTATTTCAAAGGTGGGTTAATCTAGTGGCATAAGAACAATGGACAGGGCTTGCTTAAGGCAAAGATCAACCTTTTACTAAAAAGCTATATGTGGGGTGTGACTACCACCATGGATTCCATAGTTAGGATTTTATGATCAAATCACCCTGTGAGCTTACTTTCCATAGAACCCCCTTGTATTGTTCACAATATCCTTGTATGTTGTTTTATATATATGTAAATAAATTATATATATATATAATTGAAGAGAGAGAACAGACGGACTGACAGACAGGAAGGGAGAGAAATGAGATGCATCACTTCTTCATTTCGACCTCTTAGTTGTTTGCTGATTGCTTTCTCATATATGCCATGACCAGGAGGCTACAGCAGACCAAATGACCCCTTGCTCAAGCCAGCAACCTTGGGCTCAAGCAGCAACCTTTGGGTGCAAGCCAGTGACCACGGGGTCATTTCTGTATTTCCACGCTCAAGCCGGTGACCCTGCACTCAAGCTGGTGAGCCCACACTCAAGCCGACATGGGGTTTTGAGCCTGGATCCTCAGCATCTCAGACTGATGCTCTATCCACTGTAATACCACCTGGTCAAGCTCCTATAAATATTTTTGCATTAAGAACCCAATGGAAGTGTGCCCTCCAGATGAACATCATCTGTTATAGGCTATACTTCAGATGAGATCTGTAGGGCCACTGCTTCTACCAGAGTGGAAGGAATGGCAAAGTTAACAGAGTTGTGGCATTAGACATGCCTCTATGTGACATAGCACTGTCAGTTAAAAAGGTTGTTTTGCAATTACAGTTTATATTCAATATTATTTTGTATTAGTTTCAGATGTACAGCATAATGGTCAGACAACCATATACTTTATAAAGTGTTCCCCTGATGTTTCTAGTGCCCACCTGGAGCCATGGTTATTGCAGTATTATTGACTATATTTTCTATGGTGTGCTTCATATCCCCATGACTATTTGTAACTACCAGTCTGTAGTTCTCAGTCTCTTTACTTTTTTACCTTGTTCCTCAACTTCCCTCCCCTCTGTCAACCATTAGTCTGTTCTCTGTATCTATGAGTCTGTTTCTCTTTTGTTTGTTTATATTGTTCTTTAGGTTCCATATAAGTTAAACCATCTGATATTTGTCTTTCTCTGACTGGTTTATTTCACTTAGTATAATACATTCTAGGTCATCCAGGCTGTTGTAAATGATACAATATATTCTTTTTTTATGGCTAATATTCCATACCACAGCTTCTTTTTATCCACTCATCTGTTGATAGGGACTTGGGCTGCTTCCATGGCTTGGTTATTATAAATAATGCTGCAATGAATAGAGGGATGCATATATTCTTTTGAATTAGTATTTTAGGTTTCTTTGGATATATATCCCAAAGTAGGATAAGGCAGTTCCATTTTAAATTTTTTGAGGATCCTCCCTATTGTTTTTCATAGTGGCTGCACAAATCTGCATTTTCACTAGCAAACAGCACTGCCATTTTCTAACTCTGCCACTGTGGTCCAATGACTTCACTCTTTGGGCATCAGCTTTCTTAGTCCTGAAAAGGGGAGATTAACTTCTTTATATGGTTATCCAGAAGGTGAGAGATGACAAAGGTATATTGTTAACTACATTTAATAAAAGGAAAAAAAAGTGCACTCTGAATGAATGACAGCTATTACTACTGTACACAGCATCAGAATAGAGCAGTTGCTTTCAGATTTCCTCCAGTAAGATCAGAACATACTCATAGTTCTATAGAAAAAGTTAATAGCATAGAAAATGGCTATTTTTTGAACTAGCTCATGAAGAAATGCTTTTTTTTTGAACTATAGTTTTTTATTTTGTTTGACCATTTTCTTGTGAGGTTTTACTATTTCAAAACAGAACCTATATTTGCATATTAGATCAAAACATCGAGACATTATCATCAGAGCAAAGGACTTTAGGCCCTGACTGGCTGGCTCAGTGATAGGGCATTGGCCCAGCGTGCAGACGTTCTGGATTTGATCCCCAGTCAGGCACACAAGAGAAGCGACAATCTGCTTCTCTTCCCCCCTCTCTCTCACTTCTCTTTCTCTTCCCATCTTGCAGCCACTGGCTTGGTTTATTTGAGCATCGGCCTCAGATGGGGGTTGCTGGGTGGATCCTGGTCAGGATGCATGTGGGAGTCTATCTCTCCTCCTCTCAAATGAAAAAAAAAAAAAAGAACTGCAGAAAACATTCTTTCTTTTCCTTCTAAGATATCATTTTTAATTCTTGGCTATGTGCTAACTGTGACTGGTTATATTAGGCCTTGTTGATGAGACTTGAAAATAATTAAAGGGCTTTGAAAAGATTTGACTATTTTTACATGTGCTGGTTTTATGTATTTCTATAAAGTGTAACTGGCATGAGTGGGGCTCACTAGAATGTGATTACCTGGAGGGAACTATGTTAATGTCCACTTGGCCACAGCGCTGAACTATACCCAATTCCTTTGACCTCAGCAACAGGGCCAGGGTGAGGGTGAGGCAAGAATGCCCTTTCACAAATAAAAAATTACAGTAGTTGGAAATTATAACCATATGTTTAGCTGGGACTTGGGGAGAATAAGCGAATATGTTAATAGAGGAAGGAGTATTTTTGGAACTCCAAGGAGAATTATTTGAGAGAGGCCCAGGCTGACCTGAGGAAGCTATTCTGTTGCAAAACAATTGCAGAACCTATTTAGGGGAAACCCTGCTGGTGTCTGGTAATTGTCTACTTGTTTATTATCTATCTATCTATCTATCTATCTATCATCTATCTATCTATCTATCTATCTATCTATCTATCTACTATCTATCGATCGTCTATCATCTATCTATTATCATCATTATTTATCTATATTCCTGTCATCTCCTTGCCTGTCAGTGTTAACTCATTAATTTAACCTATCTGTCAGAGTATTATCTGGACCAGAGGTCCCCAAACTACAGCCTTGGGGGTGCATGTGTCCCCCTGAGTCCATTTATCCACCCCTGCCACACTTGCACTTCTGGAAGGGGCACCTCTTTCATTGGTGGTCAGTGAGAGGAGCACAGTATGCATCCGCACCCATAGTTCCCATTGAAATACTGGCCAGTTTGTTGATTTAAATTTACTTGTTCTTTATTTTAAATATTGTATTTGTTCCCATTTTGTTTTTTACTTTAAAATAAGATATGTGCAGTGTGCATAGCGATTTGTTCATAGTTTTTTTATAGTCCGGCCCTCCAACGGTCTGAGGGACAGTGAACTGGCCCCCTGTGTAAAAACTTTGGGGACCCCTGATCTGAACTCTGAAGTGCTGTTTGAAAAGAGATTTTTAATCTCAGTTTATCTTGCCAATGTAACATTAGAAATAAAATCTAAACCTTTTTCTTGCCTATGGAGTCATGTTAAAACTCAGTCATTAAGGGGAATTTGGCGGATATTTTGTTCAAGTGTCATTCCTGTGAAAAAATCATCCTCTGGGATAAAATTATAAAGAACTGTTGATGGTCCATTGTGTGAATGACTTATAAATAATAGATGATGTTTATAATACTGCTGTCAGGTCAAAAACACTGGTAACCACATAGAGAAGAAGATTGCCTGGGGACATGGTCATTACTCAGAATAGGGTTGTTTTGTTCTTTGATTTAATAATTCATTTTGCAGAAAATTAGCCATGTTATACTACCCTAGAGATTCTGCCCCATGTATATCAAAACTGACTTTGTGAGACAGATGCAGATGATGAAAAATCGGTGGTGATTAGAAACTTTTTCAGTAAAGTGAGGTTCGGTGATTAAGACTTATACACTACTATATTCCTCAGAGTTGCATCCACAGGTACAAATATAGCACTTTATAATTAATTTAAAGAGGAGGTTAAATTATACCAATTTTATGTCATATGGTAAGCCTTTGAATTAGGGTCAAAGAGAGATTCAAACTGCTGTTATAGTTTACTTAGAAAACATTGAGAAAACTAAAATAAAAAGTTAGAGAATATGTAAAATAAAATGTTAGGGAGTATGTCAAAAGTTACACACAGAAGAAAAAAATGTATATTATCAAATGCTTGGAAAAATCAAAAGGAATAAATTAAATATTCAAGGAACTAGGGAAAAAATAAACATCCTGTGCAAAGTAGGCTAATATATTAATAAAGAAAAGCAAAAATGTATTGTTTGAAACAGTTTAGGACTTAATTTATTTAATAAATACTAATCTCATTATTCACAGTCACCTGTCAGTTTGTTTCCTAGATACGCAATTCCTTCCTAAATGGTTTTTTGATATCTTTTAAAATGGTGGTTTATAAGTGCTCCCCTGATGGCACACAATGATGCTATTTTGACCCTTGCTTTTTCTCCTTAATAATATATCTTGGAAGAATACATATAATTCCTCTTGCAGTCTTTTTATTTTAAATTACTATTTTTTATTTTTTCTTCTTTTCCAAGTGAGAGGAGGGCAGATAGAGAGACAGACACCCACATGCGCCTCAAGCAGGATCCATCTGGCAACTCCTACCTGGGGCTGATGCTCTCCCCATCTGGGACCATGGTTGCAACCGAGCTATTTTTAGCACCTGAGGCAGGGGCTTCATGGAGACATCCTTAGTGCTCAGGGCCAATGCTCTTGAACCAATTGAGCCATGGCTGCAAGGGGAAGAGAAAGAGAAGGGGTAGGGGTAGGGGATGAAGAAGTAGATAGATGGTCACCTCTCCTGTGTGCCCTGACCAGGAATTGAGCCCAGGACATCCACATGCTGGGCTGATGCTCAACCACTGAGCCAGCTGGCAAGGGCCCCTTGCATTTTTTTTTTGGCTGTATAGTATTCTAGCATGACAGGGCAAGTTTACCCTTATCACCCTTCTTTTTCATATTATTTAATTAATTTTCAGTATGAATTAGAATCTGTTTAATTAAAAATCCTTTTGGTATTTAAATGGTAGTCTGTTAAAATTTTATTAATTTATACAGTTTTGACACCTTTTTGATAGTATTCCTAGCCAAGCATGTGATACATCTTTCCACTTGTTCAAGTCTTTTTAACCTCAATGAGCATGTTATAGTTTCTTCCTATAAATTTACACATTTCTTAAATTTGTTCCTACAAATATAATATGTTCTGTTATTATTTTAAGTGAAGACTTTCTTTTCTGCCACGAACCAGTACAGCTAGTAATTCCAGGTCCTGAGGGAGAATGGCGTGGAATTAAGAAAATAGGCTCACCGAGAAAAGAGGATGGGATCGGGAGGCCTCGGCAATGCTGATGGCAAGATCAGAGAGCGAGAGCCCCCGGTCTTGCTTTATTATATAGCATAGACAATTAAAGCCTTTTAGCCAATATACAAATGAGGAAGAGTCTGATGCAAAGCCACTTATCTGAGGCATAAATGGGATTCCTCATAAGAGTGCACCACCCCACATCATGCAACAGTCAAGGCTGTGGGGAAAAGCTCAATTTTGAAAAGGGTGTTGAGAAGATCTTAGTATTATAAGGCTGTGTGTAAGATCTTAGTATTAGAAAGGTGGAGAAGAGCTTAGTTTTAAACTAAGCCCTAGGTTGTAAGGATTTTGTCAGCTTACAGCCTGTCTCCTACACTTTTCATTATAACTTCTAATTGGTTATTTGATCAACTAAAGGCTATTGACAACTAACTGTACATTAATTTTGTACCTAGCCACCCTACAGATACTTTATTATTTGTAATGGTTTTTCTATTCTTTTGGGGTCTCTAGATACACAGTTATATCAAATTATATCATTTATTATTAATGATTACTTTCTTTCCAATTTTTATATCTTATATTTCCCTCTTTTTTTTTTAGTTGAATTGGCTTGTATCTACTAGAACAATGTTAAAAACTAATGGTTATTGTGGAAATCCTTATTTTATTATTGACTTTAATAAGATTGCCTTTAGTTCTGTTTTGTTGGCTCTGGGATTTAAATAGAACTATACACATATAGTTTTACATATACATATGTAATATAAAATATATTTTACATATTTATACTTATATCAAATATAGTTACACATATATAATATATATTATCTTCAGAAAATATCAGTCCATTACTGTTTTAGTATCTAAGGTGATTACATATAACTTCCCTGATTAGATATGGTTTGTTATAACATACTGTAAGTTTCTGAAATAAAACCCACTTGGTTTTCATTGTGGCTACATATAAAGACATATATGCTTATATTTAAAATATTCTCCACAAAATAATTTTAGCAGCTTTACATAATTCTCCCCCCCCCCCACCCCCTTGGCCTACCTATCACCCACTTCTCATTCCCTCTCCTTCTATTAAGTCACAATTTGTGGGATGTTATACACACTGCCCCACATTACTATTTCTTCCCTTAGTCAATCATTATAAATCATGTTTCCTGACCAATGATAGGATTCGAAATGGATAGATGATGCATTAGGCTGTCAGAGATATGCAGGGCGGGCATACTTCCCCTGCCCATCTGCGATGTAGTCATGAAGACACTGGACAAGGAATGCAATCTCAGGGGTAAGGCCAGAGGCCCAGGAGGACAAAGGACAAGAGAGACCCTCCCAGGGAGCAGACCCACCAAAGGCCTCTTTCTCTGTTGCTATGGGAAGGGTTCCTTGCATTTCTGTCTTTCTAGTCTTTCCTCTCCTTGAATTAACAGAAAAATCACATTTTTTCCATTTTCTTCATTATTAGATATTGGGCCATCAAGGCAATATGGGACTATATTGTCTGTAGAAAATTTAAAGACAGTAATAAAATTGATCAAAGTCAGCCTGCTTTTCATTATCAAATAAATGTGCCAAGCAGGCATTCTGAACCATGTTAGTGATAGAAAGAGTCCTCTCCTCCAGGGTGGACAGCTTTCACTGGTCTTCTCCTGCATCCTTTGTTTTGATGATGTCACTAAATTGCTGAATGAACTTACCCTGGAGCCAGAGTGCCTAGGGACCTTTCATTTTGTGAAGTATTATTGTCAATTTTGAGCCAAATTCCGTTACTCCTTTTTGCGGCCTTACTTGATCCTCTGCTATCACTATGCCTTTTATAAACCTCTAGTGGTACTTGTTTATAGTTTTTGTTTATTTGGCTTTCCAATGGTATTTTGAGCTCTTTAAGGTCAAGGAATTTAGCTTATTCACATTCGTCTTCCTAAGACAAATGCATGCCCCACTGGATGCTCAACAACGGATTATTCCATGAATATATCTGTGGCCTTATTTGACCATCATTCTCATGCCCTGAAATTATCACAGTTAGGATATTGGTCTTTTGGAATACACTATGCTGTAATTTGGATAACAGGAACTTAAGACTTAATAACTGACATCTTTGTTTTATATCCCTCAGGATATATCCCAGGTCTTATAAAATAAAATTTCATGGTGTGGTGAGCAATGTGCTGTCTAGTTCTTTCAAGTAGTTTTCTGAGAGATGTCTGCTCAGACACTTTTGTTGAGGATATATGATGTCCACTAAAAATGTCTACCAAGTATCCATATAACAAAACCTTTTTTTAAAGAGGAATTTATACTTTGCCCAGATCAGAACATAGAATTTACTAGTTTTCTGTATTAGAGATGAGGATCCACTAGATGGTACTGTTACATAAGTGATCATACTTGGAAGAACACAATGAAAATTTCTTTGCCGTTAAACAGCTGCTCACTGAAATATTTTGTTTTTCAACTCAAACTAAGCCAGCTTGATTAATAGTGTAACTTGGTCTAGAGTAAGGAAGTAAATTGTCATTATTAAGATTTATGGTAAGTTACTTGCGAAGTAAATGAGCAAGGCAATCAATTAGCAGTCTTCTAGTCAGTTGTAATTCGTGGAAAATTGTGAACTGTAACATGCTGTGTTTGAAAACTGAGCTTCTTTCAGAAAAACATTTTGGTGCTTAGGAGAAGGGAATTGTGTTTGGAATGCATTTAAAAATTTCTGCTTTGTAGATGGTAATTTATTGACTATTTGGTGTTTATAATGTTTTGCCAGGAAATCAACCACTAATCTGGGAAAGTCTAAACATTGCACACTATTCAATTAAAAGCAGATTTCATTCAGCCGAGCAGCTTCATGGACTCCTCCCTGTAGTATTTTCCATGGAGTTTGTATTCTGGATTTACCATGGAGTTAGGGCCATTTGAAAGCAAGCCATTTTGATACCTAAAGATCCTTGGAAGTAATCCAAAATGAATCTGCTTCATATAGAATTCACTTCATAGTGTCATCATAACAAAGTCTCTAAATTACCAAAGTAATGAATTACAGATGGAGAATTCAAAGGTTTGAATGTAAAGGATAATTCTGTATTTGTATTAAAAGCAGCAATTACACATGTCAGCACAAAAGTTACTACAATTATTTAACACTGGAAAGTGTTCTCTAAGTGACATATAACAAAGTGAGTAAGCTAAATTATCTTTTTTTCCCCCCTTAAACTATTAAATCCATTTAACTCAGGAGATTTTAACCTGGTCCAAGGGCTCCTTGCATGTTCAAAGATAGAAAATAGGACCCAGAAACTTTGGAAAAATCACAACCACTTGAAATTCAGCACTTACTACAAATATAGACAACCAACCATGGAAGTATTATCAGCATCTATGCTTTTGACATCAGCAGAAATCAGAGACATTTCATGTCACATTATAGTTGTTTCAGCATCTTGAACTATCTTTATTATTAATCATTACTTTAGAGTTATGGTGGTTATTAGACTCTTTGCTAGCTTTTATTAAGTTGTTAATATAGAAATATATGTTATCCTGTAATAGCTTAGAAATATTATGATTATCATATTTCAATATAATTAGTTTCTTTTATAATCCAACACATTTTACTTTATGCATTTAGAAATATTATTCTAACAGGAGGTTCACAAGTTTTGCAAACCAGACCACCAAAGGGATTCATATACAATAACGTTTAGAAACCCTGGTCTAAATTATACTTTGAGATAGAACATTCTGGCAAAGTTGTGCATAGCTTCTTTCCTTTAAAAAAAATTCTTACATCCTTCGGCTGTTAAGGGTATTGAGTCCACCAAGAGGATGGATGACCTTAAATAAAATCAATGATTACTCTTCCATTTAGCTATAGGAGCTTAGAAGGTGACTACTTCAAGTAAGAGAATATTCAGGGTTTCCAAATTAATTAGAAAGTAAAGCTTTTAAAATGCAAAGCAGTAGACTGTATTTTCTGTTGGCAAATGGGATGGAGAATTGAATTAAATCGGCAGGAACCTTGTTGCTTAGTATTCACCTCCCCCAAAGCAATTCAGAGGTTGGGAAACTAGTCTGATGTTCATTTCTTAATTAACACACAGCTTAAGTAACTTCAAGAAATTAAGAGACATTAAATAAATTTCTACCAGGAATAGAATAAAAAAGTAAAATATAATACAATAGCCTAAAAATATAAAAGGAAACAGAATAAAGTTAAACTATAATCAAACTACTTGAATTTGGTAGACTCATCTATAAATATTATTATCTCTGCAGGGACACTTCATATATTCATAGTAACTATTAGCAATGGCTAACACATTAAATATATTTTATCACCACATCTCATTTCCATTTAATTATGAATCTTGGCAAAGGTTTAGGTCACTAAAAAGTCCAGTGTGTTTTTCTGGTTCTATTTCTTGCTAAAAGTGCCAGTTAAGATTAAACAATGTATTTAAAATGAACTTTAACAACTCAGGGGAATTTAGAGAGGAAAGAAGGGAGATTAACGATTTGTCTACTTTGTAGAAAACACTACAGCACGTTTTTCTTGATCTTGTAAAGGCTTTTACATTTTATTTATTTGTTAAGTGGGAGTGACTGTCTCTATGTTGGAAAAATGGCTGGCTGATGGTGTTAAGTGCTCCTCAGCTGCACAGTTCTTCAGAGAGAGAGTTAGAGCTTCTGGGTGTGGGGTCAGTGTCCCTCATCCAGGAGGGATGTCACTGGAGGAATCAGGCAGTGCGAGTTTGAGCCTACTGTTTAACATGGTTTCATCTGCATGTGGAGGGTTGCCAGGTCCTCAGCTAGGGCCCCAAAGTCTCCTGTTCAGCTAGTGATCCACTCACTGGGCAGATCTGTTTCTGCTCCCTCAAGCTTTTTCTTCATTCTCTTAGAAGCTGTCTCCTCAATGTCTCAGGGGCACCAATGTTCCTCTAGTAATACACCCCTGAGTTAGTGTTAATGTTATATTTACACCACTCTGTCTACTCAGCCCTTCTATCTTGGTCTATATTGCCACATTAGTTCTCAAGTCCCTGGTCATTTCTGACCCTGTATGATGTATATAATGTGGCCATAGAACAGCAGAACAGCTTTTCCCTTGTGGCTTTCTAGAATTCAATCTCACCACATTCGCTTCGAGTCACACCATGCATCATTTTCACTTCATTCATTCCTTTTCCCTTCATTCAGTACTAAAGGCAATGCTAGCCATCTTGATTGTTACTGAATTTATGTCATTTTAATCCCTTAAATCCTTCAGTGGCTCCCTATTTTCCTCTTCATTAGCAATACTTTAGTTGCAGTCAGTGTTTTGTCAATATTATTTTCCCAGGTCCTAAGATACACTTTCCTGTTCTCTCTGCATCCCCCGGAAGTCTTTCATCTGTAAGCCATTGTTCAGACTTTCTCCAGTACTTCCTTTTCATGACGCTCTAGAAACATGACCTCATGTTCCAGACTTCAACCCATACCTTTTATAAAATCTTAATTATTTAGGAGAAAATGCAGGCTTATTAGCCTCAGCCAGTTCGTGTATCTCCCTTCAGTGCTAACACTTCTGTTACCACAAGTGGAGATTAAGCCACTTATGTACACATGAGTGGTGGCTTCTTTATGTACAACTGGTTCTATATACCCCATGAAGTATTTTATCAAAACTACCAAGGCGGATTCTGAAGCTAGAATTACCTTGTTGATGAGTTGAGTTATAGACTACATCCCCTGGGTTGGCCAGTAGTGAATTATTCTTTTTAAATACTCTTAATTTTTAGCAGCTATCCTACATCCAGTTAGATGAATAATTCAACAACAACAACAACAACAAAATGATATGGAGTTATGGAAAGTAAAAAACACCATTTTGATTAAAGCATATGTTGAGGGCTGGTCAGACTGCTATAACAAAATATCATAGACTAGGTGGCTTAAAAAGCAGACATTTGCCCTGGCCAGATAGCTCGGTTGGTTGGAGCATTGTTCTGATGTGCAGAGGTTGCTGGTTCAGTCCCCCAGTCAGGGCATGTACAGTAACAGATCAATGCTTCTCTCTCCCTCTCTCTGTCTCTCTAAAATCAATAAATAAAATAAAAAAATGTTTCCAGTGCTTTAAAAAGAAGAAGAAAAACAGATATTTAACTCTTACAGCTCTACAGACTGGAAAGTCCAAGATCAAAGTTCTAGCAGGTGCGGTTCCTGGTGAGGGCTGGCTTCCTGGCATTATGGAAATCGTCTTTGCACTGTGTGCTCACCTGGCCTTTCTCTTCTTCTTCTGATAAGGACACTAATCCCGTCATGGAGGTGGGACCTTATTTAAACTAGTCACCTCTGAAGGTCCTCTTCTCCAAATACCATTACAGTAGAAGATAGGGGTTCAACATATGAATTAGGGGAAGACACAAACATTTGTTATTGTTACACAATCTGTGGGACCCAGTTCAAGATGAAAATGTGAGGCCCTTGTTTAAAAGCAAGAACAAAGTGCCATTGTAGGTGCTAAAATATGGGGTGGGCGAAAGTGGGGTTACCTTTGTTTGTATGAAAGATAATACAATAATTAATAAACAATAATACAAGAATAAACTTTCATGGACACACAATTGTAAACCTACTTTTGCCAGCCCCTTTACAAAACTTTCCCTGTTCTTCTAGTCTCTTTTGACCTGCCATTGTGTGTTTTTATTGCTGCTTAATGTCCCAGTCATCTAGGCACTGTAATGCTTATTGGATGAGTGTAGACCCTCACAGGTGCTTGGTACTTGCAAGCTGGGGACATGGCAACACTGGCTCCCAGGCTCCCTCTCGTATCTGCACTGGATCTCCATGGAGAATCACTGTCCATTTCCCACAGGGTTGCTGTCTTAACCAACAGTAGACAAGTGATCGTCACCTGACTGCACCTGCCACACTAGGATGTGCTATGTACCCGGATCAGAGGCAAGCAGAAAGCTTGGCCTGGCCAAGTCCTCTGCTAATTAAGTGTGCAGTGGCACTGCCAGCTTAGTAAGGCAACAGCCACCACTGCCATGCCCCTCACTGAAACAGGGATCTGTGTACTCTTGTGTGTATCACCTGACTCTCCCCAGGCCCACACTCCAGGGAGAGGAGGGTGGCAGCAGTAGCTGGGTGGGGGTAGGTCTGGGAAGTTGAGTGGGATTTGCTTAAGGTGACCAGATTTTAAAATTGGTAAAGCGGGACACCATTGATGGGTGTGTGTGTGTGGGTTCTTGATTAAAAATTTGGTCTATATGGAGCAAAAAAATTTTTCATAGAATGCAAAAATAGTATTGTAATATATATTTTAAAATTTCAACATAAGTACAACTTACAAATATAATACATTAAAAATTATGTATAGTATTATTTTATTCTTTGGCATATTTCTCATTTGAGTGAATTTTTTTAGATTGCTGTTGTTGTTTAAAAGGTCATGAAATTTTTCACAAGAATTTGTTAAATTATATTTCACACATAAAATGGCTTTCAAAGTCAAGACTTAATTGTGATTTTTCTGATGTCCACACTTTATTTATCGTAGAAAAAAACGTGTTCAGTCGCAGCATTAGTTCCTGGTAAAGACAGTGCGTATTCCACAATTTTTAGTGCATTATTGTATGGAACATGGTTTGTTTCAAAATGATGAAATATTTCTAAGCATTTGTTCTCTATTGTGATTTTTGCTGATGCCCAAGATTTAAGCTTTTCCTTATCAATCTATTTTTTAAATAATGATACCTCATTAAAAAGATCATTTTCAGAAATATTATTATATGGGAAATTTTGAGTGAGTCAGAGGGATTGGGTTGCACGGTCCAGAAACCAATGCGGAGCTGCAGGAGTGCTCCCGGCGTCCAGCCCTGCCGCCCGCTGGAGACCGAGCAGCTTGTGCCTTGTGGAGCCTGGAGCCCTGCGCTGGTGTCTAGGACGCAGGCCTATGGGTAGTTAGGGGACTTGACAGCCGCCCCCCAGCAGGTGTGTGCCAGCCGAAGTTCTTTGTTTCGGGGTCCCGCAGGGGGCAGCCAGCTCTTGTGGCAGTGCGGGTGCTTTCAGATTGAGGCAGGGTCTCCCCGCCGAAAACCATATATTTCCTTCTCGTTCTCCCGCCGTTCCCTAGCTTTTCATGCATTCTTTCCCAAAATCGGGACTTTTAAAAAATGCTGTGAGACACAGGACAAATTGTTAAAATCAGGACTGTCCTGCCAAAAGCGGAACGTCTGGTCACCTTAGATTTGCAGTGTCATGGAATTAGGACCCAGCAACTTAAAGCCCATGCCAGGGAGGCGGCAAGAGGCGGGGCTGTACCCCACCCAAAGCTCTAGGTGCTGGCACATGCTCCATTGTCTCACCGGACAAATTCAAAAATAAAATTATTAAGAATTTTAAGACAAGGACTGCAGTGCATTAAACTCCAAGCACAGGGCTCTTCGGAGTATGAGTACCTGTGCGGCTGTACTGGTCACACGCCCATAGTGCCAGCCTTTCTTTCCTGCAATCCCTGAAACTTGGCTGTTCTGTAGCATAGCATTTCAGACCAAGATAGTAAAGCCTCCAAGAATAGGAGAGAAAGCATAACATTATGTCATTCCTCATGAATGGCTGTGTTATACATTCACTTATTTGGTAGTATAATTTATACTTTGAACAGACATTTGAATTTTACACACATATGTTCCCAAATCTGAGGATCTTTTTACAAAGGTGGCACTTTGATTATTTTTTTCTCTTGTAAATTGATCAATGTTTTGGAAGGAGGAGCATTCACATATAAAACCCACAAGGGGGAGCTCTGAACTCATTTAAACATCAGGATTTGAAGTTTCTATCTCAAGAGTATATTGATCCATGGAGAGTAGGAATGTCTCCAAGTATAATTAGTTCCAAGGCAGAATTTTATCAGCTGAGTCTTTAGGGAGCTGTAACATGTAAACACATTAAAATATTGTGGTGGGAGGGGACACAATTCTGTATAAGTCAAATTAGACAGATGCAAATAAAACCAAAGGCTTCCTGCCTTCTGGGATTATTTGTTCCTTGGTTAAAGATACATGTCCATCATGTGATGGATTTTCATCCATATTAAGAGACAGCAAGGAAAGAGTAAGGACTTTTTTGCAGTTTATAAATACTTCTGATGAATAAAGATATAAATAGTGCAGCTGACAGAACTAGCATTTTCCCCCCAGGGCATGTTTAAAGAAAAAAGAGCTATTGTGTTATATTTCCATATATTAAGTTCTCATATTAGGAAAGCCTGAATTAAAGTATATTGTGGGGTGTCTTGTATAAATATAAATAAATAAACAGCATATTGTAAACAGATGAGAAAAAGCAATAGAAATGAAGGCTTATAAGATGTATTGACTTGTTTGTCTGCCTCTTATTTTTTTTTATCTATGTAAAACCACTTAGTCTCTTGAACCAGCTGGAGACATTAAAAGTTAGTGTCATCTTTAGTCAGGAGTATGTTGGGACTATGGCCGGTGAAACTTAAAGGTTTTAATCATTCCTTTGATCTTTCTGTTTCGTTTCCAGCCTGGCTTTGGGATAAAGACTACATACTCTGTACAAATTGGCAAGCTTTTCCTGGTATGGCTGAATATTCAAGACTTGGTTGGCTCTACACAGCTGGAGAATTTGGGAGTTTATTTTTTTTATACTTGTTGTAAGGCTAGGAGAAGTGAATTAGGAAGGAGTTGTGTTGATTGACTTTGGTATTTCCAAAAAAGGGTTTGGGTTAGACTGATAGGTTAAAAACAAACAAACAAACAGATGTCTTTGCTAGCAAAATAGTACCACCCACCCTCATATCCTGCTTTGCCTTGCATTTATTTATTTATTTATTTTTACTATCTTGCCTTATAGTGTGTATTTATTTGCTTAATCTATTCCCCCAACTAAAATTGTTGCCGGTGTAAATAGTGTCCTTTTACAGTCTCAGGAAAAACATTTCACAGAGCTCATGCATGGAATTGATGGGGTTTTCATAGTAAAATTTATGGATGGGGGGAGTTGAAATGGAAGGCTGCCCATAGGTTCCAGGGTCTCATTTCCAATATGTCATGGAAAAAATTCAGTCTCTTCTTCATTAAGCCCAGGAGGAAGGCCAGTGTGCAAAAATTTGGTGATACAGTTCAACTCAGTTTTTTCCTGATTTTACCTGACTAGCATAGTCTTGTAAGTTGTGCCCAGAGTTGGTGCTGTGTTTAAAGCCCTGCTTGGAGCCCATGCTACTGCTGGGCTTCACGTGGTCATTAGAGCTGCAAAAGAATGGGACAAGTATATGTTTTCCAAGCAGGATGAGAGAAAGGAGGGTTCTTTGTTAGGCCTGTGTTTATATTTTGAACTGGGAAGAACTAGTGTTTCTTTAAACCAACTAATCACTGTTTTAATCCTTCATGGGCTTCTCATGGTCCCTCCCACTAACCAATCAGATCTTCCTTGTAGGCTAGATTGACAGGCCTCTTTGGCCACAGTCTTGGTTTCCATTGTGCATGCCTTAAAATGGAAGTACAGAAGCACCTCTTCCCATAGTCTGGAGATGGACCAGTTCTATCTTGGGGAGGGAGGGAGGTTAATTCCCCTTATTGGGGCAAGGCTGCAATTTCCTGTGGTATCTGAAACTGTAACTTCCTAGTAAATGGCACGCTGTAACTTCCTACTGAAGTGGGCTTCCCAGTTTTATTAATCTTAATATTTGATTCCCTTTTCTCTAGCTTTTTATGCTTAATGTCTGATTCCCTCTGCTTCCTTCCCTGGTTAATATCTAGCTACCTACATGTGCTAACAAAATGTCATTATCATCCTGGGGAAGAGACTTTGCTCTGTTTTTAAGTTTATTGTCAGAGTGGAGAACTATGCATGGCACAGAATAAGTACTTAATAATTACTTGTGAAATGAATAAGTCAATGAGTGTGTAATATCACATGATCTATTTGAGATCAAACATATTGCAGTGTAATGCTATTCTTACCTTGATACTAGAAAGTAGAGGAATTCCCGACATTGACTAGGCTGATAATTGAGGTTTCCCTAATGGAGGGAATTGCCTATACCTCTTAGTGGTGTGGGTCTGCAGCACAGCAGCAGGGACATCACCTGGGGGCCCCAACCCAGAGCTACTGAATCAGAATCTGCATTTTCACAAGATGCCTAGGTAATTCATATGTATATTAAAATTTGGATGGATAACTCCAAATAATTGGAACTTTTAGCCAGGCAGGTGATCAGGTTAGACAGTCTGGCTTCCGTTTCCTTTTTGAGCAAAGCTAATGAAGAATGAAAGGAGACTGCAAGTGGGATAAAATAGAGTGTTTGCAGTGCCCTTTATTCTCTCTGCCTTTCTGTCCTCCTAAATCCCTTTAAATAAACTCCTTTCAACTGTACATCTTTCTTGTTGAGACCTTACATTTCTTTTCCATCATGTTTTTTTTCCTGGCTCTCCTATATTGTTATAATTTCATCAAGTATGTCAATAAGTAACTAGAATATTTTTTACTTTACATGTGAATGAATTCATTTAAATAATGGCTTGTCCTAAAGATTTAACCTCTTACATGTAAGTATTTTCTTCCTCATTTTCTTAGATGTTTAGATACAAAGTCCATACATTACTGAAATTCCATTTTTTTCAACTAGCATTATACAAAGGCCCCCTTTCTGTCTTTGGACCACTGCTTACAGCAGTGCCCTCCTTGGACCTGAAGTCTCTTGTCCTTTCGTGGCTTTCCAGTATGTGTTGAGAGTGTTTGAGTGAGAATTCTGCTAAGAAACTAGGTATTGTGTATTTTAAGAAACATAACTTGAAACATAGCTTTGGGAATAATTAACTTATAGTGAATATAATTGAGAGTCAGACAGAGGTCTCTTTAAAAGAGTGGGGAGAGAAAAATGCCCACTGTTTTTTTTTGTTGTTGTTGTTTTTTTTGACCAGTGTAGATGAAAAAGGAGCCACACACTAAATCTGACAAGCTTAGGGGAGGCCTATATCGTGACCTTACAAAGTAACCACATAAAAAGGGCTGAAATTAAAACCTCTAACTAAAAGCAGTTTATGGTGGATAGTCATGTCCTAGGCCAGTGCTTCTCCCTAAAACATGTTGATTTTTACCTTAATTAAGCTCGTCTGTTGTCTTTTAAAAAAATCTATGATAACATAAAACACAAAGCCCCTCATTATTATCATGTTAAGTTTTTAAACAAATCTTTAAAAAAAATTTATTGAGAGAGTGAGAGAGAAAAAGAGACATCAATTTGTTGTTCCACCCATTCATCCATTCATTGGTTAATTCTTGTATGTGCCCCAACCAGGGATCAAACCCACAACTCTGGCTAATGGGGTAAAGCTCTAACCAATTGAGCTACCCAGACAGGGCTATTATGTGAATTGTAACTATCCTATACCGACCTATGTAAAAGAAGTACAGTATGTGTCTATTTGTTTTACTTTTTATCCAATCCCAGAGATTTCTCCCTTTATTTTCTCCTGCCTCTCTAATTTATCACCAATGAATTTCATGTCACCCCCTTTGTTTCCTTTTTTGATTATACTGTATAAAGTAAGGTACAATACTGCCATCCTCAGGAGCATTTTCTTAGTCCATTGAGATTTTGCTTTCTAGCAATTGCCATCAGTTTGGTTCAAATAAGCTCATAAAAATTTTTATAGGTTTGCACTACATTTATTCTATTGACACAACAAATATCTTGGATCAAGATTGGGGGTAGTAAATGTTATTACTCAGAATAAATACTGCCCCCCACCACCACCTTCTTCTCCCCTTCAGTTTCATTTCTTGATGAGAGACGTTCTACCTTATATTTTGCTTATATTTTGCTTTGTGAAATATCTAGCCAGTATCACACAATTCATAGTGTTAAATGTATATTTATGATATGAAATTTGAAAAAACGTCAGCTTTGAATGGAAAGAATTGTAAGTAAGCAAAAAACCTAATAAGACAAAAAAGCTATATGTTTAGTAAAAGAAAAGCATGATTTGAAAGGGTAGTTTATGGTGTTTTGTATGGATGTTTTAAAGCCGCATGAATCATCATAACAGATAATCATTAGAAATATTTTATACTGTTTAGCCAATATATTTATTTTTATTTGTTACATGTTGTTAGGTTTAACTATGGGACTGGTATCTGTTTACTCTGGGAAGCTATATTCATGTATTCATCTTGATAAAAATTCATAATGTCAGGATAGCATTATTTTGCTTCATTCATATTCCCTAGTGATGATCAATACCATCTTTTCTCAGCTGAATAACAAAAACCGGGTTCTTTGTTCTGTCTTGAGAAGTGACATAGAATGAATGAACTCAGCATGCCTTTGTTTGTCTATATACCATGCTGTATGTCTTAGTGAACAATATAAAGTCAGGACAGGCTGTCCTGTCTGGCTCATGGTGGTTCTGACACACATAAAAGCACAGTGTTTTATATTTTCCGAGTTTACAAGAATACTATATGCAATACAACCTCACAAAAAAAAGTTAATTCAAATATGCAATAAATTAAACAATGTTGACACGGATGTCATAAAATATAGGCAGGCAACACCAAACTGTTAGGCCTAATGCTGTAGTATTTAACTGATGCAAAATGTAAAGTGCCTCATTTTCATGTCATTAGATTCTATCCTACTATAATTCCCCCCTCAGATTCATCAGGTCTTTAGGTATGTCCTGATTTAACCCTACATGTACTCACTATGTATATTATATATAATTATAGATACACTTTGGGGCTGATGAGAGAAAATCAGTGATGTAAATAAAACTTTTGGGAAAATTTTCATAAAAAGCAAGCCTCAAAGCTACAGCAGAGGAAAGACTATTTGAAATTAGCTTTTCCCTTTTTTTCTTCTTCTCTATATTTACTTTTTCACTGCTGAGAAATAAGAAAGATTAAAAAATAAATGTTTTTAAATTGCTTTTCCTTTGTCTATTCTAGTAAAATAAAAAATCAAAATATCAGGGATCAC
Organism: Rhynchonycteris naso; assembly: GCA_037038555.1. Taxonomy (NCBI): domain Eukaryota; kingdom Metazoa; phylum Chordata; class Mammalia; order Chiroptera; family Emballonuridae; genus Rhynchonycteris; species Rhynchonycteris naso. The sequence goes on along the minus strand of CM072998.1, from coordinate 200,343,431 downwards.
AAAGAAATGACAGATCTTGGTACCTTCTAAGCCAAAAAGGATAGGAGAGGGCCCGGTGATGTAACTTAAGGTCAGGAAGGAGACAGATGCTTTTTAAATATAATATGATCTAAGAGAGCACTTCTAAAGTAGTGGAGTAAGAACCCTTGAAAATTCACTCCTCCATAAAAGCAATCAGAACATTGACAAAAATTGTCAAAATCAACATTTCCAGAACTCTGGAAATATAATTAAAGACTTGCAATAATTTGAGAACCATTTATTCAAGAAAAATATTTAAATCTTGGTAAGATGTGTGAGCTTTGTGGTATTTTAATTTGCCTTATCTTATCCCGTTCTTAGTAGCCTTGAAATAATGGTACCCAAGAAAATCAGTACCCTTAGAGCCAAGAAAGGGCAGGATGGGCTTGAAGATCCTTCAAAAGCCCCAGTTCGTTGACAGTTATCATTATGTGGCTTGTCTGTCAGTTCCCTGGAAATCTCATTGTCAAGGTCTACTTTATTTGATCTGAGAGGCTCAGTGCTAACATTTTTTCCCCCTGAGGCATTTGTTGAAAATAATCAGTGGTAATTATTTAGCATTGCAGCTGCAAGAGGTGGTTATACAATAATATTTGGGCCACAAGAAGCTGGCCCAAAACTTTAAATAAAGTTGGGTAATGAAATGTTCATGGGGGTTTGAAAAGCCTGGATATATTCCTATGGACCTAGAAGACCAGCATATGTACAAAACTGTTCATATCTAGGAATAACCTGAGAAAGCATTCATCTCTCACTTCTGACTGACCTGAAGTTCTGTTCAGACAGAAAGTAAAGACTGAGGCAGTGTGGTAAACTACCTGTCAGGCATTGAAGGCATAACCTACACAGAGCCCCTTAGCAAATGATGGGAGATATTTTGGTTCTAGATATTTAAGAAAATCTCTATCCAGTTCTTAGCTGATTCCAAGTTAACTGAGCAGAGACATCAGTTATCATGTGTAACAAATACAGATTTCATAGATTTCGTTCAGAAAAGCCATTGAACAAACAAAAAGCAACAACAACAAACCTTAGGTGGAAGATATGATTTCCAGAGTTGCCATATTATTTAAAATATTTGGCCTTTGATTAAAAGTTCAAAGTTCAAGGCATGTAGAGAAAAAGACAGTATGGCCTATGCACATGGAAAAAGAAGAAGTTAATAAAAACTGACCCCAAAGAAGCCCAGATATTACTAGAACACTATAAATTACTGGGCAGATTTTAAGTCAGCTGTTATAAATATTATGAAAGCACTAAAGGAAACCATATCTGTAGAACTAAAGGAAATATCAATGAGATAAAAATAATAAGAATCAAATAGAATATCTGGAGTTTAAAAGAACAACTGAAAGTGAAAAAATTCACTCAAGGAACTCAATAGCAGTAGATTTGAACTGGTAGCCTAAAGAATCAGAGAATTTGAAATAGATCTATTAATATTTTCTAGTCTGACAAACAGAAAGAAAAAAGAATGGACAGGGACTCAGATATATAATGAGACTACCAGAAGATGAGTAAAAGGAAAAAGGGTCTCAAAGAATATTTAAGAAAATAATGTTCAGAACATCTCAAATTGTATAAAAATTTTAAATCAACACATTTAAGAAGCTCAACGAGATCCAAGCAGATCAACTCAAAGAGATCCACATCTAGATTCTACATTCTAATCAAACTTTTGAAAGCAAAAAAAAAAAAAAAAAACCCACAGAAAACAAAAAACAGTATTGAAATCACTGAGAGAAACAATTGTATGAAGAGATGTTTAATAATATGAATAACAGCTGATTTCTTAAAAGAAACAATATAGGCCAGGAGGTATTGGTATGACATATTTGAAGTGGTGGAAGAAAGACTATCAACCAAAAATACTATACTATATTTGGCAAAAGTATTCTAAAAAGGGAAGAAATAAAGATATTAATAGAATAAACAAAACAGAGAGGATTTGATGCTAGCAGACTGCCTTAATAAAAATTCTAAAGGGAGTCCCTTTGGCTGAAATGAAAGGACCTTGAAAAGTAACTCAATCCACTTGAAGAAACAAGGATCATTAGTAAAAGAAATAAAGATTAGAATACATATAAACAGGTAGAGAATAGAAAAATAATAGAGAAATCTATAAAAAAATTTTTTTTTTTAAATATCAAGAAAACTGCCTGACTGGCAATGGTGCAGTGAATAGAGTGTCAACCTGGGATGCTAAAGTCCTAGGTTTGAAGCCCTGAAGTTTCTGACTTGTGTACAGGCTCACCAGGCTAGAGCACAGACTTTCCAGCTTGAGTGTAGGTTCATCAATTTGAGCACGGGGTTGCTGCCTTGAGAATGGGAACATAGACATGACCCCATGGTCACTGGCTTGAGCCCAAAGGTTGCTGGCTTGAAGCCCAAGGTTGCTGGCTTGAGCAGGGGTCACTGGCTTGGCTGGAGTCCCTAGTCAAGGCACATATGAGAAGCAATCAATCAATGAAAAACTAAAAGTGCCACAACTACAGGTTGATGTTTCTCATCTCTCTTCCTTCCTGTCTGTCTCTTTGACTTTCTTGCTCTTTCTCTCTTGCAAAAAATAAAATTAAATAAAAAATAATATACATAAAATGATCTAAATGGTATACTATTAGGATGATAACTAACTTGAGTATAGAGCTACTGAGGTATATGAGTAAAAGATTAATTCTTAATTGTATCAGATATCTTAGACATAAAACACCACAACCCCCACTTACTTAAAGGTAATCAAAGAATACTTAAGAGAGGAGTAGAAAAACAAGATGCTATTCCAGGTGTCTCTTGTTCTCTAACATATTGCCAGGGCTCAGCCTTTCCCTTTTTCTACCCAGTAGAACAGACATGTGCAAATGGTCCTATGAAATTCAAAATTTATAAGGTGAATCTTCACCACACCCACTAACCCTATATTCTCCATATTATTTTTTACCACTTTTACACACAGATCTCAAGACTCATGAAAGAAAACTTTTTTTAAATTCTAAATTATTATAATTTGGAAATGTTTCAGAAGTTTAAATATGTCAACACATTTTATAGTTATTTTTAATTGAGGAAGATTACTAAATACTTTAAAACTGGACAATTTTCTTTTCTAACTTCTCATATACATCAGGGTTCAATAGGAAAAATAAGCATTCTCCTAGATCAGGGGTTGGGAACCTTTTTGGCTGAGAGAGCCATGAACGCCACATATTTTTAAATGTAATTTCGTGAGAGCCATATAATATGTTTAACACTAAATACAAGTAAATGTGTGCATTTTATGTAAGACGAAACTTTTAAAGTACAATAAGTCTCTGAATTTTTTTAATAACGTTGTTATACTGTTACTAACCAATGATGAGTAAAGTACTTCTTACCATTATTGCAACTTCCGGTGCTGTTTGGTTTTGCTGATGGCTTTGTAGTCTGGTTAATACGTGGTGAGGTTAAGCTTCATGTAGGCGTTGAGATGTCCATCCGTTAAATGTGATTGTAGGTTGGTCTTAACATTCTTTAGATGTGAGAAAGACTGCTCACATGCATATGTAGAGCCAAATATTGTCAGTACAGCAATACTCACATGCTGCAGTGTGTGGTATGTGATGGGAAGTGCGTTCCAAGTTTTGACAATAAGCGGATCCATGGGTTGAAGTTTTTTCATTTCTCCCCACTTGTGTTTACTCGCCAATTCTGCTTGCTGTCTTGCAAGTCTTTCTAAATCTTTATTCAGCAACTTGAACTTATTCACCCACATGTCTGAGGCCTTCAGGTCAGCAGCTTGTAGCTCAAAATCTCTGATGGAGACACTGGGATGTAACTCAGGTCGGCACTGTCCACTGCATACTCGTATGAATGGATGATGAACTTAAAAAGACGAGTGTGCTTACAAAATTCTCCAAAGCGTGCTTTGAATGACTGCAGGAGATTAGATGTGAAGCCTGCTAGCTGCTAAAGGTCAAGATGCTGAGCAGGGTCACTTGCTGTGCATCTTTAAACACTCCCAGTTTTTCAAAGTGTAGTAAATGACCTGTTTCAATGTTGGCGATGAAGAGTTCCAGCTTGTTTGTAAATGCAAACACTACTTGTTGAAGGAATAAGACTGTATTTCCAACGCCTTGTATTTTCACATTGAGCTGGTTCAGATGTTCAGTCATGTCAATGGGATAGTAGAACTTCAGGAGCCACTCAGTGTTAGCTAACTCAGGATGCTCAAAGTTTTTCATTTCAAGAAAAGTCCGGATTTCACTCAGACAAGCCGCGAAATGGCTGAGCACCTTCCCTCTTGACAACCAACGCGCTTGCTGTGCAGAAGCAGACCAGGATAATTATTCCCAACTTTATCCAGCAGTGTTTTAAACTGGCGATCATTTAAATCTTGGGCAACAATAAAGTTGACCACCCGAATGACCAGTGACATCACCTCACCAATCTGCTCACCATAAATCTGAGCACAAAGCGCCTCCTGATGTAGGATGCAGTGAAAACTTAGGATGGGTCTCTTTTCATGATCACAAAGAAGCGCTACGAATCCTCTGTTTTTCCCCACCATGCATGGAGCACCATCAGTACACACCAAAATAAGTTTATCCATCGGTAGATTGTTTTCTTTAGTGAACTCAGTGAAAGACTTGAATAAATCTTCCCCTTTTGTCTCTTTCAGAGGCAAAACAGCAAGACTTCCCTCACGAAGTGTGTCACCAACAGCATACCTTGCAATCACACTGAACTGGGATAAATGACTTACGTCTGTTGACTCATCCAAAGTGAGAGAAAAGAATGGTGCTGCATTTATGTCCTTCACTTGTGTTGCCTCAATTGATTTGCCATCATGATGGTATGATCGTGAAAGTTCTTGCTGACAGAGGCATGTCTTTTATTAATTTGATTATCTTGTCTTTATCTGAAAAGTCGTCAAAAAGTTTGTTGGCAAAATCAAGCATGAATGTTTTGGCATACTCCCCACCTGTGAATGGCTTTTAGTTTCTCACAATTGCTAAAGCACCAGCAAAGCTAGCCGAATTTTAGCCACCTTGCTGGGTCCAAACACGGAGTTGTTGCTGACTAGCTTGCACTCTGCACAGTAGCTCTTGACATGCTTTCTTTCTGCTGTCTCCCGCTGGATATTTCAATGCAAATGAAGTATGGCATGTGTCGAAATGCCGCTTTATATTTGACCGTTTCATCGATGCAATTTTATCATTGCATATTAGACACACTGCAGAACCTGCTCTCTCCACAAAGGTGAATTCCTCTGTCCATTCCTACTGAAAAGTACGATACTCCTCATCTTTTTTTCTTTGAGCCATCTTCTTCGTCAAAAGGGTTTCTGCAATTAGCTAGCTGACTACTCGATTAAAAGGAGGAAAGTTTACTTCCTTATCTCACAACAACCCATGTACGTTATGCATTATCCAATAAAAATTTGGTGTTGTCCTGGAGGACAGCTGTGATTGGCTCCAGCCACCTGCAACTATGAACACAAGTGGTAGGAAATGAATGGATTGTAATACATCAGAATGTTTTATATTTTTAACGTTATTATTATTTTTATTAAAGATTTGTCTGTGAGCCAGATGCAGCCATCAAATGAGCCACATCTAGCTCACGAGCCATAGGTTCCTGACCCCTGTCCTAGATAATAAATTTCCAGAATATTCAAGAAGAAATTTTGTTTTCTGGGATTTAGATTTTTACAAAATTTGTTGGAAAGGCCAGAAGAAGAGAAAGCAGAGTGTAGAGGTGTTTGCAGAAATCAGAAAATTGTAGAAAGCTGCTGCCTACATTCCAACTACAGTCTGACAGTAGACCATAAAGACCATGAAAAAAGCAGCTGCTGCTGTCATTACTGTAGAAGTCTGAGTTACTGTGTGAGAAAGGGTAGATTATGCCCCTGCCTGCCTTTCAAATCTCATGCAACTGCTTCTTTTGATGAACTCTCAATTGGAATCCTCAATTCCAATGCTCACTAGGAATCAAGTGATTCTGGGAAATTTAGTTCTCAAACTGAAATGCCCTGCAATGCAAGGAGAATACAGAAGAATATTGGAATATTACTGAGCAATATTTAGTATAACATCCCTTCAGAAATCAAAACACTGGTCAAAATAAATTTTATGGTTTTTAATCAGATAAAACAACACTAGGAATACTGTACTATTTTCTTATATTTAGCCATATACTCCTGGCAAATTTTGCTTTGGCTGAATAGGATTAGAAGTGGAGCTTTGTTCCTTAAAAGACTAGAAAATTTATTGTTATGTTTTGACTTATTTTTATATTTTACCTTTCTTTTGTCTCTGGCTGCCTAATATTAATTTAAACCCAGAACATATTTACATTAGTGTCTCATTTCTGCAGTAATAAATTGCCACAAACTTTGTAACTTAAAATAATGAAAGTGTATTTTTTTACCATTATGATGTCCAAAAGTCTGAAATTAATCAGAAGTAATGTCATCAGGGCTGGCTTCTTTGGAAGGCTATCAGGAGGGATGCACTTCCTTGCCTTTCCAAGCTTCTGGGGCTACTTGCGTCTCTTGACTTCTTGCCACTTCCTCAAATCACTCCAACCTCTTCTCCATCATTACATCAACTCTGTCATCAACTTGTGATTACATTTAGGGTCCACCTGGAATATACAGGATACTGTATCACTAGAGCAGTGGTTCTCAAACTTTTTGAAGTTGGGCCACATTTAAAATCCTACAAATAATTATAGGCTCACTATATACAAATTTCTGAGAAATATGTTATAATAATTAAGTCAAATATTAAAGAAAAAATATAGAGTTCAAGCGTGCTTTTATGGTAATTAAACAAAATAAATACAATAAAATTAAATTTATTCTGACATTAGAAAACATTTTTATGTTATATTTTTTGAGTCATGCTTTTTAGAATTCATAAAAAAGACAGGTTTAAAATAAAAAAATGACAAAAAGTTATACACACACACACACACACATTCTTAGTAAGATTTAATAAATTCGGCAGGTCCTGGCACGAATGTGTTAAGTTTTTTCATTCTTGTGCTTATAAGAAACAGCCTGATGTGTCTTAGCAATTTCTTCTATGTTTGGGCATATATTTGAAAGGCAAACTCTCATTTCTTCGTCAATACATTGAAGAATTTCTTTCTTTTTACTCTTAATTGTGTTGAGGGTAGAAAATCCTAATTCACATAAATAGGATGTTGAAAATTGTAGTAAAATGTTCAAAGTTATTTTAGATATTGCCACATATTCTTTTATAGAAATCCAAAAGGCTTTAAGAGAAAATTCCTTATTTTAATCATCAATCCATGATCAGTGGATATAGCTGCCAGGTCTTCTTCTGTTAATGTTAAACCAAGATCACTTGAAGCTTCCATGAATGGGTTTCTAATCCAATCGTATTATTCAGTGTTAAGTGATGGAAAATAAAAACCCAATTTTTCTTTTAAACTTATTAAATGTTCAACTATTATTGGAAGTGTTTCATTTATGCAAGCATTATTTACCAATGGAAACGTTTCCAAATTACCTTCAACAGCTTTTCTTATCCAAATCTGTAGTTTTCTCTGAAACACTTTCATTTTATCAGTGGATGTGAGAATATTTTCTTCTTTCTCTTGCATTCTAGTATTCAAAATATTGAGCTGCTGAAATATATTGGCCAAATACTGTAACCCGGCAATCCAAAATTCGCACAGAAGGAGGTTACAAAAATATAACTGTTTCATCTCTTTTTGAGATGAAAGAAGTTCTTGTCGTAGCTTGTGTACACAGTAAGTACTTTTCCCCTTGACAATCACCTCGTCTCAGTGTGTAAAAGCAGCTGTGTTATGAATCCATATCGATATAAAGCTTTTTGAATAAATGTGATTTGACAGGTATTATTTTAATAATGTTTACCATCTGAAACACTTGATATAAAACTTCTCTTAATTTTTCTCCCAATGGTTTTGCAACCAAGGCCTCCCTATGAAGAAAGCAGTGATTTATGATAACATTCTCATTTTGTTTTTTTACAAAAGATATATAAGGCCCTTAACACAGCCTACCACAGAAGGGCGCCATCTGTACAAATGCCTACACACGACTTCCTTGTTGACTGCCATTTATCAAGATAGTTATTCAAAATGTTAAAAATGTCTTCCCCTTTTGTAGACACACCTAATTCTTTGCAAAAAAGAAACTGATTTACTATTTGATCTTCATTAATGAAATGGGTGAATGCTAAGAGTTGTGCCGTGTTGGTAATGTCTGTTGACTCATCAACTTGCAATGCAAAATTTGAATGCTGAAGCTTATTAATTACTGCATACATTTTTTTAATATCAGAAGACATTTCTATACTATGCCTGTGAACTGTATCATTGGACAGAGGAATCCTGCTTATTTTCATGGCTGCTTCATTTCCTAGCATTGTCATGACCATTTTTTTGCATGCAGGCAAAATAAGTGACTCACCTAAAGTATGAGCTTTCATATTTTTTGCTATCAGTTCTGAGACTTGATAAGAAGTTATTTGAGCTTTCTCAGAAACAGTAATTATACTTTTAAAAGAATTTGCTGCTTTTGTTTGCTGTTCAGACAATCTCTTGAAAAAACTTACAGATTTATCTTGTAAATTAGAGTGTATAGTTTTAAAATGTTTACTCAGTTTACTAGGAAGCAATGATTCATTTGCCGTTTTACATCCACATACTAAACATAACGGTAAAGGATAATCTTCACTTCTGGTCCAAGTGAAACTAAAGCTTAAATAACTTTCATTATATTTGTGAGTAGGCCGCGATTTTGCTTTCTTATTTGCACTTAACTTTTGTTCACTTCCAGAATCAGATTCTTCAATATCATGATTCTTTTTGAGAAATCTATCCATTTTATTTCAGTGTATTTATCTAAAAATAATATAATGATGTGTTAATGATAAATATGATAATGATGTGTTAACAAAAAGAGCGGTATTTCCATAATGAAATAGTATAATAGAGTAATTATATTTATTTTTATATCTGCGAACCAGCGCAGCTAGTAATTCCAGGTCCTGAGTGGGAATGGTGTGGAATTAAGAAAATACAGGGTCGGGAGGGCCCTTTAATTGCTGCTGGCAAGAACAAAGTGCATTCAAAAACTTCACCTTGCTTTATTTGTAGGGCAAAGTGAGGCCGTTAGCAAATTTTAACACCAAACAAAGGATAGAAGAAACTTGCCTCCAGTCTTTCTGAGGAACATGGGGGGGGGGGAGTTAGGGTAAACAATTCAGCACCACAATTTAACAGCCTTTTGCAACCTAATCAGTCAAGTGAAGTGGGGAGTTGGGCAGACTGTCAGCTTACAGCCAATTCCCCACACCTCTGTCCCTCAAAAATCTAAACTCCAAAAACCTTTTGGTTTTTTGATCCACAACAGGCACATATTTCTCTGGATTACCATAGGGTGCACCTGGAAATTTTCTAGGGCACACCAGTGCGCCCTGGTGCACACTTTGAGAACCATTGCACTAGAGTCTTAGCTTAATCACAATCGCGGTCTAAGTCCCTTCTGCCACACAAAGAAACATTTACAGGCTCCAGGAATTAGGACCTGGAGGTCTCTGGGGGCCATCACTCAGCCTATCACAATATTAGAACAAAACAAAATAAAACCAAAAAACCAAACATGTGCTTTTCTTTTCAAAGACACTTACCCCTATTCCTGTTTTGTGCCAGTGTTTTTGAGGGAGAACAGATTCCTGACCTTAAAATGTGCCACTTTGGTATGTCGATCATTTTGAGCTGAAGGCAATCAAGACCCAGCAGATTCTAAATAACATTTACCTGTCCCTTAACTACCTAAAAGAATTTAGACCAGGGGACGGGGGATGGCCCAGAAAGAGAGCTGTTACCATAAATGACTATTATTTGAATGACCTACCTGTATGGCAGGACAAGCATCTAAATACCAAATATCTGTTCTTATAATCCTGTGAATTATCCTCCCCTCCTTTGATTCTGCAGGTACTTATTCCATTTCTTAGTTCAGGATAACATACAGGGTGGGGCAAAAGTAGGTTTACCATCGTGAGTATGTGAAACACAGTTTATTTTTGTGTTATTATTTATCAGTTATGGTTTTTATTATTTTCTTTTTTCTTTTATTTATTTTGTGACAGAGACAGAAAGAGGGACAGGTAGGGACAGACAGACAGGAAAAGAGAGAGATGAAAAGCACCAATTCTTCATTGCAGCTCCTTAGTTGTTCATTGATTGCTTTCTTATATGTGCTTTGACTGGGGGGCTACAGCAGAGCGAGTGACCCATTGCTCAAGCAGTGACCTTGAACTCAAGCTGGTGAGATTTGCTCAAACCAGATGAGCCTGTGCTCAAGCCAGCAACCTCAGGGTTTCAAAGGTGGGTCCTCCGTGTTCCAGTCTAACACTATCCACTGTGCCACCTCCTGGTCAGGCTAATTATGGTATTATTTTCCATACAAACTGTAAACCTACTTTGCCCTGTCCTGTATAAGTTTCAATTGTCCAACTTCTCCCTGGCTCTCATATTCTTATGGAGTCTGCATGTAATGAATTAAAAAAAAATTTTTAAATCTGTTTTATGTTAATTTAATTATTAGACCAGCCAAGGAACCTAAAAGAGTAGAAGGAAAATGTTTTTCCCTCAACATTTTACTGTCTAAAATGTAAGCCACCAGGCCTATTCCATCACTATAATTTTGGACCTGGAATTTTACAGAAAAGGTACTCTGGTATCTATTGCCCTCTTGGGGGTGATCCTTATTTATATGTCACTAAGTGCTTCAGCTTTCTGGGCACAAAGAGTTCTGGAGCCATGGATATGTTAAAAAGAATCCTTCATTCTTTCAAATGTCATACCCTAATTTTTCTCCAAAAGATGTATTATCTCTTTTCTGTGGCACACTTTGCTTGTTCCGCTTCTTGTTGATTCTGGGCTCACAAATTCCATTTAGAAAGTGTCATGACTTTCTCTGTGTTTGTTCAAGCACAGTCTACAGCTGTGCTATAGTCGGAGCCTGGTAAGAGGACCAGAACCAGGGCTGAGTTTTATTACTCCTCAGGCCCCAAAATGTGCTCCCTTTATTCCACATTCTTGGATCTTGCTTACCCCACTGTTCCCTATTTTCCCCCAAAAGGAGGCCTCCCAGGGCATTTGTCTTCTGCAAATTTCTAGTTCTTGTAGTTCTTTTCTTGGCGACAAAACTTCCTTCCTTAGCTTTCCATCAAAGGACAAGAGTAGATGGATCTTGATGAATGTTTTTATCAACTGACCAATGATTTCACTCAAAATAGAAGTCTCTTTATTAGAGCATGATTTTATATCAGAAGAAGAAAGACAGTATAGATAAAGTAAAAGTATGCAGTATTTGGAGATGAACGCTGGCAAATGGCCAAATAGCCCTCAATTTGTGGGAGTGTCTGGTCAATTTCATTTGAGCATGGAGAGGATAGATATTCTGGAAATCCAAATCAAATTATACAGAGTCTGTATATAAACTATAAAAAACCCTGAAAAACTAACTGGAATTCATAACTGATTTCTTGCACAAAATTCTTGCTCTCTTACTCTTTTACTCTTAAAAATGGATTGATGTAACCTACTAATCTTAGGTAGAATTGCTGACTTTCTAGGATAGCAAAATCATTAAATAGTTGTTTTTATCAAAGGGATTTATTTTTGCTCCTCTCTGGAATAGAGTAAATAAAGGTCTAATTTATGTCAATGAAACACTTTACAAAGCTGAGTAAATGACAATGTCAATAAACAATTGAAATGAGGATTTGTTTCCAATTCATGGTGAATAATTGAAGTGACAAAAATTAATATCACTAATCCTTCCTGAACAAAAGCTTTGAATGAAGTAAAAATGTACTAGCATGCTCTTTTGGCCTCTGTCTTCTTGCATCCTTATTTCTCCCCTTTCTCCCCTCTATTAGTAGTAAAGTAATATTCCGGTAACACCAAGATTGGCAGCAGTTAGAAAAGGTCAAGACTTCAGTGTTTGGTTATACAGTTGGATACTCACCAGCACATAACATCAGAATACTTTATAAAAAGCGCCATTCCATCAAGCAAATTATTCCAAGCTCAAGGCACAAAGCAAATTTTTAAGGACCAAGAAGGAAAGGCTTTCATGTGGACTTCTACAGAGGATTTCCTTTGTTCTATGAAATAGTCAGATGTGCAGGAATGATTCTTTATTTACACAGGAAGTTCCTAACAATAGATTCTGATTCTGCTATTAGGGTTCCGCTTTCTCCTTTATTCTAAGAGAATTTGAAATTCAAAGTGAAAAGGGAAGCACTGTGAAAAGGCAGGGTGTCTTGAATATGCCACTGATGTAAAGTTTAACCTTTAGAACAGTGCATCTACTATGGGACAGCTCCATGCCCGAAAGTCTGTTTACAAAAGAAGGCATTAATCAAGACATATGAATCCATTTATAATGTCTTTGCACTGTTGCTAACGCCGGAGTGAGCTAGTGAGTGAGATGGCTGAAGCCTGACAGCTAATTTAAACCCAAGGTCTTCACTGTCCAGAGATTTATCAGTGAGTCAAGCAGCCAGTATCTTTTATGACTTGTACCTTCTTCTTTTTCAGAGGTAGTATATGAAAAAGACTGAAAAAGAAGGTGCCATCTATTGCAGCTCTCTAAAATCTCATAAACACCTGTGCCCTGGGCTTTCATTATAACACCTTCTTTTTAGCTAATTACTGTCAGCATTAAATTACAGAGTCAGGAGGCTCAACTCAATACCAATTCATTCATTTCAGGTCACAGTTTGGCAGAAAACCTGTGGTGAAAGGCCAAACCTTAATCTACTAAGCTTTTTATTTATCACTAAACAATAGTCTTGACAAGTAGTATAATTTGAATCAAGCAGGGCTACACAAAAGGCTTATTAATAGTTATTTATTTATTTTTAAATAAAAATATGCTCTGGCCTCTAGTCCACTTGACAAGTCTTAACATTTTGCATATCAAAAGACACAAAGGTAGTAGATTATTTTTCCTGGTTCAAGCATTGTATCTTCTATTATTATCAACCTTAAATCTGAATTTTTTAAAACACATCATGTTTTTTAAAAAATAATCTCAACTTTTTAGACCCATCAGATCAGAGTGGTTGTTTTTTAATACTGTGATGGAGAGGGGAACTTTTTTGGCAGCATTGGTTTTTATAAAACGTTGGTTAAAGAAATTTACTGGCTTAACCCTTTTAAATTTCATTATTGTACAGTTCAGCATGCAGGTGGTCAGATCAAAATGCGTTTTTAAGAAATGCAGAAAGGTTTTAATCTGTTTAGGTATTTCTGGGATATAAGGGTGATAAAGCTACTAACTTTCTGGAGGGTTTGATTTTATTTTTTTATACTCTAACTATCATTCTTCAAAAGCTTATTTGGGAAAAAGAAGTCCAATGTTCTAAAGCCTAGTATATGTGGTTGACAGTTTGATATAGTTTCTTAAATGAACTGACTTTCTGATCATATAGAAATAAGAATGAAATGAGAAATTCAAAATCAGCATATCTTGAACTTGTGTAGGATAGAGTCTAAAAGGAACTTCCTGTGTAAATAAAGAATCATTCCTGCACATCTGACTATTTCATAGAGCAATATTAGTCATAGATAATATTGGTCCATAAAACCAATTTCTTCTGATATGTGGTGCTTTGGTTTTAGTACATAAAGAAAATGCTTTTGGTGAAAGCATTTTTGTTGCTTTGAATGAAGAGTTCTTGTGGCCTCAATGATGTCAGAGCTGGACTAAGCATCATCTCACATTTGACCTATTTATTTAATTCTCACAATTAGGTGTTAGGGATAATTGCCATCTAATAGAGGAGAAAAATTAAGCTAGGCAAAAAAATGAAGTATCCTGCTCAAGATCATGTGCTGTTAAGAGGCAGAGAGAGGATTGAAGCACAAGGGTTCTGTCTTGAAAGACACTGACTTGGCCCTGGCCAGCTAGTTCAGTGGATAAAGCATTGACCTGGCATGTGAACATCTTGGGTTTGATTCCCAGTCAGGGCACACAGGAGAGGCGACCATCTGCTTCTCTTTCCTCTCCCCCTACTCTCTCTTCCCCTCTTGCAGCCAGTTGGTCCATTGGTTTGAGCGTTGGTCCCAGGCACTGAAGATAGCTCAGTAGATTCAAACAACAGCCCCAGATGGTGGTTGCTGGATGGATCTTGTTCAGGGCCCATGTGGGAATCTGTCTTACTATATCCCCTCCTCTCACTTAAAAAAAAAAGACAGACACTGACTTTTGTGCTCTACCACCACCTCTTCTGCAGAATGTTATCAGGGGAAGATTATGTTTCTGTTCACTTGTTATTAGTTATTACCATCAGTGTTCGGTGTTTAAATGTAGTGCCCCCCCCCCCGAGTTTCTAAGTGGGCAGCCTGCTCTTTGTAAATTGTCAAGCTAAGAAAAACTCTAATTTTTCTTTGATTCATGGATTTTTGGAGGGCAGTGTTTACATTTGTGAACAAACAAAACCAACAAAGAAGCACTTTGAGTGTTGCTCTAATATGCCCACTATCTTTTCTCTGCAGGCTAAAAGAATGGATTAATCCTCATGATAATGTTTTCATAGAGTAGGGACTGATAAGTTACAGAGCCTAACTGAAGTGGATGAGTGTGGGAATGTCGTGGTCTGTGGAGATCCTTAAGATTTTAAATGTATGAAATGGGCAGGGATGGGGGCATGGCAGTTACATTTGTAATACAAACAACGTATTACATAAAATACAGCAGCTCTTTATCTTTTTCCTGGCTTTTTCTGGAACCAGTGAAATATAACTTTTCATTTAAGATTGTAAGGTATTTTTCCCCACCGAGAAAGAAGGAAGAGGGGGCCGAGAGCCACAAAGTGTGGAATAGCAAAGGGTTTATTAAGTACCGCACATCCCGCCCGACGATGTCCTCTGGTCCCGGAGTTCAGAGGCCAGAGGAGTCGTGCAAATTAGACTGCATGAGAGGTATTTAAAGGGGTCCTCTCGGGTAGGCGAGCAATGATGACGTGGTGAAATCTCACTGGCTGATGGACAGTCACTCTTCTCCCAAGGATTACTAGCAACTTTCTTTTTGGCACGCTTAGTTGTGTGGGCAGTCTTAGCCAAAAGTCTGAGGTCTCAGTTCCTCATGTGACCTTCCCCCTTAGCCACCGACCCTACAAAGATGGATTCTATAATTGCAAAATGGTTGCAAACAGGCATCTATTTTATAGGTAGGTTTTGTGACTATGCCTTTTTCCCAAGAGTAATCAGAATGAGTGTCTACAAAGTGCTTGGCACTGTGCTGGATGCTGGGAGAGGGGCCTCCTATTTAGAGGCCACTAAATAGGACATAGTTACTGGATAAATTTCTATAGGAGATGGTAATGCAGTTGGCAGCCAAAATGGGTAGGTATCTATAGTGATAGCTGTCACAATAAAAAAGTACATAGTATAGAATAGAGGTATAGGCAGGTATTAGGAACTCTGGGTATGGGACTAAGAAAGGCTTTCAAAGAAGGTGTCTTTAAAGAATAAAAAATAATTTACTAAGCAGATGAAATTGCAGGTTCCAAAATGGGTGAGAGAATGTGAAACGTCATAGCCAAAATGTCATGGTCCAGGATGAGAGAAGTTGACTGTAGGGCAAGTGAGTTTGTAAAATTTGTATTTTTTGAGTTTGCTTACTTTTAGTGTTAAAAAGTGGTGCTGGGCAGCACCAGGTATGTGATCTCTGAAATTGCAAATTACCTTTCTTGCTTGGGAAGGGCCATTGTCTTGCTAATGTTTGCTGGAGGAGAGGTTTCCTGCTAGAAAGTTTTGAAGAGAGTGAGAGCTGAGAGGAGATGGGGAACAGAGGTGAGGGGCTTTTGCTAGTTTTGCTGAGACTGGTGGTGCCTTTGATTTTTGGAGGAACCAGAGAAGATTCTCCTGGTTGTGGAACCAGATAGTGTCAGGGCTTTGTGAGCTCTGAATGAATGAAGAGGGAAGTGTTTTTCCTGTGTGTTTGACCGTCGGCCGGTGCAAGCCTTGAATAAAGGAATGGCCCACCAGTTTTGGCTCCACTGTTTCTTTACAGTCTGCCTGAATCTAATGGGAACCTGCATGTGCATGGTCATGATGATGATGGCCGTGACTACTGGCCATACAGTGATGTGAGTGGCAAGGCTACAATAGAGGCAGACTTGTGGACTGTGGAGCTCAGACATTGCCTTTGAAGAGTTTCAACAGGGATCACCATGATCAGACTTGTGGTTGGAAAGCATCAGACATAGTGTAAGGAGTTACAATCAGAAGCATGGAGTCCAGTTAGAATCTTTGTTATCTTTAAGCATAAACAGATGAATAAAAAAGCACTGGCCTTCTTAAGGGACTCTTAAAATTGTGGTAGTGCTGTTATTATATTTTAATTGATATATAAGTCTTAAAATGATCAACTTAGATCTCAGGGACAGCCAAAAGATTCCCTAGGGACAGAGCAGCTAAGGGAGGTCTCCATATAGCAAGCACATTGGAAGTGCTCTCAGCATGAACATGTGCAGGGGAGTGGAGGAAGAAAGACTAGGTAGAGGTAGAAGTTGAACTGTGATGTAATCACATAGAACCAATCCATGGGATACGTGGGAGCAGAATTACCCTGAGAAGCAAGGGGACTTGGTCTTGAAACCTCTGTCATTGAATGTTGACTGTCCCCAGGGAGGAGGAGAGACTCCTGGGCTGTAGACAAGCCCTGGATAGGGATTCAGCTAAAAGCCATCAGCTGCAATAGTGTGGTAGGTCGCTGGGAGGATGAGCACCTACATCTCTGAGCGCTCAGCGGAGTGCTCAGGTGAAGCAAGCCCTCCACTATCACTAAAGATATTAAAACTCTCCTGAAAACATTCTTCTAATCATGCTCATGGAACAGCTCCCTTGGGCCTTTGCATTTGCTCTTTCTTTTGTCTGGAATATTCTCTCCCCTTTTTCATGGCTGGCTTTTTCTGTTACTTGGTTTTTACTTCTAATATCTCCAACAAAAAGGCTCTTCTGATTAGCATCTGTAATCAGCCCTGAGCCCCGACAGTCACTGCCTAAAGCATCATGCTGTTTTATTTTCTTTATAGCAGAACAAGATATACAGGGGGTCCTTGGGTTATGACACAGTTCTATTCCTATGACAGTGAGTGACGTAACCTGAATTCTGGTGTAAGTCGAAACACACCCTAGCCTAGGTCACTTACCTATCCTAACACAGTTGTAAAATTATGGTCTAGAACATAAAAATACAACTAAGCCACAGAGAAAGGAAAAGGACATAAATATACTTACTGTACTGTACATTGTACTGCAAATTCTTCCACTGTGTGCAACCAAACTAGTTCACCCACATAGTCATAAGTACGACACTAATGCTGTTAAGCCGAAACACGTCTCAATTTTTAAAAATTTTTATGGGAATGAGTATCATAATCTCGAAACGTTGTATGTTGAGACTGTTGTAACCCGAGGACTTCCTACATACACATCTAATGATCTATCTCCCCACCCTTGGAATGTGAGCTCCAAGGATATTTTCTATCTTCTCCACTATTGCATATCCTGCACTCAGAACAATGCTGGTCACGTAGTAGATGCTTAATCAATAGTTAACAAGTGAATAAATAAAAATTAAGCTTAAGAGAATGGATATAAAGAGATATCCACTTATTAAATGAATAAATAAAAATTAAACTTAAGAGAATGGATGTCAGGAGAGTTAGAATATCTTAAATGAGTGCTCCTGAAAAACTTATTTTATTGTTGATTTTAACAAGGGAGGAAGAGAGAGAGAGAGGAGAGAGAGAGAAAGAGAGAATGAGGGAGGGAAAGAGACAGGAACACCGATCTGTTCCTGTAAGTGCCCTGACTGGGGATTGAACCGGCAACCTCTGTGCTTCTGGATGACACTCTAACCAACTGATCTCTCTGGCCAGGGGTGGAATTCTTATCTTTTACTTGTGACAGCAAACTCAAGTCCAGGAAAACAGTTTCTGTGTCATCACTCTTTCACAGTTCTCAGCCGCCTGCAGAGAACTACTGGAGAATATCTCTTGACGATGTACGATAGATGGGCCTCTGGCAAGAGCTTAGTTCTTCGATCTCACATTGAATATCATTTTTCCCCCTCTGGAAAGTTTGAGAGCTTTTATTATTCTAAAAGAAAACTATCTTAGGGAAACATAAATTATCTATTAAAGAGACTTTTGGAACTTCAGCATAAAATCATGAGTAGAATTTGTGCAGAATTGACAAGCTACTCTTCTACAATCACCTCAACTACTTTCTTTCGAATAGAAACAAACTGAAAAATGTAGTAATTTTCAAGTGTAAAGGCAAAAGGGCACTTAGCACAGCTTGAAGATTCAAATTATTCTGGAGACAATGCTGCTGTACTTGGCTTTAATTTAAATTTCAGCTCTTAGAGGCAGATTTAGAGTCTAGCCTCATGACCACTGCTGACTTTCACACGGGCTTGTGAATGGCAAGACGTGGGAGGTAGAGCTCGTTTTCTTCCCTTCCTCTGCCCACTTCCTCCCTGTCACTCTGCCTTATTTGGTGATCCAGCCCAGGAAGCACTCACTATGCTTGTTCCAGAAGAATAGAAGGAATCTTTGGAAGCCAGTTATTCAAATCATGTCACTAGCTGCTGAAAATAAATGGACATCATTCCATATAAATTCACTTTTATTCACATTTAAATATTTAGATTCTTTACTAAAATGTTGGGTTCTCTGATTCAAATAAGAGAGTACAGAGAACAGCCAAACATTTGGGTGGTTCTTAAAAAGGCCCTGAGAATACTTAGGCCAGATCTGTAATATCTTCAAGCAACAATTGAGAAAGTAAGAAACCACAGGAATGGAGTGCCTTAGGATATGGTGAATGCTCAGCCACCTAGGTGTTAATAGAGTGTGGATGGAAAAGTCTGGCAAAAGAGATTCAATAAAGAATTCTAGAAACAGAAGCAAGATGATTTTTACAGGTCCTTGCAGCCTTAAAGTTCTATAAGTACAAAGGTGGCTGTCCATGATATTGTGTCAGTATGTAGTTGTTGTCATAAATGTTATTTTTAAAATTTATGTCTGGCCCTGGCCAGTTGACTTAGTGGTAGAGTGTCAGCCCAGTTGTGGGGAAGTCCCGGTTTGATTCCCGGCCAGGGCACACAGGAGAAGCACCCATTTGCTTCTCCACCCTTCCCCCTCTCCTTCCTCTCTACCTCTTTCTTCCCCTCACTTAACCAAGGCTCCATTGGTGCAAAGTTGGCCCAGGTGCTGAGGACAGCTCCATGACCTCTCCCTCAGGCGCTAGAATGGCTCTGGCTGCAATGGAGCAATGCCCTGATGGGCAGAGCATCGCCCCCTGGTGGGCATGCTGGGTGGATCCCAGTCCGGCACATGCTGGAGTCTGTCTGCCTGCCTCCCCGCTTCTCACTTCAGAAAAAGTACACACACACACACACACACACACACACACACACGATTATGTTTGTTATTCACTTTAAATCCAAGCTTTCCTTTGGACTTCCCCATCTTTCTAGTCACTTAAATCTGAAAATATGAATCTCTCTTTTTTCTTTCTCATAGGCAGTTCTTCCTCATCCTCAGCTTGTTCATTTTTTTAAATTAAATAGTCTTTTATTCAGTCTATTTGAGGTAAATGCATACACACAGTTTTGAGTCAAATGGTTATGTAAGACGTGAAAACAGATGTCTTTCATATCCTTCATGTCCTCTTCTCTGTAAGCTATCGTTTTAAGTTCCTTTGGCTGTTTCATTTGGTATATATATCACCATATTTCTAAATAGAAGGTTCATATATTTAGTTCTTAAGTTTTTAGATTTAGGAATGATTTATTGACTTTTCACTAAGAAGACGTAATTTGAGCTCTGGCTGTTTGACTCAGTGGTAGAGCTTTGGCTTGGATGCCCCGGATTGATTCCTGGTCAGGGCACACAGTAGAAGTGATCATCTGCTTCTCCACTCCTCCCCCTCTTGCTTTTCTCTCCTCTCTCTCTCTCTCTCTCTCTCTCTCTCTCTCTCTCTCTCCTCCTCCTCCTCCTCCTTCTCCTTCTCCTGCAGCCATGGCTTGATTGGAGCAAGTTGGCCCTGGGCGCTTAGGATGACTCTATGGCTTGGACCTCAGGTGCTAAGAAGAGCTCAGTTGCTCAGCAATGGAGTAATGGTAAAAGGCAGAGCATTGCCCCTTAGAGGGCTTGCCAAGTGGATCCCTGTCAGAGCGCAAGTGGGAGTCTGTCTCTCTGCCTCCCCACCTCTCACTAAAAAAAAAAAAAAAAAAGGCAGAAGAATATGTGACTTGGTTCTTTTTCACCACTTTCCCTACCTTCTTTCTCATTCCTTCCCCATTATAAGTCATGTTAGAAAATTATGTAGTCTTATGTTAATTTAACTATTTAAGGTGAGGCACATAGGTGTACTTTCCTTCCTAAATTTTCATTTTCCTGAGTTAATAATTATGTTTTTTTTTTGTTTACATGTATGATTTCTATGAATATACTCATCATTAATTCAATTCAAAACTCTTCTACATTTTTATAAGACTCTTCTACATTTTTACAAGTCTCTTCTTAATTCTTTATTTAGCTGCATCAAGTGATTTCTGAGTTTCATCTTCTTGAAGAGATACTCTATTAGATGCTTTTGGCTTGTTTTGACCTGCTACATCCAGGACTGATGGCCTCCACTGATGGTACACAGCTGACCTCCTGAGATTTCCTTTTCCTTGGGGTTCCTTTTACCTTCTTGATATTTAATGCCTATTTTCTGGTTTTCAAGGTTGATGTTAAGAAACTAAAAGCCTTTCTGATTTCTGAAGTAAAAGGTAGAGCAACAAACTGTGTTTTTCTCCCTTCTACTCCTTTGGAAACTTGTAAGTTTTTCTTTTATTTTTCTCAATGTTTTGAAACACCACAATGATATCTATTATTATTGGTTATGCTGGCCCCCTGGATTGGGCATTTAAAATCTAGAAAACCATGTTTGTTAGTCCTAGGCCATTTCTTCCACGCCGTTTTCTCTTCTAGAAATTGTATTATTTGGGTGTTGGCTCTCCTTAGCTAGCTCTCTAATATTCTTGTCTTTACACTCAGGTTTTTACATTTTTTGGTTTTTTTGCTCTCCTCTCTGAAAGTATTCCCACCTTTATTTTCCAAACTGTCTACTGATTTTTTTATCTCTCCTATCATATATTCAATGTGTTTTAGTTTGCCTTTTCTTTTTCTTCTCTTTTATTTTAATATCATTATGACTTTGTTTTATGAATATGATATCACCTTTAATTTCTCTGAATTTTACTAACTTCAAATTTCTTCCCCTTGTTCCCTAACGTGTCCATTTTCTTCGAGGTGTTTTTAAAAATTAATCAGGCAATTAATTAATTTTTGGTTTCTATCATTCATGATAGATATTTTTCTCATGTGTCTAATAATTCTTATATATAGGAACTTTGACTTGACTACAGAATCTGAGTGTATGGTTGTTGGTTGTCATCAATGGGATGCTCGATAGGGTGACCCTGATTTGGGGAAGTGGAATGTGACACAGAGTTGGCCATTTTATTTTTTTTAAACCATGGTGGCTTAGGAAAGATTTTAACTTTGATCTTTGCATCTAATATATATTTTTTTCTTTTATTCATTTTAGAGAGGAGACACAGAGTGAGAGAGAGAGAAAGAGAGAATGGGGGGAGGAGCTGGAAGCATCAACTCCCATATGTGCCTTGACCAGACCAGTGCAGGGTTTTGAACCGTTGACCTCAGTGTTCCCAGGTTGACGCTTTATCCACTGCGCCACCACAGGTCAGGCTAATATTTTTTTTAAGTTGTATGACAACCAAATGAGATTGCAAATATAGAAATATTTGGGAGAGAAAAAGATCTCTCAAAAGGAATTTATTTTATCATTATTATTTATGCTTTCTTTGGCCCTCATGTAAGTTTCACACATTTATGTGTAGAAAAGGAGAACTAAGTTAGACACATTAGCTAATGATATGATCAGTGCCAATATAGTGAGATAGATTAGTTTTTGCTACACGTACAACTTCATGTGATGGCTTAGAGTACTTTCAGATACCCCACATGTGTGTGCAGAAACTTCTTTCTTATCTAGAGTATTGCTCAGTATGTGTCCTCATGGAACCTTCATGGGTCATTAAATATAAGAAATTACTTAATAAATGTTAAGATGAACTAGTTCTTGAAAAACATATATAACTTATTAAGGAGTTCTCCATGGTGTTCAATAAAACAAATATGAAAGGACATTTTGGGAAGTTAATAAAAGATCTTTCTGGTTTATAGATTCCAAATACTCTTAAGACCCATGAAACAGTGCAATCTATCACCTTGGCAGTATGAAGGATTCTGAAATACCTGATAGTGCTTTCCTAGATAATTAAAAAGGGTGGTTGTTCTTTTTACTAAATCTTTTGTAGTAAATTAACTATTTAGAAAATGTCAATAATGAGAGACAGTCATTCTCATGTTGATCTCTTTTTTATTGTTTCATGTTAAACTCTTCCAGCAGATAGAAAATTTGTAAAAAATATTACATCCAATCCATTTGAATGGTGTATCTGCCACAAAGTTCAGTTTCACCTATGAAGTAAATAAGAATTATATCTAATGAAACTCTGCAAGCAGTTGTATAGAGTAAAAAGGTCAAATAATTTGGAAACAATTTTGTTAAGTAACATTTTACAAAAATGATGTATTTTCTTTTTTCTTATTTTTAATTATTTTTTTAAGTGAGAAGAGGGAAGTTGGTGAGACAGACACCCATATGCACCCTGACCACAATCTACTTGGCAACCCCCATGTGGGGCTGATGCTTAAATCAAGCAAGCTATTTTTAGTGCCTAAGGTTGATGCTCAGACCAACCAAGGTATCCTCAGCTCCTGCGGCTGGTGCTCGAACCAGTCGAACCACTGGCTGTAGGAGAAGAAAGGGGAGATATAGAGGAGAGAAGCAGATGGTTGCTTCTTTTGTGTGCCCTGACTGGAAATTGAACCTGAGGTGTTTATATGCCTGGCCAATGCTCTATCCACTGAGAAAACCAGCCAGGGCATAGTTTATTTTTTCACTCTTCATCATACTCATAATTTAAAACTGAGCTCATGTCCTGATTCCTTTCTTCCCTTCTGCCTGGCAGAATTAGGCTCTCTCCACTGGAGTCGAACACCCCTTTCTTTTTTTCCTTTAAAATAAAACTGACATTATGATATTCTAAATTTTTGGTTTCCTAAAGGGATTTTTTTTCCTATTACTCATCTTTGAAACCCCTATGCCTATCAGAGTTTTTGGCCCACAGCAGGAGTTCAGCACGTTTGTTAAATGAATAATGCAAATTCCCCCAAAGCACATGAATTCATTTTGTGCTAAAAAAAATTCACGTTCAAATGTATATTAGCTAGTTTCTGTAACAAATTCCAAAATTTCAGAGGCTTACCCAAATTGAGCTTTATTTTTTATTCATATAACAGCAATCTTGTTCCTGGTCAGTGAGTGGGTAGTTTTCAAGGACTCATACTTCGTTCTGGTAGCTCTGCCTTTATTCTTGGGCCTCAGAATCCTAAATTTGTGTTGTTCTACGTCTTTGTGATAGAAATTCCCGGACACACTCTTATAAAATATAATGTATGCTTCCTTAGGCAAACCACTTGTCACTCATTAATTTATCAAACTAATATTTATTTATGAGTTACTATATGTAGGATAATGTTCTACGCACTTAGTATGAAACAGTGAGCAAAAGAAAGATCCCTCCCTGCCCTTGTGGAACTTTCATTTTATTGCTGATTGACAATAAATAGTTATTAAATAAGTGAGACCATATAGTAAGTTAGAAGGTGATAAGTGACAGATAAAAATAAAAGGTAGAGCAAGGTAAGGATATTAGGAGAATAAGGGCTGTTTTGAAGTCAGATGAGATGGAATATTGTGAAATCTTTGTCAGCCATAACCAGCATCCAAATATGTACTTACTAGTTATGCAGATTGTTGGACAGATAAAGTATATTATGCTCACTTTGTTAAAGATGGTGCTGCCCACATGCAAGTTTTAAGAGTGAGCTTTTCCCCACACCCTTGACTGATTGGATGATGTGGGGTGGTGCACTCTCATGAGGAATCCTCCCATTATGCCTCAGATAAGTGACTTTGTAGAGACTTCCTTGTTTGTAGATTGGATTAAAGTTTTGGATTTCTACACTATAAAGTGGGGCAGGTCAGGAGCTTGCTCCCTCTTGGTTCCTTGGATTAGCAGTAGAGAGGAAAGCAGATTAAGGCCAGGTGGAGAAGAGGAGAAGCAGCCAAGATGGTGGAGTGCTGAGGAAGAAGCCAGTTTGTGCAGAGTTTGTGCAGAGAGAAGGAGATGGGGAACAGAGGTGAATAAGTCTGGTGAGCTAGAAGTGTTTGATGCTAGGAAACTCGGGTAAGTCAGTAGCTTTGTGAGCACTGAATGAGTGGGTTTTGGAGCCCAGTGTGTGTTTTTACTTGCCCACTGGGTGCAAGCTAGGATTAAAGCTTATGGCTCACCAGTTCTTTGGCTCCATTGTTTCATTACCGACTATCTGAATCAAATGCGAACCTGCATGGGCCGGGCGGCTGTGATGTTGGCCTCGACTTCTGGCTTTACACATATTTAAAGAGCTTACTATCTAGTCTTCATTGCTAGTCCTTTGCGAACTTCCTGTTCACTGGGCCAGGCTAACACATGGATATGGGCTCCAGACCCTAAAGCTATCTTTCTTTCCAGTTACTGTTTCTCTCATTTTACTATCTGCTTCCCCTGACTTAAGAGACGTAAAACATTTTTAATTCTTTGCTTGACTTTCGCAAATTATTAAGCTTCTGCTGTGCCAAGTGTTGAGCTTGGAGCTTGGATCCCCTCATCTAACCAGACCCTACGTCCTGCCAGCAGAGTGACTTTTTGGCCTGACATTTTTTTTATGGGTGGTCCCCACTCCCCCTTTCAGGACCTCTCTGCCTTGTGCTCATCTCCCTGGATAAGCTTTGAGATGCTATCAACTTTCAACTTTCTGTTTTTTCTCTCTTTATTCCCTGACAGAACCTCACTGCCCAGGCAAACCTGTTGGCCTATCTCCTCCTTATCCCATTTCTTTTATTGGAAATGCCTTACCCTACTCTCATTTTGTCTTTTTAAGGCTTAGTTCAAAAGTCACTTGTTTTGAGACTCTGTGACCACCTCCAGCCTCATTCTTTTTTTTACTTAAAAAGATTTTTCAATTTATTTGAGAGAGAAAGGGGGAAGAAGGACAGGAAAGAAAGAAGAGAGAGAAGGAAAAATCAAGATGACACATAAATTTTTTTTTTAACTTGGGTAACTACACAAATAATGATGTTATTATTGGTATGAGGAAAGGCTTGTTGGTTGAAACGAAGGTGTATTTCCAGGATGTAGAGATCAAGAGTTGTATTTTGGCCACACATTTTACTGAATAGCTGTCAAATAGACAGTGTCATCTAGGAATCCGCCACTTCTGGGAGAGGACTGAGTCTGAGAGAACCTTGAGAGTCAGCAGTATGTGGTTGGTGTTCGCAACCATGAAAATGCAAACAATCTCCTAGGGAGTAAGATTATATTGAAAGGAGGTGTAAAGCCAGTGCCCGCGGCCACCATCACAGCCGCCAATGCAGGTTTGCATTAGATTGAGACGGTCGGTAATGAAACAACTGATGAGCCAAGAACTGGTGGGCCATCAGCTTTAATTCTAGCTTGCACCTGGCGGGCAAGAAAAGACACACACTGGGCTCCAAAACCCATCATTCAGTGTTCACAAAGCTACTGACTTATCCAAGTTTTCTAGCATCAAAGACTTATTCACCTCTGTTCCCCATCTCCTTCTCCATCACAAACTCGGCTCAAACTGGCTTCTCCCTCAGCACTCCACCATCTTGGCTGCTTCTCCTGGCCTCCTCCATGTGGCCTTTTTCTGCTCTCCTCTCTACTGATAATGCCAGGAACCAAGAGGGAGCAAGCTCCTGGCCTGCCCCACTTTATATTGCAGAAATCCAAACCCTTAATCTAATCTACAAACAAGAAAGTCTCTTATACAAAGTCACTTATCTGAGGCATTATAATGGGAGGATTTCTCATAAGAGTGCACCACCCCACATCATCCAATTAGTCAAGGGTGTGGGGAAAAGCTTACTCTTAAAACTAAGTCTTTGGCTATAATGATCCTGCCTACCTGCCTACAGCCTGTCTCC
Source organism: Rhynchonycteris naso (assembly GCA_037038555.1). Lineage (NCBI taxonomy): Eukaryota > Metazoa > Chordata > Mammalia > Chiroptera > Emballonuridae > Rhynchonycteris > Rhynchonycteris naso. The sequence continues at coordinate 200,317,148 of CM072998.1, read as the reverse complement.
CCCCCCCCCAATAATATAATTACACCCATCCCAAGCATAAGGGCAACTAATATCACCTGGGCCATGGCCTTCCATGTGGGCAGCGCCATCTTTAACAAAGTGAGCATAATATATTTTATCTGCCCAACAGGAGAAAAGGACTGTGGACTGATCCCAAGGGATACGCCAACATTCCAATATTTGTAGGGGAGGCAGAGCCAGTGTGAGATTGAGAAGGAGTGTCTGGTCCTGCAGAAGGAAAATCAGGGGATGGTGTGAGTATAGGAACCTGGTGCAGAAAGAGTTTCAAGGAGAATGTGGACAACCACACCAAATGAGGCTGAGAGAATGAATAAGACGAAGACGGAATTTTCAATGGGCTTTGGCCAGAAGAAGGGAATTTCTGAGTTTGGTAAGAGCCATTTCTGTGGGATGGTGGGGAGGAAAGCCTGATTGCATTGGGTGGCAGAGGGGTGGTGTATAGCCAGGAGCCAGGGTCAAGATCACAGCCACCTGGCCCATGCACGTTCGCATTAGATTCAGACAGTTGGTAATGAAACAATGGAGCCAAGAACTGGTGAGCCATCAGCTTTAATCCTAGCTTGCACCTGGAAGGCAAGTAAAAACACACTGGGCTCTAAACCCACTCATTCAGTGCTCACAAAGCTACTGACTTATCCGAGTTTCCTAGCATCAAACATTTCTAGCTCACCAGACTTATTCACCTCTGTTTCCCATCTCCTTCTCTCTGCACAAACTCTGCACAGACTGACCTCTTCCTCAGCACTCCACCATCTTGGCTGCTTCTCCTCTCCTCCATGTGGCCTTAATCTGCTCTCCTCTTTACTGCTAATCCCAGGAACCAAGAAGGAGCAAGCTCCTGGCCTGCCCCACTTTATAGTGTAGAAATCCAAAACTTTAATTCAATCTACAAACAAGGAAGTCTCTGATACAAAGTCACTTATCTGAGGCATAATGGGAGGATTTCTCATGAAAGTGCACCACCCCACATCATCAAATCAGTCAAAGGTGTGGGGAAAAGCTTACTCTTAAAATTTGCACGTGGGCAGCGCCATCTTTAACAAAGTGAGCATAATATATGCTCACTTATGCTTGGGATCGGCGTAATTATATTACTGGGTGTCAGGGACAGGCTGTAAGCAGGCAGAGACCTTATAGCCAAAGGCTTAGTTTTAAGAGTAAACTTTTCCCCACACCCTTGACCGATTGGATGATGTGGGTGGTGCACTCTCATGAGGAATCCTCCCATTATGCCTCAGATAAGTGACTTTGTTTCAGAGACTTCCTTGTTTGTAGATTGGATTAAGGTTTTGGATTTCTACACTATAAAGTGGGACAGACCGTGAGCTTACCCTCTCTTGGTTCCTGAGGTTGGCATTAGAGAGGAGAGCAAATTAAGGCCACGTGGAGAAGAGGAGAAGCAGCCAAGACGGCAGAGTGCTGAGGAAGAAGCCAGTTTGAGCAGAGTTTGTGTTGGAGAAGGAGTTGGGGAACAGAGGTGAATAAGGCTGGTAAGCTAGAAACCTTTGATTCTAGGAAACTCGGATAAATCAGTAGCTTTGTGAGCACTGAATGAGTGGCTTTTGGAGCCCAGTGTGTGTTTCTGCTTACCTACTGGGTGCAAGCTAGAATTAAAGCTGATGGCTCACCAGTTTTGGGCTCCGTTGTTTCATTACTGACTGTCTGAATCCATTGTGAACCTGCATGAGCCAAGCGGCTGTGATGCTGGCCTTGATTACTGGCTTTACATCTATCTTTTTTTTTTTTGGACAGAGAAAGAGAGAGAGAGTCAGAGAAAGGGACAGATAGGAACAGACAGGAATAGAGAGAGATGAGAAGCATTAAGTCTTTGTTATGGCTCCTTAGTTGTTCATTAATTGCTTTCTCATATATGCCTTGACCAGGGGCTTCAGCAGAGTGAGTGACCCCTTGCTCAAGCCAGAGACCTTTGGGCTCAAACTAGCAACCATGGGGTCATGTCTATGATCCCACGCTCAAGCCAGTGACCCCACACACAAGTCAGATGAGCCCGAGCTCAAGCCGGCAACCTTGGGGTTTTGAACTTGGGTTCTTCATGTCCCAGTCCGATGATCTATCCACTGTGTCACCGCCTGGTCAGGCTTCTTTTCTCTTTTTAATTTAGAAAAGATGGGTGTGATGTCAAGACATGTGTGCTGAAAATGAAACAATCTAGTAGAGAAGGTGTACTGTTGAGGCAGGAGAGAACAGGTATTTCTCGAGGTGGAGCTTTCAGACAGCAGAAAGGATGGACCCATAGCTCAAGCGGAGGGTCTTTCCAGAGATAAATGGAGAGCAGTGGAGATAGTAGAGAGCTGGGCTCTGGTGTGGCACCCCTCCCTTCCACTTTATCTTATTGAGGAATTCTCTAGGTTCATGTATGCTGAGATTTAGGGGCTTATCTGGATAAAGATAGTGAGCAGTTATAGCTTGCAGTAGTCACCTGGCTTATTCATCCTATCTTTTTCCTCTCAGTTTTCCACTTCTTCCAGCTCCCCATGTCTGACTAGATTATATTTGCTGCTTGCTCCTATAGAACATGCACTTGGCCCATTATGTATGGCACTGACAACGGTTATTTTTTGGATGAGTTTTCTTGGTCTTTCACAGAAAACTCTGTGAGGAGGACAGCAAGCATATTTATCTTTCTCTCCATTGTATCCCCAGCACCTGGCACAGCCTGGCATCTAATAAGAGCTTAATAAAGACACGACTGGCATGCAGCAGAAACTTATGCATACATTTGTTCAAAGAATAAATAGATGAGATTGTATATGAGAGAAAGTGTTCAAATTAATTTAAGTCTGTTTTAGATGTCACCAGCAGGATTCCAGGAAATCCTTTTCTAATTCAATGAGGGGTAGAGATTTATGTGGAGAGGAGTCTTTAATGATAACCACCCAGACATTCATTTTTCTTTTTGTATTGACACAGAACAATCTGTATTAGATTATGGCTGAAAAATATAATTGTATTACAAACGAGTGAATTTAGCGACACAAGTTATTTGTTAATAAAATTTCTTACACATATGTAATAGATGCCAATTTTCTTCCTAACACTCAGGAAATAATTGACCCTTTAGTGAGTGACTTTATTGGAACTTGTATTAGCCCCTTCATGTTCAAATTGGTGAAAAGTCCAGTGTTAATTATTTCTAGGAGATCTTCATACTTGTGTAGTACTGTCATGCTGTGGGCTTCTGTCATGCTGAAAAGAGGTCCTCCAACCTCCAGATTCTTAGGTGGGTACAATCCCTGTTCACAGGCTGGAGTTGTATTATGGTGTTGTTCCTATGGTCACAGATATTGCAACTCAGGGCCTGGCCCGTTTGTGGACCCAGCATGGCCATTTTATGTCTTCAGGTACCGACCCTTACCCAGATTTTGTGGCGACTCCACATGAAGGTATCTAGGCTAGGCATGCCAGGCTGGGTTGTCTGTGTCCCTCCCTGTATCCTTTCTGGGCCTAACACCTCTGAGGCCTTACCCCTGAGCAGTGGCAGAAGATGCAAGTCTTGTTCTTATCCCCAGTTCTATGTTATACAATGGAGCAATGTACACACTCTTTCTCCCCTTTCAATCTCCCAAAGACAGAAAATGTTCATACTGCCCTTTCAATCATAGGTCTGGAGGAAGCACATCATGGCCCGGAGTGCCTGGCCTCAGACCCACAACAGATGATTCCGTTTTCCTTTCCTGAAAGTGAGAAAGACCTATTTTTGGAATGAATAGGCCTTGGTTTCTTCCTTTTAGATGAACCTATAGCGACAGGAAGCAAAGCACAAATTAGTTTCCCAGCTGGGCACCCTGCTTTCTCATGTTCTCAATAAATCACACAGTAAACACCTGATCCATGTTTGCGAATGCACTGGATTCTAACATCATGGAAGAAGTAAGCAAGCTTCTCTTTACTATATAAACAACATTTTTGATGAGCACTTTGCAAAAATGGTTAGACTTAAACAGCTTAAAAATTTGTGTTCTCAAAAGTAAAATTGAACACTGTCTTTAACCCCACTATCTTTAACATTCTTTATTCGTTTGAAACATTATTTCCATAAAACTGACCTATTCTTATATGTCTAACAAAAAATACTAAGCTAATGTAGGATCCAGCTGTTGACACTTTATCTCCTCTTCCTTGTGAGTGGAAATACTTATTTTAGTAGCCTGGAACATATACTTAAAGTCTCATTTTCTGCAGTTTGTAAGCATTGTGTTTGCAGGCTAAGAATGATCAAGTTCTTCCATTTCTTTTTGTTCCTCCCTGGCATTTGCTGTCAAAAGGCCATGCTTCTCTGGTCACAGTATTGCTTGGTTGGTCTGGCCTGTGCAGCCGGCTGTGATTTTCCTCGATTTTTGGGATGAGAATGAGTGACCAGAAACACATTTTGTCTCCCAGGATACAAGCCCATTGAGGTTGCTGTGAAATGAGCACAATTAGGATCCACTCATTAACTGCAGTGGTTTTCAGGGCATCACATGGAGCATGTATCTCTGTGCAGTCAGAGCCACGGCCCATTAGCCTGCATCGGGGCAGTCGCCTTTCCATGTGTGTTCTCTAGAGAGTTTCACACTCTCTGTAACACAAGAAAGGAAAACAGAACACCTTTAAATAGCAATTAGAATTAATTCACTGACTCAGTGTGTATTTTAACTATTAGTGTATATATTCATAATCATGTTTAAGTTTGAAATTTTTGTTTTTGTCTTTCAGCCAGCACCTTTTTTTTTTTTTGCAGAGAATTTCATGAATATTTTTGAAAAGAATCTATAGTCCTGGTTCAATGCAGATTCAAGGAAGACAAGAGAGATATTCCTCAGCCCTCCCCAGGATGAGTTAAATGGTCTCAGGTAAGCTGTTTTACAGGTAATGAGGGCCTGGGTTAAATCAGTGCTTCCTCATGGTGGAAGATGCTTTCAGGGAGCTTTTAAAACTACCAATTCTCAGGCACTACTCTGTATCAATTAAATCAGATATTGTGGTGGGGGATCTGGTGTTATAATTACTAACATTATTTAACCGATTCTTCAGGTGATTTTACTATAAAATCAGAATCGAGAACCATTGGATCGGACGATCTATAAGTGTTACCCCAACTTTCACAGTCTATGAATTAGTTTGTGTTTCTAGAGAAGGAACTTTTTATCAGATTCCAGTCTTCTTATTCAAATTATTGGTGGCATTTTCCTTGTCTGATTTGAAATTTAAATATTAGTTAGGTAATTTGAAGGAGCAATCTTCATGGTTTTACTCTTTTCAGATCTCTAACAATATATAGCTGGAGAGGTGGGTAGTTTTGCTTTTAGAGGGGCTGCCAGTCGATATGCAAATGAGTGGTAGTCCTGCACACCGGCCAGTTACTCAAGTAGTGTGTCTCTGTACCTGAAGGAATGAATGTTCCTGCCTCAGCACTGAGATCACGACCAAGGGTCATGAAACAACCGAATAGCATCCTTTCACTTGAAACCTTCAAGTAGAAGTCTAAAGTAGAAGGCTGGTAGGTGGTACTAATGTGCAGCTGGGATGGGAAACATTGATCTAATCTAGTGCCTTAAAAAGCTAGTGTTTTTGTCTGTAACATGAAGCTAAAAATACTAGTACCTTTTACTTGGAATGTTGGTTGAGATAATTCATACAAAGAGCTTAGCTTAGAGCCTGGCACATGGCAATCACTTAAAAATGTTATTTATTATTACTACTACTGCTACTATGATTTATGTTGTTATTTTTATTATTAATGTCTGGCTTACCAAGGATGGCTCCAGGTAAGTTCTCAGCATTAAACTTATCTACCTACCTGTCATTCCTTGGGATCCACACTTGCCAACCTAGAGGCCATGGGCTGTGGAGTAGTTGGGGACTGAGAAGCACAACCATGTGCAACCTGTAGCCTTTCTTCTCATCTGTTTTGTACATCTCTACTTCCTCTCAGGCTCTCTGCCCCTGGATAAATCACAAGTGTCTTGACTCTCTCGGAGACCCCATTCTCAAGTGTTTTCATGTCTTCATTCAGTCATAAATTCATTCATTTATTTATTTCCTCATTCCAAGTAATACTTAAGAGTTAAAGATTCTAAAGTTTTGTTTTGTTTTTTTTTCCTTAGGCAGAAACAATTTGTACCCAAGCCTATAAACACAGCAGCTTCATTCTCTGCCTTGTTGAGAGGAGAGTGAAAGCATGTTTTTAAAAGAAATAGGAAAAGACCTCCCACAGAGAAAACTGCATGTTGCTTCTGAGGACCTGAGAGCCACTCTCTGATGCCCAGAATCGCATGTACAGGAAACATTTCCTTGCTGGAATGCTAGGGGAGACTCTCAGGGTCTAACCTGCAGAGTCCAGCCTTCTGTCCAGCACACAAGATAATGGTACTTCTCTTCACCTTTTCCTCTGTATTTGTATGAAACCACCACCTTTATCTATCACATTGGTGGGCAGGTGGCACCTGCTCAATACTATTGACTTATTTGTTTGGAAGTGTGGGCAAGGGTTTGACATCCTGAGGAAAAACAATGTTTTTTCCTTAGAAGAAGGGTGAAACATTTTCAAACTTGTGTTTGTATCTTTATATCAATGAGGCTTTCTCTCACGAGAGCCTATGAATCCAGATTAGACTTTTAATATGTTTGTTCATGTGCTGAGTGACAAGCTGTTGGTAGTATAACCCACATAATGCACGGTGTTACAGACTCTTCGTGTCCTTTCCACATGGTGTCTAGTGACCAAAGAGAACATGAGGACCCTGGTTTGCCAATATGTTCCTTATTTATTTTTCTTCCTTTAAAAGACTTGTATAGGGGTCTACATAACTGACAATGATCACATGTTCAGTTTGGCCAATTTATTCATTTTTCATACACCTGCCATTTTTCTGCTTTGCTGATTTTAAGAACTGACTCCATGCATCTTGCCTTAATGAACTTGGATGTTGTGTTTCTGTAAAACTGAGGCACAGAGGCTGTTTTTGCATTTTGTTTTTGGACACCAGGAATTTAGTTTCCTTCGGGACCCGAATGAGGCTATAATTTAGGAAGACTGCCTGAAGACTGGCACACTCATTGCATTCAAGGGTTGGGTGTGAAAAATCTTGATTTGCCTTAAAAATAACTTTCCTTGCTTTTTTTTAAAAAATCACACAACATATGTTTATTGTAAAAGTTTTTAAAACTAGGAAAAATTATAATAAGGAAAGTAAATTACTTTCAATCTGACTATGTATATGTAAACACATATAACTATCATCTTCTTTAACCCCTTTTCCCTGGATCTACTTAACAAAATTATATTCTATCTACTTAGTATGTATCTGAAAATTTTTTTATCATGTCTTTAAACCTTTTTCTGTATTTTTTAAAGTTTTATTGAGATATAATTAACATACAGCAGTGTATAAGTTTAAAGTGTACAATATAATGACTTGACTTACATATACTGTGAAATGATTACCACAATAAGCTTAGTTGTCATCTTATCACCTCATAAACTTAAAAAAATAAAAAAAAAACAACAAAAGGGTTATTTTTCCCTTGTGATGAGAACTTTTAGGATTTTCTCTCTTAGCAATTTTTAAATATACCACAGAACACTATTAACTATAACCATCATGTCATTATATCTTTTGAAATAATTACATTTAGTGGATACATACATAATATTCTGCTCTTTGGATGTTTAGCTTACTTATCTGTTCACTTATGGTTGATTATTTAGGTTGTTCCTGACTTTTCTCAATTACCAATAATGGCATGGATATAAAATATGTCCAGCTATGATGTATGGGCAGTACTGATAATATTCCCAGATGTTAGTCCCATTCCAGATCAGAGCTAAGTTTGCTAGTTGCACTAGTAGAAGGTTGGCAATTTTAGCTTTGCTACTAACTTTTATCTGATCATTAACATGTATCTTGGTTTGTAGTTTGTTAATAAGTTTATACAACAATCAAATTCTAGAACATTCTTATCCCCAAAGAAAACCCTGTACCCATTTGGAATCACTCTCTATTTTCCCTAGTCACCAACCTCTGGCAATCACTAATCTGATTTCTGTTTCTATGGATTCACCTATCCTGGACATTTCATATAAATGGGATCATACAACGTGTGGCATACTGATGATATGCCTGTCTGACATCTTTCACTTAATGTTTTTAAGGTTCATCTACTTTGTAGCATGTATCAGTGTCCCATTTCTCTTTATGGCTAAATAAATATGGCATTATATGAATGTAGCACATTTTGCTTATTTATCAATTAATGAACATTTGGGTTATTTCTATTTTGGCTGTTATAAATGATGCTGATATAAAGATAAGAGGTTTGATATGGTCAGTAATTTGGTCATGGAATAGATGAAAGATCTTAAATGCAAAGACTTAAGAGGATAAAAATCAAAGATGATTCAGAGTCTGAACTTGCAACAGCTATTTTATGTTTCTTCTTGGCATTTTCACAAACTCTGACTTCACAAAGTCTCATATCTTTTTTTTTTTTGTATTTTTCTGAAGTGAGAAGCAGGGAGGCAGAGAGACAGACTCCTGCACGCGCCTGATGGGGATCCAAACGGCATGCCCACTAGGGGGTGATGCTCTGCCCATCTGGGCTGTTGCTCTGTTACAACTGGAGCCATTCTAGCACCCGAGGCAGAGGCCATGGAGCCTCAGTGCCCAGGCCAAGCTTGCTCCAATGGAGCCCTTTGTGTGGGAGAGGAAGAGAGAGATAGAGAGAAAGGAGCCAGGAGGGGTGGAGAAGCAGATGGGTGCTTTTCCTGTGTGCTCTGACCGAAATCAAACCTGGGACATCACATGCCAGGCCAACGTTCTACTGCTGAGCCAACCAGTCAGGGCCATGAAGTCTTATATCTTTATGCAACTTCTTGGGTCCAGATGAACTTGTTGGGTTCTTAGTGATGAGACCCAGAGTGATTATAACTATGTAAGTGGCCCTCACTTTGCATAATTCTGCCTTAACAACACATATGACTGGCTGGAAAGGCAACATGTCGTAGATCTCCATATGTTAGCTCAAAGAAAGAAGATGAGGAAAGGTTTCCCTGGCTTTTCCTATTTACTGGTTCAATCATCAACCCTCTGCTTCTCAGTCCCTAGGTAAAATAAAAAAGCAAATTATCTAAAATGATATTTTATGGCTTCTTCTGAAGCTTTACAGAGTTTAATATCTCATATTAGTTTTTCTTTCTTTTGTTGCCAGGGTCAGAAAATAAAATCAAGAAAATAAGCACCAAAAAATAAAAAAACACACAAAAATATTGTAAAGCAAGAGGGAAATGGTTTGAGGGCCACTACTATTTTACTGCTTGTGTTGATTTTCCTCCTTTTCTCTCTCCAACTGTGCAAAGTCCTGCAGGTCCTACAAGTAAGGGGCAGTGGAGAACAGCAAAGAACCAAAGAGAGCATCCCAAATTCACTCCTTGGAGGCTACTCTCTGGAGTTCCAACCAATGTAAACAATAGTCTCAAAATGTAGAGGGCAAACACTGTATTTGTTCTTACAGCACTAGTTAAGCAACAATTAACCAGACAGCTAGGAAACATGCATGCGTCATCGCAATAACAGCTCCTTTTATACAATGCTTTGGTAGGGACAGCGTCAAAAGGGGGGCATGTTTGAGTTGAGCTGAGCCATTTAAAGTGAAGCATACTGTGCCAGCTGCCTGGAAGGAAGACTTTCCCTGGGCACAATTTCAAACAGGGTCAGCAAGCAAAGGTAAAATCTTGAGTTCATATTTCCATTAAAAAAAAAGGATTATAATTTTGATCTTGCTGTTAAATGTTCTCTCTCTATTTCCAATTGAAAAATCCCTAGTCTGTCAAAAATGAAATTTAAAAAGAAGTTTCCTGACTCCCTGCAGCAGAGCTACATAGTTCAATGTACAGTAAAGCCCCTGAACACTGGTTCTGTGCTGAAGGCCCGTGGAAGCTTTGGTCTTTCTTCCTCACAACAATGGGTGCCAGGAACTCTCTGCTCTCATTCCAGGGGCTTGTGTGATTGGGGCAAACCACTTAACTCCCTGTGTCTAATTCCAACTTGTGAAATCAGCTAAAGAGACTTATCCACAGGGGTTTAAGGAAACTAATTAAGGTTTATAAAGACCTTCTCCAATGGAACATGATATAACTATTACCATAAATAACACTGGGGAACAATTTTTTTCACTTTCTACTGCATGAAGTTTTAGAACTATTTCAATATATTTCTGCATTGCTGATTCCAAATCTGATATATGTTTTTTGTACATGCTCTAGTTTTAATGCAATTTTAATTTCTTTCTGTTACAGTTAATGGCATGCATTGGTTTTTAAATTGGAGTTAAAGGGCAATGACTCTTGGATTGAACATAGCCACAAGGCAATTAATGTTTTAAAAACATCATTTTTACATAATTGTAGTTGTTTTTAAATGTAAGAAATTATTATCTGATAAAAACACCCTCTTTTTTTTGTTTTAAGATTGGCTTCTTCGAGTAGGCGTAAATGTAAGAATAGTCCTGACACCTTCTGTTATATATGTGGCTGTTACACACTTCAATGTCAAAGGCGCAGTATTTCATCATTTGCGACATGTGCATATATATTGCCTATTTTCAAGTTTCCCTTGGCAATCAAGACAAGAATTGGGCTCCTCATATTGTGTGTCATAATTGTTAGGAAACACTTCATTACTGGACAAAAGGAAAACGCAAAGGAATGCCTTTTGGTATTCACATGGTTTGGCGTGAACCTAAGGACCACAGCAGTGACTGTTATTTCTATCTGATCCATACAAAGGGCATCGGCAAGAAAAAACGGCATGTGATAGCATATCCTAATATTCCTTTAGCAATATGACCTATGCCACACTCTGAGACATTCCCAGTTCCAATTTTCAATAGTTTTATTTCTTCTAAAAATGAAGAAAGTGAATATGGTGATCAAGTATATTTTGATAACATGCATGAGGAAATGGTTGTAGAATCTGAAGGGTCTTCTTCTGATGCCAAGCAGTCATTAACCCCTCAGCAGATTAGCCAACCTGAATTAAATGACTTAATAAGAGATTTAGGCCTATCAAAGAAAGGAGCTGTGTTATTAGCCTCCAGGCTTCAGGAAAAGAATGTACTTCACTGGTCAGCTAAAGTATCCCATTTCAGGAAGCGTGAACAAATTCTGGTGGACTTTTTTTCTGAAGACAAACACTTTGTTTACTGTCATGATATCAGTAATCTTCTCAGCCAGCCAGGTGTTACCACTTACAGTCCAACAGAATGGTGGCTATTTCTTTCAGCTTTTTTTTAAATATATATTTTATTATTATTAATTTTAATGGGGTGACATCAATAAATCAGGGTACATATGTACAATGAAAACATCTCCAGGTTATCTTATCATTCAATTGTGTTGCATACCCGTCACCCAAAGTCAAAATGTCCTCTGTCACCTTCTATCTGGTTTTCCCTGTGTCCCTCCTCTCCTTCCTATTCGACCCTTCCCTCCCTCCCCCAACCTCGTAACCACCACTCTCTTGTCCATGTCTCATAGTCTCACTTTTATGTACCACCTATGTATGAAATCATACTGTTCTCAGTTTTTCTTTTTCTCTGATTTACTTATTTCACTCCGTATAATGTTATCAAGGACCATCCATTTTGTTATAAATGATCCGATGTCATCATTTCTTATGGCTGAATAGTATTCCATAGTATATATGTACCATAGCTTTTTAATCCACTCGTCTTCTGATGGACACTTGGTCTGTTTCCAGATCTTTGCTATTGTGAACAATGCTGCCACGAACATGGGGGCGCATTTCTTCATTTCAAACAGTGCTATGGTGTTCTTAGGGTATATTCCTATAAGTGGGATAGCTGGGTCAAAAGGCAGTTCGATTTTTAATTTTCTGAGGAATCTCCAAACTGTTTTCCACAGTGGCTGCACCAGTCTGCATTCCCACCAGCAGTGCAGAAGGGTTCCCTTTTCTCCAAATCCTCGCCAGCACTTATTCTGTGTTGTTTTGCTGATGAGCGCCATTCTGATTGGTGTGAGGTGATATCTCATTGTGGTTTTAATTTGCATTTCTCTAATAATTAGTGATGTTGAGCATTTTTTTCATATGCCTATTGGCCATCAGTATGTCCTCTTTGGAGAAATTTCTATTCATTTCTTTTGCCCATTTTTTGATTGGGTTGTTTGTCTTCCTGGTGTTGAGTTTTATAAGTTCTTTACAAATTTTAGTTATTAACCCCTTATCAGATGTGCTGTCGAATATGTTCTCCCATTGTGTGGTTTGTCTTTTTATTCTGTTCTTATTGTCTTTAGCTGTGCAAAAATTTTAGTTTGATATAGTCCCATTTGTTTATCTTGCCTTTTATTTCATTTGCCCGTGGAGATAAATTGGCAAATATATTGCTCCTACTGATGTCAGAGAGCTTGCTGCCTATGTTTTCTTCTAAGATGCTTATGTTTTCACGGCTTACTTTTAAGTCTTTTATCCATTTTGAGTTTGTTTTTGTGAATGGTGTAAGTTGATGGTCTAGTTTCACTTTTTTGCAGGTAGATGTCCAGTTTTCCCAACATCATTTGTTAAAGAGGCTGTCTTTACTCCATTGTATGTTCTTTCCTCCTTTGTCAGATATCAGTTGTCCATAAAGCTGTGGGTTTATTTCTGGGTCCTCTGTTCTGTTCCATTGATCTATGTGCCTGTTCTTATGCCAGTACCAGGCTGTCTTGAGTATAATGGCCTTATAGTAAACCTTGATATCTGGAGGAGTAATACCTCCTGCTTTATTTTTTCTTTTTAAGATTGCTGAGGCTATTCGTGTTCTTTTTTGATTCCATATAAATTTTTGGAATATGTGTTCTATATCTTTGAAGTTTGTCATTGGTATTTTAATTGGTATTGCATTGAATATATGAATTGCTTTGGTTAATATAGACATTTTAATGATGTTTATTCTTCCTAGCCATGAGCACGGTATATGCTTCCACTTGTTTGTATCTTCCTTGATTTCTTTTATCAATGTTTTATAATTTTCCGAGTACAAGTCCTTATCCTCCTTGGTTAAATTTACTCCTAGGTACTTTATTTTTTTGGCTGCAATAGTGAAGGGGATTGTTTCCTTAATTTCTCTTTCTGACAGTTCATTGTTGGTATATAGAAATGGCTCTGATTTCTGAGTATTAATATTATATCCTGCCACCTTGCTGAATTCATTTATAAGGTCCAGTAGTTTTCTGACTGAGACTTTAGGGTTTTCAATATACAATATCATATCACCTGCAAATAGTGACAGTTTTACTTCTTCTTTTCCAATTTGGATGCCTTTTATTTCTTCTTCTTGTCTGATTGCTGTAGCTAGGACTTCCAGAACTATGTTGAATAAGAGTGGTGAAAGGGGGCACCCCAGCCTGGTTCCTGATCTTAAGGGGATTGCTTTTAATCTTTGTCCATTTAGTATGATGTTTGCTGTGGGTTTGTCGTAGATGGCCTTTATTATGTTAAGGAATGTTCCCTGTATTCCCACTTTACTGAGAGTTTTGAGCATGAATGGGTGCTGGATTTTATCAAATGCCTTTTCTGCATCTATTGAAATTATTATGTGATTTTTGTCCTTCCTTTTGTTTATGTGATAAATCACATTGATTGATTTGCAAATATTAAACCAGCCTTTCCTCTCCAGAATAAATCCCACTTGGTCATGGTGTATGATTTTTTTCATATATTGCTGGATCTGGTTGGCTAATATTTTGTTGAGAATTTTAGCGTCTAAATTCATCAGGGATATAGGCCTATAATTTTCTTTCTTTGTGTTGTCTTTGCCCGGTTTTGGGATCAGAATTATGCTCGCCTCATAAAAGGAATTTGGAAGTCTTCCTTCCTCTTGAATTTTTTGAAATAGCTTGAGGAGGATAGGAGTTAGTTCTTCTTTGAATTTTTGATAGAATTCACTTGAGAAGTCATCAGGCCCAGGACTTTTCTTTTTTGGGAGTTTTTTGATAACTGTTTCGATCTCATTTGTTGTAATTGGTCTGTTTAGGTGTTCTGATTCTTCCAGATTGACTTTTGGAAGGTTATATGATTCAAGAAATTTGTCCATTTCACCAAGATTGTCTAATTTTTTGGCATATAGTTCTTCATAGTATTTTCTTACAATGCTTTGTATTTCTGTTGTGTCAGTTGTTATTTCTCCACTGTCCTTTCTAATTTTATTTATTTGAGTCCTCTCTCTTTTTTTCTTGGTGAGTCTAGTTAAAGGTTCATCAATCTTGTTTACCTTTTCAAAGAACCAGCTTCTGGTTTCATTGATCCTCTGTATTGTTTACTTCGCGTCTATGTCATTAATTTCTGCTCTGATCTTTATTATTTCCTTCCTTCTACTTGTCTTGGGTTTTATTTGCTGTTGTTTTTCTAGTTCTTTTAGATGCAGGGTCAGGTTGCTTATTTGAGCTTTTTCTAGCTTCTTATGATATGCCTGTAGTGCAATGAACTTCCCTCTCAGAACTGCTTTTGCTGTGTCCCATAAATTTTGAGTTGATGTATGCTCATTATCATTTGTTTCCAGAAACTTTTTTATTTCTTCTTTGATCTCATTGTTAATCCATTCATTATTTAATATCATGCTCTTTAGTTTCCAAGTGTTTGAGTATTTTTCAGTTTTTTTTTTTGTGGTTAATTTCTAGTTTCATGGCATTGTGATCAGAGAAAATGCTTGATATGATTTCAATCTTCTTAAATTTATTGAGACCACTTTTGTGTCCTAACATGTGGTCTATCCTAGAAAACGTACCATGAGCGCTTGAGAAGAATGTATATTCTACTGCTTTAGGGTGAAAAGTTCTGAGGGTATCTATTAAATCAAGTTGATCTAGTGTATCCTTTACGTCTGCTGTTTCTTTATTAATTTTCTTTCTTGAGGATCTATCCAGTGTTGTTAGAGGGGTATTGAAATCCCCTACTATGATAGTATTGCTGTTAATCTCGCCCTTTATATCCATCAAAGTCTGCTTTATGTATGTCGTGGCTCCTATATTTGGTGCATAGATATTTATAATAGTTATATCTTCCTGTTGAACTGTTCCTTTTTATCCCTGTATCCCTTTATGTAGTGTCCTTCTTTATCTCTTACTACAGCCTTTGTTTTAAAGTCCATTTTGTCAGATATAAGTACTGCTACCCTGGCTTTTTTTTCATTTCCATTTGCATGAAATATTTTTTTTCATCCTTTTACCTTCAGTCTATGAGCATCTTTTGTTTTAAGGTGTGTCTCTTGTAGACAGCATATGTATGGGTCCTGTTTCTTTATCCATGCAGCTATCCTATGTCTTTTGATTTGATCATTTAATCCATTTACATTTAAGGTTATTATTGATATGTAATTGTTTATTGCCATTTTATTCTTTAAAGATTTATTTTTCTTTTGCTATATTCTTTCCTCCCTTTAAACTGTTCACAAGAGGCCCCTTAGTATCTCTTGCAGAATTGGTTTGGTTTTTATGAATTTCTTCAGGCTTTCTTTTTCTGGAAAGCTCTTTATTTCTCCTTTAATTTTAAACATTAGCCTTGCTGGATAAAGTAGTCTTGGTTGTAGGTTCTTTTTCTGCATTACTTTGATTATATCTTGCCATTCCGTTATGGCCTCAAGTGTTTCTGTTGAGAAGTCCGATGCCATCCTTATGGGGCCTCCTTTGTAGTGATAGCCTTTTTTTCCCTAGCAGCTTTTACATTTTTTTCTTTATCCATTAGCTTTGGTATTTTAAATATGATGTGTCTTGGTGTAGATCTTTTTGGGTTTCTCTTTAATGGAGTTCTGTGTGCTTCTTGAATGTGTGGAGTGTTTCCCAGCCTTAATTTAGGGAAGTTTTCTGCTATGATTTGATTGAACAAAGTTTCCATTTTCTGTCCTCTCTCCTCTTCTTCAGGCACCCCTTTGATGCGAATGTTGTTTCTCTTCATGTTGTCACAGAGCTCCCTTAGAGTTTCCTCACATTTTTTGAGTCTCTTTTCCTTTTTCTTCTCTGCTTCTGTGCCTTTGTTTATTGTGTCCTCTAACTCGCTTATTCGATCTTAGCGTGGTTCATCCTGCTTTTAATTTCTTCCAATGTGGTCTTCAGTTCTGATACTGTATTTGTCATTTCTGTCTGATTCTTTTTTATTATTTCAATTTTGTTTTTTATACTTGTTATCTCTTTATTTAGGTGTTCATAATGACTATCCATTGTTGCTC
This sequence comes from Rhynchonycteris naso, assembly GCA_037038555.1. Taxonomy (NCBI): domain Eukaryota; kingdom Metazoa; phylum Chordata; class Mammalia; order Chiroptera; family Emballonuridae; genus Rhynchonycteris; species Rhynchonycteris naso. The sequence goes on along the minus strand of CM072998.1, from coordinate 200,300,909 downwards.
TAATTTCTTTGAACATCCTAACTATCATTATTCTAAATTCTACTTCTGGTAATTTGGTTATATCTGGTTTATTCATGTCCTTCTCTGGGGTTTTCTCTTGATTTATTTGGTTTGCATTCCTCTGCCTGCCCATTTTTTCTGTGTATAAGCAAGTTGTGGCCACTGGAGTCCACTTGTTGTTGCCTTTGTGTTCTCTAGGTGTGGTCTGTCTGCAGGCCTGCCGCCCCTTCTGCCGCTGCCTAGGGCGGTTGGGTATGGGCGTTGCCATCGCCGGCCCACTGTGACTTTTGCTGTGATTTCTGCCTCTCCTCTCTGGGAGGGGCTTTCACTCAAGCCACAAGCCTCAGCACCAAGGTTAGAGTTGAGCACCTTTGCTCAGCTGTGGACCCAGCCTGTTTCCGGACTTCCGCCCAGAACTCGCAATCAGAGCCTGCTCGCCACATTTTCGCTGGTTGGGTGGGGCTTTTGACGTGCTCTCAGCTGTGAGCCTTTGCCTGTCCGGAGCTATAGCCCCACCCTCGAGGCCAGGGCCCTTCTGCGCAGGGTCACAAATTAAGGTTTATTGGGTCCGGCTGTTTGCTGGCTTCCGCTCAGCTGTGAGCTTCTGCTAGTCCTGGACTCTACTCTGCCCCCGCGTTCGGAGCCCGCTCGTGCACGTACGATGGCAAACCGATGTTTCTCTCGGCGGGCGGGGATAGTAGCGTAGGCTCAGCTGCGAGCTTCCGCCCGTCTCGGGGTATACCCTGTCCCCATGCTCGGAGCCCGCTTGTGCACGTAGAATGGCAAACTGCTGTCTCTCCGGCCGGGCGGGGCTGGTAGCTTGAGCTCAGCCGTGAGCCCGCCCCCGTCCCTGATCCCAGCCCCGTCCCCGCGGTCAGGGCCAGCTTGCGCAGGTTCGCAGAGCAGATCTCTGCCCGTTCCTGGCCTCCCGCTTTGTCCCCGCCGGTGGGATTACAGGCGGGCCCGCAGTCTCTGGACCGCTTTTGCGCATCCCCTCCGCCCCTGCTGGGCTAGACCAACCTCACCCCGGCTTGGCCTCCGCCCACGCCGACAGAACCGCATTTCAGCGTCCTGCCGCCACCATACCTTTCAGCAACCATCGGCAGAGTAGGAAGGGCCCTAATACTCCACACTGGAGGCTCCCTCACTTGCTTCACAGCTTAAAACTGTCCAAACGCCTCTTCTAGCCTCTGGGACTGTTGGCTGGGGCTTGGTTCCTGGGACCCTGGTCCCTCCTTCTCTGCCAAACTCTCCTCCTGCCACGCGGGTCTCTCCGGGCTGCCATTTGCTCTGGGGAGCTGGGCAGCCCTCCTCGCGTTTTTACTATTCCTACCAGTCTCAATGTGGCTTCTGCAGTGTTCCTTGGTTGAAGAGTCCACTTAGTTTAGTTCAAAGTTGGTTTATCCAGATGCTGGTTCTTAAAATTGAGTTATAATCCACTTTGGTTCTGGGAGTTGGAAGTTGGTACGTCCGCCTACTCTGTCGCCATCTTGCTCCCTCGCCAGTGGCTATTTCTTGACAGCTCTAAATGAATTCTGAAACGTGTTCTCCTACACAACGGTAATGTTTATGCAGCGGTTCCAATTGGTTATTCAGCTCATCTGCGAAAAGATTATAATGACATAAAAATTGTCTTTGACTTACTGACGTATGAGGAGCATAACTGGATCATTTTTGTGTATCTTAAAATGGTCAATTTCCTGCTAGGACAACAGAGAGGTTTCACAAAATATCCTTGCTTTCTGTGTTTGTGGGACAGCCGAGCTTGGGAGAAACACTGGACTCAGAAGAAGTGGCTGAAACGTGAAGCTCTGGAGGTAGGGATGCAAAAGATTGTGAATGAACCTGTAGTTAATCGAGACAGGATCATTTTTCCCCCACTTCACATCAAACTTGGCTTAATGAAGCAGTTTGTCCAGTCTTTGAATAGAGAAAGTGAATGCTTTCAACATATTATTTCTGCTTTTTTTGACTTGTCTTTCGAGAAGATAAAAGCAGGTGTATTCGATGGACCTCAAATTTGAACCCTCATACGTGGCGAAGAATTTGCCAGGAAGATGAATAAGGAGGAGAAAGCATCACGGCAGTGTTTTGTGGCAGTTATAAAGAACTTCCTTGGCAACAAAAAAGCAGAAAACTATGAACTTCTGGTTCAAAGGATGCTGTCAGCTTTCTGAGACATTGGATGGAACATGAGTGTTAAGATTCACTTCCTGAACAGTCACCTTGATAAGTTTCCCAAAAATCTTGGAGCTGTTAGTGATGAGCAGTAAGAATGCTTTCATCAAGATCTGAAGACAAGGGAAGAGCATTATCAGGGATGGTGGGACAGAAATATGATGGCAGACTACTGCTGGAGAATCAAACGAGATTGTCCTCAACAAGTACACAAATGCAAGAGCTACAAATGAAAATTTTTGCCTGAATAGAATTTAAATAAGTTTTGAGCAAATTTTATGATTAAAATAAGTGTTTTCATATGTTCTATTTTGAAATTGTAGATAAATTCTGATGCAATTATATCTTTTAGAGTATTAGTTTATTTACTGCATTCTATAAATTATTATATTTTCACAAAGATGTTGCTCAAGAAGACATTCTACTTCATTATGTTAAACTAAATGTTGAAAATCTTACAATAAGATGAAAACCTAAAATCTTGAATTGCAAAAACACTGTAGCTTACAGAGAAAAACTAATGTCAGATTTGAGATCAGCACATTCAAATTAGGTAAGGTCAAGTGTTTTTGTGGATGCAACAATAATTTTGTTCCCCAGCATAATAGGACTACAGATTTTCATGGCATTTTCCCCATCCCACAGGACCCAGCATACTTCATGAATATGAACCTGTTTAAACTTCACAGTTCCCCATGAGGCAGAAAGAGGAAGATCTTAATATTTGCATTCTACAAGGGGAAACCGAGGACCTCTGATGTGTTTTTTTTTTTTTTTTTTTAACAGAGACAGAGAGGGAGTCACAGAGAGGAGAAGATAGGGACAGACAGACAGGAAGAAAGAGAGATGAAGAGCATCAATCCTTTGTTGCCGCTCCTTAGTTGTTCACCAATTGCTTTCTCATATGTGCCTTGACCCGGGGGCTACAGTTGAGTGAGTGACCCCTTGCTCAAGCCAGCAAACTTGGATTCAAATACTACTTATGGTGGAGAAATATTTTGTATTCAGCAATTACTTCAATTTTACTTCAGTTTCATTTTTTTTGTGTGTGAAATTAAATTAAAAATAATTTTTATAGTTAAAATACCATGAATATTATAATTTCATTTTAATGAAAGTCAACCTGTCTTTCTGGATATATGAATAGACAAACAGGTAGAATAATATTTGCATAATGTTAATTATAGACTGTAGGATTTTAGGCATTTTTCTTTTTTTGTTAGACTTTTTGCATCAGTTTAATTTTTATAATGAGCACACATCGTTTTTTTAAACAAAATGATAAAGTTGTCATTCTTAATAAAGTACAGTTAATACTAGTGTGAGGAGGAAGGGACTTTTTAAATTTTATAAGAAGTATCACAGAGTATCTTTAATTAGTGTATTTCTCAAAATTTCTAACAACTCTTCCTAACATATTACTTATGTTTGCTATTTTACATATCTTCTTTCTGGTTTCCTGTCATGATTAGCAGTACATCCCTCAAACTCAAAAATGAAGCATAGATGTTTTCACTCTGAAAATTCCAGTGTAGGCAAGGATCTCCAAGAAACAGAGGAGGTGGTGGTAGCTGTGAATAGAATAGAACGCCAATAAATTCTACAGATTGTAGAAAGGAAGAGACAAACCTGTAGAGCCATCTTGGGATTGACAGGAGAATGTAGCAGACATGTCAAACCTGTCACCCTCAAAGAGCCACACACTTATCTCAGAACTGCTTCTGCCCTGAAAATGGTGTTTTTTTACCATACAACTTGATCTTCCTGGCCACTGGATCATAGCTTATTGGACCAGGATTGGGCACTTAATCTGGGGCAAGTGGTATTTCAGTTGGCTGGTGACGACCTACATGATCTGGCTTGAAGATGTGATGTGCACAACCTTTGAGTGATGTTCATGTCACTGGTAGGTTTTCCACGAAGGTGACTGAGATGGAGATCAGTATGTCGAAGGTTACCCAAGAGTGCTCTTAAGATCGTCCTTTGGGGAAGGGGAGCGAGACAGAAGTGGCAGAAGGAGCGGTTGAATGGTTACATGGTCTCAGTGCATATCACTATTGGGAGTTCCGGAGCTGGAAGGACAGATGTCGCAAATTGGGTCAAGAAGACTAGGTCTTTATTCTCTCTGCTAGTCAGCCCCAGCTGTCCTGGAGGGGGCAGCGCCTGCCTTTTGGGGTTGGGGCTGCAGGTGGGGGCTTCCTGCCAGCAGCACTCACAGGGGCTCCGGAGGAAATCATTATTCCTGCAGGGGAGCTGGGCAGCACATCACAGATTCCGTCCACTCTGTTGCTTTTCACGTTTTTTCTGACAGTCAGATTCTGTTTGGGATTTAAAGTAGGTAATATAACATGCATTATCATTGTGCATAAAAAGAGAGTGGAAGTCACTGTGATGAAGGGTGAGCAAAGCCATCAAGAAGACGTTAACGTTATGACACAGAAGCTGTGAGTACACCAGGAAGTAGCTCGAAGCAGGCCAGAATGCAGTGGGTGTTACCAAGCACCCTAGTGGTATCAGCTGGAGCGAAAATGTGCAAACTCAGTAGTTGATCCCTTAGAGACACTTTCAGCTCCAGTGTGGTTCTGATTTCCTATACATAAAAGTTCCCCTTTAGTTCTGCATGTGGTTTAGATAGCAGCCCAAAGGTCTGAAATTCTTTGGTCCCCTAAGTGTACACAATTCCATGTAGTTTGATCTACATAAATGCAAGGGACTCAGAGAAGACAAGATACTCGGCAAGACAGATCCCAAAACAACCTGTTTTGGGAACATTTATCTAGAATATCAACATTGCTATAATAACATGGCCCCAGGTGATGCAGGGTGATGAAAAGTATAGGTCTACATTTAATGTTCTTTTAAGACTGGACCTACTGCCACCTCTGTGTTCTTGCCCTATGCCATTCATTTTTTTCATTCCATTATATGATTATATGCCGAAACAAAATATTCCTACACTGGAGATTTAGTTAAAAAGTACCCTGAGAGTATTTAGTTAAATAAGTGAGATGAAGCATTATTTACAAATTTACTATTGACCTTCATAATAATAATAATAATGTAAACAATTATTGTGTACCTATTACATGTCACCAACTGTGCAAAAAGACTTTATATCCATTATTTCAATTAACACTCACATGTCATATGATAGGTAAGTTTTTTTTTTTATCCCCTTTTACAGATAAGGAAACAGATGCTTATGGGAATAAGTATTTTGCTAAAGATCACAAAGCCAGGAGAGCCAAGACAAACCAGGCAGCTTGCCTCTAGACTATGTACTTAACTCTACACTGGCCTATGCCATAGACCTAAAGAATTCTATTCCTGATTTCACAGTGCTGGGCTTTTGACAGATTCATGGCTGGTGGTCTGGAGAGCTCTGTTCTCCACATTCAGGGGCTGCTCTGTCTGAAGTTCAACCCTTTGAGAGTCCCTCTTCAGACTCTTCTTTCAGTTGTCTTCTTTTAAAGGGCAAAAATATTATAAAACACCAAACTCTTGAATAAATTCTCCCAAGATGTTACTGGATTGCTGAAACAGTTTAATCCCATAAAACCAAACTCAGATATTGGATGTTTGGGAGTTTAGGGCCTGCTGACTGGAGGAGACCAAGTTGAAGCCACCAAAGAAAATGCCCCTCGGGGGACATTTTCCCTTCCATTGGCCCTGTTTATTCTTTTGAGTGCACAGAGGATAACACTCACAGTCGTGCAGCAAATGCCAGCTGAATTTTAAAAGTTGGATACAATCCAAATGAGCTTTATTTTACTCATTTTGTAAATCAACATATTACAATTGATCAAATGGGCTCAAATACAATTTGGGAAGAATAGTGATGGTTGTAACTATGTTTCAACTCACTGTTGGTTTTCTTTTAGTGCTTTAAGCAAACCTTCAGGTGGTGGCAGTACAGTCACCTCTTTGTTGCGTGGAATGACAAAGCCTCTGCTAGGTGGTTGCCTAGCAACCCTTGTCTCTTTTGTAAAAAGGTATTTTTGCATTGTACAATACAGAATATTCTATTTGTATTTATTGGTGATTTAAAAGGACATTTCCATTTGTGTGTTAGAATATAATAAATTCCATGTGGTCCATCAAACCTCTGAGTAGTAATTATGAGACAGTAAAGCCTTATTTGGTGAAACTACACGCAGTAGCAACTCCCACAATTGTAGAGGCATTTCAGAATCCTGCTGGAAAGCATAAAGGACTTAAAGACTGGGCTACCTCTAATAGAACTGCATGTTTCTTATGAAATGTTGCTTTTTAAATACATATATTATTAGTGCTCTCATGGGCTAAATGTACTTTTTCTGAAGATATCTTTAAGTTGCATAGCTCTCAAAGCTATAGAAATAAGAAAGATGCAAAGTGATATAAAACATGTAGAATATTTTTCATTATTTTCTCCTGGAACATGAACATGATGATTTGCCTTTAAAAAAAAACTCTGAAGGAGAAAGCCCTATGGCTTTCATGTGATTTGCATTCTAATTTTCATCTTTGAACTTGGCTTTCCTTAGTCTCTCTCAAGGGTTCTAAAGGGTGATATACAGAAGGCTTGAGAACAGAACCTCTATAGGTATTCCTGGCAAAGCCATGATCTTTTTAAAGTCTTGGGACATTAGATTCTGATCTGAAGAGATGATCTTATGGCAAATATTTAACTGCCCCAAACATAGAAGCTAAGTTTGTATAAACAGTGAAACCCAAATATAGAGTTGGAGTGGAATTTAAGGTCTTCACCCATGCAGGAAATTTCTAATTAAGTACTGTCAGGATCAAATAGAAATATATATATATATATATATATATATATATATATATATATATATATATATATATATATTGCAAATTGATGTGATATTTTTAATAATCTGAAACCAGTACTAAACAGTACTCAAAAGTTTTTAAATTCTTTTAAAATTTGACAAGACTTAATTATACAGAACTGGTTATATACATAACTAAGTTAAGCAGTTTCCTTAAATGGTGTGCTCAAAGTTCTGTGGCAGAGGCAAGAAGCAGTGGGTCATTCATTTGCCAATAGCTCCTTTGGAACAACCTCTCATCAGCAAATGCAATAGTTTTATTTACTGTACCTTTTAAAAATTAAACCAAAGGTCCTATGACTTTGATTAAATTTAGCTTTAAATCCTAACCCTACAAATCATCTCTCTCTCTATATGTATATGGAGACCCAGCCTTTTCCCTGATAATCAGCAACCCCTGAGACAGCAGAAGACAACAGCTGGGACTTGACTAATGATCACAAGGTCTGGACCTCAGGCAGGCTAAAGATAGCATCTTGACCTGAGTTATGTTTCAGGTCTTGAGCCCTATGGTGGAATGACCCTCTGGCTATTTTTCCATGAAACCAGGCAGAGGGACGCCAGAACAGATCTCAGAACTGTCCTCAAGACCCGAAAAAATGATTGCAACCCTTACCTCACCTCTGACCAATTAGCTCCCAGTACATCTCTAAACCCCTTAGCCATGGTGTCTTGTGATTTTTCCCTATATAATCTGTCATTTAAACACTCCAGCAGGGAGTTTGGGCTTTTGAGCATTAGCTTCCTGTTCTCCAGACCTGGGTGATGCCCTTCATAATAAAATGACCGATCTCTTTCCACTGCCATTCTCAGTGTTTAGTACTTGTCTCTGCTAGCGCTGGGTAGACTAACTCTGTTGATAATAAAAATAAACTAGAACCAAGCTGTCGAGGGAAACTCTTTCTGCGCTGCTGTCTCAGAGTTAGCAATGAGCCAGGGTTGCCCTTTGGGGACTGTCATACTAGAAGCCAGCCACAGAGTTGAGACCAAGAAAGTCTCAGGTGGCAGGAAGGAGGAGGCTAAATTAACTGATATTTTAAAAAGACCTGAAGTAGGTATTTTTTTTTTCTGAAGTAGGTATTTATTCCATTTTCTCCTAATCTGGTAATCCACACTTAGGCAAACTTTATGTGTGTGTGTGTGTGTGTGTGTGTGTGTGTGAGTGTCTGTGTGTGTGAGTGTGTCTGTGTGTGTGAGTGTGTGTGTCTGTGTGTGTGTAAGTGTCTGTGTGTGTGAGTGTCTGTGTGTGTGAGTGTGTCTGTGTGTGTGAGTGTGTGTGTGTAAGTGTCTGTGTGTGTGAGTGAGAGACCTCTTACTTTCTATTAATTACCTATTTCCAGGTTTGTTAATTTAAAAATGTTTTCCTTCTTTTTTAATCTAGTTTTAGATGTTCATTCATTTTAACTAAGTCTTACCTGTATGAAAGCATGTGCGTTTGTGTGTACATGTGTGTGTGTGCACGTGTGAATAGGGGCATGGCTGGAGGGAGACAGGGTGTGATTTTACCATGTGATTCACAGCAGGTCCACCCTTTCTTACTTTGGAGATGACTTACGAGCATAGTATATTTTTGAAAACTCGTATTTGTAGGAAGTATGGGTGATGAAGAATTTTACATTTGAGAATTGCTTGGTTTGTCTTCCTTCATGTGGCAGTAGGAGGTCCCTGTCTGTGGCAGCTCTGTTCACCAGCTGAGTTGTTCTCTCTCTGCGTCTGTGGGAGGGAGAACAGCTACGTCCTTGTGGTTAGCAGCAGTGCTAAATTAAGAGCCGGGCATAACATTGGCATTCAGTTTCTTTTTCTCTCCTTGCAGAACAGAAAAGAACCAAGAGTCACTTGAAGTTTTCTTAGTCATATGTGCCTCATCATTACATTAGTTTCTGAATTTCACCAACTCATTGGCTTTTCTCTGATAGACAGGTCTACTTATAAGTCTTTCCACTTTTTACATATTTTTTGGAGTTCTCACAGGTCAGCCCTTGTGCTCCTTTCAGCTACCAGACTAGTCCATGTCATGCTGTTGCTGCCATGATGACTACAATGTGATGGGACAGTAGTGCCTTGCCCTGGGACCCAGACTAGACTTGTTCCCAGCAGCCACTGTGTTGCTTGTTAATCTGTTTTCCTAATGTGGGTTCCCCCCAAGAGTCCAGCCACATGGTGTTCCTGGTTGTATACTGCTGTCTGTGCAGAGTAGAGGGTTGTAGTAGACTTTTGTTTTTGCTTATCTAGTTTCTTATTCCCTTTATACTGCCTGCTTTTGGGGAGGGGACTTACTCCTGCCTCTTCCATGTGGTTCTGGGATTGTTAATCACTGTACCTTTCACACACATGGCCTGCAGATGTCCCCATGACCCAAGGTGAGTTGACTCAGTAGCTGGGAAATTCGCACCCTTGAATAGAGGGACTCATAGTTGGAGGGAAATTATTGTTCCACTGCTATTGCCTCAGAGACTGTCTATGAGCTTTTTGACAGTGGTTCCTGGGGCTAATCTTCTTTCTGTCCTTCCTGGGTTTAGTTTAATCAGCTTCCTTTTTATGGCTAAGATATCTAGAGTCAATTTTGTTTGCTTAAAATAAACTGTTACTAATACCACAAGGGAATGTCTACCTCTCTGATCAAATAGGGTTAGTTGTGGCAAGTCACATGGCCTTTAAAGAGTTAGGAGATTTAAAGAGATGCCTGTTTTTGTTGTGACTACCGCTCTGCATTTCCAGGTGATTTACTCATTTTCTAGGTGAGTGGGATGGCAGGCTCAGGTGATGTCTATGTGTTTCCTTCTAACCCCAGACCCTACTACTCTCTTGTACAGTGACTCTACACTGAGGGCACAAGGTCCAAAGGACAAATGATTGCTTGAAGATATAACTAATTTAAGCAGTATATTCAATACTATATAACTATATGAGTTACATGTTGGAAGAAAAATCGACATAGCCCATGTTGGGTTCTCTCTTCCTAGTACTTCTGTTTTCTATTTTCACAATTTATTACTTTCTCTCTCCTTCTTTTTACTAGTTTTCTCCAGTTTAATTGTTATGGGGAAATAGTTCTTTCCCTGAAAATATTCTCATCCCATGTGAACTAAGGGATATAAATAAAACAGAGGTGGCAGAAGGAAGGTGTTACCTAATTCCACACAGCTTGAGTGTTTCCAAAATCACAGCCTATCCCATGCAAAAACACTGTGATAATGTGTTCATTCCATAACTACCTTGTGCCTATGTTGTGCTAAGTAAGTACTTTCATATATTATTTTACATAAATAACTGTTAACAATCTGGAGGTAGATAGTATCATCTCTCTCTTCTTGTGTTTTAATACTTTATGGATGAGTGAATTTAGGATTTGTGTCATTGAGAATGGTCACAGATGTCACCTGTATTTGAGATCTCATCTCTCTCAGTTCAAAGCCGATACTTCTTCTGCCATGGCTCTTCTCTTACTTAACTCCATTTTACAAATTAAAGGCATCATAGGATCTGAAGATGTAAATGGGTTAGATTTGGTCACTGTTTTTGAAGAGCTTACTATTCAGTATAAGGAAGAAACAGTATAAAAACCAACTATAATAAGAATAAATTATTAAAGGCATTCATAAAATATCCTAGGAGTTCAGAAGAGGGAATATTAACTCCATTTGGGCTTGGGTCACGAGGGAAGGCTTGTAAGAGGAGGTGACGTTTGGACTGGAATGAGAAGGTAAATAGAATCTACAGGGTTAAAACCCTCCTCACACTGCCCTGGCTCTGACACACTATACAGGCAGCCATGGACTTCTCTCACAGCAGGAAGTGTACATGGGCTCCTGCTTGGTGTTACCTAATGACTTTTAGATTGAATTGTTCAAGAAAGAAGTGGAAAGGACCTGACCATGCGGTGGCGCAGTGGATAGAGCGTCAGACTGAGATGCAGAGGACCCAGGTTTGAGACCCTGAGGTTGCCAGCTTGAGCGTGGGCCTATCTGGCTTGAGCAAAAGCTCATCAGCTTGGACCCAAGGTCGCTGCCTCGAGCAAGGGGTTACTCGGTCTGCTGAAGGCCTGCGATCAAGGCACATGTGAGAAAGCAATCAATGAACTACTCTGGTGTCGCAACGGAAACGAAAAACTAATGATTGATGCTTCTCATCTCTCTCCGTTCCTGTCTGTCTGTCCCTATCTATCCCTCTCTCTGACTCTCTTTCTGTCCCTGTAAAAAAAAAAAAAAAAGAAGAAGAAGGAAGTGGAAAGGAAGTGATCTGGAGGAAGGGCAGGGAAGGAAGGAATGGGGAGGGGAAAACAAGCTAGGGGTGAGAGAAGGGGTGAGAGGGAAGGAAAAGAAGAGAGAACGAGCAAAGGAAATTGCGTTTGACCTTTTAGTTCTCATTTTTAGTTAGTGCATATAATTCCATTGCATGAAAAGTCCAGTTTATCTATTCTTCTACTGAGAGAGATTTTGGTTGTTTCTTCTCTTTAAATTGAATTTATTGGGTGACACTGATTAATAAAATTATATAGGATTTAGGTGTACAGTTCTATAATACATCATCTATATATGGTATTGTATTCACCACCCCAAGTTGGTTGTTTCTTTTTTGCTCTTAAATATTTGGATCAGTCTTTAATATACATGCAGTTTTGGGAACACCAGAAGATAAGTGGCATTAGACTTCATTTTGGAATCTGTGGTCTCTCTTGCATGTCTTCCATGTGGGAACCTACCACATTTTGTTCTTGCTTTGGAACAGCCTTGAGTTTTAGAAGACATTTATTAAGTTATTTAATCTTTTAAATCCACATTTGAACATTCCTGGGATATCTTCTCCTATTAGATTGGATGGCTCATATACACCTTTAAGTTTAAAAAATAATTTTGGCTCTATACTTTAGCAGCTAAAATAAAAGCTCAGTTCTTAAGTTTAGATTCTGCTTGCTGCTCTAATTTTTATTGAACTTGTGTACTTCATTTAAAAATACATAAGACTCTTGGGAGAACTATTTTTAAAGAATGGCTCAGAGGATTCAATGAGACTAAAAGTAGAACAGCTAAAATTAAACATTCTTAGAGTGTTAGGAGTAGGGGTGAACACACAATACAGTGTGCAGAAGATGTTGTGGAATGATGCACCTGATTTATTAAAAAATTCCTAGAGTGGATTTGTATGTCATCTAGAAGTTTCTTCACCTCTAACAAATACTTTTTTTTAAAGGATATTTTAATAGATATTTAACTTTTACATAAAAGTATATCATTCTATTCTGGAAATAAGCTATGTCTTTCTCAGTTTCAGCAAAGGTTTTACAGGTTCATATATATATATTTTTTGTTCATATCTTCGCTTACTTGTCTTCCATTCTCTCAAAATATTTGTTGATCACCTCCTAGGTATGAAGTACTGTTCTAGTTGCTGGGGATATAGCAGTCAACAAAAGAGAAAAATTTTTACCCTGTGGAGCTTATGGGCTACTGGGGGAGATAGAGCATAGCAAGAAAACTATGTAAGATACATATATGTTAGATTGTGATTAGTGTAATGAGTAAAAGCAGGGAAGGGGGATAGGAAATGTTGGGGAATGGTGGGTTCCTTTTAGATGAGGCGGTGACAAGGAAAGGGTGTTCTGGGCTGAGGTAGCAAGTGCAAATGTGAACATCTCTGGCAAGTTTGAGGAAGAGTAAGGAAATGAGTGTGGATCATAGAGGAATGGAGGAGTACAGTGAGCCCTTCTTATTTGGAAGGGATATGTTCCCAGACTCCCAGTAGATGCCTGAAATGTTGGGTAGTACTAAATCCTATATATACTATGTTTTATTCTATATATACATACTTATGATAAAATTTACTTTATAAATTAGACACAGCAAGAGATTGACACTTATAATCAAATAGAGCAATTATAAAAAATACCATAATAAAAGATATGTGAATATGGTCTCTGTTCCTCTCCCTCTGTTGTGAAAAACTAACCTTATAATTGAGGTAACCAGTGAAGAACTAACAGGCAGATAGTATATACAGTGTGGATACGCTGGACAAAGGGATGACTCCTGTCTCTGGCATGACAGATGGGATGGCATGAGATTTCATCATGTTACTCAGAAGAGTGCACATGCCCGCTCTTAACACTGTGACCTCATTTCCTACTACAATAGTCCTCTAAATATCTGCAGTTTCAGTTACTTGCGGTCAGCTATGGTCCAAGAATATGAATGAAAAATTTCAGAAATAAACAACTTATAAGTTTTATATTCATTATTTTCTTGTTGAAGCAAGAATAAAACTCATCAGTGAGAGTAAAAAATGGTGAAAAGTGTAAGAAGTTTTGACTCTAAACATGGTGACTGGCTTTACTTTGAATTTATGACCGTAAATCCAAAGGTGTCCTCAACAAAGCTCATCAATCCTAATTATCTCCATCTTTCCTTTATCACTCTTCCATGTTCCCATGATCCCAAGGGTATTTTTCATCTTAACTACCCCCCTCAAAACATTTTACATCCTTCACCATTTCTCACTCTCACTGACGAGTTTGATTCTTGCTTCAATATAATGCATATAATGGACATAGAACTCTTTGCAACATAGAATCTTCCAAACTGTCTGCATCTGTACCTTTACTCTCTGTCCTGGCTCCTTTTCACAAGGGAAGAGCTAGCTGTCTTTGCTCTTTCCTAAGGCTGACTACCCTTTTACTATATTCATGGATGTTGCTCCTAAAACTGTTTTTTCTCTCTGGCCACAGTAGTTTTCCTTCTTTCAGTGGAATCACCATACATGTTAGAATACATTTCATCCTAAAACAAGCAAACAAGCAAGCAAGCAAGCAAGCAAGTATGGCAAGCAGGCAAGCAAGCAAGCAAACCCTTTCTTGACCTCACACCCCCTTTTAGCAGTGGCCTCATTTTCCTCCTTGCTTTTATAGTAAAACTTCTTAAGGTTGTCCATGTTTGCTGTCTCAACTTTTCCATCTTTCACTCTTGCTTGAACAGTTCAATAAGAATTTTATCCTCACTGTGACAAGAAAACAGATTTTATCACTATCACCAACGATTTCCACATTATCAGCTTCAGTGATCCTTTTGCATTTTTACTTTTCATGAATCTCAGCAACATTCACAGATTGGATACTCCCTTTCTGAAACAGTGATTTCACTTGGATTCTGGAACATTTTACTTTCCTGATTTCCTCAAGCATAATTAGTTTGAATAATTATATAACTCTTATGGCTTATTATTCATTAATATTTGGAATAAATTTTCATTTTTAAAAATACTTTTCAGTGTTTAGATATAATATATTAATATATTGACTATTTTGTCACTCTTAGAACTCTATTTGGTTGTAGTGTATTATATTTTCATTGTCTATTTATCTCTATTGTTTATATTTTAATTGGGATTTGTATTTACATATCATATATAAAATGTGCATGCTATTCCATATTGGTACTTTTTAAATCAGGTTTTGCTATGTGGTTAGCTGGCTTATAAAAATTAAATGGCAGGATATAAAATTAATATTCAGAAATCAGAGGTATTTTTATACACCAACAATAAACTGTCTGAAAGAGAAATTAAGGAAACAATCCCCTTTACTATTGCAACAAAAAATATGAAGTACCTAGGAGTAAATTTAACCAAGGAGGTAAAGGACTTATACTTGGAAAATTATAAAACATTGATAAAAGAAATCAAGGAAGATACAAACAAGTGGAAGCATATACTGAGTTCATTGATAGGAAGAATAAACATCATTAAAATGTCTATATTACCTAAAGTAAACTATAAATTCAGTGCAATTTCTATTAAAATACCAATGGCATACTTCATTGATATAGAAAAAATATTCCAAAAATTTATATGGAACCAAAAATGAACATGAATAGCCTCTGCAATCTTGAAAATGAGGAATAAAGTAGGAGGTATCATACTTCTGGACATCAAGTTATATTGCAAGGCCATCATACTCAGAACAGCTTGGTACTGGTGTAAGAACAGGCATATAGATTAATGGAACAGAACAGAGAACCCAGAAATAAACCCACGCCACCTTTATGGTCAATTGATATTTGACAAAGGAGGCAAGAGCATACAATGAAGTAAAGACAGTCTCTTTAATAAATGGTGTTGGGAAAATTGGACAGGTACATGCAAAAAAATGAAACTAAACCACCAACTTACACCATTCACAAAAATAAACTCAAAATGGATAAAAGACTTAAATGTAAGTCATGAAATCATAAACATCTTGGAAGAAAACATAGGCAATAAACTCTTTGATATCTCTCGTAGCATTATTTTTGCTGATTTATCTCCATGGGCAAGTGAAATAAAGGTCAGGATGAACAAATGGAACTATATCAAACTAAAAAGCTTTAGCACAGCTAAAGACACCATGAACAAGATAAAAAGATGACCCACACAATGGGAGAACATATTCAACAATACATCTGATAAGGGGTTAATAACCAAAATTTATAAAGAACATCTGAAACTCAACACCAGGAAGGTAAACAATCCAATTAAAAAATAGGCAAAAGAACTGAATAGACACTTCTCCAAAGAGGACAAACAGATGGCCAATAGGCATATGAAAAAATGCTCAACATCACTAATCATCAGATAAATGCATATTAAAACCACAAAAAGATACCACCTCACACCAGTCAGAATGGCACTTATTAACAAAACAACACACAATAAATGCTGGCGAAGGTGTGAAGAAAAGGGAACCCTCCTGCACTGCTGATGGTAATGCAAATTTGTGCAGCCACTGTGAAGAACTGTATGGGGTTTCTTCAAAAAATTAAAAATGGAGCTGCCTTTTGACCCAGCTATTCCACTTTTAGAAATATATCCTAAGAACACCAAATCACTGATTCAAAAGAAGAAATTCACCCCCATGTTCACTGCAGCATTGTTTACAATAGCCATGATCTGGAAACAACCCAAGTGTCCATCCGTGGACTAGTGGATTAAAAAGTTGTAGTACAAATACACAATGGAATACTATGCAGCTATGAAAAAGAAGGAAATCTTATCTTTTGTGACAGAATCGATGGACCTGGATACTATTACTTTAAGTGAAATAAGCCAGGCAGAGAAAGGAAAATATCATATTATTTCATATATATGTGAAATCTAATGAACAAGGTGAACTGATGAATGGAATAGAGGCAGAGGCAGGGTCACAGGGACCAGAGGGACAGCTGTCAAAGGGAAGGGAGATGAGGGATGAGATCAGAGAAGGTAAAGGTATTAGTGAAACTATATATACATAACCCAGAGATATAGATAACAGGACAGCAAATCCTAGAAAGAAGAGGGGAGGGAGTTAATGGGAGAGGAATTAAGGGGATATAAAATGAGACACAGGTGTCGGGGGCAAGGGAGTTATATTCAGTGGTAAACTTGAATTCATTTAAACACAATAAATTAAATATAAAAATAATAAAAGTAAAAATTATATGTCATCTCCTTTTTCTGTTTTGTGATAACATTGCTTTTATGAGAATGATTCCTATTTCTTATAAGTAATTCATGTTTGAAATGAAAAAACAAAACAAAACAAAACACAGAGTCACTCCTAATTTTGTCACTTAAAAATAACTATCATTAATATTAGTTGGAATGGATACCAGATATCACTTGATGTGTATGTATGTGTGTATGTGTACAAAGAACAGTGTGCCTGGAACATACTAGGTGATCAATTACTGACCTCTGTCTATTGAATACATAGAACATTAGATGGAATTAATTTGGCAAACATGGAACTAAATTGTATTTTTATTTATCATATTTTATTCATATTTATTTACAATAAAAATTAGCAAAATAATTCTATTTGATTTTAACAGAATAAAAACAAATAAATGAAATAACTGAAACTGGAGACATTTCAGAAATTAGATACATTTTTTATTGTAAATATTGATTTCTCAAAGATGCATCAATGGTTAAGAAAAACAATTTTACAATAAAGAATTGTTTGATTAAATTTATTTTTATGTACCTTTACCTTTAGATAATATCGCTTAATAGCATTTTAATAATTCTTGTCTTTACTTCATTTATTTTGATTACTTTCTGTTTGTTCCTTTTCTTTACAATCTCGCCAATACTTTTTTGTCTTTTTGATTACAGTCATTTTAACAGGTGTGAAACCACTTCATTGTGGATTTGATTTCCATTTTCCTGTTGATTAGTGATGTTGAACACCTTTTCATGTATCTCTTGGCTCTCTCTGTGCCTTCTTTCGAGAAATCTCTACTCAACATCTCTGCCCATCTTTTAATCAAATATTTTTCTTTTTGGGTATTGAGTTGTATGTGTTCTTTATATAATTAGGATATTAACCCCTTATCAGATATATGATTTGCAATTTTTCTTTTTACCATTTCATAGGCTGTTTTTTCATTGTGTTGGAGATTTCATTTGTTGTACAGAAGATTTTTAATTTGATATATAGTTCCACATATTTAGTTTTCTTTTGTTGCCTTTGCTATTAGATCTTCTTAAATTTATTAATTCTTGTTTTGTGGCCTATCATATGATATGTCCTGGAAAGTGTTCTATGCACACTTGAGAAAAATATGTATTTTGTTGTTTTAAATTGAAAGTTCTATATATGTCTGTTAAGTCCATCTGGTCTAATGTGTTGTTTAAGACCAGTGTTTCCTTATTGATTTTCTGTTTGAATTTTCTGTTTGATTTTCCATTGAATAAAATGGGCATTTAAGTCCTCAGCTATTATTGCATTGCTGTTTATTTCTCCTTTTATATTTGTTAATATTTGCTTTATATATTTAGTGGTCTTATGTTGGCTGCATAAACATTTATATCCTTTTCTTAGATGGACTCCTTTATCATTATATAATGACCACATTTATTTCCTATGACAGTATTTGTCTTAAAGCAGATTTTGTCTGATATAAGCATAGCTAGCTCAGCTTTCATTTGGTTCTATTTTCTTGTAATATATTTTTCCATCTCTTCACTTTGTCTGTGTATGTCAAGGTTGAAGTGAGTTTCTTGTAAAGAGCATGTAGTGGGTCTTTGTTTCCCCATTAAATAACATTAAATAAATTAATAAAAGAATGAATTAGAAATTCTCCTACATTCCAATAAACACAATATTGAATTATAACACTGGGGAAAAAAATTTTTGTTGCATCTACAAAAACACTTGTTCTTACCTCATTTGAGTGTGCTGATCTCAAATCTGACATTAGTTTTTCTCTTTAACCTACAGTATTTTCGCAATTCAAGATTTTAGGTTTTCATCTTATTGAAAAATTTTCAACATTTAGTTTAACATAATGAAGTAGAATGTCTGCTTGGGCATTATCTTTGTGAAAATATAATAATTTATAGAATACAGTAAATACACTAATACACTAAAAGATGTGATTACATCAGAATTTGTCTACAATTTCAAAGTAGAACATATTAAAACACTTATTTTAATCTTAACATTTGCGCAAAACTTATTTAAATTCTATTCAAGCAAAAATTAGCATTTGTAGCTCTTGCATTTGTGTACTTGTTGAGGACAATCTCATTTGATGATCCAGCAGTAGTTTGCTCATTACTAACAGCTCCAAGATTTTCAGGAAACTTATCAAGGTGACTGTTCAGGAAGTGAATCTTAACGCTCATGTTCCATCCAATGTCATGGGAAGCCAACAGCATCCTTTGAACCAGAAGTTCATAGTTTTCTGCTTTTTTGTTGCCAAGGAAGTTCTTTGTAACTGCCACAAAAGCCTGCCACACAGATTTCTTTTCCTTATTCATCTTCCTGGCCAATTCTTTGTCACGTATAAGGGTTTGAATTTGAGGTCCATCAAATGCACCTGCTTTTCTCTTCTTGAAAGACAAGGCAGGAAAAGCAGAAATGATATGTTGAAAGCATTCACTTTCTCTATTCAACGCCTGAAAAAACTGCTTCAATTAGCCAAGTTTGATGTGAAGTGAAGAAAAAATGATTCTGTATCGATTAACTACAGGTTCATTCACAATATTTTACATCCCTACTTCCAGAGCTTCATGTTTCAGCCACTCCTTCTGTGTCCAGTGTTACTCTCAAGCTCGGCTGTCCCACAAACACAGAAAGCAAGAATACTTTGTGAAACTGAATAACCAATTGAAACTGCTGCATAAACATTACTGTTGTGTAGGAAAATGCATTTCAGACTTTGTTTAGAGCTATGAAGAAATAGCCGCCATTCTGTTGGACTGTATGTGGTAACACCTGGCTGGTTGAAAAGACTACTGATATCGTGACAGTAAACAAAGTGTTTGTCTTTGGAAAAAGAGTCCACAAAAATTTGTTCATGCTTTCTGAAATGGGATACTTTAGCTGACCAGTAAAGTACATTCTTTTCTTGAAGCCTGTAGGCTAATAACTCAGCTGATTTCTTTGATGGGCCCAAATCTCTTACTAAGACATTCAATTCGGGTTGGCTAAACTGCTGAGGGGTTAATGACAGCTTGGCACCAGAAGAAGACCCTTCAGGTTCTACAACCATTTCCTCATGCATCTTATCAAAATACACTTGATCACCATGTTCATTTTCTTCATACTTAGAAGAAATAAAACCATTTAAAACTGGAACCAGCAATGTCTCAGAGTGTGGGATAGATCATATTGATGAAGGAATATTAAGATTTGTGATCATATGCCATTTTTCTTGCTGATGCCCTTTGTATGAATCAGAAATAACAGTCACTGCTGTGATCCTTAGGTTCACGCCAAACCATGGGAATACCAAAAGGCATTTCTTTGCGTTTTCCTTTTGTCCATTCATGAAGCATTTTCTCACAATTATGACACACAATATGAGGAGCCCAATTCCTGTCTTGATCGCGAAGGGGAACTTGAAAATAGGCAATATATGCACATGTCACAAATGATGAAATATTGCACCTTTGATGTTGAAGTGTGGAGCAGCCACATATATAACAGAGGTGTCAGGCCTATTCTTACATTTCTGCCTACTCGAAGAAGCCATGATTCAATCTTAAAACAAAAGAAATAGGTGTTTTTATCAGATAATAATATTTTACATTTAAAAACAACTACAATTATGTAAAAGTGATGTTTGTAAAACATTAATTGCCTTGTGGTTATGTTCAACCCAAGAGTCGTTGCCCTTTAATTTCAATTTAGAAACCAATGCATGCCATTAACTGTAACAAAAATAAAATAAAATTGCATAAAAACTAGAGGTTGCACCAAAAGACAGATTGCGGATTTGGAATCAGTGATGCAGAAATATGTAGAAACAATTCTAAAATCTCATGCAGTGAGAAAGGAAAAAAGAAATTGTTCCCCAGTGTAATTAGTGAATGTTCCACAAAGCATTGTTTAACACTCAAATGAGTGTCTGAATAAACTGGTACATCCTTAGAAAAGATATTCTTGTTTAATTTCTTGTGTTTTTAATAAAATCCTTCTCATTGATATTATTTCCCAAACTCATCTCATGATTCTCTCTTGATCCCATTCTTGAGTCCATCCTGAGCTTAATCCCTGACCTTCAGTTTCTTATTTTAACTGGGCATATCTAAAATGTGATTATTTGTAAAAAAAATAAACAAAACAAAATAGATGGTAGGAGGGAGAGTGAGATACGATTCTTCCAATATAACAGGGAGGAGTAACGTAGAACAATGACTTATTCATGAATTATGTTTTGAGGTTTAGATTACATCACACTATTTTAGCAATTCACATATGTATTAGGTGATAAATTGATGCTTAATATGTGCTGGGCACTGGGAACATTAAGGTGAGACATGCAAAGTTCTTATTCTTGAGGAGTTCGTATTGTTGGGGAGGATAAACTTATAGACACATAATTTGATGGGTTTAAAAAGATGTTATATGACATACATATTATTTTTTTTTTTTTTTTTTTTTTAATGACATATTTTTGATACTTGCACACAGTTTAATTTTTTATTTTATTTATTTTAGAGAAGAGACAGAGAGAGAGAGAGAGAGAGAGAGAGAGAGAAAGGGGGGAGGAGCTGGAAGCATCAACTCCCATATGTGCCTTGACCAGACCGGTGCAGGGTTTTGAACTGGCGACCTCAGTGTTCCCAGGTCGACGCTTTATCCACTGCGCCACCACAGGTCAGGCGACATACATATTATTTTTTGAAAATTGCATGGGGATATTTCTAGGAAGGCAAGGAAAAGAACATTCTCAAGCAAGCATGTGCCCAGAGACGTCTTAGGCACTAAGCTCTACCCAACTCCAAGTCATTCCACACTGATGCCTACCCTGTGCAAGTATTTCTAAGCCTGAGGATGTAGTTTAGCAGTGTCTAGCATATGATACAAACTCAAAAATATTAGTAAATAAATGAATAACTGCCTTTTGGGTAACAGGGATTTTAGTGGAATATACATAAGTAATGTTTCTCTAAAAAATGTTCACACTAACACCGGGGTGAAAGACCTAAAACTGAGGAGATTCTGGTGCCTTTGAGGCCTGTTGGGATAATCTGGGAGTTAAGGACTCTAACTCTCCATGGAATGTATGAGCAAGAGCAGCAGCAGGGGTGGGGTGTTGACTGCAGGAAAAGAAAACATAGAGGTGTTGAGAAGAAAGTCAACGACTGTTCTACTTATGGACAATTGAGCACTGCAGATAATCTTTCTAAGTTACTCAGAAGTGTTCAGAAGAAAATACCTTTTGAATTCGAATTTTTGGATTGTTATTCTTACTCGAAGTTACAAGTTACAAAAGGAAATGTTTTGTTGTTTTCCCCTAAGACCTGATATTTGTCAACCTCAGTTCTGGCTTTAAGGCAATTTGGCTTTTTCATTCTTTTTTTCCCTAAGAAAGGAAGGCATTGCCAGTTCTTCAAAAAGAACTTGTCTGTGATGGAAAAGTCTCTAACTTACAATTTCTTCCACATTGACAGAGATTGAATTTAGGGCAGAATTTATTTGTCAGGGCAAGTTTGGAGAAAAGAGTCCTTCTCTTTGGGCTGCCACAGAAGTCCCTCTCAATATCTAAGATTCTGTGGCAGTGCCTAGTATGTGCTGTAGCTTTCTGAATCTCAGTCTGGTAAAACCTCTCACATTTATGTACCATCTGTATGATTATTAATTTTGTTCATTAAATAAACTTTAAATTAGGTAATGTATTAAAAAGCTTATCCTAAGCAATCACATTTGTGGAATCACAGATTTTTTGTGTGTCTTTTTTTTCTAATGCACATTAAGATAAATCCATAACCCAAAAATATGTTTATTCTTGTATCCAATAAAATGATCTTATTTTCCTAATGGTCCAGGAGTTCCACGTTGGGGAACTCTGGAATAGTGTTTCTAAGCTTGCTGGGACACAAACCTTTGTGAGCAGCAACTCTGGCTAAAATATGTAAATGCATAGAGAATAAATAAGATGCCCAGCACCTTGAACCACTAACTAACTACTGTCTCCGTCACTGTTCAATTGAGGGGATGTCTGAGGGTCTTGGCGAATGAGCCAAGAGTGCAAATTTTTCTTTCCAGCTTTGGTGTGGCAAAAAAGAAAGAAATGACATCAAGGGCTGAGAGAATTTTTGTGTCTCTTGCACAGCGGGTGGCACAGGACTCGGGCTACAACCCTGCAGGTGTAGCAATCCAGGAGAAGCTCTCTAGAAGGTCAGGCTTGTATTTGCTATGAGGCTGTGGTCTCCAATCAGATCTTGGCTGCTGGGAGTGACTAGATCTCCAGATAACTGGGGCTCATGTGCTCCTGTTGGTATGGGACATATAGGTTTATAGCTCCTGATTTACTGAAGAATCCAGATTCTCATTAACCGAGACATCACTCCCTTAAAGGTGTTTGGCAATAGAGGAGCTAAGGAAAAGAAGGCGACTGCTTTTAGCAGCAATTGCAGGGAGAATTCAGAATGTCAGAAATGCAGTTTCACCAGCGCTTCCATTAATATAACCCATGGGAAACATACCTTTTTACAAGGAAATCATCATGTTTGGGAAAATACAAAACAAAATGACTATAAATCACAAAGTAGCGGTACATGCTTTTACTTGACTGTAAAAAAGAACACACTAACAAATAACAAATCCAAGCAAGCAACCCCCAAACTTCTGGTTTACAGCTTGTGTTGTCTCCTTACAATTTGAAGTAAATAAAGAATTTATTGAGCAAAAGTTTTTGAGCCCCAGTTTTATCTTTCTACAGCTTCCTCAGCATACAGCCCACATACCTTATCCTGCTCCCCTCCTAAAGTCAGTGGTCACAGCCTCCCTCCCCTTCATGTTCAAGACCTTTCTTTCATTTTTCTTCCTCATCAAATTAATCCGGAAACCCAAACCATTTATCCTTACTGATTATTAGTTGACTGTATTTTGACTTATTTTATCTATGAGTCTGGACCCTGAGCCAGTTTTTCAGATGCCAATGAGTTCTATATAACCAAAAAAGAAAAGGTTACATGTCATTGAGTTTGGAAAGTTCAGGGCTGAACAACTTGAACGTGTTTCATTACTGCAGGACTTCTCAGATACTTTAATGTCTATATGAAATGATAGATCATGAGGAAGGTATATAGCTTTCAGTGTTTCCCACACTTACTTCACCATAGTAAACATTTATTTTGAGCATCTCTAGGAATTTATGTTTGTCTATCACATTGTGGAAAATGCTGTTTTAGCTGAAACTCATCTAAGTGTGCCTAGGCAGAATGTGTATCAGCAGTCTATTTACATTTTATGACTGTAGAAGGTTGAATTGTGGGTCCCTGGTACTTGTTGAATGTGGTATTATTTGGAAATAGGGTCTTTGAAGATGTAATTATGTTCAGGATCTTAAATTGAAATCATCCTGGGTTTTAGGTGAGCCCTAAATCCAATGAAAGTGTCCTTATAAGAGACAGAAAAGAAGGTGATGCAGGCATGTACAAGGAGAAGAAGGCCATGTGAAGAAGGAACCAGAGATTGAAGTTATGCCACCACAGCTAGGTGGTCAGGAGCCAACAGGACCTGGAAGACATAAGGAAGGAGTCAGCCTCAGAGCCGTTGGAGGCGGCAGAATTGTTCTGCCAATACTTTGATTTCTGATTTCTAGCCTCCCAAACTAGGAGCCAAAGGACATGTGGCTTCAACACATTTCTTCTACTTAGAAAGTTTCTGACAAAGGTCAAATGACGTACGAGACTTAGTTATGTGTTCCAAGAGCCCACAGTAAGGAGTAGCTGCAGTACTAAAAAATGAATTAAATGCTATTATTATGTCAAAAGTGACAGATATATAAAGGTTATATCTGGGAGTCTTGGGATATAGGGAGAAAAGGGCAGAGATTGCATTAAGTTTGAGAAGTGAGAAGGATCAGGCAGAGTAGAAATCTGAAAGAAAGTACAAAGGCAAAGGGGAGAAAAAACAGTTATAAGGAAAAAACTTATAACTAGGGGATACATTTCTCCAGTTATAAGCCACCTGGTTTCTGGTAATTCGTGGTGGTATCTATAGGAAACTAGTACAATGCCATTTATTTGTAGAGTGTGATGAATTAGGCTTTGACTTTTTATTTTTCTAAAAAAATATTAGGTATCATTGAGCCATGGGCAGATAGTTTTTTTTTTTTTCTGTATTTTTCTGAAGTGAGAATTGGGAGGCAGAAACAGAATCCCACGTGTGCCTAACTGGGATCCACCCAGCATACCCACTACAGGGCGATATTTTGCCCATATGAGGCATTTCTCTGTTGCAACTGGAGCCATTCTAGCACCTGAGGTGGAGGCCATAGAGCCATCCTCAGCACCCAGGCCAACTTTGCTCCCATGGAGCGTTGGCTGTGGGAAGGGAAGAGATATATAGAGAAAAAGGAGAGGGGGAGGGGTGGAGAAACAGATGGGCGCTTCTCCTGTGTGCCCTGGCGAGCAATCGAACCCAGACATCCACACACCGGGCTAACGCTCTACCACTGAGTCAACCAGTCAGGGCAGCAGATAGTTTTGAGAGTACAAGCCTGACTCTGCTTATTGATCACTGAAAATAAGATTGATTTAATTTTTTTGAGTAGACTGGTTAAGGAGAGGGCTAAGTATATTAGAAGAAATAACCATGGTTTCTTTCCAAAAGGTAACTCCCTTCCTTTTGGGTCGATTTCCAGTGTTTTCCTGTCTTGGTGAGGGACTCCTGCATTCCTCCTGTCTTATTCACTTTCCATACCTGATAATGTTAACTTCTAAATCTTATTCCAGTCTATTCTCATTCACCTATTTACTGCAACATCTGAGACCAGGCTTCATCAGCTGTTGCCTGGGCTACGGGAACCTCTTAACAGTCCTCCATATATTTACTCTTGTGCCTCTCTAAAACATTTTGTGCTCAGAGTATATTATCTATCCCTTTCTCTCCCTGCACTTAAAACACTAGCTTGGCCTCCCACCTCTCTTAGGTAAGGACCAATATTCTTTTTTTTTATTTCTAATATGAATTGTTTTTATTAATTTTAATGAGGTGACATTGATAAATCAGGGTACATATGTTCAGAGAAAACATCTCCAGGTTATTTTGACATTTGATTATGTTACATACCCATCACCCAAAGTCAAATTGTCTTCCGTCACCTTCTATCTGGTTTTCTTTGTGCCCCTACCCTCCCCCGACCCCCTCCTTCTCCTCCCCCCTTACCCCCCCCATAACCAGTACACGCTTGTTCATGTCTCTGAGTCTCATTTTTATGTCCCATCTATGGATGGAATCATATAGTTCTTAGTTTTATCTGATTTACTTATTTCACTCAGTATAATGTTATCAAGGTCCATCCATGTTGTAAATGATCTGATGTCATCATTTCTTATGGCTGAGTACTATTCCATAGTATATATGTACCAAAGCTTTTTAATCCACTCGTCCTCTTACGGACACTTGGGCTGTTTCCAGATTACTATTGTGAACAATGCTGCCATAAACATGGGGGTGCATTTCTCCTTTTTGAACAGTGGTCTGGTGTTCTTAGGGTATATTCCTAAAAGTGGGATAGCTGGGTCAAAAGGCAGTTTGATTTTTAATTTTTTTGAGGAATGTTCATACTGTTTTCCACAGTGGCTGCCCCAGTCTGCATTCCCACCAGCAGTGCAGGAGGGTTCCCTTTTCTCCACATCCTCTCCAGCACTTAATCTGTGCTGTTTTGTTGATGAGCGCCATTCTGACTGGTGTGAGGTGATATCTCATTGTGGTTTTAATTTCCATTTCTCTAATGATTAGTGATATTGAGCATTTTTTCATATGTCTATTGGCCATCTGTATGTCTCTTTGGAGAAGGGTCTATTCATTTCTTTTGCCCATTTTTTGATTGGATTGTTTGTCTTCCTGGTGTTGAGTTTTATAAGTTCTTTATAAATTTTTGTTATTAACCCCTTATCAGACGTATTGTCGAATATGTTCTCCCATTGTGTAGTTTGTCTTTTTATTCTGTTCTTATCGACTTTAGCGGTGTAAAAGCTTTTTAGTTTGATATAGTCACATTTGTTTATCCTGTCTTTTATTTCACTTGCCCGTGGAGATAAATTGGCAAGTATACTGCTGCAAGTGATGTTGGAGAGCTTGCTGCCTATGTTTTCTTCTAAGATGCTATGGCTTACATTTAAGTCTTTTATTCATTTTGAGTTTGTTTTTGTGAATGGTGTAAGTTGGTGGTCTAGTTTCATTTTTTTGCAGGTAGATATCCAGTTTTCCCAACACCATTTGTTAAAGAGGTTGTCTTTACTCCACTGTATGCTCTTACCTCCTTTGTCAAATATCAGTTGTCCATAAAGATGTGGGTTTATTTCTGGGTTCTCTATTCTGTTCCATTGATCTATCTATCTGTTCTGATGTCAGTACCAAGCTGTCTTGAGTACAATGGCCTTGTAGTATAAGTTGATATCAGGAAGTGTGATGCCTCCTGCTTTATTCTTTCTTTTCAAGATTGCTGAGGCTATTTGTGTTCTTTTTTGGTTCCATATAAATTTTTGGAATATGTGTTCTATATCTTTGAAGTATGTCATTGGCATTTTAATTGGTATTGCATTAAATTTATAAATTGCTTTGGGTAATATAGACATTTTAATGATGTGTATTCTTCCTATCCATGAGCATGGTATATGCTTCCACTTGTTTGTATCTTTCTTGATTTATTTATCAATGTTTTATAATTTTCCGAGTACAAGTCTTAATCTCCTTGGTTAAATTTACTCCTAGGTACTTTATTTTTTTGTTGTTGCAATAGTGAAGGGGATTGTTTCCTTAATTTCTCTTTCTGACAGTTCATTGTTAATATATAAAAATGCCTCTGATTTCTGAGTATTAATTTTATATCCTGCCACCTTGCTGAATTCATTTATCAGGTCCAGTAGTTTTTAGTCTGAGACTTTACTTTAGGGTTTTCTATATACAATATCATATCATCTGCAAATAGTGAGAGTTTTACTTCTTCTTTTCCAATTTGGATGCCTTTTATTTCTTCTTCTTGTCTGATTGCTGTGGCAAGGACTTCCAGAACTATGTTGAATAAGAGTGGTGAAAAGGGGCACCCCTGCCTTGTTCCTGATCTTATAAGGATCGCTTTTAATTTTTGTCCATTGAGTATGATGTTGTTGGCTGTGGGTTTGTCATAGATGGCCTTTATCATGTTGAGGTATGTTCCCTGTATTCCCACTTTGCTGAGAGTTTTGATCATGAATGGGTGCTGGATTTTATCAAATGCTTTTTCTGCATCTATTGATATGATCATGTGGTTTTCCTTCTTTCTTTTGTTTATGTGATGAATCACATTGATTGATTTGTGAATATTGTACCAGCCTTGCCTCCCCAGAATAAATCCCACTTGACCATGGTATATGATTTTTTTCATATATTGCTGGATCCAGTTTGCTAATATTTTGTTGAGAATTTTAGCATCTAAATTCAGCAGAGATATTGGCCTATAATTTTTTTTCTTTGTGTTGTCCTTGCCTGGTTTTGGAATCAGAATTATGCTTGCCTCATAAAAGGAGCTTGAAAGTGTTTCTTCCTCTTGAATTTTTTGAAATAGCTTGAGAAGGATAGGAGTTAGTTCTTATTTGAATATTTGGTAGAGTTCACTTGTGAAGCCATCAGGCCCAGGACTTTTCTTTGTTGTGATTTTTTTGATAACTGTTTTATTCTCATTTGTTGTTATTGGTCTGTTTAGGTTTTCTGATTCTTCCAGATTGATTTTTGGAAAATTGTATGTTTCAAGGAATTTGTCCATTTCATCTAGGTTGTCTAGTTTTTGGCATACAGTTCTTCATAGTATTTTACAATATTTTGTATTTCTGTTGTGTCAGTTGTTATTTCTTCACTCTCATTTCTAATTTTATTTGTTTGAGTCCTCTTTCTTTTTTTCTTGGTTAGTCTAGTTAAAAGTTCATTAATCTTGTTTACCTTTTCAGAGAACCAGCTCCTGGTTTTATCGATCCTCTGTATTGTTTTCTTAGCCTCTATGTCATTTATTTCCATTCTGATCTTTATTATTTTCTTTCTTCTACTACCCCTGGGCTTTACGTGCTGTTTTTTTTTCTAGTCTTTTAGATGCAGGGTTAAGTTGTTTATTTGAACTTTTTCTAGCTTCTTATGGTATGGCTGTAATGCTATGAACTTCCCATCAGTACTGCTTTTGCTATGTTCCATAAATTTTTAGTTGATGTATGTTCATTTTCATTCATTTCTAGGAATTCTTTTATTTCTTCTTCAATCTCATTGTTAATCCATTCATTATTTAATAACATGCTATTTAGTTTCCAAGTGTTTGAGTATTTTTCAGTTTTTCTGTTGTTGTTGATTTTTAGTTTCATGCCTCTGTGATCAGAGATAATGCTTGATATGATTTCAATCTTAATAAATTTGTTGAGACCACTTTTGTGTCCTAACATGTGGTCTATCCTAGTTAATGTACCATGAGCACTTGAAAAAATGTATATTCTGCTGCTTCAGGGTGAAAGGTTTTGAAAATACCTTTAAATCCAGTTGATCTAGTGCAGTGATTCTTAACCTGGGTTCTGTCGAACCTTAGTGGTTTGATGAGTTGGTCTCAGGGGTTCAGAGAAGCCTCTGCCGTGGAGGTAAAGACACATTTGTGTAAAGTAGTGATGACACGCTTGGCCATCACTTGCTGCCAACCAGGGCTGCAGGGAATTTAGTGCGCGCAGTAGTCAACGGCTGTTGTAGTTGTACGTTGTGTGGTTTCTTTCTTAATATTTCAATCCATACTAAATATGTCAAGTAAAAAAAGAAAGTGGTCGGACGAACATGGGTTCACATGTATCACAGAACGGGATGGGAGTCAGTGTCCTATCTGCATGATATGCATGCCAAGTTGAGCAACTCTAGTCTTGCATGGGCAAAACTAAATTTGGGGAAAAAATCATATTTTATTCATCACTAAAGAAGGGTTTGGTGAATGCGCATATGAAACTGGTGGGTTCAGTACCTCAAAAAAGGTTAAGAACCACTGATCTAGTGTGTCCTTTAAGTCTGCTGTTTCTTTGTTATTTTTCTTTCTTGAGGATCTATCTAGTAATGTTAGTGGGTTATTGAAATCCTATACTATGGAATTGCTGTTGATCTCGCCCTTTATGTCCATCAAAGTCTGCTTTATATATTTAAGTGCTCTTATATTACACGCATAGATATTTATAATGGTTATTTTTTCCTTTTGGATTGCTCCCTTTATCATTATCTCTTACTATAGCCCTTGTTTTAAAGTTCATTTTGTCTGATGTAAGTATTGCTACCCTGGCTATTTTTTCATTTTCATTTGCATGAAATATTTTTTTCCATCCTTTTATCTTCAGTCTATGTGCATATTTTGTTTTAAGGTGTGTCCCTTGTAGACAGCATATATATGGGTCCTGTTTTCTTATCCACACAGCTACCCTATGTCTTTTGATTGGATCATTTAATCCATTTACATTTAAGGTTATTATTGATATGTAGTTGTTTATTGTCATTTTATTCTTTAAAGTTGTATTCCTCTTTTGCTATATTCTTTTCCCCCTTTGATCTGTTTATAATGCCCCTTAGAATTTCTTGCAGCATTGGTTTGGTTGTAGTGAATTCCTTGAGTTTTTATTTGTCTGGGAAGCTTTTTATTTCTCCTTCAATTTTAAAAGATAGATTTTCTGGATAAAGTAATCTTTGTTTTAGGTTCTTGTTCTGCATTACTTTGAATATATCTTGCCATTCCCTTCTGGCCTCAAGTGTTTCTGTTGAGAAGTTGGATGTCGTCCTTATGGGGGCTCCTTTGTAGGTGATAGCCTTTTTTCTTTAGCAGCTTTTAATATTTTCTCTTTATCACTTAGCTTTGGTATTATTATTATGATGTGTCTTGGTGTAGATTTCTTTGGGTTTCTCTTTAATGGAGTTTTTTGTTCTTCTTGAAGTTGTGAGACATTTTCCTGCCTCAATTTAGGGAAGTTTTCAGCTATGATTTGATTGAACAAGGTTTCTATCCTTTGTTCTTTCTCTTCTTCTTCAGGAACCCCTATAATGCGGATATTATTTCTCTTCATGTTGTCACAGAGCTCTCTTAGAGTTTTCTCAGACTTTTTGAGTCTCTTTTGTTTTTTCTGCTTGGCTTCTGTGCCTTTGTTTACTTTGTCCACTAACTCACTGATTCGATCTTCAGCTTCATCCATTCTGCTTTTAATTCCTTCCATTGTGGTCTTCAATTCTGATATTGTATTTGTCATTTCTGTCTGATTCTTTTTTATTATTTCAATTTCCTTTTTTATATTTGCTATCTATTTAGGTGTTCATAATGACCATCTATTGTTGTTATAAGCTCTTTGAACATCATAACAATCATTATTTTAAACTCTGCATCGGGTAATTTGGTTATATCTGGCTCATTCAGGTCATTCTTTGGGAATTTCTCGTTTCATTTGAGTTGCATTTCTCTGCCTGCCCATTTTGTTTGTGTATAAGAAGGGTGTGGCCACTGGAGTCCCATGGGTGTTGCCTCTGTGTTCCCTAGGTGTGGTCTCTCTGCAGGCCCGCCACCCCCTCTGTCCCTTCCTAGGGCGTTTGGGTATGGGTATTGCTGGCGCCAACTTGCTGCAGCTATTGTGGTTTCTGCCTCTCCTCCGCGGGAGGGGTTGTGTTCTAGTGCCTGGCTCTGCAAGCCTCAGCCATCTCGGCCTTTGCCCCACCGCCATGGGTGGGGTTGCGCGCTGTACTCAGGTCACAAACCTTGGCACCAAGGGCAGGAGAGAGCACCTTTGTTCAGCTGTAGATCTCTGCCTGTTCCCGGGCTTCTGCCCTGTCTCCACAGTCAGAGCCAGCTGGGTATCAGACCGCAAGCCTTGGCTCCTTGGGTGGGGTGGGGCTTGGGCGTGCACTCAGCTGTGGACCTCCGCCTTTTCCTGGGCTTTTGCCCCACCCCCACGGGCAGAGCTGGCTCCTGGTTAGGGCAACAAGCCTCAGAGTCCAGGTGTGGCTGTGCGCCCATGTACCTGTACTCAGTGGCAGATCTCTGCCTGTTCTCAGGCTCCTGCTCTTCCCCCGCAGGTGGGGTTGCTGGTGGGCCTGCAGCTGGCCAGGCTGCTTTCGTGTGTCGCTTGCGTCCCTGCCAGGCTAGACTGAGCTCATGCTGGCTGGCCCAGCTTCCGCCCTGCTGACAGAACTGCACTTCCGTGTCCTGCCGCCTGCCCTCCAGGAAGCCCTCAGCAGTGTGTGTAGGGGCGCTGCAGGTCAGACCCTAACACTCCATACTATAGTCCTGAGAGCTCCCCCCTTCTAAGCGGCTGTGCTCTGAATGCCACGGGAGAGCTTGTTTGGCTGGTATCCTGCTTCCCTTTGCTGGTATTACAGGTTCCAGGGGAAATATTAGCTTCAGATTTGGGGAGTGACTCAACCCAGGGGTTAGGGTGGCTGTCCCTCAAAGTGTTTCTCTCTGTGCCTCCTAGATCACTCTGTCTTCCAAATGCTCCAGTTCTCTCCTCTCTCCCAGTTCCCCGGAGCCCCAGGTGAGTGGTTGTGAGAGAGGTTTTCTGTGCTGTCCCTTTAAGAAGAATCCTGGGTCTGAGAAAAATGTTTCTTTCTCACACAGAGTATCCTAACCTGTTTCACAGCTAAATACTGTCCATACGCCTCCTCTAGGCTCTGGGGCTGCAGGCTGGGGTTTTGTTCCTGGGGCCCAGGTCCCTCCCCTCTTTGCTAAACTCTCTTCCCACCACCTGAGTCTCTCCAGGTTGCTGTTTGCTCTGGGGAACTGCGCAGCCCTTTCTGCGTTTCCACTTTTCCTACCAGTCTCAATGTGGCTTCTTCAGTGTTCCTTGGTTGAAGAGTCCTCTTAGTTTAGTTCAAAGTTGGTTTTTCCAGATGATGGTTCTTAAGATTAAGTTGTAATCTACTTTGGTTCTGGGAGTTGGAAGTTGGTACGTCCACCTACTCCGTCGCCATCTTGCTGCTCCCTTAGGAGCAATATTCTTAATGTGTACTTCAATGTCTGCCATAGTCTGATTTCTACTAACTTCCCAAACTCATTTCACACCATTTCATTCTGCTCTATTTACTCTTTCCTAGAGGATAGAGGAAGACCATATGGTTGAATCCATGCCTAATATCCATTCCTACCTCCATGACCATTTTTTTAATATATATTTTATTATTATTAATTCTAATGGGGTGACATCAATAAATCAGGGTACATATGTACAATGAAAACATCTCCAGGTTATCTTATCATTCAATTGTGTTGCATACCCATCACCAAAAGTCAAATTGTCCTCTGTCACCTTCAATCTGGTTTTCCCTGCGTCCCTCCCCTCCTCCTTATCCCATTCTTCCCTCCCTCCCCCCATCCCATAACCACCACTCTCTTGTCCATGTCTCATACCCTCACTTTCATGTCCCACCTATGTATGTAATTGTGCTGTTCTCAGATTTTCTTTTTTTCTGATTTACTTATTTCACTCCGTATAATGTTATCAAGGTACATCCATTTTGTTATAAATGATCCGATGTCATCGTTTCTTATGGCTGAGTAGTATTCCATAGTATATATGTACCATAGCTTTTTAATCCACTCGTCTTCTGACGGACACTTGGGCTAGTTCCAGATCTTCGCTATTGTGAACAATGCTGTCACGAACATGGGGGCGCATTTCTTCTTTTCGAACAGTGCTATGGTGTTCTTAGGGTATATTCCTAAAAGTGGGATAGCTGGGTCAAAAGGCAGTTCGATTTTTAATTTTCTGAGGAATCTCCAAACTGTTTTCCACAGTGGCTGCACCAGTCTGCATTCCCACCAGCAGTGCAGAAGGGTTCCCTTTTCTCCACATCCTCGCCAGCACTTATTCTGTGTTGTTTTGCTGATAAGTGCCATTCTGACTGGTGTGAGGTGATATCTCATTGTGG
Source organism: Rhynchonycteris naso (assembly GCA_037038555.1). Taxonomy (NCBI): domain Eukaryota; kingdom Metazoa; phylum Chordata; class Mammalia; order Chiroptera; family Emballonuridae; genus Rhynchonycteris; species Rhynchonycteris naso. The sequence continues at coordinate 200,267,528 of CM072998.1, read as the reverse complement.
TTTTAATTTGCATTTCTCTAATGATTAGTGATGTTGAGCATTTTTTCATATGCCTATTGGCCATCTGTATGTCCTCTTTGGAGAAATTTCTATTCATTTCTTTTGCCCATTTTTTGATTGGGTTGTTTGTCTTCCTGGTGTTGCTTTTTATAAGTTCTTTATAAATTTTAGTTATTAACCCCTTATCAGATGTGCTGTCGAATATGTTCTCCCATTGTGTGGTTTGTCTTTTTATTCTGTTCCTATTGTCTTTAGCTGTGCAAAAACTTTTTAGTTTGATATAGTCCCATTTGTTTATCTTGCCTTTTATTTCAGTTGCCCATGAAGATAAGTCGGGAAATATACTGCTTCTGCAGATGTCGGAGAGCTTGCTGCCTATGTTTTCTTCTAATATGTTTATGGTTTCACGGCTTACATTTAAGTCTTTTATCCATTTTGAGTTTGTTTTTGTGAATGGTGTAAGTTGATGGTCTAGTTTCATTTTTTTGCAGGTAGATGTCCAATTTTCCCAACACCATTTGTTGAAGAGGCTGTCTTTACTCCATTGTATGTTCTTTCCTCCTTTGTCAAATATCAGTTGTCCATAAAGCTGTGGGTTTATTTCTGGGTTCTCTGTTCTGTTCCATTGATCTATGTGCCTGTTCTTATGCCAGTACCAGGCTGTCTTGAGTATAATGGCCTTGTAGTAAACCTTGATATCTGGAAGAGTGATACCTCCTGCTTTATTTTTTCTTTTTAAGATTGCTGAGGCTATTCGTGTTCTTTTTTGGTTCCATATAAATTTTTGGAATATGTGTTCTATATCTTTGAAGTATGTCATTGGTATTTTAATTGGTATTGCATTGAATTTATAAATTGCTTTGGGTAATATAGACATTTTAATGATGTTTATTCTTCCTAGCCATGAGCACGGTATGTGCTTCCACTTGTTTGTATCTTCCTTGATTTCTTTTATCAATGTTCTATAATTTTCTGAGTACAAGTCCTTAACCTCCTTGGTTAAATTTACTCCTAGGTACTTTATTTTTTTGGCTGCAATAGTGAAGGGGATTGTTTCCTTAATTTCTTTTGCTGATATTTCATTGTTGGTGTATAGAAATGCCTCTGATTTCTGAGTATTAATTTTATATCCTGCCACCTTGCTGAATTCATTTATAAGGTCCAGTAGTTTTTTGACTGAGACTTTAGGGTTTTCAATATACAATATCATATCATCTGCAAATAATGACAGTTTTACTTCTTCTTTTCCAATTTGTATGCCTTTTATTTCTTCTTCTTGTCTGATTGCTGTAGCTAGGACTTCCAGAACTATGTTGAATAAGAGTGGTGAAAGTGGGCAACCCTGCCTGGTTCCTGATCTTAAGGGGATTGCTTTTAATCTTTGTCCATTTAGTATGATGTTTGCTGTCGGTTTATCATAGATGGCCTTTATCATGTAAAGGAATGATCCCTGTATTCCCACTTTACTGAGAGTTTTGAGCATGAATGGGTGCTGGATTTTATTAAATGCCTTTTCTGCATCTATTGAAATTATCATGTGATTTTTGTCCTTCCTTTTGTTTATGTGGTGAATCACATTGATTGATTTGCGAATATTGAACCAGCCTTGCCTCTCCAGAATAAATCCCACTTGATCGTGGTGTATGATTTTTTTCATATATTGCTGGATCCGGTTGGCTAATATTTTGTTGAGAATTTTAGCGTCTCAATTCATCAGGGATATAGGCCTATAATTTTCTTTCTTTGTGTTGTCTTTGCCCGGTTTTGGGATCAGAATTATGCTCGCCTCATAAAAGGAGTTTGGAAGTCTTCCTTCCTCTTGAATTTTTTGAAATAGCTTGAGGAGAATAGGAGTTAGTTCTTCTTTGAATTTTTGATAGAATTCACTTGTGAAGCCATTAGGCCCAGGACTTTTCTTTTTTGGGAGTTTTTTGATAACTGTTTCGATCTCATTTGCTGTAATTGGTCTGTTTAGGTGTTCTGATTCTTCCAGATTGATTTTTTGAAGGTTATATGATTCAAGAAATTTGTCCATTTCACCAAGATTGTCAAATTTTTCGGTATATAGTTCTTCATAGTATTTTCTTACAATGCTTTGTATTTCTGTTGTGTCAGTTGTTATTTCTCCACTGTCCTTTCTAATTTGATTTATTTGAGTCCTCTCTCTTTTTTTCTTGGTGAGTCTAGTTAAAGGTTCATCAATCTTGTTTACCTTTTCAAAGAACCAGCTTCTTGTTTCATTGATCCTCTGTATTGTTTCCTTAGCCTCTATGTCATTTATTTCTGCTCTGACCTTTATTATTTCCTTTCTTCTACTTGTCTTGGGTTTTATTTGTTGTTGTTTTTCTAGTTCTTTTAGATGCAGGGTCAGGTTGCTTATTTGAGCTTTTTCTAGCTTCTTATGATATGCCTGTAGTGCAATAAACTTCCCTCTCAGAACTGCTTCTGCTGTGTCCCATAAATTTTGAGTTGATGTATGCTCATTATCATTTGTTTCTAGAAACTTTTTTATTTCTTCTTTGATCTCATTGTTAATCCATTCATTATTTAATAACAAGCTATTTAGTTTCCAAGTGTTTGAGTATTTTTCAGTTTTTCTTTTGTGGTTAATTTCTAGTTTCATGGAATTGTGATCAGAGAAAATGCTTGATATGATTTCAATCTTCTTAAATTTATTGAGACCATTTTTGTGTCCTAACATGTGGTCTATCCTAGAAAACGTACCATGAGCGCTTGAGTAGAATGTATATTCTACTGCTTTAGTGTGAAAAGTTCTGAAGATATCTATTAAATCAAGTTGATCTAGTGTATCCTTTAAGTCTGCTGTTTCTTTATTAATTTTCTTTCTTGAGGATCTATCCAGTGTTGTTAGAGGGGTATTGAAATCCCCTACTATGATAGTATTGCTGTTAATCTCGCCCTTTATATCCATCAACGTCTGCTTTATGTATGTCGGAGCTCCTATATTTGGTGCATAGATTTTTACAATAGTTATATCTTCCTGTTGAATTGTTCCCTTTATCATTATGTAGTGTCCTCTTTTATCTCTTACTACAGCCTTTGTTATAAAGTCCATTTTGTCTGATATAAGTATTGCTACCCCTGCTTTTTTTTCATTTCCATTTGCATGAAATATTTTTTTCCATTTTTTTACCTTCAGTCTATGTGCATCTTTTGTTTTAAGGTGTGTCTCTTGTAGACAGCATATGTATGGGTCCTGTTTCTTTATCCATGCAGCTACCCTATGTCTTTTGATTGGATCATTTAATCCATTTACATTTAAGGTTATTATTGATATGTAGTTGTTTATTGCCATTTTATTCTTTAAAGCTGTCTTCTTCTTTTGCTCTATTCATTCCTCCCTTTAAACTGTTCACAAGAGGCCCCTTAGTATCTCTTGCAGAATTGGTTTGGTTTTTATGAATTCCTTGAGGCTTTCTTTTTCTGGGAAGCTCTTTATTTCTCCTTCAATTTTAAACGTTAGCCTTGCTGGATAAAGTAGTCTTGGTTGTAGGTTCTTGTTCTGCATTACTTTGATTATTTCTTGCCATTCCCTTCTGGCCTCAAGTGTTTCTGTTGAGAAGTCCGATGTCATCCTTATGGGGGCTCCTTTGTAGGTGATAGTCTTTTTTTCTCTAGCAGCTTTTAAAATTTTTTCTTTATCCATTAGCTTTGGTATTTTAACTATGATGTGTCTTGGTGTAGATTTTTTTGGGTTTCTCCTTAATGGAGTTCTGTGTGCTTCTTGAGTGTGTGGAGTGTTTCCCAGCCTTAATTTAGGAAAGTTTTCTGCTATAATTTAATTGAACAAAGTTTCCATTTTCTGTCCTCTCTCCTCTTCTTCAGGCACCCCTATGATGCGAATGTTGTTTCTCTTCATGTTGTAACAAAGCTCCTTTAGAGTTTCCTCCCATTTTTTAAGTCTCTTTTCCTTTTTCTTCTCTGTTTCTGTGCCTTTGTTTATTGTGTCCTCTAACTCGCTTATTCGATCCTCAGCGTCATCCATCCTGCTTTTAATTCCTTCCATTGTGGTCTTCAGTTCTGATACTGTATTTGTCATTTCTGTCTGATTCTTTTTTATTATTTCAATTTCATTTTTTATACTTGTTATCTTTTTATTTAGGTGTTCATAATGACTATCCATTGTTGCTCTAATTTCTTTGAACATCCTAACTATCATTATTCTAAATTCTGCTTCTGGTAATTTGGTTATATCTGGTTCATTCAGGTCCTTCTCTGGGGATTTCTCTTGATTCATTTGGTTTGCATTCCTCTGCCTGCCCATTTTTTCTGTGTATAAGCAAGTTGTGGCCACTGTAGTCCAGTAGGTGTTGCCTTTGTGTTCTCTAGGTGTGGTCTATCTGCAGGCTTCCCACCCCCTCTGCCGGTGCCTAGGGTGGTTGGGTATGAGCTTGCCAGCGCCGGTCCACTGTGGCTTTTGCTGTGATTTCTGCCTCTCCTCCGTGGGAGGGGTTGTGACTGAAGCCACAAGATTAGCACCAAGGGTAGAGGCAAGCACCTTTCCTCAGCTGCGGACCCAGCCTATTTCCGGACTTCCGCCCAGAACCAGCAGTCGGAGCCTGCTCGCTACAGTTCCGCGGGTTAGGCGGGGCTTTTGACGTGCTCTCAGCTGTAAGCTTTTGCCCGTCAGGAGCTTTAGCCCCGCCCTCGAGGCCAGGGCCCTTTGCGCAGGGTCGGAAACCAAGGTTTATTGGGGCGGGCGTGTTTGCTGGCTTCCGCTGCTGAGCTGCGTACTTCCGCTCGTCCCGGACTCTACCCCGCCCCCGCGTTCGGAGCCCGCTCGTGCACGTATGAATGCTATCCGGGGTTTCTCCGGCCGGATGGGGATAGCAGCGTGGGCTCAGCTGCGAGCCTCCGCCTGTCTCGGGGTCCACCCCGTTCCCGCGCTCGGAGCCCGCTCGCGCAGGTATACTGGCCAACCGCGGTTTCTCCGGCCGGGGGTGGGGGTGGGGTGGGGGTGGGACTGGTAGCGTCAGCTCAGCCACAGCCCCTGCCCGTCCCTGGTCCTAGCCCGGTCCCCGCGGTCAGGGCCGGCTTGCGCAGGTCCTGCCCTTTCCTGGCCCCCCGCTTTGTCACCGTAAGTGGGACCAAAGGCGGGCCCGCAGCTTCCGGACCGCTTTCGCGGTCCCCTCTGACCCTCTGGGCTAGACCGATCTCCCACCAGCTTGGCCTCTGCCCACGCCGACAGAACCGCCTTTGAGCGTCCTGCCGCCCCAAAACCTTAAGCAGCCCTCAGCATAGTAGGAAGGGACCTAATACTCCACACTGTAGGCCTGGGAGCTCCCTCACTTGTTTCACAGCTCAATACTGTCCAAACGCCTCTTTTAGGCTCTAGGACTGGAGGCTGGGGCTTGGTTCCTGGGACCCAGGTCCCTCCCTCTCCGCCAAACTCTCCTCCCGCCCCGCGGGTCTCTCCGGGCTGCCGTTTGCTCCGGGGAGCTGGGCAGCCCTCTTCGCGTTTTCGCTATTCCTACCAGTCTCAATGTGGCTTCTTCTGTGTTCCTTGGTTGAAGAGTCCGCTTAGTTTTGTTCAAAGTTGGTTTATCCAGGTGATGGTTCTTCAAATTGAGTTGTAATCCACTTTGGTTCTGGGAGTTGGAAGTTGGTACATTCGCCTACTCCGTCGCCATCTTGCTCCCATCATGACCATTTTGTTCATGAACCCAGTGTGCAAGCACGGGTTGGCGGGGGAAAGAGGGTAACAGATAACTCTTTATAGAAAGCCTCTTTTCCAGCAAAGATAGATCTTTTTGGCATAATTCCGAATATTCTCCCACTTTTTTTTTCTTAGCACGAGAGACAAAGATATAGGGAGAGAAACAGAGAGAGACAGATAGGGACAGACAGACAGGAAGGGAGAGAGATGAGAAGCATCAAATTCTTCACTGTGGCACCTTAGTTGTTCACTGATTGCTTTTTCATATGTGCCTTGACTAGAGCACTCCAGACAAGCCAGGGACCTTGGGCTCAAGCAAGTGATCTTTGGGCTCAATCCAGTGACCATGGCATCATGTCTATAATCCCATGCTCAAGCTGATGAACCTGTGCTCAAGCCAGATGGGCCCACGCACAAATTGGCAACCTCTGGGTTTTGATCCTAGGTCCTACGCATCTCAGGCCAATGCTTTTTCTATGGTACCACGACCTGGTCAGGACTAATCTCCTTTCCCTAAACTCCCCAAGGAATTTGATGGACCCTTCCAAATTCCTGACAATCTGGTTGACCATTAACCAGCACCTATAAATTGTTATAAATTCTTACCATATCATATCTTTTCTGCTTCTAGGCCAAGTGGCCCATGGGAGGAACTGCTCAAAGGCCCACTCGTGGCAGCAGTCCACTTCTGGTGTCAACAGATTGGATAGAATTATGTATAAGTCAAGATAAAATGTCCTCTTAGTTAAGTAATCATAGAGAACTTTCTGAACTTTAAAAGTAGGTTGAGAAAGAGGTGATTACATAGCCTTTAGGAATGAAACTTTAGGATTGGCTGCACCAGGAGAGTGAGCCATCTGCTTATGCCTTTAGGATGGGCTTAAGCCTGGTTTCATCAATACCAGTCCACTTGATAATGAGGTGCCCCTGAGCAGAATTATGTTTAAGGCTTGTTAAAATCAAATGGCACCTAGTTTCCATGTCTCCTGGTTTTCCATTTTTATAGTCTGTCTCTACCAGGGTTCAACAAGTCTCAAGCAGTTTCTTAAAATGAAAACAGTTACTTAATAAAGGGTGCATGATTTTTACTAGAAAATCTTTGAGGCCACTTTCCTCATCAGGAATAACTATAGGTTCCTTACAATTTATTATTAGCTGCAGACAATATGAGCATCATTGGATTTTCTGTGTCAGAACTCCAGGGTGGGGGCCCTGTGTCCCACTCACTGTGGTCTTTGGGAGCTCCCAGTTAATGGCCTAGAGAGAATCCTGCTATGGGTTTTTTATTCCCTCCTTCATTTCCTGCTTTCTTTCTGCTTTGCCTTTGTACTTTCTTTCACATTTCTACCCTGCCTGATCCTGGTTCCTTCTCACTTCTCAAACTTAATGCAATCTCTGCCCTTTTCTTCCTATACCCCAAGACTCCCAGATATAACCTTTGTAATTCTGTCACTTTTGACATAATAATAGCATTTAATTCATATTTTAGTACCACAACTATTTCTTACTGTGGACTCCTGGAACACATAACTAAGTCTCGTACATCATTTGACCTTTGTCAGAAACTTTCTAAGTAGAAGAAATGTGTTGAAGCCACATGTCCTGTTTGCTAATAGACATGTCAGATATTAAGTTGAATTCGACTTGGGATTTGTATCACTGCTTAAACTGACTCTTGAGACATGTAATAATTGTAGGGAGCCACGATTTCTGCTTCATTCTTTTTTGAGAGATGTTCCCTCTGAGAGTAGGATGTATGTTTCTTTCTACCATAAATATATCTTTCCTCTGGAAGGGCCCGATAGGGCATTTGGTCCATTGTACCAACAAGGCCATACAGCAGGAGGAAGGACGCTCTTTGGCATTTGATCCCAGCTGATTTAAAGGCCTGGGGACATGGACTTGCCCTTGCTCCTTGGACAGCATTAGATTCATGGCTTTATTCTTCATGGGTTTACCAGGCTATTACACTTCATTTCTCTTTCCTGAAATCCCTCCTCTTTCTTAATTTCTGTTCAGACAAAAATGCTACCCCCCATTACACATCATTTTCACTATTTATGGGCTAATTTTATGTGCTTCTATTTTTTATGAACCACTCAGTTCCCCTTTCTCTCCCTGAGAATTATCATTTCCTTTATTAAAGTACTTTTATTTCTTATCACTTATTCCCTTCATTATGGATATAACTCTGTGACCTTCTGAATCCAAACTTGGTGCATCATCCTTAGAACAATCAGGTTCAGGCCATTTTTGTTGTGTTTTGTTTTGCTTCGTGGAATAGTAAGTAGAGTTTTGTATAGGTAGCCAAACAGTGTTACTCACTCTTCTCCCTTAGCCAAATTTATAATGCAAACTTGTTTCTAATCTGCTATTCTTGTTTACCCATGATATCTTTTATCATTATTAGATCCCTAGCTCCTCCAGCCCATTGGGCATGGCAAGCTTCTCCATTAGATGAGTTAGCATTTTTCACATTGAGGTTCACACAATTCTGCCTTGCCTGCATTTCCAATCTTTTTTTATGTTTTTCTTTGTTTCTGATCTTTGCTCACTGATATTTGCAACATCTCTCAGATCAGTCACATTAGAAAAACCTCCTTAACTTGCTGATTACTTTCTCCCAGTCCTTTGTGAAAATATTAAGATTTGACACCAACTTCTTAGCACTCTACTAGTCACTTCAGTTTCACCCATTTATGTGGCAAAATTAGAAAGGACCCTGTAGGTGGGCCTGTTGGTTCTATTAATGCTTGACCTTGCGTGCCATCTAGATCTGTTAATTTATGCATGCCCCCTAGGTTTTCCAACTCTACCTTCCCTTCTGCTTTTCTATAAGAAGTTCTTTTTTAAGGTTATCATTATTTGTTAATGGTCCATACTTAGAGTCTTTTAAAGCTAAGGATAAATTCCCTTTCATCTCTATAAATTGCGGTGGTGTGTAGGGGGTTGCCAACATTTGAGTTCTCATTATGTTTCAATATTTTATTTCGTGCAGTAGGCAGCACGTACATGTAAGTAAAGAGAATTTGTAACTTCTGTTTCATAGGTTCTGAAGCTGAGGTACCTGATGAAGAAGAGGTGGCTGGGCTGGGATTTCAATGTAAGTCTCCCAGGCGGCATTCAAGGCACCAGCTGCCTGTCAAAGGTCAGGCAGGTAGCATCACTGCTTGGTGGCCCGTTGGCCCTTTGGTAAAGGTTTTGGTGTATCTGGTGAGACAGAGGAAAGCATCCCGGGAGGAAGGTATTCAGGGCACCACTGAGCACGAAGTAACTACAGTGCACCCTGGGAAGGATTTCAGAAATCTCACAGGAGAGGTGATACCTTAAGTTGGTCTAAAAATCACCCATGTGGCTATCTCCTGTGTTTGAAACCTCCCTTTGTGACCTCTTAGCATTCTTCCACAACTTATCACAGATCTTCTGGCTGTGCCCGGCTCCCTGGGCCTGCTGCCGGAAACTCTTAGCTGGTTTAGCACAGTGCCACCTTGGGAAAATGGCATTATTCTTTTAAGGATCATAAATCTCTTTCCCCACTACTGTCTCTGGTGGGGAATGAATTTGGAAAGGCGCTGCTATTTTACTTTCTCAGGAGAAAGCTAATGTAGAACAGTACAAAGAAAGGCACTGAAAAAAGTCATGGTAATCATATAAAAGATTGACTTCAGTACACTCAAGGGAGGGATTTTGTTCAAATGCACTCAGTGCCTTGGACACTCCCTCCCTCTTGTTGGTTTAGATTCAGCTGTTCTATGATTCTCTCATACCTTTCCCTCCTGATCTATAATTGACTGATTGGTGACATCCTATAGAGCCTGCTTTGTCGGGGGGCCTGGAACTTGTTCCCCTTGTTCTCAGCATTGGAATCAATTCTTTTACGCTATACTCCCACTGCTTGACACTCATACAGCCTAGGTCAGACTCCTGGTTTTCCACTAACCCCAAGGAGAGGTCAAGTAAATCAAGGGTTGGTCACTTGGAACAGGGAGGAACAAAAGACCAACTACTGGTGATGTGTTCTGTAATAAAGATTCTCAAGTTTGTCTAGATTAAATTACAGTAGCTTGACTAATCACGTAGGCTGTTGAGCACTAAACTATCCTGGAGTCTTCAAATGCTGGACCGTTAGAGTGATCTAGGTGTCCCCAAAAGGGTGCTGGATTTAGTAAATAAAAATGCAGGACATCTTGTTAATTTGAATTTCAGAAAAAACATGTTTTTTTAGGGTATATTCCAAATATCACATGTAAAGTTTTTCTAGATTGCCTGAAACTGTGTAGGTGTTAAGTGGCACAGTTGCTACTGAAATTCTCTAGCCTGCATAAACTTGAAATATTGCATGGCACATACTTATTCTAAAAAGAATTTATTTGTTATTTATCTGAAATTCAAATTTAGCCAGGCATCCTGCACTTTATTTGGCAAACTAATCCCAAAGAAAGATGCCCTTACTCATGTTGTAAATACCTCTTTGGGAAGACAGTCACCTGCAAAGACCTGCAGCAGTACCAAGCAGCTGATAAAGACCAGATGAATGCCAGGGACAATGAGCTCAGAACTAGATTCAAAGAATCCACAGGAGTTCAGTAGTTAGAGATAAAGTTACATGGAGAAGGGAGTGGATTTTAGGTTGATGACAGGTCCAGAGCAAAAATATGGAGGTGGGGAAATAGGGGTAAAGGAGTAAGGTTGGGTAGGAGAATAACTGGAGACAGATTGAAGATGAAATTGGTTTTGAACTCTGTTCTGCTGGGTAGCATAGTCATTAAAATCTTTAACTATGGTGAAGAAACACTGTGGGTCATGTTTTAGGAAGACTGTTACTTCCCAGAAGAGGAAGCTGAGACAAAGAGAGGTTAAGTAATTTACCCAACATCAGATTTTAGTGGAGAAAGGAGAAAGACCATGTGGGTACAGTCAACTTGAAGCAACTAAGAAAACCTGGCTTTATGATGAATATTTTTCTTTGTACTATTTTCTTAGATTGCATAGAAATGATGTAAGTGGCAGAGTCATGACCTGGCAGCCTTTACTCTGGATGAACTTGGCCTCTTTTGATATTTGGAACCTACAAATATAAAATTTCGGAGCTACTGAGAATATTTCTTCCTATGTGCTGGGATAGCAGCAAAGAAGTATATAACCTGCTTTATGTTGCCTCCGCTTTGGGGTTATCCAGGAGGGATGATGGCCACATTCAACACAGCAAAAGAGTCATGCTTAATCTACTAAATTGTCACGAACAATGTAGACTCTTCTCTTCCTATCTGTCTTTATTTTTTTTAAAGGGATATCAAGTGCAATAAGAGTATGATCTATTAACTTAGTACCAACTTCAGAACTATTTGAAATCTGTAAATTTTATAAGAATTATGCTTTTTTTGCATAAGTATGAGGGCAAAGTTTTCAAGGAAGTCCTGTCCTGTGTGGATAGTCTAATGCTTTGATGCTGTCCTTTTGTTTAGGCCACTGAAAATTTATGTGTCAAAAATAACATCGGGAAAGCACAAGCAAATCTCCAGCCTTGTAATTTTCTGGGTGACTGAGATTGCTTTCACATAAATGCTTATAATTTTGTTTCTCATTTGTAGGTTTATATTTTCTTCTTTTAGTATTAACTAATAACTTTCTGTTTTCTGGCTGTGCGATCTAGAATATATCATCTGTGGTGGAGATTCAGGCATTAGAAGAGATGTTGGATTAAATGACTTTATAAGATTTTGTTAATCTATTTCCTTGGTGACTCAAAATTATATACTGATTTCCTCAGAGGACTCAAAAATTATAGTTGACAGCAAAAGGGCTTACAAATATTGATTGATCACATAACCTATCTTTTGTTCCAGTATAATCAAGTGATATATCACTGAGTTTTCTCTCTCTCTCTTTTTTTTAATTTATTCATTTTAGAGAGGAGACACAGAGTGAGAAAGAGAGAGAGAGAGAGAGAGAGAGAGAGAGAGAGAGAGAGAGTGGTAGAGAGAAAGGGGGGAGGAGCTGGAAGCGTCAACTCCCATATGTGCCTTGACCAGACCAGTGCAGGGTTTTGAACTGGCAACCTCAGTGTTCCCAGGTCGATGCTTTATCCACTGCACCACCACAGGTCAGGCTGAGTTTTCTCTTTTGATAATAATGAGTTAATAGCTTAGCAACTCTTTTCTATAATGTTGGCCACTGAAATATTCAGATGATTTCACATTCTTTAGGTTGTCAGAACAGTGAATTAGTCTAAAACATTAGAATCAGGACTAACAAAGAATAAGATGTATAGTATAGGAGTCTTCAGGGTAAAATATGATAGAGAAATCATTCTCAAACTGTGGGCAATGTTCTTCATGATTCAGAATCATCTAGGAAGCTTTAAAAAAAGTACAGTTTACTAGACTTCACCTTGGAAATTTTGATTCAGTATATTTGGGGCACGAGATGGGAATCCTCTCCTCTCCCAATGAAAGCTGGGCTCTGGCCTTCTACCTGCTTAAGAAAAACTGAGCACTCCCCACACTTGCCAATGTCTGTGAGCATGCATATGAGCTAAGGTCATCCTGGAAAGCAGCCATTTCTTACAGTTCTAAAATATGACTTGGTGCAACTCCTTTTCCCTAAGTCCCTAGAGTTCCCTTAGGTTTATCTAGCACCTCTTCCTCGCTGTGTCAGACCCCATGCATTCCATACCCTGCCTCTGATGTTTTCTCTCTTTTCATGCATCAGTGAAATCAAGAAATCCAGCCACTAAAAAAGAATTCCTCCTTGTCATACCTTCCTTCCTGAACTTATACTCAAAAGTAAGCCTTAAGATGGCAAATGGAAAAACATATATGGCAGGTGGGGTTCTAAAGAAAAAGGCTAACTTATGGTTTTAGTCCACTTGGGCTGCTATAACAAGATCATAGACTGGTTGGCTCATAAACAGCAGGAATGTATTGTTCATAGTTCTGAAGGCTGCCAGTCCAAGGTCAGGGTGAGAGTAAGGTTGGGTAAGGGCTCTCTTCTGAGTGGCAGACTTCTGTTTTATCTTCAAATTGTGGAAGGTGTTAATGAGCTTTGTGAGATTTCTTTTATAAACACTAATCTCATTCATGAGGGCTCTAGCTTCATGACCTAAACACCTCTGAGAGGTTCCATCTCCAACAAATGCCATCACCTTTGGGGGTTAAGATTTCAACATACAAATTTTGAGGGAATACAGACATTCAGATCATAGTACTTACCAAAAAGATAGTGCTAAATTGGACGTGTCTCCATGATATATTTATTTCAATAGCTTTGTAATTTTATGGAATAGTTTATCTTGTCATTTTATTGTTTGGCAAATAGGTCATTCCAATTGCTAACAGAAAAAAATTAGTGAGTAAAGATTTTTGCTTTTAGCATGACCCTTCACCACAATACAAAACACTGCGGCCATCATATATTCTGTTCCCAAAGGAAGAGAAGATTACTTGCCAAGTCTAAGTTACTTTAACCTAGAAGGTATATGAAGGCTTATGTTGACTTGCTTTTATTTTGGTTCAAGTTTCACTTCCTCCTTAGTAATTGCTTTTGGAAAAGACACTTAACAGAAAACAAACTGTTGCACCTAAAGATTGATTATATCATTTCTTCTCTGTCTCTGTTCTTATCAATTTTATGTGACATGTGAAAGTCAATAAATGTTCTTTGTTCATGACTACGGGAACAACGTGCTCAGCCGTGAGGACTTAAAAAAGATCAGGGACTTTCCCCTTGCACTCTGAAGTCACTATTGAACATAATGTTCACTATTAATATTTTCTAATGTAAGTATGCATATTTTGAAAGTGTTTTTCTCTTACTTAGAATAGTATATGTGATTAATATTAAAAATGTAGAAAAAATTTATTAATAAAAAAACATTTTTAATCTCACCAGTTAGAGAAAATTATTATTAGTATTTTTTTGCAATCACTGATAAATTATATGCTGGATGTATATAGAATGTCTATTTTCTTTTTTGACACAAATGATAGCATATTCTCACAATTCTACATTTATTTTAATTTACAAGTATATCTTGCAGTTACTCTATATTAGTACATGTAGAGCTACCACATTCTCTTTTAGAGACTGAACATCATTTCATTGTATTGAAGTCCTTTAATTTACCGTATTTTTTGCTTCATAAGATGACCTGACCATAAGACGCACCTAGGATTTTAAGGAGGAAAATAAGAAAAAAAAATTCTGAACCAAATGGTGTGTTAAAATATTTAATAAAATATACCACAATAATATTTCAATAATGTAAACTCAACAGCAGTATTAACAACCATTAGCACTATTATTAACAAATGAGAAGAGACTTTAATGTTCAAATACTCTTCTAGTTGTCCGGGAACCTGCAGAAGGTAAAAAAAAAAATCAACATTCACTCCGTAAGATGCATGGGCATTTTCCCCTCCACTTTTGGGGAAAAAAAGTGCATCTTATGGAGCAAAAAAATATGGTATTTAATTAGTCTCCTATTGATGCCTATTTAAAGTTATTAAAAATGTGTCACTGAATATTCCTGAACCTACATAATTTTACCCAAATGTGAGTGTGTATGCAAAGTAAAGTTCTGGCAGGGTCAGAAGTCTGATGAGTAAAGCCAAATTTCTCTCTGAAGAGGCTGTAAAAAGGAATACATCAGCATGTTCCATCAGTGTTGCCTACACACTCATACTGTTCAACACTTTAGACCTTGTCATTCTGATGGGTGATACTCATCTCACTTAATTTGCATTTCTCCTTATCAAAGAATTTGAGCATCTTTTTCTTTGTTGAAGAACTATTTTAATTTCCTTTTCTCTATATTCACTCTTCGTATCACTTAGACATTTTTCTGTAATTTGTATTATGTTTTTACAATTTATTTTTAGGAGCCCTTCAAAGAGTAAAGAAAGTTAGCCTTTGACTCTAAAGTGCTTGCTTACTATGTTCTTTTCTTTTCCATTTTGCCACAGTCATGATTGGTTTTAATTTTGTTAGTGTTTCTTACCTCATCCATCCCAGGTATTTAAAAAGCTTTTACATCATCAAATTTATCAATATTTTCTTGTGTAGGTTCTTTATTTTGTATTTTTTATGGCAGTAACTTCTTTCCTTCAAGATTATATATGAAGACTATCATTGTCTTTTTGTTATGTTTAAGTTTTAAATTTTTAACTTTAAGACTGGAGACATTGATTAAAGTATTTCACCCCTACCCTACCATAGGGCTACTTATTTGACTGCATATTAAATAATCTATCTTCTCATAATGTTTTGAATATCATTTTTATTGCATGTTAAATTTCTATATATATTTGTGTCTATCTCTGGGTAAGACTAATGTTCCCTTATTATGTTCCATTTCCAGAATTGTGTCCTTAAAAAAAACTTGTTGGTATTTTTTATATATTTTCATAATTTGGGTCATTTAGCTTATTTCCAAATTTTAACCTTTATAAGTAATAATTTTAAAATTTACTATAAAATATAATGGTTAGATTTTTTGTAAATAACCTTTACCACACTATTTCTTTCTAAAATAATACTGGATGTGAAGCTATTGGGTAAAAATGAGTAAACTTGCTACTAGGCTCTTAATGTATATCTTCACACTAACTTTCCAGAATCTAAAAGTATATGAAAGAATGTATTAATTGTCTATTGTTGTGTAAAAATATTGTGTTTGCATTTATCAGCTGAACACAAGAGCATTTATTATCTCCCAGTTTCCGAGGGTCAGATATTCCAGTGTGGCTTAGCAGGGGTGTGCTGGGTTAGGGTCTCTTACAGGGCTGCGGTCAAGGCATCTGCTGGTCTTGCAGTTGTCTCAAGGCTCAACTGAAGTAGTGTTTTCTTCAAGCTCACTTCAAGGTCCTTAGACCTCAGGTTCTTGCTGGCTCTTGGCCAGAAGTATCAGTTCCTTGCTACTATTGGCCTCTCCATAGGGAAGCTCACAATAGCTCAGCTGGCTTCTCTCTAAGTGAGCCCAGGAGTGAATGAGAGAGAGAGAGCGAGCAATATGGAAGTCACAGTTTTCCCTGTAAATTAACCTTGGAAAGTACATTTTCCACACTCTGAAGGGGATCACACAGGGACGTGGTTGGAATCAAATAATTTAACAACTGGTTCTCTGCCCTAATGACTGTTTTAAGTATAAAGAAATAATATACTGAAAGGTAGTTTATTATTTCATGCATTTAAATATATTACTCACAAAAATTAGGGGATATTTTATCACTTCATATTCATTTTGAAATATCCCCTAAAGTTTGTGAGCAGTATACTTTAATAAGAACAATAAAAGAGGTACACAAAACTAGATTATAAGAGTTTTAAAATGTTAATAATAAATATTAAATAATACCTGACAAAAACAATAAAACTATTATTTAAGATATTTCCATATTGCTTCTTGATTGGCGTCCTCACTTGCAATTTTTTTCACCTATGGACGGAATGAAAATTCTATGGGTGCTTAGAATATGCTTCTGTGCAAATGAATGTTAAAAAAGAGTAAGGAATGTAAAACTGTGATTTCCACATTGGGCGGCTGTCCAGGTACCCACCTTAGAGAGAGCCCCGACTACAAGTGCTATTTTAACAGCCAGTTAGCTGAACTCAACAAAATATTAGGTATCAGTTCTGCCGAACCTGTGCAAACCGGCTGAATCCCACCACTGACACAGGGCATGAATACAAGAAAGTGGGAGTCAGGGGTCATTTTAGAGGCTGTGACCACTGAGCACCTGTTTCATTGCATCATTGCCAACCCTGAACACTTTCATGTTTTTAAACCTTTTCAGTTTGATGAGTAAGAGTAATATTCAGTGTAATTTTGTGTTACATTTCCTTTATTACTAAATGAGAGTTTTTTTGTTGTTGTTTATTGGCTGCTTCTAATTTTATTCAAAATTGTCTATTTCCCCTCATTCTTTCCCTGTGTGGATCTTAGTCCCCTGTTTAATTTTACATTGTGACCGTTCTATGGAAGAAAGGGTTTTCTATACACTTGGGGAGAAGAGGCGAATTTATGTCTCATTTTGCTTTGTGGTTTAATGCAAGTATTTGTTTCTTATCAAAAAGATTGTACTATTAACTGGCCACCATTGGTGGTTAGGATTGAATCTCAGAAGAAAAATAATGAAAAATTTGACATTTATTCCCCCATCTGCCACTGGATTTGTAGTGGCATGTTGACATTTAATGGTTTTAACACTTGGTACAGACAATATAGCAATCTTCAGGCAAATAATTAGCATCTTTTTTATTCAAAATTTATTAAAACTAATTAAAATACCATGCTTAAGAATTTGTAGAACTGTAAAGCCTTATCTATCAAAAGATTCCAAGAAGACAAAGTCTTAGATATAAAAAAATCCAGGTTTTGCTCAGAAGGTCAAGAATTAAATAGCAATAAGTAACATCAGCTGCAATTCAGGAAGCTTATTATTTCCCAAGACAATAAATATATGTTATATAAGAATGAGAACATCAGAATTGTTTCTGTCAATATGTGACCCTGAGCAAAGGATTTAAACCTGTCGATTTATCTACTAAAGGGAGACTGATGGCTTTGTTATATATTTCAAAATGTCATGAACATTAATGAAGTGATATTTATAAGACATAAAATTTATGGGAATATTTCTTTGTATGACTTGCTAACTTCTCTGCTTTGTAATGTAGTCCTCTCCATCTCTGGATACTTTAGTTGTAGGACAACGCTGTCTTATTTTAAGCTAATATCTATCTTTTGATAATTTCTACACACTTTTTGTAGTTTTCCTCTGAAACTATGCCAGCTAATTTTAATTCCTCTACCACATGATACATGTTAGCACTTCAAATATTTGAAATATGCTACGTAGTTCCCCTCTAAGATTAAAAAAACCCATACTAAGCAGTAGTCAGTCTAAAATTGCTTTTTTATTTAGGAAAATATAAAGAACTTGAAAAAAATTGCCATTTTCTTATATCAAGTCATAATCACTACAACTATTCAATAAAAATGCAGCTACATGCAGTGCTTCACAACAAAAGGACACACACAGATATTTGGTCATTTTTTTACGGTTGCTTATAATACAGAGGAGCCAAATAATGGGGCTGACAGAAAACAAAAGCATTCTGACAGCTGAGCACAAGCTGCATTTGTAAGATGAATTCAGCTCACAGAGAAAGCCTTGTTCTGGCAGAAAGACGACTCTATGTGGGGTGGAGAGTAACGGAGGAATTAAAGGAGAACCTGCATTACATTTGGGGATGGTTAGGGAATTAAATGAGAATTTAGGAAATTTCTTTTCCAGTACTATGGTTATTGTAAATGCTCAAGTATTTATTTGATTATTTTAGTCTTATGATGGTTGTGTTTTAGTCCTTTATTTGGGGTTGATGAAAGTATAGAACCTATAGTACTATTTTGATACTGGTTATCTTTATTCTTAATAAAATTCAATTAATTTTATTAATTCATATTTTTGAAATATATATTATAATTAGACAATGTGTTGGGCACTAGCGATATTAAAGTGAATTAGACAAGATCCCACTACTGAGGAAGCTTATAGTATAGACCAATGACATTATGAAAACAAGAAAGTGCCATCCAGAGGTCCCAGTCTTCCCATGGAGGTGGGTCATAAGGCAGCGAGGGGGCCCCTCAAGACTTCTCAGAGTGGGGCTGAGGCTGGGGTTTGAAGTCTGAGTAAAGGAAGAGAAGGGCGTCTGGCGTAGAGATGCATATTGAGGAAAGAATCTACATGGCCTATTTAGGCAACCACTAGTGGTTGGGAATGGCTTGAAGAGAAGAGCAGTGTTGGAAGGTAAATCTGGAGAAGGAGCCAGGGCTGTTGCGGAGACAGTAACTTCTTGGAGACCAGATGGAGTGCACTGAGGAACCTAGGGGAGACCGCCTCACAATCCCCTATGCAGGTTTCATGAGAACGTCCTGACCCTTAGTCCCTGTGGGTATTAATTGATAAACACAAATAGAAGCAGAGAAGAGAATGAAGAAGTCAGGTAGGGGAACTTCTTTAGAGCAGACAAAAGGGCAAGGGAAGTAGCTCACTTTTGAGATATTTACTCCACCTATTGATTAACCAGAATTGCTAATTCTATCCCTATTGTGTGCTGTGTTCAGCACAGTACTGTGCGCAGTACTTATGTCAGTGGTGTTACTGTGGCTTTTGCTTCAGGGTACTAATCTGTGTCCCTGTGCTTTGTTCCTATTCAGTGCCTCTACAGAGGGACATATTATACCTGCCACCTGCCAAGTCCTTCTTTAAAAGGAGTTGTGTTAAGCTCTCTTCTTGCTTCCCACTGTCTCTGCTGTAGACTAATGCCTCATCTCCTCCCACAAGACATGTTGCATTGATAACCTAGGTTTGTTTTCTTCCAGTCACTACTTCTAAGCTCTTATGCCTATATATCTTCATCCTTGTCCTCACATCCCAATTCTAGGCCTTTCATTTTTGCTGTGACCCCTGGATTCAGTGAGCCCAATCTACTTAACTATACTGTCACTTGTTGGGGATCTGTGGAACTCTTTGATTAGTTTATATACACCAATGTAATTTAAAATCTTAAAGCCTTTATAAACATTTTTATTTCTTTAAGACAGTCACTGGTTAAAAGTTTAACAGTATTAACCAGTATATTTTCATTGCAAGAGTCAGGAAAACAACTCACATTTGTTTCAAAAAGGAATATATTAGTTCATATTATTGAAAAGTCCAAGTCCAGATCAGCCTCACTCATTGCTAGATCTAGGGCTCAACAAGTGGCAGTGGGACTTTGGCTGTGATCTCCTGTTTTGGCTCTTTATTCTGTGCTGGCTGCATTCTTGGGCAGGCTGTCTCCATCCGATGGCCGCTGGTAGCTCCAAATCAACGGCCTCCAGAGTTTACATTCTCAGTGTAAAGATAGTTTTTTTCTCTTAACAGTTCCATTCATTCTGGATTATCAATCTTTTTCTTTCTTATTTGAACTTTTTGCCCTGTGTAAGTAATTCTTCCCTACTCCAATAGTGAAGAGGCATTCATATATATATATTTAAATAAAAGCTTATGGTTTTGCTTTCCCCCCACATTCAGATATTTCATACCCTGAACTGAGTTTTCATAATGTGAAAGTTCAGTTCCCCCATCCCCACACTTATACCAATGATTTTAGAGCTATTTAATGGAAATATTTCTTTCCATACTCATAGGCAAAGTCATCTTTGTCATGCGTCTCTATTACATGTATGTACATATATGTGAGCATCTTTCTGGCAGGGCCTTTTATTCTGTGTCATTGTTCTATTTTATTTTATTATTCTGCAAGTCACATGGCATATTTCTTCAACATATGCATTTTATTTTGGGTAATTTGAAGGTAAGTTACAAATATTATGGTCTTACCTATTATGGCCCCAAAATACTTCAGTGTTTATAAGGATGACAGTTATGAATATTTTTATTGATATAATACTATTATTTGCTTTTAGGCCCACATTTAATTTCAACCATTGTTCCTATAATGCTTTTTATAACAACGTTCTTCCCCTGATTCAAGATCTAATTTGGGTCACACATACATTTATTTGTTATATTCCATCAATTTCCTTTAATCTGAAAACTAAACCACATCCTTATTTGTTTTTGTTTTTAATGATAATGACATTTTGAAGAGTATAGGCCAGTTATTTTGTGGAATGTACCTCAATTTGGGTCCAGTTGCATTTTTAATAGTAATGCTGTATAAATTATATTATACCCTTTTCAGTGCCTGTTAGAAGAATGTCAGTTTCTCTCATTATTGTTTCTATTAATTTTGATCACCTGGTTAAAGTGGTGTTAGCCAAGTTTCTCCAATTTAAAGTTTTTATTTTTCCCTATGCAATTAATTAGCAGTCAGTGAAGAGAAAATTTATAACCTAACAAAATATTACACTGTTTTATTTTGTCAGGAGCATAGATTCAGTTTCCAGAGCACTGAGCTGCTTCTGCCTGTAAGACAAATTGGTCCTTCTATCCACTCTCCAGTTTAAGGTGATCTAAGAATACTTCCTGTCATGTGAAGTTCATTTGTGATTAGTACTTGGGGTTTGGAGTTGAGGCCAGGTATTTTGTTAAAAGGCATCATTTGCTTCCCATAAGCTCCTTTTACTAGCTGGTAAATCTGTATTCCTTTGATCTCAAAGCAAGTTTATGGTTCAAAAGTCTGGTGTTGTTCCCCATTCAAATCATTAAACTAATGCAGGCTGAATCTTGGCTTCTCATTGAAATTATTATTTTTTTAATGTGAGAAGAGGGGAGATAGTGAGATAGACTTCTGCAGGCACCCCAACCAGGATCCACCCAGCAATCTTATCTGGGGCTGATATTCAAATCAACCAAGCTATCTGCAGTGCCTGAGACTGACACTTGGACCAACCAAGCTATCCTCAGTGCCCAGGGACATGCTGGCACCAATTGAGCCTCTGGCTGCAGGAGAGGAAAAGGAAGAGAAGGGGGAGAGGGAGGAGAAGAGAAGCAGATGGTTGCTTTTATGTGTGCCCTGACCAGGAATCAAACCCAGGATGTCCATATACTAGGCTGACACTCTATCCACTGAGCCAACAGGCTAGGGACCAGAAATTAAACTTTTTTTCAAGTGGCTGAACTTGCTCATTTGTCTTTCCATTTCTCTTCCACCCACAAATCCATCTGTTCATGTAAAAGAAAAATTTTTGTAAAAAAAGTTATGTAAACATCCTGTGCTTTATCTAACTTTTATCAAAGAGTTCTAACATCTATTAATGATTCTTGCTTGAATTTATTATTTTTCTTATGGTTTCTAATCAATTATATTTAATCATATCATTCCTTCTACATTTATCATTACCATTTTTAGAAACAGATACAAGTTTTTTGTTCTTGTTCATCTTTTTGATCATTTAAAAGCTTTTGCTTTTTTCATCCCCTTTATTTCTTTATGTATGGTAAAGTTAGCTTATATTTTATATTTACTTGTGCTTGCTAATTCCATCATTTTATCTCTTTGGGTCTGATTTTTCTACTAGCTGTTTCCTTGTATGTTTTTTAGTTTTTGACTGTTAACTCAGTTTTCTGGTACATTATCTGAGGCAGTTCTTTGCATTTGTCCAGGCACTTTTGGGTACAGCCAAAACTCTTCCAACTGCCAACTTTCAGGCACTTTATATTAAATTCCCTGTTGAGGTTTTTGAGACCTTGCAGGTAGTATGACTTTAAACTGGAAAACTCATGAAGGCTAACCTGTAGTTAACAACTTTTACAAGAGTATGTTTCTCTCACCACTTGGTACTAAAAGTCAACAGGCAGTATTTTCTTGCTATCTTTGGGAGAATGAGGTTCTAGTTCAAGTTCATCTGTTTCCTGAGGCCAAAGCTGTTGGTCAACCATGAATGGGTCTTTAATGTGATTCCCTGACTTGGAAAGCGCTAGCTATATCTTCTGTCCTCAGTAACCCAGGAGGACATGACAAATGATGCTCAAGTTCACCAGTTTTGACATGCCTCAAGATATAATCTGGCTGTAAGGATTTGCTCATTTCTCTGAATTCCTGTTCCCACTTAATTTTTGGCCTCTGCATATTTCTTATTATCTTGTTAGCCACTTGAAAGAAACTTTTAATAATTTATCTATAATTACTAGTTGTGTTTAGAGGTAGAGTTGTTTGAATTCTTAACCACCACATTGCTGGAAATGGAGTCCTCCATCGTCTCCTTATACTGAGATGCGCCAACTACTCCCTTTAATAAAATCACACATTTTCAGATATTCTGGTGGGGTAGACTTCAATGTGCCTGATTATTCTTCTCAGGGAATATACATAAAAACCCATTAGGGGTTTAATAAAATTATTTCATGCAAATGTAGTCTAGATGGTTTATTTGATCACAGATGAGTTTCAGCTTCTTAGCTGTGTTGATGAAACTGTAAGTAAAATTTGCAGTGTTTAGTTTTGGCAAGGTGTTAAATTAGGTCTTAAGGGTCAAATAAATTCCAAGGAGTCCTGTATTCTTTCTTCTAAATACTTATTTCTAAATATTTGTCTGAAATGCTTCTCATATAATAAACAGACGTTTTGTAAATTTTTATTATGTAGGTGAGCAATGAATGAATGAACAAATAAATAAGTATTGTTCCATAGCTCGATCCCAGTTTAATGTACACAGGATATCCTTCAATTGGCCATCAATGAACGATTTAGGTTTATACCTGGTCTCATCCATCTTTAGTTTCTTCAACAAACCTGACAATGGGGGAGGGTTGAAGAAAGAGCTTTTCAGTGAAACATCATAAATACTTGCTTCACCTCAGTCACTAAAGTGAATTTTCTATCCTAGGCATCAACAGTGCAGTATTATTTGAGAAAGTACAATTGATGTGAAAATATAAGTGCCTGATATTTATCAAGACACACCATTCTTTTTTCACCAAGAGCTAAACTGGTTGTAGCATTTGTTGTCATTGAAATACATTGAATTTTCAAGGGCTTCTTCCAAAAATCTGGTTATTTTTTCTGTAAACATTTTTTGCCTGAAATTCTGGTTGCTGCTGCTCTTAATAGAGTGGACTGTGAGGGTAGTCAGGAAATGTTACATAATTATAAGGGCCTTAAAATTTTAGAGAAGAGCCTAAACTTGCTCTGGATAGTGGCCCAAGGCAAGACAGTGTTTCCTGAGCAGGTTAGAGAACTTTATTGTCAATGCCAGAAAAGGGTCATCTCAGTAACTAGCCATCAGGTAGTACCAATCACAAGAACAAAGGAAGACTGGGTTTCCAGCACACAGGCAAGACTTAGGCATGGCTGGATGTAGCATCTGAATTAATATTCAAATGAGTGTATACACATGAGTTTGTAGCTCAGCCCTATCTAAGCTACTTCCTAAAGATATCTCTTCTTCCTCTTCTTCTACTCCTCTTTGAACAGGATAGAACAAATTTATCTATCTATCTATTTACTTTTCAGTTACAGTTAGGATAGAACAATGTTTAATTCTTTATGTTCTGTACCTTTGCACATCTTTAATAGTAAGAGAAACCTTACTAATCACTCATTCAAATGTATTTGCATAGGCCATACACTAGAGAGGTACTCAGGTCCCTGAGAGTCCAGGCTTTCTATATTCTAGAATGTCTAGACTGATAAATATTCACTTTTTCATTTCAGTTAGAAATTAAAATATTATTACTGCCTTTCTCCTAGGGATTAGTGAGAGCCTGTGCCTAAGTGGAAAGGTATTTATTTGCAGATTCCCTAATTTATATTACTTCTAAATAAAGTTGTTCAACCAAGTAGTTCATATTGAGTTTAGTCAAATAACTGATGAAGGTTTATTATTGAAAAGCTATTTAATTTATTCTTCATCTTTGTCAATGACTGAGCCCTGGAAGACTAAATATGTAAATGTAAAAGAGCTATTTATGTTTAAATATTTTTGGTTCAATATCCAAGTCTGTAAACTGTTCACTACAGAAAACTCTACCAGATGTTGCTTTCTTAAACATTTATTTATAAATTACAGTTGACATATAATATTATGTTAGTTTCAGGTGCAAATGTTGCTTTTTTGATGTCTGGCGGGTGAACATGATGCGGGTTGTTCTGACAGCTGCAGTAGAAATAATGGTATAAAGTTCTTCATGTTTTGTAGTGATCTGGGTGTCTATCACCATTCACTGATCAAGGAAATAGCAATTGTAGGTGACATCAAATTTAGAGAAAAGGTCTGAACATAAGACTGTTTATATTACTTGAAAAGGTGTGCCAATAGAGAAATTCTTAGCACAATTTAAACTTAAGAGACAACTTATCATGATTTTGGGTCTTTGAAAACATTGTTGAATTGTTTTCATAGACTGAAAACATGTAGCAGCAGTATCAGTGGCCAGATTGTATCCATTTCACTTATTCTATTTTACTGCCTTTATAAGAACAGAAATTTGACATAGAGCAAGACTATCTTCAGCATTTTCAGTGTTTAGTTTAGTAACTTGGTTTGGTTGTTTAACTATAATGTATAACTTTCAGATTTTATGTGTTTCCCAGGAAGGTACAGCTACCACTCCAAAATTTGAAGATAGATAATACATATACTTGGCCTTGTCTGAACTGCTAATATAGCAATGTTTAAATTAAGTCCTGAGAGAGAGGAGAAATCCTAAATTGAGACAATATCCACAGAGAACAGTACATGTGATTTAAAGACAGGCAGCAGAGTTAAGGATGAACCCAATAATTCTCAGGTATATGGAACAAAATTAAATACTGAGAACAAGTTCTAGGTGTACTGGGGGCAGGAAGCTAAGTAACACAACTACTGGTGGGATTTAATGTGATTAACGTTTAGAATAAAACAATGGAAAAATCCAAAACATGTTTTTATGAGTTGGCCTCTTATGAGCTGAAAAATTTTATCTCCTGTGATTTCCACCCCCTCCACTCCTCCTTCACCTCCACCTATATTTCTAATACTATTTCTGACCTACTTGCTTTCAAACGTGCTCTTTCTTTTGTTTGGAGACAGGTCAATTTCCAATTCCTCCTTTCTTTTAAGTCAGTTGAAATGTGACTTCAGTTGCGTTCCTGACTCTGCATTAGAGACGGCTTTGGTGCTTAAATTAAAGTTTACACCATTCTCCATTAAAGTAATCAGGTAAAAAAATTGTGATTGACTTCCCACTAGACTGTATACTTGAAGGCAAGAGGTTTTTTTTTGTTGTTTGTGCCTTGCACATAATAAAAACTGTATTTAAGTTCAATAACTGAATTAATGAACAAATCATTAATAGTTGGGGGAGAATAGTAATGTGGCATAGTAAGAAAGTAAAAAAGGCATTCAGGTAAATATTCAGATATCTAAAATAGAACTCACTAGAAAGAGATGGGTGATGATGAAGGCAGGAGAAGCAGAGGAATATTCTTATGAGAACAGTCAACAGGTTACACAGTCAGGCTGAAGTTATGAATTGTACATCTTGCTGAGATTATACAACATGCAAAACTGCAAAATGCACCAGTGATAACATAATTCAACTCTCTGGATAGATGCTCAGACTTTCATTGTGCTAGAAGCAAATCATCTGATTAATATTTCACAATTTCATCTCTCAAAAGGCAGGGGGGGGATTAACATGGGGAAAGCAGTTCAAGACGTGGGGTTAATATAGGGCTAGCAGGAATGGTGTGGAAGAGAAAGGCGTTCTGGGGAAAGGACATTCTGCTCTCTTTGCAAAAAATGATTACTTCTGACCATTAAAATTATGCATATATTTGTAAAGATTGAAATACAAAGAAATGTAGAAAGAGAAAAGATAAATAACCCCAAATCTCCTTTGATCACTATTATGGCAAACATTTGTGGTATTTCTGCAGGTCTTTAAAATATGACTATACATAAATTATCCGCAGTTATTACATATTTGAGATACATGATTTTGTAATAGAGTTTTTGAAAGTTAATGCTATTTTGAAAATATTTTTTCTGTATTATTTCTGATTTCTTCATAGTATTAATTTATTAGATAAGTGATTATGAGTACATCATTAGTCAGAAATACTGAATGTCTCATTGTTGGATGCATAGGTTGTTTTCAATTCATATCATTCTCTATTCATTTTTCTGGATGAATTTTTAGAGGTAAAATTATAGGTGGAGTATGACTGTTATGACTCTTCATACATCCACTAAAATTTCTTTTCAGAATTATGCTCCCCATCATGGAGTATGGAGGTGATATTTTTATATTATGTTGGCTTATGTACCAATATATATGCACACCATGTATGTATGTATACATACACACATATTAATAAATATAAAATACATATATTTTTATTTGTATTTTCTTCATGACTAAGGAGTTTCTCTAATTACTAAAGAGATAAAAGATTACAAAGAGTTCAGTACACTTTTCAGTCAATGAAAGTGCCTCTTCAAGGCTTTCACCCATTTTTTCTTCCTTGACTTACCTATTTTCCTTATAAATCAACTTATACTCCCTGAATTCTTTTTTTTTTTTTTTTTTTTTTTTTACAGGGACAGAGTCAGAGAGAGGGATAGACAGGGACAGACAGACAGGAATGGAGAGAGGTGAGAAGCATCAATCACTAGTTTTTCGTTGCCGTCGCAACACCTTAGTTGTTCATTGACTGCTTTCTCCCATGTGCCTTGACCGAGGGCCTTCAGCAGATCGAGCAACCCCTTGCTGGAGCCAGCAACCTTGGGTCCAAGCTGACGAGCTTTTGCTCAAGTCAGATGGGCCCGCACTCAAGCTGGCAACCTTGGGGTCTCAAACCTGGGTCTTCCACATCCCAGTCCGGCGCTCTATCCACTGTGCCACCGCCTGGTCAGGCACACTCCCTGAATTCTTTAGATTTATTTTCTTTGCCCCTTATATTGCTTCTGCACATAAAAAGAAGGAACAGGAGACGACACAGCAAATAAGAACCCTTGCTTCTTATAGGAGAAGGGATAGAGAGGTGGCTAATATTAATCTTTTATTTCCGTCATGGTGAATTTTCTTCTGATATTTCTGTAGTTGATAGAGAAAAAGAAACTAACAAAGGAGATAGTGAGAATGGAATCAGGGGCATAGGTGGGAAGCCAAGAAAAAAACAAGGAAGGATGGTCACCTTAAAATATGCCACTTCAGCATAAGGATTGTTTCTAAGCTAAATTCCCTTGAAAATCAGCTGGTGCCAGAAGAACACTCTGACTTCTCCTTTTCTTCCTGAAAGCAGGAGATATAGCTCCCATTGTTGAAGATGCTTTTCCTATGCCAGAAGGAAGAAACATTCTTGTCATCAGAAAAAGAGCGTCAAGGCTGAGAAAATTTTGTACAAATAGAGTTTGTTAAAATAACTCATTCTCCTGTAGTCTTCTCATTTACTTTAGTTACTTTTCCACATTTGCCTCTCTTTGCTCAACCTAATACATAAGCACTTGGTTTTGCCACTTCTTTGGGTCTTTATTTCTTTATGAGGGCTCCCATGTCATGTAAGCTTATAGTAAATACATTTTTATGCTTTTCTCTTGTTACTCTGTCTTTAGTAGTAGCCCTTGTGGAGAACCTAAAATGGGTGGAGGAAAAATTTTTCTTCCCCTACAGAAATATAGTAGAAAACATGGTAAGAGAGAATTTCAAGAAAGAAGGTGTGGTCTATACATATAATGCCCCAGAGTAGTCACATAATGTAAGAACAACAGACAAACATACAAACGAACATTATGGTATAAATAAGAGTATCTATTAAGCACTTACAAACTTTCATTCATTGTTCAGTGCTTTATATACTCTCCCTACTTAATTCTCACAGCAATTCTATGAAATGGTATTATTATCTCCATTTATAGGTTGGGAAACTGTGCTTTATAGAGGCCAAGAATTGTGCCTAAGCACATACCATTAGTATGAGATTCACCTCCAGGTATTTCTGGCTCTAAATTCCTTTTTTTTTTTTTTTACAGGGACAGAGAGAGAGTCAGAAAGAGGGATAGATAGGGACAGCAGACAGAAAGGAACAGAGAGAGATGAGAAGCATCAATCATCAGTTTTTCGTTGCAACACCTTAGTTGTTCATTGATTGCTTTCTCATATGTACCTTGATTGCAGGTCTTCAGCAGACCAACTAACCCTTTGCTGGAGCCAGCGACCTTGGGTCCAAGCTGGTGAGCTTTTTGCTCAAGCCAGATAAGCCCGCGCTCAAGCTGGTGAGTTTTGGGTCTCCAACGTGGGTCCTCCGTATCCCAGTTCGATGCTCTATCCACTGCGCCCCCGCCTGGTCAGGCTAAATTCCAAATATTTTACCATCATGATTTGTTGCAATATGAAGTGGACTGAAAGGTTTGGGGAGCTACATTACATAAAGGCTACTTTCAAAGTTCTGAACCCTTTACCATGATATGTTCTAGCAGACATTAGACATCTATTTACTGGGGATGTTGTAGAAGGAATACTTAAATCAACTCGGAAGGAACATATAGGGTTCTCCTGAAAAATTGTAGTTGTTGGGTTTGGTGTTCTTCCCAAAGAAGTAAACATTTCTGTTATAAGAAGGTACAAATGTGTTGTCATTTTGCAAATTTTTTATTGTTTTCAGCAATAAAAAGCATGTCTCTCTGGCCATCATATCTGGAGGCATTTTGTACTTTTATATAAATTAGGTCTACACATGGATTTTTAAGTAAGAGGTACAGGTCATTAATGTTCAATTACTGTTTTATAGGGCAGTGTTTGACATTAATGGGCTATTGACTCTAGGACTATAAAATTCTCAGTGGGGGAAAATAATCCATACTTCTATTCCTGTACATTTATTAGATTGACCTCTGTTTTACTGAATTTGCAGCAGATGAAGTGTTTCAGCCATCCTTGTACACTGCCTTGTTAATACCTTCATGATTTAGATAATGGTGAGCAATTGGTGGCTACACACTTACTGATATTTGTAACTACAAAGACCTCTACTTTCCTTTAAGTGGCAATTACTGTTCTTTAATCAATTTGAAGTACATTCTGGATTCACCTCTACTTTGCTGATGGTTGGGCTCTATTCAGTACAGTCCAGGAACGTAATTATAACAAAAACGTAAAGACAATTATGGTACCATCCAATCCAATTAAAACAAGTATCAAAGTCCCACTTGTAAGTTCAAATGATACTGTTTATATGGCCTGGCAAATACATTTAAAAGCTACAAGTCATATAAGAATAGTCATTCATAATTTATAGGTAGCAAATTCTTGAGAGCAAAAACTGTGTCTTATTTACCTCTGTGCTCTGCAGCAACTCCCACAATCCTGATATAAATAAGTGCTTAATAAACTTTATAGACACATACACTGCTGTGATTTGGAGTAATAAATAGTCCACCTGTGATTTTAAGAAGTTGTGATTTTTTAAAAATTAAATTAGGAGAGGCAGGGAGGCAGACAGACAAACTCCTGCATGTATCCCTACTGGGGTCAACCTGGCAAGCCCCCTACCAGACTTATGATGGTCTATCTGGAAATGCTGCTCTATTGCTAGGCAACCAAGCGATTTTAAGCACCTGAGGTGAGGCCATGGAGCCATCCCCAGCACTTAGGGCCTACTTGCTCAACCATTTGAACCATGGATGTGGGAGGGAAAGAGAGAGAGAGAAAGAGAGAGAGAGAGAGAGAGAGAGAGAGAGCAAGAAGGGGGGAAAGGGAGGGGTGGAGAATCAGATGGTCTCTTCTCCTCTGTGCCCTGACTGGGAATAGAATCCAGGACTTTCATATGCTGGGCTGATGCTCTACTGCTGAGCCGACCGGCCAGGACCAAAAAATTGTGTTTTGATTCATGATGTAAAATGAACCTATTAAGAAGATTTCTTTCCAATGAATTTGATTTTGTCATGCATTTTAGTGATGACTTAGGGAGATATGGTTAAATAAAGATTAATTTGTGACTTTAATGAGGATATTAAATATGAATTTTTAGTAATGATATCAAATTATAATGTAAATATATTATGTTTTATGAGCACTTTTTGAGGGTTAAAAAAAGTTTTAAGCCTGAAAGAAGTTGAAAAGTATAAAGCCTGACTAGGCAGTAGTGCAATGGGTAGAGCATTGGCTTGGAATGGAGAGGATCCAGGTTCAAAACCCTGAGGTTGCCAGTTTGAGTGTGGGTTTATCCAGCTTGAGCACGGGCCCACCAATTTGAGTGAAGGGTCGTTGGCTTGAGTGTGGGATCATGGACATGACCCCATGGTCACTGGCTTGACCCTAAAGGTCACTGGCTTGAAGCCCAAGTTCGCTGGCTTGAAAAAGGGATCACTTGCTATGCTGTAGCCCTCTGGTCAAGGCACATATGAGAAAGCAGTGAGTAATTAAGGTGCCATAATGAAAAACTTATGCTTATCATCTCTCTCTCTTTCTGTGTGTCTATCTCTATCTGCCCCTCTCTCTGTTTCTGTCTCTGTCTCTCTAACTAAAAAAGAAAAGTATAAAGATCGCCCCCATTTTCTGAGGAGGGCCATCAGGTATACTGGGCTGGAGGATGTACATGCTTTTAGTGTCATCCTGGGGGACTCCTAGTGTGTGTGGAAGGCATTGGGAACTCAATGTTACAATTCCAGACCTCAGACCTTCACTGTAAAGTCCCTGTAACTTTTAGGTTTTTCACTTTTATAGCAGTTTCACCTCTTACCCCAGTTTTGAATGCTCAGGCTCATGCTCTTTTATAGGATGGCAGAGGTAATGATATACAAATCTTTTATTGTAAAGTACTGCTGATATTCAGAATATTACAGAGAAACACATTGCAAAAATCCCACCTCTGCATCAGGTCAAATCTATTATTTCTCTATATTTACTCTATATGAATTAAAACATACAGCTAGAGTTAAAACGCCATGAGTGTCTTTCACTGATTCTGTTCTCCTTTCTGCCCCAGAAGTAAGCATTACCTTGGCTTATTGGTGATCATTCTGTGCATGCTGTTAATCACTTCTTATTACTATACATAAATAACATAGAGCATTGTTTTTCATGTTTCAAAAGTTTATATAAATGGTATCATATACATGGTTTTACAATGTGCTATTTTAGCCTAACATTTTGAGATTTACCCGTG
Source organism: Rhynchonycteris naso (assembly GCA_037038555.1). NCBI lineage: Eukaryota > Metazoa > Chordata > Mammalia > Chiroptera > Emballonuridae > Rhynchonycteris > Rhynchonycteris naso. Next base: position 200,236,249 of record CM072998.1, on the reverse strand, counting down.
TTAATACATGTATCTCTAGTTTATTCCTTTTAACATAGTATCTCATTATGTGAATCATTAGAAGGGCTCTAATATTTATTCAAAGGAGAATCCATTTTCCCTTATGTTTTGTACATTTTAACCCTAAAATGCGGCCAGGTTACTGTTACTTACCATACCCAAAGAGGCCATTTAATTATTGACAGTTGTATGAGTATACTTGTTTAAGGAATATTTTTAAAGTACCCTCCATTTCATCAAGCTCCCTGCTCAGTGCTGAATACAGGAGCAGGTCTGATATGGCTGTGCCTAGAGTGGAGGAAAGATATATAAATGATAAATGTTTCTTCAAACTCGGCTGTGCAATGAGAGTATGCACAGTGCACTTTGGGATCGCAGAGGAAGGAGGGTGGGGAATGTCAATGGGAGAATAGCAATGAGGGATGCCTTCAGAGGCAGTGCTATTTGAGCTTCTTTTGGAAGAGTGAATTTCCCAGGGACCAAGTGGGGGAAAAACTATCCTTATAAAGGAATTAGCAGTTTTAAAGAAAGGCAGGAGAATTATTTTTTTTTAGGTGAGGGGGGGGAGATAGGCAGAGTTCTGCATGCGCTCCAACTAGGATCCACCCAGCAATCCCATCTAGGACCGATGCTCAAGTACCAAGCTATTTTTAGCATCTGAGGCTGATGTACTCAGACCAATCAAGTTATCCTCAGTGCCTCGGGCCATGCTCGAACCAATTGAGCCACTGGCTGTGAGAGGGGAAGAGGGAGAGGCTGGTATCCCTGAACCCAGTTCAGTCAGGAAATGGAATAGGCTACTTGTTACAGTAGTTTCACAAATCTGAGCATAGAATATTTACATGGATTCCATGGAAACTGACTTTCTTGCTCAAAAAGCTTTAGAAAATCTAGGTTAAACAAAGTGAAACAATTTTCTTGGGTGCAGGATTTCTCAAATACTTTTATATGTTGACAAATATTTTGAATCTCAAAGACAGATGTCAGAATCTGCAGCATTTTCCAAACTTATTTGACCATGGAAGAATCCCCTTTCAGGGTACCTCTATTATTATCTTTCTGAACCATCATGCTTCACAGAATAAGTTTGGAAATAGACGTGAGTACATAGCCAAAACTTCATTCAGTGTCAGGACATGAAACAAATTCACAGTTTCATCCTTGGATCTTACAATTCAATTTTTTCTCTCTAAAAGTGACACAAAGAAGAATGCATTGTAGGGAACACTTTTGTCCTGTGAAATTTCCAAGTGCTTGTGATACCTCAGAAAAATATCTCTGGTTTTCCTTAGTAGTCTATTATTACTGTTTTCCTATCCAGAAATTTCTCTCTTTCTTTAATCTATTGATTTTTTTATTATGAATCATATCTTAGGGTAATGTATCTTAAAAAAGCATTGTTTTATAAATATAGTACTCCTTCTTGTTTGTCTTCAAGTTTCCTGTCTCAGACTTCCAATTGTGCCTCACTTGAGTATTCTAATACTCTCTATTGTTGTGAGTATCAGGTATGGCTCTCTCATTATATCAATAAATCAAGGGATTTAAAAAAATGCCCTAGTATTCTAAATTTCTTTGGTCTGGCATATCCAAAGCCAAGTTCTAATGAGAAATTCAAAATGGATTATATATTAATTATTAATGATAAATGATAAAATACAGTCTTTTGTTTTATTTACAATTTATGATGTGTTCCTTATTTGCTTACATAAATGATTTGAAAAGTTTACAAATAAAATACAAACTTACAATAACACTTTCAGGCAGAAAGAAGACAATTAAAAGCAGGAACAGGGATAAACTATACAGGTGGAGAGAAACAGGTGCCAAAATGTAGTTTAGTGTTATTTCAGTACTTGAAAATTAAATTAGGCTCAGGTCTTCCTGGCAGCCACGGGGAGCAAAGTGGAGGGGGAGTGTAGAACAAGACATTATGAGGTTATAACATTAAAGCTTTTATCAGCAAAGTTATTCCTTTTAGGGTTTAGCTAATGAGATCAGAACGCACTGCTCTCTGATGAACAAATCTAGTCCAGGGGTAGAATGAAGAATTCCCAGAAAACTGAAAGGCTCATATATTTCTTGGGCTTTAACAATTCTTAATGGACAGAAAAAATAAACAACAAACCAAAACACCCAGTTGATGATGCCTTTCTTTAAATGTTTCCTGTTAGATTACTTCACTTCTTTGTGGTGAGCAACCTCACTGGGGCAGGAAACCAGACAGTCAAGAAATACTGTGAATGGGACCAAGTTCAAGTTGCTTAGCCTCTGTTCATTATTGAAAGGACACCTTCAGCCTTTTCAAATGCATGAGTCAAAGGGTAGCCCCATTTGAGGTATCTCTCTGTTTACTATAGATCTCACTGTGGAAAACAAAGGTTCTGAGGCTGCCTGGCCCTTGCCGAAACCATTGTGGCATCACTTCTGGCCCCTGAATAGCCTCATTCCTGGAAGTGTGCTCCTGTAGCCGGGAAGCATTCTTAACACTTCTTCAGACACTAAAGGATACCGTTCCCTGGCCCACCCTCCTATACTTGCTAATACATTGAGGATTGGAGTCCTCTTCCATTGATATTCCCCTGAGCAGGACACATGAGTTCCCATAAGTCAATCAATAATTTGATGTCCCTCAGAAATATTTTCAAGATGTTCCTTATTTGTTTAGAGGGAAGGCAGAGAATATACAAGGGAAGGGGGAAAAAGAGATTTTCTGGTGGTGGCACTCAGTCTCTCCTCTGTGGTCAGCTGTGACCCCAAACATTCACATCACACTCAGCAAAACAAAAGCACGCACTCAACTGGCCACAGCTGAATTCAATGCTAATATCGAATCCTCAGGTTTCTGGGGTGTACCACCTCAAGGTCTCAGGTGCCATCCCAAGTGGCTGATATGAATTTTTTTCCAACTCATTGTAGTTTCCCAGAGAGGAATTCTGGTAAATGCAAGTGTCTCCATTTAATTACATTTCCAGTGAAGTTTTCATGCCTCTTATTGATTGGTGCCCGGTCAGCTGCCTGGCTGGCCTACCCCTCAATCTAGCTCTGGTAGACCTCAATGAAAATTTCTTTGGGATCTTTTACATATATGTCCATGACCCTTTAGAAGTACTTAAAACTACAAGAAATCAATCAAACAATTTCTAACAAAGGCCAATAGTGAAGCAACATTTTAGCAAATGAAACATTAAAAATCTTGCCTGAGGAAAATGTGGAAAAAAACTTGGCCTTTTTTTTTTTTTTTTTGCTCCTTTATTGATTCTTCTTGGATCAATCTTCTTCTAGAAAAAAGAAAACAGAAATTTGGGCAGTTTAAAAACCAACCAACGTGAGCATAGGAACAGGACACACAAGATAATCTGCTCTGGACGATTTCTCTCACGTTGGGGTGATTGCCACATAGAGGCTGTTTAAAGCGTCTTTAAACCATTTGTGTTTGGTGAATGTGTTCAGTGTTTATTGGGAAAGAAATCATACTCAGAAAGTCAAAATAGGTGAACATTAGAAAGAAAATAGAGTAGAAAGAAATTTTAATTATAGGTGACTTGGTGTTTTGGTGGAAAATATCTTAGTATCATATGGTCTGTCATCCATCACTGCCTTTGAACACTTTCTATCATTGGCAAATTAAAATTGTATGGTCTAGATGTCAGAAATAAAAGGTATACATGCCCTTAGGTAAATTTGGAGAAGTGAAGTTGGGCTGTGTAGCTTTACCTAGTTATAAGAAACTTGTATACCCAATGTTTCTGGATGATTTTCCTCAAATGTACAACTAGAATTTTAGGAGACAAAGGATCTTTTGCTCAATATAATAAACAAAATATAATGAATCTAAATGGCTGGTAATTGAGTCTCCCACCCACGAGCAACCTGAAGTCATTCAGTCATCTGCTCATTTACCCGCTTACCCCCATCTCTTCCTTCCCTTAATCCTCATATCCACACTACTGCACTCTGGGACAGATAACAACATAGGCCTTGCTCTTACAGAGCCCTCAGCTGAGTGGGTCCCACAGACTCATTAATAGCAGACCACATGCTTTAGGGACGTGGGTGAAACATACTAGGAGACAATTAGAAGAGTGAGCTTTTTCTGAGAGATAGCGATGCAGGAGTTGGCCCAAAGAGGGGGTGTAGGGATGAAGTATGTATCTTGAAGGATAAACTAGTTAGTCAAACTGAATTTATCTCTCTGAATAGCGTGTTTTGTGTGTATAAAGGATTATAAACTATGTAATATGCAGTGAAGAAAATGTGGAAAATACAGGTAAAAATTAAAAAGAAAAGGTCAAATGAAAGCATGATTCTCCAAATTGGGATGTCCACACTCTCCTCTTAAAACAGTTACTGTGTACATTGGCCAATGAGTGTGGTGAGAGGGGATCCCTTCATCGTTACTAGTCATCTGACTCCTTTATTTGATTGAAGTGGAAAGTAAGGCCCTGGGTTGGGGGTTGGAACCATAAAAGGACATGTATACTGACACACAATGAGTTAATAGCTCAGCTGGGACCAAATCCTTTGCTCCTAACTCCTAATCTGAAGTCCTTTCTAGTCTACCACACAAACTGCTTCAAATTAACTTTCAACCAGAAAATAACACTGTGTGGAGCATATTCTGGAGACGTGGTAACTGGCTGCTGTAGTTTCCATGATTGTACCATCTTCATGATGAACTGATATCAGGAAAGTAAAGGAATGCACCTAACTCGAAGGTGACTTCAGAATGTGGTTAATCTTCTGTGTGCAATGAGTCTTTTTAAAGAGTCACTTTACTTATAGCCAGTGCAATACAGAGCAGTGAGTCTATTTGAATGCAATAGTGCTCTATAGGGAATCAGGTATAGCGATTTCTGATACCCTGAGGCTAAATTCCATTAGGCATTAAAACTCAGATTTTAGGTACCTTGTACTGATGAAAACAAGGAACATCTGTAGCAAGTTTCTAGTATTATAACCATTGAATATTATTGTCAGAAGGACTACGCCTACATTGCTAATGGGCTAAAAAGAAGAAGCATTTGTTTCCTAAAATACATAACTATCTTTTTTCCTCTACCATTCAACTTGACTGATGATGTTGATAAATATAACCCCTAAGTTTTCAGTTTGATATTTTTATTCAAGAGCATTTAGAGTGCTTACCAATGAATAGGCATGCTAATAAGAAGTACCATTAATTGGTCATCTACTGCATTCTAGACACTTTGTGTACATTATTCCAATCCTTACAGTAATGCTGCAAGTCAATAGTATTATATTTACTATGAAGAATAGAAATGAGGATAAACACCTTGTTCCAGGTAATAAGTTAGAAGGTGGGGGCAGGGAGAAATCAAACAAGGATTGATTGACACTGTGCCCTTTACACAATTGCAGGGAATGTCTGTTTTGTCTTTGTATCCTCAGCACTTAGCCTGTTCCCCAGATAGGAAGTATATAGTCAGTTTTTAAAATTGCCTCTAGTTAAACAGTGAGGATTTTGGTGTTTAAAAAATGTATATATTCAAAGAGGTCAGCTAAGAAATAGAACATGAGTGCAGTAAACCTGGTCTTGACCAGAGGCTGCTCATCTTCTGCCCTGTATTTATATTACTTGCAGACTGGAGGCAATCTGAGGCCCACAAGCGTCCATTATGGTTAGAAATGTCAGAGTCCTACAAGGGAAGCTCCTTTCTCAGAGAGATGCAGGAGAGCAGCCATCTGTGCTCTTACTTGGCCTCCAAATCCATTCTGCATGCGCTGTCTCACTGTTTGCCCTTCTTGATGCTTGTCTACTCAGACTTAATCCTTCCCTGTTCCCTTTGCCTTGTCATGGTGTTCTAGGTTAGGAGCTCAGCCTCACTAGCTGGATGGAAAGTACTCACATGTTCTGACCTGCTTTGTCAGTTCTGACATATAGTCATGGAGAGATGATTGTTCTCTGCTAGCTTCCTCCAACTTATTACATTTGTGGTTTCAGCCATTTCTAATTTGTTCTGCCTGGCAGTTTCCCATGACTGGATGTCTCAAGGGATCAGAAGGAAGAACTGATGCATAGAATAATCAGAGGAGAAGTCAGAGAGCAAGGATGTGTCCTTGAATGCTAGGAAGCCAGGAACTGATCTGAGGTAACAGAAGACTTTAGGAGGATACATGCGAGTTGACTTAGAGAACAGGCATATATTGTTGTTAAAGATTGAAGAACAGGATGAATAATAGGTATTAGGATATTTGTTGTTTTTGTTGTTGCAAGTTAATCAAACTTTGGCTAAGCTAAGTAAAAGAAGACAATACTTGGATGTCTCACAATATCCAAAGATCGGAATGTAGCTGCCTCTGAGGAATAACTTGGAACTAGGGACATGAGTAGTACTGCCGTTCTCCATGTCTTTCTTCTGCATGTCTTTCTGCCTCTTTGCCTTATTTTCCTCCCTCCCTAGCACCTGGCCCCAGGATAGTGAAAGCATGGGTAGTAGAACAAATGTGTTCTCAGTCTTAGATACAGTAACTGAGAAAGATTTTTTTGTTCTTTACTTTGGACTTTCTGTTCTTTGCTCTTGCATTTTCTCTTTCTCTGTTCCACTTTCTTTCTTTTATCCCTCCCTTCTCTCTCCTTCCAGTTCCATAATTTCCAGGAATAAATAATCAAACCAGCCTGGGTCAGGAATTGACAATTGGACCAGTTAACAGTTGCAAAGGACACAAAGAAACATGGCAGGTTTTGCTGCTGTAATGTGGATGGTTCAAGGAGTAGCAATTTCCTAGAAAAGTGGTGTAGGGGATACAATGCATACTTATTATCATTAAAACCCAGAATCTGATAAGACTATAACAATGGTCCACTAAGAGTATCAATTAAGATGGTGATTATATAGAGCAATGAAAAAAGCCAACTTTTATTAGGTCTAACAGGTACTATGCCAAGTGTTGTATATATATAACCTCACTCAATCATCACAATTCTAAGAAGCAGTATTATTCTCTTTGTATAGGTCAGGAACCAAGCTCAATATAGCCCCTGTTAACTCTCGTGCCTTATCTAATGACTGGCCAATCATTATAGAAGTATAGCATGAGATATTTGATAGGTTTATGAAATGCTGGTGCAAATAAACTCTTTACAAATCTCTTTGTGATCAGCATACCAAATAGTTGCTAGTTTAAAAAAGCAATAATCAACACACTATGCAAGGTACATTGATAATGCTTTGTGATCACATAATGTCTTTTGAGTGTTTTAAAATTGTCTACTGTCCGAATTTTTGTCCCGGTTGGATAAGGTAAGCTATAGATAAACAAAGTGACCTAAAAAAGTTCAACATTAATCCAGTGCCAAAGTGGAGACTACAATTTAGGTGTCTGATTGCCCAGGTTTTCTGATACCCTGACTGCTTCTCAACTGAGCAACTGTATCGAGATTTTATGTGTAGAGAAAAAAAAATTGATTCTATGGTTTGAAATAAGAACTGATACCTTCTACATTGATTTTATGAGGCTGGAGAGGAATTGCTAATATATAAAGTTTCATAAAAGAAGGAAGAAAGACTTTTCATAACCTCAGAGATAGCCACAGCACTTCAATATGTACTTTTTGGTTTCATTTTGATTTAACACAAGGATGAGAAAAGAATAAATTTGAGGTGGTTGTGCCCTTGACTGTGATTAGACTATAGTCACTATGAAAGGATGTATGGTGATTTGGACCCTAAGGAGCGCAGTTTTATCCCTGCCTCTTTTCTACTAACTACTTGTAGCATATTTATTGAGCCTTGGTTTCTTCATTTATAAAATGAAAATATTAATAACAATTTTACTATCATACCGGTTTATCCTACATATCATATGTAATAATTTATATGAAAGCACCTTATAGACACTAAAAACACTACACATTTTAATCTTTTAAAATTAATATTTATTTCAGAGATCAGAAAGTGTAGAGAATTATAAAATGTCTATATCTATCCCATAGTTTAAGAAAAGGTTACTGATAATTTGAAATTTTCTCCTATCCCACTCTGATGTATTTATTCATGATCCAATTATTCTTTTGTCTTAATTTGGATTTACTTAGCATTTCAAAGAATTTTAAAATAATTTTGTAACACACTCATGTATCTTTCAACAATATATAGTCAACCCTTTATATCATGATGAGTACATACTTCTGAAAGCAGCATTTTTCTGTATCAATTAATTTTGCAAATATTGTTTTTTCAGAGATTATTAAATTTAATTAAAAAACTTATTTTCTCATTGTCAAAAAATTAAGTTGTTTTTTGTTTTCTTTTTAAATTTGTTATTTTTGTAATTTTGTCATGTTCTTTTAAAATCGCCTGGTGCCCAGGAACTTGCCCCTTCACAAGTAGGGTTACCTTATTTTCCCTCCGCCCTCATTCAATGGCCCTGGAGGGTGGGTGTGTATGTCTCTTAGTTGTCTGTTCTTGCAGTGAGACACTTCTCCCTTCCTTCCTATTCCAGCTTCCTAAGCTTTGACTATCCTACCAAACCCTAACACGCATTGTTCCCTCTAGTGCGATTGCTGTCTCCCACTTTATACCTTCATTTTTGGTCCCATTCACTGCCAATATTTTCAATATTATTCCTGTCTACATTCTTGATAATTTTAATATCCACCTAAGTGATTCTTCTACCACTGTGGCATTGAATTACTTCACCCACTCTCCACATTATTTTAGCCACTCACTTGCATGATCAGAGTATAGATTTTTCATCACCTTTCCATAATCTCAGGTTCAAACATCTTCCCTGTTCAACTTGTCCTATCTTTTCAGTTTGCTTCTTCTAATACCATCATTCTTATGGTCCTTCAATCTGCAGTCATATGATAATACTGATATGATAATCAAATGTATTAGAAGGTTGAATTGAATTCTTCCCAGAATGTAATGCCAAGGGAAAATGACTGGCCTGAAGGAGAACTGGATTTATCTAACCATCAGCTAAATTCTACACTAAGAAGTTTGGTACATGTGTATCGTAAAGTTTAACTAGCGATAGATCAAAGGGAGAAGCTAGTAATCAAATTAATAAATATAAAAATATATGTAATTTATATAAAATAGCCCAATGTTAAAACATTGACAGCTTATTCAAGCTTTAAAGATGACACACTGTGGAAGTCAAACAAAGCAAAAACAAATCTTGTGTTCTGTGCTGTGCACAGTCTCACAATGATAATGAAACTGTGTTTGAACAAAGCATAAAGATATCTTAACACACCCTCCCCATGAGGAAAATTATACATTACAAAAAGAAACTCTCCTGCTTTTAATCCTTATGACCGCTTTGTGAGATTATTGTCCCATTTTCTAGGGAGGAGCCTGAATAATTTAGAAGGTAAAGGGCATGTTCAAGGCCACCTAGTGAGAGTTCTGGAGCAAAGCCTAGACTTTAACCCAAGTTGTTTCCTTCCAAATTCTATTATTTTCCCCTTTCCTTTATAAGTAAGTCTTGCTAAATTAATTAAACTGGAAACCATTAGACTGAGTGGCTTTGATGCCCTGGTGCCCTAAATAAGTAAAGCAAAATCTAAACCAGTAAATGTCTCAAAGTTACAAAATAGAAACCTAAAGACAACCAATTACAAACGGCCACCTGGTTTTAAGCAACAGCCAATCAATAATTTCCTTGCCTTTCTTCTGTCTTTTTCTCTATGAGAGTCTCTCTCTGTGCTTGGGACCCATTTGTGTTCTGCACTGTATGATTGGAATCAATTCTTGCTCTAATAAACTCTTACATTTATTATATGCCCCAGTTTCTCTTTTAACAGTTCCAATATTTGTCACATCAGCCAATTTCTCAGGGTTTTTCATGAAGGAACTGCTTTCTCACTGACTGTGTTTCTCACATATCAGAGGTGCAAGATTACATGGCATCCTCCCCACTTTGTCTACAGAGCTGCAGACAGTGGCTCCAGCCACAGCATGCAGAAATAGAGAAAGGATGAATAGAATTAAGATCCAGGTTGTGTCCAACACTGAATCACTGTCCATGTGTAGCAAGGAAACACATTTTTCTAACCACTCTTGAAATATGGCTAAGTGTGATGTTGGGCAGATAAAATATATTATGCTCACTTTGTTAAAGATGGCACTGCCCACGTGCAAGTTTTAAGAGTAAGCTTTTCCCCACACCTTTGACTGATTGGATGATGTTGTGTGGTTCACTCTCATGAGGAATCCTCCCAGTATGTCTCAGAGAAGTGACTTTGTATCAGAGACTTCCTTGTTTGTAGATTGGATTAAGGGTTTTGAATCTACACTATAAAGTGGGGCAGACTGGGAGCTTGCACTCTCGGTTCCTGAGGTTAGTATTAGAAAGGAGAGCAGATTAAGGCCACATGGAGGAGAGGAGGCAGCCAAGATAGCGGAATGCTGAGGAAGAAGCCAGTTTGTGCAGAGTTTGTGTAGACAGAAGGAGATGGGAAACAGAGGTAAATAAGTCTGGTGAGCTAGAAACCTTTGTTTCTAGGAAACTCGGATAAGTCAGTAGCTTTGTGAGCACTGAATGAGTGGGTTTTGGAGCCCAGTGTGTGTTTTTGCTTGCCCGCTGAGTGCAAGCTAGAATTAAAGCTGATGGTTCACCAGTTCTTGGCTCCATTGTTTCATTACCGACTGTTCGAATAAAATGCGAACCTGCATGGTCAGGCTGCTGTGATAATGGTCCCGACTACTGGCTTTACATGTGATAAAGCCGTCCCATATTTCCCTCTTTCTCTAAGAGAAGTTTAACAAGAATCCATAAATCTTTTTTTAAAAAATAATTTTTAGAAAAACAAAGTGTAAAGCCAGTAGTCGCGGCCAGGATCACAGCCGCCAGAACCGTGCAGGTTCACATTAGATTTGAACAGTCGGTAATGAAACAGCGGAGCCAAGAACTGGTGAGCCATCAGCTTTAATTCTAGCTTGCACCTGGCGGGCAAGCAAAAACACACACTGGGTTCCAAAACCCACACATTCAGTGCTCACAAAGCTACTGACTTATCCGAGTTTCCTAGAATCAAAGGTTTCTAGCTCACCAGACTTATTCACCTCTGTTCCCTATCTCCTCCTGCACAAATTCTGCTCAAACTGCCTTCCTCCTCAGCACTCTGCCATCTTGGCTGCTTCTCCTGCACGTGGCCTTAATCTGCTCTCCTCTCTTCTACCTCAGGAACCAAGCGAGAACTAGCTACTGGTCTGCCCACTTTATAGTGTAGATTCAAAACCTTTAATCCAATTATACAAACAAGAAAGTCTCTGATACAAAGACACTCATCTGAGGCACAATGGGATTCATCATGAGAGTGCACCACCCTACAGCATCCAATCAGTCAAGGGTGTGGAGAAGAGCTTACTTTTAAAACTAAGCCTTGGACTATAATGACCCGGCCTGCTGACAGCCTGTTCCAGAACACACATTAATATCAACCAACTTCCATGTGGGCAGCGCCATCTTTAACAAAGTGAGCATAATATATTTTATCTGCCCAACACAAAGAGAGGAAGGAAGAGAGAGATAGATAGAGAAAGAGAGAGAGAGAAAGAGAAGCCTTCATTTGTTGTTCCACTTTAGTTGTGTGTTCATGGGTTGTTTTCTGCATTTGCCTTGACTGGGAGTCGAACCCACAACTTTGGTGCCTTGGACAACACTTTAACCAACTGACCTAAGTGGCCAAGGCCAGCTCTGTTTTTCAGGAAATACTTATAAAAGAAGAATGTGAGAGGTTAGCACAGAGAATGGATTTGAAAGAACACTCTGCCATCTCATGTGAAAGTTTCACTTCCCATTTCTTATACTCTTGAGCATTTCAACTTCCCTTCTTGCACTCCTGCAGCTGTGTATTGTGTACACCAAACATTTACATTTGTTAGCCATTAGTTGGCTTTTACTATTGATTCTTTTTTGTTTGGTACTTTTTTTTCCCTTTGAAAGCTTCATTCATTCAGTATTCTGGCATTAAAATAAAGGCTTGGCATGAATAAAAAACAACATAAGTCTCCCCATTTCTGTCTCTGTGAGAAGCCAACACCAAACAAGTTACATCCATTTTCTGGGCTAAACGCCTTTCTGAGCTTGTGGTTTTGCTGAGGGCACTGAAGCAGGATGTGCAGCACTTTGGAAGAGAGCCATTAGTCAGTGAGCAAACTTCCTTGGGCAGATATGCGGGACGATCTTGAAGGCTGAATTTTTGTCTTTGTTTTTTCCTGTTTGCTGCCAATTGCAAGTTACAAATTGGATAAAAATTCCTTAACCTTTGGCCAGCAGCACTCAATTTCACACTGTCTAATTTGTTCATAAACAAACTTGCAAATTCGACTGAATTATTTCCCTTAACTTTTTCTACCTTCTTTTTAGGGGCACTGTTTTGCTTTTGGACTTACTTTACTCTAACTCTAAACTGTCTGGAACATTCTGTAGTATTACCCAGGAAATTATAACAATTACCCAGTCTGCCTGAGCACACTATCTGAATACACCAAATTATAGCCTCAAAATCATAGACTTGCTTAGAGCTGAAAACTAAACCTTAAAGACAAATAAAAAAAATTACATCTCCATTTGAAAAATAATAACTAGTAGCACAAGCTGATTTTCTTTAAATAAAATGTGGTAAGAGAAGAAAGAATTAAATGAAGACAAATATTGCTATGAGTACAAATCGTACCTAGAAACCTCTCCCAGTGGAATGAAATCTTTATATTTTTTTCCATGCCAAGGAGAAGACAACTATTTCCAGTTGATGTGGACCTGGACTATAGGTAATTTTTGTTTTTCAAACTCCATTTTCAAAGAAAAATCCTCCTGGGAACTTCTCTTGAATTTTCTGTGTTGGTTTGCTGTATTATTTTTCCAGGTTTGTCATAATTTGTTATTACCACACACCGGGTGGCTTAAAACAACAGAAATTTAGTCTCACAGTTCTGGAGACTAGAAGCTGAAATCAAGGTGTTGGCAGGGTCGTGCCCCCTCCCAGGGCTCTACAGAAGAATATTTACCTGCCTCTCTCTTGGCTTCTGGTAATGACTGACAATCTTTGGCATTGCTTTACTTATAGTCTTCCATCTCTGTCTCAGTTTTCACACGTTGTTCTTTGAGTTTCTCTCTGTGTTTTCTCCTCTTGTAAAAGCACTAGTTATTAGATTTAGGGCCCATCCTAATCCAGTATGTCTTCTTCTTAACCAATTATATCTGCAAAGATCTTATTTCCAAATAAGCTTACATTCTGGAGGTCTGGGTAGACATACATTTTTATTTATTTTAAAATCATTTTTATTTTTTAACTACAGTTGACATGCATTATATATTAGTTTCAGGTGTATACCCCAGTGATTAGACATTATATAACTTATTAAGTGATCATCCTGATAAATCTTACACCTATCTGATGCCATATATAATTATTAGAATATTATTGACTATATTCCCTATGCTGTACTTACATCCCCATGACTCTTCTGTAACAATTTGTACTTCTTAATCCCTTCACCTTTTTCACCCATCTCCCTCACCCTCCTTTTGTCTGACAACCATAAAATTTTTTTTAGTATCTATGAAGCTTTCTGTCTGCTTGTTCATTTATTTTGTTGTTTAGATTTCATTGTTGATAGATATGTATTTAATGCCATTTTATTCAAAATTTTAATCTTTTTTCCCTCCTTTTTCTTAAAAAAAGGCCTTTAACATTTCATATAATACTGTTTTGGTGATGATGAACTTCTTTAGCTTTTTCTTGTCTGGAAAGCTCTTTATCTGTCCTTCTAAATAATAGCCTAGCTGGGTATAGTAATCTTGGTTGTACATCCTTGCATTTCATCACTTTGAATACTTCTTGCCAATCCCTTCTGGCTAGCAAAATTTCCTTTGAGAAATCAGCTGACAATGTTATCAGAGCTCTCTTGTATGTAATTAATTGTCTTTCTCTTGCTGCTTTTGAGATTTTTTTCTTTGTCTTTGACCTTGTGCATTTTAGTTATAATGTGTCTTTCTGTGTGCCTCTTTGGGTTCATTTTGTTTGGGACTCTCTGTGCTTCCTGCACTTGTATGTCCATTTCTTTCATCAAGTTAGGGAAGTTTTATGTTGTTATTTTCTCAAATAGTTTTCAATTTCTCACTCTCTCTCTTCTTCTCGCACACCCATAATGTGAATGTTGGTAAGCTTGAAGTTGTTCTACAAGCTCTTTATATTATCCCCATTTTTTTGGATTATTATTATTATTTTCCTGTTGTGATTAGTTATTTTTTTGCTTCCTTGTATTCTAAATTGCTGATTTAATTCTCAGTTTCATCTCCTTTCTAGTTGATTCTCTGTAAATTATTCTTCATTTCAGTTATCTCACTAACTGACTAGTCCTTTTTCTATCTCACTAAATTCATTCAGCACCCTTATAACCAGCGTTTTGAACTCTGCATCTAGTAGGTTGCTTCCCTCCATTTGTTTAGTTCTTTTTTGTTCTGTTCTTTCATTTGGGACATGTTTCTTTGTCTCCTCATTTTGACAGCTTTCCTATGTTTTGTTCTGTGTATTAGGTAGTGCTGCTGCATCTCCCAGGTATGGTAGAGTGGCCTAATGTTCTGTAGGGTTCAGTGGCTCAGCCTCCCTGAACACCCAAACAGGGAGAGATTTACTCCCAGATTGATTAGCTGCAAGGACTGGCTGCAACTACTGACCACTGACCACAGTGGAGGATCAACTGTACAGGGTTCCACCTGACAGAGCAGAACTTACCCAGGTGGGACTCTGGTGCTTGCTGAGTTCACCCCTTGAGTGTGTTGCTTGTGGAGGTGGTTAGATGGTAATGCTCAACGTGGCATGATGCTGTCCACTGGATATACCAGCTCTGGAGTCTTCCAGGAGGTCCAGGTCCAGGTCAGCTACTGCCTGCCTGTGTAATTCCCCAGAGCCACCCAACATAAGCTACAGTGTTATCTTCAGATGACAGTTATGTGTGCTGGGCTTGCAGGTGCACAGATGAGGCCAAGCTGTGAAACAAGGTTGGCTGCTGCTAGAGCTGGACCTGAGATCATTTAACAAGAGGTATAGGGAAAACCTGAAGCACGAGCCAAGATAGGCCATTCTTATGGAAAAAACCAATGGAAATATCTTGGTGGGCCTGAAAGTTGGGTGGGGTGTTGCTACAGGGAATTACCAGGGCAGGGCAAATAGTGTGAGCCATGTTGATGTAATATGAGATATAGTGCCTGCCTTCCTGCCTGCCTGCTATGTGGGCAGAGGGCTTATCAAAAGAACAATGCTTTCTTCCAGCATTTCTGTCTGAGGAAAAGATGCCCCAGCTCTCAAATGCCAGACAATTCAGTTCCTCCCCATATCTCTCTGGTCCATTTAGAGCTGTTGGCCCAGCACTGGAGCTCAGAGGAGTAAGTCTAAGTAAATTCGTTCATGAGCCCTTTAAAAAGAACTTCCTGGGACTCCAGCAGCTCCCTGTTTCCCTCATCCTCAATCCTAGCTGATTTGTACAACCATAAGTTATGGAGAATTCTCTTACTTGCAGCAGAACTCTGGGATGGGGGCCTGGTGTGGGGCTGGGGCCCCTTGCTCCTCAGGGGAAAGATCCACAGCTAAGATATCCCTCTTAATTTTCATCTGCCACACTTGGGTGCTGGACCAGCCCATTCCTCATCTTTGCCCCTCCTACCAGTCTTGATGTGGTCTTTTTAATTCCTTAGTTGTAAGACTCCATTCAGCCAAACTTCAGGCAGTTCTGAATGATGCTTGTTCTGTAATTTAGTTGTAATTTGGATGTAGTTGTGGGAGGAGGTAAGTCTATGTTTATTTACGCTGCCATCTTGCCTGGAAGTCTGGGTTGACATACATATTTTTGGGGGAGGGGGGTGATGACACTATAATCAACACAATAGTTGTTCACTGAAAAGTAAATATACATGATGCCGGATGTGGTCATTTCAATTGCATGTCTGGAAGTTTGTTCAGTCATCTGGTTTCGACATTTTGAGGATAGAGACCTCTCTATTTTAGAGTTCCGATCAAAGCTTGGTAGATAGTGCCTATGTCTTCCTCTGGTTTGCCTGTGGACAGTCTTAACAACTTTTCCACGTACCCAGCCCACACAGATCATGTACTGAGGCAGTCAAAGCAGAAAGGACTAAATTCAGAGTGCAGGAAAAACATTTTGAATCCTCCCTGCTAAGGAGAGTGCAGAAATGCACCCTGCTAAATTCCATAGAAGGATTCAGGCTAAGGACTATATAATTATTTTCTGAAAGTCCTTCTTACCTAAGCTTTGACTATAATTGAGTTCTTAGAACTGAAATTTAGCATATGACTTACACTTTCAAGATCCAATGGAAAGCCTATCTAGTTGGAGTAGAATAATAACTCTTTGCTTTTCATGCTAGGAAAGGAGACCTGTCTGGGTGCTTCTGAAATACTTTAGTGCTATGCTATTAAATATTTAGTGCTAGAGCTATTAAAATTTACCCATTGAAAAAGTTCCAACCTTGAATGACCTGTTAATGCTAATGCCTACTCCTTTGCATTTGACCCAGTTCAGCAACAACCGATATATTCTGGGAGAGACGGAAAAAACAACAAAGGATGAGCATAGTTGTTGAGTTGCTTTCCAAATTTCTTTTCTTTTTTCTAAATTTTTCTCTTTCTTTCCTTCCTTCCTCTCCCTTACTTCCTTCTCCCTTTCTTTCTTTCTTTCTTTCTTTCTTTCTTTCTTTCTTTCTTTCTTTCTTTCTTTCTTTCTTTCTCTTTCTTTCTTTCTTTCTTTCTTTCTTTCTTTCTTTCTTTCTTTCTTTCTTTCTTTCTTTCTTTCTTTCCTCCCTCCCTCCCTCCCTCCCTTTCTTCCTTCCTTCCCTCCCTCCTTCCCTCCCTCTTTCCCTCTCTCCCTCCCTCCCTCTTTCCCTCTCTCCCTCCCTCCTTCCCTCCCTCCCTTCTTTCCTCCCTCAATTTAGTGAGAGGTGGGGAGGCAGAGACAGACTCCCACATGTACCCTGACTGGAATTCACCTGGCAAGCCCACTAGTGGGTGATGCTCAGCCGATCTGAGGCATTGCTCCTTTGCTCAGCAACCAAGCTCTTCTTAGCACCTGAGGTGGAGACCAGGGAAACATCCTCAGTGCCTGAGGCCATGATCCATGGCTGCAGGAGGGAAAGAGAGAGAGGGAGAGAGAGAGAGAGAGAAAGAGAGAGAAATAAAAGTGAGAGGGGGAGGGGTGGAGAAGCAGATGGGTGATTCTCCTGTGTGCCCTGACTGGCAATCAAACCTGGAAAATCCATACACTAGGCCGATGCTCTACCACTTACCCAACCAGCCAACACCGCCTTCCAGATTTCTTAATTAAATTTCTGGTCTTCAATTAATCTTTCACCCTCTCTTTTAAACATCCAGCCATCTGGTTAATAGTGTAAATGGATTATAATAAGGGAAAGTTTATATGAGTAACAAAGTTCCTGCAGGTGTTGCTTAGATGTATGGGTTGGGACAGAACTAGAATTGTAGATAATTTGGAAAATTGGCTTTAATAGAATATGTGGGAGTCAGAGAAATGCCTTCCCAGGAAATAGTAAATGGATCTAGGCACAGTAGTTATCAGGATGCTTGAAGTACAGAGACCTGATGAATCCCCAAACAGGCATACTGGAATAATTTTAGTTAATCCAAATCTTGAAGGCATTCATCGAGCGTTCAAATCAGCAGTATACCCTAATAACAACTATTTCTTTACATCTGCTAAATTTATGCAGCTATTCATGGGCTATCCACAGGGAAGTGAGATAAATGATAAAGATAAATAATTATAACAGCACTTTGCTTTATTATATTATAAAGAGGAGGCATCATTAGTAAGAATTTGTTGCTTTCTGTATTATCAGTTTCTCAGGCTGACTATGATTATTCTATGGTTGTGAAATGTGTAGTGAATTCATTTCTATCTGATATAGATTTAGAAAAAAGATAACATTTTAATTCTTTCTCCCAAACTGATCACTCTCAAGTTACCATGGTTTCTGAATTGTATTTAGTAATCACTTTGTAAGTGTATTAACTAATTTACTAAATTTAGTAGATTAGTTAAGAAACTGAAACAAATTGATCAGTGTAATTTCAATCATCATAATGTCTGCAGTTTCAATCATAATATTTTTATAATGTGAAAAAGATATCAGATTACTGCAAGCATTATCTGCTTTGGAGAGATTTATAAAATTTACAACTATTTTGCTTACAATGTCAATGTTAATTTATTTCAAAGTCTTAGAAATAGATACACTTATGAAGATATCATTTTTTGTGTCCAGGCCATTTGTGACAGCTATCCAATCCACAAAAGGAAAAGTACTTTAGGCATATAGTTTAAGCTGTAATCAATATTTCAACGAAATATTCACTTACTCCTTCACTCAACTAATGATTACTTTATTTATTTTTTATTTTTATTAACTTTAATGGGGTGACACCAATAAATCAGGGTACATATGTACAATGAAAACATCTCCAGGTTATCTTATCATTCCATTGTGTTGCATACCCATCACCCAATGTCAAATTGTCCTCTGTCACCTTCTATCTGGTTTTCCCTGTGCCCCTCCACTTCTCCCTATCCCACTCTCCCCTTCCTCCCCCCACCCCGTAACCACCACACTCTTTTCCATGTCTCATAGTCTCACTTTTATGTTCCACCTATGTATGAAATCATGCTGTTCTCAGTTTTTCTTTTTTTCTGATTTACTTATTTCACTCCGTATAATGTTATCAAGGTACATCCATTTTGTTGTAAATGATCCGATGTCATCATTTCTTATGGCTGAATATTGTTCCATAGTATATATATATATACCAAAGCTTTTTAATCCACTCGTCTTCTGACGGACACTTGGGCTGTTTCCAGCTCTTCGCTATTGTGAACAATACTGCCACAAACATGGGGGCGCATTTCTTCTTTTCGAACAGTGTTATGGTGTTCTTAGGGTATATTCCTAAAAGTGGGATAGCTGGGTCAAAAGGCAGTTCGACTTTTAATTTTTTGAGGAATCTCCAAACTGTTTCTCACAGTGGCTGCACCAGTCTGCATTCCCACCAGTAGTGCAGAAGGGTTCCCTTTTCTCCACATCCTCGCCAGCACTTATTCTGTGTTGTTTTGCTGATGAGTGCCATTCTGACTGGTGTGAGTTGATATCTCATTGTGGTTTAATTTGCATTTCTCTAATGATTAGTGATGTTGAGCATTTTTTCATATGTCTTTTGGTCATCTGTATGTCTTTTTTGGAGAAATTTCTATTCATTTCTTTTGCCCATTTTTTGATTGGATTGTTTGTCTTCCTGGTGTTGAGTTTTTTTTTTTTTTTTTTGCAGTGAGCTCTTTTTTTTTCAACCTGTTCTTTTTTTTTTTTAATTTTTTTTTTTTATTTTATTCATTTTAGAGAGGAGCCACAAAGTGAGAGAGAGAGAAGGGGGGAAGGAGCTGGAAGCATCAACTCCCATATGTGCCCTGACCAGACCAGTGCAGGGTTTTGAACTGGCGACCTCAGTGTTCCCAGGTCGATGTTTTATCCACTGCGCCATCACAGGTCAGGCCTGGTGTTGAGTTTTATAAGTTCTTTATAAATTTTGGTTATTAACCCCTTATCAGATGTGCTGTCGAATATGTTTTCCCATTGTGTGGTTTGTCTTTTTATTCTGTTCTTATTGTCTTTAGCTGTGCAAAAACTTTTTAGTTTGATATAGTTCCATTTGTTTATCTTGCCTTTTATTTCATTTGCCGGTAGAGATAAATCGGCAAATATATTGCTGCTACAGATGTTGGAAAGCTTGCTGCCTATGTTTTCTTCTAAGATGCTTATAGTTTCACGGCTTACGTTTAAGTCTTTTATCCATTTTGAATTTGTTTTTGTGCATGGTGTAAGTTGATGGTCTAGTTTCATTTTTTTGCATGTAGATGTCCAATTTTCCCAGCACCATTTGTTAAAGAGGCTGTCTTTACTCCATTGTATGCTCTTTTCTCCTTTGTCAAATATCAGTTGTCCATAAAGCTGTGGGTTTATTTCTGGGTTCTCTGTTCTGTTCCATTGATCAATGTGCCTGTTTTTATGCCAGTACCAGACTGTCTTGAGTATAATGGCCTTGTAGTAAACCTTGATATCTGAAAGAGTGATACCTCCTGCTTTATTTTTTCTTTTTAAGATTGCTGAGGCTATTCGTGTTCTTTTTTGGTTCCTAATAAATTTTTGGAATATGTGTTCTATATCTTTGAAGTATGTCATTGGTATTGCATTGAATTTATAATTGCTTTGGGTAATATAGACATTTTAATGATGTTTATTCTTCCTAGCGATGAGCACGGTATATGCTTCCACTTGTTTGTATCTTCCTTGATTTCTTTTATCAATGTTCTATAATTTTCTGAGTACAAGTCCTTAACCTCCTTGGTTAAATTTACTCATAGGTATTTAATTTTTTTGGCTGCAATAGTAAAGGGAATTTTTTCCTTAATTTCTTTTGCTGACATTCATGTTGGTATATAGAAATGCCTCTGATTTCTGAATATTAATTTTATATCCCAGCACCTTGATGAATTCATTTATAAGGTCCAGTAGTCTTTTGACTGAGACTTTAGGGTTTTCAATATACAATTTCATATCATCTGCAAATAGTGACAGTTTTACTTCTTCTTTTCCAATTTGGATGCCTTTTATTTCTTCTTCTTGTCTGATTGCTATAGCTAGGACCTCCAGAACTATGTTGAATAAGAGTCATGAAAGTGGGCCGTCATGCCTTGTTCCTGATCTTAAGGGGATTGCTTTTAATTTTTGTCCATTTAGTATGATGTTTGCTGTGGATTTGTCATAGATGGCCTTTATTATATTAAGGAATGTTCCCTGTATTCCCACTTTACTGAGAGTTTTGAGCATGAATGGGTGCTGGATTTTATCAAATGCCTTTTCTGCATCTATTGAAATTATCATGTGATTTTTGTCCTTTCTTTTGTTTATGTGATGAATCACATTGATTGATTTGCGTATATTGAACCAACCTTGCCTCTCCAGAATAAATCCCACTTGATCATGGTGTATGATTTTTTTCATATATTACTGGATCCGGTTGGCTAATATTTTGTTGAGAATTTTAGTGTCTAAATTCATCAGAGATATAGGCCTATAATTTTCTTTCTTTGTGTTGTCTTTGCCCGGTTTTGGGATCAGAATTATGCTCGCCTCATAAAAGGAATTTGGAAGTCTTCCTTCCTCTTGAATTTTTTGAAATAGCTTGAGGAGAATAGGAGTTAGTTCTTTGAATTTTTGATAGAATTCACTTGTGAAGCCATCAGGCCCAGGACTTTTCTTTTTTGGGAGTTTTTTTATAACTGTTTCGATCTCATTTGTTGTAATTGGTCTGTTTAGGTGTTCTGATTCTTCCATATTGATTTTTGGAAGTTTATATGATTCAAGAAATTTGTCCATTTCTCCTAGATTGTCTAATTTTTTGGCATATAGTTCTTCATAGTATTTTCTTACAATGCTTTGTATTTCTGCTGTGTCAGTTGTTATTTCTCCACTGTTCTTTCTAATTTTATTTGAGTCCTCTCTCTTTTTTTCTTGGTGAGTCTAGTTAAAGGTTCATCAATCTTGTTTACCTTTTCAAAGAACCAGCTTCTGGTTTCATTGATCCTCTGTATTGTTTCCTTAACCTCTATGTCATTTATTTCTGCTCTGATCTTTATTATTTCCTTCTACTTGTCCTGGGTTTTATTTGTTGTTGTTTTTCTAGGTCTTTTAGATGCAGGGTCAGGTTGCTTATTTGAGCTTTTTCTAGCTTCTTATGATATGCCTGTAGTGCAATAAACTTCCCTCTCAGAACTGCTTTTGCTGTGTCCCATAAATTTTGAGTTGATGTATTCTCATTATCATTTGTTTCTAGAAATGTTTTTATTTCTTCTTTGATCTCATTGTTAATCCATTCATTATTTAATATCATGCTATTTAGTTCCAAGTTTTTGAGTATTTTTTAGTTTTTCTTTTGTGGTTAATTTCTAGTTTCATGGCATTGTGATCAGAGAAAATGCTTGATATGATTTCAATCTTCTTAAATTTATGAGACCATTTTTGTGTCTTAACATGTGGTCTATCCTAGAAAATGTACCATGAGCGCTTGAGAAGAATGTATATTCTACTGCTTTAGGGTGAAAAGTTCTGAAGATATCTATTCAATCAAATTGATCTAGTGTATCCTTTAAGTCTGCTGTTTCTTTATTAATTTTCTTTCTTGTGGATCTATCCATGTTGTTAGTGGGGTATTGAAATTCCCTACTATAATAGTATTGCTGTTAATCTCGCCCTTTATATCCATCAAAGTCTGCTTTATGTATGTTGGGGCTCCTATATTTTGTGCATAGATTTTATAATAGTTATATCTTCCTGTTGAATTGTTCCCTTTATCATTATGTAGTGTCTTTCTTTATCTCTTACTACAGCCTTTGTTTTAAAGTATATTTTGTCAGATATAAGTACTGCTACCCCGGCTTTTTTTATTTTCCATTTGCATGAAATATTTTTTTTCATCCTTTTACCTTCAGTCTATGAGCATCTTTTGTTTTAAGGTGTGTCTCTTGTAGACAGCATATTTTGGGTCCTGTGTCTTTATTTATGCAGCTACCCTATGTCTTTTGATTGGATCATTTAATCCATTTAAATTTAAGGTTATTATTGATATGTAGTTGTTTATTGCCATTTTGTTTTTTAAAGCTGTATTTTTTTTTTTTTTTTGCTATATTCTTTCTTCCCTTTGAACTGTTCAGATCAGGTCCCTTAGTATCTCTTGCAGAATTGGTTTGGTTTTAATGAATTCCTTGAGGCTTTCTTTTGTGTGGAAAGCTCTTTATTTCTCCTTCAATTTTAAATGTCAGCCTTGCTGGATAGAGTAGTCTTGGTTGTAGGTTCTTGTTCTGCATTACTTTGATTATATCTTGCCATTCCCTTCTGGCCTCAAGTGTTTCTCTTGAGAAGTTCGATGTCATCCTTATGGGCTCTCCTTTGTAGGTGAGAGTCTTTTTTTCTCTAGCAGCTTTTAAGATTTTTTCTTTATCCATTAGCTTTGGTATTTTAACTATGATGTGTCTTGATCTAAATTTTTTTTGGTTTCTCTTTAATGGAGTTCTGTGTGCTTCTGGAACGTGTGGATTGTTTCCCAGCCTTAATTTAGAGAAATTTTCTGCTATGATTTGATTGAATAAAGTTTCTATTTCCTGTCCTTTCTCCTCTTCTTCAGGCACCCCTATGATGCGAATGTTGTTTCTCTTCATGTTGTCACAGAGCTCCCTTAGAGTTTCCTCACATTTTTTGAGTCTCTTTTCCTTTTTCTTCTCTGCTTCTGTGCCTTTGTTTATTGTGTCCTCTAACTCGCTTATTCGATCCTCAGCGTGATTTATCCTGCTTTTAATTCCTTCCATTGTGGTCTTCAGTTCTGATACTGTATTTGTCATTTCTGTTTGATTCGTTTTTATTATTTTAATTTCGTTTTTTATACTTGTTATCTCTTTATTTAGGTGTTCATAATGACTATCCATTGTTGCTCTAATTTCTTTGACCATCCTAACTATCATTATTCTAAATTCTGCTTCTGGTAGTTTGGTTATATCTGGTTCATTCAGGTCCTTCTCTGGGGATTTCTCTTGATTCATTTGGTTTGCATTCCTCTGCCTGTCCATTTTATCTGTGTATAAGCAAGTTGTGGCCACCTGAGTCCAGTAGGTGTTGCCTTTGTGTTCTCTATGTGTGGTCCGTCTGCAGGCCTACCACCCCCTCTATCGCTGCCTAGGGTGGTTAGGTATGGGTGTTGCCAGTGTCAGCCTACTGTGGCTGTTGCTGTGATTTCCACCTCTCCTCCGCGGGAGGGGCTGTCACTCAAGCCACAAGCCTCAGCACCATGGGCAGAGGTAATCACCTTTGCTCAGCTGTGGACCCAGCTTATTTCCGGAAGGCTTACCCCTAGCCCCCGCAGTCAGAGCCTGCTTGCTACAGTTTCGCGGGTTGGGCTGGGCTTTTGACGTGCTTTCAGCTGTGAGCCTTTGCACGTCCAGAATTTAGCCCCGCCCTCGAGGCCAGGGCCCTCCTGCGCAGGGTCGCAAACCACGGTTTATTGGGCCGGGTGTGTTTGCTGGCGTGAGCTCACCTGCGAGCTTCTGATAGTTCTGGACTCTACCCCGCCCCCATGTTTGGAGCCAGCTCGCTCATGTAGGATGGCAATCCGTGGTTTCTCCGGCCGGGCGGGGCTAGTAGCGTGAGCTCAGCAGCGAACTTCTGCTTGTCTCGGGCTCTACCCAGCTCTGCGTTAGGAGCCCGCTCGTGCACACAGGATGGCAAAATGTGGTTTCTCTGGCTGGGTGGGGTTGGCAGCGTGAGCTCAGCCGCGAGCCCCCCTCCTGTCCCTGGTCCTAGGCCTGTCTCCGCGATCAGGGCCGGCTTGCGCATGGTTGCAGAGCAGATCTCTGCCCATTTTTTTTTTTCCCGGAGGTGGGGTTACAGGCAAGCACGCAGCTGCCAAACTGCTTTCGCGCGTCCCCTCTGCCCCTGCTGGGCTACACCAAGCTCACATCGGTTGTGCCTCCACCCACGCCGACTGGACCGCATTTCAGCGTCCTGCCGCCACCATCCCTTCAGCATCCCTCTGAGAGACGGAAGTGCCCTAAGTCTCCACACTGTAGGCCTGGGAGCTCCCTCCCTCTAAGCAGCTCTGCTCTAATTGCCACGGGAGAGCTTGTTTGGCTAGTGTCCTGTCTCCCTTTGCTGGTATTGCTAGACCAGGGGAAATATTCGTTTTTGATTAGGGTAATGACTTAGCCCAGGGGTCTGGGTGGCTGTCCCTCAGAGTGTCCCCGTGCCTTCAGTCCACACTCTGTTCCCGCTGCTCTGTTCCTTCCTCTGTCCCCGTTCCCCGGAGACCCGGGTGCGTGGTTGTGAGAGAGGTTTTCTGCGCTGTCCCTTTAAAAAGAATCTGTCTCTTTTTCACAAACAGTATCCTCACTTGTTTCACAGCTCAATACTGTCCAAATGCCTCTTCTAGGCTCTGTGACTGCAGGCTGGGGCTTGGTTCCTGGGACCCAGGTCCCTCCCTCTCCGCCAAACTCTCCTTCCACCACGTGGGTCTCTCCGGGCTGCCGTTTGCTCCGGGGAGCTGGGCAGCCCTCTTCACATTTTCGCTATTCCTACCAGTCTCAATGTGGCTTCTGCAGTGTTCCTTGGTTGAAGAGTCCACTTAGTTTAGTACAAAGTTGGTTTATCCAGATGATGGTTCTTAAAATTGAGTTATAATCCACTTTGTTTCTGGGAATTGGAAGTTGGTACATCCGCCTACTCCATCGCCATCTTCGTTCTCCCCTAATGATTATTTTTATAAGAACCTACTATATGTTACAGACTGTTCTAGACAACAATGATATAGGGGACAAAATAAGCCCTTCTGTAATACTAAAGCTTATAGTCTAGTAAGGCTATACTTTGGGAGACAGACAATGAACAACCAATACATAACATCTTAGGTGCTGTCAAAATATATATAGAGCCATGAAAAAATGGGATGCAGGGTAGAAGGATGGTGAGTGAAACAAGATGGTAGCTTTTCTACAAAGACTTAAAAGAATGAAAGAGTGAGCTGTGGGCAAGGATGGACTTACTTATTTTTAAAAATGATTTTAGTGAGAGAGAGAATGAGAGAAAGGAAGGGAGATAGATGAGAAGCATCAACTTTTAGTTGCATGACTTTAGTCATTCATTGATTGCTTCTCCTGTGTGTCTTGACTGGGGAGCTCTGGTCAAACCAGTGATTCCTTGCTCAAGCCAGTGGCCTTAGACTCAAGCCAGTGACCATGGGATCATGTTGGTGATCCCATGCTCAAGCCGGTGTCCCCACACTCAAACTGGCAAGCTTGCATTCAGGACAGATGAGCCCACACTCAAGCTGGTGACCTTGGGGTTTCAAACCTGGAATGTCAATGTCCCAGGTTGATGTCCCATCCCTGCACCATCACTAGTTCGGCAAGGGTGGATAAACTGTGAAACAATGGAAACTTAATCTTTGGGACATTCATGTGCATGGGTCTCTGAGTGATGGGAATTGCTAGGCACTGTAAAGGTTCTTATGGGGAGAGAAAGCATTTCTACATAAGCATGTCTGCTAAAATGCCAAAGATATTTCCAGAGAAAGTTAGCAATTACTCCAAAGTAAATCCAGAATTCCAATAATTTGCTGTAATTTCTTATCTCATGCTAAATAACTACAGTGGTACCTTGAGATGCGAACAGACCAACATACAATTATTTTTTTAAAGATACGAGCTGTGACTCAGTTGTATTTTTGTTCGAGATTCGAGCAAAATTCTGAGATACGAGTTGTGATTCGGAAAGCTGCCGCTAGTTGGCATGTTGGCGCACGGGTCCAGTATCGGCAGTTTGATATACAAGTCGACTGACTTACTCGGTTACAGAATGAATTAAACTCGTATCTCAAGGTACGACTACTAACCTAATTTTGTATTTGTGGTTTTATTTGTTTTTAGGTCTCAACCAACCTTTATCCCCTCTAGCCATGAGAATCACAGGGCAAGGGGTAGAAAGAAGAGCAGCAAGGAGGCGCAGCATGTGCGCACGTGTGTGCGCGCGCACAACAAGCATTTTAAAACATTTTGGGGCTTATTCTAATTAAATTATAAAGACAAATTTTAGATGAGAGGAATTACTGGATCTGATTGACATTTTAATCAGATCCTTTTTAAAACAATCACTCTTGCTGCTTTGTGCAGTTGAAGTGAAAAGAGACAGGAGTAGAATTAAGGTTATCTGGTAGGGGCACACCAGGAACACAGCCAAGCAGTGGATGCCATTGGGACTATGTGAGCAGCAGTAGAGGTGGTAAAAATGCCACGATTTGTATATATATTTAAAGCAGAGATGAGAACACTTGCAAATGTATTGGGTGTAGTTAATAAAGAGAAGAGGGGAGTCAAGAGTCATGCCAAAGTTTTTGGTTTGAATAACGAATAACTGGAGGTGCTATTTATTGAGTTGGGGACTTGAATGAAATTCAGCTTTGGGCAATGTTAAGTTCAAGATAGACATATAAGCAGAGCTGGAAAGTGGATGTTTGAGTATGTAGGTCTTTCACAGAACTTCTGTCATTTAGTTTTCAATGTAATCCTGCCATGTAGGTATCATTATTCCTTTCTAAATGTTTAAAAATGTGATTTAAATCTTATCCAATACTATTTAACAATATATGTGGGTTTTCTAAGACTTGAACTCAGATCTTCTTGATATCTGATCTCTTGTTCTTCCCATTGTATTATCTTTCTTCACCTTTTCATTCTTACTTCCCCCCTTCCTTCCCTGCCTTCCTTCCTCTCTTCTTTCCTTTCTTCCATAAATACTTATGAACATATCTATAGTACTTACTATACATTGGGATTGTAACATGAGCAAGACATGGTCCTAGCCTTCAACGTGCATTATGATCTTAATAACTTATTGGATGTATTGAAGTGTGAAGAAAATAGAATCCCATTAAACTCATTACTTAATATATTCTTGAGTCTAAGAAAGTATGCATTATAGAAAACAGAATTTATAATAATTTTCTTGGAAAAAAGGAAGTGCTACTAAAATTAACATAAATTTTAATTTTAAGACACTGACTTTAGATAGACTATATAAGAATATAGATTAAAATTTTAAAATATAATGCATATAATTAATATTTATTGGGCCTTTATATTCTAAAGTTTTGGTGTGCTTTATTTCACTTAATCATTACAAGAAACCTTTGAGAAAACCAATATTATTTCTCTTTCACAGATGAGGAAAGTAAATATAAAGAGGTTAAATTGTTGAGTAGCAAAGCAAGAAACCAAACCCAAGGTATTTGGTTAAAGGAGGGCAGAGGCAAAGATTCTAGACCAGATTCAGTTTCTACATTTGGGGACATTTGTCCTTGGACTTATAGCATACTCATCACTAAACTTGGATTTACAAATCACAGTGCATCTCATACACTCTACTAAGATTGTAACAATAGTTATTAAATTTTACTATGAGATATAAATGTTATTTATAATGTGACAGACAATAAATACTTATAGATATCATTTATTCAGTACCAGGTTTGGCACTTTATATAGCTTATCTACTTCAGTAATCACAGTAGCCCTGCAAGGTCAGATTTATTATATGTGTTATACACAGAGAACAACTTAAGTAATTTGCTGAATGCCAAAAAACTGGTAAGCTTTGGAACTGGATCTAACCCAGTTCAAAACAATTCTGTGAACATCACACCATTTTAGTTTGTCTCCAGAAAAGTAAGGATCATATTAAATGCAAAAAATTTCAAAAAAGAAATTCATTCTCAGAAAAAAAAAAGACATTTTGGGGAGAGTTTAGTCTAGTTAGAAGAGGTTGTTAAAATACTGAAGTTGTTTGCCACAACATCAGCCTAGTGAGATAATCTTAAATAACTTAATGCCCCTGGTTGGCAAGCTTTCTATAGACAAGAACCTGCCAAGATTCATCCATTAGTAGAATCTAAGATTTCCTTAGGAATTTCCACCACTAATAATATCATATTATGTAAATTATCTTGCTAATATAAAAATGTTTAGGAAAACAGACCCAGACTGAGACTTCTTGGAAGTATATAAAACAGAGTTAACTATTAAATGACCATTTATGAGCATGGAGTATACTGATATTTGTGTATATCAGTTTTTTTTTTTAACTTCAAACATAAACAAAAGAGAAAAGAATAGAATACTATACCCAGCCCCCAGAAACCATGTATTTGCTTTTTATTTTTATAAATTTGCTTTTTCTTTATATTTCATATAAATAGAATTATATTATATTTGTTCTTTTGCATCTTGTTTCTATTACTTAGCAACATGGTATTAAAGTTTATTCACATTTTAACGTGCATCAGTTTGTTTATTTTTACTGCTGCATGGTATTGTATTACATGAATATACCACATTTTGTTTAACAGTTCAGAACTTGAACATTTTGATTATTTCCAATTCGGGCTATAATGTATAATACTACTAAGAACATTTGCGTTTTACTCTTTTCATGGACCTATGTTATTTCTCTTTAGTAGAATATTTCTCTTGGTAGATACTTAGGCATGGAATTGTCAGATTGTATAGTAACTTTATGTTCAGCTTTTTAAGTAACTGCCAATCTCTTCAAAAGGGCTGCCCCATTTTATATTCCAAGCAGCAGTTAATTATTCTAATTCCTTTACATTTCCATATTAAGTTTAGAATCAGCTTGTCTATATTTACAAAATTTCCTGCTGGATTTTGATTAGAATCACATTAAGTCTCTAGGTCATTTAGGGAAAAATTGACGCCTTAACTATGTTGAATCTTTCAATTCATGGAAAAGTCTGTTTCTTCACTTATTTCGGTCTTTGGTTTCTTTCATTAGTGTTTTGCAGTTTTTAGCAGATATGCCCAATAAATACCTTATTAGATTTAGACCTAAGTATGTTATTTTTGAAAGGATCTGTTGTAAATGGTATTGTTTTTAAAATTTAGGTTTATAATTGTCAATTGTTAGCATATAGAAACAGGATTGAGTTTTATATTCTACAACCTTGCTAAACTCATTAGCACTTAGACTTTTTTTGGGTACAATTTTTGGGATTTTCTACACAGACTTTCATGTAATCTCTGAATAAGAATGGTTATATTTCTTGCTCTCTAATTTTGTACATCTTTTATTTATTACCTTGTTTTATTACATTAAATATGAGTGAATAGAGTGGATATCTTCACCTTGTTTATGATCTTAAGATGTAGTTATGATCTTAGGACATAGCTTATAGCCCTTTGTTATGAAGTATAATGGTATCTGTAGCCATTTTGTTGTCGTTTTTTGGTCTTTGTAGATGTTCTTTTATTAGATTGAGTAAATTTTCTTATACATATTTTGAATTAGATGAGAATGTTTATTATTGTTGGATGTTGAATTCTGTCATATGCTTTTTTTTTTTTTTCAATTGGTATGATCACTTGGCTTTCTTCTTTAGACTGCTTATATGGTGGATCATGCTGATTTTCACATTTTAAATAAACCTTGCATTCCTAGGATATCCTGTCTGGTTGTAGGACGTGTGTGTGTGTGTGTGTGTGTGTGTGTGTGTGTGTGTGTGTGTTGCCATTGTTTTATGTTTCTTGATTCTATTTTCTCATATTCTGTTAAGGATTTTTGTGTCATCTTGGCACTGACAACTATTGATTTTCTTTTCTATTGCTGGTTGGGTTTTCCTGGTTCTTTATATGCAGAGCCATTTTCAGATTGTATCCTATGCATTCAAACATTATGTTATGAGCCTCTGGTTTTATTTAAATCCTACTGAGAATGTTGAAATTTTGTTTTAATGTGTAGTCAGCCCAGTTGGGTTCAGACTGTAAGTTCTAAATAGCCTTCGTTTGGTTGTGGTTTTAGAATTGGTTCTGTTGGCCACTTAGTATTGCACACTGTGAGATTTGGGAAATGGGTCCCTACCACAGTTCATTTCTCAGCCTTTGGCATGCTAATTAGGGTGAGAACCATACAGGCACAGCATGGAGGTGAGTCCAGAAGTCATGAACGACTTCACGGGGATGCATTCTGGAACTCTTATCTCTCTGTGATCTCTCCAGTACTTACTGGGCTTCACTTTTCAACTTTTTGGCCAGATATCTGGGCCTCCTTCTCTGTGCACTTTCTACAACTGTACCTTTATCTTAGGCTGAGCAGAAAGACAGAAAGCAGAGTCTGGCTTCACATACTCACCCATCAGCAAAGAGGATCCTTTATCTTTTTGGGAAAATGTCTCCTTTGATTGTAGAAGAAGGTTTCTCTCCTTCAGAGTTTTAGGTGCTTTTGAACCCCTGCTGCCTTAACTTGGGTAATGATGGGATTGTCTTGGGGCTAGTGGAGCAGAACCAGGGATGACAAGGTTAGGTGTTTGTGTCATTGAGCTGCTGAGTGTCATGTGCTTCCTGCTGATGTGTTATGTGGCAACATATGGGGGTGCCAAGGTGTACACAGTGAAGCATAGCTATGCCATGATCCTCTGTCATGATTCTCTCTCATGTGGTTTTTATTTGCATTTTGCTAATGACTCATGGGTTGAACATCTTTTTATGTGCTTATTGGCTGTTTGTATACTTTGGAGAAATCTCTACTTTCAAATCCTTTCCTTCTGTTTTATTCGAGTTGTCATTTTGTTATTGAATTATGTAGTTTATTTATGTATTCTGTATATAAGACCTTTATTAGATATTTGATTTATAAATATTTTCTCTCATTTGTAATTTTTTTTTTACTTTATTGATGGTGTCTTTTGAATCAATTTTTTTTTTTATAAAGTTCAGTATATCCTTTTTTTCTTTTTTCTCTTGTTGCTTGGGCTTTTGATGTTATATCTATGAAACCATGGCCTAATACAAGACCATGAAGATTTGCTCTAATGTTTTTTTTTTTTTTTACAGGGACAGAGAGAGAGTCAGAGAGAGAGATAGATAGGGACAGACAGACAGGAACAGACAGAGGTGAGAAGCATCAATCATTAGTTTTTTATTGCTGTTAGGACACCATAGTTGTTCATTGATTGCTTTCTCACACGTGCCTTGACCGCGGGCCTTCAGCAGACCGAGCAACCCCTTGCTGGAGCCTTGGGTCCAAGCTGGCGAGCTTTGCCTCAAGCCAGATGGGCCCGCGCTCAAGCTGGTGAGCTCGGAGTCTCGAACCTGGGCCTTCCACATCCCAGTCCGACACTCTATCCACTGTGCCACCACCTGGTCAGGCAACTCTAATGTTTTTAAATAAAAGTTTTATCTTTTAGGTCTTATATTTTAGTTGAAGATCCATGAGTGAATTTTTGTTTATGGTGTGAGGTAATGGTCTTTATTCTTCTTCTTCCTCCTCCTCCTCCTCCTGTTCTTCTTCTTCTCCTTCTCCTCCTCCTCCTCCTCTTTCTCCTTTTTCTTCTCCTCCTCGCCTCCTCCTCTTCTTTCTCTTTCTCCTCCCTTCTTCTCCTTCTTCTCCTTCTTCTTCTTCTTCTTTCTCTTTTCCCTCTCCCTCTCCATTCTTCTTACTTTTTTGCATGTGAATATCCAGTTAACCTTGCATCATTTGTAGAAAAGACTATTCTTTCTGCCATGACATTATCTTGGAACCTTTGTAAAAATCTATTGACCTTAATTATTAGGGTATTTTTTTCTGGGATATCAATTCTATTCCATGCTCTACATGTTTATTATTATGCCAGCACTATACTGTCATGATTACTGTACCATTTGAAAAAGTTTAGAAATTGAGAAATGTGAGTATTTCAGCTTTGCTCTTTTTTGTCACAGTTGTTTTGGAAGGAATGTGTTTTTAATCTAGGATAATACATATTTAAGACTTGAAGTTTAAAGTAATGGTAGGCTTAGACATTTGTGATTCTTACCCAGACTGTACATTCTTATTTTTCCTCCTATGCTTTCCAACCAAAGAAATCAATCCAGGTGCTAGTCATACTGTTAGAAAATGTGCTTTGCCAGCCCCAGATGTCACAGCAATTTTGGACCCACCTACTTTACTCTTATTTGCTAATTTCCGTTTTTGAATTTGCCCAACACTTTACCTTTGAATTTATCTCCTATAAATTATCCCCAGATTAATTTTTGAGTTTGAGATTGGGTTTTCTGAGTACATACTTTCAAATTGAGCTTATCAGTACACTCAGAAACTATATCCTTCTGTGTGCTCTGTGTGTACTCCTGCTGGACTATGATCATGTCCCACATTCCGGTCATGCTCTGGTATCATAATGATCCCCTGGACAGAGTTCTAAGCAACATATTGGTATTCCTTCCTGTGGCTTGGTACCTTAGTCTAATCCTTGTACTAATTGGATGTTTAACTCTTTCTAACCAGTGGGGAACTTTGTTGTTTAGACAGCACAACCCTGTATGTGTCTACACAGGGATGCTATATCTAATGTTTCTTTTTGAAATAAATGTGGGTTAATTTCATGAAATAGAGAGGTAATAAACCATTAAACTCTTTACACAAAACAGCTAAAGCTTTTTTAATTCTCTGAATTTTTATTTTGACTTTGATTTTGAGATTGACAATACTTAATCAGATTTTAACTCATTTCAATGAATTGGTTAAAAATAATAGAAAACGGGTATGTCAACTCATTTGGAAGTCTAAGTGTAGAATCAGGCTAAATGATGGTGCTATACCTGAAACAAAACTCAATTGGTCTCACTTACTGATGTAATGTATTCACAGAGGCATTCTAACCGCTGGAGAGAATACACATGTTTATAGAGCTACAGAAACTGGAGCTTACGGCTTTGCAGATAAGAACCTGTGGGACTTTGAGAGATTTAATCAACATTTAGACTATAAACATACTCTGTGCCAGTTCTAGGCTATATTTAAGTTTTAGGTTGATTTCCCAAGAAACAAGAAGTTCAGCACTTGTACCAGGATGTTTCGATGCTTCTTTTTCAGCCTGGAATCCAGTCGCTTATTGTTTACAGAAGTCAATGGCATTGTTTTTGGAAATGGAAATTGAAAATTTTCCAGAGTCCTTCTGAGGTCAGGCCAGACTCTCCTGAAGGTTGTTTGAGAGCCCAAGTTTTGAATAAGCTGCATGAATAACAATTTTGATTGTGCTGGGGTCAGGATAATTTTATTCTAGTCCTGTGTCTCTTCAGTGGGCTAGTTTGGCCAAATTTAACTAATTTTTTGAAATGGGCTAACTTGCTTGTCCTTGAATTCTGCATACTGGACTAAAAATTGGCCCCAGCTGTGTCTGAGTAACTCTGTTTTCAATGTGTAGGGAGAGAGAAGCGTGGCATGCCTTTGCAAGGCTGCCTTTAGAGGTTAATATGCCTGCTTCTTTTTTCTTCTCTTTGATCAAGGCTGTGGCTCTATGAGTGTTTTCTGGAGTGAGCCTCTGTCTGGGCCATGTGAGCCATTCTTTGATTCCCCCTCCCTTCATCATTCTTGCACTTTAAAAAATGAATGGAATAATCCACAAAGTCCAGCTCTTTAACTTTTGCTTTGATTCTGATTTGACAAGTGGCAATCTGGTTTTTACTTCTTTGCATCTTTCCTGTCCCTCTTAGAAATACTGACGTGGTGGCAAACACAGAGGGAGCCTCCAAAGGCAAAGAGACTCAGCAGCCCTCTGCTGAGAGAAAAGACTGTCTCTTTTCTCTTTTTCATTGTGATCAGGGCCACTCAAATTATTTGTCCACAGGAAATACCCTGGCTTGCTGAGAGCTCTAATGGGCACGACAATCAATATTGCTTATACTAATGCATCATGCTCTCAGTAAGAGATTTCAACAGTAGATTATTTTCCTCTGGGGATTCGGTTAACAGCATTTATACAACAGCCACAGCATTCAATGCACTAGGCATGGGGAAAGAAGGAGGGAATTCCAGGGAATGGTTCCTGTTCTTTAGGAGCTTCTTAGCTGAGGAAGTGATATTTGTATGAGTCAAGGTTCTCTAGAGAAACAGAATCAGAACCGATAGAAGAATATATGTATATATTTATTTATGAGAAAGAGGGGGCGGGGGAAGAAGAAGAGAAGAAATCAGCTCACACAGTTTTGGAATTTGAGGAGTTCCAAGCTGGAGACTCAGGAGAGTCAATGATGTAAGTTTCGTTCCAAGGGCAGGAGAAGACTGATGTCCCAGTTCAAGCAGTCAGCGTGGAGAAGTTCTCTCTTAGCCTTTTTGTTCTTTTCAGGTCTTCAATTGATTGGATGAGGGCTATCCTCATCCAATATTAGTGAATGCTATCTGTGTTACTCATCCTATCCATTTGTATATTTATCTTTTCATGAGCTTCGAGTGTTTTAATTAAGATAGTGTAGAAAAGGAGCACTTGGTATCAAATGCAATAGAAAGACAAAAATGGAGAAGACATGTAGGTCATGATCAGTGGTATTCTCAATGATATTGGCCAGGAGTACAGAAGATACATTTCAAAAGGTAGTGAAAATGACTATCTTATGTTTCAGAAGCAAGAATGGAAAGTGAGTAGAAAAGAAACAAGCATTATATGGAGTACAGTAAAAACATATGATTTCCTTTGGAGTTTGGAAGCAATTCAGCTTATTTAAATGACACTGTTGTTAATATTATTATTTAATTTAATTTATTGTGTTTACATAGATTCTAGTGTTGCCCCTAATGCACCCCCCCTGTATTCCCCTCAATATCTCTCTTGTCCCCTTCCCCAAAAAAGCCCTCCCCCATTCCCTTCAGGTTTATCCCATCCTATTCTCCCCTTTCCCTCTGTCCTCTTTTCCTCTGGTCCCTTTGATCTTTCCTCTGTCTAAATTCCGTACTTCATTCAGTTCACATTGTTCCTTGGATTCCTGAAATGAGTGAGGTCAATATATTTTTCTTTCTCTGCCTGGCTTATTTCACTTAATGTAATAGTTTCCAGGTCCATCCATGTTATTTCAAAAAGTAAGATTTCTTTCTTATTCATGGCCCCATAGTATTCCATTGTATATACAGTGTGTCCGTGAAGTCATGGTGCACTTTTGATCGGTCACAGGAAAGCAACAGAAGACAATAGAAATGTGAAATCTGCACCAAATAAAAGGAAAGCTCTCTCAGTTTCATTCCTATTCAGTGCTGTTCGATGAGGGCTCCATTTGTTGCCCTACACACATCCAAACAATAGTGAAGTTCTTGCCACACACAGGTAAGAACATCTGGTGTAACAGAGTGAATAACATCTGTGATTCTCTGTTTTAAGTGATTAATGTCATTGATATGTTCAATGTACACATGTTGCTTCACATAACCCAAAAAGTAAAAGTCTAAGGGCGTCAGATCCTGGGATCATGGTGGCCATGGTTTGACAGAACCCCTGCCAATCCACCTCCGGGAGAATGTTCTATCCAGAAACTCATGAACAATGGTGACGTATTGTGGAGGAGCGTAGTCCTGTTGAAAGAATACACCTTCTGGAAATTGTGGCACTGCATACAATTCCAACGTGTCAAAATAGGTGTTTGCTGTCACAGACTGCTCTACAAAAAAAATGGGCCTATCACCTTATCATGCATCAGGCCACACCACACATTCACTTTAGGGGTGTTACGTTCGTACTCAGTATAGGCATGAGGATGTTCAGCAGCCCATATTCGGATGTTATGGTGATGAACATGTCCACAGATATGGAAGGTCGCCTCATCGCTAAACACAATCTTCTGCAAAAATCTTGCATCATTGTTGATCTCATGAAGCATATCTGTAGCAAATGCACATCATGTGGGTCTACAGTATCTGCTGGTTTGATAGCGTGCAACAGCTGTAATTTGTACCCCATAAAACAGAGACATTTCTTTAACACCTTATGAACTGTAGTCTTGCTTAGGTGTAATTGTCACGCACACAAACGCATGATATTTTAGGGCTCCTTAGGTAGCTATCCTGTGTAGCCTCTACAGACTCGTCACTGACTGATGGCCTACCAGCATGGGGTTTCTCCACCAAACTGCTGGTTTCCTTCAACTGCTTTTCCCACAGAGTAATGTTATTCCTATGTGGTGGTGCTTGGTTATAAATGCGCCGATAGTCACGTTGCACTTTGGTCATGGATTCGAATTTAGCGAGCCACAGAACACACTGAACTTTCCTCTGTACTGTCCACATCTCGACTGGCATGGCCATAGGCTGCTCCGCTGTATACATGGTGTTACATCATCATCTGCACGTGCGCACATGCTGCCACATCATCCTACAGAAACTGGGAGGGTTTTCCTTTATTTGGTGCAGATTTCACATTTCTATCATCTTTTGTTGTTTTCCTGTGACTGGTCAAAAGTGCACCATGACTTTACAGACATACTGTATGTACCACTGCTTTTTAATCCACTCGTCCACTGATGGACACTTGGGCTGTTTCCAGATCTTTGCTATTGTGAACAGTGCTGCCTGCCATAAACATGGGGATGCATTTCTTTTTTGAATCAGTGATATGTTGTTTTTGGGATATATTCCTAAAAGTGGGATGGCTGGGTCAAAAGGCAGTTCCATTTTTAATTGTTTTGAGGAATATCCATACTGTTTTCCACAATGGCTGCACTAGTCTGCATTCCCACCAGCAGTGCAGGAGGGTTCCCCTTTCTCCACATCCTCGCCAGCACTTGTTCTGTGTTGTTTTGCTGATGCGCACCATTCTGACTGGTGTGAGGTGATATCTCATTGTGGTTTTAATTTGCATTTCTCTAACGATTAGTGATGTTGAACGTTTTTTCGTCTGTCTGTTGGCATCTGTATGTCCTCTTTGGAGAAGTGTCTATTCATTTCTTTTGCCCATTTTTTGATTGGACTGTTTATCTTCCTGGTTTTGAGTTTTACAAGTTCTTTATAAATTTTGGTTATTAACCCCTTATTAGATGTATTGTTGAATATGTTCTACCATTGTGTGGGTTGTCTTTTTATTCTGTTCATATTGTCTTTAGCTGTACAAAAGATTTTGATTTGATATAGTCCCATTTGTTTATCCTGTCTTTTATTTCACTTGCCCATGGAGATAAATCAGCAAATATATTCCTGTGAGAGATGTCAGTGAGCTTACTGCCTATGTTTTCTTCTTGGATGCTTATGGTTTCACGACTTACATTTAAGCCTTTTATCCATTTTGAGTTTATTTCTGTGACTGGTGTAAGTTGGTGGTCTAGTTTCATTTTTTTGCAGGTAGCTATCCAGTTTTCCCAACACCATTTGTTAAAGAGACTGTCTTTACTCCACTGTATGCTCTTACCTCCTTTGTCAAATATCAGTTGTCCATAAAAATGTGGGTTTATTTCTGCGTTCTCTGTTCTATTCCATAATCTATATGCTTGTTCTTATGCCAGTACCAAGCTGTTTTGAGTACAATGGCCTTGTAATATAACTTGATATCAGGAAGTGTGATACCTCCCACTTTATTCCTCTTTTTCAAGATTGCTGAGGCTATTTGTGTTCTTTTTTGGTTCCATATAAATTTTTGGACTATGTGTTCTATATCTTTGAAGTATGTCATAGGTATTTTCATTGGTATTACATTGAATTTATAAATTGCTTTGGGTAATATAGACATTTTAATGATGTTTATTCTTCCTATCTATGAACACAGTATATGCTTTCACTTGTTTATATTTTCCTTGATTTCTTTTATCAATGTTTTATAATTTTTCCGGTACAAGTCTTTAACACCCTTGGTTAAATTTACTCGTAGGTACTTTATTTTTTTTTGCAATAGGGAAGAGGATTGTTTTCTTAATTTCTCTTTCTGACAGTTAATTGTTGGTGTATGAAAATGCCTCTGATTTCTCTGTATTAATTTTATACCCTGCCACCTTGCCGAATTCATTTATCAGGTCCAATAGTTTTTGACTGAAACTTTAGGGTTTTCTATAAACAGTATCATATCATCTGCAAATAATGATAGTTTTATTCTTCTTTTCCAACTTGGATGTCTTTTATTTCTTTTTCTTATCTGATTGAAATGGCTAGGACTTCTAGTACTATGTTAAATAAGAGTGGTGCGAGGGGGTAGCCCTGCCTTTTTCCTAATCTTAAGGGGATTGCTTTTGGTTTTTGCCCATTAATTATGATGTTGGCTGTGGGTTTGTCATAGATGGCCTTTATCATGTTAAGGAATGTTCCCTGTATTCCCACTTTGCTGAGAGTTTTGATCATAAATGGATGCTGGATCTTATCAAATGCATTTTTTGCATCTATTGAAATCATCATGTGGTTTTTCTCCTTCATTTTGTTTATGTAATGAATCACATTTATGTAATGAATCACATTTGTTTATGTAATTTATCCTTCATTTTGTTTATGTAAACAATCATTTTGTTTATGTAATAATTTACAAATATTATACCATCCTTTCCTCCCCAGAATAAATCCCACTTGATCATGATGTATGATTTTTTTTGCATATATTGCTGGATCCGGTTTGCTAATATTTTGTTGAGGATTTTAGCATCTAAATTCATCAGGGATATTGGCCTATAATTTTTTTTCTTTGTGTTGTCTTTGCCTGGTTTTGGAATTAGAATTACGCTCACCTCATAAAAGGAGCTTGGAAGTCTCCCTTCCTCTTGAATCTTTTGAAATAGCTTGAGAAGGATAGGAGTTAGTTCTTCTTTGAATATGTGGTAGAATTCACCAATGAAGCCATCTGGCCCAGAGCTTTTGTTTTTTGGGAGTTTTTTGATAACTGTTTCAATCTCATTTGTTGTAATCGGTCTGTTTAGGTTTTCTAATTCTTCCAGATTGATTTTTAAAAGATAATATAAAGAATTTGTTTATTTCAGCTATGTTGTCTAATTTTTTGGCATACAGTTCTTCATAGCATTTTCTTATAATACTTTGTATTTCTGTTGTGTTGTTATTTCTCCACTCTCATTTTTAACTTTATTTACTTGAGTCCTCTCTTTTTTTTTTCTTGGTTAGTCTGGTTAAAGGTTCATCGATCTTGTTTGCCATTTCAGAGAACCATCTCTTGGTTTCATTGATCTTCTGTATTGTTTCTTTAGCCTCTATGTCATTTACTTACACTCTGAACTTTATTATTTTCTTCCTTTTGTTATCTTTGGGCTTTACTTGCTTTTTTTTTTTATGTTTTCTTAGATACAGGGTTAAGTTGTTTATTTGAGTTTTTTTCTAGCTTTTTAAGGTGTGCCTGTAATGCTTTGAACTTCCCTCTCAATACTGCTTTTGCTGTGTCCCATAAATTTTGAGTTGTTGTATGCTCATTATTATTTGTTTCTAGGAATTCTTTTAGTTCTTCTTTGATCTCATTGTTAATCCATTCATTAGTTAATAACATACTATTTAGTTTCCATGTGTTTGAGTATATTTCAGTTTTTCTGTTGTGGTTGATTTCTAGTTTTATGCCATTGTGATAAGAGAAAATTCTTGATATGATTTAAATCTTCTTAAATTTGTTGGGACCACTTTTGTGCCCTAATATGTGGTCTATCCTAGAT
The DNA here is from genome assembly GCA_037038555.1 of Rhynchonycteris naso. NCBI lineage: Eukaryota > Metazoa > Chordata > Mammalia > Chiroptera > Emballonuridae > Rhynchonycteris > Rhynchonycteris naso. The sequence continues at coordinate 200,196,221 of CM072998.1, read as the reverse complement.
AATGTACCATGAGCACTTGAATGTATATTCTATTGCTTTAGGGTGAACGGTTCTGAAGATATCTATTAAATCGAATTGATCTATTGTGTCCTTTAAGTCTGATGTTTCTTTGTTAATTTTATTTCTTGAAGATCTATCTAGTGATGTTAGAGGGGTATTGAAATCCCCTACTATGATAGTATTGCTGTTAATCTCGCCCTTTATATCCATCAAAGTCTGCTTTATATATTTAGGTGCTCCTTTATTAGGTATATATTTATAATGGTTATCTCTTCCTGTTGGATTGCTCCCTTTATCATTATGTATTTACCTTTATTTCTTGTTTCAAAATCCATTTTGTCTGATATAAGTATTGCTACCACAGTTTTTTTTTCTTTTCCATTTGCATGAAATATTTTTTCTATCCTTTTACCTTTAATCTTTGTGTATATTTTGTTTTGAGGTGTGTCTTTTATAGACAGCATATGTATGGGTCCTGTTTTCTAATTCATGCAGCTACCCTATGTCTTTTGATTGGATCACTTAATCCATTTACATTTAAGGCTATTATTGATATAGAGTTGTTTGTTGCCATTTCATTCTTTAAAGCTATATTCCTCTTTTACTATATTCTTTTCCGCATTTGTTCCGTTTACAACAGGCCCCTTGAAATTTCTTGCAGTATTGGTTTGGTTGTGATGAATTCCTTGTGTTTTTTTTTTTTTTTTTTGTCTAGAAGCATTTTATTTCTCCTTCTATTTTAAATGATAGCCTTGCTGGATAAAGAAGTCTTGGTTGTAGGATCTTGTTTGGCATTACTTTAAATTTTTTTACCATTCTTTTCTGGCCCTAAGTGTTTCTGTTGAGAAGTCAGATGTCATCCTTATGGGGGCTCCTTTGTAGGTGATAGCCTTTTTTTCTCTAGCAGCTTTTAATATTTTCTCTTTATCGCTTAGCTTTGGTATTTTAATTATGATGTGTCTTGGTGTAGATTTCTTTGGGTTTCGCTTTAATGGAATTCTCTGTGCTTCTTGAACTTGTATGACTTTCCTGCATCAATTTAGGGAAGTTTTCAGCTATGATTTCATTGAACAAGGTCTCTATTCCTTGTTCTTTCTCTGCTTCTTCAATAACCCCTATGATGCAGATGTTGTTTCTCTTTAGGTTGTCACAGAGCTTTCTTAGAGTTTCCTCAGATTTTTTTCAGCCTCCTTTTTTTTTTCCTGCTCCGTTTTCGTGTTTTCATTTATCTTATCTTCTATATCGCTGATTCAATCATCTGCTTTATCCTGCCTGCTTTTAATTGCTTCTAGTGCAGTCTTTATTTCTGATATTCTACTTGTCATTTCTGACTGGTTCTTTATTGTTTCTATGCCCTTTTTGATGCTTGCTATCTCTTTATTTATATGCTCATTGTGTCCATTCATTGTTTTTCTAAGAACTTTAAACATTCTAATAATCATTATTTTAAACTCTGCATCTGGCAGTTTGCTTATTTCCATCTCACTCAAATCATTTTCTGGGGGTTTCTCTTGTTGGTTCATTTTGATTGCACTTCTCTGTGTTCCCATTTTGTGTGTGTATAGCCTCCTCATTTGGGTGTGTTGTTTGTAGAGCTGGCTTAGTCTAGGGTTGGTGTTATATGCCTCCTTTTTTCAGTTGTGTTATTTCTAGGTCTTCTTGGGTTAGCATCAGCTGTTGTTTTTAATCTGCTGTGGGCTACTTATCTGCTATCACTGTTCTTTATGCTGTTTGTGTCAGAGTTTCCTATGTCCTAGCTGGATCTGTTGTAAGAAGCCCCTCATTAAACTTCCACTCTAACAAGGGTTCTTAGGTCCTGAACTGGTGCTTTCCATATCTGGGCACTGAATGTGCCTGCCCTGGACCTCCCTGGCTGAGGCCTGGCACAGAGTAGTGTGGGTCACGGCCTATGACTAGTTCTTATCCACCTTTTAGGAGCTACAGGCTATTCCAATGTTGTGGCTTCCTCTGCTGGGTTTAGGTGCCGTTGTAAATATCAGCTGCACTTCTAGGCTTGCTTTTATCTACTCTTGGCCTGGGAGAAGCTCCTTTAAAAGTTCAAGCTTCCCTAAAATCCACTTTCTATTGCCTCTTATTGCTGGCTACTTGTTGGGCTCAGTTCTATAATTCAGTGATTAGGTACTGTATTAGATGTGACCTACTACATAGCCTCAGGTGTCATTCCATCCAGACATTTTATTTATTTAATTTATTTTGTTTTTTTTTTCTTCTTTTTTAGCACTCAGTAGGGTGTAGTCACAGTGGTACAGTGGGTGTTGCCCCTATGCTCCCATTCTGTGTTCTGTCTACCAGGCTGCTGCCTCCACTGTTGCTTCCTGGGGCATTTGGGCTCAGGTGCTGCTGGCGCCAGCCTGCCTTCATCGCTGCCCTGGTTGGCCTCGCATGTGTCTGTGCGCACCCATTTGGACGGCTTTCATGTCTTCCCCAGCCTCTGCTGCCTCTGAGGGCTATTTGTGCCAGGGGCACCTTCGCTCATGGACTTGGGCGTCTGCTCCGGCTTTCACCCCCACAGGAGGGGCCACACACGCCCATTTGGACCACTTTCGGGGCTGCCTCGGTCTCTGCTCTGGAGGGCTCTTCAGCATTGCCAGAGGTCTATGAGTGGGCTCAGACCTTATCATCCGCTGCGGGGGGCCGTGCATGCCCATTTGGATCACTGTTGAGGTCACCTCACTTCTGCTGCCACTAAAGGTGTGCCGGTAACCCAGGACCATTTGCGCTCTGGCCTGGACCCCCACAGCAGCCGCTGCAACTTCCACCCTTGCTGGCGGGCTCTTGTGTGCCAGCTTGTATCCCCTCCACTGACGTTCAGGCCTCCTCCCCTGCCGAGGGCGGGCCCACTCAGCCAGCAGGACTGTGTGTGAGCCCGGACCTCTGCAATGACAGTTGCGGTTCCCAGCTCCATGGGCCTACTTGCGCGTGCTTGCTCAAACTTCCACAGCCACTCTCTGCTGTCTCCAGCCTGCCTGGCCTGGGGCGAGCACTCAGCAGTGCAGGGGGTGGTGTAGCTTAGACCTCTGCACTCCCTTTTTGTGTCCCTAACATGGCATCTGGCTCTTTGTGCCTTTGTTCTAGCTAGGGTAGGGTAGCCTCTGGTGGACAGGGCACTTTCTCTCCTTTGTTGGTGAAACTGTTCCTAAGAAAAATGTTCACTTTAGATTTGGGGAGTGACTCAGCCCAGGGATTAGGATGTCCTTCTCTCAAAGTGTCTTCCCCTGTGCCTCTGAGACCATTCTCTCCCTTGTAATTCCAGTCCTCCCAGCACTCTCCACTCATAGCCGGGAAAGTGGCTATGAGCGAGGCTGTCCATGTAGTTCCTTTAATACTGAGTCTGGGTCTGAGTCCTGCCTCCTTCTCTCAAACTGTGTCCAGGCTTTTTTCTCATCCAAATATAGTCTGTAAGCCCCTTCCAGGCTTGAGGGCTCTAAGCTGGGATTCCGGTTTTGGGGATAAGAACCTGCAACTCTCTGGACAGCCCTCTCTGTTGCAAAAGTCCTTCCCGGCCACCGCTTGCTTCCAGGAGCGGGGCAGCCCTTTCCGCATCTCCACCTTTCCTACCAGTCTCAGTGTGTATTCTTTGGTGGTCCTTGGCTGTAGAATCCTCTTAGTTCAGTCCAAAGTTTGTCTTTCACGGTGAGTGTTCTTTTGCTTAAGTTGTAATCCACCTTGGTTCTGGAAAGTGGGAGTTGGAGCGTCTGCCTACTCTGTAGCCATCTTGGAACTTCCAATATTATTTTATTAATGATTAAGTTCTAAAGTAATTTGATCTTGGGTTTAAACAGATATTCTCAGTAATGGGACTTCTGTTCTCTACAAAGAGCACAAATGTTCATTCATATTCTTGGAATGGCTGATTGGGAAGTAGCCTTAGAAGTTTCTAGGCCAGTCCATCACTCACACAGAAATCCTGGAAGCTCACAGTTTTTAATTTAAAACCATTTCTTTTGTTGTTCTATTAAGACTTTGTTCCTGGCTTAAGAAGCTCACTTTTACAACAGAAAATGTACTTATTGTGTAGCCTGCACTAAATGAGGAAGAAGGATTCAACGGGCTTGTCTTTGGGAAAAATACTGAACAGAGCAACCTTCACTGGGGAAATAAAACTGAAGAAGTATCTGTCCATCTAAGGATAATGGCTTGTTCACATAAAGATCTCTGTTTTTCTTCTCATAGGGTTTAATCAAGCAAGAATCTTCTTTAGAATGGATGCTGATCTCTTCTTTTTTTATCCTCTGCCTATTAAATTCTATCTCAATGGCACAATTAGTCTCATTTCTGAGGGTAGGTTATGATTACAAGACATGTAGTTTACATTTTATCTGATGGTTTTAATTTTAAATGTAATTTGGCAATTCTTCATTCTCTCTCTCTTCATATGATCCATTTGTAATATTAGCTCTATCCTTAAGAATAAAAACTAATTTTATATGCCTTTTAGAAGTGCAGTCTTGCTTTGAAAAATGAATATTGTGGTAGCTAGTGTCATATCTGAATCCACCACACTTACATGTTTAGAATTATTCAGAGAACACAGCTCTAAAATAATTACATGCCATTTTATTTTGCAAATGTTTCCAGAGTTGCTGAGTAAAAAAAAAAATTAAGTGAAAAATGACAGGGAATAAGAATAGGATTCTGAAGTATCAGTTCTATTAGTAGTGATAAAGTTTTTATGGAATAAAATGTGACTCTGATATACCATGTATCAGAAAAAACAATGCAATTTTGGATTTCAGTAGAGATTGATGACTTGAAAACATATTCTAGCAATTGCCAATGTACCGTATGGCAAACTGATTAGTACCAGGTAATGATTATATTGCATAATTCTAGAGCCTACTAAATTATAATTTCCCAAAGGCAGGGATCATGTCATATTTAACTTTGTATCTTCCATGGAACCCAGAAGAATGGGACTTAGAAATTACTCAAAAAGCATTTGTTGAGTTGTGTGTTTGTCTTAAAAACCAAGTTTCTCTTCTTTTAAAGGATATCAGGAAGTCAAAGAAAAGGAAGACATAATGCCTTCAGCCTTGGGAGGTCTGGTCAACAAAAGCATTTTTAGGAACCTTTCTATTTGAGCCTGGGAAAATCTCATCTATGCATTCTTTCCCGAGGGATAAGAAAATAACATTGTTGAGCCTCCAAACCTCAAAGGAGTAGGGAGATGGGCAGGATATGTGTGTGTGTTCTTATCTGGAAAGCAGGGGCTTCCTAATAACTAATGTTCCTTGTTTCTTCTTAGTGTTCTGGGCCTTAGAAATACATTTTCTTTATTTCCTAAAGTGCTTCAGCTGAGGCTAAGGTATTGATAACCTGCTTAACACTCTCTGACGTATTACCATTGCACTTGGGAAAAAATTCAAATGCTCTCTCATGCTCCTAGAGAACCCAGTGATCAGCTTCTGGCTAGCTCACCAATTGCATCCCATGCTCTCCTCCCTTTAACTCACTCTACCACCATCAGTCTGCCTCAAAATGCTACATTCTAAAATTTTCACTGATGAGGCCCTTATCATCGTCCTTGCTTCCATTCAAATGTGAATTTAACCAAAAGACATTTTTTGAAAAGTCTAATAAATTACCATTTTCGACCTCTACCTGTCCTCTTCTTGCTCCAGCTCCTTCCTGTGGTAATGCAGAAAGGGAGCTGCCTCAGACTGCACATCTGGAAAATCATTACCTAACGAGGCCAGTTTGGACTTTCAATCCAGTAAGCTCAGTGAATTCTAAAGGACTTTACCAGTGTCACCAACTCACCTTATTTGACCGAGATAGAAAAGAGTGAGAATTATATAGGCAACCTACCACTGCCTTCAATAAAATCTGGTCACTTTCTATTTAATTTTACTCCTTTATTGTCTTTGTGGCACTTATGCCTTTAGCAATATATATTTTAATTATTTATTTGCTCACTGGTTTATTCTGAGGATACTCTTTGACACGTGTCCAGGAGAACAGAGATCTGGTCTGGTTGTATTCACTATTGAGTATTTGGGATCTTAAATGGTGCCCAGCACATGTAAGTACTCAAATATTTGTGCAATAAGATTGATTGATGAAGTGGTTCCATATGAAATGATTACATATGTGAGGTTCAATTTAGGTGACATATATACACTCCTTAGGCTACGGCCTGATGCATAGTAAGCAGTCCACAATGTCCTTTCTTATAAGGGAGAGGCAGTGATCTCTTTGCAGGTGCTTCTTGAGCAACATATAAATTTAGATGTCATAAATCTGGTTATATGTTTTTCATACCTATCCATTTAAACACAAGGTAACTTACAACATAGACTCTGCTAACTTTTTCTCCATTTTTGGTAAGTGCCTATTTTTTGCAATGATTCATTAACACATTTATAAACAACTTCAATGATGTAAAAGTGATGTTTGTAAAACATTAATTGCCTTGTGTTATGTTCAATCCAAGAATCATTGCCCTTTAACTTCAATTTAAAACCCAATGCATGCCATTAACTGTAACAAAAAGAAATTAAAATTGCATAAAAACTAGAGCATGCACCAAAAAATGAATTTCAGATTTGGAATCAGTGATGCAGAAATATATTGAAAAAGTTAGAAAACCTCATGCAACATAAAATTAAAAAAAATTGTTCTCCAGTGTAATCAGACCTTCACTGTATTTCATATACTTTATATTGTTATTCAGTTAAGAATGGGTGTAAGGATATTTGTATATACCGCAAAATTAGATTACAACTTATTCACTATATTAAAAAAACTTCTTATTGGCTCAATCTGCACAAATTAAGCCTGCCTGGTGTTTTTCTAACAACAAGATCTGTGAATTAGATTAGCTCTTCATAGCTCGGTTAAGCTTGCACATAATAAACTTATTGTCCATTGACTCCTTCCTATTCTAATTCAGAAAGGAAGCAGCAGCACACTCCAGACCCAGAAAATAATTACCTAAAATGCCCGATTTTTGACTTTCACTTCCGGGGAGTTTAAAGAATTCCAAAGATTATTGCTCATGTCATCAATTTACCTTATTGGGTCAGGCTGAAAAAGAGTATGGATGATGTAGGCAACATTATCACCCTGGATCAAACCTGAAAAGTTATTCTACTTAATTTGAGAGAGCCAAGATTCCTCTAGTTTCCCACAATAAGCAAGAAGCACCATGGCTACCATTTACCCCACCCCGTGTTTCTGTCATACAGAGCCCTCAGAAAGATTTCTGTGCAGCTCACCTCTCACATTTGTATGCTCTAGCCGTTGTTGGCAGTTGGAACTTTGTACTCTCTACTGTTTTGGGGACTGGCATAACTCTGCTTCCACAAGGAAGAGGCTCATGGTCAGTCTTTTAGCTACTGAATGCTTGAAAGTTAGTTTCTAGCCCAGGCTCACTGACCTCCTATGAGAGGTAGTAAATCCTCTATCCCTACCCTACAGGGACATGGCAGCATTTCAAAAGTCCTAACATGATGTCAGATTGAAGGACAAAATCTGCAATTCATTATTGTATGGAGAGGTAGGTTATCTGAACCCACACACAAGCATTACTCATATAGATCCAGTTTTCATAAAACAGGCTATAACAGGATTGAAAAATCAAGGAGCATAATAACACTGGGAGACAATTTTTTTAAAATTTTCTGTTGCACAAGGTTTTCTAACTTTTTCTATATATGTCTGCATCCTTAATTCCAAATCTAAAATCCATTTTTGGGTGCATGCTCTAGTTTTTATGCAATTTTAATTCCGTTTTGCTACAGTTAATGGCATGCATTGGATTTTAAATTGAAGTTGAAGGGCAACAACTCTTGGATTGAACATAACCACAAGGCAATTAATGTTTTACAAACATCACTTTTACATCATTGTAGTGTTTATAAATGTAAAAAATTATTATCTGATAAAAGCACCCTCCTCTTTTGTTTTAAGATTAAATCATGGCTTCTTCAAGTAGGTGTAAATATAAGAATAGTCCTGACACCTTCTGTACTATATGTGGCTATTACACACTTCAACATCAAAGGCGCAGTATTTCATCATTTGGGACTCGTGCATATATTGCCTATTTTCAAGTTCCCCTTGGCGATCAAAACAAGAATTGGGCTTCTCATATTGTGTGTCATAATTGTGAGGAAACACTTTGTGACTGTACAAAAGGAAAATGCAAAGGAATGCCTTTTGGTATTCCCATGGTTTAGCATGAACCTAAGGGCCACAGCAGTTTCTGTTATTTCTGTCTGATCCATACAAAGGGCATTGGCAAAAAAAACTGGCATATGATCGCATATCCTAATATTCCTTCAGCAGTATGACCTATCGCACACTCTGAGACACTCCCGGTTCCAGTTTTCAATGGTTTTATTTCTTCTAGGGACAAAGAAAGTGAACATGGTGATCAAGTCTATTTTGATAAGATGCATGAGGAAATGGTTGAGAATCTGAACGGTCTTCTTCTAATGCCAAGCAGCCATTAACCCCTGAGCAGTTTAGCCAACCAGAATTGAATGACTTAGTAAGAGATTAGGGCCTATCAAAGAAAGCAGCTGAGTTATTAGCCTCCAGGCTTCAAGAAAAGAATGTACTTCACTGGTCAGCTAAAATATCCCATTTCAGGAAGAGGGAACAAATATATATTTTTAATTATTAACTTTAATGGGGTGACACCAATAAATCAGGGTACATATGTACAATGAAAACATCTCCAGGTTATCTTATCATTCAATTGTGTTGCATACCCGTCACCCAAAGTCAAATTGTCCTCTGTCATCTTCTTCTTCCTTGTGCCCCTCCCCTCCTCCCTATCCCGATCTTCCCTCCCTCCCCCCACCCCGTAACCACCACTATCTTGTCCATGTCTCATAGTCTCACTTTTATGTCCCACCTATGTATGAAATCATGCTGTTCTCAGTTTGTCTTTTTTTCTGATTTACTTATTTCACTCCGTATAATGTTATCAAGGTACATCCATTTTGTTGTAAATGATCCGATGTCATCATTTCTTATGGCTGAGTAGTATTCCATAGTATATATGTACCAAAGCTTTTTAATCCACTCGTCTTCTGACGGACACTTGGGCTGTTTCCAGATCTTTGCTAATGTGAACAATGCTGCCACGAACATGGGGGCGCATTTCTTCTTTTCGAACAGTGCTATGGTGTTCTTAGTGTATATTCCTATAAGTGGAATAGCTGGGTCAAAAGGCAGTTCGATTTTTAATTTTTTGAGGAATCTCCAAACTGTTTTTCACAGTGGCTGCACCAGTCTGCATTCCCACCAGCAGTGCAGAAGGGTTCCCTTTTCTCCACATCCTCGCCAGCACTTATTCTGTGTTGTTTTGCTGATGAGTGCCGTTCTGACTGGTGTGAGGTGATATCTCATTGTGGTTTTAATTTGCATTTCTCTAATGATTAGTGATGTTGAGCATTTTTTCATATACCTATTGGCCATCTATATGTCCTCTTTGGAGAAATTTCTATTCATTTCTTTAGCCCATTTTTTGATTAGATTGTTTGTCTTCCTGTTGTTGAGTTTTATAAGTTCTTTATAAATTTTAGTTATTAACCCCTTATCAGACGTGCTGTCGAATATGTTCTCCCATTGTGTGGTTTGTCTTTCTTTTCTGTTCTTATTGTCTTTAGCTGTGCAAAAACTTTTTAATTTGATATAGTCCCATTTGTTTATCTTGCCTTTTATTTCCTTTGCCGGTGGAGTTAAATCGGCAAATATATTGCTGCCACAGATGTCGGAGAGCTTGCTGCCTATGTTTTCTTCTTAGATGCTTATAGTTTCACGGCTTACGTTTAAGTCTTTTATTCATTTTGGGTTTGTTTTTGTGAATGGTGTAAGTTGATGGTCTAGTTTCATTTTCTTGCAGGTAGATGTCCAATTTTCCCAACACCATTTGTTAAAGAGGCTGTCTTTACTCCATTGTATGTTCTTTCCTCCTTTGTCAAATATCAGTTGTCCATAAAGCTGTGGGTTTATTTCTGGGTCCTCTGTTCTGTTCCATTGATCTATGTGTCTGTTCTTATGCCAGTACCAGGCTGTCTTGAGTACAATGGCCTTGTAATAAACCTTTATATCTGAAAGAGTGATACCTCCTGCTTTATTTTTTCTTTCTAAGATTGCTGAGGCTGTTCGTGTTCTTTTTTGGTTCCATACAAATTTTTGGACTATGTGTTCTATATCTTTGAAGTATGTCATTGGTATTTTTATTGGTATTGCATTGAATTTATAAATTGCTTTGGGTAATATAGACATTTTAATGATGTTTATTCTTCCTAGCTATGAGCACGGTATATGCTTCCACTTGTTTGTATCTTCCTTGATTTCTTTTATCAATGTTTTATAATTTTCTGAGTATAAGTCCTTAACCTCCTTGGTTAAATTTACTCCTAGGTACTTTATTTTTTTGGCTGCAGTGGTGAAGGGGATTGTTTTCTTAATTTCTTTTGCTGACAGTTCCTTGTTGGTATATAAAAATGCCTCTGATTTCTGAGCATTAATTTTATATCCTGCCACCTTGCTGAATTCATTTATAAGGTCCAGTAGTTTTTTGACTGAGACTTTAGGGTTTTCAATATACAATATCATATCATCTGCAAATAGTGACAGTTTTACTTCTTCTTTTCCAATTTGGATGCCTTTTATTTCTTCTTCTTGTCTGATTGCTGTAGATAGGACTTCCAGAACTATGTTGAATAAGAGTGGTGAAAGGGGGCTTCCCAGCCTGATTCCTGATCTTAAGGGGATTGCTTTTAATTTTTGTCCATTTAGTATGATGTTTGCTGTGGGTTTGTCGTAGATGGCCTTTTTCATGTTAAGGAATGTTCCCTGTATTCCCACTTTACTGAGAGTTTTGAGCATGAATGGGTGCTGTATTTTATCAAATTATCATGTGATTTTTGTCCTTCCTTTTGTTTATGTGATGAATCACATTGATTGATTTGCTAATATTGAACCAACCTTGCCTCTCCAGAATAAATCCCACTTGATCATGCTGTATAATTTTTTTCATATATTGCTGCATCCAGTTGGCTAATACTTTGTTGAGAATTTTAGCGTCTACATTCATCAGGAATAAAGGCCTATAATTTTCTTTCTTTGTGTTGTCTTTGCCCGGTTTTGGGATCAGAATTATGCTCGCCTCATAAAAGGAATTTGGAAGTCTTCCTTCCTCTTGAATTTTTTGAAATAGCTTGAGAAAAATAGGAGTTAGTTCTTTGAATTTTTGATAGAATTCACTTGTGAAGCCATCAGGCCCAGGACTTTTCTTTTTTGGGAGTTTTTTGATAACTGTTTCAATCTCATTTGTTGTAATTGGTCTGTTTAGGTGTTCTGATTCTTCCAGATTGATTTTCAGAAGGTTATATGATTCAAGAAATTTTTTCATTTCACCGAGAATGTCTAATTTTTTGGCATATAGTTCTTCATAGTATTTTCTTACAATGCTTTGTATTTCTGCTGTGTCAGTTGTTATTTCTCCACTGTCCTTTCTAATTTTATTTATTTGAGTCCTCTCTCTTTTTTTCTTGGTGAATCTAGTTAAAGGTTCATCAATCTTGTTTACCTTTTCAAAGAACCGGCTTCTGGTTTCATTGATCCTCTGTATTGTTTCCTTAGCCTCTGTGTCATTTATTTCTGCTCTCATCTTTATTATTTCCTTCCTTCTACTTGTCTTGGGTTTTATTTGCTGTTGTTTTTCTAAGTCTTTTAGATGCAGGGTCAGGTTGCTTATTTGAGCTTTTTCTAGCTTCTTATGATATGCCTGTAGTGCAATGAACTTCCCTCTCAGAACTGCTTTTGCTGTGTCCCATAAATTTTGAGTTGATGTATGCTCATTATTATTTGTTTCTAGAAACTTTTTTATTTCTTCTTTGATCTCATTGTTAATCCATTCATTATTTAATATCATGCTCTTTAGTTTCCAAGTGTTTGAATATTTTTCAGTTTTTTTTTTGTGGTTAATTTCTAGTTTCATGGCATTGTGATCAGAGAAAATGCTTGATATGATTTCAATCTTCTTAAATTTATTGAGACCATTTTTGTGTCCTAACATGTGGTCTATCCTAGGAAACGTACCATGAGCACTTGAGTGGAATGTATATTCTGCTGCTTTAGGGTGAAAAGTTCTGAAGATATCTATTAAATCAAGTTGATCTAGTGTATCCTTTAAGTCTGCTGTTTCTTTATTAATTTTCATTCTTGTGGATCTATCCAGTGTTGTTAGTGGGGTATTGAAATTCCCTACTATGATAGTATTGCTGTTAATTTCGCCCTTTATATCCATCAAATCTGCTTTATGTATGTCGGGGCTCCTATATTTGGTACATAGATATTTATAATAGTTATATCTTCCTGTTGAATTGTTCCCTTTATCATTATGTACTGTCCTTCTTTATCTCTTACTACAGCCTTTGTTTTAAAGTCCATTTTGTCAGATATAAGTACTGCTACTCTGGCTTTTTTTTCATTTCCATTTGCATGAAATATTTTTTTCCATCCTTTTACCTTCAGTCTATGTGCATCTTTTGTTTTAAGGTGTGTCTCTTGTAGACAGCATATGTATGGGTCCTATTTCTTTATCCATGCAGCTACCCTATGTCTTTTGATTGGATCATTTAATCCATTTACATTTAAGGTTATTATTGATATATAGTTGTTTATTGCCATTTTATTCTTTAAAGCTGTATTCTTCTTTTGCTCTATTCTTTCCTCCCTTTAAACTGTTCACAAGAGGCCCCTTAGTATCTCTTGCAGAATTGGTTTGGTTTTAATGAATTCCTTCAGGCTTTCTTTTTCTGGGAAGCTCTTTATTTCTCCTTCAATTTTAAACGTTAGTCTTGCTGAATAAAGTAGTCTTGGTTGTAGGTTCTTGTTCTGTATTACTTTGATTATATCTTGCCATTCCCTTCTGGCCTCAAGTGTTTCTGTTGAGAAGTCCGATGTCATCCTTATGGGGGCTCCTTTGTAGGTGATAGCCTTTTTTTCTCTAGCAGCTTTTAAAATTTTTTCTTTATCCATTAGCTTTGGTATTTTAACTATGATATGTCTTGGTGTAGATCTTTTTGGGTTTCTCTTTAATGGAGTTCTGTGTGCTTCTTGAATGTGTGCGGTGTTTCCCAGCCTTAGTTTAGGGAAGTTTTCTGCTATGATTTGATTGAACAAAGTTTCCATTTCCTGTCCTCTCTCCTCTTCTTCAGGCACCCCTATGATGCGAATGTTGTTTCTCTTCAGGTTGTCACAGAGCTCCCTTAGAGTTTCCTCACATTTTTTGAGTCTCTTTTCCTTTGTCTTTCTGATTCTGTGCCTTTGTTTATTGTGTCCTCTAACTCACAGATTCAATCCTCAGCGTGATTCATCCTGCTTTTAATTTCTTCCATTGTGGTCTTCACTTCTGATACTGTTTTTGTCATTTCTCTTTGATTCTTTTTTATTATTTCAATTTTGTTTTTTATACTTGTTATCTCTTTATTTAGGTGGTCATAGTGACTATCCATTGTTGCTCTAATTTCTTTGACCATCCTAACTATCATTATTCTAAATTCTGCTTCTGGTAATTTGGTTATGTCTGGTTCATTCAATCTTTCTCTGGAGATTTCTCTTGATTCCTTTGGTTTGCATTTTTTTGCCTGCCATTTTATCTGTGTATAAGCAAGTTGTGGCCACTGGAGTCCAGTAGGTGTTGCCTTTGTGTTTTTAAGGTGTGGTCTGTCTGCAGGCCTGCCACCCCCTCTGCCTCTGCCTAGGGCGGTTGGGTATGGGCGTTGCCAGTGCCGGCCCACTCCGGCTTTTGCTATGATTTCTGCTTCTGCTCCGTGGGAGGTTCTGTCACTCAAGCCACAAGCCTCAGCACCAAGGGTAGAGGTGAGCACCTTTGCTTAGCTGTGGACCCAGCCTGTTTTTGGACTTACTCCCACCACCCGCAGTCAGAACCTGCTCGTCACACTTTCGTGGGTTGGGCGGGGCTTTTTGACGTGCTCTCAGCTGTGAGCCTATGTCTATCTGGTGTTTTAGCCCCACCCTCGAGGTCAGGGCCCTTCTGCGCAGGGTCGCAAACCGCGGTTTTTTGGGCCGGGCGTGTTTGCTGGCGTGATCTCAGCTGCGAGCTTCCCATCATCCCAGACTCTACCCCGCTCCCGCGTTCAGAGCCCGCTTGTGCACCTAGAATGGCAAACCGCGATTTCTCCTGCCAGACGGGACTGGTAGCGTGAGCTCAGTCATGAGCCCCCGCCCGTTCCTTGTCCTAGCCCTGTCCCTGTGGTCAGGATGGGCTTGCGAAGGGTCGCAGAGCAGACCTCTGCCCGTTCCTGGCCTCCCGCTTTGTCCCTGCAGGTGGGATTACCGACAGTCCGCAGCTGCTGGACCGCTTTCACGCGTCCCCTCCGCCCCTGCTGGGCTAGACTAAGCTCACACCGGCTTGGCTTTAGCCCACACTGACAGAACCACGTTTCAGCGTCCTGCCGCCACCATACCCTTCAGCAACCCTCAGCAGAGTAGGAAGGGCCCTAATACTCCACACTATAGGCCTGGGAGCTCCCTCACTTGTTTCACAGCTCAAAACTGTCCAAACGGCTCTTCTAGGCTCTGGGACTGTAGGCTAGGGCTTGGTTCCTGGGACCCAGGTCCCTCCCTCTCTGCCAAACTCTTCTCCCGCTATGCGGGTCTCTCCAGGCTGCCATTTGGTCCGGGGAGCTGGGCAGCCCTCTTCGTGTTTTCGCTATTCCTACCAGTATCAATGTAGCTTCTTCTGTCTTCCTTGGTTGAAGAGTCCACAAAGTTATTTTATCCAGATGATGGTTCTTAAAGTTGAGTTATAATTCACTTTGGTTCTGGGAGTTGGAAGTTGGTACGTCCGCCTACTCCGTCTCTATCTTGCTCCTGAACTAAAAGTGAACAAATTTTTGTGGACTTTTTTTCTGAAGACAAACAATTTGTTTACTATCATGATATCAATAATCTTCTCAGCCAGCTAGGTGTTACCACTTATAGTCCAACAGAATGGTGACTATTTCTTGACAGCTCTTAATGAATTCTAAAATGTGTTGTCCTACACAACAGTAATGTTTATGCAGTGGTTCCAATTGGTTATTCAACTCATCTATCAGAAGATTATAATGACATAAAAATTGTCCTTGACTTACTGAAGTATGAGAAGCATAACTGGATCATTTGTGTGGATCTTAAAATGGTTAATTTCCTGCTAGGACAACAGAGCAGTTTCACGAAGTACCCCTGCTTTCTGTGTTTGTGGGACAGCCAAGCTTGGGAGAAACACTGGACACAGAAGGAGTGGCCGAAACGTGAAGCTCTGGAAGTAGGGGTGCAAAATATTGTGAATGAACCTGTAGTTAATTGAGACAAAATCATTTTTCCCCCACTTCACATCAAAATTGGCTTAATGAAGCAGTTTGTTCAGGCTTTGAATAGAGAAAGTGAATGCTTTCAACATATTATTTCTGCATTCCCTGCCTTGTCTTTCGAGAAGATAAAAGCAGGTGTATTCGATGGACCTCAAATTTGAAGCCTCATATGTGATGAAGAATTTGCCAGGAAGATGAATATGGAGGAGAGAGCAGCATGGCAGTCTTTTGTGGCAGTGACAAAGAACTTCCTTGGCAACAAAAAAGCAGAAAACTATAAACTTCTGTTTCAAAGGATGCTGTTGGCTTTCTGAGATATTGGATGGAACATGAGTGTTAAGATTCACTTCCTGAACAGTCACCTTGATAAGTTTCCCTAAAATCTTGGAGCTGTTAGTGATGAGCAGGGAGAATGCTTTCATCAAGAATTGAAGATGATGAAAGAGTGTTATCAGGGGCGATGGGACAGAAATATGATGGCAGACTACTGCTGGAGCATCAAACGAGATTGTCCTCAACAAGTACACAAACGCAAGAGCTATAAACGCAAATTTTTGCCTTAATAGAATTGAAAAAGTTTTACTCATATTTTATGATTAAAATAAGTTTTTTAATATGTTCTATTTTGAAATTGTAGACAAATTCTGATGCAATCATATCTTTTAGTGTATTAGTGTATTTACTACATTATATAAATTATTATATTTTCACAAAGATGATTCCCAAGAAGACATTCTACTTCATTTTGTTAAACTAAATGTTGAAAACTTTACAATAAGATGAAAACCTAAAATCTTGAAAAATACTGTAGCTTACAGATAAAAACTAATGTCAGATTTGAGATCAGCACCCTCGATTTAGGTAAGAACAAGTGCTTTTGTGGGTGCAACAAAAATTTTGTTCCCTAGTGTTAGCTTTCTGAAGACTAGTACACTAGTCCCCCGTTATCTGTGATTTTACTTTTCACAGTTTCAGTTAATCCTGTGCAACAGCTGTTTGAAAATATTAAATGGAAAATCCCAGAAATAAACAATTCATGTTTTAAATTGTATGCTCTTCTTCCTAACCAGGTCATGGTACAGTGGATAGAGCATTGGCCTGAGATGCTGAAGATCCAGCTTCAAAACTCTGAGGTTGCTGGCCTGAGTGTGGGCTCACCAGCTTGAGTGATAGGTTGCCGGCTTGAGTGTGGGATCATAGACATGACCCCATGGTTGCTGGCTTAAACCCAAAGGTTGCTGTGTTGAAGCCCAAGGTTGCTGGATTGAACCCAAGGTCACTGTCTTGAGCAAGGGGTCACTTGCTCTGTAGGAGCCCCCTGGTTAAGGCACATTTGAGAAGCAATCAATGAACAACTAAGGTGCCACATCAAAGAATTGATGCTTCTCATCTCTCTCCCTTCCTGTGTATTCATACCTGTGTGTCCCCCAATCCTCCCCTGCCTCTGTCTTGCTAAAAAATAAATAAATTGGTTGTCGTTCTGAGTAGTGTGGTGAAATCTCAAGTCCATGCTGCTCCTCCCTGCCAGGGACATGAATCATCCCTTTGTAAGTCCACTGTATACGCTACTTGCCCATTAGTCTCTTAGTAGCCATCTAGATTATCAGATAGATTGTCATGATATCACCGTGCTTATGTCCAAATAACCCTTATTTTACTATTTTACTTATGACCCCAAAGCACAAGAGTAGTGATGCTGGCAATTTAGATATGCCGAGGGAAACTGTGAATGCTTTCTTTAAGTGAAACGGTTTGTATGTATACAACTGCACATATAGGGTTGGGGACTATTCACAGTGTCAGGCATCCACTGGGGGTCTTGAAACATATCGGCTACAGATAAGGGAGGAACTATTGTTTACATTATAACTTGGACATGCTTGGAAATTAACATTATTTCTGGAGTAGGAGGTATGGTGGAGCCGTTGATTGCTTCCTTTGAGTGGGTGTGTACTTTAATTTTCACAACTTTGCGTAATGAAAAAGTGGAAGAAGCTTGGGCTGATGGGTGGCTTGGAGATGGGAAAGGAGGGTCTCCAGTGTGAGCCACAGCTAGGTGTAGTTAGCGGCAGCAGCATTTTCTCAGAGGTGTTTTAATTCTATAGCTATGAAAACACTCCAGCTGGAAGAGTGAAGCTATACCAACAGTCTGAAAGCCTTCATCTCCAAATCTCTTGCTGACATTCATTTAAAAACAGAATGCATTACATTCCCACTGTGTGCCAAGCTCCAGGGACTTACTAGTGAACCATAAGTTAATTATATTCAAACAGTTTTTGATTGTGCAAGTTATGTTAAGAATCCAAATTTATTTAAGAACAATAGGTTGTTTTAGGGTCACAACTCTTTCATTATAGAAGAATACAGCTTAGAATTCTGAAGCTCCCTGTATGAAATCCTGCGTTTCCTCAGTTTTCTTTCCACTCCCTTTAATGTGTGCACTGTACAGCATTAAGTAAGCATTCACCATGTTCTGGAACTCTGAAACTCTCTGGAAAGAAGGAGATAAAGAAGGCCCAGTTCCTGCTTTAATTTGGACTGTAAATGATAACCAAATAATGAGTTACCATCATGTGATAAATGCAGGAATAACAGTCTGCCAACAGCTTTTCAGGTGGTAAGCTACATGCTACAAAGCCAGTAAAGTTCTTAAGGAGTCTTGCCAACTCCAATGAGATAATAGTAGCTAAATTACAGGTTAGTTTTAGGAATTGAGTGAGATGTTCTATCTGGAACACTCAGCACATGGTAATCTTTCATTAGTTATTACGATGATGACAAATCAATTTTGTTTCTTATTACTCATCGACTAGAGAAATTTTATTTAAAACTATCTTAATACCCCTATAGTGTTAAACTAATGTTTAGTTTCTTTTTTCCTTATAGCTGCAGTTTTCCTATATTATTATCACATTTAGTATTCTAATATTCTAAAAGGTTGAAGATGGTTAAGAGACAGTATTGTACAGAGGTTGAGAATACAAAGTCCACTGTTGGCCATGCGACCTTCAAATATTAGCTTCTTTATTTATAGAATAAGAGCCAAAGCAGTTATTATGTCACAGGGTTTTATAAGGATTAGAAATGTTCTTGATATAATTATAGGCACAGAGTAAGTTCTCCATAAATTTTATCTATTGCCAAATGATCCAGTAACATCTATAATTACTGAGTTACTTGTGAATATGACATGAAGCGCCCACTTCCTAAAGACACAGATATTGTCTTCGTGGAGTAATGTTCTGCTTCATGTCTCAGTCCTTTTGAGTACAAGAAATAAACTCTAAAAATGTTTCTGTATAGCTTTTTATTTAAGAAGTTCTTTGTTTCATGGCTGTCTGGGTGTGTTGTATGACTTGCGAGGTGTGGTGTCCATGGCTTTTCCCATTACTTCCGCCACAGAAGTCTTACCTGGCACTCAGCCTGTTTTAATTGCATTAGGTGGGTCTGGGCCCTGTAGCTCATTTGAGTCTGTCATAAAATCAACACTCCCTCTGTGACAGCAGTCTGCCTTTGAGGAAACCAAGCCAACAGAAACACATGCTGCCTGCCAGCAGGGGGCTTGGCCTGGCATCTGCACAGAGGGACATTCCTCTGAGCCAGGTTTTAGTGGCATTATGTTGGGTTGTAGTATGCAGACTCAATGCTTGGGACCTGAATTGGAAGTCCTTGCCACACCTGTCAGCCTCCCCAGGTGGCTGGAGGTGATGAGGGCAAAAGGACATGGCTAGTCTCATTCTTTATATGTGAGTTGGCAGTCTACAGGAGAGAATCTTCTCCAAATGGCACTACTAGAAGTAAGCAGCCAGAAGTCCAGAAGGTAAAGGATGAATTCTAGTTGATATATTGAAAACTATTGATCTCTGAAAACTTTGTTGTTGCTTCTGATTGGTCTGGGCAAGTTTGCAGAATGCCCTAGAACTTCTAATTTATCTTTTACCTGTCCATGAGCAGTTGCCTGACTGCATTTATTATTAGTGGGGCCACCACCATGCTGCTTTACAAGGATGTGGAGTGACAGTGTCATTAGCTTAAGTGCTCACAGAGATGGAGCTCTAGTCCGGGCTGATGTGATGAGACAGGGCAGCTGGTGAGATGGTGGGACATGTTTAGGCACCATTATTTTTTTTTTTAGCACAAGCTCTATGACATTTTAATTTGTCCACTTGTAGAGTCTGAATTTGTAATTTTGACTGAACCGGCTTGTCAAGTCATACACAAAATCAGATGCTAGTAATTTTCTCGTTTATTTTTGTGGTTCTCTGAATCAGCTAAATCAGTTGACTGCGTTTTCACAAGCAAAAGGCACAGTGGCGGTGCTATATCAGTCAAGCAGGAAAAGGAAAGAGCAGAGGTCAAGCTTTTTCTTCTCTGTGTGGAAAATAATAGGGTTTAACAACAACTTCAAAGGTTTTAATAAGGTAACTTTATATGGAAATGTTTGAGGAAACACATTTGTTCATGCTTTCCTGCAAAGGCAGGGCATTTTTAAAATGGAACTCATGTTGGAGAGGAGAGTTCAACGAGGGTGATAGGTTTGGAATTATCCAGCTAGAAAGCTAGGAAGTAAAGTTGAAGATGGGAGTGGAGGAAGTCTAGGAAGAGAGAGGCGCGCACGTGTGTGTGTGTGTGTGTGTGTGTGTGTGTGTGTGTGTGTGTGTGTAGACAGAGAGAGAGGGAGAGATGGAAGGAAGGGAAGGGAGGAAGTAGTCAGATGAGAGCAGAAATGTGCAATTTAGAAAAAATGAATGAGAACAAGACACTATCTTGCAGGACTCAGCTGCCCTTTAACCTGATCCTCAGAACCTCAACTCCCATCACCATCTCTATCCCCATCTCCAGAGGCAAGCTTTGCCTCTCTGCAGTTTCTATTTTTGGAACTTTATTATTGCCCATCCCTTGAATGTAATAAAAACAATTTTAGAGTATTATATAAACTGTAGTACCAAAAGGAAGTCCAGAAATATAATAATACTGAACCAAGACTAATAAAATGTTTATTTTCTTATGATAATTTTGTTACACATTCAGGGCTGATAGCAATAGATGCGTGCAATAAAGGTGTAAGGTTTGTTTTCATCTGGCATTTATTCCTCTGGGTTGATGCCAATGGTATGATTGTCCAGGTATTATAATTGCCATTTCTGTCTTTATTTAGTCCAATGACCTTCCATTTTTCTCCTTTCCTTCTTAATAAAAACAAACCACCTTCTCTTAGTTTATTCCCAGGCCTCTTTCTAATAATACCAGGGCCCATCACCTAGGGGTGACAGGAATATATATCAAAGATGTCCTTATGTTTTAAAATAAATTCTTAAACGTTCAAGCTTATTGTTTCATAGAAAGAATGCAAACCCTGCCAAGTTGCATGGGAAAATAAACTATTTTTTTCTTTTTCAAAAATAAACCTTCAAGTTGCGAGATAATCAAAGCCCTTCCTATGAGTTAATGTTGAAAATTTGTAAGACAATATCTATATTGCTCACAAAAAATTAGGGGATAGTTTGAAATGAATATGAAGAGATAAAACATCCCCTAATTTTTGTGAGCTGAATATTTTGCAATTAGTGTCTACAGAACTTGTAAGAATTAAAAAGAGCTATGACAGCTGACTTCTATGTTTCTTTTTCTAAGTGATAGGAGGGGAGATAGACGCCTACATGCACCCTGACTGGGATCCACCTGGCAGCCCATGTCTGGGGCTAATGCTCTGCATCATCTGGGGCTATGCTTTTAACAGAGCTAATTTTAGAGCCTGAGGTGGAAGCTCCACAGAGCCATCCTCAGTGCCTGGGGCCAATGCACTTGAAGTAATAGAGCCATGGCTGCAGAAGAGGAAGAGAGATGGGAGAGAAGTGGGGGAAGAGAGCAGATGGTTGCTTCTCTTGTGTTTCCTGCCCAGAATTGAACCTGGAACATCCACACTCTGGGCCAATGCTCTACCACTGAGCAAACTGACCAGGCCTGACTACTATGTTTTTATAAAACAAAGGAGACAAGCATTTACCAACATTTCTTTTTTTTAATTTGTTTGTTTGTTTATTTATTTATTTTTTACAGGGACAGAGAGAGAGTCAGAGAGAGGGATAGTTAGGGACAGACAGATAGGAACAGAGAGAGATGAGAAGCATCAATCATCAGTTTTTGTTGCGACGCCTTAGTTGTTCATTGATTGCTTTCTCATTTGTGCCTTGACCGTGGGCCTTCAGCAGATTGAGTAACCCCTTGCTGGAGCCAGCGACCCTGGGTCCAAGCTGGCGAGCTTTTGCTCAAGCCAGATGGGCCCGTGCTCAAGCTGGCAACCTCAGGGTCTCGAACCTGGGTCCTCCGCATCCCAGTCTAACGCCCTATCCACTGCACCACCTCCTGCTCATGCCCAACATTTCTTACGTGTGCATCTTGCCTAACTATAAGGCTTTGAGTAAGTTTTGTCTCAGAGTCCTTTAGTATCCTCAGTAACTACAGTAAAGCTATAATAATTTTTAGTTCTGTGTTTGAATGCCAGATCTATGAAAGTATACTGTGGTCATTTGTTTTTCCTCCCTCCTATGATTAAACCTCAACAGGGTACTTTTGTAGGCTAAACAATGGTCTCCAAAAATATCCAGGTACTGATTTCTGGAACCTGTGAATGTTTCCTTATATGGCAAAAGGGACTTTGCAGATATGATTAAATTAAGGGTCTTAAAATGAGGAAATTATATTATCCTGAATTATTCAGATGGACCCTAAATGTAATTTTACTCTTCTGAGAGAGAGAGAGAGAGAAAGACAGAGAGAAAAAAATACATTTTACTACAGAAGAGAAGTAGGCAATGCAATGATGAAATCAAGAGGTTGGAATGGTTCAAAGAAAGAGACAGGAACCAAGGAATGCGGGAGGACTCCCAAAGCTAGAAAAGGCAAGAAAGCAGATTCTCTCCACAAGTGTACAGAAAGAACCAGCCCTTTCTGGTTTTAGACTTCTGACCTCCAGAACAATAATGCACAACAAGTTTGTGGTAATTTGTTAAAGTAGTCATGATAAACTAACATAGGTACATTTTCCTGTGCCTTTAAAACCAGCTTCAATGGCAGGGACCAAGAGATTTGTCTGGGGAAGTTAAGGACATACAAATAGGGTTGTTTTACTGAACATGGAGCTTCTCTAGGGAGAAGTTTGATGTCTGTCATTAATTTTGTAAAGTTTTTGGTCATTATTCAGATAGTTCTTCTCTTCTACATGCTGTTCTCCTCCCTGTATTCCAATTACGTGTGTGCTATTCTTTCTAATATTGTACTAAAGTTCTTAGATGTTCTGTTCTCTCTCTCTCTCTCATATTTTAGTTTGGGAAATTTCTATTAACCTATCTTCAAGTTCACTGATTTTTTACTTAGCTGTGTTGAGTCCAGTGAAGAGCCCATCAAAGGCATTCTTCATTTATATCACTATGTCTTTGATTTATAGCATTAGTTTCCATGTCTCTGCTGGCGTTACCAGTTTGGTCTGTTGACTGTCTTTTCCATTAGAGCTTTTAACATATTAATAGTTATTTTGAAGTCCTTGTTTGATAATTCCATGTCATACTTTAACCTGGTTCTGATAATAGCTTTGTCTCTTCAGAGTTTGCCTTTTATCATCTTTTAGCATGCTTGTAGGTTTTCATTGAAAGTTGGGTATGTTTGTGTAATAGTTACTGATGTAAACAGGTCTTTAGTGTGAGGACCTGTGTTAATATGGCTAGGCATTGGGTTCTATTTAATGTTTGTTGTAATTTTAGGTAGCAATTCAAATTCGTCTGATTTCCTTGTTTTCATCTTCTCTCTTAGTATTAGAACTTCTGCCAGTCTGAGGAAGAGTCTTTACTGAAACTCTTTTAGCTTTATTCACTGTTATTAGACTGAGACTTGTTGGTGTGATGGCACCATGTGGTAGAGAAGGTCATTTTATAAACTTCTGATTGAGTCTCAGTGTTGAAGGGAGCCTGTGCTTTAGAGAATGTGGTTTTTACAAGTATTTGTGTCCCTTCTCTATGATTCTCGCACCTCCCTCCTTCTCCCTGTCTCCTATTTCTTTATCTGTCTGCACCATTTCAAACTTATATCTTAGAATCCCTGATCCCATGCTGTCCCCTCCCCCCCCCCACCAGCTCTAGGCTCTAGGTGGTTGTCAAAATTACTAGTCCAGTAAATGGTCCTACCAATTGAGGCTTCCAGAGAGTTCTGCTCCAGGTAAGCAGATCTTAGATGCTACCTCCCTCTGTGTATACCAATTTCTCCAGATTTTGGGGTGGCAGTTTACCTTGTGATATCAGTTTTATAAGGGGGTCCAAGAAGAGTTGTATATAGAACAGTCTGACAGCTGTCAGAGGGAAGAGGGGTTGGCAGGCTGGGTGAAAAAGGTGAAAAGATTAAGCAAAAATAAGTATATATAGCATGTGGACACCAGTATGGTGAGAAGCAGAGGGAAAGGGGGGATAAGTGGGGAAAGAAAAGACTTGACTCTGGTTATTGAGTGCATGATGCAGTATGCAGATGACGTTTTATTGAGTTTTACACTTTTTTTATTAACCAGTGTCACCCAAAATAAGTTCAATGAAAATAAAACAAAATAAAAATTTATTGACTTTACAGTTCTGCACTAACTTTTTGATATTGGAAATGTTATTTAAATTAACTAAGCTTTAGTTCTTTATCTGTAAAATCCGAGTAACTCATAGAGTATCTCCTAGGGTTGTCATGAAATTTCAATGAGGTGATACATGAAATTAGTGTGGTTAGTGCTAGGCACTGAACGGATAAATAATAAAAAATAAAAACAAGTAGCTATTAGATATATTAGTTATAACAATAGTTTCTATTGCAATATCTGATGTTTCTTTTATTATTTTTTGAAGAAATTCAGCCATAATCTAAAAATGGCAGAAGCTTATTTCTCAGTTCCACAAATTAGTTTATATGATTGTGTTTGAGCATATTTATCAGTAGTAGTTAATACATATGCATACTTATACATGCATATTTGTATGTATATGTATATACATCTAGATACAGTTGTGTTTGCTTAAAAAATTCTAAAAAGATACACAAAAAACTGTTTACATTCATTATTACTGAAGAGTTGCAATAGAAATGAGAATAAAGCAAGTTTTACTTTTTGTTATCTACTTTTCTATTATTTAAGTTTTGTGCTAGAACAATATTACTTTTTATAATATAAATTACTGATAATTATATAAAACTTGCATGTTCCTAATAAACAATGTCTGCATATACAGATACAAGACAAACAAATAAACAAGAATTACAGTATTTAAGTTAAACGTCATTTCAATAATTGTGAGATAACACGGGGTTTATTTATGTTAAGATGAATGACAAAACATTCTTCACAATGAAATGATTTAAGAAAAGTGCACAAAATAAATATGAGAAACCATTTTGGAATGCCATTGGAAGCTTCAGCAACAGGGACGTGTTAGGAAACCAAATATTTTTCATGTTGTTACACCCTTGACTTGAGATCACATCAAAAGCAGATCGGAGACATCCGCAGGGCATAGAACATCATCCTGTGTTTTATCAGAGTGGACACAAATCCTTTTGGTTGTCTGACCAAATGCTTCATATGCAAGTTCAAACCTTCAGAAAAAAAACAACAACCAGTTAACACCCTCTTCTTTAAAAAGAGGAAAACAGATCCTCCAGGGTATTTCAGTGAACACACACAGCAAAGCCAGCCCTTCTCCTTTGTCACACACTCAGGATTGAGGCATAAGCACCCGTAAACCCTCTGTAAGCCTTTCCCAGGCACTGAGGCTCTTTGCATGCACCACTGGGATCCGACATTACATAAATCTTGTATGTGTTCAGCGTTTAGTTCACATGGGCTGGGCTAAATTCTATCTAAACAGGTTTTCTGGTGCAATGATGATGATCTGAGCCATGGAAGATATGCTATCAGCACTAACAGTTTATATTCCCCACCAGAAAATAAACACAAGCCCAAGGGTTATATGCTCATATCACCCTCCAAGCTTTAGTTTTAGAACAGGTTGTGTTACTGACAGACTGAAGTACTGGACGTATTGGAAGACATAAACTTTTTCTGATTTTAGTGCTCCAGACTGTACTGCTAACTCTGGAGAGTTAACCTGTAAATGTGTGCAAATGATCAGAAGGTGGGGCCATGGGGGTCAGGTAAAAGAAAGGTGGGTGAACCTGTACAGACCTCTGTCTTCTGAAAATATCCCTATAACAGATATACACAGGCAATGTGTCAGTAGCCTTATCTTTCAAGGTTTGAGCAGCCAAGGAATCCTCAACTCAGAGCTTGAAGGGTCTTTAAAATAATATAGACCTTTCCTATTTTACAGATTGGGAAATGGGCCCAGAGAGGTGCTGCAAGTCACCAATGATTCATTCACACCAGAAGGCTATTATGGTGGCTGTTGTCATTTTTTTATTTGACAGTATAAGAGAAAAGAGGTCAGCGCCCCTGACTAGTGCAGTATTGCATGTTTTAAAAATTCTTTCAGCACACTGGTTGAAAATCACTTACCTAAGGGAATAAAATTTGTTATAAAATAAATCACACTGTTTGGAATTCAGTTGGCTTTGTATAGATGAGTATCTGCAGTAATCAGTGTGGGCTCACAGACCACAGGGGGCTCCATAATGACCCCTGAGTACCTACTTTGAAACTCTGTATAAAATTGTCAGTTTTAGAGGATGAAAGTTCAAGACCAAGGTGCCAGCAACATTGGTTTCTGATGAGATCTCTCTTTGTGGCTTTCAGATGGCCACTTTCTTGCTATGTTCTCATATGATCTTTTCTGTGTGTGGTTGGAAAGAGAGAGATCTCTGTTATCTCTTTTTCTTCTTAAAAGGGCACCAGTACCATTCAATTGAGTAGGGCTTCAGCCTTAAGTCCTCATTTAACCTTAATTACCTTTATAAAGGTCTTATCTCCAAATATGGTCATAGAGGGTTGGAGGTAGAGCTTCAACATATAAGTTTGGGGGCAAAGGGCACAATTCAGTCCATAAAAGATGTGGAAGAATTGAGGTGTGAACCTGAGTCCTCCTGACTTAGAAAGTTATGTTTATTCTATGATACCTTCTTATTCTTAGTGTATGAATTTAGTGTATAAAATGGCACTTTTCCTTATCAAATTAATATATTTGCAATATTGTTCAGAACTTAATTCTACTGCATCTTCTCCTTCCTAGCTTCCCACGGTAGGTGGGGATGGCTGATGATCTAACTAAATGGCACATAATAAAATATTTTCACTGCTACTGATATACTTTAGCCCAGAAAAATTCCTTTTGGGGGCTATGAGCACTTATATGCTGATCTGTCATGTCAGGTTCAATGCTGAAATATCAGAACTTGACAAACAGGTGACAACATTGACTCATTCCAAGGAAGTATAGTCACTTCATCCACACAAACATATATATGCTGAGTGCTTATTGTGTGCTGGGTGTTCTCCTAATAGTTGGGGACATGGCAGTCAGAATGAACAATAAGGCCTTTACTCTCATGGGGAAGACATGGGAACATAAGCCAAGAAATTCATGCAAGATTGGTGCTCTAAAGGAAATAAAAAAATCAGTATGATAGAGGGGTCTGGGAGTAGGATAGCCTTTGTTTGGTGAGGAAGGAAGTCCTCTTTACTATGGTGATGTATAAGCTAAAACCTGAATGATGAGAAAAGGGGTATTAGTCAGGATTTTCCAGAGAAACAGAACCGATAGGATAGATGGATGAATGGATGAATGGATGGATGGATGGATGATAGATGGATGGATGGATGATAGATAAATACAGTGTGTCCGTAAAGTCATAATGCACTTTTGACCTGTCACAGGAAAGCAGCAAAAGACAATAGAAATGAGAAATCTGCACCAAATAAAAGGAAAACTCTCCCAGTTTCATACCTATTCAGTGCAGTTCGATGAGGGCTCCATTTGTTGCCCTACACACATCCAAACGATAATGAAGTTCTTGCCACACATGGGTAAGGATGTCTGGTGTAACAGAGTGAATAACATCTGTGATTCTCTGTTTTAAGTGATTAATGTCGTTGATATGTTCAATGTACACATGTTGCTTCACATAACCCAAAAAGTAAAAGTCTAAGAGCGTCAGATCTAGGGATCATGGTGGCCATGGCTTGACAGAACCCCTGCCTATCCACCGCTGGGGGAATGTTCTATCCAGAAACTCAAGAACAATGGTGGTGTAGTGTGGAGGAGCATCGTCCTGTTGAAAGATGACACCTTCTGGAAATTGTGGCACTGCATACAATTCCAACATGTCAAAATAGGTGTTTGCCATCAGAGACTGCTTCATGAAAAAAAATGGGCCTATCACCTTATCATGCATCAGGCCACACCACACATTCACTTTAGGGTTGTTACGTTTGTACTCAACGTAGGCATGAGGATGTTCAGCAGCCCATATTCGGACGTTATGGTAATGAACATGTCCACAGATATGGAAGGTTGCCTCATCGCTAAACACAATCTTCTGCAAAAATCTTGCATCATTGTCGATCTCATGAAGCATATCCGTAGCAAACGCACATTGTGTGGGTCTATCTGTCGGTTTGATAGCATGCAACAGCCGCAATTTGTACCCCATAAAACAGAGACATTTCTTTAACACCTTATGAACTGTATGTAGTCTTGCTTAGGTGTAATTGTCGAGCACACGCACGCACAGATGTTTTAGGGCTCCTTAGGTAGCTATCCTGTATAGCCTCTACAGTCTCGTCACTGACTGATGGCCTACCAGAACCGAGTAATGTTATTCTTATGTGGTGGCGCTTTGTTATAAATGTGCCAATATTCACGTTGCACTTTGTTCATGGATTTGAATTTAGCGAGACACAGAACACACTGAACTTTCCTCTGTACCGTCCACATCTCGACTGGCATGGCCATAGGCTGCTCTGCTGTATACATGGTGTTACGTCATCATCTGCACATGTGCACATGCTGCCACATCATCCTACAGAAACTGGGAGTTTTCCTTTTATTTGGTGAAGATTTCACATTTCTATCATCTTTTGTTGCTTTCCTATGACCGGTCAAAAGTGCACCATGAATTTACAGACACACTGTACTTCTTATGCAGTACATAAGGATTGTTTAACACAATTATGAAGACTGAGAGGTCCCACAATCAGCCACCTGCAAGCAAGAGACTGAGGAAAACTGCTGGTATAATTTTAGTACAAACGTGAAGGCTTGACCACCAGGGGAGCCAATGGTGTATGTATGTTCAGGTTGGAGTCAAAAGCCTGAGAACCAGAAGCCCCAATGTGCAGAGGCAGAAGATGAATGTGCTAATTCAAGCCAGAGAGCATTTGCTCGTCATCTCCTGTTTTTCTCTACTCCGGCCCTCACCAGATTGGAGATTGTGCCACTAGTGACTGTAGTCTTCTTGACTCAACTTACCAATTCAAATACTAACCTCTTCCAGAACCATCCTCAGACACACGCAGAAATAATGTTCTATCAGCTACCTGGACATCCCTTAACCCAGTCAGATTGACACAGAAAATGATAGTCCAAGTAGCGAAACAGTAAAAGCAATGACTCTGAGTCAGAAAATGTGATTTGTGTGAGAAATAAAAAGAAGACCATTGTGAATAGATGCAGTGAGCAAGTGGGATCGTGATTCAAAGTGAGACTGGAGAAGTCAACAGGGGCCAGATCACAGAAGGTCTGGTACTATGTGGAAAGGAGGTTTGTATTTTATTTTAAGTGTAATGTGACTTTCTTGGAAGGTGTTATGCAGGAGAGTAATATGGTCCAGTTTTTCAGTGTACATATACCACTTTCAACAATTGTAATTTTCTCTCTCCAGTAAGACAGAAGGAGGCAACATATTCTGTGGAGTAGTCAATTTAAAATTAGAGTTTCAAGAACTGCTCTACCAGAAAATTAGAATATTTATATTTTTGCAGATTTATTTAAGCTTTGCTTGTAGCTAACTTGTGTCTAAGTGTGTCCTGAAACTTGACCACTTGTCTGTCACTGCCCATCTTGTTTCTTTGTTGTTCATATAATAGAGATGATGTCCTAATTAGAAGTAATTTGCAACTGCCTTTCTTAACTCTTCTTCTTCCCTCCCTCTCTCTGTCCTTTTTTCTTCCTTTCTAATCAGGAAGAGCATCTCTGTTCTCTGACAACAGGTGCTCTTGTCTCCATGTAAATTCAGCCTGTTTCAATTGTATTTTCTGGGTACTGATTTCATTATCTTCTTATAAACGCCTCTAGTTTTCAGCAAACAGAGGCTACCGTGGGAGGCAAATCTGAACGGGGCAGATGAATAAGGCTGGCAGATCTTTGCCGCTTGCCTGAGGTAGTTGCTGTGAGCCAGACTCAGCCACTGGAGGATCCCAGAAGAAGGGGTGTGCTGCCTCCATCTGCTGACACTCCTCTCTATGCTCTGATGGCACCTGTTGCAGGACAGCTGGGATGGTTCGGGACATCTGTAGCTGTTAATATATGGTACTCCAACGGAACAGCTGAGGGCTGTAAGCATCACCCCTGGGTGAGGCAGGGAGGAGAAGAAACAAACTAGAGGTACAATGCAGAAAACCTCGGAGCTCAAAGGGGTCCTGGGGACAGGATGAAAAAAGGGAGGTGAGAGGCAGTTAAGTAGCGCTTTAGATGGTAGCAAGTTTGAAGGGCATAATTCTGATTTAATGTGATGAAACAGCAAGTGAACACTGGAGTGCATAATGACAGGTTGAAGGAGAGTGACAAGACATCTCATCTGTGCCTGTTAACTGATGTGTTTGTGATGCCTGTAGCCCACATCCTTGCCACACCCCTGTCTGGAAGTAGGCTGCGCATGGTGGCATGGCCTTCTAGCAGGGTCTCTGGTTCCTGGTAGCAGCACATAACTCAAGTGATATTTTATGGGGATCATCGTTGTAAATATCTTTAGCTCTCATTTTTCATTTCCAAGTGATGACTTATTCCTTTGTTAGAGCATCCTGTTCTTTTTTTCATAGATGTTATAGTTTAATTCTTTGATTGAATTTATTGTAAATTTTCTGAAATTTACTTTGCTCATTGAATTATTTCTGTGTCTTCTGAGATTCCCTTTTCCAGTTTATTTATTTTAGATTATCTTTTTCATCTAAGAGGCTTTTAAAAAATGTTTGATGGTCCTTGGGTGTCCATATTTTAGAGTGAGAGACTGAAAGACCAACTGGAAGTTGCTGTGGAGTACATGTTTGTGTCCCCACTGCCACTCCAAATTCATATGCTTAAACCCTAATCCCCAGTGTGATGTTACTATGTAATTTAGAGATAGGACCTTTAGGAGGTATTTAGGTCATTAGCTTGTTATGGGATTAGTGCCCTTACAAGAAAGAGACAGCAGAAAGGTTGCTTTCTCTCTGTTTCTGTCATGTGAGGATACAGGAAGAAGGTGTCCATCTGCAAACTGGGAAGTGGGTTCTCACCAGTAACTGAATCAGCAAACACCTTGATCTTAAACTACTCAACTCCTAGAACCATGAGATATAAATTTCTGTTAAGTTATCCAGTCTATGCTATTTTTGTTATAGCAGCCCAAACTAACAAAGACAGAAGCTCTATGAGTAATATTAGTGAGTTTAGATGGCATTAAGTCTGATTTTTAAAATGAGATTCACTGACTATATTTCTTAACTCTCTCTCTTTATCTCTAGGTATATCTATCTATACCTATATCATCTATATCTATCTATATCTAACTATATCTATATTATCTATATCTATCTATACCTATATATCTATCCAAATCATCTATATCTATATCTATCTATATCATCTATCTATACCTATTTCATCTGTATCTATTTATATCTATATAATCTATCTATATCTATATCATCTATCTCTATCTATATCATCTATATCTATATCTGTCTATATCATTTATATCTCTATCATCTATCTATATCATCTATATCTATATCTATCTATATCACTTATATCTATATCTATCTGTATATTATATCATATATATAAGTGTGAGTATATGTGAGTGTATCTGCTTAAAACTCTTCAGTGGCATCCCATCTATCTCAAAGCTAAAGCCCAAGCATTAAAGTAACTTATAAGGTCTTATGATCCACTCTCCTGTCTCCTCCTGCCCCTTCATTACCTCTAGACCCAGTATCCTATTATTCCCACCCCACTTATTTTACCTGCACCAACATAGTGTCCTCATGGGGAATGTCTTCCCATTCCTCCCAAATGAAGTCACTCGCTCTTCGAAACTTTGTATTTGCTCTTGCCACTCACTGTCTGAAACATTCCCTCTGGATAGTCACCACAGCTTCTTCAGATCTCTGCTCGACTGTCACCATCAAGAAAGCCTTTCATGACTACCCTTTTTAAAATGTCCTCCTTGCCCTTTGCTTCTTGTTTTCATTCTTGCTTTATTTTTCCTTTTGTGATTTATCTTCATCTGATACTTTGTTTCCTCTTCCTCTCCCTCCCGCCCTCCCCCTCTCTCTCTTTTCCTTCTTTCCTTCCTTTTGTCTGCCTGTCTTTGAATATAAGCTTTCTGAGAGCAGAGATTTTTGTTTTTTGTTCACATCCATTGCTACAATTACTAGAACAATGCCTGGCATATAACAGGCTCTCAATACAATTTTAAGTACATGGATCCTCTGCTATGTGGGACAATGATTTAGCTATACAAGCTGGGGGAAGGAAGAATCTGACAGGTCTGGCTTCTCCTTATACAGTATAAAGTTTTAGTGCCCCCCCCCCCCCAGGTCTGTAACCACAATCTGTGCTTCACTTTTAGAGTTATTACAACTTCTGAGTCTTTTCAAAATCCTGAGCTGAGAATGGTCTAACCTTTCTTTTGGCTCTCAATCCTCTAACACCCAAGAGGCTTAGATTCCAAACTTTCTAAGGTCTGCAAGTCAATTACCACTTACATTATTTTCTACCTTACAAAATTTTGTAGTCCTCTCTTGCTCTCCTGTTCTCTTGCCCTACCCACCAATTTACTGCTCTGCCTGATGAGAAATTTTGTTACATGCTTCACTGCAAATAAAATGACAAATGGAAATATTTTGGATTTTCCTCCTATGGATCTGAAATGGTATACTGAGGAGAAAATGAGATTACTGGAGTGTTCAAATTAGTTGTATGACTGTGTGGGAGATGTTGTAGAAGAGACAGAAGCTTGTATATGTGTTTGGACTAGATGATCTTTTTTGGTCACTTTCAATCATAAAAGTCATGATTCAGTGATTCTGTAAAATGCTTTGAAATGCTAAGATAAAAGGTGATGTGGACACAAAGACCATTTTGATTAGCTCCATTTTTTGAAGTGATGTTATAATCTTTGTTCATTTTCAATTTTATTATTCATTTGAGCTTAGTGAATTTTCTCACCAGCTCCCCTTTTGTATTATCACAATATCTAATAGCTTTAATCAGCCAATTTGTCTTGACAAAAATTACATGCATGGCTGTTCCTATTCACAACAGCAGTTTGTTTTTTAAATCTCCATTCCACCATAGCTTCCCTCTCACTGAATACCCAGTGTGTTCTATCTCCGTGTTTTGGTTGCATCAAAGGTCTCTTATCTGTTTTCCACAAGCACGACCTGCTTTAAAACTAATTGTCGGAGAGCATTGTTTTTAGTCATTCCATATTCATATGGAACTCATATGTAGCTCCATTATCAAGATTCAAAATGAACCAGAATTACTTAATGGAATATTTAAATAGATTGTTAGAAGCAATTTTATCCTCTTGTGTTATTTAATTTTATGCTTCTATGTCATCAGGAAATATATTTCTTTTTACCTGCCCTTTTCAGATTTGATTATTGGACAGGGGAGTACATTAATAAAATAAAATTCTTAGTGAAGATTAGAAGCTTATATGAAGCTCGGGGTTTGGTCTGCCCTGGAGGTACCTGGAATAGAGCCACATATTGCTTTAGATTGGTTACACTGCTTTCTTGTTGGCCAAACACTCAACCCTGTTGCCCCAAGGTTCAAGGTGATCTCTGGTCTTCTGATGATCCATTTTAACAGAATTTCTGTTATGTATTTCTCTTCTTGAATTGGTATTTTAAAGTTTGCTTTGGGAGATAATGTTGCTTACACACGTCTCTAAACATGCTGGCCATGATCTCCTCGGGGCTATGCAGTCAGGGCTTTGTAGGCTAGACAGAGCAAGTCTATTGTCAAATGTTTTTCCTCCAGAAGTAGAAATGCAAGTTGGTCAATAAATTCATCTTCAGTCCTTATAAAACTCAGTCCTGGGCTGATGAAAAGCATGCTGAAGGTATAGATACTTTGTGAGGTTCCATTAAAAAAATAAAATTTGTTTGAAAAGTTACCAGGATATAGTGCCCTGCCCCTAAATTTTTTTTTTTTTAATTTTGCTTTTATCAGTTAAAATCAGAAGACTTGCCTTTTGTCACCTTCTATTATATTTTCTCAGGAATTCTCATCAGATTATAGCAAGCGTAGGGGTTCCATTCCTGGCACTACCACTCATGTTTAACACCCTGCTCAATATTACTGAACTTCAATTTACGTGCATGAGAAATTAGATGCTGAATGCTTAGCTTTGTATTGTTAAAGCAAATAAAACATAGCCAAAAGCTAAGATGAAATAAATTTGAAACTGTCTACTCTTTAGTGTCACATTATTATGCTTCTTCCATCAGCATAAGTAATTTATGTTTAATTGTATATCAGTATTATAGACAGACAGCTATTTTAAAGATAAGAAACTAATTGAACCTAATTATAATCTTTAGGAATGACTGCTTAAGCCAGGCAGGGAAAGAAAAATATCATATGATCTCACTCATTTGAGAAATCCAAGGAACAATGTGAACTGAGGAATGGAATTGAGACAGAGGAGGGATCAAAAGGACCAGAGGAAAAGAGGACAGAGGGAAAGGGGATGATATGATGGGATAAGCCTGAAGGGAAGGGGGGAGGGCGCTGTGGGGAGGGGACAAGGGAGATGTTGAGGGGAATACGGGGGAGGAGGGATGCGTTCGGGACAACACTAGAATCTATGTAAACACAATAAATTGAAATCAATAACAAAAAAGATGTCAACAAAGTAATAGGAAAAAAAAAGAATGACTGCTTAATTATTCAGATCTTAAATTTTTCTATTTACCCACAGAAAGAACAAGATAAATACAGGCGTATTTAGCTCTAACAATAGCTGTGTTTTCCTAAATTTGCACTTAATCAATTTCTGGCAAATCAAGTAATATTTTTAGTACATAGAGGTGGCATGCTATTTAAAGAGATATTCTTATGAATTTAACAGCTAACCCTCTAATCTGTCCTTATAAATTTGGATTTTTAAATAATGGGCTCTGGTAAAAGAGTAATTCATATTTTATTAATGAAGTTATATTTTGAATACACAGGAGGAACATTCTTTTTAAAATGTTACGTTGTCTTAAATCCTTCTATGTGTGTATTTTCTGGCTCATTTCATTATTTATTCTTCTGATACATTTTGATTTTTATAAATCAGCTTAGATTTTCCTAAAATGGGATATGATTGGATTACTCTTCTCTATCCTACAGATGCATAGTAGAGGGTAATTAGTTAATATCCACAGGTTCTGGAAAGACTAATGAAACATAGACCTCTGTGTACTGTGGACCTCCTGTGTCACCTTTTTCCTTCTCCATATGCAGCCTAGTTTGTAGTGGTTAAAAAATTGGCAGGGAAATATTACTAGGAAGTTACTCTATCTCAGGGCTTGCTAGTACTCTCTTCAAGATCATTTCTATTTTATGAAAAGAAGTAAAAATAATTTAAGTAGAAGTTAAAAAAAACAAGGGCAATAGGAACTTGAAATTCACAAATTTATTTGGAACAAAAGATTCTAAATTTTCCATAATTGTTAAATTTCTTTTTAAGCATAAAGTGGATTAGTGAGGACAAAAATATACTTTCCAGTCTTCCATCTCTTGTGTGCTTCCTTTTCAAGCATAGGGAACTTCTGTATCACATCTGATCTGTTCTAAAAAATCTGAGAAATATTCTCAGGCTTTGATATACAGCCTTAGTTCTCCCTGAACTCCTTCACCACCCTCCCTCCCTGATGCATGAGCATGTGCGAACGTGCGCGCGCGCACACACACACACACACACATTTTTTTACTTGGGCTTATACCACATTTCCCTGGACTTTTATAAGAGGGTAGTGTTTAAGTTCTCCATTGTGCAAATGAGGAAAACATCACTATCTAAGGCATTTTCTTAGTCTTCTGATAATGAAATAAGACATTGAAGTTTTGGAAATATTGCAGCTCAGATAAGGTCTTCCTCTTTTGTTTCCCCTAGCCTTATGTGGGTTTAAAGGTGGCTCTTGAAGGAAATAGATGGCCCCTCGTGGGAAAAGGCATTAATTTAAGAGCAAAAGTCAGAGTTGACTCTTTGTACTTTAGTTTCAGTCTCCTGCTTAGCTTGTGAGGCCTAATTGAGTGCGGGGAAATCTGGGTTCTGGGTCCTTATTTCTTGAACTGACCGTCACCTATTTATTTAGGTTTTTTTCCATGGCTGAAATCTTACAAACTTCCACTTGATTCTCTTTTGGGGGAACTATTTAGACTTTACCCAGGTTTTTGGACCCTTTAGTAGTTCTTTACTATTGTTCAGGAAAATAGACTTCTGCAAGATTGATGTTGGCTACTTCCTATAGATTATGTCCTCAGTTTATACCAGCTGATGGAAATGTTTCCAGATCAATGCATCAGTCAGTAAGGCTACTGTGACTGAGGGGAAATGATACTCCCTCTAATCCCTAGGCTCCCCAAAATGTCAGGCCATAAAGGATTAGACATTTTTTAATGACACTGAGGCCTACAAAATCTTTTGAAGTAGACATCTTAGTGATCCTGCATAGCTATTGGCTCAATGTGGACAAGTTGCTCTCTCCTTCTTGACCTCCAGTTTAAAATAAGATGGTTTTGTCAATGGGGAAACAGTCTATGTCTATTGCTATCTTTCTTTAATTGTTTTGTAAAACAGCTTTGACTTTATTGAGATGTAATAAACATGCCCTTAATTCAGCATTTAAACTGAATAATTTCATGTATTGTTTTTAGTTTCAATATATTATAGGGTTCTGCAACCATCAGCATAATCTAATTTCATTGCCCCTAGAAGGAACCAAGTACCTACTAGCATTACATCACATTTTTCTTTTGTTTTCTTCCTCCAACACTAAGCAACCCCTCATCTACTGCCTGTCTCTGTAAATGCTCTTATTATAGACATTTCTCATAAATGGGTTTATACACATGTGGCCTTTTGTGGCTGATTTCTTTCATTTAGCATAATGTTTTCAAAATTCAAAAATACTGTAGCATGTGTCAGTGCTTTTTATGGCTGAATAATATACCTTTGCATGGATATACCACTATTCTTTTGTTCATCAGTTAATGAATATTTGGGTTGTTTCTGCTTTTTTGGCTATTTATTTTGAGGTACAAATCCTTTATCAGATATGTGATTGGCAAATGCTTTTTCCCATTTTGTAGGTTGTCTTTTTAATTTCTTGATGTTGTCATTTGCAGCACAAAAGAATTTAATTTTAAGATCATCAATTTATATATATTTTTTCCTTTGTTACCTATCTTTTGGTATTGTATCTACAAAACTGTTGCCTAGCCCAAGGTCATGAGGACTTACTCTTTATGTTTTCTTACAAGAGTTTTATGGTATGTTTTTGATACATTGGTTTGTCTTTCACTTCAAAGTTGCTCTAAACACTGAGAAATAACCTGGAAAAAATAGTCAAAAGTGGTCCATGTCTTAGTAGCTCCAACTAACGGAAAAGCTGACAAGAATTGAAGTAAGTGCCAAATATTTATTGTTTTAAGCGGTTGTATTATGACCGCAGGCTCTCATCCAGTTTCTATCACTTTACTTCTGCTATAATAAATTTTAGTCCTAATTTTGTTTGCTCACTTTGC
The DNA here is from genome assembly GCA_037038555.1 of Rhynchonycteris naso. Classification (NCBI taxonomy): domain Eukaryota; kingdom Metazoa; phylum Chordata; class Mammalia; order Chiroptera; family Emballonuridae; genus Rhynchonycteris; species Rhynchonycteris naso. The sequence continues at coordinate 200,158,867 of CM072998.1, read as the reverse complement.
TGTCAATTTAAGAAACAGTTCCCATGTGAAAGCCTGAATCTGATAGCTAATGGATATTGAATAAAGAATACCCTGTTGCTTTTAAGTTACTATATTTTCCTAAATTTGTTGTTTTGTCTTTAGTCTATTTACTACCCAAATTCTTGTCTATTACCATTCTCAAAAATCGTTTTCAGTTTTTTCTTTTTACATGTTCATAAACTATGCCTTCTCCCAGTCTCTTTAGTTTTTCATTTTTATTAAAACATTCTGGAAGATTTTTTTATAAACCTTCATTTTATTTATTTATTTATTTATTTATTTATTCATTCATTCATTCATACAATTACATTTACAGGGTGACATTGGTCAATCAGAGAACATAGATTTATAGAAAACATCTTTACATCATTTGGACAGTTGATTGTGTTGTATATACCCATCACCCAAAGTCAAATCATCTTCTGTCATCCTATATTTTGTTTCTCTTTAAGCCCCTTTCCTTCTCCCCATCCCCCTCCCTCTTCACCCATCCCTTCCCCTTGGTAACTTCTGCACTCCTGTCTATGTCCATGAGTCTCAACTTTGTGCTTCACCTATGTATGGAATCATACAGTTCTTAGCTTTCTGTGATTTACTTATTTCACTCAGTATAATGTTATCAAAGTCCATGCATGTGGTTGTAAATGATACCATGTCATTATTTCTTGTGGTTGAGTAGTATTCCATTGTATATATGTACCAAAGCTTCTTTATTCAATCCTCTACTGAAGGGCATTTTGGCTGTTTCCAAGTCTTGGCCACCGTGAACAATGCTGCGATGAACATGGGGGTGTATGTGTCTTTATATACTCATGTTTTCAACTTTTGTGGGTATATACCAGTAGAGGGATTGCTGGGTCATATGGTAGTTCTATTCTTAATTTTTTGAGGACCCACCATACTTTATTCCATAATGGTTGCACTAATTTACATTCCCACCAGCAGTGGATGAGAGTTCCTTTTTCTCCACAGCCTCTCTAGCACTTGTTATTACTTGTTATGTTGATAATAGCTAATCTAACAGGTGTGAGATGGTATCTTGTAGTTTTGATTTGCATTTCTTAAATAGTGATGATGAGCATTTTTTCATATATCTGTTGGCTATTTGTATTTCTTCTTGGGAGAAGTGTCTGTTCATGTCCTTTTCCCATTTTTTATTGGATTGTTTGTTTGTTGCTGAATTTTGTGAGTTCTTTATATATTTTTGGATATTAGTCCCTTATCTGAGCTGTTGTTTGAAAATATCATCTCCCATTTAGTTGGTTTCCTATTTGTTTTGTTGACAGTTTTTTTTTTTTTTTTGCTGTGCAGAAGCTTCTTAGTCTGATATTCCCATTCATTTATCTTTGCCTTTACTTCCCTTGCCTTTGGAGTCAAATTCATAAAATGTTCTTTATGGCCAAGGTCCATGAGTTCAGTACCTATGTTTTCTTCTATATAATTTATTGTTTCAGATCTTATGTTCAGTTCTTTGATCTATTTTGAATTAATTTTTGTGCAAGGAGATAAACTGTAGTCAAGTTTTATTTTTTTGCATGTGGTTTTCCAATTTTCCCAGCACCATTTATTGCAGAGGCTTTCTTTTCTCCATTGTGTGTTTTTGGCTCCTTTATCAAAGATGATTTGACCATATGTATGTGGTTTTATTTTTGGGCTCTCTATTCTGTTCCATTGGTCTTTGTGTCTGTTATTCTGCAAGTGCCATGCTGTTTTAATTATTGTGGCTCTGTAGTATAGTTTGAAGTCAGGTATTGTAATGCCTCCAACTTTGTTATTTTTTCTTAGGATTACTTTGGTTATCCGAGGTTTTTTATGGTTCCATACAAACCTGATAATTTTTTGTTCCATTTCTTTAAAAAATGACATTGGAATTTTGATGGAAATTGCATTAAATTTGTATATTGCTTTGGGTAGTATGGCCATTTTAACTATATCTATTCTTCCTATCTATGAACAAGGAATATTTTTCCATTTCATTGTGTCTTTTTCAATTTCCTTTAATAATGCTTTGTAGTTTACAGTATATAGATCCTTTACATTCTTTGTTAAGTGTTTTTCTACGTATTTCATTTTTTTTGTTGTAGTTTACAGTATATAGATCCTTTACATTCTTTGTTAAGTGTTTTTCTAGGTATTTTATTTTTTTTTTGTTGCTACTGTAAAAGGGATTATTTTTTTTAGTTCTTTCTCTGAGGTTTCATTGTTGGCATAAAAGAAAGCAATAGACTTCTGTATATTAATTTTGTATCCTGTGACCTTACTGTATTGGTTGTTTCTAATAACTTATCTGTGGAGTCTTTGGGGTTTTCTATATACAGGATTATGTCATCTGCAAAAAGTGAAACCTTCACTTCTTCTTTCCCAATATGAATGCCTTTTATTTCATTCTCTTGTCTGATTGCTCTGGCTATGACTTCCAGCACTATGCTGAATAGGAGGGGACAGAGTAGGCAACCTTGTCTTGTTCCTGATTTTAAAGGAAAAGTTTTTAGTTTTTTACCATTTAGTATGATGTTAGCTGATGGTTTGTCCTAAGTGGCCTTTATTATGTTGAGGTATTTTCCTTCTATACCCATTTTGTTGAGTGTTTTCAACATAAAGGATGTTGTATTTTATCAAATGCCTTTTCTGCATCTATTGATAGGATCATATGGTGTAGTTCTTTGTTTTGTTGATATGGTGTATTACATTAATCATGTTGAACCATCCTTGTGTTTCTGGGATGAACCCCACTTGATCATGATGAGTTATTTTTTTGATGTTTGTTGTATTTGATTTGCTAGTATTTTGTTTAGTATTTTAGCATCTGTATTCATTAGATATATTGGTCTGTAGTTTTCTTTTTTTGTGTTGTACTTGCCAGATTTTGGTATGAGGGTTATGTTAGCCTAATAAAATGTTTTTGGAAGTATTGCTTCTTCTTCAATTTTTTGAAAGACTGAGAAGGATAGGAATCAATTCTTCTTTGAATGTTTGGTAGAATTCACTAGTATATCCATCTGGCCTCGGAGTTTTATCTTTGAGGAGGATTTTTTATAGGTTTTTAAAAATTTATTCCCTGCTTATCAGTCTATTTAGGCTTTCTACTTCTTTGTGATTTAGTCTAGAAAGATTGTATTTTTCTAGGAGTTTATTAATTTCTTCTAGATTGTTGCATTTGGTGGCATATAATTTTTTATAGTATTCTGTGATAATCCTTTGTATATCTATGATATCTGTGGTAATTTCTCCTCTTTCATTTTGTATTTTGTTTTTATGAGTCTTTTCTCTTTTTTCCTTAGTAAGTCTTGCCAAAGGCTTGTCAATTTTATTGATCTTTTCAAAGAACCAGCTCTTTTTTGTATTTATTTTTTCTATAGGTTTTCTGTTTTCTATTTCATTTATTTCTGCTCTAATTTTATTATTTCCTTTTTTCTGTTGGTTTTGGTTTGCCTTTGTTCTTTTTTTTTCTAGTTTCTTAAAATGTGATGTTAGGTTGTTTACTTGCACTCTCTCTTGCTTTTTCATATAAGCATGTAATGACATGAACTTCTATCTTATTACTGCTTTTGCTGTATCCCAGAGATTCTGATATGTCGTGTTGTCATTTTCATTTGTCTGTATATATCTTTTGATCTCTTCTTTTATTTCTTCTTTGACCCATTAATTTTTTAGAAGTATGTTGTTTAATTTCCACATTTTTTTGTAGAAATTACCTCTTTTTTGCTGTTGAATTTTAGTTTCAAAGCCTCTGGTCAGAGAATATGCTTGGTATAATTTCATTCTTTCTGAATTTATTGGTATTGGTTTTGTGGCCCAGCACATGGTCTATTCTTGAGAATGTTCCATGTACACTGGAGAAAAATGTATACTCTGACGTTTTGGGATGAAATGTCCTATTGATGTCTATTATGTCCATTTGTTCCAGTGTTTCATTTAAGGTTGATATTTCTTTATTGATTTTCTGTTTGGATGAACAATCTAAAGCCATCAATGGTGTATTGAGGTCTCCAAGTATGATTATATTTTTTTTGGTTTGCACTTTTGGATCAGTTAGTAGTTGTCTTATATATTTTTGTGTTCCTTGGTTTGATGCATATATATTAAGGAGTGTTATGTCTTCTTGATACACTGCCCCCTTTATCATTATGAAATGTCCATTCTTGTCTCTGGTTACCTTTGTTGTCTTGTAGTCAGCATTTTCAGATATGAGTATAGCTACTCCTGCTTTTCTTTGAATATTATTTACGTGGAGAATCGTTTTTCAACCTTTCACTTTGAATCTATGTTTATCCTTGTAGTTTAAATGTGTCTCTTGAAGGCAGCATACTGTTGGGTTTTGCTTCTTGATCCAATCTGCTACTTTGTGCCTCTTTATTGGAGAGTTAAATCCATTTACATTTAGTGTAATTGGGGGTCCACCAACACTGCTGTTTTCACAGCAAGTGGAGCAATTAAGAACCAGGAGGCTGTGGTGACAGAGTCCAGTCCCTTCTTCAATATCATTAAGTCCAGTCCCTTCTTCAATATCAAATCACTTGAGGATTTCTTATTGCCATTTTATATATGCTTTCTGATAGCTTTGTGTCTTGTTTGGTTCTTCTTTTTTGGTTTCCTGTCATTTGTTTTTGTTTGGTGGTGTTCCATACTTCTATCTTCTGTTTCTTCTTCTTTTAAGCTATGTGTTTCAGTAGTGGCATTTTCAGGGGTGGTTACCTTTAGGTTATTAGAAGAAAAATTATCATACTTATTAGAGTTCATTATCTCATGAGTGCTTCTGCACTCCATCCTCCTTTCTTACTGCTGATCTTTTTCCTCTCCCCTTTTGTGTTATTATTGTCACAGATAATCCTTGCTTTTATTGTAGTTTTGTTAAAAAAATTTACTTGTAATTTTATCTGGTTTTGTTCTTTGTATCTGGTTGGATAACTCCTTTAGTATTTCCTGTAGTGGTGGTTTTCTGGTGATAAATTCCCTCAGCTTCTGTATGTCTGTAAATGTTTTCATTTTCCCTTCATATTTGAAGGTTAACTTTGATGGATATAGTACAGTGGTACCTTGAGATACAAACAGACCAACATACAATTTTTTTTTTTTTTTTTTTTTTTTTTTTTTTTTTTTTTAAGATACGAGCTGTGACTCGGTTTGTATATTTGTTTGAGATCCAAGCAAAATTTCAAGATATGAGCTGTTGTAATTCGGGAAGCTGCCGCTAGTTGGCATGTTGGTGCACTGGTCCAGTATCGGCAGTTTGATATACGAGTTGACTGACTTACGAGCTCAGTTACAGAATGGATTAAATTCGTATCTCAAGGTACCACTATATTCTTGGTTCATAGTTCCTCTCTTTCAGTACTTTAAATGTTGGGGTCCACTCTCTTCTGGCTTCTAGAGTTTCTGCTGAGAAAGCTGATGATAGCCTAATGGATCTCCCTTTATATTATATTCTTCTTCTCCCTATCTGCCATAGGATTCTTTCTTTGTCATTGACTTGTGATAATTTCATTACAATGTGCCTTGGAGTAGGTTTGTTTGGGTTGAGGTAACTCGGTGTTCTGTTTGCTTCTTGGATTCGAGGCTCTAACTCTTTCCACAGGCTTGAGAAGTTCTCATTGAGTATTTGTTTTAATATGTTTTCCATTCCCTTTTCCCTCTCTTCCTCTTCTAATATACCCATTATTCTTATATTGTTCTTCCTGATGGAGTCAGACAATTCTTGTAGGGCTTTCTCATTATTTTTAATTTGTGAGTCTCTCTCTTCTTCTCTCTATAATATCTCTAGTTGCCTGTCTTCAATGTCACTGATTCTCTCCTTTATCTGACTTGTTCTATTGGCTAAGCTTGTTACCTCAGTTTTTAGTTCATGCATTGAGTTTTTCATCTCTGTTTGGTTTTTTTTATAGGTTCAGTTTCTTTGATGAAGTACTCTTTTTGTTCATTAAGTTGTTTTTTGAGCTCACTAAATTGCCTTTCAGTGTTTTCTTGTATTGTACTGAGTATTTTTAAAGTTCCAATTTTGAATTCTCTGTCATTAAGGTTTCCATGTAATTGGGGATTTTTCACCATCTATCAGAGTTACATCTCTGTCTTATATATTCATATTTGATTTTTTTTCCTTGATGGCATTTGCAGGTGATATTGTTAATAACCCCAGGAAGAGGTAATTATTCCTTTTTTTGGCAGGGGGGTGCTGCACTACAAGATTTGCCTCTGTGAGATTTTTGGGTGATCTGTAAAGGCCTAGCTGTTGTCTTTGTAATGATGAAGGCAGAGTCTTTGTGTTGGTAGGAGGGGCTTATTGTTAGGGCTCTGCAACTTTATGATACCAGCACTGGCTGACCAGGAGTCCTCCAGGGCCCTCCCCTACATTCCCACAGAGCAGGGGATCAAGTCTCTGGGTGCCCCCGCCTCTCACAGGAGAGAGCAGCCTGGAGACCTAGTGGAGGGGGGTCTACCAACACTGCTGTTTTCACAGCAAGTGGAGCAATTAAGAACCAGGAGGCTGTGGTGACAGAGTCCAGTCCCTTCTTCAATATCATTAAACTTTCGAGGCACAGCCCTGAGCTGGGCCAGGGGAGCGCACCACAATCCGGTGTTCCTAAGTTTCGGTAGCAGCTGTGGCAGAGATCACAGATCAGAAGCTTCCCGTCCACACACGCTAACTCCCTTTGGCAAGCTGGTGCCTGAGCTTGTGGGGTGCAGATCCCAGATCCTAGATCAAGCGCGTGTCTGGCACCGCAAGGCTAAATTGTGACAGTAGGGTGGGCAGATAAAGCATGCCCCAGTGACCTGTGGGCTGTTCTTCACAAACTATTTGCCTGCAGTTCTTAGAAGCTTGCCACTGGCTTTGTGTGCGTCTGGTGCCTGTAATATCTCAGCCCTGCAGTCACGGGTGCAGCAGACGCTGGGAAGTGGCCCTGCTCCTTGTTCTTGGTCATTGCCCCTTGCTCTGCTCCTTCCCTCCAGACTCTCCACCCAGCTCCTCCAGGTCTGATACAAAGCCTGTGCAAACAGTCCTCCCTCCCTCAGGTCCCTGAGAAAGGAGAAAGACTCAGTCCTCTGGTATTTTTTTTCTTCTGTGCTTTGGCCTGCCTTCTTGCATGATCATACCTTTGTCTATCTGGTGTGTGTATATTTCAGTTTTATCTGTTCTTTTTTTTTTTTTCTCTGCATGTAGTTGTAGAATTTGTGGAAATTTCAAAGGGAGAGATGAGGAGTATCTCTCATGCTGCCATTTCTCTCAAGCCTTCATTCTTTGACAGGGCTTTTAAAATAGATAATAATGTAGTTTCATGAAATTATTATGCAGTATTTAGAGCTCTTAATATATTGTGAATATTTCATACACATTAAACAATAAAAGATTTATGCTTGACCTTTTCAGGTAACTATCAACTGGATTAGATTTCTTAATTAGCCATTGATCTGACCTCACTGGTGCTTCCAAATTTACATAATACTTCCCCCTCTCCCTCCAAAACATGTAAAGCTCTAGTTTTAATTTGAATCAGGGAATAAGAAACTTAACTATCAAAGACATTTAGTAATAGTCAGACCTCCCAGTATTAGCCATATACTGCAGAACCTTGACCTCTATATTCTTTCTAGAAGTGGTCACACGTGTTATTAGGGGAGCCGTTGGCTTGTTTCCTTTACCTCTAGGGAAGCAGTTATTTCTATTGTACTTAAAAGAAAAAAAACTGTATCTCATACCAGTTGTCTTCCTGCTCCCTAGGAAATAATCAGCTGAAATTCAAAATACAATTACCACGCTTGACCACTTTCCTATCTCCTGGAGCTGACCATTATTAATGGCATCCAATTATTCATAGCAATCAAGTAGCCGACCTTGCTAAACCCATCACTGTAGTGGGTATTTGACAGTCAGTCTGCTGGCTGGGTACTTAATAGGAGACAATGTCATATTCTGGTCATCTTTAATGAAAACAGCATGTCACTTGCCGACTTATCAGAATTCTATAGTAACATGATTGTAAGCTTTAGCATGCCATTATTTTAAAAACATTTGTTTAGATATTTAGGTAGGAGCACAGAAAAAAAATGGTTGATTTAAGTTAGCTTCACTTTTGACAATCTCTTTGACTTACCCTACATCACTGATAATTAATGGTGTGAGGTTTGGTAAGTCATTAGGTTTTCTAAGCCTCAATTTCCTCAACTCTAAAATTCAGGCATTTTGCCAGCTTTCAAGGGTGGTTGTAGGGATTAAATGATACAAAAACTATGAAACAATCTGGTAAGCAGAAGCTGCCCCATCTTTGTCAGTGTCCTGTCCACGGAGTCAGGCTGAGCTCCAGCTCCAGCAGGGGTAAAATGCACAGCATAAAAGCCCTTTTATTGTTCACTAAAGGGTGTGATGGGTTTTGACTCACACAAATACTGCTTTTTCATCCTGCCTTTTCCATAGGACCACAAGTCAAAGATTTTCTTTTATTATGCAGTGCTATTCCAGAGCGATATTTGTTTGCCCGGAAAGAGCCTAAGCATAAAAATTGACATAAATTATTAGGTAGTTGGCCTTTGATCTTTCTGGTTCCTTGATTATATCTTCCCTTTAAGTTGGCATGATAGATCACAGTTCTAATCCATCCACAGAAAGGAGCACATTGTTTACTGTTGGAAGAGCATTAGTTCTCTCATGTTACTAGAAGAGGGATTTTCACAAGAAACTAACGTTGAGTTTTGAGCCAAGTAATTTGAAGGAACATGGAGAAATTCACACAGTTTACATTCACTTGAAGGTGAAGGGCATGTCTAGTTCAAAGTGACCATCAAAGAATTCCCTCATTATTCTACTACCTTGTTACCATAGGTGATGCCCAGTTTCATTTTCATCCCAATTCAAAAAGAAAAAAGTAATTCATACTCTTATAAAGTAAAGATAAAATATTCACTTTAGAGTTTCTTATACACATTGCTCACCAGTGGTAGATAGGCAGTGAATTTAATTTGCCACAAACAGTATGAAGCATTAAGCAAAATTTACAAAGAGAACCAGGAACTAAATTTTAGAAAAGGTGGCTAATAGTATCAAATTAGTCCCCAGCACAATGGGAAGTTTCCTGGTGAAAACAGGGGTCAGTGAAATAGCCTCTTTTTCTGCAGGTGGACCATATGGATATAAACAAGAAAGAAGGGATTTTCTGGTGGCTTCAAACCCTGGTACATGCAGCCTTTGGGTTGGCCAATTCAGAAAGTTACCCTGTCTGCTTTGTTGTAGACAGTAAGACTCTATAATGGTTAAGGGCATAGTCAAAAATCTTGACAGATTGAGTTTCTTCTTTCTTTATTTATATTTTTATTATATGAGAGGTGGGGAGGCAGAGAGACAGACTCCTGCTAGCACCCCAACTGGGATCTACCCAGCAAGCCCTCTATGGGGTGATACTCTGCTCATCAGGGGCTTGATCTGTTGCTCGGTACCCGAGCTATTTTAGTACCTGAGGCGGGGCCAAGGGCCAACTTGCTCAAGCCATTCTAGCCATGGCTATGAGAGGGGAAAAAAGAGAGAAAGAAAAAGAAAGAGAGAAGGAGGAGGGAAAGGAGTGGAGAAGCAGATGGTCGCTTCTCCTGTGTGCCCTGACTGGGAGTCAAACCCAGGACTTCCACATGCCAGACTGATGCTCTACTGCTGAACCAACTGGTTAGAGCCCAGATTGAGTTTCAAGTGCTCAGCTTTTCACTTTATTATTGGAATTTTCTTATCTGAGAAATGGCATTAACTGTCAAATCATTTGGAGGGCTTCAATAACATCTCAATGTTCTAGTATCCTGATGCTTAAATGTAGTAGTTAAATAGCCCTCAAAAGATATGCCCATGTCTGAATCCTTGGGATTTGTGACTGTGATCTCCTTTGTAAAAAGGGTCTTTGCAGATATAATTAAATTAAGGATCTTGAGATGAGATCACCCTAGATTAACCTTCTGGGTCCTAAATCCATTGACAAGTGTTTTTATTGACTTTAGGTGATGGCATTCAATGCGATATACAGATCATTTATCACAGAAATGTATACTTGAAACCTATATGATCCTATTAGCCAATGTCACCCCAATACATTTAATAAAGAGAGAAAGAGAGAGAGCAAGAGAGAGCGAGAGAGAAAGAGAGAGAGCGAGAGAGACAGGAAAGGAAATGACACAGGCACACAGAAGAGGAGGGCATGTGAAGGCAGAAATAGAGACTGCAGAAATACAGCCTCGAGGTAAGGAATGCCACCAGCCACCAGAAACTAGAAGAGACAAGGATCAGAATCTCCCCCAGAGGTTCTAGAAAGGAATATGACCCTATTGATTCCTTGATCTCAGACTTCTGGCCTCCAGAAATGTGGAACATACATTTCTGTTGTTTGAAGCCACTCATTTTGTGGTAATCTGTGACAGCAGCCACAGGAGGTAAAGAACTCAGCATGGTACATGGTCAGTGTTCCATAAATTGTTTCAGTTTTCAAATAAAGTAGACCTTTTTTCTTAAAGTGGGGTGGAATGTGTCTTTAAAAATCCTCTTTTATACCCTCCCCCCCTGGTTCTTATAGTCTTAACTCACTTGCTCATTCATTCATTCATCATTAAACAACTCCCATGTGTATTAAATCCTATTAAAGGGCTTATATAATAGTGAACAGAATACATGTTAACCCCAGGCTTGCTGAATTTACCCTCTAGTGGGAAAGACAGACAAAGAGAAACTAAGTCCTCATTGCAGGAAGTGCTATGAAGAAATGTGGTTGAGTTTGTCGACAGAGAAGAACAGAGAGGGTTTTAAAGCAAGTGGCTGAGTTTGAAGAACTGTGGCAGAAGTTTTAGAAAGCAGGAGGTAATTTTGTGGAGTACCTCTGTATTAAATTGACTCTGAGATTTAACTTTGAATTAAGCATCAGAAGCAGAAGGCATCTGCATTTGCTGGGTGGGATGTTGTTGCTCTGCCTATGAAGCAACAGGAAAATTTATTAGATATTTCAGGGTAGAGGTCGGTAAACTTTTTCTGGAAAAGGCCAAATAGTAAATATAGCTTCTGGGCTATATGGTTTTTGTGGCAACATTAACACTTCATTATAGCATGAAAACAGGGAAATTTATTAGATATTTCAGGGTAGAGGTCAGTAAACATTTTCTGAAAAGGGCCAAATAGTAAATATAGCTTGTAGGCTATAAGGTTTTTGTGGCAACATTAAGACTTCATTATAGCGTGAAAGCAGCCATAGGCAAGATGTAAACTAATGAATCTGGTTGTGCCCCATACTTCATTTACTAGACTCTGAAATTTGAAGTCGATATAATTTTCAAATTATGAAACATTTTTTTTTTTCTGTCAACCACTTAAAAATAAAGCAACCATTCTTAGTCATGAACAGTGTCTGAAAAGGCAGTGGGATACATGTGGCCCACAGGTCATAGTTCACTGACCTCTTATTTATTTAGTTATTTATTTATCTTGTGTGTGACAGAGAGAGGGGCAGATAGGGACAGACAGACAGGAAAGGAGAGAGATGAGAAGCATCAGCTCTTTGTTGCGGCACTTTAGTTGTTCATTGATTGCTTTCTCATATGAGCCTTGTGCAAACCAGATGAGCCTGTGCTCAAGCCGGCAACCTCTGTGCTTTGAACCTGGGTCCTCCGCGTCCCAGTCAGACGCTCTATCTACTATGCCACCGCATGGTCAGGCTGACCTCTCTTTTAGAGTGCAACCTTTATTCCTACAAGGAAAAGAACAATCTTTTATGCCTAAAAGGGCTGCTGTAAGCAGCAGCCATCATGAAAGAGTAGAGAGTTTGTGAGGAAGAGAAGACCACTCAGGGAAGCAGTATGATCTCACTGCAGAATGCTTAGTTCTTGCTGGCCTGATAAACATTGGCATGAGCTTGGATTAAAAATGATTTTTTTCTTTTTGTTTTGGCATCATGAATCAACATTTAATGATGATGTTTCTCCTTGATGTTTCAGCTATAAAACTACAAATTATGCATGAAATTGATGTACATTATTCTATAATGAGCTAGTCTGATAGAAAAGCATATTAGGTATTTATATTGAAAATGAGTCATTTCTATTAAGACATTTTGAAAAGGGGAACTATGTTCCTGAAAACATGAATGACTGGAAATTGAGGCCATTCAGTTTTAACCAGTAAGTTGAAGCAGTATTTTCCTCTTGTCCCACTAGTATTGCCCAGTTGTCTTTATAGCCATAGATTTTAAAATAACAAAAGACATTTCCTACAATATCTTATTGCATTACATCATTTTATGAATGAAAATTAATAGTCCATTTCTATAATACTGCATTTACAACCTCCACCACACATTAGGCTCTGGAAATATCCTGATAAACAAATGGTTATGAATTTTGAATTTGTTGATTGCTTTGTGGATTTAAGTGCCTTTTTATTTAGACCTTATGGATATCCCACAAATTATTAAGTTTAAGTTATGGCTTCTCAAGCATCTGCCTTCCCCCTTCCTTTAAAAAATCATGTTTAAAGCCATACTGATTCTATATTGGTACCCACAAAAATATATGCTATTTGTCAATACGTTTTTGGATGTTTAACACTAAATGTCTATTTAAATGGTGCTACTCTCTATAGATCATAGATTTTTAGAGCTTAAGGAAACCTCAGAGACAACCTAGCCTAACTTCTTAATTTTATATTTGAAGGAAATGAAGGGGAAGGGACTTCATAATTCATTAGTTTTACCATTAGCTGTGAGCGGTTTCTATTTTACCCTGTAATGAGTTCAGCTCCCTTCGTACACTCAGAAATGCTTGCTCAATGGTTTGCAGAGAGACAAAATAATTTCTAGCCTTTCTTTTATAGTCTCTGTTTTTCCAATAAATACATCTGGGGAGATCAGAAAATAAATGGTTGTCTTAGTAACTTTTTTTTTAATATATAGCATATTGCTTTGGACCTTAACACTAGGAACCATTCTATGTAATATTAGGAGAGTCAAAAGTGGATGTGAAGGGAAGTATATTTATTCTAGAGATACCTGCTTTATAAAAGAAGCTGGCTAACTGCTCTCTGGATATTTATGTAGACCAGCGAGTAGCTGATTAAGTGACTGACTAGTGATGGGTGGAAGAGCATGGGTGTAGGCAGAAAAAGTTAATATCAAGGCATTGGTTAGTTAGGGACAATTGAAGCACCCCAGGCAACGGTCAAAATCTGTGTTTAAGCAGGTGGCAAACAAAGATCTATGCACAACTGCAGAACTAGACCCTGATTTGGGGCAGAATTTAACTCTTGGAAAAACTCTACTAAGGGATACCTTATTAGAGGAAGGAGAGCCTAGAGAGAAGCCCAGAAGTCTTAGGGGTGGAGAAAAGACAATGAGAAAGCAGAGGGAAAGCAGCTAAACAATAAGAACATTTCCCTCTCAGTGTTTGGGCTCTGAATGTGTGAGTCCTCAATGAAGTCAACTCTCTGAAGAAGCAGAGATAACAAGTCAGGATTGAGGGCAATGACTTGGCCCACCCTTGTCACTTCAGCAGGCATCATGCTCAACGGTTGTGCCTGATCTCTGTCTGCCTTCACATGGTCTGTTGAGCTTAACAATACTAACTTTCTATCTAGAGATGTTCAATTTGAAGACTCTTGTGGAAACAAGTTTTTCATAAAATCATGAGATCATCAATATTCTTTTAACTGTTTTTACTGCAGGGATAAAAATAGTATCATTCCATTTCAAAAATATCTATTAGTAGTATGGTAGACTTATAGTAATTGATATGGCCTTTTATGTATTTAAAGTTGCACTCATCATGTTAGCAGATCATCAGCCAATGGTTTTTATCTTTGGTGTAGTTCTTGATTCAGAATTTTATGGCATGTGATTTATTTATTTAGTGAGGGGAGGTAGAGACAGACTCCCGCATGTGCCCTGACCGGGATCCACCCAGCAAGACCATTAAGGGACAATGCTCTGCCTATCTGGGGCCCTTGCTTCATTGTAACTGGAGCCATTTTTTAGCTCCTGAGCCAGAGGTCATGGAGCCATCCTCAGTGCCTGGGACCAACTCACACTAAGTAAGCCATGGCTGCAGGAGGAGAAGAGAAGAGAAAGAGAGAGAGGAAAGGAAGAGAAGTGAGAGGAGGAAGGTAGAGAAGCAGATAGGCACTTCTCCTGTGTGCCCTGACCGGGAATCAAACCTAGGACTTCCACAAACCAAGTGGATGCTCTACCACTGAGCCAACCAGCCAGGGCCTAACATCTGATTTTTAGTGTTATTGATATTTAATTTATAAATAGTGAAACTATAAGAAAAATATATACAGCTTAATATCTATTTAAATCCTTTCTTGGTCATCTTTGGCCTAGTAGGTGAATCTGTCTGCCAGATTGCTGTTTCTCTTGGTCTCAGTTCTGCTTCTGGGCAGGTTGCTAGTTTAAGAGATCTTCCCCTGCATTTCCCCTTGCTAAGCAGCTGTCCACTTGTGGATCCAAGTGAAGCTTTACATGCATAAAAACTATGCATACCTATCAGCTAAATGATTATATTTACATTCCAGTGTTAAAACTTAATAATTCCGTTTTTTAAGGACCTAGGTAATCTATTTTGTCTGCATTTTGCTGGCTGAAATGTGGTTGCTTTGAGTAGGTATTTGAGACTCACTCCTGTGGAATTTTGGGTCTAATTTCTGACCTGTTATCCTACGTTTCTTCCTGAAGAAATTACTTTTCATTTTGATCTCTAGTTTCATGTAAATTATGGTGCTTAATCTGCACAATTTATTTTCTCGACCTGCTTTTTACTTGTCTGTGTTCTGGGCACCAATTCAGCCTTTCTTAAATTATTGCTTCCAAATCATTCCCTTTCCTTTCCATGCCAGAGTCTTGATGCTGTTACTACTCTAGCCCGCCCCCTGCCTCCCCCCCCCCCCCCCCCCCGGCTTTCTGAGCTTCTTAACAACCACCTGTCCATACTTTGACCATCAACACCTCTGGTTTTGATCCTAGACATTCAAAGACTCACCTAATCTTTCTTATCTCAATCCAAAACTAGATGTCAATACTAGGTGCCTTTCACATTAGAACAGAAACCAAACCAAAACAAATGTACTTAAAGAAAACATAAATAGCATCGTTCTACCACTGGCTTAGTGAAAAAAAATAAATCAGGCTGCATGCCTGTATGCCTACATAGTCTCATATTTATTTATGTCATAGACTGACTAGGTTTATTTTGATAGATTATCTTTCTTAAACAGAAATGCTTTTTGTAAAGCTCTTTGTACAACATGAAAAACAACTCTGACTTATATCCATAAATCCTATTTGAATTCAAGGGAATTTGGCTTACCAATATTCTTTCCTTTGAGATGATGAATACAATTTCCTTAAAATATTTCAATTATTTGAAAGAATATTTTTAGACATTTTATTATTTATTGTTTTTGATATAATAGGAACACAATACCTGAAATTGGTTTTCAGAACACTTGAGTTTTGGTCATTTTTCTTTTCATTTATTGGCTAAGAACATTTTTGTCACTGAGAGGCTTTCTTTCATATGTGTGGGATATCACTTGGCTTATAAAATAACCTAGAAGAGAAAATAGAATACTGATTTTTAAAATGCAATTAATAACATTATTTTTAGCTGGATTTTGCCATCAAGTAGCATGTGCTTTCTTAGGCCTATTGAAGAGGTTTCTATAAAAAATATTTTATTTTTTAAAAGCAAGAAAACATATTTTATTTATTTAATCCTTTAAAATTATAACCTGAATTAGCATATGGTCTATCTTGGTGATTATATATACCATGTACTTGAAAAAAAATGTGTGTCATTCTGTTTTTGGGATATTTTATGAATGTCCATATATTTTGTTATTCAATCTCTTATATCCTGATTTTATGTCCATTTATTCTATTATTGAGAGGGGAGTTTTGAAATATTTATCTATAATTATAAATTTATCTATTTCTCCTTAATTTCTCAGTTACTTTCTTAATTTTTAAGTTCTATTTTTAGGTACATACACATTTAGGGTTGATATGCCTTCTTAAATTGATACTTATATCATTCTGACTACTTCATCTTTATACTTGGTGATAGTTCTTGTTTTAAAGTTTACCTCCTAATAAGAGCCTCTCTAGGTGTTATAGATTGCCTGTTTAGTGCCCTTCCCCTTTCAAATTCATATGTTGAAACATAATTCTCATGTGATGGTATTTGGAAGTAGGTTCTAAGAGAAGCAATTGAGTCATGAGAGTAGAGCCCTTATGGTGGGATAAGAAGCCATAAGAGATAAGATGGGATAAAATGACATTAGAAGAGACATGAGAGAGATGATCTCTTTCCATCACCTGAGGATACAGCAAGATGTCATCAGCAAACCAGGAAGAGAGTCCCCCTCAGTAATCAAATTGGCTGACACCTTGATCTTGGACTCTCCAGCCTCCAGAACTGTGAGAAATAAATACTTGTTGTTTAAGGTACCCAATCTATGGTATTTTTTATAACAGCCTGAGGTGACTAAGGTATATCCCTTCATGTACAATATAATGAGACAACCTTATACTACTCTGATTCTGTTTACTCTCCTCCTATCATTTCTCCTATTGTCATTTTTATTTTTACTCTACATGTTTACATGTTTAAATTTCACAATCCAATTCCATTACTTTTGCTTTGAAAAGTATTTTAAATAAACTAAAAATATAAAGAAACATGTTTTTATATTTGCCACACAGTTATCATTTTAAGTGTTCTTTATCGCTACTTATAGATCAGGGGTCTGTACACTTTTCTGTAACAGGCCAGAGAGTAAATATTTTAGGCATTGTGGGAAATATAGTTTCTGTCACAGCTACTCAACTCTGCCATTATAGAGTGAAAGACAATTGTAAGTTAATCATTATGGATGTGTTTTAATAAACCTTCATTTATAGATATTAACATTAAATTTTTTTTTCAAATTTTGTTTTCTTAACTGAGAAGCAAGAAGGCAGAGAGACAAACTCCCACATGCACGCTGACCAAGATTCACCTGCCAACCCCCCTAAGCTTCAATGCTCTAATCATCTGGGACTTTTGCACCATTGCTTAGCAACTGAACTATTTTTAGTGCCTGAAGCAGGCCATGGAGCCATCCTCAGTGCTTAGGGCCAACTTGTTCCAACCAATCCATAGCTATGGTAGAGGAAGAGAGAGTTAGAGAAAGAGAAGGGGAAGGGGTGGAGAAGCAGATGGTGGCTTCTTTTATGTGACCTGACTGGGAATTGAACCTGGGATATCCACACACTGAGCTGATGCTCTACCACTGAGCCAACTGGCCACAGCTATAAATATTAACATTTGAATTACATATAAGTTTCAAAATATAATTCAACCATTAATTATTTTTTTCATTAAAAGTTATCTTAGTTCACGGACCATCCAAAAACAGGGAGTTAGCTTGATTTGATTCCCTCACTGTGTTTGTCCACCCCTGCCACAGATCTATGTTGACATATAGTGTCTGTAAGCCTCAACCTGAAGGGCATCCTGTAACATTTCTAGTACATTTTTACTAGTGACAAATTTTGTTTTTGTTTGTCTGTAAATATACTTATTTTCCTCCTTTTAAACAATATTATTTGTGGGATTTAGAATTCTGTATTCAAAAGCTTTTGTTTTATAATACCTTAAAGATATTATTCCATTGTCTCTGGATAATTGCATTTCTCCACCGTTTGCTCTGCCTGAGAGTGAGCTGTGTGCTTGTCACCACAGCACTGCAGCTTGGAAGGTAGAATGCTGAGCAAATGCCCAACTCACCTTATGTATTTCCTTTCTCTTGAGAAACACAGTCTACATAGTCTGATATCTAGTGTCTGAAAACTGTTGTTTGATATATTTCGTTTAATTGTATATATCCTTTTACAGTGAGAATGAGTCTTATACCTGTTATTCTGTCATGGCTGATCCAGAAGTCTTTCATATAAGCTTAAAACATAGTGATTAGATGATGTGATGTCTATGAAAAGTCATATCTGGGTTCTGAGAAATGTTTAGTATCTAAGAGTAAATACTGTGCTGTGCAGGTAATTTCTCACTCTGTCCTTTGTAAACCTTCTTTTTTTTAAATGGGAATTCTAGACAGTTGGACTATGAGGCCATTAGAAAAAGCTTATTTTAGGCCATGAACCTTGATGGACATAACCCCAACTGATCAATATAAATAGAATACCTCTAGGTTACCAGGTGCTGGTAGGTCTCACAACTGTTACTATTGTAATGTAAACTCAAATATCATAAAGTAAATCATGACCTAATATCACTTTTTGAAGAGAAGTTGAAGAATGATATCATAAAAACAAACAAGATTCCATAATTCTAAGCATTTGTAGTTGATCTACCTGAAAAGTGAGTGTTTTCTGAAAACCAAAACAAACACCAAGAACTGCATTTTAGTCCAAACACCGTGGGATGATATTGTGCAGCTCACAATCCTTCCAGGCCTTGCTTTCCTTCTCTCTATAGAATGAAACTGTTGTGCTCACTGAACTTATGTGCCCTTCATTATCTGGAATTTGTGATTTTTTGCATGTACTTGTACCTTTTGTACCTTTCTTCCATCTCATGCAATTGGGACAGAATACAAGGAACATAATATTTTTGAGATTCTGCGTTATGAGTGTGATTTTGATTACTTAAAATACAAAGTGTTAGAATGCACTTAAGTTGCAAAAAATGGTTTTCTAAACATAATAGTTCGTTACCTTACATGTTTGTTTTTATGTGTCCCCTGAGCCATATCTGCTCTCAGTAGCTGCTGACAAAACAGGATTTTACTGCTGAAAGAGCAGCAGATCTAATATTGCTACAAAAGAGCACGCTGAGTTTTATTTTGCCTTGGGTCATCAATAAAATTCTAGTCATGCTCTGATCTTACACTCTTTATTGTTCCCCATGATACATCACAGGTAAAAGAAAACTTTACTTTTTCAGGCATTGCAAAACTTAAATGAAGAACTGAAAATTACCTAAAGGTCACACATAACTCTTAGTGAGCTTGGAAAGCATTCTCCCTGCTGTTTTGACATAGATAAATAAGAGTATTTGTTAGGGTAATGCTCTCTGTTGTAACAAATAAACCCTCATGTAAAGTGAATTGTGATAATAGGAACTTGTCTCTTGCATGTGTAGTAGCCTTTGGCAGGTGACCATGTGAGCAGTGCAGGTCTCCTTCTCATGGTCATTCAGGAGCCCATGTTGATGGGGGCTCTGCCAGCTTTCAGCGGCTCAGCAGGTAGGAGGTCTGCCAACACCACATACCACATCCATGGCTGCTAAAGTCATATCAGCTCAGTCCGTCAGAAGTGAGGAAAGAGCAGGGAGAAGTCCACGAGAGTTTGGTAAAGGCCAATCTTCAATTTCATAGGCTTTATTGATCTGGAAGAGAAATGGAGAAATCTCGGAATCAGGAAATAAAACCCAGCCTGTCTAGCTTCTGAGTCCATGCTGTTAACTCCTGTTTTACATGATCTTTTCTGATCTTGAGATGATCTGTCTGTCTTAGTCCATTCAGGATCCTATAATGGAATATCATAGACTGACTGGCTTATAAAAAACAAAAATTTATTTCTCATAGTTTTGATGGCTGGGAAGTCCAAGGTCAAGGTTAGACGTGTGGTGACAGTTTCTACGTATTTCACAGACTGCTTTTTTTTTTGCTTGGTTCTCACATGGTGGAAGGGGCGAGGGAGCTTTCTGGAGTCTGTTTTATGAGGGTACGACTCTCAGTTATGAGGGTTCTGCCATCATGATCTCATCATGTCCCAAAGGTCCCACCTCTAAATGCCATCACATTAGGGATTAAGTTTCAACATATGAATTTTGGAGGGAACAAACATTCAGTCTTTAGCATTGTCTAACTGGAATTTTACCAAATAAACTATAATTAGAGTGCAATCTTACATGAACCTCTACTAATAGAGAACAAAGAAATTTTTATTTGAACATTGCCATTGATTTTCCAGCTTTTTCCTAACTGGCTCTCTTCCTCTCTGTCTCTCTTTTTTACCCAGCTTTAAACTGGCTGTGAGAGTAGAGCTTCATCCTTAGATGACTTGGAGATCTAGGCTTGTCCTGGGAAATGAGGGGAACTTGGATGGTCACATAATCCCAAATCAGCAGCTGTTTCTGTCTTGGGGCTACAAGGTTCATATCTTTTGAGGAAAGTGTTTTAAAAACTCTCTAACTTAACCTGCTGCCCTTTTATATGGAAGGGGCCTCTCCCCATTTTCTCTGGTTAAAAGTGGCTGAAAAGTTCTCTTTGTTTATCATTATATTTGCTAACAAATAATCTCAAACTTTATGTAAGACTCTACTTTTCAGTAAAAAAATACATCCTCAATAATTGTTAATGTCCCATTTTCAAGTCCCCAGGGTATTTCTATCTTCTTCAATATATATAATCCAGTTTTCAGATTTGCCCCTTGCAGCTGTTCTGACTCTTGCCATTATTTCTGGATATCCATTTCATAATCTTGATGAACAGAGCATATAATTTCAGCTGTCCAGAGAATATTATACATACATGCTTTTACCTAAAATATGCCTTTCTTTCAAAAAAGTGTCAAAAGACAGTTTCTGTCAAAAAATTGAAGCAAATATAACCAAATATTTTGTGTCGCTTATTTTATTGATTGATTTTAGAGAGACATAGATAGAAGGAAGAGAGAAAGAGAGAAAGGGAGAGAGAGAAGCATTTATCCGTTGTTCCACTTAGTTGTGCATTCATTGATCACTTCCCATGTGTGTCCTGACTAAGGATTGAACCCATAACCTTGTCATTTTCGGATGATGCTCTGACTGAGCTAAACAGCCAGGGCCTGTTTTTCTTCTTTTAAAAACACGTTTATCCAAGAGAGCTATGATTTCCATGAGTTTTACAAGTAGAAAAAAATAAATCTTTCACTTAGCCCTTTAATCCAGAGTTGTCTTGAGATATAATGATAGGAATTCTAGTGGGCTGACTCTTTAATGGAAAATGGGATTGTTCTATGATATTAGTACCCTTTTAAGACAAAATAAATTGCATATAGGAAGTATGTGGCCTCACATGAAAAAGGAAATGATTCAGATTGGATGATAAAGTCTTTCCACTCTGAGATGCTGCCAGAGGGACTAATATGCCAATGGCATACTAAATGGATTAACTATCTGGTTATTTTCATGCTTTATTTTCTTGTGAAAGGAGTTTGGAAGGAGTATAAATGGTGTGTTTAATAGAAGTGATATTGCTTTGTTGTTTTATTGTGGTGAAATTTATCATCTTAATTATTTTTCAGTGTACAGTGGTATTATATACATTCATAGTGCTGTGCAACCATCACCACTATCTACCTTATAGCTCTCCACGTAAAACTGAAATTCTATATCTATTTAATAATAACTCATTCCCTCCTCCTCCTAGTCCCTGGCAACAACCATTTCCCTTTCTGTCTTTATGATTTTGACCACCCTGTAAGTTGAATCATACAATATTTATTTTTTTCTGAGACTGGATTATTTCACTAAGCATAATTTCCTCAAGTTTCATCCACATTGTAGCGTATGTCAGATATTCATTTTTTTTATGGCTGGATATTATTCCTTTGTATAAATTGTCTACCTGTTGTTTATCCATTCATTTATTGATGAATACTTGGGTGACCTCTAAGTTTTAGCTATTGTGAGTAATGCTGTTGTGAACATGGGTGTACAAATATCTCTCCAAGGTCCTGCTTTCAATTCTATTTGGTATCTATCCAGAAGTGGAATTGCTGGATCATATAAGAATTGTATTTTTAATTTTTTGAAGAGCTGCCATACTATTTTTTCATAGCATCAATGCCATATTACATTCCCCTCAAGAGTCCACAAGTATTTTTTATCATTTTTTAAGGGACACAGCTATGATGTGATAATAAATGCATCAGTTTTAGAGACAAAAGAACTAAATATGAGTTCTAGTTTCTGCATAGCAGTCATGTGACTCAGGACTGAATGATTTATAATCCCTCTGAATCTCAGTTTTCTTACATTTAGAAAATACCAACTGTACAAGATGCTGTAAGGTTGATGACATAATATGTGTAAAGACCACTGGAACTGTCAAGTGCTACAAAAATGTCAAGTGTTTATTATGGTGTATTTGACTACAGAGAAATAAAAATTTACATTTTCTTTCCTGTTCCTACTACATATGCATGTGTATACACACACACACACACACACACACACACACACACACACACACTTTTAGATAGTATCAGTGGGTGTTTTTCTTCAGGGCTTAGTATTTACAGTGCATACTGAGTCTCAGTAAAAGTTAGATTTATGTTAATGATAATAATCTCATGGAGAAGTTCCATTTTATACCATTTGCATAGGAATATTAATAGGAATATCCCTGCTGTGTATAGCTGCACTTGTCAGCTGGTAGTGTGCTATGCCATGGCTTGTTCTTCCTGAAGGACAGTATTTAAGGCTCAGGGCATTGTGTGCATTGATTATGATAAGGGACTTTGGCATTTAACTTTTTAGTGACCCAAGACAAGTTTCTATGTCTCTGAGCTTCAATTTCTAAGTTTTTAAACTGAGAAAATTGTAATAAATCATCTTTAGGGGCTTTCCCAGATTGAAATTCCTGATTAAAACCTCTGATTCTAGGATTACTGTATGTTTGGTCTAATACAATCTAATTGTTAACTTTTGCCAATGCTCCTGAGTTCAGGTAATAGAGTAAATCCAGAAACAATCCATTAGAGAGTAAAGTAATAATAGGAGTAGAAATAATTCTTAATGAGTGATATTTCCTAACTGCAATAACAGGATGACTTGTAGTCACATAAAGTTTGTAGTCTTTGGAAGAAAAATTATATAAAAATAAACGACTGTACTTATTAATACATAATTAATAAAAATAGTATAATATTCTCAAGCACTTCTGGCCAACAGAATATCCTGCAATATTGGAAAGGTTTTTTACATCTACACCAATAATATGGCAGCTACTATTCACAATGCATGTATTTAGAAGTTGAAATATGATTAGTAAGACTAAGGAAGTGAGAACTTTCAATATTATTTTTAGTGTTATTTAAGTTTATTTAATCAAACTTAAATAGCCCTATGTGGCTTGTGGCTATGTTACTGGAGAGTACAGTCATAGAAAATGTGATCTGTTCCCTGAATTTTAAGCTTCTTAAAGGCAGAAAATCTGATTATTCATCTTGCTATGAATTCATTAAAACCAACACAAGGTGCACACAGTAGGAAATTAATAAATTATTGTGGTAATAGTGGATGCTCCTTGAAAAACATGATCTGTGGTCAAGTAAAATTTGAAAACACTACATTGTTTTATCACTTTTTTGAGATTTATATTGCATACTAATATGTGATTTGAGAAATTTTTTAATACATAGATCTATTTTGTTTTAAATCTGCATCTTAAATTTAGTTAACTACTGAATCCTTTTATGTGAGTGTATGTGTGAGAGAAAGAGCAATTGAGAGAAAGGGGGAGGGATAGATAGATAGATAATCTCATAGAATACATTTTGGGAAATGACTTATTTGTTGAGAGACCTGGGGCTTGGTTCATAGAATACACAATCACCTATCAGATGGATGAGCTCACTCTGGTCAGGTGCCTGGATTCTGCTCTCCAACATAATGCTGATGGGAGATATTGATGGAGTGAAAAATTTTGGAGCAGAAACCAGTGAGTGAGCATTCAGGAAACTGAGGTTAAAAAATTTTAAGGCATTAGAACCCATTGTGGAATTGGGATAGGAGGCTTGCAGTCTAGAATTCCATGTGAGGCTGGTCTTTAGAAGGTGAGCATTTTCTCCCTTGAGAAATAGTCACAGTTTCTGAATATTGAAAGAAATGTTTGTCCATGATGTTTTATTACGGCTCAGGGATCAGTTATTTAGAAGTCCTTTCTATTTCTTTTTGGAGGAATGCCAACTTTAAACCTGACTTTGGTATTTAAAAGTATTTGCATTTCCCCCCATAAGGATTTTTGAAATTCATAATAAAACAAAACAAAATAAAAACTTAAATCCTTATCCTTGGGTTTTCATCATTGAAATTTTGGTTGGAGTTGTATCACATTTAACTAAATATTAGATATGGTTAATATCTAATACAAAGAATAAGAGAAAGAAGATGGAGGTTTCTTGTTGATAAAGCTTTGTATCTTTCTGAGACTCTACACATAACATTGTGAGGAATGAAGCTGCCTAACACTACCTGGTATAACATATATTTTCCCCCTAGAGAGTAAAAATGCTCAGTTACCTCTTGGTTTATGGGGCAATGAAATACTCCAGCACATAAATATTGAGGCTGAGACTCATGGGATGTAGGAATGCTAAGCACATTTGTAAGAGATAAAGACCAAAGCTAAATGAAGTTACATCTTTTCTTATAAAATGCAATCTGTACTTCAATGGATTTTACAATCCTGTTGCTTTTACTTCCTACATCTTTATAATTGGAGACATCCTGCTGGCCTCTTGAAAACACCACTGGTATTTCTTCCTGAAAGTTAGCCAACCTACTAATTATCCTTAACATTCTGATTAGGCATCTGCAGTTACAATGAACACATCAGAGAAATGTCAGGAGTTTGAGTGGGAAGTTGAGAACAGAAAAATGGCTAAATAAAGGCATTAAAAAACAATCTGTAAGAGCAATATTCATTTTTATGTGAAATAGATTTTTTTTTTAAATGAAAAGAAAAGTATTGCTTTTAACTTGCATTGGAGCAGGAAGAATCTGAATTCTGCATGTTGAATACAGTGGCTCTAACAGTGTTTTTCAGTCAGTCCTCCAGAAATTTTGTGCAGGTTCACAAAAGAGTTCACCACCCTGATGTTGTGTGAAGATTATAGACCCAATGATTTTAGTGAATTCACTTATGTGCAGGGTGATTTCTACCCCCAAATAATTCTCCTCTTTTCACAGGTCTCCAAATATAAAAAGGTTGGAAAACTACTATTATTTAGTTTTTATCGACATGCACAGGGGCACCATGGTAGTAGGGCAGAAGTTAGCACACATATATAGATGAAGGTGCCTGGTAGGTGAGTAGAGGTGAGAATTCTCTTGTGGAAAGTTTCATAAAATGATTTCAGGACACAACAAATTGGATTGTAAACATTGGTGGAAAAATGCATTTTCTGATTGGGTTTTGCTTTTAAGTATCATAAAAGAATGTCCCAGGGGGGAGTCAGGAAGCTTTAGAAATCTTATTTCAGTGTGTATAACTGTATTCACTGAACCAGATAATAATAGGGGTAATAATTCTGAACATATTAATTTAACTAACATTTATCTCAGGCCTAATAGATTCCAGGCATTGTTCTAGGTATTGGGTCCAGAAAGGAATATTATAGTTGCAATCTTTATTTTCAAAGGTCTTATATTCTAGTATTGGGGAGATATGGATAATAAGCAAAGGAAGGGCTGAATATATTCTAGATACTGACAAGTGCTGAAAAATAAATAAAGACAGTTATGATAAGAAATGAAGAAAATCTTGGAAGAGAGCACCCCCAAATCCTTTTAAACAGGCAAAAACATCATTTGTAAACTAATATATGCTTAAGAAATAAACCATTTGAAATGGAATAAATATTTTCTAATTCCTAGAGTCAGAATCTCACAGTTTTATTCTTTAAGCTTTTTAGCTTTATAACTGTAATTCCCCTTATCTTTTCATCAATTATTTGTGCTCTGCCCAAATTGTTTCAGATCCTTCTACTTCTTCTCAAAAGGAGTGTGGACTTTTTTTTCTAATGGTTTGTGTCAAAGATTCTTTTGCATAATTGCTTTCTGGTTACTAGAGCTGCACTGACAGTTCACACACAACTGGAAGTATCCCTCTGAACTGGCCCTTAGCCAGTGACTGATTAAAGCTTAGCTCCTTTGCCTCCAGTTACAACAAATTGTGATGTGTAATTTATACTCTGGAGATTTTGGCTTTAGTGGACTGAGATTTAGGCTGATGGTGAAAGTAAGGCCAGTACTTCACATGAAATCACAACTTAAGATGGCTTTTCCCACACCTTTGTCCTGCTTTCTTCATAAATTCTTAGTAAATTCCCCTACTTCTAGCTAACTCTTGGGAAAACTTCTTTTTTTTTTTTACAAAGACAAAGAGAGTCAGAGAGAGGGACAGATAGGGACAGACAGAAAGGGAGAGAGATGGGAAGCATCAACTCTTCATTGTGGCACCTTAGTTGTTCATTGATTGCTTTCTCATATGTGTATTGACCCAGGGGCTACAGCAGAACAAGTGACCCCTTGCTCAAGCCAGAGACCTTGGGCTCAAGCCAGTGACCTTTGGGCTTAAGCCAGTGACAGTGAAGTCATGCCTATGATCCCATGTTCAAGTCAGCGACCCTGTGCTCAAGTTGGTGAGCCCATGCTCGAACCAGTGCCTTTGGGATTTCGAACCTGGGTCCTCTGCATCCCAGTCTAATGCTCTATTCACTGTGCCACTGCCTGGTCAGGCTTGGAAAAACTTCTTAATAAATTACCTGCACTTGAATTCTCCCTTCAATGTTTTCTTCTAGTGAACCTGGTCTAGGATATTACTGATTAACTGACTGATTGATATTTTTAGAGAGAGAGAGAGGAAGAGGGAGAAGAGAAACATACGGTATTATTTATTGAGTTTGTAGGTTTTACAACCTCACACGCAATCTTAGAACACTGTAGAAAAAAGGGGCAGAATATTAATTGTTTAAATTACTTAAAGTATAGAGACATTCAGAGTAGAATATTATAACTATCTTAGTTTTAGGGTAATTGATAACAAGTCCTCATTGGAAGAAGCAAACTTCTTTGGAATATTGTTGATAAAAACTCAGTACCTAAGTGGAAGGAGTGAGGTACAGTAGTGGCTTTGGAGCTAAACAGATCTTAATGTGAATCCTCTGTAACACTCATTGGATGTAACACTCATTGCAGTGTATCTGCAAATCTTATTTCTCTTCTCTCTAAAGTGGGGAACATAATACTTACCTTGTAGAGTCATTGAGATGATGAAAAATTGCAACATACAAGACAACTTCCCCAGTATGATGTTCATTCTCCAAATTAAACCTACAAGCATTACAGATACAGAGCTACTTTATGGAAAGAGAAGCAAGATTCATAAATATAAAGAAAGGGAATCTCATTGAGGGTGGATTGAGACAGGTAAACCAGCAGAAAGTCTTCAGTAAGATTCAAAAAGAGTTAAGGCAAGAAAAAGATGAAAAAAGAGAGCCATTCAACTACAGATTTCTTTTAGTTGTTAATTAGAGGAAGGCAGGAGATTAAAGTCAGAACAACTGAACATTACTTTCTGAATGTTCAGTTGAATTCCCAGGACTTAGCACAATACTTATCCCAGAAGAGGTTCCTTCCTCTAAAACAGAATCATGTTGAAGAGTGTTTATAATCCATCTCATGTGTGGATTCACATGTTTAAACCAACAATAAAACTTTTAGTGCTTTTATGGAATTTCTAATTAAATATTTTAAAATATCTTTTAGGTTAGTTATCTGGGCTGTGAGGACTTTACCAGATCATCAGAAAGCCAAGCCAAGAGTTAGGAGGAATAGAAATAATAACTTATGATGGTTTAATACCTTTTTAAAATTAGGATATAGGGGATACCAAAGTTTATTTTAGACACCATGTGTTAGAATATCAACTTGGACACTGAAGGAAAGTGGTTTAAAGTTTTCCTAATTGAGAGTAAGATTCAGTTAAAGAAGGGGGAAAATGTATGAGTATTGTTAATTCAATAAGGAAAAAACATGTGCTTTTAATAATGCAATATAAGATTAGCCATCATGTGTATAATTGTGGGTATCATATAAAATTCACTTTCTTTAATTATGCATATTTAATTTTCTTTAAGAATGAGAATTCTAAGCTTCTCCACACAAATATATTTATACTTTCACATCAATTAATCCCCTAATGGGGTGTCAAAATAAAGAGAAAATCTTAGGCTGCATCTGAGTGAATGTCCAAAAACTATTTTTTAAATTAAACATATGAAAACTTTTAGATTTTTTTGTTTTTGATAATGCTTATACCATGGAATGAAAGTGTACCCTTACTCTTCACTAAATTCTGTTTTGAAGAGCATCAGTTTATAGCGTATGTACTTTCCAGAGTAAAACTATTAATCTTGTGCTACCATGAATTCATGTGTGTGCTGAAATGGCAATTCTGTAAGAGTTAGTTGTTTTGTAGTTGTACCATGAAAAACACCAATTATGCATTACAAAGAATCAGCAATAAAAATAAATGGATAAACATGCTTTGGCTAAGATGAAAGGGGGTATATACATTCTTAATTTGACACTGGATTTGTAAGCACAAAGTAAACGGAAGTTGAGCCATATTTGGCATTTCTTCAAAACACAGTGCTAAATGTTTAATATCTTTGTGATGAAACCAATTCATCATCTGATTATTGTCCTGTTCACATTTTCTGTTCATATATTGTTCTCCAGGGGAAGACACGTCTTCACTTTAATCTGACCACTTACAAAATTTTAGGTGAAGGTTTCTCTGTGGGTTGGCCTGTGATTAAATTTTCTTTAGTTAATAGAGAAATTACAAGAAATTAAATGAATGTTGTGCATTTCTAATAGAAGTAAACTTATTCTGTTAAAAACTTTCTTTTTATTCCAAGATTGTGTTCTATCCACTTATGTGGTTTAAAATTTTCCTTTTAAGAAATGTTGGTGACAGTAGGAAGTATTTAACTTTTTGTCTTTTTAACCTAATTATTTGGCAAAGAAAAGCTGATACCATATATTGGGCCTCATTAAAAAAATCACTAATCAATAAATTCCAGGGCTGGTATACAATATGCATTATACAGATGTACTTATTCTGGAAATATTGAAATAAGTTCATAACTATTATTAAATAACTGTTACCCTAAATACCTGTTTTACGTTATACTCTGGCCACTCAATTCCCTTCCCTAGGACCCCTTAAAAGTTGGAATTTATTATTAACCCTGTCACAGCTAGGATCATCAGGGACTTTCTGACTGCTCATGCTTTACCATCTATTAAATATTTTAAATAGAACTCCTGCTAAAATCCAAGTGCCTAGAAACCATTGGTATAAAATAAGTGTTGTTATCTGATTCCTTCAAGGGAGACCCCTCCCAAAGAAAAAACACGCCTTGGGCTCTCAGCCATGTAATCCCTTAAAAACTGTATTGGAGACAATCTGGCAAATCCTAGTTTCGTGATGGCGAACCTATGACACGTGTGTCAGCACTGACACGCATAGCTATTTTCGATGACACGCGGCCACAATTGGCTGCATACCAAAGAAGTATGGGGCCACATGCTGAGAAGGATAAAACATTTACTGTAATGTAGACACTCTGTGCTGGGGGTCTGTAGACCAAAACAACAGAACTCCGGCACAGATCATCTAGTTCTGGGACTTCAGGTTAGGCCGTTTTTCTCAAAGTGACACACCCCCTGAGTTATGCTTGTTTTTTTGGCGAATTTTGACACACCAAGCTCAAAAGATTGCCCATCACCATCCTAGTTTAATAAATATAAGGATAGTGTTGTTTTCTTGCTTCTTAGGGGGGAGAGATTTTTGCTTCCTAGTTATAGATGAGAAGGGTGGGAAATCCTTATAAGCAAAGGTAGCAAGAGAGAGAGGAACTTCCTGCATCTCTTTTTCTTCCCTTTAACATCTGCCTTTAGTATGAGAAATGTGATCTAGATAATTAGGAAGAGCCTGACCATGCGGTGGCACAGTGGTTAGAGCGTCAGACTGGGATGCAGAAGACCCAGGTTCGAGACCCTGAGCTCGCCAGATTGAGCGCGGGCCCATCTGGCTTGAGCAAAAGCTTGCCAGCTTGGACCCAAGGTCGCTGGCTCCAGCAAGGGGTGGCTTGGTCTGCTGAAGGCCCGCAGTCAAGGCACATGTGAGAAAGCTATCAATGAACAAGTAAGGTGTCGCAAGGGCAACGAGAAACTGATGATTGATGCTTCTCACCTCTCTCCGCTCTTGTCTGTCTGTCCCTATATATCCCTCTGTCTGACTCTCTCTCTGTCCCTGTAAAAAATAAATAAATAAATAGATAATTAGGAAGAAAAAAATATACTGCATGAACAAACATGCTGCTTTGACAAAGAGCAAGTTTTAGACCAAAAGAATGAGGACAAATATTTAAAAAGCTTTTTAAGACAACATTAAGCAAAGTGAATAAAAGAAGTTTAAAAATCTTGTTTTGAATTTGTTAGAGCACATTAAGAAAACAAACAAAAAACAAAATAAAAAAATGAACTCCTTTCTTGCTTTTGTTCTTAATACATTTGTCTTCAAAGCAAAAGATGGGGGGACCAGAATGCATGGTTAACCTTTAAGCTGCTATCTCATTAAACTTCAGAGACAGTCCATTCCCACTGCTGCAGTCAGGTGACTTCAGCTGCTACTGTCCCTGCACATTTAACTTTCAGAAACACTTTAAAGAAATGACTGAGCCTTTTTGGGGTCTGAGTCACCAAAATGTGTGATGCCTTACTTGAATAACATTGTCATTTGAAATATAAACTTGATCTATTTCCCTGCCCTTCGGGGGAAAGAAAGTGTAGATAGGCATCTTGATTTTGCTTCTCTTATGCACTTCAGCCTGACAATATTTCTGCAGAAGAAAGGAGATGCATTGATAGCTCTCTATTAGAAGAGGCATAAATAAAACATTTTGATGCTATAGAAAGAGAGACTTACAGTATTAAGAAAATGATGACAAGATTATGGTTTAAGATTTTTACACTGATTATTCTTAGAGAGAGGTCTGGGGGAGAGAGGGTTAATGGGCACACTGGAATGAGCAAAGAACATGCCACTGCACGTGTTTGCTTTAATGGGGTGTTGATGGAAAGCCAGGGACGCATAAGTAGGGAAATGAGTGAAAGTGTTGAAGTGATTAGTATAAAACACAGGTCTGTGACAATGTAAAGCTTCAATTCCTAGAATTGTTTCAGCCTTTCTTGTTTGACAATGCTGCTTTGCTACCTTTTTTATAAGCCCGATTAGCTTCTCACAGGGACAGGTTAATTAGAATAAAGATTTTAGAAAAAGGGTTATTTAATCACATATTGGAAGCTACACATTTCTTATATTCATCTCACAAGCTTGGCAGGTAAAGTGAGTTACTTCTCTAGGTTTTCTTGTTCTATTTTTTAAATCTTTATGTATTAGAAAATTTATAACATATACATATACAATGAACTCCTATTTATCCAGCCTGACAATTTTCTGGCTCCTCTCCTCCCCCATTTTGCAGCAAATCCCAGACATTGCATCATATCAATTGTTAATATTTTAATATACATCTCTAATACTCTCTTAAAATATATTGACAACTCCATATTCATACCAAAAAGTGCTATATTTATACACCTTAAATAAATAATAATTTCTTAATGCAATAAGCATTCAAATTTTTGTTTATTTCAGTTTTTTAAGTGGTTTGAAAGACACAAGTAACAGACCCAATGTCCATACATTTCAATTGGTTAATATGTCAAGTATCTTTTAATCTGTAGGACTCTTCTGTTTTATTTTCTTCTTGCATTTCTGTGATTTTTGGTTGGCTTGTGTAGAAACTGGGCTGTTTGTATACAGGGTAGATTTCGTTGCTTACCTCCCTAAGGTGTTATTTATATGTTGCTTTGATCCCTATATCTTCTGTAAATTGTTGGTTAGCTACAGAGGCTTGATCAAAATTAAGCTTGATATTTTCAGTAAGACTAATTCATAGATACTGTTTAGTTTCATAAGAATGTATAAAATGTGTCTAGTTGGTTCTTTTTTTGTATGTGTGATGGTAGCAGCCTTTGGAGATCTTTATATAAATCTCTCATTTTTTTATTTCATCAAATATTTGGTGTTGGACAAATAAGTTTGTACAATGTGATTTTTATGTTTATTCACTTTTATTGTTAAAAATGGCTGCTGCACAGGTATGTGATCTGTGAAATTGCTAATTAACTTCCTGCTTAGAAAGGGCCATGGTTATGCTAATGTTGCTGGAGGACGGGTTTTCACAACAAAATGTTTTAAGCAGAAAGAAAGAGAGGAAAGAAGAAGGGAAATCATATTTTTGCAGAGTTGGTGCAGAGAGAAAGAAGTCAAAATGGCAGAGAAGAAGAAGGAAGCTGTGAGGCCAGTAGCCACAGCCACCATCAGAGCTGCCTGACCTGCACAGGTTTGCATTAGATTTGGATAGACCATAATGAAACAATGGAGCCAAGGACTGGTGGGCCATTACCTTTAATCCTAGCTGCACCTGGCGGGCAAGAAATACACACAATGGGAAAACACTTCCCTTTCCATTCAGGGCTCCCAAAGCCACTGACTAATCCCAGTATTCCTAGAATCAAAGGTCCCACCAGCCTTATTCACCTCTGTTTCCCATCTCCTTCTCTCTGCACAAACTGGCTTCTTCTTCAGCACTCCACTATCTTGGCTGCCTCTCCTCTGCAATGCTAATGGCAAGAACCAAAAGAGAAAATCCCCAGTTTGCCTTATTTTATAGTGTAGAAATTAAAGCCTTTAAGACAATATACAAATAAGGAAGTCTCTGATACAAAGCCACTTATCTGAGGCATAAATGGGATTCCTCATAAGAGTGCACCACCCCACATCATCCAACAGTCAAAAGTGTGGGAAAAAGCTTAGTTTTGAGAAGATCTTAGTATTAGAAGGGTGGGAAAAACTAAGTCTTAAAACTAAGCCTCAGGCTATAAGGACCTTGCCAGCTTACTGCCTGTCTCCCACACTCAGTGCAAACTATAAGCGAGCAAACATATACATCATATATACAAACTTATTTGACCAACAGAAGCCAACCAAGATGGCAGGGTGCTGAAGGAGAAGCCAGTTTGTGCAGAGATGAGGAGGGAGAAGATGTGCAGATGGGGAAGCAAAGGTGACTAAGATTGGAGGAAGTCTTTGATTCTAGGAAAACCCAGATGTGTCAGTGGCTTTCGAAGCCCTGAATGGAAAGGGAAGTGTTTTCCCTCTGTGTGTTTTCCATGGCCGGGTGTGAGGCGAGAATAAAGGAATGGCCCACCAGTTTTTGGTTCCACAGTTTCTTTACCGTTTGTCTGAATCTAATGGGAACCTGCACCTGCCCGGCAGTGACAGTGGCAACTACTGGCCTTACATTTGGCTACCCTGACATACAGTTCATAAAGTCAAGGCAAGAAAATTGCTTGACTCTATTTCTTTAGTTATCAAGTTTCCAAATAATGAATTGGTTCGATAGCACAGTCAGTATATGTTTTGCACAGTTAATATGTGTTTATATTCACTCAGTTTATTTGCTTACTATTTTTCTGCATATACGACTATTCTTCTGGGATAGCTTTCCTTTTCCTGGAAGTACAGTTTCTAGAAGCTTCTTTAATAAGAATCTGTTTGTAGTAAATAATCTGATTTTTATTTAATATGAAAATATCTGTTTTTTTTCTTTGCCCTTATTCTCTAAAGTTTTATTATATAACTTTAAGTTAAGAGTTTTTTCTTTCAAAACATTTAAGTTATATTTACAGTGCCTTTCAATTATTAAAAGATATTTAATTGTCTGTGTTTACTTTGTTACTTTTAAGATCATTTCTTTGTCTTTGGTGTTGCACTCTGATGTGTTCAAGTTTACATTTGGATTTATTTTTACCACTTGAGTTTAATTTTTTTTATCATGAATCAGAGGGTTTCTGTCTTTATCTCAGTCTGGAAAATTATCAGCTTTATTTGTTGGACTATTGTCCGTACCTCTTTTTTCTTTTCCCCTGAAACCCTGATTAGATCCATTCTTCACCTCTTCACTTTGTCTTCTTTGTATCTTAATATGTCTTTCATATGTTCCATCTCTTTATCTCTCTGTCCTACATTCTTTTTTTTTTTTTAACAGGGACAGAGAGAGAGTCAGAGAGAGGGATAGACAGGGACAGATAGACAGGAACGAAGAGAGATGAGAAGCATCAATCATCAGTTTTTCGTTGCGACACCTTAGTTGTTCATTGATGGCTTTCTCATATGTACCTTGACTGCGAGCCTTCAGCAGACTGAGCAACACCTTGCTGGAGCCAGCAACCTTGGGTCCAAGCTGCCGAGCTCTTTGCTCAAGCCAGATGGGCTTGTGCTCAAGCTGGCGAGCTCTGGGTCTCGAACCTGGGTCTTCCGCATCCCAGTTCGACATTCTATCTACTGTGCAACCACCTGGTCAGGCTCTGTCCTACATTTTGTAGACTTTCTTTGACCCAAGTGGGTCAAAGCCTAAGGCTTTTCAAACAACACTGGTTGTAAGACACCACTATAAAATAGTGGGTTGTGGTTATAAAATTTTAATGGAAATATTCTTTCCCTCCACCTGGCTCCAAGTTTGCATGCTGTCCTTTTCTGTGTGGTGGGTTTATCAACCTATTTCTATTTTCTATATCTATTGTGTGTGTGTGTGTGTGTGTGTGTGTGTGTGTGTGTGTGACTTTCTGTTAGATTTTCCACCATGGCTAGGCTCTACTTTCTACTGTTCAGAAGTCCTCTTGAGGTTTCACAATCAGATATAAGTGTAAGACCCCAGTTAATCAGCATGCATTTGCATATCCTCTCAGGTATTTACATTTTACCACCGAATAAGAAACTACTGAGTTGGAGAATTCAGAGTCAATAACAAATTTTAAGTAAGCAAATGCCTTGATTTTACTATATTAATGAATTATGTACATATAAAAATCTGCATATGACTATAAATCAAAATAGCATGAAATAAAACATGCAGTTAACATCTTGCTTCCCCAGGGGATCATCATGCAGGCTGGTGTAGATGTGCACATGTTGTTTTACACAGAGGAAGTTCAAAAACAACTTTTAAACAAGGGAAATGTCATGATAAAATTGGTGTTTCTAGGAGATTATCCTTGGTGTGGTGAGAAGCGGGTGAATTAGAGTAGTTGTTCTCAATCTTGGCTGCCCTTTAGGATTACATTGATACCTTTAATAAGGTTTGGTTTTGATATCTCAAATATTAATTTAATTGATCCAGATTGTGGCTGGGCATCAGCATTTTCCTACTACATCTTCTCTAAGTGATCTTATTGTCAAGCTGGTATCCAGCACTGGAGAGCTAAAGCAATATAAACAGAGAGAAAGATTCAAATTAATATATAATTGTGAGACAGAATTGTATGATCTGATGATCATTTAAGAATGGAATAGTGAGAAATGAAAGATAACTTTGAGAATTCTAGTTTAGATGGCTGAACACATACATGTTAAGCCAAAATTATATTACTACATGTTAGACTCAGTTCTAGTCTTGTGTTAATTAATTTAATCTTCATGGCCGTGGCTGTGGCTAGTTACCTGTTTATCAAAATCATTTTCCTTTCCTTCTGTACATAGAGTTGTATTGAATTTTCCAGTGTTGATTATTATTATGATGGTGGTACTTAGGCCATATGACTGTTTTTCTGAAGGGAATGTAGGAAAAAGTGTTATATACTATTGTAGGCCTTGTCCATAGAAATAAAAACTTGTAGAAAATTATTTTTTCTTCAATTTTTTTGTCTTCTAAT
The DNA here is from genome assembly GCA_037038555.1 of Rhynchonycteris naso. Lineage (NCBI taxonomy): Eukaryota > Metazoa > Chordata > Mammalia > Chiroptera > Emballonuridae > Rhynchonycteris > Rhynchonycteris naso. The sequence goes on along the minus strand of CM072998.1, from coordinate 200,123,227 downwards.
TGAAGCTGATGCCCAGGATGTATTAAAAATAGCATCTTTTCCTTCTTTCCTCAAACCCCTGAATGAATGCATAGAAAAGAGCATTGCAACTTTTATTTCCCCATTATCAAACTTGAGGTGAGAGAAAAATTGTTGTTGTGTTAGGCCACTGATATTTCGGGGTTTATCTGTTAAAGTAGCTATTGCTACCTTAATTCTGCAAGAGAAGTACTATTATTAGAGTATTTTAAAGATAAATATAGCAGAAAGAGTGAGTTATCATGGAAATAGTTTGAGATGCCTATACTACATTAAAATAGAGGTCCTTACAAATATAAGAAGTCTGAAACTCGGGATGGTGGTCAATGTGCTAAATACATTTGTGAGTCAACTATATATAAACGGTTGCTTAAGCCATGGAAGGGAAAGCAATCCTTTGAGGAGACAAAGCAAAAAATGAAGGAAATGGACTAATGGTAGAATTTCAGTACTAACAATATTTAAAAAGAAAATCTAGTGTGGGAGACCAAGAAAAAAAAATCAGGGAGGTTAGAAAAAATGGGATATAGTATTGTCAAGAAAATCAAGAAGGGAAATGCTTTTAAAACAAAACACTTCTCAGCAAAGATACAAAAGATATAGAGTTCAGTGAGCTAAAAAACAAAGAAAAGGCCACTTATTTAATTAGATAGTGAATGCTGGCTTTTATAAAAGCCCTTGGAAGTCAGATTGAAATGGTTTGACATGTGACTGAGAAATCAAAACTTGTGGGCAATACATGTAGATTGCCTTTTCAAGATAGTGGGCAATCAAGAAAAAGGTGTCGTAAAGAATAAGCATGTTGATCCCTGACTCAGCTGGTGAACACTGGACAAAGTGATATTTGGGATAGTAGGAAATTTGTCAGATCAGTTCCTTTCCTTTGAGAAATTCCTACTTGTATGGGAAAAATAGATGAATCATCATTATAACTTGCCTTATTAATATTTGCAAGAAAATATTACATGTAAATGGGACTATGCTAGAAAAAATTAGCACCTTGAAGGCAGGACGATAATTTGAAGTTATTGTGTTAGGTTAGAGAGGTAGACTAAAATAGTGACACTTCAAGAATCAAGTTTAGAAATGAAAAAAATGTAGAGAGCATCATGTTGTTGGAAAATTAATAATAACTATGTGCCAGGAGAATAGGAAAGAAATAAACTTGGAGATGGATCAGGCATGAGGATGAGTTGCTAATATCGTATTGATGTTACACAAATGTGATTTATATTGAATAAACAGGTAGGGAAACCCATGCTCCCTTTTGCATTTAACTCTTCTCAGGCAGGAACACTGTATTTATACTGAAGTTCCACAAACTAAGAGGACTGCAGAGAAGCTGAAGAAACCTGGGAAGAATAATATACCAGCAGAATTGTTCATATGTGGAAAATTGAAATGGAAAGGAGATATTTACCATATGAGTTGTGAGAAGTACCTTCAACCTTTAGATAAAGCTTTGCAAGTACATTAAATGTGGCTTAAAATATATATTTTTTCACACAAAACTACTATGTTGAGGGTAGGCTAGAATGTAAAGGAAGTGTATTAGAGGAACCAATGTGATGACAATGAATCTGCATACCATATGTGAGTGACATGAACGCACCACAAAGGAAATCATGAACTGGGAGGGAGGTGCACGTTTGCCAAGATGTGAGTAGCAGGCTGTTATCACAAGTGGTCGACAGGGGTAGGTATAAGGCATGGACAGGAGCTTGGCACATACTCTAGGACTAGAAGGATGGGGTATATTCAGAGGTCAGATAGCTGAGGCTCCGTTTTCAGGAAAGGGTGGATTAGTGATAAACTACACAGAAATCAAGAGGCTGGGTCAGAACACAGAGCCACCTAAGTTGAAGGCATCTGGGCTAGAGAAGGATTTACATTGAGCTGAATGAACTCACACTTTTGGAGCATCTTCCCAAGCTCTGGGGTGGGGGGTGGGAGGTTAGCAATGCGTCTCAGTGATTGTATATTCTTGTAAATTTTGCAAAAGCAGGATTGTTTTGGATTGTTACTCTTTGTTAAAATGACCATCTCTTTCTAAATTATATGTGCTGAGCCTCACTAGGTCTGTGTCTATTCTTCTTGGCAGTGGGTTTAAGACACAACTACCAAGAAAAAGAGTTGTGTCTTTGCCTCAGATGAAGGCCTTCTATATTTTCTTTGTTGACAGCAATCAGAAATTGTACAGCCAGAAAATTCAAAGTGGCTGAGGAGAGGAGCAGCTAAGCAGGTCAGTTTCTAGGAGTGGAATTGGAAGTACTTGGTAGGGAGAGACCCAGCCAAACCCATCCTCAAGCAATGTGTGTGTTGAGTATGGTTTATCTGGTGGTTTGGATTTGGTTTTCCTGAAATTACTATTGTAATCCTCTGCTCTTTTTTCCTCTATTGAGGTTTTCCTCTTTTTCCTTTTAAATTCATATACTTATATGTAACTTGCTACTGGAGATATGAACTCAGGGTTATTCCTTCTTTCTGAGATTAAGAGCTTTTTGAGGGCAGGGTTATTTCTTATTCAGAGTCTAACTACATCAAAGCATGGTTGATGCATTTCACTGATTTGGGAATGGAGATTAGCTAACAGATTTTCCTGAAGAGCTGAGTCACAGGCACACAGAAATGTGGAATTTGAAATAATATGAATGCATTGATATAACTTCTGTATATTCTCACTCCATAGTACTTACGCTTTAAACTCAGTTCTAGGTTTATTGAAATAACTTTGTATACATTCTATTTTATAGAAAAATTTATTAAGATTAAAAGAAAATATCACCTAAATCAATCTTCTTGAATTCCCAGGATATGGGAAAAATTGCTTGAAAATTACGATTTGATTTAAACAATTGTTTTAGGTTTCACTCATTCATTTATTCAACATACAATTTTATGTATGTTGAACATACAATGTGCTCAATTATGTATCAAGGTCTAGGGTTGGACTTGTCAAAAAGGCATAATCCCTGCCCTATTAAATTTTACAGTCAAGTGTGGATTAACCAATTGATCATGCTATTTGAAATAATATATAATAAGATAGAAATACCTGTTTCTAGGGGCCATTTACAAATGGAGACTGATCTAGACATGTGTTTGTGTATATTGAGGGGGAGGAGCTGATTGATGTTCAGGGAACGCTTCTCATAGGAAGTGATGCCAGAGCAGTAGTCTGAAGGATGGCTGAGAGATCCTGTGATGAGGTACAATGGAGCAGATGGAGGGGCTGGTGAAACATGTTCCATGGACAGCAAACACAATTGTTAAAGAGCCGGTTGCCAGAAAGAGCAAAAATTGGTAAAATTTTGGGGGACTGAAGTGAGAACAAGGGAAAGATTGATGCATTGTGAGGATGGAGGTGGGGGTGCAAATCATTGAAGACAATATAAATCATGATAAGGATTTGGCTTTTTTTTTTTTTAAGAACAATGAAAAAATATTAAAGGATTTAATATAGGGCATAATATGATCAGAGTTGGGTTTTTGCCAGGACTACTCTGACTCTGTTGTAGGGAAAAGATCAGAGGGGCTAGAGCGGATGCAGAAAGAACAGGTAGTTCCTAGGAGGAGAGGTGGCTGCATGGTCTATGGTGGTGGCAGTGGTGACAGGAATAAATGGGCAAATTTCAGGTATAGTTAGAGATAAAATGGACAGTATTTTGGGCATGTTTAAAGGTAAAGTGGGTTATATATAAGCAGGGTGAAGGAGATAAGGTGATGTTGAGTTGACTTTCAAGATTCTAGCCTAACAAATGGCTGGATGATGAAGCCATTCAATGAAATTGGAACCACAGGTGGAAGACTTGGTTTGGTGTGGGAAGATCATGGACATGTTGAGTGTAAGGTGTCTCTGATATAACCAAGTACTATGTCAAGTATGCTATAGAATATGTGAGTGTGGATTTCAAAGGATACATTGACTCTAGAGATGAGAATTTGTCTCAGGATATTTTCAAGAAGAGCATGAGATGAGAAGAACATGCAAGAGCAAGCATAAGCACTCTAAACTTTTTAATGATGGTTAGAAAAGGCTAAAATCTGCAGAGGAAACCTGAGATGTAGGGAGAAAACACTAGATAAATGTTTTCCTTGGAAGCTAAGAAAAGGCAGTGTTTTCAGAGTGAGGTAATAGCTAGCATTGTCAAATGCTGTTAGAGGTCTGGTAAAGTGAATAATAAAAACATTAATTAATTTTAGTAATATGGTGATCACTGGTGAGTCAAGAGAAAGCTTTTCAAATTAGATGCCTATTTAGAGAGAAGTAAACTGTGAAGTGTGTGAGAAGTTAAAAAGAAAGTGAAGCAAACTCTCAGAAGATAGTTGGCTACTTAGGGAAGAGACGAACTAGGGCAGCAGGATAGGGATAGTAGACTACAGAATAGATAGGCTAGATGCAGTGGAACTTTTGTGTGTTAATGCCTATTTGCATCTCCTGTGTAATCAATGGTTCAGAAATTTGTACTTTAGGTAGAACTTGGGGGGAAATGTTGACACAATACTTAAATAATAATAATAAAATTTATAGTCAGTGTAATTTACTCTATGATATATTGCTGGTAATAGTTATTATTTGTTTATGTCATTGTCTTTTTATTAGACAATTTTATTTTATTTTTTTTCTTTTTGATTTAGTGTTTTGGATTTATTCAGATAAATTCCCAGAAGTGGAATTTCTAGGTCATAGGGTAGTTCTATTTTTAAGTTTTCTCTTTTTTTAGGTTTCAAAAACTCACTTTATTCCAATGTGAAATGAAGACGTGATGGTTTAAAAACAAGAAAAAGTTCTTGATCAGCTGTGGGATGCTTCGATTGCTAGCTAACACCCACACCCTTTGAAACAGGGTGTTTTTTCCTTTTTTTAAAATTAATTTTAATGAGGTGACATTAATAAATCAGGGTACATATGTTCAAAGAAAACTTCTCCAGGTTATCTTATCATTCAATTATGTTGCATACCCATCACCCAAAGTCAAATTGTCCTCTGTCACCTTCTATCTGGTTTTCTTTTTGACCCTCCCCTCCCCCCTCTCCCACCTCTCCTACCTCCCCCCACCCCGTAACCACCACACTCTTGTCCATGTCTCATAGTCTCACTTTTATGTCCCACCTATGTATGAAATCATGCTGTTCTCAGTTTTTTTTTGTTTTACTTATTTCACTCCGTATAATGTTATCAAGGTCCATCCATTTTGTTGTAAATGATCCAATGTCATCATTTCTTATGGCTGAGTAGTATTCCATAGTATATATGTACCAAAGCTTTTTAATCCACTCGTCCTCTTACGGACACTTGGGCTGTTTCCAGATAGCTATTGTGAACAATGCTGCCATAAACATGGGGGTGCATTTCTCCTTTTTGAACAGTGCTCTGGTGTTCTTAGGGTATATTCCTAAAAGTGGAATAGCTGGGTCAAAAGGCAGTTTGATTTTTAAATTTTTTGAGGAATGTCCATACTGTTTTCCACAGTGGCTGCACCAGTCTGCATTCCCACCAGCAGTGCAGGAGGGTTCCCTTTTCTCCACATCCTCTCCAGCACTTAATCTGTGCTGTTTTGTTGATGAACGCCATTCTGACTGGTGTGAGGTGATATCTCATTGTGGTTTTAATTTGCATTTCTCTAATGATTAGTGATATTGAGCATTTTTTCATATGTCTATTGGCCATCTGTATGTCTCTTTGGAGAAGGGTCTATTCATTTCTTTTGCCCATTTTTTTATTGGATTGTTTGTCTTCCTGGTGTTGAGTTTTATAAGTTCTTTATAAATTTTAGTTATTAACCCCTTATCAGACGTGCTATTGAATATGTTCTCCCATTGTGTGGTTTGTCTTTTCATTCTGTTCTTATTGTCTTTAGCTGTGCAAAAACTTTTTAGTTTGATATAGTCCCATTTGTTTATCCTGTCTTTTATTTCATTTGCCCGTGGAGGTAAATCGACAAATATATTGCTGCTACAGATGTCGGAGAGCTTGCTGCCTATGTTTTCTTCTAAGATGCTTATGGTTTCACGGCTTACATTTAAGTCTTTTATCCATTTTGAGTTTGTTTTTGTGAATGGTGTAAGTTGATGGTCTAGTTTCATTTTTTTTTCAGGTTAATGTCTAATTTTCCCAACACCATTTTTTAAAGAGGCTGTCTTTACTCCATTGTATGTTCTTTCCTCCTTTGTCAAATATCAGTTTTCCATAAAAGTGTGGGTTTATTTCTGGGTTCTCTGTTCTGTTCCATTGATCTATGTGCCTGTCCTTATGCCAGTACCAGGCTTTCTTGAGTACAATGGCCTTGTAGTATACCTTGATATCTGGAAGAGTGATGCCTCCTGCTTTGTTTTTTCTTTTTAATATTGCTGAGGCTATTCGTGTTCTTTTTTGGTGCCAGATAAATTTTTGGAATATGTGTTCTATATCTTTGAAGTATGTCATTGGTATTTTAATTGGTATAGCATTGAATTTATAAATTGCTTTGGGTAAAATAGACATTTTAATGATGTTTATTCTTCCTAACCATGGGAGTATATGCTTCCATTTCTTTGTATCTTCCTTCGCTATATGCTTCTACTTGTTTGTATCTTCCTTAATTTCTTTTATCAATGTTTTATAATTTTCCAAGTACAAGTCCTTAACCTCCTAGGTACTTTATTTTTTTGGTTGCAATAGTGAAGGGGATTGTTTCCTTAATTTCTTTTGCTGACAGTTCATTGTTGGTATATAGAAATGCCTCTGATTTCTGAGCATTATTTTATATCCTGCCACGTTGCTGAATTCATTTATCGTGTCCAGTAGTTTTTTGACTGAGACTTTAGGGTTTTCTATATACAATATCATATCATCTGGAAATAATGACAGTTTTACTTCTTCTTTTCCAATTTGAATGCCTTTTATTTCTTCTTCTTGTCTGATTGCTGTAGCTAGGACTTCCAGAACTATGTTGAATAAGAGTGGTGAAAGTGGGCACCCCTGCCTGATTCCTGATCTTATGGGATTGCTTTTAATTTTTACCCATTTAGTATGATGTTTGCTGTGGGTTTGTCATAGATGGCCTTTATCATGTTAAGCAATGTTCCTTGTATTTCCACTTTATTGAGAGTTTTGATCATGAATGGGTGCTGGATTTTATCAAATGCTTTTTCTGCATCTATTGAAATTATTATGTGATTTTTGTCCTTCCTTTTGTTTATGTGATGAATCACATTGATTGATTTGTGAATATTGAACCAGCCTGGCCTCTCCAGAATAAATCACACTTGGTCATGGTGTATGATTTTTTTCACATATTTCATATATCGCCTCATAAAAGGAGTTTGGAAGTCTTCCTTTCTCTTGAATTTTTTGAAGTAGCTGGAAGAGGATAGGAGTTATTTCTTCTTTGAATTTTTGTTAGGATTCACTTGTGAAGCCATTAGGCCCAGGACTTTTCTTTGTTGGGAGATTTTTGATAACTGTTTCAATCTCACTTTTTGTAATTGGTCTGTCTAGGTGCTCTGATTCTTCCAGATTGATTTTTGGAAGATTGTATGATTCAAGAAATTTGTCCATTTTCCCAGGTTGCCTAATTTCTTGGCATAGAGTTCTTCATAGTATTTTCTTACAATACTTTGTATTTCTGTTGTGTCAGTTGTTATTTCTCCATTCTCATTTCTAATTTTGTTTATTTGTGTCCTCTCTTCTTTTTTTTTTTGGTTAGTCTAGTTAAAGGTTCATCAATCTTGTTTACCTTTTCAAAGAACCAGCTCCTGGTTTCATTGATCCTCTGTATTGTTTCCTTAGCCACTATGTCATTCATTTCTGCTCTGATCTTTATTATTTCCTTCCTTCTACTAGTCCTGGGCTTTATTTGCTGTTGTTTTTCTAGTTTTTTTAGATGCAGGGTCAGTTGTTTATTTGAGCTTTTTCTAGTTTCTCATGGTATGCCTGTAGTGCTATGAATTTTTCTCTCAGTACTGCTTTTGCTGTGTCCCATAAATTTTGAGTTGATATGTGCTCATTATCATTGGTTTCTAGAAACATTTTTATTTCTTCTTTGATCTCAATGTTAATTCATTCATTGTTTAATAACATGTTATTTAGTTTCCAAGTGTTCGAGTATTTTTCAGTTTTTCTTTTGTGGTTAATTTTTAGTTTCATGGCATTGTGATCAGAGAAAATGCTTGATACGATTTCAATCCTTTTAAATTGGTTGAGAATGCTTTTGTGTCCTAATATATGGTCTATCCTGGAGAATGTACCATAAGCGCTTGAGAAGAATGTATATTCTACTGTTTTAGGGTGAAAAGTTCTGAAGATATCTATTAAATCAAGTTGATCAAGTGTATTCTTTAAGTGTGCTGTTTCTTTGTTAATTTTCTTTCTTGCAGATCTATTCAGTGATGTTAGTGGGGTATTAAAATCCCCTACTATTATAGTATTGCTGTTAATCTTGCCCATTATATTCATCAAAGTCTGCTTTATGTATGTCGGGGCTCCTATATTTGGTGCATAGATATTTATAGTAGTTCTTTCTTCCTGTTGAATTGTTCCCTTTATCATTATGTAGTGTCCTTTTTTATCTCTTACTGCAGCCTTTGTTTTAAAGTCCATTTTGTCAGATATAAGTATTGCTACCCCGGCTTTTTTTTTTCATTTCCATTTGCATGAAATATTTTTTTCCATTTTTTTACCGTCAGTCTATGTGCATAGTTTGTTTTAAGGTATGCCTCTTGTAGACAGCATATGTATGGGTCCTGTTTCTTTATCCATGCAGCTACCCTATGTCTTTTGATTGGATCATTTAATCCATTTACATTTAAGGTTATTATTGATATGTAGTTGTTTATTGCCATTTTATTCTTTAAAGCTGTATTCTTCTTTTGCTATATTATTTTTCCCCTTTGAACTGTTCACAACAGGCTCGTTAGCATCTCCTGCAGAATTAGGTTGGTTTTAATGAATTCGCTGAGGTTTTCTTTGTCTGGGAAGCTCTTTATTTCTCCTTCAATTTTAAACGTTAGCCTTGCTGGATAGAGTATTCTTGGTTGTAGGTTTTTGTTCTGCATTACTTTGAATATATCTTGCCATTCCCTTCTGGCCTCAAGTGTTTCTGTTGAGAAGTCCGATGTCATCCTTAAGGGGGCTCCTTTGTAAGTGATAGTCTTTTTTCTCTAGCAGCTTTTAAAATTTTCTCTTTATCACGTAGCTTTGGTATTTTAACTATGATTTGTCTTGGTGTAGATTTTTTTTGGGTTTCTCTTTAATGTAGGTCTCTGTGCTTCTTGCATGTGTGAAATGTTTTCCAGTCTTAATTTAGGGAAATTTTCAGCTATGATTTGATTGAACAAACTTTCTATCCCTTGATCTTTCTCCGCTTCTTCAGGAACCCCTATGATGCGGATGTTATTTCTCTTTATGTTATCACAGAGCTCCCTTAGAGTTTCCTCAGACTTTTTGAGTTTCTTTTCTTTTTTCTGCTCTGCTTCTGTGCCTTTGTTTATTTTTTCCTCTAACTTGCTGATTCGATCCTCAGCTTCATCCATTCTGCTTTTAATTCTGTCCATTGTGATCTTCAGTTCTGATACTGTATTTGTTATTTCTGTCTGATTGTTTTTTATTATTTCCACTTTCATTTTTATACTTGCTATCTCTTTATTTAGGTGTTCGTTATGACTATCCATTGTTGCTCTAAGCTCTTTGAATATCCTAACTATCATTATTTTAAACTCTGCATCAGGTAGTTTTGTTATATCTGATTCATTCAGGTCCTTCTCTGGGGATTTCTCTTCATTCATTTGGGTTGTATTTCTTTGCCTGCCCATTTTATCTGTGTGTAAGAAGAGTTTGGCTACTGGAGTCCAATGGGTGTTGCCTCTGTGTTCCCTAGGTGTGTTCTGTCTGCAGGCCTGCTACCCCCTCTACCGCTGCCTAGGGCGAATTGGTGTGGGTGTTGCCGGTAATGGCCTTGGCTGCTGAGGTCTCTGCCTCATCTCTGCAGGAGGGGCTATGTTCTTGTGCCCGGCTCTACAAGCCTCAGCCATTCTCGGCCTTCACCCCTCTCCCATGGGTGGGACCGTGAACCACACTTGGGCCACAAACCTGGGCATCAAGGGCAAGGGTGAGCACTTTTGCTTAGCTGCAGGTCCCTTTCAGCCTATTTCTCCAGACGGGAGGGGCTTTTGTTTTGCACTCAGCGGATAGCCCAGGCTGGAAGCCCCTCCCCCACCAAACTCAACCCCTCTGCTGAGCCGGGCTGTTGCTATGCGCTCAGCTGCACTCTGGGCAAAGCCAGTTTGGGCAGGGCTTCTAGCCCCAGAGGGCTGGTGCAAGGCCTTGTGCAAGGCCTGGTGCGGCCCGTGTGCCTACTTGCCCCTGTCCAGCAGCTGATCTCTGCCCGTTTTGGGCTCCTGCTTTTCCCCCCACAGGTGGGGTCGCAGGTGTCCCCGCAGCCGCTGGACCACTTTTGCATGTCCACTTTGCCCCAGCTGGGCTAGACGTAGCTCACGCCAGCCAGCCGGTTTGACCTCTGCCCCGCTGGTGGAACCGAGCTTTCACGTCCTGCAGCTGCTTGCCCTACAGCAAGCCCTCAGCAGTGTGGGTGGGGGCACTGCAGCTCAGACCCTAAAACTCCATACTGTAGTCCAGAACGCTCCTTCCTTCTAAGCGACTGTGCTCTAATTGCCACAGGGGAGCCTATTTGGCTGGTGTCCTGCTTCCCTTTGCTGGTTCCAGGGGAAATATTGTTTCAGATTTATGTTGTGATTCGGCTCAGGGTTTAGGGTGGCTGTCCCTCAAAGCTTTTCTCCCTGTGTCTTCCAGACCGCACTCTCTACCCGCTGCTCCAGTCCTGCCCTCTCTCCCTGTCTCACGGAGTCCCAGGTGAGTGGTTGTGAGAGAGGTTTTCTTTGCCGTCCCTTTAAGAAGAATCCTGGATCTGAGACAACTGTCTCTTTCTCACAAACAGTATCCCAATCTGTTTTCCAGCTAAATACTGTCCATACACCTCTTCTAGGCTCTGGGGCTGCAGGCTGGGGCTTTGTTCCTGGGACCCAGGTCCCTCCCTCTCTGCTAAACTCTCTTCCCACCACACAGGTCTCTCTGGGCTGCCTTTCGCTCCGGGGAGTTGGGCAGTCCTTTCCGTGTTTTCACTTTTTCTACCAGTCTCAATGTGGCTTCTTCAGTGTTCCCCGGTTGAAGAGTCCTCTCAGTCCAGTTCAACGTTGGTTTATCCAAATGATGGTTTTTAAAATCAAGTTATAATCCTCTTTGGTTCTGGAAGTTGGAAGTTTGTACGTCCGCTTACTCCATCCCCATCTTGCCCCCCCCCCCCCCGACAATTTTCTTTTACCCTGAGTATGAGCCACTTAATAAGGAGATTCTGTGTTTGTGAGACCATTTTGAGTAAACAGGATGTTGAAAAGCAAAGGCTACCTGATTCTTAATGTTTCCTTGCATTGCAATTAGAAAATTTTGTTCACTGGAAATGAATGGGTCTATACTCTACTGAATGGACAGTGCTAGAGCAGGCACTAGTTCCAGAGAAATAAATGTAAAAGACCATCAAATGCAGAGAAGGTGTTGGAGAAGAATGTCTTCTTTCATATTCTGAGGTGGTAGCAATTGTGGCAATGGGAGTATAAGGAATGTTTTATTTGGGAACTGCTTTGGAATTTCCTATTTGTTATAGGAATTTACCTTCTCTACTGGTTGGAAGATCCTAGAAAAATTGCTCAACCAATTTCTGTCTCCTTTCTTGTTTATAAAATTAGGTTACTAATTTCATTTATTGATAGTATTTTCTGACATTTGAGCTATGAAATACCATATACTTAATTATCATATTTTTTTATTATCATGGCCAATGGATACTCTGGTTCCTCCAAAATAAGATATCTCCAAAAATAAGACTTAGTGCAATTTTTTTTTCAAGTTTAGAAACATAAGACTTCCCCTGATAATAAGGCCTAGCATGTCTTTAGGAGCAAAAAATAATATAAGACACTGTCTTATTTTTGGAGAAACAGGGTAGATTGTTGGTCATGGAAATAGAGTCAGAAGAAATTCTTGATGGAATTCAGAGTTTGGCTGGTTATGCTGATGTCTGTGATGACATGACTATAGTATATTAATAAATGTTGATCTTTTTGTTCAACAATAAATGTGAATTTTTGTTCATGGAAAAATAAGACATAGTGTGTCTTTAGGAGCAAAAATTAATCTAAGACAGTCTTATTTTCGGGGAAACATGGTACTACAGTATTAAGGGGGTACAGAGAGTTTAACTCATGACAGATGTTTATTCATATAATATATACATATTGCTGGCTAAAATACAGCCTCAAAAATGAAAATTTACACCTTAAATTGAAAATATATAAATCGTGCCTCTAAGGAAGGCAGTAGAACATAGACTTCCAAGGTCTATGTCCCACTTGGTGAAGAAATTGGCAAAGAACATAGACTTTGAAATAAGGCTTTCTGGGTTTACCACTAATGGTAAACTTGGATAAACATTTTTCACCTTGAGCCTCAAATTTCTTATTGGTCACAGGGGTTTATTAATAATAGCAAATAATAGTAATAATAGTAAAGGAAGTAAGAACCTTCCTTATAAGGTATTTATGAAAATTAAATAAAGTGATATTTTCTATCTAGAAACCACTGGTTCATTATAGCTGTTATAATTAGGGTTTTAAAATTTCATTACAATCTAATTAACAGTGTCTCAAACTGATACAACTGGGAGCAGGTCCAGCCAGGTATGCCAGAATGTCCTAGAAATCACAAGATAGATGTAGGGTATCTTCCTGAATTGTACATTTTTTTTCGATATTTACTACATTTTTGTATATTTATATGGAGTATGAAAACACCCTATTGATTTTTTCTTTTTTAAGAGAAGTCTTCAAAGCAATATGCTGTCCTTGGAGGGTGGGGTGAGGTTCAGAATACAGTCATGGAGTCTGGGAATGTGAGTTCATTCATTTCTGCAGCCTGAGGTTCCTCCATGGCAATGGTCAAGAATTACTGGTCAAAAGATTTAGCTATTGTTGAAAGATGCAGAAGTAAAGGCACTTCTTGTTCTACCACTGATTTGGGAAGATTAAAAATTGAAAGGATTATGTAGATTTGTCCGTGCAAATCCCAAAGTGATTTTCTGGATTTGGAAAGAACCTTGACATGTTTTAATTTAGCGCTTTAACTGGGAAATGTTCCCAGCATTTTGCTGTTTTTAGTAATTGAAAACACTCTTATCTTGGATTACTTCTGAAAAAGGCAAACTCAGATGTTTTCAGAGACACTGAAATATAATATGCCTTGCACTTATTTTGGTAAATATCTGATTTTCTTATTGTGAGTAAAAGAATTTGGCAAATTTTCCATTCTAAATACATAATTCTTAGAGCATATACAGTACAGTTTCTTCCAATTTGATAGCTTTGCCAAAATCTAAATATATACATCCTTATTAACATTTGAGTGTTATTTTAAAAGAAAAACCGGATTTGGTTAAAAATAGGCATAAAGACAAAATAGATTTATACAAACACAGAGTAGATTTTATGTTATCTTTATTTTTTTTTTTTTACAGAGACAGAGAGAGAGTCAGAGAGAGGAATAGATAGGGACAGACATACAGGAACGGAGAGAGGTGAGAAGCATCAATCATTAGTTTTTCGTTGCCGTTGTGACACCTTAGTTGTTCATTGATTGCTTTCTCACATGTGCCTTGACCACGGGGCTTCAGCAGACTGAGCAACCCCTTGCTGGAGCCAGCGACCTTGGTTCCAAGCTGGAGAGCTTTTTGCTCAGGCCAGCTGGGCCAGCACTCAAGCTGACGGATGAGCTCGGGGTCTCGAACCGGGGTCTTCCGCATCCCAGTTCGATGCTCTATCCACGGCGCCACCGCCTGGTCAGGCTTATGTTATCTTTTTACATGCATAATATAGCTTCTATATTGGGAGCTTTGGGTTTATTTTTTTATTCTTTGAGAGGAAATTGGGGATATAATTTGGAGGTGGAGTTGTTGCTCTCATCTTTGTGATTTTGCATATTCCTTTCTCCTGTTTGGAATAATGCCTTTTTTTGTTTATATTATGGGCTAATTCAAAGCCCACTTCTTATATTGCTTCCTACATGAAGCCTCTGAGTCCATCCTCCGACCAGAATTGATTGTTTCTTCATCTTTGCAACATTCTGTACTCACTAAAATACAGAGAGAAATTACCTTACGTATCTCTATTTCCCATGATTTGAGCTCCTTTGTTTTGATTTCACATCTTCATCTTATGTATTTACATCCAGGCATGTAGGAAGAGCTCAATATCTATCAATTAATTAAAATGGATCCAAGGAAGGGTTTCTAATGACCAGTGGTAGGTGGAACTTAGATTATAGAGAATGTCTACACAGATATTCAGGTAGTATCAAAAGAGCCAATCGTTAATAGTTTGTCTTACAGAAGTACCCTGAAGCAAAAAGAGGACATTACATGGTCAAAGAGTCCTGATATACCAGGATATATCTGGTCTTTCTGCAAAACTGTATAGAAAAGGACTGATGTCCAGGAGTACAGGTTTGAGTGACTTGGGGATGAATTCAGTCAGCTTTCATCAATCTTCAAATTATAAATCTATAATATGACAAGTAATTACATGTTTATTATTCAAGTAATTTGTTAATCAAGTAATCTATAGGCCCTACAAGCTCTGAATCTATAATATAACAATTAATTACATGTTTATTAATCAAGTGATTTTCACCCAGGTCTGTGGTAGTTGCTCTGAGTGATTGAGATGCAGAAGAATTATAAGGCCTGTTCTCTGGCATCAAAGAGCTCACATTCAGTGAGGGCCAGTAGAAGTAGCTGTAAAGAAGCCACAAAACATCTTCCAAAGGGAGAACCAGCATTGTGTATCTGCAACACAGTAGACCCTATATTACAATAGCATTTATCAAGGAGGATGCTAGTTAAGTCATCTTCCCATGACTTCCTCTAGATAGGTAGGAAATTGAAGAATGGTTAAGAAAAGAAAAAGAAGCAACCTTCTAATGCTTGAAAATGACCTGAAAGGCTACAAGATTTGCCTATGAGCCTGACCTGTGGTGGTGCAGTGGATAAAGTGTTGACCTAGATTGCTGTTTCAAAACCTGGTGCTTGACTGGTCAAGGCATATTTGGAAGTTTTTGTTTTGTTTTGTTTTGTTTTCAGAGACAGAGAGAGAGAGTCAGAGAGAGGGACAGATAGGAACAGGCAGACAGGAATGGAGAGAGATGAGAAGCATCAATCATCAGTTTTTTGTTGCCATTGTGACATCTTAGTTGTTTATTGATTGCTTTCTCATATGTGCCTTGACCGTGGGCCTTTAGCAGACTGAGTAACTCCTTGCTTGAGCCAGCGACCTTGGGTCCAAGCTGGTGAGCTTTTGCTCAAACCAGATGAGCCTGTGCTCAAACTGGCGACCTCAGGGTCTCTAACCTGGGTCCTTCCGCATCCCAGTCTGATGCTCTATCCACTGTGCCACCGCCTGGTCAAGCCACATTTGGAAGTTGATACTTTCTGCTCCTCCCCCTCTACTCTCTCTCTCTCTTCTCTTTCTTTCCTCTGTAAAACGCATAATTAAAATCTTAAAAACAATATATATATAAAGATTTTCCCATGATATTAACATAAGATCAGAGAAGAGAGACCCAGAAGAGAATGTTTGAAATCAGTGGTGGGTGGCTGGAATACTTTCTTGATTTTATCCTGTTGAGTTGAGCCCATTAAAAAACCTGCCCTTATTATTTTTTTAAAGTTAATTAATTATGGCCTGACCTGTGGTGGCGCAGTGGATAAAGCATCGACCTGGGAACACTGAGGTCGCCAGTTCAAAACCCTGCACTGGTCTGGTCAAGGCACATATGGGAGTTGATGCTTCCAGCTCCTCCCCCCTTTCTCTCTCTCTCTCTCTCTCTCTCTCTCTCTCTCTCTCCCTCTCTCACTCTGTGTCTCCTCTCTAAAATGAATAAAATAAAAAGAAATTTAATAAAGTTAATTAATTAATATTTTAATTTTTAAATTTTATTTAGAAAATTAACTTTAACATGGTGACATTGATCAATAAAAGTACACTGGTTTCAGGTAACCATTTCTATAGCATTTAAACTATTGATTATGTTGTATATCCATCACCCAAAGTGAAATCATTTTCTGTAACCTTATATTTGTCTCTCCTTACACCCTTCCCCACCCCCTACCTCACACTCCTCCCCCTCAACCCCTTCCCCTTGGTAGCCACTTCAGTTTTATCTATATCCATGATATATATTTGCAGTTTTTCTCCATTTTTAAAACATTTGTCTTTTGATTTTGCTAATGGTGCATTTGAGATACTGAAATTTTTAAGTGTTTTAATTTATTAATCTTCTTTAATTTTATTATTTTTATATATAACTTTAAATTCTAGTATCATTTATTGATAAAATATCTATTTCTATTGATTTGAAAAGGCACATTTATTATATTCTTTTAGTATATGTTTGGATTTCTTTCTGGATTTTTCAATTCTAGTTCTTAGAGCTCTCTGTCTTTTATGCTCTATTTCATTATCATATGGTTTAATATTTGGCAGGGTTAGTCCTCTCTCATTACTCCTCTTTTTCAGATCCTTTTTATTTTATTAAATATTTTTTATAATAGTTTGAAAATAAGCTTCTTGAAAATATATACTATTACTTAAAAATAAAAATATTAATTCAAGGACAATTGACACCTTTATAGTTAGTCTTCTTATTTAAAAACAAAGTATGCCTTTTTATTTAAAACATTTCATTGAATTTATTGGGGTAGGAATGGTTAATAACATTATACAGATTTCAAGTGTACAATTTAAAGTGTTCTTTGGCATCTGAGAAGAATTTTTAAGTGCTCTGTATGGATCTTTACATTTCAGCTTCTTAGGACTTTTTTCTCCTTAATTTCTTTGCCTCTTAGTTTCTACAGCTTAGATTTTGGTAAAGAAAAATGGCTCAGAAAGTTGAGTTTATTTGCCTGTACTTTCTGAGAACTTGGTTCTTCAAATCCAGATTGTTTTAATAGCTCTGAACTTCAGCTGTTTTCTCAACAATCCAAGAAAATACCAAAACTTTATTTCTCTAGTAATGGATTTAGATAAGCTTGTAGATATTGGTATAGTGTATATTTATCATAATTTATAAAGATAGTCTGCAATTTCAGTTTTGATTATTTTTGATGTACTTGTTTAAAGAGAGGATTCTTGTTTTTCTTTTTCAAATATATAGTGTGAACTTTTTGGATCAGATTTTCTTGTATTATAATTAGAACATTTGTCAGGACTATTTCTGCTTTCTAGAATTCATTAATTAAGTTTTCTTTTTGAATTTTTTATGAACAGTTGAAAGAAAACAGGTTTTGTTTTCATGGTAGGGTTTTAAAACTATATCATTTAGATGTACTTTATTAATTATGTTATTTAGATTGGTGAGATATTTATTTTCTGCTTCTAGTATGCTTCTATTTTTTAAAAAATATTTTCTAGTTTTTATTTATGAATATTAATACTATCTTTCATAAAAAGTAGATGTTTTTACTGTTGTAGTTTTATTGAGAATCATACCCCTTATAATTTTGAAGCTTTTTTTTCATCTGTTATGCTTTGTGACATTCATTCAATTAGTGTGATATTAATCATGATTTTCGATTTTTCTTTGTTGTAAGAAAATAATTTACTTTGTTTACCAATTTATTTTCTAATTTTCTAAATTAATGCTTTAGACTTGATTTACATTTACTGTATATATTTAGTTTTGCACTGTGATCAAATATGGAAGGCTTTTCCTTTTACTAGATGAGTTTAGTTCTTTCATTCTTATTGAAATGATGAATATGCATGGTCTTAGTTTTGTCACATCATTTTATTTTATGCTATATATTTTTGTAACTTCACAAAATATTTCATGGCTTGCTCTGCTTTCTCTGCTTTATGTTTGTGCTGCTTCTAATAATTAGAAAAGTTTATATTTATGTTGTGGTTGTTTCCTATGAAACTATAATCTTATGATAGTCTTAATTCTTTCCTTAGACAGTATGTATTAAATTTCTACTACAATTAATGATAAAATTAGTATTAGTTCCTTCTATTTTGGCTCTTCTCCACCTGATAATTTTATTTAACTATATTATATTTCTTAGTGTTTACTTTTGTTGTACCATATAAGTTTCTTTCTCTATTATTAATTTTCTAGATTTAACTGTTTTGACCCCCATCCATTAAAAGGAGGAAGTCAGGACCCTTAAGTTACTTGCCTTCCTTATCTCACCTTCTCTCTTAACATTTGCTTATGTTATCAAACTTGATTTTTATCTTCTTGAAGACAGGCTGTGTTGATATATCAATGAGAATACATGAATGATGCATTTAGTGGGCAACTTTCTTCTTTTGTCTCTGCCCCTTCCTGCCTTTTGCCAGTTACCTGGTTACAAAGTTAAGGCTCTTAGCTCTCAGAAGCCTTGTTTCTCCAAAGTGATTGCACATTCCTTGGCCACATTTGAATTCTCTGAGGAGGCACTAGACCCAAGATCAGCCACTCAGACAGTCAGAGTCCTTTTTTTTTAAGACTTTATTGAATTTTGGAGCAAGGGGGGAGAAAGAGAGAAGGGAGAAAAAGACAGAGGGTGGAGTGAAAAAGAGGGGGGAGAAAGAAAGAGGGGGAGAAGCAGGAAGCATCTACTCATAGCAGTTGTTTCCTGTATGTGCCTTGACTAGGAAAGCCCAGGGATTCAAACCGGCAACCTCAGCTTTCCAGGCAGAGTCCTCTCTGTAGAGAATTTGGGGAGAGGAGATGGATAGATCTCACAAACCCACACCCTCAGAGAGAGAGAGGGAGAATGAGAGGAGGGAGAGAAAGTATTCTCTGTAGGTGGTTGGACCTATAAATCAGGCTGTTGACGACCAAGATTAATATCCTGAAAACAGAAAAAGTCAAGAGAGAAAAAATGAAGGGTGTAGAAGCACGGAGAGACTTAGAGGATAATGAGGAGGAAGACCTTCTAGTTTCCCTATAGATTCTAGTTTATACTTCTTTTCTTCCAGTTCTTTCCTGAGGCATGACTGCTTCTCTTGTTCTATGAGACATCTTTATAACCTTCTAATAAATTCACCTCTTATTAAATAGGTTTCTGTTGTTTGCAACTATAAAGAACCAACTCATACCATGTATGCTATCATAGATAAAAGTCTACCCAGCTAAAAAGAGTGAGAAAAATCAGATTACATTACTTTTTCTTGTCCTTTAGGATTTTTTTTTTCAATTTTAGAATCACCATGTGAATTCAAACACAGGCTCTTTATTGGCAAACTCAATTACAGATTGGATCTGGTTTACCAGGCATTTATTATTTGGTCAGTATAATACAATAGTAAAGCAACTGAGAGATTCAGTCATTTGGATTTGCAGTGGCTCATGAGCTGCAAGCAGGTACATTTGGATTTCTATAGCTTGCTAATCTTTTCCTCCAAGTCTGCTGTGGTTCTATATGCTCATAACCCAGCCATTGGCTGCTCTTAAAATCAGTCCAATCAAAAGCGCACTTCAGCCTGACCAGGCGGTGGTAGCGCGGCAGATAGAGCGTCGGACTGCGATGTGAAAGACCCACATTTGAGACCCCAAGGTCACCAGTTTGAGTGCAGGCTCATCTGGCTTGAGCGAAAGCTCATCAGCTTGGATCCAAGGTCGCTGGCTTGAACAAGGGGTTACTTGGTCTGCTGAAGGCCCGCAGTCAAGGCACATATGAGAAAGCAATCAATGAACAACTAAGGTGTCACAACAAAAAATGGATGATTAATGCTTCTCATCTCTTTCCATTCCTGTCTGTCTGTCCCTATCTATTCCTCTCTCTGACTCTCTCTGTCCCTGAAAAAAACCCCAGAAACGAATAGAGTCATTTCAAAAGTGCTCAGACTCTAATATTTTAGACTTACCAGCAGGATCAAAGTATCCCCAGACAATTGAATATTCTTTTGATGCCTTGAATATCAACCTGAACTTCAACTTCTCCAGACTTGCTGGCGCTAGGGAGGGTAGGGCTGTAGCCCTAGAGAATCACCCCAGTGTTGGGCATTTGGGAGTTTATAGGCCCACTCAAAAAATGCAGAGCAATGTAGAGGTCAATTCGTTTTTAGCTTAGAACTTAGTTGAAAACTCTACTAAAAGTCTTTTTATTCCTTTTTCATTATAAAAATGACAGCTATTTTATTAAACACTTTGAAAAGAAAGTAAAATGGAACAAAGAAAAAGAGTCACTTGGAGTTCTACCAAACTAAAGGAATATACTTAATTCTAGCATTTTGCTATCTTTTTCCCCTCCCAGACTGTTTTTAACTTTTCAATATACTTATTCTTTCATTTACTTGGCATAATGTTTTACATTTACATTTCTGTATGTCTTTTTTATTCATGGGTTTTCTATATTATTATAAACTCAATATGTAAATGGTACTCAAAACTTAAATGTTTTCAAAGGCTTCATAATAGTCTATGAGACAGATATTACATAGTTCATTAAACATCATTTTGGAACACTAATGTTTCGAATTTTTGGACATTTGAACCTTGTAATAAATATCTTTTCCATAACACATTTTACATGTGTAGAATTTTTCTTTTTGTAAATTAGATCCTCAGACTTTTCTTCAGTTTTGAATATTTTCATTCCAGCAGCACAAATTCATCTCCCTCCTTGGCCCTGTCTCCTTCCATGTTTGCAGGTTCTGGTCCCAGGTCTATGAAGTGAAGGGGACCCACGGCAGGTCTGGGAGCACTGGCTGTGAACTGCAAATTTGAATGAATCTGAAACCCTGTGGATCCCTTTGTTTTCACCTCACTGCGCCCAAAAATGCAAACTGGCTGAGAATGTGTCTGGATTTGGCTCTGCTGCTTGGCAGCCTGTCCTCGAATAATGGGAGATTATTAGAACCTTGCTCTTTTCCAGCAAGCTTTTATTCACATTCATTTTTGTGTTGTGCCAATTAGGGATGGCAGAATGGCGTTCTTTGTATGCATCCTGGAAGCTCTGTCCACATAGATTTGGGAGGAAAATCTCACAGAATGTGCGTTTCACTTTGGCTTTCTTTATGAGGTATGACAGCAGGATCTTGGGTCCCTCATCCTAAATTCATAAATAGGTATATGCCTGAAGAGATTATCTGCAGACTGTTTAATGGCCTGGTGTCTTTATGCATGAAATGTCTCCTAGAGAGCACTCTGGTGATCACACTGAGTATACAGCAGACATTATTCACTCCCTGAGGATTCTCCCCCTTTACCCCCCACCAATGGTGACATTGTATCAGTCTATACCACAGCTACAGTGGGACACAGCAAAAATACATAATGTACTTAGTTTCAAATGTACTTAGTTATTAAAATACTGAATTATCTTATTATAAGCTCCCCTTTCTATGATTGCTGTGCACCTCAGCCTTCTCCCTCCACCTGCCCATGTCAGTGTTGTAATGATTCTCCAGCATCTGAAGTGCTGGGCACTCATGTGCTCACTCAGGGCCCCTCAAAGGGTTGCTGTTCAAACACACGTGTCTACACCTGTTCAGTTACTAAGGTTCCAGGACAGGATTTGTTCTCCTTTAATCCATTAGGCATCATAGGCATTTCCTCTGTGCGTTTGATAAAAGCAAAAGTAAGTAACCAGATACCTCTCATTTAGACAAAAGGGGTTTTGTTAATTTTAGCAAACAGATACTTATGGCATTGGGGCTGTGACTTTCAGCAGCAAGTCTTGGGGTTCAGCTGCTAGGCTTCCTGCATGGAACCCCACACACACTTCATTTCTTCCATGGCTGCACAGTCTTGGTAAGGTCAGCAACTGACATGCGAACAGAGATGGGATCAGAGACAGGGCTTCTGTGTAAGGTGACCTCATGGGTCTAATTCTTGTTTTGTTTGACTTTTTGTGGGTCTGTTTGATTCCTTTTTGTTGAACTTGGGGGCTGCCCCACTGTTAGCGAGCTGAATACTTCTAGTATTAACAATTGAAGAGGGATTGATGGAGCCTGGGTAGGGGTTAACTGCATTCCCTCTGGTTATTGTCATCTGTGGGCAGGGGGACATACTCAGGTGCTCAGGTGATAGAGCCTGGGCAAGGGCTAAGTGCTTTCCCTCTGGTTATTGTCATTAGCAGGCAGAGGGACATATGCAGGTGTTCAGGTGGTATGTGGAAGTTGAAAATCCGAGTAAGAAGCAAATATCCTCCTCTCAGACAACACTTCTCCCTCTATTCCTGGGCCTGATATACAGAGTTATTTTCTCTGCTGATGCTAAGAAGAGAAATGCCAATATATTTCTATGGGGTGTGTGTGTGTGTGTGTGTGTGTGTGTGTGTAAAATGAACATATCGATGATTGGTAAACACCAATAGGTAAATATTAGCTTCTTTTTCTGTCAGATGGGAGCTTACAGTATTTTAGAGAATAACTCACTAGAAATGTAGATAACATAGAGATATTTTAATTCAACCACTGTAATTTATGGATCATGAAAGAGATAGAGAACAATTTTAAGGATTTTCCCGAAGTAATAGAAGTATTGACACAGGTTCAAAACTTGGGTGTTCTGATCCCATCATTACATGATGCTTCTTTTTTAAGAAGCAAGAGAAAATGTATTTATTTGTTTATTTTAAAACAAAAATACTTTGCCAAGACAGGAGAAAGAGTAATACTAAAGTGTTCAGTATCATTATTATTACTGTTCCATTTTTTGAGGGTTTTTTTTCTTTTTTCTTTTTATTTAATTAATTGTCTTTACATAGATTCTAGGGTCACCTGAATGTATCCCCCCATCCCCCATATTCCCCTCAACATCTCCCTTGCCTCCTCCCTACAGCGCCCACCCACCTTCCCTTCAGGTTTATCCCATCCTATCATCTCCTTATGATCTGTTCTCTTTTTCTCTGGTCCCCTTGATTCCTCCTCTGTCTCAATTCCATTCCTCAGTTCTCATTGTTCCTTGGATTTCTCAAATGAGTGAGGTCATATGTTATTTTTCTTTCTCTGCCTGGCTTATTTCACTCAACATAATAGTTTCCAGGTCTCTCCATATTGTTGCAAAAGGTTATATTTCCTTCTTTTTCATAGCCCCATAGTAGTCCATTGTATATATGTACCACTGATTTTTAATCCCCTCGTCCACTGACAGACACTTGGGCTGTTTCCAGATCTTCGCTATTTTAAACAATGCTGCCGTAAAAATAGGGATGCATTTCTTTTTTCAGTCGGAGATACGGTGTCCTTGGGATATATTCCTATAAGTGGGATAGCTGGGTCAAAGTGCAGTTCCATTTCTAATTTTTTGAGGAATCTCTATACTGTTTTCCACAGTGGCTGCACCAGTCTGCATTCCCACCGGCAGTGCAGGAGGGTTCCCCTTTCTCCACATACTTGCCAGCACCTATCCTGTGTTGTTTTGTGAATGAGCACCATTCTGACTGGTGTGAGGTAATATCTCAATGTGGTTTTAATTTGCATTTTTCTATTTAGTAATGTTGAACATTTTTTCATCTGTCTATTGACCATCTGTATGTCCTCTTTGGAGAAGTGTCTATTCATTTCTTGTGCCCATTTTTTGATTGGATTGTTTGTCTTCCTGGTTTTGAGTTCTGCAAATTCTTTATACATTTGGTTATTAACCCCGTATCAGACATATTGTTGAATATGTTCTTCCATTGTGTGATTTGTCTTTTCATTCTGTTCATATTGTCTTTAGCTGTGCAAAAGCTTTTTAGTTTGATATAGTCTCATTTGTTTATCCTGTCTTTTATTTCATTTGCCTGTGGAGGTAAATCAGCAAATATATTGCTGCAAGAGATGTCGGTGAGCTTACTGCCTATGTTTTCTTCTTGGATGCTTATGGTTTCACGACTTACATTTAAGTCCTTAATCTATTTTGAGTTTATTCTTGTGCATGGTATAAGTTGGTGGTCTAATTTCATTTTTATGCAGGTAGCTGTCCAGTTTTTCCAACACCATTTGTTAAAGAGACTGTCTTTACTCCACTGTATGCTCTCACCTTCTTTGTCAAATATCAATTGTCCATAAAGATGTGGGTTTATTTCTGTGTTCTCTTCTGTTCCATTGATCTATATGCCTGTTATTATGCCAGTACTGAGTTGTTTTGAGTACAATGGCCTTGTAGTATAACTTGATATCAGGAAGTGTGATACCTCCCACTTTATTCTTCTTTTTCAAGATTGCTGAGGCTATTTTTGTTCTTTTTTGGTTCCATATAAATTTTTGGAATATGTGTTTTATATCTTTGAAGTATGTCATTGGTATTTTAATTGGTATTGCATTGAATTTTTAAATTGCTTTGGGTAATATAGACATTTTAATGATGTTTATTCTTTCTAACCATGAACATGGTATATGCTCCCACTTGTTTGTGTCTTCCTTGAGTTCTTTTATCAATATTTTATAGTTTTCTGAGTACAAGTCTTAAACTTCTTTGGTTAAATTTACTCCTAGGTACTTTATTTTTTTTGTTGCAATAGTGAAGGGGATTGTTTCCTTAATTTCTCTTTCTGACATTTCATTGTTCATGTATAAAAATGCCTCTGATTTCTGTGTATTAATTTTATATCCTGCCACTTTGCTGAATTCGTTTATTAGGTGCAGTAGTGTTTTGACTGAGACTTTAGGGTTTTCTGTATACAGTATCATATCATCTGCAAATAATGATAATTTTACTTCTTCTTTTCAATTTGGATGCATTTTATTTCTTCCTCTTGTCTGATTGCTGTAGTTAGGACTTCCAGTACTATATTGATTATGAGTGGTGAAAGGGGGCTCCCCTGCCTTGTTCCTGATTTTAGGGGAATTTCGTTTAATTTTTGTCCATTGATTATGATGTTGGCTGTGGGTTTGTCATAGATGGCCTTTATCATGTTGAGGTATGTTCCCTGTATTCCCACTTTGCTGAGAGCTTTGATCATAAATGGGTGCTGAATTTTATCAAATGCTTTTTCTGCATCTATTGAAATTATCATGTGGTTTTTCTCCTTCCTTTTGTTTATGTGGTGAATCACATTGATAGTATTATGAATGTTGTACCATTCTTGCATCTCCAGAATAAATCTCACTTAATCATGATGTATGATTTTTTTCATGTATTGCTGGATCTAGTTTATGAATATTTTGTTGAGGATTTTAGCATCTAAATTCTTCAGAGATCAATATTCCTATAATTTTCTTTGTTTGTGTTGTCTTTGCCTGGTTTTGGAATCAGAATTATGCTTGCTTCATAAAAGGAATTTGGAAGTGTTTCTTCCTTTGAATTTTTTAAATAGCTTGAGAATGATAGGAGTTAGTTCTTCTTTGAATATTTGGTAAGAATTCATCAGTGAAGCCATCGGGCCCAGGGGTTTTGTTTTTTGGAAGCTTTTTGATAACTGTTTCGATCTCTTTTGTTGTAATTGGTCTGTTTAGGTTTTCTGATTCTTCCAGATTAAATTTTGGAAGATTATTTGTTTCAAGGAATTTGTCCATTTCACCTAGGTTGTTTAATTTTTTGGCATACAGTTCTTCATAGTATTTTCTTACAATATTTTGTATTTCTGTTGTGTCGGTTGTTATTTCTCCACTTTCATTTCTAATTTTTTTATTTGACTGCTCTCTCTTCTTGGTAAGTCTCATTAAAGGTTCATCAATCTTGTTTGCCCTTTCAAAGAACCAGCTCTTGGTTTCATTGATCCTCTGTATTGTTTCTTTAGCCTCTATGTCATTTATTTTCACTCTGATATTTATTATTTCCTTCCTTCTACTACCTCTGGGCCTTACTTGCTGTTCTTTTTCTAGTTCTTTTTGATGAAGGATTAGGTTGTTTATTCGATCTTTTTCAAGCTTCTTAAGGAAAGCCTGTAGTGCTATGAACTTCCCTCTCAGTACTGCTTTTGCTGTGTCCCATAAATTTTGAGTTGATGTATGCTCATTATCATTCCTTTCTAGAAATTGTTTTATTTCTCCTTTGATTTCATTGTTAAACTTTTCATCATTTAATAACATGCTATTTAGTTTCCATGTTTTTGAGTATTTTTCAGTTTCTCTGTTGTGGTTGATTTCTAGTTTCATGCCATTGTGATCAGAGAAAATACTTGATATGATTTCAATCTTCTTAAATTTGCTGAGACTGCTTTTGTGTCCTAACATGTGGTCTCTCCTAGAGAATGTACCATGAACACTTGAATGTATATTCTTCTGCTTTAGGGTGAAAGGTTCTAAAGATATCTATTAAATTGAGTTGATCTAGTGTGTCTGTCGAGTTTGCCGTTTCGTGGTTAATTTTCTTTCTTGAGGATCTATCCAGTGATGTTAGTGGGGTATTGAAATCCCCTACTATTATAGTATTGGTGTTAATCTCACATTTTATATCTATCAAAGTCTTTATATATTTAGGTGCTCCTATATTAGGTGCATAGATATTTATGATGGTTATATCTTCCTGTTGGATTGCTCCCTTTATCATTATATAGTGTCCTTCTTTATCTCTTACTATAGCCTTCATTTTAAAGTCCATTTTGTCTGATATAAGTATTGCTACCCTAGCTTTTTATTCATTTCATTTGTATAAAATATTTTTTCCATCCTTTTACCTTCAGTCTATGTGCATCTTTTGTTTTAAGGTGTGTCTCTTGTAGACAGCATTTGTATGGATCTTGTTTTTTTATCCATGCAACTACCCTGTCTTTTGATTGGATCATTTAATCCATTTACATTTAAGGTTATTTTTGATATGTAGTTGTTTATTGCCATTTTATTCTTTAAAGCTGTATTCCTCTTTTGCTATATTCTTTTCCCACTTTGATTTGTTTACAACAGGCCCCTTAACATTTTCTGCTGCATTGGTTTGATTGTAATGAATTCCTTTAGTTTTTTTTTTATTTGTCTGGGAAGCTTTTTATTTCTCCTTCAATTTTAAATGATAGCCTTGCTGGATAAAGTAGTATTGGTTGTAGGTTCTTGTTCTGCATTACTTTGAATATTTCTTGCAATTCCATTTGGGCCTCAAGTGTTTCTGTTGAGAAGTTGGATGTCATTCTTATGGAGGCTCTTTGTAGGTGATAGCCTTTTTTTCTCTAGCAGCTTTTAATATTTTCTCTTTATCGCTTAGCTTTGGTATTTTAATTATAATATGTCTTTTTTTTTTTTTTTTTTACAGGGACAGAGAGAGAGTCAGAGAGAGGGATAGAGAGGGACAGACAGACAGGAACAGAGAGAGGTGAGAAGCATCAATCATTAGTTTTTCATTGCTGTCACAACACCTTAGTTGTTCATTGATTGCTTTCTCACATGTGCCTTGACCACGGGCCTTCAGCAGACCGAGCAACCCTTTGCTGGAGCCAGCGATCTTGGGTCTAAGCTGACGAGCTTTTTGCTCAAGGCAGATGGGCCCGCGTTCAAGCTGGGCTTGGGGTCTCAAACCTGGGTCTTTCACATCCTAGTCCAATGCTCTATCCACTGCGCCACCGCCTGGTCAGGCATGATGTGTCTTGTTTTAGGTTTCTTTGGGTTTCTCTTTAATGGAGTTCTCTGTGCTTCTTCAACTTGTGAGAGCCTTCACTGCATCTATTTAGGGAAGTTTTCAGCTATGATTTGATTGAATAGAGTTTCTATTCCTTGTTCTTTCTCTTCTTCAGGAACCTCAATGATACGGATGTTATTTCTCTTCATATTGTTACAGAGCTAGCTCTCTTAGAGTTTTCTCAGACTTTTTGAGTCTCTTTTCTTTTTTCTGCTCTGCTTCCATGCCTTTGTTCATCTTGTCCTCCAGGTCACTGATTCAATCCTCAACTTCATCCATCCTGCTTTCAATTTCTTCCATTGTGTACTTCATTTCTGTTACTGTATTTGTCATCTCCGACTGATTCTTTTTTAATATTTCAATGTCCTTTTTTATACTTGCTATCTCCTTATTTAGGTGTTCATAATGACTATCATTGTTGTTCTAAGATCCCTATGCCTCCTAACAATCATTATTTTAAACTCTGCATCCAGTAGTTTGGTTATTTCCATATCACTCAATTTATTTGCTGGAGGATTCTCTTGTGGTTTCATTTGGATTGCACTTCTCTGTCTTCTCATTATGTCTGTGTGTTTGGGTGTGTTGTTTATAGAGCTGGTTGAGTCTAGGCTTGGTGTTGTCTGCCTCCAACTTTCAGTTGTGTTATTTCTAGGTCTTCTTGGGTTGGCATCAGCTGTTGTTTGTAATTTACTGTGGATTTGGCTTTTCTATTAGAGCCACTTTGAAGTCTTGATTTGTTTGCTTTCTTCTCAGTTTTCTTAACTTGGTGGTAGTCTTGTTTACTGATCTCAGCAGGGGGTTTATTTGAATCTGTATCCAGGCATGTGGTGAGTGTAACCTGAGACTCCGAAGGCCTGATCTGCCAGTTACTCCCTCTTTGAGGGCAGGGTGCTTTCTCTGTTTCAGTAGGTGTAGGTGTATCTCAGATCTCCATGGAAACCTGAGTTACTGCCCCTCCTCCCCACTTCTTGTTTTCAGCTGTGTCTTGTGCTGATTAGAGCTGGAGAAATATCTTGAGATGGGTGACCCGGACCACTTTAATCTTGTGTTATGTGGAAGAATCAACCTCTCCTTCAGCTATGGCCGCCTCCAGCCCTGGATGAGTCAGTTTCTCAGGTTATCCCATGCATTCCTCTTTCCGTCACCATCTGTCTCTCTCTCCCCCTCTCCTTTTGGGGATAAGCCAGCTCTTTCAACATACCTCATTTCCAGGTCCCCAGGCAAGTGGCTGTGACTGATATTTTTTACTCTTTTCCTTGGAATGAGAGCCCTTCTAGGCTCTCAGCCTCACCACCATCCCCACCACGTTCCTGTAAGCAGGGGAGACCCACAGTTCCGCAGTGCTCCCTACCAGGCTCGATGTGGCTTCTGCTTTGCTCCTTGATTTTTGAGAACTGTTCTTATAGTCCAGAGTTGGTTTTTAGCACTGATTGTTCCTAAATTACTTTGTAATCCAGTTTGGTGGTGTGAGCTGGGAGTCTGTGCATCTGATTACTCTGCTGCCATCTTTAGGTCACTGTTCCATTTTTTTAAAAGCATTTCTTTGAGGCACGATTAACATTCAGAAAGCTTTAGATAATGAGTTTGGAGATAAGAATACACTTATGAAACCATCACCACAATGTATGCCATTTTTCTTTTCTTTCTTCATTTTCTTCTCTGTGTGTGTGTGTGTCTGTGTGATAAGACTATTTAACATAAGCTCTACCTTCTTGTCAAACTATTAAGTATATGATATCATATTCTTAACTGTAGGCTCTATCCTATATAGTAGATCTGTAAGACTCACTCATCTTGCTTGACTGAAACTCTATACCTTTTGATAACACCTCCTAGTTTGTTTTTGCCCTTAGTTCTTGGTGACTACTATCCTACTCTCTGCTTCTATGAGTTTGGCTATTTCAGATTTCTCATGTAAATGGATTCATGTAGTATTTGTCCTTCTGTGTCTAAAGTGTGCTGTCATCTAATGCTTAATATCCCTCGCCTTTGGGTATACAGATCTGGGTCTGAGTCCTGATTATGCTACTCACCAACTCTGTGGTATTGGTTAAGTTACTTTGCATTTCTGAACCACTATTTCTCCATTTATATCATGGAGATTATAATGCTATGGGGCTGCTATAAGAATTAAATAAAATCAAGAATGTAACATTTGTATTGTCTGGTACCCAAGTAATTGTGCAGTAAATAATAGCAGTTATTATAATGTACTGTATATCAATTAAACACTGTGTAAGTAATTATAATCATTATTATAGTCTACATTTTATCTTTTATTATTATCTTATTATTTTACACATTTTGCAAATGAAGAAATAAAGTCACAGAAAAGAAAGGAAATGCTGGTCACTTGTCTAGTTATATTAGGTAAGAGCTGAGACTCAGGTTAAAATGTGCAGACTTAGGCTCTTAAGCTCTCATTCTGCAATACTATTTCTTTTCTTGTTTGTTTTTTGTTTTTGTATTTTTCCGAAGTGAGAAGCTGGGGGAGGGGGTGGAGGCAGATAGACAGACTCCCTCATGTGCCCAGCCAGGATCCACCCAACATGCCCTCCTCAGCCCATCTGGGGCATTGCTCCGCTGCAAGGAGAGCCATTCTAGCACCTGAGGCAGAGGTCATGGAGCCATCTTCAGCGCCCAGGCCAACTTTGCTCCAATGGAGCCTTGGCTGTGGGAGGGGAAGAGAGAATAGAGAGAAAAGAGGGGGTAAGAGTGGAGAAGCAGATGGGCGCTTCTCCTGTGTTCCCTAGTTGGGAATCAAACCCGGGACTTCCGTATGCCAGGCTGACGTTCTCTACTGTTGAGCCAACCTGCCAGGGCTGCAATGCTATTTCCTTTTACTAAGTGCTTCCTCCATTCAGCTGAGAACTTGCTAGGCTGTAGCTCCTTGAGGGCAGGACTTTTTCATTGCCAGGAAAACCAACACAGGCCTCCAATAGATGTGTCTTTAATTTATAGGAACAAATTAACACACAATTCTAAGGAGTAAGAACCCTTAGGACAATATATACTTGTTCTTCAAACTGAATCTCAAAGGTAAAAGAAAGGGAGGTATCCTGGAAAGGCAAATTTTAGCAAGAACTATTTAGAAATTCAGGACATAACATCATTGCTGGGTAATTCAGCCCAGTTTTTGTGGGGTAGGTATATAGGCACATCTACGTACAGGGTGGGGCACAAGTAGGTTTACAGTTGTGAGTACATGACACACAGTTTATTCTGGTATTATTATTTATTAATTATTGTACTATTTTCTATGGGAACAACTAAACACCTACTTTTGCTCCATCCTATATGTTATATGAACCTTAATTAATTAATTAATTTAATGGGCATTTGTTGAGTTATTTTTATGTCAGGCACTGAATTAGACACTGAGTATACAACAGTTAGTAAAACTGAATGTTTCCTCATGGAACTCATAGCAAAGAAGAAAGATAAAATACAGACTAGAAAAACAATGTTACAATGATGTACTGTTTCTTTTATTTTTTTGCTTTAAAGGGGGGAAAGAGAAAGAGAGAGGGATAGAGAAAGAGAGAGAGAAGAGGGCAGGAGAAACAAGAAGCATCAATTCTCATATATGTCTTGACTAGGCAAGCCAGGGGTTTTGAACCAGCCACCTCAACATTCCAGGGCAATACTTTATTTACTGTACCACCACAGGTCAGGTCTACAATGATGTACTATTGAGATGAAGGGAAATTCAGGTTGTTCACAGAACACATAATGGGGAGCCCTGATCAAGACTGGGAGGGTCCCTGGAAGACTCGGTGAAAGAAATGCCAAGTAAGCCAAGTCTCAAAGGAGTTAACTAGGCAAAGAGTAGGAAGAAAAGGTATCTATTAAATACTACTTGTTCAAAGACATGAAGACTTCAACTGTCAGAGACCATTCTGAGAAATACAGATAATCTATAGCAAGAGAGGTCCAGGGGAAAAAATAAAACTGGTGAAGTGATTATGGGCAGATCTTGAAGAATTTATAAAGCACTAGAAGGATTTTAGACTATAGCCTAGAGGCATTTAGAAGACTTTGAAGATTTTTCAACAAGGGAGAATCAATTATGTTTAGAAAGATGACCCTAAACATCTGTGCAAAATAAGACTCATGGGCTACTGTCTGAGGCAAAAAGAACTTATAGGAGGCCGTTATAGTCAACCAAGTAAGAAATCATAGTGAGAACTTGGTAGCCAACAATACAGGGTAAAACAAGAAGGAAAGAAAGAAGCTATGGATGACTCCCAGATGGATAACAGGGAAATAGTAGTATAATTCACTAAGGAATAAAGAGGAGCATATTTTAGTGGGAGACAGGGAGAATTTGGATGTGTGTATGTAGTAAGAAGGGGAAAGAGAAGAAATGGATAAGGAGATTGGAAGAAAGCAGGGGTGTTAATGAAGCCAAAACTGGAGAAAATGATAAGGTTAGAGGATAATCTGTATATGTGTAAGAGAGAGAGAGAGATAGAGAGAGAGAGGGAGGGAGCAGCTAGAATGACTGAAAGGCTGAAAGACAAGAAAAAATGGTTATGGATTGATATTTTTTTAGTTATAAGAACCTAAGGATGTCCTGGAGATCATATTCAGGTTTTCCTCCTTCTGGGCACAGGGTAGGAATTTTATTTTCTCACACTCTTTGAAGTTAGAGCTATGTGACTTGGTATTGCTAATGAAATGTAAGCAGATGTGACATTGTCACTTTGTGGTGGAAACTAGAGCTGGTGTGCAATTTTCTAACCTTCCTTTTTCTGTCCCAGTGATCTGGAAAGCCTGTGTAGGTAAATCTCCCATTAGCCTGTGTCCTTGAAAGACTACAATGAATACAACCTCCCAGGTTACATTGAGTGTGTAACATAATAATCCAAAGATTGGGAACATAATCTTGGTTTCTCCATCTTTAGCATCTTGTGTTGCATCTCAGCTCTGTGTTAACCAATTTCCTTGTTTCTCCTCAGTTATTTACTCTTCTAATGTACAAAGTGGTGTGTGTGACCTCCAAGTTCAAGCACCCAGAACAGACTGGCTAGGAGCTCTGTGTTCCAGTTTCAAGTTCCCATAAGCCTCAGTAAGGTGACCACTTCTAGTTCTAATTAGCTTTGCCATGCTATGGAGAGGGAATAAATCTACCATGATACCTACATTGTGAGGTGAGCTAACTATCCAAGTAAAGGTGTACTAGAATATACTATACTTTTGACATCTCTATTATAGTTTAAAACTTCAGTGACTATATCTAAAGTGGAATTAAAGCCACTGGCTTACATCAAATAGAGTGGATACAGTCTGTGACCTTGCCTAACTAAGGGCCAGACAGGAAGTTCCCAGAATTTCATTACGAATTTTGGGTGAGGTGAGGTTGGGAGTGGGAGGAAGCTATACGCCTCTCTCTGTGATATGCAAACCATCAGACCAGAGGACCAATGGCTCCAAAAAGAAAGAAACAAAGGTGCAACTCATGAGTAGGAGGCTCCAGACCAACAGGAAGCAGGTAGCTGCCAATGACCACACATGCAGATAAGAGGAAACATACCAAATGAGGTCATGATACTCTTCTTAGAGTAGTGTCATGGACTTATTGAGAAAGAGGTGTTCAGTAGATAGCGGACCCCAAAATGGAAAGGCCTTTAACTCAAGCAGCCATGAAGGATGCTGGGGATTGCTTATTGCAAAACACTATTAACTTAAAATCAACATGATATCTTGGTTTCATAACATCAAATTTCTTGCTTGGTTAAAAACTTAAGTGAAACAAATTCTTTTATTAAAAAAAACACAACAATTTTCTTTTGTTATATTGTGGTTGACAAGCTTGCAAGGAGGTAGCTTGTGAAAACTGATTGGGTTTCCAGTGGAGATATTTTCTAGGATTCTAAATGGGACCTTGGAGCAACAGAAATATAAGGAACTGAAATAGCCACTAGAATTCTTAGTTCTGTAAGTATTTCTGATACTAGGGTTTTGTTGCCGTTGCACAGCTGAACAACTTATTTACCTAAGAAGGGGATACCATGAAGAGAAAGAAAAATGAAACTCTCACCAGTGACCTGATGCCCTGAATCCCTAACTTGTTTTTCCAAGTGAACCAGGAGCAGAATTAATTTGCAGACTTCTGACATTCTTCTCCCCACCCCCATTGATTTGATAGGGAGAGAGAGAGAAACAGGGAGAGAGAGAGAAACATCAACTTGTTCCATTTAGTTGTTTATTCATTGATTGCTTCTCCTATGTGCCCTGACCTGGAATCGAGCTTGCGACCTTGGCACACTAGGACACTATACACTGAGCTACCCGGCCAGGTCTGGCCTCTGGCATTCTTATAGCCATAGTCAGCACTGCAGGCTTAGGATAAAAGCTAAGTAGTCAATCCACAGTTTTCCTCCTCAAAGCTCCACTTTCACATTGTGGGGACCCAAGATTCATCTCTGAAGTCTCAGCCTTCAATCCTGCCTGAAAATCTGAATTAATAGTTTCTGCTTATTCCTAGTCTGAGAAGAATATTCCTTCAATGGTTCATTGATCAACAGTAGGGGGAAATAAATGCTTAAATCAAATAACAATTGCCTTCTCCTGGCCTGGACCCACTTGTGACCTAGATTTGAGGTAACTGGCTAAATGGTATCTTGCTGAGGTTCAGGCACAATACTTGAAACAATTGCCTGGTTTAGACTTTTTTTTTTAATTAATAAGATCCAAACTATGCAATGTATTTGGAGGCTGTCAGGGGCTGCAGAACATACTGGAAAGGTTCTGGCGATAGAAAATGCCAGATAAACCCAGGCTTCTACTTGACTTTGTTGAGATTGGGAGTTAGCATCTGCTGGGTTTTCTTGGAAGTCAACCCACCCAGAGCAGATCCCATGGGCCTGAGCAGCCATATTCAGAGAAGTCCTGGGCTCTCCCATGGATGCCTCTAACATCTGTTACCATTTTATTATTGTTTTTCTGAATTATAATACATGTGTTATTATCTAATTGTATAAAAGTGAACCTTTTCCTTCTATCAAAGGCGCAACCTCAAAGAGTAAAAGGATCTTCTATGCTGCCTTGCAGAGCGTCTGCAAGGGGAGAACTCCCAAGACGCACAGGGGAGATTTTCTGTCCGAGGCAGACTTTTACCTGGTTTCAAAGTGCTTTTGTTTTAATCTGTATTTTCTCTGGCTACTTAATTGGCTCCTATTCATTGTCTTGTGCTTTTGTCTCTAAACAGTATGGTGTCTATGGCTTTGGCTATTTGTGTGGCCTTCATAGGCTCATAATGTCTAAATGATTGAGGCAATTTCATTTTAAAACTTCATTTTGCAGAAAGACAATTGAGACCCAGAGAAGAGTGAAATTAAAACCCAGGTTTTCTTACTTTCATGTCTATCTTCTCCAATGACCTTCATGTCATCTAAATCTCTGGTCACTGGTCCAGCTTCCCTTTGTGACTCAGTCTTAACTCAGGGTGGACTTCTTGCCCCTTCCTTGACTTACTCTTTTCCTTTCAACCTGGTCTTTACTTTCAATCACCTTTTTTCAGAATTTTTAGCTATTTTCTTCCTCAACTATGCCTTGAGTTTAGTCTGACACTGAAGACCTATGTAGGTCCACAATTGTTATCTTCTAAACATACACACCCAAGCCTAAAACAAAGAGGGTCACAAGGGCTGCTACCCACCTAGAGTTGCGCAGGTGGAATGTTGGCGAGCTAGACTGCAAGTTACTGAAGTGCACGGGTCCCAAGGGCCTCCTGAGGAGAGTTATAACTTTAAAAAAGCATTAGAAGCCTTGAGGCCAGATGTCTGTTCTTAAAGTACTCCAGCGATGCTTTTAGTATTTTAGAAGAAGTTTCTAGGAGGAAATAAGTTAGCCACTCACAGATGGAAGTAATTTCCTAAACCAAACCTTAGAAAAATTTCTGGTGTTTTGTCAGCTTAATAACAGCTTCCTTCTATCAGCAGAATTCTGAGAAGTGGGATGACTTCGATTATTAGTTGAGGGAATATGCGCAATACCTAGTTTTGGTGAAAGGAAAAAAAGGTGAGGTTGTATACATGATCATTATGATGATGATGATAATGATGATGATTTATTCAAAAGTACTTAAAAAATATTTACCATAAGAGTCATGTAAGGCCTACTTTTCATTGATAAGGGACCTAAGTAACTCATGTTCTAAGTAACTCAGTCTTATCCTTATCCCTGGGCTGCCTTTAGCATTCATTTTCCAAAAAGCAAAGCAGCAACCTCCCTTTAAAAAACATTCATCTCTGTCAGATTAGTTTATCAGATCAGTTAGCAAAGAGCTAGTTTGGCCTACTTCCTGCTGCTGCAGGCTGCCCGGAGGCAAACTTGAGACTGGTAGAAAATTAAATGGGCTTGATTAAATTTGGAGTTTACTTAGGTTTCTTTGCTTGTAATGGAGGGATGGAGGTCTCTGCTCTAAGAGAAAAGCAAGGGGTGGTTCGGGACCCTGGACTAACTTGACCAGTTTGGTCCATTCAATGAAAAATAAAATGAAATAAAAGCTCAAATTGGTCTAACACGTTGTAAATAACCAGGAAATATAGGCAAAATAGTTTAAATTTTCTGTTTGGTAGGATTATTTGGAAACCTCATCCTGAAGTTTTATTCTATCCAAATAACAAAATGTAACTGGTAGAATTATAAATGGCATTTATTAAAATGTGTTCACTTGTCCCTCTGCCAGTTATCATTTCTCGTTTGCCATTGAGATGTTGCGAGAGGCAGCAGCATCAACTTGCAATTGCAGAAAGCATATTAGAATTTCAAAAAACCATGACTGTTGAGTTTCCTCCATCTTCTCTCTCAGTCTGCATCTTAATTTCAAGGGTCAGATGTTAGGGTGAGCCTCAACTGCAGGTACAGCTGAGAACAAACTGGCTAAACGAGTAATTTTTTTTATTGTTTAATATTTATTGAATCCATCTATTTCTAATTATAACATTGTGTTTCATCTCCTACAGGATTGCTTTTGTGCGTGGAGTGAGATGACCTGTAACATATGCGGCCATTATTATAGGGGTTCCTGTAGTTATTATTGTCGATTTAAAATCCTAGCAAACTACAGCACACAGTAATCTGCAATAAAATGAGCATCCAGCAACAATGTACCTTTCTACTTGATTTAAAAAGGTCTCTGTGAAATCCAGTATAATTCTTTTCTGCCTATACCTTCATTTGTTGCTAAACGGACTGATACATACAAAAATAATCTCTCTCCGTATATATATCTATATATAATTTTTAGTGATAGGTATGAAATATTATAGCATGCATTATATTGAAGGGTATGTGTGTATGCATATTACTGAAACCTATGACTCCATGTAATTTTTTTAAGAAGATTTTTATTGGTCAGTTAGGAAGGAAGAGTTGGAAGAATAGAGTAAATGATGAAGCAAGCACTCAGTATAGGTTTGCTGAATTGGAACAAATGTTCTGCATGCCTGAGACAGGGTGGCCAGCGCAGTGGGTCTGGGTTCTAAGAACTGGGTTCTCTGAGAAGTCACAGAGGGGTTGATCAATTCCTTTTCAGTTCTCACATCCCCAGTCTTTTACAATTAGGATGTTTCTGGCCTTCCTAACTTTTTGATCAAGTCTCTAATGCTGTTCTTTGCGTGCGGACAACTTCAGAAAGCCACCTGCAAAGGCATGGTGAACCACTAATGGGAACAGAGTTGAATGTTTTCATAGGGAAAGGTAGGGAAAGTGAAGAGGAAAAGTGGCACATTTTTTTGAATAAGACTTAAAAGTCTAAGTTTTCTAAACCAATAGGGATACATCTTTATACATCTATCTATCTATCTATCTATCTATCTATCTATCTATCTATCTATCTATCTATCTATCATCTATCTATTATATATTTTTTAAATATGTGTTTTCTACTGTGTTAGGGAAGTGACTATCTAGTCTTAGTATCTTAGAGAATATGGATGATTTTGATTTTGATTAAATGCCCTTAGTCACCTGATAAAGAAAGAAAAAGAGCAAAACCAGTGCACGAGGCTGTGCCTTACTTTAGACTTTGATAGAAGGTTGTTTCTTTAAACTCTTTGTTGTTCTATTGGAAATTAATATACTGCAATGCTTGTTAATATAGCTGGACCTCTGAGGTTTTAATTTGAGTCACTGAGGTATTTAAAAAATAACAGGGTAGCTTTCATCCCTTTGGGCGTGTGCTAAGATTAAACACTTACTTTCTTAAGCCTTAGCAGGAGTCTAAGTGAGGATCCTGCAGAGGAGAGGATGAGCAGACCCGAGAAGCTGAAAACATCTGTGACACCCCAGCAGGTGAAATTCAGCAGGCTCCTGCTGTTACAGTTTCTAAAAGTGAATACAGGATTTGGCATTGCTGAGACCTACCTCTACTCAAAGAACTCAGCATTTGGAGGAGGAAGGACAAGGCTGAGAGTTGAAGCAGATGCTAAAGCAGCTGGAGACAGACCCTGAAGTACATGACTGCAGTTAATTTAGTTACTGCATCTGCGGGTGCTTCTATACATTATGTTTCTAAAGGAGTAATAGACTTTTTATTGTTACTAAGCCTAAAATAAGCTAGTGTTTGATCATTTTGTATGCATTAATTGGTAATGGATCAATTAGCAGCCATTAAATTCAGTCAATCATCTAATTACTAATTGGTTTATAAATCTACAACAGCAGTAAAAGAGGTCATGTCTACACAGGGCCTTGTAAAATCAGTGTCCCAGAGGAGAGCGTTTTCAAACACATATTTGTTTATAGCTGCATATGCTTATGCCCCCAGATGTCTTGGATCTTTTACATCTTGTTCAGTATTGGAAAAATGGAGTAAATAACTAGGGCTAGTTTATATAGAAAGTACTACTGGGAAGAGAGAGTTATAGGTGTCTAGCTATAAGGAAATGTCATGGTTCTACAGTTGATCAAGTCTTTAATGCTGTTCTTTGTCTGTAGACAGCTTAAGAAAGCCACCTGCAAAGGCAGTGTGAACCACTAGTGGGAACAGAGTTGAATGTTTCTGTAGGGAAAGGTGGGGAAAGAGAAGAGGAAAAGTGAGAATTCTCTACATAGCCATAACATAAGCAGGTCTGAAGCTCCTATGTGCCCACTTTCTTTTCAAAAAACAATTCATCTAGCCTCATTCTTTACTTCTGTGCACTTTAAGAATGATCTATTTCATAGCCCATGCCTTCTACCTTACACCATGCCTGGAGACCACTACCAGAGATGTGCGTATGGATTAGAAATGGTTGGAACATTCCTGTGCAGTTCAAGAATGACACATAAGGCCTGGAGCATGGGCTTAGCAACTTACGTATCCTATCTGCAACCTCCAAGGCAGTCATTACTGGGTAGCTTGCAAAAATACCCCCAAAAAACGGCTGTCTCCTCCTCTTGTTAAATATAGCAAATGTAGCAAATTCTGAAACGTTTAGTAGCAAAACAAAGGCATAGGCGCTTTTGGTTATCCCAGCAAGCATATTTTGACAGTGGAATATGAAAAGCTTCTAATTAAATTCAAATAAACTTTAAAGAATGCCTGCAGCGTTAGGCTAGATTCGACTGTGCTGCAGGAACAAATAAATCCTGATATCTCAGTGGCTTAACATGTAAACATTTATTTATTCCCTGTCCAAGCAAAATCTGCAGGCTCAGCAGTTTTTTGACATACCTCCCTTCCAAGTGGTGACTCAGGGCTTCTGATTGCTTCCATCTTTAAAAAACAAACAAACAACCTAATATGACATTTGTTTGAAGGACAGTAAAGAAATGAGATAATAAGATCACATCTCACATGTTATAAGTTTTTCTAAAGGAATAGACTTTGAGCTAATTGGGAAAACTATCAAGGAGGGGAGCACATCCCAGGTAAAGAAAGGTGTCAGATGCAAGGGCATCAGCTGATTTTGACCACAAGATGGCTACTTAGCAGACAATCAAAAATGTACAGCAGCAAACAAAGTAAGTACCTGTATTTATTTAGCATGTCCATCTGCACATGGGCCAAGCTGATCTGACCTAGGCAGGGCTTTACCAGGCAGGTCTGCATCAGGTCCTAGAATTTTGAGGCTACCACTGCAGGGCTGTGGGTGGCCAGAAAAGCTCCTCTTGGACCAGCAAGAAAATGAAGATGTGGTCTCTCAAAGCACTTGTCAGCCGTTGCCATGTCTTATGTCTTGCCTGCTAACATTCCATTGGTCATGTGGCTAAGCCTGAAGACAAGAGGGTGAAAAAATACTTTGAGGCCATGGAAATAGTGGAGAGGAGTGACTATCTCTGAATAGGACTTTACCACAGCAAGGGTCGAGAATCCTATAATGCCCTATCTTTTATTAAGGAATCTCAAGCTACTAGAAATAGGCAAATTTGACCTCTTGAAGTCTCCTTGTTTCTTTCTTTTCCATATACCTAAATATGAGCAGGATGCTCTGTGGACAGCCTTGGCATCTTGTGAACAAA
Organism: Rhynchonycteris naso; assembly: GCA_037038555.1. Taxonomy (NCBI): domain Eukaryota; kingdom Metazoa; phylum Chordata; class Mammalia; order Chiroptera; family Emballonuridae; genus Rhynchonycteris; species Rhynchonycteris naso. The sequence goes on along the minus strand of CM072998.1, from coordinate 200,083,194 downwards.
TTTATTAAGATATGGGGCCGAGACTTGTATATAACATCCTGTAAATGAACAGCACTGATTAGACACAATGTCCTCATTTATTCTCTATTCTTTTAAGGAACTGTCCTTCATAGAAGGATTTATTTAATTTCATAACACAGTATCAGGCAATACTAGCCTTGTTTATCTTCCAGACCAGTGATTCCCAATTCTGGCTGTACACTAGAGTCAGGGAGCTTTAAAAATTACATGGTACTGAGCCCATCAAATCAATGAACTCATAGTCTGTGGGGACTGAGGCCCCAGCATCGGTGTGTCTTAGTTGCCCAATGAAATGATATCACTGTGTGTTCTGTGTTGAGATTCACTGCTCTGGCACAACCATTTCCCCCTCTTTTAATCTATTTTTGGTTTTCTCAGGCCCAACATTTCATCCACAGCCATGTCTAATTCAACTCTCACCTATTATAGAAAACTAAAATCCTACACAAACTAGCTGATGTTTTATTAAGATTTCTCAGATAGGCCAACTTAGATAACCTATAAATTCTTCCACATTCAGATATATTTTAACTGTGATGTATCTCAGCCAGTATAGACTCACTCCTGGCTGCACATTAGAATTACTTGGGGAGCTCTGGAAAACATTAAAAATAAAACAAAACATCTCTGCTCAGCACCAAGCCCCAGAAATACTGGTTCAGCTCTTATGGGGTGGGGCCTTAGCCAGTGGTGTTGTTTTTAAAATTCTCAGGTAATTCTAATATACAGCCAGTTTTGAACACCACTGGACTTGGACAACGTGATAAAATCAACAGCCATGAAACATATAATATTAAGGTGCAAAAATGAATAGCTCTATTTTCCCTGGTCCCAAGAATTCTTTGAACAATGAGAAGTGTTTCTTTAGATATAGAAGAATAATAAATGAGACACAAGTGATGAGAGTGATAGCATGATGAGAGTGATAGCAAACAGTTTTCCTGTCTAAGCCAAAGAATGTGCACGTGGGTGTGATCGTAGTCTCAAATGTCAGATCAAGGGACAGAACAGGATTTACTAGACAGTTGGGAGCTCTCTTCAGTCCCTGAGCAGTACAATACTCAGACATTGTTTTCTTCTTTTTAATCAACTTATTTGCCCATACTTTGTGTTGTCTGTGTGAGTGTGCATTCCATCCTTATTTATATGTGATAGCCTATCTGGCATACTGAACAAGCATGCCTGGGGTATAATCATTAAGCAACTCTTTATTTATTCCCCTAACCCTTTAAAATATTTATTAGATCTAGTTCTTTTCTAACTTCTGGGTGAGAATCTTAGTGGTCCATGACCATTCCAGGAAGTTCTATGTAATTAGCACCATGAAAAGTAGGCTTTGCCCTCTGGACCTGGCAGGTGTTTAAAACTGATTCTTGCTCTCATGAGATATTCAAGTATTCTTTGGAGGAAACTCTCCCCTACTACTCCCAAATTACAGGGCATCTCTTACCTTTAGCTCCTTTGCTAGTAGTGCTAATAGAAAATATTTCTATATTCTGGCTGCTAACTTAGTCCTTCCACAGCCACTGGAATCAGGTATTGCCTACACTTTCCCTCTGCTCAAGTCTTGTCACTGTGGGGGACAAGAGTTCCAATGTTCTGTTGAAGGTCCTCTCACCAGTGCGAGCTATGGGGATGACATTTTCTTACTCTGACTAGGAGTTGGAGGTAGGATTCACCTACAGCAAATCTCTACAAAAATGCCTCCCCAGTGCTGCTGAAAAAAAATGTGTTAATCATAATGAACTAAATTATAGCATTTATGTTATTTAACCTGAACTATTCTACTTAGAGTTATCCAGGTGAGAAGTGGCTAGACTAGACTGCAAACCACGCCTGCCTTCATGACCATCAATTTGGGACTCATATTTAAAACAACCAATTGTTTTCTCTGTCCTTGGCATATTAATGCATCTTCATACTTTTGGCTCATTACTCCCTTTGGTAGTCTTATGGGCCTCTTATTTCACTTATGTTTTAGCTCATCTGGCAAATGATTGCCTGCCTGACCCCCAGACGACCCCAATGCAAATTTCAGGTACGCCACCTAGCCTCTATTTAAAATCATGTGGCTCAAAACATACACTCCAGATTTCACAGAAATCTGTCAAACTGATTTTCCTTGAAGTAGTAACAGAAATAAGTGCAAACATATACAAGCATATTTTTATTTATATAGGTATACATAAGACACAGTTAAAATAAATAAATATTAAACAGTAAATTCAACTGGCTAAGGAAATAGTCTTTTGATTGCATTGGAATAGATGGGAATTTGAATGCCATTGTTTTTCAGCCCTGCTGGAGGCTGGGGGATAGTAAATATTCTCAAATACCATTTAAGTCTCTGTGCTCCTTGCTATTTGTCTTGCCAGGGATATCATAGGTCTTGATGGATTTGTTATGTGCAGTCACGCTTGGCTGATGTTTCACCTCTTTGATCGCCCCACTAGGAATTCCATTATGGGACTGTCCTTTGGAAATCCACTGTTAGCTTGGACCTGCTGTGTTGCCCTATGCCCTGCGGCTTTAGTCTGGTAAACAGTCTGTCTTGTTCAACAGTCCTTGCTCTGCTAGGTGCTTACTATACAGATGTGAGTTAGAATAAAAGGTTTCGTTTCAGCCCTCACAAATTGCTAAATATAGCTGCATCTTTTTAATGCATCTATACTATACTAGAGGCATTGCTGGACACATCTAATTTTTTCAGATGGGAAATGAGTTTTTTGGCTTCTTTAGAAGTTGTCAATTAATCTTCATTTTTGCTGTAGTTGCTATCATTTATCTGAAAAAAATTTCCATCAACAAATGGCTTGAGGTTTGTGTACTTAATGCAGAAAAGTGTTGCTTAACTCTCATCATACTTGTTAAATTTCTAAAATTAAGTGTTCTTCCCTGTCTTCCAGTACACTTTGAGTGTGGCTAAGAGGCTGAACATTTGCTACAAATCCCTTTGAATAGTTTTACCTTTTTTACCTACTTCTTCTAGAAATACAGTGTTCATTTCTTAAAGATATGTATAATTCTTTCAGGTTTGGTATTTAAATCACAGTAAATGTATTTCTAGCTGTTTTCTGAGTAAATTAGCTATTGAAGCTTATGAATAAAAGCTATGCATGTGTATGCAAATGGTGGATAGTAGTCAGAATATTATAGTCTCCAAGCATACTCATAATTGAGGCTTTCACAGATGGTGTGTCAAGTCCCTTTTCCCTTTGCTAAGCACCCTCTATGGCTCTTCCCCAAACCTTTTTCTTTTTTTACATTTATTGTTCTAGCTTCTGGGATCTCTTAGAAGAAGCAAAAATGATGTCAATGGAACATCGGAGACAAGCCCAAAAGACCATCTTTCCTTTTTGCTGTTCTGTTTTCTTCCCTTACTCTTATTCTTTTTAGTTAAAAACTATGCATGTTATTTAATATTCCTCCATGTTAATAATCAACAGTAACTCATTAATACTCACAAAGTAGGTATACAGGAGAAAATGTAATTGGTATCATTTTACACTTGGAATCTAAGAACAGGTATGGGTTAAACCACTCTAAATGAAGAACCTGGATCTGAACTAGTTACCTTTGACCCATGAATATTTCTTTCCCTCCCCCTTGCAATAACTCTTTAAAGTAGACTGTTGCACAGATTTCCACAAATAGAATGAATTTAGAGCTTTGCCCAGCCTTTAATAATGAGCCAATAATGAAATACTGACCAGAAATTCACCTAATTACTGAACACATGTGAAATTTCCACTATTCTGCTTGGTTTTGAAGGAGGAAATTAGTTTAGATTGTATCCATTTAGTTGTAATCATGTCCTAGCTATAAATTATACTAAAACAATAGATAAATATGTAACTGGATATATATCTTAGAATGCTGGTTAATTTTTGTAACTTCCAATTCAGAAGTTTCTTGTCTCAGATTTTTTAGAATATGATTGTTGTTAATATAGTAGTTGAAGCTTCACATTGTTAATCCATAGTTTCCTAGCATTCATACATTCAACCAACATGTACTGAGAGTCTAATATATGTCAGGGGTTGTTCTAGGTACTATATGAATTCCTCTTGAGGGAAAGTATATGCAATTTTGCAATTTAGCTATCATTTCTAGATGGATCTAGAAGTGAAGGTAAAGTAAATTAGAATGAAGACATAAGAACAAAATCTCTCCACTGCAAATTACAATCATTCCTTTCCATTGGTTGTTTAAATGAATTATAGAGTATTTAGGTTACATAAAACCTATTCTAATCCCTTCCATGTAGAGTAGTTAAAACTTAATTTGAGCACGTAAAGTGATATACTCAGGATTACAGAACAAATTTTTAGCAACTGGGTCAAATCCAAAATTGCTGAGTGTTAGGCTGGTGTTTGTTCCAAAAGGTTATTAGGAATATGTGCATTTTAGCAAGATTGAAGAAACCTTTAGACCTTGTGAAGTTATTGATGACCCTGACTCCAAAAGTCTGCCTTCTTTCTTCTTGGAAAAGAAAACAAAACTTAAATTATTGTCAAGGTCCTCGCTTTTAGTTTGGTGAATAGATTCATTGGTATGGATAAACCTGTTAAATACAGTGTGTCCGTAAAGTCATGGTGCACTTTTGACTGGTCAAAAGTCAAAAGTGCACCATGACTTTATGGACACATTGTATAACTAACTAAATAGATAATTACTTTTTTACACAGAAAATAAAGAAGGAGCTGACATTTTGGAGCATTATTCCATCTAAGATGAAACTGGTTTCTTACTGCATGGCCCTTAGGTTGTTCTCCTCACTATTGAACGGAGGGGGCATGAACAGTATAGAGACCTGGAGCTGAATGGAACAAGAGGGACCATAATTTAACTTTTTAATTTTACAGTTGGGATAACAGAGGCTAAATAGAAAATGAGATTTGGCCCATGATGTACAAATAGCTAGAAGCAGAGCAAGGCGTCTTGTAATCTAATTCTGTATCCCCTGCCTCCCTATCCCATGTTCTGACATACCTTATGTCGTAGGGGATAGTTAAAAGGTTTATCTTCCTTTTGAAAACAGTTAATATTAGAAGATGATTCTGGGTTCGTTTGTATTCACTCCTGGGTTTCCGGAGCCTTTTTCCCCAGCATTCTAAAGTATAATAGTCTATTGCATCTCAGACAGTGACTGCATTTCAATAACGGTTGTTCTAGATGGACATTGGCATTATTCCTTTAAATTCTTACAAAGGTAATGTTTGGGGTGGGAATTTTATGCCACAGAAAAAGAAGCAATTTTAAGGGAAGTTCCTATTCTGCATGTAATTGCTTTTCTTTCCAGATTTGGTTCATTCTCTTAGGCATCTTATTTTGGAATGATATGAGGGGTGCCAAAAATAGGTTTATGTTTGTGAGTATAAGAAACAGAGTTTATTCTTGTATCAATATTTTTTATTAATTATTGTATTGGTTATTATTATTAACCTACTTTTTCCACCCTTGTAAACTAGAAAGAAAGTTATGCAGATATTTCAACAGAAGAAGCATGAAAATCCTTTATTCATTACAAACACCTCAATTATACATTTAAAAATAAGAACTGTGGCTGATTAATAACCATAGAGTTGGCAGTGTACAGTGAACATCCATTAGGAATCTGGGACACAGATTGAAGGACATTTGCCAGCAAATAGCATGTTAGTGGTCATTTGAAAGGTTTCAAAAATTCATTTGAAAGGTCAATCTTGGGAGAAAGGTCTTTGGGGAGCTGTTTCTCCAGCTGATGAAAGCTCAGAGACAGACCACTGTCAGTATGCTGGAGATGAGCACAGCAGATCTGTTTCTGTTATCCATGCCCTCACTAGCTGCTCTCATACCTCTCCTTCCAGCCCAAATAGCCCCTGTGCTCACTATGGCTAATTCAATATTCTACTTCACAGAAGAAAACTTTGTACCTATTGGTACGTGAGGTAACAAATTCCTGCTCCCAGTCAGGGAAAAGTTTGACCTCAATACATTTTCTTATTTTTTAAACTGTTTTTACATATTGACAAACATGCTAAATATTTGTATAGTCTTATGTTGTAATGCACTGTCATATTACATGTACTATGTACAAACCTTCATTAATTTTTCTTAACACTCCTATGTATCTCTTGTGTAGTGACCTAATTCCTACCTTTTGACTGCCCCATTCATCTCACCCAGAGAGAATTTATCTACCTCCCCAATCCGAAGGCATCTTGATTTCCAGCATGAGGAAAACCTCAGAGTCCTCAATAATCCACTTAAAAAATCTTCTCTTTTCTTTATGTGTTTGTTGATAAAAACAGAATTACTTAGAGTAGCAGGAAGATTTCTCTTGTTCTACTACTACCAATGTCTCATAGTTGTTTAGATTTTTAGCTTTCCATAATGTCTTGGATCCTTATAAAACTCTAAGAATTAACCGAAACAAATTCTCAATCATATTTTTCAGGTGAGGAAATTGAGTCTCAAAAGATGTGCAAAGTCACAGAATCACTTGATGATGAAAGCAGGACTGGAAAACATCTAATTTTTGGTGCAGAATATCTTCCTAAAGCATACCAGGTCTTTGTATTTTCTTAGCTATAGGTTTCAAGTTAGTTCTTACATAAGCAGTCACAGAATCCTGACCCTCCAAGCCAAGTCTATAGATGATATATACTCATGTATCTGACATATGACTGTTTCGCCAGTACGGTTGATAATAATTGCCATTGTTAAGGTGAATGAGTAAAGCCCATGAAGACTCTAGGCTATGAAGATATTTCCTGTTTATGGCCTGAGATTGTGGAGGGAAAACAAGGGAAGATACTGAACATTTATTGAGTGTCTATTAGGTACATATGCTGTACAAGTGCTTTAATTGTGAGCGCAGCAGTCCTGTGAGAAAGTTAGACATTTTTTGCATTTTCAAAATGAGGGATGTGAGGTTCTGTGAAATAATCAGATCATGCAATTATAACATAGCACATCCAGGTGAAAGCATTTTTTGAGTCATACTCTTTCTCCTTGAATAAACTTTGACCTCTCCATCAGAGAAAATATACATATTCTCTTGCTAAAAAGAGCTGAATGTTCTTCTACCATAGCAACTGAGGTAGTAAGTTAATGAAGAAACAGACTGAGATTGAAATTTCAGTTCAATAAATTGTACTATATTATTATTATTATCATCAGTGTCAACAAACATCAATGTTTTGGGTTTTCTTTATACTTTTCCTAAGAAAAATAGTCCATTTCTTTTCATTTAAATGGGTGTTCTTGTTTAGTCATGAAATCTATGGCCTTGTATTCATGTGGTATCATGCTCATACATTTGCATATTCTAGTACCCAAGGGAGGCCTGAGAATTTCAAGTTTAATATGAAATGAATTTTAGAACAGAAACTACCTAATATTTATGCCTTTAGATATTCTATGGAGAATTCCAAGTGGAAAATAAAAAACTATTTCAAATCTTCCAAACATATCTAAGAAGTGAAATCCTTTTGACAAATACTTTGGCTGAATGCTATCAACTGAAACTTCTGCTAAAAATTTAATTGAACTTTTACTAAAAGAAAAAAGGAATCAAATTTAAACAACAACTAAATATTTTTTAGGTTAATGTGCTTTAGTTTAGGATGGTGCTTAGGAGAGATAGTTCTGATCATTTAATTTATTTTTAATGGAAATGTGCACATAATGAAATTTCCTCACATCCAATCCAAACTCTTCTCTTGGCAGTGAAATATCTTCGTGGATATGCTTGTCAACACAACAACTGGCAGAGTTCTTTTATCCAAAGAGGTAACATTTGCAATTGCTGATGGGATCTGGAAAGATCTAGATGAGTGGTTAGCCAAACAAGGTCCTATGGGTAAAGGCATTTTTAGGTGCACTGGTGGAGCACTCTCAGTAAATGTTGATTCATTGAGTTCTCCAATGCATATTTATTGAGTTCCTGGGTACAGCGATTTAAAGACAGGAGTTAATCTAAAGTCGTTTTGCAATTATTGATCTCTATCTGGTTGAAAAGCTGATACTAATCACTTTCCTGGTTGTTGTTTTTTTCTTGACACCTATGCTTGTGTGTAAGAGAGAATCCTGCTTTGGGTCACATTAAGAAATAGTGGAAAATAGTAATTGTTGCCTGACAAGGTGGTGTGCAGTGGATAGAGCGTTGGACTGGCAAGCAGAGGACCCAGGTTTGAGACCCAGAGGTCACTAGCTTGAGCACGGGCTCATCTGGTTTGAGCAAAGCTCACCAGTTTGGACCCAAGGTCGCTGGCTTGAGCAAGGGGTTACTCGGTCTGCTATAGGCCCTGGGTCAAGGCACTTATGAGAAAGCAATCAATGAACAACTAAGGTGTCGCAACAAAAAACTGATGATTGATGCTTCTCATCTCTCTCCGTTCCTGTCTGTCTGTCCCCATCTATCCCTCTTTCTGACTCCCTCTTTTTCTCAGTAAAGGAAAATAAATAGTAATTGTCATCACTGGAACATTTCATAATTCCTTCTGATACTTAACTGGATTCACAGACTCCAAAATTTAAATGAGTGTTTCAAATATTTTGATGAGTATAATGGCAGTTATTTTGCATTGAAATATTTCTATGTCAAATGGTCATTATTTAAAAAGAATGTTTTAAAACAAAGAAAATATAGGGCACTAAATGGAAGTCTGAAACACTCATGATGGTCAGGCTCCAACATTTGCCACAAAATACTCTCACTGTCCCCATGTGATCTAAGAACCTGTTGGTACAAAATAGGTGTACTTTATCTATTCATCACTGCTCTAATAAATTTCCTAAATGTAATCAGCACTTTAACACTAAAATTTGAGGGAGTTCTTAGAAAGTGATTTGTGACTTTTTCCTTTATGTACATACAGTATGTGACTATTTCTTCCAACACTATTTCTTGACTGAATCACATTTTATTGTTTTTTTGTGTGTATGTGACAGAGACAGTCAGAGAGAGGCACAGACAGGAATGGAGAGAGATGAGAAGCATGAATTCTTCATTGTGCTACCTTCCTCACAAGTAAGAAAGAGGTTAAGCTGTAAAATTTGAATTTTGAATGCACTGGAATTCTCCTTTTCTGTTTTCAGCTGTGGGATAAAGGAAAAAAACTGTCCTAAAGGTCCTGTGGTATAAATACCAACAACCAGGATGATTTCAGGATCTCTTTGGGTCTCAATATACTGAACTATAAAAGGAAAAAGCTATACTGAGTCTTGTCTTGTGATCCTGTTAGCTCAAAGATTCTGTGATTCTGAAGATGTAATCTCTATTTTATAGATCTGCATTTATGTCAAGGGAATACCAATTGCTGATTGCTTTCACATATGTGCCTTGACTGGGGGGTAGGGCTAGAGCAGACCTTGAGCTCAAGCCCACAACCTTGGGCTTCAAGCCAGCAACATTTGGGCTTAATCCAGTGACCATGGGGTCATGTCTGTGATCCCACACTCAAGCCAGCGACCCTGCACTCAAGCTGGCGAACCTGTGGCCAAGCCAGATGAGCCCGTACTCAAGCCAGCAACCTTAGGGTTTTGAACCTGGGTCTTCTGCATCCCAGTTCAATGTTCTATCCACTGTGCCACTGCCTGGTCAGGCACATTTGATATTTTTAAAACCTTCAAAATGCTTGATCCTGTGAGAGACCTCAGAAACTGAAGGAGCAGATTTAAAGGTGAATAGAGTCAGTTTACATGGGAAATGGGCACATGGGCTCAGGCATGAAGAATTACACTCATAGTCTGATTAAAGACTTAAAAATTCTTTTGCAGATGCCATAGGAAAGGCCTCCTCAAGGAACAATGCTAGTTGGATGGAGCTAGCAGGGAGCCACCTTCATTGTCTATATGGAGGCAGAGCCCAGAAATTTTCTATTCAACATGCTGGTAACTGCCTGCTCTAGTATCTCTAATTGTACTTATTGATGGCAGAGAGTAAAAACTGAAAATAGATTATGCTTTTAAATGATAAAGAAAACATTCCACAGTTTGCTCCTTAGAATTTTTGAATCTGCTGCAGAATATTCTAGAGCTGCGTTCATATCCATCTCATACCTCCAGTTCATTCACTCCCCAACAGCTGTCTGTAATTAAAAATGGACCTTTAAAGCAGGACTTCTCAGACTTTATATGCATATAAATATGTACACAGATGCCTTGGGGATCTTGAGAAAATGTAGCTTCTGATTCAACCAGTATAGGTTACATCCTGAAGTTCTATATTTTGAATAAGCTTCTGGGTAATGCAGAGGCTGCTGGTCCATGACTACCCTTTGAGTAGCATAGCTGTAGGCCTGCTTTCAAGGAAATAAAATGGGATTAACGTTTGTGAGTCACAACTCAAATAAAAAAACTCCAGGTAATTTACAGATACTGTTTCACCCAATTTTTCTAAAGAACCTACAAAATGTATATTCTGAAAAATCTGAAGTTGGATATTTTACCTATGATAACCTAGATAATAATGGCAAAACAAGGATTGGATTCCAGTTTTCTTAACCTCAAAGGTCCTCATCCTTCTGACCGACCAAGCTGCCTCTTGGTGCTGATGTCCCTTAAAAATCAGCTAACCTGCCAGGATTTTCAGAGTACCTCAGCAGACTGAACCCCTCTTTCCACCCAAACATCAATGTTACAACAACAACAAAAAGTGATTTTAAAAAAGCTGTAAATGCTAAGGAACAGAGAGAATAGAATAAGAACACTTTGGAAAACAAGAAAGCCGACAGGCAAGCAATACCCATGCTAAGCAACCAGAGGCAGGGCTTCAAGCAGAAGAAAGAAGTGCTAGAGTTTTAGAGCAGCTCAGGGTCTTCACAAGTAAGGAAGAGGTTAAGCTGTAAAATTTGAATTTTGAATGCACTGGAATTCTCCTTTTCTGTTTTCAGCTGTGGGATAAAGGAAAAAAACTGTCCTAAAGGTCCTGTGGTATAAATACCAACAACCAGGATGATTTCAGGATCTCTTTGGGTCTCAATATACTGAACTATAAAAGGAAAAAGCTACACTGAGTCTTGTCTTGTGATCCTGTTAGCTCAAAGATTCTGTGATTCTGAAGATATAATCTCTATTTTATAGATCTGCATTTATGTCAAGGAAAATATCATTGTAAGTTTTTCATCATCATAGCGAACTGTTAAAGTAGCAGGTTGAGCAATACATTTGTATAGCACAAAGCAACTGGTCATCCCTCATTTACAGAAATCAATCTTATTGAAGAAATAATAGTCAAAAGCCTCTACATATTCAAGCGTAAAAAAAAATCTATAAAATTATATCCAACCATGTCTGAGTTTTAATAGAGTTATATTTCTTTTCTGTGTTCAGAGAAGGTTTTCCCAAATGGATATGAGATGTGGCACTGGATTTGGCTGCCCTTTCTAAACTGTGGGCTAAATTTATTAATGTAGCCTATGACTTATTTTCTTTCTTTACTTTATTAAACATGGTTTTTATTTTCTCAGAAGCCAATATATATTTTGTCATCATGGAAATATCAAGTAGGTAGGAATGGGATCACAGATTTATCTCACATGAAACAAATCTGATATATGAAAACCCACATTTCAAAAAGATATATCAACATGAAATTATTTACCTTGCCCATATAATTATTTATATATATATCTATTTATTCCTCAAGGATTATATTAAAGGATGTTTCATTTAAAAAGATATTTATATATCCATCCCATTAAACAGATTTAATTTATGCACAGTTTTTTATTTCATTTTTTATTCAATTAGGTGAACATGTGGTTTAAGCAACCTGTGATTTTTAAGTAAAAGCAGAAAAATATTTCTATTTGATAGTAGTAGTTGTATTGGATTTGGAGATAATACAAAATAAGAGGAAAACTAAAACTAAAAGAAAGCTACAGGGGGAGCAAGATGGCGACGGAGTAGGCGGACGTACCGACTTCCAACTCCCAGAACCAAAGTGGATTACAACTCAATTTTAAGAACCATCACCTGGATAAACCAACTTCCAACAAAACTAAGTGGACTCTTCAACCAAGGAACACAGAAGAAGCCACATTGAGACTGGTAGGAATAGCGAAAACGCGAAGGGGGCTGCCCAGCTCCCCGGAGCAAACGGCAGCCCGGAGAGACCCGTGTGGCGGGAGGAGAGTTTGGCGGAGAGGGAGGGACCTGGGTCCCAGGAACCAAGCCCCAGCCTGCAGTCTCAGAGCCTAGAAAGGCGTTTGGACAGTTTTGAGTTGTGAAACAAGTGAGGGAGCTCCCAGGCCTACAGTGTGGAGTATTAGGTCCCTTCCTACTCTGCTGAGGGCTGCTTAAGGTTTTGGGGCGGCAGGACGCTGAAAGGCGGTTCTGTCGGCATGGGCAGAGGCCAAGCCGGTGGGAGATCGGTCTAGCCCAGAGGGTCAGAGGGGACGCGCGAGAGCGGTCCGGAAGCTGCGGGCCCGCCTTTAATCCCACTTACGGGGAAAAAGCGGGAGGCCAGGAACGGGCAGGCCCTGCGCAAGCCGGCCCTGATCGCGGGGACCGGGCTAGGACCAGGGACGGGCAGGGGCTGTGGCTGAGCTGACGCTGCCAGTCCCCCACTTCCCCCCCCCAACCCCCCCCCCCCCCCCGGGCCGGAGAAACCGCGGTTGGCCAGTATACGGTGCGCGAACGGGCTCCGAGCGAGGGAACGGGGTGGACCCCGAGACAAGTGGAGGCTCGCAGCTGAGCCCACGCTGCTATCCGCGCCCGGCCGGAGAAAGCCCGGATAGTATTCATACGTGCACGAGCGGGCTCCGAACGCGGGGGCGGGGTAGAGTCCGGGACGAGCGGAAGTACGCAGCTCGGCGGAAGCCAGCAAACACGCCCGCCCCAATAAACCTTGGTTTCCGACCCTGCGCAGTAGGGCCTTGGCCTCGAGGGTGGGGCTAAAGCTCCGGACGGGCAAAAGCTTACAGCTGAGAGCACGTCAAAAGCCCCGCCTAACCCGCGGAACTGTAGCGAGCAGGCTCCGACTGCTGGTTCTGGGCGGAAGTCCGGAAATAGGCTGGGTCCACAGCTGAGCAAAGGTGCTCACCTCTACCCTTGGTGCTAATCTTGTGGCTTCAGTCACAGCCCCTCCCACGGAGGAGAGGCAGAAATCATAGCAAAAGCCACAGTGGGCCGGCGCTGGCAACGCTCATACCCAACCACCCTAGGCACCGGCAGAGGAGGTGGGGGGCCTGCAGATAGACCACACCTAGGGAACACAAAGGCAACACCTACTGGACTCCAGTGGCCACAACCCGCTTATACACAGAAAAAATGGGCAGGCAGAGGAATGCAAACCAAATGAATCAAGAGAAATCCCCAGAGAAGGACCTGAATGAACCAGATATAACCAAATTACCAGAAGCAGAATTTAGAATAATGATAGTTAGGATGTTCAAAGAAATTAGAGCAACAATGGATAGTCATTATGAACACCTAAATAAAGAGATAACAAGTATAAAAAATGAAATTGAAATAATAAAAAAGAATCAGACAGAAATGACAAATACAGTATCAGAACTGAAGACCACAATGGAAGGAATTAAAAGCAGGATGGATGACGCTGAGGATCGAATAAGCGAGTTAGAGGACACAATAAACAAAGGCACAGAAGCAGAGAAGAAAAAGGAAAAGAGACTTAAAAAATGTGAGGAAACTTTAAGGGAGCTTTGTGACAACATGAAGAGAAACAACATTCGCATCATTGGGGTGCCTGAAGAAGAGGAGAGAGGACAGGAAATGGAAACTTTGTTCAATCAAATCATAGCAGAAAACTTTCCTAAATTAAGGCTGGGAAACACTCCACACATTCAAGAAGCACACAGAACTCCATTAAGGAGAAACCCAAAAAAATCTACACCAAGACACATCATAGTTAAAATACCAAAGCTAATGGATAAAGAAAAAATTTTAAAAGCTGCTAGAGAAAAAAAGACTATCACCTACAAAGGAGCCCCCATAAGGATGACATCGGACTTCTCAACAGAAACACTTGAGGCCAGAAGGGAATGGCAAGAAATAATCAAAGTAATGCAGAACAAGAACCTACAACCAAGACTACTTTATCCAGCAAGGCTAACGTTTAAAATTGAAGGAGAAATAAAGAGCTTCCCAGAAAAAGAAAGCCTGAAGGAATTCATAAAAACCAAACCAATTCTGCAAGAGATACTAAGGGGCCTCTTGTGAACAGTTTAAAGGGAGGAATGAATAGAGCAAAAGAAGAATACAGCTTTAAAGAATAAAATGGCAATAAACAACTACATATCAATAATAACCTTAAATGTAAATGGATTAAATGATCCAATCAAAAGACATAGGGTAGCTGCATGGATAAAGAAACAGGACCCATACATATGCTGTCTACAAGAGACACACCTTAAAACAAAAGATGCTCATAGACTGAAGGTAAAAGGATGGAAAAAAATATTTCATGCAAATGGAAATGAAAAAAAAGCAGGGGTAGCAATACTTATATCAGACAAAATAGACTTTAAAACAAAGGCTGTAGTAAGAGATAAAGGAGGACACTACATAATGATAAAGGGAACAATTCAACAGGAAGATATAACTATTGTAAATATCTATGCACCAAATATAGGAGCCCCGACATACATAAAGCAGACTTTGATGGATATAAAGGGCGAGATAAACAGCAATACTATCATAGTAGGGGATTTCAATACTCCTCTAACAACACTGGATAGATCCTCAAGAAAGAAAATTAATAAAGAAACAGCAGACTTAAAGGATACACTAGATCAACTAGATTTAATAGATATCTTCAGAACTTTTCACCCTAAAGCAGTAGAATATACATTCTTCTCAAGCGCTCATGGTACGTTTTCTAGGATAGACCACATGTTAGGACACAAAAATGGTCTCAATAAATTTAAGAAGATTGAAATCATATCAAGCATTTTCTCTGATCACAATGCCATGAAACTAGAAATTAACCACAAAAGAAAAAATGAAAAATACTCAAACACTTGGAAACTAAATAGCATGTTATTAAATAATGAATGGATCAACAATGAGATCAAAGAAGAAATAAAAAAGTTTCTAGAAACAAATGATAATGAGCATACATCAACTCAAAATTTATGGGACACAGCAAAAGCAGTTCTGAGAGGGAAGTTTATTGCACTACAGGCATATCATAAGAAGCTAGAAAAAGCTCAAATAAGCAACCTGACCCTGCATCTAAAAGAACTAGAAAAACAACAACAAATAAAACCCAAGACAAGTAGAAGGAAGGAAATAATAAAGGTCAGAGCAGAAATAAATGACATAGAGGCTAAGGAAACAATACAGAGGATCAATGAAACAAGAAGCTGGTTCTTTGAAAATATAAACAAGATTGATGAAGCTTTAACTAGACTCACCAAGAAAAAAAGAGAGAGGACTCAAATAAATAAAATTAGAAAGGACAGTGGAGAAATAACAACTGACACAACAGAAATACAAAGCATTGTAAGAAAATACTATGAAGAACTATATGCCAAAAAATTAGACAATCTTGGTGAAATGGACAAATTTCTTGAATCATATAACCTTCCAAAAATCAATCTGGAAGAATCAGAACACCTAAACAAACCAATTACAGCAAATGAGATCGAAACAGTTATCAAAAAACTCCCAAAAAAGAAAAGTCCTGGGCCTGATGGCTTCACAAGTGAATTCTATCAAAAATTCAAAGAAGAACTAACTCCTATTCTCCTCAAGCTATTTCAAAAAATTCAAGAGGAAGGAAGACTACCAAACTCCTTTTATGAGGCGAGCATAATTCTGATCCCAAAACCGGGCAAAGACAACACAAAGAAAGAAAATTATAGGCCTATATCCCTGATGAATTTAGACGCTAAAATTCTCAACAAAATATTAGCCAACCGGATCCAGCAATATATGAAAAAAATCATACACCACGATCAAGTGGGATTTATTCTGGAGAGGCAAGGCTGGTTCAATATTCGCAAATCAATCAATGTGATTCACCACATAAACAAAAGGAAGGACAAAAATCACATGATAATTTCAATAGATGCAGAAAAGGCATTTGATAAAATCCAGCACCCATTCATGCTCAAAACTCTCAGTAAAGTGGGAATACAGGGATCATTCTTTAACATGATAAAGGCCATCTACGATAAACCGACAGCAAACATCATACTAAATGGACAAAGATTAAAAGCAATCCCCTTAAGATCAGGAACCAGGCAGGGTTGCCCACTTTCACCACTCTTATTCAACATAGTTCTGGAAGTCCTAGCTACAGCAATCAGACAAGAAGAAGAAATAAAAGGCATCCAAATTGGAAAAGAAGAAGTAAAACTGTCATTATTTGCAGATGATATGATATTGTATATTGAAAACCCTAAAGTCTCAGTCAAAAAACTACTGGACCTTATAAATGATTTCAGCAAGGTGGCAGGATATAAAATTAATACTCAGAAATCAGAGGCATTTCTATACACCAACAATGAAATATCAGCAAAAGAAATTAAGGAAACAATCCCCTTCACTATTGCAGCCAAAAAAATAAAGTACCTAGGAGTAAATTTAACCAAGGAGGTTAAGGACTTGTACTCGGAAAATTATAGAACATTGATAAAAGAAATCAAAGAAGATACAAACAAGTGGAAGCACATACCGTGCTCATGGCTAGGAAGAATAAACATCATTAAAATGTCTATATTACCCAAAGCAATTTATAAATTCAATGCAATACCAATTAAAATACCAATGACATACTTCAAAGATATAGAACACATATTCCAAAAATTTATATGGAACCAAAAAAGAACACGAATAGCCTCAGCAATCTTAAAAAGAAAAAATAAAGCAGGAGGTATCACTCTTCCTGATATCAAGGTTTACTACAAGGCCATTATACTCAAGACAGCCTGGTACTGGCATAAGAACAGGCACATAGATCAATGGAACAGAACAGAGAACACAGAAATAAACCCACAGCTTTATGGACAACTGATATTTGACAAAGGAGGAAAGAACATACAATGGAGTAAAGACAGCCTCTTTAACAAATGGTGTTGGGAAAATTGGACATCTACCTGCAAAAAAATGAAACTAGACCATCAACTTACACCATTCACAAAAACAAACTCAAAATGGATAAAAGACTTAAATGTAAGCCGTGAAACCATAAGCATCTTAGAAGAAAACATAGGCAGCAAGCTCTCCGACATCTGTAGCAGCGGTATATTTGCCGATTTATCTTCATGGGCAACTGAAATAAAAGGCAAGATAAACAAATGGGACTATATCAAACTAAAAAGTTTTTGCACAGCTAAAGACAATAGGAACAGAATAAAAAGACAAACCACACAATGGGAGAACATATTCGACAGCACATCTGATAAGGGGTTAATAACTAAAATTTATAAAGAACTTATAAAACGCAACACCAGGAAGACAAACAACCCAATCAAAAAATGGGCAAAAGAAATGAATAGAAATTTCTCCAAAGAGGACATACAGATGGCCAATAGGCATATGAAAAAATGCTCAACATCACTAATCATTAGAGAAATGCAAATTAAAACCACAATGAGATATCACCTCACACCAGTCAGAATGGCACTTATCAGCAAAACAACACAGAATAAGTGCTGGCGAGGATGTGGAGAAAAGGGAACCCTTCTGCACTGCTGGTGGGAATGCAGACTGGTGCAGCCACTGTGGAAAACAGTTTGGAGATTCCTCAGAAAACTAAAAATCGAACTGCCTTTTGACCCAGCTATCCCACTTTTAGGAATATACCCTAAGAACACCATAGCACTGTTCGAAAAGAAGAAATGCGCCCCCATGTTCGTGGCAGCATTGTTCACAATAGCGAAGATCTGGAACCAGCCCAAGTGTCCGTCAGAAGACGAGTGGATTAAAAAGCTATGGTACATATATACTATGGAATACTACTCAGCCATAAGAAACGATGACATCGGAGCATTTATAACAAAATGGATGTACCTTGATAACATTATACGGAGTGAAATAAGTAAATCAGAAAAAAAGAAAAACTGAGAACAGCACGATTATATACATAGGTGGGACATGAAAGTGAGGGTATGAGACATGGACAAGAGAGTGGTGGTTATGGGATGGGGGGAGGGAGGGAAGAGTGGGATAGGGAGGAGGGGAGGGACGCAGGGAAAACCAGATTGAAGGTGACAGAGGACAATTTGACTTTTGGTGATGGGTATGCAACACAATTGAATGATAAGATAACCTGGAGATGATTTCATTGTACATATGTACCCTGATTTGTTGATGTCACCCCATTAGAATTAATAATAATAAAATATATATTAAAAAAAAAAAAAAAAAAAAAAAAGAACAAAGTACTGCACTAACACAAATTGTATAAGATTCTCATGTTCCTTGTGAACTAAAAGAATTAAATTAAATTTGACAACAAGTAAAAAAAAAAAAAAAAAAAAAAAAAAAAAGAAAGCTACAAAGTTAGTATATAGCAAATAAAAGGACAAATGTTTCCATCTAAAAGTTGAACTGAACTGAACAGACTAAGAAAAAATACCAAATGAACTAAAAAACAAATACAAAATTCAAATAATGGTCTGATTTTGGAATTTAAGAATTAAAAAAGCAACCCCTCTCCCATACATCTTTTTCTTTCTCATTTTCTCTCTTATTTCTCTCTTTCTGACTCTCTGTATCTCTCTCTACACACATAGGCACTGACAGACAAACATACACACATACAGCCATGCTAGTTGGAAGCAGTAGATTCATACTTTATTTATATTTTGTTTCCCATATTGGAGAAACAGTTAGAAATTTAGTTCTGTAAGATTTTGCTATACTAGAGGTTCAAATAGGATTGTTCAGTTGATGATACTGAGTTCCCAGTATGAAAACCTTTAGGATGACTTACATTTCCATGAAAATAAATTTAAAATTCATTCTGAACTTTATTTGTGTTAGAGGCCATGAGGCTCTAAAAATGCAAAGAAAGAAACTTATATTTATTTGGCACTTACTATGAGCTAAACACTCTGTTGCTGAATTTGTGTTTGAAGCTGTTAATATTATCTCTCTTTCACTGAATCAGAAATTAAGGCCTGAAGAGAAACTTTAGTGATACAGCAGCTGGGCCTCATAACTAACCATCAGAACTAATACATCATCCTCCATTAATATAGTCTTAGTTTATAAGTTGCTTATCATCTGGTATTTTCTCAAGATAGCATACAAAAGAATTGACATGAGGGAAATACAAAATGTTGGAGGAGATCAGAGTAGGGAATGAGTATGTTTAATTAATGGAACAACTGGAAAGTCTTCATGGTAAAGACAGTATTGGAGACTAGTTCCAAAAAAATGAGAGAATTTTGACAGTTGGGGTGGAAACATTTTAGAAGAAAGGGAGTATGTGCTTAGCTAAACTTACCTATGCAATAAAGCACAGAGGTAATCCTGCAAAAGTAAATTAGCTTTATAGGGTCTTCAAGTAAAAATCCAAGGAGTTCTTAACATGTCAAAAGAGACTGGAAGTGCTGAGCTCAATTGGGTGATCATACTAGATAAAATGTATGTGGGTCTTGGCAACCAGTTGGATGTGGTGGTGTTAGAGAGGGACAAGACCACAATGACTTAAAAACTAGGATCTCAAAGCTACTGCTACTGCTGCTGCTACTACTACTATTATTATTTCCAATAGGGAAAAGAAACCAGAACTGACAAAAGCCTTCCCTCATGAACATATTTACGTTGCTTTTCTTCTTGAATCCTGCTCTCCTCTAGGCCACGTACTGCAAGCAGAAAATCAACAAACAGCAATTCTAGTCTTCTGTGGCATGTGTGGGCACACCAGATAGGCTCAGTGCCTGGAGCAGAAATGTAGGCTCCCAGTCTGTGACACATGGTGTCAGGATATGGAGGCAACCAGCAGCACATCATGCCATCACCCAGTCAGTGAAGAGATCAGTTTTTCCCAAGAGGGCTACTCTTATTAATGTGCATCTTTGTTGGTGCGTTTTCCTCTAACATCATTTCCAGAACCCTTCAAAATAAAATAGTTGATGAACTCCTACCCATTTTTTTTTTTTTTTTTTTAGGTCTGGTTTAAAGGCACTACTTTCATTGTCTTACTTTTCCATCTGAAACTATTCTGTCTATTCTGGGACCCATGATATCATGTTCCAGGTTCTGTTTTACATGCTGGGAATACAGATGAACAAGAAAAAACCCTTCATTCAGAGATTCTTTGGATGAAACAATGATAGAAGAGACAGGGAAAAAAACAAACTAGGATAGTAGGACCTCAGAAAACAGTGAAGAAGTGTTTTGAGATAGAAGAAATAACCATCAATGACACATGTTACTAAGAAATACAATAAGTAAAAACTAAAAGCAGACAATTGAGCTGGCAAAATGGAAGTATTCTTTATAGGAGTTATTTTGGCAGAATGGTGAAAACAAAAGCCTAATTGGAGTGAATCAAAGAGAGAATGATAGATGAGGAAAAGACTTAGAGACAAGTTTTTTTTTCTTTTTGTACAAGAGAGCAGACAAATAGGAAGATCTCTTGAACAAAGGTGGGTGCTTCCTGTATTTTAAGGTGAAATACTTTATGGCATATTTTCTATTTATGGGAGTGATCATTTTGAAGAGACACAAATATGCCATCCATAACATGCATCTCCAAATCCAGAGCTGAGTATACATACATGGATTAGGTTATTTCCCTGGCATATTGGTGATATAAGATATGTAAATGAATTCTAATAGTCAGTGTATTAACCCAGTGATGCTTTTGAAGGCTGGACTTGCAAAACACACTTATTATTTAAGCCAGTTTACAAATGCTAGGTCTTGTCAGTAGAGGGTGCTGGAAGGACATCTCCTCTAGTTTGTACACCAGTGTCCTCCTAGGTAGTTTCACCAGGATCCCAGTGTGCAGTTCACATGTGAATTCTTAGCAAATCCTGTTTGTACCCCAGTGGCTGGCTTTCATGCAGATCTTACAGGAAGTGTTTGTTTCTTTGCTTTTCAGCTTCAGCCTATAGGTACTCAGCAAACTTGGCCAACTGATGGGCCATAGCCAGACCCTACAGTGAAGTCTGAATTTCAGCCATGTTTCATCCCTCTGAGGAGTTTGTTTCTTCCCTGGGTACATTTTTTCAGCCCTATTGGTAGTGGCTGCTTTTCCTATATTCTTTAGTGTTCTTCTACCATTTACTAGTTAAAATGTTAATTGCTTTTGTACTGATAGTAATTCTTTTTTTTTATAAGTTTTTTTTTATTAGATTTTATTTATGGATTTTACAGAGGGGTAGAGGGTGGAAAATATCAACTCATAGTTGCTTCACTTTAGTTATTCATTGGTTGCTTGCCGTATGTGCCCTGACTTGGCAAGCTCAGGGTTTTGAATTGGCGACATCAGCATTCCAGGTTGATGCTTTATCCATGGCACCACCACAGGAGAAGCCAGTAATTCTTGATATTGAAATTTTCCTGATAAAATTACTGGTGTGGTTTGTACCTGACTGTATTCTTACTGGTAAATTATTGTTTCACGTATAATGGATATCACCAGATATGACAATTGGTAATTTCAGAATGTGCCTTCTAAATTTAGTATATTTTTCTTTTCAACTACCAGAAATTGGTTATCATGCAGCAGAGTCTACATCCAAACTTTTTTAAAGATCCCATTTTACCCAAGTATATCTTGAAATAAAAGCAAAACAAAATAGCATAAAATGTCTCTAGTCAAATGAATTTGAGAAGTGTATAAAAAATGTTTCCTCTTTGCAACAAACATACTAACAAAGTAAATATTTGATGAGAATAAAATGAACTTGAGATTTAATTGTGATCTGCTGAAACTGTAGTATCCAAGATAAATGTCATCAAATGAAAGACCAAAAACAAACAAATAAAATATGTTTTGTCAACCTCTGTGTTTATGCTAGTGGAGAGAAATAAAAACATTGAGCCAGTTTGGGTTAGTTTCGGGAAGTTATGATTTCCTTTTTTTAGAGACAAAACTCAAAGATATTTTAAGGTCTAGATGCAAGAGTGACAAATTATGATGTCGGTTGACCTCCTGCTTTTATAAATACTACTGTATTGAAATATAGCCATGATCATTCATTTCCATATTGCATAAGGCTGCTTTTGCTCCATGATGCAGAATAGAGTAGTTGTGACTGAGACTGAACGACTCCACAAAGCCTCCAATATTTACTATCTTTCTCTTTGTGAAAGTTTGCCTGCCCTGTAGGACATAAGATCTCTCTTGTCATGGAGGCTTCAAAGCAGCTAAACAGATAGATGTGGCTGTGTTCCAATAAAACTATTTATAGAAACGGGCAACAGGCCAGATTTGGCCTCTGAGCTTTATGTAGTTGGCTGACCCCTGCTTTAGAGCATAGTGAATGTGCAATAAATATTAGCTAAATAAATTTTAAAAATGGATTAAAAAATTTTAAAATTGCCAGCACATTCTGTCTCTCCCCCCGCCACCCTCCCAGTGTGTGTGGTATCTAGATGATACTCCTGTGACAACAGGAGACAGAGCGTGATGGATGAGTCAGATAACCTCTGGAGGGTACCTACGTTGTGACCATAAAGCACCATGCCCATGTGGGAAGCGTTGCAGTCCTGGGGAAAACAATAAATTCCAGGTTTGATAAAAAGCAACCAAAGGTAAGTTTTTTCTCAAGAATGCTGTGGAATTCAGTCTTCTTCTGCGTTCCATTCCCACTGGCCGCTCCAAGTAGTCCTTCATCCATCATTCGCCTCTCTACTGTCTGCTTTGGGTTCCCTGTCGATGAGAAACTACTCTATGTACTTAGTGGAGGACATCAGGATTGAGTCTGAAATGTTTACATAGATTTTGGGGGAAATGCCACTCAAATGTGGGGGAAACAATTCAAAAGGCATTTTAAGTGTTTGTTTTAAAATAGAAATATTGACAATGGTATTGTTTTTCAAAGGTGTTTGCTAGGTCTACACATCCAGAGAGGCAGATTTCACTAGCCAATCACCTAACTTGATGGTGCTCTTTCTGTTATGTTACTCAAAATTCCCCATCACTTCTACATTTGTGCCACTAGGATAATTCAGGCCCTTATACGTGTCCTCTGAATTGCTATCTCTAACACTTCATGTCTCTAATTTGTTTTACCTTTCTCAGCCAGATTAATCTTCCAGAAACACAAATCTGATAATGTCACTATTTTTCTCAGAACCCCAAATGATTTCCCTTTGCCTTAGGAATGAAGTCTAATCTCAGTCAGCTGACAGCCTTGGGCTCCGTTTATCTCCATCACGTCCTTCCTTCCCAATTGAACCTGATGCCTCCCTTCACAGAGGGTTGCCAGGTAATGTATGGGAGACCCACTTCATTTGAATTTTAGATAAATGAGTAATTTTTTTTAGTATGAATATAACCTCAACACCACATGGAAAGTACTCATTATAAAAATGATTCATTGTTTATCTGAAATTTAAATTGTTCTGTATTTTTATTTGCTAACTCTGTCCACTCTACCTTCATGTACTTTCCATTGATAAGAGTCAAATAATTTTTGTCTCCTATATGTACCTCATGCTTTTTGGTTTTTCTGATTTTGCCAGAATGACCTCCGAACTACCTAGAGGCCATTAATGAAAGTATGGAATGTAATGTCTAAACACACCCTCTTCTCTGTCAACATGATGTAGAAGAAAGGCTGTATGTGGGATAGTGTGAGATAGACTTTATCATTCTGGCTCCAACTGAACCATCTATGTGACCTATGGATAAATTGCTGAGCTTTTATAGACTTCAGTTTTTTTTACCTACACAATGAGGATAGTAATACCAACAGTAAGTAATTATGTTAAGGTTAAGTGAACTTTAGTAAAATTTTTAAAAAATGTAGTTCATCAGAGGGATTCAATAAATGACACCTTGTCAACTTTCTCCTTACATCAGTGTTTTTTAACTTGAGAAACCTCAAAGTCTCCCAAATATATCTGTGGATTCTAATGTAAGAAACATAAAACAGTTCAAAGTAAAAGTGATTACTTCAGGTGGTCATTTCGCACCTCGTGCATAACAGTAGTCAGCCTTAAGCAATGAAAGTCTGTGGTGAAACAGACTTATTAAATACATATTTACCTAGATAATCCAGAATAGGGTTGTATTTTTAGACTCTCAGCAAAATACAAAAACTGTATTTAAAAAATGTCAAATAAAGCTTTATGGAGTCACATGAATACACCAATAGATTCTCATTAGAGGAGTGCTGTGTTCCATCTTAATTGTATACATGCTTTATTCTCTACTAGGTAGATTGTTTTCACATGGGCAACAGGCTTGGGTCTTTGTTTCCTCTCAGCCGAGCCTTCTTCAAAGCTGAAACTTATATTTGTTTACTGAATTACTAACTGATTGGCTGGACAGGTAAATGTTGACCTCTCAAATTCACAAATATAGGCTTTAAATGATGCCTTACATGTATGTTTAGCCAATTCACCATTTGTACCCAAAGCCCCTTCCTGATAGTGTATCTGTACCACCTCTGCTGGGTAAGGGTTGGTTACATGACTTTGGTCACATTACTAGATGTCTGACCTGGCTGGCATGTGCTGAGTCAATCAGATCTCCTCTCACAGGATGTAAGGATTGGTGTCAGTCTCTGGTAGATACTTAAAGTTGCTGCCTGGCTAACCATGGGGCATTTTGATACTGCTGAGAGAAGCAGAGAAACTTTTTCTGCTGAGGATGATAGGAATGGCGCAGCCACTGATTCAGGGCTTGGAAAAATGCAAAGGAAATTTGTGACTTGGCTTTTCATGTCCTGACTCAGTCCTGTGTGGGAATAAAGTGGTCATAACTCTGATTTTTGCTTTAAGAAATTTGAGGCTCTTTTTTTGTTTCTCATAATCAAATAATCTCTAAGTAAACCACATGGGTTAAAATGGGCACCGGACTCTCCCTGCCAGCAGAGTTGCATGGGGTAGTGAGGGTCACCTGTGAGTGCATACTGGCCACATGCATACTACTGCATAAAAGGAGAGGAAGCCAAAGGAAAGCAAGAGGGAATGGTGGACAGGTAAGAGAAAGGACCACTGACTGGCTAAGTGGCAATCAAAAACTTGGGAAAATGGTTTCATGCAGTGTTAAGTCACAGGAGAGATCCTCACCCTCTCCTTCATTTTCCTATAGAATGTTCAGAAAATTTATCATAGTCACTAATTTTTGGGTACATATGTCTTTTTTATGACTGTGCAGGACAAATTGGGTGGCAAATCGGTACCTGATTTGACTAAATGCAGCAATGGGCCCAGACTTGTATCTCTAATATGCTGCTATTGTTTCAGTTTCCATTTGAAGAAAGGGTTTTACTAATAAAAATTGTCATAAGCCAGACAATAGAAAGAGCCTTGGAGAAAGAATTGAAAAATGTGTGATAGCATCCAAGACTCTTCCCCTTTTTGTTATATCTTGGTTTATATTGGTGATAGAGTAATCCTGGAAAATATTAATTAGATTTTTTATGAAGTTCAAATGTTACTAAGAGAATTAAAGTAGTATGTAGACAGTAATGAGTTATAAAGGTGAAAGGTGGTGTTTCGGTTTACAATTTAGATTATGAACTTTTTGTTTCTTTGTTTTTTCAATGTCTAGCGCACCAACACTTACATAGGAAGTGCTCATAGACTGATCGTTGAAGAAATAAACATAGGCTTCAGTGTCACATATGTATTTTATATACATATAATTAAATCAATCTTAACTCATCCATTGACAAAGAGGATATAAACTGTCCTTATCTATTGTGGAACAAAGTACAGGAAATAGCAACAGAATTGACTTAGATTAGAGTCACATCTAAGAATTCAATTGGTACCCAACAGCAAGAATGGTAGCAGAGGACGCTGAAATCCCTCCCTAGAGTCTGAAGGGATTGGATTCTGTTCTCCTTGAAGAAATTTAAATCTAATCTTGATAAACTTGAAAATCTCTTATCATTTTTTTCTATCTTTTAAATTTTAGGGTAAAGAAACCTGAAATCATCTTTACTTCTAGCACAGCAATTGATGTCTTCCGTATGGGCTTCGATGACACTGATTCTGTGGGAAGTGTCCCACAAATACTCTGCAGCATACATGTCGCTTCACTGGTTTCTCATTTGACAGCCTTGAGCATTTTTATGGTAAGAATTTCTGATATAGAATTATAAAAGGCTTTCAACAATTTGTGAGCCTCATTCTATGACCAGTGGATCATCCTGAGGGCATAATAGCTTGTTCCTCAGGGGTTTTGATATGCATAAAGGGAGAGTGTGACTTAGTGCTCTTGTGGCTAATTTTATGTCTGCTGCTTTGTATTTGTGGAATATCATGAATGAATCACTCCATGTATTTCAATGATGTTACATAAATATGGAACTAATACATTCCAGTTTCTGACTGTGCCAGCTTTTAAGTGATGGTAACATATAGACAGAAGATATAACATCTGTATAGTTTCTCTTCATTGTCTTTCTGGACAAATGACTCTTGCTCTTAGAACTGTTTTTAGGTTGGGGCAAGACGGACACCTGTTCTAGGCCCTGCATTTTAGTGGACCTTGTATATCAGACACACACACACACACACACATACACACACACACACTATATTTATTTAAGAGCATGTGATTATTGCTGTCATTTGGGATCCAGGACTCAGTACTGGCACAGGGCACTCTGAAATCAAGAACATCCAGCCCCATGACCAACACTGTTCAGTCCCCTGAAGAGCACTTCTCCACATCTTGCCCTGTATTTTCACAACAAAATGTAACCAGCTCCAAATGCCATAAAAGTTTGAGTCATACTGCTGCCAATGTCACAGATGGACTGTGCTTTGGAAATCAAATAGAATTTGAGTGGCAAAGATGCATAGATAGATACAAGAAAAGGTATATAATTTGAATCAATCTGGGTTCAGTCAGTAAAACAGGTATTATGAGGAAAATGTCAATTAAAGGAATTAGAGTGTACATGGTTGTGGCAATTGCTGAGAAAGTGGAGGTTGGGAAGTCTGAAGCTGTAAGGCCAGGGGAATAGTAATTTAATGACCTCAGCCTAAAGCACTAAAGCATATGATTCTCAAAAGGCCACCAGGAAAACTGCTGCAATCCCAGAGTCTCTGGGAAGGTTCCTACCAACCGTCAGACTACTCAGAAATGTGAGTGCATCTGGAGTGTCAGAGACATTAATGAAGGCCTTCCATCTATCCATAAGCAGTGATCTTCCACAAATAACGATCTTTTCTTCCTTCTGCCTGCCAAAATCTCAAAAGTTTCTCTCATTGTCAAACTCTAACTGGAACCATTAAAGTAAGGAATCCTGAAAAAATGTCGTTTGTGGCTCCTCCTCACACTATAAAGGAGGGGAGCAGGGGTGATGCTGAGTTGACAACAGGTAATTCAGCCAAATTCACCCCTTTGTCAACTCTGTATCCATGCACAACACTTCTCCCTGTATTTAGTTCTGGAATAAAGACAAATATATCTTGCTGGCCACTTATATGATGGGAATGACTTTGATTCAAGTTCAGATATAGTTTTTTTCAAAAAGAAAAGCACAGTGATTCATTTGCCACTTTATCCACTTCTGGTATTCCCTGACTTGAATGTTAAAAAGCAATGTAGACCAATGTGAGCATATTTTATATTTCATAGTGGAGGTTGGAGGGGAAGGTTAATCTATGCAAATATATACATTATCAAAAATAAATAAAATGTAGACAATTACTAACCTTTTACCATAATTCCTTTGGCTTAAGCAAGATTACGTGTTTTTCTGCCTAGTGGGGACACATAATTAGTCTGTGTTGCTGGTAAATTGCCACCTTAGCAATGGGCATAGCCATGTTAGCTGTAGTAAATGAAACATTTTGATCCTATACATAATTTTGACAACTAATGCATGGTTGCTATTCAGATTCAATCTGGAACATTTGGTCCACCTAATGGACAAAATGCTTACATGGCTATAGTTATTTAACATAAATATCCTATACTTTGTGGTATGTGAAAGATCCATCCACATACAACACCTCTTCTCCTGAGCAGATTATTTCATTGTTAATCTTATTCTTTTAAAATTCCTGAACTTTTAGCTGAATTGTTAGCAATGGAACACAAATAAATATAGATTTATACTTTCGTCTTTCAGGCAATCTCATCTTTTAGGCAAACCGAATAACTGCCCAAAATTCTACCAACAGGGAGGATATCCCTTAAATGACTCTCCTTCAGGACCACTACTGCCCTCCATTTCTTGGTGGTTTTAGATTATTTTCTGGAAGCATTTATATGCCATGCCCAACTATTTTCTCAGTAATCTGGTCACAGGGGAGTGTCTATGAGGCCGTATGTGTCATGAGGGAGAAGTGACAATGCCAGGAATAGGCACCAACGGAGTCTAAACCACTTGTTTCTCATGTGTGCCTTCAGGACCTTCCAGACCCCAGTGTCTCATATGCCACTTCCATTTGATGACAGACTGCTGCCACCACATCAATCTTTATGGCTTGGTGGTTCAGACGGCACTTGGCTTATAATAAACATAGTAACTCTATGACTTGTGGTCAGTTATTCAGGGCCCAAAGTGCAGAGGAGGCATGATTTAGTCTAAAATCCCAAGGGTCTGCATGAGGCTCCATTGCCAGTTTCCTGCCTATGGCTCTATATCCCATCCATCCCTATCACAGACACCTCATGGACCTCTGAGGCTGCTACATCATATGGCACAAGTGGCAGAGAAGCTTGTAAAATCATGTGGATTCCTGGAAGGGCCTGCTTTTTGGACTCAAATGGAAATAAGAAATCCTACAAGTTACTTGTGAATGTGTCCAAGCAACTTTCAGGCCCAAATCTGGCATATGTCGTCTTCAAAACTCCAAGAGGCCAAATAGGCATCATACTGCTTTCTAGATGGTAGTAGTTTCCAGATATACCAGCATGTCCTTCTTCTCAAAGTTGATATATTGACCTGCAGTGGAACTCTGGAAACTTTGCTGAAGTTAAAGAACCCTGAATTATGGAGGGGTGTATTTCTTACACTTTGTCTCACACTGGCTCACCAAGATGTCTATGTTGCGGTTGGAAACATTTTTTTTTTTTTTTTGTAAAGGAACAGATAGTAAAATATTCTAGGCTTTGTAAAATATATAACACTCTCCATCACATCTTCTTTTTCTGTCTGTTTTGTACTTTTACAATTCTTTAACAATGTTGAAAGTCATTCTTATCTTACATGCCATTCAAAAATGAACTTCTGGTAGTTTGTTGATCCTTGCTTTTGGGCACTGTTTCTTCAATTATATGTGGTATGTATCTTTTTTTTTATTTTTAAGTTTCCAACCCATTCCAGACTGGTATTTGTGCAGTATACAGTATAAAATGGATAGGTAAAAAATAAAATTATAAAGACAAAGAGCATACAACTTTAATTTTTTAAATATTGGGTTTAATGGATAAATTTATGCTGTCTAATTACTATACATTTTTAAATATTTACTTTAAATTTCTGTACTTAATTCATTGCAAATTGGTACCAATGTGCAAATATTTACTGGTACACAGACAATACTTTGAATTATACTGATCTAGGGTCTTTGTTACTTTAGCTCACCAGGTCAGTTAGCATTCAATGTAGTAAACTGTTATTATGATCAGTGGAATGGCCAGATGATCAAGTTCCTGACAGTGTAGATTAAAGCAGTAGGCTGGAAAGTTTGTAGAGTCCTAAAGAAGGCAAATGATGACGTGTACCGTTAGCCCTTCGTTTATTAAAGGAATAGAGAGAGAGAAAGAGTATCACCATATTAGTATCTATATACCAAGTACTTGGGGTTGTGTTGATTTGCTGGAATAGCAGCCGTTGTTGGAGTTACCACTTGATTACTTTATAATAATCCAGTAATTCTCCAAGAGTCATTTGGATTCTGCATAGTCCAAATAGGTGAGTTGATTTGGTATGTGTTAAGAATAACTTCTCCTACATCTTTAAGTCCTTGACAGTGATATTAGTATCTGTAGTTTTCTGGGAATATAGAATTTTCTGGTTTCACTGGTCTGTTTCATGGACTCCTGTGTCTTATTTTTTCATGTCACTGGGGTCTTTGTAACCTAGTTGTCTTACAGTTGGGCTGGCTATTTGAGAAAAGGCAAAATGATAGCCAAGGAAGAAGTAAAGCTGAAAAACAAACACTAAAACAAATAAGAACAGGTTTTCATAAAAATTGTTGCCATTTACTGAAAACTTCTTTGGTTCAGATACTATAAATAATTTATATTTATAGCTTAATTAATCCTCATAACAATTACATGTAATTTTTTGGTCAGTGGTTCTCAGATGAAATAGCTAAAGTTTACTGGAGTTAAAAAACAATGCATGCTCAAGATCACATATCTGCTAGGTAGTAGAGCAGGCAATTAAATCTAAGGATTTTGACTTCAAAGCCCATGGGGTGTGGTCATGAATAACCATCACTGAAGTAAATTCAACAAACAAATGCTTACCCAATCACTTATGCCAGTTTCAGTAAGCTCTTGAAGTATGTATTCTATCATTAGTGTGATTAATATTTTCTCTAGTTACTAATTGAGCAAAACATAAGTGCTTAATTTTTAATGACATGACTGCTTGATTGCTTGGGGGAAAGGCAGCTGGATCAATGAAGATGAAAATGTCCATGTTATTCATTTTCCAGCTGACATTTTTAATTGCCTGACTCTAAAATAACAACTTGGCCTACCACAAACATTTTGGAGTCTTTTTTAATTAAAGAAGCCTCTGCCATGCCAAGCAATTTAATGTACCATATCTATATCTAAGTGTATACTCAGGCATTAAGTAATGGAAACATATAATTGAGAAATATGGACCTGAGCAGTGTTCTTGGTGGACAGACAGTGGCTTTTCTTAGTATTTTCACCTTCAAATTTAGTTTAATTGATTTCAGTCTCTTCCACCTCAACAGATACTTATTGAGCATTTACTATGTGTATAGCAGCCTATTTGGGTTTATAGTTGATAAAATAATAAGAAAACCTTGAATTTATAGAAGTAGTTGGGGAAATGAAACTCATATATCCATACATGTACAGGGTGATGTAAACCAGTTTTGAGAGCCTGACCCAGGGTGATAAGAGTGAGGCTGAACTAGAAGGCCTCCATGTTGGAGACATCATTAGAAATTGGAGACTAATAATGTATGGTTGTCAAGACAGAGCTATATTATATTAATACATAAAGGACAAATTTGAAAGAAAAAAGAGAAGGAAAAGAGTGAAAAAGATATCAGTAACATCAAGAAAAGAATTTAGGCAGGTAATTATTGACTGAATTCAGACTTCTATTTCCTTCAACGTTTTCAATTTTAAAGGATCTTTTTGAAAATGAAATTTTAAATTCAATTTATCTTCTGTAACCCTTTTCCCTTTCTAGTTTCATTTTCTTCTCCTCTTCTGATATTTCCCAATCATTTTCTCATCAGGTTGACTATATAAAAGAAAAGTGTTCAAAAATCACATAATTATTGAGTTATTGTCTTTTAAAATGTGATGAGAAGTTGATATTTGCCTATACTTAAAAGAAACTCCTACACACTTTTGGAGGAAAAATAAGGGATTTTTACTTGCAAGGAAGGGGCCAAACTTTTAAAAGAAAGAGGCCCATGAAAAGAGTCATAATCCATGATGTTTAGAGTTCAGATTATTACATGGTAGTTCCAATTCCAAATGCATAGTGTTTGGTCCAGATTTGAAATAAACCAATAAGTTTTGATAAACAAAAAATACCTCCTAATTTTAATTGGTTTCACAATCTCTTTACTTTCCAGTTCAGGAAATCCTTATTAAATTCTTTCTCTCTGCATAGCTTAATTGGTTTTATGGCAGATAAAATAATAGCAAATAATTCCCAGTGTTTTTGAGATTCCCCTGTCATCCAATTACAGAGGCATCTGTTCTTTTAGATGCCTTTGCAATTCATAGCTGGTATAGGAAGGTCTTCTACTCATCTTTGGAAGCAATCTCTTTAATTGAGAATTACAGAACTTTTTCCAACCAAGGAAATATATGGGAAATTTAAAATTTTTTTTCTCTTTAAGTTTATTTTTTTAAAAAAATTTATTTATTCATTTTAGAGAGGAGAGAGATCGAGAGAGAGTGAGAGAAAGCGAGAGAGAGAGAGAGAGAGAGAGAGAGAGAGAAAGGGGGGAGGAGCAGGAAGAATCAACTTCCATATGTGCCTTGACCAGACAAGTGCAGGTTTTGAACCGGCAACCTTAGCATTCTAGGTCAACGCTTTATCCACTGCACCACCACAGGTCAGGCCTAAGTTTGTTCTTTTAGTCAGTCTTTCCTTAAAGTGCAGGTTCAAATAAATAAATTTACTTTGTGATTTTCCCATTCAGCATTATTACTTTGATTTCATAATGGGGTGGAAACAAGTGGCTTGCCCAGTCATAGCTCTAGTGCATAAGATGTTAGACACATGCAAATTTGCAAGTAGCTTCATTGTTCTCTAACTGGCCAATCTTTCCACTCAGCAAGCTAACTTGTAAACCAAGGGCAAGGATCCCAGGTAATGCTTGATTTTCCTACAGTTATCAGAACAGTGGTTTGTTCTCTACAAGGGTATTTATTGCAAGGACAGTGGAAAAATCAGCAAGGATATTAGTACATTTCCTTTCCTGTACAGTATGGGTTCTTTCTTTAAAAGTCAGAGTATTTCTAGTACTGTGCCTTTTTTTTTTTTTTTTTTGGTAATAGCTTTATTGACATACAATTCACACATTATATAATTTACCTATTTAAAGTGCACAATTTAATAGTTTGTAGTGTATTCAACAAGTTATACAACTATCACCACAATCAATTTTAGAACACTTTCATTACCACTAGAAAGAAACCCTGCTCCCTTGGACATTGTATCCTAACTCTTCCATTTACCCCAACCTTGGACAACTATTAATAAACTTTCTGTCTCAATAGATTTTTCTATTCTAGATATTTTATATACATGGAGTCCTATAAAAGGTAGTTTTTGTAACTAGTTTCTTTCCTCTTTTTCAACGTATCACTAAAACTCTATTAATTCACACCTTTTTCAGAGTGATGAAAATTTTCTTTCAGGATTCATTGATGTTGTAGTATGTATCACTATTTTATTGCTTTTTATGCCCAAATAATATTCCACTATATGAGTATGTCACATTTTGCTTATTCATTTAACTTAGAAAGGTAGAAAAAAGATAACAATATAACATAATTAATTACTTTCTCAAATGCACAAAAAGGCAGATACAGTCAACACAAGATAATTTGAGAACTTCCTCATCAGTCAAAGTATAGTAATGTCAGTGGTATAGCATAAGACATAAGACAACTTTCTTAGTTGTATAGTTAAGATTGGCCTATGATGTTTTTACTGAAGTCCTTGTAACATGGTTGTTAAAAATCCCAAGTCACCAGAGGATTCCTGAAATCCTGACAGAGATATAATCAGAATAAAGGGTTGCCATCTCTCAACACTTGCTTTGAATGGAGAGAACAACATAGCCATGAGATAAAATAATACAGGAAGCCAGCAACCAAAAATAGTGTAGTCATACATTCAGGTTGCAAAATATCTCTGTCAGAGAGGTGAGACTCTCCTAAATAGACCATGGAGAGCAGGCTAGGCATCAGTATTGGTTGGACTTCTTCAGTAATGAAGATCAATCAGCTCTACTGGATTAGGTTTTAGAAGAACTTCTGGAAAATTGTTAAAATTTAAAAAATTGAGTTTGGCGAGAAAATTTTTATTGTTTATTTTATAACTGGAAGTTTGTGCCTTTAGACCACTTTCACCCATTTTTCCCTAAATAGGTGAAGACTATGTATTCTTTTAGTACTTATCACCATCTGATAACAAATATTTGTTGATGTATATACAAAGATATACAAAATCTTACTCAAGAAAAGCATTTAATGTCAGAGGAAATTTTTCAAGATGAATCAGTTAAGAAAAATGCATATTACAATACCATTACCATGTAAATTCTCAATTTTGTAAGTAAGTATTATGTATTTATATCTGCATATACAGAAAAAGATTTATATGCATTTACCAAGATCTTATTTCTATGTGGAAAAATGAGTGGTTTTAAGTACTTTTAACTTTCTACAGTTAATATTTATTGCATTCTAAGGGGAGAAAGATATTACTAAAATACAAATGAATCAATTAGAAAAGATCATATATCTGAAACACAGGGATGTTATAGGGCCCTGAGTTCAAGGACTTGAAATAGTGGACACATGTCCAGCGAAGCCATTCTGGAACTTACACAGCCCATTATGTGCTTATTCCAAGGGTCTTGAATACAGGCTGAGGTGCCATGTATGTACAATTGTCTCTTCTTTTTCAACGTATCACTAAAACTCTATTAATTTACACCTTTTTCAGAGTGATGAAATTTTAACAGTTTAGGGCCTTTCAAATCTCACAATTCATCCACTCCTCATTAACCTGCCTTTTATAAGATTACCAACTTATTTGTTTAAATATATGGCTAGGCTCTTTGTATGTCTGAACTTTGAATGCTACTCATGCTTCAAATTTGCTTCCTCCTTATTTTACCAGGTCTCAAATAAAAACAAAAACTCAAAAGCCTAAGCAACAGGTAAAAAGTTTTTACTTCTAAATATACCTATTTGAAAAAAAAACCTAACCAAACAGTTAAATTAGGTGTTGTCAGCTAATTTTATTTTCAAGTTTTGTTTTACAGATGCTACAGAAAGGTTGAACAGTCTAACAATCTATGGATTCAAAATTTGTTTAAGCCAAGTGGGTTTACTTCAAAGGACTCTGCCTTTAGAAGAAATAAATTGGTTCACATAATTTTAAACCTCCTTAATAATTAAAATATTCATTAGACTTTACTGATTAGAGTTAGATTTGTTTCATTCTTAGTTGAGCCCTTTCATTTACTTGGTGCCATAAGACTTAATATGCAGAGTACATCACCCACTCATATCTGTAACAGTAAAAGTGGCATTTATCTACTGCAGTACCAGCCACAGCATTTGACACATTTATAGTTTTCCAGAAAATGTATTTCCATAATTTGGGTAGGTAGGGGGAAAGACTCCTTCTTGGTTTAAATTCACAGACACATACTTGTCTTTGAAAGTTTGTTGACCATTTCTTCTAACAAACTGATATCTACTGTGTAATCCTTTCTTCCTTCCTCCATAGCCTAATGGAATCTTATATACTTGACCCTTGATGAGTTGTCTACAATTCTGATATCTTTCCACAAAACTTGTGTCCTTCTGCAACAACTCTCCCTTCCTCCATTGATTTTTGTATTTTTGGTCAAGGGGAGACTCCTGACTAAGAGTATAAAATTAGTCAATTTTTAGAAGTAATGAAATGAAATAGATTAGGTTCCTTATCCAATGTGGTCTAGAAACCTAATAAAGCTTTCAAAAGCCTGCCAAAAAATAAGGGATGAGGTCTGGTCCAACAGACCTTGGAAGAGAGAAGTAACT
Organism: Rhynchonycteris naso; assembly: GCA_037038555.1. NCBI lineage: Eukaryota > Metazoa > Chordata > Mammalia > Chiroptera > Emballonuridae > Rhynchonycteris > Rhynchonycteris naso. The sequence goes on along the minus strand of CM072998.1, from coordinate 200,047,616 downwards.
TCCATTGGCAGTTGGAACAGATGGCATCCTAAGCATGACAGATTTCCCTCCACTCTAAGTAGAATCAATATCCAGTAGCAAGAAGTAAATTAGCTGGCAGTGGGTGAGAAGTCTGCCTATTAGTTTGATTTAGGTATTGGTTGATTTGCATAGTTTTGCCATGATACTTAGTTTCAGTTCATTACTTTTGACCAGATCCAATTGCTACCATCTCAAGGATTTTGTGATGACTAGCTCACTGAAATAAACATAAAACTGGAATGATTTAAAAAGAAAGAGCAAAAGAATTGAAGGGGCCAAACTACATACATCTCCATTTTGGCTTTCTATCAATATGGGTATTCAGATAAGGCAATTTTATGGGTAGCTCTCTTCTGAGAAAAGGTTGCAAAGTAGATGGAGGAGAATGAGGAAGTATATGGAGAAGATATCAATATTTATTATGAGTTGACTTTATGCCTGGTGCTTTCCAAATGAATTTTTTTAAATTCTTGTGACAGATCATATGGGTGGTAAGTGTCAAAGTCTGACCTCAAATCTATGTTTGGCCGAGTCTAAAAACCATGCTCTTTCAACCTTTCAGTTACATTTATGTTGATGCTTGGCCTTTCATTAACACTTAGCTCTTCAACTCAACATCCTGCCTAAGTCCTTTCTTAAAAGATATTCTCCCCAGGAATGTCTTTATGTGCTCAGCATAGGATGCACTGGTTAAATATAGGGGTCCATGGCATTTTAACTAGGAAACCCAATAACTTAATCCAAAGAAATAAATTCCTAATGGTGAATTATCAGGCATTCATTCATTTTCTTGCTAATGCAAGAACTAATTCATCAAGCATATACTATGTGTCAAATACATTCTGCTAGGTACTGGAGAACTAATATTGAGCAAAAAGTGGCACAGTTCTTGCTTTCATAAAGCATGGAACTTAAATGTAATTAAACACATTGTCTAATTAAATGTAAAAATCTAAATGTTAAGAGAGATATGGGAGAGAATTAAAAGTTACCTATAATATTGAGGGCTCAGTCACAGGCAGATTCACAGAGGATGGAAGGGAAGGAACGGAAGCAGGATAGGTCAGAGCAAGAAGCTGGGTTGTGACAGAAGCTCGTCAAAGGCTTCAGCTGACATGCAGAGAACCCTGAAGCTAGGATGACCCTCAGACTTGTCCTAAGTTGGGATGAGTGGCCGGGTCTTCATATCCCATATCAATCAGTCATTGGGAAGTTTTTTGAAGACAGAGTACAATGTGTGGAAATGTATATGACTTTTTCCTAAATATTTGGCTGAAGTAAGAAAGAGGGAGATAGAATGGTAAAGATGGTAAAGAGAGGACAATGAGGGCTGCAATGAGCATTTTATTTTTGATGGAAGGAGTTTAGGCAGAGTCCTGGTGAGAAGGAGAGACTTTATGGGTTATTTTTGAGGGAGATGCTTCTGGGTAGTGTGTTTTATCAGAGACACGAACCTCTTACCATAAAAACAATAGATGTATCAGAGCTGCCTTGTTCCTTGATTTGGTGTAAATAAGTATGGTACACATAGACTTAAAACTTTAAACTCTCTCCTTAAAGATTGCACTTCTAACCTTTTTGATGATATTTACTTGGAGACCTGTCTCAGCAAACTAGAGTGATGAATGTCAAACTTTGAAACCTGGGTCATATGCTAAGCATAAGCTATAATAGTGAAATTATTTTGGCATAGAATTTTGGGGACAATTATTTTAATATCTAGAATGGTTTCTCACAATAACATCCAAGAATGTGACTGTTAATTGATTCAGAACTAGAATTTGTGCCTTTATTTTAAGTATTGGAAATTTACATGCTATAATTAGAAGTAGTAGGTACACCTTGCTGTTCCCAAAAAGAGAAGGATTTAAGACATGATAGCTACTGGTGATGCTATGGCCTCAGAGGAAATGGCCTCAGAGTGATGCTTGATGGTTTAGCACATCAATGATCTCCTTATACCTGGAATTAGGAAAATGTGAATTTTTAAACCTGTTATGACACTAACGTGTTGCTGTATTATTTCCTTAGAAGGAATTTTGCTACTTCCACTTTCATTATGGCTGGCTAATTTCATTGTACACCCAAAACATATATATTTTTTGGAGAGATCTAGATGTTCATTTATTCAAATAATATTTTAAAATTATCTACTGTGGGACTGGCACTATGCTAGTACCAGAGTACCAATGGTAGGAAAGAAGGATTCAGAGTAGTCCTGTAAGGGAAGTCAAGACAATGTTACATAATAGTACTTAATGCTTACATATTTTTATAAATACTTTAAAAAGAGAGATGTCATGGCAGAGAATAATAGAAAAGGAATAAAATGGAAGGAAGCTACTTTAGACAAAAAAGATCTGTCCAAGGAACTGACACTGATGCTAAGTCCTCAGGTTAAGTGCAAGCCAGAAAGAAGGCGAAAGAGTATTTCAAGCAGAGGGAACAGCATGCACAAAGATCCTAGAGCAGAAAAGAGCTACATGAGTGCAAGGGACTGAAAGGTATCCAGGAAGACTGCAGGGGAAAGAAGTTGTGTCATAGGGATCCATTGGCAGCCACATGGAAAGCAAGGTGAATTTTGCTTTCAGTGCTATGGGAAACCACCAGAGAGTTTAAGAGGTGGAAGCTAATGACCTGATCCAGACTGATGAAGAATAATTATGGTATAGCAAAGAGAATGATTAGTTTATATGAGAAATAATAATGGCATGGTGAGCTGAGAAATTAATGTATTAAATTATATTTTAGAAAAAAAGAAAATATTAATGAATTCAATATGGGATGTGGAAATAAATAAATTCTGGATGACTCCTAGATTTCTGGATTGAGCATATGGATGAACTATGTATGGTGCCATTTACCTAGAAGGAAAAGACTTGACCAAAATAGATTGGAGGAGGGTTGGGCTCTAAGGATTCAATTGTGGGCATGCTACATTGAAGATGCTGATGAGCCATCAAAAGGAATATTTCAGGTAGGTAATGAGATATGCGTATGTTTAAAGATGAGAGCAATGATCTGTGTATCAGAAATAAATTTTGGAGTTGATGACACAAAGATGATATATATAGTCTTAGAAAAAGATGAGATCACTTAGGGAAGAAAATAAACAGGATAAAAAGAAAGCAAACCCTTTACAGAGTCTTGAGGAACTCCAAAATTTAGATTTCAGGTGGATGAAAAAGATCTTGGGGCTGAGATGAGAATTCCTCTGGTATAATGACATAATATCTGGTTACATTTTACAATGACATTTAAGAATACAAAATAAGAACAGTTTTCATCTGTAAAGCACTTACTGTGACAGCCATTTGTATAGGGGCTCTGCCGACATCATATACTTACTTCTCATAACAATCATATGTGGCAGGCACTAATGTTATTTTTCTATTTTATACTTGAGAAACCTGTAGCTCAGATAGGATCACAGACCTGTCCAAGGTTACATATGGATGCAAAGTTAAGCAAAGTCTAGAGCCTGCACATAACTATGATGCTATTTTACCTCCCCAAATACTCTACAAATACTGTAGTGCATTACCTTAATTGGAAAATGTTATGGATTCAGGCTAAATTCTAAGGTGCTCATAACTTACCCAATAAATCTATCTTGGCACTGTTTGTATTGAGAAATAAGATATAATTTACCAGATAGGGAAAAGTCAAAGTGCCCAAGTGTGATCAAAAGGAGGAGTCTCACAGCATTGTTTGTTCTTCCGAAAATTTTATGTCCAGTATTCAAGATTCCAGTCCCGGTGATAGACAGAAGGGGACTCAAACAAAAAAGGACCAGTTTCTCCATGCTTTTCCTCCAGACAGCAGGAACACAAGGTAACATGGTTTTAAGAACACGTGTTACCAAGTGTCATACAGAGGGACCATTTCTCCTCATTTCTGGTGAGGCTACAGCATGGTTTCCAGTCTAAGCACTCAGGCACAGTTGCCAGGGCAGAGGAGAAGGCTTTCAGATTTTAGATGGGTTGTAAATTCAAAGGTATCAGGTCATGGAGACAGTTGCTTTTGTGATGGCAGCATATGCTTTGTAGCAGCTTCATGGACTCTACATCAGCTTCATGTCATTTGGGGGGAAAGTTTATGGATTTTCAGGATTGGTAAATTATCTGGAAAATGAAAGTAAGAGGGAAAATTATATATAAACCATGTGCATCAATGATTAAGTTATTTTTTTTCTTGGTTCCAAATTTATCCTTCTATACTGTGATGCTATAGATGGAAGAACTCAAACCACATGTTCGCTTCTGGCTGGCACCATGTTATGTTCTGCTGATAAGAGATGCTAGAGGAAGACTGCAAAGCATATGGAGAGTAGAAACTTGTCTCTTTATATGTGTTTCTGGCAAATTCCCTGTCTGCTTGCTGTTCTTGGTGGTACTGCATCAGCCTCACTTTTTATCCCAGCAACAGCAGGACTTTCCTAGAGCAGCAGCTGGATCCAGTTCAAAATTTCCTAGTCCTTGAGGAATAAGCTTCTTTGTCCCATTGAGCCAAAGTCCACTCCTTAAAATCTGAGTTCGGTTTTAGTTTTATGGGGACTTTCTGCAAGCTTAGATCTGCTCCCTCTGCCCTCCTTCCTAGCAGTCCTTCCTCAGATGTCTGAATTTCACCTTCACTGTACTCCTTTGTAAGTTTTAACTTTGTCTTTGTTCCCTGACTGTTGTAACGATAGCTACCTATTGCAGGTAGTAACCCTATTATCCTGTAGAAATCTTTTTCTTGTACTGTCCGTTACCTAGCTAATAGCTATTTATCTTGTTAACATGTCATTGCATTAAATCCCCCCTGTTCAGATACCTAGACCCTGCTGTTTGTTTACAAGAACATGTTAAACACAAGGGCATGGACAAACTGCCAGAAATGCTTGTGTATGCAATTTCAGGAATACCATTGTTGTAAACCCATATTTCACTTCCTGTTTGATATATCCAACACACCTGTATTAAATACCTGTGCACCACAGAATTAAGCTTCCTGTCCTGAGCAAACCCATTGGAGGGATTATTTTCTACCTGAAAATGTACACAATGAAAACTATTTTAAAGAGATGTTTATATATGTTGTTCTCTTTGTGCTGCTTTGTATTTCTTAGGTGACATCTGCTTACAAAACAGTAGACTGAAAGCCAGGTGACTTTTGTTTTAGTCTTGGTTCTGTTAGCTAGACATGTGAACCTTAACAGTTTATATGAAGTTTTTACATCTTGGATTCGTTTTCATTGACATAAAAGGTGTGAGAAGAAAACTTTGATGGTTTCATACAGGTCTAACATTGTATCATTTATTTCTCAGTACTTGCAGAATATATTTAAGAAGTATGTTTGAGAAGATAGTTGTTGATGAGACTGTATTAGTTTTCCATTGCTGTGTAACAAACCATCATAAAAACAATTCCCTTTTATGACTTCTCAGTTTCTTGGGTCAGGAGTCCAGGCATGGTTGGCTGTGTCCTCTGGTTTGGTTAAGAACTCTCCAGGTCACAGTCAAGGTATCAACTGCTACTAGGGTCTCTTCTGACACTCAAAGTCCTCTTCCAAGCTCACTGGTTGTTGTCAGCATCCAATTTCTTGCAGCTCTTGGACTAAGGTCCCACTTTCAGGCTGACTGTCATTCTCAGATCCTAGAGGCCATACACTGTGATGGATCCCTCTCCACAACACGACTAATTGCTTCTTTCATGACAGGAAAATTTCTTGCACTTCCAATCTCTTCCTGCAGAAAAGATTGAGAAACTTTTATGGGCTCACCTGGTTAGGTCACGCCTACTCAGAAAAATCTCTTTTGATGAATTCAGTGTCTACTTATTTAGAACTGTAATTACATCTGCAAAATCCTTTCACCTTTGTTATATAATGTAACCTAATCGTGGGAGTCCAACTGATCATATTCACAGCCAGTATTTGAGGGAAGGAGATTATTATATAGGGATTATAAAAGGGTGGGAATCTTGGGCAATGTCTTAGAAGTCTGCCTGCCCTTGGACAAGAGTTACCTACTGAGCTGGGAATGGCTTCAGCCTTCTGAGTGTACTTGGGATGGGATCACCTGGGCACAGTTAATTTGAATGTCTCTCATTTGATATGTAGATTGGAAGCTATAACAATCCAAATGACCTTCTTTTCACCTTCCTCCAAAGTAGACCACAGCTGCTCTGGAACTGAAATACCAGACCACACACTGAGCAGTTGCTTTGGCAACCAACACATATTCTGTCCCATTTGAGCAGTAGTCAAAGTGGTTTTTGCAATGATATTGCTAAGCAGAGCTGAAACAAAAATGTGCAGCATGTCAAAATCCCAGATGTGGCAGAAGCCCAGAGCCAGTGATTACCTGAAGAGCCAGCACAAGTCTTTGTACTAAATATAAGTTCACAGTATAGACTCATTGTAATTTATTGTTCAAAGGTATGCATCCCTTCAATCACCATTACTGGTTACTAATCAATTCTTTACATATATATATATATATATATATATATATATATATATATATACATATACATATATATATAATTTTTGTATATATATAATTCATATATATATAATTTTTTGTATATATATATCATATATACATGCCAGGTATGCATCAGATATTTATTAAATTAAATTGAACTTGCTTTTTCAAAATGGTTATTTATTGTCTCTAAAAAATACAAAATTTGAATTTTCATGACCTTGTGTTTTCCCACACCTGCTTTTAAACAGTTTATTAAAAATATAAAAACATCACGTTCCTTTTTGTCCACTAATTATATTCTGACTAAAATGACACCTGCACCATTGGAAATCATGTATGGTTTTGTTAAGCAGCAGATTCTATAATTATTCACTATATAATTCACAAAGGTGAGCTTTTAGTCATCCAGAGGCCCCCTGCCAGCCCTCCCCCAATCATTTAGTAGCTCTGCAGTGAATTGTTGAGGGTGTTTCATTCTTATGGTGCATATGAATAATCTCATGCACAAAAAAGATAAAAGACAAAAACATCATTATCCTTTGAGGCTACAATGATTGCCCATCGATCTTTCAGCCCACATCCCAGGACCCATGTTTGCTATGCTGTGTTTCACAGACAATTCTTTCTGGTTAATGACCATTCCTGACTTAAAGGTTTCAACTGCCCCAAATTGGGAAATGAACACATTTTGCCTTCCCTTGGAAGAATCACAGTTTATATTAGCAGTTGAAACATTCTAAATATTCATGAAGCCAGGCACTTAATCCAACTTTTTCTGAACTCATTTGACCAGACACACTGTTTTTTTCCCCTCAGTGGCATTATGGATCACCTATGAGTATCCAAGAAAATAATGTTCCTGGAATGCACTTGAGGGGAGGCTATCTAGATCAACAATGCACTTGATAGCAAGAGTTGTATTCACTTCCTCTAGACACAGTTCTTCTAACTGGAGTGGGTAAATTGGAGAATAAACACTGTATAACATCTCTCTTTAATCTTTAATTACTCCTATAAAACAGATAATCTGACAGCTGTTATACAGATGAAGATATTGGAGTTCAAGGAAGTAATATTCACAGGCATTTTACTAGCCTGTCATACCTGGGGTCTGTGAGAGCATTAATATGCACCCTCCTGTACAGAACCCTGAAAAGCAGAGCCACATACAACACGTTTATACTTTTTATTTAAAAAGTAAAACTTCCATAAAAGGGTTCTGGAGAAGTCCTTGGTAGAAAATTAAGTCTGTTTATGAGGCTTCGAATATCTTATGTGGGCAGAGACACATAAATGTTTTTTATTAGCCAAGGACATTGAGGTTGGGTTGAAGAGCACCATTTGAAGCAGATGTCAGACATGAGTATCCTCAGCCTCCTGGGATGAGATGACCACTTCCAGTTTATGAAAAGAAATAGGTCCCAGGTGTTGTCAGTGCTGAGACTCTATCACTTAAACCTTGGCTGAATATGTGCCTTCTTGTAACATTTTGATTGAATTTGTGCCCACTTGTATTTTCACTATAAAGAAAAAGGAAGTAATCAGTCTTTTCCACATGCATCAGCAATAGATAATAAATACTTTAAGAATTTTATTTCCCTGAAGTGTACTGTACATAGAACAATTCACAAAAACAAGTTTTTAGGGGAAAATCCTTATAGCTAGCTAACGGAAGACTCCTATGTGTAATGGTAGTCTAGATTTTGAGGACTGTCTTCTCAGTTCTGTATCTTAGACCTTTTTTGGAAAAATTGCTCTGGTATTATAACCTGCTGGAACAATTTTGAATAATGGTGTTAATAAAAGGTGGCTTGTTGAGAGACAGGTTTTTATTCATTTTGATGAATAAGGAGAGCAATATTAATATGTGTAAAAATCGCACAGGAAGAAAATTAGAGTTTGTTTATTTTTTCCATGAATGTGATGTATTGAGTTGGCTGTCACCTCAAGTATTGTTCAGTTTCAACCATCATGCAAAACATTTCAAGATGAACTTTAAAGTCACATGCTGGTATTAACCAAATATTATTACCATAGAAAGTGATGAAGAGTACTTTAGCTGAATTATTTGTAACGAAAAATGTCCCAGATACAAGCTTCCTGCCCACTTTCTTTAGGCAAATGCCTCAGTTACCTTGTCATAGAATGACTTTGCACCTTAACTCCACACTAATCCATCCTGCTCCAACCAGCTCTGTGAACAGCCAATCACAGAAGTGAAAATGCCACAGAAAACACTTTGCTGCACTCTGGTCATTCTTTCCATCAAGCAGGTATGCATACTGTTTTAGGATATTTACATTTGTGTATATACTGTAATCATATCCATAAAGGCTAATTAGTTTTTATTAAGATTTGTGGCATGGATGGACCTGGAGACTATTATGCTAAGTGAAATAAGCCAGCAGAGAAAGACAAATATCATATGATCTCACTTATAAGTGGAATCTAATGAACAAAGTGAACTGAGTAATGGAATAGAGGCAGAGGCGGGGTCAAAGGGACCAGAGGGGCAGCTGTCAGAGGGAAGGGGGAAGAGGGGATGGGATCAGAGAAGGTGAAGGGATTAGTGAAATTATATATACGTATATATACGTAACACAGAGATACAAATAACAGGACAGCAAATCCTAGAGGGAAGGGGGAGAGGGCAATGAGGGACAAAAGGGTGAGGGTGACGGAGTTATATTGAGTGGGCCACTTGAATTCATGTTAACACAATAAATTAAAGTTAATAAAAAATTAAAAAAATATTTGTGGCTTCTGAAATCAATTGGTCACCTAGGTGACAGACTATATGGTCTTCTCCCAGGTTATGATGAGGTATGAGTATATCTGTGTGTATGGTTCAGTGAAGTGGTTCTCATTTATGACCTCTCATTAAAATTCTCAGCAAATGTAAAAAAAAAAAATCCTTGTATTAATGGGACAATTCAGTCAGAATGTCTGCAATGGAGGTGGGGTGAGCATGAAGTTATTTACTTCTCTATTTATTTTTAAATTTTTATTATGAAAAAATTTTGACATATTTAAATAGTGGAAAATAATATAATGAACTCAAAAGATAATGAGCCATTACCCAGCTACCAACTCATTTCTAAATTCTTTTATCTGTACCCTAGTCAACCTCAAGTTCACTGAGTCTTTTTCTTGGGTTATTTGGACACAAATCCCGATATCATATAATTTTAATTGTACATATTTTGGTACATCTATATGTGTGACTAAAGGAAGACATTAAAAGAGCAATTATAATACCCTCAGAACACTAAAAGCTTAACTTGCTTTAATCACATATCCTGTGAGTGATCATAGTTCTCCAATTGTCTCATATTTTTTGTAGTTTTTTGGCTCACATCAAGATTCAAATAAGGGAAATTCATTGAGATTCATTAATGTATCTCTTACAACTGCTTTCAATATAAATATTGCCTTCATCTCTTTTTCTTTCTTGCAATTTAAAAGAGAGACTCAGGCATTTGTATTGTGGAATTTCCAAATGGTTATGAGTGATTGAATTTCTGTGACATTATTTAACACATTCCTCTGTTCCCTGTATTTCCTTTACTTTAGTAGTTAAAGCTTTGAGACTGATACAACTTAGATTGGCTCACTTTGGAAAGACTAATTTGTTGATGTTGTTGAGCATATTCATCCTTAGGCAAAACATTTTTGTTTTTATTTTTGTGCTATTATCAGTCTGATGATCAATGTTTAGATTCATTTTTTAAAAATTGTTTTCAAAATGGTGATATTTGAATTCAATTATTCTTCCTTACCTCCTAGCTGAAATAAGTTTTATAATGAGAAGCTTTTCATCAACTATTTGATTATACGGAAATACAGTTCATATCATGAAAAATAATGTTTGAATATTTCCCTTTATTTATGTTTTCAAATAATGACATGGTTCCCTGATTTATTCTAATAAGGTGCATATTTATGGCATTAATGCGAATGCAAGAATTTAAACATTTTTGATGTATTTTAATACCTTGCAATTATTCTTTTATGATTAAATTGTCTTGATAATGGTCAGAGCAGCCTCTTCATTTTGCATTCAGAGACCCTTGAACACAGTCCTGTCATTCTCTGATAGCATTCTTACTTTCTGTTATAAAAGCTCATCTTGAACATTCTTGGGAACAGCTATTTCTCCAAGGAGTCCTAGTTTCTTTACAGAGAAATGTACTTAGAGACACACATCTGATTGCCAGGCTTGCTCATTGTTACTGAAGTGCTTATTTCCTAGGCCTTTCCAATAGATAGAGCTGGGAAATACATATATATTTTAAAATTCAGATGTACAGTGCTTTTCTTTAATTTCAAGCTTTTTCAGCTGAATTTTCTTTCTTCCATGCCAAAAATCTCAGTTCTAATTACATTAATATAAGTACTCCTTTATTTATCACATATGGCACATTGCATTTTTCAAATATGACCACAAAAATGTTTCTAATCCCAAGTGTGCATCCAGAGCATTGCTACTTTTCATCAGGAAGAGTATGTTCCTTCCACTGAAATTGGGCAGGACTTTGTGTCCACCCCAATGAATAGAATGAGACTGAAATGACATTGCATGCCTTCTGGAAGGCAGATCCTAAGGGATCCTAAAAGCTTCTGCTGATCTTTCTTTCAGGATGCTCACATTTGGGACCAGCCACCAAATTGTAAAGAATCAGATTCAAGGGAGAGGTCACCTGTAAGTGTCTGGCCAATAGCATCAGCTATGGTCTCAGTTGATAGACATCATCGCCCACCAGTCCTGTGAGTAAAGGAGCCAGCAGACTGTTCCATTTCCCCAAGTGATATGGACTGGAGCAGAGATAATTTATTTCTCATCTAAAGCTGCCCCAATATTCAATTCAGGAGCAAAATAAAGGTCATTTTGTTATTACTTTTAAGTACAATCCTTTATCTTACCTTTTTAAAAATAGCTTGATGGAGGTATAATTGACATAAAAACTGTATAATTTAAAGTGTTCAACTCTGTATGTTTTGACATATGCATACACTGAACCCATCAGCATAATCAATAGAGTGGACCTTTCATCCAAACACTTTCCTCCTGTTACTTTGTGATTTATATAATCCTTACCTGATGCTCCTCCCAGCCCCCAACCCCCTCTGTCTCCAGGCAATCTCTGATTGGCTTCCTGTTATTATACAGCAATTGAATTTTCTTTTAATTGAGTTGCACATTCTGTACTCTTTTTTCTGATTTCTTTCCCTCAATATTATTTTGAGATTCATCCATGTTGTAATTTCTACCAATAATATATTTTTCTTATTCCATTCTTACTGACTACTTTCTACTTATTCCATACTACCAAAAACCTTGGCATTTACCAGCAATTTCTTCCCTTTCTCATCCCTATTCTCCAGCATCTATTTAAAATATCTTGTTTATTCCTAGATAGTAGCAAAAGGCAGTGAGCTTGTTCTCCATTTAATTTCAATCAGACTTGAACCATCGCACATACTTTTTCTATGATAATCGTCATTTTTCTTAGATGAAAACATTTGATATTCACTGCTATATCTTACTCTTATGTTTCTCTAGTCATTTGGTTGTCTGAAGCTTTCTTTAGTAGAGAAACTGTATTCTCAGGATTTTTGAAGGTTGTTGTAGCTGTTGTTTGCTTGTTTGGCAGATTAATAACAGTTGTACCCTTTTTACTCTGAGTTATGTTTGGCTGGATAATACAGAGTGGTTCACATTTCCTTTTCTCAAGTATCTTACACATGTTGCTTCATTTTCTTCTGCCATAGTCATAACATCTGATGACAACCTGATTTTCTTTTATTTATAAGAGACTTTGGGGAAACGGGTGCTGATTGATTGCTAGCAGGAAATTTTTTTTCTCTAAAGTCCAATTATTTCACTAGACTATGACATCACTGCCCTTTGATGATTTTTCCATATATGTGACATACACTTTCAATATGAAATTTCAAGTCTTTTTATTTTAAGTTTCAGGGGAATTTTCTTGCTTGATAGTCACTACTAGTATTTACTGTCTGTCTTTGCTTTGGTTTTCTCCAGTGACTCCTATAACAGTATGTTAAATTTTCTTTGCTTTCCTTCTATAGCTATCTATTTATCAAGAATATTTTTAACCTTTGCCTATAGTTCTTTATGATTTTAAACCTTTCTTCCTTTTGATGATTTCTCTTAAGGCATTATCTATTGTGCCTATTTGCTTTTGATTGATTTCTAGTTTAGATTTCATTTCTAAAATGATTTTCTCTTCTATTCATGTTCATTCCTGAGTTTGGTTCCCTGTCATTTCATATGTAGTTTCATTTTCTAATAACTCCATTTCTATACATTTCTAATTCTGTTTTATGCTTTTATTTCAGAGCTTCTATCACTTTCCTATAAATTTTTTCACCCCCTTCCAAATTTATCAGAGTAAAGTATTGTGGATATATATTTTCTAGAGAGCCTCCATTATATTCTGCTTCTTACTTATTTTTTTAATAACTTTATATGGAATTAACTCATACTCTTCTTTTGCAAATGTTTAAGAGAAATAACTTACCCTATATTTTAGATAAGAACTGTCAGCCAGGATAGCTCTTCTAGATTCAGGGCTTTAGAATGATTCTTTCTGTTGTTTCCATAAAATGATTTTTAAAAAAATGCAAAGTGGTTTCTGAAGTCCAACTCCTCTGCACCATCCTCCACTTTCATCTGAGTTTTCTTTTCCCTCTGCTCTGTTGCACCTGTCCTACTCCAATGCTGTTCTCTTTGGGGTGCAGCACTGTCTTGTGTGGGGGCTTTGCTTTTATTCATTTTAAAAATTCACACAGCTTAGGTGGCCCATGACATATCTGATCTTATAATGGCCCACCCCCTTATTTGTACGATGCCAGTAAAACCCTCTAGTTTCTGCAGTTTCTAGATGGGCATAGCATTTCTCAGAGAGTGTGTTGGCCCTTTGGGGCTCGCTGGTTCTCAGAGCGCTTGAAGCTGTCTGGCTTTCTTGCTCTTTCTCCCTCACAGGGGTGGGTATGTGTGTGTATGTGCTGCTTCTGTTTTCCCCACCTTCCTGCTCATATTTTGGGGTTCATGTAAGCTACTAGGTTTGTTGTAATTGTTGCTTGTGGGTGTTTGAATTTGTTCCATTAGATTTGGTTGGAGAGAAGAGTATTTCTGGCTATTTAAAAATAAAGTATCTCCTCACAAGGTGGTGGCACAGTGGGTAGAGTGTTGGCATGGGATACTGAGGACCCAGATTTAAAACCCTGAAGCCTCTGGCTGAGGGCAGGGTCACCAGCTTGAGCCCAATGTTTCTGGTTTGAGCAAGGGGTTATTGGCTTCATCCCTCCCTGTCAAAAAATGTATGAGAAAACAATCAATGAACAACTAAAGTGCCACAACTATGAGTTGATGCTTCTCATCTTTCTCCCTTCCTGTCTGTCTATTCTTGTCTGTCCACCTCTCAAAAACAAAACAAAACAAACAAAATAAGTGTCCTGCTACCATTTTCTCCAAATTCTTGATATTTCTTATGACCAAGTTGCCCTGGTGATTACAAGGTACAGCCAGAGTTGAGAAGTTAGGAGCTCTGAATCCTTTCTTTACTTCCATCACTTTATGGCACTGTCACATTTTAAAGTTACTTAAATAATTTGAACCTTAATCTCGTTATTGAAAAAACTATCAGAATAATATCTGTATAGTCTTGTTCATAGACCTAATGTATTATGCAAGATTCATGTATGTGAAAATTCTTTGAAAATGTAAAATTCAGTACTGTCTATATATTAGCAGTTCATTCTTCAATCAGCACTGACAGCAGCAGTAGCCATGCCTTTGATCCACATTCAACATGCTGTAGGAACATTGTAGTGGTCAGGGCAGTACTTACGTCTCCTGCGAAGGAAAACTGATCTCTTCCATTATTCTGAGACACTGTTTTCTCTTAGTCCAGATGGTGGTTCCAAAAATCTGCCCTGTGTTTTGTGGGCCAGGAGAGGGGGGCTGGTGATTAAGCCTGTTGGATTCTTACTCAAACAGCACTGCTTCCGTCTTTCTGTTTTATATTTGTTCTTCTACAGATGGTTGTATATGTAAAAGGGTTCCACCACAACAACTATGACAAAGTGGCTTAGGAATATCCTGTATTTGGCAATCCCTAATTTCAGCACATGCTTTGAAGCAAAATTTTATTTCCCCTCAGTGCATCTGTCAAACACAATACATGTTAGCTCATCTTTATGCAAAGCTTCAAAATACACCAAACCAATGATGGATCTGTATTACGTGCTTATAACACTAAATGAGCATTGCATGTTGTCTGTCCTGGTGGCAAAGAGTAATATTCTGCCAAAGAGAGAAGGGAAAGTTTTTATTTTACCAATTTCTGGTACTCTGATACTTTCAGGCAAGCTCTGGAAATAGTTAAGTTTTAATTTTCTGTCAATCAGCTTTTCTTTCTATACTTCTCTCTAACCCCCTCATGCCTCTCTCCTCTGGCCTCTAATATCTTCAGGTTGTACCTTTGTCACATTTCAACTGAGGCACAGAACAAAAGATTTGGTCTTCTAAAGCGATTTACTGACCTCCCCTGGCCCCAAAGTACAATCTTTTTTCCATAAAGTGGCTGATCTTTGTCAGCCATTAGAAAATTAATATAATTAAACCAATTCACACTAGTGAATGACTGATGGCCTGTAACCATTCTACAACTATTAATATTTTTAAAAGAGGCTGCTTGAATTGCTAACTGAAGAATTTTAAACACTGTTGCTAAAAAAAAGGGAAAAGAAGCAAAATACCAGGCAACATCAGGGATGTATTTGGCACAGATGAGCTAATAAGTGGGTTTTTGGGTTAGGACCACTACAAAGGATGCAAGCTGTGCTCTTTGTTTTATAGAAAGTACCACCATGTAGAAGGTGCCCCTGGATCTGAGCCACCCAGTGGTTCTGACTAAGGTAACTTTATTACACATTCTCTTGCTTTTTTCCACAGTGTACCTTATAGATTTCTTCAAAGCATTAGATTTCACAGTGCCTATGCAGACTATAGAGCAGGTCACTTGTAAATACAAGTTCTTTTACAAGTCAGATGTTTTGAATTGGACTTTCAAGCAGAGATTGCCAGTTGCCTACCCCAACCTTTGTTCTCTCATAACTCTCTAATGAGTGGAATTCTGATATGTTGGTGGTGATATGTGCAGCCAGATGGCCACATTTCCCAGCATGTCTAGTAGTTAGATTATAGGCACATGTCTAAAGTCTGGCCATAGAGATTTAAGCAAAAGTATTGGATGAGTTTTCCAGAAATACTCTTTAAAAAGGGGGGAGGTGGTGCCCTCTTTGTCTTTGCTCCCTTTCTTCTGCCTACTGGCTGAATCTTAGACCTAATTGCTAGAGATATGGGGACCATCCAGATGAGGCAGAAAGGTAAGAGCCAGAGTCCTGATAACAGTGAGGAACCAAAGCACCAGCTCTGGTCTACCCAGATGTGGACTGCTTTTACTTGAGAGAGCAGCTTCTGTCTTGTTTAATTCTCTTCTTTCTAAGTCTTCCATTACTCATAGCCAAGCCTGTTACTGTTATAAGCCCCTAGGAATTATTCCTATGTCATTTATAGTTTAAATGACTTAAATTCTGTTTTAAAATGTATAAAGCTTCAGTTTAAGAAATTTATTCTACCAAGACAAGAACTGTGTATATGAACAGTATGCGGTAAAAGAAAAGCAGCTTTGGGAAAACAGACTGGAGTAAATAAGTCACCCCAAAGATTAAGGTCGTGGGGGCAGTCTCTTGGATGATAGCCTAGTCAATGTAGTGATAAGCAAGCTTAATGATATTTGAGGTTTTATTACTTTGCATTTATTTTTTTATTGTCTTAAACTTTAAAAATTTTATTGATTTTAGAGATGCAGAGAGAGTAAAAGAAAGAGAGAGAGAGAGGCATTTATTTGTTGTTCCACTTAGTTGTGTGTTCATTGGTTGCTTTCCATATGTGCCCTGACTGGGGATCGAACCTGCAACCTTGGTGTTTCAGTACAGTACTCTGACTGAGCTAACTGGCCAAAACCTATATTTATTTTTAGAAGTTATATATCAAGGTAACTATATTGTCTTCAAAATCTTACATCTCACAATTTTAAATAAAAAATAGAGAAGGCTCACAATGTGTAAAATTAATAATGTTTAATTATATAATTCATCATCATCATCACATGATTATGGGACTCCTAATTCTTTTAATTATCTATTCCTGATGATTTTCTCACTTTTAGCGGTTCTCTGATTTTAGTGTGTAAGAGCATTACCAAGGGAACTTGCTTAATGAGCTCTAATTGGGTGTGTTTGAGGTGAGACCCTAAAATCTTAATAAGTACCTTAGGTGATTTTGTGGGGATTAACCCACAAAACACACGAGCCAGCACCAGTCTCTTTGCCTCCACCCGACACGCACTCAGCTGAAGGCAGCCTTCTGAATTCAGGTAGTAAAGCCTACTGACTTTTCCCATAGAGTGGATCTCCAAATGAACTACATAGACATCACCCAAAAGCTTTTCAGAAATGCACTCAGCCCCATCCCAGACCCACTGAGTCAGAATCTGCACTTTTAGTGAAGTCTGAAGGTTGTGGGTTGGCAGTGGGATGATTCCCAAGCACATTCGAGTTTGAGAAGTTCTATCCTCCTGGAGGCTAATCAGCCTCCAGAACTGTGTTTCTTAACCAATGGACTGTCTCCATGTCCTCTAAGGAGCTCTGGAAAATTAGCCCAGTTCCACATCAGAGCCACTGACCCTTCAGCAATACAAAGGCGGGAAATCACTTTGAAAAAGAGCCAAAGGTGACTCAGATTCACACCACTGGTTAAAAACCATTGCTCTGTGGCGCTTGCCCAGCAGCTCAGAACTTTTGG